>OY743122.1:2500000-5000000 GCA_963555685.1 Acrobasis consociella | reverse complement strand
AACGTTAGCTAGTTAAACGTAACACATTGGACGATCTAGCTGAACGATTTTCAGCTGTATTACGCTATATAAAAGCGAGCTGTAATGCCAAACAGCTAGAGTTTTTGAATAACAGTTCACGATTGTACTCTGTCCAGTTGCTAATCCGTCCACCTAAGAATCTGTTCAATTGAGAATCCGTCCAGTTGCGAATCTGTCCACCTGCTACGGAGCGCAGCGGATTATACAATCGAACTGCGACAAATATATTGCCAATATTATGTAGGGCATTTATTATTGGAGGATTCAGTCATTAGGTCCTGTATAGCCAGATCAGGCGTCTAGTATTAATAAAACAAAAAGCGTTTATACTTTGAAGGTGATCATCATCTTCATCATCATTAGGTCTTTTTAGTCTCCACTGCAAGAGCACGACCCTCTCTGTACTAATAGAGCCATATTTGGTCAGAGCAGCCAGAGGATTTGGCCTACACTCTCGATGCTGGCCAGACATGGTTGGAGAAGTCTCATGATGTTTATAAGCTTTGTTTAGTGTATTTCCTATGTCACCTTCTACGACAACCTAGGAAGACTTGGAGTGGTCCTTTTCTACTCTGCCGGACACCACACGGCACACACATACATACTTTGATGATGATTTTATCATTTTGACTTATGTTCCAGGTACTATGCAATTCTGAAGCCTCTGAACGTAACGTGGGAAGCTAGAGTGCGACGCGCGCTCACCATAGCATGGGCGGGAGCTGGTCTAGCCAGCCTACCGCAGAGCTTCATCTTCCACCAGGAGGAGCACCCGGAGGTCAAAGGGTGAGTTCATTAAAATATTAACCACAAGTAATAGAACACACTTCCATACTTTGATATATACACGCTGACTTTTTATTGGTTTTGGGAAAAAAAATGTCGTATAGTAAATAAATTCCTCTATCCGTATATGTAATCCAAATTTCTGTATTTCATAAGATAAAAAAGTTGCGTGAATGATTTTCGATCGAGACCACGTAGTTATAAGCCGCCGGCCGCCAGCTGCGTAATGTCGATGACCTCCGCCGGCCGGTGGGCGGTGTATGGCGGCGGTACTACTAATTGATCTCACAATTTTACTTTCGAGACGAATATTTTCGAACTTCCGATGATATGAGTTAAAAAGTTATGTAAGACAATGCGCACCCCTTATTACTAGTTAGATCTTAGAAATTGATACATCCAAAAAAAAAATACTGACTATACCCAACATATAATCCAGGAATACATTACTAACATATATTCTGTGAGTTTTGCGTACACGTTTAAAAAGGTCAAAGGTCTAAGCGGAAAATCATATTAAGCCACTGTCACGGAGATCAAACATGCTTCAACATGCAGTATAGGAAATATGTGTGTGTCTTAATTAAAAATACATATTTTACCTACTCTTAGATATCTAAATGTTTATAACGTTGCTTCGATCAGAGAGGATCAAAGGCATACCTTTTTGAGTAACATTTGTACGTTAAATATAAATTGTTTACACATAAATTACAGAAACAAACCGTAATTAGATTTTCCGTATTTTACCTAGGCAAGATATGTATAAAGAGGATTTCTTAAGAATCCCCTCACCCTAGACTTTTCTATACAAACGTAGTTTATGTTTTATTTTAAACCACATGTCAGAAAAAAATTTGTAATTTTAAAGAAATTGCAATTATCAGGGTTATAATTGGTTTCCGACGGTTAAATTATGAACTGATTAGAAATAGAAATAGAAAAATCTTCGTTTGGAGCATATATACAACAGTAAAAAGTACAGAATGAGTAGTAAGTATCTTGGTATGGAAAAAATATATAAGGATGTTCAAGTTTCCCGTAACACATTATATTCTATTTCAAGTTCATATATTGATTGTGAAAACCAGTTATATATGTGCAATATCTTTAAAATTGCAAACTTATGCCGAAATCGGGCATGTCGTTTCAAAATAAAACGTAGACTACCTTTGTATGGCAAAGTGTAGTTTGATCTAGGGTAAGGGGACTTTTAAATTAAAAAACACACATCCATTATCGTGATTTTATAACACCAAATTACTTTATTTTCTATATATTACTCGTAATTTATTCACCTTCCATCTCATCGCATTTCGTAGTTTATTTATCGATGTAGAATAACAACCCCTTATTTTTTTCTAAACCTTTCTGTATTGTCAATGAATAATACTCCTTTCATCAAAGACATACAAGAAAATTGCAAGCAAATTAAAAAAAAATCCATTTAGTGATGGGCGGAGTAACTCAATAGTGGAATTTAGTTACTCTGCCCATCACTAGATGGTTTTTGGAAAAAAAAAAACAAACTACAAAACCCCGACTTTCAAACGATAACTTGCTTTCACGTAAAAGAAACTCATCGAAACTGGTCCATTCGAGCGCTACAATCCCACAAACAAACACACAGACCAGCGTCAAACTTACAACACCCCTTTTTTATCGGGGGTTAAAAACTATGTGTATTGAAACTTAATCATAGCAGCATACTTATAAATGAAACTAACTCAGCACCATATCGTAGAGTCTACGACCTGTGCTACGCTACCAATACTTACATATATATCGTTGGCTACGACAAGGTCCGTATCAGCCAGTGTTGTTGTGTATTGTTTTAGGCAAACAACAACAGCTGCCTGTTGTTGTTTGCCTAAAACAATAGGAAACTAAGAACAACTAGTACCAACTGCATTAAATTTTCAAAACTAAAAACCGACTTAACCAAACTACACAACCGATTTTATTTAAAATTTGTACAAAAATCTTTCAAAAAAAAATTTCTATTCGGCCTAGGCGTCTTAGAATATTCGGTGAACGTACAAGAAAAAAACGTAAAAAAGAAGCCGACGAATTGAATAACCTCCTACATTTTGGAAGTCGATTGAATATTGCTATAAAATAACTGTTCGGTTGCATTGACTTAAATGGTTTATGTTTAATATAAAGTTAAAAACAAAGGTTTTTAAATTATAACTTAACGCATCAGTGAGAAGTAGGTAGTCAAAGATAACTTAAGTGAGCATATTTCAATTATATTCCAAATACGTCTTATTTAAAATTTCAAACATATAAAGTACAATATTTATTTCATTTTTGTATAATATTACAAATTACTAGATTTTTAGTATTTTCAACTTAAACGTACTAATACATACATACATAATATCACGCCTGTTTCCCGCAGGGGTAGGCAGAGACTATGGACCTCCACTTGCTACGATCCTGACAAACCTCTTTTCAACGTACTAATAAAAAAACAAAAAGGCTTACTTCAAATAAAAGTGTGTGGCAGGCCAAGATAAAAGAAATATATTTGAAAGGTTTTATTAACGGACGCCTTAGCGTAATGTACAAAGGGATCCTTCGCATCATTAAACAGACACGGAGAAAACGAAAGCTCACGTGCTCGCAATCAATGAACCTCGAGCTTTTGGATCTAACGGAAAATCCCTCATAAAGCTTGAATTGAATTAACAAAACCTCACGTACTCCTACACGTTTAGACATCAGTCAATATGCTTGATCACATATTCCTTGATTAGTCTTTACTTAGATGTGTCATATTATAGTACCTGGGCGACCGAGCTTTGCTCGGTTGCATCTCAAACAATAACTGCATTTTTTTAACCTTTCTAAAAACAAAACAAAATAATAATTATATATAAATCTGAACATAAAAAAACAAAAGTAAGTCACCGAGTGGGATTCGAGCCCGTAACACTTTTTCTAGCGGTCCGCATCATTAACCGCTGAGCCAAAATGGATGGCGGCCGGCGCGACGAAATTAGCGATCATATTCTGTGTGGAAAGAAAAACGCATGAAAACTCGAAAACACACGTTTTCCCAAACATAAGATCGATTGTTTACCCCCGAAAACCCCCATATACCAATTTTCAGCGAAATCGTTAGAGCCGTTATTGAGATCACAGAAATATATAAATATATATACAAGAATTGCTCGTTTAAAGGTATAAGATAACTTTTTCCGACTTATTATAAAACACGGAACTAACTGTATTACTAGGTTTAAACCGATTAAAAGTGTGTTTCTAATAACATCCGTATTTTTTATTAAGACGGTGTATTTTAATTGGGCTGAATGAATATATGGCGTTGTATAAATTTAATTTTTCTTCTATCCTCTGTCTGTGCTGTGTACATACCATACGGTCATTTTTCAATTCTCCTTCATTTACTTATAGGCGAAGTAAATTGTGAGTATATGTAATGTATTGTCATTTCCCGTTCAGTTTCTGCATTAAGTTTATTATTTTATCAAACAAGAATGTTTATGCACTACATCTGAATGATTTTACAGGAAGTGTTACAGCTATTTGAAACAATCGCGTCGATGCTGTGAATAAATGTCAGGAATCCAAACATAGCAATGATATCTGGCAAGCATTCAATCGGATATTCAGTGTGCAGTGAAATTACGAGTAGAATAGTTATAAATATTTTGCTTTGCACTTTATCTTTTATCAATGCGCAACACTTAACAGCAATGCGTACTTTATTAGAATATCTTATCGCTTTATTCTCTCACTTGTGATATGTATTGACTTCATAAGGGTATGAATTGCTCATGAAACCTATATGACGAAATGCTTTACTATTTCGTAAACCGCAGTAATGTAGTCATTTCTGAATTATCTTATACAGATCAACAGGTCCATACTTATCTCATAAATTAAAGTTCCTATATATACACATTATGTATTTTTCTGTACGGTCTGGGCGCGTTTCGTGAGCGTCGAATTTTTGTAAACAAGTAAATTAGTCACGATTCGGGCGTTCATTATCTACTCTATGTTCCTACTCTAAACGAGCTATTTTCATGCGGTTGTCACTAACTGTAAAAGATTTCTGCAGGAAAGGTTACATGTAAAATACCTACACACCTACTCATGCGAACCTGGCCGCTAGTATTCCATAAACAAATTATTCCGTCTATTCCGTAAAACTTTAGAAGAATTAATTTAACGTTTTCGTCTTTCATCACAGTTATTAAATATCTTAGATATAAATTAATATCAGTTTCATTGAGCCGCGACCCGTTGCGTTCACCCACAAAATGGTGGCAACCCAGCAATGGGACCACGGGGATTTTTTTTTTCTTAATTTTGGCTCGGCGCTGTTGCGTATTTAGCCAGGCTCAAGTTAATAAAATATATATATATATATATATATATATATATATATATATTTACTTCACATTGAATGTTCCCATATATATATATATATATATATGTATATATAGATATACCCGTGGGCACTTTGCAGATCCATCGTGCCGTACGACTAGTATTTGATGGTTCCGTTTACATAGTTGGCTCCGGGTGCCTTTTCTAGATCCAATGCTAGTCAGCCATGCGCATGTTGTTCCGACTGGAGCCAAAAGTGTCAACTAGAGTAATAATAATAATTACGTCAATTTTATACAAATCCACCTTTTTGGCATTCAACACTGTTACATCCGATTCAAATCAACCAATCAGAGAGCACCGTTGACCTCATTGGCTACAATCTGCTAGTAATAATATTATTACAAGCTTCTATTCAACTTGCAATGTTTATGCAATCAATGTAGTGTTGCCAAACAATAGATATCATTTTTCAATTGAAAAATGCCAAACTATCGACATTGGTTTATCAGTATGGATATCTGTTTTAGAGCAATACTATTGATAACCAACAATACCATAATTGGTATTTATAGTATCGATCCGACGAAAATCAAACTATCATGAGTATCGATAGTATGCGTTTCATAAAATATCGACACTATCGATATTTTTTGTAATATCGATAGTATCGATAGTTTATGTATTATTAAAAGCAATACTATCGATAGTTTGTTCGTCATAAGAAACGATACTATCGATACTATCAGCAGTATCGATAAACAATCGAAAGTATCTCAAGACTCACTGTCGGTTTTATTAAAAATACCGATAGTGAGTCAATTGACTGTCAATAGTGGACTATCGAACGGCAACACTTATCCAATGCTTATGGAGTAAATGAGCCGTTCTGATGATGGAACCGAAACGAATTCAACAACCCTCAGTAAATAAAATAACATAGCCCTTAGATCGTTTATTACAGGATAAGCCTTACCTGCGTGTTTCCCTCTGCCAAGGTGTAAAATCAACTAATCTAATATATTTATAATGTAAGTTGCGTAATCGATTATGATCATTACGTAAATCTGTAAAGTATCGAAAGGACGGTGCAAGTGCTCCGTTAGAATTGCTATGTTAAACAGTTTCCTTGTGTGATAAGTTTTTTATTCTGAGGCCAAACTACTTATTGAAACGAATGAAATAAGCCCAAACTCGATGGAGTTGCGTCGTTTAATTACTGAATTGCATCGACCACCTTCCGTCCTCCGAGATCAGACCCTTGGCATCGTCTGCACTAATGTGCTCATTAAGACAATTCAAACGAGTCCTGCTCCATGAGGTTATGTTGTTTTATAACTCAGTCTTAGTGAATACCTCCCGGTTCCATCATCAGAACAGCTAATTAACTTCATAATATTGTATTGACAAGTATGCAAAATTTCAGCGAAATCGATTGAGAATAGCTGGTTGGAAATTGAGCTACAAGATTTGACCCTAACCAATATTCGTACGTAGATATCTGATACATTGCAAGTTAGTAACTAAAAACAAAAAATACATATAACCTTCTTAAAGATTGCATAACCTTTCACGGGCAATGTTTTTTATTTTATTAACGTTATTTTGTATTAAGAAGTAATTCTAAAAATGGTATCAATGAGTTTATCTTCTAGTATCGATTAAGTAAAAAGAATACAGTCTAGTTTGCGACTAATTTCCATGCCAAACGATTTTCTCGCTTGTTTACTGCCAAACTACAGTAAAAATATTAATAATGGCATGACACAAACTTGCCAAACTAATTTCATTTTTCGTTATTATTTTTTCACTATCCTTTGAGCCGAGACTTAATGTATCAATTACATTGGCAAGGTTCGATAATTAAGTTCAAATTTGAAATACAATTAGTCGATGACGAAGGCGCACACGCTACGAAACTGCGCACTTCCCGCGAGACTACCATTTTATGATTTACAACCTTCCTATTTAATTCCTGTGCTTTAGATTTGAATATAGATTAGCCACTCAACTGTCCTAAGAAGTGTTTACATTTTTTTAAAGACGTGTTAAGTTGTGACTATCTGATGCCTTTGACCTCGTTTTCGTGGACAAAAAAACTCGTTACCATTAAAAATAAAAAAAATATTACATTTGAATTTGGAATCCGTTACTTTTATATGATTTTTCATTGTCTTTTCTTCTTTTGGCGCTAATATATTGAACAATATTTTGCGTGATATAAAGAACCGAATCGCTGTGATTGCATTACACAAAGTAGGTTTGAGCCAAATGCAGTTTTTAAAATTCTCCATACGCTTGGTATTAGTCAAATGTTTGTGTACCGACACAGGTATGACACTTCATAGAAACGGAGCAGCATAAATACCTAGTACTACTACAATACCTAGTACTACTACAAACGAAACAATCCGTCCGTGCACACGTCAAATGTGTGAGTTGAACAATCAGGGTCGCTACCACAGAATTTGTTGCTTTGCTTACCTGTTTTCACCACTCGGAAATCTATACGATTATCTGTTGCTATACAAGGAACAACTATTGAACAGGTGGATGACATTACCTTCTTGGGAATACAACTGGATAGTGCCCTTACCTGGGAAACACAGGTTGATAAAGTGTGCGGTAAATTGGCAAGCACTAGCTTCGCGCTCAGACGACTATCGGATGTGGTACCTAGAGAGGTGGTGAGGTCTACCTACTTTGCGATAGTGCAGTCTGTCCTGCAGTATGGCCTAGAGGTCTGGGGGTGCGCCGCGGAATGGCAACGAGCGTTTCGTATGCAAAAGCGAGCAGTCCGCGCGATAGTCCACGTATCAGGGCGAACAACCGTCAGACCATACTTTAAAACCCTTGGAATCCTCACGCTGCCATCCCTTTTCATCTTACAGGTAGCCACATATGTCTTTAGTAACCAACACGTGTACCAAAGACCGAGAGATGTGCACGACATTGCGCTCCGCGATGTTGACCGACTGCACCTGATACCACACAGACTAGCTAAGACTGACAGACTGACTCATGTAATGGGGCCGTCTGTCTTTAATAAGTTGCCACCTGATATAAAACAGGCGACTACATTGACGAGCTTTAAAGTCAAGCTAAAAAAGTGGCTTCTTGAGCGTACATTCTACAGTATAGAAGAATTTTATGAATGTCGCTTATAATTCCAATTTGATATGTTAATTTTCATTCGATTATTCTGTAATTATATGATTATTATTAGTTATGTATGTGTATGCGTAATATATTGTCGCGTAGGATGATAAGTGATAATGACAATGTCAAATTGTCAACGTCACAAATTCAAACTACGAGAATTCATCTAAAGGGAAATTTCGTCACTCACGTCAGCACACGATTGGCCTAGCGGTCTTGGTGTTGGACTGTGAATCCATAGACCCCAGGTTCAAATCACAGTCACGAATAGTGTTTTTAAGTTTTGTAAGAAGTTTCTAGATAACTCTAGATTAAATTGGAATGAAAATACGGGCCAGAAATAAAAGAAGACAAAAGAAAATTTATGACTTAAGTTTAGAACTTTGATGCGATATTGTTCGCATCCGAGGGGTATATAAGCAGAAAAAGGCGCGGCCTACGCCAGTTTTAGTTTAAAAGTAAAATCCGAAGAAGGAAGAAGGAAGAAGAAAAAGGAAGGAAAGTAAAAGTGGAAGTAGTGAGTAAAAAGTAAAGTGAAATAGTGAGTGAAGTGAAGTGTTCAGTGCAGTAAATACGCGCGAGAGACGTTTCCGCGCGTGACAGTGCAGTGACGTTTACGCGTGTGACAGTGCAGTGACATTACCGCGCGTGACAGTGCAGTAACGTTTCCACGCGCGAGACAGTGCAGTGACGTTTCTGTGTGTGTGACAGTACAGTGACATTCCCGCGTACGTACCTGTGACAACTGTGAGTACCCTGGAGTTGTAAATAAAGGCACTATTCCATAGGATTGGTGTTTCCTTTCCTATCCCCAACCCACTCTCGTGACAATTGGTGTCAGAAGTGGGATAGGAAAGATGCCGATCGTGCCTAAAAATGAGAGAGGGGTAACCACGCGAGCGGGAGCTGCAGCGGCAGAGGAACAATCGCTCGAGGAGTCCAACTCTGGCGGAGCCGCGACAACATCAGCGGCCGTCCCACCAGCCGCTCCATTGGAAATGAACGCGTTCCTGCAGCAGATTACTGTCATGATGCAAGAACAAGCACGCCGTCAGGAGGAGCAAGCACGCCGCCAGGAGGAGCAAATACGGGCGCTGCAGGAGGAGCAAGCACGCCGCCAGGAGGAGCAAGCACGACGCCAGGAGGAGCAAGCACGCCGCCAGGAGGAGCAAGCACACCGCCAGGAGGAGCAAGCATGCCGCCAGGAGGAGCAAGCACGCCGCCAGGAGGAGCAAATACGGGCGCTGCAGGAGGAGCAAGCACGCCGCCAGGAGGAGCAAATACGGGCGCTGCAGGAGGAGCAAGCACGCCGCCAAGAGGAGCAAGCACGCCGCCAGGAGGAGCAAATACGGGCGCTGCAGGAGGAGCAAGCACGCCGCCAGGAGGAGCAAATACGGGCGCTGCAGGAAGAGCAAGCACGCCGTCAGGAGGAGCAACTTCAGTCCTTTTCCAAAGATGTTTTGGCCGCGGTTCGGGCCAACACAGCCCGGATGGATGACTTCGAGAAGGAAGTTGCAGAAGTAAAGGAGGAAGTTACAGAAGTAAAAGAGGAAGTTGCTGAAGTAAAAGGGACGCTTCAACAGCTTGGTAAGGAAGTTAAACTTCTCAAAGAGTCTGGCCCTGTCACTAGCTCTGTGGTCGCTCCTTTTACCAAAAATTTAAAGGTGCCACCCTACGACGGCAAATCCTCTTGGGCTGCTTTTAAATTGCAGTTGGAGACAGTTAAAAAAGCCAGCCATTGGGATGAGCAGGAGGCGCAGTCTGCATTGACCCTGGCACTTCGAGATGACGCTCTGTCCGTATTGGAAGCACTCGGTGCTGGGAAGAAAGAGGTCACCTACGACGAACTCATAGGCGCTCTGGAAGCCAGATACGGTGACAGCCACCTGGAGCATGTATACAGGGCGCAACTCAAAGATCGTTGTCAGCGGGCTAGCGAGACCTTACAACAGTGGTCCGTGGAAGTAGAAAGACTGGTCCGCAAGGCATATCATTCATCACCATCTGTCGTGGAGGAGATGCTCTTGCAGGTTTTTATTGATGGGATACGGGATCCCGAAGTCAGGGCGGCTGTACGACTGGATCACCACACCACCTTGAAAGAAGCAGTGGCTCACGCTTTGGAAGTAGAAGCGGTTCGTCATGACTCACGAGCTTTAAGGCTTCGAGAGGTTGTAGTCACAGAAAACAGTAGACGACGACCCTACAACCCGATGTGCTATGAGTGTGGAGAGCGGGGTCATATTCGAAGCACTTGCCCGAAGCGTGAACGTACAACTTTCCGACGTCAAGTGGATGCAGCGGTTTCGACGTCGGAGCAGTCACAGGAAAACTAAAGAAGGCCAGGGCTGTGGGGTGGGCGCTGGCCGGTAGTAGTAAAGCCCCAGAAATTCTTGTGAAGCAGACTAACGACGGAAATACTCTAGTGATAGACGGTTTAGTCAATGGGAAACCTTGCCAGTTGACATTAGACACTGGAGCTTCACGGACAGTCATTAGCAACCACAGACTTAAGGACATTGGAGTTCGGTATATTCAAGCGAATAAAAATATCACGTTAACTACTGCTACCGGCCAACGAATCCCATCTGAAGGAGAAAAAATTGTAGCCATTAAGATCGGGGCAACACTTTATTGGCAAAGAGTGATTGTCGCAGGCATCTTCGACGATTGCATTGTAGGTTTGGACTTTCTACAAAATCATCAGTGCAATATTGACTTGAAAAATGGTGTTCTAAAACATGGCAATGATGAAATTCCGATGAAAGGAGGAAATTTTGGTAAGGTGTTATGTTTGAGAGACACTGTCCTTAGTCCTAGATCCCAAACGACGGTCCCTGTTATGCTACCGCCTAATAATGGAAGCGGACCGCGGAGATGTGCAATTATAGAGGGAGGAATCTCAGACGCATCATGGATTCCGGCTAGAACCTTAGTTGGAAGTGGCCAAGTTGCGTTGGTACCTGTTCTGAATCCTCATGACGTGGAGCAAACACTGCGAAAGGGAACGATTGTCGGAAACTGTGATGAAGTAGCCTGGTTGAGGAAGTGTGAAAAGGGGCAAAAGCGGAAAATTACGAATCAGGAAGAAAATGTCACAAGGCTTCTGGAGGGTTGCAAGGGTAATCTTACTAAATTGCAATTAATAAAAGCAAGGAACTTCTTGTTGAAATATAGCAATTTATTCTCTAAAAATGATGGAGATATTGGCAGAACCGATTTGGTAAAACATAAAATTGATACCGGGGGCCGGGGATACAACACCTATTCGGCAGAGACCAAGGCCTGTTCCTTTTGCCCGTGAGCAGGAAGTTGAGGACATGATCCAAGAGATGAAGAAGAACGGCGTGATAGAACCTTCATCAAGCCCATGGTGCTCTCCGATTGTGTTAGTAAAGAAGAAGGATGGATCGACTAGGTTCTGTGTAGACTATCGGCGATTGAACGATGTAACTAAAAAGGACAGTTACCCACTTCCAAGAATCAATGACACTTTGGATTCACTTTGTGGCATGACTTGGTTCTCTACTCTTGATTTAAAAAGTGGGTATTGGCAAGTAGATTTGGATCCTAAGGATAAAGAGAAGACTGCGTTTTCAACCGGCAAGGGTTTATGGCAGTTCAAAACTATGCCATTTGGACTATGTAACGCGCCAGCAACATTTGAAAGGTTGATGGAACATGTGCTGGCAGGTATGCTAGGAGAAACCTGTTTAGTCTATTTAGATGACATCATTATAATGGGGAGAGATTTTGATGATCATCTCAAGAAGCTTGAAAGTGTGTTTTCAAGACTACAGAGTGCAAATTTGAAGCTAAGTCCAAAGAAATGTTCATTTTTCAAACGTCAGGTCAACTACTTGGGACACGTTATTTCGGAACAGGGTATTGCAACTGACCCATCTAAAATAAGTGCAGTAAAAGATTGGCCAACGCCAACAGATAAGACACAGGTGCGAGCATTCTTGGGTCTATGCTCTTACTATAGAAGATTCGTAAAAGGGTTTTCCGATATCGCTAAGCCTTTACATCGGTTGACTGAAGAGAAACGAGCATTTTCTTGGGATGAAGATTGTGAGCAAGCTTTTCAGGACCTTAAAATGCGTCTATGTGAAACCCCTATCCTCGGATATCCTGACATGGAAGGCAAGTTTATTGTGGACGCTGACGCAAGTAACACCGGAATTGGAGGTGTTCTATCTCAACAGAGAGGAGATCAGGAAGTAGTAATCGCCTACTTCAGCAAATCTCTTTCAAGGCCAGAGAGAAATTACTGCGTAACTCGCAGAGAATTGTTGGCTGTGGTCAAGACATTGCAACATTTTAAGAAATATTTGCTTGGTCGCAAATTTCTGATAAGGACTGATCACGCTGCATTAAAATGGTTATTGGAATTCAAAAATCCTGAAGGGCAGGTAGCCAGGTGGATTGAGCTACTCCAAGAGTTTGAGTTTGAAATTGAACATCGAGGTGGGAAGAGTCATGGCAATGCGGATGCTCTGTCTCGAAGACCTTGCCTGGAGGACTGCAAACATTGCAATCGGCAGGAAGAGAAGGAAAAAGTAAACATCCGGTTAATCCGTACTGATTCCATAGATGAAAATTGGACTGACGACGCTATGAAAAAGGCTCAGGAAGATGATAAAGATTTTCAACCACTATTGAACTGGCTAAGAAGTGGAACTAAACCAAAATGGTCAGAAGTGGCCAAATACAGTACGGCTACAAAGAGTCTTTGGGCGCAATGGGACAGCCTGGTGTTACATGATGGATTACTCTACAGAAAATGGGAAAGTACTCAAGGTAAAGATTGCCATCTACAATTGGTCGTCCCCAGAGAGAAGATAAGGGAGATTTTAAAAACTTTTCATGATGGTACTTCCGGCGGACACCTGGGGATAAGAAGAACCCTCACAAAAATTAAAGAACGTTTCTACTGGTTACACTGCCGAGATGATGTAGAAGACTGGTGCCGTAAATGTCAGAGTTGTGCGGCAGTTAAGGGACCACAGACTAGAAGCAGAGGAGCCATGAGGTTGTATAATGTCGGAGCTCCTTGGGAACGAGTAGCTCTTGACATAGCCGGACCGTTTCCAATTACGAATGCTGGCAACCGGTACATTTTGGTAGTTATGGACTACTTCACGAAATGGCCTGAAGCATTTGCACTACCTAATCAGGAGGCTACCACCGTAGCGACAAAGCTTGTGAACGAAGTATTCTGTAGATTTGGTGTGCCATTGGAGATGCACAGTGATCAGGGTCGAAACTTTGAATCACAAGTATTCCGAGAAGTCTGTGAAATCATGGGAATCCATAAGACTCGGACGACGCCGTATCACCCGCAGTCAGATGGAATGGTTGAGAGGTTTAACCAAACATTGGAACGGCATCTGGCAAAAGTGGTAGAAAGCCATCAGAAAAACTGGGACGAGTATATTGCACTATTCCTCTTATCTTATAGGACTGCGGTGCATGAGACCACTACAGTTACTCCGGCATATGCCAATTTTGGAAGAGAATTGAAATTGCCAGCTGATTTGTTATCAAGTTGTCCACCAGATACCCCAAAAGGAATAACCGACTACGCTAATGACCTTCGGATTAAGATGGTTGACGTCTATGAGCAGATTAGAGAGGCTGGGCTTAAAGCTAGTGAACGGATAAAGACTCGTTACGATCGAAGAGCTAATGGCCTCAGCTTCGAGGAAGGAACACTGGTTTGGCTTCATAATCCGGTGAGGAGAAAAGGGAAATCTCCAAAGCTACAACCAAGTTGGGAAGGACCTTACAAAATTATCACCAGAATTAACGACGTGACCTACCGAATTCAGCGTAATCCTCGCAGTCCTCTCAAAATAGTTCATGTGGATCGATTGGCACGTTATCATGGAAGCAATAATGATCGGGACGATCATGTCTCGAGAGGGGGCAGTGTCGCGTAGGATGATAAGTGATAATGACAATGTCAAATTGTCAACGTCACAAATTCAAACTACGAGAATTCATCTAAAGGGAAATTTCGTCACTCACGTCAGCACACGATTGGCCTAGCGGTCTTGGTGTTGGACTGTGAATCCATAGACCCCAGGTTCAAATCACAGTCACGAATAGTGTTTTTAAGTTTTGTAAGAAGTTTCTAGATAACTCTAGATTAAATTGGAATGAAAATACGGGCCAGAAATAAAAGAAGACAAAAGAAAATTTATGACTTAAGTTTAGAACTTTGATGCGATATTGTTCGCATCCGAGGGGTATATAAGCAGAAAAAGGCGCGGCCTACGCCAGTTTTAGTTTAAAAGTAAAATCCGAAGAAGGAAGAAGGAAGAAGAAAAAGGAAGGAAAGTAAAAGTGGAAGTAGTGAGTAAAAAGTAAAGTGAAATAGTGAGTGAAGTGAAGTGTTCAGTGCAGTAAATACGCGCGAGAGACGTTTCCGCGCGTGACAGTGCAGTGACGTTTACGCGTGTGACAGTGCAGTGACATTACCGCGCGTGACAGTGCAGTAACGTTTCCACGCGCGAGACAGTGCAGTGACGTTTCTGTGTGTGTGACAGTACAGTGACATTCCCGCGTACGTACCTGTGACAACTGTGAGTACCCTGGAGTTGTAAATAAAGGCACTATTCCATAGGATTGGTGTTTCCTTTCCTATCCCCAACCCACTCTCGTGACAATATTTATTTGTATGTTTAATTTATTTTATATTATTATTTAATTTTATTTTTGTATGACGTGTAAATACTTTTTATGAATAAATATGATTATGATTATGATTTTAAAATTTACGTTTTTTATTGTTATCCGTGGATAAACAACGATAATGTGCGCAGTTTCTCACCATTATAATTCAA
The DNA here is from genome assembly GCA_963555685.1 of Acrobasis consociella. Classification (NCBI taxonomy): domain Eukaryota; kingdom Metazoa; phylum Arthropoda; class Insecta; order Lepidoptera; family Pyralidae; genus Acrobasis; species Acrobasis consociella. The sequence goes on along the minus strand of OY743122.1, from coordinate 4,984,818 downwards.
TAATCCTAAGTGACTCGCGTAATGTCAACTTGCGACTACCAATAACCCTGTTTTTCTGGCTCTTACACGTCCCAATAACAGGGGAAAGGTTGCGGGGACACCAGATTGCGGGGGACGGTGCGAGTTTCCGTTCTGTATGTAACACTATTATTAATTCTGTGGTACCGGACTATAATAGGTACAATGAGACCTCCTCTTTGTGACAGTAAAAGATCTGGCCGTCCACGTAGTGTTCATATGAAAAAGGTGGTCAAAGCAGTAAGGGAAAGAATTCGAAGAAATCCTGTCCGAAAGCAAAAGATTTTAACACAGGAGATGAAGATAGCACCTAGAACCATGTCGCTTATTTTAAAACATGACTTAGGACTTGCTGCCTATAAAAGACGAACTGGTAATTTTACAACTGATAATTTAAAAAAGAATAGAGTAGTAAAATCGAAAAATCTACTGAAGCGGTACGCAATGGGTGGTCGCAGAAAAAAATTGTTTACGGATGACCATTTTTTTACCATTGAGCAACATTTTAACAAGTAAAATGACTGTAGGTATTTATGCTCCAAGCTCTAAGAAAGCTTCCCAATAAGTCGACAGAGTGCAGCGTGGCATTAGCCGACTTTAGTGATGGTTTGGTGGGGTGTTAGCTATGAAGGAGTGACTGAGCCATGCTTTTGTGAAAAAAGTATCGAAACATCGGCATAAGTGTATCAAGATACCATTTTTGAGAAGGTATTTAAGCCCCTTAACAACACTATGTTCAATAACCAAGAATGGTTCTTCCAGCAAGACTCGGCACCGGGTCACAAAGCTCGGTCAACGCAGTCTTAGTTGGAATCAAACGTTTCCGACTTCATCAGAGCTGAAAACTGGCCGTCGTCTAATCCCAATCTTAATCCGCTGGATTATGTTTTATGGTCAGTTTTAGAGAGTACGGCTTGCTCTAAACGCCATGATAATTTGGAGTCCCCAAAACAATCCATAATATTGGCAGTGAAGAATTTTCCCATGGAAAGAGTGCATGCTTCTATTGGTAACTGACCTCAACGTGTAAAGGGCTGTATTGCAGCCAATGGAAACCATTTCGAATAAGCTTTTTATATTTTAAATTGTTTTATATTTATGTATTAAAAGCGAACAATTTAAGCTTAAGCCGAAAGTAACACAGACACAAAAACAACTTTGTTGCGGATTGTAGGTTAGGTTAATTAGGTTTCCTGTGACCAACACACGAGCGAGCGACTGAAGCTTAGGGCGAAAGTAACACAAACACAAACAACTTTGTCGTGGGTTGTGGGTTAAGTTTGTTAGGTTTTCTGTGACCAACACACGAGCGAGCGAACGACTCAAGCTTAGGACGAAATTAACACAGACACAAAATCAACTTTGTCGTGGAGTGTAGGTTAAGTTATATAACATCCACCCATCTATCCATCCATTTCAGCCGCACAACGTCTACTACTGGACATAGGCCTCTCCCAAAGATTTTCAAAATGACCGATCTAGAGCGAAGTTATATAACAATATAAGTATAAAAGAAGACTAAATATATTGAGAATTGAAAAAATTTCATTTGATATTATGATATTATTAACATCGAAAAAATTAATGTTATTTGTAAAAAAAATTGTTTTGTTACTATAAAATTCTTCATAATAAATATTGTGACTATGGAATAAATATTCCGTATAACGAAAATCTATAAAACTTTTGTCTGTAAAAGAATGCACACCCAAACTATGCACACTTCCCACAAGACTACCATTTTATGATTTACAACCTTCGTCCTAATTCCCTGTGCATTCGATTTGAACATAGATTAGTCACTCAACTGTCCTAAGAATTTTTAATTCTTTTAATGATGTATTTATTTGTATTTATACTAATTAATGCCTGTGACTTCGTTCGCGTGCACAAAAATTCTTTTCAGACTAAACAACTTTTGCTGTGGCGTCATTTTATTATTTCTCATAGTTTAGCTGAAAATTTATAGTTCTGCATCAGGTGTTGCATTTACCGAAATCAATTATACCCTGTATGTTGCCCAGATTTATACCAATAAAGTTTCATTCAAATCTATCCAGAATTTCCGGAGATTAGTGTGTACAAAAAGGACAAACAAACAGAGAGACATTCTCTTTAAAATTTTACTCTTTCACTGTGTATCTATCTGCTTGTTGTTTCTTTTTGGAAATTTAGTCAATATACAGACAATTTTTTTACTATTATATGTATTGCATAATTTAAATATCGTTGTGTGCGTTTATTTTTCATATTCATAATAGAATTAGGGCTCCATATCTAAACGATGTCAATCTCATCAGAGCCGGTATTTTCTTTTCAAGTTTCAAAAAAATATTCATCCTCCATACAAATGCCACCACCAAGCTACTCAACGTAGCCATGTCGTACTGAAGCCTAAGCCATTCCCCTTCTTCTACTGTTTGTTACCGCTCCCCCTAAGCAATTTTCACGAGGCCACATCACAGGTCAAGTGATGTAAGCCCACAGGGCGAACTGCGTGGCGAGGGCAAACCCCAAGTCATCCACACCAAGTGTTTCTTTTTAATTTTTAGAAATCAAAGATTGCTGCCGAAAGTTACTAACTGCTTGCGATTTGGCTGTAAATCTATATTTTTTGGGCGTAATCCGAATTTGATTTTTTTAATGTCCAAAATCTGGATCTGGCATCTGGATGAAAAAAAAATCATAGTCAATCATTACGTCTGGCTGGCACTTCGTAGAGATCTGAAATTTTGTGTGTGGAGGTGAAGCACTCCGCTTAACTCGAAATGCAATTATATTTCGTAAACAAAGCGTCTGGACTTCTGAATTTGGAATTTACTGACTCTAAAGAAATTGGTAGGCTTGTATGTTGTGTTTAAAATTATTTGCATAATTGCTTTTGTTGAAAAGTACTTTTTCAATCGTACTATATACCATTAGTACCATTACGCAAGAGCGTAAGGCAAGATAGCAAGTTTCTTTGTGTGCATTAAGTCATAAACATGTTTAAATGTATAAATAATGCGAAACAATAAGGTTATCATATTCAGTATAAAAATATGAGTTTTTATTATTGTTATGACTTTTTAGACTTATTACTTGCATTAAAAACAAGGTAATTCTAAAATATTTCATAAAAATTTTTTAGAAAAAAATTACTGTAGTTTTTTAACAATCACCCAATAGGTTTCAAAGTTGGCAACACTTTTGGAGCTTACAAGGCATAAGATTTAAAAATATATATTGCCATGCCTAAGCTAACCGTTATATTAAATATATACGAAATGGAACCACACAAGCATTGGTTTTAAATAAAATTCGGAGCTATAAAGTATCGATGAGTTCATAAAAGTATATAGGAGCTTAAAACGCACAAGTTTAGTGAATATAAAATCTGCTGGATCAAACCAAGCATTCAAATTTCAGCTATGGCTTAACTCACCGTCAATCACTATATATATATAAAATGGAACAACATACGTATTGGTTTTGAGTAAAATCGGAGGCAGAAAGTACCAAAGAGTTCATACAAAAACATATGATATATATATAAAACGGAACAACACAAGCATGGGTTTTGAATAAAATGTGGACGCAGCAAGTGCGAATTAGTTCGCAAAAAAATAACCGTTACGGATCCAAGTTTTCTCGAAGGTTGAATACAAAAAATGACGAGTAGAACTTTATTTCTACGAATATGTTGGACAGAATCCATTACTAGAATGCGACGTTGCCACACCGCTCGAAGAATATGCGAAGGGAGCCAAGTTATTCGCCGCTAAAGGTGGAATCAACTAAGTTCAGGCCCACTGCTGGATCTACGTAGTGCCCAAACGTCTGTTTATATATATATATATATATATATATGTACAATCAAAGGTTGGTATAGGTCCTTTGATTGCTTTAAGGGAGCTTCTGGCGACAAATCTATACGAGTCCACTGGTTTTCATAGCCGATTGAGTGGCGTGGCGGACGGCGCCTACAGACGCCCACCGCAGTCCGCAAATTAATATCACTACAGCCGCACTATGACTGTTCACTTTAAACTTTGACATATTGTCCATGAGAATGATCATTTATAACACCAAACTACACCAATTTCATATTATAAAGTCCACTAGAATCAATTTGCAAAACAATTTAAAGCAAACTCCAACTGAACCCCTTGACTTCCCGCCAAAAACCCCCCACGGGGAATTATCATTCTTACATAAATAAACAAGAATTGCTCATTTAAAGGTAAAAAATATACAAGATATCAACCTTAAAGTAATAAAAAATGTGATGTGGCTGGAATTTTAACTCTAAAGATCACAGATCTAGATCTTGGTTAAGTATGTGCGTAAAACCTACGTACTTATAGGAGGTATTTTTTAAAGTATCTTCCTGAGATCGAAGTCTGCAAAATATCTACATAGGTGGGTGTGATTTTTACCTCACGAATGTTCCATAGTGGAAAATCAATCCTAAGCTGTCTGCGAGGTTGAAAATATTAAAAGTATGTTACCGTCAGTTTTCTATATTCCATAAAAACATTCTCACTTTACATCATCATTTTCACTAAACATACATGATAAAATAAACTTCGAACAATATTTTAAAACTTTCTTCTACCTATATAAATTAACACCATGAAAGCCATGTTTCTTCTGTCTCAAGAACAATAATCTAATTCCCTTCATCGATTCAAAATTTAAACAAGTTCTTTTTTCTTTTTACAAACCAAAGACTAAAACCAGCCAGTGTGAAAATTCACCTCTCTAACAGAAAAAAGGTAGAATGTTTGCCATCGTTCCACTGACCCGGCGTTTATTCGCAGATATTTCCAGTGCGTGTCGTACGGCTCTCTGCCCACCGAGACCCATGAGTTCGCGTACTTCCTCGTCAACATGCTGCTCATGTACGTGGCGCCCCTCATCTCCACGCTCTACTGCTCCTCCGCCGCACTCCTCGAGATCATCCGGAGAGCCAACACGGCCAATGGTAAGCAAAATTGCGATGTTATCGCTTTCCAGTAAAGCTGAGTACACGGGATTTTAATATGCTGGCGCGAAGTTATTAACGAACGGGTTTGATGAACTTTTCCGCTCGTGATTTTGTCAACGTACTACCTAATTAGCATATTCTTTTCAGGAGACGTATTTTTGAAATCACTTGTCACATTACGAAGGGTTTGCGTGAGCGTTTCCAAACGGGCGCATTTTTGAATCGGTAGTTTGCGAAGGATTTGCAACGAGTGGTCTTGACCACTCGTAATTTTGACATTTATAGCGTAGATATGCCATCGAAACCAATCATGGGAAATCCGTTCCATTTCACGTTGCTTTTTTATTCATGTTCGAATTTTTAGAAAAGCATAGACAAATTATCGATGTTTTCTGCGTAAAACAATATTGCTTTTCGTTGACACGACGGTTTCAAAAATACGATCAATTTGTATTTTACGCGAGTGGTGAGTAGGAAAACTACACGTTTTGTGTTTCGCTGAGTCCCTCAATGAAAAATAGCACTCCTGTACTCTTTGAACGCTGAACACGTACCTAAGCTGTTTAGGACAGAACGTGTTTATAAAATCTAGTTATTTTTTAAATAAAAATATGTTTATAAACTTTTTTCTCTGCGATTAATGGGTTTTTTTTTTAATTTCAGACAAGATGCGTCGCAGTGGTGTGGGCATCCTAGGGCGCGCGCGGGCGCGGACCCTCAAGATGACAATCACCATAGTGTTAGTTTTCTTCACGTGTTGGTCTCCCTACTACTGCTATTGTTTGTGGTGAGTACAAGTTTTAAGTACCTACAAAACGTAACGTGACCATCCGACGTTATAAATATGAACCGGGAACAATAATCACTAAGAAACCATCAGTTTTTCATTTGTCAGTTAAATATGTATGTCCCTATATAGTTTAATGGCATACATACTACATAACGATTTTTATTAGGCTTTCAGTATCATGGAGAGCATTAGATAAATAAGAAAATCCTAAATTCTACTTCCCACAAAAAAAAAATAGGAAGATTCCTCGGTCATAAATAAATTATTTAGTACTGTTAATTAAATAAAACGTCACAAAATAATGTCACTTGTCATTGATCATATCCATTTTCAACGTGATTTTAGATTTATTACTGCAGAAAAACTGATATAAAGAGCGCCATTTGACTTCAAGAAACTATGACGTCATCGGTCGATTTTTTTATACAAATTCCATAAAAAATGTTTGTTTGACGTTTAAAAAAAGTATCTAATTTGAGTTTTTAGAAAGTTCTTTATTTAAATCCCTTTTACCCCGTGTCTAGTAACAACCACGAAAACAAGTTAATGGCGGTAATCGAATACTTGCGAGTACACAAACCAATCAAGTGAAGCGATAAAGGTACCAATGTGCCGTGGAATCACATAGTAACCAGAAACCGGTGAAGCATTACAGTTTCCAGCAATTCCACTTAAATTACTTGTTGTCGAACATTCCCGGGGGATTAACCGCGTGTTTCCTGAGTACAACAGGGATCGGCTCGGGATAAATGTTTGTTGAAATTACATCATTGGTGAAAATTGTGTTGTTCTTATGAAATGTAAAGAAAACAGCCGGAAAAGAGTTATCGGACACGTGCACCAAGGGTTTCATCTTTAACTATAATAAATCACGTTCATTGTATTGGAGAGCAAGGACAGCGAGCTCTATAATAAGTATTTATTTTATTCTGGTTTATTTGTTGTTATAGCGGCAACAGAAATACATCATCTGTTAAAATTTCAACTGTCGAGCTATCACGGTTCATGAGATTACAGCCTATAGTCACAGACAGACGGACAGCGGTGTCTTAGTAATAGGATCCCGTTTTTACCTTTTGGGTACAGAACCCTGAAAACTGAAATAGAAAAAACACCAAACAAAAGCTGCTGATATAATAATTTAGTTTTATAAATTAATCCTACTACCTAATATTATAAACGCAAAAGTTTGTAATTATGGATGGATGGATGTTAGTTGCTCTTTCACGCGCAAATGGTTGGACCAATATTGATAAAATTTGGTACGCAGGAAGCTAACACCCTGGATTAACACATAGACTAATTAAGGCGCGGGTAACACCGGGGGGCGCAGCTAGTAATCCATATTTTCATTAAGTTACCTATGCTATGAATCAATATCGTTATCATTGTATTTTATTTATGGGCATCGAATGGGTTAATCCTCCTTAACTTGTTAAAACAACGTCTTTTCAGGTTCTGGATAGACAAGGACACGTTGAGGAATGTAGACCCTGCGCTGCAGAAGGCCATGTGGCTGTTCTCGTGTACAAACTCCTGCGCCAACCCCATCGTGTATGGTGTATTCAACAGGAACCGATGGTCGTGGGGCTCCGGAAACGTAAGTACCTCACAGTATTGCATTTATTATTATATTTGGTGAACGGGTTAATCACGTATAGAGTCAGCTACTGCCGACATGTTTCGACCTCATCCGGAGGTCTTCATCAGAACGAATGTGACTACAGGCCCGTACACCGCACCGGCTCGCGACACACTCACATGATAATGATTGTATCTCACGTTAGTTTGTATAGGTATTGTTTATTGATATTTATAATGTACAAATTTCCATAAAGCCTCTGGTTTCCGAGTTAGCTCGCGCTGTGTTTCGGATACCAGCGTCTTCTCCCATTGGTGTGAATATCGAGACTTATTAACTACCTATGTTTAATCTGATTAAGTGAACAACAAAAACGAAAAACTTTTAACATGCAACAAACGCATGTGTGTGTGTGTGTGTGTGTGTGTGTGTGTGTGTGTGTGTGTGTGTAGGTGTATGTGTATTGAATCAAAAAGTATTGCATTTCATACAGATACATAGAATTTGTCTACCCTGTGCCACACCATGCCTACCCAGCCTTATAAACACAATTATTTCTCTTCTCTCGTCATTAGATGGCGCTATCCATTATCAGGTTTTTAGTCTCCACTGCAGGAGCACGATCCTCTCTGTACTACCAGAGCCATACTTGGCCAGAATAGCCAGAGGATTTGGCCTTCACTCTCCACGTTGGCCAGACGCGTTGGAGAGGTCTCATTGATGTTTAGAAGCTTTGTTTAGCTTGTATTTCCTAAGTCGCCTTCTACGACATCCACGGGAGGACTTGGAGTGGCCCTATTATACACTGCCGGAAACGACACGGCAATCATCGTGTCGTCCAAAATTAGCTTTTTTCGGTATCACCTGTAGGTTGACTGGTAGAATAGGCCCTGGGCCTTAAGTCCGCCTGTTACAATTTTTGTTATAAAGTTAAATAAATAAAAATAAAATAAAAAAATCATTTCAGCCTACCCATCGCCTTATATAGGTAAGTATTTATCTTCCCTCGCCATTAGATGGCGCTTTACGTATTAATAGAAATATTAAAATCTTTTGTTACTATTATTTTAAATAAAGTAGTACTCTAAATTAAATATGCCATATATTAAATGCATATTTAACACTTTCTTTGTCACTTTTTTGCCAGACGTATGTGCTGCCATCTCTGTATTTTAACATGATGGTGGGCGAGAAGGTGGTAAAAGAAATCAATATATAGACAATTGCTGGCCGCATATCGCCTATTAACATTTTTCGCATCTTCGTCCAATCCCTTGATCGGCTTCTACAATCTGCTTGGAAAGAGAAGCAGCTAGTACATTCTAAGGTTGTTCTTTTCTCCCAGACCATAGCACAGATAGTTGAAAGTTCACCTAAGAATTAGTATAAAAGTAACACGACGATTGTTTTTTTCAGAACGCTCGATGTCGCAGCGGCAGTGCTAGAAGAGGTTCTCGGCTCCCATATTACGGAGAGTCCATGGAGATATCAGCCGCCACCCTGGCCCGAGCCAGGAGCTCGCTCGGCGAAAGAAACGGCCGCAGAGACTCTGCGTACGCCACGCAAAACGGAACGCAGAAACACTTGAACAACAATAACCATGTCGGTAACGGAATGGTTTAGAAACGTCAATGCATTGTTTTAGTTTATTACCTGTATTTCGCCCAACACTAGTAATTTTTCTTATTTATTGTCTATGGTATCTTAACAGGTACAAAAAAATCTGCTTTTGGAAAAATTGTTGGTCTAGTGATGGGCGTCATTTATTTTTATGCTCTTAACGATTCGCAGTTATAACGGATTACTCATGTTTATTATTAACCCTTTAACTGTCGGACGCCCGGAGCGGGCGTCTGATGTATTGTTTTACTATTGTGTCTGCTATGCCGACATTCGAAGGGTTAATTTAATTCGTTATAACTGCCAAAGCATTTTGTGCGATTCTATCATAGTGACGTGACATAACCATAAAAAATATCTGTCACATAAACAAAAAAGTGATGAATAATATATTCATTGATGTAAGTAGATGTAGTAATTTGAAAGTGAACCGTTTTATACTGAAAATGTATATATAATATGCTAGTATATAATTAATTAGTATAATTTCCTTGTAAAGCATCGAAGAAATTACCAAGTACCTATACCAAGGACTATCCAGATCGTGCTATATTGCGGAAAGAGAAAGGCTTAATATATAATATATTGTACGTCTAATAATATGGTGACACAAATGTCAAAATGTATGGTGGCATTCTACTGAAAAGTTTAAATAGTTCACTGCATGGGTTTAACTTTTAATTTTTAAAGTGATGTAAAAAATAAATTCCTAAATATGTAAAGAAAGCTTTAAGCATAGTCTTGAAACATATCTAGGATTATAAGAGAATAAGTTTCCTACGGTTGTTGTTTGTAAGGTTTGTGCCATGCCTTGTAAATAATATGTGACATTAACATTCCTGAATGTAGGTAAATTATAATTTTATTTTTTATATGAAACTTAGGTGTTAATCTATGATACTCATGGCTTGAAAACATTCCAAAAATAACACGCTTATATTATTTATTAGTTACAAAAATATTTATTTAATAAGACTGACTGACAGACGGTAAGGTGGTAAATGGATAAGTACTGAATTTGTTATTTCTTTAGATTTTTGTTTTTGTTACCAAATATAGTTTTTATCTTGACTAATATACTCATTTTATTTGTTTAAAATATATATCTTGGCTGTGAGGCAATAGAGACTTGGCTCTATAAAATGTAAAGAAATTTTACTTTTTAAATTAGGTTTACTTAGAACAAAGTAAATTTTGAAATAAAACTGAAATCCATTTTATTGCTTGACCCTATTTTGCAACCTTACTCCTGGAGAAAACATGAGTTTGCCAAGATTCTATTACAAGGATTATTAAAATATACACAATCACACAACAAGTGTTTATTAAAATATTTCACATCAACTACTATGTCCATACAGAGATATATCAAAGTTTAACAGGTTACCACTGGACAAAACTACCAATAACTTCATGTATTTGTACATTTATATTTGGTCACAATTAGCTTTAAAATGATTTTTGAATGGTCACAATTATTACCTGAATACTACACAAAATTACATCAACATTTCTCTAGTGGATAAAGGCTAGTCATAACAATAGAAAATGCTATTATGTTCTTATTCCTGTTTACCCATCATCGCAGACACATTATTATAAATAGACTAGAACTATTACATAGTAGGCCTACTTGTAAGTGATTACAATAAATATAGAAATCTTAAAATCTCTTAATCAATAAATTAAATTATTTGTCACATAAATTTATCTTCGCCTAATAAATAACAGGATGTCTGAATTCAATAAATTAATAATATGCCTATACGAAGATAGTCTATCTTAATAAATTATATATCTCCAAATTCAAAACATTGTCAATATTTTTTCACACTTAAAGTGTTTTAATATTTAATGGAATGCAATGATAAGACTGACTGTCAGATTTGTGCATTTATATTCAATCACTGATTAGATCAAATATATCAGTGTTACAATACTAAAATACAATACTTTTTATAGAACAATTTGTAGATTTTTGAACGGTAAAATAACTACTCATGATAATATGCTTCCGTACAAAAATAGATGGGGCACCTACTATATTGTAAATTTTTTATCAAGACAAGAGTATATTGGTTTTGAAAGAAACATATTTTTATCAAAAACTACTCAAATCCAGAGCACGAGAGAATATTTTGCTCAAAATCCATTCCACAACATCTCAAAAACCGACAGATTTCAATAAAATATTTTTTGAAATATCGTGAAAAAGCTTTTAAGTACTAGAATGAACTGCAATATAGTTCATTCTCAAGTGCAACTGTTTATTCATATAATGGCACATTTAGAACACACCGACACATTAAGCTCTTTCTAACAACGCTATTAACTCTCAAATAAATATTACATGTACACAGTGTCCAACCAACTAACAGAAATTGTTCAAGGTATAATAAATTATTAAGTCGTCTAATATGACTTAGTCAGAGTATTTGAAAATAATAACATAATTATGACAACAGCTTGTTTTAAAGTAACTTCGTTACAATTCAAATAATATCCATTTGCAATTTGAACATCCAAGCTGTTTCAAAAACACCTTGGCACATCTATTATATTCACACAGTAGAAATTGTTTTAACTTAAACTATTATAATACAACTGGTAATTTATACAACGTCTTTACAAAATAAACGAGAGTCTAGAAAACATGAATATTATAAAGACAGATTTCAACATCAAAAAGAGATGAGATTCTCACACATTGTTATACCAATAGTAATACGGAAAACTCAGATTCAATACATATAGAAGATAACAAACTAACCCAGCATCCATTCAGAAAATCACACATCAATTACGCTATTACATAACGTTATTGTCCTGGCACAAAATAACGCTCGTTATTTGAACACAGAACGGTTATCGTTATAACCGTTATCGGTTGGACGTTGCTTGCTCAATGGTCAGCCTTGTCTAGCTCGGTGAGCTCGTGCGCGGGGGCCGACTCGCAGTCGTTATGAAGCACGCGCGACTTCTCGATGTCTCCTTGTGAAAGAGACGACACTATGATGGCGCCCAACGCGTCGCAGACCACGTTGATGGTGGTTCGGAATCGGTCCCTTGAAAGCCATAAAACGTATGGTGTATATAAACGACACATACTAAAGAACTATAATCATCATCATCATCAAACCTATTTTTTCCACTGCAGGAGCACGACCCTCTCTATTCTACCAGAGCCATAATTGGCCAGAGCAGCCAGAGGGCTTGGCCTACACTCACCAAACGGTTTGGAGAGGTCTCAGTGATGTTTATAAACTTTGTTTAGCTTGTATTTCCTAAGTCGCCTTCTACGACATCCACGGGAGGACTTGAAGTGGCCCTATTCTACTCTGCCGGAAACCACACGGCAAAAAGAACTGTAAGGGGCAATTCAATTATTTTTCGCATCGGACCAATGCTAAAAAGGATTTTTTTTTCAATCCCTGTAAAAATTGATTTGTTTAGCGTAATAGGGTATACTTAAAGTTACTTACAACAGCCAGTCGACCGCGAGGATGATGGAGACGTCCTCTGCAGGCAGGTTGACGGTGTCCAGCACCATGACCATGGTCACCAGCCCCGCCTGCGGGATGCCCGCCGCGCCGATACTCGCCGCCGTCGCCGTCACACTACGAACAATGAAAATAATTTCTTAGCAAACCAATTAAGAGGTGTTAGTACGATAGTGACGTCTTATTTCTATGTCAAACCAAATTAGACTTTAATATCATCATACGTTTGTGTCCAATATTGCTTCACACTGAAACGAGGATACGCAGTAACGTCCTACTTGCGTACTGCTTTTGGAGTAACAACAAGCGTGAATCCACTACTATTAGTATTAGTCCTCTCACAACTGCCATCAACAGTTGATACCCCAACCGGTGTTGCAGCATAATCAGCCATTATCCTCGTAACATGCGTTTCAGTAATCCTCAGGCACAACCCCAGATGATCATTCGTTGCTCGGCCGTCAATCGTGCATCAAATATCTTGAGGGGACTAAAGGCCCATTTAGACGGTGCCTCGACGGTGCAAGTGTCTTGACTGTTGCATACCATTTTATTGAAGCAATAAATGATTTGTATGGCTGACGTTTCGTTTATACCGTGCAAGTTGTTCAATGTATGGGTATGCAACAGTCAAGAAACTGGCACCGTCTGAATGGACCTTAACAGCAGCTGGTGGTGTGGTCGCCGGCTTTAGTATTGTCGCGAACGAGATAGATGTAGAATATTCGCGAGTAAGAACTCTGCTGGCGAGATAGACTCGGAATGTTCGCGAGTGGAATCGTATAGAAAGACGTCAGGATAATGCAAGCGAAACTAGGCCTTATATTCTTACGGCATAAAGGCTAGAGTTCTTTGAATGGTCGCCGGCTTGGTCGCACTTACACATACATACCGGCGTCTCGATGTTTCCCGTCAATCGAAATACATTCGTCAAGTGAGGCGAATATTCGAGAAAAGTATAGACTTCTGTATCGGCGCATATAAAAAGGCGATCGAGTGCGCGTCCCGCCAGTTCAGTACGAGCTACGAAAGCGATAACTTCGAAGCGAACCGAAGCGAAGGAAACCTACCTAAGTGCGACAAGTGGAAGTACCTGCGACTACTTTGGCGAGATACCTGGACCTCAGCTGCTACGCGACTTGGACTTGGACATCAGGAAGACCATCTTCACGTGTCAACCTTTGGGTTCCGTAGTAAATAAAAACCCTCATACGAACTTTAGCGTTTTTCTCCAAATCTCGAACCCAGTTTCGTAACAATATTTATTTATTTACCTATTAGAAACACAAACAGATTACAACCAATACATGTTTCGAGCTATCAGAGTCATAAATATTGTACATTTTGATCTGGGTTGTACTCCAATTATATGTGTTTACAGTTGCATCATTAGTATTATAAAAATCTACTTATTTTAAATACATGAAGAAGTACTACTTAAAATATATTTAAATAGCCAGGCGTGCACCACACTGAGTCCCAGACCTGCGCAGTGATCAATAATGTTATAACAGAGCAGCAACGCATACAAAACGACCATCAAAGACCCAGCATGCGCAATCCCAGCCAATATCCAGTTAGACTAAGAGAAACAGATACCATCCAAAACGAAGACTAACCATCCGACCAAATCAAGTTGACAAATAATAATATGCCACTGTCTCATCTGAAAATGTCAGCTTTATTCGGCCCGACAACGGCTCAAACCCAGCAAAAAAGCCAGCCTGCGTTTTATAATAAGGCGGATAGTTGTTAAAGTAAGAATAATAAAACTGGAGTAAATACCTACTGATAAGTATGTACGAACTAGTCTTCCTAAGCAACATCTGATGGCAGAAGAATAAAATTTAAATTAAAGAGCATAACATTATAGCCTTACTAGGGTCTCGTTAATGTAGGCCGCCAATTCTTCTTAGGCACCTATCGATCATCCGACTAATCGAAGCAAAAGAAACAATTTTCTTTTAAAAAAAAAGTGCATCGAGCCTAAAAATTGTTGACGGGTTCCTCTTACCTCACAGCAACAATTTTGCCAAACGACATCTCGACTCTCCTCAGCTGCGCGATAAAGATGGCCGCCACGGCTTCGTACAAGGCAGTCCCGTCCATGTTGATGGTCGCTCCGATGGGGATGACGAAGCGGGTGATCCTCGGGTCCAGCCCCATGTCGTCGCAGCACCCGATCGTTATGGGCATCGTCGCAGAACTGAAATTGGAAAAGTCTATGTATTCAAGTTTTATAAAATAAGTAGGTGTATGTAGTGATTTTAATGGAGTTATTTAAAAACAGGACTCCAAAAACTTACAAGTATATGTGGATACATGAATTTTCCAGAGACCAGTACTGATTTATTTAAATTGGGGGCCATTTTAAATAAATCATTTGAAAGGAAACGAATATCATTTAAAATTCGGTCTTGACCAAGATCTACTATTTTATGGACAGTTCAAAAGGGTCCCCTTTTGAACTGTGAAGCTTTTCTACGCACATTTGCGAAAAGTCAGAGGTTTGTGTTTTGTCCAAGGTTTTCCCATTTCCTGTCACAAGTACTACAATCACACCACAATGCAGTGGACCAAAGGCTCAATTCACACCGGGATGGAAGCGCGTGGAAGCGGCTGGAAGCGGCCGACACGGAAGAGAAGGCGCGCGGACTCCGGCGACTGCTGGCGCCCGCCCGCGCTTTCTCGCGACCGCGCGCGACTGCTCGCGCCCGCTCGAGAGTGATCGCGGCCGCGCGCGACTCACTTCACGGCTCAGCTATGCGCAGTTTATATTCTTCATATATCAAGGAAACACGTGTGTATTAACTTAGCTGTGAAAATGAGTATTTTGGATTTAATTGTTATTGCACGTATAATTGATTGATGAATTAATATTGTAAAGGCACTCGTGCCTTTGGACCAAATAAATAAGTTTTTCTTCGTGATCCATTTTCATACGATCATCCAACGGCCATCTACATACGAGTACGACCGTATCCGATGCACTTCAAGTAGTTAATGCGCGGCGCCGCTGCGCGGTGTGGAGCGGGCGAAGGTGAGGATACTTCCAGCGGCCGCTCGCACCCGCCCGCACCTGCCCGCGCCCGCGCCCACCTGCCAGAGCAGTCGTGCGCCGACGCTGCGCGGACGCCGCTGGAGTGCTCGCGAAGTCGCGAGCATTCGCGCGCCGTTTTCCACTTTTTCAAACGATTCCATGTATTACAGTCATCGCGATAAAGTCTAAAATTGTATGACACTGAAACTGCTCTCCGCTTCCCTTCGGCGCGCTTCCATTCCGGTGTGAATTGAGCCAAAGGGTAAATAACATATTTTTATTTATTTATTATACTTGTGAAGTTGTATAAATATAAAATAAATAAATAAATATATAGGGAAAAATTACACTGATTGAGCTAGCCCCAAACTAAGTTCGACACTTGTGTTATGGGATACTAACTCAACGATACTATATTTTATAACAAATAAGTACATATATAATTAAACATCCAAGACCCGGGACAATTTGAAAAAGGCCTTTTACAACTTGCCCTAACCAGAGATCGAAGCCGGGACCTCTGGGTGGCGGACTATCATGGTGACCAGTACGCCGTCACGTCATAACCATATATCATAAGGTCATAAACATAACATAAGGTCATATCTGTGGCGTTTATCTTATACCTTTAAACGAGCAATTCTTGTATGTATATATATATATATATATATATTTATTTATTTATTTATAAATTTCTGTGATCTCGAAAACGGCTCTAACGATTTCACTGAAAATTTGTATATGGGGGTTTTCGGGGGTAAACAATCGATCTAGATTAGTTTTATGTTTGGGAAAACGCGTGTTTTCGAGTTTTCATGCGTTTTTCTTTCCACGCAGAATATGGTCGCTAATTTCGTCGCGCCGCGACCGCCTTGATTTAGCTCAGTGGTTAAGGATAGCGACCGCTAGAAAGAGTGTTACGGGTTCGAATCCCACTCGGTGACTTACTTTTGTTTTTTTTTATGTTTAAGTTTATATATTTTTTTTTTATTTTGCATTGCTTTTAGACAAGTTTAAAAAAAATAGTTAATGTTTGAGATGTAACCGAGCAAAGCTCGGTCGCCCAGGTACTAAGACATTAAACAGCAACATTTACAAAAACATCGTCACCTAGAAGCAGTACCGAAGGCGGTGGCCATGACTTGTCCCATCTTGGCGATGTAGCGGCACGGCAGCTTCTTGGTGGCCAGGATGAACAGGATGCTGAGCGTGCCGAACCCGTGCAGGAACAGCCCCAGCAGCACCGTCACGAAGTACAGTCCCAGGCGGCCCACCAGCTCCGCGAACGATTCTATCTCCATGATCTTGGCTGTGACCAGGAAGAACACGCCGAGAGGTGACAGCCTGAAAGGAATAGACGAGTATTTTGAGTAAAGTAACACAATGAAAGAGAATAAAAAATCATGGTTCCAAAAAAGGAGTTTATTCAATTCGTCGATTATTCAAGGACCGATATGGAAAATTCTTTTTTTGCATGGACATACTTATCAAGTGGTCGTATCGATTTTTTTTCAAGCGGTTGTATGTAGGGGGTGAAGTCAGTTTGAAGTTTAGAAAAATTAAAACCATAATTACTTTTGATTTCCGCAATATTTTGAAATTAGGATCAAATTGCATTTTTATGAGATTTTTTTCAAAAAACTTTCGTTAGTATAAATTGAAAAGGTTTGACATTATGACAAAAATGGCAAACCTTTTCAATTTGTACTATGTACCCCATACTAACTACTTACTTGCGCATATTGAGTAGGTAAGGAAAAGATTTTAAAAAATTCATTTGCGATACTTTCTGTGCACGAGTAGACAGTTAAAGTGCTCTGGTAACTCAGATGTAATTGAATTACGAGTAATTTATGGTCACGCAAGAAACGTTTGGGCAAATAGGTCAAACGTAGGTAATGAACTTTTAAACCATACAAGGTTACCTACGGGCGGCGTTCAAATGAAGTACAAAGACAAATAGCATTTGATCCATGGTCAAGGATTAATAATTTCGTAGTTTTAAGAGGCAGCTGCGGAAGAATTTTGTTCACCATACTAATTTATGTATTATTTAACTTTTAAAGTATAAATTATATTTATTTATTAAATTTTTAGTATTACTA
Source organism: Acrobasis consociella (assembly GCA_963555685.1). NCBI lineage: Eukaryota > Metazoa > Arthropoda > Insecta > Lepidoptera > Pyralidae > Acrobasis > Acrobasis consociella. The sequence goes on along the minus strand of OY743122.1, from coordinate 4,967,194 downwards.
CGTTTATTATCTTCTCATTTTAAATGTTTTCTCGCTCCGCAAAGCAAAAGATACTGCTTAGCCCACGCACGGCCCAGCTCTGCTCGCCCATTTCGCTCAGGGTGATACTGAACACTACCTATATGCTGAAGGAAAACATACGAATTAATCCATCCAATGATGATCATCATAGCCTCAGAAAAGGAGTGAAAGGGAGTCCTGCAACCGCTTGCTCTTATCGCCCATTTTGCTCAGGGTGATACCCAGCACGATTCGGAAGGGAAACGTACCAAATGACCCATCCAGTGATGATCATCATAGCCTCAGACAAGGAGTGGAAGAAGTCCTGCAGCGGCTTGCTCTTCTCACCCATTTTGCTCTGGGTGATACTGAACACTACCTATATGCTGAAGGAAAACGTACAAAATGATCCAACTTGTGATGATCATCACAGCCTCAGACAAAGAGTGGAAAAGTCCTGCAACGGTCTAATCTTCTCGCCTATTTTGCCTAGTGCAGTACAAGGCACATGCTGAAGTAAAACGTACCAAATGACCCATCCAGTGATGATCATCATAGCCTCAGACAAGGAGTGGAAGAAGTCCTGCAACGGCTTGCTCTTATCGCCCATCTTGCCCAGGGTGATACCCAGCACGATGCTGAAGCACACCAGCCCCAACACGTTGCTGCCAGGCTGGTAGTCCCCATCGATCTTGTAGGTTTCCAACGCGCCTGCAATAGACAAAACTCTATCGTTAGACTTAAAGTAAAATAATGATACGAAAGTGGTAGTAAGATACCTATATAAAAAAGTTTATTCTTGGTCATTTCTTTATCTTTGTGTATTGGCCGTGATTGTGCTCATCGGAAGCAGCCTTCTACCTTTCGTGATATCTCTATCCCTAATTATTGCTTTTGAAAATTTAAGCAATGTACGTAGTACATTCAATATATTTGCCATTTTTCAAAGTTATTATAATGAGAAACATTTGATTTTAGATATTTTATATATAATTATTTTTTTAAAGTATAAGCTTTAAGTATAAGATTTATAGTATAAGCGCTGGATGTAGGCCGCTCTTGATTGGTCATTTTGGAAATTTTTGGGAGTGGCCTATGTCCAGCAGTGGACGTTATGCGGCTGAAATGATGATGCATGATATTATACCCACCAAACTTCGCTCTTGTGTCATTTTTGTCGAAGACCAGCTTCGTCCGGTACGTCGCTATGGTCGCCTGCGCTATATTCTCAGGAAATACGTTTCTGAAAAGAAAAACATTTAAAATCAGTTATTATATATAAATAAAAATCTATTTCTGTATGTTGGTCCAATTGATTTAGGAACTCATAGGTTCCTAAACTGACAGACTCAATACGTGTGATATGCTCTTGTACTTTTAACTAAAATTATTCCATACATATCTTTTTTACACAAATCTGTATTTTTTTCACGAAAGTAGAGCGAAATAGGTCTGTCTGAATTATAGTAAGTGGACGTCCGTAGTCTCTGCCTACCCCTGTAGAAAACAGGCGTAATAATATGTATGTTTGAATGATTATCTTTTTCATCTGATATATCCGTCGCTTAGATAGATAAGTACTAAGTACAATGCCTACAATTAAATAAAAGTATTATCATCGATAAATGAGTTAGTCTCAAAGATAAATAATCTTAAAAAATCGTCTAAAACGCAATTGAAACTGGTTTAAATCGTCTAAGTTGCAAGTAGTCTCAAAAGATGAAATGATACAAAAGCTATTCATAATAGGTACTGTCGCATTGAACTGACGGGTGAATCTTTTGAAGGGATAACACAAAAATACTGTTTACCGCCTTTGTACTGTTGTGTTTCATCTATGTTTAACTTGTGTCAATTTATGTACAATAAAGAATTTACAATACAATACAAAAAAAATAAGCCAAGGTCATTCACAATCTATAGACGTAATAGCAATGTCGAAATGATAAATCACACGCACGTACTACTATTTAATAAAAGATATAATAAAGAGCTCGGTAGCCCGGCGGCCATACGCATTGGTAGCACTTTTACAGCAACCCCGGGTGTTATTCGCACTGACAGTTTACGCATTTCGTTTGCTCGGAATACTATAGACACAATAGTAAAACAATGCATTTTGGGAGTCGGGAGCTGGTTTAGCCACACATAGGTGACACAATCATCATCCGAGCGTATTCCCGGTTGCATCCTCAGCGGTAACGCTTCAGAGTTCAGAGCCCAGGGTCCGCTATCCAACCTAGATGATTTGACGAGGTTACTGGTTTTTACAAAGCGATTGCCGTCTGACCTCCGCAACCCAAAGGATAGATGAGAACCAATCCTTGATAGGTTTGAGCGAACGCTAGATGACTTTTGGGACCCACAGTTTATACGTGCCTTACGAAACACGGAATTATAATTCTTTTCGGATAATCAGTTGATTCAAGCCTGCAATATAACCAGACTTAAAACAACTTTACACAAAGTATGCTTCTCAGTAAGATTCGGACCCAAGACCTTTGGATCACATGGCGAAAACCTTGACCACTGGGGGGTTACTCCAAAAGCAGTTCGCAAGACGGACGTTACTGCCTATACTCCATTTGGTTAGGTATTTAAATAAATGTAAACAATCTTCACATGTCTTTTTATTGAAATATACTATACACTTTATAAATCAATAATTTGCTAATTACAAAGTAATTATGTTATAAATTATAAATTACATAATATCTTTGTAATTTTAAGGGAGGTTACTTCGCAAGCGGTACGCAAGACGGACGATATTGCATATCCGCGGTTTGACATAGAAATAGGACGTTACTAACGTATTATTTTGTGGAGTACGGAGGCATTCAGATGGGTGACACAAATAGAATATGATTCTCGAGGTCTTCCATGCTTTAGAATGCACGCTAAGCCGTCCCGGTTGTCATCAATGTGTGGCAGTGAAACTATGACGTCATTATGCTTTATTTCATACAAATCCCACGGAAAATGTTTATTTTGACGTTTAAAAAAAAGCATCTGACTTGAGTTGTTGGAAACTTCCATAATATCAACACACAAATAAAGTTGTAAGTACATAGATAGTACTGCGATGTGAACAGTGATTTATGATGTGACCCCAGACCAGGCACATTGGCAGTTGGACATTCATGGTTGTCTCATCTTTATGATTGTGGGACTTTTAACGATATCGGTCTAAAAGTCAGTAGTAAAAGGTCAGTAAGTAATTTAAACTTAATACTTACTGATGTATTATATTTTTTAACTATACAACAGATCTTGATAAAATTTCTATGGAAAGAATCTTCCAAAGCGGTCCAGGCGTTTTCGAATAATCAGTGAACATACATTAAAAAAACCGGCCAAGTGCGAGTCGAATTCGCGCACGGAGAGATCCGTACCATCTATAAAAAATTACATTTGTTGTATGGGAACCCCACTTAAATATTTATTTGATTCAGTTTTTAATCATGTACAGGGTTAGCTAGCCACTTGAAATTTTCACAGATGACGTATTTCTGTTGCCGCCATAACAACAATCTAAAGTGCTAAAGAAACGTGATATGTTTTTCAGCATTTTAAACTCGGTCTTTCTATATAACTAGATACTTCCTTACCGTTATACATGAAGATTTAGTTGGTCGGAGGTGAGGAACCCTACATGTACAAGTCCAACTCGCACTTGACTGTTTTTTTAAACTAGGTCTACGAACGTTTGATCCGACTGATTTCTAAGTGAAATATTCCATTCAACCTATCTTAACCGACCTTAACATATCTCAATGTATTGTGAAAGTGGTGATTCTTGCACATCTACCAAAACAATGTTCAGTTAACTTTTGCGGCTCTGTTAACTCGTCCGTCCACTCGACCAATCTGAGCCGATCATTACGGTGCCGTAATGACTCAATGTGTTGCTACTCGTGTGTAATTGACTGCAGTGTCACAGAGAAGCGTTGCGGGCAAGCGTTCCCTACTCGTCAGTCTTCATCAGCGACTATTTGTGGACGCCCTACATATCGTTATCAGGGCTGTCAGCGTGAATTTATCTTAGAAATGCGATACTAATTGTGCAGCGCTAATTGATGCATGCATAATTCTATAGTTTCATATAATGCGTTATGTCATGCATGATGTAAGAAAACCATTTTATAGACATTGCAGGAAAATTTTATTAATGAATTATCTACCTAGAAGATAGATTAACTATCATTTCTCTGACAGGAATGATTGAAATAATTTCTCGTGTCATTTTAAGGCCCAACGCAGACGACAGACTATCCGTGACGCTTTTTAGTCTGTGAAAATAGAACCTATGGAATCATACGCAGTAACGAACACGACGCGCGCTGGACTTTTTGCGCGTTGAGTGCGTTATTGCATGTGATTCCATGGGTTCTATTTTCATATTCGTCTGCGTTGGACCTAAAAAATGGAACCCTTACTTTCTGTTCTAATTTCCGAAAAGCTATACCTATTTGAAGTCCATGTTTTTATTATCGCTTGAATTTTGTATCACTAAACGAGTAGAATTAAGTGAAACGGGATATGTAGAGTACATATCCCGTTTCACTTAATTCTACTTGAAACGTATCTTTTTAAATTATAAACATTACATATAAGTTTTAGTTAAAGGCAGCCCTACGAGATCAATTCAATAAAACAATGAAGAGATTGGCGCGTCGCAAAATGCCAGGTGTTATGACGTCACATAACTTCTTTTTAGTGTATCAGGGGCGTCACAAATTGATTGGGTCGGATATTTATTCAGTTAATTGTTATTGTAAGATTATTAGTGTAGATAAGCGGGTATTGCCTATACCCAAGTTTTTTAATTGACAGACCAGCATATTGAAACGAAAAAAGAACGATAGAAAATAAAACGATAGTCCAATAGACATGTCATCATCATCATCATCTCATCAGGTATTTTTGTCTCCACTGCAGGAGCACGACCCTGTCTGTACTACCAGAGCCATACTTGGCCAGAGCAGCCAAAGGACTTGGCCTACACTCTCCACGCTGGCCAGACGGATTGGAAAGGTCTCATTGATGTTTAAAAGCTTTGTTTAGCTTGTATTTTCTTAAGTCATGAATAGACATGTATACAAGAAGAAAGTACAATATATACTTTTGAAAGCATAATCAATTAGCTTTTGGCTCAATGAAGATTTAAAAAATAATAATAAAAATAAATTGAAACAGTTGAAAATTTAGCATCATCTAATTTACTCTAATTCCCCAACAGCACATTTGCATGGCGCTGGTCCATTGGCGTAATACCCTTAATAGGTGTTACGTGACAGTTTAATTTCGCCTTCCGCCCGATCTGCGCTAAATAATCCGGTTGCCACCTGATATCCAGTTAACTGAATGTCACTGGGAATGTTCAGGGTGGTATCTACGAGTATTTCACTGTTTTACAAGTTTCAGACCTGCCTCCGTGGTGTAGTGGTTAGAGCGTTCGGCTCATACCCGGAGGTCGCAGGTTCGATTCCCGGCGGGGGCAACGACTTTGTGTTGTTATCCTAGTTTGGTTAGGACATTGTAGGCTGATCACCTGATTGATGATAAGTGAGATTGTCTGATAAGTAAGATGATTCGTGCTTCGGAGGGCACGTTAAGCCGCCGATCCCGGTGACATTGGTCGTTACCTAAAACCATGTCAGAGGCCTTTAAGGCGGTTTAAAACTCTAACACTAGTCGTGTGTTAGAAGACAAGTGTCCGACATAAGTTGGTGGAGGTGAGAATGAAAAGTATTGTCCGGCTATGAAACCCAACAGGTAGAAAAAGAATTGTTACGGAAAATATGTACAAATTCTGGCAAAACTCCCGGATATCGGATCGATTGTTATATCGGAAATTTGTAGGTAATTATTTGAATTAGCCTTTTTACGTGGTAGATATTATAGGATCTATGTTGTAACTTATTAGTAATCTAATGCTACTACTAGTGCTCTATATACCTCGTAAAAGGCCAGTGCGACCATTTTTATATACGGATAGCTGCATATATTAAACTTTTTGGTGTTTAGACTTTATATGGCCATGGGGTTCGTCAGCCCATAAACTTAGTACATATAGATGCTGGATGTAGCTTAAACTTCTTTGTCTTAATCTTTACAGCCACTGTCAGTTCAGTGCTGGACTAAAGGTCTCTCCCAGGAATAGGAGGATTTGCCCATAATTATCACGCCGCCGCGCCGGGCTGGACGGGTTGATCACCGCATGAAAAAAATTCCTAACCCACATAAGTCTCGAATTTACTTTGAGACTAGCTCAATCTGTATGATTTTTACATATTTATTTTATTAAATTTCAAATTGTCCTGGATCTTGGATGTTTATTTACATAATTGTATTTGTTATAAAATATAGTATCGTTGAGTTAGTATCCCATAACACAAGTTTTGAACTTACTTTGGGGCTAGCTCAATAAGTGTTAATGTCTTTATATATATATTTATTTTTAAAAAATAATATAAAAGGTCTTTGTATACGTATAGTGCTGCCCTTTCTGTTACCTACAAATCCTCATAGCTTTACATTATAACGTATGAAGTACCTGGATAAAAACAGCACTACACTCAGATGTGTGGCGTTGACGAAGACAGGTTACCCGCCAAAAAGATGGATAGATAAACTTCTTCACTGCACTAACTTGAAAGTAAACTTCAAATATAAGAGGTACAAAGGCTTATCACTAAAGCGATTTCTTTCAGCCAAGTTTTGGGTAAATTCAGCGGTAGGCGAAAGAACTGAGACGATGACAATGAGCCTTACCTTATGAGATAAAGAACGATGACAATGAGTCTTACCTTATGAGATGAAGAACGATGATAATGAGTCTTACCTTATGAGATGAAGAACGATGATAATGAGTCTTACCTTATGAGATGAAGAACAATGATAATGAGTCTTACCTTATGAGATAAAGAACGATGACAATGAGTCTTACCTTATGAGATGAAGAACGATGATAATGAGTCTTACCTTATGAGATGAAGAACAATGATAATGCGCCTTACCTTATGAGATGAAGAACAATGATAATGCGCCTTACCTTATGAGATGAAGAACAATGATAATGCGCCTTACCTTATGAGATGAAGAACAATGATAATGAGTCTTACCTTATGATATGAAGAACAATGATAATTAGCCTTACCTTATATGATGAAGAACGATGACATTGAGTCTTACCTTATGAGATGAAGAACGATGATAATGAGTCATACCTTATGAGATGAAGAACGATGATAATGAGCCTTACCTTATGAGATGAAGAACAATGATAATGAGCCTTACCTTATGAGATGAAGAACGATGATAATGAGCCTTACCTTATGAGATGAAGAACAATGATAATGAGTCTTACCTTATGAGATCAAGTAGAGTATCAGAGGTGAGCGTGTCCTTGGTGACGACCTTGGTGGTGGAGGGCTGCTGGAAGAACTCGGGGTCCTTGCCGGGCTTGATGGTGGTGACAAGCGCGATGCCCAGCATCACTGCGCAGACTGTCGTGGTCATGTAGTACACGATGGCTCGCAGACCCACCCTGGATAAATGCAAGAATATGTTTACTTGCGGCTATTAGAAAACAGTATTTCTCATGTTATATTCCTCGGATTATGAGGCGAGTTAAAGCACTTCCCGGCCAGAAGAAGTTAAATTGTAGCACCCGGAAAACTTATTATTTTTGCCCATCATCATCATCAATAAATTTAAGAACTAGGTTCTTGTCGGTGGAGTATTTTCCATGTTTTTTGTTTATTTTTGCCCGTCCCACCATTTTTTTGTCCGTTACTAATACCCTCTTAAGAATTCTTTTTCTGTCTCTAGACCTTATTCCATTTACTTGGGGTCGGCTTTTCCTGTCCTTCCTTTCGGAACGTCGTCAGCCAGGTGGAAGGTAGTCTTCCTTATTATTCTACTAACCTCTTAAGAATACCTTGAATATAATATTTTTATATAATATTTTTGGATTCTGGGGAACGAAGCCCCCTCTATACTCTTGTACTACCCTCTTCTTACGTGCTCCCTTAAATATGTTGCTACTCCTTGAACCTTGCTCTGTTTTTCTTAACGAGGGCAACGCCGTTTAAGTTTAAAAAGAAAAAATAAATCTGACTCACTTGCCCGAAAGACTGAGATCAAGGGATCCTATCGCCGAGACTATGGAGGAGACCAGCAGCGGCACGATGAGGCACTTCAGCATCCTCAGGAACAGCTCCCCCGGGTACTGGAAGTACATGACCTCGCGCCGCGACCACTCGTACCCGGAGCTGCGCAGGCCCCACCCGAGCAGCGTGCCCGACACCACGCCGATCACCGTCAACATGGTGAGAAGGTTCTCCCGCATGAAGGTGGCGAACCGGTTCCTGCACGGCAGAGGCATGGTGAGGCCGGTGTTGTTCCTGAGGACAACATATAAATTTATCTCTGTTTTTCCTTAAGGCTGACTGGTTACATTAGCATTAAGTTCACCTTGTGTACCATTTTGGTCAATAAATATTGAATAAATAAAATGGTTGAATGTATAAAAATGTTCTTGTTACTTAGATACTAATAAAAATATAGCATTTCTGAAATTATTGACATATTTGGAAAAGAGAGAGAGAGAATCAAAGTATTAAAAACCTTATACATACTCCGAAAGTTCTTTACGAAAATCGCAATCGAAACACCAATTACCGAGTTAGTATCGAATGATCCTAAACACAAATAGTCTATGTTGAAACTCGTCTAAATCTTGTCGTCGAAATTTTGTTCATTTGAAATATCTATCGTTTTAGTAAGTAGGTAAGTATATTATACGTTATTAAAAGTGTACATTACTTGTTTTAAGATCTCTTTTCCTTTCCCGATCAATATATGGCCATCCTCTACGAGCTAGTCTGCTATTGCTGACAGCGGGAAAATCTGTGGGTACTTAACGCGAGACCCCAATGACCTTTTTCATTAATAGGCTACAGAATGTGGCACTGTCTTGATAAGAAATACGACAAGGAAATATCTACCATGTCTCTCTTTTGTGCCCGGATAGTTTTATCGTCCGATCTTAGACTGATTGCTGATTTAGACGAAATATTATTTAATACTACATTTTTGCATTCTGTAAGAATTGGTATTTAGACCAATTGTAGCCGTAAACATAGCATCTTGGACTAGCTGCAATTCGCTACATTCCAATAGCTCAAATCAGATACTTTTTTCTAAACGTCAAAACAAACATTTCCTATGGGATTTCTATGAAATATAGAACTAGTAGTTCGCCGCGAACTTAGACCTCGCGATTATTTTTCGCAACTCAGTTTCCTAAATAACCCCTAGATGGCGGTATCCAAAGTTAGAACGCGCTATGGTTTCGTTTGCTACATAATCGCGGACATTTTAATTAATATTTCAAAAACTACTGAACCGATTTTGATGCCCAACGAACTTGAAAATTCTATTGATGTTTCCTACATGCCTACCAAGTTTCATCAAAATCAAACCATCGGTTCGGCTGCTATCGCGGTACAAACATACATACATACATACATACATACATACATACATACATACATACATACATACATACAATGTGTTTTCGCCCCCAACTCGATTTAGAGACCTCACTCGCTTCGCTCGCTCGGTCAATAACGGCGTCATAGTTTCTTGGAGTCAAATAGCGTTCTTAATATTAGTTTTTACTGCAATAATAAATCTAAAATCACATTGAAAAGGTTTTATTTACTCACAGTACAAAATTATATATTTTTTCCAGAAAAGTACTGAATTTAGAAATAACATTTTACTCTACTTATAACTTACGAGTTGCAGTTTACACGAGGTCCGAGTTGGGTTTTAGACGAGTTGCCATTGTAGACTAACGTAACGTACATCATCATCATCATATCAACCACAGCCACGGACGGACATATAGGGTCTCCCCCAAGCGACGGTAAATACCTACGTTTTAGACCAATAAATACTTATTTCATTTTTCTACGTAGATCCGTTATGTGATAAGTATACATAATTAAAAGTTTTCGTACGCATTTACAGTCCACTACACACGGATCAAAAGTCCACGAAACTTTTAATGTTAGAAAGCAGGAAAATCTGTAGGCGCCTAATGATCATTTATTCCTTACGGGTGAGAATCACTTTCATCTGGTTCACGGGGAACTCTGTCGTGTGCCACCGCCAAGTCGAGCAACGAAGGCGCAGCTGTACTATATTTTTTCTCGGGAACTTTACGCTGTCTGGTAGATGTAAAGTTAATTGAGCATATACAGCCAGTCAGATATGGATGAGGATGAGTAATTTGTATAGAAAGCTCGATAGTTACTGGTAAGCAAATATTTATTTTCCTCTCTAAATGAAAATAACAGTGGTTGATAATTGGACCTTTCCACTATGGAAATGCCTAGTGAGAAGAGTAATATAATAACATTACTTGTGTTAAATTATATAATCATAACTTAATGATGCAATAGAATTAATTGATTAATCATTTTAAATTAGTAGGTATATGTGAGTATAAATTTTAATTATCGTCTCGTTTGTGAGTAGATCGGAATCCGGTCGACATGCATTGTGTTTTACTATTGTGTCTGGTGTTTTGCAGTGAAACAGGTTATTTGAAAAATAATTTATTTATAAATTAGGTTTATTGCTATTTGCTACACTTGTATCGTCGATGTTGCGTCAAGAGCTGGGCAAAGATAGTAACCAACTAGAGCCCCAATGGCAGACAAAGACATGGCCGCCCAAGGACAGTGCGACGAGCTATACTGCTATAACAGTAAGTGGAAGTCAAGAGCAACGGACCGAAAAGAATGGTAGCGAGAGAAAAAAGCCTTTGCTTGGGCAAGACTGGTTTTAGAGTATTGAGACAGAAATGGCTCGTTATGATATAATAATTAGGTTTATTAGCCAAAAGGCGGGGGGACCTGTCGGCACCTAGCACCAATGACCCATTTAATCAACTAGCTGCAGAATGCGGTGTTGTCGATAATATTAGATCAGTGGACGGTAGACGCCGGCTCTTGGCATGGTCGACAGGTGGAGAAAGTTCAGTGCCGAGAACAATTAAATCTAATTGGAAACCATTTGGGCTATTTTAAGTATGACGCGGCTATCATATATTTTAATAAACATACTTACTCCTATATTAAAAAGCTCCTATCTTGCGAGTTCCATATTTAGCCTTAGCTGCGTTGCCTATAGATTATTATTTTTTTGGAAAATATATTTAATGTACATACACACTTTTTTTACTGTTTTATTATATGTATAGATATAGATAAAATATACTCATTGGAAATCTGAGTGAAAATTAATCTCTGGATCCTGATGGCGCCATTGTGTGCGTCGCTGGCGACCGGCGGCTTTTAGCGGCATTGTGAGCGGGTTGAATGGAGCGGTAATGGCGGATGGAAAGGGCGCAAATTGCTGAATGCCCGTAAATTGAACTAATTAATTGTAATTTAAAAAATAATCTTTGGCTATAACATAAACGAAGAACAATAAAAAATGTATGTAAACTGTGAGAACTAGATACTAACCATTATATGATTTTAGAGTTTCACGGTCACAGTTACTGTTATTAGTATTACGGGACTTACCACTAAAAACTTACTTAAAACGATATTAATGGCGGTAAGTCCCGTAATACTAATAACAGTAGATACTAACAAAATAAATATATAGGGGACAAATCAAACAGATTGAGCTAGCCTTAAAGTAAGTTCGAGACTTGTGTTATACGTTACTAACTCAACGATACTATATTTTATAAGAAATACATATATAGACAAAAGTGACATATAACGTATAACAGAAAAAATAAGAAGTAATAGGTTGGGTTGATATAGACATGTTAAGAGAAGAGAGAAAAGCCTTATAACCAGGCAGATTCTGAAAATACATGTCAAATGAAATCGAACGAAACAGAATGAGACCAAAGAAACGTTGTATGAAATGTGTAAAGGAGGATATGAGTAGGAAGGGGGAGACAGACGATTTGACTATATAGAGATAGAACAAAATGGAAGGCACTCACATGCTGTGCCGACCCCACGTAAATATTAAGACAAGGATAAGGCAGAAGAAGAAGACATATATAGATGAACATCCAAGACCCAGGCCAATCAGAAAAAGATCGTTTTACATCTTGACCTGACTGGGGATCTAACCCGTAACCTCCTGAGTAGTGGACAGGCATGTTAATCCCCATGCCACGGAGGTCGTCATATCAAGATATGATATAGTCATACTAGAGATTTTTTAAGTAGAATGGCTTTTTCGCCTCCGAAAATGTTGGCATATCAATGGTCACAACAAGGATGCCGAAAGCGTGAGAAATGGAGAAGGAAAAGACGGTACTATTTGGTGTTGTCTGTGGGTTTACGACGTCAAACTCCCTCAGAAAAGCATTTGCGGTAACAGTTTATACATACATACATACTATCACGTCTTTATCCCTAATGAGGCAGACAGAGCATTTGGGGTCTCGCGGTTCTAAGCAGACAGAGCCCAGGGCCGCAAGACTCAAAGCCACTTTTATCGTTTAAAACAGTTTAATAACAGCACAATTTTGCTAAAACAACTATAGCTTGCTAAAAATCGCTCGGTACACCCACGTGGGAGTGAGCCCCCGCGCGGATGTTGCCACGGAAATCTTTATTTAGTAGTATCGCGATCAATCCGCGATCCCCTCTGTCGCTCACACGCGCGCGACCTACCTACGGCCGCCGCATATACCTGGCTGGCAGAAACCAGCTTGGAAACAAAATAGTTTTTGTTAAAGTTTGATTTTTAAATAAAGAACTTATTGCCTGCGCTTTGTTTAACTAGTAGAAATTATTAAATAATAATAAAAAATATATGTGCTTGCGTATATGTATGTAATGTAGTTATTATATATAATCTTTTAAGGTATCTAGTTCGTACTTTCTTCTACCTTTTAATTGAGTAAATGTCCTCTCAATCTATCGCAGGTTGACTGGAAGAGATCCCTACATGGAATAAGTCTGCCTTTGTATATTTGCTCTTTCGGATTTTTTGTACTTTATTTTGTTTTTTGGTACAATAAAGTTATTACAAACAAAAAAGTAAATATATAGGTTGCTCCTAAATAATTTAATAACTAGTGGTTCGCCGCGAACTTAGACCTCGCGATTATTATTCCAAAATTTAGTACGTTTTACTGAATGAATTTTAATTTAGAAAGAAACTGTGTTTTTTTTTCAGATTTTCCAACCTTCAATATGGGACAAATTACACTGATTGAGCTAGCCCAAAGTAAGTTCGAGACTTGTGTTATGGGATACTAACTCAATGATACTATATTTTATAACAAATACATATGTAGATAAACATCCAAGACCTAGACAATTTGAAAAGGCCATTTTTCAACTTGCCCTGACCGGGGATCGAACCCGGGAACTCTGGGTGGCGTCAGATGAAAATAAAAGACATCAGATGAAATTCATTGTTCAAATACAATGAAGCGAGTGTATTGTGCTATAAATTTTTAAGGTCATATTTAATATGGTTCTTATTGAGTTATAATAATTAAGTAAACCATAATTGAGACTAGGCTTTTTTAAGATTCGGTTTATTCAGTTCAGTTTTATTTATTTCTTTTTTCTTAATAAATTAATTTCTTCTACAAAGTAACATAAATTTATTTAAAATGTTTGAGATATTTTTTCATAGATTTTAATGGATGTATTTATTTAATGTTTATTCAATAGTTGTAGCTTACAATTATGATATATCCCTATCTACTACCTACATAATATACAATGTCCTTTTTAATTAAGTACAAATATTTTAAGAGGTGATTCAGTCCATCGTTTCGAACAACGATTTCCAATAAATGCGTATCTAAATACGAAAAAAAATTCATTTTCGATAGTAATGATATCACGTGACTACTTCGATTTGTATAAAAAACCTAAAATTTTTTTTACGTATTTCGATATACATTCATTGGGAAAAGTGGTTCAAAATGATGGACTGAACCACCCCTTAAAATATTTGTACTTAATTAAAACGGACATTGTATGTATTAAAAATAAACGTTTACGAGAACATTTTTATGTATGCGTACATTGCCTACGCCGTAGCCGTAGCATGCCTTCGGCTACGACTTGTCGTAGATCGTCCTCGATCCGACAAACTACTGGGTACTATCCAGGGTCAAAAATTAATTATTTTGTACTGATAAGGGAATAAAACACAAAATAGTGTCGTAGTAGATTATATAATTATGTATTATAGTAGATATAGTTTATGGCAATTCCAACGTTTGGAAAATCTCTAGTGAGATTATAGGTATAGCGTTGTTTGTGAATACATTTGATTGTATATAATTGTTTGAAATAAAGAAATAAAAGTAAAATTATTGCAGAAAAACTGATAATAGGAGCGCTATTTGACTACAAGAAAGTATGATGTCACGACGTGCTATTTCATACAAATCCCATAGACAATGTATGTTTTGACGTTTATAAAAAAGGACCTGATTTCACTTGTTGGACCCTAGCGGAAAGTTTAGGATGACATAAATCTAGTTTTTTTTACGTAAGTAAAATGTATAAGAAAACATGAAATTAATATAGTTTTAAATTAGTTTTTAAGCTAAGCAGCTAGCAACAGCAATCCATCCCTATTTTGATTCAAATTTCTACCTACATACGCACCATCTTGTAAAAATTGGCCGTAACCTCTGTGGGCTCGTGTTCTGTTTAACCCGTAAGGGATAAAGACATGATTGGTATGTATATAGGTATGTATAAATGTAGTTTTAGTGCTCGTCGTGTACCTACTCCTAAACGGCGTTGATTCACTATTGGCTACGAGCGCCGATAGTAATGGCCTAGTAGGTAGGTACTAGTGGCTCTGTGAACTATAGGCCTCGCAAGTCACCCCCAAGCCGTTGACATTTATAGGATAAAAGCGTCTTAAAGAGGTTAAAAAAAATTACAATACAATACAATACCCTTTATTGCACATAATAAAATACAGTATATAATTATCTTAAAAACTAGGAAATGCGCAAAAGGCGGCCTTATCGCTAAGCAATTTCTTCCAGGCAACCTATATAGAAAAAAAACAGTGATGGGAAATTAGGTAGTGCGGGGGTCAATATAATAAACTTACTTATATACAATAATTATAATAAACATACATATACATATTACTTAAATACATACAACGTACACAGAAAAAAAAATTATATAACAGTACAAGATGAATAAACTAAGTGGAAACAGGAAAGAATATTTATTTACCTTTCATAAGGATAGAAAATAAGATTTTACTTGGGATTTGAAGCTGGCTAGCGTTTGGGCGCGTCGGATAGTAGGTGGTAGTGAGTTCCATAGACGTGCGGCTCAAACAGAGCAAGAACGCGAGAAAAAGTCGGTGGAGTGGAAAGGAATTCTTAAACTAAGGTTTTTACATTATAGATTTCTTTTCGAAATAGCTACATTATGATATTTTAAAGTTTTCAACCTCCATATTTTCAATTTTTAATATACTTTGTAAACCTGCTCAGAAAATTTAACGAGAAACTGACTGACAGGCGAACAAAAGCAGTAATAGCAATAGGGATGTGGACAAAAAAGTTTTTGGCTCATTAGACAGAATATTAAAATATACGAATTTTTTCTTTCCTCTTATTAGCAATAATGACGAAGATACGCATTTAAATTTCGCGTAACATCACGTTTGGCTTCTATTTTTAACCAACGGTGACGTAAATCACTCCCACTCCGAAACTTCGAAGCGCTGTACCTTCGTGAATTTTGACAACTTTGCTAAACAAAAAAATATGGGTACTTTATTTTTGGATAATCTAGTTGACGGATTAAATAAAATAAAATATTTTTGAATCAGTTTACATCCTTATCACCAATCTCGAAACTGAAACGATTCGCTCGGTTCGCTCGCTCATTAAACCGTTCCTTTACCGCCAATACCAGACACAATAGTAAGACAATGAACGTGGACATTTATTAATATCGTCCGGGTCTTTACCGGTAAATAAACCAAACAAAGCCGCTGGAAAAAGCTATTTATCCATAATTATTAATCCATCACCCACGAGCCGAGTCGACGAGGCCTTAGACACGTAATAACAACGCTTTGCAGCTCCACAAACGCACGATATTACGCCGGCCTCCCACGAGATAATCCCTACTCGGCCCGCTTCCCACTGCGCTCGAAAGGGGTGTAGTGCGGGCGATCTAGCAATACCAGTGCCCCGGAACGCAAATCATCATCATCATCATCATCAGGTCTTTTGCTCTACTGCAGGAGCATGACCCTCTTTACTACCAGAGCCATACTTAGCCAGAGCAGCCAGAGGACTTGGCCTACACTCTCCTCGCTGGCCAGACGGGTTGGAGAGGTCTCATTGATGTTTTTAACGTTTGTTAAGCTTAAAAAGGTTAAAAAAAAATAATTGCATTTTAGATTTCTTTTGGAAATGGCTACATTATAGTATTTTTTAAGTTTTCAACTCCCATATTATTGCCATTTTGAAATATTTAAAAAAACTGAATCGAAATTTTTTTCATTTAATTTGTAAACCAGCTCAGAAAATTTCACGAGAGATGCAACCTGTAGGCGAGGACAGACGGACACACTGACTGACAGACGAACAAAAGCAGTTTTAGCATAGGGATGTGGACAAAAAAGTTTGGGTCATTAGTATAGAATATTAAAAAGTATGGTATACGTATTTTTTCTTTCCTCTTATTAGCAAATAATGACGAAGATACGCATTTAAATTTCGCGTAACATCACGTTTGGCTTCTATTTTTAAGGCTCCTCCTTGAGCTAGCGACCTTGAAAATACAAAAAAAATAATTTCTCTTTCTGTAAGTGAGATTATTAGAAACCTTCGTACAACTTTTTAGCTAGTATCCTGAAGTTTCATTAGAACCTCGAAAGTCATTGAAATACTATCCGGTTTAGAAACCTTTACAAAAAGGCCGTTTTTAGTATTTTTTGCAAAGGAAAATTCAGGGTATTTTATTTCAATGATTTTCGAGGTTCTAATGAAACTTAAGGATACTAGCTAAAAAGTTGTACGAGGGTTTCTGATAATCTCACTTACAGAAAGAGAAATTAATTTTTTTGTGTTTTTAAGGTCGCTAGCGCGGGGAGGACCCTTAACCAACGGTGACGTAAATCACTCCCACTCCGAAACTTCGAAGCGCTGTACCTTCGTGAATTTTGACAACTTTGCTAAACAAAAAAATATGGGTACTTTATTTTTGGATAATCTAGTTGACGGATTAAATAAAATAAAATATTTTTGAATCAGTTTACATCCTTATCACCAATCTCGAAACTGAAACGATTCGCTCGGTTCGCTCGCTCATTAAACCGTTCCTTTACCGCCAATACCAGACACAATAGTAAGACAATGAACGTGGACATTTATTAATGTCGTCCGGGTCTTTACCGGTAAATAAACCAAACAAAGCCGCTGGAAAAAGCTATTTATCCATAATTATTAATCCATCACCCATGAGCCGAGTCGACGAGGCCTTAGACACGTAATAACAACGCTTTGCAGCTCCACAAACGCATAATATTACGCCGGCCTCCCACGAGATAATCCCTACTCGGCCCGCTTCCCACTGCGCTCGAAAGGGGTGTAGTGCGGCCGATCTAGCAATACCAGTGTCCCGGAACGCAAATCATCATCATCATCATCATCAGGTCTTTTGTCTCTACTGCAGGAGCGCGACACTCTTTACTACCAGAGCCATACTTAGCCAGAGCAGCCAGAGGACTTGGCCTACACTCTCCTCGCTGGCCAGACGGGTTGGAGAGGTCTCATTGATGTTTATAACCTTTGTTAAGCTTAAAAAGGTTAAAAAAAATAATTACATTTTAGATTTCTTTTGGAAATGGCTACATTATAGTATTTTTTAAGTTTTCAACTCCCATATTATTGCCATTTTGAAATATTTAAAAAAACTGAATCTACATTTTTTTCATTGAATTTGTAAACCAGCTCAGAAAATTTCACGAGAAATGCAACCTGTAGGTGAGGACAGACGGACAGGCTGACTGACAGACGAACAAAAGCAGTTTTAGCATAGGGATGTGGACAAAAAAAGTTTTTGGCTCATTAGATAGAATATTAAAAAGTATGGTATACGTATTTTTTCTTTCCTCTTATTAGCAAATAATGACGAAGATACGCATTTAAATTTCGCGTAACATCACGTTTGGCTTCTATTTTTAACCAACGGTGACGTAAATCACTCCCACTCCGAAACTTCGAAGCGCTGTACCTTCGTGAATTTTGTCAACTTTGCTAAACAAAAAAATATGGGTACTTTATTTTTGGATAATCTAGTTGACGGATTGAATAAAATAAAATATTTTTGAATCAGTCCTTATCGCCAATCTCGAAACTGAAACTATGCGCTCGGTTCGCTCGCTCAGTAAATAAACCAAACAAAGCCGCTGGAAAAAGCTATTTATCCATAATTATTAATCCATCACCCACGAGCCGAGTCGACGAGGCCTTAGACACGTAATAACAACGCTTTGCAGCTCCACAAACGCACGATATTACGCCGGCCTCCCACGAGATAATCCCTACTCGGCCCGCTTCCCACTGCGCTCGAAAGGGGTGTAGTGCGGGCGATCTAGCAATACCAGTGCCCCGGAACGCAAATCATCATCATCATCATCATCAGGTCTTTTGTCTCTACTGCAGGAGCATGACCCTCTTTACTACCAGAGCCATACTTAGCCAGAGCAGCCAGAGGACTTGGCCTACACTCTCCTCGCTGGCCAGACGGGTTGGAGAGGTCTCATTGATGTTTTTAACGTTTGTTAAGCTTAAAAAGGTTAAAAAAAAATAATTGCATTTTAGATTTCTTTTGGAAATGGCTACATTATAGTATTTTTTAAGTTTTCAACTCCCATATTATTGCCATTTTGAAATATTTAAAAAAACTGAATCGAAATTTTTTTCATTTAATTTGTAAACCAGCTCAGAAAATTTCACGAGAGATGCAACCTGTAGGCGAGGACAGACGGACACACTGACTGACAGACGAACAAAAGCAGTTTTAGCATAGGGATGTGGACAAAAAAGTTTGGGTCATTAGTATAGAATATTAAAAAGTATGGTATACGTATTTTTTCTTTCCTCTTATTAGCAAATAATGACGAAGATACGCATTTAAATTTCGCGTAACATCACGTTTGGCTTCTATTTTTAAGGCTCCTCCTTGAGCTAGCGACCTTGAAAATACAAAAAAAATAATTTCTCTTTCTGTAAGTGAGATTATTAGAAACCTTCGTACAACTTTTTAGCTAGTATCCTGAAGTTTCATTAGAACCTCGAAAGTCATTGAAATACTATCCGGTTTAGAAACCTTTACAAAAAGGCCGTTTTTAGTATTTTTTGCAAAGGAAAATTCAGGGTATTTTATTTCAATGATTTTCGAGGTTCTAATGAAACTTAAGGATACTAGCTAAAAAGTTGTACGAGGGTTTCTGATAATCTCACTTACAGAAAGAGAAATTAATTTTTTTGTGTTTTTAAGGTCGCTAGCGCGGGGAGGACCCTTAACCAACGGTGACGTAAATCACTCCCACTCCGAAACTTCGAAGCGCTGTACCTTCGTGAATTTTGACAACTTTGCTAAACAAAAAAATATGGGTACTTTATTTTTGGATAATCTAGTTGACGGATTAAATAAAATATATTTCTGAATCAATTCACATCGTTATCACCAATCTTGAAACTGAAACTAATCGCTCGGTTCGCTCGCTCAGTAAATAAACCAAACAAAGCCGCTGGAAAAAGTTATTTATCCATAATTATTAATCCATCACCCACGAGCCGAGTCGACGAGGCCTTAGACACGTAATAACAACGCTTTGCAGCTCCACAAACGCATAATATTACGCCGGCCTCCCACGAGATAATCCCTACTCGGCCCGCTTCCCACTGCGCTCGAAAGGAGTGTAGTGCGGCCGATCTAGCAATACCAGTGTCCCGGAAGTCCCGGAAGCGAATGACAATGACGCAAAAGCACTATTAGTCTTTAGTCTTTGACAAAAACTATTGCGCTTTGAATATTATTATCAAAATCTGCGTTTACCGTCAACAAAGAAACACCGCAGCACTCCAGCCAGTTGAGGAGCTCGGTGGCCCGGTGGGAGTGCGCATTACTAGCGCTTTCGCAAGTAAAACGACACCGAGCGTTGTCCGCACTTGGATGGGTGACCATAAGTGGTATAAAATTTCTCGAGCTCCTTCGTGCTTCGGAAGGCACGTATAAGCCGTTGCTCCCGGCTGTATTGCAGTCGTAAAGCTATGTCAGATGCCTTTAGGCAGCCTGAAAAGTCTGACACCAGTGTTGGCCACTTACACACACCAAAAACAAAACAAACTCCACCACGAAGAATGTAACTCTTAATTCGAAACATTAGACGAAACAAAATTAAGGTTCGTGCTAAGCCCCGTTAATGTATTAAATTAATGTGACTAAGCACTCTCTTCTATCTAAATGAAATAAAATTACGGTGCCTCGAATCATCTTCTGCTCTGTAAAATCAATAACATTACAGATACATAATCACGTCTTGAACTTGATCCCCAACGGGGTAGACAGAGCTCAGGGCTGTAAGACCCAAAAGCCACGTTTACCGTGATGGTGGGTGAGTCAATAAAAAAGTGACTATTATTCAGAGATAAGTAAATAGTATACGAGACTTAAGATATATTTTTACTCTAATTGAATTTGAACGATTTACTTGTGTAGTGTAGGCAATAATGCCGAATAGCAATAAATTAATTCAATCACTACACAATATTTACACAAATCCAAAGTCTACATTCAAAGTGATGGTGGGCGTGGAAAAGAAAATCAAATAATGGGAGGTTGCTAGGGGGCTTTTATAATCTGATCGGCATTAAAAACTATTGTCACGGCACAAAACTAGCGCTGACCTTGCTTGCGCAAAAGTCAAAAATTAATACTGTACTCGTTAGCAGTATCCCCTTTACACTTTACTCACCGCTAAACTTACTTGTACATACTGTTTTATGAGTAGTTGTCTCAACAATTTACAAGTAGGTATTATACACGCCTGTATAAAATACATTATAACTAAGCTAAAGCCTTTATTAGGGATTTCATGAATAATCAGACCACCTTACTACCGACGCCTCCAGTGATCTACGCCGGGCTCCTTTCTGTCTGTAGCCCACGGGCCGTCACACAACTGCGCCCTACCCAAACGCGGGCCCTGTGTAGTCGACCCACATTCGAGGATTATACCTAATAACGGCTTTTATCCGAAATCCGCAACTCATAGTACCGTATTACCGGAATATTGCTGTGATTGCTATTTTGAACATGTTATGAAAAGAGAAAATAGTTATTTTCTCTCAGAAAAGATAATTATCTGTCGATATAAGTTTTAGAAAAATACAATACGTTAGTAAAATACTCACAGACCTAGATTTTTTTATATACTTATGTATACAATTCCAACATTAGTTATAAATAAATAAATATATAGGGACAAATTACACTGATTGAGCTAGCCCCAAAGTAAGTTCGAGACTTGTGTTATGTAAATATATAAGTATTGGATCCATTATCTTACACGTTACAACGGTGGCAAAAAAGTTTTGAAAATATGGCTAGATAAATTAGGCGATTCATTGTATGAGAATTTAAAACTATATATTTACTAGGCTTCGCTCCTCGTGGGAATTTCAGGATAAAGAATTTCAGGACTATGTCCTTTCCCGAGTCTCAAACTATATCCACCAAATTTCATCCAAATCGGTTCAGTAGTTTAAGCGTAAAGAGGTAACAAACAAACAAATATACAAACTCACTTTCGCATTTATAATATTAGTAGGCTAGTCGGATAGGATTATAGTAATAAGTATCACTAGTAATATCACGCTATTATTGTAAAGGCGAAAGTTTGTGAATGTGTGTTTGTAAGTTAACGGCAAACACGCTAACGGCTAGACCAATTTTGATAAAATTCGGTATGCAAGAAGCTGACACCCTGAATTAACACTTACGATACTTTAACCGGGTAACACCACGGGGCGCAGCTAGTTTACAAATAAAAAGAAAAGTTCAACACTAAAATTTTTACACTTAAACAAACTAACTCTTAAGTGTTCAAAATTATTTTTGTGTAACATTCATTAGAAACAGAGGACGACTGAGTTTCGATATTAAATTGCAGACTCCTGAGGACAATCGCCTGTGATTTATCTGATTTGACGCGCCTGAAACTGACTAACCAATTAGCAATGTTCGCAGGCCAGAGAACATGAATGAAATTTTAAAGATGTTGAATCAAATCACATCATTACCATATTTTGGTGTAAGAATCGGCTAGGTAATTAAGTTGGTCCCATATTAATTTGGTGAAGACATAATGAAGAACTTTGGAGATATATGTAGAATAAACCTCTTAAAAAAAGTTACATCCAGCCACCTTAAGTTAATTATGTTAGTCCCATATTAATTTGGTGAAGACATAATAAAGAACTTTGGAGTTATGGAGTGAACCTCTTTAAAAAAGAGAAGTCCAACCATCTTTTAAAAAAAAAATATTTCTTAGGTTTTGTCATAATGAGCGCACCATATTGAATTTATTGTGACATCGCGTACTCTGCGCGCTGTAATACCTTATTTGTCTTAACAAATTACCTAAATCAACAGTACATATCTCAATAAATTAATAATAAAATTATTATTTGAACATTTAATATGTACGAGTATATATTTTTTTCGTCCGAATAAAGTTGGAATACAAAAAAGAAGATAAATAAAATATACTTAGCATTCATGTACTTTGGCACGAAGCGACGTAGGTAGGTTCGTGGTAAGAACACTTGTTGAGTGCCTCGGCCCGGCTGCCCTCTTTACGCTGAACTTTCAAGTAAGACGCACTTATTGCCGCTTTTCAGTTTGGAGGATGACTGGGTGAAGTGCTTTATATTTAGGTGCTTACTATATTTCATTCAAAATATTATTTATGGTAAAAACTTACCTAAGTGAATTTTTACCAAAGTTATAAGAGATTATTTTGCAGAGACGAGCTTTAATTAACTACATAGCTACATGTTGGATGTATATCTATATATTTATTTGTTAAAAAATATAGTAACTTTGAGTTAGTATCCCATAACACAAGCCTCGAATTTACTTTGAGGCTAGCTCAATCAGTGGAATTTTTCCCTATATATTTATATTTATTTTATACTTATATGTCTTTCACAAGCTACACCATCACCAGATTTTACTGTTTATCGTATAAATAAGATTCACTATCAAGGAAATAAATTTGATAAATAGAGGCTTTAATTTGATTTAATTAAAATTATCTTAGCTGAAAATATATCTTCAGGCTAGAGTTGTTATAGGTATTTAAAGGTTCTGTGGGTACTTCATTTATGTATGGTTTTTTAATGTAATTAAGTGATATTAAAGCGCATGCTTTGAATATGGATATATTTTATATATTGAATATGGGCCCGTTGGTTTCCATATTCAGTATATTAAAACATAATTCCTCAAAAATGTAGAAAATGGAGGACTGTAATTCTATTCTAAATTTTTAAATGTCGTTTATTATATTTACCCGGTAATTACCAAATCTACAGGACTCAATACAAACAAAGATTTCGCATTGTCTCGTCAAAGTAATAGCAACGAACTATAGCCAATGCAATTGTGCCAACGAGCATATCCGCCCATTGCCAAGGCGAAGCAAGTGGCAGGACTATGTGGACATGACCGCTGGCTATTATAGGGCACCGGCATTATACAGGACATAACATCATTGGCATAGTTACAGATTATTTATATCAGTTCTATGAAAATAGGAAAGTATTTAGGCATACAAACAAGAATATCTGTACATTGCCAAGGCGAAGCAACTGCCAGGATTATATGGACATGACCACTGGCTATTATAGGGCACCGACATCAAACAGGACATGACAACACTCACATAGTTACAGATTATTTAAATCGGTTGTATGAAAGTAGGAAAGTATTTAGGTATACAGACTTTTTCTTTTTCGCGAACAAAAATATCTGTCCATTGCCAAGGCGAAGCAACTAGCAGGACTATGTGGACATGCCGCTTGCTATTATAGGACACCGACATAAGGGATATGACCGGAGTGACGTAGTAATCTATGCAGGTACAGTTATTGTTTTGATTGTTTATGGGCCCATATCAACAACGGAGACAATAAAGAAAGAGCTATAGTAAAAAAGCGAGTGAACAGTTTACGTGGATCTGATCACTACTGGGTTCCAATTGTCAAAGCTAAAGTTAAAATATTTATAATACTTCAAAAACAGCACAGTACAAAAGTATATTGATATATACTAATGATCAATCCAATCAATTTATTTTAATTACTAGCTGGTGCCCGCGACTTCGTCTGCGCAGTATATTTATAAATTGTAGCCTATGTGTTATTCTGATGTGCTATATTATTGTAAAGTTTCATCAAAATCCATTCAGAAGTTTTTACGTGAGAGAGTAACAAACGTCCATCCATCCATCCATACTTACAAACTTTCGCTTTTATAATAAGTAGGATTTATCGAAGTATTATTTTTCTAAACAATAATAATGGAATGCTTATTGCCGAAGGTGAAGCAAGTGGTAGGCTAACGTGGACATGACCGCTAGCTAAACTGTGCCGCTTGGATGCCAACAGTGACTTAGTGACCTAACTTTCAAAATTCATCTATCAACTGGACTGACACACCGCTATTGGATTCTATTAAATAATCTTCATTTCATTTAAGACCAAGTGGTCTTTTGACTAACCCCTCTGGAACGATACGGTCCACTTTCTCATTCATTATCATATTCAGCGTCGTCGGTTACCAGGCTCTGAAACGTGACCTCTTGTACGTAACATAAGTATTAATGATTATACATCTTTTGAATTTATTTTTTATTCAAACATACCTTAAAAATATAATAGAGATTAAATATAAAAATTAATCTATACATATTTATAGTATCGTTATATATAATTAAAATTAATATCTATATCTTTTGAAAGCTTTATGATTAAAGTGTCTAACTTTGAATTCGTCAACGAAGCAAAATGCCTAAAATCAAAGTAACGATTTGATAACAATTATAGAGTTTGTTATTGTTGGCAATCTTCTGCAAAGTGTTTGTTTACGCGTTACTCGAATTTAGTCTGTCAATTAGGCTTGTTCGTAGAGTATTGGTATAAAATAAACATTAGGTATCTTACCCTTCTTAATGGATAGTATAAATACTTATATTGTTATTACTTATGCACTATAAATGTATATATAGTTCAATCAAAAATGGCAAAAGCTATTTAATTATCTATCAAAAAGTCAAAAATCTTATTTTTCTTTTGACATTGGTATAGACATTTTTTCCTCCCGATTTCATAATAGTTGTTGACGTCAGATCATTTACTTACAGCTAAGTTTATTGCCGCTTCCTACGGAGATTCATATTTGTATTTAATAAATTATTTTTAACCGACTTCAAAAAAGGAGGAAGTTATCAATTCGATTGTATGTTTTTTTTTGTATGTATGTGACGCGATATCTTCGGCTACCGTGGACCAATTTTGATGATTTTTTTTTTTATTTGAAAGCCCTTACACCCAAATTGGTCCCATATTAATTTGGTGAAGTCACGATGAAGAACTTTGGACATATAGAAGAAACTCCTGAAAAAAATTGAAGTCATTTGTTTTTTTTGTTAAAAAATTAATTATTAATAGGTAAGTATATCGTAAGATAATAATAAATCGTATATATAAGCAGGAAGGGGAGGCCAACAATGGGATACTATATTTAAAAAAAGTATATCGTATATATATCAAGCATAAATAAAACTCAATGCCAATTACGTACGCAACAATTAATATTTTACCCAGTTTACCAGCCGGCATTCTTCAAAAACTGACGCCGCTTCCATACTATTCTTTCCCGCGGAGATTCGCTAATCTGTCAGTCGCTGTTAACGACAGGCCAAGCACCCATTTAGATAACTGGCGTTAAGAGCCATTACGTTAAATTTAACCGAGAGTATTCCATTCCGCATTTAAATTAGAATCTCATCTCATTTAACTGCGAAAAATACGCACAACAAAAATTAAGGATTTATTGCGCAAATTGAAACGTAACTAATAAACAATGCAACTTACCGATGTCAGAAAAAAACAGTATCAATCGTCACCAAGGTGCACTATTAGTTTTCGAGTGATAAAAACTGCATAACTGAAATCGTGCTCTCGATTATAATTTGGCACGGCTGGCACGTGCGTCGCGCTCGGCTGTCGGGACCTGACTGCTGGAAAGCCACTCTGTCTGGACATCCTTTGGTCCTGCGGCTGGAGGCAGGGAGGGGGGATGCCGATTGATCTGCGACTCGACTTCCGCCGCTCGTCCTGAATGAAAGCCGCCCAGTCGCCCGCCCGTAGTACGCGAGGTATGCGCCAAGGCGTTTGTTTGTTTTCATAATTTTATAGTCCCTGTGCTGGTCTGGGAGAAATAAAAAAAAACTTAGAAGGTACCAGCTGCTTCTCTTCCCACGCAGATCGTAAAAGCCGATCGAGGGAATAGGCAAAAATGCAAATCATGTTAACAGGCGATGCGGCTAGCAACCCATCACTGTATTGATTGCTTTTTCATCTTCTCGCCCACCATGACGCTAAAAGTGGCTTTTGGGTCTTGCGGCCCTGGGCTCTGCATAGAACCGAAAGACCCAAAATGCTCTGTCTGCCCCATTATGGATAAAGACGTGATAGTATGTATAATTTTATAGCCGATAACGATGTTACGCTCCACGGCTCCAGTGATTTGCATCAATAAGAGATTTTGCTAATTATTCGTATAGTTTTTTGAAGTAAGATATTGTTGTTTCACATTTTTACACAACTAAGTCAAAGAACAGGCATACTATATGCCGCTTATAATCATCAGATGGATTTGGTAGTAAGCTGTATCTAGGGTTTAGGGACACCTCATTCCACACTCTCGTTGCTAACCCAGCGAAATCTTATCGCCGTACTCTCACGGGAAAACAATTTACAATTGAAATGAAATGAAATGAAATGAAAAATGTTTATTTGGCACAACAGGTTAATACAACACAAATAAAAATGCACATAACGCAATAATGTTTGTACCAAAATGGTACCAATTCATTATTATATACTTCATAAGAATACTTTATTTATATGAATTTTCTCCCTAAATGTAGAATCATAGAGCACTCACAATATCCCGTACAGAAGTGTTCAGCTGACCAAATCATCATTTCAGTCGCGTAACGTCCACTGCTGGACATAGGCCTCTCCCATTGATTTCCAAAATGACCGATTGGGGCAGCCTGATAGCTGACCAAATTATAAATTATAGCAAACAAAGTGATTTTTACTTAGATAAAAAGATAAAGTTCTCAAAGGCCAGGCTCAGTAACAAATGGCCTTGAAAAGACTATTTTTAATCTGTCTCGTGCCATTCCTGATAATACCGATTGTTTTGCCTACTTGGCGATTTTCCAAACACTAATTTATTTTAATTAAACTATGTTCCCAGAGTGATCATTATTTTTTTTAACTAATTTATTCGAATATTCAACGCAGAAATAGAAAGAATTCGAGTATTTATATTTTACATAACTTTTAAGACGATTGAAAAAACATAAACGTGTCACATGAGTACGCCAAAAAATGCTACTAAATTAGTTGTTGTAAATAAGGTGGCATGTTGAGTGTAGAAGACTACCTCAAACGCCCCGCATAGGCTTACAAATGCTACGTAGCTACGAGAATAGAGACTACAAGTTGCAAAATAAAAAATATACCGAAATGTCCGAAATAAATAAAAAATAGTAAAGTGCTACGCATGGTCGTGTCGTAGCATAGGCAGAGTGCCTACGACTACGCCTACGTTCTTTCGTAGCGCTACGAAGCGTGCTACAGTATTACAAGACTTCCTGTCTACGAGCCCATAAAACAAGCGGAAAGAATACCTGCTACGCGATTTCGTAGCACTAACACACTCGGCGCTTACGAAGTTTTACAATGCTACGAGACTTCCAGTCAATGAGTGTTATAATAATAATGATTATAATTTTTCTAAACTAAAAATAGACTTCACCCTAAAACTACATAACCGATTTTGATAAAATTTCTATGAGACCAACGCGAAAGTGCACTTTGTCGGATAAAGAAAGAATTTTATAATAGGTCCGCAATTGACGGAGAAATCGGTGAATATACATGAAAAAAGAATTATCCAGATGAACATAGAACCACCTCCTTTTTTTGAAGTCTGTTAAAAATAGGTTTATCGATATTATCTCTAAGGTCCTCTTGAATATTTCTTTTTGGAACGGTTTTCTTTTCTTTATAATCTCTTCCATGCTGGTCTGGGAGAAAAAAAAATTTAGAATGTACCAGCTGCTTCTTTTCCCGCACAGATCGTAGAAGCCGATCAAAGGACCGGGCGAAAATGCGAATCATATTAATAGGCAATCGGTTTGCAACCCATCACTATTTAATTTATTTTTTTACCTTCTCACATTCGCAGAAAATATTCTTACATATAGATTTCTATTTAGTAAAAGCATAAAAGTAAAAAGGGGAGATACCTAATTTAGCATATAGCATATTTTGCTTGGGAAGATAAACTGACCGTACCAGAAGACCCACTTCAACGGTAAATTTGGTTACAAATGGGTAAATAATTTCGCCGTGTAGTTTCCGGCCGAGTAGAATAGGACTACTCCAATTCTTCCCTTATATTTTCTAAGTCGCCTTCTACGAGAATTAGGAAATACAAGCTTAACAAAGCTTATAAACATCAATGAGACCTCTCCGACCCGTCAGGCCAGCGTGGAGAGTGTAGGCCAAGTCCTCTGGCTGCTCTGGCCAAATATGGCTCTAGTAGTATAGAGAGAGTCGTGCTCCTGCAGTGGAGACTAAAAAGACCTGATGATGAGGACGATGATGATGGGTACATAATTAAATCTTAGCTGGATATCATCATACAATTCTTTTTTTAACTGTTGCAAAATTATTACAACATAACCTTACCACGCCATTCAACAGTAGGTGTTACATACTTACATAGGATCATTAATTTAAATTGTTCAGCGTGGAATTCAGCAATTATATCAATATTGTATAACAGTCCTCGTGCTAAATGGCACATTTACCGGATAGACGCGAACTCGGGACACTATTTAAAAAATTAAAACAAATTGCAATGACCTTAACCATGCTGGGTCTTAATTACTTCATCCTGTTATATCGGATCTACTCATTATAAAAATTCGTTTCAGTTTCCTGAAATGTGACATTTTGATGGCTAACCTTGATTAAATGCCCAATTGACCAAGAATCGGGTGCAGTGGCGCCCTCTCTTGAAATAAATTACCTACAATTCCGCTTTTGCGAACGGTTTTATTGGTAACCCATTCACTGCCGCCCACGCTCCGGAGAGTGGTAAAACAATGGAAAGTAATTGTTTTATAAGTGGCAGTGAACCTGTCTCTTTAAGGTCTTCTTCTTCTTTTCGCGTCGTTAACTCAAACAATTATTTTTTCCCTCAATAAAGATGTCACTCTTACAGCGTTGTCCGAGGCCTCATAAAGGTCACGTTTAGTGCAGCTGGTGGGGCACGATGGGCAAGAAAGGAGGTGTGACATAGTCTGGTCGCTATGCCCGCACTGACACTGTGTTGCGGATTTATCAATGTAACGCCATCGGGCCGAGTTATGCCTGTATCGGCCTACCTCAGTTCCAAGGCGTTTTAGGCTTTTCCATGTGGACCGTGGGAGTTTATGACCCGGGGGCAGTTCCTCTGCAGGTGGTATAATAATCTTTAAGGTAAGAAACTTACGTATTCTAGCCATCTACTTTTATTGTGGATTGTAGCCAAACAATAACTACCTATTGGCAGATACATATACTTAGCTAGTCAATCTCAAACATTAGGTCAATCTAACTAGACAGCCTATACTAGGTTGTTTATGAATTTGTACCTAGAAGTTGCATGGGCCATTGCTTTTGTTTTCACTATTTGGATAGGTATCTACCAACATTATTTACCGGATCTTTGCAGTGATGATTTATGGCTCTAAAACACGCTTACTATGGGTCTCATAAGAAAGCTCAAGGTCGTGCAACGCGCTATGGAAAGGGCTATGCTCGGTGTTTCTCTACGTGATCGAATCAGAAATGAGGAAATTCGTAGGAAAACTAAAGTCACTGACATAGGACACCCAGCGGATTAACTCGTTGAAATGACAGTGGGCGGGACACATAGCGCGACGAACCGATGGCCGATGGGGCAAAAAGGTTCTCGAATAGCGACCACGTACAGGCAAGCGAAGCGTAGGACACCCACCCACAAGGAAGTCTGACGACCTGATCAAGGTCGCCGGAAGGCGCTGGATGCAAGCCGCTCTAGATCGATCATTTTGGAAATCTTTGACCTATGTCCAGCAGAAGTCACGCGGCTGAAATGTTGATGATGATGATTGCAGATGTTTTGCCTGTTTTGATACTACCATGAAGTTAGAGGGTAAAAGCCTTAAGCTTCATGGTATCTACCGCCGTGTCGACGTATATTTAACGGGGGCAGGTGATTCAGTCCGTTAATATTTAGCACTTTTAGGCGATTAACACACTGCAACGCGCCCCGCTGCGTGGTGCGGGGCCGCACTGTATGCAAGTAAACTCCATTTGTATAGAAAACACGCATAGTACAAAACACTAACACCGCGTCTACGCGCGTCGTTTATGTATAGTCTCATAAATTTTTTATCCATAATTTAAGATCTCATAATATTTTTTTTCATAATAATCATATGTCCAAATGATGCCTAGCCCTTAGTTTAACATAATATCGCATAATATCACGTGCCCGAAAGTTGTAATCCCGAAATATAACGTGCTATAACTTTTAAATGTCTATTCTTTTTTCCCATAATTATCACTTGTCCTAATTTCGAACACACGATAAATCTGAAAAAAGCAATAAATTCCTTTGCTATATAATATAGAAAACCTAACGAACTTAATCTAATAAAATAAATTAAAATTACGGATATTTGAACATTATGGATTCTGAAGATTATAGCAAACTTGTTATGGATTTTGACATTCGCGCATAAAATTTTAGGATAAGAAATGGAGTACCCGGCCCCGCACTATGCAGTGAGGCGCGGTGCAGTGTGTTAATCGCCTTAGTTCTATTGCTCATCAGAGAAAAAGAAAAAAGTTACTCATCGTTGTTAATGTCATCTTGCTTGCTGTCAATGTCAATGTCATGAATGTCATTGTGTGTGTTTGGTGTGTGTGTTGTTGATGTTGATTGTTTGTAACGCTTGGATTTTTTTGGGATTTAAAATAATTAAATGTGGTCTATTCTAAAAAGGATCAGATAAAATTGACGGAATGTCTACACGAAAGCTGTGGGGAGAGTTTGAAGACAGTGGAAACGATGATAGCGTTACCCAAAACGTGAACTTCAACCCAATCATAGAACTGGGTATGCAAAACATTCCCGAAATACCAATCACAGTAAAATCGTCGCCGATCGAGTTACCGAAGCCCAACTTAATCACGCACACCATACAACTCCACGCCTGTTCAAGACAACTATCTGCCATTTTAGAACAAACAGAGAACGCAGTCTTTGAAGGTGCTAGGTTGGATCCTATGAGCCTGCCAACATTGCCTCCCGAACCAGTCATGAAACTCGAACACGAAGCTACTCCGCCTATTAACTTCCTACAGAAAAAATACTGTGACTTTTCTATCGGCAGAGGCCCAGTTATTCTCCCATTTACTCCAGAGAGTCACAAGCGCGCGCTGAGACAGTGTGCGGCCATAGCTATAGGGCACGTCGGCGTCGCCACCTGCACCAACACAGCCCTGAACGCCGTGGCGGACGCTCTCGACTTTTACATGACAAATATGTGCAAATTAATGAGGACAGTGGTTGACAAAGAAGCCAGCGGCCTCAAGTCTGGATTTCCCGATGTTATATCTAAAGTATTTGCTGATCTGAATGTAGGAAATTTACATGAATTCTATAACGATAGGGTTGTCAGATATCATGCCAACATTAAGAAGAAATGTAAGGATCTCAGGACTCAATGTGAAGCTTTAGCTATAGGTATATATTCTTTTACATTGTAATTTTTTATTATTATGTATCTCCTTTGAGAATCACGGGTCTTTTCACCCCGGTCCTTTGAGAGACTTGCGTGGGGATACAGATCCAACACGTAGAGGCCCTTTGGAGAAGTTGTTGTCATGTGGCGCTCCCGCCAAAACCTATTCCTGGATATACCTATGAAAGGTGTACCCTTGAATAGGTTTTGGCAGAAGAAAAATCTATTGCATGTAAAAGGAAAAGGTTTAAGGGTTATGGAATGAATTTGGGATGGACATTTTTATTATTATTATAGCCTTATTTTTCAGACTAGTGTTCTTGCTATTCTATTATATCAGTTTTCCTCTTTTTCTGCAGGTCTGATTGCCCTTTGGCAAAGGCCTCCTCCAGCCTCTACTATACCCAATTGTCATCATCATCACCAGGTCTTTTTGACTCCACTGCAGGAGCATGACCCTCTCTGTACTACCAGAGCCATACTTGGCTAGAGCAGCCAGAGGACTTGGCCTACACTCTCCTCGCTGGCCAGACTGGTTATGTTTATATGCTTTGTTTAGCTTGTATATCCTAAGTCGCCTTCTACGACATCCAAGGGAGAACTTGGAGTGGCCCTATTCTACTCTGCCGGAATTTACATGGTGTTGTACCTACACACATTATTTTGTACCTACTAAATTTTAAATCTACTTTTTGTTACTGGCATACTTAGTTGGTGCAATGAAGAAATTTTATTTTATCTTACAGGAGATATAGCTCCACAGCTCAAGTTGGAAGAAGTTCCAGAATTACACTTTCCGGCAGCCCTGGACGGAGCATTTACACCGTCCCTCGAGCCTGGCTTCCAGATGTTGCACAGCTTGGAGCAAGAGCAGCTAGGGCTGGACCTCCTGGACACTGTAGTGCCGGATGACATCAAAATAGAACCCATGGAGTTTTCACAGCCTGAGACCAGTGTCAAGTTACCTTCCTTATCACCTAGTGCTAAGAAAAAGAGAAAATAAAATACACATTTTTATGTTAACTTTTTTTCTTTTTGTTTAGACATTGAAAAGATTAGGGCAAGCCCCTGATAGTGGTAGCATCTAACTCATAAACCTGATAATATATGTATATTAGGTACCTATGTAATGATTTCTTACTGTGATGAGGATTGAATGACAGGTTGCTAGCCAAGCATTTAATTTATTTCCTTGCAGACTAGTATATTGATGAGAATGCAGTCTCGACCCATACAGTTCATATCTTCGGGAAAACTATTTACAATGATTAATGTGACCACATCACTCCGTCAAAGCTGAACTACATCAAGAAGAAAATATGTCTAAATTTGTGAGACTAACTACTAACTACTTTCTTCTAGCTTAAAGGTTTATACTGTAGTACTAGTAAATAAAACACACAATAACATAGCACCAAATATTTTATTTGATTCTGATTCACTGCCTCACAATACCAAATTGATGCTAATTAATAATATTTGAACTATATACAAATGCAAAACATTAGTCAATTATTAAGAATGAAAGACACATTTATCAAAACTTAACATAGTTACCAGTTCAGTCATCTTGTCTAAACTTGTAAAACTAACACATTCAAGAATTCAATGTGGAAGAAAGAATGATAATATTAATTATAACTTAATTCAAGCATTTAAAAAGGACGACATGGTAAGGCACTGGGAAAGACACTACTAGAATATTAACATGTATATAATTACAGCTTTTATCACAATGGTTTTAAGATTACATAGATCTAATTACACTGTTGCATAATCCATCACTAATCAAACGTTGTAACATTACCCTTCTATGAAGTAATTAGCAAATTTACCTCACAAGTTTTTGTTTAAGGGTTTAGGTAACATCTCTTTTCATACTCCATTGTTTGATCAAGGAAATATAGATCATTGGCAATAATAAAAGGGTTTAGAAGGCCGCTTTTGAGATGAGAAGTTTTATATCTGATATTGGGAGAGGCCTATGTCCAGCAGCGGACGTTATGCGGCTGACATGATAATGACGATGATGATGTCTGATATTTATAACATAATGAAAGCTGGTGTTTAAGCCAAGACAAAGTATGTCCATTTTTACAATTCTCTTTTATGTGGCACTTTCATTAACAGCTGCTCATACTATTAACCTTACCCATCATCACACTTATTGTTAATGTAAATAATTTCTAACTACTAACATTAATTTACAAATGTGTATGAAATCTTAATGGTAATGACTACTAATGCAAAGGAACTTAAGCTACGGAATGAAGATCTGATGCCCATAACAAACCTAGATGTTTTCGACGGAAATGGTTAAAATACCTAATTGAACAAATAAAGATAAATAATTAAGTATGTAATTAAATAAAATGGTTTGGTGAACTAAAATAAAAATTAATTGTTTAGTGTTTGTTAACAAAATATACTGAAACTATTTAAGGGAAGACTCAGTCCATGTTATTGAACAACTTTCCCACAGAACATAATATCTTATTATGAAAAATAATAATTGACTTTCCATACAAGTTGACCGATCAGCTGATCCGAGTTTGTATGGAAAGCCAAAAAAATATTTATCATATTTCAATACATGTATTCTGAGGAAAGTTGTAAAGTATCACAGACTGAATTCACCCTTAAAATACTTACTTACTTCGCTGGCTCAGCGACCCGAAGTGGATCTTGGCCTTAAAACAGTTTCAGTAAATTTTGTTACACATTATAATTTGAGATTAAAATTTATCATGTTCATTATTGCTGCACCATCTTCAGTGGTGTCATGAAAATTGCGAATGGCAGTTATAATAAAATGTAAGTAAAAAACTATTTCACATTATTGTAATATTTACACTCAATAATGTGGAAGAACCACAAACTAAACGAGATTACTGATTTAAACAAAGAAATAGCTTAGTTTTTATGTAGTTACTAGTTCAACTATTCAAGTCTGAACTAAAAACAGCATTCAATAGTGGTTTTGTCATGGGCCAAGTTTAAATCTAAATTAAAACTAATCTGAAGAAAGATGTGATACATCCAATGAGCTTGCAAGGTTCATTCTTTTTAACCAGTTAGTTCATCCCACTATTGCTGGCCGGTGCCCACCCACTACTGTTACAGTATAGCTGATGCATGCCCTCGCCTATTCTGCTCAGTAGCGTGCATTTCATACAGACACATTAAATTTGTCTACCCTGTTCACGCTAATTTAATGTCGGATACTAGTGAGAAATGTATTTTGTTTATGGAGCCAGTCTCGTAATTAGTTTCCTGGGTCAAAAACAAAATATTTGGTTCTGTTATTAGAATGTCACAAAATAATGTCACTTGTCATTAATACCATTTTTAATGTGATTTTAGATTTATTATTGTAGAAAAACCGATAGTAAGTGCGCTATTTGTCTCCAAGAAACTTTTACATCAATAGTCGTTATTTCATACAAATCCCCCACCAAAAAAATTGTTTTGACGATAAGAAAAAAGTACCTATCGAGTTGTTGGATACTTCCTCATTAGGTAAGCCTTCCCTGTAAAAAATTGTTGTGCACATTACTGATGCTGCTGCATCCATTGAGGCTGCATCAGCTGTTGGTGATGAGTACACTCGAGCTGTTGGAGGCAGGTATGCTGGGACTAACAGTAGTAGGTGAGGGCGAGCTGGCAATAGTTTGCATGAACTAACTGATGGCGGAAGCACACAAAGTAATCCAAATTAAAGAGTAGTAACTTTGACTTCTGCAAAGTAACACCTGAATCTATTGACTATCCGACTATCCTATCAATACATTATCGAAGATTCAACGAAACTGCAGGCTGATTGGATGCAGCCCCTCACTCAACTGTACATTACGACTCATTCACAACCTCTCACATCTGGATTTACTTTTTTTCAGGTGGTGTTGTCTTCTTTCTCCTGAAGAGTAGGATGTGTGGCTCTGAAATGTAAAAAAATATTATTGTAATTTAACCTGTAACGAAGACTGAGCAAAATATCCATCTTCCTATGCCTACATGTCATGTGGGAGCTCACTTAGCTTCGCTGGGACAGGTCAGTTCCACAAAACTTTACAAGACATTTATATAACTGTTTTGACTTGATTTATAAGTTAAATAAACTGAATTTTAAAGAAAAGGGATGATCCCATAATCCCTAACATCTCGTCTGTGAGCAGATTGAAATCCGGTCAACATGATTTTTTTTTACTATTGTGTCTGGTGTTTTGCACTGACAACAGGTTAAAAGAAAGAAATCATTTATCACCTGATTGAGAATATGTCCCACAGTTTTTGGTACTTTATGTGATAGAATCATCCAGAGCATTCTTTGATTTGAAATCCAAATGCACCATATTCTATCAAGCAACAGTCACTAAACAATTTGGACGAAAATTTGCTCGACAGACAATATGCTGATTAAATAGATAGAAATTGACAGATTTAATGTAATTAAATTTATAAAAAATTCCAAGGAAATGCGATAAACAAAATGCATTTCCAATGTATCTGGAAAGTTCTATAACCCTTGAAACGTCGTCATAGCAGACACAATAGTAAAACAATACATCAGACGTCCGCTCCGGGCGTCCGACATTTAAATGGAAACTGAGTAAATAAGACCAACAAACTTCTTTTCTCACAAATGTATGAGATGTTTTGCATTATTAATCTAAAAAAGTAACTTATCAATCAAATGTTCAATTACTTTTCCCAACATTTAGTTCATGAACTGTTCATGAATGTTCAGAACATAAATGTGTTATGATTAAAACTAAAACCTACCGGGCTGATGTGTCATGTAGTGCACCCATCCTTGACTCTGCTGTACCCCGATGCTGCGCCACTCTTTCTCCGACATCAAATGGTTTTTGGGCACCAATTTCACCATCTCTTTGGGCAGCACCACATGCCTAGAAGCAATAAAAAGTTTACATTTTTACTTCATACTTAGTCTTTCGCATTCTTTGAATAATGAGTTTTACAAAGAAACAATTTGGGTTCAATACTCCTGATGCTTTGCATAGGTAGGTACTGGAATTGACAACTCAATGTTAGAAACTGTAGGTTATGCTGAGGTTAACGCCAAGAGTTGTTCTAGGATTTTATTAGCAACAGTTTAGATATGAAAAAATGGTGTTCAAATACCTGTATTCATGTTCCTCGTCGTAATATTTATCGGAATAATAGATATCGCCGGGCATTGTTTGAATTGTGTGTTAACTGTCTCTGTAGGTTCTTCGTAGTAAATGCACAAAACTTTGAAAATTCTTTTATTTCACAATGATTGTTGCTTTCCAGGATTCGTGTTTATTATGCGCCGTTCCACAATTTCTAGAAAATCACAAAGAAAACTTGTTTTTTGTAAGCACGACAAAGCAACCCAAACGTTAACGTTTTTTCAAAATTCGAATCTATTCTAATCAGGGTTGCCACCTCGAATCAAATGTCAATGTCAGTCAGTTGGAAAATAAAAACCGATAATTACCGAAAAACTATAACCTTTAACAACCTACACACTTGATGACTTGCTTGACCATAATTTTAATCTTTTCCACATTCGCCTGGATTTGCTTTTATGGTTTTATATTAAACTAGCCGAAGCCCACGACTTCGTTCGCGTGGACTTTATGACTCCGGAAAATGCACATCAAGCTGAACAACTTTTGCTAAGGCGTAAATTTTGTGGATTCCGTAGTGAAGAAGGAACCCTTTTAGTTTCGCCATGTCTATCTGTCCGTATCTGTAATTTGGTATAGGTAGGTATGTAATCAAATCAGAGATATGGGACTTAAGCGCCGTATTCACAATCCAGCGCCGCTGTACAGCGGCTCAAGGTCGCTTTGCTGGATGTGCCTATTCACACATCCAGCAAAGCATCCAGCAAGGCAGTGTTGCCGTTAGTCACACATTTTGCGAGCCAGTGTTGCCCTTTTTTGTTGTTCTTGTCCGTTGACAGTTATAACCTGATGCAGTAATCGGCTATGAAAACCAGTGGAATCGCTTAGATAGATTTTCCGCCAGAAGCTCCTAGCAATCAAAGGATGTCTACACCAACTTTGGTTAAAACTAGAGGCCTAGGAATAGAGAAATGAAGGAATAAAAAGAGGCTTAAAAAGACTAGTATCCAGAGCCGCAAAATTTGATTTGATTTAAAAAAAAGTCTGCTGTACAGCAAGCGTATTCATGGTCCATCTGCCCGACGGTCGCGGTGGTGGGGGTGCTCGCTGGATCCAGCACGTCCAGCAAGCAACTTCACGTCGGTTATTATTATTAATTGCTTGCTGGACCTGCTGGATCGATTTTGCGTCCAGCGAGCACCCCCACCACCGCGACCGTCGGGCAGATGGACCATGAATACGCTTGCTGTACAGCAGACTTTTTTTTAAATCAAATCAAATTTTGCGGCTCTGGATACTAGTCTTTTTAAGCCTCTTTTTATTCCTTCGTTTCTCTATTCCTAGGCCTCTAGTTTTAACCAAAGTTGGTGTAGACATCCTTTGATTGCTAGGAGCTTCTGGCGGAAAATCTATCTAAGCGATTCCACTGGTTTTCATAGCCGACTACTGCATCAGGTTATAACTGTCAACGGACAAGAACAACAAAAAAGGGCAACA
Organism: Acrobasis consociella; assembly: GCA_963555685.1. Lineage (NCBI taxonomy): Eukaryota > Metazoa > Arthropoda > Insecta > Lepidoptera > Pyralidae > Acrobasis > Acrobasis consociella. The sequence goes on along the minus strand of OY743122.1, from coordinate 4,928,354 downwards.
CTGGCTCGCAAAATGTGTGACTAACGGCAACACTGCCTTGCTGGATGCTTTGCTGGATGTGTGAATACGCGCATCCAGCAAAGCGACCTTGAGCCGCTGTACAGCGGCGCTGGATTGTGAATACGGCGCTTTAAGCGCCGTAAGCGCCGTATTCACAATCCAGCGCCGCTGTACAGCGGCTCAAGGTCGCTTTGCTGGATGCGCGTATTCACACATCCAGCAAAGCATCCAGCAAGGCAGTGTTGCCGTTAGTCACACATTTTGCGAGCCAGTGTTGCCCTTTTTTGTTGTTCTTGTCCGTTGACAGTTATAACCTGATGCAGTAGTCGGCTATGAAAACCAGTGGAATCGCTTAGATAGATTTTCCGCCAGAAGCTCCTAGCAATCAAAGGATGTCTACACCAACTTTGGTTAAAACTAGAGGCCTAGGAATAGAGAAACGAAGGAATAAAAAGAGGCTTAAAAAGACTAGTATCCAGAGCCGCAAAATTTGATTTGATTTAAAAAAAAGTCTGCTGTACAGCAAGCGTATTCATGGTCCATCTGCCCGACGGTCGCGGTGGTGGGGGTGCTCGCTGGACGCAAAATCGATCCAGCAGGTCCAGCAAGCAACTTCACGTCGGTTATTATTATTATTATTCATTATCCAGCGCCGCTGTACAGCGGCTCAAGGTCGCTTTGCTGGACGTGCCTATTCACACATCCAGCAAAGCATCCAGCAAGGCAGTGTTGCCATTAGTCACACATTTTGCGAGCCAGTGTTGCCCTCTTTTGTTGTTAGTGTCTGTTGACAGTTCTAACCTGATGCTATGAAACTCAGTTAAACCCAGTGGACTCGCTTTGATAGATTTTCCGCCAGAAGCTCCTAGCAATCAAAGGATGTCTACACCAACTTTGGTTAAAACTAGAGGCCTAGGAATAGAGAAAGGAAGGAATAAAAATAGGCTTATAAAGACTAGTATCCAGAGCCGCAAAATATTAAAAAAGAATCTGCTGTATAGCAAATTTATTTACGTATCCAGAGCCGTAAAAACATGATTTAAAAAAAAGTCTGCTGTACAGCAAGCGTATTCACGGTCTATAAGCGCCGTATTCATTATCCAGCGCCGCTGTACAGCGGCTCAAGGTCGCTTTGCTGGATTCGCCTATTCACACATCCAGCAAAGCATCCAGCAAGCCAGTGTTGCCATTAGTCACACATTTTGCGAGCCAGTGTTGCCCTCTTTTGTTGTTGTTGTCTGTTGACAGTTCTAACCTGATGCTATGAAACTCAGTGAAACCCAGTGGACTCGCTTTGATAGATTTTCCGCCAGAAGCTCCTATCAATCAAAGGATGTCTACACCAACTTTGGTTAAAACTAGAGGCCTAGGAACAGAGAAACGAAGGAATAAAAATAGGCTTATAAAGACTAGTATCCAGAGCCGCAAAATATTAAAAAAGAATCTGCTGTATAGCAAATTTATTTACGTATCCAGAGCCGTAAAAACATGATTTAAAAAAAAGTCTGCTGTACAGCAAGCGTATTCACGGTCTATCTGCACGACGGTCGCGGTGGTGGGGGTGCTTGCTGGACGCAAAATCGATCCAGCAGATCCAGCAAGCAATTAATAATAATAACCGACGTGAAGTTGCTTGCTGGACGTGCTGGATCCAGCAAGCACCCCCACCACCGCGAACGTCGGGCAGATAGATCGTGAATACGCTTGCTGTACAGCAGACTTTTTTTTAAATGATGTTTTACGGATAAGCTCTGGATACTAGTCTTTTTAAGTCAATTTTTATTCCTTCCTTTCTCTATTCCTAGGCCTCTAGTTTTAACCAAAGTTGGTGTAGACATCCTTTGATTGCTAGGAGCTTCTGGCGGAAAATCTATCTAAGCGAGTCCACTGGGTTTCACTGAGTTTCATAGCATCAGGTTAGAACTGTCAACAGACACTAACAACAAAAGAGGGCAACACTGGCTCGCAAAATGTGTGACTAATGGCAACACTGGCTTGCTGGATGCTTTGCTGGATGTGTGAATAGGCACATCCAGCAAAGCGACCTTGAGCCGCTGTACAGCGGCGCTGGATAATGAAGCGCCTAAAGCGCCGTATTCACAATCCAGCGCCGCTGTACAGCGGCTCAAGGTCGCTTTGCTGGATGCGCGTATTCACACATCCAGCAAAGCATCCAGCAAGGCAGTGTTGCCGTTAGTCACACATTTTGCGAGCCAGTGTTGCCCTTTTTTGTTGTTCTTGTCCGTTGACAGTTATAACCTGATGCAGTAGTCGGCTATGAAAACCAGTGGAATCGCTTAGATAGATTTTCCGCCAGAAGCTCCTAGCAATCAAAGGATGTCTACACCAACTTTGGTTAAAACTAGAGGCCTAGGAATAGAGAAATCATCATCATCATCATCATCATTTCAGCCGCATAGCGTCCACTGCTGGACATAGGCCTCTCCCAAAGATTTCCAAAATGACCGATCTAGAGCTGCTTGCATCCAGCGCCTTCCAGCGACCTTGGTTAGGTTGTCAGACCACCTTGTGGGTGGGTGTCCTACGCTTCGCTTGCCTATACGTGGTCGCCATTCGAGAACCCTTTCGCCCCATCGGCCATCGGTTCGTCGCGCTATGTGTCCCGCCCACTGCCATTTCAACGAGCTAATCCGCTGGGCTATGTCAGTGACTTTAGTTCTCCTACGAATCTCCTCATTTCTGATTCGATCACGTAAAGAAACACCGAGCATAGCCCTCTCCATAGCGCGTTGCACGACCTTGAGCCTTCTTATGAGACCCATAGTAAGGGACCATGTTTCAGAGCCATAAGTCATCACTGGTAACACACATTGGTTGTAAACTTTAGTCTTAAGACACTGAGGTATATTTGACGAGAAGACACTTCGTAGCTTCCCGAACGCTGCCCAGCCGAGTCGGATTCGTCTAGAGACCTCTTCCTCGAAGCTGGAACATCCTGCCTGGATCAATTGACCCAGGTAGATATACTGGTCTACAACTTCGAGGGTGGAGCTCCCAACACAAACAGGTAGGGGCGCAACATGGACATTCGACATTACTTTCGTTTTGTCCATGTTCATTTTAAGGCCCACTTGTTGGGAAACTCGATTTAGATCTCCGAGCATAGTACTTAGGTCTTCCATCGATTCTGCCATGACAACGATATCGTCGGCAAATCGAAGGTGAGTGATATACTCGCCATTGATGTTGATGCCAAATCCTTCCCATTCCAGAAGCTTGAAGGCATCTTCCAGTGCAACGGTGAACAGTTTCGGAGATATAACGTCTCCCTGTCTTACACCTCTATGCAGTGGAATTGCCCTCGTGCACTGCTCCTGTACTCGGACTGACATAGTGGCATTACTGTATAAGCACTTCAACACTTCGATATACCGATAGTCAATACGGCATCGCTGGAGAGACTGAAGTACGGCCCATGTTTCGATCGAATCGAAGGCTTTTTCATAGTCCACGAACCCCAAGCATAACGGCCGGTTATACTCCCTCGTCTTCTCTATAACCTGCCGCAGCGTTTGAATATGGTCCATGGTACTAAAACCTTTACGGAAACCGGCTTGTTCGGGAGGCTGGAAGGCATCGAACCTGTTTGCGAGACGATTCGTAATGACCCTCGAGAACAACTTATATACATGACTCAGAAGCGTGATAGGCCTGTAGTTCTTCAATAGGGTGCTATCTCCCTTTTTGAAGAACAGGACCACCACGCCCCTGCTCCACGCTTCCGGCGTTACGCCCTCGAGCAGAACGGAATTAAAGAGCCTCTGAAGGACTTTCAGTACCGGCGTTCCGCCCGCTTTCAGAAGCTCTGCTGTGATTCCATCCTCGCCCGGCGCCTTGTTGTTTTTAAGCTGTTTGAGGGCCATCCTAATCTCGTACAGGCTGATGTCCGGGATATCTTCGGTATAGTGTCGGGTTAACTTGGCTCTTGGGTCTTCAGCCATTTGTCCGCTGGGTTGTGAAACTGAGGTATACAGCTGTCCATAAAACCTCTCGATCTCCGCCAGAACCCCTTCCTTTGTCGACACCACGCCGCCGTCCTCCGTCTTCAGCTTCATCAATTGGCTTTGCCCAACCGACATAGCTCTTGCGAACACTTTGGAGCCTTTATTCTGCTCTATTGTCTCCTTAATACGCTCAGTATTAAAGGAGCGGATGTCGTGTCGCAAGGACTTTTGTATACGTCTGTTGAGCTGCCGATATGATTCAGCATCTTCGGAGGTCTGCAGCGGCCTTGATCGTCGCTCTGCCATTAAGGTAAGGGTCGCAGCAGAGATTTTCTGAGGTCTTTGTTTGGGGCGGGACCTAAACACCTTCGATCCCACCGCTTGGACAGCTTGTATAAACCCTTGGTTTATCTCGTCCACTGTAACGCAATCCTGAAGGCCTTGAAAGCGATTTGATAGTTCAAGCTGGAAACCCTCGGAGTTTTCGATTTGGATCTGCGTCGGTCGGAGCGTCGACTTCATCAGCCGCGATCTTTCGACCTTGAGATCAATATTCACGATGCCTCTTAATATTCGGTGATCGCTCCCGGTTTTGATCCGATTGATCACTGAGACATCGTTGAATATTCGTCTCTTAGTCGTTAAGATGAAGTCGATTTCGTTTTTGACAGGGGGCTGGTTCTTCTTTGCTGGACCTATCCAGGTCCACTTCCTTTGTGGCGGCTTCTTGAAGAAAGAGTTCATCGCGAAGAGTCCCTCTTGCTCCAAAAAATCAGCCAGCCTACGTCCCCTGTTATTTCGCACTCCGTATCCGAAGTTTCCCAGCCTAATCTCTCCATCGCCTCGTTTGCCCAGTTTCGCGTTAAAATCCCCCATAACAACCGTAAAATAGGTTTCAGAAGTATGTATGGCCTTACTTATGTCCTCATACACTTCCTCCACCTCTTCATCGGAGTGATCCTTTGTTGGCATATATACCTGTATAACCTTCAGCGAGTATCTTTTAGATACTCTGAGTATCAGGTATATTACCCTGCTAGAGACACTCTCGATGGTTATGACGTTGTTAATGAGGGACTTGTGGACGAGAAACCCGACACCATGCTGGGACTTCTTTATGTCCCCTTCCCGGTGATAGAGTAGGTTACCAGACTCTAGGGTTGTCGTGCCCTCGCCCTCTCTTCGGACTTCAGACAACCCCACAATGTCCCATCGTAACCTACTTATTTCCTCTTCCACCTCATCTAACCTCGTGTGAATTCGTGTGGGATATTGTTTTATTTTAAAAGTATTGTGAGGCTTCACCTGGTTCACCTGGTTCCGTGGGCATTTTTCCGCGCCTAGGCTATTCTAATAAGCCCCTTGCACGTGAGGGAGACAGCGACATTCTTCTGTGCCTCCCCATTGTGGACTGGAAATTGTTTTGTTCTTTTTTTTCATTCGAGCCAGCCCAGCTCGTCGAGGTAGCGGAGAAGTGCAGAGGGTGCGCTGCAGGCTTCCGGCATCGTACTTGGAGATCCCAGGTACTCCTCTCGTGTTGATGCAACGCACGGACACTCTAGTATCACGTGCTTTGCTGTTTCTTCTGTTACCATACATCCTCTACATAGAGGGCTGTCGGTTATACCTATAACGAATAGATGTTTATTAAGAGTACAGTGTCCTGATAGTAAGCCTACCATTTTTCGGAGTTTTACCCTTGGAAGTGTGAGTAGTCGACGTGAGTAGCGTGGGTTCCACGCCGGGATGGCCTCCCTTGTTTGTCGGCATGTTCCTAGGGTGTTCCAGGCTTGTTGTTTTTCTTTGTTGGTCTTGGCTCTGATCCAGGAACGAATCTGGTTGAATGGAATGGGGGCTTGAGGTGACGGTCCTATCGGTACCCTGCTCGAGCCCCTTCTAGCCAGTTCGTCCGCTGCATCATTGCCTAGTGAGCCGCTATGGCCTTTGATCCATTGGATGGTGATATTGTTGTTATACTTACTGAGTTGATCTAGCGCCCTATGGCATTCTAGGATTAGTGCAGAGTCGATCATCGGATTTCTCAGAGCATGAAGGACTGCTGCGCTGTCGGTTAAGATACGAATAGACATGTTTTTTACCTTTAACCTGTTGATTTTTACCGCGGCATGGGTTATAGCTACGCATTCAGCTTGGAAGATGGAGTTTTCTTTACCCAAAGCCGTGGTGTAGTGAATGTTGAGGTCGTGTGAGAATACACCGGCACCCACTCCTGAGCTCGTCTTGGAGCCGTCTGTGTACACTCTCACCTCATTGATGCTTGAGTTGTCAGTTTGTTCTTCGTGTAAGTGTATTTTGTATTTTTTGTCGAACATAAACTGTTTTTTGATTCTGTCGTTTATTGCCCCCATCAGATTGGATGAGTTCATAGCTTGCGCAAGTATTCTTGAATGAGGAGAGTTTGAGTTCTTTTTCCAGAGACCTGAAGTCCAGAGTCTCATGGCTGCAGTTTCTGCCTCTTGTTTTATGTGTAGGTGTAATGGAGTGATATCCAGTATTACTTCTAAGGCGGCTGTGGGGCACGTTTTCATCCCGCCACTTATGGCCAGGCATGCCGTCCTTTGGAAGCTTTGCAGTTTATCCTGAGCTGTTTTTAGGTTTGTGCGGGTCCACCATACGATCGCCCCGTAGGTTATGGTGGGTCTTATTACAGCTGTGTACAGCCATTTCATGATTTTTGGACTTAGCCCCCATGTTTTTCCCACCATTCTTCGGCAGTGCCATAGTGCCAGTCCAGCCTTTTTCAGCTTATCGTCCAGGTGTTTCGCCCAGATAAGCTTGCTATCCAGTGTGATTCCGAGATATTTCACTTCCTCTGATAGGTGTAGTTTTGTGCCGAACAGTTTAGGCATGTTAAAACGTCCTAGCTGTCGTTTGTTTGTAAACATCACAGTTTCTGTCTTGTTGGCGTTGACGTTTAGTTCATGTTTATTGCACCATTCCTCTACAATTTTTAGAGCTCCTCTGGTGCGGTTGCAAGCTGTATCTGCAGTCTTCCCTGGGATCATTATTGCCAAGTCGTCTGCATATCCTACCGTGTGGTAGTTGTTTTTGTTTAGGTCAGTTATAAGGTCGTTTACAACTAGGCTCCATAGGATTGGTGAGAGAACACCTCCCTGTGGGCAACCTCTTGTTGCTAGTGCCTTTGTTGTACCTCCTACCGTTGTTTGTATCTTCCTGAGCCTTAGCATGTTGTTTATCCATCCGATAATGGTCTCTGGAACCCCATGACGTCTTAGGGCTTCGCAGATGCTTCCAAAGTTGGTCTTATCGAAGGCTCCTTCGACATCAATGAATGTGCCGAGGCAGAGGTCCTTGTTTTGTATGGATCTTTCAGCAATGTCAACCACTTCATGTAGGGCTGACTCTGTTGATTTTCCTGCGCTGTACGCATGCTGTTTTGGATGTACAGGGTTTGCTTCTAAGACTGTGTCTCGTATATATCTGTCACATAATCTCTCTTGAGTTTTTAGAATGAATGATGACAGACTGATGGGTCTAAAGGATTTTGCGTTTGTGTAATCTGTTTTTCCCGGTTTTGGTATGAAAATGACTTCTACCTCTCTCCAGGTTGTTGGTATGTATTTGTGTGCAAGGCTCGCAGTGAGAAGGGATGTGAGATGTTCCACTATTACCTCGTCTCCCCATCTTAGCAGGCCGGGGAAAATCCCATCTGGTCCTGGTGCTTTGAATAATTGGAAGCTGTTGATTGCCCAGTTGACTCTGCTTGATGTTACCACTGTTTCTGCTAGTCTCCAGTCTTCTTCAGTGGCTACTTGTTGTGTCACCCCCGTAGCTGTTTCTATGAGTTCTATGATTTGACAGCCGGGAAAGTGAGTGTTCAGTAGAATTTCATTGATTTCGGATTCGGATTTTGCATAGGATCCGTCCGGTTGTTTCAGTGTTCCAATTGTTTTGTTATTTTTGTCTCCGCTAAGTACCTTCCTGACTCTGGAGGCCTCTGCGGTTGTTTGTATGTTAGTACAATATTTGCACCAGGCTTTGCTATTAAACGCTCTTATCCTGTTTTTGTATTTCGCTCTCGCTCTGGAGTAGTTGTCCCAGTCATAGTCGCTGCTGGTGTTCATTGCTCTATTGAATAGTTTGCCAACTTGTTTTTTCCTGCGTTGAAGTTCTGGGCCAAAGACTCTGTCCTTGTTTTTCCCACATGTTGGAATGCCTAATGGGCATGATTGTTCGTAGCTGTTCGTTATTGCATTTGATATTTTCTTTGCATATTTTTCCACTGCCTCATGGTTGTCAAGTGAGTGAGGATCAACCGCTGGTCCCAGGGCGTCACTGAGTTTGGCCTTGTATAAGGTTTTGTCAGTTTTCCTGGGGTTCCTGCGGGGTGTTGGTGTGGTTTGTGAATAACTAATGTCATACCTTAACCATCTGTGGTCGGAGCAGGAAGACTCGTCCGATACAAGCCAGTTCGAGATGTATTCGGCAGCTCCATTTGTCGCTAGTGTTAGATCGATGATTGTACGGCAGCGCCTGGTGATAAAGGTTGGTTTATTACCTATGTTGAGTACATTTAAGTCTGTTTGAATAAGGTAGTTGACAAGGTCAATGCCTCGGTCATTTGGCTCCTCCATGCCCCAGAGAGGATGGTGGGCGTTGGAGTCGACCGAGATGATGAGTTCGAGTTTTTCTTTTTCACAGTAACTTACCAGTTCCATGAATTCTCTGGTTGGTACCTCCATTTCATAGGGTAGATACACAGAGGCGATTACTGTATTTGTTATTATTTTATTGTTTTCGTGCCTTGAAGAGACCCGTATGGCTGTAAGATCTCTGGAACATAAATGTGTTAATGGCATAGCCTTGAAATTCTTGGGAAGGTAGATACATGATCTAGGATTTTCAGTTGTTTGGTTATATATCAACTTACCTCCTATAGTTTTTAGACCGCAGATGTTGTGATTCCTGATCCACGGCTCCTGGATCAGGGCGATCGTGTTGGTGTTCTTCTCCAGCTCGCCCCGCAGGTTAGCCGTTGCGGTCTGGCTATGCTGGAGGTTTATCTGGATGACTTTAGTCATCCTGGTTGTCGAGGATGATGGGGTCATTTTTGTTGTTACCCTTCTCGTCCTCACCTGTTGTTGTTACCTGCTTATCCGTAGGTCTGACCGAAGGTTTTTCTTCGGAGGTAGACGGCAGGCTGTATTCGTAGACGTCTGTCCACGTTGGTGGAGTTTTCACCTGGCCAGTTGCTGTTGGTGCTGGCTCTGGTTGTACCACTCCCGTTGGTTCCGGTGATGTTTTGTTTGCGTCCTCTCCTTTTATGGCGCTGTTGTTGCTCACCGTTGACGTGTGAGGTTCTTCGGCATTTGTGTCTACTTCCGGCTCGTCCAGTTTTACCTGGAGGTACACAGACCCGAGTCCGAAGGAGAGACATCTGCCTTGTTCCATAATCATGGGGAGAAGATCGTCCGGGACCCCCACGGTTAGGTATGTTCCCGCTTCTTGTTTGCTGAAGTTGTACAGACTCCAGCGGTTGACGCCTGCCCATGGGTTTAGTCTGTCCAGCATGATTCTTAAGTGCGGCAGTTCGTTGCATCTGCTTGGGAGGAAGATGCCGCACTTGGTCTTTTTAGGTAGATCCTCTTGCAATACCACGCACAGAGGTTGGTTGTTCGCTGTTGGTGGTAGATTGGCCACAACATCCTCGAGCCATCGCTTCGTGGTGTCATCCCTGCATAGCAGTTTCAGGGCCCCATCCCCGTGGACGGGTTTGCCCGCAAATGCAGGAATGACCTCGTTGCTAGGATCGAGTATGTGGGTCATCTGTCGCTCCTCCAGCGCCGCCTCGATACTTTGCAGCTCTGAGGGTAGTAAGTCGGTCCTGTTGACCGTGGTGATGGCCACATGTAGGCTGGAGAGGATGACTCCAGCGTAGGTGGTGCCGCTCCTGCGTTTCGCGGTCTCCAGCTTGACCTTCTTATTCTCCCCTCGCGGAGAGATGGTGTCGTCCAGGCGTGTCCTTTTGGAGCGTTGCCCGCTGTTTTGTGTTGAGTTTATAGGCTGTTGCCTTTGTTGGTTCGGCTGACGCCGTTGTTGTTGGCCCTGGGTCGGTTGGCGGTCCGATTTCCCGGATGGCCTTCCTCCCCGTTGGGTGTTGGTAGACGAGTCACCTCCCCGGGTCCGGTTTGCCTCGGCTTCCCTCGGTCTCACTGTCTCCCTGTCGGGATCCCGCGAGGTCCTTGGGGCCTCCGCCCTACTCGGTCCTGGTTTGGCGTCGTCAGGTTGTCTGTGCCTGTTTATGTCGGAGGCACCTACTCTTGGCCTTGGGCTATCTCGTTCCGAGTCCGCCCTTGGCCTTGGTTTGGTGTCCTGCGACCGTTGCTCGCTGTGTCGGTGTTCGCGTTCACGATCGCGGGGCGTGTTCGGGTGTCGCGGGTGTACCGACTGTGCGCGACTGTGTGTGTCAGATTTTCTGGAATCGTATTTCTGATTCCTGGTATAACTGTCCTTGCTTGTGTTCTGTCCCCCCGAGAAGTTCACTGAGTACGCACGGCCAGAGCGTTTGCCCTTGCCTTTGCGCCTCACCGTTACCTCCTGCCAGGGGTCCAGGAGGGTTCCCGTTGCTCTGTCCGAGAACGGGGTGCCCTCTCTTGATTGAGTTGCCCCACCGTGGGGTTGTTGTGTCTCCGTTCGTGGTTCGTCACGTGCGGAGGTGTGTTGTTGTAGGGTTTTCTGCTTGTAAGTATCCATGCAGTTTGTGTATAAGCTTCATCCCTCAGGTTCGTCCACCCACCATGGAGCCCACATCTGGGGGTGCAACCTAGTGTTGTCACCAGAGATACCCTCAGGATATAGCACCCCGGGAAAGTCAGTCGAACGCATCTAGTATGCACTAAGCAACCATGACCCAGAAACAAAAGCCATGGCGCCGAGCACTACCGATGGCTGGCCGAACTAACCCAGGGCACTCGCTTGACGGCCATCTGACTGGACGTCGCAGCCGATTGATCCGGACTAGCTAGGTCACAGACCTCCCGTGTTATGTCAATCCAGGGCCAAAGTGGCGTGTTGCCTTGGCAGGGTTTAAAATTCACCCTACCCCGCCTTGGCTCAACCACCAGGATCCCCTTCTCGACCATTACGGGTCCCCACGCACGGCACAAACACGTGGGTGGACATCCCTCCCTCCCGCCCCACATTAGCCTTTTTTGGCAATGCAGAGCCCGCGGTATCCTGTCCACTTAGTACCGCAGCTGAAAGTTTGGTAAGGAAGTTGGTAAGGAATGGGGAAGGGTGTAGGTGGATCTGGGTTGAGGGATGGGTAGTTCGACTGCTAGTTTCGGTTGTATCTGTTTCAGAGGGAATCAGACTAATAACAGGCGGCAACCGCGAGAAGGATAATCTAGTAGTCTTATCATGGCTATCTTCGTGACTGTTGCACTCCTGCCATGATCATTCGCCAGATTGTGCACCGGGACAGGTGCACAAAATGAGATTCTCTGTGTTACAGTACCATCTGGAATTTTATCTGTCTCACTTAGAACCTCGCCCTATTGTGAGGCTTGTGAACACAATTTTCCTACGGAACCCTACACTTCGCGTGGCCCGACACGCACTTGGGCAATTATTGTTTCATATTATTCGCGGGGTACGCAAGTACATACAAGTCCATGTTCGCGGGCTTCGCTCCCCGCTGGAATTTCGGGATAAAGTGTCCTTCCCCGAGTCTCAAACTATATCCATACCAAATTTCATTCAAATCTGTTCAGTTCAGTTCAGTTGAACAGTGAAGAGGTAACAAACAAACAAACTTTACCAACTCACATCGCATCTATAATCACTTTATAATATTAGTAGGATAGTATGATTTCTCATAACTGGACCATTATGGTTAGCTGCACCAGGTGATCTTGCCCAGGCTTATACCTATTTCTTTTTTTTTTCAAATTATGGATGGTACGAGATGTAGCATTGACCTCGCAGTTATTGACACCTTTTTTTGCTCTTTGTTTGAAACATGACCTATGACCGGCAGAAGATCGGTGAATGGCCGCGTAATTTATTCAGTCCTTTCAAAATAAAAACTACCTACCTACCTTTTTGATTTAATTGACACGGTAAAATTGATGTAGGTACCTATCGCTTCATCTATTCCTCAAACAAACAAGTAAGTCAAATTTACACCTTAGTAGTTAAAAAAAGATAATAAATCACTACATGAACAGGCTATTCCGTGCTTTGAAAAGCACATAAAGCCGTTGCGGTCGGATTACTTTCCTTTACCTTTTAATTGAGTAAATATCCTCTCAATCTATCGCAGGTTGACTGAAAGATATCCCTACATGGGATAAGTCCGCCTTTGTATATTTGCTCTTTCGTAAGCTGTCTTTGTATATGTATTTGTTTTGGTACAATAAAGTTATTACAAACAAACAAACAAACTTTAGGCAGCTTTAAAAAAGTGTTTTTTTATACAGGATTATTTTTAAAATACTACGGCTGACTACTACGTTTGAACTTCCTTCTGAATTCGAGGGTATCACTACAAAAAGAAACTACAATACATATTAATTTTTTTTATATGCACTTATAATAGGTATACTGTTTTACTGTGTAGATAGGCACCAACAAACTGCAAGATTAAAGGCTCATTTTTTTTTTTAATTTTTTTCACTACTTTTTAGATTCTTTCTCATGATGTTCTTTCCTATGGTTATCAAGTTCCGATTTCTGCGTGAATTTCATTGAGCAATTTGCGCAAGAGATTTCTTTTGCGGTGTGAGCGTGCTGGATGTGCCTTTTGAGGTGGGAGGCTCGGGTGACGCGCAAGCCGCATATGCAGCAGACGTGGGGCTTGTCCCCCGTGTGCGTTAGTAGGTGCTGTTTGAGATCGCTTCTAGTTATGAACGCTCGCCCGCAAGAGTCGCACTCGAAGTTTTTCTCGCCTGTATGACGTCTGAAACAAATATATTACTATTATTGCAAAATATAGAGCTGTTCGAAATTTTTAATCAAAATGCAGATTTCAATCAGTCATATATAATGTCAGTTCTATGTTGGTTCTTTTCGCTACAACATTTTGAAAATGATGTCCATAATACTTATATAAAAAAATAAAAATAAAAAATATATGGCGATTAACACATGACACCGCGCCCCGCTGCGTGGTGTGGGGCGGCACTGTGTGCAAATATCTCAATTTGTATAGAAAACTCGCATAAGACAACACACTGACACCGCGTCGTTTTTGAATGGCCTTCTTACTCTCTTTATAGAGTCAGACTTATAAATGGGGGAATAGTTGGTTCCTTTCGTATCTTTTATTGCTGGCTAAAATGCTTTCAGACTGTAATATTAAAATTACAATTTATTTAGGTATCAGTATGCTACATTGATGTTGAAAAGCTGAATACCTGATATGATACTGTAAGTGGCCCACCGTCCGGAAGCTGCGCGGGCACAGCACGCAGCGGTACGGCAGCTGGCCGGTGTGCTTGCGCACGTGCGCCGCCAGCCCCGCCGAGTGCGCGAACGCCTCGCCGCACGTTGCGCACTGCAGTGGCTTTTCACCCTAAAATAATAAAAACAACATCATCATATCAGCCACAGGACATTACTGGACATAAATTAGTCATTCCAATTAATTTAATATATCGTCTAAATGTTTGCGTTTATTACTTACAGGTTGAAAAAAAATTTTTTGCTGCGTGGCGACTTCAACACAGGTAGACTTTTTTTGCTTTGTCGTTTATCGATAAATGTGTGGTCTCGGTACTTGTAAAACAGTACAAATAGAAATGTACTGAGGCATTACCTTAAAATACTAACCTCCTTATTCATAAAAAAGTTCAGTCGTTGCTTAACCTATTTTTAGTTTATTATATTATTTAAAATATTATGTTTCGTTCCTTTCCCTCTTTTCAATATTTGACATTGAAAGAATGAGGCAGAACATATTTTAACTAACCTTCAGCAAATGTTTATATGATTTTATAAATAATGGGGTGTATTGTTATACTCTATTTCATTCCGCCCAATTAAATTTAACTTTAGCTATGGATAGCCATGGTATACATATAGTTATAGTTTTTACTATAAATTTAGTCAGTGGTTAGTTAATGCAACCTCATGTTAACTAAAAGTAATTATGTTATAAAAATTAAAGAACAATTATTATAAAGCCTTACTGTATGAACCCTCATATGCACTTTGAGGTTTTGCGCCAGGGAGAAGTTTTTGTTGCAATGAGGGCAGGAGTATGGCCGCTCTCCAGTATGAGTTCTCAGGTGAGTTTTTAGACGAAACCTGAAATATATTGACCAAAATTAGCATCTTTAACCCTTTCGGGAAAGAAGGTTCTTAGAACATTGGGAACCATGGCGAAAGCGTGGAGGGACTGCAGGAACTGGGCTGGTTAGAAAACTGAGCCCGGCGTCAGCTCCCCACGCAAAACGGGACCGGCCAATTCGGGCCTAATTGTGGAAAAAAATGTCCTCGAGGGACATAGACGTAGGTCCTCCTTCTTTCCTCCACCATGAACATGGGATGTTGGAGTCCATAGTCTTTGCCTACCCTTGAGGGTAACAGGTGTGATAATATGTACGTATGTATGTGTACAATAAGTATGTCAACTTACCGGGATGACATAACTTTGCCGCATGTGAAACATTGTTGTTGCCGTGCCTTCTTTTCATCTACTATCTGAGGAATCGCTTCCCGCTTCCTTTTTAAGGGTTCTGAGCTCGAAATTTCATTAACTGCATCAGAATTCACAAATGGACTGTTTTTGTTACATTCTTCTGCTAATTCAAATTCCTCATTATTTACTGCATACTTTATATCTTCAAATATTTCTTCATTGTTTCCATACTCATAATTATCGCTACTGTCTAGACTCTCACACTTGTTCACTTTAATTAAAGCTCTTAATGACTGATCGGACTCTTGACACTGCTCCACAAAGTTCAAACACTTTTCTAAGGCCTTGATGCATTTTAGACAAATTGTATCGGGCAAACCATCATTTGGATGTATCTGAAACATAATGTCCAAGACAATGTTTTCATATTCATTTATTCCAAACTATTGTGTAGTACATTAACTTATATCTAAAACTTATTCTGCTTAATTGCATACATTAGGATTATAAACAAACAATATGTCACAAATATAAAGACAATTAAAAAGAACAACATAGAATTATAATTGCTAGATTATTATACTAGTACTGTTCCCCCATCCAAGTATGAAATCTTCAACAACTAGGATAGGAAGTCTTCAGAGTAACACTTTTCATTGAATTGTTTGGTATAAAAGATAGCTTAAGTTTTACCATAAATTAATGTATAATTTAAATGTATAGCTTAAGTGTAAATATGTATTGTAATTGTAACATAGCCCATCAGGCTGGGTAGGGACCAATACTGAACTGGGTTTCTTTCGGCGTAATCTTCCCAGCAGTGGTCGTTCCGAAACGCTAGTAGTTTTTAGCTTATGCACTAAAATAATATTTAAAAAAAATGACCTTCAATAAGAGATAAAATTATCCTACATTGAATAAAAATTTTTGACTTTGACTTTGACCAGCAGTTTGTTAAAAAAAAGTGTGCACTATGTTTTACCACTAGCAATCGAGGAACTGTTTTGCCTTTTTAGTTAAGACTAAAATTTTCTAGTAGAAATAATAGTATAATACAAAATTATTGATATGTCAAAGCTGATAAGAAAAAAAAACTGTGTTACTTGTATCACCACTACAGTACTTGTAAACTGTTTTCCTCCAACATTAATTATCACACTGAATGTGGCCTTTGAGTCTTACCATCCTAGGCTCTGACACTAAGTCAGTATGTATGTAAACACATACTAATGTGTTTACATACATACATAATATCACGCCTGTTTCCCGCAGGGCTTTATAGACTAATATATCTTTGAAAATACTGACCTGTATTTTAGCCAAAGTCATTAAACTGTTGGCTATGATGAAAGTACCGTGTTGACTGAAAATGTTGCTCAGGAGTCCCTCCTCCAGGCATACTCTACATTGAGTTTTATCCATTGCAAAAGGAAATTGTTGAAACAGCTTCTTCACTATAGCTACCGGTGTACTTGTATTAGTTACAAACTACAAATAATAAGAACAGCTATTATTTTAATATAACATTTAAATTACTATTTTATGAGTTACATTGACAAAATCAACTCAAAAGCAAAGAGACCAAAAGCAAATTTATTAATGTTCTTCATGTTCTTGTTCGGCCAGGCAACAAGCTTAGTTTTGCTTGTCAATGTCAACATGGCATTGCCTTTTCAGAGCTTGACAAAGCGGTAGCACCACAAAAGTAGAGCACAGACTATGCACAATGTTTACTTTCGTGCTATGCACAGTGGTGCTATTTTTCAAACGCGAATTCACTAAACGAACGATTTTTTGTATGGAAAAACCATTCGTTTAAGTGACTCCGCGTTTCAAAAATAGCACTTCAGACTACATACCTACTTATTAGTACAAAAATACAAACGGTAGGGAAGGGACTTAGGGACGTACCTACCTAAACTACCTCCCTGTTCAAATCCCCCAGAGGTGCTATTTTTCAAACGCGGAGTCACTAAACGAACGATTTTTTGTATGGAAAAACCATTCGTTTAGGTGACTCCGCGTTTCAAAAATAGCACTTCTGATTCCCGGAAAATATTTTCAAATCTTTAATACATACGGTGAAAAAAGGAATCATACAAAATAGTAATTGGGTTGCTAGCTAGCCGCATCGCCTATTAAACTGATTAGCATTTTCGCTCAGTCCCTTGATCGGCTTTTACGATCTGCGTAGGAGAAGAAGCAGCTGGTACATTGTAAGTTTTTCTTTTCTCCCAGACCAGCATGGATGGAATGTATAATAAAAGAAAATTCTGTAATACACGCCGCACGGCTTACAAGTCTTACAACTACAACTACTAAGTATAGCAAAAAGTGTCGTTACAACTTTTGGTCTTAATTTTTTTCGTCTAGCCCCCTTTTGCAACGCGCGTTAAGGAACCTATTTCCAATCATGGTATATTAAAACAAAGTATTCTCTTCCCGTGACAGCTGATGACGTAGGTGGAACTTGACTACGTCATCAGTCTGATGTGTTGCCACTGTGTGAATTTGATTTACCCGAGCGTAATGCATTTTTGAACTTTATATACCAATTTCGAATTAATAATCCATTTAATCAATTTCTAAAATATTGAATTGATGAATCACGCGAGAATCGCTAGATACTAAATAGCTAAGTTACTTAATTTTGTATTTAATATTCATGAACTAATTGAGAAAGTCCTTAAATTTACTGCAAAGAACAATCAGTGGCAATGGCAACAATTTCGTGACGTAGTCAAGTTCCATCCAATTTATATTACAGTACTCTTTGGTTCCATCTCGGGAAGAGAATACCTTGTTTTATTATACCATGTTTCCAATAAACCTACTGTGGTGATTTGCCCTAGGAACAAAATGATCAATCTTTCGTTCGCTCCTGCTCATATCACATATAGGTATATGGATGGACTGGGGGCTGAGGGCATTATGCGGGCGGGTGGACTGCATACCTGTGGTGGCAATTTTCAAAGAGGAGTCGCTACTAGACACACACTACAATTCACTACCTACATAAATAAATGGAAGAACTATTCGTTTACGTGATTCTGCGTTTGCGTTGAAATGGCACTTCTGTGCTGCGTAGCTGTTCCGGATCCCTAATTAATCTGTGGTTGCCTGCTTTGCGTACGATGAACCGGTGGTCGATGACCCGCAAGACCGGTGATTGATACCTACATACTTATATAACCTATCCATATTCAGGTACCTACATATAACACAGCTAGGTACCTACCTATAGTTTTAGTTTGTGCATAGATAGATAGTTTGTGTTTGTCACCTCACAAGTGTTTGTTTGTTTGTGTCTGTCTCGTTAGTAAAAAGATTTTCCAACCAATAATATATAAGTAATCTGTGAAAAGAGTATCTATTCTCTTTGAAAGTGATTTACTTACCAGGCAGGAGTGAGTGTCTACATAAATCAAATTTATCTTATTGTGACCCTGTGCGATGGCTCCTCCAAAACTTTACCACGAACCTAGAAGCGCCCCATCAAGAGGAGCCTTTTTGGCCGCCAGAGCTATTGGCGTTCCCATAGAAATTGAAATAGTAGATCTATTTAAAAAGGAGCAATTCAAAGAGAGTTTTTTGAAGATTAACCCCCAGCACTGCGTGCCGACGTTGGACGATGACGGGTTCATTCTGTGGGAGAGCAGAGCTATCGCCAGTTACTTGGCAGACAAGTTCGGGAAGGACGACCAGTGGTACCCCAAAGACTTGAAGAAGCGTGCGATAGTCAACCAAAGGCTGTATTTTGATAGTTCAACCCTGTATGTGAAAATTAGAGCTATATGCGTATGTACTTTATTTTATAATTATAGTAGAATACTTACCTACTTAACTCCTCAAATAACGAGCAAGTTTTTCGAACACTTTAATGATTTTCTGTACCAGGGTTGGCTTGGTCAAACCATTGTCCCTGTTTTTTACTTAAAACCCTTATGCCTTTCTTTGTCGACACCACCCTTCTCAGCCCTGTGGTGCTTTATCAACCGCTTAAATCTATAAGCCTTCAGAATTGTGATCTGCTACAATTCTTTATTAATCACTTTTTCCTGCAAGCAATCTATGCTCTTGCCCTATATACCCTGGACATTGCAAGTGACCCTTATTTTTAGCACTGATTAAATACAACATTATCTACCATGTTTCCGGCAGAGTAGAATAGGACCACTCAAAGTCCTCCCATGGAAGTCGTAGAGGGTGACTTAGGAAATTTATACAAGCTAAACAAAGCTTATAGACATTAATGAGACCTCTCCAACCTGTTTGGCTAGCATGGAGAGTGTAGACTAGTCCTCTGGCTGCATTGGCCAAGTATGGCTCTGGTAGTACAGAGAGGGTTGTGCTCCTGCAGTGCAGACAGAAAGACCTGATGATGATGATGATGAATACATAGTTATCTGTCTGCTTTTAAAAATTGTATAATAATCTTTTGTCAATGTATTTTCAGTACCCCATCCTTTTCTTTGGAGAGACGGAAATAAAGAAAGCTTTCAAGGATGACCTGAACAGCAGCCTGAAGTTCCTGGACGGGTTCTTGAGCAACTCCAAGTGGGTCGCCGGAGACAACCCTACCATCGCCGATACCTCTATCTGTGCCTCAATGTCTAGTATCCTTGTAAGTATATTAGTTATTTATTTAAAACTTTATGCACTCAATCTTTTTATATTTAAGAGCTGGGCTCTTGTCGGTGGAGTGCTTTCCATGTCTTATGACATAACACAATAACAAACAATAATTACACATCATTAAAAAAGTTCAAACACAGTGTGATGGTTGACTTATCTCAGAAAAGATCTCTTCAAAGGATTACTTACATCTAGAATAGCTTATATTGTTTCTTAACTTTTGAAAAAAAAGATGTGTTAAAAGTTTGATGTCTGTATCTGTGCATTTGTATGTCCTTAATGTCATTTTCATATAGATGACGAAGGCGTTACCGAAACCCAAAAGCTACGTTTACCATAATGGTGGGCATGAATCTGGAATGATATTTAGAATAGTGATGGGTTGCTAGCCGCTGTTTAGGTTCAAAATGTCCAAATCCCAAAATGTCCAGAGGGTGTAAAACGTCCATATCCCAGAATGTCCAAATCCCAAAATATCCAAATCCCAGAATGTCCAAATCCCAAAATGTCCAGTTCCCAGTATGTCCACATATGTGTATACTAGTGTATGTATTTTATTTATTATCATGTATTAGTACTGGTACTAGTGTATATTTTATTATGTATAATTATTAAAATAAAATAACTTTCAGGCTGTAGGCTGGGACCTAACAGACTTTCCTAACATCGCCCGTTGGTTCAAAGACTGCGCCTCGTTGCCCGGCTTTGAGGAGAACCAAGAAGGGGCTAAGAAATTTGGAGATGCCGTCAAAAAGAATCTCAAGCAGTGAAGATAATAGAGCTTAGTTCATATTACATGGAGGATTTTATATTTTTAAATTGTTTACTGTTGAAATATTTTACAAATTAAATATTTTATACAATACAATTCATTTTTTATTACAATATGATCATCCTTGTTACTAAACAGCACGGTTGTGTGCCTGATTCATTCGCTTTCTTGTATTATCATTTAATTTGTAACGTGATGTTATATAGTTTCGAGGAGAACCAAAAAGGTGTTAAGTTACTTGGAGAAGCTGTGAGGAAGAATTTGAAGCAGTACAGATAAATAAAGAATTTTTTACAACTATAATATCGTCATCAAAGGTGGTGAAATAATGTCTCAGGTTTTTTTTTATTGAAACCACCTTTTGAGGTAACTCTTGGAGGTCTAAAAAGCTGAAAGGACCTTATCAATTAAACATACCAGTATGAAATATAGCCTTTATATTTAAACCTTAATATACATTTAATTGATAAATTAATCACACTATAACAAACTCTTTACTTGTAAAACTTCAACACGAGTTGCTGTTCGTTTCTCACCTTCCTGCTTATAACCAACTGCGATTTAAATCCAAGCTTTGTCATTATTGCAACCACCTCATCTGGAATGTTTTCTTCAATCAACAATAGATAGAAAATGCCATCTTGTGCTAGTTTCTTTGGTATCATGTGTAGAAGTCTGTCTGTTACTTCTCTTCCCTTATTGCCACCAGCCCAGCTTGCAGTGATATCATTTCCTCCACACTCACTTGTCTCAGTTACAACATAAGGAGGATTGAACAATATGACGTCAAACA
Source organism: Acrobasis consociella (assembly GCA_963555685.1). Lineage (NCBI taxonomy): Eukaryota > Metazoa > Arthropoda > Insecta > Lepidoptera > Pyralidae > Acrobasis > Acrobasis consociella. Next base: position 4,907,565 of record OY743122.1, on the reverse strand, counting down.
TGCCGTTAACAAAAGAACCCACAAGATCCATGTTAACAGTGTCAAAGAAAACTTTATTGTACTTAGCTGTAGTTGTTGACATTTCACAAGCTTTGAAGTTAATGTCTGTGCTTATGCAAAATGTTTTTGGGAGAGCCATACCTAAAGCTGTGATGACGACTCCGCTGCCTGAGCCAACTTCGAGACAGAACGTGGGGTTTTTCACTTTTAAAAATTCTAAATCTTTTTCTAAGGCATCAATTAGTAGGAAACTGTCTTCCGCTGGTTCGTAGACATGGTCAAAGTCAGCCTTATCGATGTGGTTCTGATTTGGAGTCTCCATGTTAGTTGATGCTGCCGTGCTCGGAGACAACTCCGCTTGTGCTCTGCTCAGGCTCCTGCGGTGGATCAGGTAGTACTGCTCTGCGGACACTCTGCTCTTTGCTAACCATGCGTCTAATCTCGTTTAGTCTATCCTGTGAAACAGATAGACAACTTTTATATACAAAAAATTTACTTATTCTGGTTTACTACTAAAACTAAACACTAATTCAAATTCAAATGTTGGAAATAAATAAAACTCACCTGTGAGGCTTGTAAAACGTTAAGTACTACAGTAACTTTGTGCTTGCACGCTATCAGTTTCTTAACATAGGGGTCCAAGTCGGGATGGTTATTTAGTGCCTCCCGCACCTTCTGTAATTCCTCATTCAACGAATCTATCTGCTGCTTCAGTTCCAACTGCGAAATCCTGGAAATGGTTAGCAAATTCTTGTATCTATTAAACAATTCAGATGAAGACATTATAACTAGTGTTTTCTACAGCACATCACAAATGCACTAAATAATTTCATAACTATACACTTCTTACATCAATTCAATTAACAATAGGAATCATTATCATAAAAACAACACAGTGAAACTTAATTAGTACGTTTTCGCTGCATATGAGAATTATGAAACAATAGCCAGAATCTATGAAAGTTTGTTTGAGAGAGTAGACAACAGATTCTAGAAATTGGCGTAAGTATTGAAGATTTCAGTAATTCCAATCTAAAATTACCTAGTCGCTCGTACTCTATCGTCCAGTTGGTCGACTGTAGGCTTCAATAAACCCAGTAGGCCTTCGGCAAGCGTGTCCCTTGTGGGATTATCACACAAATTACCAGTGTTTTCATCAGCGGAAGTGGTTGTACTTTCTGTGTCATCCATTGCGCTGTGCTAAGGAATTTTTATTCCATTCTTAAATATTGATTAAACGCAAGAAATATTGAAACTATAAACATAGGTACAATGTAATAATTAAAACAATAAACAGAATTTTTTACGTCTTGTGTTTTTATCACCGATTTGCACTGCAGTGGGTGGTGACACTCGTGAAAGTCGTGTCGCTGTCAATGTCAAAGTCAAACAATTACACGTCATGACGTCACTGTCAGAAACTCAAAAATAAAATACCATAGACATTATTATAGAGTCTTTTGAGTAGCACAATTTTTACCCGACTGCCGAAGAAGGGTTTCCGAGAACGGAATCTCCTAAGCTCCCGCGCAATCTTCCCCGTTCTCGCCTTGTGGAGGTTGTGGAGTGATCGGCTTTGGGCGCATGACCGCCTCCACAAGGCGAGAATGAGGAACGAGAGAAGTGCAGGAACGGGGAACGGGGACGCATAGTGCGTGGGACTTTATAGGAGATTCCTTATTAAATCTGTTGGATACTAGGTTAAGTTTTTGGAATTATTATTTTCTGACTCCCATGCTGGTCTGGGAGAAACGAAAAAACTTAGAATGTACCAGCTGCTTCTCTTCTCGCGTAGATCGTAAAAGCCGATCGAGGGAATGGGCAAAAATGCGAATCATTTTAACAGGCGATGCGGCTAGCAACCCGTCACTGTATTGATTGCTTTTCCATCTTCTCGCCCACCATGACGCTAAAAGTGGCTTTTGAGTCTTGCGGCCCTAGGCTCTGCATAGAGCCGCAAGACCCAAAATGCTCTGTCTGCCCCATTAGGGATAAAGACGTGATAGTATGTATGTATTTTCTGACGTATCAGGCCCGGTAGTCACATCGGAGGTCTTGGGTTCGATCTCCGGTCAGGTCAAGATGGAAAATGACCTTTTTCAAATTGACCATGGTCTTGGATGTTTATCTATTATGTATTTACTATAAAATATAGTATCGTTGGGTTAGTCCATCCCATAACAACTTGCTTTGGGGCTAGCTTAATCTGTGCCGTTACCCCAGACCAAAATACAATTTTCCATACAAACGTAGTTTACGTTTTATTTCGAAACTACATACCTGATTTCGGCAAAATTTTGTAATTACAAAGATATTGCAATTATCTAGGGTAATAACTGGTTTTCGACTGTAAAAATATGAACTTGAAATAGAATATAGTGTATTCTATCATTTCTGACCATCAGTATGGGAAACTTCTAAATCGTTATATTTTCTTTCCAGTTCATAATTTTAGTGTAGGAAACCAGTTATTACCCTAGATAATTGCAATTTCTTTACAATTACCAATTTTTACCGAAATCTGACATGTGGTTTCAAAATTAAACGTAGACTACGTTTGAATGGAAAAGTCTAGGGTAAGGGGATTCTTAAGTATTTGTTGATTATTAGAAAAATAGTTCGTAAACTAAAGAATCCGTTTAGTCTTCTTTCTAATTATTAAGACCGGCCTAACATGTCTAGCACTAGCTCATTAATTTTACCCGGGAGCTAACTGCATAAAATAATATTTCAAATTATGTTATTTATGTGTTTTTTACTTATTAGAAATTTCATCTGCCGCATTTACCGCCTGTTCAAGTTTCAAACAAAAACTTTATTCGGGTTTGTGTAATGTTTACCTATATTTTAAAAAGAAAAGACAACTTTGACTTATAAAACCATTTATTTCATAAAATACTGAGGCACAGACTTAACAGTCTTGCTTGTTATCTATAAACTTATAAACTTGAAGTGAATAGTAAGCAAGTACACAATATGTTGGATAGGTATCAGTATCACCTGTTTTCTGTTATATTACTTTATACTTAGATCTTATTACAGCAATTTTATTGAGCAACAATTACAAGTTTACACTAATATAATAATGTCAGTCAATTTCTATTTAAAGCAGTTTGATCTATTTAGGTTCATTCCAAAGGTTTTCGACTTACATAATGCGCGTACCACTAGTAGGTAATGCAGATTTTATTTCTACCAAAAAATGCCTGTTACAACCAAAAATTATTAAAAAAATACACGTAAATTTATATAAAATTGGTTAAATTTTATTACTATTATTCTATTGTGTTGTGCGCTACTAGGCCAATATTGTATACGTTGTCGTTTTTATATTAATTCCTCAACGTACACTACCTACCTATTTAACAATAAATATAACTACCTACTTATAAAAGCGCGTAGAAATAATACAAATATCTATGCCTATTATATACTTATATGTATTTTAAGTTACATTGTATCCATTAACATGGCCATTTGTTCTTTCACATGCGATTCCATATGCGAGAAATCTTTCAAGATGTCTTCTATCATCTCTGTTAAAATGTCCGGCCATTGAAGTTCCAATGCCCGTAATCTTTGAGCAGCTCCACAAGCTAACTCAATGGCATAAGACAGCTGGCCACGACCTCGAACTCGCCAACTCATGTCTTCCTGTAAGTACACATAATTTTCAGTTATCGTAGTGGAAGGATTTGCCAGCTAGTCTCTGCGTTACCGAGAACTAGCTGCCCAGGGTGCGTCGGACGTTTCAGATCAAGGTTCGATCTCTTTAACGCCGCCGCCGTTCGGGGAGGCCCCTTCCGTGGGCTCCTTCCGTGCACCCGTGCACGTAGTTCCGTGCAGTAGGAGGCCACAGCAACAGCAGTGCACAGACAATGCTGTTGCTGTGGCCTCCTACTGGTCGGGAATAATTTGATTTTGAATATTCAGTCATTGACACGACAAGAAGAAGCAGACATAATTTTCAAAAGTACCCATTGAAACCGGCTTCTATAGATCGTTATTTCCCAACAAACTTTGCCAAACAACCCGTGATAAAACCTAAAATAAGACAGTAAACATCTACTAACGTTTCACTATATTCTCTTTATCTACCGGTTGCCTGGAAGAAATCGCTTTCAGCGATAAGACCGCCCTTTGAATTGTAAATTTTAATGTCTTTTTTTGTGTGTACCATAATTATAATAATTTTTTAAATAAAATATTTTCTAAAAAGTACCTATTTCTTAATATCGCCCTTTTTATATTTTATTTATTTTTTTCTCTTCCTGCGTCTATTAAGGATGAATCATCAGGTTTCTGCGTACATTTATAAAAGGAAGGTATAAGTATCGGCATAAGCAAAACAGCTGGTGTATTAAAATAATAGCAAAAAATCTAAATAAAAAAATGCTTTCCTTACTTGAGACACATGCCCTTTCTTATATTGTAAAGCTTCTTTAGCTATAACATCTCTTAAAGCTGGGTCAGCTGCCCTTAGCCAGGCTTTAGCACTGATGCTGCTGTTCCCACTTCTGCCAAGACGAGATAGCAGTGGTTGCAGTGGTGCATCTGGGAGAGCCCTCAATACTACGTCGCTCAATCCATTGTATGTTTGGTTAGCTGATTTTAATTCTTCCTCAGTTACCTATTGCAACAAAAAAAATATATTCGAGAAGTTTAGTGTAGTTCAGCTTGAAGGACCACTTAAACCACATTAGTTAAATTAGGCAATTATAAGAAAGTTTACTCACTGGTTCGTCATTGATCTCTTTTAGGCCCCAATGTGCAAGCCTGTAAATCGCATATTCTCTCCAGATTTTGTCATGTATTGGGTTACCTTCTGGGATAACGTTTAAACTTGTAAGCCCTCGAAGTTCTGCCAAAGCATGTAGTTGACCCAGCCATTGGAGACCAGTTGCACGAACCGATATGTGTGTTACGTTTGGAAATCTAAAAGTAAATACAATTTTTATCTACGTTCTAAATAAAAAACAATTTTCATGGTAGGTACTTAAATTAAGATAACTTACTTGACTTTGAGTTCAGGTAGTGACTGTGCCACTGCGTTGAAATGTACGTAGTGAAACGCTGCCTTTGTTACTGTTCGTGCCCTATCCCAGTCCCAATCCCGGGCCAGTCGACGAACAGCCCCTGCTCCCCATGCGCTTACGACACCATCACAAACTTCAACCAAGTAATCCACTCCTAAAATTAAAGTTTATTTATTGCAGGCACAATAGATTTTGAATTGTTTGTAGAACACTAGGTGACCGTCATGGCGTTTAAAAAGTAAGACATCAGTAAGTTTTAATTCAATATTTACCTTGTTCTCTATCTTTTGACGTTGGCATAGGCTTCGGAACAGGTTCAGAGGATTTGAGACTAGCAAGACTCTTTCCAGACTTTGCTCTAGCCGTTGAAGCCCTACTTGCGGATGATGCACGTTCATTTCTTCGAGATATAGTAGCACTCCTAATATTCCTATTACCTGATCGACTATTTATAGATCCTTCGCGTCTCAAAATCTTACTGTTATGATCACTACTCGATGTCGATGAATTTGCAAGAGATCCGACGTTCGTTGTTGTGGAAATGTTGCTGCCGTTTTCGCTAAAGTCAGAATTTTTTGCATTTGCTTTTACCCTCCGACATTCAGGATCACAAACAGACTTAGATCGCATGGTGGTAAAATTCTCTCGTCTTCTCAAGGCAGTTGGCATACGCCGAAATTGTCGTTTATTGTTTTCTTCTTCGCTATCACTTGATGAAGACGGTAGAGAGCTGAACGAAGAATCAACTATCGGGTCTACGCTAGAAATACTTTCCCATCTTTTTAGCATAGGTTCATTGCTATCAGAGAGCTTTACATTTTCTAATGTTGAAATTATTGGCAACAGTATGGGTGGCAATCTGAGATCGCTACTAGTGGATGTTGAATGAGAAACATCGGTATCTTGTGATGCGCTTCTATTTGAAAAATTTACTCGTCTTTCACAAGTTTTTCGAATAGTTGCACTTTTTTGAAGCTTTTTCATTGGCAATGGTGATGAGACTGGTTCGTTTTCATTGGCTGATTTCATACTATTTTCAATGTTTTTGGTGTCGGAATCTTCCACTTCAGTTTGTTGCATTGATACAACAACGTCAGGAAGATTTCCAAGGTCCATTGTCTGAGTCGCAATTTGCGTTGTAGTGGCTGAAGCTTCTATTACAAATACTTTTTCTACCTCACCATTGTTTACTGGTAACGCTGGATTTACAAAGCATTTGTTTTCAGATCTAAGTAATTCCCAATTGGTTCGTGCGTTATTTATAATTTGGTCGCGACGTGCTGCTTGTTGTGCTGCACCCCCGAGGGCACAGTAAGCAGCATGAGCTGCTTCCTTATTGCTTCTCCAAGCCATTGCAGCTCTGCGAACCTTTGAAAAGTAATATTTATTAATAACTTATGTTACACATGCCTACTTATGTAGGTACATGTTTGGCAATGGCAATATCACCTGCCTGTCTTTACCTATGTTTTTGTAAAATATATAATATTTATCCATAGTCCCTGCCTACCTCATGGGAAACAGGCGTGAAAATATGTATGTATGTACAAAATACTTAAGTACTTACTTGTTCAGTCACATGCATATTGGTCAAGGTAAGTAAATTCGGTAAGTAAGACACTAGAAAAGGAGTGCAGTCTCCACCCAATGCAACTGGATTTCCATCTAAAGAAATATCAATTAAAGCTGGTGCCTCTGCTAATGTAGACACATCTTCTACACTATAAATAGAAAAAAAAATGTTAAATTAGAACAATATGCACAGTGAGAAATAATAACATTTCAGCTATTGTATTTTACCTTTGTAAATCATTGTTACTAAGATACAATTTTTGTAGTTTCGGTGTGTTTTGAAAGCCAAGCAATTTTCTTATACGATTTCTTTTTAAATTCAACTCTCTTAGCGATACCAAACCCTGTAAATCTGTGGCACCAATATATTTGAGTTGGTTGCCGGCTAAATTTAGCACTTTTAGGTCATTTAGGTTGGACAAGCCGCACACTTTATTTATTCTATTTCCATGTAAATCTAGAACTTCTAATTTCAATAAGTTCGAGAGACCTTCAATCCTTTTAATCCTAAAAATTATAAAGTAGTAAAACATTTTGGTATTAATTACAAGACAAATGTGCACCAAAAAACACATTTAATAAATCAATGTATATCATATACTGACCTATTTTTCCCCATCAGGAGCACTCGTAAGCTAAACAGTCTTTCTAAGGAGGTGATTTTGTCTATTTGGTTATCATAAACGTCAAGAAACACTAGTTTGCTTAGATCAAGTGGCGCTAGTCCCGAAAGACTATTTATTAAATTGTGTTGCAGTGATAGCAGCCGAAGACCGGGCTCTCCCACAATGTGAGGAATAGACGATAAGCCTCGCCTGAAATATTAATTTGGTTTAATTCATGAAGTTACTTTTTCTTTACGCTTAATCGATGAAGACAAAAATGTGTAATACCCATAACTAAAACCCCAGTGTATTAGTGTAATCCATAGTTGACACGCAAAGATTATTATTACTATTGGAAGATAAATTGCTATACCTATTGTGAGATATTATGCTGGCTGCAATATTAATATATTACCTAATTTAAACGTATGATTTGTCCAGTTCTACTCACCTATCTAGAGTTATTCTATCCGGTAACCGATCTTTTTCCTGAGGCGTACGAGACAGCTGAACTTTCCCTTCTCCCACAGCTTGTAAATTAATTGAATCATCTCTACCATCATCCTTTCGTAGTAAGTCATTGCTATAAGATTTTAATTATTAAATGATATGAACAAAGTGTCAAAAAATTATAATAAGTAAAAAAATTTAGAGCAGAAAACTAAGTTTACCTTGAATAATTAAATTAATCAAGTTTATATATAATCAATTATTGTAAAAATAAAAACCAGCTGCATATTTATATTTTATGTAACTAACTCCCAGTCTATGAAGTTTATTTTATTTATTTTATTATTATTAGTGTCAAAAAATTATAATAAGTAAAAAAATTTAGAGCAGAAAACTAAGTTTACCTTGAATAATTAAATTAATCAAGTTTATATATAATCAATTATTGTAAAAATAAAAACCAGCTGCATATTTATATTTTATGTAACTAACTCCCAGTCTATGAAGTTTATTTTACTTATTTTATTTGCTCTAAGACAGGTATTTGTAAAATAAAACTGTGGAATAAAATGCACTTATTGACGCTTCAAATTACGTAAAAACGGATACACAAAACTAAAAGAAAAAGGCATGAAAAATATGATACTATTTCAATAGTCGCATAACTTATCACTTACCCAGAAAGTGTTGTGTTTGAACGTGTTAAAGGTCCCCTAGGATCAGCAATTGCAGGCTTAATCTGTAAGAAAAGACGCCCATCCCCCGCTGCACCAGCACTAAGGTCTGGCGGAGGAGCGCTCGTGTCTAAAGACTGTGCTGAACGACCTCTCGTGCGAAATGCTATCTTCCTGACCTGTTAACGTAGGGACATTTATAACGTAGGTAGTCACCGCACCGTATTCAATCAATATTGGTATGTAACTTAGGTAGGAACACCCAAATTTACATATTTTCGTGCATGATATGTAATGGACACATATTTTTACTTAACACTCACATTGCCACGGTTGTATGTGATCGGCATCAGTAGTAAAATATATGTTAGCTACGCTATAAATTACATGTACTTGGCCCCAAATGATGTAATTTTATTTTATGAAAATAAATTCGTACATAGGCAGTTTTGGTCCATCTTAGCACTGTCAAAGCCGTTGCTAAGGAACGTGGTAAACTTGCATCGTGAATCATGCTAGTTGCCTAGTTTCCATATCGACGATTTTGGATCTTTGGATTTGGATCAAAGGTCAACAACTAAGTTAGTGGACTCTGAGAGTGGACCCAAAGTGGACCAAAAGAGCGACCGAACATTTTTAAATCTGTAATATGAGCGGTGCAATGTTTTTAGTTCCGATTTTTTTCGCACTGCATATAAGTTTATACACGCAACATACTCGTATGTAATGTACCTGAATTATTAGATATGGTATGATTATATGGGGGTGTATATAGAAATAGAGAATTTTGGAAGGAGAAGACATACTGCGCGTTAAATATCCTTTGGGACTTAACTATCTAATGGTCACATAGCCCAGCAATAAGAAGCTTTCAATGATACTTCATGGCATCATCATCATCATCAGGTCTTTTTAGTCTCCATTGCAGGAGCACGACCTTTACTGTACTACAAAAGCCATATCTGGCCAGAGCAGCCAGAGGATTTGACCTACACTCTCCACGCTGGCCAGACGGGTTGGGAAGGTCCTATTATGAGCTTTGTTTAGCTTGTATTTGGATATCATTGAAGATACGTGGGAACAGATGAACATACATACTTCATACATAATGGCAATTGGCGAAATACATAAGCCTACTCGTATAGTAGGGTAAACAGTATAGCTCTCCCAGACTAGACGTGGAAAGGGGTGCGCATTGTCTTACATAACTTTTTAACTCATATCATCGGAAGTCCGAAAATGTTTCTCATACCATTTTAAATCATAATGATCATTCTTCATAAAAAATTGAAATACTAATGATTTTAAACTACTTATAATCATTGGAATTCATAATATCACTAATCATACACTTCGTTTTTAATAATATTTGTTTTCATATATTTGTTTATACTAATGATCTAAACTCCTAATCATTCGAATTAATGACTATTATATTCATACATTTGTTTTTCTAATATATTTTTTTATAAATTTCTTAATCATAAGTATTTTATCCATATTATTGATGTTGATAATATCTATAATCAAACATTTGTTTTATACTAATTTAATTATTCACTTTCATACAGTTATATTAATTAAAATAATCATAAGTGTAAATGCTGCTGTAAATAACTCCCATGCTGGTCTGGGAGAAATACAAAAACTTAGAATGTACCAGCTGCTTCTCTTCCCACGCAGATCGTAAAAGCCGATCGAGGGAATGGGCAAAAATGCAAATCATGTTAACAGGCGATGCGGCTAGCAACCCATCACTTTATTGATTGCTTTTCCATCTTCTCGTTCACCATGACGCTAAAAGTGGCTTTTGCCTGCTGGGCTCTGCATAGAACCGCAAGACCCAAAATGCTCTGTCTGCCCCATTAGGGATAAAGACGTGATAGTATGTATGTATGTAAGTGTAAATGAAATGGAATAGGTAACAACCATTCATTAAATAAAAGTAGACAGACGCACTGACAGGTAAGTCAAAGTTATAAAACTTTGTTGATAGAAGAGTAGATAGACATACTGACAGATAAGTTAAACTTATAAAACCCCTATAATTAATAATGGATTTACTTTTATTGTTTAATAAAACGAATTGCTGCCAGAAAAGTAGGTTAGGTTAAGTTAGAACTGTGACCCCAAAAGCGCGCGAGCCGAGCGAGCGAAGCGAGCGTGCCGCGGTAGCGGCCGGCGAAGCGCTAGAAACTATTTTTTGATAGAAAAGTAAACAGACACACCGACAGATAAGACAAACTTGTAAAACTAGAGTTAAATCGTATAATTAAACCAATTACTGCCAAAAAAGTAGTTTAGGTTGGGTTAGAACTGGGACCCCAAGAGCGCGCGAGCTGAGCGAGCGAAACGAGCGTGCCGCGGTAGCGGCCGGCGAAGCGCTAGAAACTAATTTTTTATTTGAAAAATAGACAGACACACTGACAAATACGTCAAACTTATAAAACCCATCTTAATTTTGGTCGAAGTCATCCATTTCTATGCGTAACAAAGACAAAACTTTAAAATATTTTTGAAGTGAAAACTTCTTTAGCGGCGCTGTGCACTTTTTTTGGAATGGGTAAAAAATCTTAAACACGCGTCAGGACACGTGACCTGATCGAAAATTCGGAAGACGGCGCAGGGCGCTTGCGCGAATGTTCATGTGTGTTTATGTTACAGCGTGCTACGCGCATCCATGGATGGTGACAGCTGATGCTCGACCGTCTGTGTAGTGGCCATACTGCTGTGTATTTGAAAATGATTTTGTTGAAAATGAATTTGGTCATGCTTGTGACATTTGTGACAGACTGTGGTTCAGAAAAGATTTGAAATATTTCATACTGATAATTAAAGAGACGACGTTGACGCGAGTTTTAGATTTTTTTACCCATTCCAAAAAAAGTGCACAACGCCGCTAAAGAAGTTTTCACTTCAAAAAAACGACGGGTTGCACTCTGGGAGTGCCGGCAGAAGTGAAAACTTGAATATTAACGTTGTGCATTTTTGATATTTTGGAATGGTTAGGGAATAATTTTGCACGAATTGCTTTAATTATCAGTATAAAATATTTCAAATCTTTTCTGAACCACAGTCTGTCACAAATGTCACAAGCATGACCAATTTCATTTTCAACAAAATCATTTTCAAATACACAGCAGTATGGCCACTACACAGACGGTCGAGCCATCAGCTGTCACCAATGTCACCATCCATGGATGCGCGTAGCACGCTGTAACATAAACACACACGAACATTCGCGCAAGCGCCCTACGCCGTCTTACGAATTTTCGATCAGGCCACGTGTCCTGACGCGAGTTTATGATTTTTTACCCATTCCAAAAAAAGTGCACAACGCCGCTAAAGAAGTTTTCACTTCAAAAATATATGTGAAGAGTGATGATTATGAACACAAATCGGTAGTAAGATAAAGAATATGATTTAGAATTTTATGACAATCATGGAGGTTTATTTAGACAGAAATAGCGCATTAATTTGCTCGCTAAGATTTGGTGATCATTTACTACATTTGGTGTTCGATTACAATTTGAAGTGCAGTCGTGCGTGACTAAAATAGCTAGTACTATTGTAATTTTAGACTTTATTTTTCTGGTGTTAAGTATATATTTTTCGTAAAAGAACTAAGGGTATCAAAGCATTTTATGGTGATTTATTATTATTAATATACATTACCTTACCTCTTTTTGTTCGTCGGGAAAAATAGGGGCACAAAAAAATAGTGCCTTTGTTACATCTGTCAAAACTTTATTGTCTATGATTCTCTATTTTGACAAGTTTGACAGTTTTCTGGTGGCTGTCAAGAAAAAACAAAACAAAAACAATGTTAGATTGATTTTCTTCTGCTGTGTAAGTGAAATGGTTTTAAAAAGCTGATGCTTAGAAGCCTGTATAAAATTCTTCGATTTCATACTTTGGGTCAGCTAATCTCTAGTTTAAGTACTTTAAAAATGGTTCGATACTTTCCAAACCCATATGACGATGCCGTCGCTTCCACTGGTTCCTCAATGAATAAAGATGAGACAATTGCCCAGATCACCGAACAGGTGAACAACATCGTCAAACGTTTAATACCATCGCGGAAGAACGTCGAAGGCGGCCTATATGTCGGGATCACTGGTGTATCATTTATGTTTTACCGGCTTTCCAAGAATACACTCCTGTCTGATTTTAAACGTGTTTACTTGGAGAAAAGCCAGGAATATCTAAAACCTGCTCTAGAAGTATCAGCAGGAGACAAGACATCCTTCTTACTTGGTGATGCAGGCACTCTAGCTCTAGCTTCTGTTGTGCATAAAGAAGTCGGCAATAGTCAGTTTTCAGAAATGATAACTAAATACAGGGCGCTTCAGAACTATTATTTAAATCCGAAATTCCTGAAATGTGGCGGCGATGAATTCTTTGTGGGTCGAGCTGGATATCTGGCCGGTGCACTGTGGGTCAGCCGCGAGCTACAGATGCAGGTGTTAGCTAAAGAGGAGATGTACAAAATTTGTGATATGATGGTAGAGTCTGGAAGAGATTACGCTGCAAAACACAAGAGTCCTTGCCCTCTTATGTACCATTACTACAACACAGAGTATCTTGGAGCAGCCCACGGTATCAGTTTCATACTACAAATCCTCCTCACTGTGCCAGGTTACCTGGAACATAGTCCTCAAGCTGCTAATGACATCAGAACTACTGTAGAATTTATAGCGTCTCTGCAGACTGAAGAAGGGAACTGGCCATGCTGTATGGATGAAATAGGCATGACTGATCACAAACTGGTCCATTGGTGTCATGGTGCTCCTGGTAACATATACCTTATGGCCAAAGCTTACTTAGTTTTCAAGGATGAAAAGTTTATGAATGCCTGCATAAGAGCTGGTGAAACGGTGTGGCAAAAGGGTCTGCTGCGCAAGGGCCCTGGCATCTGCCATGGAGTGGCTGGAAATGGATATGTGTTCTTGCTGCTGTACAGACTGACAGGAGAAGAAAAATATCTGACTAAGGCGAAGTTGTTTGCTGACTTTATGTCTACAGATGAGTTCCAGAGAGACGCCAGGCTTCCAGACAATCCAGAAAGTCTGTTTGAAGGCTCCGCTGGCACGGTCTGCTTTTTGTCTGATCTGCTGATACCAGACAAAGCAGAGTTTCCTTTCCAAGATGTTTTCTCTAACTATTATTAGTTTTAAACGTAATAATTTTTATAATATATTCAGTTATTTCCCTGCAAATGATTGCAGTCATTTTCTTGTCAACATTGTGTTTTAGTATTCCATGGTTTTAGTTTATTTATGAATTTGATGCTGACAGTAATAGCTTTTATTTGTCTGTTATAGCAATTTTCTTGTCACTTGTGGACCACAAATAAATGTGAATTCAGTCTGTACTTTGTCTTTCTTTTGATAAACATGGATTGTAGTGTATTTCTGCTCCAATTTTTGCCTTTAGTTATTAATTATTTTAAGTTGAAAAATGCAAATAGCTTAATTTTATTTAATTGTTATCAATCAGATGTTATAGTTGGAATGCAAACAGTACTTTCTCAACATAACATGTGTACTACAACTAGACACTTGAATCAAAATAATTCATTTCCAATGAATGCTAATAAACTCGGTTTTTTATTAAATACATCATGCGTTGGATGGGATCAGGCGTTTAATCAATTTAATCCAATAGACGCCTTTCATCCACAATTTATTTGGCTGATTATCTCAGACAATTTACAGAAAACTACTGAGAAGTTATCAAAATTTCAAATTCTCTTAAATTCTGATGTCACTATTGTTCATAAAAATGGTAATGGTTACAATCTATACGAGTTTTACAAAATTGGACCGAATGTCGAGACTTTTAACATGAACAAAGTGGGGCACTGGGATTCAGAATTGCATGTCTATAAAACTAGGAGATGGAATTTGACCGGAGTCACTTTGAGATGCCCTGTGGTAGTGTCGGAACGGATTGTAAATGAAACTTTTGCAGATTACTTGGCCGGCAAAAAGCCGCACATAGATTCGTTACACAAACTCAAATTTTACTCTGTCTTGCTGTATTTACAAGATATGTATAGTTACAGGTAGGTACTTAATAAAAGTTGTATACGGATCTCGTCGGACGGACTCGCATTGGCACCAACTGGGGAAGTTCACATACCCCCATTGGGAATATTACCCTGAAACAGTGACGGATGTACACATTTGCCGCCAGTAGGCTATTCATATTTTGCCGCCCCTAAGCTGCGTTCTCTGAAATATAACAAAAGCGCCCTTCTATCTTCTCGATTGCAATGCACAAAAAAAGTAGAGGAGTGCAATTATTGGCCTATAATTTACCGCCCCCCAAAATGTGCGGCCCTAGGCTTTCGCCTACTCAGCGTATTGGTAAATCCGCCACTGCCCTTAAAAGAGAGTGAGCGCCTCTAATGACTTCTTAATTTCAGTTACCAATTGATACGCGTAAATTCATGGGGATACTTTAGGAATGGCAGCTTTGACGGTATGGTGGGCGCTTTGCAAAGGGGAGAAGCTGATTTAGGAGGAAGCTCAGCGTTCTTGAGGTCCGATAGAGCAAAGCTGGTGGACTACGTGGTGGAGACCTGGCCATCTAGGTTCGTTACTCTCTGGAAAGTCGGGTAAAATTATATTGTCCCTGCTTCGCATTCTAAATTGCTATCTAACAACAATATTATTAACTAGTCTTACAATATGACTAGCACAGAGTACTATAAACTAGTGTTGACTAATTTTGCTACTTCAATACTAGTTAGTGTTGCAGCCATACGAGTATTTTAAAATATGAAAATTCACATAAGGTACTTATAGCAGAATAGCAGTTGTCACTACGGCCAACTACGGCTTTACCAAACTGATTTAGGTAGTTGTCAAATGATTTCACCGCCACCCGAAGCGCCCCGGTAGTTACTTGAGCATCTACACCCGGCCGCTAACTCATCGAGTATGGTATTGCATTATAGCCATGCTTGTCATCCTATCTTCGACAATGGCATTTATTCTCAAGTTGATTGGCGGGAATAGTGATTCTTCGCTAAGTTTAGCGCTGCTGTTTACTTGGAGCGCCAATTGTCAGCAGGGTAAGCTATCCCCTTCAAAGTCGTATCCTTAGATGGTGGGAATCGTTAGTCGTGACGATTTATTGGTAATGATATTAGCCGAAGCAAGCGCTTTATTAGGTATATCTCCCCTTCACAAGCAATATTATATGCTCCCCTTTAAAACAAAGTTTGCCTTCACACAGCCCCTTATTTTGCATAAAGAGACGTAATGAGGTTGGGCTGGTCCAGACCTCTATATATAGCTCAGCCATTTTCTGAGTTATCTGGAAAAAATGTGGCAGTGAGCAGTAGGTACAGGTAAACATGTTTTTCGTGTATGTAAGTGGTCAACACTGATAATTGTGTCAGATTTTTCAAGCTGCCCAAAGGCATCTGACTTATCTTAACGACTGCCATACATACATACATAAATACTATCACGTCTTTATCCCAAATGGGGCAGACAGAGCATTTTGGACTGCCATACAATGTTGACAATCGGGACCAACGGCTTATACGTGTCTTTTGAAGCACGGACGAGCTCGAGAATTTTTTATGGCACTTTTGGTCAACCATCCAAGTGCGGACCACGCCCGGTGTCGCTTTACTTGCGAAAGCGCTAGTAATGCGCACTCCGGCTAGGCCACCGAGCTCCTCCGGTAACCATATCATTTCAGGTATGTCAATTGACCGAAAATCCGCTCCAGTGAAGATCCTAGTCCTTGCGACGTTTGTGTACTCAATCACCATATACCAGTACTACAACGCAGCCGTGGTCTCCACACTGCTGCGGGAACCGCCCAAGAATATCAGGACGTTGGACGACTTGGTGAGAAGCGATCTGAAGGCTGGCGCGGAGGATGTGGTGTACGTGAAGGATTTCTTCAAGGCAAGTTATTTTTTTATTTCAGAATTGTTAAAAATCTAAATGTCAAATAATATAGAATATAATATCTACATTTTCTACTTCTCACGAATTTGCCTAACAACAGACTTGCCGTGTGGTTTCCGGCAGAGTGTATTGTAGAAGGCGACTTAGGAAATACAAGCTAAACAAGACATCAGTGAGACCTCTCCAACCCAGTCTGGCCAGCGTGTAGGAGTGTAGGCCAAAGTCCTGTAGCTGCTTTAGCCTAATATGATGATGATGATAATGACGACGTCTCTGCTATCTATCAAACTCCGTTATTTTTATATAATTTTTATGACCTATTGGTGCAAGTTACCTTCACGAATACGATTCAACTACCATATTTCTTCCAGCGCACAACAGACCCTATAGCCCTACAAATGTACAACAAGAAAATCATGCCGAGCAACAACTTCCTCACTCCCACGAACGGCATGGCACTAGTGAAGCGCGGCGGCTTCGCTTTCCACGTGGACAGCGTAGTAGCGTACCGGATAATGCGGAAGACATTCTCTGAACAGCAGATCTGCGAAGCCCATGAGGTGCCGATGTACCCGCCGCAAAAAATGGCTGTCATGGTGCCTAAACAGTCGCCTTATAAGGAGTACTTCACTTATGGGTGGGTATCGTATCATTTTGTAAGGTGGGTATCGCATCATTTTGTAAGATTCCATTCATTCCACAGATATGATTACTTTTTTTTCACCTCACCCTTTTATCGCGAGACTTTATAGAGTTAATCGAATTGTCGGAAATATACGATGCTCACGAAATGGGCAAGAAAATGATTGTCGGATAAATCCAACGTTCGCGGTGAAGGAGTTAACTACTTACATGTAAATAAAATACTAATTATTAAGTTTAATTTATTTTAGATGTAATTTGACTAACGTACTTATTTGTTTTTATTTTTGATTAAAAATAATTTGCATTACCATAAAAAAAAATTATTTAAAAATTTTTTTTCGCTTTAGTGTTTTGCCTGTTGCTCATGAAAGCATATTTTAAATTTATTAGGGATTTATAATTAAAGGAATTATAGGAAAATAAGAGATCACGCCTAGCGCCGATTACCGCACTCTCGTTGTATTTTAAATTACGCGCGTCGAGTGATCGCCCGCACTGGCGAAGCAGAACGATGGCACGCGCGAAGCGTGCGTTGCCGCACAGCTGTACGGTTTTGAATTTGTCGCTACGCCGGTACGGGCACACGCGCCCTGCGTGTGGGGCTCCGTCACTGGGGGTGGGATTATTTTCGGCCCGTCGCAGTCAAAGTGTTAAGAGATAAAGTCACCTAGTCTGTCCGGATATGCTAAAGATTACCTGACCGCCCAGTTTCAAACGATCGTTGCTTAAGCTAGCTTTTCTAAGCCAGAACTTCCGGAACCTTCTAAAAAAGCGTTAGAACTTCCGCAAAATCTTTTTCAAAACTTACGAGCATTCAACCAAATTCTCTGCGTAATAAGATAGCTGAAATGAGCCAAGACTATAGTATTGCTGTCGTTTTGCTTTCAAGCCAAAATATGCAAAACTAATTACATTTTACAGAATCCGCAAGATGTTCGAAGCGGGTATCATGCATCGCTTGCGCTTGACATGGGACGAGCCGAAGCCGTATTGCGTCCGCACAGAAACAAACAACATGATTACCGTCTCCATCCGCGAGTTCTCCATGGCGCTAGTGGCGCTCTGCGTTGGTATGCTGACAGCTGTCATCATTTTGGCGGGAGAGATTGTGGTGCACAGGATGAAGAATAAGAGTTAAATATTTTAGATTCCAGTTGTAACCTAGTTTCCCCAACAAAATTATAATGTAACCACACTGTTAGAAATCAGACTACTCACTTACTCTTGCAGGGCTTCGTTAGCCGTTTGAATTAGAAACGATTGTGACATCAAGTTAGAAACAAATGCCTGTGTCTTTTTCAAACACCATGTAGTTGATTTTAAATATTAGAACCTCACTTAGGTAAAACTACTGATGTGTAAGTAAATATAAACCTTACGTTGTTACAATTTAAGTTTTATTTTTCAAAAAGCACTAGATAGAAGGGATAACAAATAGTCTGTAACGATTAAGATTTTGTTTGAAGGCGTTATAAAATAAATACGAAATCATCTTTCTGTTTATTTATTCGGGTACATAACTTCCTCGCGATACACTGTTACAATCTCTGCGGCTCGTGAAAAATTACAAAGATCAAAAATGTGACCAGGAATCCCATCAGTAACAAGAGTGCTGGCAGCAACCTTACCCTGCTGTCAAAATACTAAGAAATATCTTACAATGACTACATAGTAAAGTTTTCTTGGCTTATAAATCACAAAGTAATTTACAAGACAATACTTTGCAAAAATACGGCCACAAATATTAAACCCGAATAATAAATATAATTTTGACAGACGGTAAGTGTTGCCATATGTGTGATGCTCAACTGTACATTAACACTGCGACTGCCCATCTTTGTATGTAGGCAACACTGAACAGCGGCAGTAAAAATAATAAACAACACAAAATATTCACGATACGAACTATCTGAAACTTTCAGTCATTCTTTAACTAATTTACATTATATTAAGCTCCATTTACATAAATGTAAACGAAGAAACTCAACGCTGCTCTAAATAATATGACATGCGGCCAAAGACGGTAAATGTAAATATATTAAAATGAAGCTAAATTTCCTTCAAATATGTTTTATACATTTTAGCAATCTCGACTCTAAATGGTCTAAAAAATTATGTATTCTGCGTTTACATTTACCCACCTTAACCCCAAATAGCACATTATCATGTGGGTAAATATTTTAAAACAATATAATGTCAATAGGGGTGACCCGCGTACGTATATTCGCTAAGGACGCCCCTTTCAAAACTATGGCTCACCAGATGGCAGCACAGCAACAATAGACTGTTGTGATTGGACCATCAGTTGACAGGTTATTTTGCTCCTTTAATTATATCCAAAAACAGCAGCTTATTGGACCTGACTGTGCTGCCATCTAGCCCCCATATTTTTGGAAACCCTCAACGTAAAGCCGGAGTTGAAAAACCTTTACAAATATTTACACACATGACATAACACATCATTTTAGGCGTACAATGGCGGACTATTATCAACATTTAGTAGAATGCAGCATTTGGAATATTTGTAGTTAGGCGCCGCGTGCCACGAACTCGATCGCAGGTATATCAAACACTGAGGCATGCGCAATCGAATACTATTTCAGAGAATATTTATAAATTATAATTATAAATTAAAGCTATCGAGGCTTTGAGCTGCGTTAAATTTACAAATGACACGTAGATGTGATAAAACGACACAAAACAGCGCATCAGAAATGACGACAAAATCGCCGAAGATTAAAAGCCTTAGTCAGAAATGTTTGTCGATGTACATACGAGTATGAACGGCTTTACGTGTCTCTCGAAGCACGCATATGGTTATTAATCTAAGTATGAACTATGCCCAGTTGGCTTAAACTTTGCATTATAAATAATTTAGTATTAAACAAGTTTATTTTCCAGGCAAATTAAAATAACACCCAAGCGTTCACCACCCCTCATAACTTTTGAACCGATTTTGACCAAACATCAAACAACAAGTCTTTATCAAGGGATAAAGACGTGATAGTATGTATGTATGTATCAAACAACAAAAGCTACCACAAGGAAACTTACTTTCACGTAAAAAAACCGCATCGAAATCGGTTTGAGAGCTACGACGCCACAGACATTGACATTTGACGTCAAACTTATATCACGCCTCATTTTCGTCGGGGATTTAAAACAAATTACAATTCTGATGGGTGCTTATTTTTAAGTCGAAATCAAAATGCATGCAAAGGGACCAACGCTTGGTGACCTTTCAGAAGAACAAGATAATCCTTTATTTATTATCTATGATTTATAGATAATGAAAGAAAATTATCACAAAGCCCTAAACACAATATGTCGCAGGGTACCAAATCACAAATAAATCATTACATTTCAATATTCAGATAAATATTATTTCTTGCTTTATATTCAGGTTAAAAACATCACATGTAAGACAAAAACAAGTTTGAAGTAAGAAATACGTTAATGTCGGAGTAAGTACACTTTAATAATTGAAAAAGTGACTATAAATAATATCACTGAATCTTAGCTGATTCTTTGATATCAGCAGAAATATACAAACTTGAAAGGATAAGACATGAATACACGATCAATAGATGGCGTTGAACAAAACTTAAGTATCATTGTCAATATTCCACTGTGAGTGAAATAGATCTAGTTTTTATTGTATACAACGTGGAAGGAGCATACCTGAAATAACTCAAACCACCGGCTATACTAGATGTATGTACAATACAATGAAATTAAATGATCAGTCAATTTTTTAAAAAATGTCGTATATGCCGTACAATAATGTGCACATCGATTTTTGTTTTGTTTCATGAGTGTTATTTCATTATAGCCCGTGGTTCGATTTATTACGGGTATGTCTATTCCACGGTGTATATATAGAGGCAAGTCTTGTAGTTCTATAGAAAGATTGTTAACAGAGCTATACAGCGGAAAACTTTAGAACTGAAATCACTACAGCGTGGCCCGTAAACATCCCGTAACACAGATTAAAAAATAATCGATTACAAACGTAAATGTCGCCTTTATTTCACTTACGACTACACTTACTCCGGCATTTGTGTATTTCAAGAAATCAATCACATTTAAATTATTAGAAATGCAGTCTGACAAGAACTTAAATGATGAACATTAGCGTTGTCCTCATTTGAAGTAACTTTAAGTTACTTTTCAAAGTAAATAACATTTTATGGGACATTATACGCTGGAAATTGAATAAAGTACATATTCAAATTATATGCATACATAGTAAATTATTATGACTGTTGCGAATTCTATGATACGCAACAAGAAATTCTGTCATCAGGGAGAGTTGTTCATAATGATAGTCTGAACATCCCCTTAAAATATTTTTATTGAATAAAAAGTACCTACCTTGTATATCATTTAGATTTTTGTCAAACGAAATCACATCGCGGCGTCATTCGAAATTGCACTTTAAGTGTAGGGCGATAGAGACCGAGTTGCGGCGGCGCGGGCGGGACTGGTAGCTTTTCACCGCTCCTCTAGCATCACCGTCTCCTGAGGATACAGCTTGAGGGCTTTCAGTGTACTGTTGTGAGATTCTGTCGTTAGCTGAAAGAGAAAAACCATTTTTTTTCACTTTCAGATGAAAAGTAATTTTTATAAAAAAACAAAAATCTCCTACTTGGCTCTAACTTTCTTCAGATTATGGGCCCAGTGCTGTTTTAATTCGCTGCCACCAATAAGAAGACAATAATATTATATAAAAAAATATTTGTTTGTAAAAATATGTTCTAAAAAGAACTCCAATATTTGAACGAGCGAAGTTAGTGAAGTTCGCCGAGTCTACTTGAACAATGCGGCGATTGTATTTATGTATGTTTGTTCGATGATAACTCGAGTAGTTTTTATCGGAGCTCCATGAGAATGTAGAAGCAGCCACTAGAATTTTATCAAGATTGAACATAAGCCAAATCTGTCGAGTTGCAGAGATATAGGGTTCGTGAGTTCACAGTCCAGAGTGAAATACTCTACTAGTTTATTTATTCATAACAATGTGGCAGTATAACTGAGATATGGATAAGTTTAATATAGGATTTATAAAAAATGTAAAATAGGAAACAATAATAAAACTTACGTCTCTCCTAGGCCAGCTAGATATAACCTTGTAGTTCTCTTGTGGATAACCTTTTGACGCGAGGAAGTCAAATAATGCCTGAAAAAATGAGAAATATCAGACGTGTGCTAAACAGAGTTTACAACAAACAAAAAAATACTAAAGACGACAACAATCTCCTACTTGGTGCTCAGGTTATGGGCCCAGTGCTGTTTTAATTTACTTCCAATAATAAGTGGATAAAAATGTAGGTTTTTACCACATCGTAAGCTAATAAATAACAGCTTCATGAGAAGACGTCATCGAGAACTTTTTGACGTACTTATACAACTTTGCATACTACAGTTTTTACAACTATATTTACTAAATAAAATACAAAAAAAGACAATGTTCAACAATATATGTTTCGGTAGATAATAGGTATCTATGGATTTTTTTACGTGACGTCTTCCTAGTGACTGTGTTATAAAACGATTTACTCTGGGTGGCCGACTAGCATGGTGACCACTACGCCACGGATGTCGAAAATCTATGTATCTATCATGTGCTGTTATAGGGAATAGACTATAAACTTTCCTGAAATCGTAAATGATCTATATTCTTATAAAAGTACAGGAGTACAAAAAGGTGAAGTAGTTACAGCGAGCGTGTCGTGCGGGTTGAACCGCCGCTCGAGGCAGTCGTCGTGCGGCGGCGGCAGGCGCACGCGGATGCGCGCCACGTCGCCGCACGCCGGCTCGGCCGGCAGCCGCGCCGCCGCGCACTGCCGCAGCGCCTGACACACAACAAAACAACATTATATTATAACATTTGTTATATAGTACCTATACACGCTGACTTTTCATTGGTTTTGAAAAAAAAAATGTCGTATAGTAAATAAATTCCTCTATCCATATACGTAATCCAAATGTTTGTATGTCATAAAATAAAAAAGTTGTCTTAATGATTTTAGATCGAGACCACGTAGTTATGCCGGTCAAAATGTCGATGACCTCCGGCCGGCCGGCGGGCGGTGTATGGCGGCGGTACTACTAATTGATCTCACAAATATACTTTCGAGTTTTAGTCAACAATTTTTATTTTGACTAACTAATTAGGTCTTACTAACGATGCCTATGAAGTGGCCTTCGGCTCTAAAACCAATAAAAAATTCACCGTGTAAAAATGTACATATCATCATCATCATCCACAATCTTGATCCTCCCACTGCTGGAAATTGGCGTCTTCCAATAAATGCCATTTACCACAGTCTTGAGCTACTCTCATCTACGTATAGTATTTATCAGGTCTAACAAAATATGCTAAGGCGAATTGGTAGCAGAACTCGACGGAGGTGGCGCCCTCATTCGAAACAAACTATTAAAAAGTAAACATGATAACCATCAACAATTTGACCTCCAACAATTCCAAAAAGGCCTCTAAATCATTTCATGAACGACCGCTAAATAGTAGATTGTGCTACAAGGCGTAAAGGCAATACTTTTAAATCGAGGGTGCTGCTTTGAATCCTGAGTGAAGCGAGGGATTCATGTGTATCGCCCGAGATAAAAATATTACCGTACGCGAGTAGCACACTCTACTTTTCATCGCCATCTATGAGAAAATCTAGCAAAAAGATACAAACCAGAATATGAGGCAAGTAGAACACCTACAATACCTAATCAAAGCTCCGATAAGTACTAAGTTTTATTTAGTGTCGTTTAAGAAATATTTTTTCAGAACCAACTTCTAAAATAATGTTTGTTCACTCATAAACTCGATAACTTTGTTTGCGTGGTCCTATATATTTTTATAAGATTAATAAACTTGATGTTCACTATCGGCCTTAACTTACGAAGGATTCAAATTTACACAAAATAATTAATTTCAACACAATATAACCCAAAACTTTTGTAATTACTTTAAATCAAAGGCAAAAATTGCGCTTTTTTAATTATACCTTTTTCCTTTTTTGAAGCAAAGAACATATAAACATTTTACCTACATTCATCCATGTTGACGATGATAGGTAGGTATTCCAAATTTAAAAAAATACGTACTCTGTGCCTTTTATTTATTGTATTAAAACTAAATTCTTTTGTTTTTGGCAGATTTTACATAGATAACATCCGTGTTCAGTTTTCAAATTGTGTTTAATCCCGTACGATTTTCTTTTTCACTTTTTTAATCCCGAGAGAACCAGCAGTAATTTTAGCTCCGAATGTTTTGGGATGAAAACATCGTTTTTCGAGTATATGGAATGAAAAGTAATATTGATAGTCCGTTTAGTTTTAAATGGTGAAAACTAGTTTTTGGCGAAAACTTGCGAGTTTTCGCCATTTAAATTACACAGACTATCGCAATTTCTTTAAAATAGCTCGTTCCAGAGATTATTAAACATCAAATAGGAGAGAGATTATAAATCATCACCATATTTACCTTTAAACAATCCATTTCAAGAACAACTTTCCCCAAGAAACATATGTCGAAATATGAAAAATATTTTTTGGCTTTTCATACAAACTCGAATCAGATGATCGGTTAACTTGTGTGGGAGGCCAAAAATTACTTTTCATATTTCGATATATGTTCCTTGGGGAAAGTTGTTCAGTATCATGGACTGAATTCACCTTTAAAATAGTTTCAGTGTATTTTGTTAGACCTTATATAGTAAGTACTTACCTCTTTCTTAGCTTCTTCAATTTGTCTCTCCGATTCTGCTCTTTCTAATTCTTGATTTCTTTCTAATTCTTGTTGCTTTTTAATTTCTTCTTTTGCTCTGAAAAATCAAAGAAAATTGTCTGATGATGAGGCAGTGTATACTTGTTTTTTATGTTACTAGTTTCAAAAAACCATGAGTGCCGATAGAAGTGAACACTTGATGTCGGTAACAGTGTCGCGAGTTCAATGGTTTTTTTACCTACCAACAAAAACGTTTTCCGTGCATACCCAACTAATTAAGTTCTCCAAATAATGTGTAGTACCCCACCTGTCAGCTTCAAGGCTGCGCTGGTAGGCCTCGTCCTGCTCGCGCTTGACGCGTTGCCGCGCGTCGCGCTCGCGCTCCACGCGCGCGTCCTCGTCGCGCTGCGACCCAAACCTCTCCAGCGCTTCCATCAGACCGCCTAGTAGTTCCGACACGCCTACGTTTCCTGGAAAACAAACGAATTTTAGTAACATCACATAAACCCTGTAAGAGCACACCGAACATTGTAAAAAATATATCTTCTTCTTATATTTTAGATAAATATTTAAGAGCTGGGCTCTTGTCGGTGGAGTGCTTTCCATGTCTCTCTTCCTTCCGCTAAGTTCTTAACCTCTTTATATGTTTTCACGTTTAATTTTTATTTTATTAAAAAAATATATATCAATATATAAATTACATGCATTGGCGACCTCTGTGGCCTAATGGTCATCATGCCAGGCTAACTTGGAGGTCCCGAGTTTGATCCCCGGTAAGGTCAAAATGGATTCATAAGGTTCGTGACGTCACAATACAACTTCTCAATATCTAAGTACATAATAAAACACAAAATTTTAACTACTAATCGCCGCTTATTTTTTAATTGAAAAATCGCTACTTATGGCTTCTCAAAATTGTGACTAACTGAGACAAGGAAGAGCCCAAAAGTCATGAAATTGTGTGACGTCATTTATGGATGGTACCCTATTAGGGATGTAGTCATGACGTGATATAGTGTAGTGTGTACAGTGAGATAGTGTGTGTGACGCTAGATCTTACCATTTACTACTGATAACTTACCATTGATAACCGAGTATATCTCCGTGTTGGATCGCACCCGCATGATTATAACGAGCGCCGGTAGTCGGTCCATGGGGATGCTGCGTATCGTCATACTAGCTACTGGACCTAACGCGTTCGCCACTGACGTTAGTAACCTACAAAAATATAACGAAATAATTACATTTAAAAGTGCTTTTTCATCAACGATGATATCTAATGAGGTACGAAATGAGGCTCAGCAGTGGGCAGAAGACCTAAAATGATGATGGTGATGAAACTTATGTGTGAAGACCCATTGTTGACCAAGACCATTTATGAAACTGTTGCATAGTGAGGGTTATTACACACGAATGTGTTAAGGCCATACCCAAATTTTCCGGGGTCCAGTGGCGCCGCCATTTGAAATAAATCATTTAAAAGGAAACGGAGATATCATTCAAAAATGTGTCTTGGTCAAGCCTGTACTGTTTATAATTTAAAGTGCGAACGTGAAGCTTTTCTACGCACATTAGCTAAAAGTGGCCGTTTTTCGCAAATGTGCGTAGAAAAGCTTCACGTTCTCACTTAAAACTACAAAAAGTAGTTTAAAAAATACTTTGAATGGGTATCTAGAACTTGACCAAGACACAATTTTAAATGATATCTCCGTTTCCTTTAAAATGATTTATTTTAAATGGCGGCGCCACTGGACCCCGGAAAATTTGGGTATGGCCTTAATACCGAGTTATGTGCAGTTCCATACACTTTCATCTAATCTGATCTCATAAATTGGGATTGTATATTATGAGTGTTAAAAAAGTAATTCTATTTTGATTATGTTCATAAAGTATCATCATGAATAAATTTAAGAACTAGGTTCTTGACGGTGGAGTATTTTCCATGTCTCCCTATTTTCCGCTAAATGCTTGACCTCCCTACATGACACAACTTTTGCCTTTTCTTTTACTTCATCCATAAACGACCTTCTTGGTCTTCCCATAAAGTATGCTAGAATAAAATTGGTTCAAACTTTATGATTCGAATTTTAAGATATAAAATTTTATAAGATAAAGTCATAATAAAATACAACTTACATATTATTGTTGTCCGGATGCGTTAGATCCCATCCATAGACTATGAAGTTGGTCGCGAGCGTTTGTAACACCGCTTCGCAGCCCAGCAGTTGTGCGCAGAAAACATTTGATAGTACTGATTGTTCGTGGTGCAGGTATAGACCCAGTAATTTTCTCTGGAAACATTAAAAATAAATAAATTACAAACACCCGTTTGCAAATAGTTGGAGTGAAAGTCCAGATTGATAATTACAGAAAAAGCTATAATATAGCAGAATTTATCTTTTCTCTGTGAGTTTATGGCACATTATGGTGGAAACGGGAAAGTTACTAGCACATAGATGACAACAATGTTTTTCTTAAGAAATGATGGCTTCTCTCTGGATACCGAGTCATCAGACGTCAAAGTTTCTTTATTAGACGAGTTACCAAGAATTAATCCATCAAGATTTGAGTAAAAATTCAGTAAAAATATCATCATTAACAGGTCTTTTTAGTTGCCACTGCAGGACCACGACACTGTCACCAGAGCCTTACTTGGCCAGAGCAGCTAGATGATTTGGCCGTCTCTCTATATGCTGGCCTGACGGGTTGGAGACGTCTCACTGATGTTTATAAGCTTTGTTAATAAGCTTGTATTTTCTAAGTCGCCTTTTACGACATCCACGGAAAGACTTCGAGTGGCCCTATTCTACAGTCAAAATATCATAAATATTATGTGCCATATCTTATACCTTTAAACTTGTATATTTATTTAATTATAAATTACTGTGATCTTGAAAACGGCTCTAACAATTTCGCTGAAAATTGGTATATGGGGGTTTTTGGGGGTAAACAATCGATCTAGATTAATGAAAACTCGAAAACGCGTGTTTTCGAGTTTTCATTCGTTTTTCTTTCCACGCAGAATATGGTCGCTAATTTCGTCGCGCCGGCCGCCATCCGCTTAGCTCAACGGTTAAGGATGTTGACCACTAGAAAGAGTGTTACTGGTTCGAATCCCACTCGGTGACTTACTTTTGATTTTTTTATGTTCAAGTTTATATATTATTTTTTATTTTGTACTGTTTTTAGACAAGTTTAAAAAAATGTAGCTAATGTTTGGAGATGTAACCGACCGAGCCAAGCTCGGTCACCCAGGTACTATCTCTTTATCTACTCAACAGAGTAGTGAGGGAAGATTTCTATTTATCTATGGAAGGCATTGGTTGCTCCACAGACAAGAGACTCTTTAATAATAGGAAGAAGAGCCAATCTATAGACGAACCTCTTTGGCCGGCTTGAGACAAGCCTCTTTGATTGCGTCCTGCAGCGTTCCCTCGAAGAAGTTCGGCGTGTTAGGCCCGTACCGCGCCCGGAAGCGCGCCGCGAATTCTATACAACCTAGCGCTTCGTCTTCCACGTGTTCTGGCACTGTAGAAAAATAAACATATAATGAAACTGGTAAAAAAAAAAACTGAAAATATAATATAACAACCAAAGCACCAAAAAAAAATCGACACTCCCATACAAATTGCCTGGGCGGCTGCACACTTTAGTATGGAATACTACCAAGAAAAAATCGGTGATGTTTAATTAAAAAAAAACTATGATTAGTTTCTTAGAAATTACATCAAAATTGGTTGTGTAGTTAGGGGTTGAAGTCTGTTTTTAGTTTTTTTTTAAATATTATTTTAAGTATACTTACTTAGCGGCTGCAACCTCTCCGTGTGCACGAGGTCGACGAACATGTCGTCGTCTCCGGTGAACGCGTCGGCCGAGTCCTCCACTTCCTCCACAGAACTGTTCTCGCTGTCCGAGCTCTCCACTATTATCTGTCGGCAATGGTTGGTAACGTTAAAATATTTAGTTAACGGTAGTTTACACTCACTAAAATTTGTCACTATTAGTACTGTAAAAGTTTAAAATAAAAACTTTTCTATATGCATCACAGTCAAACTTGGCATACCATATTTAGCTTTCAGTGCCGAATTAACGATTTGACATAGGGAATGAATATATCTACGCTCATTCAGTAAGTTCATTTTTTCAAGTGTATCGTCAGAATGCATCGAGAATGCGCTAAAAGAGAGAGAGAGAGAAAGAGAGAGAGAGAGAGAGAGAAAGAGAGAGAGAGAAAGAGAGAGAGAGAGAGAGAGAGAAAGAGAGAGAGAGAGAGAGAGAGAGAGAGAGAGAGAGAAAAGAGAGAGAGGGGGAGAGAAAGAAAGAGAGAGATAGAGATATCAACTTACCCTCTTGTATTCTTTAAGCCTAGAAGCGGGCGCTCCTTTGACCGTCAGCTCGTGCTGAGGCGAGCACTGTGTCGTCGAGTCCTGTCACCGTGGGCCAGCCAGAGAGAGAGCAATAGAGAGATAGAGATATCAACTTACCCTCTTGTATTCTTTCTGCCTAGAGGCGGGCGCTCGTTTAACTGTCAGCTCATGCTGAGGTGTGTCGAGCCCTACCATGGCGAGCACTGTGTCGTCGAGCCCTGTCACTGTAGGCCAGCCAGTCCATTGCTGTCAACAAAGTTGTTGCGTTAATTATTTTGTAAAAACCTTTTCACATGCTAAAATATTGTCGAACTATTTGGAAGTAGAAGTAGCTTAATGGATAAAATATCATACATTAAATGGACCGATATGCGAAAAGGTCAAAAACTCAAGACATCTCATTTATTCAGTAAGACTTAAAAGTTAAATTTCAAAAGTGATGAATCTTGTCTTTTAGGCAAAAGTGAGTGTATGTAAGTTTTTATACTCAATACAAAAAATATAGTGTAAAAAAATGAGTAAGGATTTAATCTCTTCTGTTTTTCATATTGTACTGTGAGAACTCCACCTATCCCAGCTAGTTAGCGTGTTCTCACATGAAATTTCTAGAGGTCGTAGAGTAAGACACTAATAGAACCAGATAATAAAAATATTTATTATACATTAAAACTGTTACAAAAAATTATAAGTGATGAGATGTTATTCGTATCACAAGTAGTGTAATGAGTCAAAAATGATGAGCAAGGAATGTCTGGAATTAAAAAATTCAATTTCGAAATGAAATTTGAAGATAATGAAATGATAGAAAGATAGGCAAGAACATGAAGGATGGTGCTTATTGTAACATAGTTACAGTACAACATGTTTTTTTTTCGGGTGTGTTAGTGGCCAAGTTACTAACCTGATGCCGCGCAGGTATGTCGGTGAGTGAGTAGATATCATTCTTGACCTCTTGCACCGTTTTCGTGCCCGGGTATGTGAGAGTGTACTCTTTCTCGTCGTGTTTCACGTGGAGGACGTATGTGGTTGTTAGCCGCTCGGCAACCCTGCAAAAAGTAACAATATTCATTTTTAAACTTTGAAAGTGTGATGTATGTAGGTTGACAAATAATAAATGGTGGTCGGTATCTATAAGTTGCTCTGTACTCAGGGTGTCAGTTCAGAATAAAGATTACATGTACAACCGCATTTCTCTTCTTCCTTTACAATACAGGATCCTGTAGGACTGTAGGCCACGACAGTTCAGAAGGAAAGAAACATTCTTTATTTGGTGCAAATTTACAGGAGTTACGGTACTACTACTACTTTAATAATTGAAACTAGTTTCACACCAAAATGGCACCACTTAGCATATGCAAGGCAATAATCTGCCTTTAACATAAGTATTTTTTTTAATTAATTTATGAAAACATAAATAAAATTGGAATTTAAAAAATACCTCGACCCTAAAAATTACTTTCAAAAACTGTATAAAAAAAAATAAGACTCTTTTGTTTGGAAGCTGCGATGTCATAGACAACCACACATACACATGTATAACACCCCTTGAATATCAATGTTGTAATAAATTTTAAACTCTATTTTTTTTCTATACATCTATATTCTTTCTATATCCTATAACTCTATTATCTTTCTGTAATTTTACCTACATTGTTTCACATTCGATACTGTTTATTTAGTAACTAGAATCAATTATGTCACCGTGTTAATATTTTCGGCCAATCCACGCATGCCTGCTAAAGTCATTAGCAACTTACATCCACATTGCAACATTACAGAAGTGTTACATTTGAAACGCGGAGTCACCTAAACGAATGGTTTTTCCATACAAAAATCGTTCGTTTAGTGACTCCGCGTTTGATAAATAGCACCTCAAGAGTCGTGAAAAACAGCCGCTGCGATGGATTTTAGTGTTGTAATGACCCGTAATGAGTTAAACAAGCCATGATAATTATTTGTTCTGCTCTACAATTATTGTGTAAATGCGTGCTAAAACTATCAAATGTTCCAGAGTTTTTTAAATAACACAACAGTTTCATTGATTAATTGATTTGTACTTTTAAGGAAACAAAAGGTCACAAAACGTGATTTTATATTTATTATTGCAAAAAAAAAACTGATAATATGAGCGTTATTTGACTCTAAGAAAGAAAGACGTCACGTCGTGCTATTTCATACAAATCTCAGATAATGTTCGTTTTGACGTTAGAAAAAGGTATCTGATTTGACTTGTTGGAAAATAGCGTTATTATATTATCTTAGGCTACGCTTAAGAGGCGTACAATAATAATATGGGCCGTTGAGTGTCGCTATACTCACTCGTCGTCAGCCATCAGCTGGTCGGCCGCCTTGAGCCGCAGCACGGCGTTGGGCGGCAGGCCGAGGCTGCCCAGCTGCGCGGACGCCGTGGCCCGCGACCCGCCCAAGCCTGAGATCTGTTGTCGACACACGGGGATACCGAATACTGACTGTAGCCTTTTCTTTAGATCACCTGTGACAATGAAGATTTTATATCACACATAATTTTATAAAGGCGAAAGTTTGTGAATGTGCATTAATTGGCCATAACTTTTTTATCCGGAGGTCGAAACATGTCAAGAGTGAGTCGCGAACCGGTGTGGTGTATAGTGCGGGAAGTAGTGTCATAAGGTGCAAATTTTGGTATCGGAAGAATTCACTTAGCACAAGTGTAATATACGTAAAGTTAAGCTAATTTAGCCCGGTAGCCATCCCCCACCCCCTGGGGGGTAGGCAGGGGGGGCATTCAAAGTTACTCGCCGCCGCGCTTCAGAAAAAAAATCATATCAGCTTCTATTTACCTAACACCTCGAGTATGGTATCATTTTCTGATAAATCGGGGATGAGGAATTCAATTTTAAGTACAATTTTACATTTAATGTATAGGTTAATAGTAAAAAAAGGAAAATATTGACGAAAATATCAAAATCGGATCGCAGTTTTTTTTATTTTAACAGATTTATTTCGCCAGAGACCCGGAATTTCATGTTCAAAAAAATATTAACTTAAAGCATATTTATCTAGCTTTAAAAAAATATATACTTTATTATATATAGCTGTCATACATACATCTATCTGAAAAAAATCGGACATGGCACGCGGCGGTGCCTAGAAACTTTTTCAATCGTCTCATCTCACATAATTTGTTGCAAGTATTAAGTTGTTTTTTATGAAAGATATATAGAATACATACTTAACTTAATTATTGACTGTCGCTTATGGTCTTAAATATCAAAAATAGTATTTTATATTTATATTTGTAAATTTTTTCATTCAAATTTTCCACCACAGTGGTATAATTCGGTACATTTAAATAGTTTTCTTAGACAGTTGCACCTAACACTGCACCCTGACTTGCACTTGCACCGAATCAGGTCACAACAAGCGGTAGCAGCCACTGGTGCAGTAGTCCACTTTGGTTTCCAATTATTTCATTCCATTTCCTATCCCCAATCCGCCGGACTGGGAGGATTAGGAATCGGCACCATCGCTTGGCCCCAAACGTGCACTGCACACCATGCTAAACAGCTCTTATGATGCCGAAAATTCTCTAGCTGTCAGTCTTTTTTAGAGAATATCTCCCTTCTGCAGTCGTTTAATGATATGCACTGACTGGATCTAAAACGAAAATCCGGTAAGTAGGTATTGCATTATTATTTTGGTTAAAATAAAATACAGCTATATATACCTGACATGCTTACTTATTATACATCGTTACTCACTGGGTAACGATGCAGCGGACAAGCTGACACCGGAGGGACCCCTTCCGATGGCCCCGATTCCCTTCACGCAGGTTCTCTCTTTGATCAAGAGTCGTATTGGCGAAGAACTGGCTCAGTCTTGGCAGGCTAAGAAGGCGCTACCCCAATGAGACAGACGTTTATCCCGACGTCTGTTAGCACTGCCTAGGAGGAACCTATGATTACCATTATTACTGGTCATTGTGCACTAAACAAACACCCTTTCACCCTAGGTTTAAGTAACAGTCCTCGTTGTAGAGCATGCATGGAGGCTGAAGAAACTGCGAGCTATCTCCTCCCGGAGTGCGATGGTATCGCATACATAAGAAAAAAGTTCCTAGAACATCCGGAAATCATGATGCAAAACGGATGATGTAAAAAGTAATATCATACATTGTTATGTCAAATTTTGAATAATTTGGTTAGAGTTTTCTATGTCTCTGTCATTGAACATACAGTGTCATAAAATACTTTTCCATCAGCAACTAATGTATTTAATATGCTCGCTGACAGACACGTAGAAAACTGTAAACAAATTATTCAAAAATTTATCATAACGATGTATAATAAGTGAGCATAAATTAAATTGTATTTACGTGGTTATAAATGACAGGTATATATAGCTGTATTTTATATTAATCAAAATAATGCAATACCTACTTACCTAATTTTTATTTTAGATCCAGTCAGTACACATCGTTAAACGAGTGCAGGAGGGAGATTTTCTCTAAGAAAGGCTGACAGCTAGATAATTTTCGGCAGCATCAGAGCTGTTTAGCATGGTGTGCAGTGCACGTTTGGGGCCAAGCGATGGTGCCGATTCCAAATCCTTCCAGTCCGGGGGGATTGGGGATAGGAAATAGAATCAAATGATTGGAAACCAAAGTGGACAACTGCACCAGTGGCTGCTACCACTTGTCGTGAACTGATTCGGTGCAAGTGCAAGTCAGGGTGCAGTGTTAGGTCTAAGAAAACTATTTAAATGTACCGAATTATACCACTGTGGTGGAAAATTTGAATGAAAAAATTTACGAATATAAATATAAAATACTATTATTGATATATAGGACCATAAGCGACAGTCAATAATTAAGTTAAGTATGTATTCTATATATTTTTCATAAAAAAACAACTTAATACTTGCAACAAATTATGTGAGATAAGACGATTGAAAAAGTTTTTTAGACACCGCCGCGGGGCATGTCCGATTTTTTTCAGATAGATGTATGACAGCTATATGTAATAAAGTATATATATTTTTAAAGCTCGATAAATATGCTTTAAGTTAATATTTTTTTAAACACGAAATTCCGGGTTTCTGGCAAAATAAATCTGTTAAAATAAAAAAAAACTGTGATCCGATTTTGATATTTTCGTCAATATTTTCCTTTTTTTACTATTAACCTATACATTAAATGTAAAATTGTACTCAAAATTGAATTCCTCATCCCCAATTTATCAGAAAATGACACCATACTCGAGGTGTTAGGTAAATAGAAGCTGATATGATTTTTTTTCTGAAGCGCGGCGGCGAGTAACTTTGAATGCCCCCCCTGCCTACCCCCCAGGGGGTGGGGGATGGCTACCGGGCTAAATTAGCTTAACTTTAGGTATATTACATCTGTGCTAAGTGAATTCTTCCGATACCAAAATTTGCACCTTCCATACATTGGGTGACACTACTTCCTGCACTAGTATGGGCCTTTAGTCACATTCGCCCTGATGAAGACCTCCGGATGAGGTCGAAACATGTCGGCAGTAGCTGACTCTATACGTGAGTAATTCATTTTAATAATATAAATAAACTTGTGATTTAAATTGTTTAGACTTTTTAGGCATACATATGTAAGGAAAACCATCTAGATCAACACCTAAAACTTATATTGTACCTACATAATATGATTGTTATCTGTTTTGTGTGCTAAATAAAGAAATGAATGAAATGAAATAATGTCTGTGTCTCACGTTAGCTTTAATCAATGTGGGTGTATTTGCAAACATACATAAGTATTTTGCGAGCTATCCAATTACATTAATTGGATATTATAACTAATTTATTTATGGCATCCTAAGGATTATTTCTATTTATGGATTCTTCATCTTTTTATTATTCAGCATTTTAATTTCGAAGAACGTTTATTTTTGGAATCATAAGAGGCAAATCAATAAATTGGATAATATTTAATTGTACTTAGATGGTCTGATGGATTTTATTTTTTTGAACGGTGGCTTTTTTCTGCTCGGCTTTTGGCTGGGGCCAACAGAGATCATCCCGAACACTGAATGTGAACACTGTTGCATATGAGTTAATATTCTTAGAGATGGCAGACAGCGGCCAGCGCAAAGCACTAACTGCATGGTAGACAAAAACCGATGAAAGATCATCGCACGACCAGCAGTGAGATGGGTTGACATACTATACATACTATCACGTCTTTATCCCTCATGGGGCAGACAGAGCATTTTGGGTTGACGTCATAGTATAACCACAGTCTTACCGCCATATTCATAAAACATCTGCATTCCTTAGTTATATTGTACACTACTGATTTAGAGAGCGCTGACTTTTCTATAAAATAATTTAAAGTCAACACGCTTCAAATTTTTTGATAATTTATTGTATGACCGGTTCAAAGCAGATTATAAATAAGGGCAGTAAGTCGCGGATGACAATACTTGGATTGCACTGGATGACAATAGCACAGGGCTGAAATAATATTAAGAAAAAATCGCCGCCACCGCTGCGGCATCGTGTGTCCAAAATACAACGGCGGCGAAAATCGCGGCAGAATGGGTACTCTCTGACGTCATCGAATTGGCCCAGCTCAGCAGTCGAAGGACCGAGGGCTGATGACGACATAACTTTGTAAATAAAAGAATACTCACTGACTATAGCTACCCCAGACATTTTGATTTCGTGCATTTTATTATTACAGTGGACTTGCAGTTTTACAGTATCCAAAAATTGGCCAAGTGCGTATCGGGCCACCCATAGTGTTGGGTTCCGTAGTTGCGAATGCTAACTTTGAGTCCATGCCACTAAAAACGTTTTAAAACTAATTTCTAGTCTCTGAATAAAACCGCGGACGGGCGGACAGACAGACATGGCGAAACTATAAGGGTTAAGTCGTTTACTACGGAACCCTAAAAAGTAATCCAAGGCGACGAGATAGAAGCTTGATTTATGTCTTCTCGAAGGACCAAAGGCTGATGACGACATAACTTTGTAAATAAAAGAATACTCACTGACTGTAGCTACCCCAGACATTTTGATTTCGTGCATCTTATTATTACAGTGGACTTGCAGCTCTACCATATCCGAAGAGTTAATCCTAGGCGACGAGGTGGACGCTTGATTTGTGTCTTCTCTATCTGTCAACATAAAATATGGCAAATTTGTACATCATTTTACAACAGCAAATGCCTGGCAAGCGAAGCGTAGGGCACCCAACTACAAGGTGGTCAGATGACTAGGGTCGCTGGAAAGCGCTGGATGCAGGCAGCTCTTGATCGGTCATTTTGGAAATTTTTGGGTGAGGGTTATGTCCAGCAGTGGACGTTATGCGGCTGAAATGATGATAATGATGGTGATGAAATGCCTATACAATTCAATTCAAATACATCTTTATTATCATAGGTTATTTATGATATCTCATAATAATCGTCATTGTTTTGTTGCACAATTGTTGACGTCAAATGGTTACTTATAGTTAAGTTTACTGCCGCTTCCTAAGCGCTAGTGCAGAAGAAGCGGTAACAAACTGCACTGCAGCATTTTCTCCAAGGACCACACCTACTACAATAAATATGTAAATGTTTCTATCAGTGCATCAAAAAATCCATTTGCGTTTTACAATTTCTGTATAAAATTTACTAGAACAATTCAGTCTATAGTAGAGAAAGTAGAGAAATCTATAACATATTATTAGTCCATTGTACTCATTTAATGTAAAGTTATTTCTTAGTATTTTTTTTGGTACATTGAAGAGTTATCTGTCCATCTATTGATCATATTCAAGATATTCTAATCAATGATATTGTAAAAATGTATGCTTATCTGAGCATTATACATGAATTATAACTCTGATAAAGAATACAACAATAATAATGTAAAATATTGTTACGAAACTGGGTTCGAGATTTGGAGAAAAACGCCAAAGTTAGTATGAGGGTTTTTATTTACTACGGAACCCAAAGGTTGGCACGTGAAGATGGTCTTCCTGATGTCCAAGTCCAAGTCGCGTAGCAGCTGAGGTCAAAGTATCTCGCCAAAGTAGTCGCAGGTACTTCTACTTGTCGCACTTAGGTAGGTTTCCTTCGCTTCGGTTCGCTTCGAAGTTATCGCTTTCGTAGCTTGTACTGAACTGGCGGGACGTGCACTTGATCACCTTTTTATATGCTCCGATATAGGGATACATTGTTCTCGAATATTCTCATCACTTGACGAATGTATTTCGATTGACGGGAAACATCGAGAGGCCGGTATGTTTGTGTGAGTGCGACTAAGCCGACGACCATTCAAAGAACTCTAGCCCTTATGTAGTAAGATATAAGGTCTAGTTTCGCTTGCATTATCCTGACGTATTTCTATACGATTCCGCTTGCGAACATTCCGAGTCTATTTAGCCAGCAGAGTTCTTGCTCGCGAATATTCTACATTTATCTCGTTCGCGACAATATATTTGTAAGAGTATGTATGTATCAGGTGGATCCACCTAATAAGAAGTGGTTATTAAGTAGCCTTAATCACCCTTGGACAATCTCATAATTTTAATTTGCAGATTGCCTTAAGTAGGCAAACAGATTGTAAAAAAAAATATGAAAATAATTGTAATAAGCTTGACATTTTGAAACCCTAAAATTGAATACTGCCTACTGCCTTAATTAGTTGAATGGAAGTTTGAAACCCTAAAATTAAACCCCCCTCCTACAGATCGAAGTCGAGGTAAAGTAAGTTGTCAAATTAATTAAAAATAATCATATATTATATTATATAAGTGGCAAGTTTTACGTTTGTTTTATACATAGTTATATTTATGAATGTTTCACTAACCTGGTGGGTGAGTTTTTGGAGTTATCACAGATATATCATCGTCGATCATCTCGACGTCGTGAGTGTCGTCCGTGGGGGGCGCCGAGCTGTTGCCGTCCTGCGGCATCACTCGGTTGATGGCGGCCTGCGGAACAGGTGTCATTCAACACAAGTTGTTCACTTATGTTACGAAACTATGCTCAATGAAAACGCTAAGAAAACGACTTTCCCTACATAGTACAATTGTTGGATTCAATTCTGAGATCCTTAAATTATCTATGGGTGCGCATTTTCTTACATAACTTTTTAACTCATATCATCGCAAGTCCGAAAATTTTTCTCATAGCATTCTAAATCATAATGCTCATTCTTCATAAAAATTTTAGAAACTAATGATTTTAAACTATAATCATCGGAATTCATAATTTCACTAATCATACACTTTGTTTTTAATAATATTTGTTTTCATATATTTGTTTATACTAATGATCTAAACTCCTAATCATTTGAATTGATAAATATTATATTCATAAATTTCTTAATCATAAGTGTATTCATCCATATTATTGAAAATCATAATGTTTATAATCAAACACAATGTTTTATACTAATAAATTCATTTTCATTTAGTTTTTAAAAATGCGACTGCACTGAAAATCTGATTGCTACCAGAAACGAGATGCTACCAGAAAAGTAGGTTAGGTTAGGTTAAAACTGTGACCACACCAGAAAAGACTTACTACCAGAAAAGTAGGTTAGGTTAGGTTAGAATTGTGACCATACCAGAAAAGACTTGCTACCAGAAAAGTAGGTTAGGTTAGGTTAGAACTGTGACCATACCCGAAAAGACTTGCTACCAGAAAAGTAGGTTAGGTTAGGTTAGAACTGTGACCATACCAGAAAAGACTTGCTACCAGAAAAGTAAGTTAGGTTAGGTTAGAACTGTGACCATACCAGAAAAGACTTGCTACCAGAAAATTAGGTTAGGTTAGAACTGTGACCACAATAGCGCGCGAGCCGAGCGAGCGAAGTGAGCGTGCCGCGGTAGCGGCCGGCGAAGCGCCAGAAACTAATTTTTGATATAAAATAATGATGTATTTACCATTATGGTAAAGAACATTGTAAGTTAAAATATTTTTTTTGTATTGCCTATAAACTATTCACTAAAACTATTCTAAACAACGACGTTATGAGTTGTAGTATATTATTAGTAACAACATTATTAATAAAAACAATATGACAATTGAATGTTATGAAGGAAAAAGTTCTGAAAAACAATTTATGAATTTAGACTTTTCTTGATAGTAATAGTATGAATAAAAAAATTATGATCACTAAATGTTATGAGCTCCGATGATAGTAATAAAAATGTATGAATAAAAAAAGTATGAAGAATAAAATTATGAAGAGTGGTGATTATGAACACAAATCGGTAGTAAGATAAAGAATATGAATTAGAATTTTATGAGAGCCAATATGGACCCATTATCTATATATATACTGTCTTATTACAAAATGCAGACTAACTTTGTTATTAGGTTTAAACCATTCTCTGATCAAATCAAGTTGGCATTTTTATATAAGACAATGGCATATTTTTAGAAGTAAACTAGATTTGGTCAGCTTATGGTATAAACCTAGTAACAAAGTTAGTCTGCGTTTTATAATAAGACGGCAAGAGTTTTTCTATAAATTAATCTTAGCTAGACCGACTTTTTGCCTCTGTAACCTCTAAACCCCTATGTAACATAGTAAATTTCATTGCACTCGTTGGATTCAATTCCTATATAATACAGATACAGTTTCACGTCTATATCCCTGATGGGGTAGACAGATCACAGGGCCTAGGCCCAAAGGCGACGCTTAGCGTGATGGTGGGCGTTAAAATGGAAAAGGAATCAAAATAGTAATGGGTTGCTAGCCGCATCGCCTATTACCATGATTCAAATCTCGCCCATTCCCTCGATCGGCTCTTACGATCTGCGCGGGAAGAGAAGCAGCTGGTACATTCTAAGTTTTTTCTTTTCTCCCAGACCACCAAGGAAGGAATTCCTATATAAGGTCTAACTAAATATACTGAATCTATTTTAAGGTTGAATTCAGTCCACGATAATGAAAAACTTTCCCCAAGGAACATATATCGAAATATGAAAAGTAATTTTGGCCTCTCATACAAGTTGACCGATCAGCTGATTCAAGTTTGTATGGAAATCCAAAAATATTTTTTTACTTTACTGATATCAAGTTGATTACTATCACGAACTGAATTCACCCTTAAAATGGTTTCAGTATATTATATTAGAGATTAAGATTATTATATATGGTCTAACAAAATATACTGAAACTATTTTTACGGTGAATTCAGTCCATGATATTAAACAAATATTCCAAAGGATCACGTATCGAAATATGAAAGTAATTTCTGGCTTCCCATAATAGTTGACTGATCAGCTGATCCAAATTTGTATAAAGCCAAAAATTATTTTTTACATTTCGACATATGTTCCTTGGGAAAAGTTGTTCACCGTCACTGACTGGATTCACCCTTAAAATAGTTTCAGTATATTTTGTTAGACCTTATATACATAAGTATTGCATGATTCAAACACAGGCCTGGCTAAACGAGAGGTAACTTCGGAAATAAAGGCGTTTGGCTATGGAATTTTCTAGCGAATTTTTATGAGACTTGGTTATTTGAGAATTTTACTTGGCCACACCCCCTGTGTAGATGGTAAGGTACAAGTTTATATTAGAAATGTGGAGAGGATATATCTAGACACAACTACCCTCGTCTAGATTTAGTTTTTAAGTAAGGGCACCAGGTGATTAGTTGAACCAGGGCGACCCAAATGTTTAATTATAAGGAGCATTTTGTATTTTCGACTTTATTACAAATAATTTCGATTAATTAAAATTAAAAGGCTTTACTTAATTATTGTAAATTGCACAAAGTTAAAATATATTCATATTAAAGTAAATATATGAGTAACAAAACGGAAATAACGTAAGTACGTTTAGATAAATGTTTACTTTACTATTGAATCGCCAGTTATGAATGGTCCATACGCATATGTTTGGTACCTAACTGGAATATTCTAAAAAGGGATATCTTCATTTGCAACTTAAATATGCTACTCTTTGGTTAAATTCATAAAGAAAATATATATCAAAAATGCAATGTCATCTTAACAAAGTCTGTAATTATTAATCAAAGATGGAGACAAGTGGATTAATTACTTGATATGTATATTATTGATGTAATGGGGTAGGTAGGTTGTGAATGAATATGTGGTGTTGATGTATTTAATAAATTGAGCATGATTCTATGGACTAATTTGTCTGAGAATAAAGGATTTTATTTTATTTATTTATTTTAGCAGACAACAAATTAAATAGCTGTCTTAAAAAAATCTAATGATTTATCTTTAATTTAACTGATTAAGCACTAAGGTCAAAAGCATACTATGTCAAAGTTGTACAAACTGTACATATATACAAGTACCACAAAGAGATAGGCAGGAGGTAGGTAAAAGGCATCAACATAATATATCTACACTTGGCTTCAATAACAGCCATGTCTTTTTTTGGTAATTCACACTAATCGCACTGCATTGCTAAGTCCGCTTTTATGTCTTCCTTCAAAAGCACAGTGCTAGATTCGCTAAGTGTCATCATTATTCATTCAATCGATTGACAGACATTATGGCGGTGGGAATTTTGCAATCTGTATTTAATTTTTTAAACAGTCAAATCTAGTTACTTACTGATGGAAAATTATTTCTTTATATTTTTCCTTGTGCTTTGAATTATTAGTGCAGAATCTTAACACACACATCAATTAATTTTTGATTATGTTGAGTGTTTCTTTTATCAATTGTGGGTGTACTAAGCGAGTAAATGCTAGCAAGCGACTGATGTAAGGTGAACAGTGATAGCATATGATGAATTGAACCAAACTGTGATATGTGGCGTCTACTCTTATTTGTAAGTACATAATAGCTCATTGGTAGTATGTCTTCTTTCACAATTAGATTAGTAACAAAATTCCAGTTAAAATAAACTTAAATTACATTAGTCAATGATTTTTGATATAACATTACTCCCAATCCTTATGTCACAGAAACAAAAATATTTAGTGTCAACCAGCATTTTGATAACATGAAGTCTACACTGTAATGTTGAACATGAATCATGATCTCTAAGAAAAATTATTAACTAGGTATTAGGTACCTTTTTACAATAAAACAAAGGGCCATAGGTTTCATGTGAAAATAATAAATAGGTAGTACTTACAAGCAAGTCCCAGTTTACTTCTTCTAAGTGGAATATTGCCTCAGCCACATCTTCTATAGCTGTTATACCCTACAAAAAAAAAAACAATGAAATATCTACTTTTATCACAAAATAGAACAAGACTTTTAAATTGTTCTACACATACCTATATGTCCTTATAAGCAACACGACACGATTTAAAACGTAATAAATTGATCACATTTACCTTGTACCCGAAGAAACTACGATTCAAATTGTCATTGTCTAGTCACAAAGGGGAATATAGTTTAATGATTTTCGCATATCACCTAGGCGTTCTAGGTACATTTTATT
The DNA here is from genome assembly GCA_963555685.1 of Acrobasis consociella. Lineage (NCBI taxonomy): Eukaryota > Metazoa > Arthropoda > Insecta > Lepidoptera > Pyralidae > Acrobasis > Acrobasis consociella. The sequence continues at coordinate 4,865,146 of OY743122.1, read as the reverse complement.
GCAAGGGTAACAGAACAAAATGAATAAATTGACAAAGGTAACGTGAAAATATTTGTTATTTCTTTTGTGAACACTGAGTACAAAGAGATAAAGGAGATTTCCTAGTCACTGTTGTTGTTAAAGACATAACCTTCAAGAAACAGAAAACAGCTGTACAGGAAGTACATATTATATTTCATTTTGTACACAAATATCTTACTTACTTGAAAGTTTGCTAGAATTTCCTCTCTGTTCTCTGCCATCCTGATATTATTGAGCTCAAAAAAATACTAGTATGACATTTACGATTGCAGACAAATCACTCAAACATTAGTCATAGACAAGGACAACGACAAGAAATAAATAATGTTGCCAAGAAAAAAAACATTTCTTTCTCTGTCTATGCTTGGTTATGGTTTTAATTTTTTAATGTGCTGTTGAGGATGACAGAAACGCACCTTTATTTGTCACTAGCGCCATCTCTTATCAAATAGCTAGATACTAATTATAAAACAATCTGTTAGCGCCATCTAGAAGCGAGTTGTTCGATTTTAAACTTTGCAATTTATTAGTGCTGTTTTCTGTCATTAGATGTGCGTTTATTAATTTACTAGTCAAGGTTTAAATTTTTCACGATTTCTCCAACGAAGACGTGTAATGTATTCAGGGTTCATCTATCTATGTATATACAATTGAAAGAAAGAAAGAAATAAAGAAAGAAAGAAAAAAAAATCTTAATTGGTGCAAATTTACAGGAGTTACAATTATCAACCTCAGCTGTGCTGCTTTGGAGCCCGGGGAGCGCGTTTCCGCTTTTTCTTTTCTAAATTTAACATAGGTAATTCTTTTTTAAATTGGAATAGTTTATACGATTTGGCTTTAGTTTTACGACCTACCGCCAATCTGACGTCAATCCGCTTTGGAAAGGGTTCATCTATGGACCTACATAATTATTGTCGCGTAGGACGATAAGTGATAATGACAATGTCAACGTCACAAATTCAAACTAGGAGAATTCATCTAAAGGGAAATTTCGTCACTCACGTCAGCACACGATTGGCCTAGCGGTCTTGGTGTTGGACTGTGAATCCATAGACCCCAGGTTCAAATCACAGTCACGTATAGTGTTTTTGAAGTTTTGTAAGAAGTTTCTAGATAACTCTAGATTAAATTGGAATGAAAATACGGGCCAGAAATAAAAGAAGACAAAAGAAAATTTATGACTTAAGTTTAGAACTTTGATGCGATATTGTTCGCATCCGGGGGGTATATAAGCAGAACAAGGCGCGGCCTACGCCAGTTTAGTTGAAAAGTAAAATCCGAAGAAGGAAGAAGGAAGAAGAAAAAGGAAGAAAAGTAAAAGTGGAAGTAGTGAGTAAAAAGTAAAGTGTAATAGTGAGTGAAGTGAAGTGTTCAGTGCAGTAAATACGCGCGATAGACATTTCCGCGCGTGACAGTGCAGTGACGTTTACGCGTGTGACAGTGCAGTGACATTACCGCGCGTGACAGTGCAGTGACGTTTCCACGCGCAAGACAGTGCAGTGACGTTTCTGTGTGTGTGACAGTACAGTGACATTCCCGCGTACGTACCTTTGACAACTGTGAGTACCCTAGAGTTGTAAATAAAGGCACTATTCCATAGGATTGGTGTTTCCTTTCCTATCCCCAACCCACTCTCGTGACAATTGGTGTCAGAAGTGGGATAGGAAAGTTGCCGATCGTGCCTAGAAATGAGAGAGGGGTAATCACTCGAGCGGGAGCTGCAGCGGCAGAGGAACAATCGCTCGAGGAGTCCAACTCTGGCGGAGCCGCGACAACATCAGCGGCCGTTCCACCAGCCGCTCCATTGGAAATGAACGCGTTCCTGCAGCAGATTACTGTCATGATGCAAGAACAAGCACGCCGTCAGGAGGAGCAAATACGGGCGCTGCAGGAGGAGCAAGCACACCGGCAGGAGGAGCAAGCACGCCGCCAGGAGGAGCAAGCACGCCGCCGGGAGGAGCAAGCACGCCGCCAGGAGGAGCAAATACGGGCGCTGCAGGAAGAGCAAGCACGACGCCAGGAGGAGCAAATACGGGCGCTGCAGGAAGAGCAAGCACGCCGCCAGGAGGAGCAAATACGGGCGCTGCAGGAGGAGCAAGCACGCCGCCAGGAGGAGCAAATACAGGGCGCAACTCAAAGATCGTTGTCAGCGGGCTAGCGAGACCTTACAACAGTGGTCCGTGGAAGTGGAAAGACTGGTCCGCAAGGCATATCATTCATCACCATCTGTCGTGGAGGAGATGCTTTTGCAGGTTTTTATTGATGGGATACGGGATCCCGAAGTCAGGGCGGCTGTACGACTGGATCACCACACCACCTTGAAAGAAGCAGTGGCTCACGCTTTGGAAGTAGAAGCGGTTCGTCATGACTCACGAGCTCTAAGGCTTCGAGAGGTTGTAGTCACAGAAAACAGTAGACGACGACCCTACAACCCGATGTGCTATGAGTGTGGAGAGCGGGGTCATATTCGAAGCACTTGCCCGAAGCGTGAACGTACAACTTTCCGACGTCAAGTGGATGCAGCGGTTTCGACGTCGGAGCAGCCACAGGAAAACTAAAGAAGGCCAGGGCTGTGGGGTGGGCGCTGGCCGGTAGTAGTAAAGCCCCAGAAATTCTTGTGAAGCAGACTAACGACGGAAATACTCTAGTGATAGACGGTTTAGTCAATGGGAAACCTTGCCAGTTGACATTAGACACTGGAGCTTCACGGACAGTCATTAGCAACCACAGACTTAAGGACATTGGAGGTCGGTATATTCAAGCGAATAAAAGTATCACGTTAACTACTGCTACCGGCCAACGAATCCCATCTGAAGGAGAAAAAATTGTAGCCATTAAGATCGGGGCAACACTTTATTGGCAAAGAGTGATTGTCGCAGGCATCTCCGACGATTGCATTATTGGTTTGGACTTTCTACAAAATCATCAGTGCAATATTGACTTGAAAAATGGTGTTCTAAAACATGGCAATGATGAAATTCCGATGAAAGGAGGAAATTTTGGTAAGGTGTTATGTTTGAGAGACACTGTCCTTAGTCCTAGATCCCAAACGACGGTCCCTGTTATGCTACCGCCTAATAATGGAAGCGAACCGCGGAGATGTGCTATTATAGAGGGAGGAATCTCAGACGCGTCATGGATTCCGGCTAGAACCTTAGTTGGAAGTGGCCAAGTTGCGTTGGTACCTGTTCTGAATCCTCTTGACGTGGAGCAAAAACTGCGAAAGGGAACGATTGTCGGAAACTGTGAGGAAGTAGCCTGGTTGAGGAAGTGTGAAGAAGGGCAAAAGCGGAAAATTACGAATCAGGAAGAAAATGTCGCAAGGTTTATGGAGGGTTGCAAGGGTAATCTTACTAAATTGCAATTAATAAAAGCAAGAAACTTCTTGTTGAAATATAGCAATTTATTTTCTAAAAATGATGGAGATATTGGCAGAACTGGTTTGGTAAGACATAAAATTGATACCGGAGATACAGCACCCATCCGGCAGAGACCAAGACCTGTTCCTTTTGCCCGTGAACAGGAAGTTGAGGACATGATCCAAGAAATGAAGAAGAATGGCGTGATAGAACCTTCATCAAGCCCATGGTGCTCTCCGGTTGTATTAGTAAAAAAGAAAGATGGATCGACTAGGTTTTGTGTGGACTATCGGCGATTGAACGATGTGACTAAAAAGGACAGTTACCCACTTCCTAGAATCAATGACACTTTGGATTCACTTTGTGGTATGACTTGGTTCTCTACTCTTGATTTAAAAAGTGGGTATTGGCAAGTAGATTTGGATCCTAAGGATAAAGAGAAAACTGCGTTTTCGACTGGCAAGGGTTTATGGCAGTTCAAAACAATGCCATTTGGACTGTGTAACGCGCCAGCAACATTTGAAAGGTTGATGGAACATGTGCTGGCAGGTATGCTGGGAGAAACCTGTTTGGTCTATTTAGATGACATCATTATAATGGGGAGAGATTTTGATGATCATCTCAAGAAGCTTGAAAGCGTGTTTTCAAAACTACAGAGTGCAAATTTGAAGCTGAGTCCAAAGAAATGTTCATTTTTTCAACGCCAGGTCAACTACTTGGGTCATGTTATATCGGAACAAGGTGTTGCCACTGACCCATCTAAAATAAGTGCAGTAAAAGATTGGCCAACGCCAACAGATAAGACACAGGTGCGAGCATTCTTGGGTCTATGCTCTTACTATAGAAGATTTGTGAAAGGGTTTTCCGATATCGCTAAGCCATTACATCGGTTGACCGAAGAGAAACGAGCATTTACTTGGGATGAAGATTGTGAGCAAGCTTTTCAGGACCTCAAAATGCGGCTATGTGAAACCCCTATTCTCGGATTTCCTGACATGGAAGGAAAGTTTATTGTGGACGCTGACGCAAGTAACACCGGAATTGGAGGTGTTCTATCTCAACAGAGGGGAGATCAGGAAGTAGTTATCGCTTACTTTAGCAAATCTCTTTCAAGGCCAGAGAGAAACTATTGCGTAACTCGCAGAGAATTGTTGGCTGTGGTAAAGACATTGCAACATTTCAAAAAATATTTGCTTGGCCGCAAATTTCTGGTAAGGACTGATCACGCTGCATTGAAATGGTTATTGGAATTCAGAAATCCTGAAGGGCAGGTAGCCAGGTGGATTGAGCTACTCCAAGAGTATGAGTTTGAAATTGAACATCGAGGAGGGAAGAGTCATGGCAATGCGGATGCTCTGTCTCGAAGACCTTGCCTGGAGGACTGTAAACATTGCAATCGGCAGGAAGAGAAGGAAAAAGTAAACATCCGGCTAATCCGTACTGATTCCATAGATGAAAATTGGACTGACGACGCCATGAAAAAGGCTCAGGAAAATGATAAAGATTTTCAACCACTATTAAACTGGCTAAGAAGTGGCACTAAACCAAAATGGTCAGAAGTGGCCAAATACAGTACGGCTACAAAGAGTCTTTGGGCGCAATGGGACAGCCTAGTGTTACATGATGGATTACTCTACCGAAAATGGGAAAGTACTCAAGGTAAAGATTGCCATCTACAATTGGTCGTCCCCAGAGAGAAGGTAAGGGAGATTTTAAAAACTTTTCATGATGGTACTTCCGGCGGACACCTGGGGATAAGAAGAACCCTCACAAAAATTAAAGAACGTTTCTACTGGTTACACTGCCGAGATGATGTAGAAGACTGGTGCCGTAAATGTCAGAGTTGTGCGGCAGTTAAGGGACCACAGACTAGAAGCAGAGGAGCCATGAGGTTGTATAATGTCGGAGCTCCTTGGGAACGAGTAGCTCTTGACATAGCCGGACCGTTTCCAATTACGAATGCTGGCAACCGGTACATTTTGGTAGTTATGGACTACTTCACGAAATGGCCTGAAGCATTTGCACTACCTAATCAGGAGGCTACCACCGTAGCGACAAAGCTTGTGAACGAAGTATTCTGTAGATTTGGTGTGCCATTGGAGATGCACAGTGATCAGGGTCGAAACTTTGAATCACAAGTATTCCGAGAAGTCTGTGAAATTATGGGAATCCATAAGACTCGGACGACACCGTATCACCCGCAGTCAGATGGAATGGTTGAGAGGTTCAACCAAACATTGGAACGGCATCTGGCAAAAGTGGTAGAAAACCATCAGAAAAACTGGGACGAGTATATTGCGCTATTCCTCTTATGTTATAGGACTGCGGTGCATGAGACCACTACAGTTACTCCAGCATATGCCAATTTTGGAAGAGAATTGAAATTGCCAGCTGATTTGTTATCAAGTTGTCCACCAGATACCCCAAAAGGAATAACCGACTACGCTAATGACCTTCGGATTAAGATGGTTGACGTCTATGAGCAGATTAGAGAGGCTGGGCTTAAAGCTAGTGAACGGATGAAGACTCGTTACGATCGAAGAGCTAATGGCCTCAGCTTCGAGGAAGGAACACTGGTTTGGCTTCATAATCCGGTGAGGAGAAAAGGGAAATCTCCAAAGCTACAACCAAGTTGGGAAGGACCTTACAAAATTATCACCAGAATTAACGACGTGACCTACCGGATTCAGCGTAATCCTCGCAGTCCTCTCAAAATAGTTCATGTGGATCGATTGGCACGTTATCATGGAAACAATAATGATCGGGACGATCATGTCTCGAGAGGGGGCAGTGTCGCGTAGGACGATAAGTGATAATGACAATGTCAACGTCACAAATTCAAACTAGGAGAATTCATCTAAAGGGAAATTTCGTCACTCACGTCAGCACACGATTGGCCTAGCGGTCTTGGTGTTGGACTGTGAATCCATAGACCCCAGGTTCAAATCACAGTCACGTATAGTGTTTTTGAAGTTTTGTAAGAAGTTTCTAGATAACTCTAGATTAAATTGGAATGAAAATACGGGCCAGAAATAAAAGAAGACAAAAGAAAATTTATGACTTAAGTTTAGAACTTTGATGCGATATTGTTCGCATCCGGGGGGTATATAAGCAGAACAAGGCGCGGCCTACGCCAGTTTAGTTGAAAAGTAAAATCCGAAGAAGGAAGAAGGAAGAAGAAAAAGGAAGAAAAGTAAAAGTGGAAGTAGTGAGTAAAAAGTAAAGTGTAATAGTGAGTGAAGTGAAGTGTTCAGTGCAGTAAATACGCGCAATAGACATTTCCGCGCGTGACAGTGCAGTGACGTTTACGCGTGTGACAGTGCAGTGACATTACCGCGCGTGACAGTGCAGTGACGTTTCCACGCGCAAGACAGTGCAGTGACGTTTCTGTGTGTGTGACAGTACAGTGACATTCCCGCGTACGTACCTTTGACAACTGTGAGTACCCTAGAGTTGTAAATAAAGGCACTATTCCATATGATTGGTGTTTCCTTTCCTATCCCCAACCCACTCTCGTGACATTATTATGAGTTATTTATTCTGCGGATAACGCCCACCACCATAACTTCGATTCGAAGCACAGACTATGTAGAGATCACGGATATCAAAGGGGTTGAGGTTTTTAGTCCCCATACGGTGAAAAATGGTAGTACTTTTACGGTTTTGGTATTTATTTGTTTGGTAGCGAGCGCCTGTAACCATCTAGACTTGGACTACCTACAGCGTGTTCAGAAGAAGTGGTTCCTTGAGGCGTAGAGCCGGATTGTCCAATCTAGTGGCACTCGATGCGTAATAGGTACATTGTGACCAAAGATAATATAATTACTAACGTAATTGTGACGATACAAATAATTGGCATTTTTAAAAAAAATATTGTGTGTTCGCACTGCTAAGTTATTGCAGGAGCCCGGGTGCACTTCTTGGTTTTTAGGGTTCTATAGTTCTTTTATAAAGTTGATACGCAGCTAAGTGTTATTATGCGCGGCCATCTGCCTGCAGTCAGTACTCGTTAGTGTTGTCTGATGTATCTAGACTTTGTAAACATCCGCACCAAAATTTGCAGTATTTTAAAACACATCAATTTTCTTGTGCCACCTCATCTGAACGTGAAGCTGTTCCATGTGTGCGTAGAAAAGCTTCACGTTCTTACTTTAAACTGTAAACAGTAGTTCATAATAATTATAGTTTGAAGGTTTATCAAGACCAAAATTCAAATTATAGCTTTTAGGTTTTAGATTCAGTAGATAGATAAGAAAATAAATAGTGAAATAATTCGCATTATGGTCCATTTTCTTGATCGGCTTTTACGTTCTGCGTGGGAAGATCATCCTTCACTTTCTTAGTTTTCTATTCTCCCAGCATACTGGGCAGGCACAAAAAGAAAACTGTGCAAAAGAAAAAATGCGAAGAATTACAAACTAAACAAAGTTTATAAACATCATGAAACCTCTTCAACTTTCCAACTAGTCTGGCCAGCGTGGAGAGTGTAGGCCAAATCCTCTGGCTGCTTTGACCAAGAATGGCTCTGGTAGTGCAGTGGAGTCTAAAACTCTAAAAATACCTGTTGATGATCATGATAATAGTATCGTCGAGTAAGCATCCCATAACACAAGTCTCGAACTTTGGGTCTAGCTTAATCTGTGTGATTGGTCCGAATATATTAATTTATTTTCCTTTTTAACTCCAAAAAAATGAAAATACTTGATATTATAAGGATATGGTTAGCTCATTAAAGTTATGTTGTCTCTTGGGAGCTGCTACTGGATTCATTTCATAATGTGTCCAGTAGGTACTTGTAGCGCAGAGTCTGATTCAGTGCATCCCGTCAGTCGAGAAGCGCGGGCCCGCGCATGCGCTCTCGTGGAAATCTCGCGTTCGAAATACAGTTTTAAATATTTGCGCGGCAAAATTGTGATAATTACAGAAGTAAGAATTTACGGTAAGTATTTTTTATTATTATAATTGACAAATTGGGAATAGATAGTAAGTAACATAATAGATTAAGTTTAAGGTTGTTTAAGGTAAGGTTAGGTAATTTACCTATAATAATGTATTTAAAATACCTACTTACTTTAATGGGCGAGAAAAAAATATGTTTTTAGGTAAATGTCTACTGTCTTCAAAGGTCTTCAATATAATTAAAGTAGGGACCCCATCTAAATAGCTGCATTATGTATACAAGTTACAAACTTACGACTTTAAAAATAGCTCTGAATTATTGCTGAAGAAAATTATAATTTTCCTGGGATATGATATGATCTAAGTACATGTCACTGAAAACCTGATCAAAATCGCTTTCGTATGTGCACCATATAAATGACTTTAATTTAAAAAAATAATTATATTTTACTATAGCAATCATGGAATCACTGTGTTTATTCTCTTTTAACCGACTACAAAAGGAGGAGGATTTTTTATTATGTACCCAAGTTTCCTGATTACCTGCCTGGACCAATTTTTAAAAATCTTTTTTTTTGTTTGAAATTGCGAGCAAACTTATCAATTCGTAACTTAGAAATTTTATCAGAATCGGTTCAACCTTGGACACAGAGAGATGGAAGGCATTGGTTGCTCCTCAGACAAGAGCTTAGCTCTTTAATAATAATAAGAAGAAGGTTGTGTAGTTTGGTATTAAAATCCTTTTTAGTTTTAAAAATGTATTCTTCCTTCACGGTTATTTTTAATTATCCGTTATGGGCCTTCGTCTTCGCCAGAGCTGGTCTTCGCCGATAGTTTCCTATGGTGATGACTGATGACTGATGACAGATGATATATCTGTTATGTATGGCATAATGTAATTCTAAACATATTGAGGTACATACTTAAAACGTATTTAACTGTAACAGATAACAAAAAATCGGGTTACTGAGCGAAAATGTCGATAACCATATCTTCCCGGCCTAGTACTTAGGTACCTACTGAGGTCACCGTTTCGTAACATTGCTAAAGATTATAACAACAATATTCCAACTGAATTACTTTAAACTCTAGGTAGCCCTTATAAAATATTCAGAATAGAATTGCCAAAGATTTAGAAAACAGAAAACTTTTTTATTCCTCTATGTAAAGTAACATTTCGATCGAAAAGCAGAATATCTTTACTTGGCGGATAAAATTATTTTTGCAGAACTTCGTCACGCAGTTCTTAGAAAACATGTAGTGATGTGACTTTATTAATTGGTTTAATTTTTTATTGTTTTTTGATTTATTTAAGTGTTTTTACTTACTTACTTATTATATTTAAATTTTAAACTGTAAATTCTCGAATAGTAAATTAGTACATTCTGAATTTGTATGTCTAAAAGGCAAATCACAGTTTGTAATGATTTTCACAATATATTATTAAGAAGTTTAAAGTTTTAAAATCGAATTACTTATAATCAGTTTCATTAACTGGTTTCCTCTGAACATAGTGGGAAAAAAGCCACGATTATTATAAATACAAGCAAGTCCACCAGATAGTACATGTCTGTATGTACAGAATAAACTCCGAAACTATTTCAACTTACGTAGATTCATTTCATGAATGCAAATTACCATTTTGTTTATGTTATCTAGTGGGCCAGTTTTACTAAAATCTAAATTAAATCCAAAGGGACTTAGTCTAAAGCCTGGACGAGATCGAAGCATTGTTGGTGAGCCCTAGATATCCTATTACAGAAGCCTGGGGTGGGCTGTAATTAATAGCTGGGCTTTGGAGTTTGGTCGTAATTGAGGGATAATTTGACCCGCCAATTGTAAGCAATTGTTAATTGTAGATCAATCAAGTTTTATTAAAATAAATTTGAATAACGACTTTCTTAGCTCTTAAAAGTTAGTACATAAAAAAATACGCTCATCTCCTCCCCATCTTACGGTGTTCTTTTAGTTACATGCTGCTGCTGTAGCAGTACCGCTTCGGAACCCGGGGTACGCTTTCCGGTTTTTTTCTTTACATATTGTCAATGTCAAAAACGTGTGAAGAGGAGAGTTACATTTTTTAAAACATAAAACTACTCAACGGACTTCACCTCAAACTACTCGACGGATTTGATAAAATTTCTATGGGACCACCTCACAATTAATTATGCCCTTTCAAACAAAAAAGAACTTTCCAAATCGGCCCAGGCTTCTTCGAAGAAATCGGTGAACATACATACGTACAGGAAAAGATTCCGACGAATTGATAACTCTTCATTTCATCATCCTCATTTCACGTGTCCCACAGCTGGGCAAATGCTTCCCTCCATCTTTAACATTCAGTTCTGCTCTGAGCTATTTCTTTCCATTCATCTTTAAATTTATCCAGTTCGTCGTGCCAGCGCGTTCTTGGTCTGCCGGGTCTTCTGGTATTTGTAAGAACCCAACAAGTGGTGGCCTTTGCCCAGAAATCATTTGGCATGTGGCCAGCCCAGGCCCATTTTAATTTTACGGCCTTCAGAGCTACGTCAGCGATTCCTGTATGGGAGCGTAGTTCGGTGTTACGGATAGCCTTTTTTGAAATCGGTTGAAAATAATATTTAATGTTTGATTCTTCTACAGGTATAAAACATGGCCTTCAGAGCCATGTACGCAAGTGCCTTAGCACTTGTGGTGGTCGCGACGATGATTAAGGCTCTCACCATGGATGAAGGTAATCAACTAATCATATAAAAGTCGTAATATACCACATATTTATCCCTAATGGGGCAGACAGAGAATTTTGTCTTCTTGCATCTTACAGCTCTAGCCAGACTCAAAAGCCACTTCTAGGCTGCGTTTCCACTGAAGCGGAGCAGAGCGGAGAGGAGAGAAATTAACTAATCACAATGCTCGAAATCTCCGCTCTGCTTCAATTCAAACAGCGGAGCGGAGATTTCGAGCATTGTGATTGGTCAATTTCTCTCCTCTCCGCTCTGCCCCGCTTTAGTGGAAACGTGATGATGATTAGCGTGATGGTGTTAGCCGCATCGCTTATTAACATGATTCACATTTTTGCCCATTCCCTCGAACGGCTTTTACGACCTGCGTGGGAAGAGAAGCAACTGGTACATTCTGTTAAGTTTTTGTCTTTTCCTAGATCAGCACGGAAGAGGTCATACAACAAACAAATATCTATCTATATGCGTCGTTTACTGACTTTTGTGGGTTATCCACGTTTATTTGTGTAAAAAGTATTTAAAGACTTCCATATTGGTCTGGAAGATAAAAACTAAATGAATCAGCTGTTCCTCTCAGGTGAATGTGCATGCAGTTAGCAAACATCACCAGTCACCACGCTATAATTTTGTAAATCTTAAAACCGACTTTACCTCCAAACTACACAACCGATTTTGATAAAATTTGATTTATGAGACCACTTCGTAAGGATAGGTACGCTTTCAAACAAAAAAAATATTTTTTCAAATTGGTCCAGGCGTCTTCGAATAATCGCTGAACATACGTAAAAAAAGATCGCGGTGAATTGATAACCTTCTTTTTTGAAAGTCGGTTGAAAAGTGGCCTAGGAGTCTTGCGGCCCTTGAGAGCTGTAAGACCCAAAATACTCGGTCTGTTCCGTTAGGGATATGTCTGACTGTCAAATGTAACATACTAAAGTAGGAACAACGGAACAACGTCGTAATCTATCCAGCCTACACATACATAGTAATAAGAGAATGGATATCTATAGTTATTAGTGTAATAACCATGAGCCTCATTTACGATTTCGGCCTTTGTCACCTATTAAATAGGTGACGTCAAATTTGCCAAGTCGCCAACTCAATTTGTGGGAACCAAAACTTTATAAACCTTTATCTATTTAGGTAACCTATCTTACCTTAACCTAAATTTCAATATTTAATGTTCGTTATTGAAAATTAAATACTGAAATTTAATTGCAAAAATATGACGTCGCTTGTGTAAATGTAGCGCATTTGAATATTTATGCTTTTGAAATTGATGTAACTTTTAAAAAGTCTTATTTACCTACAAAACGCTACGACTAAAGTTAGTACTAGGTTTAATTAAACTATTATCCAGCTCAAATAACTAAACAAGTTGACATGATGGATAAAAAATTTACCTTATGATGAATAATTTAGTTTTGGTTGGATATTATAGCTTAAACTAAGTACAACGTTAGTCCATGTTTTATAATAAGACGGTAAGAGAACATCGATCGGACCAATTGATAATGGTTTACAACAAGCTTCTTAGCACTTCTATATACATTTATTTAAGCATCATAAAAACACAACTGAAGACAGCAACCGTCAATATACAAGTATGCGTGAGCCTGCTTCCGCGCTGCGCGGTTTGTCATCCCACCATACTCCTGCGCATTCTATTCCAGCGTCTGTCACTACTAATGAGCACAGAAATAGACGCGAAACGCATTCGCTTCCAGTTAACGGCGTGTTAACTATAGTTTTGAATTTAGAACTTTACTATATTCCGATAAACTCTGAGGATAAACTCTACTCGTACGCTGTCGTGAACATCTTTACTCTGAAGCGTTTTAATGCAGATCCACACGAGACAGATTACCTATTCCAGCTATGCTCATATTTTGGGTACAGGTATCACTATCACCATTGAATTAATTTCTGTAGAAGGAGTGTTATCCATATTTTATGTCCCTATTTTCGCCTAACTTTTAAATAAGGCCTATATAGATCTACCTAATGTAAGTATAAAGTTCACGTCAAAAAATCTACGCTTCTCTACTTTTAACGAATGTGGATGATAACATAATCCTCGTTTATGAGGTTCCTTGGCCACACTCGTTTAAGTGAAATCAAACAGCAGCGAGGCATACTTTGTGAAAAGGTGTTTCTAGTCTGGTTATGATATTGCAGGCTTGATTATCCGAGATGAAAGATGATTCCGTGTTTCGGAAGGCACGTATAAACTTTTGGTCCCGAACGCCACCTAGCGTTTGCTAAAACCTAACCAAGGATTGGTTCGGTTAACACTTTAGGTTGCGGAGGTCAAACGGTAGTCGCTCTGTGTAAAAACCAGTAACCTCGTCAAATTACGTCTAGGTTAGATAGCAGACCCTGCGGCTCTGAAGTGTTACCGGTTACCCCTGACAAAGATAATATAATTACTAACGTAACCCCTGAGGATGCAAACGGGAAAACGCTAGGTTGATGATGATGACTAATGTAATCACTAAAAACAAACAGGTTTTATACAGGTTCCGAAATTCTCTCAGGAGAGCCAGATTTAAATTAACTTCCAGCTTTTACTGGCTAGTAATAAATTTCAGCAAAGCCGAAATAGTCGAAATATATCTTAATTGAACATCGCCTAATTAGGCTCAAAACTAAATATCGCGTTACTAGTTATTCTATCCAATTAACATCCCGATTGCGCCATATATAATTCAATGTTTGTGCTTCGCTTACATGAGGTTAGTTGTTAAGTAGTAGTTACATCTGTGGCGAATTTCAGCATTTACCGCTAGTTAACTAGGTATGAAAATTAATTTTGCCGTCCCTACTTTTAGAACTCAATACCCTGGGCCCTGGATGACTATAATATATCTTTATATACTTATTTTTGTTTAAGTAATAAGTAAGATTACTGTCATATCATATCGGGATAAATCTGTCAGTTTTTAGATTATATTAAAATAGGTTACGGTTTATGTTTTCTGTGACAAAATTAAAAAGCTTGAATTTGCCGCCTCCTGAACCCTAATATTCTCACCTATGTTTACTGTTTAATATTATTTTGAATGAGTCTAGTCCAAGGAATCGGTTTTGGGCTTTGAATCTGGAGAATTCTATGTTGTAGAAGTCGGCTAAGCTAGTACTCTAAGTTAAGCTTTGATACGCCTGTATTATAATATCCATAGCTTAACTTACAGTAGACAGACTACTACAACATGGAATTACATCATCTATTTACATGGCATGATTCCACAAACGTATAGCTACTAACCGCTTGTAAGCAAGGCTAAGCTCGCTCCTAAATCTACTCATGCCCGTATCCTAAACAAACCCTGGCTAATCTATTTGTCACGCTTAGTTGCGACATGTCGACGTGTGACCACTTCTTGTCACTTAGACGTTGGACTTGCGGTTTGTAGACGACGGAATGTTGGTCGCTCGTTAGGTGAAAACTCTTGAAACTTCAAATTATACATACATACATACTATCACATCTTTATCCCTAATGGGGCAGACAGAGCATTTTGGGTCTTGCGGTTCTATGCAGAGCCCAGGGCCGCAAGACCCAAAAGTCACTTTTAGTCATGGTGGGCGAGAAGATGGAAAAGCAATCAATACAGTGATGGGTTGCTAGCCTCATCGCCTGTTAACATGATTTGCATTTTTGCCCATTCCCTCGATCGGCTTTTACGATCTGCGTGGGAAGAGAAGCATTCTAAGTTTTTTTTTATTTCTCCCAGACCAGCATGGGCATTCAAATTATTTGACAGCTTATTTCTTTTTGAAGTGTAAACTTTTTTAGGCGCCTTGGGCATCCACAGAAAGCGTACCTTGAGGAGGAAAAATGCACACTATTTCTTCATTAACTTGTATGTAGGTGGTGGTCTCTTCATTAATTTAATTAATTTTGCTAGTCTTAAAAATCCTTCTGGTACTTGCTTCTAAAGAGGCTGGAATCGCATGGACTTACTTTTCGAAACACAAAACAATTTCAAAGTACACAAAACTGCAATCCTATTTTCGAAAAGAACAATTACTAAACTAACGACCTTTGGTTCAGAAAACCTTTTTAGTGACTCAGCGTTTTAAAAATAGCTCTTACAGCATTTAACCCTTCTTTAAACAACCTTAGGCTGCGTTTCCATTTAAGCGGAGCAGAGCGGAGAAAAGAAAAATGACCAATCACAATGCTCGTAATCTCCGCTCCGCTGTTTGAATTGAAGCGGAGCGGAGATTTCGAGCATTGTGATTGATAAATTTCTCTCCTCTCCTCTCTGCTCCGCTTCAGTGGAAACGCAGGCAGGCTGTAAATGCTGCGTTTCAATCTCCGGGCCGGCCGAAATCTCCGCTTCACTTCAATGGAAATAGCGGAGCGGAGATTTCGAGCATTGTGATTGGTCAATTCATGCACCGCTAAGCTCCTCTCCGCTCAGCTCCGCTTCAGTGGAAACGCAGCCTAAGTATTGAACTGAACCACAGAGTACTTAGAGCACTACGAACAGAACTTAGCAGCATCAAAAATTTTTGATGATGGTTCACAATGTTGACATCATTAAAGTCGAAGGATCAAAAGTTAGTAGGTCAGAGAACATATGGTGGTCACGGGCCATATCGTAAGACTTGCGTAATGGGATATGGATATGGTCATGTTGGAGCCGCGTAAGTGTTCAAGTGACGCTTAATAAATGGATATGAGTGTCAGATTCTTTTTTATAGTCGCCAAATTTATTTTTGTATTTAAGAAGGTACATGGTCTTCTGTCTTTATAAATCACGAGTAATAACTTTTTAACTGATGACCACTGTAAAGACATAGAGCCAATTATGTGCTTTTTATGTAATACTAGATAAGTACCTACTTATAACTTTTCATAGAGCAATGTGAATTAAAATTGGTTCCATACGAATTTTGAGTAATAAAAGAGAAAAGAAATATTTTTACTAGGCTCCATAATCGTAAAAAAAAAAAGATTTTGGTCTGTACTCATTTTAAGCTCAACATTCTTCATAGTTTTCATTGTTATAAAATTACAAGTCCTGTGTGTTTCGTAATTTGAATACCCAAAAAATTATTCCGCCATAAATATTTAAAGAAAACAAACCTTCTGAAGCTATGATAAAATGCTACTAGAGCATCTCCCTTGGGAATAAATACGCAATAACATTTCGAGAGACAAATAGGCCCATCTGAATAAATAGATTTGTACACTAGTGGCGGCTCAGACCTCAATAAATCATATTCCATTCTCCACACATTTGTTATGATTTTATTCTTTCTTGGTGTATGGAATACCACTAAAATGTCCTCTAGACTCAAGACTATGTGTAGGTACGTATTACATAAATACGAGTGAGTATAAAATTACAGTGCCAAGTGGCTATACATAAAAATCGAGTATGAATCTTATTTGTATAAAGCTTTTAAAAATATTAAAATGAAATGTTAATCTATCATCTCATCTGTCAAATCTGGTACACATATTTTTTCTGAATGCACTTATTTTATAGTAGGTACATAAATACGTTCTCCTAACTCTATCATTCTCAGGTTTTATTATCCAGCTCTGAACAAAAAAAAAAAAAAACTGAGATTGGATCATATTTGTTACTCTATAAAAATTTGAAAATACTTTAACCACGGGCTTTTGTGTCAAGCAAAAACCAGGACTTACACTCCGAAAAACTAACCGTATCCGCGGATTTGCTTTGATAGTATGACAATATAATTAATCAAATAAGAATTAACAACTAGGTACTCTTGAATAATGTACAGTCAGCATCAGAGATACCTGACCCTTCCACATACATCTTGAATTTTCTTATAAACTAAAAATAATATTAACATGAATTAGTATTCAGAGAGATTTTAATGAAGTCTTTTTGAATACATACATTTTTACATACATACTATCACCTCTTTATCCCTAATGGGGCAGACAGAGCATTTTGGGTCTTGCGGCTCTATGCAGAGCCCAGGGTCGCAAGACCCAAAAGCCACTTTTAGCGTCATGGTGGGCGAGAAGATGGAAAAGCAATCAATACAGTGATGGGTTGCTAGCCGCATCGCCTGTTAACATGATTTGCATTTTTGCCCATTCCCTCGATCGGCTTTTACGATCTGCGTGGGAAGAGAAGCAGCTGGTACATTCTAAGTTTTTTTTATTTCTCCCAGACCAGCATGGGGGATACATTTTATTTTCAGTTTAAAAGAAAATTTAAGATATAAATAAATAGAGGAGGGATCGAGTATCTCTGATGCTGACTGTACAGTACCATCTACAAAATAAAATGAATGTTGTTCATGTTTTGTGAATTAAACTGTCAGGCAGTAGGTACTTAAGTAACGAAGTTAATTATCTACGGTACGAATATCAGTGTGGGAATTTTATGATTGTGTTCGCAGATGTTGGGCTGTTAAAGTAATAGGCGACAATTTGACTATTCCACTTATAGTGTCAATCACTATAATTTAATGGACATCATTATTTTTTTAGTTTAGAAGTAAATAAAATATTAATAAAAAAATGGAAATAAAACTGTAACAAACAAAATGAATATTCATTCTGAGTAACTGATATGAGATTTTTCTCGGGTGGGTTAATATTTTGGATATATAGGTATATACAATGTGAAAGGGACATACCCGTAATAAGTCAAACGACGGGCTATATTAGACTACTATAAAATAATTAAATTAAAATAACAGACAAAAAACAAAGGAAAAAAATCGACATTCCCACATACAAATTGTCCGGGCGGCTGCACTCTTTAGTATGGAACTGCCAAGATGTATTTTTGTTCTTTTACTGTTATTTTAATTGCATTATCCTAAATAGTGATCTAGTGTAACCTGTGGTTCGATCGTCGATCGTTGTATTTTATTTGTTTATGAGCTTTGCAAACATGCTAGCGCCATTACTTCAGCACCCGGGGCAAAATAAAGGTGTTTGCGTCTAAGGAAAATTTTAAACTTTTCTTAAAAATTGATGTCAATTTTATATCATTTTTTTAAAATTCTTTCTAAAGTTTTTTGAACAAAACTTACCCACATTGAAATAATGAATCTTTCCGCTTATAAGTTGAGGTTAATGAAAAATTTTGTTGTATTTATAAAGCATTGGCTTATAAGGAAAATTGAAACGAGCTGCAGCATGCAGCAGTGACATCACCACATAATTTAGGTATTGCGGTCCACGCCCACGCTTTGCCCACAGAATTGACGGCCAAAGGATTTATATACTCATTTACTTAGAACTAGCACCGTGTAGTTAAGTAACTAGTGAATGAGTTAAGTACTAAATAAATTTACTAAAACAAGATTAACTTTAATAACTAAACTAGAGATTTATTGTGATTCAGCTAAATGAAAGGTAAAAAATTACGGCCAGATGTGGTCTCATAAGTCATTCATTATACCTAGCGAGCAATCTAACAATTTACAGAGAATGAATCTATAATGCGCTTCTATTTCTTATTTTAACAAAAAAATAGATAATAAAAATAAAAATAAACTAAGCTATATAATAAACCTATACTAAATTATACTAAATTTAAAAAATAACATCTTACCCATGCGGCATGATTGCAAGAACGCTGGCTGCGTCTCCTCGCTGGATAGCAATGCTAATGCTAAATCTATTATTACATATAATTAGTTTTTATTTATTTATTTATTTAACTTTATTACAAAAATTGTAACAGGCGGACTTAAGGCCCATGGCCTATTCTACCAGTCAACTTAAAGGTGATGCCGAAAAAAGCTAAGTTTGGAGACAAGGCGCATTCTAATTGAATCTTGAAAATTTTACCAAAATCAAATATACATACATACTATCACGTCTTTATCCCTAATGGGGCAGACAGAGCATTTTGGGTCTTGCGGTTCTATGCAGAGCCCAGGGTCGCAAGACCCAAAAGCCACTTTTAGCGTCATGGTGGGCGAGAAGATGGAAAAGCAATCAATACAGTGATGGGTTGCTAGCCGCATCGCCTGTTAACATGATTTGCATTTTTGCCCATTCCCTCGATCGGCTTTTACGATCTGCGTGGGAACAGAAGCAGCTGGTACATTCTAAGTTTTTTTTATTTCTCCCAGACCAGCATGGGAGCCAATCAAAAGTGTTCTTCTGTATTATATTTTCGCAATACTGAAAACATTATTTTCTGCTCTATCTATGTGTATTACGTTATTGTATGTATTATTATCTAGTTGTTATCTAAGCTAAAGATTCTTTAAAAATCTTACACACCAGAATATGCTTACGTTATGACATGACATCATAGAAAATTAGCATTTTTAGCAATTCATTAGAGCACTCCGATGCATCGAACTTAATTATCTTCATTCATAGCGGTGATGACGACATAGGGACGCGATACGTACAGTACAGGTACGAGTACATTTATGTATGTACTTTTCATTATTTTATTTATTTCTTTATTTTCGCTTACATGGACTCATACATTACATGGTTAGTAGGTTAATAAGTACATGAACCCTGACAGGGTGTTGCGAACTAAAAGTATGTTGTGTTGAGTTGAGTTTATATAATAATAGTGGTTTTAGATTCAGGATATGTCAAAAATTGTTAGTTATTACATTGAATGTCAGCAGAGATACATAGAACTTTTATGTTATAAATATATATAAATAATAGCCCTTAATTTCAGTTAAGTTTGATTACATTTTAATTTAATTTTAATGAGATTAAATTAAAATGTAATCAAACTTAACTGCTACTTTCTACTTACTTTCAGCATCATACCTGACCGCTCCTCTATCTATATTTTAAATTTTCTCCTAAACTGAAAATAATATTCACATGAAAATGTATATTCAGAAAGACTTCATTAAAATCTCGCTGAAAATACATTTTCATGTTAATATTATTTTCTTATTTTCAGTTTATGAAAAAATTCAAGATGTAGTTGGAGGAGGGGTCAGATATCTCTGATGCTGACTGTACATACAAGATTATCACGTGTAATATGCTAAAAACTTTTAAAGACTGAATTCAGACCAAGATACCGAACATCTTTCTCCGAGGAAGATAGTTATCTAAATAAAAATTAAATTATGTTTCTCATTTCGATATACCTTGAAATAAGAAATATAATTTAGTTTTAAGTTGAATTTATTGTTTTATTGTATACATAAAACTATTTTTTTAAATAAAAACTCATCAGCTGATCGGTCAAGTTGTATGAAAGACCTAAAATTACTTTTCATATTTCGATATATGTTCCTTGGGGAAATTTGTTCAGTATCACGGACTGAATTTATCCTTAAAATAGTTTCAATATATTTTGTTAGATCTTATACAACGTCAACGATAGTATAATTCTTAAAGTATACAACGTAGAATGGACATACCCGTAATAAATCAAACCACGCACAATACTAGATCGATATAGTATAGGTAATGGTAATAAAATGTCAGCTAATAAACAAAAAAAAAAAACCGTCATTCCCATACAAATTTCCCAGGCGGCTGCACACTTTAGTATGGAATTGCCAATATTTGCATGTTATTTTAATTTCATTTCATTATAGTACAGTGATCTAGTAAAACCCTGGTTCGCTTTATTGGTATGTTCCTTCCATGTTGAATATTTGTTTACCACAAACTTGTCCACCGGCCAGCTGATGGTGTTACCATATTTGGTCGCACCGGCGTCAGGTCAACCCACGTATGCCAGCCTTATTTCATAAGGGCATGGAGCTCCACGCTTTTTATTTCGTAATACGTAAGTTGTGCTTTTAATGCAATCGCAAAATAAGCATATTCCAGGAATTAAGCACCAGACGAAACAAACTTAAAGCATGATTAAAAGGAAAAGTACAAAAAAGGTTTTTTTCCAAAATAAATAACGAATTGCCTTCACAAAAGGTTATCAATTCGATTGTCTCTATATATACATATATTTTATGTATGATGTTATGATGCTTGGACAAATTAGAAAAATTGTTTTTTGTTTGTAATACTTATCAGGTGGTCCCATAGAAATTTTATCAAAATCAGTTGTATACTTTGGGGTCAAAGTAGGTTTTAAGTGTTGAAAAAATTCATAAACTTGATACTCGGGTGACGTCAGTCGCAGTTGTTAGTAAATAAACAAGTATTAATAGTATGTATGTACGCACGTACTAGGTATAGTATAGAATGTATTACATAACATAATTTTGTTATTTATTTATTCAAATATTCTATACCTATATCTATACTAAGAAAACAGAAAAGAACATTGAATATATTTCTAAAAAAACAATTCGGGGTGATGGAGACATAGCGCGGCGATCATTCCGGAGACGGAAAATCAGTTATTTAAATCGTTTGTCTAGAGTATAAATAAGAATGAAATTGGCTTGCAATGGATTTCTAGATATCTCAACGAAAAGCTGCTGAGTTCTGACGCGAGCTAAATTAAACCATATCGCTAACCACATTGAGTAGATATTTCTTTGAATTTTCTTACCGAGTGAGGCTTCTGTACGTGATTACTAGTACTTATTATGTGCTACAAGTTAGTTAGTTAAAAATGTTAAAATCTTCTTTGCACCAAAATATAAAGTTACAAAGTAATAGATACATAAAACAGATGTCAAAAGGCGGCCTGATCACAACTGAAACTGAAACAAAATCTTCCAGGCACCTCTCTTGTTGAAGTGACGAGAGCAAGTTTATAATTGTCAAAGGGAGTCCCGCAAGCAATTAATCCAGTTTCCAGGTACAGTTGTCCAGGCCAACTGTACCCCCGGGACGGCGCGCCATATAGGGCGGGCGGCGGCGCGGGCGACTTTTTGTAGGCACCGTTACCTCTGCGTGACATCACTGTTACTGCTAAGCGAGGACGGGTACGCTTTTTATAAATTTTATTAGGGTTCTGTAGTAAACAAGGAACCCATAGTTCGTTTCCATTATAGTTTCGCTATGACTGCCTGTCTGTCTGTCCGCCCGCGGTTTTATTCAGACTATAAGTACTAGAACGCTGTACTTTGGTGTGGGTATGTATAATAATTATGCCGAAAAAGAAGTTATCTAAAATTTGAAAAATAATTTTAGGTTGGATTCCATTCAAGTAAAGTGCCAGTATTTTTTTTACTTGACTAACTTGATCATCTTGACCATCGTGTTGGTTATCTTTAAATAGGTCTTTTAAAAATATTGTAAACTTGTGAACAGACCATATTTCGATTAAGGGGTTTTCTTCTGTTTCTGAAATATTTGGTATTAAAGTGAATTTTTTGTTAGAGTTCAGTGAGTTTCTGCTAAACAATTATATAAGGACTCGTGAAAAAAATCACAGCTGCAGGTATGAAGAAAGAAATTTAAAGGATAACTATCAGAGCTAAGTAGTTTACAAATTAAAATGTTATAGGCAATCAACTTATAAAATGTACTGAAAAAAGGAAAAAATCATACATACAAATTAAATAGAAAAATATTTTTTTGACTATTTTAGTGGCATGAATTCAATGTTGGCATTCGCAACTAAGGAACCATTGCCCGACACGCACTTGGACAATTATCATATATTTTGAATACCAAGAACGACCAGACTATGACACCTCTCCTGCCCATCGTGCCCTACCAGCCTACCAGCTGCACTAAGCGTGACCCATACGAGGCCCCAGACAACGCTGTGAAAGTGGCAACCTGCTGGAGGGACAAATTTGATTTTATTTTAAGCTTTCGACACGAGAAGAAAAAGAAGAGTCCAGAAGATAAGACAAAATTGTAATATTTTCTTAATCATTGTCGTAATACTAATAAATAATATAGAATAAAATAATAGGTAACTACCGGATAAATTAAAAAATATCAGGTTTATCATAGTTTAGCACATTTTTTTTCTAAAAGTATTTTGTTAAGTAATAAATAAATTTATAGGGACAAATTACACTGATTTAGTTTAGTTAGATTTATTTATTATTTATTTATACTAACATATTACAAAAATAGGTACAACAGAACATTAATTAGAATAATTAGATCCAAAGTAAGTAAGAATATGAAACAGGTATTTCCTTAGGTAAGCCGTAATATAATAAAAATGACTAATAAAAACGGCCTGAAAAGAAATACGTCACGTTGAAAAACGTTGCGAGACATTTAGTTCTTAGAATTCTCGTAACGCTTTTTCCTTCTTTTTTAACAACTGGTTGCGAAACAGTTGCCAAAGCGGCTGGAGGGGTTTCATTGTTACATATTCGAGTGAAAAAACTCACCTAAAAGTATGCATCGCATTTCGGGTTTCGTGGAAACCCGCGAGTGACTCGTTATATATTGAGTTCAATTTAAATATACTTAGCGGGAGTATAAATAACGTCAGTCCGTTTTCTATATCGGGAAACGGGCTCAATTGAGAGCTGTGTACGTATAAAATAAATTCAAACACCGTTGTTTTCTATGCTGGTGGTATAGAATCATGACTAGGAAGATAGACGTTTGTGAAGAACGTCGTTATTTTCGTCTGAGAAAAAAGTAAAAACGGTAGAATTTTCCAGCTGTGCTTCCCGCAGATTGAATAAGAGCCTCACGAGGAATAGGCAAAAATCTCGAGGGATCATGTCGATAGGACGGTGTGGCTTGAAACCCATCACTATTTTCATTCTATTTTCCACCTACATGCTCACAATAAAACTGGCCAAAAAAAGTGGCCTTTAGTCTCATGGCACTAGGCTCTGTCTACACTGTACACTGTTGATTTATTGTATTATTATTATTATATTATTAAGAGTCCGTTAGATCCCATTGTTGGGCAAAGGCCTCCCTCTCGGCTCGAGAGGGATTTATTGTAGTAATGTGAATAATTTTGTTTAAAAAGCAAAAATAAAAAGATATCATTTCAGGGCAACCGAATGTACCGAAAGGATAAAAACGGGACCCTGTTACTAAGACTCCGCTGTCTGTCTGTCACCAGGCTATATTTCATGAACCGTGATAGCTAGACAGTTGAAATCACAGATTATGTATTTCTATTGCCGCTATAAGAACAGATACTAAAAACAGAAGAAACTTAATATTTAAGTGGGGCTCCCATATGATACAACAAACGTGATTTATAGATAATGGTACTTACTTCGTACCGCACAAATCCAAGTCACACTTAGCCGGTAATTTTTGTTTTTGTTTATCGAATGATTTGTAACAATAGGTAGTAATACGTTACTCATTCTGCACTTAAAATAGAGTTCTTAGCTAAAGTTAATATGGACAGTAATGAATCAATTTCTGCGAATAGATATAGGAATAGTCATTTACTGACAGAATAAAATAAAAAGAATAACATGAAAAATACATAAGTATATTCATACTTATGTATTTTTCATGTATAATATGGGCCAACGAGATACCTGGACTGGCCGTCTACCTACATATATCTTGAATTTTCTTATAAACTTGAAATAATATTACCATATTTTATTAGTTTATTATCGGGTATTAAATTACTTGTGTTTTTTGGGAACTTTAGGTATTTAAATACAAGCATTTTGGAGATATCAACTTTAGTGAAAATGTATATTTAGAAAGACTTTATTAAAAATCTTTCTGAATCAGTACACTTTTTTATTTTACTATAGAAAAATAATATTTAGAAGGAATTTAGATATTAAAATCTTTCTAAATATACATTTTCATGTTAATATCATTTTGAGTTTAAGAGAACATTCAAGATATTGGTAGAGGGCCGGCCCAAGTATATCATTGGCTGACTGTACATAACAAAGCTTCCTTTTGAACATGTTATTCTATTTGTAAAGTTTAAAACACCTATAAACCTGCGTACCTTTAGGGCTTTTACGTACGACACAGGTCGCTGACAGGTGTCGTATACTGTCGCTAGTAGTAGTCGCTAAGGTATAAAAATAATGATGTAATGTTAAAATGTTCCATGATTATGTCAAGGTATTTAATATTCTTTTTTTTACTCTTAATACTCGATGCTGCGTAGAAATCCGAATGGAACTAAAAAGGAATGAAATTGTGCGTGCGGATGGACTGCTCCTTTTCCCAATGAACACAACGTTAGAATTTAAGAAAAAATAATACTAACATCGTGATATTGGTATTTAAAAAAAATTAACCTCAGTTAATGGAAACTTGTTTAATAAGTTTGTTTATGAAACGCAATACAGATAAGGATGACATTCTTTTTGTCTCATCAGGTAGATTACAAAAAAATATTGTATACGTATTTTTTCTTTACTCTGATTAGCAAATAATTACGAAGAAATATCGCATTACGTTACGCTTCGTCTATCGCCCCCCCACCCTGAAATTCCGATGAGCTTTTTTTGTGAATTTTTACTAGGTACTTTTATAATCCAAAAAATAAGGATTTTTTATATTTAGGTAATCTGACTGGCAGATAAAAATAAATAAATTATGGACTCATTCTATGCATCCCTACTCATTAATTCCTGCGAACTGAAAGACCACTGAAGGACAGAATAAGAACATTACGACCTGCGGCCGGTGACACGACCACGATTAGCTCACAACTTCTGTGTTGGTCGTTTTGCATCGCTGGTTAATACGTGGGATTTTTTTTGTACAAGTTGTGTAGGTATGGATGTTTATAATATTTTACGACTGCAAGATTTCATGCCAGAAAGCTAAAGTTTTTGTTTAATGCCGCATTTACACATTCGCGCGAATCGCGAGGTGAATGACGAGGCGAATAACGAACACGTATATGTAAGTAAACAGTGAGTTCGCTATGCACCTCGCGATTCGGCTCGCGATTCGCGTCTTCGTACCGCGTTTACACATTCGTGCGAATAAAAAACACGAATGTGTAAATGCGGTGTAAGGATTTCATGACTCATAATTTATTGGTCTGCCATGTTGGTCTGGGTGCAAAGAAAGAAATAAAAGAATAGATACAGGTGCTTCTAAGGGAATGAAAAATCTACGAACAATTCAGTTCAATATATGTGATTACTATTTCTAATTACCGTTTTTAACCGACTTCCAAAAGAGGACGAGGTTATCGTGTCCTATAAGATTTTTTTTTATGTTGAATTTTATTCGTAGACACCTAAACTGATTTGGAAAATTCTTTTTTTGTTTGAAATTGTATACTTGCGCAGTGGTCCCATAGAAATTATATCAAAATTGGTTGTGTAGTTTGGTGAAGTCGGTTTTTATTTTAGTTTTGAAAAGTTCCAGTGAGGGCTTTTTTGTTTCAAGAATCTATATCAGCAGTAATACCCCGCGATATTCATAATAGTAGATTATTAACCAAGGGGATAAAGCAGTGTCTTCTGTCGCGGGTGACGACTTAAATCGCGAGCGCAACGAAGGACTCGAGGTTTACTCCCGAGCGAAGCGAGGGAGTTAAATACTTAAATCACGAGCGAAGCGAGGGATTTAGGACGAGTCCTGAGTGTAGCGACGGATTTAAGTTCACCCAAGACTAAGACAGCTTTATCACCGAGGGAAATACTCTACTTTTCGTACCATTTGCGAAAAAAATAAAGACAATAATAACAAGAGATAAGCATTTATTAATTAATTTATACCCAGATACTTAAAAAATACAAAATGCTTTACGTTCTAAATAAATATAGGTACGCAGAAAACTAGGCTGTATGTGTGAGACGCAAATGGCCCTTTGCTTTTTCTTTTTGGAAAACTAAACAGCTGGTGTAAACTAAACAAACAATAACGGGAGTTTTTGGCGGGAAGTCAAGGGGTTCAGTTGAAATTTGCTTTAAATTGTTTTGCAAATTGATTCTAGTGGACTTCATAATATGAAATTGGTGTAGTTTTAATCCTTATTCTCACGGACAATATGTGAAATTTTTAAAGTGGACAGTCATTGTGCGGCTGTAGTGATATTTAATATCACTACAGCCTAGTCACACATACAGCCTAGTTTTCTGCGTACCTATATAATTTATTTGCGGACTGCGGTTGGACGCCGTCCGCCACTCAATCGGCTATTAAAACCAGTGGACTCCCTTGAAGCAATCAAAGGACCTATACCAACCTTCGATTGTATAGTTAGGGTTAGGATTCGGAATAAATAAGAGATAAATGAAGATGGGCTCTAAAGGACTAGTATCCAGAGCCGTAAATTAATTTATAAAAAAAAACAAACAATTTCATGGCTTGATTTAGTTGTTTATTTTATGAAATTTAAGTGGTTATGTGGATTTTGCGGATACATGTTGTCGATTCAAAATCGTTATTTTTTTACGCTTAACAATATAGAAATGA
Organism: Acrobasis consociella; assembly: GCA_963555685.1. Taxonomy (NCBI): domain Eukaryota; kingdom Metazoa; phylum Arthropoda; class Insecta; order Lepidoptera; family Pyralidae; genus Acrobasis; species Acrobasis consociella. The sequence goes on along the minus strand of OY743122.1, from coordinate 4,837,922 downwards.
TTTCAATCATTTTTAGTTCAATATAAATTTTGGTAAGTATTCCAAACTTAAACCACATTCTCCCCCTAGAGGATGAATGAAATTCAGTACAATTTTCTTTCCCTGTTTTCATTCTTGGTCTAGAGGCTGAATGAAATTTAGTACATTTTTCTTTCCCTGATTTTATCAGATTGAAAATGACTATTATTATGTTCGCTTTTTGTGCTATAGAATGTGACTTTTTTGAGCAATTGGTACGAAAAAAATCTTATAGAATAACGCTATTGGTTTAGGGAGTATTGTTTTTAATCGCGTAAAAAGTCTGTACTCTTTAAATTGGAAATATACTCCCTACATTACTGATTTAGCAAGGCAGATTTTTTATCGAGTTTTTATTTAACAAAGCGTTTGTCCATAATTTTTAATAGAATACAAACATTTGTTTACTTACGAAACGACGAATCTTATAAACCGAGGAAAGTGGCTTTTTCTTATACAATGATGATGCAAAATAATGAACAAAAGCGAGATTACGTCGCACAAAGGACATAAAAGAGCCCAGAGCCGCGGCTGATCCGCGATAATGTCAAAAACCCTGAGTTTATAAGCCCTGCGGTCAGGGAATGACGAATTGCGGCGCTTTTCTTTGATACCTAATTTATTTTTCTCTTTATACAGATTATAAACGATATGAGGTTTCTTTCTGAACGCATTTCCCTTTTTTAAGCCTTTGGATTAAATATTATTTTCGGTTACCTTTATTTCTCGACTTATTAGGTCTGTGCATGTCGTTTAGTAGGTAAATATCCTTGCAAGTATTCATCTTCTTCTTCTTCTTATTACAAGCTTTTATTGAACTTGCAATGTATCTTGGATATATATGTTGTTAGGTCAAATCTTTCAATTACATTTTCAACCAGTTATCCTCATCCGATTTAGCTGAAATTTTGTATACTTTTGTAAATCGGATGATAATACAATATTATGAAGTGTTCTGATGATGGAGACTAAAGATATTCGACTGAACTCATTGAGTATGACTCGTTTGATTTGTCTTGAAGAGTCCTTAAGGCTCCTCCTTGCGCTAGCGACCTTGAAAACACAAAAAAAATAATTTCTCTTTCTGTAAGTGAGATTCCCCCCGTCGATTTCCCGTCACTTTTTCAAAGTCGATAATCACGTACCTAGAAATTGAGTTGGAGGTGGTCGTGTGCTCTGGAGTGGGTATTGAGACGGTTTAATAAGATTATAAAGCTGTTACTGACTTAGGACTTAAAGTCCACTGTTAGACATAGGCCTCTACCAAGGATTTCCAAAATTACCTCTCTAGAGCGGCCTGCATTCATCACTTTCCACCGACCTTGGTCAGTCGTCTGACTACCTTGTGGGTCCGTAATTCCTCCAACGATTAACATGATTCCTATCTCTCCAGAAGTGTACTTAATAATATTCCTTCAGTTACTCGCTCTTTTGTTTAAAATTGACGTAAAGCTAAAATAACCTTTTGGATGGAGTTCAGTGGGTTAAAGTACTCTTATCTGCTAGAATCCACGAATTCAATTCACTGGACGCCTTATCTCCTAACTTGTGATCTTTGCTATGAGTTCGCAGCGACCTTATTTCTATATTTGTAAACTTTGAGATTGCGAGATTTGTCGTCGGTTTATCGTTTCTATCTTTTTTACCCCGACATAAAAGAGGGGTTTTATAAGTTATAAGTTTGTTGCTAATGTATGTCGGTCTGTCGTTTGTCTGTATGTGTGTCTGTGGCATCGTAGCTCTTAAACGAATTCGGACAAGTAATTTTTTTTGTCAATTAAGGCAAGAACTTTTATTTTAAATTAAGTTCCGATTTATGTGTGTTTTTCCGAATAGGTTCATTATTTTACTCAAGAAGTCCACTGCTGGACATAGGCCTTCCCTAAAATGATTGATGGGATAAAGTTAAAATAAAATCAACTAAGGTGATTTACAGGCTGTTCCACCTCGTTAAGCCTGGTTTAGACTGCTATTTATATGCATCATTCATCAATATAAATGAAATCATATATTCCATGTTTACACTTTACATACGAAAAAATTTAAGCGAAATAAAATCTCAAGTTAGTTTTTCAAAAGAGTAAATATGCACTATAAATGATATTCAATCTTTCTGTTACAGATGCCACTAACAATTTGATATCGGTAGCGAGTTCAGCCCACGAGACTGGAGAACTAGCCATAGTAGTTCGAGGACCACATGGAAGAAGCGCCAGAAGAGAAGAGCTTCTGCATGTGAAGGGAGCAGAAGATGATGCTATCTCACTTTACTATAACAAGAAAACAAATAAAGGTAAGTCATTGTCAATATCGTCATATCATAGCGATGCTGACGAGACCATTGATAGCCATAGTAATAAGAGGTAATCATGAAATTAGTACAAAAAAAGAAAGAATTACACGTGAAAGCTGCAGAAGATGCTATCTCTTTCGTCTACAACAAGAAGACTAAAAGATCACATATTGCTAAAATAGTAGGAATGATGCTTGCTTTACTAGACTGTTGAATTAGCTATAGTTGTTGGAGGCGGCCCCCAGGTAACTAGGCGCAGCCTGAGGCCGAAGGCGAAGCCCTCCTGCAAGGCCGCAGGCAGAGCTCCCCCCATTGCCCCCCTCAAGTATTTTTCACGAGGTCGTTGGCCGAGTAATGCGAGCCCGGGTGTTCGAGTTGCAGGTGAGGGCGAAGCTCGAGCTACTTCCACCAAGCACTGCGTCGTTTTTTTTGGCAATCCAAGATGGCCGCCGATAATCAACTGCTTGCCAGACTGCTTGCAATTTGGCCGAGAATCGACATCTACCTCTATATGTATTTTTCTACGCTGGCGGGCAGTTTTTTAATTTTTTTTTCTATCCTGACTGGCAGATTTTAACAATTTTCTGAACTGGAACCATATCTTAGCCTACCTCAAAAGCCGCACGACAAACCGAGGGCTGCTTGCAGCCCGCGCAGCACCCGAATTACTAGTATACCTATATAAAAATTAATCCTTATTTTCGTTAGTCACGCCATAGCGCGTGAACGGCAGGACCGATTTAAATGAAATTGGGTATGGATATCGTTTAAGACCCGGGAAAGAACATAGGATAGTTTTTATCCTGAAATTCCCACGGGGTGCGAAGCCCGCGGGCACAGCTAGTTAGCACAACTAAAAAAAAGTATATCATCCTCAATAGTTCTCTTCTAAGAAAAAAATATATTCGTCATACAAAATGTTCAAGGTAACGCTCTGAAAAAGGTACCCTCTATGAATATAAAAATATCAGCTTACTGATGGATCGTATCTCTAATACAATATCAACTTTCGAAGCACTATAAAATATACATGTATTTTTTTCCAGTTTCCTTGGAGAGCCTCAACGGCGGATTTCTCCGCTCTGTCTCTTGGGGTCTCGGTTCTCACCCCAAGTCGACCCTTGTGTTGGTGGCCACCACCAGCAGGGTTAAGCTGATAGTCGGCTGCCATACATTGCACTGGCACCCTATGGCAAGCAAGCATAATATGATTGCCTTGTTTAGCAATCTCAAGTTGAAACTTGTAAGTAATTTTATTTAATTACCAGGTCTTTTGGTCTGGTCTGCAGGAGCACTACTTGCTAGAGTAGCCAGTGGACTTGGCCTACACTCTCCTCGCAGGCCAGAACTGCCTCCGTGGTTTAGTGGTTAGAGCGTTCAGCTCATACCCGGAGGTCGCGAGTTCGGTTCAAGGCAGGGCCAACGACTTTGTGTTGTTGTGCTAGTTTGGTTAGGACATTGTAGGCTGATCACCTAATTGTCTGATAAGTAAGATGATCCGTGCTTCGGGGGGCACATTAAGCCATCGATCCCGGTCACTGTCTTTGACATTGGTCGTTACCTAAAACCATGTCAGAGGCCTTTAAGGCGGTCTAAAAACTCTGGCACTAGTGCTGACACACGATAAGAAAAAGATGGCCAAACGGGTTGGAGAGGTCTCACTGATGTTTATAAGCTTTGTTTAGCTTGTATTTCTAAGTCGCCTTCTACGACATTCACGGGAGGTATTGGAGTAGCCCCATTCTACTCTACTGGAAACTACACGGCATCCAAGTATTATTTATTTCTAGTTTATTATATATAGGACGTAGAAATGGACTCTTACTTCAAAGCGGCACCTCCCGACAGAAGTGCGTAGCTACGTGCTTAACTCGCTATTCTGTTTTTTTAAGGATCCGTACCCCAAAAAATAAAATCTGTGTCCGTCTGTCACCAGGCCATGATAGCTAGACAGTTGAGATTTTCACAAATGATGTATTTCTGTTGCCGCTATAACAATAAACACAATAAAATAAATATTTAAGGGGGCTCCCAAACATACAACAAACGTGATTTTTTATACATAATTAATTGTACCCTTCGTGCGCGAGTCCGACACGCGCTTTATTTTTTCATGTGGGAAGAATATTTCGGTACTACCTACGAGTATTAAAACGATTTGACAGCGATATTACGGAGCTCAATCTTAAAAAGATCATTTTCCGTTAAACTGCCATTATACCTTCGTTCGATTTGATTATTGACTCATAAATCTTTGAATTCCAGTATCACGAAGAAAATGCTCCAGTTGAGGTTTACAGTAGTGAAAGAGCTGCTCTGGACTCATTGAGCTGCGACCTACAAGAAGGTCTCATAAAACCTCCAGCATTACTTACTGTAGACGATCCGGAATCAGACGTGGAAGAAGTCAAAGATTTCCAAGACAAAGACGCTAGAAGGAAGAGAGAGCAAATGCTTGGAGACGATTACAGAACGGACAACAATTATATTGATACTCAAGGATCGCCTCAACCTAACGCGCAGAGGGGAGATATACCGTCTAGTGTGATTGAAACTTGTGATGGTAAGATATTTTATCAATTCTGTTTTTAAGCACTCAAGGGTTTCTTACACAAGTGAGGTTTTGTCTTTTTCATCAATACCTACTTTAAGGATCATTAAGGTTTACTGTTAAGGGGGTACCTACATTATTTTTGTGGGTCCAGTGTTGCCCCCGTTTGTAATAAATTAGATGAAAGAAAACGGAAATATAAAAAACGAAGATATTATTTAAAATTTTGGTCTTATATAGCCCTAGATAACCCTTCAAACTATTTTATGAAGTACTGTTTACAATTTAACTGGACCCTGGAAATGTATGTAATATTAGGCTTTCTTTGTGTTCAAATAAATATACTTTAAGTATCGTCAACTTTGGTAAACTGTCGTCTTTACAGGTAACGCAGAAGTTTGGTACAGTTAAATATAAATTAAGTACACAGGATGTATTGACGACAGGAAAAGACATAAAATTAATCCATAAAATTGTGAAACACGTGATAATTAATGCAGTAAAAGTTATAATTTTAGTCATAATTTTAGATTTATTCTTGTAAACAAAACAAATAGTTTTATGTACCTATAAAATGTATTTTTTTTATTCTGCCTATTTTCTTAGATTTTTATTTAAATTAAAATATAAGAAAAATTGTGTCTTCAAAGAAATAGTGAGATAGAAGAATCCGATGATTCACATCACATGTAGTTACAAATACCTGTAATCGCGAATTTGATGGGTCCATCTCTTTTCTACAGACGAAGTGGTACGCCAACTGCAAATGCTGCGGCAGACCATAGACCATCTGCGCAACGAGATCGCGGGCCAGAAAGGCACCATCGACAACCTGAGAGGCCAACTCCGACAGTGCTGCAACAACCAGCCCAGAGTCGAAACCTGCACTGGGTCTACTTGCTATGAGGGTTACTAAGCATTTATAAGCACTTTCTCTATGTTTTAAAATATCTTCTTTATGAAGACTGTTATTCTTTATGGTATCTTTATTGATATTAAAACTTTCAAAATCTTTGTAAATCAATTTTTCATCTTAAATATCTTCTGTATCAGAATTTATAATGTTATCTTTTATATTTTGATTTTTGCTTTTAGTAGGAACTTTATTATTGAAAACTAGCTAAGTCTCAATCTCTTCAATCTAGTCTTCTATTCACAAACTTAAGTAAATCGATCTTTATATCCATAATCCATTTTATTGGACTGTCACAGTTTTCGTATCAATAATTACCTAATTTTTTAAATCTTCTGTTGGATTCTTGAATTTATTGCATTTATCTAGTTACTAACATTGTCATCTTCTATTTTAGATACATAAGGTTACCAACTTCAAGAAGCTTACCATTAATTGTACTTAAAGGTAAATCAAGCAACTGTGTGGGTTTTTATTAAATGTTTAGAATGTGTTCGTTGTTTTATTTGTAAGTGTCCTCCTAAGCCTACCGAGTGACTTGGCACCCACTACGTTGCTTGATCGACCTTTAGTTTACTAATGAATATTAATTAAAATTCGGTAGTGGGGCTTAGTGACTCTGTAGGCTGATTTTAATAAACATTTGTCGTAATACTATGAATCAGTTGCAGAAATATGAATGAGTTAATGCATAATGAACATTTTGCTTATACAGATTTGTTTCGAATGTGAATCGACGTAGTGGTCACTTTGCTAGTCCGCCATCCAGAAGTTCCCCGGTTCGATCCTCGGTCAGGGCAAATTGGGAAATGGCCTTTTTCAAATTGTCCTGGGTCTTGGATATTTATTTGTATATGTATTTGTTATAAATTATAGTATCGTTGGGTTAGTATCACATAACACAAGTCTCGAACTTACTTTGGGGTTAGCTCAATCAGTGAAATTTGTCTCTAAAAAAAGAAAATCGGAAATATTTGCTACGTTTCGAATCCCAATGGATTCGAACCCACGCTTACTTACGTCTCTACCGTAAGTGATGACTTCGAAGCTTGTTGGTTTTTTTCATCACATATTATTATTATACTACATAGTTTGAAGCAAATGTCGAGCATTGTAATATAATACAAAATGATTGAATTAAAACACAGGAACACATAAACCTTATCTAGTAAAAATCTTACAGTCATAAGCAGGCTCTTGAAAGTCTTAATTAAAATTTTTAGAACTGATTAGTGTCTACTGACTTATTCAATCAAAAAAAAGAAATTCTTACGGACAAAGTTATTATTACTAAATTGACGAATTGGGGCAGAAATCAGAATACGTAATTTTATTGGAATATCTTCAAAATGAATACTGTTATTGTTAAAACGTTTTTTCGTAAAAGTGTTTTTGAATTCCAGGAAAACGAATCGGTATTCAACTGGGAACCTGTTATTTTTCTCTAGTATTATTCTGTTCGCAGCAATCGTGAATGTTTTTTGTTTCGCTAGCGGCTGTCAATCCGGCAGTTTGAGTCTCCCAGGAATAGTGATAGGGAAGTGGAATGGGCTAAAAATAAATTATATTTTTTATTCAAATAAATTATATCTGATAAAAAGCCACAAAATAATGTCACATATAACTGATTACTATCCATTTAGAAAGTGATTTTAGATTTATAAATAAAAATGACAGTCCGGTATTTCATACAATTCCTATAGAAAATGTTGTCGTAACAATAAAGGTCAATTTACACACTGCTTTATTGCTTGTTGCATAGAATTTTACTAAAGCAATAAATTATTTGTATGGCTGACGTTTTGTTTTTAGGTCAAGCGAGTCATCTTTTGCTTCAATTGAATTCTATGCAACAGCACAGGTATGGCACTTCATAGAAGCGGTGTATAATTTATGCCTACTACTACTACAAATGAAATTATACATTCGTACACACATAGACATAGAATTTTTTTACTTAGTATGGTAGATCTATGCGTACACACGACAAAGTATGTGTCGTCCGCTCAACAATCTTGGGAAGGCGAAAACGGGGGAGGGGCGCGAGGTCGGGGACGCATAAATTCGCAGGACCTTACAAGATACCGTTATTCTGTAACAGGCTAGAAACATGCAGTGTGTAAGTGCGCCTTATCATTATCTCACTAATGTTTGTTACTTTTGCTTCATCTAAACTCATCAATCTCTTCATACATGCCCTTCGGGTACGGGTACTTTTTACCTCTCCTTTTTTTAGAACATCTGCAATAGGTTAGGTAAGGTTCTGCTTTAGGTTTGTCAGGATCGTAGCAAGTGGAGGTCCATAGTCTCTGCCTACCCCTGCGGGAAACAGGCGTGATATTATGTGTGTATGTATATGTCGCAGTTGAATTGTATAATCCGTTGTTATTCAAAGGCTCTAGCTGTTTGGCAATACAACTCGGTTTTGTAAAACAGCTGAAAATTTTTCAGCTCGATTGTCCATGAGTTACGTAATTACGTTTAACAAAACAGCTAGCGTTGAGATGACATATAGGGTTACCATTATTGAATAAAACTGTGTTACCAAACAAAATAATATATGAGGGGACAATAGTTGTTCTTTATTATATTACTCGTGGGATGGAAATAAAACCTCAATTCAACTTCTTACTAAATAATTCAGTCTTCAACATCATAAAACACCAATGAAGAATGATAATCAGCTCGATGCAATTGGATATAGAAATTTTGTAAACCCGACAACTCAATGGCGTAGCGATTTCTTACGGCCAATTGATCCACGTTAATTTTCCATCTTGGCGGAAGGCGGGCGTCGAAATAACAATATGGGATCCAAGCTAAAGGTCTGCTTTATTCTTTTCAATCTTTTACACTTCAAAATCACAAACGATGCCCCCGATGTCTGTCGATAAAAACAGCTTAGTCCCGAAACGCGGCAAAGAATTTACTTTTTGGGAGGCCATATTTGTTGTTATGACACTGACACTTCACAAGCCACAAGTGGCAGAATTCCGAACTAATCGTTCTACAATCTTACGTTAGCTAGTTTGTTAAACGTAACACATTGGACGATCTAGCTGAATGATTTTCAGCTATATTACAAAACCGAGCTGTAATGCCAAACAGCTAGAGTTTTTGAATAACAGCGGATTATACAATTCAACTGCGACATATATATGTATGTGTGTATGTATGTTTGTTACTTCTTCACGCGCAAAAGGCTGGACCAATTTTATAAAATTTGGTATGCAGAAGCTGACACCCTGGAATAACACTTAGGCAACTTTAGGCGCGGGTAATCCTTATACTTACTAATATTATAAATGTGAATGTGAGTTTGTATTTTTGTTTGTTTGTTACTACTTCACGCTTCAACCACTGAACCTATTCAGATGAAATTTTGATATGGATATACTTTGATACCCAGGGAAGGACATAGGATAGTTTTTATTCCGAAATTTCCACGGGGAGCGAAGCCCACGGGCACAGCTAGTTAGATATAAAATACTAAAGCCAGCAATCCAACTAAAATTCTAAGCTAAAACCTAAATGTGAAGTGGCAATATTGATACAGGGGTGGAATGCCGGAACATCCCGACGGGGGTGCAATGTGGCCCGTGTCCCGAGGGCACGGAGGGGGACGGCCGCCGCTGCAGGCCCATCACGTGCGACAGGAGACCTTGCTCCAGAGGTACGTTCATTTATATGCTGCCCACATCATCCTACTATTATCGAGCTATGTATAGGTAATTGTACTGTACATCCTTGAAAGTTTAATGCAACAATAGAATAGTATCCTATCCTTTGTATTTTTAAGAAAATAAAACGTCATATCGATGATCTTTGTAATCATAATACGAGTATATAGGTACCCATTTGGACGTATAGTAATTTTAGATTTATTGATGCAGAAAAACTGATGTCAAAAGAGCTATTTAACTCCAAGTAATTATGATGTTGGTTCGATTCCCAGCCAAGGCAGGTTGAAAAATTGTCTTTTTAAAATTATCCTGGGTCTTTATTGTCTCATTATGCTGACCGTCTTACGGAAGACACGTTGAGAAGTGGCTGTCATCATTATATGGTAGTCGTCAAGCTTTGTAAGACTATTTTAGGAAAGAAAAATCTGACACCAGTGCTGGCTATGTATTTATTCATTCATTAATTTAACTTGTTTTGTCCCATTGTTGGGCAAAGGTCTCTTCCGTCTTCTTCCACCTATCTCTTTACAGTGTTAGGTTCGTCCATCCTTTTTAAATGCGACGAGTAACTGTAGTATTCTTGATTAAGTAATTTTGAAAAAGATTCTAAAATTAGGGTTCTGATTTACCAGATGAAGAAACTCAGTATTGTAATGTTTGTTCAATTTCAGGTGAATTCTGCGTAGACAGCGACCGCGGGTACCGTTGCCAGCGATGTCCAGGGGGGCAGACCAGCGACGGCCAGACTTGCATCTCACCTTGCAGCTCCAACCCTTGCTTCGGAGGCCGTGAGTACCTTCTTGGTTCATATCAGTCGCTGTTGCTTGAAGTAAGCCTTCCCAAAGGTTTTCCAAGACGACTGAAAGGAAGCGACCTGTATCCAGCGTTTTCTTGCAGCCTTGCTATGGTCGTCCATCCACCTAGAAGGTGGGTGTCATACGATGCGCTTGTGGGTATGTGGCCATCTCCGCCATTTAAGTACCTTTCTGTTTCATCGGCCAGGCATCGGTTCTTCGTGTTAAGTGCCCCACCTACAGCTACTTCAATGTGTTTTTTTTAGCCATCATTAATTACCATAGTAGGGCAAAGGCCTCCTCTTGATGTTTCTAGCTATTTCGATCTTTAGATACAATGTCTTATAATCTTCTAATCCCAGTACACTCACGATTACATCCTTACATGTGCTGATTACACTTTCCAAATTTTTCCTTTCCACAGTCAAGAGTCAATAGTCATCAGAAGTCGGCGTAAACCGACCAATTTGCAGCGAGTCCTTTAGTCGTTTCTTAGACATCCAGGGAAAGATTCTATTCCAGAAAACCACAAGCCACATGTGCCCCTACACTTATAACATCACATTGAAATTAAAGATACTATAATGGCTTTATGAAATAGTAGATTATTCGTCGATGCATTATGAAAAAAAGAAGTAGCAGTAGAAAAATTGTTATCCATGGAAGTTAGTGATTTCAAAGTAACTTGTGTAACATTGGTGTTGGTGCAGGTGTCCAGTGTCAAGACCTTGCTGACGGCAGCTACCGATGTGCTTCTTGCCCTCCCGGCTACCACGGCAACGGCGAACAGTGTTACAGGCTGTCCTGCAGCCCAAACTCATGCTATCAAGGTAAGTGTTTGTTTATAAAGTCTTACTTTACTACTAGGTACTTACTGAATAAACAATTAATACATGGATTTATACTATTTCAATTTGTGTTTCAGCGAAACAATTTTAATATATTTTTATTTCATTCTTTTGCCAGGAGTGGAATGTCAGGAAACTGCTGAAGGTCCTCGCTGTGGCTCCTGTCCCCAAGGGTACAGTGGTGACGGCAAGCGCTGCCAACACGTGTGTGACTCCCACAGACCGTGCGGCGACAGGCCGTGTCGGCCGATAGGCCATAGTCCGTTCTATGAGTGCGAATCTTGTTCCAGTGGATATGAGTGGAACGGTAAGTTACCGAGACTTTATGGAAGAAATAAAAGGTTTTGTTTGTTACAGCTCAGTTTTATAGAACATCTGAATATCGTTCATCTGGATTATCACTTAGACATTTAGACGTAGTTATCACCTACATTGAGAACTTACTAGTGCTGCCCGAAGCTGTTATCACTAGTTTTTCAGAAAATGTATTTTAGCTGATACCTTCATAAAGTTTCCAAACATATATTTAACAATAAATGATTCGTCGTGTGGTTTCCGGCAAAGTAGAATAGCACCACTCCAGGATTTTCCGTGGATGTCGTAGAAGGCGACTTTGGGAACAAAAGCTAATCAAAGCTTATAAACATCAATGAGACCTCTCCAACCCGTCTGGTCAGCGAGGAGAGTGTAGGCCAAGTCCTCTGACTGCTCTGGTCAAATATGGCTCTGGTAGTATATAGAGGGTGGTGCTCCTGCAGTGGGGACTACAAAGACCTGATGATGAAGTGATTGCTGATTGGCCAATAGATCCATGATGGATCTGGACATTGGATCTACTGAGATTGATTAGGAATAAAAATTCTCATCAGATACAGTTTCATAGAAAACATATCTACTGAGAAAAAATATCTCACTAGATCCATGATGGATCTGGACATTGGATCTACTGAGATTGATGGAATCTTTTTCTATTGCGATTCTGTCAGGCGTGTATAGGCATTTCGACCATGTACGTACAGATTCAGTGAATACGAACAATGGAATATTCGGATAGCATGAACTACACGTAGCAATTACCTCCATTTAGACGTTACAACGTGCTGCCATGCTGCATCCATGTTCGACATTCACGGGATATCTGTATTTTAGTTCATATCTAAAGTTTACAATTTTTAAAGCACTTTGCGTTAGACGTATTTTACATTTTATGAGAAGCAGGATTATTGTCGTTGTATATTTTTGATAAAAATTACAAAATACTCATCCGTTAACGTGGAGTTATACGATGTGTATTTTGTAAATTACTCCAAATAAAGTATCACGCTACATTTTTCTTATATTCTTTGAGTACTTAACATTTTTTCTTTTTAATAAACCTATATATTGTCTTGCAAAAAATTATAACAACAAGAAATTTTTACAAAAAATTTTAGGTTACAAATGTACGGATATCGACGAGTGCGACCTAATCCGGCCATGTGACGACCTGGTGTCCTGCCGCAACGAGGAAGGCGGGTTCACCTGCGGCGCCTGCCCGCCCGGGTACGAGGGTAGCTCGGGGTGGAGAGGCTCCGGAGATGAGAAGAGGAGAGAGCAGTGCGTGGACATCGACGAGTGCAGCGACGGCCGAGCCAACTGCCCCAGGGCTAGACTCTGTGTGAATACGCCGGTAAGAACAGCACAGTGTACTCTCTTTGTCTCTTTCTTCCGGTCTGCCTGTCTAGCTACGAAGACAGAGATGGAGACAAGCAGAGTAGCAATGTCCAAGTTTATTTTCCCAAAGTCAGAATTTTCGTGGACACGCCGGTAAGATGCACAATGCATAGCATACTTGGTTGCATCTCAGCTAGTCCCTGACCTTGCTCTGAATCAAAAATCGATTAGCTATACCTACATGCATATCAAATTTCATGAAGCTCCATCCAATCAAAGTTTACTCGAGTTATCGTCGAATTAACACCAGGCAAAGCCAACAAAGTTCTGCGAGAATACTTCAACTTCGTTGGCTTTGCCCGCTTCTTCCTTATTAGATATTTCATTGATTGCGTCTCTCTTTTCCAGGGCTCATACACGTGTGTGCCTTGTGGTGGCAACTACTACGTCAACACGACCCGGCCCTGCTACCCACGGGACTATGATGCCGAGTCCCTGGTCCTTCGCTGCGACCCTGCCTACTGTCGCCGGTACAACGCTGTCTGTGGTTATGGCGCCAAGTGCATATGTGCGGTGAGTTGTGTTCTGTGATGTGCATCTTGGGAAATTGGGAAGTTTTTGTCTTCGATTCTATGGATAAAGGTGGCCAGTCTGCGAGCAAGATGATACATTGCCATTTAGTAGATAGGTAATCTCATAAATGCGAAAAGAAATTGGTTCAATCGGGGATAAAGTTACCGCGTCTCTTTGTGATGCAAAGTTGGCACTCGCGCCATTTGCGGCACTCACTCTGCTAAACTTCAAAGTGAATAGATAGGATTACCTGTCGCTGAGTTGTACTGAACTAAAAAAAGGATGGTCCATTTTTTATTTTCAACTTTCGGGTGATATTTGAACAAAAGTTAATTTCTGTTGACAAAAACACCAATCGCAAAGGAAATAAAACGAGTACATTCAATTATTTTCTGTGCTTGGTACAAATACGTTAGTAGCAAAGTTACTTTTGTCCACTTCAAACTATCCTTATTATATTATAAAAGCGAAAGTGAGTTTGTATATTTGTTTGGTAACACTTCACGCTTCTACTACAGAACCTATTTAGATGAAATTTAATATGGATATAGTTCGATACCCAGGAATGGACATAGGATAGTTTTTATCCCGAAATTGCCACGGGAGCGAAGCCCACGGGCACAGCTAGTATAAATTACCTAACTCTATATATTTTAGACTGGTTGGGCTGGAAACGGAACTGTGTGCGGCCCAGACCGTGACCTGGACGGATACCCTGACCAGCAACTGCCATGCAACGAAATTCACTGCAAAGCTGACAACTGCCCAGATGTCTCCAACTCTGGCCAAGAAGATGCTGATGGAGATGGCATGGGAGACTCTTGTGACTCTGATGCTGACGGCGACGGAATCGCTAACCATCCGGTGAGACCGATTTTCTTTCTTACCTATCTTTCAAATATGCACGTTGACGTAAGTATATTTCTAGCTACGTTGCCTTGGAGCCTGGTCTTCTACGAGTTCTATGATCGTTTGCATCTTTAGTTCTAAGACCATGGACTCGTATATCATCCTTTAGTACTTCACTATCACTTTTTAATAATTTAAAATTATTCACATATTTCAATATCATTCTTTCTTCTTCGACGACATCAAGCCACCGTTTCCCATTTATTCGCATGGACTCTCTTTTCTGCAGTTATCATTATTACGAGACAGACTTTCTTTTCTTCTAATAGATTTGTTCCACTGACTTTGAGACTTTGAGATGATAATCATCATCAATGGCAGCTTTTTCTATCCCAATATTGGGAGCAGGCTTCATTCAATTCATGGCATCATCTTCAAATCTCGAGATGACATTAGTCTAATTATTGTTTTACTGTACAGGATAACTGCCCCCTAATAGCTAACCCCGACCAAATGGACCGCGATGAAGACCGAAGCGACAAACGAGGAGATGTGTGTGACAATTGTCCTAGCAGATACAACCCAGAGCAGGTCGACACAGACAAAGATGGTATTGGAGATGTATGTGACCCTGACATGGACAATGACGGTGAGTATTGAATACATAATTTAGATTTTAAAGTTCGAACGAAGACAAGGAACGAATATCGTAAAGGAGCCTGAAGGAATAAATGTGTAGATGACTTTGACCGAGATGATTCAACTGTAAACCTAAGCTTTGAAAACATCGACAATGATGATATTATTGGATATTTGTGTGATATTAAAATGCAATCTATGGTATGTAGTAAATACAAGCACTGAATAGTAAAAACAAAACTACAGAGAAGAAAAATTTAAAAACTCTCCTATATTACTTGAAACCAGTAACAATGGCATACGTATATTGATTTATAATAAATTTTTATTTGTCCAGGAATTCCCAACGAAGAAGACAACTGCCCAAGCGTATACAACCCGCGACAAGACGACATGGACGGCGACCGAGTGGGCGACGCGTGCGACAACTGCCCGCGCGTGCGCAACCCGTCGCAGGAGGACGCGGACCACGACAACGTGGGGAACTTGTGCGACAGCGATGTTGATAGAGACAGGTCAGAGCATTTTAACGTATTGTGAAGGGGGGATGAAGGATACTCTTCCGTCGATATGTTTTTTCAGGTCACTAAGGGTCAGATCAGCCATAAAAGCTCTATTCTTTTTATATCCGCTGCAGTCTTCTTCTTATCGTGTGTGTTAGTGACTAACACTAGTGTCAGAGTTTTTAAACCGCCTTAAAGGCCTCTAACATGGTTTTTAGGTAACAACCAATGACAAAGACAGTGACCGGAACCGACGGCTTAACGTGCCCCTCCGAAGCACAGATCGTCTTACTTATCGGACAATCAGGTGATCAGCCTACAATGTCCTAACCAAACTAGGACAACAACACAAAGTGTTTGCCCCGGCCGGGAATCGAACCCGCGATCTCCGGGTATGAGCCGAACGCTCTAACCACATGAGCCGAACGCTCTAACCATTACACCACGGAGGCAGTCCGCTGCAGTTGTGAGGGTCCAGGGGGTTACTTCAAAAGGGGTATGCAAGACGGACGCTACTGCGTATCCGCGTTTCAATGTCAAACAACGTTGAGCCCTAATTTATAATGATAAAGTCTAATTTGGTTTACATATAAATAGGACGTCACTATTACGCCTAATGTAATTATTTTATGGAGTAACCCCTGGTTCTTTTAGGATAGCACACTTTGCTCTCGTTCTGGTACGCTATACGGTTTTTTCTATGTTTGGGTTTTATTCTAAGTAATAAAAAAATTACAGGTAACGAGTCTCCAATTGTAGCTTTTAGTCATAATTACAGATATCACACTCATTCATAACATTTTATGCTAGTTTAATTTTTTGAACTTGGTGTTCCCAATTTATTGACATTCCCTACAGTAAAACCATCCTAATATTTTCTTTTTCTTTTTAACAGAGACGGTATCCAAGATGGCCTAGACAACTGCCCGAGTGTGCCAAACAGTGATCAGCAAGACGTCGACGGTGACGAGAAGGGTGACGCGTGTGATGACGATGACGACGGAGATGGCATTCCAGATTTACAAGACAATTGTCCTCTAGTAGCAAACCCTGACCAACTAGACTCTAACAGTAAGTGCAGCTGTAGTACTCATCATCATCTTCAGAAATCTATATCTGTTTTACTTAAGAGTCCCCTTACCCTAGGCCAAAATACAACTTTCCATACAAACGTAGTCTACGTTTTATTTCAAAACGATATGTCCGATTTCGAAAAAAAATTGTAATTTCAAAGATATTGCAATTATCTAGGTTAATAACTGGTTTCCAATGGTAAAAATATGAACTTGAAATAGAATATAGTGTTATTTATCATTTTTGACCATCAGTATGGGAAACTTCTAAATCGTTATATTTTCTTTCCAGTTCATAATTTATTGTAGGGAACCAGTTATAAACCTAGATAATTGCAATTTCTTTACAATTACCAATTTTTTGCGGAATTTGACATGTGGTTTCAAAATTAAACGTAGACTACGTTTGTATGGAGAAGTCTAGGGTAAGGGGACTCTTAAATTTTTCCCCTCTAGAAAGATGCTACTTTTACAGCGTTGTCCGAGGCCTCATAAAGGTCACGTTTAGTGCAGCTGGTGGGGCACGATGGGCAAGAAAGGAGGTGTGACATAGTCTTGTCGCTATGCCAACACTGACACTGTGTTGCGGATTCATCAATGTAACGCCATCGGGCCAAGTTATGCCTGCATCGGCCTACCTCAGTTCGAAGGCGGTTTAGGCTCTTCCATGTAGTTCTTGTATTAGAAAATAAGGAAATAATAAATCCCATTGGAACCTTCCAGATGATAACATTGGTGATGCTTGTGACAATGACTTCGATGGCGACACAGTCATCAACGAACTGGATAACTGCCCTAACAACTCGAGGATACACCGGACTGATTTCAGGTTGGTACAATATTTACTTGCATAAGAGTTCTTTGTATTCCTATTGATACAAGATGCATTGATTTTCTATGAATTGCAAGTAAAGTGGTTTGCCGACTTCTAAGCACTTAACTGGTCATTTTTGAATTTATCTTTCCCTAAATCATCTGCATCAGGCACCAGAAAAGAAGTGACAACACGAGTCTGGCATATTGAATAATTTAAAGGAGAATCGGCGTGATCCAAACCTTTTATTCAATAAGGAAGTTTCCAACAACTCAAATAAGACACTTTTTTGAAACGTAAAAATAAACATTTTCTATGGAATTTGTATGAAATAAAGAGTTATTATGACGTCATAGTTTCTTGGAGTCAAATAGCGCTTGTAGGTAATATCAGTTTTTTAGCAATAATAAATCTAAAATCACGTTGAAAATGGATATTATCAATGATAAGTGACATTATTTTGGCACATTTTATTATGATATTTCGAAATAATTTATTTTTGACCCAGGTAATTTTCTAATCCGTAATTGAAACTTGCTACAGAAGTAGATCAAACTTTTGAGACAACTTTATAACTCTAATTGTCTAATTTTGCAGAAAATACATGACTGTTCGCTTGGATCCCGAAGGAGAATCTCAACAGGACCCTAACTGGGAAATAGCTAACGAAGGGGCCGAAATTGTGCAGACCTTGAACTCAGACCCAGGGCTGGCCGTGGGCTACGAGTACTTTGGGGGAGTGGACTTCGAAGGCACGCTGTTCGTGGACACACAGATCGACGATGACTACGTTGGATTCATATTCGGGTTATTGTCCAACTTTCTAAAGCAGACACACGAGCAGATAGACAAAGCACTGAAGCATTAAAGGCAGCAGTATTCTTAGTATCTCAATTCTCAGAACTTTATCGTGTAATATATGCGATAAATTCTTATAGTACAGTGGTCCAACGAGATACATGGGCTGGCCCTATACACTATATTTAGAATTTTCTCTTAAACTCAAAATAATATTAACATGAAAATGTATATTTAAAAAGACTTTATTGAAATCTATAAACAAACCTTGTCAGATACTTCACGTCCTACTATCTTTAGGTATGTAGGCTTAAGACCGAGGTGGTGTGCATTGAGACAGGCCTATTCCCAAGGGATATACATGCTGACGGGTGCGCATTGTCTTACATAACTTTTTAACTCATATCATCGGAAGTCCGAAAATGTTTCTCATACCATTTTAAATCATAATGATCATTCTTCATAAAAAATTTAAATACTAATGATTTTAAACTATAATCATTGGAATTCATAATATCACTAGTCATACACTTCGTTTTTAATAATATTCGTTTTCATATATTTGTTTATACTAATGATCTAAACTCCTAATCATTCGAATTAATAACTATTATATTCATACATTTGTTTTTTCTAATATTTTTTTTTATTAATTTCTTAATCATAAGTATTTTATCCATATTATTGAAAATGATAATATCTATAATCAAACATTGTTTTATACTAATATATTCACTTTCGTACAGTTATCTAAATTAAAATAACCATAAGTGGAATATGTAACAATAATTCATTAAATGAAAGTAGACAGGCGCACTGACAGGTAACTCAAAGTTATAAAACTTTGATGATAGAAAAATAGATAGACACACTGACAGATAAGTCAAACTTATAAAACCCCTATCATTTTTGGTCGAGGGTTAAAAGTAATGGATTTACTTTTATTGTTTAATAAAACGAATTGCTGCCAGAAAAGTAGGTTAGGTTAGGTTAGAACTGTGACCCCATTAGCGCGCGAGCCGAGCGAGCGAAGCGTGCTTGCCGCGGCAGCGGCCGGCGAAGCGCTAGAAACTATTTTTTGATAGAAAAGTAAACAGACACACCGACAGATAAGATAAACTTATAAAACTAGAGTTAAATCGTTTAATTAAACCAATTGCTGCCAGAAAAGTAGGTTAGGTTAGGTTAGAACTGTGACCCCAACAGCGCGCGAGCCGAGCGAGCGAAGCGAGCGTGCCGCGGCGAAGCGCCAGAAACTAATTTTTGTTAATAAAAATGTATGAATAAAAAAGTATGAAGAATAAAATTATGAAGAGTGATGATTATGAACACAAATCGGTAGTAAGATAAAGAATATGATTTAGAATTTTATGAGAGCCAATATGGACTCCATGCTGACACTTCATTGGTTTTGGAAAAAATGTCGTTATAGTAAATAAATTCCTCTATCCATATTCGTAATCCAAATTTGGTATAACATAAGATAAAAAGTATTGCGAAAATGATTTTAGTACGTAGTTACGCCCGTCCAAAACTGCCGCGTGACCCCGATGAACTCCAGCCGGCGGCACTACTAATTGATCTCACGATTTTACTTTCGAGTTTTAGTCAACATTTTTGTATCTGTCTTTTTATTTTGACTACCTACTTAGGTCTTACTAACGGTCCTTAAGAAGTGGCCTTCGGTTCCAAAACCAAAGAAAAATCAACAAGAAGGCCGCCAATGATGATCGACTTGCAGGTACCAGAACAACAAGCGTTTCTACGTGGTGATGTGGAAGAAGAACACGCAGACGTACTGGCAGACGTCGCCGTTCCGCGCCGTGGCGGAGCCCGGCATCCAGCTCAAGCTGGTCAAGTCCAACGACGGCCCGGGCCGGCTGCTGCGCAACGCCCTGTGGAACACCGAGTCTACGCCTGATCAGGTCAACATTCTAAATTGAAAAGTTTCATCAGAAATAAGACCTTTACAGGCACTTTTACACGTCGTGACGTAATGGACGTGTAAGGTCAACAGATAGACAATGCTGCATTATGTTGTACAATAATCTTAATACATTAAGAGCAAAAAAAAAAAAATTAATAAAAAAAGTTGACACTAACAGAAGCAAGCGTGTTGTTGCTGGTATTAAATATTTTTATAGTACATCAGTTACAATCATCTGAACATTAACAGACCATGTAATGTGTAGGTACAATGACGCCACTTATCTCATTTTGGGATCGCTTCGAAGAATTGCCAAAATGGTATGATAAGTGCGCCAAAAAATAGTTGGTTGACTGGAGTCAACTAACCGTCTTTTTACAAAACGCAGTCTAAGTTTGTTACTAGGTTTAAACCATTATCCGACCAAATCAGGTTAACATCTAGTGATATGCCACTGTCTCATCTGAAAATGTCAACTTGATAATCAAGTTTAAAGCTAGTAACAAAGTTAAACCTAGTAACAAAGTTAAACCTAGTAACAAAGTTAAACCTAGTAACAAAGTTAAACCTAGTAACAAAGTTAAACCTAGTAACAAAGTTAAACCTAGTAACAAAGTTAAACCTAGTAACAAAGTTAAACCTAGTAACAAAGTTAAACCTAGTAACAAAGTTAAACCTAGTAACAAAGTTAAACCTAGTAACAAAGTTAAACCTAGTAACAAAGTTAAACCTAGTAACAAAGTTAAACCTAGTAACAAAGTTAGTCTGCGTTCTATAATAAGACGGTAAGTGTTTATTAATTTTACGTAGGTCACCCTCCTCTGGAAAGACCCCCGCAACGTGGGCTGGCGCGAGAAGACGGCGTACCGCTGGCGGCTGCTGCACCGGCCCAAGATCGGGCTCATCCGGCTCAAGGTGTACGAGAACAACCGGCTCGTGGCCGACTCCGGCAACGTGTACGACCTGACGCTGCGCGGGGGGAGGCTCGGCGTGTTCTGCTTCTCGCAGGAGATGATCATCTGGTCCAACTTGGTCTACAGGTGTAATGGTAAGCCTAACTAGAGACTATTAGTCACTGACCTCCATATATACAAGTACGCTGGACCTATGGTTAGCCGGGCCATAGTGAGGCGATTTGATTTTCGCCATTTTGGCGCTGATCGTAGGCATTCGTAGCAGTGGGTGGGAACGGAACTAAAAGTTACGTCAGATTTAGTTCTCTTCCCACGCATTGGGGGCGCTTCAAATAGACACAATAAAGAGCTGTCATTTCTAAGGGTATCATAGGTCCAGCGTACTTGTATGGAGGTTAGTGCTACTAGTAGAATACTCGTACCTAAATTCCAATACAGTATGAATGCGCACTAGCAATATTTTTAACAAACGCATCGCAGACATACAAAAAACGGCGAACATAAATAAGGGTCGCAAATTAAGTCTACCGCAGTGCTATTTTTGAAACGCTATATCTTAACTAATGGTTTTTCCATACAAAAAACCGTTCGTTTGGTGAGTCCGCGTTTAAAAAATGGCACCACAGTAGTTCTATTTCTTTTTTATTCACACCACGAGAAACGTAAGGTAAGGCCGTCTTTAGGTAAATTACTTTTCGATCAAAATAAATCGAACTATTTTCGTGTCAATTATAGATTAGTGGAAACGAACTCGTTTCTCTAGAACGATCATGTGAAACCACATTAAAATACCTTATTCCTCTTTTCACAAAATAATTGGTGTAAAGTCAGCAGCAAAAACGTGTCATCAAATAAAAGCCCATAAGAAAACGCTTTTATTTGATGACATGCTTTTGCCCCTGACTGTACCTATTTATCAATACATTTTAATATACAGATTGACTATAATGATTGGAAATGTTCTCTTTCTTTGCAGATAAAATCCCCTCCAACATAGTATCTGAAATACCGACAAGACTCCTGAAGAAATTGGAGGTCGACCACGACTTTGTATACACATAGACGATGTTTAGAAGATAAAAACAATGTATTTATAATAAATTACTAATAAAATGTATGTATATTGTCTGTAAAAAGTGCCATTCTCAAATAAATATAGGTCTTTAAGGTTTAATTCAGATTTCGTATTTGAAAGAGCAATTTGATTTAGTCTGAATGTGCCAATCAAGTTTGAATGACTCGAAACGAAACAAAATGTTTATTCCAGTTAATAAAGGTCTCAACGAATTACTTATTTTATAGATAATAAACTATAAGTACTAAGGCACTGTTTTATTTTGTTATAACTTGACCTTTCTGAGCTCCAAGTTGACATAAAGGTCTACGCCGACTGTAGACATTTATTATTGGTGAACTAAAAGTTCGTACATTGAATTTATTTTTTTATCGCCGTGTGGTATCCGGCAGAATAGAATAGGACCACTCCAAGACTTCCCGTGGATGCCGTAAAAGGCGATTTAGAAAATACAAGCTAAAGATAAACAAAACTTATAAATGTCAATGAAACTTCTCCAAGCGTCCGGCCAGCGTGGAGAGTGTAGGCCAAAGTCCTCTTGACTGCTCTGTCCAAGTATGGCTCTTGTAGCACAGAGAGGGTCATGCTCCTGTAGTGGAGACAAAAAGACCTGATGTTGAAGCTATCATTTGGTCCATTAAATATGAGATGTTTTTGTGAATAAACTGATCTTTATACAGCTGACCTATAGAGTAGGTAAAGTTCTTACATATAATTTTTTAATATCACTGAAAGTATCTTACATCATCGTCTGTGATTCTACCGATAACATCATCGTGACTTCGTGACACGTTCATTCCAACTACGAAAGTAGAGACCATGATTCCAACGTTAAGTTAATTTCGTGGATACATCTTTACACGCTTGTTTGAATAGTGAGACTTCTCCTTAGTATTAGCTTGAGCTTAAGCATGATATAATTGAAAATAATATTGTAAGCAAACCAGCTAACAATACAAAAAACCTGAAATATTTGCAGTCAAAGTCAAATTATTCATTTGCATTCATCAAACTCAAAAAATTGTCTCTCTTATTTTTCCTGATGTTACTGAGTGTTCGTCGACGCAGTATAAAAATGTCTATGCTTGCTAGTGACCCGCCCCTTCAACTTTTCTTATATGAAACCAAATAAACCAAACCGAAAAATATCATTACTCACAAAATTGAAGCCAATTGTAGGTATCATGTATGATATGAGCTCAACAAAATACGTAAGTATTATATTGCTCGAGGCTTTGTTAGAAGTTCATTCAATGTCGAATATAAATTGCAGATTGATTTCAGACTAATTGCTTGGGATTGCGTTGCCTAATTTCTGCTGAACCATGCCTGAAAGTCGAGGTTTATTTATCGTTAAAGTATGTACAATAAAAATGGTTCAGAAATATATATATCGGTGCAGACTTTTCAAATACGATTTTCACATTATGATGAATAAGTATTCTTTTTCACGAATGTTGAGGGTTTTGAGAATAATAAATTGATTGCTGATTTGTCGTGACAAGTAAAAGTAAGTGGAGAATTTTATAAGTACTTGTTTTTAATGCCAAGTCGCAAATTTTCGAAGGAAAAGTGTATAATGCTAGCTGCGTATATAACTTTTGTCAGAAAATTGAATACTAAAAAAATAACAATTTGACATACGTACAAATAATACTACAATAATATTTAAATTATTAGTTACAGACTAAAGGGATGTGGTTTTTTTTTTGTTTTTTTTTACAAAGTGGGGAATTTAAAGTTTTCTTTTATTACAGAGAAAACAAAAGTAGTTAGTGAAAGTTTTATTTATTAAACACGTACGAATTAAAATTATCTAATTAAATAAGAAGTTGCATGAAATGGCCAAGCAATAGGAACATTAATTTATTTGTTCTATTAAACACGATCTTTTTTTGAATAAAAACTTCAAAGAACAAAGTAACTCAACCAATAAAATTAAAAAAAACTATACATAACTCACTAGTGAATGAAAAAGTCACAGTTTGATTATGGGTTTGCGATGACCATAGAGCCACTTTTGAGCAAGTGTGTTGAAAAAATTATAACAGTTTAGTTTAGTTTCACCTGTCCCGTTGTCTATCGTTCTGTCTGTAATCAAAACTTGCAAGTTAAATTTGACCCACTCCCGTTTTCCGACTGAGCTGAAATTTTACGCGTATACGTATATCGCGTGACACTGACAATGCAATATTATAATGACACGTTTTTCGTGTTCAATAATACAGTAAAATACTTTACCAAATGACAAAGGTAGTCACAACGTTGATTTTATTTAGCTGGTACCTCTGACTTCATGGTTGGTGCATATAATATGTAGATTAGAAAATATAGGATATAAATATAGCAGAAAAAATGCTTCTTAAATCATTAATATCTATATATACTACTATTATTGAACTAATAAAATTTATTATAGTTAAGTAAAGCGTAGCATGTAGCCTTTTGAAGTGTGTAGCAAACTAAATATGAATAAATACGGTCAAACCATACAGTGAATTAATTTAATTCCATTTTAACTAGAGGTGGGCTGGATTAGGTAAAACCAGTACTTGTTCCAGGTTGGAACAGGTACGAATATTTCTGGCTAATCATTCACAGCCAATTTTCGACCTTATGTTTTAGATGATAAGGGTCACTATTGTTTGTAACACGAAAATATTAGATATCACTTCTGAAAATATTGACTCCATGGAGTTTAATGGCCACGTGGGCACCAATATCTAAATCTTATCCTGACTGATTGGCAATTTGCAAAACGTCTATTAAGCGTTTTGACGAATAGGATTGGATCGCCCATTCGTGAATATTAGGGTGTACTTAATTTATGTTTACTATTCTTGGTTTTTATTTTTTAAAATATAATATTTCTATTCGACCTTTGTACTTGCTAGGGAAAGCCCTGACTTTTAAGCGTCTACCCCGTCTACAATTTGAGCGCCTGAATAGATTTTCATCAAACATAGCTAAGGACCACCGCATAGGGTCAAACTTGTTTTCACGAAAAAACCGCATGGCATTCCGTCCATCCGTTCGAGCGTTACAGTGTTACAGACAGACAGTCAGATAGACCAACAGGCAGACTGATAGACGTTAGTGTCAAACTTAGAACACCCCTTTTTTGCCTTTTCTTGCCATGGGATACCTGTTCCGAACAACAAGTCGTCCCATTATACGTGCATTATACATTAGTACCTGGGCGACCGAGTTTTGCTCGGTAACATCTCAAACATTAACTATTTTTTTTAACTTGTCTAAAAACAATGCAAAATAAAAAATATATATATAAACTTAAACATAAAAAAAACAAAAGTAAGTCACCGAGTGGGATTCGAACTCGTAACACTCTTTCTAGCGGTTGGTATCCTTAACCGCTGAGCTAAAAACAAGGCGGTCGGCGCGACGAAATTAGCGACCATATTCTGCGTGGAAAGAAAAACGCATGAAAACTCGAAAACACGCGTTTTCCCAAACATAAAACTAATATAGATCGATTGTTTACCCCCGAAAATCCCCATATATAAATTTTCAGCGAAATCGTTAGAGCCGTTTTCGAGATCACAGAAATTTATAAATATATATATGTATATACAAGAATTGCTCGTTTAAAGGTATAAGATATACCCTCTAACTTCATGATTTAAATAATTTCAATTTTAATGATTTATTGCATCAAAATGTACATCGTCAGTTCTAACTATAAAAAGTCACTGTCTTACATACTAGGTACACTTTGAACCCTGTTGGGTATCGCAATTAAAAAGTGTCAAGCAAAATGTATGACATGTAGTTAATAAGAATATTCAAATAACAATTATTTACTTGTAAGTACTTATAAACAACAACGTAACATATTATAAAAATAAAATAATCTAGGTCTATGGTTATATTATACCTGTATTATACCCATCCACGAAAGTAGAGACGTACAATACAATTCCATGTACCCATCATATAAATACAACTCAAGACCTACATATTTTTTAGAACTAGAAATTAAGTTGCACACTTCATGGTTGTAAGTTATCACGGAGGAGATTTTATTTCGAAATTCTTTCGATACTCTTTCGATGCTGGCTTTAAACTTGACATGACATAAAATAAAATCATAAAATCTCAGGTTTTTTTGACACGTAGAGAAAAATAATTTCAGTGATGATTAGTGACCAAAGTTCATTGTTATAAGAGAATTTACATAATTTTGTGAATAAATATATTTTTGTATACAACTTTAATATGGAAACCGATCAGGACTCAGCTCCTAATAATGATGTAGGCCTTACAGAAGCCGAAAACGTTGAAAACTATAAATCTGAAACGATAATGGATTATACACGAACTACTAAAAGTGGCCATGGTAAGTCTGTGACCAAAAAACGTATCCAGCGCCTTCCAGCGTCCTTGGTCAGATCGTCTGACCACCCTGTGGGTGGGTGTTCTACGCTTCGCTTGCCAGTACGTGATGCAAGCCGCTCTAGATAGGTCGTTTTGGAAATCCTTGGGAGAGGCCTATGTCCAGCAGTGGACGTTATGCGGCTGAAATGATGATGATTATGATGATGAAATGTACGTACTTAGCTTAGCTTGAACTAAAATTGAAATTTAAAATGATAAAATTTAATCAATATTCCTGAATCATTTAGACTTTATCATTATAAATCCATATAAACATATGACACCTCTCATACTTGTCTAGCCAGCGAGGTGAGTGTAGGCCAAAGTCCTCCAAAGTCTCTTCCAAGTATGGCTCTGGTGGTGCAGAGAGAGAGTGCTCCACTGAAGGAACACGACCCTCTCTGCACCTGATGATGAGTATAAATCCATAAGGCGAGTTACATGAGCCTCATTAGTCAAGCTTTCTAAGTGAGTTTGCTTGTACAAGATTTCCTAAACTGATTATTTTTCCTTTAGCTTCTCTTATGACTTTTGAATCGATTTCTGAGCAGATGCGTTTATTTAAATGGTTTGCAGAATGTCAGCACGCCACAAAGGGAGCGCTTTTTAGGAGGTACTTTTGTGGTGCGAGCAAACGAAAAAAACGTAGGCAGAAGGTAATAAAACATAGTTACTGTAATTAAAGAAGATTTAATATCGCATTCCAAACTTACAGATTCCCTGCAAAATATAGGTGACGCGTCGAATGCTCAAAATTCGAAGCCCACGTTCAACGAGACCATAGCCACAGCCAGCACCAGCACCAGTACAGCCTCAACCAGTAACGACATCCGACCGAAGAAACAGAAACAGAGCACTGTGCGAAGCAACCCACCCAGTGTCCGTACCATTTTCCAAAGAGCCTCCAAAGACCGCGCCAGGATGTTGATAAACAAAATCATCAAAGGAGTAATCTTGCAGAAGAACCTTAAAGTGAAACAGCTCAGTAAGCGGCCGAGGCCACGCAAACCTCAGAAGAGGATGAAGCTGTCCAGGTCTATCGCTCCGCTATTTAAGCCCTTGAGATTAAAGTCTTACGATTCTTTGGAATCGGCCGGCTGTTCACTTTGTGGCCACTCGTGCTGCGCTAGAAATTGTTAATACTTTTAGATGTTATTGTATTTGTATTTGATAGTTTATTGGAGACTTTAATAAATTCTTTATTTTAAAATATGTTTTTATTTATTTTAAAAAATAATTCTAATTGTAGAAAAATTGGGACTGATTGGTAAAAAAAAAGTTCAACCCCTAGCAACCACAAAACAAAGTACTACAAAGTATTCTTGAAAACTTAGACATTAGGATGAGGCAGGAAACCATTACCAGTATTCATGTTAATGTCTTGGGGCTATTAGGGGTAGGAACTTTTTATTAAGCTATCTTCGAAAGCTACACGGCAGTAGGTATTCCTGATTTTATGGGTATTATGGGTATGGGCATAGACATAGATTTTTTTACTGCATATGGGTTTCTTTCGGCGTAATCTTTCCAGCAGTGGCAGTGGTCGTTCCGAAACGCTCATAGGTTTTGCACTAAAATAATATTTAAAAAAATGACTTTATAATAGAGTAAATAGCCGGAGTCGGTGTATTGGTTAAATGCCATACCGTCAGCGAGTGTAGGCACCCTCTTGGAGAGAACCACTTTTAGTTTAGCGGTCAGTCTTCGATTGGCTGCGGTGGAGATGTCGATCCCCTGGGCCACCACGGTTTGGCTTGTCGTCGCAGCGCAGGGCGAGTTTCACGTCACGCCGCCTTGAATGACGTCATCCGTCGTGCTCTTGCCAGTGCCGGTGTGCCAGCAATACTCGAACCGAATGGTATCGCGCGAGACGATGGCAAGAGGCCCGACGGCATGACGCTCATCCCTTGGAAGAACGGGCGGTCGCTTGTGTGGGATGCTACATGCGTAGACACTGTAGCTGCATCCTATGTACGGGCGACAGCCCGAAAGGCGGGCGCGGCAGCGACGACAGCAGAAGCCATCAAGAGGCGCAAATATGCGGCTCTGGGAGAGCCGTATATATTTGTGCCTTTTGCTGTGGAGACCTTAGGGCCTTGGGGTGCGGAAGCTCGTCAAATTTTTAAGGAAATTTCCGCACGCCTGATCGATGTCTCCGGGGACCCAAGGGCGGGCGCGCATTTCGGACAGCGTTTAAGTATTGCTATCCAACGCGGAAATGCCGCCAGCCTCTTGGGTACTTTGCCCTGTGACGGCAGCGATTTGGCCTCAATTTTTTATATAATTTAATATAAATTATTTTTAATTAGTTTTAGTTAGTTTTAATTTTAGGTTGTATTTATTTAGTTAATATTATATTGTTATATTATGAATACATTAATGTTATCATATCAATAAATTTTACTTTATAATATAAATGACTTACAGTAACAGATAAATGTATCCCACAATGAATAAAAAAAATTGACTTTGACTATAACAATGCAAAAAACCTTACCAAAAACTTCGTTACGAAAGGAACTAAGAAGTTATCTTCGTGGAAGTGACAACACTTTGCTCTACTTCGTCGCTGCTGACTAAAACATCATTTATATTGTTGTTGGGCGATCCTTCGTTCACATTATTTCTTTCCTGTATTAGGCTCGAGCATTATATTTTACCTCTATTTTAAACTTTATTTTTGAAGTAAAACTTTAGGCGCGTTGGGAATGCACGGAAAGCATTTTTTGAGATGAAAAAAAAAACATTCAACTCGCGACACCGTTGCCGACACCCAGGTTTTCACGACTTTTTTGTTTTTTTTTAATTATCTGGGGGCACGGCAGTGCCCCCACCAAGTCGAGCAAAAAAGCGTCACGGCCGTACCATCCTTTTCTCGAAGCAATTCAGACCATTTTCGACCCCCTGTAACTTCGTTGTGGATAAAACTAGAAGACTGAAATTTTCAGTAACCATGCAGGCATTGTAAAGACACGGTATATTTCAAGTTTTATTCAATTTGAACCAGTATTTTAAGAATTATAACGGGTCAAATTTCTTAATTTTGTCACTCACTGACTCACCGATCATCAAAATTCTAAGGCACTTCTAGCAGACCTAGAAGCTTCAAATTTGGAATATAAGTAGTGTTTGGTGTATGAATCAAGGAAAAACTAAAAAATCTAGAAAAGACCGCAAAGAAAATTAAGCCTATAAAGCCAAGTCTTCAGCTAAATTTTTCAATATTGGCTTTATTTGTAACGATGTTTTACGGCAGTTATTATTATTGCGTGCGAAGCCGCGGGTTTAAGCTAGTCCCATATAAATATAGGCGCATGGTAGTGCCCCTGCCAAATCGAGCAAAAAATGGGTATTCCCGTCATGAAAACACGTGTAAATTAAATTATTTAATGCAAAAAACGTACCTACGTGCGTATTCGTACTTATTACGAGTGCGTAAGGTTGTAAATTAATTATTATACCACGCGCTGCGATGCTAGCGAGTGAGCGCGGGCCGTTACTACGCGCTGCGCGGTGCTAGCGCGAGGGCGCGGAGAGAAGCTCAAGAAGTAGTACCGGAAAAGAGAAAACGGAAGGCTACCTACAAAAATAAGAAAAGTTCATAAGTCAGAGAGAGGGCTTTAAGAAAATTCGTTGCTGGTAGATATACATATATACAATAAGTAGAAGGTACCGAAAAGGAAAAAAGTAGAACTGTCTACAAAATACAAAAAGAAATGAGATCCCATCAAAAACAATACTTGTCAAAAAAACCAAGTCTCGCAACTCAGTTGTTCTGCGGTAAAAAGTTGTGAGATCCATGTAATACCAAGTCGGTTATTAATTTATTCAGTCTCTACTTAAGCGACTTTCTGTCTTAATACGTCCAGTCTCTAAGACCACGATCGTGGTCCATAACAATTGAAAATCAATTGTGTCTGGAATCTCCTTACTCGAAGCATTAAGTTGTTACGTAATAATTAACAGCATCTTATAGTGACGTATATCAATATTAAAATTCTTTAATGTTTTATATAGATATATTGAGACTTGGCCATCGCCTGAAAACACGAGTAAATTCAATCGCCTGAAAACACATGTAAATTCAATTATTTAGTGCGATGGCCAAGTCTCGATATATTTATATAAAACATTAAAGAATTTTAATATTGATATGCGTCACTATAAGATGCTGTTAATTATTACGTAACAACTTAATGCTTCGAGTACGGAGATTCCAGACACAATTGATTTTCAATTGTTATGGACCACGATCGTGGTCTTAGAGACTGGACGTATTAAGACAGAAAGTCGCTTAAGTAGAGACTGAATAAATTAATAACCGACTTGGTATTACATGGATCTCACAACTTTTTACCGCAGAACAACTGAGTTGCGAGACTTGGTTTTTTTGACAAGTATTGTTTTTGATGGGATTAAATTTGTTAAATGGGATCATGCAAAATTTCACAATTTTGCGCTGAGTTTGTAGTCGTTGGCGGTAGTTGGCAGAGTCCATAAATTTGCGCCCACAAAGGGTAAACTTTCTGAATAAATCATAAGAATGTACTGGACTTCACCGCGTAGAATAAAGTAACACGTAGTTGGAAGGTTTTTGTTAGCTATTGTTTCAAGAGGTCATCGATTGCTGAAAGAACAAAAACTAGGTAAATTAGTCTCAGAATATGAACATCAATTCACAGACAGACATCACAACTCAGAACAGAAATTCGTGAAGAAAGACAAGACACAGAAATTCGTGTAGAGAATGAAAATAAATTTCAAAATGTATTTTAAAAACTAAACATTTTTGCCGTGTGATTTCCGACAGAGTAGAATAGGGCCACTTCAAGTCCTCCCGTGGATGTCGTATAAGGCAACTTAGGAAATACAAGTTAGTCAAAGCACATAAATATCAATAGGACTTCTCCAACACGTCTGGCCAGCGAGAAGAGTGTAGGCCAAGTCTTCTGGCTGCTTTGGCCAAGTATAGCTCTGGTAGTACGGAGAGGGTCGTGTTCCTGCAGTAGAGACAAAAATACCTTATGGTGATGATGATGAAAAGAAAACACGCCAATAATATCACAAATATATTTATTGTATTATTGTACATATGTTCACATAACACAGACGAAGTATCTATCACTCTGGAAAATTGAATCAAATACAGAAGAAACTCCCAATAAGGACAATTCATTGAAATATAATTAAAATATTGTGCTTATAGATAAAGATGAGATGATTGTTTAGTAAAAATTATGACAGTGTTGTTTCAAGCTTTTTTCAAGTTTCAAGCTTCATATTTGGAAGCGTTAATTGGCGTTTCCAATTTCAACATGATTTTATTGGCATTTACA
Source organism: Acrobasis consociella (assembly GCA_963555685.1). Lineage (NCBI taxonomy): Eukaryota > Metazoa > Arthropoda > Insecta > Lepidoptera > Pyralidae > Acrobasis > Acrobasis consociella. The sequence goes on along the minus strand of OY743122.1, from coordinate 4,806,273 downwards.
CATTATGCCGTAGTTTTATAAATCTCATTTATAATTTACATAAATAGTACCTACTTCAATAAATAGTAAAGATAGGTAAGTCAATAATAATCTTGATATAACTTTACTGGGAAAAATTTGCAAATAAATTACAGGTATATTACGTACATAAAGTACTCGTGGCTACGTACGTAGAATGTAGTAGAATAAATATACATTACATGTATGTGTGCTAAAGTATTAAGTAATCTAATCATCAAAATACCTATCTATTAGAGATGTAAGCCCGGTATTATATCATTTGATCATGTTGGTATAATACGAAAAATACCGTATAAAACCGTATTTTACTATATCCAACGGCATATTTGGATTAATTTACGAAAAATACGAAAACTACCGTAAGTTATTGTATAATACTTTTTTAATACCGGACCATTTGGTTATAGTACGGTATTTTTACTTCTCTACTATCCACCAAAGTTTTACAAACATTAAGGACGGAAACATGATAAGCAAAGAAACGTACTAAGTAATACGGACTAATAGTATCTACCTCAACTCATTAGGGTCTCAGTCGTTATTTTAAAATATTATTATTCATTTAAAACTATAACAGTAGATATTTTATCTTATACATGTATAAAGCATCTAGCATCTTACAGATTTTAATAGAACTTAGCAGATATAAAAAGAAAAATATACTAAGATAAGGATACAAAAAATCCTATGGTTTCCGGCAGTTTAGGAAATCACTTCAAGACTTCCCGTGGATGTCGTAGAAGGCGACTTAGAAAATACAAGCTAAACAAAGCTTATAAACATCAATGGGAACTCTCCAAGTCTGGCCAGCGTGGAGAGTGTAGGCCAAATCCTCTAGTTGTTCTGGATAAATATGGCTCTAGTAGTATAGAGAGGTTCGTGCTCCTGCAGTGGAGTCCAAAAAGATCTGTTGATGATGCTTGATGATGATACTTTTCTATGTTTCGCGTATGTACTGTAATCTACGTAGGTACGATTTATACGACATAATGTGTAAATGTAAATAAGTAGTCTAATTTTTTAAAATTTTCTGTGTTAACTATACTGCATTTGGTTAGGTATTTAAATAAATGTAAACAATCTTGACATGTCTTTTTATTGAAATATACACTTTATAAATCCTTTATAATACCTTTGAAAATTACAAAGTAATTATGTAATTTATCATTTATAACATAATTACTTTGTAATTAGCAAAATTATTGATTGATAAAGTGTATATTTCAATAAAAAGACATGTCAAGATTGTTTACATTTATTTAAATACCTAACCAAATGGAGTATAGGTTCATCCATTTTATCATGATTCTCAATTTCATCAAAACACTTATTGCTTTTCATAATATCTGACAGAACTACGATATGACGAAACATTTCATACTAATATCTACAAATTAAAATAACTTATTGCATCTTTGTCTTATTTTATCGAATTATTTTAAAAAATCTATTAAATATACATAATCGCATCATCAAAACTTTAATTCTCTACAATTATATACAAAGATGGAAATTTCATTGTACTGCGTATACGTAAGCGGAAACTTGCACAAAATATTTGGTATAATTGAACACATTGTGATGAACGTTTTATATCGGGGAGTTCATTTAAAATACAAGCGAAACAAAGGTATCGAAGATTGAATTAAAAAGTAGATTTAAAGTAAAAAAAAAATCAGATATACTTAAGTAAGTACTTACTTATTTTGCCACGATTTGCTTTAAAATTATATTAATAAATCATGCATTCGAGCGCAGCATGACACCTATTTATCTAGTGCTATCGACTGCTGCCATATTGCTTTAAGTACATAAATTAATTTTATCGCAGGCGATCGATATGGCTGATTAAAAAGTGGCAATTTATTAAACGCATATATAAAATCCAATAAATTGGTCAACAATCCAAAATATTTTAATGTAGTTTGTAACATGTAAAAATTGCACGAAAAGATATTAAAAGTATTCATTTCTCTGATATGTTTATAATAATGGAATAAGTAAATAGAAAACTAAAGTATATAAAACATTTGCTTCATAGTGCTCACTGTTACAAGAATCTGGGGCGCCATTTTTGAAACGTGGTGACACTAAATGGGTTTTTTATGTTGTATAAAAAATCGTTTAGTGGCTCAGTGTTTTAAAAATGGCGCTCCTGGCAATTATGAATTAAATCTCTCTCCATTGGTTCAATCCACTTTGGCGGCATGAACTGTAGCTGTACTTAGTGTAATGTTAATCTATCATATCCTACTTTATTATAACCTCAGTTCCGATTTCATTATTTTAACCACTGATACCTCTCTGACAAGTATTTACATCGTGAGCACTAACTTGTATTGTCGATTGTCATTCCCTCGTATTCTGTACAATACTCATGTAATTAATAGAAATAGTTTTTTTTTTACATTTTATCAAACATCCTCAATGATTGGTCCGTGACAGACTGGCTGGAAACAGATTTTTCATCATGTAAATCGTTATAAAAAAAAAGATTGCGTTCATTTTTGTTTGGACAAAATGGATCGATTCGATATGTAGTACGTGCAAGGATAAATCCTAAATTTTAACAGTTTACTGTGCTAACTGAACTATGCAGATTACTCGATCGTGTTTTGTTTTGACAAATCTGTGCAGTTTACTTGTACAAATGGCTACAATTTATCGTTGGGTGTGTAGCTAATACATATAAATATTTAATAATCTTGATTTTCTTTCTTGATCTGCTTTCAAGAGTCAGGCCCGCAGCCAATTTTTAGGCAGAGATAATGGAGTGGTTTGGCATTGCCCCCTTCATTTCCAACACTAGAAAACTAAATAGTCACTAGTGTGTAGTAGGTTACCACACTAGGTTACGGCAGTTGAAAATGATCGTTCATGACTATAAATTCAGACATGTAGTCACACACATGTCAGTGTGTGTGTGTGTTCCCAACATATGCGACCAGGTAAGAACTGTAGAGGTGCCGGGACGAGGAACGGGGACGCGTATATATATGAGGGGGACCCTAGGAGTTTTTGTTCTGTATGTAATACTTATATTAATTCTACAAGGTGGTCAGATGACCTGACCAGGGTCGCTGGAAAGCGCTGGATGCAGGCCGCTCTTGATCGGTCATTTTGGAAATCTTTGGGAGAGGCCTATGTCCAGCAGTGGACGTTATGCGGCGGAAATGATGATGATGATATTAATTCTGTGCTAATGAATACACCGCTTCATGTTAGTTCTTTCATTTGCTTGTAATGTTATAAAGTATCAATAAAATACGCATCCAGCCAGACTATCAACAGATCCTTATACCTCCATACACTCTTGTTTCGACTAACGAATTAAGTATGAAATGACATGCGTTGGACCATATACTTATATACACAGAAGGAAAACATTAAAAAGATCAACATTAAGCTTATTTACAGCGATATGGTGCCAAGAAAGACCAAAGTCGAATGGCGATAAAATAGTAATGTTCTTAGATTGTAGATATTAGAGTCATCTAATTCGTTTTACCTTCATCAAATTTAAGCTAACATTGCTAAGTCATTAAGTACGAAATCCAAGGTCGATATGGTTAGTTGTAGGTCAGTCTAGGAGCAGTTCCTTAGTACGAATATTTGCGTCAAAGTATTCGTAACGCCTTCTCTTTCATTTGTATACAAAAATGAAAGTTCCTTTTATTTACTTACAAAATGTAGACCATGGTATAATAAAATAAGGTATTCTCTCTCCGTGACAGCTGATGACGTAGGAAGAACTTGACTACGTCATCAGTGTAATATGTTGCCTCTGTGTGAAATTGAATTACCCGAGCGTTATGCATTTTTGAACTTTATATACCAACTAGCCGAAGCCCGCGACTTCGTTCGCGTGGACTTCATGTCTCTGGAAAATGCTCATCAGGCTGAACAACTTTTACTAAGGCGGCATTTTTATATCTCTTATAGTTTAGCTGGACCATTATGGTTCTGCATCAGGCGTTCCATTTTCCAAAATCATTTATACCCTATATGTTGCCCAGGCTTAATAGCTATATAACAAAAAAAGTTTCATTCAAATCCGTCCAGTATTTCCGGAGATTAGCGTGTACAAACAGACAAACAGACAAACAGACAAACAGACAAACAGACAAACAGACAAACAGACAAACAGACAAACAGACAAACAGACAAACAGACAGACATTTTTTTTTAATTCTTACTCTATTACTACGTCTCCATCGCCCCCAATATTTTTTTTGGAAATAAATTTAATGTACAGACACACTTTTTTTACTGTTTTATTATATGTATAGATGTATAGATTTCAAATTAATAATCCATTTTATCAATTTATAAAATGTTGAATTGATGAATGACGCGAGAATCGCGAGATTCTTAATAGCTAAGTTACTTAACATTTTATTTAATATTAATGAACTAATTGAGAAAGTCCTTAAATTTACTGAAAAGAACAATCAGTGGCAACACTTTCGTGACGTAGTCAAGTTCGTTCTCGGACAGAGAATACCTTATTTTATTCTACCATGATGTAGACGAAGGCGATACGAATTTTATGTACGATAGAGGCGCTGTTCATTTTTGCTAACAAAATGTAGACAAAGGCGATACGAATTTTATGTACGTAAAAAGCGCTGTTTATTTTTGCTTACAAAATGTAGACGAATGGTATACATTTTTTAATGTTCGATAGAAGCGCTGATCATTTTTGCATATAAAAAGTAGACGAAGGTGATACGAAGTTTATGCACAACAAACGCGCTGTTCATTTTTGCATATAAAAGGTGGACGAAGGCGATACAAATAATTTTGACGCAAATATTCTTGCTAAGGGTACAGTTATTGAAGATACAGATGTAACAAAGTCGTTCTAAAGGATAACAGTGAAAAGGGGTTCCAAAACGGCCTTCTCAATGGAAACGGGAAAAGTTTCTCTCAAAACGGTTTAACATTAACATTTTTGGTGTTTTTATTATTACGATTATGCTTTGCAGATTCAATTGTGTGCCTTCTGATGTTTTTCTCGCAGCGGTTTTTCTGGATTCGCAACATCTGCCGGATTGGTGTAACCTGAATAAAAAATGATTCGTGTAAGTCATAAGATTACAGTTGTGAGCAATTTTCGGAAGAGATGTGTGTTCATATTTTATTGCAATATGCTTACTTTCAGAAATAGCATTTAACTATAAGAGATTTTTTAAGGCTATTGAAATAAAATAGATAAAGTTTTGAGGAAGTTCCTATTTGTTTGCAATACTACTTACTTTCAAAAATAGCACTTGACTATTAGAGATTTTTTCGTAAAAAAAGATAGTATTTGAGGTAGGTTACCGGCTGACTGACTTTCTAACCAGCCAAATATGGTACACTGAATGGTTTCATCACTTGTGTCATACATTGGACGACTTCGAGGTTTTCGCTTACCATGTGTGAGAGAGAAGCTAGAAATAGTCAGGCACGATGGAAGTTCTCGGGGAAGGATTTCGCTCACCATGTGCGAGAGAGAGACAGCTAAATGAAGTCACGATGTAAGGGTAGGAGACCATCTCACCAGGTTTAGCACATGGTCTCAGGGCGCGCTGGTGTGGGCGGCTGTGGCTGCGGCGGCTGCTCGGCCGAGCGCTGGCGCGGCAGCTGGGACGAGTCCAGCACGATGGAAGGTCTCGGGGGGAGGTTCTCGCTCACCATGTGCGAGAGAGACAGCTCGCTGGACGCGTTGGTATCACCTGGGAAAGAAACAGTCAACTGAAAATTTTCAAATTATTGTGAAAACACTCGATCCTTCTTAATTTGTATGGTTTGTATATGTACCTAAATAATATTTACCGCTTAAAATTTACTCTTTTCTTTAAAATGATTTTTTACAATGATTAGAGCAATGAGATCAATGGGAAACACTTGTAAAACTTTGCCTATAAATCAATGCAACGCTGGAGAAGATGCAGAAGATTTTCTTTGCGCTATTGAAATTCCTTTCCTTTAGTTTAATGGACTTTCTTATAAAGAATATAACTTGATATCGTCTTTTGTTTTTTTTTTTTATATTTCTCAAAATACATATAGGTCTATGCAGTGTCTCAATATAACAAAGGACTGACGAGCGGACGTTTAAAAACAAATCTTCGATTATTATTGCTTGGCAAGAGTATGTAAATATTGCGAGCGGTACATAAATTGTTCCTACTGCAGTCCTAGTCCCAGTCATCCTGATATTATGTTTTTATTAGTATTTATGCTATTATATATATTCTATTTTATATATATTGTATGTTATGTATAGATATATATTATAACCATGTTTAATAGTTTATTCTTGTAATGTATATGTATTTTTGAGTATACATACTTATGTACATAAATATATTTAGTATACTTTTCCACGTTCTTTATCACGCCAGCCACACATATTTTCCGCTTGGTCCAATGGTTGACCGGGAGAGAATGCCATATGGCATTAGGTCCGCCACTTGTACGTTTTTTTACTGTGCAATAAAGTTTAAATAAATAAATAAATAAATAAAACACAGTTGAAATAAATCATGAAGTGATGGAACATTTTCAAACGATATTTATACGTTTCATAATGCAAATATTGCAAATAGTTTTGCCCGTAAGAATTCTCAGTATAAACGATATTGCAGAGCTACATGGAAAAGCAATAAGAGACGCTTGAATTCTCATAGGAGTTTCAACATCTACGCAGCAATACTACGTCGTCTTGGCTCTCAAGTGGTTTTAATAAACCTTACTACATTGTTACCTCCGTTGGCAAGACGTTTTGTACGTAGGTTATCTATGTATTCATTATATATTTACTTATAGAAAGTGGCAGGGACATACTCGTAATAAATCGGACCGCGGGCTATAATAAATATAACAGACAAAAAAATTGACTTTTCCATACACAGTCCCAGGGTGTCTTCACATTTTTGTATGGAAATGCCGATTTGTTTTGTTTTTAACTGTTATTTTAATATCATCAAACTATAGTGATCTAGTATAGCCCTTGGTTCGATATGTTATATAAATATATATACATCGTATGGAACTATAGTTTGAAGCGCGATCTTAAAATCTTTAATATAAAGAAAAATATGAAAGTTGGGAAACTAAGTTGCAAACAAAGTTGTTGTGGTTACTTCGAACGTATGAAGGTAACCTTTTCAACTAGCTACTTCGCATTTACTCATTTTACTGCATTAGTGATTTGAACCTGGGGTCTATGGATTCACAGTCCAACACCAAGACCGCTAGGCCAATCGTGTGCTGACGTGAGTGACGAAATTTCCCTTTAGATGAATTCTCCTAGTTTGAATTTGTGACGTTGACATTGTCATTATCACTTATCGTCCTACGCGACACTGCCCCCTCTCAAGACATGATCGTCCCGATCATTATTGCTTCCATGATAACGTGCCAATCGATCCACATGAACTATTTTGAGAGGACTGCGAGGATTACGCTGAATCCGGTAGGTCACGTCGTTAATTCTGGTGACAATTTTGTAAGGTCCTTCCCAACTTGGTTGTAGCTTCGGAGATTTCCCTTTTCTCCTCACCGGATTATGAAGCCAAACCAGTGTTCCTTCCTCGAAGCTGAGGCCATTAGCTCTTCGATCGTAACGAGTCTTCATCCGTTCACTAGCTTTAAGCCCAGCCTCTCTAATCTGCTCATAGACGTCAACCATCTTCGGTTTCGGTTTAAAGATATTTATTCTCAAAAAAGACAAAAAATCACTTACATGAGAACACAAAAAAAGTAAAAAGTTTTACATTCGCCTCGTTCGCATACACACTACACTACACTCAAGTAATACACTCACTGTTTACAATTTTTATCTCAGCCACAATACGTACCTACACGTAACTAAATCTACTACTTAATTAATTTCTTATAAGCTAATAATGTTCCATTACGTAATGTGCAAGTTTAACCTTAAATGTATTAAATGGGTTTATATTTTTTATGTCAGACGGTAGTTTGTTATAACACTGTGCGCCCTCGAAGGTAATTGATTTTTTTCCGTAGTTCGTCCTCGTCTTGGGTAGAACTAAGAAACTAGCGCGACGCGTGCATCGTTGTGTTATTTGTTTCAACTTTGTGAATGATAAACTAGTATGGAGTGAGCCACTTAATATTTTTCGAATAAGAATGCATGTGTTGTAGATATATAATTGTTTTATATTCATTAAGTTAGTTTCTTGGTAAATTTTTGATGTAGTTGTTAAATAGGGATAATGAAATAGAAATTTTATAATTTTATTTTGAATAATTTGGAGTTCAGCTAATTTTGTTTTCGCGGCACTGCCCCATATTTCTATAAGGTAAAGAAGGTGTGATTTTACAAGAGAATTATAAATAATATAGCTTATGTGACGTGGAATACATCTTGAAATATGCCAAAATGAACCAATTAGTGCTGAAAGTTTATCTTTTATGTGCTCAATCTGGTATTTCCATGACAATCGACTATCGATTCTAAGCCCTAGGTACTTTTCGCAACTTTTTTCCTGTATAGCTATATTATTGACTTTTAGTGGTACATATGGTGTTATTGGTTTGTTTTTAGCACTAAAAACTACATAACACGTTTTAGAGGCATTGATTGTCAGAAGATTGTCCTGAAACCAGGAACTTAACAAATTTAAATCTATTTGAGCCAGGTGGATTAAATCTTGTATTGATGAGCCAAAATAAAACAAGCAAGTGTCATCAGCGTACAGAGTCACATGGCCATGCAGATTCAATTCTTTGATGTTATTGATGTAAATTAAGAATAAAAGGGGTCCCAATATTGACCCCTGCGGCACACCACAAGTCAAAGGTAACATTGTACTTTGAACATCTGTATTGTCTAACTTAACCACCTGGAATCTATTTGTCAGATAAGACCGAAACATTGTCAGGGCAGAGCCACTGATACCAATATTTTCTAGTTTTTTTAGCAGTAATTCATGGTTTACTGTATCGAACGCTTTTTGGAGATCAATAAATGTACCTAATACTATATTTTTGTTATCTATGTTCTTCTATCTTAATCCGAAGGTCATTAGCGTAGTCGGTTATTCCTTTTGGGGTATCTGGTGGACAACTTGATAACAAATTAGCTGGCAATTTCAATTCTCTTCCAAAATTGGCATATGCTGGAGTAACTGTAGTGGTCTCATGCACCGCAGTCCTATAAGATAAGAGGAATAGCGCAATATACACGTCCCAGTTTTTCTGATGGCTTTCTACTACTTTTGCCAGATGCCGTTTCAATGTTTGGTTAAACCTCTCAACCATTCCATCTGACTGCGGGTGATACGACGTCGTCCGAGTCTTATGGATTCCCATGATTTCACAGACTTCTCGGAATACTTGTGATTCAAAGTTTCGACCCTGATCACTGTGCATCTCCAATGGCACACCAAATCTACAGAATACTTCGTTCACAAGCTTTGTCGCTACGGTGGTAGCCTCCTGATTAGGTAGTGCAAATGCTTCAGGCCATTTCGTGAAGTAGTCCATAACTACCAAAATGTACCGGTTGCCAGCATTCGTAATTGGAAACGGTCCGGCTATGTCAAGAGCTACTCGTTCCCAAGGAGCTCCGACATTATACAACCTCATGGCTCCTCTGCTTCTAGTCTGTGGTCCCTTAACTGCCGCACAACTCTGACATTTACGGCACCAGTCTTCTACATCATCTCGGCAGTGTAACCAGTAGAAACGTTCTTTAATTTTTGTGAGGGTTCTTCTTATCCCCGGGTGTCCGCCGGAAGTACCATCATGAAAAGTTTTTAAAATCTCCCTTACCTTCTCTCTGGGGACGACCAATTGTAGATGGCAATCTTTACCCTGAGTACTTTCCCATTTTCGGTAGAGTAATCCATCGTGTAGCACCAGGCTATCCCATTGCGCCCAAAGACTCTTTGTAGCCGTACTGTATTTGGCCACTTCTGACCATTTTGGTTTAGTTCCACTTCGTAGCCAGTTCAATAGTGGTTGAAAGTCTTTATCATCTTCCTGAGCCTTTTTCATGGCATCGTTAGTCCAATTTTCATCTATGGAATGTCTACGGATTAGCCGGATGTTTATTTTTTCCTTCTCTTCCTGCCGATTGCAATGCTTACAGTCCTCCAGGCAAGGTCTTCGAGACAGAGCATTCGCATTGCCATGACTCTTCCCTCCTCGATGCTCAATTTCAAACTCATACTCTTGGAGTAGCTCAATCCACCTGGCCACCTGCCCTTCAGGATTTCTGAATTCCAATAACCATTTCAATGCAGCATGATCAGTCCTTACCAGAAATTTGCGGCCAAGCAAATATTTCTTAAAATGTTGCAATGTCTTTACCACAGCCAACAATTCTCTGCGAGTTACGCAGTAATTTCTCTCTGGCCTTGAAAGAGATTTGCTGAAGTAAGCGATAACTACTTCCTGATCTCCCGTCTGTTGAGATAGAACACCTTCAATACCGGTGTTACTTGCATCAGCGTCGCACCTGTGTCATATCTGTTGGTGTTGGCCAATCTTTTACTGCACTTATTTTAGTCGGGTCAGTGGCAATAAATACCTTTTTCCGAAATAACGTGACCCAAGTAGTTGACCTGACGTTGAAAAAATGAACATTTCTTTGGACTTAGCTTCAAATTTGCACTTTGTAGTTTTGAAAACACGCTTTCAAGCTTCTTGAGATGATCATCAAAATCTCTTCCCATTATAATAATGTCATCTAAATAGACCAAACAGGTTTCTCCTAGTATACCTGCCAGCACATGTTCCATCAACCTTTCAAATGTTGCTGGCGCGTTACATAGTCCAAATGGCATAGTTTTAAACTGCCATAAACCCTTGCCGGTTAAAAACGCAGTCTTCTCTTAATCCTTAGGATCCAAATCTACTTGCCAATACCCACTTTTTAAATCAAGAGTAGAGAACCAAGTCATGCCACAAAGTGAATCCAAAGTGTCATTAATTCTAGGAAGTGGGTAACTGTCCTTTTTAGTTACATCGTTCAATCGCCGATAGTCTACACAGAACCTAGTTGATCCATCCTTTTTCTTAACTAATACAATCGGAGAGCACCATGGGCTTGATGAAGGTTCTATCACGCCGTTCTTCTCCATCTCTTGGATCATGTCCTCAACTTCCTGCTCACGGGCAAAGGGAACAGGTTTTGGTCTCTGCCGAATGGGTGCTGTATCTCCGGTATCAATTTTATGCCTTACCAAATCGGTTCTGCCAATATCTCCATCATTTTTCTATCCATCATAGTAACGACCTCCGTGGCGTAGTGGTCACCATGCTAGTCCGCCACCCAGAGGTCCCGGGTTCGATTCCCGGTCAGGGCAAGTTGGAAAATGGCCTTTTTCAAATTGTCCTGGGTCTTGGATGTTTATCTATATATGTATTTGTTATAAAAAATATAGTATCGTTGAGTTAGTATCCCATAATACAAGTCTTGAACTTACTTTGGGGCTAACTCAATCAGTGTAATTTGTCCCTATATATTTATTTATTTATTTTTAGAGAATAAATTGCTATATTTCAACAAGAAATTTCTTGCTTTTATTAATTGCAATTTAGTAAGATTGCCCTTACAACCCTCCAGCAACTTTGCTACACTTTCTTCCTGATTCGTTATTTTTCGCTGTTGTCCCTCTTCACAATTCCTCAACCAGACTACTTCATCACAGTTTCCGATAACTGTTCCCTTTCGCAGTGTTTGCACTACGTCATGAGGATTGAGAACAGGTACCAACGCAACTTGGCCACTTCCCACTAAGGTTCAGGCCGAAATCCATGGTGCGTCTGAGATTTCCCCATCTATAATGGCACATCTCCGCGGTGCGCTACCATTATTAGGCGGTAGTATAACAGGGACCGTTGTCTGGGATCTTGGGTTAAGGATAGTGTCCCTCAAACATAACACCTTACCAAAATTTCCTCCTTTCATAGGAATTTCATCATTGCCATGTTTTAGAACACCATTTTTCAAGTCAATATTGCACTGATGATTTTGTAGAAAGTCTAAACCAATAATGCAATCGTCGGAGATGCCTGCGATAATCACTCTTTGCCAATAAAGTGTTGCCCCGATCTTAATGGCTACGATCTTTTCTCCTTGAGATGATATTCGTTGGCCGGTAGCGGTTGTTAACGTGAGATTATTATTCGTTTGAATATACCGACCTCCAATGTCCCTAAGTCTGTGGCTGCTGATGACCGTCCGTGAACTCCAGTATCTAACGTCAACTGGCAAGGTTTCCCATTGACTAAACCATCTATCACTAGAGTATTTCCGTCGCTAGTCTGCTTCACAAGAATTTCTGGGGCTCTAATACTACCGGCCAGCGCCGAACCCGCCGCCCTGTCTAGTTTTTCCTGTGGCTGCTCCGACGTCGAAACCGCCTCATCCACCTGACGTTGGAAGGCTGTACCTTCACGCTTTGGGCAAGTGCTTCGAATATGGTCCCGCTCTCCACGCTCATGGTACATCGGATTGCAGGGTCGTCGTCTACTGTTTTCTGTGACCACAACTTCCCGTAGCCTCTGAGCTCGTGAGTCATGTCGCACCGCTTCTACTTCCAAAGCGTGAGCCACTGCTTTTTTTAAGGTGGTGTGATGACCCAGTCGCACAGCCGCCCTGACTTCGGGATCACGTATTCCATCAATGAAAACCTGCAAGAGCATCTCTTCCACGACGGATGGCGATGATTGATATGCCTTGCGTACCAGTCTTTCCACTTCAAGAGACCACTGTTGTAAGGTCTCGCTTTCCCGCTGACAACGATCTCTGAGTTGCGCCCTGTATACATGCTCCAGGTGACTGTCTCCGTATCTGACTTCCAGAGCACCTACGAGTTCATCGTAGGTCATCTCTTTCTTTCCAGCGCCAAGTGCTTCCAAAACGGAAAGAGCGTCATCTCGAAGTGCTAGAGTCAATGCAGTCAGTGCCTCTTGTTCATCCCAATGGCTAGCCTTTTTGATTGTCTCCAACTGCAGTTTAAAGGCAGCCCAGGAGGATTTACCGTCGTAAGGCGGCACCTTAAAATTTTTGATTAAAGGGGCGACCAATGAGCTAGTGGCAGGGCCAGATACTTTGAGAAGGTTCACTTCCTTACCAAGCTGTTGAAGCGTCCCTTTTACTTCAGCAACTTCCTCTTTTATTTGTGCAACTTCCCTCTCGAAGTCATCCATCCGAGCTGTGGTAGCCCGAAACGCAGCCAAAACATCTTTGAAAAAGGACTGAAGCTGCTCCTCTTGGCGGCGTGCTTGCTCCTCCTGGCGGCGTGCTTGCTCCTCCTGGCAGCGTGCTTGCTCCTCCTGCAGTGCACGCATATGCTCCTCTTGGCGGCATGCTTGCTCCTCCTGACGGCGTGCTCGCTCCTCCTGCAATGCACGCATTTGCTCCACTTGGCGGCGTGCTTGCTCGCTCCTCCTGACGGCGTGCTCGCTCTTCCTGCAGTGCACGCATTTGCTCCTCTTGGCGGCGTGCTTGTTCTTGCATCATAACAGTAATCTGCTGCAGGAACGCGTTCATTTCCAAAGGAGCGGCTGGTGATGTGGTCGCGGCGCCTCCAGTATTGGATACCTCGAGCGACTGTTCCTCTGCCGCTGCGGCTCCCACTCGGGTGGTTACCCCTTTCTCATTTCTAGGCACAATCGGCATCTTTCCTATCCCACTTCTGACACCAATTGTCACGAGAGTGGGTTGGGGATAGGAAAGGAAACACCAATCCTATGGAATAGTGCCTTTATTTACAACTCTAGGGTACTCACAGTTGTCACAGGTACGTACACGGGAATGTCACTGTACTGTCACACACACGGAAACGTCACTGCACTGTCTTGCGCGTGGAAACGTCACTGCACTGTCACGCGCGGTAATGTCACTGCACTGTCACACGCGTAAACGTCACTGCACTGTCACGCGCGGAAACGCCTCTCGCGCGTATTTACTGCACTGAACACTTCACTTCACTCACTATTACACTTTACTTTTTACTCACTACTTCCACTTTTACTTTTCTTCCTTTTTCTTCTTCCTTCTTCGGATTTTACTTTCAAACTAACTGGCGTAGGCCGCGCCTTGTTCTGCTTATATACCCCCCGGATGCGAACAATATCGCATCAAAGTTCTAAACTTAAGTCATAAATGTTTTTTTGTCTTCTTTTATTTCTGGCCCGTATTTTCATTCCAATTGAATCTAGAGTTATCTAGAAACTTCTTACAAAACTTCAAAAACACTATACATGACTGTGATTTGAACCTGGGGTCTATGGATTCACAGTCCAACACCAAGACCGCTAGGCCAATCGTGTGCTGACGTGAGTGACGAAATTTCCCTTTAGATGAATTCTCCTAGTTTGAATTTGTGACGTTGACATTGTCATTATCACTTATCGTCCTACGCGACAACCTAAACTACTGCTTCTTGTGATATCACGAGCATTCGAGAAGCTAGTAAAGCTTCTGGAATGCTCGTGATATCACGAGAAGTGCCTCGAATCGGGAGCCGGCTGACTTGTTTTCCATCCTTTCAGTATTTTCTTTTTTCGGATAACTGATTTCTGTTTTAATAGAAAATGTATTGTGAAATATTTTGATAGATTACCTGAGGGTTGCCTCGGGACAGGGAGCGAGACTTCGCCACAAGCGTCCTCTCCCAACAGCGGCTGCAGCGGGGACGGCAGCTCGCGGCTGTCGATCGCAGACGATCTTCTGAGCGAGTGCCTGTCCACAGTGTCACAGAATAATTATAAGTATTAAATACAGAACAGAATCTTCTTAGCCCGACCCCGTTCCCCGTCCTCCCACCACTCCCCCTCCCCGTGTCGAGTGTGATGAGCGGGCGAACACACACATACATCAATGTGTGTGTGTTCGCTCACTCAACACACTCAACACACGTAAAAACAGGCAAAATCTAGGTCTATGTGAATAACAAACATGAAAAGAATTGGTAGACTTGTAACGATGTTGCAATAAACTCCATCCTTCGTGTTCTGACTAACTTTTACTCCATTATTTCATTACCTTCAAATTTCATTTAATTCTTTACACATTCCTTTATTATCATTCCGACACTTTCCACTACCACCTCTCATACCACAACTACTTATAATTGTTTAATTTTATCAGTTCAGTCTGTTACAATAAAAACAAATAAATTTATTTACCCTTGTCGTTTCTCTCTTCTACCGATCTCTTGCTCTATGACTCATCATCAACATCATTTCAGCCGCATAAGGTCCACTGCTGGACATAGGCCCCACCTTTGGGTGGACTTCCAAAATGACCGATCAACAGCGGCCTGCATCCAGCGCTTTCCAGCGACTCTGGTCAGGTCATCTGACCACCTTGTAGACACTGGTGCCCTACGCTTCGCTTGCCAGTATGCGGTCGCCATTCGAGAACCTTTTTGCCCCATCGACCATCGGTTCGTCGCGCTATGTTATGCTCTATGACTACTTCTGCACTTTTCATGAGCACACCAACTATGTTGTTAGTTGCACCCTCAACTGTAATACTGTGAAGTATTGGGTTAGCATTCCAGCTTTTTCTTCTACACTTTGCACGGTTTTTATCTTCCAATTCTTTATATTTTTATTATTGTTTTTTTACTTCTTTAGGTACCTACACTGATTGAAAGATACACTTTTTTATAATCTAAATTGTAAAACTTTATTTTATATAAATGTACCCGCTTAAAAGTGATAAGAAAAATATTTTAGTATTTTCATTTTGTATTCAAAATGCCTATTCGGTTTTTAATCCCTGTAAAAACAGGGGCTGTTTTAAGTTTGACACATAATAATATTAATGTCTGAAGGTGGAGTTCCCACAAACTAACCTTTGATGAGGTAGCCGCCTGTCGCTGACAGTCAGCAGGGTCGTGGTTTGGTGCGGCACCGTCGCCGGCTCCTCCCCACTGGTGTTCACGCACACGCTGATGCTGATTCCGCTCATCTCCCCCCCATCTTCCGCCTCCCCACTCTCCTCGTCATATCTGTCCAGCACACACCCCAATTCTAGGCTACTGGCAGATTGGCTGGTTGTAGTTTTGGTTCAAAAAGTTTATATGACGTTCACAATAGCAAATAGCAATGCAGACAAAACGGATGAATATGCTCTATGGTTTTATGATATTTATGTGCATGTGTTAAGGTCACATCTTTATCATTTACGGGATAGATAACGCGCTACTAGCGTTACATAGTTATTGAACTTCTTTTAAATAAAAAAGATGGAGAGATTGAACAGATTTTTATTATTGTTTGTTTTGAGATTACTTGCAACTTAGACGAGTGATTAAGATCCCAAGTTGCGTTTTAGATGAATTTTTATTCGTTTATATACCATATTGAAATTGTGATGTGTAACTAAAAACCACTTCATCAATTATAAACATTGCATAAAAGCTTTATAATCGATATGGTATATATTTCCAAAATGAATGAGTATCCTCAATATTTCTCCTAATAAAAATGCACACTGTTCAGTTTACAAAATGAGTTCTATCTCGGCCACTACAAGCGTGCAATATTTGCATTGCCAGCTCCATATTTCAATTGCAAAGCTATTTGGTGTATTGCTATTTGGACCGCCTGTTTGCATAAATTGCGATCGCAATGTAATGTAATGTAATGTAAAACGACAACCAAAGCAACCCAGCACATACCATCACCAGGCTTAATTCTAGTTACAAAAGAAATGGACACACATGTAAAAGTGAATTAAATGTCCTGTCTAAGATTTAATGGAACTAAATATGTACAATGTGTTATTTTAAATATTCCGCCATGTATTCGTTCTGGAAAGTTGTTCGGTATCAAAGTAACAAAGAACAACATGAAACCCGAATTGGCCTCCAATAAAAACAACACATTATATCAAGTACATAGATATAGATATATTAAACGTTTCTTGGATAGATATTTGATAGAGAATATGTACGTATTTTTTTATTTTCTTAATATAAACAAAACTTATTAACCACAATAAACAAATATGAAAGAATTTATAAAATATCTTAATCAGCGACGAACCTGTGATACTTTAAAGTTTCAATTTGAAAGAGTTGTCCGGTTTGGACTGACGATAACGTCAAAGTCCATATCATCTATACATTTGCCATAGAAAATAGCGTTTTTGCAAGTGAGATAGACATATTTTTGTAATATCTTTATATCTCGTTTGTTTGTAACAAATTTTATTTTGTTTTTACTGTTAGTACTTTTGAATATTTATGGATAAAGTGGGTAAATAACACATATTTTTTTCATGCATATTCACTATTTGCCAATTATTAAAAAGTTGATAGTTTCTATTAGATCTAACCACAAATCGTAGAGATTTTACTTTCCAGCTAAACTGCGCAATTGAAGTGGAGGAAATGGAAAATTTGCTCGAACTCTCATTCACTTGTTTGATTTATATCACAGTTCAGTGTGCACAGTTAAATTGCGTCGATTTAACATTTTATGTTATAATTGGGTATTTTCCTAAGCCAAAAATATGTATATTATTTTGTACCGATAAATATTTACAGTACCAAATAATTTATTTTTACCAGGAAAGTACCCAATAGTTATAACATTTTATTAAAGGAATAAGACAAGCGTAAAATTTATCGATTAAGTAGTGAAACCTTGTAACTCATCATAACAGGAATAATTGTTAAAATGTATCTAAAATAACCATTTACTTAAACAGTAATAACCTCTGTCGTCATAGTCTGTAAACTCCTTGCTACATTATCTATGTCATGTTTATTAAAAAAAGTTCTCGTATGAATCTCAACGCGGTCGTTTTATTAGATTAATGCATCTATATCTCACACTATTTATTTATATGTAGCAGTGTTTGCATTTCTTGTTAATACAGCACACATATGACGAGAGAGAAGATAAACTTACCGCCTCTGAATAAGGTTCTCCATCATGATATAATCATCTTCCTCGGCTCCCCGCAGATGTTCCTTCTCCATGTAGAGGGCGAACTCAGGGTTGGACATCTCGCTGGCGTGTCGACGTCGCGCAGACGGCGAGGCGGCCCTGGCAGGGGAGAGCAGACGCGACGTGATTGGTGTCCTAGATTAATTGGAAATCTTGAGTGCAATGACTAAAGTGATAAATCTTGATGAAGTGATAGTGATAAATCTTAATAAATTAATAACTAATAATATTTTAAGCAACAGTTGAATAAGGAGCATCGAGAAATGCGAGTGGCGCGGGTTACGCGCGACTATACTTACTAAATAAAATACAAAAATAAACAAAGAAAAAATTGAAAGCATAATATTATATGTTTGGTAGTTAATAGCAAAGACAATATAAATGTTAATAGGTATCTATGGTAAACTCTTTTTTATTGACAATAATGTTACAGTAATAAATCTTAATAAATAATAATATTTTACGCAACAGTTGAATAAGGAGGGTCAAAAACGCGAGTGGCGCGGGTTACGCGGGTGTCCTAGATTAATTGGGAATCTTGAGTGCAGGAATGATTAAAGTGATAAATCTTAATAAAGTGATAGATAGTGATCAATCTTAATAAATAATAGTATTTTATGCAACAGTTTTAAAAGGAGGGTCAAAAAATGCGAGTAGCGCAGGTTACGCGCGACTATATTTACTTAATAAAATAGAAAAATAAACAAAGACAATTTGAAAGCATAATATAACGTCTAACAAAATATACTGAAACTATTAATAAGGGTAGATTAACTCCATGATACTTAATAACTTTTCCCAAGAAACATATATGTATAGAATTATGAAAAATATTTTTTGTTTTTGTTACAAACTCGGATCAGCTGATCGGTCAACTTGTATTGGAGGTCGAAAATTATTTTTCATATTCTGCTATATGTTCCTTGGGGAAAGTTGTTCAGTATCATGGACTCATTTCAACCTTAAAATAGTTTCAGTATATTTTGTTAGATCCTGTTAAAACTTTTTTTTTATATACATTAGTGACAATGTTAAAAAAAAAACTTTTTTCTTATGATGGCTAGGAGCATATTTTTGCCGAAATAACGACACTTGTGCTATTATATAAAATAGGGAATAAACGAAAGACTAAGACTTTCCTAAAATCATAAATTATCCATGTTCTTATTTTGTTATTCTTAAGTGTTCGTGTCTACTTAAAAGACACATAACAGTAAAGCAGTAGAAAAATAAAATAACAACATCTAAAAAGGTTTAAAAGACCACAGCTTAGTGCGGAACTTTACCGAATTAATTTAGAGACAACTCACCTTGGAGTATGTGGCGGCGAGAAAAGCCCATAAACAGTCTCCAACTCATCAGTGATGCTGGTGTACTCGTGCATGGCAAGCAGCAAAGACCGTGGCGGAGCGCCGACCCTCGTCCGGCCTGGCACTCCAGCTGCGGCGCCGGCGGCTTCCAAGCCAGATGGACCTGGTAAAGTAGCCGTTCTTTAGGGAGATAATACGTGACGCAAAGCGCCACCTACTAGTATAGAAAGACTTTAGGAGCAAAGTTGGTAAATGACGTCCGATGTTGCTGCAGCCACAGCGGATGAAGCATGGGAGGGAGGGACCATGCATCGGCTGTTGGTGGCGGGTGCACACGGGCTGCTGGTGGCAGGTATGCTGGGACTTAGTAGTGGGTGGGTGCCGGCTGGCAATAGTTTGCATGAACTAAATGAATGAAACTGGTGGCGGAATCACATAGTATTTTCCCATCTGTCGCTAAAAAAATCTAGTCCAGTAGCAATTCGGGTATATTCTCCAGTAGCATTACGCAAATGAAATATGCCCTCGTACTTAGACGAATTCTCCATGAACCAGCTAAGTTCATCATTAGAAACACTTTACAGATAAAGGAATTCTTTTTTAGATTAGGCAAACATCAGTATATTAACAAGTTCATATGACTTCCTGAATGCAAAGGAGCCACTGTGATATGAAAGCCTTTTTAGCATAAGCCATACTTGTGAGCCTTACCCTATAAATTATCTAGGAAATTGTTAGGGAATAAACAATTTTCATAACCTTTTCACCGAGCTCAACGGTAACTTTATCTGCATAAGTATATTTCCTACTTTATATTTTGAAAGCAATGTCTCCAAGTTGAACAAGTAAAAGAAAAATAAACAACTATAGAAGCTAGTCCAAGACAACTCTTTTACCCATATTTTTTATGATAAGAGCCGCGTTTATTCGTAGAAATATGCAAGCAATATGCATTGTTATTGTTAAGAAAACCTATCAGTATAAAGAGCAATGTAAAGTGCAGCAACAAGTATAATCCAACACGTCAGTCGACAAGCGAGAGACTTCGTAATCCTCAGATTAAAGAGACTACGCTAATCTGTTACATATAGAAAATAACTTAACAAGAAAATTGCTATATTACAATTTCTACAGCGAATGGCTCACAAAATAATAGCAGTATGCTTTTAAACCTACATAATGATGAAAGGCAATTTACGAAACACTTTCACAAAATTAATTGCTTTTAAACCCTTCATTTGCGAAATCTGAAATTTAGATATAATCTTGTGTCGTAATCCAGTCTGCAATGTAATATTTGGAGAAACAGCAAAACGGCATAAAACGGCATTGGGCGGGACGCACTTGTTTGACATTCACGACTAGATTTATTGAACCGTAAGATAATTGTTTTGGTCTTTCAATGTGAAAGGGATTATAACAAAATATTAGGTACACCTATTCTATTATTGTATACCTATTATATAAAAGGTATCTGCCGATAATAGAAGCTTACAGATAAGTAAGATTTACTAAAAGGTTTTGTACTTAAGCTGGTTGGCTCGGTCAAAATAAAAAACACAACCTATGCATATTACGGTATTGTGCCTTGGTTACGAACAACCCGACTCCTGAGGCAGATCTGAATGTGGCCAATGACAGGACGGTCGCCGTGGCTAGGTTCTGATCTAAAAATATTTAATTTTCGACTCAATAAGAAAAAAAAAAGTACAAACTAGCTAAAAAACAACATACAGGTTTCACCTTTAGGTACATCAAGTTTGGACTGTTGTATATAGAAGATTATATTCTATTTCCACTGCGCTCAATAATTCGCTTTCATTTGGAATTTTATAGGAATTATCTTGCTCCGTAAATAGAGCTAAGCTGACTTTCAAAATGATAACGGGTACAGCTGTCACAGTGGTTTTCCTTCTTAAACTAAGAGCTCTTATGACTGCAATGGTCTCTAAAGTTGTAAAATGTTGCTGGAAAATGACAACACACCTAGAATCATAGAGTTAGGATAGTTGTACCTAAAGGCACAGATCATAAGTCTATAGACTTATGATCTGTGCCTTTAGGTACAACTATTGCCTATAATATAATAAATTGCAACTGGTTGCCTATAATCGAGATATGCATAGATCGATTGTTATTTGATGATGTTGCCGAGTTGAAAAGATTAGCTGGTACCTACAATATTTTTAACTGTCATCCATCAGTAATAGAATAATGATGAGATGATGTTGAAGTATCCCGAAAGGCACCAGGTGGTGAGTTTAGTGATGTCGAGGCTACCTTCGCTATAGCGTTGGAATATAATATCCAACTCACCAGTGATAGAATTGTGGACAGATCCAGCATCCACGGCAGAGTTGTCTGGCTCGGAGTGAGTTTGGCTGAGCTGCCTGCGCGGAGCCAGGTGCTGAGCGGAGTGATGGCCACCCATCCCACAATCGTTGCCGCCTTCCGAGCGCCTGGGGGAATATTATGTCTGCTAATGAAGGTGCAAAATTTACGAAGATTCAGGCACCACTCTCTTCTTGATTAAATACCCAAACCTTGCATAGTACTCTTGTATTATAATAACCTTTCAATCAAAATTGAGAATTTAGTCCATCGTTTGTAACCAAAAAAGTTTTTAGGGTGCTCTTCTTGTCGTTGTGTCCGCTGTTTGAAGACTTGATTCGACTTTATAGTTTCTTCTAATGGGTATACTACCTAGGCTAGGGGATATGGGGGAAAAGAATACTCTTAAAAACTAGACTAAAATTTGTAGGCAATTTTTTTTGGTATGAACGATTTGCAACAGGTTTGAAACAAAATCACGGTTCTCATCAGAATACTCGATACATTTTTAGTCTACTTTTTGTTATTTAATCTTTATAAATGAAGAGTTTACGTAACTAGGTTGGTGTGTGTTGAAGTAGTAGGATTTAATTGAAATTATGTGTGTTATAAATAAAAAGTTCTCATGTCATGTAAAATGTTCAAAACCATTACAGAGTGGGTCGATCCACTGCAACTTACCAGAGTGTTAGCTTGTGTTAAAAATATTTCAATCAAAAATAAATATACAAAAATGTAAATCGTTTACCAGTAGAAGAGTGAAGATAGAGAAGACATAAATAATCATGTTGAAATGCCAGAAGAAGTTGTGAGAGTAGATTTTTAAGCTATGATAGAAGAATCAAGACTTTGAAATAAATTGTGAGAAAGATTTCATAGAAGAAGATTTGTTTTAAAAAATACGCAATCGTTTATAAGTACACATACGTAAACTCGCGTGATAGTATGTTAGTAATCAAATAAGGTGCAATAGTCTGTTAATGATCTGAAGTGATAGTGTCGGTGTATGACAAGCTATTACAAGTGTATGGTTGTTACACATCAAGTACTACGACTAGCTACAACGCTATAATACAAGCTAAGCCAATCGCCATATGACTCTATTTGACTTACTGTTTCCACAACCGTCTCCTAACAGATGCAAGAAGGTAACAAAAATTAAATTAAAACAATCATGATGATGATAATTTTGGTTTCACTGAAATAAATACAGTCTTTGCCGATTAGTGAAGAAATAAAAGAATGGTTGATACACTTGGATTGGTATCGGATGGCAAGTGAATAACTCCAAATGAAAATGAAACAGCATACATGCTTGTACGAATTGGATGATACCATATTCTAATTACTTTAGCAAGTATCTTCAGGACACATTTACAACCATCCCTTAATCATTATTAGCGGACTAATAACATCAGATGTAACTTTTTCTGATATAGGGTAAGTACTTCTGAAATCAATACCTTCCATTACTGAAAAATTTGATAACAATTTAATTAAAAGAGTTAATGATGAAGGTAAATTCAAAGTACTTACTCTACGAGAAAAGACCAATGAACACCCATAAACCCAGGATTCCTAGCATGAATTTGATCATAGCTGAATCTACTAGAAAGTTCTAAGGATGCTTACCGTCTAGCGTTAGCTGTTCGTCTGGTGCCAGCGGATGTGGTTCGAGGTCTGAGGCTATGGAGATCTGATGGCATTTCTTGGGCTTCGGGCAAGAACGCGTCGTCGTTTGAAGATGGTACTAGATTATCAGACATTTTTATTAGATTTGATTCAGATTTTACAACAATTTGGATAAATAATAAAAGAGGATATTAAACTATCCAAGTTAAGTGTAATGAATTTATTGTAAATTAAGTCAAGTATGATTTTATTAATTGAAGGCCTAAATTTGAGCACAGATAATGAGACAAAATTATTCTTCGGTCTGGGATACAATAATCAAAATGATAGTCAATTAGTTATAGAAAAGAAGGAATTCTTACCCTCTTATTATAAAATGCAGACTAACTTTGTTACTAGGTTTACACCATTATCCGACCAAATCAAGTTGACATCTAGTAATATGTCAGTGTTTCATCTGAAAATGTCAACTTGATTTGGTCGGATAATGGTTTAAACCTAGTTACAAAGTTAGTCGGCGTTTTATAATAAGACGGTTACAGTCTATAGCCACAAATCCTTTTGACAATAAATACAGAAAGGGCACTAACTTTTCTTTTCCTCGCTGGGCTCCGTTCTGTTGCTGTCTGAAGACCTCTGTCTGGCTGGAGTGATGGGAGCTTGGGTTCTTATCACCGTAATTTCAGGACCAGCAACACTTCCACCAGATGACGTAGACGCAGAGTCAGCATCTGGCTCCTTTGCCACTATAGCCTCAGGGCCAGATTGAACCATCTCGTCCTGATGAGAAATTGTACCAATTGCGAATCAAGTACCATAAGATTGCACAGGTCTGACTAACATGCTTAAAGAAAACATATAGCGTGAAATGGAAGTGAATTAAAAAGAAGCATAGAAAACTAAAGGTGTTTTTATTGCACGTGTGTAGACAACAATATTGAAGGCCCATTTAGATGGTGCAAGTTTCTTGCCTGTAGCATACCATTTTGTTGAAGCAATAGACAACTTGCATGGTCTATACGAAATGTCAGCCTTACAAGTAATTTATTGCTTTAATAAAATGGTATGTCATAGGCAAGAAACATGCACCGTCTAAGTGAGTCATATGATACGTAACAGTTGGGACAAAGCATAGAGTGTATTAAAATAGTTATTGTTAACGTGACCACTTACGTGATAAATAATTTCCAAACTCAAGGCAATATTTTAGGCTCAAATATCAAACACAACATGCAAGCTTTCCAGATGAAACAGACATAAGAAAAGTATTTTACAGAAGTGCTGTTTCAGACGACACACAAAAGCTTTGCACAAATATATATTTTCATGGCTTCGTTTCCAGGCCATTTGAGTCAAGTTGGAGCAGCCATTTGCGGTCCTGTCGGCCATTATAGCGGCGCACTATACAGAGTTAGTGATAACTAACATTGTCTAGGACTATTGCGCATTTTACTGCCCAAACACGCAAGAGAGAGGATAAAGATATTTAAAAAAAGTTGCAATTTAAGAAGTGTAGGAGTTATTAGTGGGGAAACGTGACTAAGAAAGAGATATATTAACAACTCCTGTTACTTACAACAATAGATTCTTTATGTGATTTTTCATTCTGAAAAAATATTAGAATCTCTAAAATCTGAAGCTTCAATGTGCATAAAGCAACAAGCCCGCACTTTAAATTCCATTTAACGAGAAGCGCTGAGTCAATTTTGACATTGTCCTTTTGAAGACATAAAGGAGGAGAGTGAAAGCGGGCATTTCGTTTAGGCAGTGAAAACGCAGGGTTAGGTTGAATGGAAGCGCTTACTTCGGAGGCCTGCGAGGCTTGCTCGTCTTCCTCCTGCACGGGGCGGACCGCGAAGCGCGCCGCGCCTGTGTCTGAGTCTGACAGCACCTGTGTGTCACCATGGAAAGGATCATGCACAAAAGGAACATTTGGCACACACATTCTTTGCTCAACCAACCTGCACGGAGAGTTTAACACGTATGTCATTATCAATGGGGTGGTGGAATAAAACATATGAAGTTCTCAAAGACATTTGCGAAGACTTTATGTCTTACAAGCTTATTATTATCGTAAAGTATACGAGATAAATAATAAATATATAAGTACAAGTCATTAAGCTAGCCTCAAAGTAAGTTTGAGACTTGTGTTATGGGAGGGCCGGACTTGACCTGACCGATCGGACCCCAGACATCGGGTGTGGCCACAAAGGTTATCATAGATAAACTTTCCTTTGTTGAATGATTTATCAAATTGAATTAGAGATCAGTTTCGGACTATACATTTTAACGAGAACAGAAAATGAAGGACATTTTTTTCGATTGACCTTTAGAGAAGGGTATTGCAAGCAAATGTTCCAATTGTGCAAAATTCCTCAGCGACACTTCCATTGAGCGTACTCGACGATGTGACGTCATCGGAGTTTTAGACTTAACTACCGACCCTTATTAAGTTTAAGCAAGTCTTGTCCCTAGAATGTTTTAGGAGACCGAATTTATGTTAGAAACGTTTAGAATGACTTTTCCGTGATAGAACATTCCTGGGCTTATTCTATACGGGACTGGAGCCTGCAGGACTTATTTAAAATTGTACTCGATTTAATAATTCAAATTTTTACTCCAAAAATGTTTGGTTGTATTTTTCTGCTAATGAAAAGGGAGTAAGTTTGGCCCCACACTGCTCCACTATCATATAAAAATGCCAAACCGACTCGCTTATAAAATCATGATTTACTAATACACTTTTAAAATTTCGTCAATGGTTCGATACGTCAAATCGTCGAATAGGCAGACAGGACTATTCACGCATAAGTACACCTGGATGTTTTTATTTCCGAGATTAGTTCATTTTATATGAATAATAAAAACATAAAGTGCGTAGGTATTATTCATATAAAAATAATTAAAAAGCTACTTCCAGCTATCCATTACCTCTAAACAAAATCTTTTATAAAAGAATATGAATTCTGGATTTTAATCAACTGTCATAATGTTATCAACTAAAACTTTTAAAAATTAGAAAATAAGGAGACAAACGTCTGATATGCATGAACAGTCCATTACACTGACACAATTTTGTTATTTGTGTAACAAAGCAAATGAAACAAATTATAACATCGATTGTCACAAAACATACAAGTATCTTCTTATTATAAAACTCGGACTAACGTTATTACTTGGCTTAACTATTATCCACTCAAAACAAACTGGCATTTTTTCGGCTAATGTCAACGTGTTTTGAGAGGAAAATGATTTTAACCTGGTACTAACATTAGTTTATATTGTAATATGACTAAATTCGCCTTATTATAAAACACACAACTAACTTTATTACTAGGTTTAAACCACTATCCGACCAAATCAAGTTGACATCTAGTAATATGCCAATGTCTCACATGAAAATGTCAACTTGATTTGTTAGGATAAAGTTTTAAACCTAGTAACAAAGTTAGTCTGCGATTTATAAAGACGGAATGAGTTCAATAAATGAGCTGAATGATTCTGACAATCTCACAACATTAAACACTTAAAAATGTAAGTGAAGTCGCATCAACAGAGGAACAACAACAGAAATAAGTGAGACATGCTTCAGAAAACTGCGTTTTGTTAGTTCAAAAGCATTCTCAGTACGTTGAAACATTGAATAAGTAAAGTTCTAGTCTAACACACATCGTTCTTGATTTGACAGTAATGTAGAGATATTTGTATAGAAATAATTATAGAAATTTTAGTAAAAGTACACAACTTCGATATCAAAGTTATTGCCTTAATAATAACACGGCAGTGAAAAATTGAGAAACAGTCTTGGAAGGAAAATAAATATTTTTAATGATCTCTTATCAAAACTCAATATCCTTATTTAGTTATGGTTTATCCTTATTGGTTCTAATTATTTAGATTAAGATTAGAATATTAAATAGATATAAATCGCTTTTGCCTCTCATCTATGATACATTGAGAGGCAACTATTATTCTACGATCCCTCTTTAATAATAATTCATTTAAGTAAATATACTTATTTTGGAATTTAATTACACTGGATATAATTACACGAAAAGGGTGAGAACATAAGTCGCTATTATCTGAAGTCTCCGAATCTTTGCTCTACAACCTACAACATTATCTCGATGACTAGGCAACTGGGCAACTTCCTTTGCTGCGATGCAATCCATGAGGTATATTATTTATGTTCCAATTATTATATAGAGTAATAAATTTCTTATGAAATAGGAAACAATGTTTTTTACTTTTTTACGTAAATTTGAAATATAAACATATATTGTTTCCTTATTGTGTTAAATATAGAACAATAAATGCATTAATCGTTCCTTTACCGCCAATACCAGACACAATAGTAAGACCATGAACGTGGACATTTATTAATGTCGTGCGGGTCTTTACCGGTTAAGTACTGCATTTCCTTAGCTTAGTTCTCCAAAAAATATGTATTTTTTATTTTAAGATATTTTTTGCATATTCGAACATATTATCTGTGTAATGTAAAGTATCACTGTTTCACACTTTGTTCCTAGAAGTAGATTGTAGAAATATATCACATTGCTGTTACATCAAATATCAAACACATAATATCCGTCGCTCAGATCATAGTTCATCCCGGATAGAAATCTACCATTACTCAAAGTTTTCCAAATCTTCCGTCTTTGACGTTATCCCGATGACTGGCCAGAAACTTCCATTGATGCGATCCATTATATCTTTGTTCCATTGTCGGAAATACGCGTACGCGGAAACTTGCTCGAAGATGAAAAGATAAATGAATACAAGTTACGTTATACTTGTATTCTTAAGAAAGTACGCGGTAAATGATCTGGTAATAATAAATTAAGAGCTATATTACTAGTAGAAAAGACAGAAACGTCAAGACGATGTTTCCAAAGTGAACACGAAATAAGTAAATTCTGGTTTGTCTGTCTACATTTAAGACCTAAGCTCTTGTCACACAATATACAGTACTCAAAACTCTACGGAATTTTAGGGAAAAGTCGAGAATTTTGTTGTAATCAGAACTAAATGAGTGTAAAGGCTAACCGAATTCCGTTTATTAGAAAAAAATAAGAATATCTTTAGAAAAAATGTACTTCCATTAATTTTACAGCTGCATATCTTTTTTAACTGCAAATAGAACTCGTCCTGTTTCACAAAGCCCGTCGCCAAAAATCTAGTTCCACACAAAGATGTAAGTGCCAGGAGAGTCATTGGCTTCCATAAACATTCACGGCACTGAAGGTTCCGGAAATATTCTTAACGAAACGAAAATGAGCTCTATTGCGGTCGAATAGAGTGTTAATTTACTTAGAAATCTTTTTATTCGTGGTTTTACATTCCAGATTATAAATTTAATACATCAGAATTTGGGTTTTAAATATTTGGAATAAAGATGAATTTCTTTATTTACGTACGTAGTGTAATTTATTAATCCAATTTTTTATATGTAGCCAAATAATCTATTTTTCTTTCTTTCTTCACGTGTTTGTGAATTTCTATCTTTTAAGCAATGGATAGAGTTACTGCAAATGCGTTTTGATGGTTTAAAATTGAGTTGCTTTTCATTTGTTTCTTACCTCCGATCTGTCACTGGCAGTTCTAAGTCTCACTGCCCCTGACTGGAAGGTGGGGGGCGGCGGACCTAAAGTGTCAGTAGACCCCCGATTGACGAGCGAAGGATGGGTCGCCATGAACCGGTGGATGACGGCGAGGTGGTTCATAGTCTGCTCAGCTACATCTTCTAATTTTCTTAACCTAAATTCTACACTCTGAAAGTTATCAAATAAAATTATATTAGGTACAATTAAGTGAACTGAACCATACAATCGCCTTTAAGATTACGCTTTTAAAAGCGTTTACTTTGATAGATAAACGAAAAGCTCTGATTTCAGAAAAAAAAGCACTTTATGTAAGGTACATGGTAGGGGTGCCTGAACTAGGATAAGTTGTTAAGTATAAAGATAGATTAATTTGTTAATAAACACTTTATTTCAAAGATCGCAAATGTTACACGAAAAAATTTATAAATGTTGATGTAAATGAAAATATTATAAGCGCATCGAAAGGCGGCGATTTTTGCACTACATTGTTTTTGGGACAAGCGCATTGGTATGCGAATGCGATGCGTTTGACGGCACTGTTAGGTGTTGCTACACCGAACAGTACAAAATACGAATTATTAATTAACAATAATAATAAATTCTAAAAGTTAGGTAATCTTTTTACTTACTTGCATTGACTGTATTTGGCAATTAGCTTTCTGGTTCAAGTCTTCCATTTTGGTCGTTATATTTTCTACCCTATCAGTTGTGTTTCTTACTCTCTCCTCTATAGAATTAGATAATTTAACTTCCTGAAATTATTAAACGATAGCATATAAATAACCCCGAATTTTTATCCTATCAATGACTAGTTTTTCAATAGCTTTAATAATTACAATATATTGTAATAGACAATAAGTTGCTTCAGGAATCGAAATTGGTAGATGTATTTTAAGGACATTCAGACACTAGAAACGCAAGAATGAGTCTAAAAAAACAATCTCTTTTTTTTTCTTTTCTTGATTATGGCGGTCAAACTTCGTTGAAGCTTATTTTGCCAGTGTCTAGTAATATCTCTTCTTTATTCCTAATCCTAAACCCTTAACTATACAATCAAAGGTTGGTATAAAACAAAATCTCACAAATATCAAATGAGTCTAAAAATTTCTTTGAACATGTCTAATTGTCTATCGTTTTAATTTTAAGAATTATCGCAAACTTGTAGGGGTCATTTTTTTAAATTCTATTTTTGTCTGTCTGCCTACAATATTGTTAGCCAGCAAGTGCATCGTTTATTCTTTTATATTGTTTATTGGTTTCAATAGTTCAAAATGTTTGCTTATGCCTTGTGTTTATAATTTTTAATCAAGAAAAAATATTGAAACTAACTTGTTCCCTAAAATACCCTTCGACGCACTCCTCCTCAAAGTCATACAATCTCTCCATATCCTCCTTTTCCAAGAACAGCTTCAGTCCGTTATCGTACTGGAACCGTTTGTGGGAGACGTTCCTGGTGATCCACTTGCCTGTCGCGTAGATGTGGCAGAATATTATCAGTGGCGGGGGTAGTACTGGTTTCCGCTCGTATTCCATCACCACTGTGAATCTTTGGAACATCCACACCTGAGAGAAAAGGATTATGTTATCATCATCAGGTATTTTTGTCTCCACTGCAGGAGCACGATCCTCTCTGTGCTACCCGAGCCAAACTTGGCCAGCTGCCAAAGGTCTTGGCCTACACTCTCCAAGCTGGCCAGACGGGTTGGATAGGTCTCATTATGTTATGTAATGATCAAAACCGTGCATTGTCCGTAACACTTTGTCTACCCTGTCTATCGCTACTTTATTTAACTTTCTAAAATAGTGCAAAGTTTTCCTTGTGAATGTTGTGTAGTAAAGTGACTGCTTGTTCAAATTGAATAGAAACCAATAAGTAATTCTCACAAATAGACACACTAGAAAATCTTTACGCACGTCACTGGTAATGATATGTACTTTGTTTAGAGTCATAAACAAATTATCACACATCATCCTTCAAGATCTTATGAGCAGCGCGTAGTGAGAAAAGATGGGTTCTCGGGCGAGTCTTTACAGTCTTATTATATTTTTTTATTACTATTCTTAAGAACATAAATGTTAAATATGATGTTCAGCTGATAAATGTTTACTGCCTAGTAATTAAAATGTACCCACCATAATTTCAATAGAGTAATATAAAAAAAGTTTTAGTAACATGTAATACGAACAATATAATAACTATGTTATTGTGAAATATCCGGCTATGTGCAAGTCGGACTCAAGCACGAGTCACGTTTGTTGTACAGGAGCCCCACTTAAATATTATTTTATTCTGTTTTTTGTATTTTTTATTATAGCGGCAACAGAAATACATAATCTGTGAAAATTTTAACTGTCTAGACATCACGGTTCATTAGATACTGCCTGGTGACAGACAGACAGGCAGCAGAGTCTAAGTAATAGGGTCCCGTTTGTACCCTTTGAGTACGGAACCCTAAAAACTAGAAATAATTGTTTTAATACTCGTAAAATATAACTAAATAAAAATAATACATTAACTGCAATTAAATTAAAAATAATCTAACACGATACAACATTTTTTACAACATCAATGATTATAAAGCAAACAATTCTTAATATTTTTATCTTTAAAATCTGGAAGGTCACTAAAAAAAGTTTAGTATCTTGTTAGAATTTTAATAACACATTTAGTTAAGCACACTTCAAAATCACTTAATTATGTTTTCGATATCGTAAGTCGTAACCTTATAAATTCAATAAAATGCTGATGACGTGTCTGCAAGTTTTCATATTCCATTAGTACTAAAAATGCTCTTAGATTTATATTGAAGATTTCATTTATATTAATGTTCAGTTTGACAAATTCGATCTCGCAATCTCGTTTCATATGAGACATATTGGAATGTAGACATTCTATAATGCGTTGCATTATGTTTTTATATATTAGGTACTCAGAATTTGCACACGTGTAGATTGAGTAAAAAACATCTACTACGTCTTTCAGTTTTATCAGATTGCTATGGTTATATTGTAATTTATATAAAAAGCGCACCGTAAACTATTCCGTAAACGATTCTGAAGTGAACTTTAAAATAATAGTAAAAAAAAGCAAAAATAAAAATAAACCTGATGCGAGACATCATTGACTTCGTTAAAGATATTGTTGAAGACTGCTATTAGAAGGTTTATGAGTAAAATGTTGGCGACAAGCAGGTATATTGTCATGGCAATGGGCGTGATCCACCGCCCGGTAACGCATTTCACGTCGCTGACGTCCGACCCACAGGGCGGGTCGATTTCCGGGGCAAAGACTTCACCGTACAACATGAAGTACGGCTGGAAGAATACCTACAAACAACGGAGTCAATGATAAAAACTAAATCATAAATTGAAAGGATAAAATCAGCAGCGAGTGTAAAATAAATGTTCAAAATACTTAAGGACAAAACATAATAATAACTTGGGAAAATAAAATAAGTAGCTACTTAATCAAATCACAGATCTAAATACTCTAGCTACAGAATACTCGTAACCAAATCTGAATAAATTTAAATAAAATAATGAGAACAGTGCTACGTATGTCCCAACCCAACGAAATCAAATCTCGCAACAGGCGCCAAACTAAAATACAACATCGAAACTACGACAATAATGCATTATCAGGCGCAAACC
Organism: Acrobasis consociella; assembly: GCA_963555685.1. Taxonomy (NCBI): domain Eukaryota; kingdom Metazoa; phylum Arthropoda; class Insecta; order Lepidoptera; family Pyralidae; genus Acrobasis; species Acrobasis consociella. The sequence goes on along the minus strand of OY743122.1, from coordinate 4,773,782 downwards.
TGATGCGACACTCCGTTGACTTCGATAAAGATGTTATTGAATACCGCTATGAGGAGGTTAACTAGTAAAATGTTGGCGATGAGGAGGTACACGCTCATGACCACTGGTGGGACCCAGTGGCCCACACGGCACTCCTCGAGCCCGGGGAGCCCGCAAGGAGGCGCCATTTGCTCGGCGAAAACTTCGCCGTATAACATGAAGTATGGTTGGAAGAACACCTGGAAATGTTAGTTGTGATTGTGGAAAATGTAGATGGTGTACAAGTTAGTATTAAAAATAAACTTGATAGAATATTTGGAAAGCTACGAGGGGGGGTCAAAAAGTTCGCGGAACGGAGGGGAAGGGGGGTGAAATAAAATACTGTACTATTTTTCTTTTTCAATATATTCCCCCTTAAGTCGAATACATTTTTCAGATCTCTCTATTAACTTATTAATACCGTCGAAAAAAAATGATTTGTCTTTGTCCTCAAAATAGGCCGAAATCGCCGACTTGACTTCTTCATCATCGGAAAATTTCTTCCCCCGAAGCTCTTTTTTTAATTTGGGAAATAAAAAATAATCACAGGGGGCTAAGTCTGGACTATAGGGAGGATGGTTTAACATTTCGAAGCCACAGTGATGAAGGGCAGCCATCGCAACGCGGCTCTTGTGTACCGGTGCGTTGTCATGCAAAAGCAGCACACCCTTTGTCAACTTTCCCCGCCTTTTCTCCTTGATTGCTTCTTTTAATTGTCTTAGTAGATTAGCGTAGTATTCTCCCGTTATAGAAACACCCTTATCTTTATAATCTATTAATAAAATACCCTCTGTATCCCAAAAAACAGTTGCCATGATTTTTCCAGCCGATTGTGACACCCTGTATTTCTTAGGGGGGGGCTGACCCTTTTTATGCCACTGCATAGACTCTTGCTTCGACTCAGGCTCATAATGATGAACCCAAGTTTCATCTGCAGTAACAAGTCTTGCAAAAATTCCTTCCTTGTCGGCGCTACAGAGGTCTAAAAACTCCTTTGAATACTCGACGCGCAGCTGTTTCTGTGGTGGTGTGAGCATTCTTGGCACCCATCTTGCGCTGACTTTTGACATCCCAAGATTGTCGTGTAGAATATTTAAAATGGTTGTAGGTGATACTCCAACCATTTCTGCAAGTTGTTTCTTCTTCAAACGAGTATCCTCCAGTATAAGATTCTCCACTTTTTCAACGATGTTTGAGGTGGTGGCCTCAATCGGCCGTCCTGAGCGAGGGTCGTCTTCAAGAGACTCTCTGCCTTGCTTGAAAAGGCTATTCCACTTGTACACCATGGTTTTCCCAGGGCAAGAGTCCCCGTATACTGATAACATTTCTTCCAAAATTTTCTGAGGTGGTTTTCCTTGCTTAGTGAGGAACTTTATGACGGCACGAAACTCGATTTTTTCCATGTTCAAGTTTTTCTTCCGGATTCACTTGTTTGATCGACGACAGGTCAAAGGTTATTGACACAATCAGGTTCAAACTTGGCATATATACTCACAAAGAGTTGCTCATTAGTTACTACCTGCGGCAGGTCCCCCACCCCCCGCTATCCCCTCCATTCCGCGAACTTTTTGACCCCCCCTCGTATATTCAAAAGGGAAACCCTGACGGTCGCAGTATTTCCATGGTAAAATTTTGGATGAAACTAGTGTAACGTAATTAATTGGCTTTAGGAAATGTGGTGCCCTATAAGTTCAAATTTGATTGAGATTAAAGCCAGCAAATAAGTTTCAAGTAACATTATAGGCTTCTATTAATTAACAACATTACAAGCTTATTTGTTTTTCTTGGTACTACATTGAAGAAAGGTATAACAATGAATTGATTTTAATGGAAAGATAGAAAGTAAGTCAAAATTTTCACTTTGGTAAAAGGTTTTTTTCTTTAATTTCTATCTAAGAAGGTTTATTATCTTTCATAAAAAATGGATTCCTTAAACCTTTTCTTACTTCAGTTAAGTACTACGTTTCTATGTGAAATGTGTTATAGTTTATCACTTCAATACTTACTTCTCTAATGAGGTACCAACTGGCCTCCTTGTCCGGGTACAGGATGGCCTGCCGCGCCACCCCAAACGACATCAGCACCACTAACAATAGCACCACGAAGTATATCATGTTTTTCACCATTTTACCCATCATTGTGACTAGAGGACCTGTTTCGGAAAGAAATATAGTAATAAATTCGGAAAGATATTTGGTGGAAAATTATATTTTAAGTGGCCTCTTTTCGTCATATACCGACTTATTATAAAACACAGCCTAACTTTGTTACTAGGTTTAAACCATTATCCGACCAAATCAAGTTGACATCTAGTAATATGCCATTGTCTCATCTGAAAATGTCAACTGGATTTGATCGGATAATGGTTTAAACCTAGTAACAAAGTTAGTCTTCGTTTTTTAAGTAATAAGACGGATAATGATTTTATTGGTGTTGGATTACTATAATGTCTGATCAGTTCAATCAATCATCATAGAGTTCAAACATTTTGGTAAAAGAAAAAAGTAGAACACAATTTGTTAATGTGTCATATTTGTAAATAAACCGCCTTGTTTAACAAATTTAAAGATGAAAAGCTATGATCTATTAACGATAAATGATAAAGCTATAAAGATAGATCTATGCCGCTCAAACGATTTTTTTAAAATTGATGATTAATGAACAAAGTCGCCTGCTTACCTAAGTACTTATTAACGCCCAGTATATTGAGTATCCTTAAGTACCAGAATATAATATCGACGCAGTATATCACCCGGCCGACGTCCATGGAGACCGCGCGCAGCCTCAGCGTGAGGCCTACGAGGAAGAAGATGATGAAGCCCGCGTCACACGTGTTCCACATATTCCAAGCCCACACACTGAACTTATGTCTGAAAACAAATAAACATATTACGAAAGGAAAGACAAGTCCTTTGTTGCGTATTAGCCGCTAGTTTCGAGCCACACGCAGCGTATAATCCTTACTAATATAATAAATGCTAAAGTGAGTTTGTATATTTGTTTGTTTGTTACCACTTCACGCTTTAACCACTAAACCTATTTAGATGAAATTTGATATGGATATAGTTTGATACCCAATAAAGGACTTAGGATAGTTTTTATCCCGAAATTCCCACGGAGAGTAAAGCCCACGGGCACAACTAGTATAAAAAAACTTTATTATCGTGTCTCTTAAGTTATAGTACAACCTAGATATTGTTACAAAGTGACTTTGTGATGTTACGTGCCTATATTGCGGTTCATAAGATTTCTAATACGCTTATTATTCATTATAATATTACTAATTATAATATTTATAATATTACTAAGGATTAGTTTCTTCATATTCCACAATTCATATGAAAAAGAAAATATTTACAATGTAATTAATTAAAAATCCGTGGAACCGTCTTTTATAATAAAATAATCTCGATGGGACTAAGAAATGGCACAGAGTGGCGGTATCTGATTCGCTAGTTTCAAAAATGAGATCAAATAGTTATTTTCTAAATGTTAAAAACCAACATTGGTTGTAAGATTTGTATGAAGTAGCAAGTCTTGAGATTTTTTGGAGTCAAATAGATCTCTTACCACCAGTTTTTCTGCATTAATAGCTCTAAAGCTAAAATCATATTGAAAACGGGTATAATCAATGACAAATGACATTGTTTTGAGACGTTATATTCCCTGACCAGTACCTAAATACTTTATTTATTTTGTAGGTACTGATACTAGGTTAGTATTCAGATACTAACCTATCTTTTGATAGCAAAAAGCTATTGTAATCCCTTTTCCCTACTTACTTTTCCTATAGTTTTTCTGATCTTATTTAGAAGAATTTTACACAAAAGCATTCCTGAACAAAAGCAGTCATCTGAGCTCAGATTTGCTCAAAAAAATTGTCCAAATTGCGTTTATTTAAATCAGGAAATTAGGTATGAAAAACGTCTTTTGAACAGAACACGCCATTTGATGTGTAGGCTGAAATAAATCTCTAAAGAAAAACATTTGTAAAAAGTTTTTTGAAAATCTTTCTTTGATCGTTCTTTTACTACGCCTATCACTTATCGTTCATCTATTTATTTAGATATTACTTTATAGAACTTTTATACACATAATGTGGATGTAGAAATTTTTAAAACTTACTAAACACTAGTGGTTATTGTCAGACTGAGAGATTTTTTATACATAGATATGTTTAATTTATTGCATGTACAATCCAGCTCACCGATTCTGAACTTTTGATTTAGCGAAATGTAAAAGATAAATAAATGTATGTATACGAGCGAATTGGCAAAAAGAAATTTACCAATTTCTGAATCCTATCCAGTAAAATAAATCAGGTCTATGATCCTACCTGTAGTAAGGTCTAATATAAACTTTTATAAATAGGATTATAAAAAAAACCCCACCTTTTTCTATTTAAATAATATATATATATATATATAAACTACACAGATTGAGTAAGTAAGCTTTAATTAAAATTATTCAATTCGTTAGTACATAATTTAAATTTTAATACTAATTAGTAGTTTTTTTTGTAATATAAGAATTTGAGATCATTTTGAATTGAAAAAAAAGATAAATTTAAAAATACTCACCTAATAGCAACAGGTTCGGACGTAATGATTTCCCTTATCTTCTCACATAAGAACGTTAATATATAACATATAGAATAAATTTCTGGCCAAGAGGGAGTCGGGTCCATCTTGACTAATACTGTATATGTAAACATCAATAGGAACAATATGTAGGCAATCTGAAACAAACGTTGAAAAATATTTACATGACTAGGGTTGGTGATACCTACTTAGTACAGTAACACAGTTTTTTTTTAATTTTATGTAAGTGGCCAACACTGGTGTCAGACTTCTCAAGCTGCCTAATGGCATCTGACATAGTTAAACGATTGCCATATAATGCTGACAGCCGGGAAAACGCTTTATACGTGAGAGTGAAAGTGTACGGAGGAGCCCATCCAAGCGCGGAGCACGCCCGGTGACGCTTAACTTGCGAAAGCGCTAGTAATGTGCACTCCCGCTGGGCGACCTAGCTATACAGAATTAATTATAGTAGTAATGTAAATTAGGCAAGAGAAAAAGAGTGAAAATATTTTTTGTGTAGCTAGTAGACTCACAGTTGAGAAAATCCCAACTTTTTCTGTTTCTAATTACCCATCTAATATAAATAAATACTCATTAAAATAAATTGTAATTTTTATAAGAATCATTAATAATAATCATCAGGCCTTTTAAGTCTCAACTGCAGGAGCACAACCCTCTCTGTACTACTAGAGCCATACTTGTCAAACACGGGCAACTTGAAAAAATTACGACATGGAGGCGTGGATGGTAGGCATGCTCGCCTCCATGTCATATAAACATAATTATTTCTCCTCCTTGTCACTAGATGGCGCTTTAAGATACTAATTAAAACATTTAAATCTTTTATTACTTCTCTAATTAATTAAATAAGACTTTTATGAAATGCAATTTAGGTTTAAATTTTTAAAGTATATTTAACACTTTCTTTGTCACTTTTTGCCAGTCGTGTGTGCTGCCATCTCTGTGAGGCCACCCCGCAACTTCAGTTTTGCCTACTTACGGGTCTTCCTACAGTTTCTATGGTGTTGGGTATCTGTTACGTTAGTAATATTATTATCTTTAACGAGAGCAAACTCGAAGGGACACAACGGCGTCCGCGTTCATATTTTATGACGTGCGAACAAAATAAAGTCGCGTCGCCACATATGACACTCCCATACCGTGAATTTTACATCAGATTGTTAACAGGTAAAGTTTGCGCGGACAAAAAATAATTGTTACCTACTTTTGAGTTTTACTTAGGAAATTTATATGGCAGCCGTCAACATGTGTCAGACGATGCTGTTTAGGCCCAACGCAGACGACAGACTAGACCGCGCCGCACTTTTTAGTCTGTGAAAATAGAACCCATGGAATCACATTCAGTAACGCACACGACGCGCAAAAAGTCCGGCGCGCGTCGTGTGCTTTACTGCGTATGATTCCATAGGTTCTATTTTTACAGACTATCACAGACTAAAAAGTGCGTCACGGATAGTCTGTCGTCTGCGTTGGGCCTTAGGCTGTAAATTAAATTCTAAATCATAACCAGTGTCGGCCACTATCACATAAAAATAAAAGGCTTGCGCGTGACTGAATATTTCTTAAATGACTAAACCTTTAGTTAATTTGTCGTAACTGGCTTAGTGTCCCTTAAAGGGATACTTGAATTTTTGGGGAACCAGTGCCATTTGAAATAAATTATTTAAAAGGAAACGGAGATATCATTCAAAATTTTGTCTTGATGAAGCCCTAGATAACTTTTAAACTATTTTATGAACTACTGTTTACAGTTTAAAACGAGAATTCTTCGCACATTAGCCAAAAGTGGCGGTGGTTTTTCGCAAATATGCGTAGAAAAGCATCACTTTAAACAGTAAGTAGTTCATAAAATAGTTTGAAGGGTTATCTAGGGCTTGATCAAGACAAATTTTAAATTATACCCCCGTTTTCTCATACTACTGAGTAATATTTCATACATTTTTTTAAATCTATTATTTTACCGAGGCATTAAAATAATTTATTTCAAATGGAGGCAGCACTGCAGCAACCACAAAGGTAGGCTTCCTGAATTTTTGGACCCCCAAAAATTCAGGTAGCCCCTTAAATTCAGTAATTCTGTAAATTCTGTAAAGTTTTTTGTGTGCTAAAATGCCATTTTATGCATAACAATAAAATCCACCCGGCACAAACTCTTGGCCAGTAAAACATGAAATATCAGTCGCAATTTGTCGGCCCTATGGTACGGCATATCCCCCACATTTATAATTCCGTCATTGCTGTTATGGTGTTACTTTGTCATATGTGCCATCTATTACATCAAACCTATATAAGACTCTCCATTTTTAACCAACTTTCAAAAAAGAAGGATGTTATCAATTCATCGTGATCTTTTTTTTTATGTATGTTCACCGATTACTCGAAATCACCTGGACCAATTTAGGAAATACTCTTTTTGTTTGACAGGGTAAACTTTCGAGGTGGTCTCATAGAAATATTATCAAAATCGGTTGTTAGTTTGGTGTTGAAGTCAGTTTATAGTTTTGAAAATTATGTCTCTGGTATATGGTTATGAGAGTGATAAAACGCGTCTTCATTTCAAGACAAAATAAGAGTCCTATTCAATGCAGTTATGTGGTTTGAAACTATCTCCCGGCTCTATCATCATAACAGCTCATTAATAATAAGTCATTCGACTTACACAAGTATATAAAATTACAACTAAATCGGTTGAGGGTAACTGGTTTAAAATTGAGTTGTAAGATTCAACCTAAACAAATATTTATACATACATACATATAAGATACATAGCAAGTTAAATACAAGCTTGTAAAAAATTGTGGTCCTGCGCTTGGCAAAGCATATGACGTACTTATTAGTCGCAATTCGCTCTTCCTGACATACAAACTCATATATCTTCCGCCATTTCTAATAAAGCGCCCCATTGTCGCGTACACATGCGACAAAGTGTCATTACAGCATCTTTTTCTCTCCATAAACTCATATTTTAGCTATCCACTTACATTTCCCCGCTTTTATAGCCACACTTCATAAAATGTAGCTGCAGGTACGATATTAATAAATTCATAAAAATGTTTATAACAGTACACAGTATGAACAATAATTATGTAACGTATGGTGCAACTGCACATCCTACTAAGTAGTCAAGATAACGATGTTTTATAAATAAGTATTCAGGTTAGGATTAATTAATTAAAACTACCACACAATACAGGGTGAGTTTATAGTTGTATACTTACTTTTCTGATTTGTGTCTGTGTTCTTTCTCATGTACAAAAGCTTTATAAACAAAAAAACTTTTTAACCACCAACCAGATTTTTGGAGCTAGTTATGTTCATAATACTGAACTACTTTCCAAAAAAGGATTATAACGAAAAACGAAATACAAAATTCGGCTACCCGTATAAATCAGCGCTCGGCCAAACGTTTTTTCTTTCTTTTCTTGATTATGGCGGTCAAACTTCGTTGTAGCTTATTTTGCCAGTGTCTAGTAATATCTCTTCTTTATTCCTAATCCTAAACCCTTAACTATACAATCAAAGGTTGGTATAGGTCCTTTGATTGCTTCACGGGAGCTTCTGGCGACAAATCTATACGAGTCCACTGGTTTTCATAGCCGATTGAGTGGCGGACGGCGCCCAAAGACGCCCACCGCAGTCCGCAAATAAGTTTCACTACAACCGCACTATGACTGTCCACTTCAAACATTTCACATATTGTCCATTAGAATGAGCATTTATAACACAAAATTACACCAATTTCATATTATAAAGTCCACTAGAATCAATTTGCAAAACAGTTTAAAGCAAACTCCAACTGGACCCCTTGACTTCCTGCCAAAAACTCCAAACGAATTTTGTATCAAAGGAGGATCTTTTTTATCGTTTTTTATAACTTTTTTTTAATAGAAAGTAGGTTAGTATCATGAACTTAGATTGCTCCAAAAATTTGGCTTGTGGGTAATAAGTTACTTCCTGTAGTTAGAACATTAGTAATGCAATGGGAAATCACTTAGTCAATTATGTGCCAGAAAATTCAGAAAAAAAATAATATTTAAAAGTATGTAGGCTTTTCATGAATATAGCGTGACACGTAAACGAATGTTCCTTGTTTAAATATTAACTAAGTAATTACTTTCGTTTTCCGTGAACGATAAAAAGCAAATGAACGCCCGGCTGCCAGTATCAATTAAGGGGATAAAAAAGAACAGTGATAAATTACGTCTGTAAGGCACCTTACAATTTAGAAGTCACAAGTAACAGCTTTTTGCAGAGGTCTGGAAGTTTCTTGAGGTGTTAATTTAGTTTTATTAGATAAGTTTGTAGGTTTATTTCTGAAAAGTCGTTGAATGGCTGGAATAATCTTAATTAGTAATCTGTACTTAACAGTTATGATGCTGTTGGAGCATAATTGTAGGTTTAGATAGACACTTTAACAGTCACACATATATTTTTTACAAATAATTTTTTATTAAAAAAAATCTTAAATGTTGTGTGCTACTATTTTAGGAATTATAATTTTATAAAAAAAATCAAGATTGCATCTAGGTACAAAGGTTATAATTATTTATTTGAGGAGCTCGGTGGCTTGGCGCGGGCGGGAGTGCGGATTACTAGTGCTCTCGCCAGTAAAGCGACACCGGGCGTGGTCCGCACTTGGATCGGTGACCGCAAGTGGCATATAAATTTCTCGAGCTCCTCCGTGCTTCGGAAGGTACGTATAAGCCGTTGGTCCCGGCTGTCATCATTGTATGGCAGTCGTCAAGATATGTCAGATGCCTTAAGGCAACCTAAAAAATCTGACACCAGTGTTGGCCACTTGCAAACACGAAAAGCAAGCAATTTATTTAGGTACTTAACACATTTCATATATGTATAGATATATGTAACTAATCATTAGATACCTAGGCAAGGTTTACTCAATCGCGCTTACCTACTCATTATACGATTGGGATGACTAGAATCATGTATGTTTAGAGAATGTACGTATTTACATATGTTCAAATGTATAGGATTTTTGCCAATATCCCATTAAAACCAGTGTAATAAAAACCAACTCACCGAATCGGCCCAGAACTTCGTGATCGGCGCAGTGAAGAACTCGTAAATCTTCTTCCTCAACCGCAGCGGCCTCATTCGCTTGTCTTCTGGCGTGTGGTGCTCCTGCATCTCCCTGTACATGGGCTCCCAGCCTATTTTACCCACTTTCCCGTTCTGATCGACACGAGTTTCGCATTCGGCCCCTGAGCCAATCAACGCCTGCTTGAGTCCAGACATATAAACATTACAACAATATGATCAAACCGTTGATACAATAAAGACAATCCAATTCAAAGAGAGCATTCGCGATATTGATAAGCTTAGATCTGATATATTAGTTATTATCGATATTGCAAACGATTAAGTTAAAGTATTAATGTAAAAATAAGAAGCAGAAGCCAATTTAAATTACAAATTCACAGTGGCTAAAATATGAACGCTTACAAAAACACATAATACGAAAGAAGTTCATAAAAAAGATGACAAAATAAGCGTTGTACGAAAAGACTATAAAAATTATCGCAACACCAGAATAGCTCCACACCAATTTATGACAATATCGAAACTAACTACCACATTGACGAAAATTGAAGTCACGAAAGTTACATCGTTACCATTTACGCATCACCTTGTCCATTAAAAGCAAACTAAATCAATGTCATGTTTGTGGTTCCAGACTTTAAGTGCTCCGTTAATGTTATAACATTTTTATAGTAGTTACTTTTAACATTAAATAATAAAAAGTAAATTGGATATCAGCTGAAATTAGAATAGGGTTGTAAATTTATATGCCTTCGAACGTGTGGGTGGAGTGGTAAAATTCAAGGTGAGTCATAAACGGATAACGTAGGCTATAAAGGCTCCAGCGAAGATACTAAAGGGGTGAAAGTAGAGGTAGAGAGGAACGTGAAACGGAACGGAAGCCTACTTTGACGGAAAGCTCGAATCGCCTTTACAATAGGTGCGAGAGTGCGTGTACCGTAATACGAACACAATTGAGACTATTTTCCTTTGGCGTATTGTGCTTTAAACATATATTGTGAGTTTGATGGACACGTTCGGGACTATACGCGTACAACGTGGGCCGTGTGGGATCCCTCTACAATTTAGCAGCATTAGTGGTAATAATGATTCGGTTGGATAATTTGTTCAGGGTAGTGGGACTCTCGTTAGTAAGTAATTATGTATACTTACTGAAATTATTTTACCAATAATGTCGGTACAATAGGCTTATATACCTATAGGTAATATTGTTGGTAAATGAATTTTTATATTGATTATAATCCCTAAAATAATAATAAAAGGATAAGATGGAGAGTATATGTAACAAGGGGTACGAAAATTGACCTCAGTTAAAGTATGAGATAGATTGGTCAGATGACTATTATAGAACTGTCATTTGAAAAAAATCCTCAATTTGAAATAAGCATTAAATACTTTCAATGCAACCATAATGGTACACGTTGTATTCGTTTATATTTAAACAAATAAGTCACCACATTTACTTCGTGAAACATTTACGTGAATATCTAACACTGTGTCTAATTTCAAATACTGTGTCTGTAGTTTGCTTTCGTGAAACGCTTTCACATTAGTTTTCTGTGATTTACTTCCACACAGTCGTAACGGTTAAAGTAGGAAGCCTTGGCTCAAAACAAAGTACTAAGTACACAAGCCAATACGAAATTTAGCGTTGAATCATAATTTTAAGATATGTCAATAGACGGACATACAACTAATACGCAATTACTTCTTCTTATTGTGTCGCTGGCTCAAATTTTTAAATTTCTACTGAGCGATCCAGATTCTGTTTGAATCATCTGAGGTGCCTTCGGTCATATGGAGTACCTCATAATCGATATCCCGCTCTACAAGAAATATAAGAATCAAATGAAAGTAAAAAAGTTTCATAAATTTCTAAGAAGAAAAATAGATTTGCTTCTTGCTAGAAATTACTCCGTGCCCTCAGTTTCCCAAAGCGTACAAGTCTCTGCAAATTGTTCTTATTTATTTTTCCATGTACCTATATTTAATAATGCAACACTAAAGTTTGTAATAGTCATGTACACCTCTTTGTCAATTAAGGATTGAATCTCACTTGTTAGCACGAAACAGCTCTATTCTAAAGCAGCATAGAAAAGTGCTATTCCATGCTGATAATAGAGATACAACCCTAAGAGCCAAAGTAACCTTTACGACCGTGTGTCAGCAAAGCAATACGACTAGAGCTGTGCAGTTTGTGTTCGTATCACAATAGAGCGCACCTGAAGGCGGACTACCTTCGGAGCCTTAGTCTGTGGTCCCGGGGGGATTATCTTCTTGATAGAAAGGGTGCGCCTTTTCACAACTCCAACCTACATTATGCAATTATTGTATTAAATTGTTATTACTTAGCGTAGTCAAGTAAATACGAAAAATATGCAAGCTTTGGCGCGATTTCTTGCGTCACGGTTCACACAGCGTTCATTGTATAAATCTTTCCTTCATAAATTAAAAACAAGGTGCAAATACTCTAGTTGCTATGTCATATTTAATAAAGACGTTAATTTTTAATGTCCAATTTGACAATGTTCCTCTGATAGATTAACCTAATATAAAACAAAATCTGCTGTCGTTGATAAAAAAGCTATGTCTGCAGTGATTCCTCCACCGTGTATTGTATATACAGTATTTGCCAATAATGATGGTTCAAAAGCGAGATGGGAAGCAACTAAATGCAAAGTTTACCTCCGCGTCGTTCGGGTCCTTTGTGCTCCGGTCGTCCTCCATGCTCTCGTTCTCCAAGTGCTCTTCCTCAGTCTGCGGCATCAGCTGCAGCTCTTCCTTCGACTTGAACTCCAGTTGGAGAAGGTAGAGTGGGCACAGCAGGCACAGTATTACCTTTACATCACGACAAAGCCGATGTGGCAAAGAAATGCTCCTCGAACGATGCTCGATTTCACTTTGACTTAAGCGTTCATGCTACGTTCATCTAATCGAGAGGGGTGGACGTCGGTTACGCGAAAGTGGACAGCCAAGAGTACGAAAAGAAATTTAAAGCAAATTGTTTTTTTTTTGTTGTTGCTGCAAAGAAAATTGATGCGGAAGTACGGAGAAAGTTTATTGATAATGTTTTCAATAATTGCTTTGAAGAATTCGATTGTGGTTTCAAGATTCATAGAAAAGTGGCTTTTAGGTGCGCCTTAAATTTCCTTTGTAAAATTGCTTCAAAATAATATTGCAAAATAAACAAAATAGTGGAAAGATCGGAAAAATACAAAACATTTAAAAATGTGTAAAACTTTTTTCAGGGACATTTTACATAGCACGCAAGCTTAGGTCAATTTATTTAAAATTAGCTGTACATTTGAATAATTATGCCGGCAATTCACAGGAAATTAAGTACTGTTCTTGGCCTTGGTTTGCATAATCGGCGTCGTAAAATGCATCGCATGCAGATTGCAATGTATGAAGCTCATTGACTCACAGACATCGATTCTCGTAATCATTACGGTTCAAAGTTACGTTAAAATGTTATTCTCTAACATGTGGATTCCACTCACGGAAAATCATTAATCGATATTTAATCAACTCATCGCAATAAAAACATAAAATGATCACGGAAGTAATAACCTAATGAATTTAGTATGTAGGTCATAGATAGTATAATCACGTATTTAAAAAACAGGCATATGAAATTAGTTAAAATTTCAAGGATCAATGTCAACACTTGGATGCACAATTTTACCCCGAAATCACTAGTTTCGCGGTAACATTGCCCACGCTAAAGAAATTTCGTTGGTCTATTATGTTGTTTCAAATAATTTAAATTTTTCCAAGAGTAGATCCACACTCTAACACTGAATCTACAATGCTCGTGCCTATGATAAGTCTGTGCGTTAACAAGATGAAAAAAGAAAAGAGAATCAAATATACCATAGATAAAATTTTACCTTTAAGTTCGTATTTTTCCTAGTTCTGAGGCCGCCCATCCATAGATCGGCTAGAATTATTTGGGAGCAAGGATGTGCCAATAATGCTCTATGGTTTGCTGCTACTGCCAGACTCAGACAGGTCTGTCCAGACCAGTTTTGAAGTTCACAAGTCAGCAATTGCTGAGCCTGATCGTCATCTTGTCGGTAACAGTAATCCAATAATTCCAACGCTGGAAATCAAAGTTGCAATAAGTATAATGAATAAAACTTTGTACAACTATTCGTGTTCTCGTTCTTTTTTCGATTCCTAAAAGAAAATCATATTCCTATACGTTATTATTTCCAAAAAAATTACTGAAATCTTTTCACTGATAATAACAGTTGGCGACTGAAATAAGGTTTGTTTTATAAAACTTTAGGTGTTACTATCATCTATCACCAATTGCCTAAAGAAATTAAAAATACTAATGGCCTTAAGCCTTTTAAGAAAAAACTAAAAATATACCTTTTGAAAAAAGCCTTCTACTCCATTGACGAATATTTCACAGTGAAGCTCTAAAGTTGTAATTTTATTTAAATTGACATATAGGTACAAATAGTTTGTTAAATAGAATTATAGGATGTTAGTTTTAAGTAATTCCGACACAATCTAAATTTGATAAATGGAACTAAATAAATGAAATGAAATGAAAATCTTGTAATGCTTTATTTACTAGTTATACCCACTGATAATGTTACAGCGACTTTGGTCAGGTCATCTAAGCTACCCCTTAATTTTAATGCGATGCTTATTATCTTCCTTGCCGTTTACTTATTTGGGGCCGGCTTTGTATGTCAATTCTTTCAATTTGTTTCTATATGAACCATATTTGCATCAGCTCCTTGTTAATAAGTTTAATATAATTAACAAAAGTAAGCAATTTCCAAACACTAAATATTCGAGAAAGCCAATCGAAGTTGATAAATACAATCCAATGCAATTAAAACTTCCATAATATCTACTCTTCGGGGACTACTTTAAACTTTTAAGTCTATTTATCCCTAAATCGCAGAAGAGAAAGGATCGTAAATCGTTTTATTCTTACGGGACAACTTTCGGAGTTCCGATAAAACTTGCTGTAAATAGATTATTTTATTATTTATGTCAAAAGAAATTATGTTTATGAATTAGAAAAAATGTTTCTCATACGTTCATACGGTCAATTAATTAAATATACAAAAATTCTGTTTTCTAAGAAAGATAGTCGATCACACACAGCAAAACAAAATAATATTTCTGCTATTTCAGCTTAGTGAAATTCGATTTTATAACACATACGAGTACTTACCCCAGATTAAATACCAACGTAATAAACCGAAATTAAGTATCTTCACTTAATTCTGAGAATAAAGCTAAAGTCTACATGACTTTACTTGCCTTTGTTCTCAAACTCTTTGCCATAGTGCCTCAGTTCCTCATACACCTCGGTCTCCATATCGTCTTCAGCAGCCTCGTGGGCCATGGCCTTGTACAGTTTACAGGCCACCAGGGACTTCGCCAGCGCTTCTTCGCCGTGAGTCCACATAAGTAATGCCATCTGGTGTCGTTTTGTTAGCACTGCCCACATCTGGAGCAAATTTGATATGTAATTTTATATGCTTTACGGAGAAAGTGAGATGAGGTGAGATGAAGGGCCCATTAGCCTATTAGCTTTTAAGGAGATACATGAATTTTCCGAGGTCCAGTGCTGCCCCAATTTCAGATAAATCATAGATATTATTAAAATAGTGTCTTGATCATGCTCTAGATAACCCTTCAAACTATTTATGAACTACTGTTTATATTTTAAAGTGATAAAGTCAAGCTTTTCTACGCATATTA
This sequence comes from Acrobasis consociella, assembly GCA_963555685.1. Lineage (NCBI taxonomy): Eukaryota > Metazoa > Arthropoda > Insecta > Lepidoptera > Pyralidae > Acrobasis > Acrobasis consociella. The sequence continues at coordinate 4,758,366 of OY743122.1, read as the reverse complement.
GCCAAAAGTGGCCGATTTTCGCAAGTTTTTCTAAGGGTTATCTAGGGCTTGGTTAAGACAAATTTTTAAATGATATTGTTTTCTTTCAAATGATTCATTATGGTTCCCCATTTGCACTGGACCCCAGAAAATTCAGGTAGCCCCTTAACGAGGATTGGAGAGCAGTAGATAAATTAAAATCGATCTTTATCTACAGCTCTTTATCGTAGTAGGTTAGCATGGATAATTAGTAAGTTGTGGATAAGTTTATTCTGGTCTAAAATTAATTTAAAAGCCACCAAGCAGAAAACTGCCTGCCCGGCCCAATTGCCCGCTCTTGCGTATTGTGAATAAATCTATTTTAAAGTTAAGGCAAATACAGTGTGTGTGTACCCACAAATTGCCTAGAGCGTGTGCCTACAAATTAAAAAATATATATTGCAAAGCAGTACATATATTCTATCACGTCTTGATCCCTAACGGGGCAGACAGAGGGATTTGGGTCTTGCGGCAGCAGACAGCCCAGGGCCACAAGACTCTGCCACTTTTAGCGTAGTAATGGTGGGCGAGAAGGCGGAAAAAGGAATCAAAATAGTGATGGATCGTCAGCCACATCGCCTAGCATTTTTGCCCAGTCCCTCGATTGGCTTTTACAACCTTAGCGGAAAGAGAAGCAGCAAATTGCAAAGCATTAACGATAATTTTTTAGATCTTTCATAAATCAAATTATGTAGGCTAGATTAATCAGTGTGTATATGACTTTGTGTGTATTAGTCGCTATAAAAACTTAGGTCTCTTACCAACAACTCGTTAAAGGGATAGTCGAACAGAGCCATCTCGGTGGTGACTGGCATGAACCCCGTGATGAGCGACAGCCCCCCGGCGTTGTGGCGCGTGAACGAGGCGCTGTTCCGGTGGACGTTGACACTCTTGTTCATCACCTTGGCGTAGATCGGACGGAACTTGCGTCGGGTGTAGTAGCACCTATAAAACATCAAAACATTCTAGGTCTATCTCTACTTCTTACTTCCCTCGAGTACAGTTTATTGCAATTAGACCCTTTGCCGATCATGGTCAGATTACGACATTTTTTTCTTTAACATTCTCCGTCTTATTTGTTACTGACTTTGTTACTAGGTTTAAACCATTATCCGACCAAATCAACTTGCCTTTTTCAGATTAGACAGAGACATATTACTAAATGTCAACTTGATTTGGTCGGTTATTGGTTTGACCTTGCAACAAAGATAGTCTGCGTTTTATAATAAGACGGTCTAGGTCTATATCTACGAGAATAAGTACTTCTTACTTCCCTCGAGGACAGTTTATTGCAATTAGGCCCAAAATTGCCGGTCACAGTAAGATTACGATTTTTTTTCTTGTTTTTAATGAGTTTACTAAACGTGGATATGTATAGCTTAGATGCATTGTATGCACTACTCGTATATTCTAAATCTTTGATCGCATGCTAACATATGATCGTATGCCATAGGTATCTAAACTGCTTATCTAACTGCCACGCGCGAGAGCCATGAATGTAAGATTTCTTTTGAATTCAATTAAAATAAAATTAAAATCTCCCAAATTAGCTAAAATTAAAAGCGTAACGCTAATTTTAGAGTGATTTCATAGCTAATAACTACAAACTCAGGTCATTCATCTCCACTCCGGCCCTGAAAATTGAATCTGAATTTCGGAATATGCTAACGTAGAATATTGGATATTTCCCTAAGGAGATAGAAAGGGTCCAGTCACATAGACTAACTAGCTGGAAGGAAATCAAAGTGCTTTATCACGGGATTTCGAGCCGGATTTGCAAAATCGGTGCCGATCAAATCTCGGCGCCGAGGAATCGCTTTCCGCTATATAATAGCTAGCTTAAGTGGATCAAATGGAATGCTCACATATACTTATATGAAAGGCACACACATTTGAAGTATTTTTATAAGAAAAAGCGTGACAGTTACTATATTATCATCATCATCATCAGGCCTTTTTGGCTCAATTGCAGGAGCACGACCCTCTCTGTACTACCCGAGCCAAACTTGGCCAGAGCTGCCAGAGGTCTTGGCCTACACTCTCCACGCTGGCTAGTTACAGTTACTATAGAATAAGATTAAGTTGGCTGAGATTATCTAGCTGTGTGGTTTCCGGCAGAGTAGAATAGGACCACTCCAAGTTTTTCCGTGAATATCGTAGAAGGCGACTTAGGAATAACAATCTAACCAAAGCTTATAACCATTAATGAGGCTCTCCAACCCGTCTGGCCAGTGTGGAGAGTGTAGGCCAAATCCTCTGGCTGCTCTGGTAATACAGAGAGGGTTGTGACTACTTATCATCATCTAAGAAAAATTCTTGGAAATAGTTGACTGCAAATTGTAATTGTTTAATTTAAATGTATAGCTTAAGTGTAAATCTATATTGTAATTGTAACATAGCCCATCAGACTGGCTAGGGACCAATACTGAACTGGGTTTCTTTCAGCGTATACTTCCCAGCAGTGGTCGTTCCGAAACGCTAGTTGTTTTTAGCTTTTGCACTAAAATAATATATAATAAAAAATGACCTTCAATAAGAGATAAATTTATCCTACATTGAATAAAAAAAATTGACTTTGACTTTGACTTTGTGCCCCTGCAGTGGAGGCTAAAAAGACCAGATGATGATGAAGATTAAGTTTTCACTAGTATTGTATTTTCTATTAGTTACATAAGCATATACCAAAATGACTGAATAGCATATACCAAAATGACAAAATGACTGGACGCGCGGTTTACTTGTATATGACACTACACTATACATGTTACAATTCACAAGAACCGGACTATGGTTCCTTACCTAAATTTATCTGAACCGGGACAATTAGGGGTGGCAACTTAATTCTTCTTCTTCTTAGCGAGTCGGAATGGCATTTTTATATGGGTGTGGCCACACATACTGCTGCTGCCTGTCATTAGCAGAGTTATTAAGCCGTCTTTTGTACAAGATGTTGGGCAGTTCTGACATTTGAGTAGGTTTTGAACATCTCCACAGTCACAACGGTCGCTATTTGAGAATCCCCATTTGACTTGGTTTTCATGGCACCTTTTAACACCAGCCCGGAGCCTATTTAAGGACTTCCAGACTGCCCAGGGAAGATCACCACCCCGTGGGAGTTTCTCAGCAACTATATTTTTTATTTTTTATTTTACTTCTAATTCTTTGACTTGCATATTCCAACTTGCATTGGTTTCAAAAATTGTACGCTGCACACCGGTGTATGTGAAGGTATCTTGTAAATTTCCCGGAGGACGAAACGGCGGTTATTTCCAAACCGCTGGCGTCGAAACTTTCAAGTACAGGCATAACTTCTACTAAAAGTAAAGCGCAGAATCCACGAGATAGATAACCGACTCAATGAAATAATAATAATATACCAGTTTAATAGTAGTAGTAGAGATATTTTTTCCTATTCTCTAATCATTAAAAAAGTAGAGTTACCTATACTACAATATTTTTTTGTTTTTTATTTTTAATTTTGGTTTATTTTTGCAGAGAGCTGAGCAAGATGAAAACAGGAATTATAAATGTGACAGCTTGTTAGACCATTCAACAGGATTACGTCCATTCCAGGGAAAATCTGCTGGTGCATTCTATATTTTTTCATTAGTCTCCGACTAGATTGTTGTTGTTGTTTTCGTGTGTCTAACTCATGAAGCTTAAGGGTTCCCTTTACCCTCTAATTTCATGTTTAAGTACTCAACAGTGTTATCCGATTTTTCTAACTGCTTTTGGGAAAGTACTACAGTTGTGCGATAAACCGTTGCCCGGCGGACCTATGACCGATATAACATTTGATCGGTACTACTATTGCACGGCATCAGTTTTGTTCGACCAACGTTCGACTGAAATGACATTTGATCGGCACGATTATTGCTCGATATCAATTTCGTCTGTCATTGCCTAACGACTGCCTACAATGATGACAGCCGGGATGACGGCTTAACGTGCCTTCCGAAGTACGAAGGAGCTAAGAAATTTTTATCACTTGTAGTCACCCATCCAAGTGCGTACTCCCGCCTGGCCATTGAGCTTCTCAAACTATTAGAGAAGTGGTCCCAGCACATGTACACAAACATAACAGTGCTACGTAGTTTCTGTACGGAACTCATAACTGTAACTAATGTGTTTCCATTCGAAGATACCAGCAGCTTCCATTTTTCACGGCGCATCCCAAAAGAAAAGAAAGTACAGAAGGGTAGGTAAAAAAAGTTAAACCAAATAAATGGTGTAGTGAGGTGGAATAAAGACGAAGATTACTCTTAATTTAGGAAAATTACTTGTAAAAAAGACTATTTGAACAGAAGGATCTGTTCAAATAGTCTTTTTTTACAAGGTTCTGGATCTCCGAGATTTAAGAAATTACTACGAGGATACCTCAATCTCTGTAATTTGTTCTTATCTTTATGCAGACCGCGTATTCATTGTCATGTGTCATTCTATTACATTGTTAGAGTACGTGTTTTAAACACTCTTACTTGTAACAAGATATAGCTTAAAACCAATTATCATCATACATCTCATTACTTCACTTAGTTTTATATTCAGTTCGCAAAAGGTCAACAAGAGCGCCGCGCGTACTTGTTTTACATCAAACAATATTGTACTTTTGGCTTTTATATTATTTGGCTTTCCAATCTCATATAGGTACCGTTGGATATAGTTACCTAGTAAGTCACAACGTGAAGAAAAAATATCGGCATTTTTATACATAAATGTGTAGCCGCCCGAGCAATTTTTATGGGATCATATTTTTTTTACTGTTATTAAAAAAAAGAAAATGTCGTATAGTAAATAATATACGTGATCCAAATTTGCGTCTGACATAAAATAAAAAGTTGCGAAAATGATTTTCGATCGAGACCACGTAGTACTCGTTCAAAACTGTTGCATGAACTCGCGTGACCCGATGCACTTCGGGCGGCGGCCGGCTAGCGACGCTTGGCGGTGGAACTACTAATTGATCTCACGATTTTACTTTCGAGTTTTGGTCAAAAAATTTTTCTGAATTTTTATTTTGACTAGATAATTAGGTCTTACTAACGATTCTTATGAAGTGGCCTTCGGCTCCAAAACCAATGAAACATCACCGTGTATACAGGTGACTTTTTAACCACCACCGTGTTTCGATTTATAACGGGTATGTCCCTTCCACGTTGTATATTTTCCTATCATCTTAGTTTCGGTAGAACCCAAATAAAGTGTTCACCTATTTATTCATTCATTTCAATAGTTTACACGAGAAGAGCGTATCAAATGTTGGTATTAAGCATTGACAATGTATGCGTTAGTAGTAGATGTATCCTCGTCTGTTCGTTTTTTAATTTATGTCGACTTGAACAACGAATTACACTTGCTTTCTGATATTACACGATGTTTTTCGCATTTCTCAAAGTCATAAAAATAATAGGGTTGTCATAAAGTTGAAGTTTCCTTAGTATCATATCTTATTCTAGTCTTCTTTCCCTATTCTAAGGTTAAGATGATGTATGAATTTTGAAAGCATTATAGGTTGAGTCATGTCAATTTATACTGGACATCATATGTTTTGGGTATATCAAAATAATACATATTTATAGGTCTGATAAACATTGCTTACGAGGTTAATTATTCTGTATAATGTTGTTGCTAGTATGTACTTACAAATATATAAGGTCTAAAAAATATACTGAAACTATTTTAAGTGTGAATTCAGTCCGTGATAGTGAAACTTTCCCCAAGGAACATATGTCGAAACATAAAAATAATTTTTGGCTTCCTATATAAATTCGGATCAGCTGATCGGTCAACTTTTATGGAAGGCCAAAATCGATATATATTGTTCGAGGAAAGTTTTTTAGTATTATGGACTGAATTCACCCTTCACACCATAGTTTCAGTATATTTTGTTAGATCTTATACACGGTGATTTTTTGTTGGTTTTGGAGCCAAAGATCACTTTATAAGGATCGTTTGTAAAATCTAATTAGCTAGTCAAAATAAAAATTCAGAAAAAAAAATGTTGACTAAAGCTCCGGCCGTAGTTCATCGAGGTCATGCCAGTTTTGGACGAGCGTAACTACGTAGTCTCGATCGAAAATCATTTTCGTAACTTTTTCATCTTATGTCATACACAAATTTGGTTTACGTATATGGATAGAGTAATTTATTTACTATACGACATTTTTTTCCCAAAACCAATAAAAAGTTACCTTAAATATTGAAAAAACCCAAAACGTAATTTAAAAAAAATATTTATAGTCTTACAAAGTCTTCGCTAAAACTGTAGTATACCATACTATTTTGAAAAAAATGTCTCACCTGTACGCCCCTCCCATCAGCTTATTGATCACCAGCCCGATGTCATGAAGGGTGTAAACGTATCCCCTCGGCAGATGTGGTCGGACGTCCCTCAGGATGTACCTACAACGATGCACACGAATTAAAACGAAATAAAAAAAAAAAATTATCTTATCCCTCGACACAAAAAAAGTTTACGTGTCTGTTTGTGGTATCTGAAGGAATGGACCGATTTCAATGTGCTGCGTTTTTTTAATCGACAGTCTTGTCTGTCAAATGGTGGAACGGAAAACGGTTCAGCTATACAAAAGTTATTGGGAGTGAACGCTTGAAAGTTGGGCTTTTTAATTTGTCTGGTAAATAACTTGTTGTAATAATAATCATCATCGTCATATCAGCTGCAGGAAGTCCACTGCTTACTGCTGGATAAAGGCCTCCCCCAAGGTTTTCCGAAACGACTGATTTCCCTGCAACTTTGCTAAGGTCCGACTACCTTGGTGGGTGTCCTACGCTGCGCTTGCTGGTACGTAGCCGCCATTCGAGAACCTTTCTGCCACATTGGTCATAGGTTCTTCGTGCTATGTGCCCCGCCCACTGCCATGAGCTAATCCGATGGCCATGACAGTGACCTTCGTTCTTCTACGTATCACCTCATTGCTTTCTTCATTTCAACCATTAACACGAGGTCACTGGTCTGCGAGTTTCCTCATAATGATCTCTTTCGTCGGAAAAATAAAATAAATGGAAGCAAAACTAAAGAAATAAAGAAACGTTACAACATAAAAGCTTGATAAAATACCTCAGAGTGTTGCTCGGCCCGCTCTTGGTGTTGTACAGCTCTTCCAGCCGAGGGATGGTGAGGAACTTCCTCATTGACACCCCGTTCTCCAGCAGAAGCTTCACGAAGTCTATCCTGTCGTGCTCTAGCGCCTGCATCATCGCCTCGTCTAGGGCTCCTGTGAATGAAGAATTTGTGAGTACCGAGATAAGAAGCCACGTAAAAAAAGAGTTTAAAAATAAATATCCATAAGCGAAGAATTGGTGGTCTCAAGTGTTGGTACTGCAAACGGCAAAACTCAGGTAGGGTAGCAGAGGGTTTTAATAATAAAGACCATATATTTATTAAGAAATACAATATACTACCTGATTGTTTCAGACCACAAACATTGACTTCGCGTAAATACATCATTTTGATCTAATCCAGAGTATTTTTAATGACAAAAGTTTTTACTTTTGCATCCCATACAAAGCACCAGACACATGCATGATCGATCAAAAATGTTCAAATAATCAGTAAAACTTTCCACTCAACTCGATCATTAGTCTTCCAAAGATATTGCCAAGTTTTTATACAACCTCTACCTATATAAAAGGTCGATTAAGTTCTTAATTAAGGCATCTTAATGGCTCTCAAACATCCAGCTCAGACTGCCATTATCTGGCACTGAGACTCCTCTTCAATCGAATATTGAATGACTTCTTTGCAATTATTTCAAAACGAGTTTATTTGCCAGGCAAATTAAAAACTCTCGACTTTCAAGCGTTCGTCCTCAATAACTTTTGACAGCAGAACCGATTTTTATCAAACATAGCTAAGTACTACTTGAACTTTTGTAAGAAACTTGCTTTTACAAACAAAAAATACATTGAAATTGGTCCATCCGTTCAGTTAGTTACCCCAGACAGACGCACAGTCGAATAGACAGACAGAGATTGGAGTTAAATTTACAACGCCCCTTTACATCAGGGGTTAAAACTCTTAAATATGCGAATATATTTTCGCTTAACGATTTATTTCAAGAGGATCAGTGTTTTAGTAATGAATACATACTTGTTCTAAACACATTTCTTTGACGACTCTATACTACAGTCGTAAAAACGCGGACAAATTTTAGTACTTGGTTTAAACCATTATCCCTCTAAAACAAGACGACCTCCTGCCATAAGTCATCTTCTCTTGTGTCACTGTCAACCTCTGATAATACATATAAACGTACCCATACTACGAGACACATTTTATCCACATATATAAAAATAAAATAAAATATCGTGACAAATTAAAAACTTTCATCGAATGCATAGCATGTATCTCTAAGTTTTAAAAATGCTGAACGCTAAGCCCTATAATGTAAATTTAGCTCGAAAAAGCGTGAGATTTCCCTACGGAATGGACTACGTGACAAAGACCTTACCCCCCACCTGTGACCAAGCATGGTATTTTGAAAACCCCCCTCTGAAAGGGTCACGTATTATGAGTATAAACTACGTACAATTATACTTAACTTGAATAATACATACATACATACTATCACGTCTTTATCCCTAATGGGGCAGACAGAGCATTTTGGGTCTTGCGGTTCTATGCAGAGCCCAGGGCCGCAAGACCCAAAAGCCACTTTTAGCATCATAATGACTTATATAATAGTTGTGCATTTGCTTGAATAATGGTTTAAACCAAATCTAAAACTAGACAGCTAAGCTCTAAACTAAGTTATACCGTTCGACCTAAGGTTTGGCCAACATAACCGTGCTAAGTGCGAGTAGAAGTCGGGAAATATATGGCTTTCCATCAAAACGTGTCAAGAATATGTTAGACATAACTAATAAAATGTCTTGGTACTTTTTATGGCATTCGAGTACGACACCCATATTATAAATGCCTAACATACATTCTATCATGTCTTTATCCAGAATGAGGCAGACAGAGTATTTTGAGTCTTGCGGCTCTAAGCAGACAGTGCTCAGCCAAATTTAACGTGATGGTGGGCGAGAAGATGGAAAAAGGAATCAAAATAGTGATGGGTTGCTAGCCGCGTCGCCTATTAACATGAATTGCATTTTCCCCCAAATATCAAAACATATATAGGTAATAAAACAGTAAATATTACGTGTATGTGCAATTAATAAATTTATGAAAAAATTAGTGTGGGCGATAAAAAAGTAATTGAACAAAAAAAAATGTGCTGGTGTGTATGTTCACCAACATCTAATCTTCGAAACTATTGGACAGATATTTACACGGTTTTTAATAATAAAGTTCAGCTCAGAGAAACATAGGGTTTGTTTCACTGAAATCTGATATCAGAAAACAAGTTGTCGTTATTTTTACACGCAAACGAAGATGCCCCAGCGAGTATCTAATAAAAATAAATGTCTAAGAGCGTTTCAAATTTAAGCGTTAGCGCAATTTGTAAACGCTCTAAAATAGTTAGTATTTTTTAAAGTGTACGAGAATTATGAATCCCCTTACCCTAGACTTTTTCATACAAACGTAATTTACGTGTTATTTAGTAAACAAGTCACATTTCGGTAAAAAATTGTAATTTTAAAGAAATCACAACAATATAGGGTTATAATTGGTTTCCGAAATGGAAAAAAAATATTTAAGTTTCCCATACTGATGGTCAAAAATTATATAACACCATATATTCTATTCCAAGTTTATATTTAGACTGCGAAAACCAGTTATATGCAATATCTTCGAAAATACAAAATTTTACGTTTACTCCTATAACGTTTATATGGAAAAGTGTAGTTTAGTTTGGACTAGCGTAAGAGAACAATTAAGTAGAAGTCCTCTCAGTATCAAGTTCTTAGCAACTTTCCTATTAAAAACTTGCGTTATCAATCTTACAGTTCCTTCCAGCTGAAAGCACATCCATTGTCCTTATTCCTCGCTCGTTCAATAAGATCTTTCTTATTACTAGTTAAATCCAAAATCGATAGGTTTTAGTTGAGCCTTAAATCACATAGTTTCATTATACTTAGCATGCCTCTTTCCTTTTCAAAATTTCCTTTCCCATCTTCTAATTTTATAAATGCCAAATTTTAATGTATGTTTGGTTCAGTTTAGCGCCAAAATGGCTGAACGTAGATCGAATAAAGTAGGGATGTAGATAGATATATTTATTAACTGCATAAAACATAGGATACTTTTCCTTGCGATTGTCAAATACCTTTTGAATACTTCAACGGCTAGTATAAAATATTGCACATTAAAGTAACAATGTATTTTTGATTTGTCTAAAACGAATACAATAAAAAATTCTGCATTTAAAATAAATAATAAAAAAAATGTTTTCGATTGTTTAGGCATTTTCTCAATTTCATGAACTACCGTGTCAATGTTAAGGCCATACCCAAATTTTCCAGGGTCCAGCGGCGCCCCCATTTGAAATAAATCATTTGAAAGGAAACGGTGAATTTAAGTGAATTGTCTAGCTGTAAAACAAGTAATGCCCTTGCTCTTCTTATATTTTCATTGTCATATAATGTTTCAAACAAGAAACTTACAGTGCACACCATCTGTTTACCGTATAACACCCCTGTTAACACATCCCTACTCGTCGAAGCGATACAAGCATCAGGTGTGCTCTCAGTAAATACTCGTCCGCTCAGCTATTCTGTTTCACCGCGTTGTGTACATAGCATACACATGGTGCCCGATCTTGAATACATGGATAGCTGCTAGTATCTTATGAGCATACTTATGTATATACGTACAAAAACGGAACAAATGGTAATAACAAAATATATTGTGTGAAGTATATTGTGAAAGTTTAAATCCTTACATCGCACAGGTTTCCTTTTCTTTTGTCATATTATTTGTAGTTATGGCCAAAGTCTTAGTATTTTTCCATATTACGATGTGATTTATGATAATAAACATCAACTTTTTACCTTTATGAAGCTAAACAAACGAAATAAATTACCAGCAAGACAACCAAGTAAAATAACAGAAATGATGTTCATAAAAATGCCGTCTTTTTCCCATAATGCGAGAAATTTTTACAGTATTGAACGAGTTTCCTCTCCAAGAATTGTGTCCTTTGCCGTAGCTCACCTGGCTCTGACATATTTCCTCTATCCGGTAATATTAGCTGTCTGCCGGGCACGTTTTATTTCCCCGGAGACAGAGAATCCTCATAATTTACGCCCGCCGTATGAGGAATTACGTGGTTTATAATTAGTGCCCTCAAAGGTAGCAAGAATGACCGTTGCAAAGACATTGAAATAAAAGATGTAAGTAATGAAATGGCAAAACTCAAGGCAAGAAGAGTCCTTTTAATAACTAAAATAAAATCATATTACGTCTTTTTTGTTAATATGTAAAATGTATATTGTCATATTCATTATTTTGAAAATCTTAAGATCCGGCGAAAATGCCCTAGTAGCCTGACATATAGCCTAATGTAGAAAAATAGTATCGTCTTTGTTTGTTTACCTACCGAGCTTTTGTACGTGCCACTGAATGTAATATTTTTAAGTTCTCATTGTAAGTAGCTTTGTAGATTCTTCTATAAGAATAAATTTCTTAACCATCATCACCAAATTAAAGCTGACAACTACATTCCTATTTTGATTTCTATTGTATGAAGACAAGTTGTTAATGTTGTTATTATAAATTATAAGTAATGTAAGAATTTATAACCTAAAGATATTATGCTTGCAGTGCGTTGTAGTCGTCAAAAATGCAAATATTCATAGGTTAACTGTAAAATTATTTATAATTTAAATATAAGTAAACATTACAAGTAAAATAAACTGAACTTATCGTCGTGTAAAAGTGTCTGTAAGGCCTAATGATTGAATAAACATTTGATTATAAAATTGTGCTAATATAACACGCAAAAAAATAAGTCACAAATTGCGATAAATATTTCGAGTAAAGTTAACTTAGTAACGAATACAAATAGGTTAATACAGCTCTAACTTAGACGTCCAGACAGCCAGACACGCTCTTAAAGACCAACCCACGAAATAAATCTAGAATAAAGCGAAATTTGCTAGAAATTATTTCTTTATATTTCGTTAAGTGATTTCTGAGAATTGGTTTGATTTATAGAAGTCACGTTGGATTTCGTTAGAATTTTTCTTGGACCTATGTTTCACTTGTAACTTTTTTATGAGGACGACAGAAGGTTTCGGGGTTGGATATTTTCTTAACATAAATACGAAGGGACCAAACATTAGTAATCCGTGGTGACCACTATAGTCCACGGAGGTCGTCATATCAACAGAGGTTATTGTTAACAATGGATATCAAGGTTACAAGGGGTTTTTGGTCCCTTCGTTTTTATGGTAAGAAAATGTCCACGCTAGTCCACACCCTAAGGCTCCAGGTTCGATCCCTAGTAAGGGCAAGATAGAAAATGGACTTTTTCAAACTGTCCTGGATCATGGATGTTTATGTATGTATGTATTTGTTATAAAATATCAGTATCGTTGAGTTAGAATCCCTTATCACACGTCTCGAACTTACTTTGGGGCTAGCTCAATCTGTGTGATTTGTCCGTATATATTTATTTTTATTTATTACCTAAATAAAGTACACTTAAATACTATGACCAATCAGAACCAAAGAGCATCGAGGTAAATGCCATGGGATATGGATAAATCGCGCTAGGCTGCAGTCAAGTTAGAGCAACCATGAGGACGAGCAGGCTAGTTTTGTTAGTCGGTTTTTATTTGAGTGTCCAACACTGGTGTACGGGCACTTTTTCCAGCGGTACTATAAAATTAAAAAAAAACATGTGGCGAGTTTACAACAAGTAGGTACTAAATTATATTATAGTAATGTAGTAATTATCTTTTGACAAGTGGTGAGTTTATTTCGAATTTGTGGAAATTATAAGTAGTGAGTTTACAACAACCCTCATATTTTTTATAATACTATCACGTCTTTATCCCTAATGGGGCAGACAGAGCATTTTGGGTCTTGCGGCTCTATACAGAGCCTAGTAGGGCCGCAAGACTTAAAAGCCACTTTTAGCGTCATGGTGGGCGAGAAGATGGAAAAGCAATCAATACAGTGACGGGTTGTTAGCCGCATCGCCTGTTAAAATGATTCGCATTTTTGCCCATTTTTTATAAGATGATTAATTAATAGATGGACAAATACCTTATTAATGAACATATAAACGGGGCTTAGCATGAATCTTTATTTGTTACGTCTAACGTTTTGATACATACATCCTCCGAAGGATGACAAAAAAGGTTCGTGCTAAGCCCCGTTTAAATATATACTATACATTAATAATTGTTTTCAAAGCGCGATAGTTTGAAAACCAAACTTGTCAACGTGAGCATATGCGTCCAAGTTCAATTATTATATGTTTATCCGACAACTGAAGGGATAAAAAAGATCCCATTATTTTTCTTCGATGCAAAAGCTTAGTGTCATCGCTAAAGCTTGGCCATCAACTGCGGCCTTACTTATATTACGAGGCTGAAAATTGCGATGTGGGCGATAAATCCTAAATCTATATTAAGGCGAAATAGTAGTCGAAGTGGCGCCCTCATCATCATCATCATCCCAGCCCTTTTTCTGCCCACTACCGAGCATAGGGCTCTCTTGAAATAAATTGTTTAAAAGTAAATAGGGTGATAATTAAAAATTTAACTTCTAAAATTTTGTACAAAATTATAAAATTATTTTATGAATAACTTTTAAAAGCACTATTGATAAATCCGTCTAGTTTTAAAACGAGTTTTTCCCAAAAGAAAACACGTTTTAGAACTAGTTGAACTAACGCAATTACTTTCAATGATCAATAATAAAATAATTTAAAGGTCTTTCTACAAATAGAGAATATGCATGAAAAAAAATATGTGTTATCTAACCAGTTTATTCGTAAATATTCAAAAGTAAAGTACTAACGAAAATATGTCTATCTCACTCGCAAAAACGCTATTTTCTATAGTAAATGTATTGATGATATGTAATTATGACGTCACCAGTACATAACGGACTTCTCTCTCTAATTGAAACTTTAAAGTATCATATGTTCGTCGCTGATTAAGATATTTTATAAATTCTTTTATGTTTGTTTACTGCGGTTAATAAAGATTTTATTAAACAAATAAAAAAAATGCGTGCATATTCTCTATGTATTGCTGGAAGTAAATTTTTTTATTTATCACCATATTTACTTTTAAACAATTTATTTTAAATGAGGGCGCCACTTCTACTACCATTTCGCCTTAAGAGGCTGAAAATTGCAATGTGGGCGATAAATCCTAAATCTACATTTACTGTGTAAAGTATTTATTTGAGGCTCCAGTTTATGCGATAAATGGCATTATACCGTCGTAATTCACAATTTGCTCGCCCTTGCGGTTCTATTTAATTACTCTGTGGCCTATTGCCATAAATGCTGATATAAGTCTGCTTTATTGCTAGCTTTACAGCTATATTAGGACCCGCTACAAAACTTTTGCAATATCTTAGCTCTCATTAGTAATTTCTATGTTGCATCGTTAGCTTGTGCTGCTTAGAAACCTGGGGTCCGCTTACCGGTTTTTTCTTTGTAAAAGATGTTCATGTCAATGGTAAAGAACTGGTCGTGAAAAGTGGAGAAGAATATTTTTCAAAACAAAAAACCAACTACATTCCCACGGGCCATCCCAAAAAAAAGTAAATATGCAAAATCATCATTAACATCATCAGGTCTTTTAGTCTCAACTGCATACTACCAGAGCCATACTTGGCTAGAGCGGACAGATGACTTTTGAGAGGTCCTATTGATGTTTATAAGCTTTGTTTAGCTTGTATTTCCTAAGTCATCTTCTACGAGATCCACGAGAGGATTTGGAGTGGCTCTATTCTACTCTGCCGGAAACCACTCGGCAAATATGCAACAAATCCAACTTAAAACATGGGAGGAAAAATTTCGCCATGAGTGGGTTTCGAACCCACGACCCTCACGTTAACGTCGTGAGGGCACGACTTTAGTGCTGTTAGAAATCAATAATTATACAACAATGTTTACTTAGTTGGCATATGTGTTTTTAGACAGGTATTTCGGCTTAAAACCGAAATACTAAACCTTATACTTAATAAATGTTGAACATCTATTTATATACTTATTCTCCTTTTTAGTTATCGTCACGATTTATTACTAAAGCTATTAAATATGTTTTACAAGGCATAAAAACCTAGTAAAGACATTTAAACTGAGTTTATTGTCACGTATACTATAAAAAATGTGTTTAAAACCTAAACTACCTAGTTAAAAATGAAGTAATTAGGTACTAAAAGCTCATAGAAGTAGAAAGTTGATTATGTATGAAAATGAAACGACACCTCCGTCCAAAGTGAACTACCGCAGTGCTTTATAAAAATTCATACGAAATAAAAGGCAACTAAGGGTTAATCAAATATGATCCATGTAACCCTAGGGATCGCGACAAGGTTCACATTAGGCGAGTTGCTGGCGAGTCCAGTAAACGAGTAGTGCCAGCTTTTAAGTACTTACATTTTATATAATACATGCCATTTGGAAAAGCGTTAATTTATCTTATGTACCTACCTACCTAAGTATTTTTAACACATTGCAGGACACTTACGGCTGTGGACGTAATTCAATTGTTATTTTCTATTTATTATATTAGTTATCGTCTATTAGTGTCCTGCAATGTGTTAAAAAGGTGAACCCACTATATGTATAGACCAAAAGCAGAGTTGCCAGTCAGAGCTTACTTTATCTTGATATTCTCACTAATCGTTTATGTGGGGTTAAGTAGAGTAAGTACGTTCAGTTTAAGTATATCAAAACACGCCTATTTACCGGTACAAAGGATCTAAGTTAGGTTCAAAAAGTAACAACTTTTCTAATATTCTCAGACTGATGTTTAAACTCCGACAAAAAGAGGGGTGTTATACGTTTGACGTTACTGTATGTGGCATTGTAGCGTCTAAACGAATAGGCCGACTTAATGCGTTTTTTGTTGTTGCTTAGCTATGATTTTTTTGGTTTGATGGAAATCGGTTCAGCGGTTAAAAAAGTATACCTCTATACTTTTTTAACCGCTGAACCGATTTCCATGCTTGAAAGTAATTTTTTTTCTGTCTAATAAACTTATTACATAATCAGACAACTATTTCAATACCGTTTTGTTTCTAACAATCGCGCTTTGAACATTTTATTAATGTATATATTATAAACGGCGACACGAACCTTTTTTGTTACGTCTTAACTTAAAGCTTCAACAAGCAGCTTGTGTGCAATGAGCCAAGCGAATGATCCGTTTGATACAACTTGCTACTTGCTATTCGCCTTGCACATTGTAAACTAGCTACGCCAATTCGCTGGGGTTGTTTGTCGAAGGTCAACAGACGGACATGTTAAATAATTACTTCCTATTGACGGAATCCGTGGTCGTAAACCACCCGGGGCTGGCACAGATTTGTACTTTTAATTTCGCAATATAGAGCCTTTGTACGCAATTTTTTTAATAATTAAATTCTTTTTTTTTATGAATGTTCACTGATTATTGAAGGTTGATTTTTGAAATTGAAGGTGACTGGATCGATTTGGATTTTTTTTTTGTTTGGGGTAGGATAGGGTTTGTTTCGGGGTGGGGTGAGGGTATATACTTGTCAGGTGGTCCCATAGAAATTTTATTAAAATCGATTGTGTAGTTTGGAGGTGAAGTCGGTTTTTAGTTTTAAAAAATTATTAAATAACTAGACAAAGCCCGCGACTTCGTTCGCGTGGACTTTATGTCTCTGGAAAACGCTCATCAGGTTGAACAACTTTTACTAAGGCGGCATTTTTATAACTCTTATAGTTTAGCTGGACCATTATGGTTCTGCATCAGGCGTTCCATTTTCCAAAATCATTTATACCCTATATGTTGCCCAGGCTTAATAGCTATATAACAAAAAGGTTTCATTCGAATCCGTCCAGTATTTCCGGAGATTAGCGTGTACAAACAGACAAACAGACATACAGACAAACAGACAGCCATTTTTTTTAATTCTTACTCTATTACTACGTCTCCATCGCCCCCCATATTTTTTTTGAAAATATATTTAATGTACAGACACACTTTTTTTACTGTTTTATTATATGTATTATATATTATATTATATGTATATAGATCACATATACCGATATGTATTTTTAATTGACTTTCGAAAAGGAGGAGGTTATCAATTCGTCGCGATATTTTTGTTATGTATGTTTACCGATTGTTCAAAGACGCCTGAAGTGCTATTTTTGAAACACGGAGTCACCCAAACGAATGGTTTTTCCATACAAAAAATCGTTCGTTTAGTGACTCCGCATTTGAAAAAAAGCACCTCTGGACTGATTAGGTTTTTTTTTTAAAGGACATACTTGTCAGGTTGTCCCATAGCAATAATATCAAAATCGGTTGTATAGCTTGGAGAAGTGGGTTTTTAGTTTTGAAAAAATATTAACAATAATAATAAGTAACTGGGAGAGACTTTTGCCACGTAGCGCGATTCTATATATATATATATTTATAGGCTTATAAAAAAATATAAGTTAACATATAACATACCATGCCACTGTCTGGACTCCGACAATCGGCAGAAGGTAAAGAAGTATAAGGTGTTTGGATGAGTTGAGTCTATTTGAAAAGAAAGGTGAACAACAGAAGTGTTTGGAAGCATAGAGGGGAGACCCGTTCGGTCCGCGGTTGACATCAACTGCGTGCCTCGTACGACGCAAACGGCGAAAGCGGGAGACAAGCGACGGCCGCCATACAGTTTGTGATAACTAAGCGACAGTCGCTAGTCTGAGACGAATATTTATCAATTCTCAGCGAACAGACTTTTTTATTAGATGAGTACACAACTGGCATAAACATTTCACGAGCTCCTCCGTGCTTCGGAAGGCACGTATAAGCCGTTGGTCCTGGCTGTCATCAGTGTATGGCAGTCGTCAAGCTATGTCAGATGCCTGAAAAATCTGACACCAGTGTTGGCCACTTACACTCACGATAAACGAACGAAACGAAGCTGGAAAAGAAAAGAAAAAAAGTTTCTTTCTTTTTTTTTCTTTTTTTTCAAAAGCAATGCTCACCTGGCGGCCATTCCTGCCCATAGACAAAGATCTCCGACTGTGCGATGTCCACTCGGTTCCATGTTAGGGCTAATGATAGCTGTTCGCTAGGAGACAGGTGCTGAGCTCTGAACAGAGCCGTGAGGATGACCTGGTCCAACTCTTGGACCTCGCCGCCTTCCGCTCGCTCTTGGATTCTGAAGACTGTGATCTGGTGAAGAAGATAAATAAAATAATGATATGTTTAAGATTTTAGTGAGTTACAGACCTAGGAAATGGGGTAGGCCTATGTCCAGTAGAGTGGATAAGATGAAGATGATGATGACACACGTAGCTAAGCGGATTAGCTCTAAAGTGGCAGTGTCCTGGGCACATAGCGCGAAGAACCGATGGCCCATGGGGCAGAAAGGTTCTCGAATGGCGGCCACGTTTCGGCAAGCGCAGCGCAGGACACCCGCTAGGTGATCAGACGATCTGAGCAAAGTTGCAGGAGGGCGCTGGATGTAGGCCGCTTCCGATCGGTCGTTTTGGAAATCCTCGGGGGAGGCCTATGTCCAGCAGTGGACTTTCTGTAGATACGATGATGATGATTTTTAGCAACTGCCATTGCAACGTAACACTATACTCGTACATGCGAGTGCATGCTTGTGACTCACAGTGTCACAGTTTGTAAAAGTAGTACTACTATACATTAGCTTCAAAAAATTGAAACCTTTTATGTTTACGGATCACTTTTTTTTCTAACCTCTACCATGCCACTGCTGAAGCAACCTTAGCCGCTTCTATCTCCTTCCACTTCTCTCTATACAGGTATATTGCATTCTTTGACCTACCACGATGAAAGATATCGAGGTCGTCGCGCGTCGCGCCTACGCTTTCTGTTCCTACCCACCTACGCCAATCTTAATGACTAACTGGTTCGTCCCATCTATCTCGGGCATTATCTTGACGTGACCCGCTCAATCCTAATTTTAATTTAGTTTTTAAAAATCAACCTTAATATCATCGAGTCTGTAATTTTTATATTTTTTAGAATGTCATGCTACACTATCATGTTGATTAATTGCTATATCATCAGATCGATGTAAAAACATTTAAATTATTCAGAATATGGGAAGATTGCATGTGCAAATGACATTTTTCTACAGTAAATTCAATGGATGAAAAATGATTTCCATAATAAAATTTGGTGACAGATTCACAACGCTGCTAAAAGGTTTTCGTAATCGGTTCGAGGGGTTTTTCTAAGTAGGTAGGTATCTAAGTCTAATTTATTCAGTAAGTCCTTTTATTTTTGTAATAAGTCTAGCTTTAGTTAGTTTTTAGTTTAAGTATTTGTTTTATAACTATACATAATTAATTAGTTTAAAAATGGTTTTTTACGTACGATATTATACTTTTATCAAGACAAATGCAATGAGCCCAAATTCGTTAGGGTTGTATCTTTGTATCTTATTTCTTACAGGATTCCTATGACCACCTTCCAGCTTCATCCTCAGAACAGCCGATTGACTTCATGATATTGTACTGTGATCGACTTACAATAGTCCGCAAAATCAATCGGTAGAGGATAAATGGTTGAAAATTTAATTGCAAGATTTCTAAACAAACATACTTACATACAAGATAAATTGCAAATTAAACAAAAGCTTGTAAAAATAATGAAATTAAACTTTTATTATTCGACATTTTGACGATTTGAGTCAGATCTTGCAATCTACTCTAACACTAGCGTTCATCCGAGATGAACCACCTTTCATGCCTTTCTAGCAACTAAAGATACACTGCCTCTTCACCTATCAAGAACAGCCAGCACATAGCTACCGCTGAGCCGTCGAACTCCTTACACTTCTCACAACAACACATTGATTTTCAAAATGGCGGCAACATCTATGATGCAAAATGCAATGCAGCCATATTTTCATTCAATATAGCATGTATCGTAGTGCTCAGGACAGTAAAACTAATAAAGTACTATGTTTTAAGTAAAAACAAGTTCGTAAAGTCAAAGTTGCATGCTTTTGCCAATATTTATGGACCGCTGAAAACAGTGTTTGCCTCCGTTCTGTCATAGCTTCGATGTTCGCAAACATGTAAAAATGATGCTTTCAAAACAACATGCTTAAATATTGAAGATAAATAGGTATAAGGACAACATGAGCTAGTCTCACAGACTCCAGTCTTTAATGAAATAATTTGACTTGAATCTTTTTGTGACCTATTTTCTTTATTAAAATAAGTAATAATTACGTGCAATTTTGTGTCACTCTGAATAAAATTCTTTAACTATGAGTTTACTAGTAAGTCACTAGTGTAGTAATCTCAAAATAGAATATCAAACTGGTTCAGAAGAAGTTATTCATGGTTCTTCGAGCCTGGTTATTGTTGGAGATGGGCTATTTTTTCTTTACAGCCATCTCAGTCTACTGCTGGACTAAAGGCTCCTCCAAATAAAAGGACGATTTGCCCATTATCACCACGCTGGATAGTATAGATGTGTTGGCATGAGGAATAGACTATAAGTACCATCCATCGTTAGCATTACTTTCGTTCGTTAGTTGTGAATCAATTGATGAAGGCAGTCGGCTCACAACCAGAGAATATGAAGATCACGTGTTTCTCTTTACCGTCTACCACCTCGGTCATCCAAAATACAAAATCTTTATTTCGAAGCCTAAAGTTGCCTCTTATAACTAAAAATTGTATTGAAATATTTTAACGATGCACCATGTCAGTAAAACTACTGTAAATTAAATCGCAATAAATGAAGTATTTTCTTTCTTTATTTCTAAATTATTTGAATTATATAAATTAATTTTATCAGCTAAAGATCAGTTGTTTAATAAGGTATTAACATAAAGAAATGTAAAAGTCAAAGCTGGCCTATTATATTATTCACGAATAAAAGAAAAAGCAATCAAATAACGTCTTTAATCTTCATAAAGTAAGTACAAAATACACGCAACCTTTTCCATTATGCATTACCTACCAATTCGCCTTAGCCTAGACCACTCGTTAAAATGAGCCTTTACTTCAATATGACCTTTAAACCCTCCACTTCATGTCAAGGGCAGTTAATTGCGCTTTTCTCCACACAAAAAGATATCGCTTCAATGGGAGATTTTCAAGAGTTTTGGGATTCCAATTTACAACATAAAATTAAGGCATTTGGACACGAATTTTACTAAGTATTTGTACAAATTCAAACGTAGCTTATAGAGTGGGATTTCATCTTAGCTTTTCACTGGGATTATTCGTTTGGACCACTGATTGAACAAAGGAGGAATGAAATTGGATTGAGACGTGTGGGAAACACAGGATTTTAGCGTTAGGTACTAAATCACGTTAATAATGAACTACGTGCTTTACTTCTCTGAAAACGCTAATTAAATATCTCAGCCAATAAAAAAAAGTGATAATAGTTCTTTTATTTGCTAGAATCTTTCACACAATGCGAACACGTTCTTGCTACCATGCCGCAAAACATTTTTTTTTAATTAAGCATAGTTTAGTATAGGTTAGTATAGGTTTATTTTAAAGTTTAGTTTAGTTTTATTTATCTGTTCTTGTTTTTATTCTATTTTTCTCAATAAAGTATATAATCAGTCCACACAATAGATACCTAATTAATTTTTATCTCATATTCCATACAATAAATAAACATTTTTATCTCATACAAAAATGTCAACCCCTACTAATCCCTCTTTGTACTAAAATTCAACTTATGGTTCAAAATCTTTCTGCTAAAGAAGTCTTTATCATCGAATTCCGAATGTTGCACTTTTTGCGATGTAGGGTGGAACGCTACTCAAAGGATTTCATTCATAATTCAAATTCTAAAAGAATTTAAACGCAATGTGAATGGAGCGTGCAAATGAAAGTATTAATATTGAATAAAGAAAGCTAAGCGAATTCTCCTGTTCTTTTGTTGCTTTCGTTAGGTATTCGTAAGTAGACGGACTCATGTAAAATTCCACATAGTATATCATAGTTACCCTTAGTTTGAAGTCATAGGGAATGTCAATCATAAAATATTAAGTATTTTAATAAAGTTTGTTTCTGTTTTCTTTCACGTCAAAACAGTTAAATATTAAGAGACAATAAATAAAATAAAAAAATACTCAAAATAATTAGGCTTAGGAAACACAAGTCTGGCCAGCGTGGGGAGTGTAGGTCCTCTGGCTACTCTGGCCAAGTATGACTCTCGTAATACAGAGAGGGTCGTGCTCCTGCAGTGGAGACCAAAAGACCTGACGATGATGATGATGCGCATAGTGGCCAAAATTTACCAATAGTTTTTACGAGTGTTTTAGTATTTTTACAAAATTGTTGAAAACCAATTGAATATTCAACTGCAATGATAAAATGGTTCTTACAAACGCAACTCAATCATCATCTAGGAACCCTGATGACTATCGTCGGTCGAATAAATCTTTCTTTTAATTTTTAAAGTTGTTACTTCAGTAATAAACGATTTGATGCGATAAAAATCGTATCGCAGAAAAAAGTTTTTAGTACACGAGTGTTTACCGTTCCATTGTGCAAATATATATATATTTGAATATATCTGTTCTTCTAGGTCCCGTCCGATGTAATATAATGGATCGGCTGTATCTGTGGCGAACCTTGTTAGCTCGGTAATGGATGCTTTGAGGCGGAACTACAGGCGTACCGCAGGGAATAGTTTTGGGTACACCAATGTTTTATATTCTGTTAACATTTTTCTTTTTTCCCAAAAATTTGTCAGCTTACTTCGAACATGAAATAAAATTTAAAAAAATTGACGATGATGATGATGGTGAAAAAAAAGTATGAAGATCTAAAAAAATGGCGCTAATAAGGGAGGCAAGCGAATTGATAAGGACTGATATAGTGAAATTTTGTGCTGAATAATGTTAATAAAAAAAAATCAATAAACTATACCGAATATCCCAAAGGTCGCAATACTTTGGCATCGCTACCAGATTGCTGAAAAGCGTTATAGCAAGGAAAATCAGTTCGAATAAATTTCCTTTACGGCTCCATGTATTAGAACAAGGGTTCTCGAATCCGGCTCCTCGGTTCATATTCAGGAATATTATATCATTCGTTGCAATCACACTCTTATTTTTCTAATATTTTTGCCTAACAACTTTACTTGTTTTTTTTCGCTTTTCTATTGAATTTTTACTATGTATAAAAAAATTCTTAATTTTATGAACTGAATATTATAATAAAAATTCGCCCAGTCATTTCTTCGTGATTTTCGCGTAGATCACACAAATTTTGGCGTGAATTTACGCGAACATTTATGTGTGGTATTCTGGCGTACAAACAAGGGGTTAAATAACTCAAAACATTAATTAATATTGTAACCAGACGCTTCGTTATAGTCATGACTACAATGGATTTATTTACCAGGAAATATTAAGGTCCCACTAAAGAAGTAAGTTCATATGGAGAATATTATGCAACACGCCTTATTTATCGTCGTCCCAATCTGTCCAGTTTGTAACCCAGCTTTACGACATTCGTCATTCCAACTAAGACCCTCAGTTTGTCGCGAAGTTTCAGCAGTTCTGTTGAGCAGTGTGCTCGAAACTGCTCAATTTACTTAAGTAAGTAGGTATACGGGTTGTGACGCAATTCGTCACTATTCCAAATGGTCATGTTTCAGACTGACAGGCCAGCATGACAACTGGCTATGGAAGTATTTGCTTTTGAAAATACGACTACGACAAGCCCTATTATGATCGTAGCTTTATTTATTCAATTACATATTAGGTTTTCATAATATATCTATAAAAAGTAAAGTACATTTAAAAAAATACAAATGAACATATTATAAAAAAACCTAACATATCTGCTCGCTGGCAGCGGGGCAAGGCCCAAGCTACCGGCGATTATGGCCCCATAGAGAGAAACCTCCTGACAAATACGTGTCGTGTCCAAGAGTCCTGTCTTCTGAATCTGACCCTTGACCCAGTTTATTCTTCAGATCCGTGGTGCTACCTGACTTATAGAGCAAAAAGGTGATACCTGTTAATTTATTATTATTAATTTATCTAAATGACTATACTTACTACATTCAGCCATCTTGCTTAACGTTGCGTTCAATGACTTGGCTAGTCGTCCTTCAGCCATTTAATTGGATTCTTGCTTATACAGAACGGGCTAGGCATTCAGTTAGCTGGCTTATTTAAGCAGATGGCTGCGACATTTATATTCATTAAACAATATGTTTGTGAAATATAGGGTAACGTTATAAAAAAGGGGTAAGGTTAATTCAAGTCGGCGAGCATTACATACCAAACATAACGACTGAAGTTTCGGAGATATGCACTGTGCAGTAATTTATATTCAGCCTTTTGTACTGAAAACAACAAAACTGTGAAAATTCGTTTCTTTCGGCATTTCTTTTCAACAGTGTTCGTTGCGAAGCGTTGGTATCGGTAGCTTTTCTTTAAAAAATAAATCAAATCTTAATATACACGAAATTTCAATTATTTAATTTGACTTGTAAAAGTGCCTATAAATTTCTACCTATAGTTACTGAATAAACATTTGAATTTTGACTCGGGGACTTTTAGACTTTGGGCTGAAGAAAGCTCAGGTAAATTTTCCCGCCTCATATACCTAAGATTACGATCAGAGTTTTCTAAAGTTCTGATAACAAACGTACCGTAACACGTGCGTACGTGGAAACATGTATCTAGTTTAGTGTAGTTTAAGTTATTAGAGAGTCTTCGTGACTGGACTTATTTACTAACCATAATGGTAGAAAAGTTGCATTTAATGCTAATGCGTGCTCTATCAGTGATCCTTTACGAAAAACAGAAATTAATTTACTAGGATAGGCACTTAAAGATACTCTATAAATATAATCAATAATACCTTTAAAAGTACTTACATTTATTTACACATAAATACATGATATAAAAAAATTGAGCTACTAAGGGTAAACTAATCAGTCTAATACACCCATTTGCTAACCTACTAGTATTTGTTGGATTGGTGACTACAATTAGGCATAAAATACCTCGAGCTCCTTAGTAATTTGAAAGGCAGGTTAAGCGGTTGGTGTCATTAACTACGTCAGATCGATCGACGAATCGGTCGACTGATCGATTAAAGCAAATTAAAACGGCACAATCAAGTTCCTGAATTTTCCGGGGTCCAGTGCTGCCCCCCCCCCCCCCCCCCCCTCCCCCATTTGAAATAAATCACTTGAAAGAAGATATCATTTAAAATTGTGTCTTGACCAAGCCCTAGATAAACCTTCAAACTATTTTATAAACTACAGTTTATAGTTTAGAGCGGGGGCGTGAAGTTTATCTACGCACATTTGCGGCCAATAATTGCCACTTTCAGCTAATATGTAGTAGCGTAGAAACGAAGAAAAGTTTTACGTTCTTACATATAAAATAAAACGCAATAAAGAAAGGTAAAGAAGAAGAGTATATTGATAGAAGACTGAAAGCTAAACTCTTCACTATAGAAAAAAAGAGTACAAAGGATCATGCTGCTGTCGGCACCGACGAACTGGAAGCCAGCTAAGCTTAGATCAAAAAGAAGAGTGAGAATGTGATCATACTTGCAAAGACATAAAATAAAGTGGACACATTAGCTTAGGCCTCACTGTAACAAGAGAGGCCTCACAAAACGAATACGTTTGAAAGTCTTATAATTATGCAAATTATGAAACTCCTTTGTTAGTTGATCGCCCTCATCATAATGAAAAGAAAGTCTAAGGTCTGCCTACGGCTGTTTGAGGTTATATTCCATTGAAAATAGTTTAGAAGCAGCCAATTTCCCGTTCCCGCCACAAACGGTAACAACCTTATTAGAGGACAAAGTGGGGACAAAGAGGGGAAACACGACCGGCTGAATTTATTAGGCCTCACAGTAACAAGAGAGGAAATCTCCTCAAAGCCAATACGTTTCAAGTTACTTTTTTTACCTTTTTCCATTCAATTTTCATGCAAATTATTGATTGAAATGGGCAATTTTTCTCCCTTAGCTAACCGTTGGCAAATCAACCGTGTCCATATCAGAACAGTGGCATAAAAGTTTTGGAACTGTGAACCCTGTCCCTTCTAATTGAGCCGTTTAAACAGATAATTTTCTGAAAATCAGTTTTTACAAGGTTTTATTTAACTTGTATCTTGTATGTTTGTTTAGGTCAAATCTTTCACCTTATTTTTCAACCAGTTATCCTTGACCAATTGAGCTGAAATTTTGCAGTATTTGTGTAAGTCGGATGACAATACAATAACATGGAATCAATGAGCTGTTCTGATGATGGAGCCTGGGAGATATTCGACAGAACTTAGTTATAAAACAGTATGCTCATTGAGTAGAACTCGTTTCATTTGTCTGACGAGCAATTTATGGAGGACGATTTTTTTTTGATTGGGATTTTTTTTAACTTGTTTTGAAAAGAAGGCTCTACGTTTATATAGTTGTATAACATTATAAATAGTATATGTTTTATGTATACGACTGCCTCCGTGGTGTAGTGGTTAGAGCGTTCGGCTCATACCCGGAGGTCGCGAGTTCGATACCCGGCGGAGGCAACGACTTTGTGTTGTTGTCCTAGTTTGGATAAGACATTGCATGCTGATCACCTGATTGTCTGATAAGTAAGATGATCCGTGCTTCGGAGGGCACGTTAAGCCGTCGGTCCCGGTCACTGTCTTTGACACTGGTCGTTACCTAAAACCATGTCAGAGGCCTTTAAGGCGGTTTAAAAACTCTGACACTAGTGTTAGTCACTAACACACATGATAAGCAGAATAGTATATGGCGGCCAATACTCCGGTCTTGCCACAATCGGTAACAGGTAAGTTAGGGAACAAAGAGCGGACATACGGCAAACTGCATTTGTTAGGCTTACCAAGATAATCCTGTTTTATGTGTTTTGTTTTATTCTACAGACCGTGTAATTTGTACAACGAAGCTATGAACTAAACGAACAAATAATACTTAACATACCACTACTATTACTTACCATACTACTAATATGATAGGATTCATAATTCATAATTCATTTATTTCATGTTTTCATGCACATACAATTGTAAATCTTAAATTTAGTTTACAAAGTGCACATGAGACCCTGGTAGGGCGCTACATTTAATAAAAATTAGTACTACATTTACACTTAATGTGATTATTATATTTCTAACAATTTAAACTAACTGAAAAAATCTTTAAGCTACTCTCATAACATTTTATAAATAGATACATATATAAAAATATTTATATATGTATCTATTTTCCTTATCGTCGAAGTATTCGTTAATCGTATAATAAAATTTTCTAATTAAATATTTTTTTAATGTACTGAGGAACGTGCCATCCTTTACAATGGTCCTTATATTAAGAGGTACTTTATTATATACTAAAATAGACATGACATAAGGACTTTCGTTGGTCATCTGCAATCGGACTGCAGGTCGGGCCAGATTATTCTTGTTCCTGTCATATTCGCGGGTGTAGGTGTCTTTTGCAACAGTATAAAGGTGTTCATACACACGTATGGATTTTATATATAAAGGATTTTATACACACGTTAAAAAGCATCTTAGTTTAAAAATACAAAGAATTGATCCCACTCTTTTTAACGACCTGAGTGTTACAAAATGTAAGTATTATGCAACGTTACATTCTACTGTAAGAAACATTTAAACTACGAACCAATAACATCAATGGCGTATCTTTTAGCTGTCTAGATTGACCAATTTCTAAATGACAAAATATAATAATTTATCAAAACTATAAACCGATTTCACCCCAAACTACACACCAATTTTGATAAATTTTCTATGGGACCATCTGACAAGTATGCCATTCCAAAGAAAAAAAAAAAGAAATTTTCCAAATCGGTCCAGGCGTCATGGAATAATTGATGAACATACACAAAAAAAAAAACACGAAGAAATGATAAACTACTCCTTTTTTGCAAGTTGGTTTGTGCAAAATATGAAGACCTTGATAACCCAATTGTATGAAAGCTTTTAAAGTAGTAGTTATCTCCAAGGAACTATCATAATATCATATTATTTACTAAGGGAAAGGATTTTTTTTAATATAAATTAAAAGACAGCAAAACACCGTATATGAAATCGATGTGCTAACATCTAATTTAGCCTCAGTCACTTCAAAGGTAAAGCTCGGACGTCCCGAAGAGATTAAACTTGTGACTACTGTCAAAAAGTCCGCAAATGATGACTAATCTTTGGGCTTATCGTTGATTTATTTTTAGAGCTGCTTTCCTGCTTAATGTCAGTGAGATATGTCACTACAGACTTAAGTTATCTTCCTGACAAGCGGGTTTAAAGTAGTTAATTAATCCCAAGGGGTCATAGGAATTTTCAAAAAGGAAGAATGCAATAATATGTTTGATTAATTTTATAATACGATTATATATACGATACGATTCAAATAATTAGTTGTATGGCAAGTACTTTTTAAATATTTAAATACAGATTTATAATGTTAATTTATTGCGTAAATTAAATTTAAAAATAAATATATTTATCATTGTGAAACTTTGGAATATATTTATATTTATCATCAATTACCACTTATAATTTTAAAACTTTTGTATAATACAAAAAAAAAAATTAACAATAGTCGCAATATGAAAATGTCTCAAAAATGTATTGAAATAACCCAAAGGAAAGGGTTATATTAAATACTCGATATTTAAAATAGTTCATAAAATAATTAAAAGGACTATCTAATGCGAACAATGTAACAAAATGTAAATTATCGCTGTATTTACGATTAAACAATTAATTTCAAATGAGGGCGCCATTTCTGCCATTTCTATCTTTTGTATGATCTCGAAGCTGATAAGGGATCAAGACAGGCTGAGGTGGCTTTCTCGAGAGTATTTATTTACTTTGTTCCTTTTGAGAACACAACCGTTGTTTTCAAAGATAATAATCTCCCCTTTAGATTAAATTATAAGCAACGGTTAATTCTTGTTTAGAAGTCATAATGAGCTGGGAAACGCGCGTTAACACTGTTAAATGTTTTTCATACAAAGTAACCTAAACATTATTTTGGTATATTTATCGTTTAGATATCGAAATTATTCTATACTCCATTTGGTTAGGTATTTAAATATATGTAAACAATCTTGACATGTCTTTTTATCGAAATAAAAACTTTATAAATCACCTTTGCAAATTACAAAGTCATTATGTAATTTATAATTTATAATATAATTACTTTGTAATTAGCAAAATTATTGATTTATAAAGGGTATATTTCAATAAAAACACATGTCAAGATTGTTGACATTTATTTAAATACCTAACCAAAATATGGATTATATCAGACTATCGTCACCTGCTATCAGTGTGGCATCTGGACTAAAATAGAACCACTTCATAGTGTGTGGATGCCGTAAGACGCGACTAAAGGACTAAGCACACATACCTCGTGCTTCAACTGCACTTTCAAGGAGGGTTAACGTCGGGCGGCGACCGACTGGAAAACTTTTCCCAAAAAGAATTGACGTCAGGCCTTTATCCAACTTGCCCTGGCTGGTCTTTATGTTTTATTGCACTAGGATCGGCCTGCCCCGTTTGGTATACTTGCTTGCTTTGCTTTTCGTGTGTGCAAGTGGCCAACACTGGTGTCAGATTTTTCAGGCTGCCTAAAGGCATCTGACATAGCTTGACGACTGCCATACAAAGATGGCGACCGGGACCAACGGCTTATACGTGTCTTCCGAAGCACGGAGGAACTAGAGAAATTTATACGCCACTTGTGGTCACCCATCCAAGTGCGGACGCCTGGTGTCGCTTTACTTGCGAGAGCGCTAGTAATCCGCACTCTCGCCGGGCCACTGACCTCCCCATATATCTTTGGTACTAGATGTGATGGAGTGAGATGTGAAGGAAATACAAGCTAAATAAAGCTTATAAACATCAATAGGACCTCTCCGTTTGGCCAGCGAGTATAGGCCAAAGCCCTCTGGCTGCTCTGGCCAAGTATGGCTCTGGTAGTACAGAGAGGGTCGTGCTCCTGCAGTGGAGACAAAAAGACCTCATGATGATGATATAGATGTGATAATGTATGTGTAAAGAGCTCACCAAGTTCTTCTTCCTCGTGCACTGCAGCAGCTCTCCGTACAGACACTCCGCCTGCTGCAGCCCCACCTCAAAGGTCTTCTGGATGGTGCCGATCACGAAATCCCGCATCGACTCCAGCACAGTCTGCTCCCCGCTTTCTGAGGCATACCTGGGAAAAACGGTACATGTTACAACGTTAGAAGTATTATTTGAAAAAAGTATGAGGTTATCAATTATTTTCTAACTCCAGAAGCAATTCAAATGAAAGATAAAGATGCATTAACCTTACTTTTAATAATTGTAATAATGTGTCGTTTAGGCCCAACGCAGACGACAGACTATCCGTGACGCACTTTTTAGTCTGAGATTGCACACGACGCGCAAAAAGACCGGCGCGCGTCGTTTGCGTTGCTGCGTATGATTCCATAGGTTCTATTTTCACAGACTAAAAAGTACGGCATGGATTAGCTTGTCGTCTGCGTTGGGCCTTACTCATAATGATTTAGCTCTTCAGTTTTTTTTGTCTTCTAATTCACTTGCAGTAATTGAAAAAAGAGCAGATTATGCACCTCACATTAAGTAAGTTTAAGTTATACTGCTCTTGTGTTTTTAAGAGCCCTCGCTAGCACTCGGGCTTCAAATAAGCGCTCGTGCAATAACTTACTTTTGAATTAGTACAACAGTCTACTAATAATGTATGCGGATGTAAGTGATAGTTAATTGACTAACTTGAGTAGTGCGGAAGATTAAACGAACACTTTCTCATCTTAGCCTATTCCCAGTTGCGGCTTTTGTAGAGCTGCTTCGGACCCCCGGGTCCACTAGGTGGTATAATCTTGGTTTTGACGACCTCTGTGGCGTAGTGGTCACCACGGTTCCGGATTCGATCCCCGGTCAGGGCAAGATGGAAATTAGCCTTTTTCAAATCCTGGGTCTTGAATGTTTATCTATATTTGTTATAAAATATAGTATCGTTGAGTTAATATCCCATAACAAGTCTCAAACTTACTTTGGAGCTAGCTCAGTCAGTGTAATTTGTCCCTATAATAAAATAAATAAAAATAAAAATAAAAAATAAAAAATAAAAAAAAATAAAAAAGCCTTTTATTTCTAAGTTAGATCATGCTAGTTACATGCTCAAATTATTTTACATTAAATATTAAAAGTTAAAAGTAAACCAATTTTTCAGAGTAAAAAAATTTAACAATTTGTTTTTTATATAACCTATTTTACTTATTTGTTTCCAAAAAATACACTTTTTTTTTTTCTTTTTTGTATTTAACTTAGAACCCCTCTGTGGGTATAGGCCTCCTCCATAGAGTGCCATCTCTCCCTATCTTGGGCTATTTTCATCCAGTCCTTTCCTGCTACTTGAACGATGTCGTCCTCCCACCTTTGTCTTGGATGGCCCTGTTTTCTTTTTCCTTGCGGCCCTTTCCAAGAGGTCGCAGATTTCGTCCATCGGCCATCTTTTAAGCGTGCTATGTGACCCGCCCATTTCCATTTAGCCTTCATTGCGTATTCTACGGCATCTATAATTTTTGTTTTTTGTCTTATGATAACATTTTTTATTTTTTGACTTTTCCTTATTTTTAGTAGTGACCTTTCCATGGCCCTCTGACATACATTTATTTTGTTTGTTATTTTCTTTGTGAATATCCATGTCTGGCAACCATAAGTAAGACAAGGTAGAATAGATGTGTTCATAATTCTTCTTTTTATTGAAATAGGAAGACTACTTTTTGTAATTTCTTTTAGAGCCCAAAATTTATTCCACGACATAGTAATCCTTCTCTTTACCTCCTGTAGGCATGTATCCTCATCAAATGACAATCTTTTTCCTAAATAAATATATTCATTGACGTATTCGAGTGGTGTGTCTGATATCGTTATGTCAACTTTCTTACTGTTTGTCATAACCTTCGTTTTGCTAAGGTTCATTTTAAGGCCTACTTTTGCGCTTTCTTCCTCTAGAAGGAGTATCATATCTTTTAGATTTCTTCCGCTCTGGGCTAGTAAGACTACGTCATCAGCAAAACAGAGATGGCTAAGATATTTTCCATTTATTAGGATTCCTTTATTCTTCCAGTAGATTTTTTTCATTATTGTTTCCAGAACTGCTATAAATATTTTTGGTGAAAGCGGGTCTCCCTGTCTGACACCTTTTTTTATTTTTATTTCAGGGCCTTGGCTTTCCAGTAAGACTCGACTAGTGCTATGTTCGTATATTTTTTTGATTATGTTAATGCAGTCTTTAGGGATATCGTTTTCTTCCAGTGCCGTCCATATAGCTTTGTGGGAGATGCTATCAAAAGCCTTTGTGTAGTCCACGAAACCTATATAGAGATTACTTCTGAATTCAACGTGTTTTTCTATAATCTGATCTACTGTATGAATGTGATCGATCGTAGAGAAGCCTTTCCGGAATCCTGCTTGCTCTACTGGTTGTTGACTTTCTACATAGATGCTGATTCTTTTTTCTAATAGTATCGAAAACAGTTTGTATATGCTGGATAATAAACTAATTGGCCGGTAGTTGCTGATATCTTTAGGATCTCCCTTTTTATATAGTAGTATTATATTTGATTCATTCCGTGCCAAGGGAATTTCGCTGGTTTTTAAAATCGAATTAAATAAGTGTGAGATTGATGTAGCCAAAATAGGAGAAGCTATTTTTATTATATCGTTTGAAATCCCGTCTGGTCCTGGGCTCTTTTCCGGTTTAAGTTTCTTCACAGCCTCCACAATGTCCCGCTCGTTCCATACATCTAAAGAAAAGTCTTCCTCTTTTAATTCATATAATGTATAGTTAAGGTTATTGTCATTTTCATAATATAGGTCTTTATAGAAAACTGTGGCTTGTTTGATTATTTCGTCTCGAGATGTAGTGGCATGAGAGTCCTTGTAGAGGCTAGGAATCCATGTTTTATGGGTGTTTAGCTCTTTAAATGCTCTTTTTGTACTTCCAGTCCGTGTTATATGCTTTTCTATAATTTTGAGTCTATGTTCTTTGTAGTCCTTCTTTATTTCTTTGTTTGTTTTTTTGTAGAGCTCGCTTAGCCTCCTTTTCATATCTGATGTTTTATTTTTTTGGTTTTGTAGTGTTTGTCGTTCTCTAATTAGTTCCACAGTCTCTTTCCTTATTATTTTGTGGTTTGAAAATCTCTCTTCTGTTTGTTTTTGATGTACTGGAAAGCTTGTTGCGACAGCCGACATTATTCTCCCGTAGTATTTTTGTACTGGTTCGTCTGATGGTAGGATAAGAAAGTCTTTACAGTTTTCCTTCAAATTGTTTTTAAATGTTTTTAAGTCTTCTTCTATTTTTATATTTTTTGGAATTCTACAATAGTTTGCTCTGCTCTTCTTTATATTGTTTATAACAAAAGTAGCTCTAACTGGCCTGTGATCTGTTGGGTAGGAGATGTTCGTCAATACTTTAACATTTTGACATCGTTGTGGGGTGTTTGTAAGTATGTAGTCTATTTCGTTTTTTACTGTTCCACCTGGCCCTTGCCAAGTCCATCGTTCTTTTGGTTTTTTCTTAAAAAAAGTATTCATTATTGACAGTTTGTATTCGAAAGCGTGTTGAAGAAGAAGCTCTCCTCTTTCGTTTCTGTCTCCGTACCCATATGGACCTACAATTGTTTTTTCTTCTTGATTTCTATGTCCGATTTTTGCATTATAGTCACCTATTTCTATAACATTTTTAAAACTTTTTTCGTGCGCTTTCTGTAAGGTGCTATAAAAGTTCTCTATCTCTAGCATAGGGGCTTTTTCGGTCGGAGCATATACTTGTATAATGGATAGGTAGATTCCATCAAATTTGAGTTGAAGTACTGCCACTCTTTCACTTAGTCCAATAAAATCTACAATATTTTGTTTAAGTTTCTTTTTAATCATGAAGCCAACACCGTATAGGCCCGGCGTCTCTCCCATGTAGCAAAGTATAAAGTCGTCGTGTTCTTCTATTTGGCAGCCCATGCGTCTAACTTCCGATAAGCCAATTATGTCGTATTTTATATTTTTGAATGCTATTGTTAATTGCAATAATCTTTCAAAAGTGGATAGGGATCTCACATTGTAAGTACATATATTGAGTTGGTTTTCACTCTTTGGAGGGTTTTGGTCTACCACTCCCGCGGTGACCGACCGTACTGGGAGTGGGAGAGGGGCTGGCTGTAGTTGTCATTGTGTCTCTGCATTTGACGAGGATGCAGGAGTATTTGTACAATCACTAGCCGCCCTAGGGCGAATGTAAGATGTCATCAAATTTTTGTTCTTCTTATTCATCTGTCTATTTTCCGTATCGGAGGATGATTTTGTTTCATCTGTAGGCGATAATAATCGTTTGTTTGATGTTTTTTGTGAAAATAATGTATTCCTGTCTCTTTCTTTAGATAGATCTTTGTGTCTGGGAGACTGTGTAATTGGTGATGATTTTTTATTTACTATATCTGTTTGGTTTTGGTCTTTTGAGGTAGTGGGCAGTATAACGAGTTTGTCGTATTTTATAATTACTTTATTTCCCTTTTCTCTTTCTAGTTTAGCAGTCTCTTGTAGTTTTTTTCTGGTTTCTAGGACCTGAGGTGGATAGTCCTCAGCTATTGAGTAGCCAGAATTTTTAAGGTTATACTTGTTTTTTAGCAGTTCAATTTTTTTTCCCAGTGTGCAAAGTGTAAGCACTACTGGCCTGATCTTATCGCCCTTTCTACCAACTCTCCTCACTGCTTCAATTTCTAAGCCCGTAATGTTTATTTTCACTTTATTTATTAATACGTACAGGACTTTTTCTACCAATTCGTTATATCCACGTTCTCCCTCCGATATCCCAAATAATACTATGTTTTTTTGCCTTTGTTGTTTCTCGAGTATATGTAATCTTTTTTGGTGTTGTTCGTTTTCCTCTTTAAGTTTTTTAATATCAGTTTCCAGGCTATTAAACTTTTCATCCATTTTTTTCGTTAAGTTATTCTCCATTGCCTTAATAGCTGTATTTGTTATGGTAACATCGTTTTGAATTTTTTCGAACATTTTTCTTATTTCGTCCATGTTATTATCCATCTGTACTGTAATTTTTACGTCTTAGTTTATTTCTTAGTAATTGTTGACCTGTGCTGCCACCTTTATTTCGCTTTTCAGAAATGTTTCTTTTTTAGTGCTGTTGACGTGTGCTGCCACCTATATAACTTTGTTGTATTGATAAAATTTTCTAAGAAAAAGTCACCACTTGAGCTGGGATTCGATCCGGGGTCTTTTTGATCGACTGTATGTATAGCGAGGTTCAAAAAGTACTCAGCGTTCCCAATCTACCACTGTTTCATATTACTTCATCGTGAAATTTACTGTCACATGGAACTCAAAACGATGCGAAGCGTGATGAAAAGAGTTATGAGTAGATTATTTGTGTACCCTACACTTCAAAGAAATTATTTATAAATTTTAAAAGTAAAATCAATACAAGTATAATTTGTCCCTATATATTTATATATTTATTTACTACCTTATATAAACCTAATTTATGTTACCAAACAATGATTATCTTACTCGTTGCAATCTCATCCCTAGAGCCCATTTACGTTCGTATGAGATACCTAAATAATGTGTAAGCAACGTCGACGGCATTCGCAAACAACTTGG
The DNA here is from genome assembly GCA_963555685.1 of Acrobasis consociella. Classification (NCBI taxonomy): domain Eukaryota; kingdom Metazoa; phylum Arthropoda; class Insecta; order Lepidoptera; family Pyralidae; genus Acrobasis; species Acrobasis consociella. The sequence continues at coordinate 4,722,551 of OY743122.1, read as the reverse complement.
CGATACTCCAGCGCATACACTGTCAATATTAGCTCTCGAGATGAACTACCAACCTCGGGACTGAGAATATTGGCGCTTTATTCAATTAATTATTGCTGAATGTTAATAAAGACTGCGAAGAACTGGCTCGCAGCGATTGCTTACAGGGATTGTTAATTTAGATTCCATTGTTTTCTAACTTTATTTTAAGCTAGTCTTGATGTAGGATGTAGGATGTACATGTAGTATGATCTAAAAAATGTTGGCTTGATTTTTCATAACCTCTGTAGCCTAGGTCTTAGTGTCAAGATAGAAAATGATCTTTTTCTGGTTGACTTGGTCTTGGATGGTTATCTACATATGGATTTATTTTAAAAGATATTATCGTTGACACTTTCTCATCTCAGCCTATTCCCAGTTTCGGCCTTAGTAGAGCTGCTTTGGATTCCAAGGTCAGCTTTATGGCCGTCAAATATAGCATAATCTTAGAATTCACTTAAATAAACTTAATTTATGTTACCAAACAATGATTATCTTACTCGGTGCAATCTCGACCCTAGAGTCCATTTACGTTCGTATGAGATACCTAAATAATGTGTAAGCAACGTCGACGGCATTCGCAAACAACTTGGCGATACTCCAGCGCATACACTGTCAATATTAGCCCTCGAGATGAACTACCAACCTCGGGACTGAGAATATTGGCGCTTTATTCAATTAATTATTGCTGAATGTTAATAAAGACTGCGAAGAACTGGCTCGCAGCTATTGCTTACAAGGATTGTTAATTCAGTTTCCATTGTTTGCTTATTTTATTTATACGAATCTCGATTTTGATATGCTTATATAAGTGATCTAAACAATGTTGGCTTGATGTCATCAAGATTTTTCACAACGTGTGTGGCCTAGGTTCAGTCAAGAAAATGATCTTTTTCAGATTGACTGGGTCTTGGATGTTTATTTATATATGTATTTATTTAGTATCCCATAACACAAGTATTTAACTTAGTTTGGGCTTCATCTTTGTAATTTGTCCGTATACATTTATTTATTTTACATTTCCAAGTGGAAAAATAAAAGCTGTAAAGCGGACCTTGGGATATTTTTTTAAATAGGTTATTGAATTGGCCATACTTTGCCAAGGGGCCCTGATTACATGCCTAAAAAGATTATAGACAGATTCCCCAAGGAAAGCGTAATATCAGCCGCCCCACAAACCTGGCAACGATCCATACTGGACAAAATTAAGAAGTCAAGGTAAATCAGCAATAGCCTTTGGAACAGGAAGATTAGATTTCGTGGTTTAAAACTATTATCATCATCAGCTTTCAAAATCCCACTGCTGGGCATAAGCCTCCCTTTGTCTGCGCCATCCCGTCATAAATGAATTACAAAAAATGTGAAAACCTCGGTAACATTTCTAATGAATTATACTATACATAATTATAATTATGAAACAAGAAGTCATAAGAAACTGTAGGTATTTATGAACAATAAGGGATTTAAGTTTAACCAGGGTAAAGTTTAACAAATCCGTAACACGCTTCGGTGCGTGATACGCAACATTGTTGAAGTTGTAATGCGAGTGGGGAACGTGTAAACTTAATCTTAACATGTATGTTATAATTAATCAAGCCTGTGCTTCATTGGTGTTGATTAATCGCTGGATCAGGGGTTAAAGTTTAGAGAAACTTACGGAAAATCATCCGCAAATGGAAACTTATGAACCAATACTTACTACCTAGTTAGTTTTACATGATATTAACATTTGAGATGATTTTTCAGAACACGTCTTGTTATGGAACATCACTGACTTTGTGGTCATCAATAGCAAATATTTGGATCTTAAAAAAAAATCTTTTCGCGCGCCTACTCTCATGTCACAGCACAGGGGACTCAAGAGTTGGTGCGCATTTTGGCCAAAGGCTGTTTTTTTTTTAATTGACTTTAACTAAGATTAAAAAACGTTGTATTTACTATACTTCTTCTGCATCACCCAGATTCCATTTAAGGGTTTAAGTCATATCATGTAGCCCAAATATCAAAATGACTACGAAGCAAAATTCATGTCTATAGAGCAAAATAACTCTAAAGTAAATTTGGCATCTAAAATGAAATATGCCTAAGCAGTAATTTGCTTAAACATCAAGAAGTCTACGAAGCAAAACAACGAAAGTGCCAATCTCCATCAAACTGGAAAGAAAGTGTTCATGCATAAGGTTCTTCATAGTACTGAAGACCTTTTAGCGTGGAAGAATATGTTGACTATGGTTGACTGGGAGAAAATTCTCTTAGCATTAAGTCCGCCATTTGTTAAAAGTATTTTTGCAGTGTGGTTTCCGGCAGAGTAGAATAGGGCCACTCCAAGTCCTCCCGTGGATGTCGTAGAAAGTGACATAGGAAATACAAGCTAAACGAAGCTTATAAACATCTATGAGACCTCTCCAACAAGTCTGGCCAGCGAGGAGCGTGTAAGCCAAGTCCTCTGGCTGCTCTGGCCAAGTATGGCTCAGGTAGTACAGAGAGGGTCATGCTCTTGCAGTGGAGACAAAAAAACCCGATGATGATATTTGTACTATGGAACAATAAAGTTTTATAAATAAAATATGTGTGAACTATTACGATCTTCAGCATGAAATCTTACTCACTTGTGGACAAAAGCAATGAGATCCGCTGCTCTGCCGCTGCCATCACACACCACGACGGGAACCGGTGGGGTGTCTGTGACGTACTCCAGAACAGCTCTGACGGTGTTGGTGCCGCCTTCTATCACCAGGCACACGACAGGCGTGGAGGAGTGGGTGTCTGAAACAATATGATATTTTTAACCAACTTCAAATAAGGAGGAGGTTCTATCATCATCATCATCATCATTTCAGCCGCATAACGTCCACTGCTGGACATAGGCCTCTCCCAAAGATTCTATATTCGACTCTTTTTTCTTGTACTAGCCGAAGCCCGCAACTTCGTTCGCGTGAACTTTATGACTCCATAAAAATGCTCATCGGGTTGAACAACTTTAGCTAAAACTTCATTTTTATATTTCTTATAGTTTAGCTGGACCATTATGGTTCTGCATCAGGTGTTCCATTTTCCAAAATCAATTATACCCTATATGTTGCCCAGGCATAACAGCGATATAAAAACGAAAAAAGTTTCATTTGAATCCGTCCAGCCAGTATTTCCGCAGATTAGCGTTTACAAATAGACAAACAGACAGATTTAAAAAAAAAAAATACTTAATTACTCGTGGAATGGAAACCTTTGATGTCCTTTAAGAGTTTCTTGAGTGGATGGCAGCAAATTGCACTTTTTTTATTAGGGAGCTAGTGACTATAAAACAAATCCGTTTTTTTTTATTTTACCAGTTTGTCGGCGAACCCATGCAAAATTACAACTTTTTAGTAAGTACATGCAGTCTCTGAGCTAAGCCGCGGATGAACAGACCGACAAACGAAACTAGAATTCCCAAAAACTGCGAAACTCTAAAAGAAAAAATACAGGTTGCTGTTCAAAAGAGATTTTTAGATAAGTAATCTAAATTTCTTGGCACCCTACCGACTAAATTAAAAAAGCTTCCAAGTGCGAGTCGGAGTCGCCCATGAAGAGATCCGTAGCAGCAAGTAACTAAAAGTCCTTGTAGTTTGTTGTAACTCTGTTTTTATATTTGAGTTGATTAAATGAAAGGTAAATTGCGTTTTACGATTTATGACAAATTAAAAAAAATACTACTTACTAGATCTCGTCCAAACCAATTTTCAGTGGAAGTTTGCATGGTAATGTACATCATTTATTTTTTTTAGTTTTATCATTCTTATTTTAAAAGTTACAGGGGGAGGGACACACATTTCACCACTTTGGAAGTGTCTTTCGCGCAAACTATTCAGTTTCGAAAAAAATGATATTAGAAACCTCAATATCATTTTTGAAGACCTATCCATAGATATCTCAAAAGTATGGGTTTGATGAATAATTTTTTTTTGAGTTTCAGTTCCCAGTATGGAGAACCCCAAAATTTATTGTTATTTTTTTCTTATTTTGTATGAAAATATTAATGCTTTTGCCATTTGACTACGGAACCCTAAAAAGTTTAAAGAAAGATAACATTTCTGGCGATCTTAAAGTTTAGGTTTATTTAAAAGGTCAAGTTTCCTTAATTCATTTTAATTAGGAAGATAAACAAAGTAATTTTCCCGGCATCTTGTTAATTAACTTCGTTATTGTATACATTTCGTATAGACTACTTCAATTTGTGGTTGATACTGTTTACGACAAAGATTTAGAATGTACAAGTAGTGGTTTTAGAAGATGCAATTGTTTTTATGTTTTAGTATTATACTATAGTTGTTACTGTACTGAGTGTTATAAAAGTGTGTAATATGTGTGTAATAAAAGGTACGTTCAAATACTACTAATACGTCGCTGTTAATGTCGATCTTTGGATCAAGCTATACTTTTGAGTATCAAGTCCATAGGTTTAAAAGAAAATATCTATTTCTATGATCAAGTTAACACTTTGTTATATTCATAAAAAAATATAATATAGCAGTATACATATAACAGTTCATTTTGGATTAACAAGAGATGGAAAGTACGAAAGCGATATAGAAAGAAGGGTTGTTGCTGGTAACTGTGAATGGGGAATTACATTCTTTTATGAACAGTAAGAAGGTGTCTGCAAAAGCACGTCTTGCTGTTCATCAAGGAGCGTTGATGCCTACTCTTATGTATGGTAGTGAAAGCTGGGTATGGCAGAAAAAGCATGAAAGTCGGATAAATGCAGTTGAAATGCGAGCTTTAAGAAGTATGTGTGGTGTAACTTTGAAAGACCGGATAAGAAATGATGTCATACGTGAGAGATGTGGGGTGAAAGAGGATGTAATTACATAAATTGAGAAAGGAATGTTAAGGTGGTTTGGACATGTTGAGAGGATGGATGAAATAAGATTAACAAAAAAGATTCATCGTGCTGATGTGAATGGGAGAACCGGACCGGGTCGACCGCAACGAACGTTCTACGACCAAATAGCAGATGTTCTGAAGAAAGGTGTACATCACCTTAGTACTGAGTACCCATAACCGGAGAGCATGCATTAAAAGAGTTATGAGTGTTGACGAAGCAAAAGAGGTTTGCAAGGATCGTAGTAAGTGAAAATCCGTGGTTTCTGCCTACCCCCATGGGAAACAGGCGTGAAAATATGTATGTATGTAAGTATTTTAGATTAGTACTCGTATGATTTATTTTGCTTTTGGTTTAAATTGCACATGTTATTTTTAATAAAAGTTGTGTTATATATGTACATATAATTATCAATTTTATGAACAATACTAAGCAATATCACGCACGCATTTTATAAAAAAATACTGGGGATCTTTTTCAATTCCAGTAAAAATATTCATGAATATGAATATTATCATCACACGTGATAGAGTTATAACCATAAAAAGTAATTGAAACGGTGAAATGTCGTCATTTTCGGTAAATAACCCTTTATATCCGTTTATATACCGACATTTATGCAGTAAAAACATGGGTAAAACATCTGGTAAAACTAATAAACGATATTAGCGTACGTGCCACGTCGGTGTGTGGAGTCGATTTGACGCAAACTACATACTTATATATCTAGAAATAGGCTGTAGGCAGTGCACACATGGAAGACTGAGTTTAACAATAATTTTGAAAGGATATTGGTCTGCACGGGATAAATTATCTAGTACATTCCATGTTTTCTCTTTTCTTCCAGAGTAGTATAATGGGCAAAAAACAGTTCACAGCGTCAATGCGCTTCCATAAAATTTTTACAAGTACATAAATGTTACCTACTACGTCATAAAAAAGGTTTTCCTATAACAGTATCGGCTCGCTCCTCACCTGTAGCGCAGCCTGATATTTGTTTATTAGTACAATTAAAACAGTTGAGAGAGAGTTTTTTTAGATATTTTTCTAAATGTTATTTCACTCCATTGTGATATGAGCTTTTAAAGTTTATGAAGTGTTTCCAATAACAGTATAGCGTCACCCCCCAGTTGCGCAGCTTGATTCTTGTTTATTGTCCCAGAACTGTTTTTATGGCAATTAAACTAAATGTTATTAAACTCTTTTGTGATAACGCCTCTATAAGTTTTTATAATAGTACCAACTCGCTTTCCCTACTGCCGTTTCTGTGGCATTTTTACTAAATGTTATTTAACTCTTTTGTGATAACGCCTCTTTAAGTTTTTATAATGGTACCAACTCGCTTTCCCTACTGCTGTTTCTGTGGCATTTTTACTAAATGTTATTTAACTCTTTTGTGATAACGCCTCTATAAGTTTTTATAATAGTACCAACTCGCTTTCCCTACTGATGTTTCTTGGCATTTTTATAAATGTTATTTAACTCCTTTGTGATAACGCCTCTATAAGTTTTTCCAATAAAAGCACCAGCTCGCTTTCCCACCTATCGCGAAGTCTAATTCTTGTTTATTGTCCCAATTATACCTGTTTTATGGCATTTTTACTGTTATTTAACTCCTTTGTGATACCGCCGTGAAACTTTTTTGTGATACCGCCTTTCTAAGTTTTTCTAATAACAGCACTAACTTGCTTTCCCACCTATCGCGAAGTCTGATTCTTGTTTATTGTCTTAATTATAACAGTTTTTGTGGCATCTTAACTAAATATCATTTAGCCCCTTTGTAAGTTTTTCCAATAAAAGCACCAACTCGCTTTCCCACCTATCGCGAAGTCTGATTTTTGTTTATTGTCCCAATTATACCTGTATTTATGGCATATTTACTGTTATTTAACTCCTTTGTGATACCGCCTTTATAAGTTTTTCCAATAACAGTATCGACTCGCTTCCCCACCTGTCGCATAGCCTGATTCTTGTCACAACAGTATATTCTTGTTTATTGGCGCAATAAAAACTGTTTTATGACGTTTTTACGACGCTCCCTTTCAATGAATCCGATGGACGCCCCCGCGGACAGTTATACGGTTAGAGGTGTCAATCACTTTGCTGCGTGTAATTTTCAAGTGACAGCTCTCTTGGTTGAGTGGATGTTTTAATCGTCTTCATACTACAATAAAAGAGGTAGAATCTCTTTTATTGTAGTAAGGTATTCTTTTGTTTTATACGATAACAGTCATTATAGATAGAGAGCTAGCTACGGAATAAGGTATACAATTAATAGAGCAACGAAATCCCTCTAGTTAGTATGCTATACTATCATTATTTATTAATTCGAGCGCCTGGCAGCTTTTCAGCGGCGGGTGTGAGAGAGGATAGGCAACCAAGGGCAAAAATCAATTGAAGTTATACAATTTATAGAGCTCTGAGTTTGGTGAAATATAATAGCTTATTATATATTTCATTCGAATATTATAATCCAGGCGTTTTAACTGGGGGAAAAGTAGTACCAGGCGACCTCTAAGGTGCGGGAAAAAGTACCCAAGTCGTCTCATTTATAGAGGACTGGACCTATCTAAGTACCTAAGAATTACAAAAGGATATACCTTTTAAACTAAAATGTTTAAAATCATGTAATATAATGACGTAATTTTGAGGTTATAAACATAAAACATACAATCGACTTTTTACAAACTCATAAGAAAAACAAGCCAACAAACAATGTGTCGATATCATGCGGCTATAATAACAACGATGAAAAAAATATGCTGTAAAAAAGTTACGTTATAACAATCTCAGCATCTAGGCTTTATTAATAACAGCAACCACAAAGTTTTCACAGTAAATAAGTCGTACCTACATTCTATTTACTCCTCCATAAAATTCCTAGAGCCTAATGTATATTTTATATCGTTCACAAAAATAACCTCTGCGCTTCGCTGGCCTCTGGTGGTCACATCATCCCCTTTATAGCCTTAAGCGCAGATTTAAGGTAGCAGCTATTGTGTTGCGAAATTGATAAAAAATACCGGCTTCGGACAGAGCTTTTGGCCATCGCTGATAAGAAATACGTTCGGATATACGATGTTATTTTGTATTGGACGTGTATCTCTATTAGAGGGTGGTTGTACGGGGAATGGGTGTCGACGCTCGGGTTATAATTTAGATTGTGAGATAGTGACAAAATTTGCGGAGCTATGTAGCAAACATATTGAGAACATTGCGGGAAAGTAAGTATGATGAAGAAACTTCTTCTTACAAAATATTTTGATGCACATTGTGCAAACTCTATCTACGGATTACGCATTTGTTTAGGGATCCAAAATTGTGATCGTTTTTGTCCATGTATGTGTTTATTAAGGAAGGTAAGTATTTTCATGTTAAAGATTAGACTTTTCGTTTATTAAAGAATGTAAGTACATACATCTCACTGCCGGCGCCATCTAAAAATATCACTATTGGGAACCGGCGGTTATACTGCCGGCAGCCGAGATTTAAAACACCGGCTGCCGGCGCCAGCAATCAAAATTTGCCGTGAAGTGTTGGTTAGGTTCGTTAGGTTCTGTGACCAAAACACGAGCGAGCGAGCGACTCAAGCTAAGGGCGAAAGTAACACAGACACAGATCGTGTTATACCAGCGCCGGCAGCCAATTCGGCCACAGCGCCGGCAGCTGAGGCACTCCCCAAAATTGAAAATATTACAGTAGGAAACATTCACAATTGAAAAAAAAAATAACTATTTTCAACCGACTTTTCAAAAGGAGGTTATCAATTCGCCGCGATCTTTTATTTATGTATGTTCACCGATTGTCGTCTGGATCGATTTGGAAAATATTTTTGTTTGAAAGGGCATACTTATCAAGTGGTGTGGTGCCGTATAAATTTTATCAAAATCGATAATGTAGTCTGGGGGTAGCTACAGTATTCTGAAAATTTCCAAAAATAAGGTTGAAATCAACTATTGTCAATTTGTACCTTTAGCAAAATCTATCTCTAGGCATTTGCAAATGTCATTATATGGGGAGAGACTAGACTGGTTTGTCTCCGGAAAATACTAGCATGATGATGATTTTTAACAGCGATGATCAGGCACATGTAGTTGTAGTATGCTTAATTCTTTATTAATCTCTTACGACATTCTCAGGATAAGAGATGTAGGCCGAAAGCCACACTGCCAAAAATAGCCTAGGTAATTATCATCATTTCTTGGCTTGCATCCAGCGCCTTCCAGCGACCTTGGTTAGGTCGTAATTATAATGCTACTTAAAAAAAGTGTCATTTTTTAAATTTAAACTCCCTTAAATTAGTCTCCCTAATGAAAACATAATTCTTCATAAACTCAGAGCTCCCAAGGGCTGCACAGAAAAAAATAACATATTACAGCAGGTGATATTTAATGTTGACAAAACAAAGCCATTATTTGTCCCAAATGAAGTAAAACCCAAGATCCCCAGGGCCGAACTTTGCCGACGACCGCTAAGTCTTGCCAATCTAACTTCTGTCGCCGAAGGGATTCGCATTTCATTCAAATAAATATTTGCAGACCACTTCAGACTATTGTAAAATAAAGACAATATGAAGCAAACAAAGGGATGGGTGTCGTGGTACAACAGGGGGAAACAAAGTTCCTTACTCCAAAATCAAAAGCTTCACACAGTACTGTTATCTGTTCAATGACTTGTAAAAAAAAAAACAAAAATATCCAGACGCCATCTTGATTCCAAAAATGTTTAGTTTAGTGGTTACCAAGTTTCAGTTTGCCATGTGGTTCCCGAGAGAGTAGAATAGGACCACTCCCAAGTCTTTCCGTAGATTTCGACTTAGGAAATAATAAGCTAAACAAAGATTATAAACATTATGAGTCCTCTCCAACCCGTCTGGCCAGCGTGGAGAGTGTAGGCCAAATCCTCTGGCTACTCTGACCAAGTATGGCTCTGGTAATACAGAGAGGGTCTTGCTATTGCAGTGGAAATTAAAAGACCTGATGATGATGATGATGACTTTCAGTCAAATCCCATGCAGCTAAGAATCGATGGCCATCTTCTTATCTTAACCTTTGGTCGGGTGTGGCTCGGCCTACGGGACTTGGATTGCGCGACCCAAAAAAACGGGTTCCCTACGCCGCCGTTCAGAAACACTATTTATGGAATTATGTTTCCCAGATGACATCCAACCGATTGTTTAATTTAGAATATTTGTTTACTTGATTTTTATCAACCCGATTGTTTGTTTTACCGATTTTTTTATTCTTTAAGTTAAATTTTCGGCTTTTTCTTTTTCGTTAAGATTTATTTAATTTTATTAAAAAAGCCTTGGTTACCGAGTTTCAGTTCAATCCCATGCAGTTAAGAATTGGCGGCCATCTTACCATCTCAACCTTTGGTAGGGTGTGGTTTAGCCTGCGGCCTCACTAGGCAGGCTCAGGCTCATTTCAATTTTGATATAATTCCAAATTTCAGGCAAAATTAACAAAGGAATGTTACACAGTACTGTTATACTGTTTAATGATGACTTGTAAAAAGTATTTAAAAATAAATTTCCAGACGCCATCTTGGATTCCAAAAAAGTTTAGTTTAGTGGTTACCGAGTTTTAGTTTAATCCCATGCAGTAGAGAATCGATGGCCATCTTTCTATCTCAACCGACGCTGGGCAAGCCCAGGCTTATTTCAATTTCGATATTATTCCGAATTTCAGGCAAAGTTACCAAAAGGGTGCCACCAAAGTTATCGCAAGTTTTGAATTGAGAGTTGATTAGGTACGATTTTTCTTTGTGTAAATTTAGCCCTGCGAAATAGTTCAGTGCTTTCGTAAAATTTTATATGCATATACTATATTATTTAGTACACTAACACTAGTTCTAAAGTTTTTTTTTTAATATATATATATCGTTAACGAAGTTTCAAGGAAAACTATCAGAGCTAAGTAGGGTTCACAGATTAAGTCTTTGAGGTGCGCCAATACCAGACACAATAGTTAAATAATGGAAGTCGGGAGGAATTCCTCCCATCAGTGCGGGCTTAGGGGTTAAAAAGTTATGGGCAACCAACTTATAAAATGAATTTGTTTTTGAAACGGTTTTTATGTTGTTAATGCGGTTTTTTAAAGCTGACTTTATCAAGATGGTTCTAAGCTGTTATTTTAGATAGAAATCGGTTCAACGGTTCAAAAGTTATTGGGGTAAACGCTTGAAAGTCAGGGGTTTTTTAATTTATCAGACAAAAAAACTTGTTCGTTATTTATTATACTATTCTCCCGACATTCAATATAAAGGTAAGATATACTCTTTACCTATTCCTCGTACAATATCAACGAAATATCTTGATAAACCCCTATCTCGGTGCACATTCACTCCGACACGGAATCGACGGAGGAAGGATTATTATCAGAATACACATAATGCTTGTGACATCTTATTATAGCATTGTCTTGTTCTTGTTCTGCCTGTACATAAAAAGGTTCAGACGTTTTTCTGTGTTTTTTTTTATAAATGAAAAAAATAATTGGTTAGTACATACATGCTTTAAATACTAGCTGACGCCTGCGCAGAATTATCACACAATATATCTTTATAAATTGTAGCCTATGTGCTATTCTGATGTGTAAGCTATATTATAAGCTATAGTTTCATTAAAAACCCTTAAGTAGTTTTTACGTGAAAGAGTAACAAACATCCATCCATACTTATAAACTTTCGCGTATATAATATTAGTAGGATTACACAGGTACTTATTTTGTAAAAATAATTATTTGTTTACGGTTTATATCTAAGTTAAAAAAGAAAATGAACAAATGTGTTTTACAATTGAATAAAATGAATAAACAGAATATTAAAAAGGCTTCGTTATAAAACGCTACGCGACTTATTTTCCGGGGTCATTGATGTATTATAATGAGGAGAAGATCCCCTGGAATCTTAAATTCTATTTGTTTCGAAAAATATCCACGAATTCTATTTGCCGGGACGGCTGAAAGGATCATTTTTGCACATCAAAGATGCCTGTAAATGGCAAAGGCGTGTCCATCTTTTAGCTCAGGGGAAGGGGGAGACCACATTTTACCAGAGGTGCTGTTTTTTAAACGCGGAGTCACTAAACAAACGATTTTTTGTATGAAAAAACCACTCGTTTAGGTGACTCCGCGTTTCAAAAACAGCACTTCAGAGCCGTTGCTTGTAAAAGCGCTACGCATTGCAAGCGCATTCTCAGCGGGCCACTGAGCTCCTCTTTTCGTTCACATGCTTTTTGTATAGTGTATGATGTATCTGATAGCCCAGGACAGATCATAGCTCGCATACTTTTCCTCTGCCCTTATAAAACTGTAAAGTATTTGTATAAAACACGAAATTTGGATTTTTATTTTGCTCAATGAAATTGTAGATAAGTTAGAGTAAAGAAATTATTTCGTTTTATAAAAAAAACCCTTCACGATTTTCCTCAGCCCGGAGAGGGTTGAGTGATTCATCTTTTGCACATCAAGATCTTTTTAAATAAGTAATGGATTTGCAGTCCTGTTTACCTCTAGCCGTATGGACTCTTGCTTTTATTATTGTTAAAAAAATGTTTTAAAAGTAAATACAGTACATAATTAGGGGCTACTTAATTCTATATAAATTTCTTCTAGCTAACCCGTAAGAAGAAATGCGAAGAAAGAGGTGATTGTATCATCATTCATCATCAAAAATACGTAGCGTTAGGTTGGTAATACTGTAATAATCCCATTTTTTCCACGGCAGCCCCTCCCCCTGCTCTAGGCCCGGGCATACCGGGCCTGAGGAAAAATCCGTACTGCATTAAAGATACCTTCAAATAAAGACTTATTTGAGCAAAACGCCGATTTCCAATGTTTATTCTGTTCAATGAAATTGCTGATTTGTTACACTGAAGAAATTACTTCGTTTTGTTGATATTTATTTTCGTTTTACGAAAGCAAAATATTTTCAGATTTAAATAAGATAGGATATATGCTTGTGACTTGTTTAAAAGCTTTTATTTACTATTATCGTCCCGTTGTCTATCTGTCTGTATCTGTAATCAAATCTTGCAAATTAAATTTCCGATGTCCGGTTAAGCTGAAATTTTGTAAATCGCGTGACAATGCAATATTATGATGACTTGGAGCTGATCTGATGATGGAGCTGGAAGCTGGCCATAGGAACTTCATAATGAAACGACGCAACCTCATCGAATATCGGTTCGTTTGCTTTGTCTTGAACTTAAGATTTAAAGGTCATTTTTTAGTTTTAGTTACACAAAAGCTTGTTTTAAAAATACTTTTTTAATGATTACTTGTTTTAGATATCTTACTAAGTATGCTAGGTACCAACTGAAGTATTTTTTTACATGAGTATTAGATACTAATAAATAGATCGTTAAAAATAACCATCGACGCAAAAAGTGGTATTGAATCATACCATAGTAATTGAAAAAACTACTACATCACATTTAATTATATTTTCATTAATTAATTACATTTTATAATATAATAAAATTGAACAATATTGATTATTGAAGTAAATTATAATCAAACAAAAAAGAGCGATAAGACACCCCGAACATGCTCCAGTAGAGCTCGCCATCTTGTTTGATAGCGCGGCTTGCTCGATGACGTATTGCATTGTTGGGGAACGGGCGAGGGGAGGTGAGCAGGGGGGCCGCGGGGGGAGCCAGCGCTCCCCACCACACCCAACACGTTTAGTGATCTGCGCGGCACGCGGCCAGCCGAACGTGCCAAGCGTGCGCGATGAGCAAAATGGACAACAGACTCGACAACGTCGTATTCCCGCGCAAACTACTCAAAGACTTTATCCTAATGTACCGCGACTTCCCTTGTCTATGGAACCGCGAGTGCTCAGCGTACAAAAACAAGAAGAAACGTCACGACGCAGTAACAAAACTGACGAGTTTGGTCCAACAGTACGACACGTGCGCCACGCGTGTTCACGTTTTGAGGAAAATCGAGAGTTTGCGAGCTTGTGTGCGGCGCGAGCATAAGCGAGTGAATGAGTCCAAAGCGAACGCTGAAGAAATATATGTCCCACAGCTATGGTATTACGAGCTGTTTTCGTTTATCTTCAACCAAGACGGCGGCACTGGGAGCAATTCCAAGATAAAAACAGACACCAATGACCAATCTGGTCTAAGCTACCTTGCTCTTGTACGTATTTTATTTAGTTTTATAATCGAGTACATACATACTATCACGTCTTTATCCCTAATGGGGCAGACAGAGCATTTTGGGTCTTGCGGTTCTATGCAGAGCCTAGGGCCGCAAGACCCAAAAGGCACTTTTAGCGTCATGGTGGGCGAGAAGATGGAAAAGCAATCAATACAGTGATGGGTTGCTAGCCGCATCGCCTGTTAACATGATTTGCATTTTTGCCCATTCCCTCGATCGGCTTTTACGATCTGCGTGGGAAGAGAAGCAGCTGGTACATTCTAAGTTTTTTTATTTCTCCCAGACCAGCATGGGAGATCGAGGACTTATTACAAAAATATTTCTAAAACAAATATTACTTACAATACAATACAATACAATATTAAGATACTCTCGGACATCAAAAATATAAACTCGTTCGATGTATTCAAGAAACAATTAGCCAAGCACATAATTTCAATTTACTTATTGAAATTTTATGAGTAGGTAGGTTCGAAAATGATAAAGAATTTTTGTCAATTTAGTTTTTCAAAATGGCGAAAATATTAGGGGTTGAAAACTTTAAAATAACCGGTCAAGTGCGAATCGAATTCGCGACAAAGGGTTCCGTACCATTATCTATAAAAATCGTGTTTGTTGTATGGGAATAAATATTTTTTTTTGTGTTTGTTGTTATAGCGGCAACAGAAATACATAATTTGTGAAAATTTCAACTAGCTATCGCGGTTCTTGAGATACAGCCTGGTGACAGACAGACTGACAGACGGACGGACAGTCAATTAAGTCTTAGTAATAGAGTCCCGTTTTTACCCTTTGGGTATGGAATCCTAAAAATCATATTTCAGCATTTAAAAAAAACTAAAATGACACAAATTTTTTTTTTCCGGGGTCCAGTGGCGCCGCCATTTAAAATAAATGATTTAAAAGGAAACAGAGATATCATTTAAAATTGTGTCTTGGTCAAGTTCTAGATACCCATTCAAAGTATTTTTTAAACTACTTTTTGTAGTTTAAAGTGAGAACGTGAAGCTTTTCTACGCACATTTGCGAAAAACGGCCACTTTTAGCTAATGTGCGTAGAAAAGCTTCACGTTCGCACTTTAAATTATAAACAGTAGTTCATAAAATAGTTTTAAGGGTTATCTAGGGCTTGACCAAGACACAATTTTGAATGATATCTCCATTTCCTTTTAAATTATTTATTTTAAATGGCGGCGCCACTGGACCCCGGAAAATTTGGGTATGGCCTTAAGACGCATTTTTTTGTCTGAACAACTTTTTAGTAAGCATGTGAGGTGCGTTAATATTTTTTTAATTTTCTGAGATTTGTAAATGTTTTTTTTGTTACTTTTAATTCTTTCCGGTCGGGTTTTATATATTCTAAATCTATGTTCGACACCTATAACCTATACTATAATAGATACCCTTATTAGGACGCAACTTTTTTGTCGGAGCTACTTTTCTAACCGACTATAAAAAAAGGAATCTTTTTTTAAATATATTCACCTATTACTAGAAGTCACCTAGACCAACATGGAAAAGTCTTTCTGTTTCAAAGGGGAAAACTTGTCAGGAGATCACGATTTTATCAAAATCGGTTATGTCCTTTGGGCTTAAAGTCGGTCTTTAGTTTTAAATAATTATATCCGACATAATATCAGATAAACTTCTACAGGTCGAGGGTGACACGCGAGGTCCACTGCTCACAGAGTCACTAGTAATGAATGTAACACGCCTTCTTCTTCTTATCGTGTGTGTTAGTGACTAACACTAGTGTCAGAGTTTTTAAACCGCCTTAAAGGCCTCTGACATGGTTTTAGGTACCGACCAATGTCAAAGACAGTGACCGGGACCGACGGCTTAACGTGCCCTCCGAAGCACGGATCATCTTACTTATTAGACAATCAGGTGATCAGCCTGCAATGTCCTAACCAAACTAGGACAATAACACAAAGTCGTTGCCCCCGCCGGGAATCTAACCTGCGACCTCCGGGTATGAGCCGAACGCTCTAACCATTACACCACGGAGGCAGTTAGTAACACGCCAAAGATAAAGAATAAGAGAAAAACAAAAGAGGAACAGACAAAGAATGTATATGATTTAAGAGTTTGACGGTCACAATTACTGTAATTAGTACTACGGGACTTACCGCGATTAATATCATTTTTGCCACTTTTATATGTTAACATATAAAACTAGGTCAATGTTAAATTACTTATTAGTCTGAGTTTTGGCTAGATTGTAATATTATTAGCTAAGTAGGTACGTTAAGAAAAAAAATCTTTTTGCCAGATATTTCGATATTAATCGAGGTAAGTCCCGTTATACTAATAACAAGGGAGAATGCTTCTGGGTTACTTTTTAAACACCGGCACCATGTTTTGAGCTTTGGAGTTCGGTCTATAATACTAAACTATTTTCTATAAAAAATATAATAAAAATCGATAAAACATTTTTCGTCTCCCCATACAACTTCCATTTGGCTAAACGCAGATTTTTATGGGAAGCCGATTTTTTTGTATTTCGATGTAATTGTTTTTATAGAAAGCAGTTCAGTATCACATAATAAACTTGGTCCAATAAAACCGGCGGAAAACCATCTCGTTACAAGGGGCCAGTCTATTTTAGCTTTTAAAATAAATAAATAAATATATATCAAATCCCAAGTAAAATCTTTATTTTCTATCCTTATGAAAGGTAGATAAATATCCTATTCTGCTTCCACTTAGTTTATTCATCTTGTACTGTTAATATATATTTTTTATTTTGTTCTGTGTAAACTGAATGTAAGATGTACATATATGTTTATTTATTATAATTATTGTATAAAAGTATGTTTGTTATATTGACCCCCCTACTACCTAATTTCCTCATCACTTTTTTTTCTATATAGGTTGCCTGGAAGAAATTGCTTAGCGATTAGGCCGCCTGTTGCGCATTTACTAGTTTTTTTTTTTACATACATACATAATATCACGCCTGTTTCCCACAGCGGTAGGCAGAGACTATGGACCTCCACTTGCTACGTTCCTGACAAACCTCTATATAGTTTTTATTGTATTGTATAAATAAATAAATATATAGACCTCTGGGTGGCGGTCTAGAATGATGACCACCACGCCACGCCCATCAAATGTTTGGCTCAATTAAATCTATAATATAAAAATTAATCGCAAAATGTGTTGGTAAGCGCATAACTCAACAACGCCTGGACCAATTTGGCCAATTCTTTTCTTAAAATGTTCGTTGAAATTCAAAGATGGTTTTTACGGCGAGAAAAATTCGAATAATTGCCGGACAAACCCTAAAAACAGCCCTTTTCTTTTTCCCATACAAACGTACATTTTGACAGGCTATATTTGGTAGTACGAAGTCTGCCGGGTCAGCTAGTTTTAAATAAATAAAATAATACTCACATGGGTGTAGTTTTTGCGCTGCTATATATTTTTCCAGCTTCCTTCGTAGGACGATCTCTGCGCCATACCGGCCTACCGACCCGTTGTCCACTAGTAGGAAGTACGCGTGTCTGTTGTTCAACACGGCCAGTTTTGATCTGAAAAGAAAAAAATACTATAATGGAGACAAGAAGAGAAAAATCTCAGGTTAATGAACGTCTTACATTCTTTAAACTTCAAACTTCAAAATTCTTTATTGCTTTCACTATGTAGAAACAGGTGGTACAATATTGATACAGTTTAGTAGTTTACCCTTTCAGGTATGCAATAATAGATAGGAAACTAATCCTATTCTACTATCCTACTTCCTACTAATATTATAAATGCGAAAGTGAGTTTGTATATTTGTTTCTTTGTTAGCTCTTCACGCTTAAACTTCTGAACCGATTTAGATGAATTTTGGTATGGATATAGTTTGTGACTTGTGGAAGGACATAGGGTACTCTTTTCTTTATCCCAAAATTCCCACGGGGAGCGAAGCCCGCGGGTACAGCTAGTTGTTAGATATTATAACAGTGCAGACCTATTATTGGTTTAACGTTCTTATCTGCGAATACTTCTTATAGGTACTTAGTGTGTCATATAGATTAGTTGAATATTTATATGAAGATCGAGAGAAGTAAAATACTCCAACGACGTTATCATATTCATAAAGGTCAGTTCAGACAGAGGAAAATGCTTGAGCAATTTAATAAGACCGTATAACAATCGGACTTATCATAGCTTAGTTTGAACTGTTTGAATTCTGAAACAGATTGTATATTGGAGTTGTGGATAATGGAAACAGTTTCTGGCTTATTGAATTATCTGATAGATTGCACATCGATGAAGCAATTACGCGCAGAGCTCTCTGAAATGAGATTTATGGATATTGAATAATTTGTATAATGAAATGGAATTAAAATAAATAGCTAATAAGAATTATTTGATAGTATATTTAATTCTCTTGAATTAAAAGATCTGGCTGCTCTGGCCAAATGGCTCCGGTAGTACAGAGAGGGTCGTGCTTCTGCAGTGGAGACAAAAAGGACCTTATGACGATGATGACTCAGTTAAAAGCCTATTCACATGTTTAAGATTTTAAAATCTTTAATTCTGGAGTGGGATAAATTTTAAAATCTTTAATTCTGGAGTGGGATAAAACAAAAAATTATAATCTACCTACCAGATGCGCTTATCTTCCCACACAGATCGTAAAAGGTGAGAATCTAAATCTTATTAATAGTCATCCCATCATTATTTTGATCTTTTTGAAGTGAAAACTTCTTTAGCGGCGTTGTGCACTTTTTTTGGAATGGGTAAAAAATGTTAAACTCGCGTCAGGACACGTGACCTGATCGAAAATTCGTAAGACGGATGGAGAGTAGACAGCTGGCGTGGCGTAGGAGAGGGAGTATCCCCCTCTCTTTCTACGGCGCGGCGAAAATGTATGCCTGCGCCTGCTGTTTCGTATATCAAAAATGCACAACGTTAATATTCAAGTTTTCACTTCTGCCGGCACTCCCAGAGTGCAACCGTTTTTTTTTTTTATCTTTAAGGCCACCACCAAACTAAACTTGGTATTAAGATCTTACGGCCCTGAGCTCTGTCTCACCCATTAGGTACGAAGACGTGATAAATTTATGTTTATTTTGTTATACTGTGAACCTACATAAGCAAACTTTGTTTATAATTTGTCACTATTGCATGCCTGAAAGGGCAAACTGTTGAAACATATCCTAAAACATAGTTTCGCAATAAATAATTTTGAGTTCTTAAACTCGTTTTTACGAGTACCTTCTGCCACAGAAAAAGTACTAAAGCTAAAGTTTCTGAACAACAAACAACAACCAAATAGAATCTGAATTAAAATGCTAGTTAGCACATACAGCGTTTGATACCGCATTTACACATTCGTGTTCGTCATTCGCCTCGCGAGTCGCACGAATGTGTAAACGCGAATCGCGAGGCGAATAGCGAACTCACTGTTTACAAATGCGTGTTCGTTATTCGCCTCGTCAATCGCCTTGCGATTCGCGCGAATGTGTAAATGCGGCATACAAATCTGCTAGGCCGAAGCCCGAAGCTAAGCTAACTATTCGTTAGTTTTATTTGCTGGTTTCCGGACGAACTAGCAAAGTCTATTAGTTGATTGGTTTGTGAACGACAGACTTAATTGGTCTTTTACTATCTATTTCAATTTACTGAATTTGTTAAATTACGTCGACCGAAAAGGGTAATCAATCCAGAAGCTAAATAAACCAATTTATTGAAGCGTTATATTTCATTCGAGTTTAAAATAAATTGTAAATCGTGAATAAAGTTCTTCTACCAATTATATACAACCTGGAAAGGACATAGTTAGTTAAAATCTTTATTGCACCAAAACATAAAGTAACAGAGTAATAGATACATAAAACAGATGTCAAAAGAATCATACCTGAAATAATTCAAACCACGGGATAAAATTTATTGTTTCTTTTTCTATTTTTGTGTGAAAATCCTAATGCGTTTCACAGAATACATATACTTACCAAGTTTCAACAGTTTAATTCTTATGGTTTCGAAAAAAGTTACTGTGACATACGGACGGACAGACAGACATGACGAATCCATAAGGGTTCCGTTTTTTGCCATTTGGCTACGGAAATCTAAAAACGACTACACCACTAAACTACACAATTGACTTTGATAAAATTCCTATTGGATCACCTGGCCAGTATACGTTTTCAAACAAGAAAAGAATTTGCCAAATTGGTCCAGGAGTTTTTGAATAATCAGTGAACATACATAAAAAAATATCTCGACGAATAACCTTCTCCTTTTTGGGATTCGATTAAAATGGCCGACGCACAAAACGCGTTCAGACCATATTCAAATATTTATTTATTATCATAGAATATTTATAATATCTCTTAATAATCGTCATCGCTTGACCTTTAGATCCTTAGGGTATAAACTAAATGAGAAATCCTAAATTGATAAGTACCGTCTCAGCATTGTTCATGAACTAATCCCCGATCGGATGTAAAATTTATTGATCAAAGTCCTTCATACTAAAACTTAGTATAAAGAGCTTTGACTAATAAATTTTACACTAAGAAACAAGGTGACTGACCTTCCAGATCTATCTGAAAAGGAAATCAAGAAAGTAAAGGGTATTATTAATACCCTTTACTTTAAAAAATGCTAGTTCACAAATCCTATAGGATTTGTGAACTAGCATTTTTGCTCATAAAGTGATCCCTTTATCCAATGTAGGATCAAAGTAAGCGTCCTATAAATTTAAGATTGAGAAGAATATGTCAATCTGTTGAAAAAGGAGTGAGTACCTAAAATGAGGCTTTTCAGTTTCAAAGTGACTATTCAAAACATCTATTATCTATTCGATGATATTGTATTATTCTGTTTGCCTACTAGACAATTTGCCTGACAAAAATACGTATTTTGAGCGTATACGTATCTCTGAAGTTTTTGAAGGTTCCGTTCATTATTAGTTGGAAGCCGTTGAGCTATATCAAATGGACAGCAGCCTGAAAGATCTTATATTATTTTTGGAATAAATAATACTCAAGAACACTCCGAATAATTAAATACTTGTGTCAAGTAAAAGTCTCATGAATATGTTATGGACAAAACAAATTACACCAAGTTTTATGTCTCGGGGATGGTCCCTAGAAGCTATAAAGCCGAAAGGCATATATGTAAGCCGATCCTTGTCGATCAAAAAAGACGTCCACATCGGTAGCTGCGTCACGTACCTACCTCAGAGACAAGCAATTACTTGCAGATAATCTTTGTTGAAAAACTTTTTTCGATACCTACATCTTCGTAGATTAGGATGATAAAAACGAGCAATATAAAAGTTAGGTTTGTTTATCGCGTAAACCATAAACAAACAAAACTTTATAATGCTGTCTTTCTTTTTTGATTGAAAACATCTTCAGTTTTACTCACAGGTTGTACTGTATATTCTTTTTGCATAATCTTCAGCATTAACACGCATATATCCAAACTAAAAATAAGTAGTAAAAGATAATTAAATAATAAAAAAAAATATTATAGATTTTTCCTTAATTTAGAGTAAGTAGGTGAGTTAAAAACGGAATTTAAAAATTGCTTCTGTATAAATTAAGTCATTTCAGTTTTGTATTGAGAGACGAGGAGGGCTGAGGTGATGTAGAAAGTGGTAGTAAATAACATTTAGGTAAAATTAGGTAATCAGGGTAATATTTTCCTTCCTCCGAGCCCACAGTACACTGATTTAAACATAAACATCTGAAGAAACGGTTTAGAAGTAGGTAAGTCCCTATATTAGATAATACAAACAAAACACACAATTAGCCTAAAACCTATAGCATTACAAATAAATAAATATATAGGGACAAATTACACTGATTGAGCTAGCCCCAAAGAAAGTTCGAGACTTGTATTATGGGATCCTAACTCAACGATCCTATATTTAAGACCCAGGACAATTTGAAAAAGGCCATTTTCCAACATGCCCAGACCGGGGATCGAACCCGGGGCCTCTGGGTAGCGGACTGACATGGTGACCACTGCGCCACGGAGGTCGTCAAAATCGTCATTAGCTAGGCTGTTTACAAGAGGATGGTAGTATCCTGGGTCAAAAATAAATTATTTTGTCAAGCTAGGAGAATAAACCTCACAAAATAATATCACTAGTCTTTGATCATATCCAATTTAAAAGTGATTTTAGATTTATTAATCCAAAAAATCGGAGTGCGCTATTTGAGTCCCAGAAACTATGACGTCACGAGGTGGTATTTTATACAAATCCCGTAGAAGTGACGTTTAGAAAAAGTAACTGATTTGATTTGTTGTAAACTAGAAAATTCTCAAACTTCATACACACCGCCAATATAGGTACAACAGGCCAAAAAAACTCTAGCAATAACTTTTTACAAGAATTCTTTTTCCTTCTCAATTAGACTTACTGCTCTGGCTCAGAAAAGTAAAACAAGTCCATTTCTTGTTCTAGGAATCAGAGGAAGATCAAGAACAGGAGCAAGAAGAAATATTAGGGGACGAGGAACCAGCTTTCGAAACCCACTCCTACCCGGAGTACGCTAATATGACTGACATGAACGACTCCAGTTCCTCTAAAGGATTTATCAATTTTGCTGAGGAACCACACACCAAGTCCACCAAGAGGCAGTGGACGGAAGTGGAAGACGAGTATGATGCAATAGGTGAGATGTTTTATAAATTACTAGAGGCAGCGCGCGGCTTCGCCCGCGTTAACCACACGTGTGAAGTCGCGGGCGTGATGCAATATAGCCTATAGCCTTCCTCGATAAACGACCTATCTAATACCGAAAGAATTTTTTAAATCGGACCAGTGGTTCCTTAGATTAGCGCGTTCAAACAAACAAACAAACAAACAAACAAACTCTTCAGCTTTATATATAAGTATGGATAAGTATGGATATGATTAGACAAATGTGAAGAAAACATTTGTATTTACACTAGCTGTGGCCGTGGGCTTCGCACCCCGTGGGAATTTCGGGATAAAAACTATCCTATGTCCTTCCCTGGGTATCAAACTATATCCATATCAAATTTCATCCAAATAGGTTTAGTGGTTGAAGCGTGAAGTGGTAACAAACAAATATACAAGCTTATGCACTTTTGCATTTATATACATACATCCATACTATCACGTCTTTATCCCTAATGGGGCAGACAAAGCATTTTGGGTCTTGCGGTTCTATGCAGAGCCTAGGGCCGCAAGACCCAAAAGCCACTTTTAGCGTCATGGTGGGCGAGAAGGTGGAAAAGCAATCAATACAGTGATGGGTTGCTAGCCGCATCGCCTGTTAACGTGATTTGCATTTTTGCCCATTCCCTCGATCAGCTGTTACGATTTGCGTGGGAAGAGAAGCAGCTGGTACATTCTAAGTTTTTTTTTATTTCTCCCAGACCAGCATGGTATTTGCATTTATATTATTTACATAAAGTACATGATAGTAGTGTGTAATAGTACAAATTGAGATTTTTGTTATAATGCATGGCAATTCAATTATAATCTTGTTATCATGGGATATTTATATATATCTAAATCATCGTCACTTTGTTTATGCATAATTGTAGACGTTAAATGGTTACTTACAGCTAAGTTTACTGCCGCTTCCTAAGCGCTTTGGCTTTATCGCAAGTACCTTATGGCTTAGTTATTCAAACCGATGGGATGTGTTATTTTTTACTGAGTAGCAACTCTTTGAGTTAGTTACCCATCTCTGATCTGATGATGGATCAGAACAGCTTTTTTACATACAAACGTTAAGCCGTCGGTCCCGGTCACTGTCTTTGACATTGGTCGTTACCTAAAACCATGTTAGAGGCCTTTAAGGCGGTTTAAAAACTGAGACATTTATAAACCGCCTTATTAGATTGATGAGATTACACTAAAATTATTAGATTACACTAGTGTTAGTCACTAACACACACGATAAGAAGAATGAAAAATAATACTATCGATTATATTTATAGCTTATTCGTCATCAGGATCGATAATATCGATACGATTTTTCTTAAAATACCGATAATCTATAGATAGTACTATCTAGCGACAACACTAGTTTTGATGTTGTTTGGATTGTCTACATCTTATTCCCACATGTCTCAATATTATGAGGATGGAATAAATATACAAAAGCTGTACTTTTACTCTCCCCAAGTCAGCCATCAATAACGATTAAGCGAAAACTTGAACTCCAGTTAACTTAGAACTCCTAACTGTTCTGTATTGTATCAAATGAAGCATGAATTTGCATCAAACAACTAACTACCGCACAATGTACGAGCATTAGCGTACACAAGTTTAATAACATTACACCCCAGGCAGTAAGCGTACACAGCAACAGACTTTGCAGCCGCAGAACTGTAACTGCGTCCTAGTGTCGCATAAATACGTTGTTAAGTTTTTTATTCTCAGTCTTGCATTTATCTTATTTCCTACTAATATTATAAACGCGAAAGTTTGTAAGTATGGATGGATGTTTGTTACTCTTTCTCGTAAAAACTGCTGAATGGATTTTAATGAAACTTTACAATAATATAGCTTATACATCAGAATAACACATAGGCTATTTTATAAAGATACTACGCAGACGAAGTCGCGGGCACCAGCTACAGCTAGTTCTGCAAAAAGTTTACTGACATTATTTTTGTCCATAGGCAGTCCGTAACGTGTGATATCTTTTTTCTCCGGTATTTTCGCGTGTTCTGCCCATAACAGAAAGCTTATGATATAAGGTTTAATTTCATGGGCAATTGGTTTTTATTGGATATGCCGGTCAACTTGACGTATAATTTTAGACTACATACTTGTGATTGGTCAATCGATTTAGGAATTTTGAAATGTAGGTATGACGATAAAGAAGATTTAATACATTTATATTTTAGAAAGAAAAATAGAAGAAGAAGAAAAAATAATATACATACTAACATTACTACATACATACCACCACGCCCTGTTCCCCACAGGGGTGGGCAGAGACTATGGGTCTCAGTCTCTATACAGTACGATCCTCAGAAACCTCTCGCTTCATTAATAAAGAAAATACAACTTCATAAAAACATCCATATTAGTTGTATTTGTACCATGGCTTAATTTTTTTTGTGTAAATTGCTTAGGTTTTCTATCTATTATACCCTTTAAATTCATGCTACAGACCCACTTTATCGCTAGAGGCACCGCCAGAAGAAATTTGCTCAACGCTCACTTATGTTATAACAAAATATTTCGAAAACACTGTAGTTAATTAGTTTTACACAGCACAGGCTTGTATTAATTAATTAATTAATTTATTGACAGCAGTTACATGTCGAGGAAATCACCGATAGAAACGACTTTGTAGGTATAATTTGCACATTTCCAATAGTCTGATTGCCAATTAGGCACATTAATTTTAAATCTAGATCGGCATTTTTATAGCGTAGCTTATACAACGTGGAAGGGACATACCTCATGACTGACTCATGTAATGGGGCCGTCTGTCTTTAATAAGTTACCACCTGATATAAAACAGGCGACTACATTGACAAGCTTTAAAGTCAAGCTAAAAAAGTGGCTTCTTGAGCGTACATTCTACAGTATACAAGAATTTTATGAATGTCGCTTATAATATAATTCCAATTTAATGTGATAATTTTTATTGATTATTAAGTAATTATATGATTATTATTAGTTATGTATGTGTAATTTATTTAATTGTATGTTAATTTTATTTTATTATTTAATTTTATTTTTGTATGACGTGTAAATACTTTTTATGAATAAATATGATTATGATTATTATGATTATGATTACCTGTAATAAATTAAACCACTACTTATGCTAAGTCTGTAATAGTATAATGAAATTAAAATAATAGTCAAAAAATTTAAAAAATCGTCATTTTCGTACAAAAGTTTGCGAGTAATTCAGTAATTCGTCCCATGTACCTACGGCCCATTTGGGACGAAACGCAGAAAATCAAAATTAATTAAAATTTCATTCTGCAATTCGTCCCATGTTTATAAATGGTACAATCAGTAAAAAAAGTGTTAGTGTAGAAATAATAAACATTGAATTTTAAAGAGTTTCTATTACAGTCTTATAATTATTAATCACATTTAAAAACTATTCTACATATATATAAACCTAAAATTGAAACTTAAAAATCAACAGTAATAAATATAAAAGATGTTATTTATAATAATAAAGATAAAAATAATCAACAATTTGTAAAAGATTTATGGATATATTAGTTTTCAAGGTTTCATTATTTAACTAATTATATCTTGTCTCACTGACTGTACCAAGCGTTAATAAGGTTTAAATTTCCATACAAAAAAAGAATGGGACGAATTGCAGAATGAAATTTTGATTAATTTTGATTTTCTGCGTTTCGTCCCAAATGGGCCGTAGGTACATGGGACGAATTACTGAATTACTCAAGTTTGCAATTTGTAGGGGACTGTCGTTTTTTTTTTGTTTTTTGATTTTTATATTATTATCATTATCATTTCATCATTATCATTTCATATTATTATCATTATACTATAGTGATCTAGTATAGCCCGTGGTTCGATTTATTAAGGGTATGTTGTATAACATAACACATGTTAACATTTTCAAATATATCTTTCTACATGCTAGTAGAAACCGTATAAAATCTTCTAAATAGCTTAAGGCAAAGGAATAAGGTATTTTCTATACATATGGATACTTTTTCTTCTACTTTACTATTGAAATATAAGTTATGATGTCCTATATTATGCAAGAGCTTTTTTGTAATATGGTGTTTGCCGTATCTTTTTGTACACGTAAGTCTGTGGTCCAGCTGCATCACAACATAATCCCTCTGTGCAGCTTACGTTGATTTATAAGCCTTAAAGCTGCTGTGTATTTATTACTGCGATGTAATAATATTTTCATATTAATTCAGTATAAATATTACGTCATATACAGTCCGATAATAACAGTCAATCCTTCATCATCATTGGGTCTTTTTGTTTGTCTTCACTGCAGGAGCACGACCCTCTCGTTATACCAGATCAGCCAGAGGATTTGGCCTACACTCTCCACGCTGGCCAGATAGGTTGGAGAGATCTTGAATATATTTTATAAGCATTGCTCTTCGATACTGGTCTAAGAGAAAAGAAAAAGTAGAATGTACCAGCTGCCTCTCTTTTATTCAAGGGAATGGGCGAAAATGAGCATCATGTTAATAGGCGATGCGGATAGCAATCCATCACTATATTGATTGCTTTTCCATCTTCTCAACCACCATGATGCTAAAAGTGGCTGTTGAGTCTTGCGGCCCTGGGCTCTGACTGCTTAGAGCCGTAAGATACAAAATGCTCTGTCTGCCCCATTAGGAATAAAGTCGTGATAATATGAATGTATAAGCTTTGTTAAGCTTTTATTTCCTAAGTCGCCTTCTACGACATACACGGGAAGACTTGAAGTGGTCCTATATACTCTACCGAGAAACCACACGGCTAAGCCACACCGTAAAATATTATATTTAGTATAAGGCGCCAATCCAATATTTTAGGACGTACTAATTTTAGTAAATTGTTATTCTGGTGACAAAGCCATATTGCTTCGTCACCAGAATAACAATTTACTTACGTAATTTCTATTATCGACTTGATCATCTGATCGTTTTAATAAAAGATTTCAACATCTGATTGAAGCAAGATGTAGTCTAAAGTTTGGGAACAACAAATGATGCACTCTATACAAAAATATGTTTTATTACCCTATACCTATTATATATTTTACAGGATTTAACGTGGCTGCGAAACTGCGGAATCTGGCGCCTAACATGAGGATAATAGCCGAGAAGCTGATCAATGATGTGCTGTTCCAAGCTCAGCTGAATGGTCTAAACTCTTCTACTGTTTTATCGACGAGTGATCCTTTCAAACAAGATATGAATTAAGATATAAGTTTATAGAGTTAAGTTAACATATTGATAAGAATAAATACGGCTTTGATTAAGATTAATGCTTTTTATTTTGCGTTCATGGTCTCTAGCCTAGAGAATTCAAAACACTCTGACTATTCGTATGGACGTCATGTGACGCTCAAATAATGTGTCGTATGAGAGTTTACGTGTAAGAACGTAAAGTTCACGATCGATTAGCCGAAGTAAGCAGTAATATGATGAGGATGACAATATCAGTTGTCATATCATTCAACCCTTTTACATTTCGAGCGTCGAATATTTCCATCAAAAAACCATTGCTCGTATATAACATTCCTTTTTGTTTGTAGGTATTTTTTTTTACTTATTTTGCCTCGCGCTGGGAGCATGACAACTGATATAGTCTCGCGGTGAAAGGGTTACTAAGAACTTACCTTGGCGAAGCCATAGCGTGGTAAGGCACATCTCTGCCTTTGCCGATCAGCTCGTTGGCTCCTTCCACGATGCCCCACGGTGCTATACCGATGCTGACCACACGGCCTGCCCTCTGTGACCTCTCCAGTTGCAAAGCATCACCCACTTGCCGTGTCACACCTGAGGGTAAAAGGTAGGATATTGATTGATTGGTTGAGCGTATTGATGGAAAAAACAGATAGAGTTCGAAGATGCAAACAAAAGGAGGTTTATGCCCAGCAATGGGTTGTTAAAAGCTGACGATGATGTAGATGTAGATGTAAATAATTAATTAATAGGGATCGACATCTAAAATTATCTAATTCTATAGAGGAGAGAGTAAGAAACACAACTGATAAGAGAGAAAATATAACGACCAAAATGGAAGACTTGAACCAGAAAGCTAATTGCCAAATACAGTTGTAAAAAGATTACTAATGATGACTAGGTAAAAATATATCATTTTATTTAGTCCGTCAACAAAATTATCCAAAAATAAAGGACTCATATTTTTCTTTTAGCAAAGTACTTAGTAAATTTTGCGCTTTGAAGTTCCAGAGTGGGGATGATTTAGGCCACCTTTGGTTTCAAACGATAGCCGATCGTGACGTCACGCGAAATTTAAATGAGCTGTATCTTCGTCATTATTTGCTAATAGGAGAAAAGAAGAAATACGTATACCATACATACATATTACCACAGCGGTAGGCAGATAATATGGACCTCCACTTGCTACGATCCTCACAAATATCATCTAACTATACTCATCAAATTGAGAGGTTCGGTTACGGGTACTTAAATAAGTACCGTCTTATTATAAAACGCAGACTAACTTTGTAACTAGGTTAAAACCATTATCCGACCAATTTAAGTTGACACTTTCAGATGAGACAGTGGCATATTACTAGATGTCAACTTGATTTGGTCGCATAATGGTTTAAACCTAGTAACAAAGTTAGACTGCGTTTTATAATAGACGGGTATAGTCCACATCTGTATTATTTCATTTTCTGAATAGGTATCTGTTTATTTTATGTTCTTGGCTCTAATAGATTTAGACTCGCGCGGGGAACACTAAGTGAAGTTTTTATTACGCCGGGGGGCAATATCGCGTTAAATCCAGAAAATTTAATATACTAGACAACTATTTCTCTAGTGAACAGGAGTTAAATTGAAAATGTGAAGGCAACAGATTTATTTCGTAAATGCAAGCGTATTTTCATTCTGTTTTGCCTTATGTTACAAAAAAATCTCAGAATATTTCGTAAAGATACGGTGTTATGAAAATTTCCGAAAATACTAAGTTTGAAATCATCTATTAGACTTCGTCAATTTGTACTTTTATCAAAATCTATCGCTAGGCATTTTTAAATGTCATTGTATGGGAAGAGACTAGGCTGAATAGTCCTCGAAAGATACCGAGCATGATGATGATTTTTAACAGTTATCATTAGGCAGTTGTAGCATGGGATGTTAGAGCGTAATCCTTTACTCATCTCTTACGACATCTTCAGGAAGAGATGTCAGCCAGAAGCTACACTGCGAAAAATAGTCTACTCCATTGATTGGCTATTACGATCTACGTGGGAAAAGAAACAGCTATCTTTGAGGTTTTCTTTTCTTCCTGACCAACATGGAAGAAAGAAATCATTCAGAACTTAAAATTACCCGTATTAGTTCCTCCAGTGAAGATCCAAGCGCCAGTCGTTTTGGCAGCCTTCAGCAACCCCTTTCTGAGCACCTTCTTCAGCTTGGGCTTCAGGTCGAAGTTGGCTTTGCCTCCTTGGATGGTGATGAGGAGCTTCGGCCTTTCGAGTGCCCATTCTCGCGTCAGCAGCTGCACTATCAGCTCTGGACGGGTGTCGTGGGAGAGACGGACGTACTGGAAGAAAGAAAATTATAAGTGTACTTTAATTAAAGAAATCAGCTGGTTTTATTTATATACAGTCTTCTATTAAGTCTAAAGTTTTAGTCTTGTCTTCTTCTTAAGACTAAAGTTTACCACCAATATGTGTTACCAGTGATGACTTATGGCTCTGAAACGTGGTCCCAAACTATGGGTCTCATAAAAAGGCTCAAGGTCGTGCAACGCGCTATGGAAAGGGCTATGCTCGGTGTTCTAAAGTCACTGACATAGCCCAGCGGATTAACTTGTTGAAATGGCAGTGTGCGGGACACAAAGCGCGACGAACCGATGGCCGATAGGGCAAAAAGGTTCTCGAATGGCGACCACGCACAGGCAAGCCAAGCGTAGGACACCCACCCACAAGGAGGTCTGACGACCTGACCAAGGTCGCTGGAAGGCGCTGGATGCAAGCCGCTCTAGATCGGTCATTTTGGAAATCTTTGGGAGAGGCCTATGTCCAGCAGTGGACGTAATGCGACTGAAATAATGATGACAGTCTTCTATGACTTTCCATTCTGAGCACTGGTAACCAATGCAAGACCTAACTAATATTATTTATGATTATTTGGCTCCATCATCAGAATAGCTTATTGACTCCATAGTCACGTGACTGTCATTCGACTTATATAAATAAGTGTGCAAAATTTCGATTGGTTGGAAATTGAGTTGCAAGATTTGTCCTAAACAAACATACTACATAGGCACCTGTCGATTTGTCTGTCTGTCTGTATCTACTGTAATCAGTGGCGGATTAACACATTTGCCGCCAGTAGGCTAATTATACATATTTTGCCGCTCCTATCCTTTTTCGGATCCTTCATGTGCAGCTTTCAGTAGCGAAGAAGTGGAAATAAGTACGTATCACTCCGATTACTTAAAATAAAGCCCGGGAGCGTTTGATTATGCCGGCCCTATTCAGGGTAGCGGGGTTGAGCGCAAGGGGAGGGGGTGGGGAATATTCAATATTGCCGCCCCCTAAATGCGCCGCCCTAGGCTCCAGCCTACTCAGCCTGCTGGTAAATCCACCACTGACTGTAATGAAATCTTGCAAGTTTAATTTGAACTACTTCCTGGTTTCGGATTGAGCTAAAATTTTGCACGCTTAAGAATACGGCGAGATTGTGCAATATAATGATGACGTGGAGCTGATCTGATTATGGAGCCGGAAGGTTGTTGGCCCGAGGCTCGTTTGATTGATTCATTAATTATATTTATGAAAACTAACTATAATGAAAGCCATGAATTTAATTCCTACCTGTGCCTTAGTAGGATGTGGTCCTCCTTGAAACTCGACGGTACCATACGCGTCTGTAGGGGCGGCATGGGTGTGCCTGGCTGGAACCCACGCCTCCCCCGGAGCGGCCACAGACGTGTTCGACCCATGAGCGGTCTTGCTAAGTCCACACCAACATCTGAAAGTAAGGGTTTCTATTAGAGTGATGGACGTTAACATGATGTAATATACAGGCTGACTTTTCCATATCCAGATCCAAATTTGTGTTTGACATAAGATAAAAAAGTTGCAGTGATTTTCGATGGAGACCACGTAGTTACGCCCGTCCAAACAAAAAATTCTAACTTCATGGTCCAAAACTGTCGCTTGAACTCGCGTGAACTTAGGGCGGCCGGTACTACTAATTGATACGATTTTACTTTAGAGTATTAGTCAACATTTTTTATTTCTTTATTTTTATTTTGACTAGTTAATTAGGTCTTACTAACGATCCTTATGAAGTGGCCTTCGTCTCCAAAACCGATGAAATATCATCGTGTTTATTTGCCTGGCGCACTGTAATGGCGCCAGAATGGCGCTGTAGGGTACGGAATTTTAGTTTTTTTTTTGTGTCAGATCGCGTATAGATTCTCTTTATTCATCTATCAAA
Organism: Acrobasis consociella; assembly: GCA_963555685.1. Classification (NCBI taxonomy): domain Eukaryota; kingdom Metazoa; phylum Arthropoda; class Insecta; order Lepidoptera; family Pyralidae; genus Acrobasis; species Acrobasis consociella. The sequence continues at coordinate 4,690,403 of OY743122.1, read as the reverse complement.
GACAAAAACTAAAAACACGAAACAAAAGAATTTCAATGAGTATATTTTTGACAAGTGCTTTACATAATATGCTTTCATATTATTTTTCATTATTTATATATATTTGTAAAATAAAAATACAAAATTATTAGTTACTTGTGGAAAAAATTAACAATGAACGGAGACAACACAAACGAGGAAGAACCAACCTCTAGTCGGAAAGAAAGTCAGAGAATAAACTCCGGTGAGGAGTCCTTCGATGACAAGACAAAATATGAGGAGAGACGTGATTCTTATGACGATAAAAGGAAATACGATGAAAGACGAAAGTATAATGAAAAGGCTGATGCGGCTGTCTCCAACAGCGAGTCTTTCACGTCTTCTTACTCTGCTAGAACTAGAATGGAGGTGACGGAAGCCAACGCCAACATGATGAAGTCTCCAGTTGGAAAGAAAGAGGTTAGAGAGAGGGCTGTGAGTCAGAGAAAGAAACGCAGTCGTCGAGCGGGCAAAGTTCAGAAGCGAAGGCGTTCGACTACTCGACGCCGTATCCAGCGTAGGGCGCCTAAACGGAAACTCAGGGCACGGAAAGACCGGGCGCCTTCCGTGTCAACTATATTCACCAGACTATCCTCAGGAAGCCTCTCTCAACTGGAGGGGCGCGGCTGCAACTTTTGCGGACATCGTTGCTGTCGAAGAAGGTAGATCTTCATGAGACTTTTTGATGTAACGTTCGTAATTAAAATGTTGTCCCTTTTGCTGTTGTTTGATTTGATTTTGCCGTTGATGTAGTATTTAGCGCTTGGTTCTTCTGGTCAAGCAGTTATCACAAAATTCCAGGTATCTAAAAATGTTGAACCATCTTTTTTTTACCTTCTCGCACGATATCATATTAAAAGTGGCCTTTGGGTCTTGCGGCCCTGGGCTTTGTCTGTCTGTCCCATTAGGGATGAAGATGTGAAAGTGTGTGTGTATATGTGAAGATCTCAATGAATAACTTCTGTTAGAATATAATGTTCTTTATCAGATACCTGAATGAGAAGAAGAAAGAAATGCTTAGAAGAATCAGAATTAGGAATGCTCTTACGAAGAAACTGCAGAGAGACTGTTGTAAGTTGAACTTTGGAATTATTTTTAGTTTCCTGTTTACTTTGAACATTTATAAAAAAATCAATATATACGGTCAAATCATACAGATTGAGTAAGCCCTCATAGACTTATGACAATCCTAACTCTATGTAAGCCCTAAGTAAGTTTTGTGTTAGGGATACTAACCCAATATGTAATGTATTTTTCATAAAAAATACATAGATAAACTAACATCCAAGACTCAGGTCAATCTGGAAAAGATCAATTTTCTTCCTTTGACCTAACCGGGATCGTAACCGGGACCTCCGGTGTGAAAACGTGGCATGATGACCACTAAGCCATAGAGGTCGTCAAGTGTTGTCACAAATGTCAAAAGGAAAATAAATACCTACTAGTATAGTCAACGAATAATTGTGGATGGAAAAGTGGAAAGCAGAAATTTTGACTCGGGAACTTTGTTAGGACTAGTTAGGATATAAACATACTAAAAGTCCTTACCCCTCCGAGGTGAGCCCGAAGGGGGAGAGCACAAAGAAGGTCCCGTTCTTTGGTTTTTTGCTTACATCTCGAAAACGGTGCGATGTACGAAATTCTTTACAACTATGGCTTTCACTTTTTTATCTATCTTCGATCGTTGCCTAGCTATGAGCTTTGAAAAATGGCCGATTTTCAAAAATGTGTTATATTCTCTGTAGCACATTGTTCATTCGAATTTACGAAAAACATTTTTATTGCTCACCCATCATTGAAGACATCCACACACTATTAAAAAATAACATTGCTGGGAGTATCTTCACGCAGCAAAGGCAGAAACAGTTTATTTTTAAACTGGCTTAAACTCCCAATATTATCTATCAAGATGCTTCGGGCTTATGTTGCTACTTATCATCAGGTCTAGACTTGGCTTGGAGACCTTTCTCCTGAACTATGGGGATAGAAACGGAATGAAAGGCATGCATTGGACATATATATGGGCTTAGAGCGTAGAACCCATTTTAAAAAACCGAATAATTTTCGAAGGTCATAGCTAGGAAAAAATTGGAGATAGATAAAAAGTGTGAGAGCCAAAGTTGTAAACAATTTAATCAGCTTTCATTATGTAATACAACAAAATTTCGAATAACGCACCGTTTTTGAGATGTAAGCAAAAAACCAAAAAACGGGACCTTCTTTGTGCCCTCACCCCGCGGGCTCACCTCGGAGGGGTAAGGACTTTTAGTATGTTTATGTCCTAACTAGTCCTAACAAAAGTTGCCGAGTCAAAATTTCTGCTTTCCACTTTTCCATCCACATGCCCATTTTGAGCACTCATTGACCATACTATACCTACTGCGTGTAGATTATTATGTGGATTTTCCATTTATTTTCTCCAATGTTGACTACCCAACGCTAAGTCGCGGACAAACAGACGGACATACATAAATTATTAGGGTTCCTGGTGTGGAATTCGGAATCCCATAGATACAATAGTTACTATTCAATATTTCAAACATTTGCCTTGTGGTTTCCGACAGAGTAGAATAGGGCCACTCCAAGACCTCCCGTGGATGTCGTAGAAGGCGACTTAGGAAATACAAGCTAAACAAAGCTTTTAAACATCAATGAGACCTCCAACCCGTCTGGCCAGCTTGGAGAGTATAGGCCAAGACCTCTGGCAGCTCTGGCCAAGTTTGGCTCGGGTAGTACAGAGAGGGTCGTGCTCCTGCAATAGAGACAAAAAGACCTGATGATGATATGATGATTCAAACATCCAAATCACGTAGAACCTTACTTTTTGAGGTTCCCTAGAAAACAAGATCTACCTTTATAGTTTCGCCTTGTTTGTCTGTCTGTCCGCAGTTCTACTCAGAGACTATAAGTACTATTAGGAAGCTGTAATTTCGCAGGGGTTTGTATATTATTCATGCCGATAAAGTAGTAAAATAAAACCATGTTTTTTTTGTTGTAGCTGCTATTATGTAAAGCCGGAGTCATTTATTTTCTCGACTAAACCATCGTGTGGGTTATCATTGAATAGATCTTTCAAAAATATTGTGAGCTTGAGAACATCATTTTTCGACTTGGGATTTTCGTTTCTAAAATATTTGGTTTTCTAGTGCAAATTTTGGTTTAAGCCGCCATGGCATCTACTTATGGTTGTATAAGGAAGGACACGTGAAAAAAATCACAGCTGTGGTAAATATAACAAATTAAAGATTTATAGGCGACCAACTTATAAAATGTACTCAGAAAAGTAAAATTTCATACAAATTCAACAATATATTATTTTTAGTCCCGTAAACTCAATTCGCAAGACAGACACTCCGCATGGCCCAACACGAACTCGCACTATTTAACGCAAAAGATAGACAAACCAACACACTTTTAATATATCTTTGCTTTTAAACATTTTCTTAGTAAATGTTCAGTTCCTATCCTGCGGAGACAAGTTCCTGTCGCATCTCGCAAAATATTTAATCTCACTTGCGAACTCCATTTAATTTTCATCAAACTTGATAATCCTAGCTACGAGAATCCGCATTTGAAGCGAGTCACAACATATGCAAAGTAACATACGAGTACAACGTAATATGGTACACTGGTAGCCAAGGAAATACGGATTTTATTTTCGTACGAGCAATATACTGAAAAAAAAAATAGTTGACCTAGTGGCAAAATTTTTTGCTACTATCTATAAAATTTTGCTACACGTAACACAAAATCGTGTGTGAAGTGAGAACATGAAGCTTTTCTTCGCACATTTGCCAAAAGTGCCCGTTTTTTGCAAATGTGCGAAAAAAAGCTTTGCGTTCTCTTAATTTAAAAGGTGGTTAGTTATAGTAGTAGTAGTGGTGGTTTGGCTAGGACTTGGTCATGACAAAATTATCCCCTCATGATGTTAAATAAATAAAGTCCTCGTGGTTTAACGAGTCCCTTTGGAACACTACTCTTAGCGTGACCCAACACGTACTTGGCCAGTTATTCTTCGTACTGACCGTTCCTGTAAAAATTTTCTTCACTTGAAAACGAGTACAATCAACAGCAAAAGTCACTATTTACTAATGTGAGAACGTTTTTTTTTTGATGATATTTCTGCTCTAAAAATCTGTGCTTAAGAGGACACTGCCGATACGCGTCGCGAGTAGGTATTTGCAAAAATTATATCTGTTTCACGTTGCTCTGCCTTCTGACCCGTATTGAGCGATAGAAAGAGTTGCGAGTTCTAAAGGCGATTGCCTATTTTTTCGTATAGAACCGTATAGCTTTAGATTAAGGTGTACCGAATCGAATGACACCAAAATTGCTTATATCGTTTCCACCCCCCTAAACTTTAACGAAATGAGGCAATTTTGGTGTCATTCGATTCGGTACACCTTAATCTAAGGCTTTACTGCTCTTTTTAGTAATTCGGTTTAGTTTAACTTAAATAAATTAAAACGCTTGAGGTATTTTTTATGAAAAAATATGGATATTGAGCTAATAACTTTTGTCGCAAGCAATATTTCCTTGAAATAAAGACGTACGGCCCTACTATAAAATTATCCAAATTGGCCTTTATTTTAGGGAGGGGGAATATTATCGCTTTAAAAAAATCCTCCTACTTTCAAGAGTTGACCCTCTAAAACTTTTAAGCCGTTGAAACGATTTCAATCAAACATTACTAAGAGCTATCGGGATAGAGTCGGCTTCCAACAAAAAAAAAAACCGCTTCAAAATCGACCCATTATTTTAGAAGCTACAATGATATAGATACGAAGACATGTCAAACTTTTTTATTCTTCATTTTTTTAAGCTTTAGTTTTTTTTTAAACATGACAGCCTTGTCTTAACCTGACCTTTCTTATTTAGTCAAACTAATAACACCGTTCTTTTTTTTTTAATGTTGTCCGTAATTCTTGGGCTACCACTGTACAGCTTCGAACCCAGCACGTAATGCAAACTGCAATATCTGCTGCCATTCCGGAGTTTCCGCGGAATTGGAAAAACATTAAATGCGGAATCGAAATATATTTATTTTTAATAACTTAGTCCATCGTTTGATTGATTATCTGCTTCACTAGTTAAAATCATTTATAAATACGATTAATCGGAATGTAATTGGGTTGTCAAGTAATTTTAAAAAAGATCTGATTCGCAATCCGTTTCGAGGAATAGCCTCTAGGAGAAGCTTTCTTTAATCAGATTTTAAAATAAGGTCTTACTTATTTAGATATTTGCAAAAATCCCATTGACAGCAAGGTCAAGCTTATATTTTGAGGAAGCAATTTCCGTTGGCGAGTCGGTGGAAAAAGGTATCAAAAAGTGATGGGTTGCTAGCTGCATCGCCACATCGCAATGTACCACATATTACGAGACGCTTAATAAGGGTGACCACAGAATTTTTTTGTAAGTTAATTATGTCCTGTATTTATTTATGTTGTGCAATAAATGGTATGTTTTGTATTGAAAATTGTGCACTAAATGTGTATTTGTTACGTATTACTTCCTATTACTACAATATGGTATTTAACTCAAATATTTTTATCATTCATGTCATTATGTAACATAACCATAAACCAAAAATATTATGATTTTTTTAAACTGCCAGAAAATGAATAATTTAAAAGTTTTTAAAATCTGGTGGAAGGGAAACTGTCAAGTTTCAGAAAAAGGAGGCACGTACAGCGCTCTTGACGTCACGCTATTAGGTCTCGCGCGTACGAAAGAGATAGTCAGATGTCCACCCACGCTCCAACTCTTATTGTTCAAATGTTAATTACTACTTCATTAATTACCCAATTTTATTGCTGTTTTCTAAAAAAATATTTTATTTCAGTGGTATTTTTGTTTTATATAAAATATTAACCAAAACCATACACAGTAAAAATAGCCTATTGCTTTTCAGACTCTAAAGCTTCACAGGCAATGTCCGTCCATTGTCTGAATATAATTGGCCTATATCCCCGGGACAATGCTGCGCCGTCAATCCTCATCGTCGGCGGTAATTAAGCTGCTATCCGGATGTGACCGAGTGTGAAGTTCCTACTGTGCAGGAATATGCAGCATATTTGCAACTGAAGTCCTTATTTCTTAATGCTTTTATTTAATTCTTGTAAAGTATCATTGTAGGGTAGACTTTCTCTTTCTACTTCTACGCCTCACGGGCCGTGCCGTGCCTCAGGCCGATGGCATAAGCTGTTATGTGAGCCAGTGTGAGGTTCCTACTGTGCAGGAATATGCAGCATAATTTGAACTGGAATCCAAATTTCCTAAGTATGACATTTAGATTTACTCCACTTTAGATTTACTTAGATTTTTTTGTTTGAAAACTTGTGAGGTGAAAATTGGTTATGTAATGTAATGTGGAAGTCGGATTTTAGTTTTGAAAAATACGTTTAATGTTTTTTTTTTTTAATTTGACTAAATAGGTACTTGACCATAGTTCCCATTTAGATGTACATTCGGTGTACAAATCATGACAACAGTACTACCCAAATTCGTTGGAATGTCACTATCATCACTACATTAAGGTGAAAAAGGGACTCTAACTAACCCTGTTGTTGGAATTTGAATTCGAACTGTAATGTAACCAGGTGCCAAGAGCATGCAGGCGGGGTCTAGGAGTGAGATGCTGTCGCCTCTATTCATCAATTCCAATCTGCCAACGCCATCGGAATTGCCAGAAGAGACGAACACGTGGTGTGAAGTAAGTAAATTAAATTAAATGTGCATTAGTCTGGGTTCCTTCTATCTGGCAGAATCTTGATGCTCCGAATTTCTTTGGCATTGCACACTTGGCAGAATTTTATTTAAAAGATCATTTCAAATGCATAAAATATATTTTATTTAATGATTGTTTGGCCGAATGGAAATGACATTTTTGTAATCTGCTATTAAATTATTTATAGCACAAAAAAGTTCTGCTACAAAGGGGAGACCCATTATAGTCTTTATCCCCAAGGGCCAATTCAGACGGGGAAATTGCCTGAGCAATGTATTAACTCAATTGGAAATAAGGCCGTATTACCATAGCCTAAAGCTTATAAACGTTTAAACATGACAAAATGCTCACGCGGTGTCGAGAACGCGCGGGTTCGCTGGCGTCTTGCAGTACTTATATGCCAATAGTTTAAAGTTTATTTTCGAGTGTCATGAAATAAATCCTCTGAACTCTGAACTGCCCCAATGGAACAGAAAGAGAATTTTGAGTCTTGCGGCTCTAAGCAGCCTAATTTCTTTGAGAGGGTTAATTCAATGAGTTAGCCTCGAATGGTCTTAAACGCAACTAGTCTATGTAGCAACTTGTCCACAACGCTCATTGTCTAAATCGCATGTCGTCTTAGTAGGAAGTGTTCTAAAGAAATCTCGTCCAAAAATGAGGTGGTCTAAAGTAATATTTCGTTATTGTTCGGGGTCCAGTGCTACCCCATTTGAAATAAATTATTTAAAAGGAAACTGAGATATAGTTAAAAAAAATTCTTGATCAAGCCTTCAAACTATTTTATGAAAGAACTTGAAGCTTTTCTTCGCACATTAGCCAAAAGTGGCCGTTTTTCGCAAATGTACGTAAAAAAGCTTCACGTCAGCCCCATTTACGTAATAGTGCAGAGGGCATCAAAACCATCGATCGGGTGGCCGCTCATACACTCGCCCTGATGATATTCGTTTAAATCGATCGAAACCTATTCGGCTTTTCCGATTATATTACGTAAGTTATGTAACCGTAAAAGAATATATTAATTACAAGCTGGTGCCCACAACTTCATTCGAGTAAAATCACAGAATTAATAATAGTATTACACACAGAACGGAAACTCGCACCGTCCCCTACAATCTGGCGTCCCCGCAACCCTTCCCCCGCTTTTATGCCTTGTAAGCGCCTGTAAAACAGGGTTGTTTCTAGTTGCACGTTGACGTTACGCGAGTTAATGATAAAATATGCGCAGTGAGAAACTGCGCATTTTATTATTGTTATCCACGGAAAACAATAAAGAACGAAAATTTTATAGATTTGCGAGTGATGAAAACAGGTAAGCAAAGCAACAAATTCTGAGGTCGGGACCGTGATTGTTTAACTCACACATTTGACGTGTGCACAGTTATATTCTTTCGTTTGTAGTAGTAAAAGGTATATTTTTTACTCCGTTTCTATGAAGTGCCATACCTGTGGTAAAATGTAAAAATGACGGCAACTTTTTCCTGATATCATATTTCAATGAAACAACTATATGTTGCTTTGCGCTGAGTTTAATCTATTTATTAAAACCACGTAAATATCCGTCCAGTATTTTCGGACTTACAAATATATTTTTCTCTTTTTGTGTTCAGCTTCTTTTTTATTGCCCACGCAATTTTTTTCATAAATTCATTAATTGTATCGACACGCGATTTTTAGTTTTTGATTATATGTATTGATAAATCGATCTCAAGAGTTTTAACTGGAAATCTAATGGCAAACAAGGACCTGGCCGGCAAAGAACAATATGGTGCGACAAGTTTATTTGTTACGATAGTGAGTAAAGGTCAAAAGCCCCGGACAGGCAGAAAAGGAAGCGAGAGGAAGAGGCCTTTGCCTATCACTGGGACAGAAAGGGCTTGCTATCACACTAATATTATAAAGGCGAAGATTTTATGTGTGTATGTTTGTTTGTTACTTCTTTACGCGCAAACGGTTGGACCAAATTTGATAAATGCGTCGCGGGGCGCGGCTAGTTATAATAACGTTAGTTTTAATAAAATAAGTATTCGTACACGAGCGGGATTCGAATCACGTGAATCCGAGCATTGTAATGCTGTTAAAATCAATAATTAAGTATCTTTAGTTGTATTAAAAAGTATCGGGAAATTCCGTCGCAGCACGATTAAGCAATGAAATATTCAAAGCACGCAGAGCTGATCGTTTTCCGCCCGTGGGCCGCAATAAGCGCTGATTACTTCAGCTAATGTGTGCAATTTTGTTCAATCAGGGCCTGGGCACCGCTTACCCTTTGTAGGTAATTTTTGTCATGAAATACAAACTATACTTGTGTATAAAGGTATACTAGTTTTGCCGTGTGGTGTCCGGCAAAGCAGAATAGGACCACTCCAAGTCTTCCCGTAAATGTCGTAGAAGGCGACTTAGGAAATACAATATAAACTAAGCTTACATACATCAATGAGGCCTCTCCCATCCGTCTGGCCAGCGTGGAGAATGTAAGCCGTAGGCCAACTCTGGCTGCTCTGGTCAAGTATGGCTCTGGGAGTTTAGAGAGGATCATGCTCCTGCAGTGGAGACTAAAGAAAACTTGATGATAATACTAGTGTAGACAAAAGAAAAGAAAATAAATATGTCACAAAATCTATCCGTCTTTTTTTTTTGATTAAAACTAACGTGAGATACTGTCATTATTATACTTAGTGAACGGGTTTCTTTCGTGTAGAGTCAGCTACTGCCGTCATGATATGACATGATAGGCAGTAGCTGTACTTATACGTAAGTAAGCCGTCCATTAAGTATACAGGACTAACTTTTAACGAGGTTTAAACTCTTATTCACTCACCTAGTAATAAATTAAGCCGTGTTTTAAATAAGAGCTATTATATTGTTTGTACTAATGTATGGACAACTTAACTTTCAGATTACCCCTGAGATGATTTACGAGACAATAAGGAGCCTCACGAAGTGGAGGCAGTATGCGCGTACGCCGGCTATTAAGCAATACATGATGGTTTGTTTAAGTTCAGTCCTTTCATGTTATAAACGGGAATCAACGCAAAACTTACCTTTTTAGGGTTCCGTAGTAAACAAGGAATGTCTGTCTGTCCTACTACTGTAAATACTAGAAAACTGTAATTTGGCACGGGCAAAATAAAAGCCTGAAAAAACATTTTTTGTTGTTGCTGCCATACATGTTAAATAGAAGTCAATTTTCAGCCGCATAACGTCTACTGCTGGACATAAGCCTCTCCTAAAAAATTACAAAATGACTGATCTAGAGCGGCCTGCATCCAGCGCCTTCCAGCGACCTTGGCCAGGTCGTCAGCCCACCTTGTGGATGGATGTCCTACGATTCGCTTGCCAGTACGTGGTTGCCATTTGAAAACCTTCTTGCCCCATCGGCCATCGGTTAGTGGCCATTTCAACGAGCTAATCCGCTGGGCTAAGTCAGTGACTTTAGTTACATCGAACCTACATCACTATCGTTTCAGCTTGACATTGGCTAAAAAGGAAAATCTTATCATGATCATATCAACCGCAGAAAGTCCACTGCTGGACATAGGTCCTTTTATTTTATTATTATTTATAGGCTTCCCCCAAGGTTTTCCAAAACGACCGATTCGAAGCGACCTGTAGTTGGCAAGTATGTAAATTAACCTGATTTTAATACGCTATTTTCCAACAAGTCAAATCAGCAACTTTTTTCTAAACGGCAAAACAAACAGTTTCTATGGGATTTTGTATGAAATACAGGCAGGTGACGTCATAGATTTTTGAGTCAAATAGCGCTCTTATTATTAGTTTTTCTACAATAATAAATTTAAAATAACGTTAAAATGGATATGTTCAAAGACAAGTCACATTATTTTGCGACGCTTTATTTTTCTATTAGTACAAAATAATTTATTTTGAACTTAGGAAAGTACCCAATTATTTGCAGTTAAACTTTCCCGTGAATCCCAATACAAATGAGCTACAGAGGGAGCTGCAGGAGAAACTTCAAATTGCAGCGATAGCCGGTGAATATAATTTATTATATATGTTTTTTTACCCACGATCAAAAAGAGGGGAGTTATGAGATCGTGACTATGTGTATGCACGTGGCGTCGTTGCACCTAAACGACTGACTTTGATGCGGTTTTTTAGTTTGAAAGCTGACTTGAGCGATTATTGCTTAACTATGTTTGATGGTTATCGGTTGAGAGTTTCAAATGTTATTGGGGGCGCTAAAAAGTCGGGGTATTTTTATTTAACTCGCAAATATACTTGTTTATGTACGTTAGTAAGTCATTTTATTAGTTTTGTTGAGTTTTAGTGTGCATTTATTTTAAAGCATCGGACATATAGACTGCCATACAATGACGACAGCCGGGAAGAAGAGACTTAACGTGCATTCCGAAGCACGGAGCAGTTTGAAATATTTATGTGACCACTTTTGTGTCACTTGTGACCCAATGCGGATCACGCCCGAGGTATTCGGGGATTCATCATCATTTTCATTATATCAGATACATTAAGTCCATTCCTTCAAAGATTACCAAAACGACTGGTCGGAAGCGGCATGCGTCCATATTTTATAGATTTGTCGCAGTTGGATTGTATAATCCCCTATATTCGACAAAATCTCTAGCTGTTTGGCATTACCGCTCGGTTTTGTAATTATTATTTTATTATTATAACTCAAAGTTTATCCTGCTTTCAGAAATAATAACGCAAGTATCAGAAGATGCTTGGTGCATATCCTGTCGTTTGCAAAACCGATATCTAACGAAGAACCACGTCACTCGTTTCTGGGAAGCGTATGCTGATACCCTAAGTCCGGTTATGAAAAGAAATGAAAACGTTAGTAACAGCTGTGTTATTTATGATTTAATGTTTTAATCAATATTAGGTAAGGGTTAGGCTACACCTGTCAGCAGGGACTCGCAGGGATAGTATCAGAACTATCAGTATTTTAAACAAAACCGATAGTATCAATAGTCTATCGATAGTATCGATTGCAAGAAGAAAGAAAGAAAAATACTTTATTTGGTGCAGATTTACAGGACTTACCTAACATTTGGGGCCCGCAGTAGGAAAAATTTCTTAGATCGATCCTAAGTTTCCCTAATTGAAATTAGTTTTACACCAAAATTTTCCTAATATATAAACTATCGATATTACAAAAACTATCGATATAAGAATAGACAGTGTGTTCGTCGTCAGGATCGTTACTATCGATAGTATTGCACTTAAAAAACTTATATCTCCGTTTTCTTTCAAATAATTTATTTCAAATGGAGCTCTGGACCCCGAAAAATTCAAATTGACTGCCATACAATGATGACGATGACAGCCGGGAATCGTGACCAATAACTTAACGTAGGAGCTTGAAACATTTATGTCCTTGTTCGTGCAACTTGTGGTCACCCATCCAAGTGCGAACCATCATTTCAGCCGCACAACGTCCACTGCTGGACAAAGGCCTCTCTCCCAAAGATTTCCAAAATGACCGATCTAGAGCGGCTTGCATCCAGCGCCTTCCAGCGACCTTGCTTAGGTAGTCAGACCACCTTGTGGGTGGGTGTCCTTGTAAGTACGAACCGAACATTCTTAACTTGAGAAAGTGCTAACAACTCCTCAAATGGTTATGCTAAGGTTATTATCATCATCATCATCATCAGGTCTTTTTAGTCTCCACTGCAGGAGCACGACCTTCTCTTTACTACCAGAGCCATTCTTGGCCAGAGCAGCTAGAGAATTTGGCCTACACTATCCACGCCACCCAGACGGATTGGAGAGGCCTTATTGACGTTTATAAGCTTTGTTTAGCTAGTCCTTATCCCTAAGTCACCTTCTAAGAGATTTATTTATGATTATTGACCGAGCGAGCGAAGCGAGCGAAGCGTCTCAGTTTCGAGATTAGCCAAAAATTCTTTTGTCCGTCTGTCTGTCTGTCTGTCTGTCTGTCTGTCTGTCTGTCTGGCTGTTCTCGCCTACAGGTCGCATTTCTTAACCGATTCTCATAAAATTTTGTAAGCAGGCTCAGCAACTAAATAGATTTTTTTTGTCGAGCCAGTTTTTCGAAATTTTTCAAAATGGCGGAAATATGGGGGTTTAAAATTTTAAAACTGTCATATATCCGCCATTTCGAAATATTTTCAAAAATGTCATTAGACTTTTTTGTTGCCATTATAAAAACGCATTTTTTTTAATTGAACAACTTTTTTGTCTGGACAACTTTTTTATACGTTATACTTGAACGGGTTTAGGGTGACTCGCGAAGTCTAACTGACTGAGCCGTGACGGATATACAATACAAAATCTTCTTAAAAAATATTGAATTCAGTCCAGGTTACTGAACAACTTACTTAAAAATACATGTCTCCCGTGGGAATTAAACCCGCGACTTCCGAGTTACAAGGCCAATGTCTTGACCACTATTTTTAAGAAAAGAAGAAAATTTACAAATATTTGTTCCGTACATTCAATACCATATAGTTTACAAAAAGCAATAACTATGTAGGTAGATGTCCAACAAAAATTTTAAAACTCTTAGAACTCGCTATGGTTATTTTTTCATAAGTTTACAAGATTGACTTGATTTTTTCTTAATCGTATGACCTTTTGTTGTCTTGCTTGTTTAATTTGTTTAGTCGGTTAATTGTGTTCAATTGTCGTGTATTGGATTGCTTGCTTGCTTTGCTTGGTAGTAGAAGATATGATCGCGAGGTCTAAGTTCGTGGCGAACTACTAGTTTATTTAGGTGGTCAGATGACCTGACCAGGGTCGCTGGAAAGCACTGGATGCAGGCCGCTCTTATCGGTCATTTTAAAAATCTTTGGGAGAGGCCTATGTCCAGCAGTGGACGTTATGCGGCTGAAATGATGATGATGATGATTTATTTGTAATATTATTATGATAGTGTTTTTTTTTCACAGAAACCCTCAGAAGATTCCAAAGAAAATAAGTCAGCTCCTCAAAATCATCTTGAATTGTTGATTAACGAAAATAAAATTGTATGAAGTTTTGAACACGTGTTTTAATTTTTCTTTTTTGTCGTATATGTCTTTAGCTTCAGCTGTCAAACTTCTTGACTTGAGAGGGCTACGTTTGGATAAGTATTTTTATCTCCCGATAAAAAAGTAGGGTGTTATTAAGCTTCGACTACTGCCTCCTCTACTACTACCGCTACTGCCACTTGCCTCCGTGGTGTCGTGGTTAGAGCGTTCGGCTTATACCCGAAGGTCGCGGGTTCGATTCCCGGCGGGGGCAATGACTTTGAGTTGTTGTCCTAGCCTAGTTTGGTTAGGACATTGACAGGCTGATCACCTGATTGTCTGATAAGTAAGATGATCCGTGCTTCGGAGGGCACGTTAAGCCGTCGGTCCCGGTCACTGTCTTTGACATTGGTCGTTACCTAAAACCATGTCAGAGGCGGTTTAAAAACTCTGACACTAGTGTTAGCCACTAACACACACGATAAGAAGAAGATTAAGCTTGACGCTAACGTTTGTCGGTCTGTCTATGGCATAGTAGTGCCCGAATGAATGGACTGATTTCAATGTTTCTAGGAGTCAAATATCGCTCTTATTTTTTCTTCAATAATAAATCTAAAAATCACTTTGAAAATGGATACGATCAATGACAAGTCACATTATTTTGTGACGTTTTATTCGATTAATAGTACCAAATATAATTTTATCTTCCATGCTGGTCTGGGAGAAAAGAAAAAACTTAGAAAGTACCAGCTGCTTCTCTTCCCGCGCAGATCGTAAAAGCTGAACAATGGAATGGGCAAGATTTGAATCATGGTAATAGCAAAATAATAGTAAAATAATAATCATATAAAATGCGCCTAGCACCCCATCACTATTTTAATTCTTTTTCCATCTTAACGCCCACCATCACGCTAAGCATGGCCTTTGTGTCTTACGGCCCTGGGCTCTGTCTGCCCCGTCAGGGATATAGACGTGAAAATGTATCTGTATAAATATTTTATTATTGATCTAGGAAGCTTTTAATTATTGAATAAACATTTGAATTTTCAGTTTGAATTTGAACTGAAAAGTGCATTTGTATCTAAACCAGCTTTGTTTGTCCTCCACAGCCTCCTACGTGTCGTGTCCGACGCGGCGTTTGAAAGCTTTTATTGTCCAAACAGCTACTGCTTTTAAACGCGAATTGTTAAGCTGTCAAAATAAAATCGTTTTATACTCTGTTTGTACATACATGCTCACATGCCCCTTGGCTACACAAGCAAGCCACAATATGCGAGCACATGGGCGAGTGCCACATTTATGAAACAGTCGCTATGACGAAACCGACATTATCATCATTATTACATCATCAGATACGAGTGCGAGTATCTGCGTACATTTTTTTTTATAGTAAACAGATTCTTATTATAGGAAAATAATAAACAGTCTCTTGGTAAGCGGACCCCGGGCTTCTCAGCATTCAAACTGAGGATGCAACTGGGAAAACGCTCAGATGAGAGAGAATAAACAGTCTCTTGGTATTTTGTATGTTTTAAATCCAGTCGTGTGGTTTCCGGCAGAATAGAAGGGCCACTCTAATAAACTGTCATCTATGAGCAGACCGGAATCCGGTCGACATGCATTGTTTTTCTATTGTGTCTGGTGTTTTGCACAGACGACAGGATAAGTCCTCCCGTGGATGTCGAATTAGATAATACAAGCTAAACAAAGCTTATAAACATCAATGAAACCTCTCCAACCCGTCTGGCTAGCGAGGAGAGTGTAATCCAAGTTCTCTGGCTGCTGTGGCCGAGTATGGCTCTGGTAGTACAGAGAGGGTCGTGCTCCTACAGTGGAGACAAAAAGACCTGATGTGGAAATCCAGCCAAGTATCTGCTTCCAAGACGAAAGTACTTCAACTCTTTTCTTTTCTAGCCTGTGACTTTTGTGTTGTGTACGTGAAATGGCTCATTTTCATTGGTCGATATGTCAATCGATACACAACATGGGGGTCTCCCCGTACGCGGGCTAACGATCAATGAAAGCCATAAGTCGATACCGTGGTCGTTATACCGACTGCGGTTATACCCCACATGCTGTATATTGACTGTGCTTACTCTATCGTCTCCCCGCTTGCGTTATGGAAATCTCTAGCACCCCGAATTTAAGCTACATCAACTAGTGACAACGGTTACCCTCACACGACCACGATACGACCCTCTTTGTACTACTAAGCCATATGCCAAGTATGTAAATGATATTTTACTTTATAAAAAAACTCAAAGTGATTTCGTCACTGGAATCTATTTGCTAATGATTAGTTAGATAGCTATACACGACCATATACTATTATGAAATCAATTAGCTGTTCTGTTTGTCGAGCCGGTACTCAGTTATAAAACAACAATTAATGTGTAGGACTCGTTTAATTTGTCTTGGCGAGCACTTTATATACTATTATTAATTCTGTGACTTTATGGTAGACGATTCCTAGGGTCTTATGACAGAGTCAGAAAATGGTCAATGGAAATCAGTAATAAAATGACGCAACTCCATCGACTTATTTTATTTGTCTTGATACTTTCTTTGGCCTAATATTGTACAATTTTTTTCCAAAAACTTATTATTTCATATTGTTTAGGCTACAGACAGTGCCACAATTTATTTTACTTATTGAACATTCGTAGCAATTTCAAAATTTATTTCCTTGTACAACAAAATACGACACCCGAAATGTGCACCCAGATTTGCTCCTGAATAATAGCTCTGCATCCAGTTTGTGAGATTACGGCTCCTGTCTCAGGAATTCCTTTCAGTATGATTGCACTGGGAATTATTCTGCTGAACATTTAACACGAATATGCGGATGAAATGTTTCACCCTTTAGTGATTGTTTTCCTTTTCTTTGTTCAGTTATTTTTTATTTTTATCTTTCTTTAAGTTTTTTTTTTATTTTTTGTTTAAGAATGATTAAAGTAGGCAATGGTCCATTGTGTTCTTATTTTCTGCACTGATTAGTCATAAAATAATATTTACTGTGTTTGCACGCTGCACATGATTTTTTGAACAAAAAAATCATAAGTCTTTTTGAAACAGTGTCTAAGGTAAACATTTTTTTTCTAAACTATAAACCGACTTTTCCCCTAAATTATACAAACGATTTTGTCAAAATTTCTATGAAACCACCTGACAAGTATGCTCTTTCAAACAAAAAAAGAATTTTGAAAATGGACTCGGACGTCTTTGAATAAATCTGTGAACATACATAAGAAAAAAGATCGAGACGTATTGATAACGTCCTCCTTTTTTGAAGTCGGTAAATAAAATTAAGCTTTTGAATTACCGATGGTACTAAATTTTAGATAACCTTTTGTATTGATAACATTTTAAATAAATTGTTTTCAATCCTATCCTACTATTATTATAAATGCGAAAGTGAGTTTGTATATTTGTTTTCAACAAACTTGCTCATAAAGTGGCTCTATGGTCACCGCAATTAGGCACATAATGACACCCATAATCAAACTGTGACTTTTTCATTGCTATAACTCACTAGTGAGTTATAGATTTTTTTTTAAATTTTATTGGTTGAGTACATGGAATTGTTATGTACTTGCGTTGAGTTGCTTTGTTCTTATTAAAAAAGTTTCTATTCAAAAAAAATCGTGTTCAATGGAACAAACAAATTAATGTTCCTATTGCTTGCTCATTTCATGCAACTTCTTATTGAAATAGATAATTTTAACTCGTACGTGTTTAATAAATAAAACTTCCACTCAAATATAACTTTTGTTTTCTCTGTAATAAAAGAGAACTTTAAATTCCCCATTTTGTACGTGGCAGAATAGGCGCAAATCTTATGCGCGAAAAAAAAACCTTATCTCTTTAGTTTGTGGCCGATCGCAATGCGCGCGCTTAGTAAAACAGATTAATTTTTCCCGCCATAGCGAATCATTTTTTACAACTCGTTTTCACTGTTGAAATTATAGTTATTTATTAATTAAAATGTCTACAAGTATGTACTAGTTACGAAGAAAATGATTTATGTTGTACACCACCCGATATAAGATGTAAAGCCCTTAACGTTGTAGAAAGTATACTACCTGAAAACTCCAAAGAAAAATATATCAAAACAGCAAGAATACGCATTCTTTTTCAGAAAATGTGTTCATGGCGTACTTTAAAGAATTATCTTCTAAGTACAAACCTAGCTCTTTGTGGTGTTTATACTCAATGTTAAAAAGTACAGTCCGAACAAAGAATGGAGTGGACTTAAAAACATACTCTAATTTGTAAGCTTATTTAAAGAGATTATCCGATGGATTTAGAAGCAAGGAATCAAAGGTTTAATCGTCTGACGATATTGAAAAATTTACAAAAGATTTACTAATTGTTTCTCTAAATAAACTTTTTATCTACTAAATAAAATGAGTTTTTTTTTGCTATTTTATTCACAAGTGTGTTGAAAAACGTCGTATGATACACGTGTGTATTGATGATTACCGTCCTTGGCTCTCTTAAGACCCTCGCCTACGGCTCGGGTCTCAATAGCGCCGCGGCGGTAATCACCAATGTTACACACTAGTACCATAATGTACTATTGTTTGTTATCTCTTCACGCTTAAAGTACTGAACCGATTTGGATGAAATTTGGTATGGATTATAGTTTGAGACACGGCAAAGGACATAGGGTAATCTTTATCCCGGAATTCCCACGGAAAGCGAAGCCCGCGGGTACAGCAAGTAAATAATAAATGTAAAAAAAGCATTTTCTAAATAAACCTAATAAAAAAAATTTTACGCAGAGTAAAAAATCTTATACCTTTAAACGAGCAATTCTTGTATATTTATTTATATATTTCTGTGATCTCGAAAACGGCTCTAACGATTTCGCTGAAAATTGGTATAAGGGGGTTTTCGGGGGTAAACAATCGATCTAGATTAGTCTTATGTTTGGGAAAACGCGTATTTTCGATGTTTGAGATGTAACCGAGCAAAGCTCGGTCGCCCAGGTACTGATATCATTAAATAGATACACTAAAAAAACCCAGCCATAAAGCGCCAGAAAGTTGTTGTAACTTTATTCTGCACCTGGATTATTTCGGAAAATACAGACTTTCACAAATATAAAGAATTTTCAGAATTTCCATTTCAGAATTCTTTCAAAGCGATTGCCTGTTCCGAACATTTTAACAGGAATGGCGACCTTAAGCTGAAAATATTTCAGCTTTTCTGGAAAGTGGTTTATTCTGAATTTATCATGGCTTGACTGTTATTTATTTTTCTAAAAAAGAAGAGATTTTCAATTCCCATGCAAGTATATATGTTTTTTAATGTAGGTCCGTTGATTACTCAAAGGTGCAAATTCCAAATTTCCAAACAAAAAAAAAATTTTTGTTTGAAAGTGCATACTTGTCAGCTGGTCCTATAGAAATTTTATCAAAATTAGTTGTGTAGTTTGGTGTTAAACCTCGTTATAGCCGGAATGATAAAGGCTAAACCTAGTTCTAGCCGAAGAAAAGCAGGGTACACCTGCTTTTCTTCGGCTAGAACTGTGTAGCCATCTGAGACCGGCTGCACCTAGATCTAGCCGGCTAAGCCTAGGCGTAGCCTTTTGTATGTCAGCCGTAACAAGTATATTTTAAAACAAATTCTTACTACATATAGATAAACCTCCAAGACCTAGGTAAAAATGATGATAAAACATCAAAAAATAGTGTCATTTACATTGGTCATTTCCATTTTTAACATGTTTTTAAATTTGTGATTGCAGAAAAACTGATATTAAAAGCGCGATTTGACTCCAAAAAAGCATGTACGTCGTACTTTAATATTTTATATAAATCCCATAGAAAATGTTAGTTCTTACGTTTAGAAAAAAGTGTCTAATTTGACTTATTGTGAAATTTGTCACTTTTTTATTGAAATAAACATCAGTTATAATCATAGACCTACATTTTTTTTAACTCGTTATGATAAAACGTTAATATTACACAGTTTTTCTATGAAACCATTTTTTTCGCCTCTAAGAATATTAAATCAGAAAACTACTGAATTAGTAAAACCTTTTGTAATTCTGTGTGTTGAATTTAACTACACTGAAAAGGTTTTAGTTATTTCTCTTGGTTTTACATTTCCTTTTTTTTAAAATTAATTATAACTCCCTGAGCGACCTAAGTTTGCGCGGTATATTTTTTAACCCCTGTGAAAGAGAGGGATGTTGCTGCTGTCGAACGTATAGACCAATTTCGATGCGTTTTTTTTTCCGTGAAAGCAAGTTTCCTTGCGGTGGTTTAGCTATGTTTGATGAAAATCAATTCAGCAGATACAAAGTTATAAATAAATATATAGGGACAGATTACACTGATTGAGCTAGCCCCAAAGTAAGTTCGAGACTTGTGTTATGGGATACCAACCCAACGATACTATATTTTATAACAAATACATATATAGATAAACATCCAAGACCCAGGACAATTTGAAAAAGGCCATTTTTCAACTTGCCCTGACTGGGAATCGAACCCGGAACCTCTGAGTGGCGGACTAGCATGGTGACCACTACGCCACGGAGGTCGTGATGGGAGGTAAATGCTTAAAAGTCGGGAGTTTTTATTTGCCTGGCAAATAAACTTTTTTGTTATACGTCTAATTTCTAATTTCTAAACTACGCAAAAGGCTACTTAGTACAAAATTTTTAGATGAACATTTATTTGTTACTAGGTGCGCCCCGCATTATTATTTATTTATTAAAACTATTGATCCACAATTAAAATTGTTTACAATTGGCGGACCTAACGCTGAGAGTATTACTCGCGGTTAAAGTAGCCTATGTGCTCATTCACAGTGTCAACTTCTTGCATACCAAATTTTATCAATTAATCAATCAATCAATTTATTTATTTGCATAAAATGTAGGTACATCGAGATCTTAAAGTATTATTCTTCCCTTTTACATTTTACCTTCTTGCGTTGGTATGCAAATTTTGTTTGAGTCATATATAATTTCATTAACTATTTAAATAATATTAGGTACTTACTTCATTCGATACATAAATTATTATATTTTATCGTCTAAAAACTCATTAATTGTGTAATAACATTTTTTAATTAATAGTTCCATAAGTTGACTCTTAAATTAATTTAAACTTAAGTTCCTAATTTTTTTTGGGACCTTGTTATATACTATAGAAGCCATGCCAAACACACTTGCACCAAACATAGATGTCTTGTGTGTCATCGGCCAAATTCTGTCGTTGATGCGAGTGGAACTGAGGAATTGGAAACGATGTATATTTAATCTCACAAAAAGAGCTAGTTTATATATATACATACCTGGCAAAGTTAATATCAGAATTTCTCCAG
Source organism: Acrobasis consociella (assembly GCA_963555685.1). Taxonomy (NCBI): domain Eukaryota; kingdom Metazoa; phylum Arthropoda; class Insecta; order Lepidoptera; family Pyralidae; genus Acrobasis; species Acrobasis consociella. The sequence continues at coordinate 4,669,358 of OY743122.1, read as the reverse complement.
CCGTTTACGCGTAAAGAAGTAACAAACATACCCACATACACACTCACAAACTTTCACATTTATAATATTAGTGCGATTTAATACAAGTTTAGCACTAATTAGTTCAAATGTAACATCATCGCTAATGCTATTAGGTCTTTAATCCGATGCTTAGTTGGGTATAATGCTTCAATATTAAGGGTTTACTGTAAATACAGGGACTTAATACGAATCGTTTCCGGATTTGCCATTAGGATTATTCAATAGTGATTGGAATTAGAAACCGTGAAAGCTTTTTATAGATCAAGTCAATATGACTCGTGAAAGACAGATGGACGGACAGCCGAGTTTTAGTAATGGAAGTTTTAGTAATAGACTCCCGATTTTACCCTTCGAGAACAGAACCCTTAAAACACATATAATGAAATAAACAACAAAAGAAAATCTTTTCATGTGACTACAAAAAAGATTTTTAGGTGATATTTGAGCACGATTACTTAAGATTGACTCCAAAACAATCCTAGGATCTTTAGCTACGCAACAAACTATTTTATGACGACGACAGTAATACCTTCCTAATGGTAAGTAGTAAGTAGTCCTGTATCCTATTAAAGGCGACTATCTATAGAAGCCTGTAGAGAGATGCCGGGTAGTAGTAGCCTGAAGATTCTGGATGAAGGAATTGTCAAAGCATAACCAAACGTAACTATAGAAAGGGCTATGCTCGGTGTTTTTTTTACGTGATCGAATCAGAAATGAGGAAATTCGTAAGAGAGAGAAAGTCACAGACATAGCCCAGCGGATTAGCTCTTTAAAGTTGCAGTGGAAGGGACACATAGCGCGACGAACCGATTGCTGATGTTGCATAAAGGGTCTCGAATGGCGACCGGGTACTGGCAAGTAAAAGTGTTCAGAGAACCAGACTTAAGTCATTGAAAAGTGCTGGATGCAGGCCGCTCTTGATCAGTCATTTTGGAAATCTTTGGGAGAGGCCTTTGTCCAGCAGTGGACGTTATGCGGCTGAAATGATGATGCTGAACCATACTTAACCTGCTGCCACTTATAGGTTCAACTAGTTAAACTAGAACTGTAGCTAACGACAGACGTAACAAGTCACTAACTACGTCTAGACTTCAACTTACTAACGAGATGCTTTTGTATCATTTCTGGGTCAACTTATGAATATAAACATCATTAGGACAGAGAATTTTTTGTAAATAGGTTGGGGTAACAACCTGCCCTATTTCAGCTTCTAAACTGATTCGACATGTCGATAAAATAAACCTTAAACCCTGGGTCTCTAGGCACAATTGTCATCCGACTTACACAAGTATACAAAATTTCAGCTAAATCGGTTGAGGATAACTGGGTGAAAATTGAGATGCTTGCAACTCAAGTGTCTTAATTTTGTCCTAAACAAACATTCAAACATAAATACATACAAGATACATTGAAAAGAAAATAATGATTTTTTGTGCTTAAAAAAACCCAAATTGTATGTAATGGGTTTTATTTAGCATAAAATTGAATTTCGATCAGCGGATCATCACGAAAATTCAGTTTTTATTACCAAGAGTTGATTTTTATAAAAAACTTTTTCTGAGAAAAGCAATGATTTATCTTTATTTAAAATCGTAATCCTCGTTGCAGTCACACTGAAGGGGCAAAAGCGCAATTATTCAGATGTAATGCAAAACACGAAACTCCCGGAGCAGACAGACAGCCTGCGCTTTTGGGTGGCGCTGTTTCGTCGAGAATTTAAATGCAATAGAAATATTTATTCAAATTCAAATGTTTATTCAGTAATAAGACCTTCACAGGCACTTTTACACTTCAATAAGCATAATTTGTAATACGCGTAGTGTATATTACAATTTAATCTATTTTTAACAAAGCCTCAGATACCAGAGCTTCGCAACGAGAAGAAACGCCGAAAGAAACTAATTTTCACAGTATGGTAGGCCTTTTCTACCAGTCAACCTACAGGTTTTGTTAACATGCGAACATTTCTTAAAGATGTCTTTAGACAGTTTGAAAAACCCGACAAATTGCAACAACTGTCTTCTATAAAAAAAGATCCCATAGCTGGTTTTCGGAGCTCGGGTGCGTTCTCTCGCCTTTTCTTCTCAACTAGCATGGCCTTAGATTTTAATATGGTTTAAATACTGAATGGTGCAACAACTAAGTTTATTTAATTAAATTAACTAAGGGTTGGGACTTATATCGCAGCACGAAACAGCACTTTTCTATTTTGCTATCCTTTTCTGCCACTCACAACTGTCATAAGCTAGAGCGAAAGCGACGGAATGCTTCAGCACCGGATTGCAACAAGGCCGTGCTGGCAGATAAGATCTAATTCTAAGCGGTATACTCTTTCTTTCTTTCTCTGTTCGAGCTGCACGTCTTAGGAACGCAGTACCTTACATCCGACGCGCACGTCTTAGGAACTCACTACCTTACATCCGACGCGCTCAAACGTTAGCCAGCTTCAAATCCCAAGTAAAATCTTATTTTCTATCTTTAATATTCTTTCCTGTTTCCACATAGTTATTTCATCTTTTAGGTACTTTTAACATATTTTTTTGTGTAAGTTGTTTTATTTAAGTAAGGTGTTAATTTAACGCAGCGTCCAGATAAGGCCGCCTTTTGCGCATTTCCTAGTTTTTAAGATAATTATGTGCTGTATTTTGTTTTGTGCAATAAAGGATATTGTATTGTATACTCACACATGCTCGTCCTTAGCACTGGGCACAAAGTACTTGCACTCCCGCTTCTGAAATGTGCTCTCGATCCAACTGCGGGTTGTTTTCTGAAACAACACAACAATTCCATTTAGCAACACATCGGGCAGGTAATTTATCAATTTTAGCTAGATTGTGACACACCTAAAGTGGCTAAAGTAAGGCGTATACTTTAAGTCACTTACTTTTAGGTACTTAATCTAAATGAGCAGAACACCTGCCCAACATTTTGCGACAAAATAAAGTTTAGTTTGAGACTTGTTTATTCCTTTTTTATGCTTGTATTACACAACTTGGAAGGGACATACCCGTAATAAATCGAACAACAGGCTATAATAGATCACTATAGTATAATGAAATTAAAATAACAGCAAAAGAACAAGAAAAAAAATTGACATTTCTATAGTAAGTGAGCAGCCGCCTGGGCAATTTGTATGAGAATGTCGATATTTTTTTGGTTTCTTGACTGTTATTTTAATTTTATTATGCTATAATTATGTTCAATGCTGAATCTTAAATGCCAAAGACATTATAGTTTAAGTTATTAAAATATAACCGGCCAAGTGAGAGTTGAACTCGCGACACTCGGACAGTGCCAAAATCAATCACATTTGAAATCCTCTCAGTAAGACGCTAAAAAACTATTACTATAGCGCTATCTATATATAATAATATCTGATTTTTCAAATTGGCTGTGACAGACGGACAGACAGACAGACACACGAATGATACTTTATGGATTCTGTTTATTCATTTTTGTACGGAACCCTAATCACCTACCTAAAACTCTATTCGTGTCGTGAAAAACGTTGTAAAAAATATACGTATTTCACATTACTCATTCCAAGCCTCATATGTAAGTCATATAAAAGATACATTGATTCGGATCAACCATTCTTTAGCCCTTTCTGTATTCTGCGAGCGTACCTACTGAACTATTCAAGAATCCCTTTCGGATTCAAACCCACCATTCTATATTTCATTTGTGTTGGTAGTAAAGATAGGTTTGTGTTGTAGAATGGTAAAATTTAATCTCATGGCTTTTTATTGTGCATAGGAGAAATGAGAGAATGGCAACTGGCTACTCGAGATAGAGATAAAATATATTTTGTATCTCCTTTGAAATCACGGGTCCTCTGAGAGGCTTTCTTGGGAATACAGATCCAACACGTAGAGGCCCTTTGGAGAAGTTGATGACATGTGGCGCTTCTGCCAAAACCCATTTCTTGATATTCTAAGGTAAGGTAGTTAGGTTTCGGTAGGAGAAAGATCTATTACAATGAAAAGGGAAAGGTTATGAAATGAGATTAAGATGGGATATAGCAATACCGTCTCCTGCCGTAATCATTATTGCTGACTATTTTTTATTTAATAAGACACAAAATTAATGGCATATGTCCAGCATGGGATACAATATAAGGCTAATAAAGAAGTCTATTTAACTACGTAAGGTTTAACAAAATATACTGAAACTATTTTAGGGGGGCATTCAGTCCGTGACAGTAAACAACTTTCAACATATTATGTCGAAAATGAAAAATAACTTTTAGCTTTCGATACAAACTCAGATCAGCTGATAGGTCAACTTGTATTGGAGGCCAAAAATTACTTTTCCTATTTCGATTCGTGTTCCTTGGGAAAGTTGTTAAGTATTATGGACTAAATTCACCCTTATAATAGTTTCAGTATATTTTGTTAGACTTTATATAGCAGATTAGATGTAAGACTGGCACACGCGTTCTAATGTTACGCATGTGTTCGTAACCAACATCTCATACTGTCCAAAGATCCGTTCAGAAGTTATAAGGATCTCAAGGTAGTATTTTATCCTAGCCAGAGGAAGACAACATTGGAAGTACCTACTTACAAATCACGTCAGATCGCATATTTAACACCCTCGTCTCCGGCTTGGGCAGATAATCCCTCTGATCTGAGACATACTTTACATCGTCCCCAAAGACTGTTACTCCACTCTGTTTTAGATAAAAGCTTCAGATTTTCAATATATAATTTATAGGATAAAATACTTAAACGTTATTTTACGATATTTTATGAGTACTCGTTTAAAAGATAATAACAATTCGCTATTTTCCATCAAGTCAAATCATTGACTTGATGGAAAGGACTTGGAGGATTTGTATGAAATAATAAAAATAAAAAATAAAGACAGAATATGACGTCATAGTTTTTTGGAGTCAAATGGCGCTCTTATATCAGTTTTTCTGCAATAATAAATCTAAGCAATAAGAAATTATCATGACAAGTGACATTATTTGGTGAAGTTTCATTTTCTAACAGTACAAATAATTTAACAATTCGAATGTGCAATATCGGAAATAGATGCTCTAATGACGCTGTTTCCGACGTTAACACGGGATATTACATCGTTTGCAACGTAACACATTGCAAATAAAATGTTATGTTCCATTTATGAGTTAGCATGGACCGCTACCATTGTTCACATTTATTACTACTTCATAGTAATTCCTATCCCACTCGTATTTTAAATGCTCGGTAATAGATGCAGTAATGACGCTGTTTCTGATATTACATCGTTTGCAACGTACCACATTGCAAATAAAATGTTATGTTCCATTTATGAGTTAGCATGGACCGCTACCATTGTTCATACTTATTACTACTTCATAGTAATTCCTATCCCACTCGTATTATAAATGCTCGGCAATAGATGCAGTAATGACGCCGTTTCCGATATTACATCGTTTGCAACGTAACACATTGCAAATAAAATGTTATCCTTATTACTTATACGTATTGATCCTCTATTTATTTATTTTATTGCTTCATGTATACTTGTAAAATTAACAAATAAAACTTTATAAAAGTAAACATAGTACATAGGTGCTACTTATTTCTAAAGAATGTTCATTGCTCTACCATTGTTCACATTTACTTATCATTCATGCTGTGTGTGCTCCGGCATCCACAATTTTTAAAAATTCAAACAACGAATAGTTTTTTTTTGTACTAAAAATTTTTAGACTCCGCTACCTCATTTCGAAGTAAGTATAAAACGTATTTATCTTCTCTAAAACAAATTTGATTTAGTCCTGCTAAATATTTTGTTTAACAATAAATCAACATTCAACAAAGTTTTTTACAGAATAAACATTCTTGTTCGTTATTTTATCAAATCAATTCAAAGTTTATTTGCATAACTAAAGTTACTTTTTTATTATTCGAACGTTCAATATCGGAAACTGTGATGGCGCCATTTCCGATATAACATCGTTTGCAACGTAACACATTGCAAATAAAATGTTATGTTCCATTTATGAGTTAGCATTGGAGCTCTACCAATTGTTCACGTGTATAATGAGAAGCGCTACGAGCGCTTTTGCAAGTAAAGCGACTCCGAGCGTTGTCCGCAATTGGATAGGCGACCACAAGTGGCATAAAAATTCTCGAGCTCCTTCGGGCTTCGAGGCATGTTAAGCCGTTGGTCCCGGCAGCCATATTGTATGGCAGTCGTCAAGCTATGTCAGATGCCTTTAGGCAGCTTGCAAACTCTGATACCAGTTAATCAATCAATCAATTTATTTATTTGCATAAAATGTAAATACATAGAGATCTTAAAGTATTATTCTTCCCTTTTACATTTTACCTTCTTGCGTTGGTATGCATTTATTTCATTTCATTAACTATATAAATAATATTAAGTACTTACTTCATTAGATACATAAATTATTATATTTTATCGTCTAAAAACTTATTAATTGTGTAATAATATTTGTCAATTAATAGTTCCATAAGTTGACTCTTAAATAAATTTAAACTAAAGTTCCTAATTTTTTTGGGACCTTGTTGTATACTATAGAAGCCATGCCAAACACACTTGCACCAAACATAGATGTATTGTGTGTCATCGGCCAAATTCTGTCGTTGATGCGAGTGTTGTTTGCCACTTACGAAAAACAAACACTAATAATGCGGTAAGTAAAATATTGATTTGTGGGTACTAATCAATATACAATTAGTATGTTAGAATGAGAGATTATGACTCCATTTTTGAAGCGTACCACACTTTTACGTCTTTATAACTTTCGGACTGCACAGGGTCGCATTTTTTCTAGATTTACAGGCTCAGGGAAGAGAAGCAGTTGGCACATTCTCAGTTTTTTATGCTTCCAAACCAAAATGGAAGTTAAAACAAAAGACATTTTTACTGTAACATTTTAACGTACTGTGCAAACCGTAAAAATTTTTTGGCGTTTTTGGCGGGAACTAGGTCTTCAATTGGAGTTTGCTTATAATTGTTTTGCAAATTCATTCTAGTAGACTTTATATGAAATTAGTGTAGTTTAGTGTTATGAATGATCATTCTCATAGACAATAATAAATAATATAATGTTTTATTATTTAGTAAAAAGTATATTATTACTCTGTGGTAATATTTTAGAATGTACATATGTATATTGTATTGCTTTTTGTGCCGCATAATTTTCTCTGTTTATCCCTATGGTTGACCGGGAGAAAATGCTTTTAGCATTAAGTCCGCCATTTGTTAAAAGTATATTTGTACTTAGGAACAATAAAGTTTGATAAAATAAATAAAACAATATGCAACAATATGTGTAAATGTAATAATGTTTAAAGTGGACAGTCATATAGCAGCTGCAGTGAAATATATTTGCGGACAGTGGTCTTTAGGTGCCGCCAGCCACAAAAACCAGTGGACTCGTATGGACTTGTCACCAGAAGCTCCCTTAAAGCAATCAAAGGACTTACACCAACCTTTGATTGTATAGTTAGGGTTAGGGTTAGGAATAAAGAGGTAAAAAAAAAGATAAGCTTTAAAGGACTAGAATCCAGAGCCGTAAAATAATTTATAAAAAAATCTTAGTCTGTCTGTGCGAACTCCACGTAGAAACTTGGCTCATTCATTAGCAACAGAGTCACCAAACAGAATTCCTTTGAACACAATTTACCTAATTGTTTGGGAGTGTTAATTCTTGCAAATTGCTAAGCAATTCCAATACACGCGGGTCGTAACAATTGTTTCAAATTGCGTTGTTAAATTGTAATTGCTCGCAATATAAAATTAACAGCTCAAGTGCGAGGCGAACTCGTGGACGAAGGGTTCCGAACGTATTTAAAAAAAAATACGTTTGTTGTGTTGGAGACCCCTTAAATATTTATTTTATTTTAATTTAATTATTCTTTTAAGGTGAATATACAATTGAATATTCTGTGAATATTTCAAGCTTATACCTGTTGCTGTTATTAATATCGAGCAAAAAATTGTTTGTTGTACGGGAGCTCCCTTAAATATTTATTTTATTCTGGCTTTATATGTATTTGGCTAATTATGTATTTGTTGTTATAGCTGCAATAGAAATACATCACGTGTGAAAATTTTAGCTGTCTCGCTATCACGGTTCATGAGATACAGCCTGGTTACTGACAGACGGACACACAGACGGGCAGATAGATGGACAGCCGAATCCTAGTAATAGGGTCCCGTTTTACCTTTTGGATACGGAACCCTAACAATTTGAGAATTAGGTATTTGATTCTCACAGCTTTATGACCATGCAATATAAACCAACAATTGATAGAGGAGCTAAATTGCTCATCGGACGTACGCATTGCTAGCGGTTTAACGAGTTAAGCAATCCCAGGCATGGTCCGCACTTGGATAGGTGACCACAAGTGGCCAAGAATTTTCTCGAGCTCCTCCGTGTTTCGGAAGGTAGCTAAATGTTAATTGATCCCGCCTGTCGTCGTGATATTGCAGTTATTAAGCAGTTTCAGATACAATTAGGCAGCTAGAAAAATCTAACACCAGTATTGGCCACTAACACACGGAAAGCAAACACTGCACAAAAACTAAGTAAGGTAGAGCGCACTAAGTGGCACCTTTATTATAGTATGTATGTTTGAAAAGGCAAAAAATCCTGAATAGGCACGATTAGTTCCTAATATGGAACGATTACCCACGATTTTTCGTGTTCGAATTTTCACGAAGAGACCAGCAAAAAGAGCATTAGAAGAGCTCTAACCACTGCGTATTGCTTTCTCAGTACCAAATTCGAATTTTCACGAAGAGACCGAGCAAAAAGAGCATTAGATGAGCTCTAACCACTGCGTATTGCTTTCTCAGTACCAAATTCGAATTTTCACGAAGAGACCAAGCAAAAAGAGCACTAGAAGAGCTCTAAGCACTGCGTATTGCTTTCTCAGTACCAAATTCGAATTTTCACGAAGAGACCAAGCAAAAAGAGCATTAGAAGAGCTCTAACCACTGCGTATTGCTTTCTCAGTACCAAATTCGAATTTTCACGAAGAGACTAAGCAAAAAGAGCACTAGAAGAGCTCTAAGCACTGCGTATTGCTTTCTCAGTACCAAATTCGAATTTTCACGAAGAGACCAAGCAAAAAGAGCATTAGAAGAGCTCTAACCACTGCGTATTGCTTTCTCAGTACCAAATTCGAATTTTCACGAAAAGACCAGCAAAAAGAGCATTAGAAGAGCTCCAACCACTGCGTATTGCTTTCTCAGTACCAAATTCGAATTTTCACAAAGAGACCAAGCAAAAAGAGCACTAGAAGAGCTCTAACCACTGCGTATTGCTTTCTTAGTACCAAATTCGAATGTTCACGAAGAAACCAAGCATAAAGAGCGTTATAAGAGCTCCAACCACTGCGTATTGCTTTCTCAGTACCAAATTCGAATTTTCACGAAGAGACCAAGCAAAAACTTTCTGCTTTCTCAGTACCAAATAAATCTACTACTTACTATAAACTGTTATAGGGATGTGGACTAAAAAAAATGGTTTGGCTCATTAGATAGACTACCCTCATCTTTAACTTTCTCACATTCCTCTCCATCCACTGGTTATCTGAAAGAGATCGCTTTAAGCGATAAGACCACCCATTGTACTCATTTAATGTAAAATTATTTTTTCGTAATTTTTTATTCTGGTGTACCTACAATAAAGAGTTATCTATCTATCTATAGGCTATTTAAAAGTATGGTAAACGTATTTTTTTTCTCTGAGACATTTAAATTTCGCGTGACGTCAAGATCAGATTTTTAACCAAAAGTGACGTAAATCACCCCCACTCCGAAACTTTGGAGCGATGTATCTTTGTGAATTTTGACAATTTTCTAAACGAAAAAATATGGGTCTTTTATTTTTGGATAATCTGGTTGACGGACTGAATGAAATAATATATTTTTTACCCAGTCCACATCTCTATTGCCACTTGTATTATCATAATCTGAAGAGCCGAGTAAATAGGCTGCTCGGTCAGTCTATTTTAGAATATAACACATTGGTCGAATGGTTTTGGAGAGTAGCTCGCAATACCTTCTTGAAAATTTGTTGTCAGTTTCGATGCTTTCGATATCGTGCTCATTTATACAAAGACTTCATTTCAGAGAGCAGCATAATACATTTTTGCATACATACCTTCTGTGTGGATTGCAATGTTGAAAACTTTATTTCATACTCCAGATTTATTACGCTTTTTTTAAACGCATAGAAATGTTGTTATGTATTGTATTCAGTTTTTTGAAATTCACAAATAAATCAGTAAAAATCACTGTATTTATTTTAATAATCTATACTAGAAGTTCAAGCCGAACTTTGAATCCGCGAAATCTATATCTCGGCATCCCCATTACCGATTTGGCTCAAGTTCCAACTTAACAATTCTATGGGCTATATCTACCTACACACTTACCAAATTTCGTTCAAAGATACTCAAGTTATCATCGAACAAACATACAAACAAACGCCGGAATGTTCAAATCTCATTTACGCAACTCAACTCGCTATAAGTCTCGATCAATCTGAACTGTGTCAAAAACACTAGGGCGTAAAATATAGAGCAGTTTGCATACGAATACAGCTTACGTATGCCGCATACGCAAGTTTATTCATAGGTCTTGGGCCTTTATGACTAAGAACAGACGGCAGAAACTCATTGTTCAGAAAGGTTTTAAGCTGATAATTCAGCTTTAGAATGTAAAAAGATTTCAGAAATAAAATAAAAATGTATCTACACCCGGATAGCATGCATGCATGAAAAGAGTAATGAGTGTTGACGAAGCAAAAGAGGTTTGCAAGGATCGTAGTAACTCAGAGTAAGTGGAAATCCATCCACCCAGAGGTCCCGGGTTCGATCCCCGGACAGGGCAAGTTGGAAAATAGCCTTTTTCAAATTGTCCTGGGTCTTGGATGTTTATCTATATATGTATTTATTATAAAATATAGTATCGTTGAGTTAGTATCCCATAACACAAGTTTCGAACTTACTTTGGGGCTAGCTCAATCAGTGTAATTTGTCCCTATATATTTATTTATTTATGGGAAACAGGCGTGAAAATAATGTTAATAAATAAATGTATGTATGTATGTATGTAAAAAAAAATGATTATTGCCCGTTCGTCCGTCCCCGAACACACACACATTGCCATGTGCACGGATTAGTTTCGTTTGTAGTAGTACTCGTAGTAGTAGGTATAATTTATACTTCTATGAAGTGCCCCCGGCTCCGCTCGGAAACAGTACAGCTAAGGATGTGATTGCATCCTTATTACAGATATAGATGTACATCTTCATGTGTATACGTGTATCTAAGTATGTAAATGTGTATCTATATCTGTGCTTGTACCCAAAATCCCAAAGTACTAAAATCGGAACGTCTTTACCTCTTTACCGAGGAAAGTTGTATCGTACAAACTCAGGCACTCCCAGTATTACCATAAACGTTCGAGCGCACCAAGTTCTTGCATAAAAACGCATAATTTCAGCAAAAACGACGGAACTTGCCGCCGCGTGTCCTTTTCGAGCTTCCACGGAAAGGTTAAACTTTTTAGTACTTTTACTGTCTTTCTTGAGGTCTTTCTGCTGCTGATCTAGGATGTTTTTTTTTTTAAATTCTGAACCCTAATTTAGACAACAACTATAATATAACATGCACAATCGCACAACAACAATATGTCTATCTATACATATATATAAAAGAGTTAAAAAAAGTGTATGTGCATCGAAAATTTTTCCAAAAAAAAAATACCGCTGGCTTAGGCTATTCGACATTAAAAATATACAGATAGCGAAAGAGGTCAGTCAGGATTAGCAAGTGGAGGTCCATAGTAAAGACTATAGACTATATAGGCAAAGGCCTACCCCTGTAGGAAACATGCGTGATAATATGTATGTAAAACATAGAAAGCTCCTCAGCTTTCTTGTCATCTAAACGCGTTAAAGATGTGCTGCTTTGAAGTCAGGGGTTCGCTTTTCGGCTTTTTCAAGGATGAAGGGAAATAAAAGTGAAAATTACATTGGATCATGTTTCAACGGTTTCTTATTTTGAGCTGCTAAGGCGATTAACACACTGCACCGCGCCCCGCTGCGTAGTGCGGGGCCGCCATACAAAAACGACGCGCGTAGACGCGGTGTTAGTGTGTTGTACTATGCGTGTTTTCTATACAAATGGAGTTACTACTTGCATACAGTGCGGCCCCGGCCCGCACCACACGCGTTGCAGTGTGTTAATCGCCTAAGTCACCAAAATATTTCAAATAGGATCAATTTTATTCAATCTTATTGAATGTTAACGGCTGCTTTTCTTTGCTTAATTTATTAATTAACCGACCGTAAAGAAGTTTGAAACTTAATTAATAGTAATTTTAAAGAATTTTTATCTTTTTCCTCTTTTTAGCGCCCGTAAAAAAAGGGTGTTATAAGTTTCTCTCTCTGTCTGTCTGTCTCTGTGTCTGTCTGTGAGCTCGAACGGATGAGGCAGATTTTTTTACGTGAAAGCAAGTTCACTTGAGGTTGTTCTGAACTATGTTTGATGAAAATCGGTTCAACCGTTTAAAAGTTATTTAGGGGTTAACACTTGAAATTCAGGGCTTTCCTTAGTAAAATATAGATGGCGCTATGGATATTAAGTCGTATCGGTAGTTCCGCTACTCATCACTATATGACCATCTTGACAGTCGAAATGTTATTATCCCACTTTGGGTGAGGTAGACATAGCATAGAATCTATATCTTTCCTTCTAAAATCCTAAGCACATGCAACAATCCATTTTTGCAAAAATATTCTGAATGAGCATCAGAGGGATGACAATCTAAATTCATGTACGTGGTTTATCGATCTCAATGCCATTCCCAAAGGGACAATATCACGAATTGCTTCCAAACACACCTCTCTAAGCGACGACTACATCTCTTATCTAACATACAATGACGATTTTTCTCAAGTAGTGATAAAGAGCTGTGATTTCATGGTTCAATGGATGACGAACAGTGCGATTCTGCGAAGGATTTCCAAGATGAAATTGCGATGAACTTGGTTATACGGCTGTGTATGGGTGGGCTATGCTAATGGGATAGGAAACCAGGGTATTACTCAACGGATAGACTGAGAAGGAAAGCTAATGGAAAATCGGGTCTTTTGTTTTATTAAAAGGTGCTTTCAAACTGCAAAGATAAAATTACTTTTTAATTACAAATTTGAATGAAAATCCGACTATGAAATAATTTAAAAGAACATACGTCTCGTATGTTGATCTGAAAGCTAAGAAAAAATAAAGAATGTGTAGGCCGCTTCCCTTGCAGGTCGTAGAAATCAAATGAATGATCCAGTAAAAACCTTGTTTGTTTGTTATCTCTTTATTGTTGTAAATTATATCATAGGAGCGGAGCAAATTATAAAAACTTTATTTAAAACCCTTCAAGTGTTCGAAATCATCGATTGATTCACAATCTGACACGATCTCCAATTCTCATTTCTTATCTGATATAAAATTTTAGGTTCAACATCTTGCTAAGGGTAGATTTAAATAATTGGCCAAGTGCGTGTCGGGCCACGCGCAGTGTAGGGTTCCGTAGTTGTAAATGCCAACTTTGAGTTCATGCCACTAAAACGTCTAAGTATCTTTTGAATTTGTATGAAATTTTCCGTTTCGAGTACATTTATAAGTTGATCGCCTATAACTTTTTAATTTGTTAACCCTACTTAACTCTGATAGTTTTCCTATAAACTACATTATATAAACTATATCTGTGATTTTTTTCACTTAAAACCTAAATATTTCAGACACCGATCCCTAAATCGAAAAATGGTGTTCCCAAGCTCACAATATTTGAAAGACCTATTCAACGATACCCCACACAATGTGTTTGTAAAGAAAAAAAATATTGACTTCCTCTTTACTTGTATGGCAGCTACCCTAAAAAAAATTTGTTTCCATATTTTAATTTACGACTTTTTCGCCATGATTAATATACTTTCTAGTACTTACAGCTTCTTAGTAGGACCGCGGACGGACAGACAGACAGACAGACAGACATGGCGAAACTATAAGGGTTCCTTGTTTACCACGGAACCCTAAAAACGGTAAGTATATAGAAGTACAGCCGTGGAGCGTGTTTTGAAAAAAAGAATCAAAATAGTGATAAGTTGCTAGCCACATCACCTATTATGTATAGATTGACTAGCAATCTGACAGAGACGACCTGTAATTCTAATTTCTTATCTGATACAAAATCTTTATAAGGGTGGATTTTAAATGCAGATAAAATATGTGTTTATCTTAACGGGGCAGATAGAGCCCACAGCCGTGGAGGGCGTAAAGTCGGAAAAAGAAAATTAAAAATAGTGAGGGATTGGAGACGCATCGTCTATTATCATTAATTAATTTGCTCATGAATTTCAGTTATTCTGCCTATTCCCTCGATCAGCTTGAACCATCTAAGCGAGAAGAGAAGCAGCTGGAACAATCTATGTTTTTTCTTTTGCCAAACCAACATGTAAGAAAATCTCGTACAAAGGTACGCGAAAAAGAGAATTTAAAACTCGTTTCATCACTTTCAATTCACGTCCATAACCCGTCAATCCCGATCGCCAATTAGCCGATAGCCAATTTAATTTTTATCGAGTCATGCTGCATCGATTTACGATTACTGACGATACTTTGACATAATCGAGAGGAGTAATTCGGTAGAGATACTGAAAGGGAATTGAAATTAATTTTAGAATGTACCAGCTTTTGTATTTTACTTAATTCTAATAGCCATTTTAGTACAGGGTTCCTATGGCCACCTTCCGGGTCCATTATCAAGTCATCTCGATTGCAAACTGGAAAGCAAGTTAAGATTTGACAGAACAAATTATACATACCTACGTAAATAGTATTGTGAGTAAAACAAAATCTTGTAAAAATCTCAATGTGCTCGCAGAGTTTAAATATGTATTCAGGAGAAGAAAAGGATAAAAGCTTCACCAGGGTAAATTCAGTAAGCACAAAGATATTAATGATTTTTAAAAAAAATCGTTTATTTCAGGCTTAACAACCCATAAAGTGTTAGTAACAAAGGAAACTTATAACTTTATTTGTATAATATCATCTACATTAAATTTTTAATTTTTTTAATTTTTTATAGTATTTAATAGTATAGAGTTATACATACTCGATTAATATCGATAGTTTGTCATCGAAACGAGTGATCGGTTGACGAGTGGGTACGTCGAGTGTTAGCTTAGGATAAGTAGTAATAGAGTGTTGTGATTTAATCTTAGGATTTATTTTTTAAAATTTATGCATACTCTATTAATATCGACAGTTTGCTATCGAGATGAGTGATCGGTTATGGCGAGTGTTAGCTTAGGATAAGTAGTAAGCAGAGTGGTGTGATCCATTCAAGTTGGTAAATATTAGCTTTACTGGCATTTATGTATAAAAGTATTTTGTTTTTATTACAAGTACCTATTGTTATCTGCGACATTAGAAGATCAAAGGGAATAAAGGTCGCGATGCGGTCATTAATAATATCAATCTACCCGTGAAATAGCTGCAATGGGGCCCAGAAGGGATTTCTCCCAGTGGTATTTTTTTTTGGGACACATTACACAGATTGAGCTAGCCCCAAAGTAAGTTCGAGACTTGTGTTATGGGATACTTACACAACGATACTATATTTTATAACAAATACAATAGATAAACATCCAAGACCCAGGACAATTTGAAAAAGGCCATTTTCCAACTTGCCCTGACCGGGAATCGAACCCGGGACCTCTGGGTGGCGGACTAGCATGGTGACCGCTACGCCACGGAGGTCGTCATAGGTATAGAAGTTGCAACATAATATGGCAACAATTTCACGGGTAGATTGATATTATTAATGACATTAAGCAAACTTCATCATCATTTTCAGCATCCGAGCGTATTCTTGGTTGCATTCTGCCAAAATGCAATATCACAGTAGATAGAGCATAGAGCAAGGAGAGTGAAGTTAGGCGGCGCGGTCGGTTGTAAAACTGAGCCATTAGCAGTAGTAATAGTAATAATAAAAGCGTTTTCAACAACAATTTAATGTAAAAAAATGTTTAATGAATAACAGACATTAAACAGTTTAATTATTTTGATTTGAAATTTATTAATATAGCTACAGTTACGTAAACATACTTAACAGCACCACGATACCGTCATTTAAAATTCGCATAAAGCATTAAAATAAAATCTCATTTCGTCAAACCACGATTCATCGAAATTAAACGGAGGGATATTCAGCTAACGATTCCCCACTTTGAAATAGTTCCGTGATTAACAAACATCCGGATCCCAGGGTTGGATTTATTTTAATCTTAGGTTAAGAGAACGGAGGTGACATCAGTAAAATTACAATGTCGTAACATATTGATAGCTGTGGCAATGGGGAGGGATGACAATTGAAAAAAAACGCTTGAATATTTTTTGCGTTGAGGAATAATGTTCCTCGTTACCAAAATAAATATATTAAGATTGCTCTTTCTAGTCAATTAATAATAAAAATAAAAATAATTATATTAAAATAAAATAAATCATATCACAAAAGACATAGGGGAAAATATTTAAAAAATATAGACTTTCCATTTGAGCGCTGTTTATCGCAAAAATGATGACTATGAAACTGAACTTCGACAAACAGCTTCACGTTCTCACTGTTCATAAAATAGTTTGAAGGGTTATCTAGACCCGCGTGAGACAAAAATTTTAACGATATTTCCGTTTCCCTTCAAATAATTTATTTCAAATAAATTAATTTCCGGGGCAGCACCGGACTCCGAAAAATTCATGTATCCCCATAAAACTAAAAATTCTTTATCCTAGCGGTTATTCCCGGTTGTTTCCTGACGACCTCCGTGGCGTAGTGGTCACCATGCTAGTCGCCGCCACCCAGAGGTGCCGAGTTCGATCCCCGGTCAGGGCAAGTTAGAAAATGGCATTTTTTAAATTGTCCTGGGTCTTGGATGTTTATCTATGTATGTATTTATTATGCAACATAGTATCGTTGAGTTAGTATCCCATAACACAAGTCTGGAACTTACTTTGGGGCTAGCGAAATCAGTGTAATTTGTCCCCATATATTTATTTATTCAATTTGTAGTTTTTACTAGGCTCGGTGTCGTTGGTAAAGTAACGTAAATAAGCGCTTTGCTCTTATACCAGTACCTATGACACTAGAAACGACAAAAGCTGTATATAATCTACCCACTCGACACACTTAAATGCGTTGAAGTCACTGCAAGGTAAGTCCACTCTAGGAAAACCTAAACATCTCAATGGTAGGGATTCTCTAACGACAACGTTACACGTCCAGAAGGAATATCACCACACATCAAACATGACTTAGACAACATATCCGGGATCACGTTGATTACACTTGTATCGCTTTGGTTTACGTTAATAATTATATTATCTTTGCTTTGGTTTAACGACCTGGATACAAAATCGCTATGTATTACATTGCGCGCTTGTCACTATCAAATAAGTATCGCTTTCCCATTAGCTCTTGACAGGATTTTTTTAAACTTTAAATAGGCCAAAGAGGCCAGACATGTCCATGTCCAGACACC
Organism: Acrobasis consociella; assembly: GCA_963555685.1. Lineage (NCBI taxonomy): Eukaryota > Metazoa > Arthropoda > Insecta > Lepidoptera > Pyralidae > Acrobasis > Acrobasis consociella. The sequence continues at coordinate 4,651,762 of OY743122.1, read as the reverse complement.
GATATATATTTTTTGCTTCATTTATTCGGTGCGCTTTCTTAATCTTAATCCTTTAACTTTTTAAGCTTAAAAAAGCATACCTATATACCCAACTTCACTGTTATTAGTACTATGGCACTTACCGCGATTAATATCGTTTTTCGCCGTCATGGCCAGCAACCATGACCGTCATAACATCTGGCAAAAAACGATATTAAGCGCGGTAAGTCCCGTAGTATTAATAACAGTAATGTGACCGCGAAACTCTAAAATCATATAACCAACTTTTTAATTTATTTATAAAATCTAGTTAAATAATTTTAAAGTTAAGTGAGTGTCCTATTAACCGACGCCTAATTTTTTTAGCAACTCTGTGAGTCATTACGTGCGCTCCATTTAGAGCTTTCATGTATTTATAAAATGAGGAAAATGTGGACCAAAATACTTTGTAGGAACATTTTGCCACAAAATTCTGGTTTTTAAAATTTTTGTGAAAAATATTAAGTCCGTCCGTTGTGGACCTTAGCCTACTTCTGCGGGAAACATGCGTTATAATATGTATGTATATATGTTACGGCTAAAACCCGAAATACGGCTACGCCTAGGTTTAGCCGGCTAGAACTAGGTGCAGCCGGTCTCAGATGGCTACACTTAGGTGTATCCTACTTATCTTCGGCTAGAACTAGGTTTAGCCTTATTATTTCGACTAGAACAGATAGTCTTCAAAAGATCGAAAAATGCAACACAAAACTACCTACCCAAAATAAAATGCTTAACTAAACTAAAAACCTAGTTCAAACCTAATATACATATAAAAACCTAATTTTAACCACCTGCGATTGGCTGCACCTAGTTCTAGCCGAAGATAAGTCGGATACACCTAAGTGTAGCCATCTGAGACCAGCTGCACCTAGTTCTAGCCGGCTAAACCTAGGTGTAGCCGCGTTTCGTGTTATAGCCGTAACATATACATTTGTTTAGGTATCTATTAAAATAAATGTAAACTATCTTGAAATGACTGTTTATTGAAATAAAGAAATCAATTCTCTACACATTGTAAATTAATTATGTAATTTATAAAAGGTACCTACCTATTGGTTTATAAATTATATAAGAGAATTGGTATATTTCAATAAAAAAACAAGTCAAGATTTTTTACATTTATTTAAATAAATTAGGTATTTAAATACTTAACCAGTAATTGGGGAATGTATTAAGGTATATATTTAGTCCGTTTGGTGATTTAAGGGTTCAGGACACAGCCTAGACCATAATACCCAAAGGCCACTTTTAGCGAGCTGGTTGGCGTGAAGATGTAAACCAAATTAGTGATGGTTTAAAATAATAGGGTTTAGTTATAAATATTTTGAAAGTACTAACTATTGTCCGCAGGCGCAGCATAGACTGAACATGTAATGACGTCAGAGTAGAATAACTATAAAATAACAAAAAAAACTATACCATCTACTGTAATCACCAACCCGTGTGCCCAGCATCAGCGTGGTGATTATGGGCAAATCCTGCCTATATTGCGAAAGGGGTTTAGCCCAGCAGTGGACTAATATAGGTTGTAAAGATGAAAAAGGAAGATACCGGCAGCGTTACCCAGTAGTTCGTTACTTGAAAAGTCCCACGGGATCTTCTATTTCGAGATTAAAATATCCTATGTTACTGGTACTTCTGAAGCCGATATCGTTCAATAACTATATCCTTCAGGGTCAATCCTGACCATAAAACGTTTTAACCCCTATGAATTATCAAAAATGGCTAGTTTACGTCCGTATCGGCTAAAAATGGGTCGAAGGGACCACATATATTATAAACATCAGGCAAAATGGTTCGGAAGGGACAACCCTTGTGCTGCCAATAATTTATAGACTCTGAATACTTGTTTATGAAAAATTGTGCTAAAGTCAAGGGATTAAGATTTTAAATTGAACAAAGGATGCGAAATGACCCTTGAGAAAGAAAAAATCTGAGATATTTAATATTTATGGCGCATCAAACGATTTGCATAGATTGTAAACCAATACGCATTTTTTGAAGCCATTTAGATACCATTGTTGGGCAAAAGCATCCGCTTTTGGTTTTCAATTACTTCTATCTTCAGCATTTTCACTCCATACGCAATAGGTATGAAAAACGTTCAATGCACTTACCATAACATATCACTTGTATACTCGCTGATAACGTTAGATTAGATAGTCGTGTTGTTATTTTTTGGCAGTGCGCATGTTTTTTTTCAATATATTCTTTGATATGTAACATAGTATCTCTTCTACGGGCTGACTTGGAAATCACCTTACATATCAAAAGGGGCCACTCAGTGACCGATTCTCGTTCCAACTATATTAAACTAGCTGATGCCCGCGACTTCGTTCGCGTGGACTTAATGACTCCGGCGTTTATATATGCTCATCAGGCTGAACAACTTTCGCTAATGCGTCATTAATGTATATTTCTAACAGTTTAGCTGGACCATTATGTTTCTGAATCAGGTGTGCCAGTTCTTCGATTTTTAACCTCAACAAAAAATGCTCATCAGGCTGAACAACTTTTGCTAAAGCGTCATTTATATATTTCTTATAGTTTAGCTGAACCATTATGGTTCTGCATCATGTGTTGCAGATCTTCGAGTTTTATAACTCAAGAAAAAATGCTCAGTAGGCTAAACAACTTTTGCTCAGGCGTAATTTTTATATTTCTTGTAGATAAGCTGGACCATTAAGTTTTTGCATCAGGTGTTCCAGATCTTCGATTTTTATATCTCAACAAAAAAATGTTCATCAGGCTGAACTACTTTTGCTAAGGCGTCATTTTTATATTTCTTATAGTTTAGCTGGACCATTATGGTTCTGCATCATGTGTTCCATTTTCCGAAATCAATTATAGCCTATATGTTGCTCAGGCTTAACAACTATATAACAAAAAAAGTTTCATTCGAATCCGTCCGACAGACAGACAGACAGACAAAAAAATCAAAAAAATGATTTTTGTATTCTGTTACTCTTTTTTTATCGCCCACACCCATTTTTTGTTTATTTTGTTACGAAACTGGGTTCGAGATTTGGAGAAAAACGCCAAAGTTCGTATGAGGGTTTTTATTCACTACGGAACCCAAAGGTTGACACGTGAAGATGGTCTTCCTGATGTCCAAGTCCAAGTCGCGTAGCAGCTGAGGTCCAGGTATCTCGCCAAAGTAGTCGCAGGTACTTCCACTTATCGCACTGAGGTAGGTTTCCTTCGCTTCGGTTCGCTTCGAAGTTATCGCTTTCGTAGCTCGTACTGAACTGGCGGGACGCGCACTCGATCGCCTTTTTATATGCGCCGATACAGAGGTCTACACTTTTCTCGAATATTCTCATTACTTGACGAATGTATTTCGATTGACGGGAAACATCGAGACGCCGGTATGTATGTGTGAGTGCGACTAAGCCGACGACCATTCAAAGAACTCTAGCCTTTATGCTGTAAGAATATAAGGCCTAGTTTCGCTTGCATGATTCCACTCGCGAACATTCCAAATCTATCTCGCCAGCAAAGTTCTTACTCGCGAATATTCTACATCTATCTCGTTCGCGACACTGCCCCCTTCTTAAAGACGCGCGTCCCGAGCGTCACTATTGCTGCCATGATAACGTGCTAGACGGTCTATGTGCACCACTTTGAGTGCCCCTCTTGGTTGACGTTGGATCCGATAAGTCACGTCGTTTATTCGCGTAATGATTTTGTATGGACCTTCCCATCTCGTTTGTAATTTCGGTGATTTTCCTTTCCGGCGAATCGGGTTATGAAGCCATACTAAGACTCCTTCTTCAAAGCCACGTGAGTTCGCTCTTCGGTCATATCTAGTTTTCATGTTTTCACTTGCTTGTAAACCGTTTTCGCCAACTAAGTCATGGATGTTCCATATTCGCTCTCGAAGATCGAAGACGTAGTCTGGCACAGTGCATGGGTCTTTTGGTGGCCTCCCCGTTAGTAGATCCACAGGTAACCTAAGTTCTCTGCCGAAATTCACCTGAGCTGGGGTCAGTTTTGTGCTTTCGTGCTCTGATGTCCTATAAGCCAGGAGGAAAAGCGGTATGTACTTGTCCCAGTCTTTCTGATGTTTGTCAACCAGTTTTGCTAAATGTCTTTCCAGAGTCTGGTTAAATCTCTCCACCATGCCATCAGACTGAGGGTGATATGGAGTGGTCCTTGTTTTATGCATCCCCAATAGTTTGCAGATTTCTTGAAATAGTTGCGACTCAAAGTTTCTTCCTTGATCTGAGTGGATTTCTAGTGGTACACCAAACCGGCAGATTACTTCCTCAACCAACTTGGAGGCTACTGTTGAAGCTTCTTGGTTAGGTATAGCAAATACTTCTGGCCACTTGCTAAAATAGTCCATGACAACCATGAAGTACTTATTTCCTGATTCAGTTACGGGGAATGGTCCGGCAATGTCTACTGCAATCCGTTCCCAGGGCGCGCCGACATTGTACAGCTGTAGACTTCCTCGAGTTCTTGTTGACGGGCCTTTCACGGCTGCACAAGTTGTACATTTGCGGCACCAATCCTGAACATCTTCCCAACAATTCAGCCAGTAAAATCGTTCCCGAATCTTTGTTAACGTTCTTTTAACGCCTAGATGTCCACCTGTTACACCATCATGTACTTCACGGAGAACGTCTTTCACTCTGTCTCTTGGAACAACAACCTGTAGGTGAAACTCTTTGCCGTTTGGTTTCTCCCATTTACGGTAAAGTATTCCATTCTGCAGGATAAAACTGTCCCATTGAGCCCAATAAGCTTTGGTGGTGGGGCTCGTAGGTGCAACTTCTGCCCATCTAGGTTTGTCAGCACAACGTTCTTTCCATGCGATGATGAGCCTTATATCTTCATCGTCTTCCTGGGCTTCTCTAAAGTTGTCGTCGTCCCATTGCCCTGTGGGGATTGTCCTTGTGATGTTAACCATAAGCTCCTTTGTCTTTTGTTTAACGCAATGCTTGCAGTCTTCCACACATGGTCTTCTTGAGAGTGCATCAGCATTTCCATGGGCCTTTCCACTACGGTGCTCAGTAACAAAGTCAAATTCTTGGAGTTGTTCAATCCAACGTGCAACTTGACCTTCCGGATTTTTAAATTGTAACAGCCATTTCAAAGCAGCATGGTCTGTGCGAAGTTTGAACTGTCTACCAATGAGATATTTGTTGAAGTGTTGCAGCGTCTTTACAACGGCCAAGAGTTCTCTTCTTGTAACACAATAATTCCTTTCAGGCCTTGACAAAGATTTACTGAAATATCCAATTACTATTTCATTTTCACCCTGTTTTTGAGATAGTACCCCTCCGATCGCTGTGTTGCTAGCGTCTGTGTCAACGATGAATTCGCCATTAGCTTGCGGGTATCCCAAGATTGGAGTATTGCAAAGGCAATCTTTTAGTTTGAGAAAGGCATTTTCACAGGTATCATCCCATTTAAAAGGTTGTTTGTCTTCTGTCAGACGATGCAGTGGTTTAGCGATTTCAGAAAATCCCTTTACGAATCGCCTATAATAAGAGCATAATCCCATAAATGCTCGTACTTCTGTCTTGTCTTTGGGGATAGGCCAGTTTTTCACAGCTTCAACTTTATCAGGATCAGTTTGGATGCCCTCGCTGGTGATAACGTGTCCGAGATAATTCACTTTGTTTCTGAATAGACTGCATTTCTTTGGATTTAGTTTTAAGTTGGCACCCCGTATCTTTATCAAGACTTGCTCCAGATTCCGTAGATGATCTTCAAAGTCTCGACCCATGATGATGACATCATCCAGATAAACTAGGCAGGCGTCTCCTACTAATCCTGCTAGTACACACTCCATAAGTCTTTCAAAAGTGGCGGGGGCGTTGCATAATCCAAAAGGCATAACATTGAACTGCCATAAACCTTTTCCTGTTGAGAATGCCGTCTTTTCTTTATCCTTAGAATGAATTTCCACCTGCCAGTAACCAGATTTCAAGTCTAGGGTTGAAAACCACTGCATTCCGCTAAGGGTGTCCAATGTGTCATCAATTCTTGGTAATGGGTAGCTGTCCTTCTTTGTGACGTCGTTCAGTCGTCTATAGTCGACACAAAATCGTGTGCTGCCATCTTTCTTTTTAACTAAAACAACCGGGGAGCACCATGGACTTGCAGACGGTTCAATGATTTTATTTCTTTTCATGTCCTCCAGCAGATCTTGTACTTCCTTTTCCTTAGCATATGGAATTCTTCTAGCTCGCTGACGTATAGGTCTTTCGCTTCCAGTATCAATTCTGTGCTGAACTAGCGAAGTTCTTCCTAGATCACCTTCCTTGGAAGAGAAAATGTCAGCAAAATCCAGCAGCAACTTCTTTGCCTTCAAGCTCTGTGAATAAGTTAGGTTGCTTTTGCAATCTTTTAGAAGGTCGTAAACTGTAGAACAACTGGAGTTTTTAGATGCATCTGAGTTTGGTGTTAATTGGCACTTTTTCATCCAAACAACTTCCTCGCATCTTCCAACAACATCGCCTTCATTTAAGATGATCTCATGGTCCTCTAGATTGACTATTCTCACTACTGCAGTATCCTTTCCAGTGACTAATGTTCTTGCTGTCAGGAATCTTTGAGTTGGCTTGTTTGATGTATCCTCAATAAGAACGCATCTAGTTGGCTTGTGTGTTTTAGGTGATGGCAGTTTCACCATTATTTGTGCTTGTGTTCGACCAGGTACGACTATTTTGTTTAAACAAGTCACTTTTCCGGTGGGGCCTCCAAGGATGAAAATTTCCTCATTACCACACTTGAAAACTCCATTTGCGACATCGATTTTACAATTGTATTTCTTCATGAAATCTAGGCCCAATATACACTCATCCATAATTTCAGCCACAATGACATCATGCGTGTATGGTGAATCTCCCACGTATATTGTCACTGTCGTCTCTCCTAGGACAGGTATTGGCTGGCCAGAGGCAGACAAAAGCCGACAAACGACGTTCTTGTATTTCATCGCAGCTTTCACCAGATGTGGGTTGATTATTGTTCTGGAGGCTCCGGTGTCTATGGTCAATTTGCAATCTGTCCTATTCACTTGTCCGCATATCGTCAAACTGCTCCTATTGCTTACTTGTGAGACGACAATTGCTGGGGCTTCCTTTGCGCCAGCCAGTACCCGCCCCTTAGTCCTGGCTGTTACTCGTTTCCCTGGTTTCTTGCAGGAAACGAGGACTCCTGCCTTTTCGTAATTTCCTTCAGCTCTTCCCTTAATTTAGTTAATTCCTGCTTTTCTGGACAAGAGAGCCGCAAATGTCCTCTTTCACCACACCTGTAGCAAGTAGGCGCAGAGCTATTGGTCTTCTTTGGCGGGCTCTTGATTGCCTTTATGTCTTCCGTGACTTCTCGCAACTTATGTGTGCGCATGTCCTGCCTTAAAGCTTCGTACTCTAGAGCATGTGCCAAGGCATCTTTTAGGGACGCGTGATGTTGAGTCCCCACCGCAGCCCTTACCTCAACATCTCTAATTCCAGCAATAAAAGCTTGTAAAATGTTCGTGTCGACCATTTTGGAGTCAACAGACGAGTAGGCTTTACGCACTAGTTTTTTTATTTCCAATGCCCACTGTTGAAGTCCTTCTCCTGGGCGCTGAACTCTTTCACGCAGCTGGGCTCGAAAAACGTGTTCGAGATGACGTTCTCCATACCTGGCTTCTAACGCCTCCATCAATTCTTTAAAGGTGCTTCCAGAGCTAGGCAGTGCCTCCAGGACTGATAGGGCTGAGCCTTTCAGAGCAACAGTAAGAGCTGTATGGCTCTGTTCATCGGTCCAACCGTTTAAACCAGCGACGGTCTGGAATTGCTGTTTATATGCAGCCCAAGATGTGGTACCGTCATAAGATGGTACTTTTACCTTTGGCCCATTGGTTTCACAGCCGGATGTAATTGGCGTTCCTACTGTCTCTAGACGCAATACTTTCTTTTCCAAAAAGGTTACTCTATTTTCCATCTTGTTTTCCAAATCAGTTACACGGTTTTCGACAACGTCTACATCATTACGGATCTGCTCCACCAATTGATTGAGTTTGCAGAAATTTCCCAAGACTATTTGCTGTTGCTCACTCAAGCGCGCAAATCGTAAATCTTGTGTCTCTTCTATACGTTGAAGTTGTTGTGTGCTCGCTTTTTGCTCTTGCCGAATTGTTTCTTGTATCTGTCTCTGCATTTGTTGTAATATGGTCATTAAGTTACTTGGATCGATTGGTGTCTCCAATGAACGCGGCACTGTTTGGTGGGCGTGGTCAGTGGGCGTGGTCTGGCCAAGGTGGGCGGGGCCAGTGGGTGGAGCTAGATGTCTGGTGGGCGTGGCTTGAGGTCCAGTGGGCGGGGCTTGAGGTCCAGTGGGCGGGGCTTGAAAACTGGTGGGCGTGGCTTGAGGTCCAGTGGGCGGAGCCTGATGGGCGGTGGGCGTGGCCTGATAGGCGGTAGGCGTGGCCTCAGGGTCAGTGGGCGTGGCTTGAGGTTCAGTGGGCGTGGCCTGAGCCACGCCCCCTTGAGCCTCCATGGCACGCTGGGCCCTGGTCCTGACGCCCTCCCTGGTGGTATCCTCTTCTTCTCTCGGTAGAACTGGCATCTCCAAATCCACTTCCGACACCAAATGTTACGAAACTGGGTTCGAGATTTGGAGAAAAACGCCAAAGTTCGTATGAGGGTTTTTATTCACTACGGAACCCAAAGGTTGACACGTGAAGATGGTCTTCCTGATGTCCAAGTCCAAGTCGCGTAACAGCTGAGGTCCAGGTATCTCGCCAAAGTAGTCGCAGGTACTTCCACTTATCGCACTGAGGTAGGTTTCCTTCGCTTCGGTTCGCTTCGAAGTTATCGCTTTCGTAGCTCGTACTGAACTGGCGGGACGCGCACTCGATCGCCTTTTTATATGCGCCGATACAGAGGTCTACACTTTTCTCGAATATTCTCATTACTTGACGAATGTATTTCGATTGACGGGAAACATCGAGACGCCGGTATGTATGTGTGAGTGCGACTAAGCCGACGACCATTCAAAGAACTCTAGCCTTTATGCTGTAAGAATATAAGGCCTAGTTTCGCTTGCATGATTCCACTCGCGAACATTCCAAATCTATCTCGCCAGCAAAGTTCTTACTCGCGAATATTCTACATCTATCTCGTTCGCGACAATTTTATCAAATGTACAGACACGCGGTTCCTACTGTTTTATGATATGTATTGATAACCGGTCAAGTGCGAATCGGAATCGCGCACTAAGGTTCCGTGGTTCCGTACCATTATCTATAAAAAATCGCGTTTGTTATAAGGAAGCCCTTAAATATTTATTTTATTTTGTTTTTAGTATTTGTTGTTATAGCGGTCATAAGAATACATAATTTGTGAAAATTTCAACTGTCTAGCTATCGCTGTTCTTGAGATTATAGCCTGGTGACATACAGAAGGACAGACGGACAGACACAAAGTCTTAGTAATAGGGTCCCGTTTTTACGCTTTGGGTACGGAAGCTTAAAAAAGGTGCTTAATATTTTGTTGGTTTTATATTTAAAGAAGTTACTTGTGATCATGATTTATAACGTCCTAAAATATGACGCGTGAGTCTGCCTGTATATGGTTTAATTTTCTTGCTACATAGTTTGTTGATTTAAATATTTATTTTATTCTATGTTTGTATTTGTTGTTATAACGGTAAAAAAGTACAGCATGTGTGAAAATGTTAACTGTCTACCTATCACGGTTCATGAGATACAGCCTGGTGACAGACAGACAGACAGTCGGATGGTTGAGTCTTAGTAGTAGGGTCCCGTTTTTAGGGTTCCGTAATAAACAAGGAACCCTTATAGTTTCGCCATGTCTGTCTGTCTGTCTGTCTTTCCACGGTCCTACAGAGAAACTATAAGTATTAGAAAGCTGTAATTTGGCATGGACATGTATATTAATTATGGCGAAAAAGTCGTAAAATAAAAAATGGAAAAAAAAATTTTTTCAGTGTAACTGCCATACCTACAAGTAAAGACGTAGTCAATATTTTTTTTCTCGACAAACACATTGAGTGGGGTATCGTTGAATAGGTCTTTCAAAAATATTGTTAGCTTGTGAACACCATTTTTCGATTTAGGGATCCATTCCTGAAATATTTGGGTTTAAAGTTCAAATTTTTGTTCGAGTCAAGTGTCTAAGTGTCTCCTCTATATCACAATTATAGTATATATAATGTAGTTTGAAGGAAAACTATCAGAGCTAAGTAGAGTATACATATTAAAAAGTTATAGGCGATCAACTTATAAAATGTACTTGAAAAACTACATTTTCATACAAATTCAATGGATATTATTTTTTAGACGTTTTTAGTGGCAAGAACTCAAAGTTGGCATTCGCAACTACGGAACCCTACACTGCGCGTGGCCCGACACGCACTTGGCCAATTATTACTCTTTGGGTACGGAACCCTAAAGAATAAAGTATCTAATATGTAAGTAAGATAATGAAAAAGAAGGTCAACTTTCTGAAACTTCCAGTGGTTCTTGTTTTAGCTTGTATAAATGCAAAAAAGTTACTCCTTGTAGTTAGCGAGTTTCGGTGTTTCTTACAAAGTTTGACTTTTAGACCGCGTCTTTTGTTACAGGCCGAAGAAAATTAAAAGAAAAGGGATTTCCCGAGATTTAAGATGGAATATAAGCATTCTGAACTTCGATCGGTTACTTAAAAGAATAAAAAATATATTAGCATCAGTTTTTTATATAATCCTACTTCCTACTAATATTATAAATGCAAAAGTGAGTTTGTATATTTATTTGTCACCACTTCACGCTTCAACCACTGAACCTATTTAGATGCAATTTGACATGGATATAGTTTGATACCCAGGGAAGGACATAGGATAGTTTTTATACCAATTTCTCACGGGGAGCGAAGCCCACGGGCACAGCTAGTAGTTAATAATAACGTGATCTTGTCACGGTATGTAAATGAGTTCCGGCACAGTCTCCAGGATATTGCCAACGGAAGTGGGTCGGGAACCCGGGAGAACTCAGCCGAGTTGTATTTACTAGTGATCTAGTGTAACCCGTGGTTCGATTTATCACGGGTTTGTCCCTTCCACGTTAAGTTAAGTTAAGTTAAGTTAAGTTAAGTTAAGTTAAGTTAAGTTAAGTTAAGTTAAGTTAAGTTAAGTTAAGTTAAGTTAAGTTAAGTTAAGTTAAGTTAAGTTAAGTTAAGTTAAGTTAAGTTAAGTTAAGTTAAGTTAAGTTAAGTTAAGTTAAGTTAAGTTAAGTTAAGTTAAGTTAAGTTAAGTTAAGTTAAGTTAAGTTAAGTTAAGTTAAGTTAAGTTAAGTTAAGTTAAGTTAAGTTAAGTTAAGTTAAGTTAAGTTAAGTTAAGTTAAGTTAAGTTAAGTTAAGTTAAGTTAAGTTAAGTTAAGTTAAGTTAAGTTACGTTCGTATATACGTATTTCGATATACATTAACTGGGAAAAGTTATTCAAAATGAGAGTCTCAATCACCCCTTAAAATATTTGTACTCAATAAAAAAGGACATTTTATATTAAAAAGATACGTTGTATGCACCCTAGTAAGACCACCGGCCCCGTGCACATGAATAACCGTAATGAGCTTTAAATTATGCAAATAAAGCCATTTCAGCACAGCATTCATTGTTATTATATTTAAATCTTCTGCATACACAATTGCCGCGCCAACGAGTCACATTCGCATTTATTTACGATTAATTTGATAAGTCATGATTTTAAAATTTATACTAGCTTTTTGGTATAAGCTACTTGCAGCCCACGGTTATTTCGTGCGGCTTGGATTTGGGTGAAGAAGTGCTGTCAGTAAAGAAAACATTAAATAATTGGCCAAGTGCGTGTCGGGCCACGCGCAGTGTATGGTTCCGTAGTTCCGAATGCCAACTTTGAGTTTATGCCACTAAAAACGTTTAAAAACTAATTATCTATTGAATTTGTATGAAATTTCTTTTTCCGAGTACATTTTATAAGTTGATCGCCTATAACTTTTTAATTTGTATACCCTACTTAGCTCCGATAGTTTTCCTTTAAACTACATTATATATACTATAGCTGTGAATTTTTTCACGTGGCCTTATATAACCGTTTAGCAGATAGAGGAGGGGGACACTTGCCTCCAACAAAAATTTTCACTTTAGACCCAAATATTTCAAAAACGGATCCCTAAATTCAAAAATGATGTTAACAAGCTCACAATGTTTTTGAAAGACCAATTCAGCAATATCCCACACAACGTGTTTGTCGAGAAAAAAAATATTGACTACCACTTTACTTGTATGGCAGCTAAACTAAAAAAAAAAAAAATTTCCAGATTTTATTTTACGACTTTTTCGCCATGTTTAATATACATATCCATGCCAAATTACAGCTTTCTAGTACTTGTAGTTTCTGAGTAGGACCGCGGACAGACAGACAGACAGACATGGCGAAACTATAATGGTTCCTTGTTTACTACGGAACCCTAAAAAGGTGTGGACGGCCATCTTGTATCCAAAATCTGATTCTAATTTCGAGTTCAGTGGGTTGCTTTATCGTGTCCGTCAGGATGAACGGTCACTAAACGTATATTACATTGAGCGTATGCCTAAACATTGCTTCCTTATTGCTTCTCTTTGCTTCCGATTAAAATAGAATTGCTTCCATCGTAAATAAGAAGAAATAAAACATTTTTGGGTGACTGTTCATTCTGACATCTGAGTGGCCGGTCACCTAGCCGTAGTGTCTTTGCTACGTGGAATTAATAAAATCTTCATAAGCCAATAATTGTTGCCCATTTGCTTCCTTCAAACGTAGTATACGTGATTTTGAAATTATGACGGGAAAAGACGAAAAAAGAAAAAATATATATAACGCGTCCGGTTCCTGACAAAATTAGATGAGCAATTATGTTATTAAGGAAAATAAACTAAACGGCCACCAAGGTTTCCGTACAAATGCACAGTTTTTAGATTTTTCTCGTGTGTATGTCCCCAGCGGAAAAGTTTCGAATATTGAATGTTGACTATTAGATCTTTAGTGTAAAGCTGCTTTCAAATGTTTATTGATAAATGAAATTTGTGTATTCAGTACGTTTTGAGAAATTCGCCAAAAACATATTTCGCCAGGGAAGCGTTTCTCTGGCGGAATTTTGACAGGGATCCAGAATTCAATTAGCTGAGCAATTAATGTATCATAAGAAACAAATGTTTATGTACAAAAAGACTTTGTATGCCAAGGCCAACGAAGTTATTCAAAATTCCGCTGGGGAAATGTTTGGCCTTTTGCTAGATCTCACAAACGGTTTGGAATGCGGTCTTAAATTTTTTTACACACATTGCTATTCATTTGTTTATAACGTCTGTAAATACAGAATCCAAATAAACACATCCACTTACGAATAATAAATATAAACATAAAAGTAGGTATTTTGGTTCTAGTGGCTTAACTAAAGGACATAGGGAAAGGTTTGAATGTCGATTTATGTATTAAAACTGCCTCCAACATCTGAGAAAGTACGATTGTAATAGAGTAAGTATTAAAAAAGATACAACAAAAAAATAATGTCCCATGGACATCATGATTTTGAATCTGTGTATTGGACGAGTTTTATATTATGTGACAAGTTTTAACTAATTCCAATCTTTAATGTGTTAATTCAACTATCCATATTTCAAAAATTAGCTTAATCCAATTAGGAAAAGGAAATATAGTAAAAAAACTAGCGACACTTAAAACTTTGTTATAAACCGACCAATTTTGGATGGCTATGAAAAAGCGACTGCTTAGTACAAATAGCTGATGCAATATTACTGACTGGAATTGGTACAGACCCACACAATACAATACAACTGGAATTGGTACACAATACATTCAAGTTGGATGATTTAATACATCTTAAGTACCTATTATTTAGATCTAATCAGTCATAAAAACTGAAAATTTGAAATCTTTGGGAGAGGTCTATGTCCAGCAGTGGACATTATGCAGCTAAGATGATGATGATTATGATGTTCAAAAAAATTAATTTACTAACCTATATGTACGTAGGTATATAAGCATACTGAAAATATGTTTTATTTTATTTTCCTGCATAGGTCGTATTTTCCTACACGGATCAGCTGACTGAACGAATTACGAAGTGAAGTGTAGACAGCTATAAGAATATTCGTGTTTCGTAATAGTTTATTTTCTCTATAATACCACGCTCGGGCACAGGTTTTGGTCACGTAATCAATATATATCCTTTAGGGGAAATCTAGTGTGTAAACGTATAAAAATACCGTAAAACCTAGGTGTAATACGTGTATTAGACCTAGGTTTTAACAACACTGAAATTAATGCTATTCAAAGTATCAAAACTAATAGTAACAGATACAGCTGAGCGGCGCAGCCGGCATATAAAAGTAGACTTTAATTTACGTGAATAAGGTTTAAAGTCGAGTGGGGACGGGACGGACGCTTGAGGATAGTAGGTTTGTTTGAAGTAGGAATGAATGTTAAGGTACTACGACGCGACAAAATTAATACTATTATAATTCATTTCTTTTTCTCGAGTTTAATGACGATTAGTTTATTTTATTTATAATTGCAGTAATGCTATCTATCGAAAAGTCTACACAATACTCACAAGGGTTGTCAAGTAATTTTTAAAAAGATCTGATTCGCAATCCTTTTCGAGGAATAGCCTCTTAAGGTCTCAAGGTCTTACTTATTTAGATATTTGCAAAAATCCCATTGACCTTCATTTTCAAGCAAGGTCAAGCATATTTGAGGAAGTAACGTCACAATGAAGATTTTTTGAGTAATGTTGGCAATTTCCACTTTCAGTACTGTACTGAAGCGCCATTTTTTAAACGCGGTGTCACCTAAATGACTGGTTTTTCCATACAAAAAATTTTTGTTTAGTGACTCCACGTTTCAAAAATGGCACCACTGTATTATATGTCACTGTCACTGTCACCTACCAACACAACAACTTGACAACAACCAACATAACGACGGTAATTTAAACAGTAGACAGTTGACAGATGTCATTGTTTTTTTTTACTGTAGGCATGGGAAAAATGTAAATATCGATTGATGTGTGTCGTTACTTCCGGTGTAACGTTTAAAATTAAATAAAAATATCCTGATAATACGTAGATTTTCTTTATTCAATTTAGTTTATTCAAATTGTCTATATTTTCGATTAAAGGCATCTTTAACACTTTTATATATTTTAGTTGACTACCCAATTATAATTACACAATTACACTCTCTACCCTCAACGTTCCATCAAAACACAAACATTGCTGCTGTACGGCAGGTGTAAGAGAGGTATAAAGTCTCCTTCTAGCCAGGAATAACACAAATAACTACCAACAATTTATAGATTTTTACAGTAACTAAGACTTGTGTACCTAACTGTACCACATTTATAGTGGTATTACAATGTAATGTTTGGAATGACAACAATTTATATGAAGCGGTCGCTATTTTATGTTTCAAGTGTCGCTGTTTTTTTACTATATTTCCTTTATTACTAATTGGATTAAGCTAATTTTTGGAATATGGATAGTTGAATTAACACATTAAAACTTAATATAAAACTCGTCCAATACACAGATTCAAAATCATAATGTCAGTGGGACATTATTTTTTGTTGTATATTTTTTAATACTTACTCTATTACAATCGTACTTTCTCAGATGTTGGAGGCAGTTTTAATACATAAATCGACATTCAAACCTTTTCCCTATGTCCTTTAGTTAAGCCACTAGAACCAAAATACCTACTTTTATGTTTATATTTATTATTCGTAAGTGGTTGTGTTTATTTGGATTCTGTATTTACAGACGTTATAAACAAATGAATAGCAATGTGTATAAAAAAATCAAGACCGTATTCCAAATCGTTTGTGAGATCTAGCAAAAGGCCAAACATTTCCCCAGCGGAATTTTGAATAACTTCGGAGGCCTATGACATACAAAGTCTATTTGAACATAAACATTTGTCTCTTGATACATTAATTGCTCAGCTAATTGAATTCTGGATCCCTGTCAAAATTCCGCCAGAGAAACGTTTCCCTGGCGGAATATGTTTTTGGCGAATTTCTCAAAACTTACTGAATACACAAATTTCATTAATCGATAAACATTTGAAGGCAGCTTTACACTAAAGATCTAATAGTCAACATTCAATATTCGAAACTTTTCCGCTGGGGACATACACACGAGAAAAATCTAAAAACTATGCATTTGTACGGAAACCTTGGTGGCCGTTTAGTTTATTTTCCTTAATAACATAATTGCTCATCTAATTTTGTCAGGAACCGGACGCGTTATATATATTTTTTCTTTTTTCGTCTTTTCCCGTCATAATTTCAAAATCACGTATACTACGTTTAAAGGAAGCAAATGGGCAGCAATTATTGGCTTATGAAGATTTTATTAATTCCACGTAGCAAAGACACTACAGCTAGGTGACCGGCCACTCAGATGTCAGAATGAACAGTCACCCAAAAATGTTTTATTTCTTCTAATTTACGATGGAAGCAATTCTATTTTAATCGGAAGCAAAGAGAAGCAATAAGGAAGCAATGTTTAGGCATACGCTCAATGTAATATACGTTTAGTGACCGTTCATCCTGACGGACACGCTTTATCCCTACGATACAGTAGGACGTAATGAACAAATTGAGCTAAAATTCTAAAATCCAGGCGCCATCTTGGATTCCAAAAAAAGTTTAGATTTGGATTCTGCGAGTCAAAACCCTTGGACACTGCATTTCAGTCAAATCAGTAAAATTTTGCGTGACGTCACGATCACGTACGATGTTCACCAGAAGGTGACTCAAATTCCCCTTCACTCCAAATCTTCGTGAATTTATGTACTTTGTAAAACGAAAAAATATGGGTTCATCATTTTTGGATGATCAGTTAGTTGATGGACTTAATGAAATAATATAGGTACTTTTACCCAGTCCACATCCCTATTTTACCTCTATAAGCAGCGCACCCATTGTTGAATTGAAAATAATAACTTGATAGAAATTGTGGGTAACGAGTACATATTTTATAAGGAAAATAATGAGAAATGTGGGGCCACGAAACTGAATTTACTGCTCCTAGTCTTAGGTTCGTACCGATGTGATTTTCATGATTTATATGTATAAGATTCTATAATTGGAATTGTTGATTATCAAATAAACAATCGGTGTTGTTCTGAAAACAGAGATTTTATTTTAGTACTTTCATTTGCACATAACTAAAAATAACACTATTAACCAAACATGCCATTAACCTACCTGAAAACAGAGAAACGACTTTTAAAGTTTAACATCCAGTCGTCAATTCCTTTTTAGCATAAATTATTTTCGTAATAATAACGACTGTGTATTTGGTCACATCAAAATGTCTTCCCATATTTTTAGATCTACCTACTTTATCGACAGTGACAGTGAACGTCATTACTTATCAGTGTGGGGTCGATAAAGCAGAACACTATTTTACCGACACTTGGAATAGAGGGGGACAATACAAATCAGAGATATGGAATACAAATTAAAGAAATCTAGATATGTACCTAGTTTCTTTACATATGTTTGAAAAGTAATCTTGAAAATAAAGAGGTTACTATTTTTTTGTTGACATAGTTATTTGGTAGGTACATTTTTACCCCATCTTAACTTAGCAGACAGTTCTGAAATATGTTAATAGTATTCTATTCCTTACCGAGGACCGGCTATAGTTACATTAATCATCATCATTAGGTCTTTTTAGTCCTCCCTGTTGGAGCACGAGCCTCTCTATACAACTAAAGCCATACTTGGCCAGAGAAGCCAGAGGATTTAGTCTACACTCTGGCCAATTGGTTGAAGAGGTGTCGTGGACGTCATTGATGTGATGCCATTTAACCATTGCAATATTTATTGTGTCTGGTATGTGCTATCTATAGATATAAATATAGTATGGTTGAGTTAGTATTCCATAAAACAAGTTTTGAACTTACTTTGGGGTTAACTCAATCTGTGAGATTTGTCCCTATATACATTTAAATTTATTGGAACGAAGTTCCTTATCGCGCGCTGCGAAAGGAGGATAGACGGAAAAAATTAAGACCAAAAGTTGTAACGACACTTTTTGGTCTAGTTGTAAGCCGTGCGGCGTGCGCGTGTTTCTCTGTCTCTCTCTCTCTCGAACTTCGATCCATCTGGGTGTCCCTTGACACCTCTCAAGTTTTTTTTATATCTACCAAGCAACGTGGGTACTAAATCGTTATTAGTCTGTCAATTTCGTGGCCACACTCCCAATCCCACAGTAAAATGGTTTCTCCCGAATTCTAATCACCATTCGGAGATTATAACTTAAATTATTCATGTCGCATTTCCAATGATAACAGTCGCTTAGATATGTATTGTTATTAATATACAATGCTGATGATAACCATAACGACAATGAATTGGAGGAAACAGTTATGTGACCATTATGACGAAGCGTAACGTGTTGCGGATATATCTCAATGTTTTCATGATTGATGATAATTGTAATTGTAATTAAATAAACATTTGACGTTGTTTTGACTTAGTTTGGGCCTGGCTTAATCAGTGTGATTAGACTTTGTGTATTTATACATACTCATAATAAATCGAACCACGGTCTACATTAGATCACTAT
This sequence comes from Acrobasis consociella, assembly GCA_963555685.1. Lineage (NCBI taxonomy): Eukaryota > Metazoa > Arthropoda > Insecta > Lepidoptera > Pyralidae > Acrobasis > Acrobasis consociella. The sequence goes on along the minus strand of OY743122.1, from coordinate 4,633,123 downwards.
AGTATAATGAAATTAAAAGTTGAAAGACCGTTTCATACGATGGATGGTGTGCTGCAGACCGGGCAGTTAGTATAGGAATGACGATTTTTTTACTGTTATTTTATTATCACTACTATAGTGGTCTAGTATAGCCTGTGGTTCGATTTATTACGGGTAGGTATGTCCCTTCCGCGTTGTATATTTAAGCTTTATTTAACAAATAAAAATTATTCAGAAACAATAAGCGAACTTAACGCTATAAGCGTTGTCTTTCAGTCAAACTATAGGTTACACAGATAATGTAATTGCGCTAGATAAAGGGTTATTTTGTTATTAACCTAACCTTCGTTAATATATACATGATTGTTTACAATATTTCCTATATAAACACATACATATATACAACATACTAAACTAATATATAGTTAAAAGGTTTAACAAAATTTACGGTTTTAATCCCGTTATTACAATTTATTAAAAGCCCTAAAACACAACTTTTAAAGCCATTTTAGTACTTCAACGAAACAATTTAACTTACGAATTGATCTAAAAACTTAATTTTATTGCAACTCTAAACAAACAAACATTTAATAGGCCAAATTGAGCAAACAATCAATTATATGAATAGGCTTCAACCTCCACTAGTATACTCGTAAATTCAAGTAAAACTTAAGTAAAATTCAAGTTTGTCTTGCAAACAGACGGCGACGACCACAAAGCTAACTAACAACTTTACAATTGGATTGGAAGCCTGAAACTTTGGCTCTAAGTTTATTCAGAACTAGCTGAAGCCCGCGACTTCGTTCGCGTGCACTTTATGTCTCTGGAAAATGCTCATCAGGCTGAACAACTTTTACTAAGGCGACATTTTTATATCTCTTATAGTTTAGCGAGACCATTATGGTTCTGCATCAGGCGTTTCATTTTCCAAAATCATTTATACCCTATATGTTGCCCAGGCTTAATAGCTATATAACAAAAAAAGTTGCATTCGAATCCGTCCAGTATTTCCGGAGAATAGCGTGTACAAACAGACAAACAGACATACAGACAAACAGACAAACAGACAAACAGACAAATAGACAAACAGACAAACAGACAAACAGACAAACAGACAAACAGACAAACAGACAAACAGACAAACAGACAAACAGACAAACAGACAAACAGACAAACAGACAAACAGACAAACAGACAAACAGACAAACAGACAAAAATACAAACAGACAAACAGACAGACAGACACATTTTTTTTAAAAATCTTACTCTATTACTATGTCTCCATCGCCCCCAATATTTTTTTTGGCAATATATTTAATGTACAGACACACTTTTTTTACTGTTTTATTATATGTATAGATATAGATTTAGTCTTTTGCTTGTTTTAAGCCTAACATTGTTCGGATTCGTTTTAGAGGAAAGTTATAGATTTAGACAGCTTTAATTACTCTTTCTAACTTCTATGATTTATGATCATTAGAAGACTCTTCGCTCTTTAAAGAATGAAGATGTGTGTTTTTCCCTTATGTACGGTCGTACTTTAAAATGAAGACATTCATACAATATAATTAGTATGAGAGATTATGACTCCATGTTTGAAGCGTACCATATATTGCAGATTTACATCGTTTATGCTTCTTTTAAAAAAAACTAGTAGACACATATGTATAACTCATGTAGTATTGTTAAGTATTATCCCATAACAATAAGTATTTTATTTTGTTTTTTGGTACAATAAATTTATTACAAACAAACAAAAGTTAAACTTAATGGTGGCTAACTTAATCTGTGTAATTTGTACTTATCTATGTATCCATATAGCGCCAGTACATTTATACAACGAGTAATTATTTGTACATAGAAGTTCCGAATATTTCCAACCTAACTGACAAACCGATAAATACAGAAAATTAAATAAGATATTGTTGAAACAATACGCATTTCTTATTTAATTTTAACCCACGACAGAAAAAGAGGTGTATTATAAGTTAAACGCCAATATCTGTCTGTGGCATCCTAGCTCTCGAACAGATGGACTAATTTCGATGCAGTATTTTAAACGTGATAGCAAGTTTCCTTGTATTGGTTTTTAATTATGTTTGATGAAAATGGGTTCAGCCGTTCAAAAGTTATTGGGGTGAACGCCAGAAAGTCGGGGATATATTAATTTGCCTGATAAATAAACTTGTTGATTTCATTATCTATTTGACTACCATAGTACTGTGTTAAATGTAACTAATGAAGCTTTTATAAAATGTAGACAAAATAACTACAAATGCTAAACTAGAGATGAACTTTTTAATATTTTATTGCTTTACATTAAGCCAGTTTTTAACGAGCTTTCAAGCGAACTTTTCTACAGTCATTATTTATTTACCCGAGTTTTAAATTTAAAATACATATCTTCCTGTAAAAGCTGTATAGCTGTGTTGAATTATTTATAAGCTCCAGTTTTCAAAATTGTAATGCTAAGGTTGCAACTATGCACTGAAAGAAATACAATGTGAGAGAATTAAAATAAGTAAGTATTTTGAAATTCCATACAGTCCCACTTAATGATAAAAACGGATGACACGGCTGTTGAAGAGTTCCGTAACCGTAATTTTTTTACATGCTTAATTTTTGGTAGTAATAGCGGTATTGTAAATAATTTTTGAACCGATTTCGATCAAACATAGCAAAGAACCATGTCGATCAAGTCAGCTTTCAAACAAAATCAGCCTATTGGTTTAGGTGCTACGATGACATAGATACACACACAGACAGACACGTCCAACTTTTTAAACCCCTTTTTTTGTCGGGTGTTAGAAATAGACCCTGGCTAGCACTTTTAAATAAAATACTGAAAGTATCAACACATTATGTATAATATATAATAAATTTAAAACTATTTGAGAGATTCTGCTTTGACGCTTTGTGACTGTGATAGGCGTTCGTAATAGGGTTTTATTCATATTGCATTGGATCCCGTAAACCAAATTAGTATTAACGTTAAATTTATTTAGTTGTCTTATATTTTTACTTGTAAGCGTTGCCATTAATTTATGAATAAATGTAATAAAAAGTACTTAATTGTAAATAAAATAAGCGAGCTCAAAGTTGTACCCTTTTAGACAAACTTATCTATTACCTAATGCTATAAAGTGTTTGATATGCTTCTGTATAAAAGTCTTTATAGCAAATAAAAGTTTTATGAGCTAATAACAAGCCTCAGGTGTGGTTGTACGCGTTAAGATAGTTTAGTTGTCATAAAACAGTGCTTTTGTGGCACGTTATATAAAGTGAAATGTTATTTAGCAGTAATGTTCTTAGAAATGTTATTTGCATTTCTTAATATCGACTGTTTTATATATTGTGTCGTGACGAAAGAAATAAAGAAGGTATTCTTTAAAAAAAATTGAAGGTTTTACGGCTCTAAGCAGCCAAAGCCCAAAGTCCCAAGACCTAAAGGCCACTTTTAAAGTGATGGTGGGCGATAACGTGGAAAAACTAATCAAAATAGAGATGGGTTGCTAGCCGCATCGCCTAACATGAGAAGCATATTAGAAATACCTTAGTTTTTCTTTTCTCCCAGATCGGAATGGAAAACCATTTATAACCCCCGATAAAAAGGGGTGTTATAAATTTGAAGCTAGTGTTTGTTCGTGTGTTTGTCTGTGGCATCGTAGCGCTAGAATGGATGAGCCGATTTCGATGCGGTGTTTTACGTAACAGCAAATTTACTTACGATGGTTCTTAGCTATGTGTGCGCGTTTTGACCATTGGGTTTTTTTTCTATTTGTCTAGCACAGTGGTTCCCAAACTTATTTTGTCTACTGCCCACTTTGAGAATAAATATTTTTTTAGCGCCCCCATTATTTCACCTATTTAAAAACCAGCCAACTGATACAGGAATGCACAATTCGGGTTATTTACCAAAAACTTGTTAAAACATGATAGATATCTACGAGTACTAATAACTATAAAATGCAGAAGTGTGTCTGTTGCCTTTTTATTTGTTTGTTTGTGTCTACTTTCATTACGAAACGGAGCGACCGATTGACATGATTTTCATTTTTTCTATATTCAATAAAATAGGACAGATATATGAAGTACGCGGAGAGAAATATAGAACCAAGTTTGAGCAATCTTTAAATTCATATTAGTTGATGTTCACAAGTTGTTGTTGAGAGTCGAGAGCTCTTGCAGTCGTTGTTTAAGAGGCCTCCTAGCTAAATAAAGCTCCTAGCAAAAAAAAAAAACATTTTCTTTCTGGGTCTCTTACCGCCCCCCTTGAGACCTGCAGTGCCCACAAGGGGGCGTTATCGCCCACTTTGGGAACCACACGCAAATAAACCTTGTTGATTGATACAATACAATACAATATAAAAAACTTTATTTCACCAATAGAAATTTACAATTTTGGAACTCTTATTAAATAGCAACATGTAGTGGGGTTCAAGAGATACCGTTACCTAATATGTATTTAGTAAGAAAAGCCTGTTATAATGGTTTCGTTTTAAGTATAAGACTTAGGCAGGATCCCTAAAAAAGATTTAGGCTGAATTGTAGATAGTTAGATTCATCATAAACTCAATTAGGCACGTTATTATATTAGTAAGCTAAACTTTCAATGCAATAACAAAGATGACGAAGTTAAATTGGAGGGTCATTGTTTTCTTAAGATATTAATTAAGTTGTATTTTGTTACGTTCGCTTCATCAACCCTTCATTGTTTATTTGAAGCAAAGCTAATAAACTTTTGGACTAGGGAGAACTTGAATAATATTTTACTAGTGACCCCACTCGGCCGTGCGTGGTTTTAGAGTAGAATACCACTCCAAGTCTTCCTGTGGATGTCGTAGAAGAAAAAAAAACTAATCAGTATTATGAATGAGTTACTGTGCAATGAAAACTCTAATCATCATCTTCAGGTTTTTTAGTCTCCACTGCAGGAGCACGACCCCTATCTGTACTGGCCAGAGCAGCCAGAGGACTTGGCCTACACTCCCCTCGCTGGCCAGATGGGTTGGAGAGGTGTCATTGATGTTTAGAAGCTTCTTTTAGCTTGTATTCCCTAAGTCGCCTTTTACAATAATATAATTAGCATATTCAATTTTAAATAAAAGTTCAAGAACATGATTTTTTTGCAAAAAAAATAAAAACTGTTTTTAGTTTTTCTGCCCGATGCAGCACAATTTAAGTATGAAGCGCAAAACGAGTTTCTTTGCTTTAGAAAATTGTTTTCAACCGTTTCAGTTTTCTAATCTTTGACCTGGAAAGTACTTTCCAAGTTTCAATATACGATGTTATGTTTTAAGAATCCAATCTTGTTTACTGACAGTATTGTTAATATTTTATATGAATTCATCTCACGTAAAGTGTACTTTATACTATAGGTAACAAGTTTAGTAGCCAGGCAAATTAAAAAGTCCCAGAATATATATTTATATAAGAAAATTTCCATACGAAAGTGTGCAGCCGCCCGGAAAATTTGTATGGGAAAGTCGAATTTTTTTTGGTTTCTTGAGATGAGATGATTATGAGATTTTGACAAAAAAAAAAACCTACCTTATCTTCGAAAGAGAACGTTAGAGGAGTATATTTAAATTTAAAAAAAAAATGGTTCTTCACACTACTCACTACTTGTATATTCTAAATCTTTTGTTATCAAAGTTATAGCTTAACCATTAAGTTAGAGGGCGCGTAACATAGGTGAATAAATATATTTATAAAAAAAAAACAGGAAAATTGATAACCTCCTCCTTTTTGGTTTCAAAGATAACAAAGGCAAAGCATTCTAAAATTGCCTTTGTTCCGACAAAAATTTCTTTGGCCGATGAAAAACTCAATGCAATTTCAAACGTCCATTTTGAAAAATGTGGCTGTTCTTTTTTTAAAAGAAATTGAAAGTCTTTCCGCATAGCTGTGTAGATTGATGGCGAATTTGTGGGCCCAATTACAATATAAGTTGGCGATGTGGTTACACCTTTTATGTTATAAAACTAATATGACATTTTTATATTGCACAGAGATTATAATGATTATACTTATACAACTTGGAAGGGACATATCCGTAATAAATCAAACCACGGGCTATGCAAAAATAAAAATAACAGTCAAAAAACAAAAAAAAAAGACATTCCCGTTCAAACTGCCCGGACTACTGTACACTTTAGTATGGAAAAATGTTTTTTTTTTGTTCTTTTGTTGTTATTCTAATTTCATCATACTGTAGTTATCTAGCTACAGTAACTGGACGCCTGAGCCGTTCCTTAAAATTTTGAATAACATCATCTTTTACTTTCAAATGATTTATTTAAAATGGGCGCGCCACTGGACCCTGAAAAATTCAGGTATGGCCTTAAATGCATCCAATATAGCTAAGCCAAAATTACTCAACTTTTAACAACTTGGTGTATTCAAAGTCAGCCCTTTGAAGATGACTGATGATGATGATGATCACTGCGGTGCTTTTAGTCGCCATACTAAATATAATAGCACAAACAGCTGTGACTGTTAATGTTATTTTTTGTAAACGCCTCTTATCAAAATCCATTTTTTTAATACCTCTTTCTCTATTACTGGTTCCTTGGTGATAGGTACTATATACTGTACTATATACTATCACGTCTTTATCCCTAATGGGGCAGACAGAGCATTTTGCATTTGCATTTGCATTTTGGGTCTAAATTTAGTAAAAAACAGTCGTCAATAATTTTTGAACTCTCATGAAGGAATTTCCGAACGGACACCATAGATTTTTAGTTTTTTTTTTTTAATATTTCTAAACGTTTACTTCCGTTGTATGACCTGTCGCTCTCTCTCTCTCGACGACGACGCCATTGTACTATATTATGAAAAAGTGTTCCACAATAATTTTAAAAATAAATGAAGATATACGAAGTTTAATGTTATCATTTAGACCCAGTCCTACAGTACCCAGTACTATCACAATTTTTTTTGCTTAATGACTATACTTACTACGTTGAGACATCTTGTTAAATGTTGCGTTCAATGACTTGGATAGTCGTCCTTCAGTCATTTAATTGGAAGCCGGCTTTTACAGAACGGGCTAGGCATACAGTTAGATGGCTGATTTAACTAAATGGCTACGACATATACAAACAATGTTACGCCTGTTCCCACAGAGATCTGTATAATTTAGTTTTAGTTCGTTAGGCAATTTGCCTTGTAGACTTTCATGTTAGGCAATTTGCTGTATAAACGAATTAAAAGTTAGGCACTTTGATCGTGAAGGTTTTTATATGTACTGGTTTTAATTTGAATTTTAATCCCACTGAAATTTTACTTTCCTTCTATAGTTTATTTGGCAGAGACTCAACGTTTTGATATTTGTACGAGATTTACTTAAGGTTTATGGGAAAAAAACCTTCAGGGCGTTGATTCGGCTCCCTCGTTTCTGAACCGCCTCAGGCATGTTCGCTGATACACCAGTTGATGACTTATGTGCTATCATGCCCATGGAAATTTCATAATTGGTGCGCAAAGTACGGGGTAGCAGTAACACAGTCCAGAAGTCCTATTTTTAGTTGAGGGACTTACAGAAACACAAGACGTGTCGTTTTCCAATTGGCCGCTCACGTAAAATACCATTTAGCCGTATCTTTGAAACCGTTGTGTTACGGTGTTAGCAAAAAACAATATTGTTTTATGCAGGAATCTTCTAAAATACTTCTAAGGATTTCTTAAAATTTTACCAGTAATAAAAAAAGCAGCGTGAATCGGAACTGATGCTACATGAAAGGTTTCTTTGATTTATCTACGCTTCAAATGCCGAAATTACAAGTGGTCAAGACCACTCGTTGCAGTTCCTTCACATACGTCCGAGTCAAAAATGCACATTTACATAGAGCGACTGCCGTCTGATCTCCGCAACCTAAAGGGCAAACCAGAATCAATCCTTAAGTAGTTTGATGATCTAACACTAAATGACGTTCGGACCTACAGTTTATACGTGCCTTTCAAACACGGAATCATCTTTCTATTGTGATTCAAGCCTGCAATATCGTAACCAGTCTGGAAAAAACTTTTCACAAAGTATGCTTCCCAGTGGGATTTGAACCTATGACCTCCGGATCACAAAGCGAACGCCTTGACCACTGGACCACGGAGGCGGTCAAGATATCCTTCAAATATTCCATCAACTTTCATTATATTACATACATACATACATACTATCACGTATTTATTCCTAATGGGGCAGACAGAGCATTTTTAAGTTTTGCGGCTTTAAGCATATAGAGTCCAGGGCTGCAAGACGCAAAGGCCACTTTTAGCTTTTAAATAGTGATGGGTTGCTAGCCGCATCGCCTATTAACATGATTCGATTATTTGCCCATTCCCTCGATCGGCTCTTACGATCAGCTGGTACATTCTAAGTTTTTTCTTTTCTCCCAGATCAGAATGGAAGAATTGATTCATTAATATTGCTATGATTATATCGATTAGTTCCCACTAAAGGCCCTACGCCCTACAGGTGCCATACGTAAGTAATGTTTGCTATAAATGTTTTATTAGCCGGCTCATCCTGGGTACGACCGTTTGCATTAGCATGACAAATGAACCTGTGGCCGGCAAAGTAGGTCGCTGGGTCGATGGGGTTATAAACTAACTACTAGATGTGCTACATTTATCTTTTATACTGGTCTAGTTGAAAAAATACTTTAAATGTACCAGCTGCTTCTTTTGGTAAAAACTGATCAATACATGTTAATACGGCTTTCAACCCATAGAAATAGAACTAAGGAGATTCAGTTTCCTTAGTAGCATTAGTATTATAATAATTCCTTTATTTCAGGCAATAGCATAGTACTTACAAATTTTGTACAATGCCAGAGACCCATATTATAAATACCTTATAACTAACATACATAATATATATAATTTATGTCAGTGCAGACGGTCTTAACCCCGTTAAACTTCGTACTCACCCCAAAATTACCACCAGAACATCTCAGAACCACTTTCTCATTCGGGACAGGCGCGAGGACGGGAATAGAGGACGCATATTGCGCGGGACTTTTAGAAGATTCCGTTCTCTGTATATATTTGCTGGGTTATTGTTCATTGGGCACTTAGTTGATTCGTCACCTACTTAAAATTCCATACAAGCTTAGAGCCGTTAGACCCATGCCATGTCTGCCTCATTGGGAATGAAGAAGTAATAGTGTATGAGCAAAATATATTGAGGCATGTGGATTCTAGTCTGGAATACAACAGCTTCTTATTCAGTTACTATGATGGTATGAACATCGTATGAGGCGACAATGTTGGTTTTTATATTAAATTGACCATAGAAGTAAGTTCATAAGAGCAAAAGAGATAGCATCAATTTGACAATGAGACAAGTTTTCATACAAAACATGTCACCCATTGTCACCCTGGCTCGAACATCATTATACGAAAATTTGATTTTCCAAATTGTAAACTGTGTTAATTTATAAGTTATCTTATACTGGAAAGATGGTTTCGTACTGCTTTACCCAAAGTTTGTGTAGTAGGTACAAATACAACCCATAAAAAGGTACACAGAAATATTTCGTTTCTGGTCACATTTTACAATACTCTATATCAAAGTCAAAGTCAAAGTCAAAAATCATATCACTTGATAATTGTCACTTTTTTTCCTTTCGATTTCTTATAAGGTAAATGTTGACGTCAGATCATTTACTTATAGCTAAGTTTACTGCCGCTTCCAAAGCGCAAGTACAGAAGAAATGGTAACAAACTGTACTGCAGCATTTTCTCCCAGTAGAGCTCAGCTGCCGATTTGGCCGAAACCCTCTAGGGTTTAAAGTGCGCTAGCTAGAGTGTAGAGTCAGAATTTCAATAGTTTTCCAAGAAAAATTGCAAATTAAAAAAATATACTATGCCACATCTAGTGTTGTATCCGGGGTCAAGTGCTGCAGGTGTGATACGCGTAACTTACGAGGCCAGTTACAGCGGCTGTTGTTTGCAAAAATACATTTTCACAACTCATAACATAACACTGTGTGTGTGACGCTGAAATTACTTTGCTGTACTGAAAAAGTTCTTTTTAACGTTAGGAGAATTTGTTGATAGAATAGACTTCTTTTTCAAACTAGATTCTCAATTTTCTTTGTTTAATTATAAATAATTTTCATTTACCATAAAATTACATACTCGTGCACAATTTTTTCTAATACCCTAGTGTTGCAAAAAAATACTGAAATAAGTAGATAGAATTTTGTACATTTAAAAATTGTTAGCGTCCCCTAATGTACGCATAATATGTATAACAGAACTCTATTGTTTGTGAACAAGATTGAATTGAAAGTATACGGGTATTATAACGATTTTACTAACAAGGTACGAGTGATGAAAACAATAGAACTTAAAAAACATCAACAAGGAAAACAAATGAAAATGGAAAATGCCACATCCAGTATTGTATCCGGGGTCAAGTGCTGCAGGTGCGATACGCGTAACTTACGAGGCCAGTTACAGCGGCTGTTGTTTGCAAAAATACATTTTCACAACTCATACCACTGTGTGTGTGAGTGTGAATTACGCTAAATTGCTATGCTGTACTGAAAGTTCTTTTTAATGTTAGGAGAATTTTTAAATAGAATATGCTGCTTTTTAAAACTAGATTCTCAATTTTCTTTGTTAATAATTTAGTTGGTTATTTATTTTTAAGTTATAAATTTTATAAATTGTAAATAAACTATAGGTAGGTTATTTGTTTTTAAGTTATAAATTGTAAATTAACTATTTTATGTATTTTTGTAATTTGTATTATTTAAAACATAAAATAATCTTCATATAGACTTACAAATCACAAGTTTTTTTGTCTGGCAAATAAAAAACCCCCGACTTTCAAGTAATTCCCCCATAACTTATGAACAGCTGAACCGATTTCCATCAAACACATAGCTAATAAGAACCACTGCAAGGAAACTTGCTTTATGTAAAGTTCGAAATCAGTCCATCTGTTCGGGAGCTACGATGCCACAAATAGACGTACAGACAGACATTGGCGTCAAACACACCCCTTTTTTGTCTGGGGTTTAAAGCAATGACTGTTTTTCTTTTTATTACTGACTAGCTCATGCCTGCGACTTCGTTTGCGTGGACAAAAGTGCTCACCAGGTTAAAAATCTTTTTATAAGGCGTTATTTTTATATTTTATATAGTTTAGCTAGACCATTATGGTTCTACATCAAGTGTTCCATTTTCCAAAATAATTATACCAAAATAATATGTTGCCCAGGCTTAACAGCTGTATAGTAAAAAAGTTTCATTTGAATCCGTTCAGTATTTTTAGAGATTAGCGTGTACAAACAGATAAACAAACAAACAGACTTTTTTTTAATTCTTACTGTACTACTATGTCTCCATCGCCCCAAATATTTTTTTTAGAAATATATTTAATGTACCGGAACATTTTTTTACTGGTTTATTATACGTATAGATATAAAAGTGGAAAATGTGATTTTGATAAATTTTCCTCACTGAAACGAAACATTTATACAATATCTTTCCATAATTTTTACTCCAAGTTTCATCTGATATGATAAAATGTAATAAAAAAGATGGATTTAAAAGTAACAATGTACCTCTGACCTTTTAAAAGAATATAGAACATGGAAACATGGAAAGCTTTATGAAAATTTAAGAGAATATAAAACACACTTAAGGCGAAATGGCAGCAGAAGTGGCGCTCTCATTTGAAATAAGTATTTTTAGTCTTAGTAATAGGGTCCCGTTTTTACCCTTTGGTAAAAACGGGACCCTATTACTAAGACTTCGCTGTCGGTCCAGCTGTCCGTTTGGCCGTCTGGCCGTCTGTCCGTCTGTCTGTCACCAGGCTATATCTCAAGAACCGTGATAGCTAGACAGTTAAAATTTTCACAAATTATTTATTTCTGTTGCCGCTATAACAACAAATACTAAAAACAAAATAAAATAAATATTTAAGGGGGGCTCCCATACAAAAAACTTGATTTTTATAGATAATAGTACGGAACCCTTGGTGCGCGAGTCCGACTCGCACTTGGACGGTTATTTTTAAAGTAAATGAGATAATAATAAAAAAATTGACTTCCAACAATTTGTGGTAAGATCTTTAAATTATTTTATGAATAATCTTTAAAAAAGTATTATTGATAATCCATCTAGCTTTAAAACGAGTTTTCGTCAAGAGGCCGCTTTTGGCGAAAACTCATTTTAAACCTAGATAGTCCAACGCAATTACTTTCGAAGGTTATTCATGAAATAATTTCAAAGTCTTACTACAAATTGTTGAATGTCAAATTTATTTATATAACAATTTATTTCAAATGAGGATGCCAATTCTGCTACCATCATCATCAGGTCTTTTTAGTCTCCACTAAAGGAGCACGACCCTCTCTGCGCTAAGGGCCACACTTGAACAGAGCAGCTGAAGGATTTGGCCTACACTCTCCACGCTGACCAGACGTGTTGGAGAGGTCCTACTGATGTTTATAAGCTTTGTTTAGCTTTATTAATTTCAAAACACGGGTAACTGACGTATAGAGTCCGCTACTGCCGACATGTTTCGACCTCATCTGGAGGTCTTCATCAGGGCGAATGTGCCGAGAGGCCCGTACACCGCACCGGCTCGCGACACACTGATGTCAGTCGCGGGAGGCGCGGAGCGCGCAGGCAGCGCGGGCGATCGCCCTCTGTGCCCGCAGCGACAGTTCGGTAGATGGTGGTTGCTGCTGGATAGTTGCGTCAAGGACTCCCGTGGATGTACTGGGAGCAGTTATTTCTACTTCATCATCTTCTGCGGCTGGTTTTTGTTTAGCTTGTACAATTCTGCTAACACTTCGCCTTAAATCAAAGTTCAAAGCGTTGGTGTAAAACGAACACCTCCGTGTTTTCGTATCAACTTGTTGCCTTGAAAAACGGACGTTCTACCTTTACATATTCCAAGAATGCCAGGCAAGGCCATGGTAGACACGCAATGAACGTAGGAATTTAGTAAAAAGACATTAAACCTACTTTAACAACTTTAAATGCAAACAGGTTGGCTCTCGTACGTGTTTTCTGTAACCTTGAACTCTTATAATGCCAAGGTCATCATATCACTTTGGTGAAACTAAAGTTTTTTTTTTTAAATATGGAAACACTTTATGCAACCGACGCGGTTCAAGCTATTTATGAAAAACCTAATTTGCCCAACAAAATTAGGTTTAGGGCGTTTAGGTTGAGGTTGTTTTAGCATTTAGGTTGAGCGTCAACACGCGACGCGACGTGTTTAGTCTATCTTTGTCACAAATTCTTCATGGGACAAGGACACGGCTTCACGCCACGTATTCTGCCATCTCTTTCGCACGTAGAGAGTGACAGAGATAACTAAACACGTTGCGTAGTCCCGCCTAACGCAGCGTACTTAAAACGCTTTATATCCATCTGTGGTCCCCTTAAAATGTCGATGATGATGTTGTCCCTAGTTTAAACTATGGAATAATTTTATTTTTTTTAAATATATAGGGACAAATTACACTGATTGAGCTAGCCCCAAAGTAAGTTCGAGACTTGTGTTATGGGATACTAACTCAACGATACTATATTTTATAACAAATACATATATAGATAAACATCCAAGACCCAGGACAATTTGAAAAAGGCCATTTTCCAACTTGCCCTGACCGGGGATCGAACCCGGGACCTCTGGGTGGCGGACTAGCATGGTGACCACTACGCCACGGAGGTCGTCAACCATAAAAAATAACATCAATCCATAACTTCGCGGGAGAAAATTCTGCTGAAACACTTGATTCGCAGTCGCTGACATGAACCGGGATGATAAAAGATTGCATTTATATACGCCGTCGAAGTGATCAAAGTTTTTACCAACGTTGCAATTTTCGTAGCTATTTCGTAGACTTATGTCTACGACATTGTATAATGCTATGAGTACGGCCTACGATCTAGAGCTACGGTGCTACGGAAAAAATCAATGGTTGTATAAAAACTATCAGAGCTAAGTAAGGTTTACAAATTAAAAAGTTATAGTCAACCAAGTAATTGACCGAGCGAGCGAAGCGAGCGAAGCGTCTCAGTTTCCAGATTAGCCAAAAATTCTTTTGTCCGTCTGTCTGTCTGTCTGTTCTCGCCTACAGGTCGCATTACTTAACCGATTCTCATGAAAATTTTGTAAGCAGGTTCAGCAACTAAATAGAATTTTTTTGTCAAGCCAAATATGGGGGTTTAAATTTTTTAAACTGTCCTATATCCGCCATTCCAAAATATTTTCAAAAATGTCATAAGACTTTTTTGTTACCATTATAAAAACGATTTTTTTTATTTGAACTACTTTTTTGTCTTAACAACTTTTTTATACGTTATACTTAAACGGGTATAAAAGGTGACTCGCGAAGTCTAGCTGACTAAGCCATTATGGATATACAATACAAATCTTTTTACAAAATATACTGAAACTATTTAAGGGTGAATTCAGTCCGGGTTACTGAACAACTTTCTTAAAAATACATTATCTCTCCTGGGGTCCACGAAGTAATTTCTCTGAATAACTATTATGGTTATTATTTTAAGTTTCATAAGTAGTTCTATAATTTTTATCATATTTAACCGACTTTTAAAAAAGGGTTTTGCTTATTTTACGATTACTTTTTTTCAGTTTTTGCTTATTTTGATTGATTGTTGGCTTGTTTATTAAATTTAGCAATTTTGTTGAGCGAACTTTCGTTCAATCGCAATCGCTGCTTGTCTGTGCTTCTGTAGTAGTATTGATAATTATGCTACGAACTAACAAGAAATCAGCGGCAACCAAAGCCCGCGAAGTAGCTTTACGAAGAGAGTAAGAAACCAATGAACAGCGGCATAGAGTAGATAGATTTAAACGAAAACCCATTAATAGTTTTCTGTTTTTTCCAACAACGAGCTGACTTTGTCATTTGAAAAATGATGGGTCATTTTTCGGTAAAAGACTACTGGTACAGAACTGAATTTCAGCATCACGGTAGACCTCATATCCATAAGATTGTATGGTTGGAAGGTGCTCCTGACATTTCAGAGCTAGATGGAAAGTCATTTGAAAGAAAGGGCTGTGATTGGCAACTGTTTTGGAAATTTGGTCAAAACCATGAATCCGCATATCGGTAAACCTGCACCGGTAATTCATCCAAATCAGTTACATTATTCTGAAATAATAATCGCGAGGTCTAAGTTCGTGGCAAACTACTAGTAAAATGTACTCGGGAAATGAAATTCAATTTTAGTCCCAAAGTCGGCATACGCAACTACAGAACTCTACACTGCACGTGTCTGGACACGCACATGGCTGATTATTAACAAAATAGCTAAAGATAATAATATATATGTGAAATCTGAGCCATCACGTCCCTTTATTAAACTGTACGTGGGTGTATACCACATTTGACCTTTCAGTCAGAACTGACTCACCTCGTACGTAATATAAACAAGCTACGAAAATTAGATTTATCTTTCATTGATAAGTTGTAACACATAGACAACGTAGGAGGAAAATTGTTCTCTTCATTTATCTTCGTACAATCAACACAACGGTACATCAAATTGTATTTCAGAGTGAAGAGCTTTATCACTGCGCCTTAGAGCAGCCTTATTCCAATAAAAGCTTGTAATAAACGAAGTAAAGGTTCAAAGAAGTAAAAGTCAGTTACGGCGTATTTATTTTGTCTTAAAATAAAACGGACGTTTATTGAGATTAGATTGTTCTTTACTCGACTGCGTAGTCGTACGGGTTGTATGTTTTGAGCCCTTCATGTGAATAATTTCATTTAAGTCATTGTCAAACGTAAAATTATAAAGAAAATCCTGACATGCCTACCCATTGCCATATATAAACATAATTATTTATCTTCCTTGTCACTACATGGCGCTTTATGGTAATAATTAAAACATCAAATCTTTTATTACTCATATTTATATAAAGTAGTACTCTAACTACTTAAATATGACATAAACAAAACGCAATAAATATTTTTAAAGTATATTCAAAACTTTCACTGTCGCTTCTCTGCTAGTTGTGTGTGCTGCCATCTCTGTGTGCTTACCGTCAACTCCAGTTTTGCTTACTTACGGGCCTTCCAATAGATTCTATGGCGTTGGGTATCTGTTACGTTAGTTATAAAAGTAATGAAGACGTCTGTTGGTCAGAGCATGGTCATATCAAGACCAAGGTCACTGGTTCAAATCCAACTCACGTATTTATTTAACATTTCTTATTACTATTTAGTACTAAATCTTAAATGCCTAAATACCGTATAAAATAATGAAAAAATGGTTAGTCTCTCTCTTAATCTCTTATCGAGTGTGTAAAAGCTCAAAAACTCCAAATGTTCAGTAACTAAACCTTTACAGGCACTTTTAAACGTCTATAAGTGTAATTTACACTACGTGCAATGTATATTAAAAATGAAATTATTTTGTTAAACAAAAACTACCGATACCGGTGCTTCACAATGACCACCGCTAAAAAGAAACGCCGAAAGGAACAGTATGGTCGTCTACTCGCCAGAAGAACTTTGTCATATTATAATTAGGTACTTTCCTGGGTCAAAAATAAATTATTTGGCATTGTTAAGTTAATAAAACGTCACAAAATTATGTCACTTGTCTTTTAACATATCTATTTTAATGTGATTTTAAATTTATTATTGCATAAAAACTGATAATAAGAGCGCTATTTGATTCCAAAAAACTGTGACGTCATCTGCCTGTATTTCATACAAAATTCCATAGAAAATGTTTGTTTTGACGTTTAGAAAACAGTATCTGATTTGACTTGTTGGAAAATAGCCAATTGTGTCTGTTATAATAATTACTTATAATATAATACAATGTTGATACATTATAACAATTGCTAACACAAATTAGATAGTGGAAATTTTTCGAGCTATATAAAGGAATCTGACACAACTCAATGACTGTCATCTAAGTAGAACAATATTTTTTCAGTTAAATAGACCAAGATTTTAAAAACAGTCATTATTACACACTTACTTTTTATTTCCTTGGTTAGTAATTGGTTTTAATGATCTTATTGGGTTAGCAACTAAATCCAAGTTTTCCTGTTTAAATTGTATATATTTAAAATCGGTATATCTCATTTCACCGCCAGACAACTGTGTTCCAGAATCTTTATAAACATTTTTAACATGGACCTTCATAGAAAAGACAAGCAATTTGTTTTTAGTACGCCGTAATTGTAATTAGAAAGCTGATATAATGGAATGTCTGCTTTATTGCCAGCGGCATAACGTATATTTTTAATTAACCGAGGGCAAAGTACGTAATTTTGTTTAATTAAATAATGGAATATTAAATCAGGGGAGGCCACTATGATCAGAAAAGATATGAAGTACAGATGCGAGACTTCATACATTTTTCGGCGGTTATGACGCACATCCCGTAGTTCGTATAGTGTTACAGACTTTTTGGAACGAAGTTCCTCATCGCTCGCAAAGGGGGCTAGACGAAAAAAATTAAGACCAAAAGTTGTAACGACACTTTTTGCTATACGAGTAGTTGTAAGCCGTGCGGCGTGCGCGTGTTTCTCTGTCTGTCTCTCTCTCTCGAACTTTGTTCCATCCGGGTGTCCCTTGACACTTCTCAAGTTTTTTATTCATTTAGACATATAGCCAAGGTTCTTAGGACTAAGAAGCTATTAAGTACGCTTAACAAGATGATAATTATCAAGACATTATACCCAATAATGCAATTTTGCAATTTTTCATTGTAATTTTGCAATATTTGCAAACTTCATTGCACTCGCAAATCAACTAAAAGTGCATACTTACTTATTTGCAATATAAAACATATAAATAAACAAATGAAATAAAAAAAAAAAGTTTCAAAGTATGTAAAAACCCGGATAGTATATTTGGCACACCTAATTTATTTGGTTTACTATTTGGTATTCAATATAGAAGTAGCGATTGATCCTTTTTTATGTTCGTTAACTCCTTCGCAAGCATAACATGTTATAATGTATCAACATTGTATCATACTGTACTTTATAACGTGTAAAAGTGCCTGTAGAGGTCAGTTACTTAATAAACATTTTTCAATTTTTAGAACTTTGTACTTTTATTATTTTGTGAAATGATGTAGGAAGGTTTTTGATAAAATATATTATAAAGCGAATGTGGAATTTAGATATGTTTATGCGGCCGTACAATAAGTATAAATATGGAACCCATGCTCATTTTCTTGTACCGAAGATATTCCGGGGAAAAAAATTTACAAAATAAAGTCTAACATGATCAACCTTTCTTTTTAAATACTTATTTATTTTAATTAAATTATTTATTGTTAAGTGAATATACAACTTAATATTCTGTGATTATTTTAAATGTCACACAAAAAATGGCAAAAAAATATAGCGTTTGTTGTATGGGAGCCCCTTTAAAATATTTATTTTATTCCGTTTTAATTATTTGTTGTTACGAGTATAGTGGCAACAGAAATACATTATGTGTTAAAAAACTCAACTGTCTAGCTACCACAGTTCATTAGATATACAGCCTGGTGGCGGACAGACGGACTGACGAGTCAGACGGTCTTAGAAATAGGATCCCGTTTGTATCCCTTTAATTAAGGAACCCTTAAAAACACCATATATACCACTCGTGATGTAAACAAAAATATATTACCGACATAGAACCCGTACAAAGGGCTGTAACAAAGTGAAATATTAATGAAGCGGGCCAGCCTTGATGAAGCCTAAATTAGATTCGCCAAACATTTATTTACAGCGGGCGTAAAACTGAAAGGCCACCTGTTCAACGTGCGCTGGAATTTCTAATCTCCCACGGGGGTATTTGCATATTTTTACAGCCTTTTTTGTGCCTGAAAAAATTGAAACACTGAAAAAAAGAAGGGCAATTGATTCCTGGGAGCATTTAGCATTAATATGTTATATTGTATGAACCTTTCTATGAAAGCTTCCATGCTGGTCTGGGAGAGAAAAAAACAAAAATTATACAGGCTGCTTCTCTTCCCGCGCTACTGTAAAGCTGATCGGGGGCGAAAATGCGACATGTTAGGCGATGCGGCTAGCAAATTATCACTAATTGGAACGAAGTTCTTTATCGCGCGTTGCGAAGGGAGACTAGATGGAAAAAATTAAGACCAAAAGTTGTAACGACACTTTTTGCTGTAGTTGTAAGCCGTGCGGCGTGCGCGTGTTTCTCTATCTGTCTCTCTCTCTCCTAATTAATCGAGGAACTTCGTTCCATCCGGGTGTTCCTTGACACCTCTCAAGTTTTTTTGTTTCACTTTTCCGTCTTCTCGCTCACAATCCTCATTATCTCCGAAAACTGTCACCGGCTATATAAGTAGTATTTATGTAGTTTATGTATGGTTTATTTATGAATTATTATTTATGTATATGTATTTGTAGGTTTATCCACGATATATATTATACGACTATATGTACTTACTTAATAATTATAAGTTTACTCCTTTCTTTTTGTCTTTTTTAGTTAGTTGCTGTTGTAGGTACTTACCCCAAAAGATTACTTTCTCAGCATCACCTGTTGGTTGACTGGTAGAAAAGGCTCCTGGCCCTAAGTCCGCCATTTACATGTATATTGTAATGAAGTTAAATAAATAAAAAATAAATAAATAAATCCTAAATGTGGCCTTTGAGTCTTGCGGCCGGACTCTTCCTGCTTAAAGAGCCGTTAGAAGCATTCCTTACATTGCATAACATAAAAAAATATCAATAACATACTACAACGTTAATCGCATGTTTATTCTGAATTCACCAAAGAATGAGACTATTTTGAAACAATAAAAATTAAAAATATATATATACAGTCGATTTTACAAATTAATATATACTAAACTAAACTATATTAAACTATAAATAAACGTTAAATATATAAGCTATAATGATTATATATAAATTAAAACTAAATTATGTAAAAACTAAATAGAATCAAAAATTCCGCCTCGGATAGTACCTGGTTAATTACTTGAAAGAAAATGAGAGATATCATTTAAAAGTTTGGATTGACCAAGCCCCAGTTAACCCTTCAAACTATTTTATGAACTACTGGTTACAGTTTAAAGAACGTGAAGCTTTTCTTAGCATTTATGCGAAAAACGGCCACTTTGACTCCGCGGTGTATTCGTTACAAGGCTAGACCGCCAATCCGGGAGTTCTGGGTTTTATCTCCAGCCAGGGCAAGTTGGAAAATTACCTTTTTCAAATTGTCCTGGGTCTTGGGTAATTATCTACCTATCATCATCAGGTCTTTTTGTCTCCACTGCAGGAGCACGACCCTCTTTGTACTACCAGAGCCATACTTGGCCAGAGCAGCCAAAAGACTTGGCCTACACTCTCCTCGCTGGCCAGACGGGTTGGAGAGGTATCATTGATGTTTATAATCTTTGTTTAGCTTTTATTTCCTAAGTCGCCTTCTACGCCATCCACGGGAGGACTTGGAGTGGTCCTATTCTACGAGTTAGTAACGAGTTAGTATCCCATAACATTAAATTAAAACTTTCTTTGGGCTAGCTCAATCAGTGTAATTTGTCCCTTTATATTTATTTATTTTATTATTTTAGTTTCCTTTCAAATAATTTATTTCAAATGGAGGCAGCACTGGACAACGAATAATGCATGTATCTCCTTGTATGTTAAAACTTTTTAAATGGCGACTACACGAGACTCACTCTCTCGAGAACGCATCTTGACCTAAGCCGACAGTTATTAATAGAACCGTGGATGTACGTTTTTGGTTGGGTTTTTTCGGACTCTCTAATTTTCGGGATAACGTCGAAGAAAGATTTTGCTAGTCACTTCTTTAGATCACTACTTTGAGCATAGTCTGGACACGCACTTGGCCGTTTCTTTTGACTTAATATACTAATAATTGTGCTGTAGATGAGTTCATAAGATATGGATTTTTCTTTATCACTTTGTATGACTTTTCTTCACTATAATGAGTACCTGCCTATTTGCTAAAGATAGAACGTACTAAGCTGAGTTTCGCGAAGGCGTATTTAAAAAATCTGACTCTCAATTACACCAATTAAAACCTCCATGTAGTCAAGAACCCGCGATCCCTCATTATAAACATTCCAGCTTTAAGCTATAAGCTCGAATACCAATAAGCTTGTAACAGCTTTGTCTAGACAGCTTTCGCCGCGAACTTATGTAATTGCTTGTCTGAGCTATTGCACTTCCAATACGAACTTTAACTAAATTCCTTAAGTTAGATGTTTCAAGTTTCATAAAAGATGTCAGTGTCGCAGATGTAAATAAGTACTTTTTCTTTTATTTCTGAGTATTTATGTATTTGTCAGTATTGCAGCTTGCAAACAATCTATTTTGGTAAGTATAGAGTTAAGTTTGAAAGATAACTTTTTGTTTTTTTTTTTTCTGTAAATCTCTTTTCCAAATTGTTTTCATCGAGCAAAGCTCGCTCGCCATTCTTAAAAAAAAGACTAACCAAGCTATGACAAAAACTAACACTTTCGATTTCGAAGCTTTTGCGCGCCCGGAAAATCCTAGAAACAAATCCTTCCTTAGAGACATACAAAACGGATCCATAATTAATTCAGTTGTACCAGAGAAAAAGCACGTAGGGGCTCCGAAATAAATTGGAGGTTTATGGGCTTAATGGTGTAAAACCGTCGATATTGAACGATCTTTTTCCACGCTTCAAATCTGTATTATTTTTAGCCACTTTTAGAAGATTTAGCACGATTGATATTCATTCGTTTTTCTTGTTTCCATGCAAAAGTTGGTACCGTTGTCTGACCCAGTTATTCCTATGGCAACTACGTCCCTAAGGTGAACTGCAGTATCGTGCAATTTATAAAGACACATACCGTCTATTATATAAAGCAGACTAACTTTGTTACTAGGTTTAAACCATTATCCGACCAAACCAAGTGGACATTTTCAGATGAGACATTGGCATATTACTAGATGTCAACTTGATTTGGTCGGATAATGGTTTAAACCTAGTAACAAAGTTGGTCTGCGTTATGTAATAAGACTGAATGAATTAGTCTACCCTGTGCCATCCGAATAATGTCGGATACTTGCGAGAAACGTATTTTTTACGATAAGAAATGGATGAAACATAGATACTTAAAAAATATGAATGTATTTTCCGTTAATAGCAGCGATATCGTAAAAATCTGCACCAGTCTTACACTTTAACATAATAAGTTTATCTGCTAGGCAAATTAAAAAACACTTCGACTATCAAGAACGCTATCTAGTGATGAGAGCGGAAATACCGATATGACTTGATATCCGCAGCGCCATTTATTATTTGCTGGAGAAAACCTTTGACTTTTAAGCGTTAACCCCTAGTAACTTTTAAACGGCTAAACAGATTTTCATCACAAATAGCTAAGAAACACGGCAAGGGAACTTGCTTTGTCTTTTAAGTATAATAATTTAATCTTTAATTAACAACTAAATTAAAAACTAAATTAAAAACTAAATTAAAATCTAAATTATACTCTAAATTAAACTAAACAAATAAAAAATTAAAAAAATAAAATTCATATCCAATCAATTATATTCTATTTTTTCAGATAACTAAGATCCAATTTGTTATCAAATTAGTCCATCCTTTAGAGCGCTAGGATAACATAGACAGACAGACAGACAAAAATTTGCTATAAAATTTTAACACCTTAAAATATAACTTATGAGAAAATTATAAAAAAAAAAATATCAACTCTCGATATCTCTAAATACAAGAATATAAAATAAACATTATAGTACAAAATGGTGCATTGTCTACGAGTTAACGTGCACAATAATTTTTCATAAGTAGACACAAATATTACCTAAATTAAACGGTTTCATATCGTAAAAAATACGTTTCTCGCAAGTACCCGACATTATATTCGGATGGCACAGGGTAGACTAATTCTATCCGTCTTATTACAAAACGCAGACCAACTTTGTTACTAGGTTTAAACCACTATCCGATCAAATCAAGTTGACATCTAGTAATATGCCATTGTCTCATCTAAAAATGTCACGTCTCACATCCAAAACAAAACTTATAACAATAAAAAATATTGTAGTGTTGTGTGTATTGTATTATAGGTTACTGGTAGAAAAGGCCTTGGGCCTCTAAGTCCGTTTGTTACATTTTTCTAATAAAGTTTTTCATAAATCTTCTTCTTCTTATTGTGTGTTTTAGTGACTAACAGAGTCAGAGTTTTAAACCGCCTTAAAGGCCTCTAACATGGTTTTAGGTAACGACCAATGTCAAAGACAGTGACCGAGACCGACGGCTTAACGTACGGCTTGAAGCACGGATCATCTTACTTATCAGACAATCAGGTGATCAGCCTACAATGTCCTAACCAAACTAGGACAACAACATAAAGTCGTTGCCCCCGCCGGGAATCGAACCCGCGACCTCCGGGTATGAGCCGAACGCTCTAACCAATACACCACGGAGGCAGTTTAATAATAAATAAAGTTAATAAAAATCCAAGCACAAATAAAGTTCGGACAAAATTATTAGCCGACATTTTTAATTGGACTTCGCGAAGGCGTATTCAAAAAGTTGGACCCAGTTAGACCAATTAAAACCTCCATCTGTACTGTCGAGTTAGCGAGTAAACAGCTCCGAAGATTTTCCGGGAAGCCTCATATTACCGCCTTCGAGCTATTCCTCGAAAGCCTTCAAGAATCACTCGTTGTAAATAGATATAAATAAGTTATTTCTGTAATCGCTTTGATGTTTTATAGAAATTAATTAGATTAATTTGTTTGTTTTCATAATTTAAAAATATCTAAATGTTTGTTTGTTGTTTTATGTTCTGCGTTAATATTATACATGTCCATACATACATATGACTATATTATATTATAATTTTGGGTCTTGTGGCTTTAAGGCTAGATACACTGTAGGTTCATAAAAAGAGCTGGCAAACTATCGCCACTTATAGAAGTTTGTGGTTGTACTTGTAAAACTAGAGCAGCCGTGACGTCATGCTAAATTTATATGCGCTATATCTTTGTAATTTTTGATTTCTCAGAGAAAAGAAAAATTCGTGCACAATATTTTTTAATAATCTAACCGATGGACCAAAAAAAATTTTTAAAGATATCTCACGCAATAGTTTAGTCGCAAAAAAATACTCCTACTTTACTTGTATGAGAGCTGACCTACAATTTTATTTTAATGATTTTACTTTACCACTTTTTGGCATGATAATATGCATACATATCCAAATTACAGCTCTCTAGTACGTATAGCCGCTGAGTAAAACCGCGGACGGACAGACAGACAGACAGAAAAGACATGGCGAAACTAGAGTTCCTTGTTTACTACGGAACCCTATAAAGGTAGTACTTTCAAAGAGAATTCAAATACTACGTGCTACTTTGTGTCTAACTAGCTGTACCCGCGGGCTTCGCTCGCCGTAAGAATTTCGAGATAAAGAGTACTCTATGTCTTTCCCCGAGTCTCAAACTAAATCCATCCATACCAAATTTCATCCAAATCGGTTCAGTAGTTTAAGCGTGAAGAGGTAATAAAGAAATATACAAACTCACTTTCGCATTTATAATATTAGTAGGAAGTAGAATAGGATAGTAGATACGCGTAGGTGCTACGAAATGCGTAACCATAGTGCTACCACAGGTATGGCACTTCATACAAACGGAGCAGCATATATACCTAGTACTACTACAAACGAAACAATCCGTCCGTGCACACGTCAAATGTGTGAGTTAAACTATCAGGGTCGCCACCACAGAATTTGTTGCTTTGTTTACCTGTTTTCATCACTCGGAAATCCATAAAATTTTCGTTATTTATTGTTTTCCGTGGATAAACAATGATAATGTGCGCAGTTTCTCACCATTATAATTCAATAATCCTAAGTGACTCGCGTAATGTCAACGTGCGACTACCAATAACCCTGTTTTACTGGCGCTTACACCTCACAATAACGGGGTAAGGGTTGCGGGGACACCAGATTGCAAGGGACGGTGCGAGTTTGTGGTGCTACGAAACGCACCTGCGCACCTACGGTAGTAGTACGAAATCGCATGTATATAGGTGCTACGAAATGTGTAGAGTTAGTAATTAGTATGTAGATATTCGTAGTCAAAACGTGGTATACAGTATACTCCTCGGTTTACGTTTCCAAGCAAAATATTCTCAGTTAAATATTTCGTCATTGGTCTCACAATGTCACAATGAATAATAAATAATAATAAAATAAATATATAGGGACAAATTACACTGATTGAGCTAGCCCTAAAGTAAGTTCGAGACTTGTGTTATGACTATTTACATTGATTCACTTTATTGATGATTACAATATGCTTCCCCATTTTGCTTTGCTTGCCACTTTGCTGAGAACTTTTTATATATTTGTCTATCCACTTTAAAATAACTCACGTTGGAGTGTGCGTGGTACTACCAACAAAGTCAAGAAGTTGCGTGTCTAGACTAACTTCCACCGGCATCTGTAGATACAGAATCCATTCTTCAGCATAATCTTGTTTCTGGTTCACGTGAACTGATCAATTAGTTGCAAATGTTGCTATTACACCCACACTACTTCAAGACTTGGCCCAAACAAGTAAAAAAGCTTTGTTTTCAAAGGTTTAGAATATTACGTAAATAGCATAAGAATCAGCGACAGGAATACCGATATTTTGTATTGATATATCGATATCTTTCATCAGAAGTTCCATTTTTAAAGTCATTTATACCCTTTATACCTATATATTTTGCCGCTTAACAGCTATATAACAAAAAAAGTTTCATCCGTCCAGTATTTCCGGAGATTAGCGAGTACAAACAGACAAACAGAGAGACATACTCTATTACTATGTCTCCATCGTCCCGAATATTTGTTTTGGAAATATATTTAATGTACAGTCACACTTTTTTTACTGTTTCATTATATGTATAGATAATAATGGTACGGAAACATTTCGCGCGAGTCCGACACTGACTCGGACTTCACCGATTTTTTGTATACAACCAAGTTCCATAGTGGTCAGCAAACATCCAGAGGAGTGCATGCACCAAAACATTTACTTTCCTCATCTGTATGCATGCAGAGTTCAAATATGAATATTAGAGAGTACACACTCGAAATTCTAGACGCTCCCGACTCAGGACTAGAGTTTGTGCGCAAAAGATAGTAAATATACATTATTAAACGCTTCCAGAATTTACCCGCTGTTTATTGTGCCTTGTAAAGTGGCTGGAACTGAGCTAGACGCTCGTTATATAGTAGATATATAGGACTAAAGTGTTATAATACGGTAGTAGAGGTGCTTAGAGTAAGCTTAAACATGTGCTTGTTTTGAGGAGTTTATGTGCCTAAGTATTTAAGTACTAAGGGCTCATACAGACCAGCGACATTATACCGCCGACACACGACGTCACAAACGGTCGCATGATACATGTCAATCTATCACAAACTGTAAAATAAAGACTAGAAACAACTTTTCATACATTATGCTTCCCAGTGGGATTTGTCCCCACGACCTCCGGATAAGTAAGTAAATAAAGTAAGTCCGATAAGTAAGATGATCCGTGCTTCGGAGGGCGCGTTAAGCCGTCGGTCCCGGTTACTGTCTTTGACATTGGTCGTTACCTAAAACCATGTCAGAGGCCTTTAAGGCGGTTTAAAAACTCTGACACTAGTGTTAGTCACTAACACACACGTGAAGAAGAAGAAGACCTCCGCATTACAAGCCAAACGCCTTGACCAAATGGACCACGAAGACAGTGGTTGTATAAGAACTAAGTATCACTAGACTAAATTTCTTTTTAATCGATGTGTAGCCTATACATTCTACATTTTTTCTTTTCTCACAAACCATTTTTGAAGTTTGTAAAGTCAAGTAAATTGCGACCATTTTGGCAAAACTACGAGCATCAAACAAAGTTACCAAAAATCAACAGTCGTTAAGGACGAGTGCTAAAGAACGCTACGATCTAAGTTCAGGCAAACATCAAAATGAACGTCTGGAGCAATAAACAGCCTAAGTTAAATGACTTGGTCGTTTGCACTTGATATATTTGCTTGGGCACAGTTAATGGTGGTGAATCCCAAAAGTTTTTTACTTCATTGATATAAATACAAAATAAAGGCCTCCCAGTAACATAAAACTAAAGGTTTTATACTGATATAGGTAGTTTATTTGTTGAATTGGTGTGTACGCCGTCGGGGCGCCCCAAAAATGCCACTCCTTTGAAAAAGCCGATGCCGCTTTGTCTGCACGATTACGGAGTGACAACCAATTGACCGAATGGTGTATATTGTAATTTAGTCAGATTATCATGTCCTCGTTTCTTGAAATTTTGTCTCTATATCTATCTAACTCAAGTACTAAAGTAAGTAGGTACGCGTGTTTTAATAAGCCGGCTATAGTTTTAATAATTACATTTTTTATTAGCTTTTCGGACGTTTTCGTGCAGCTGTTGAGGTAGGCTAAATAACATGTCCAGTTGAGAAAATGGGTAAGTTATTTCAGTCTGTACATAAGGGAAACGCGAAAAAATATGTGGGCGGCCATCTTGGATCCAAAATCTTATGCAGTTTCGAGTTTCATGGGATGCTTTACCCCAAATTCAAAATTTCAGACCCTACGAAGTCCCAGTGAGACGTTATAATGAAATAAGTTAAATTTTCTAAAATCCAGACGCCATCTTGGATTCCAAAATATGACAAATTTGGATTTTTCAGCCAAATCGAAAGCAGTTGACATTCGGGGGCCAAATATGGATTTCCAAAAATTTTAAAAAAAAACGCAGCGCTTTGTGAAAGTGCCTCGGTCTACGGCCTCGCCGCGAGCATATACATACATCCATAATATCACGTCTTGATCCCTAAAGGAGCAGACAGAGCATTTTGGGCCTTGCGGCTCTAAACAGAGCCCAGGGCCGTAAGACTCAAACGCCATTTTGAGAGTGATCGAGAAGGTGAAAAAAGGAATCAAGATATGAAAATAGAGTTGAGTTGCTAGTCGCATCGGATCACTATTTATATGCATACAAATTTAAGCTATAATATCACATAGCATACTGGTTTAATGCACAATCGTTTTAAAGCATAACGTCCTTTCGCATAATGGAGTATGCATAATAATTTTAAGCATAATGTACATAAGCATAATCATTATTTAGCCCTAACATTTTAAAGCATAAAAGGATGTAAGTAGGATGTAAGTTGTTTTTGTGTATGTATTAGTTTCGCCCTAAGCTAGAGTCGCTCGCTCGCTTCGCTCGCTCGCTCGTGTTTTGGTCACAGGAAACCTAACTAACCTAACCTATACTGTGTGATTATGCCAATTAACATTATGCCGTAACAAATTAGCCTAAAATATAATTATGCCCAACTACCAGTATGCCAAAAAACAAGTTATGCCTAAAAACTATTATGATAAAATATTTTATGCCAAACCCAGTATGCCAAAGCATTTTAGGACAAAAAAAATATGCAAAAAAAAGGGTTCGCATTTTCGCACGGTTTACATTACATTTTTATTTTATTTTTTATTTATTTGGGAAACAAACAATAGCCTTGTACAAACAGATATAACTTAACTACTTAAACATACATCAGTAAAGTTTCCACTAATAACTAACTCATAATGTTTTGAGCAGTGTAAAGGAACTACATAAAAAGGTCACTAAGAGTTAAAGAAGAATTAAACTAAACTAAAAGTATACATTAAACAATTATAGAGCGATAAATCCTACACCTTTGTTGATAGTATTCTTCTCAGCCCATTTCCGAATGAAGCAGGTGAGAGAATGAAGGGATCCAGTTCTTGAAACAACATATCGTAACAATTACAAGCTCTTTTCAAAAACATATTACTTGCATAATTTGTGAGGGTATCTTGCAAAACAAATAACTTATGATGACGTGAGATAATACGGGGACATTTAAAGTTTATACAACGTAAGAGGAAGGGAATTTTAAGTTTTTCTTTTTTCCCAGTCTAGCATAGAAGACTAAACATAACTATGACGATAAAATGGTTATCAGAAATGTTGATAAACAACCTAAATTAAGTTAATACTAAATTAAGTTTAAAGAAAATCCTATAAAGTTTTTAAACTGACCTTCTGACATGTATAAATTAGGTCATATCAGATGAACCGCCTTATAGAAATCCAACGGAGTAGCTACCCCATATGATTGATGCGTCCCATGAATCCCATCCCATGCCAAGAGCAAGAAAATTAGATCCATAATTTTCTTTTTTGCAATTTTGTAAACGTCAAATTCAGAACGTTATGAAAAAAATAACAAATTAGTAGCAACTACTTAGGTGAAAGAAATGTATGTAATGTTTTTTGCATATTCATGTGCACTTGAATTAAATTATGAAAAGTGATAGAAGAATGAAGCTGTTTGTAACAAAACGTCCTAGTTGTCACTATTAAAAGGTGCTAAATAAAATCGAAATAAACTATTTCTTACAATTAAATATACATATAATTTGATAGATTTTAGTTTATAGTTACATGAATTAAATTTAACTATAAATCAAATTAAAATGAAACATTGTAATATATAAAGTATCTAACTTGAAAAATGTAACAAAAAAAGCCTAATATTTTAATATTAAAAATTGCTATAAAATGGGTTGACCATGCAAAATAAACAAATATTTTACCTTTTCGTCTTCTAACTTCAGTATTTCACCAAGCTTTATGTAAGAAACTAACCTTAAATCGTCTTGATCACTCGATGTACATTTAATAGCACTCATTGAAACACTAGTAAAAAGCATATTACGCGAGTCCAACATTAAAAAAAAAATTAGGTAATACCTGATAAAAAACTGTCCACAAAGTAAAAACCTCTTTCTATTGA
Organism: Acrobasis consociella; assembly: GCA_963555685.1. Classification (NCBI taxonomy): domain Eukaryota; kingdom Metazoa; phylum Arthropoda; class Insecta; order Lepidoptera; family Pyralidae; genus Acrobasis; species Acrobasis consociella. The sequence continues at coordinate 4,603,291 of OY743122.1, read as the reverse complement.
CTCGTAAATTAAAAGACGCAGTCTAACATTAAAAAAAAAAAAACAAAAAAACGTTGACAGTGATTGCAGAAAAATGTCCACCAAATGAAGTCTCACCGATTGACTCGAAACTAATTACTAGGATCAACAAATGGTGATTATCTAAGTAGTTTATGGTCAGACCATAAGGCCACGACCTGCTCTGATGGCCACCCTTGAACAACAAGCTATAGCTGCCGATAATCTGCAAACAATGGCGTGATCACCAAAATAATTACCCTAGAAGGTGAAATGACGCAATTATTGCTTTGCTATCAAAGTGTCTTTTATGATTTAACACTACATTTAAATTTACATCTTTGGAAGAGGCCTATGTCCAGCAGTGGACGTTATGCTGCTGAAATGATGATGATGATGACTACATTTAAAAGGATATCGCATGAATTAGAATATGGTTACAGAAATTAAACAAATATTTAGCATAACTTCTTTTTAATATAACTATGACATAAAGTTTGTCTAAAAATAGGTGCAAAGCTCTTTTTTTCGCTTCCTACGATTTTTTATCGCAGGAATAAGAATGTAGTTATCGAAATTATACAAATAATATGCAAAACCTCTTATAAAATAATTCTGTTACAAAGTTTGTTAAAAAAAAAGGTGCAATTCTCTTTTTTATTGCTTCCTGCGATTTTTTGCCGAAAAAGATATGTAGAAATAAAAGCTTGTAATATGGCGATTTGTTAAGATGTACGATGTTTATCAAAACTTTTCGAGAGCAAACATATTACTTGTTATTTTATTTTGTCCAAGTTAGGTAGCAATTTCTGAACATTGTAATGTTTTTTTAACATATTTTTTGTATATTTTGAGCTTGTGAATTCCTTACTAATTGATGTGACATTTTAAGTTAGCCAAGATTTTTCTTCGGCACTACAAACGGCAAAATAAGATAAATTGCTATTATTTACATTCCTGATGGTTATATCAATAAGAATAATCGTGTTAAATGATACAAAGTGATAGTTTCATAAAAAGTGGAAAATTAAATAAACCGACCCTGAGATTTAATCATTGGGACGATCGCGTTTAGTCTGTAATGAGAACAGCCTAGGATACCTAATTAGAGAGACCTAGATTTTATATAAAAGGTTTTGTTTCATTGCGGTGTAGTTCAGTGGAAATTCAGTGATCTAACCAATCTAACCAACTGGAATATAGTTGGAGATAAAAGTGAGTTTTGAAAATAAGTGCAAAAATTTCTTTTAAATCCTTTTTTTTTAAATTTTGAGTAAGTACTTAACCGTTTTTTGTTCCGTTATATTCATAAGCCTGTATATTTGGCGAAAAAAATAATTGGAATATATATTTTTTCCTTATCTGGCTAAATGATAACTTTGATTAAATACTACACACATTAATACTTTTGTAGTCTGTCAACATGGCAATGCAACCAGTCTTATGGGCACGTTGCCACGAGATAGTTTTAAATGTTAAAAAGAATACATATTGAGTTCAATCTAGGTAGGATTGAATTTGGATATTTTTCTACTTATACCATTTCTTATTTCAACTGCAAACTTAAATATGTAGTTTTGTTCTTTGATTAACTTACATTTATTTCATCATTACAGAGTTTGTCGATTAGCTTAATGTACTTTTCGGGAAGTTTTATGGCCACCTTCATCCCTCGGTTTAAAACTTACCTGTAACAAAAAGAAAATGCTAATTAAATACATGCATTCTAACCTGTGATTCTAGCAATTTAACCCAACTTAATAAAAATAAAGACATATTTAACGCCTTGGCTGGCTACGGAGTAGACCAGCCAAGGCGTTAAATAGGTATGCCTTATGTCAGAGATGAAGTATTTTAAATGTATGTGGTTGTATGAAAGAAAATTTATACTCCACCGACAAGAGCTTAAGTCTTATATAATATTCGTCTTATTAGAAAACGAGGGCTAACTTTGTTACTAGGTTTAAACCATTATCTGACCAAATCAGGTTGACATCTAGTGATATGTCACAGTCTCATCTGAAAATGTCAACTTGATTTGGTCGGATAATGGTTTAAACCTAGTAATAAAGTTAGTCCTCGTTTTATAATAAGACGGTATATGTATATATAACAGTTGTTTGAAATGTTCCGGCTATTTCTTCTTCTATTAAATAAGCACTGGTTCATGTACTTTCCTAGTGAAGTATTAATTTTCAGACCGTAACAGTGTGAAAATTATCCAGACACACCGAGATAAAATTTACTGAGTCCTATTCGGCCTTGTTTTGTATTTTAGTTGATTAGAACATCTGGACTGTGTTATGAATTATTATGACATATAATCAAGAACGAATTTAATATTTAGGAAATAATTCTTGCAGATTTTTTTTAATTAAGCATAATTTAGCTTAGGTTTATTTTATAGTTTAGTTTAATTTTATTTATCTGTTCGTGTTGTTATTTCTTTTATCTCGATAAATTGTATGTATCTGGAAACAACATACTAATTATGTCTGCCATTAGTATTTACAATTTTCATCTTAGCATGTTCCAAGTTGCATCCAGGCCACACAGGATTTCACACCATTTCAAAAAGTTTCTTGATAATAAATCGTTTTATTTTATTTTATTTATTTGTACATACACAGTGAGTTAGGTACATAAAATGACAAACTATATAAAAATAAGAAATACAAATAGATAGCCTAACTAACCAATTATATAAGTACATAACATGTCTAATATAGCACAAAACAAGTTATAAAACCAATTTACTAGTAAAGGAAAAGAGAAAATTTTAAGAATGATTAGACTACAAATAAAATAGAGCGACATTAACATTACACTACCAATTTATGAGTTATCCGTAATGACAATTAGGCATTTCCTTTTGAATGCCGCGAGCGAAGTGCAGAAGATGTCGGGGAACTCAGGTGATGAACACAGGCAATTATGAATTCGACACATTCGGTACATTGGATTGTTTCGGCCAATGTTATTCGCACTAGTAGGTATGGAAAACAGTTGAGGAATTCTTTGACTACACGAAGGTGCTTAAAAGTTAATTTCGGCTAAAAAACAAGTTGACAATTACTAAGCTACTGTCAATTAAATACCTTGAATTTATTTTAACTTTATACCAATACATGTAATTGGCGGACTTTAGGCCTAAGGCCTAAATCTAATTGCTTAAATCTTATTTAAACAAATTTTACAGCACAATGCACGTCCTTATACTCCTGTTGGCGCTGCCTCTCAGCTTTGTCGTCGCCCAAAATGACAATGAAGATCGGTATACCGACCGATACGACTCTTTGAAACTCGACGAAGTTCTAGCCAATAGGCGTCTGACGTTAGCTTACGTCAAATGTATGTTGGAAAAAGGGAAATGTACCGCTGAAGGCAGGGAGTTGAAATGTAAGTGAATGTCTTTAACCCCTATTTTTAAATCCCGAAAAAAAGCGGGTAATAAGTTTGACGTGAGTGTCTGTCTGCGGCGTCGTAGCGCTCGAAAGCATGGACCAATTTTGTTCCAGTTTTCTTACGAGAATGCGTGATAGCAACTTCCTTGCTGTTTTTCTTAGCCAGGTTTGACAAAAATCGGTTCAGTTGTATAAAATTTATTCGATGATAACGTTTTATATGTTCTAATTTACCTGACAAATAATAGATGGCTCTACGGTATAAATTTATTATATAGTTCCACCACATAAATTCTTTTTCCGCCGGGGTTTTTATTAATGTGGTTATAACAAATAAACTTTTCAATCTTATTATCCCACAATAAAGCATACAATGTAGGATAATAAGATTAAAAACGTGTAACATTATTAATATGAATAATAAAGATTAAATACGTGGGACGTTGAAAATCATAAGTTAATATTTGAGAACGAACAAAGCGATTAAATTTCTCTGAGGTTACTTAGATAATCCTGCATTTGTGTACGAACGAGTAGGTGTGTTAGGGGTGGGTGTGTTTATGTAAGATCGATAATGCAAGATCTGGGGGTAGTGTCCCTGCCAAGACCGATACAGCAGAAGCACATACAGGACATACTTAGGTAGGATTGGGCTAAATCTGGAAGTACGGAACAGCATTTTCGCATGCATCATCATTTTTCGGCAGTTTTAAAACTAGAAACATACAAATTGGTAGTTACAAATAAAAAGATACGTATTTTATTCTAAAATTACCACTCATCTCCATATAGGTATAAAGATTTGAAAGTTAGTATAGGTCAAATTGGAGCCTAAAATATTCAAAACCAACTTACAAAAAGAAATGATATCCCACAACAAACATTTTCATTTAGAGTAATGCCAAAATTACTGGTCTAGAAAAAAGAATCTTCATTTGAACCATAGACATAGATTTACCTTTTTTTTATCTGTTTTACAGCCCACGTTGCGGAGGCTCTTAAAAATGGCTGCGAAAAGTGTACAAAGGCGCAAATAGCTGGCGCCAAAAAGGTGATCAGACACCTGATCAACCATGAAAGCAAATCCTGGAAGGAATTGGTGGAGAAGTACGACCCGAAGAGAGTGTACATGCATAAATACGAGAACGAACTGCGATCCTTATAAATCCCACGTTTAAAGGTTAGGCTTAACTTAACCCATAAAACTCAAACTGGTAGCCTAGTTTACTGTCAAACCATATTCACTTTTATTTCTATCTAAATGCATTAAAAGAGGTTTGCAAGGATCGTAATAAGTGGAAATCCATAGTCTCTATCCTCATGGGAAACAGGCGTGAAAATATGTATGTATGTATGAAATGCATAGAATAGCTTCAAAAAAACTCGGCCGCTTGTGTCGCTACTGGCAGCCGGCTTTTGTTTTGTTTAAGCTATACTGTGCATTTCGCAAATAGAAATAAAGGCGAAAATGGTTTGACAATAAAAGTGCGCTACTAGCCGCTGCCGTTACGGTGTGAGTTAAGCCTTAAGCACCTACATCGACGATTTTACTGTTAAACCATGATAGTATTCGTTTTCTTGGTCTATTTTATCGAAAACAACAAGTTTCAATCCATAAGAAACGCTTAGAAAAAGTTTTCTAAAAATTAAACATAGCTAAATTGATTTTTGATCCTGAACCTCCATGCCAAATTTCATTGAAATCTTTAAACCTGTTTCCGAGATCTTAATTATATGATTCATAGGTTTTAGGTACGCATACGATTACAATTTAAGGTATTTGTTACTTATCTGTGTGTGATAGACATAGTATTATAATGTTGATGTTATAAATAGGCTGCTGGAAAAATACAAAATCTTTTCCAACTTTGGATATTTACGTATATTCACAGTATTGAATATACGTACGATCCTGAAAATTTTAAAATTATTTTCACCTAGCTCGTTCTTTTTCTCTTCTTATTTCTGTTTTCTTCTACATTTTAATCTATTTCGAATATTCTGTTTATACCATCACCAATTAGTTATGGGCTGCTATGTCACCACCATAGATTATCTAAACTCTAATTTAATTGTATGCGTTTGCCTCCGAATCCAGATCTTCTCAAGAACCCAGAATTATTTGTTGATGTGTGAATTCTCCCTTATGGACTGCCATAGCTGAAAGACTAAGGGGTTATTCTAAAAGCAGTACGCAAGATGAACGTTACTACGCATCCGCGTTTCAGTGTCTAGCAAAATTGAGCACTAACGTATGATGATAAAGTCTAATTTGATTTGACATAAATACTCGTAGGACGTCACTATCGTATGACAAACATTTTGTTAACACATTGCAGGACACTTAAGGCTTTGGACGTAATTCAATTTTTATTTCTATTGTGTCTTGCCGAGTGTCCTGCAATGTGTTAAAACGTTTTGTTTTATATACTATTGTTTTATGAATTAACCCCGTGTCATTAAACATGAAGGAGCTCAAAATAGCGCTGTGCCATCAAACTTCACAATAACCTTGACAAACTAGGATAAATTTATTACAACTACTGTTTTAAATAGGGTCATCATTGATTTATCGTGCTATTTCATAATTACGAGTATTATCGTGGTTTAGCGGACATGAATATTGAACGATCAGACTTATTTATTTGTAAATATAATTAAGTTGTTACTATTAAGAACATTTGTTTTAGTCTAACGCTTTTTTATGTAGACTATTAGTATTGTGATCCTTTTTCTTGTTTTCGAACGAATCTTAGAGACTTGTTTTTACTGTCCTTTCTTTAACTGAGCTTGTCATGAAGTAGCTGGCAACTTTTTTACTTTTATAACTTGCAATTGTTTAGTTCAACTAGTACCACCCTTTTGATGTCTCTTTCTGTTTTTGGTGTAAATGCTTTAATAATTAAGTAAATTTATAACATAATAGTTAACTTTTATGAATTGCAAATTACAGTTGTGAAATATGAACCTTCACTTTTATTTTTTATTTCACCCGTATACCAGAAGATTTTTAATATTTGGATAAGATCATGAATTTAATCTAAAAGTAGGGCATGACATGATTTTTTGTGTCCGTCAGAATTAACGGTCACTAGGCGTATGTAACATTGAAACTATGCCTAAACATTGCTTCCCAATTAGTAGACAATTGCTTCCATCGTAGTTCAGACGAAATGACAACCTCCGTGGCGTAGTGGTCACCATGCTAGTCCGCCACCCAGAGTTCCCGGGTTCGATTCCCGGTCAGGGCAAGTTGCAAAATGACCTTTTTCAAATGGTACTGGGTCTTGGATGTTTATCTATATATGTCTTTGTTATAAAATATAGTATCGTTGAGTTAGCATCTCATACACAAGTCTCGAACTTACTTTGGGGCTAGCTCAATCAGTGTTATTTGTCCTTATATTTATATTTATGTATAAATAAAAGATGAGACTGAACTGGGAAAGGGTGTGAGAACTCCACCTCTCCCAGTTCAGTTAAGGTGAACTAAATAGAAGAAGAGATTAAACTTTAATAAACAATAGAACTGATTAGGTTTACAAGTACCTTCTTAGATGTTATTAGTAAATGTATCAGAAGTGAAAGAGGAATGAAGTAAGAATGATAAGAAAGGAATGCGTCTGGAATTTAAAAATTGAATTTAGAAATGAAACATTAAAGATAATGAAATGATAGAAAGGAGGTGAGCAAACATATGAAGGGTGGTCGAGCTTATTGCAACATCGTTACAAGAGTAACCGTTCATTCTGACATCAGGATGGCCGGTCATCTAGGTTTAGTATTTGCTAATGGATACAAAATCATGCCCCTTATTCTTTTTGTGTAGATTTTTCTTAACGCCCTAACGTACACGTTTCAAATGCAGAAATCGATAGGCACTAGAAAGGTAAACAGAATTCTCCTAAAACGCAGTAATAAAAGAAGCAGCAGCCATAAAGCCCTAAAGAAGCGAATAAAAGGAGCCGTAAATTTTCTCGTTAATTACCGTTTAACTTTGTTATCTACAATTTATTACAATGTAAGTACCTAAACTCTTAACTGCAAAGACGACTTTGGTTTATGATCGCATTTTTCGTATTCTAGAATTCATGGCTAGATAAGTTAGTGTCACTAAAAAGGTTAAATATAAAGTCACTAAAAGTGTTAAGCCATATATGATTTTGGAGTTTCACGGTCACAATTACTGTTATAAGTATTACGGGTCTTACCACGTTTAATATCATTTTTTGCCAGATATTTCGACGGGTTTTCTGCCATCAAAACGATATTAATCGCGGTAAGTCCCGTAATACTAATAACAGTGTTAAGCCAGCAAAGAGGATCAGGCATACAAGGGCCGGCCGACCGGTCGCAGGTCGGTAGGTCGTCCCAGGTATCACTGGAGCGACATAGTGATGGCGGATAAGTTGGCGACAACTAGCAAGAGCTAGCACGGGACCGAGAGCGCTGGCGTGCTCTTGGGCTGAAGGCCAAGACTCACTTTGGGTTGCTGAGTCAGGATAGAAAGAAAAAGTGGTAAGAAAATTTTTATATGCCTTCCGAAGTCTTGTTCTTAACTTTTTGACATTTGGGAACGTTCCCTGGCCAGCATAAATTAGATAATCTCAATTTTATTAATCTTCTGAGCTCTTCTGGGCTTCGGAAGGCAAGTTAAGTCGTTGGTCCCGGCTGTCATCATAGTATGGCAGTTGTTACGCTTTTGCTATGCCCTTAGGTAACTTGAAACATCTGACGCCAGTGTTGGCTACTTTCACACATGAAAAACGAAACAAAACTGTTGTCGCCTAGCGATAAACACATCTGCAATACCTATACCTATATTACAATATACGGTATATCATCCAAACTATACATTTCTCTACCGACTAGTGAAAACGGCAGGCAGGCGTTACGGAATCTCTTGCACCCTGAATTCGAACTACATCAACTAGTGAAAACCTCTTCCCCGCATGTGTGCTCTATGGCATGCGTTTCAGAAATCTCCCGCAACTCTATTGCGCACGCATCTCTCAATTATCAAGTATCAAGGTGCGACCAATGAAAATCAGCCTCTACCAATGAAAATGAGTTCACAGAACGGCCAATGAAAATGAGCCTCTATAGTACTTGTAACGGATCGTGTCGTGATTAGTGGTAAGTACTTAGTATTTATTCTGTATCAGGAGTGCCATTTTTCAAACGCGAACCGTTTTTTAACGAGAAAACCATTCGTTCAGGTAACTCCGCGTTTTAAAAAGCGCACTTTAGTGATCACGTGACGCACGCGATGCATAAACATGTCGCTTGAGGTATTTTTAATATATTTTAATGATAGTCATAAGTTGGCACGATGGGTCATTAAACCGTGCTGACAGTCATAGCAGGCACTCCTTCATTCATTACCATCGTGCACCTCCAAGCTCCGAACACACCTAACAAGATTCAAAATTAAGAAAAATGAAAAAAGTTTTTTATTTTTTATTTTTTTGTACAAGCTTTTATTGTGAGGCAAATGAAAATATTAATTTTATCATAAGTTTTATCATTGAGTTCCATCGACAACCGTTCCGTCTCCGAAATCAGACCCTAGACATCGTCTGATATAAAGTGCTCGTCAAGACAAATCAAACTAGTCCTATTCAATGAGCTTAAGTTGTTTTATTACTAATTTCGGTCAAATATCTCCCGACTCCATCATAAGAACAGCTTATTGACTACATAATATTGTGTTGTCATGACTTACACAAGTATGCAAAATTTCAGCTAATCTGGTTGAGGATAACTGGTTGTACCTAAACAAAGATTCATACATACATACATATAAGATACATTGCAAGTTAAATAAAAGCTTGTTAAAAATAGGACTGTAAATTGTGTTAAAGTTTGAATGATTGGAAACAATCACGGTTTTATGGGTTTTAGATATGGTTCATTTCATCCGCATAACGTCTACTGCTGGATATAGGCCTCTCCCAAAGATTTCCAAACTGACCGATCTAGAGCGGCTTGCATCCAGCGCCTTCTAGAAACCTTGGTTAGGTTGTCAGACCACCTAGTGGGTGGGTGTCCTACGCTTCGGTTGCCTATACGTGGTCGCCATTCGAGAATCTATTTGCCCCATCGGTTCGTCGCGCTATGTGTCCCGCCCACTGCCATTTCAACGAGCTAATCCGCTGGGCTTAGCAGTGACTTTAGTTCTTCGATTTGGTTAATAATACTTATTTTAGTACTTACTAGTACAGAGTACTTACAACGAAAATTGTAACAAAATATTTTTTTCAAGATTTTATTTTAACACTTTGTCCACGTGATTAATATATGGTCACCCATGCCAAATTACAGCTTCCTAGTTCTAATAGTCTCTGAGTAAAAACTGCGGACAGACAAACAGACATCACGAAACTATATAGATTCCATATTTAATATCGAACCCTAAAAAATATAAAGTTATTTTCCTAATAGTGATTTGTTTTAGAAATATATATCACACTACATTTCATATATCTCTCTAACAATAACACTAACCAAAAGTGGAGATGTGTTAAAAGAAAGAATGTGAAATATTATATGAATATTTCAAAGTTAGTACATATGATATGAAATATGAATTTAAAGAGCCGTAATAGTAGTTTCTCGCGAAAGCTGACAAAAAGGAGGAGGATATAACTGGGCTTTTAATTAACAGTGGGAATTTATAAGCAGAAGTTTCCTGATATTTCCCGCAATCTCACTGAGTTACCGAACATTTATCACGGCAAGTTATGCGCGGGGAGGTGTATCCCAATCCTTCATAATTCGGAGCTTACGAAACGGATTTAATTTTTGGAGATACGACATACAGTTATAGAATTTATAGTTCCTAATTTGATTGTATAATTCGACCGCGTTCGCTCATTTTGGGTTATTCCATTTAAAAACGTATCATCGTATTTGCCGTGTGGTATCCAGCAGAGTAGAATAGGACCACTCCAAGTCTTTGGACGTCGTATAATGCGACTTAGGAAATCCAAGCTAAACAAAGCTTATAAACACCAATGAGGCCTCTCCCAATCGTCTGGACAACGTGGAGTAGGAAAAATCCTCTGGCTGCTCAAGTAAGGCGCTAGTAGAACAGAGAGGTTCGAGCACCTGAAGTGGAGACTAAAAGAGACCTAATGACGATGATGATGTATATCATCATTATCAATCATGAATCAATTTTCTCGCAGCTCTCAAAAAATATTTCTTTCAGTGCTATTTTTTGTTTTATATAATAAAATATTTAACATAAGAATTCACAGTAAAATAGCCTATTTATTAATTCAAAGAATAAACACGGTCCAAAATAAACACACAAACATTAATTTCCTGCCAGTACATGCGTAATAAACCTGATTATTCTTATTTCATGTCAAAACAACACCCAGGTAACCCTGGTTTAAACATGTCGCGTGCTCAAACTGATTAAAAACATTATAATTACTGTGTCACGTCAACTTTGTAGCTTAATGTGGTTTCTTTTTAAACAATGTCGCTTTAAATGTCAGAAAAGTCAATAAAATAAAGGCTACAGTGGCGGTAAAGTAAATTTTGTGTGAAACATCGAGATAGCTTTGTTTGTTGTTTGTTTTAGGGTTCCGTACCCGAAGAGAAATTACGGGACACTGTCCGTCTGTTCGTCTGTCTGCTTGTCTATCATACATACAAACATACATGTTTTCACGCCTGTTTCCCATGGGGGTAGGCAGGGACTATGGATTTCAACTTACTACGATCCTTGCAAACCTCTATAAAAGTATTATTGTTTGTATATCACCAGGCTGTATCCCATGGACCGTGATAGCCAGACAGTTGACATTTTCATAGATGATTATTTTGACATTATGTATATCTGTTGTTGCTATAACAAATACTAAAAACAGAATAAAATAAATACTTAAGTGAGGCACCCATACATCAAACGTGATTGTTTATAGCCTTTGTGCGCGAGTCCGACTCGCACTTGGCCGGTTTTGTTTGTTTGTATTTAGAGAAAATTTTGTTATTCTTATGAAAAAATGGAATTTAATTTTTTTAATCATAAGAGCCTTACCAATTTAATTCTATTTCTTTTTTCATCCAAACCTATGTCAGCTTTTATTCTGAAAGAACATATGAGATTTCGGGAAAATTTTGTAATCTATACTTTTTTACTTGTTCTTATTTTGACTGGAAAACCAGTTAGATGCCTAGAAATATTTGCGCCGTACAGTGTCCAGTAAACCATAAACATATATTTAAATAAATCTACTAAAAATTTTAGTCCACTGAGTAGTTTTGACCAACGATGGGCTTTTCGTACAATACCTAAATTAAATATATGATTTTAGAGTTTCACGGTCACAATTACTGTTATTAGTATAACGGGACTTCTGCTATCATGGTCGCTGGCTGACTGACCATGATGGCAGAAGGACCGTCGAAATATCTGGCAAAAAACTATATTAATTGCGGTGAGTCCCGTAATACTAATAACCTAAATTAAAATTAAAGTAACAATAGAGCACCCAAAGTATGAGAATTTCAAGTTAATTAAAAACTAATTCGTCTTTCGCTACTCGGAATAACTTTAATAGAACCCAATTAAGGAGTTCGTAAACTTAACGTAAACAAGAACTTCAATCGGTAATGATTTATTAACATAGTTCGCGTGATCGTTCAATTAACTTAATATCCTTTAACTTACAACAACTCTTTTAATAAAAAAGTTGTACGAAATAGTAGGAGTAGTTCTAAGAAATGGTAGCTCTTTGATTCAGCTATTTGCGCGATTTATGGAGCAACGTGATATTTTTATGGATCCGTACCAAAGGATAAAAACGGACAACAACACTTTTAATAAAAAAGTTGTACGAAATAGTAGTAGTTCTAAGAAATAGTAGCTCTTTGATTCAGCTATTTGCGCGATTTATTAAGCAACGTGATATTTTAAGGGTAAAAACGGGAGCCATGACGAAAACTGTTTTCTCTATCTTTTTGACCGACTTCCAAGGAGGTTTGTTAGTATGTTCACCGATTATTCGAAGACGCCTAGACCGATTTGGACAATTATTTTTGTTTACAAGGGCATACTTGTCAGGTGGTCCCATAGAAAATTTATCAAAATCGGTTGAGTAGTTTGGTATTGGAGTCGGTTTTTAGTTTTAAATGTTTTTATTTGTTTTAAAATAAAGGTTAAATTGGAGTATTGTGCTACTGGCAGATGCTGGCACTAAAAAAATAAGTTATGAGATTTTGAATTTAGAATAAGTGTGTCAAAAGAGGCGTTAGACAAAAAACAAGTGTAGTTTACGACCATTAAAAGATGATTGTTTTTATTTCATGAAGAAAAATTTAAGAAGGTGTAAGTTCCTGTCAGTTATTTTCACTTAATATACATATTAAATATAAATCAAATAAGCGGCCAAGTGCGAGTCGGACACGCCCATGAAGGGTTCCGTAGTAGCAAATAACATAATATAAAAGTCTTGTAGTATGTTTTTTATTTTATTTTTATATTTGAATTGATTGAATGAAAGGTTAATTACCGTTTATGATTTATGACGTATTAAAAAAAAACTGCTTACTAGATATCATTCAAACCAATTTTCGCTGGTAGTTTTTATGGTAATGAACATCATATATTTTTTTTACTTTTATAATTCCCTTATTTTAGAAGTTACGGGGGGGGGGGGGGGGGGACACACTTTTTTCCACTTTGGAAGTGTCTCCCGCGCAAAGTATTCGGTTTAGAAAAAAATGATATTAGAAACCTAAATATCATTTCTGAAGACCTATCCATAGATACCCTACACGTATGGGTTTGACGAAAAATAAATTTTTGAGTTTCAGTTCTTAGTATAGGGACCCCCAAAATTTTTTGTTTTTATTCTATTTTTGTGTCAAAACCTTAATGCGGTTCACATAATACACCTTTTACCAAGTTTCAACAGTATAGGTTTAATAGTTTCGGAAAAAAGTGGCTGTGACATACGGACGGACAGACAGACAGACAGACATGACGAATCTATAAGGGTTCCGTTTTTGCCATTTGGCTACGGAACCCTAAAAATAGGTACAAATCACACAGATTGAGCTAGCTCCAAAGTACTCGTATAACTTCGAGACTTGTGTTATGTGATACTAACTCAACGATACTATTTTATAATATTTGCAAATATATATTCGCATTCACAACAGGCGACGTCTACAATAAGTACACTTCTGTACGACTACAGTTCACCACAATTCATTTCGAATTGGAAACTCTATACAGTGGGGAAATTATGCAAATCCATTTATATCCTTTAGTGAGTCTAGAGAGCTAATTTTCCTAGTGTTGCACAGAAACCAGGACGGTATTGTGAGCGGTTAAGTTGTAGTTGATTATAGACACGCAAACATATATAATAGGAGCACAATGTAGATTTATTCCTATAAGTAGTTATAAAATTAAATAGCCGTGTAGTTAAAGGTCAACAGGAAGAGAATGTTGAAGCTTTGATTCATAGGTAAGGTTTAAATAAAATAAATAATTCGATTTGACATCGCCCCTTTTCTCTCCCACAAGTGAATTAAAAGAAACGTACGTTAGGCACTAAGGAACAGAGCGGGCAGCAACGTGCTCTGTGCGAAGTAAGGGAGGCAGTAGGTAATAGAGAGCGGGCAGCAGCATACTCTGTGCATAGTAAAGGTAAAGGCGGCAATAGGTAACAGAGAACATGCAGCAGCGTTGGTGCAAAGTAAGGGAGGCAATAGGTAACAGAGAACGGTCAGTGGCGTCCTTTGTACAAAGTAAGAGAGGCAATAGATAACAGAGAAGTCGCAGCAACGTCCTCTGTGCAAAGTAAGGGAGGCAATAGGTAACAGAGAGCGGGCAGCAGCGTCCTATGTGCAAAGTAAGGGAGGCAGTAGGTAACAGAGAAGTGGCAGCAACGTCCTCTGTGCAAAGTAAGGGAGGCAGTAGGTAACAGAGAAGTGGCAGCAACGTCCCCTGTGCAAAGTAAGGGCGGCAGCCTACTCTGTGCAAAGTAAGGGAGGCAGTAGGTAACAGAGAAGTGGCTGCAACGTCCTCTGTGCAAAGTGAGGGAGGCAATAGGTAACAGAGAGCGGGCAGCAGCATTCTCAGTGCAACGTCTATATTATTTAAGAGCTATGCTCTTGTCGGTGGTGCTATTGTGTGTTGTACGTAAAAACGGACTTTGAACATATGTTTTAAAGGACTGAATGGATTTAAATGATTTTGTTTTATTTTTTTTAATCAAGAACTACACACATAGTGCAACGTCGCGGGAAGCTCGTAGTTAAATATAAATAGGACACAATACAATCTGGTAATGTCCTCGTCCATAAATATTTAATACTAGAACTATTTTAACTCATAATTACGATCATCACGCGAAGACTGGTTCGATATGATATTCGACAATATGAAACTATTTTTTTTATTTGCTTATAAAAGGTAGTTGGAATGTTTGGGTAACATTTTTGGCAATCCCAGGAGAACCTCAAATTTTCTAGGCATAAAAAATATCCAATGTGTTAGTTAATCCAGGCGTTAGGCTATAGGCATACCAAAGGCTATATAAAGTATAGGCATATCGAAATTCACCCCTTTAAAAGTCACCGTCTGCTTTCGGGCGAGCGTGGAAGGTAGAGGCCCATTTAAGTGCAAGTTTCTTGTATTTTGCAGAGATTTTATTAAAGTTTTAACTAAAGCATATATTAAAGATAACTTGCATGGTCGTTTAGAGCATGCAAATGATATCAATCAATCATTGCTTTAATATAATGGTATGCAATGGGCAAGAAACTTGCAACGTCGACGCTATAAATCGGTAGGTTATCCATTCATGAAAGTTTTGGAAGAAAAAAATTACAAATCATACGGTTTTTTGTATTTCGTGTTCTTTTTATAGTTGAGACTATATTATCTCGAAACGAAACTTTCGCACACAGCTATTCTTTTCAGTCAAATATCGGTTCTAAGCTGTTGCTCAGAACCGACATTTGCTAGATTGAGAGAGAGCAACAGAACGCATCAACATGGTTCCGTGGCGTTCCGTCGCCCTTTTTCACTCTAGCAAATGACGGTTCTGAGCGACAGAAAAGAATAGCAACATAGAAAAGTGCTGTTCCATGCTGATAGATGAGTCCCAACCCTTAGTGTTAAGGGGTGCAAAATCTACCTAAATTCCGTATGTACGTAGGTACTTATGTATAGCGACGTATCACGTAAAACAAGAGAGATTCTTACGTATAAAAACCGCTAAGTGAGTCAGTAACTGATAATTAATAGACGAAATAAATCAGATTACTCATAAAACATCACACCAAGCTACAGTCAACTCATAGCTTCACAGCAATCGAAACCTCAATAATATATTCAAATTCCTGTTTATCTTAGAATCGCCATTTACTGAATACACAAATTAAAAAGTTACAGATATCTCGAGTTAGTCTCGAATGATCTTAAAGCAAATAGTCTATGTAGAAACTCGTCTAAAACGCAATTCTGAACTCGTTTAAATAGCTAATAGTTGCAAGTAGTTGTTATTTTGAGTAATGCAGCTAGTCTCCTATTTTTTAAGTCTACTGCTAAAAGGGGTTATTCCCAAAGTACTCCATTATTTTGGTCTAAAAAGATAAGAATCTCATACATTCATTTCCAAGTTATTCCAATGAATTATTATTATTAAAAAGTACATTTAAATAAATCAATATTTTGTTCCCAACCCAACCTGCTCCATAGGTAGGTATTTAGAATAAGTACTCAATTTACTTATAAGTTTTATATTATACTAGCTGTAACCCGCGACTTCGTCCGCGTAGAAGTCAAAAGTGGTTGTAATAAGATTGAATTTTGTAAATCCTATTACTCATTTACCGCCAGAGAACTCCTGCAAAGTTTCGAACAAAATGGTCTAACTAATCTTGTTTTTCTATACATACTTTGGACCCCGTTTCACCCCCTTAAGGAATGAGTTTTAAAAAGTCCTTTCTCAGTGCACCTTTGGACCACATATGGAACACTATGTGCCAAAGGAGTATCTAGACCCAGTGGTTTGGGCTGTGCGTTGATATGTCAGTCAGTTACCAATCAGCTTATCTTTTCCCTTTCCCGTTCCCGTTCCCGCTATCGTTTCCGTTCCCGTTCTAGTTCTCATTTAAGTTCCCATCATTTGCTAGAGCGTGAGAGAGAGCGACCGGACGCTTAAGCCCCATTTCATCCCTCTAGGAGTTGTATTTTGAATAATCCTAAAACACGTATTCACTAATTTATCGCCAAAAGTACTCCTGCAAAGTTTTGAATAAAATGGTCTGACTAAACTTCTCTCCATACAAACATAGAACCCCCGTTTCACCCTCTTAGGGGGTGAGTTTTGAAAAATCCTTTGTTAGTGCACCTCTAGACCTCATAAGGAATCTATGTGCCAAATTTGGAGTCTCTAGACCCAGCGGTTTTTACTGTGAGTTCATATTTCAGTCAGTCACCAATAAGTCAATTTCTACTTTTCCCGTTTCCATTCCCGTTCTCATTCCTGTTACCGTTGCCGTTTTCATTGTCGTTCCCATTACAGTTTCCGTAATTTGCTAGAGCGAGAGACAGAGCGACGGAACGCTTCAGCATGGCCTAGGCAGGTCACCCTATTTCATCCCTCTAGAGGTTGAATTTAAAAAAATCCTGAAACAGATATTTACTCGTTTATCGCCAGGAATACTTCTGCGAAGTTTCGAATAAAATGGTCCAACTAATTTTGTTTCTCCATACAATCTTTGCACCCCGGTTCACCCCCTCAAGGGGTGAGTTTTGTAAAATCCGTCTCTAGGCCTAACGGTTTGGGCTGTGCGTTGATACGTCAGTCAGTCAGTCAGTCATTCATTCAGTTACTTCTTTGATATATATAGAAGATAGATGGATTTTAGAAAACCGAAATATACTCTTTTCTCTTGTATTTAGGAGTTATAGTACAAATTTCATGGAAATTGGAGAAGATTTTATTCTTTCAATTCCCATTTTGCACCTTTAGGGGGTGAATTCGAATAAACCATGAAATACGTATTTAATTAAATGTTTTTAAAAGCTTGAATCTCAATTTTTGACAAAATTGATGCAGATTTAAAGATTTTTCCATACAAACTTTAAACCCCTATTTCACCCCTTTAGGGTTAAAATTTATAAAAATCCCTTTTTAGTGTGCGTTTGCATTTTGAATTGAATCAACTGTCCTAATTTAACGTTTCTATTATAAGCGGTTACGGCTATGTGTCCATCTTATGTCAGTCAATCAGTCAGTCAGTGGGAACTTCTTCTTTTATATATATATAGAAGATTAGTTGCTTTACTGTTGAAGAGAAATAAAAATTAAACTGCCTTTATACTAAATTATTTGCTTTACTGTTGAACAGGAATTACTTATGTTATTACTTACTTATATAAACATGTATAATTAAAAATTATACGAACTGCTAAGTCACTAAGCTGTTTGGATAGTTAAATTCACAATAGGTATATATTTATTATCAGGTAGTATGATTTTATTGAGTTTATTAAAAAAAAAGGTAAATATCTTAGAAATTAATTTAGTTCTGAAAATAACTTTTAGATGAATATAATTACCTACTAAACTTAAAAGCGAACTCAAAATATTTCAAGCGAAAAATATTCAATTTCGCACACGACCGCTGCGTAGGGTCTAGCCGAGCGGGGTGACGACGCCACGCTACTTTTTTTACTTAATTTTTTAAACTCGTGATATCTTCCGAATGGAATGTCCGAATTGAATGATTCAAAAAGTTATATAAAGATATTGAAGCAGTCTTGAATATGAAGCAATTTATGTTGATAAGGATTAATGCTGAGGTATAAATAAAGAGCCATTTCTAGCGGCGGCATTTCAATTATTATTTTTTAGATAAAATAACACGTATCGTGACTTAACTATAATAGTTAGACATATGCTGCCACGACACTTTTTGTAGATAATGATGTGTTCTACAAAGTTGTAGTACATTATTTTGTTCCATCATCAATAGTTTCGGCAGCGCACGCGATGTAAGGAATTTTTTAAGTCTTTTTTTTTACACGTTGTGTTACATTATTGGAGTTTTAGTAAGGATCCCTATTTTTTTTTTAAATATTATATAGCCTATGTCACTCGGAGAAAGTGTAGCTTTCCAATGGTGAAAGAATTTTTAAAATCGGTCCAGTAGTTTTGGAGCCTATTCGATGCAAACAAACAAACAAACAAACAATCAAATCTTTCCTCTTTATAATATTAGTTTAGATAATATAGTAATTATCAAACTGTGCCTTATAGAGGTTGCCGCGGGCGCCTGCAGCCGCCCTTTCAACACCCTCCACAAGGCAAGAACGGGAGAAAGGTGCAAGGTTGGGAACGGCACCCTAGAAGTTTCCTATCTGTAGTTGTTTCTCCCGGTTTTTATCGTGCGTTTAGGTCAGCTCCTAGATTTAGCTTATTATACACATAAAAAAAAAACAATTAAAATAACTGAGCAGTAGGAATATATCAATCTGTATGTGTCATGTCGTATCTGTTCCCTCGATATTTTGTGGTGAAAGGTCCATTTTCGAGATAAGCAGACCCCAATTTAAATGTGCAAATCCCTTTTAATATTAATAAGGTTATTACAGATGTGTTATGGTAAGATTCCGTGGGCTTCGTCTATTTATTTTACACAGCTTCGGTGAAACAGTACGAGTAAAAGATATAGGTATAGGTATAGTTACAGATACAGTACAACATCTTCATCTATAGCTGATCGGGTCGTTGCATTCCCTCTAATGTGGTTGAATTTAACGATGACTGATCCGTGCGTGAACTCATGAGCGGGTGCTGCCAGGAGGGACGATAGCGATGTGAAGATGAACTCAAGAAAGCAGCTGGCAGGTTATGGAGAAGAAAACAAGGAACATAATACTATGGAGACAGCCGGAAGAGGCTTTAACCAAAAGGCAAGTTGACGACCAATAAAAGGAAATAGCTACAACAGGAAAGCAGAGAACGCCAGCAAGAGATGCTGCAAGTAAGTATTTGTTAAATCGTACACTACAGACACGTGTTAAAAACCTTGATAAAAGCTGGCTTTTGAACTTGACTTTTTCACCTTGAGATATCGCACAGCCAGCTCGCAAACGAGGCGGAAAATTACCGGAACATGAACATAAATTGCGGAAAGCTAATATTTTCAGGTAAATTTACCATTCGTGTCAGGCAAAATGGTTTGCGTGTTTCTTTTTATCTTGTCAGTAGCGTGAGGTTTAGGCAGAGTAGAATACACAGAGAATGGGGAAGAAAAAGTCTTTGCTCAACGACTCATCATCATCTTCATCAGGTCTTTTTGTCTCCACTGCAGGAGCACGATCCTCTCTGTACTACCAGAGCCATACTTGGTCAGAGCAGCCAGAGGACTCTGGTCTACATCCTCGCTGGTCAGACGGGTTGGAGAGGTCTCATTGATGTTTATAAGCTTTGTCTAGCTTGTATTAACAATTCGACTTCTACGGCATCCACGGGAGGACTTGGAGTGGCCCTATTCTACTCAGCCGGAAACCACACGGTAGCTGAACGACTAAAACAAAGTTATTGTATGAGATATTTTTACTTTGAAATTTAGTGTTACAGACAGACGGACGGACGGACAGACGGATGGACGGACGGACACACGAACTGACGGCCAGACGGACAGACGGACAGACGGACAGCCCGACAGACGAACAGACGGACGAACGGACGGTCACCCTAAAAAGGGAGGCCTTTAGCCCAGCCTTTGCTTAGCAGTAGGACACAAATATAGGTTAATAAAAAGAATCCAATACTACAATTTTAATTTAACTTAACAATAGAAATTTCTGCCTGAACTTACAAGTGGCTATTGAGAAAGATATAATTCGAGCAAAGTTTTACCATCTCCGCAGTGCTTATCTTAATGCGCTCAACGAGGCTCTCCCAGCTGGATCGATAGCTCAGAGTGCACTTTTGGTTATCACCTCCTTGACCTAATTCCAAATTCGACACCTGGATCATGTTAAGAATTCGATACCTGGACGGTTTCTGTATTCTGAACCAATATATTTAAAATATATTTAAAACTAGCTGTGCACGCGGGCTTCGCTTCCCATGAAAAGTTCGGGATTAAAAACTATCGTATGTCCTTTCCGCAGTTACGTCCTTCTTGCGTATCGCTTTTGGAGTATCTCCCCTGACTCTAAACTTTAGTCGATAGTGACACACATTTTTATGTAAGTAAAATGTCACTTTCTACTGTATCATCTCAAATTTATTCTCTTAATTTGGAACAAAAACCATCAGGTATAAAACGGTTTCAGAGAGTTTTCCTAAGAAGGCTTTACGCTCGCTTGGTCAATTATTATTGTATATACGCCGAAAACTGGGCTCACAAGATAACTCCGTGGATACCCGAAAACGGTCGGTGTTGCAGGGTAGGCCTAGAAAGCGTTGGCACGATGACTTGGACGTTTTCCAGGAAACAGCTCTGGACAGGGGAAAATTGAGGAAAATAAATATATATGGACAAATCACACAAACCCAAAGTAAGTTTGAGACTAAACATGCATAATATCACGCCTGTTTCCCTCAGAGCAGGCAGAGACTATAGACCTACACTTGCTACGATCCTCTTTCGACAGACCTCTTTCGCTTCATCTACACGTATCAATCTCTTCACATGCTCTTCAGTTACGGGTACTTTTTACCTTTCTTTTTACTTCTCCTTTTTTAGAACGTTTTCCAGAATGTTCGCCGAGGCCGACCCTTTCCTGCTGTTCCTTTCATATTTATCATATAATTTTCATATAAGTTCGAGATTTGAGTTATAATAACGATACTCGAATCTGTTATTAGTATTACGGTACTTACCGCGATTAATATAGTTTTTGCGGGATATTTCGACGACCCTTCTGCCGTAATGGTCGCTATTGTGACTGCGAAACTCTAAAGTCTAAAATCATATATTGATCAACGATACTCTATTTTATAACGAATACATATTTTGATAAACATCTAAGATCTATGTCAATCTGAAAAAGATCATTTTCCATCTTGAACTGACCGGGGCTTTACCAAGCAGAGGAAAGGTAAAGGTAAATTTAAAATAATATTACCTATATAATTGATAAATAAATAAAATAAATAAATATATTTGGTTACATCACACTAGACTGAATTAGGTACTTATCTGTAATATGTTTTTGTTTTCAATATGTATGTATAGTATACGTATGTATATGTCGCAGTTGGATTGTATAATCCGCTGTTATTCAAAAACTGTAGGTGTTTTGCATTACAACTCGGTTTTGTAATATAGCTGAAAATCATTCAGCTAAATCGTTCAATGAGTTACGTTTAACAAAATAGCTAACGTAAGATTGTAGAACGATAATTTCGGAATTCTGCCACTTGGTGGTGGTGGTGGTGGGTCTTGTGGCCTGTGAAGTGTCAGTGTCATAACAACAAATATGGCCTCCCATAAAGTAAATTCTTCGCCGCGTTCCGGGACTAAGCTGTTTTTATCGAGAGACGTCGGGGGCATCGTTTGTGATTTCGGAGTGCAAAAGATTGAAAAAAATAAAGCAGACCTTTAGCTTGGATCCCATATTGTTATTTCGACGCCCGCCTTTCGGCAAGATGGAAAATTCACGTGGATCAATTGGCCGTAAGAAATCGCTGCGCCATTAAATTGTCGGGTTTACAAAATTTCTATATTTCTAATCCAATTGCACCGAGCTGATTATCATTCTTCATTGGTGTTTTATGTTGTTGGAGACTGAATTATTTAGCAAGGAGTTGAATTGAGGTTTTAATTCAATCCCACGAGTAATATAAAAATAATAAAGAACTACTATTGTCTCCTCATATATTATTTCGTTTGGTAACACAGTTTTATTTAATAATGGTAACCCTGTATGCTATCTCAACGCTAGCTGTTTTGTTAAACGTAATTACGTAACTCATTGATAATCGAGCTGAAATATTTTCAGCTGTTTTACAAAACCGAGCTGTATTGCCAAACCGCTAGAGTTTTTGAATAACAACGGATTATACAATTCAACTGCGACATATATATATAGTCAGTATATGTGTATGTATTGCTATATTAATTTATGTATGTTTATAATATATATTTGTGTGTAGCAATGTAAGCATGATCTTATAGTTAAATTTGTACGTACTTGCTTCTACCTTTTAATTGAGTAAATATCCTCTCAATCTATCGCAGGTTGACTGGTAGAGATCCCTACATGGGATAAGTCCGCCTTTGTATATTTGCTCTTTCGTAAGCTGTCTTTGTATATGTATTTGTTTTGGTACAATAAAGTTATTACAAACAAACAAACAAATATATAGGGCCAAATTACACTGATTGAGCTAGCCCCAATGTAAGTTCGAGACTTGTGTTATGGTTTTGAGATGATTTGATCAAAAGTTTAAGTATAACAACAGTAAGTACTCTTATCCCAGCACAGCTGGATCGCAGTAAGTGCACGTTTGATTATCACCTCCTCGACCCAGTTCCTGAATTCGAGTCCTGACTCCGAAAGTTGTTCAAGCGATTAGACACGTGCTAACTGGGAGTGGAACGGAGCTAATATCGGTTTTCAAAGCGAGGAAGAGGATTTACCTATGTACTTACTTTGTTTTAACAGATTCACAGGAATCTGTATGTAAATTATTAACTATATAATCAAACAGTACAAAAATATATATTTCCAAAAAAATATTTGAGGCGATGGAGACATAGTAATAGAGTAAGAATTAAAAAAAACGGTGTGTTTGTCTGTTTGCACACGCTAATCTCCGGAAATACTGGACGGACCGCAAGACTCAAGTGCCACTTTTAGGGTCAGTTCAGACAGAAAAGAGCACAGCGGGCAGAGACGATTTTTTTATAAAACTTGTCATAGTCATAGTTAGTGATGTGCCATTCTTGAAAATTTCGAG
The DNA here is from genome assembly GCA_963555685.1 of Acrobasis consociella. NCBI lineage: Eukaryota > Metazoa > Arthropoda > Insecta > Lepidoptera > Pyralidae > Acrobasis > Acrobasis consociella. The sequence goes on along the minus strand of OY743122.1, from coordinate 4,579,929 downwards.
AAATTTCTCGCAAAAAATTTCTTTAGGAAATTTCTCAACGAAAATTCTCAAAAAATGTTTAAAATTTCCGGAAATTTTCAAGGAAAGAAATTTCTGATTTTGCGGCGGCACATCACTAGTAATAGTGCAAGACGCTACCGAGTTTGCGCAGTCTCGAGACCCCGCGAGCATTTTGTCATGTTTAAACATTTGTACACTTTAGGCTATGGTAAAGGTATTAACTTGTTGCGCATTTTTGCCCATTCTTCAATCGGCTTCTACGATCTGCGCAGGAAGAGAAGCTCCTTATTACATCCTCTTTATCAAAACTAGTCGGCCTTTCCCGACTACACTACATAAGACATATGCATACTATCACGTCTTTATCCCTAATGGGGCAGACAGAGCATTTTGGGTCTGCGGCTCTATGCAGAGCCTAGGGCCGCAAGACTCAAAAGCCACTTTTAGCGTCATGGTGGGCGAGAAGATGGAAAAGCAATCAATACAGTGACGGGTTGCTAGCCGCATCGCCTGTTGAAATGATTCCCATTTTTGCCCATTCCCTCGATCGGCTTTTACGATCTGCGCGGGAAGAGAAGCAGCTGGTACATTCTAAGTTTTTTCGTTTCTCCCAGACCAGCATGGGAGATTAATTACATAAGTTAAACCGTGTTAAAATATGAAGTTTTATTATTTTCTGCCAGACCTGTACGGGAGATCTTAGAATACCTATCTTAATAACCAATTTTTTTTGGAGAAGAGAGTGCCGTTTACTTCAGTTCGGTGTCTTACCTGAAACAAAGAAAATATTTTGATAAGTTACCTACTTTACCACCTTTTGAACCTAAAAGGCTAGAAAGAAATAATCTTCATATTTATTAAAGCAGGATGAGAGCAGCACAGCACCAAAATGGAAGTCATCGACGAAGAGAGACATATGCTCAGCAGTGGGCGGAATGATGACGATGATGATAATGAAAAAAGAACATCTTTAAACAATAGACATGGATAGACTGTAGAAATCGTAGGAAAATAGCCTTGAAATAGCCTATAGTCATAGACTAAAACGCGCAACGCCTTGTAAAATGTTATCCATAGATGTAATAATATAACAACGAAAAAGTAGACTTATAATGAACCATTGACTAAAGAAGTAGCTAAAAGAATTTCTCATTTAGTTCTATTCTAATTGAAAAAAAAACACCGAACACTGGCATGAAACGATTTCGAAAATAAAAAAGAATACTTGATTTAAATTATAAAAAGCAAAAAATTCAAATCTCTCTAGTTCACGACTCGCTTTGTATTGTCTGTAATTATGTACAAAGAAAAATTTAATAAAACAGATGTCCATGTTAACCAATTTCTTGTCTACTTAATTTGACAGGACGATGGCTGTTTTCTTTTTTTTCTTTGAACTTAAGTAAAACCTTTTTCCAACCTGTTACACCAGTGTTGCTGAGGATTGGAAATTCTTAATTTGAAATTCAAATAAGATCCTTATTACAATCGACAGAGAATGTAATCTTATTCGTTTTCGAAGGGATGGCGTTTTTATAAAGTATAAGAATTTAATTTTATGGAAAGAATTTTATCTAATAAGTACGTTTTTGTGATTATGTGACCTAAAATTCCATCAGCAGTTGATGGAAATGTAATTTTGTAATAATTACGTTATATTATACAATGTCCTTTTTTATTAAGAAAAAATGTTTTAAGGAGTGATTCAGTCCATCATATGAACAAATTTACCCAATAAATGTATATCGAAATACGAAACAACAAATTATTTTTCATAGTTAAGACACGTTGTAGAGAATCTTATATTTTTTTGTATTTCAGTATACATTCGTTGGGAAAAGTTGTTTGAAATGATGTACTGAATCACCCCAGAAAATATTTTAACTTAATAAAAAAGGACATTCTATATACGAAAAAACACAGTGCATAACATTTCAATGCAAGTGTGCTTCCTAAAAATCTTAAAGTTTATTAATTGTGTAGGTTTTCAAAAACAATCTCGGTTCAAGTATAAGTACTTACTTGAACGTGCTTAAACAAAGATTGTGTAAACTGATTTGAGGATTTCAAACCATAAAATGACTAGCTGATGCACGCGGTGTTGCCCCTTACATTTTCCCGAGATAAAAAATACCTATCCTACCTATCAATCCAGGTAATAAGCTATCTATGCCAAATTTCATTAAAATCCTTTAGCCCGTTTTGGCTTGGGAGCGGAAATAACATCCATACAAACGTCTATAACAGATGAAAATTTTCTATTACTTTTTATGTTTACGCTCACCAATAATTTCAACATTTCCAAATATTCGCAATATTTGGAGATGTTGAAATTATAGGTGAGTGCTATAATTTCTTTAAATTGTGTCCGCAATTTGAGAAATACGTAGTAATCTGGTGGAAAGCCTGATAACGCGAGTGGAGAGTTGGATGCCAGCCAAAATGGCGGCTGGCTCCTTCAGATGTAGTTTTGCTTTTAGTACCTCATATTATTACAGTAGACTGCCGTGTGGCTTCTCGCCCGTAATAAGGGCAAGCTTTTTACATGCTTTTATTTAGTTTCATCTTTCCCGTTGTCTGTCTGTCTATGTGTAATCAAATCTCGCAAGTTAAATTTGACCTTTCCGATTGAGCTGAAATTTTGCACGCATACGTATCATCTTCATCATTATCGGGTCTTTTTAATCTCTGCTGCAGGGCACCGACCCCTCTGTACCTAATACTAAATATATTTTTGGTCAGAGTAGCCAGAAGATTTGGCCTACACACTCCACGCTGGCCAAACGGGTGGGAGAGGTCTCATGAGCAATGACATTCGTTAATGTGACAAGTCGACGAGTAAAAAGTTGCAAATCCAAACTCATAAAGTAGGATTTTTAAAAATTCAGAAATCATCATTTTTGACTCATAACGTCCACTGCTGGACATAGGCCCAAGGATTTCCAAAATCACAGATAGAGTGGCTTGCATCCAGCGCCTTCCAAAAATTATACAAAATTCATAAATACCTCGATTGATTCAAATAAAGTCTTGAAGAAAACGAAGGCTTATTTAAATATTAAACTGTAAATCCGTGAGATCGGCGACAGATTGAACCAGCTGATTTGAATGTGCCCCTTTGGTCCCGGGTCCCAGGCAGGTGGATCCGACTTCGAGATCCGAGATTCTCATATTTATATCCACTTACTTTTTCTTTCCCTTCTCTTGGCCCATCTTGACCTGTCTCGCATTGCATTTCTAAGGTACCTAAATTGAAAGTCAAGTTCACATTTTGACCATGACTTTATTATTATACAAAGTACCTGGGTGACCGAGCTTTGCTCGGTCGGTTCACATCTCAAACATTAACTACATTTTTTTAACTTGACTAAAAACAGTAAAAAATAAAAAAATATATATAAACTTGATTTACATTAAAAAAAACGAAAGTAAGTCACCGAGTGGGATTCGAACCCGTAACACTCTTTCTTGCGGTCAGCATCCTTAACCACTGAGCTAAGTGGATGGCGGCCGGCGCAAGGAAATTAGCGACCATATTCTGCGTGGAAAGAAAGACGAATGAAAACTCGAAAACACGCGTTTTCCCAAACATAAGACTAATCTAGATCGATTGTTTACCCCCAAAAACCCCCATATACCAATTTTCAGCAAAATCGTTAGAGCCGTTTTCGAGATCACAGAAATTTATAAATAAATATATATATAAATAAATATACAAGAATTGCTCGTTTAAATTTGAAATTTCTGATTTTGCGGCGGCACATCACTAGTAATAGTGCAAGACGCTACCGAGTTTGCGCAGTCTCGAGACCCCGCGAGCATTTTGTCATGTTTAAACATTTGTACACTTTAGGCTATGGTAAAGGTATTAACTTGTTGCGCATTTTTGCCCATTCTTCAATCGGCTTCTACGATCTGCGCAGGAAGAGAAGCTCCTTATTACATCCTCTTTATCAAAACTAGTCGGCCTTTCCCGACTACACTACATAAGACATATGCATACTATCACGTCTTTATCCCTAATGGGGCAGACAGAGCATTTTGGGTCTGCGGCTCTATGCAGAGCCTAGGGCCGCAAGACTCAAAAGCCACTTTTAGCGTCATGGTGGGCGAGAAGATGGAAAAGCAATCAATACAGTGACGGGTTGCTAGCCGCATCGCCTGTTGAAATGATTCCCATTTTTGCCCATTCCCTCGATCGGCTTTTACGATCTGCGCGGGAAGAGAAGCAGCTGGTACATTCTAAGTTTTTTCGTTTCTCCCAGACCAGCATGGGAGATTAATTACATAAGTTAAACCGTGTTAAAATATGAAGTTTTATTATTTTCTGCCAGACCTGTACGGGAGGTCTTAGAATACCTATCTTAATAACCAATTTTTTTTGGAGAAGAGAGTGCCGTTTACTTCAGTTCGGTATCTTACCTGAAACAAAGAAAATATTTTGATAAGTTACCTACTTTACCACCTTTTGAAGCTAATAGGCTAGAAAGAAATAATCTTCTATTTATTAAAGCAGGATGAGAGCAGCACAGCACCAAAATGGAAGTCGTCGACAAAGAGAGACATATGCTCAGCAGTGGGCGGAATGATGACGATGATGATAATGAAAAAAGAACATCTTTAAACAATAGACATGGATAGATTGTAGAAATCGTAGGAAATTTGCCTATAGTTATAGACTAGAATGCGTAACGAAATATAACAACGAAAAAGTAGACTAATAATGAACCATTGACTAAAGAAGTAGCTAAAAGAATTTCTCATTTAGTTCTATTCTAATTGAAAAAAAAAACACCGAACACTGGCCTGAAACGATTTCGAAAATAAAAAAGAATACTTGATTTAAATTATAAAAAGCAAAAAATTCAAATCTCTCTAGTTCACGACTCGCTTTGTATTGTCTGTAATTATGTACAAAGAAAAATTTAATAAAACAGATGTCCATGTTAACCAATTTCTTGTCTACTTAATTTGACAGGACGATGGCTGTTTTCTTTTTTTTCTTTGAACTTAAGTAAAACCTTTTTCCAACCTGTTACACCAGTGTTGCTGAGGATTGGAAATTCTTAATTTGAAATTCAAATAAGATCCTTATTACAATCGACAGAGAATGTAATCTTATTCGTTTTCGAAGGGATGGCGTTTTTATAAAGTATAAGAATTTAATTTTATGGAAAGAATTTTATCTAATAAGTACGTTTTTATTATGTGACCTAAAATTCCATCAGCAGTTGATGGAAATGTAATTTTGTAATAATTATGTTATATTATACAATGTCCTTTTTTATTAAGAAAAAATGTTTTAAGGAGTGATTTAGTCCATCATATGAACAAATTTACCCAATAAATGTATATCGAAATACGAAAAAACAAATAATTTTCCATAGTTAAGACACGTTGTAGAGAATCTTATATTTTTTTATATTTCGGTATACATTCGTTGGGAAAAGTTGTTTGAAATGATGTACTGAATCACCCCAGAAAATATTTTAACCTAATAAAAAAGGACATTCTATATACGAAAAAACACAGTGCATAACATTTCAATGCAAACAAGTGTGCTTCTTAAAAATCTTATAGTTTATTTATTGTGTAGGTTTTCAAAAACAATCTTGGTTCAAGTATAAGTACTTACTTGAACGTGCTTAAATAAAGATTGTGTAGACTGATTTGAGGATTTCAAAACATAAAATGACTAGCTGATGCACGCGGTGTTGCCCCTTATATTTTCCCGAGATAAAAAGTACCTATCCTACCTATCAATCCAGGTAATAAGCTATCTATGCCAAATTTCATTAAAATCCTTTAGGCCGTTTTGGCTTGGGAGCGGAAATAACATCCATACAAACGTCTATAACAGATGAAAATTTTCTATTTCTTTTTATGTTTACGCTAACCAATAATTTCAACATTTCCAAATATTCGCAATATTTGGAGATGTTGAAATTATAGGTGAGTGCTATAATTTCTTTAAATTGTGTCCGCAATTTGAGAAATACGTAGTAATCTGGTGGAAAGCCTGATAGCGCGAGTGGAGAGTTGGATGCCAGCCAAAATGGCGGCTGGCTCCTTCAGATGTAGTTTTGCTTTTAGTACCTCATAATATTACAGTAGACTGCCGTGTGGCTTCTGGCCCGTAATAAGGGCAAGCTTTTTACATGCTTTTATTTAGTTTCATCTTTCCCGTTGTCTGTCTGTCTATGTGTAATCAAATCTCGCAAGTTAAATTTGACCTTTCCGATTGAGCTGAAATTTTGCACGCATACGTATCATCTTCATCATTATCGGGTCTTTTTAATCTCTGCTGCAGGGCACCGACCCCTCTGTACCTAATACTAAATATATTTTTGGTCAGAGTAGCCAGAAGATTTGGCCTACACTCTCCACGCTGGCCAAACGGGTGGGAGAGGTCTCATGAGCAATGACATTCGTTAATGTGACAAGTCGACGAGTAAAAAGTTGCAAATCCAAACTCATAAAGTAGGACTTTTAAAAATTCAGAAATCATCATTTCTGACTCATAACGTCCACTGCTGGACATAGGCCCAAGGATTTCCAAAATCACAGATAGAGTGGCTTGCATCCAGCGCCTTCCAAAAAATTATACAAAATTCAGAAATACCTCGATTGATTCAAATAAAGTCTTGAAGAAAACGAAGGCTTATTTAAATATTAAACTGTAAATTCGTGAGATCGGCGACAGATTGAACCAGCTGATTTGAATGTGCCCCTTTGGTCCCGGGTCCCAGGTAGGTGGATCCGACTTCGAGATCCGAGATTCTCATATTTATATCCACTTACTTTTTCTTTCCCTTTTCTTGGCCCATCTTGACCAGTGTCTTGCATTTTTAAGGTACCTAAATTGAAAGTCAAGTTCACATTTTGACCATGACTTTATTACACAAATATAATCAATTTTTATTAGTGAAAAAATCATATATCTTTGATTTTGTCTGGTTTTTCCTATTTAAAATCTTTGGGGTTTTCACTGTCAAAATACGAACTTAAACCGGTCAAGATCCGCACGACATTAATAAATGTCCACGTCCATTGTCTTACTATTGTGTCTGGTATTGGCGGTAAAGGAACGTTAAACCAAATATAAAACTGCTTAATAATTTATTTCAAGTTCATATGCAGACCAGATAAAATCTTATACATATATAGTTATATGTCGCAGTTAGATTGTATAATCCGCTGTTTGACAAAACCTCTAACTGTTTGGTATTAATTACATCTCGGTTTCGTAAAACAGCGAATGACGTTTAGCGTTTTGGTTAAACAACTGAACGTATAGCAAGGACCATTTGTATTCATCAAATGTCGCGGCGCACAAATAAAACGTTTATAATTACAACATTTTGATGAAATTTGAAGTCCTTTTAAAGTTTTCGATAGAGTACAATTGTATAAAAAGGCTAAGTATTTTCTTCAGTCCTTTTCATACAGAAAGACCCATTGGGTCTGGTTCTGTTTAATCAAGCTCTCTCAGAGCGCCCTTGAAGTTATTAAAGTTATCGTTGAAGACATTATGAAATACTAAAACAAAAGGTAAGATTTGTGCCGTCATTTGTGAACTGAAAAGACCGGATGTTACGAAGGGAACGGAAATTTGACCAGTTTTAAATCATTTCAATTATTTCTCTGCAATATTTTAAGGTGAGCGTCGTGTCATAGGGCAAAGTAAAATGGCTGGAGGACGAGAAAGACAAATAAATGAAAGAAAATGATGAAGGAAAATTCATACTCCACCGACAAAAGCGTAGTTCTTAAATAATATTATTTTATTTCATTTAGAGCTTTTGTGTTGATATCAGGCTGAATTTACATACTTTCTGCTCGACATCCACAGAAAGAGATGAAGTGGTTTTTAAACGGTTTTATTATTAAACGGTTTTATTTAGCTTGCCCCGTTTGTTTATTTATTTATTTGTTTTTAAACGGTTTTATTTAGCTTGCCCCGTTTGTTTATTTATTTATTTGTTTGGGTCAAATCTAGTAATTTAAATTACACCCCCTTCCTGTTGACAGATTGTTCTGAAATTTGGCACACACATTTCTTTCTGATGACAATACAATGTAATATATTTTGTATCATTTTAAATCCAAGATGGCCGCCAGTACAAAATGGCGGATTACATTATCTTTCACAACTACCTCAACATGGGTATCAAATGAAAGGGCTTAGATAGAAGAATAAAGTTCGCTATTTAAATAAAAACAAAGAATTAAATATGGCCGCCCACAAAATGGCGGAAAGTATCAATATGGGTACCAAATGGAAGAGCTTTGATACAAGCATGAATGTCCCACCCAAGTCAAGATTTTGTATCGTGTCGAGGACTGTGTGGTGTTAGGGTGGCTAAGATCAAAGAATTAAATAGAATGAGAAGTATAATTTAACAAAAGAACAAAAAAAAAAACAAAAAACTAAAAAACTTAAAAATAAAAGAAGTAAAAATTTTTTTTAAGTTAAACGGTTTTATTTCGTAGTACGACAATAATGATGTACTTAAAGCTAGAAAATAATTCGGTAGGTCCTAGCTACCCTCATCACACCACTCTCGTCATCAATCTAGGGCATTAATCAGACAAAAAAATAGAATCGTTGATTCAAAACTTTACAATAAAGGTACCTTTAAGTTGCGTGTAAGTAACTTTCCAACATCACACATATATTTTACAAATATGTCACTAGATGTCGCTGATACGAAAGTAATTTCTCTGAATACCGCTGTGGTTATTATTTTGAGTTTCATAAGTAGTTCTATAATTTTTTTACTTAACAGACTTAAAATAAAAGTATTTTACTTATTTTGCGATTAGTTTTGCTTTTCAGTTTTTGCTTAGTTTGATAGATTGTTGGCTTCTTATTAAAAGTAATTTTGATGAGCTAACTTTCCTTCAATTGTTATCGCTGCTTGTCTGTGCTTCTGTAGTAGTATTAGTAATTATGCTACGAACTAACAAGAGATCAGCATCAAACATAGCCCGCGAAGTAGCTTTACGTACGTAGAGAGCTAGAAACCAATGAGCAGCGGCAAAGAGTCATGGCAATAAAAATAAACTTTTAAACGAAACCCCATTAATAGTTTTATGGTTTTTTCAACAAAGAGCTGACTTTGTCATCTGAAAAATGATGGGACAGTTTTTGATGAAAGACTACTGGTATAGAACTGAATTTCAGCATCGCGGTAGACCTCATATCCATGGGATTGTATGGTTGGAAGGTGCTCCTGACATTTCAGAGCTAGATCGAAAGTCATTTGAAGAAAGGGCTGTGATTGCCAACTATTTTGGACATTTGGTCACAACCATGAATCCGCATATCGGTAAAGGTAAAAGTCAGGTACATTATTCTGAAATTTGGGACCATGATGATGATTGTTTCATTAAATAACAGCTTCACTGGAATTGCTTTATAGTAAATTAACGATTATATTTTGGAATAGACAATGCCTCCGCTGCTGGCGCAGGCTCCCAAAAATATCACTATTGGGAACCGGCGGTTATACTGCCCACAGCCGAGATTTAAAACACCGGCTGCCTACGCCAGCATTAAAAATTTGCCGTGAAGTGTAGGTTAGGTTCGTTAGGTTTCCTGTGACCAAAACACGAGTGAGCGACTTACGCTAAGGGCGAAAGTAACACAGCCACAGATAGTGTTATTACCAGCGCCGGCAGCAGAGGCACTACCTTTGAAATAATTATCGCGAGGTCTAAGTTCGTGGCGAACTACTAGTAATACCTATGTAAATAAAACGTCAAATAATAATGTCACTTGTTTATTATTGCAGATAAACTCCAAGAATATTTCATACAAATCTCATAAAAAATATTTGTTTTGACAAAGAAAGAAGTATCTGATTTAAGTTTTGGAAAGAAGCGAATTCAAAGCACGTCTCATCTAGACAACTGGTGATCTACACGTTTTGTTTGGCGAATAAACCTTGCTATACAGCGAGGAAACGCGGCCAGCTTATTGGGTACGTTTTTACGTAATTTTGTCTTGTTTTATCTATGACAATAAACAAATTCCCGAGATATCATAGTAATAGCGTGGCGATTACTCTAAGCTTTAGTCCGCTCGTTAGACCGCTCCCGGCAATTAATGGTGGTATTTATTCCCTCTGAATAGATATCCTCGCGAAAAACAAGCTATTTTACCGTTTGTCGGGCAATGTTTGAGTCAACAATGTAATTTGTTGTGATATGAGAGATTTTTAGAAAACGCTACCATCTACGTTGGTCTGGGACTAAATAAAAAAAAGCTTTGAACGTACAAGCTGCTTCTTTCCTCAGCGTTTCGTTTTTAAATTTTTACTCTATTACTGTGTCTCCATCGCCTCAAATATTTTTTTGGAAATATATACAATGTACAGCCTCTTTTTTTTACTGTTTAATTATATGTATAGATAAAAGCCGTGATCCTTTTTTTAGTCCGCTCGTTAGACCGTCCTGGCAATTAATAGTAGGAATTATTCCCTCTGAATGGGTATCCTCACGGAAAACAACCCATTTTACCGTTTACCACGTCGTTAATATCGGGCAATTGTTTGAGTAAACAATTAACTTTGTTATGAGATGAAAGATCTTTTGTTTATAGCAATATAAGTATTTATTATTTGTAAATATGGATAGGCCACATACTAACAGCTATAGACGTATAAGTATCCTCAGCTGAATGGGTGTCCTTAGTGAAATAAAAGCAATTTCACCGTTTAGCCTCGTCGTTTTCAAATTGTTTGAGTAAACAATTTAGTTTGTTAGTACACTGAGAAAAAAGAATGGTAGCTGGTAGCAAAAAATTTTGCTTTGCACGTTACCAAAATCGAGTGACTGCTGAACTCAGGGCTACTAGGAGTTAGTTAAAACGTGTTTTAATTAATACTTGTAGTTTGGGACATGCAACTACATGGTTTTGCTAATTAGAACAAGATTTTGGTATCTATTATCTAATTCGCAAGTAGCAAAACTGGTTTAGCTACTTTTTAACAATAACTGGAAGTGATTTGGTCGGATAATGGTTTAAACCTAGTAACAAATTTAGTCAGCGTTTTAAAATAAGATGGATGAGTTTACTAAATACAAGTTCTATCCACGTCCAAGATTACTTGAGTACCTACTAACAATAGGAACAACTATGACCGGTGGTACATCTCATTCCTAAGAGTTAATGTACATAGATACAATTAAAAGTTAATAAACGGTTTTTGATGAGTTCGAATATAAATAGAGAGATAAAGTAATAAATATGTAGATATGCGGAAAATGCTTTAAACACGGCTTTATCCCTAAGGGCCTGTGTCGCGAGCATATATAGCAAGTCTGTAACCGTCTTATTATAAAAACAGGAGTAATTTTGTTAATAGGTTTAAACCATTATCCACCCAAATCAAGTTGACGTTGACAGATGAGTTAGTTTCACTTTACTAAATGTCAACCTGATTTGGGCGGATAATAGTTAATTAAACCTAGTAACAACATTAGTTTGGGTTTTATAATAAGACAGTAAGAGTTACGCTAACAGAACATTTTCGGTCTTATTATAGAACGCAGACTATCTTTGTTACTAGGTTTAAACTAAAACGTAGTGATTATATTCTCTTTGGTTTAAACCAGTATCCGACCAAATCAAGTTGACATCTAATAACATGCCTCTGTCTCATTTGAAAATGTCGACTTGATTTGGTCGGATAATGGTTTAAACCTAGTAACAAAGTTAGTCTGCGTTTTATACTAAAACGGCTAGATCTTGCGGCTCTCACCAGTCAGAGTCCACGGCCGCTAAACACAAAGGCCACTTTTAATCACGCTTAATATTATAAAGGCGACAGTTTGTGTGTATGTGTGTATATGTTTGATACTTCTTCAAGGTCAAACGAATTCGAAAATGCGCCCTGCGCGGTAAGAGAAACAGCTGGTACCTACATTTAAAGTTTTTTTATCTCCCAGATTAGTATGGAAGTGATAAAGAAAATTACACAGATAACTTCCCAAGGCAATTTTATAACTTGCTCTGACCCGGGATTGAATGAAGAACCTCCAGAGTAGCGGACTTGCGTAATTAATGGCTCATCATCAGGAACGTACGCCACAAGAGGGTTATTAATACACGTGATATGATTTCATTTAGTCCCTACAACAGTAATTACAGAATGGTCTGGATGTAACAGATACAAAGTCAACTTACAAATGGAGCAATTAATTGACTGTAAACTGATGCCGGGAAGTACAGTGAACCGCACGTTAAATGTAACATTACTGTACAGTATTACTGTATAACAAAAGGTGCGTGAAGGGTTACCCTGCTCCTGACTGTACATAAGTCGTTTTATCAGAAACTACGAATTGCGTAGGTCTTGGTAATATATGTTGTATAAATAAACAAAGTCATTTTTGAATAAATGGAAGCTTATATTTATTTAAGTCTGTGTCTTTTTGAAATAATACCTGAGATGAGAGAAATATACCTATATTAATACACATAAATAATACATTGTGTTTACTTATCTAGTATCATTGAGATATCTATCTAACAACATTAGAATCATTCAAAAAGCAAAAAAGGTTTTTTACATAACATTTCTGTCTGATATTTTATTTAAAAAAAACTCAAGATAATTAATTCGTAAGTACTTATACAAAAATCTTGGAAAATTAAAAATATGAAGTTTTTTTAACCAAGCTACCATAAATACACACAATAAAAAATATGACAACTTTCCTACTATAAATACAGAAGGTATTTACTTAAGAAAAAAATGACAAATTGGAAAAACAACATTGAAAAAATCTTTTGAGTTTTACTTCGAAGTCATGTTATTTGCTATTACCGCGCTATTCGCGTCGCAAAAAAATATAATGCAGACAATGCAAAAGAAAATACTACAAAAGAAAAAAACATTTAACAAGCATGTTCTTGTATTCAGACTCAGTCAGACGTCTGAGAGACCATTAAAAGTTTTGCCAAACGTAAATATACATTTCAAAGAATGATAGAACTGAGAAAGAATGGAGTTTTCCGTCGTAAACGACTTTTGATGCACGACGAAGAAAAATGTAGAACTTAAGCAAGTTAGTAGAATAAGTACCTATAACGATCTACCAACTAAATAAAGTATGTATTTGAACAGAATATACAGGTTCTTGTAGATACTTACTTTACTTTTCGGTAGCTTATAAACATAATTGGAGACTTTTCCAACCCGTCTGGCCAGCGACAAGAGTGGAGACTAAATCCTATGGCTGCTCTGACCAAATATGGCTCTAGTAGTACAGAGAGGGTCGTGCTCCTGCAGTGGAGACTAAAAAAGACCTGATGATGATGGTGATATAGGTAAGTACTGAAGTATTTATTAGTATTCAATTTGAGTCACGTCACGAGCTACCGATATTATTTAAACGCTTTTTTTTAAATTCCGTGACCGATCGTCCGTACCGATCTGTATTGGTATGTAGAAAGGATGAATGAAAAGTGATTAACAAAAAATATATACAAGACAAATGTGAAAGGAACAAGCAGGAAAGGGTCGGCCACGGCGAACATTCTTCATCCAGATTGCAGACGTTATTAAAAACCCTAAAAGGGGAGGAAAATGTACCCGAAGAGCATGAAAGAGGTCGGTCAGAATCGTGGCAAGTGGAGATCCATAGTCTCTGCCCACCATTGTGGGAAACAGTAATGATAATATGTATGGAAGTGATACCCAACAATTTTGTCATATCGCACTATCCTACTAATATTATAAACGCAAAAGTTTGTAAGTATGGATGGACGGATGGATGTTCGTTACTCTTTCACGTAAAAACCACTGAATGGATTTTAATAAAACTTTACAATAATATTACATAAACATCAGAATAACACATAGGCTACAATTTATAAAGGTATTGTGTGATCCAGCGCAGACGAAGTCGCGGGCACCAGCTAATAAGGAATAAATGGAAGGATATGGGGATACGTTTGCCCAGCATTTGTGCAATATAGCAAAAATAACCGGCCAAGTGTAAGTCGCACTTGCGCACGAAAGGTTCCGTACCTACCACGTTTGTTGTATGGGAATCCCAATAAAATATTTATTTAATAATTGTTTTTAGTATTTGTTGTTGTTGAACTGTCTAGCTATCGGGGTTTATGAGATACAACTGATACAAGCCTGGTGACAGACGGACAGACATACGGACAGTTGAGTCTTGTAATGGGTCCCGTTATTACCCTTCGCGTACGGAACCTTAAAACGTAAATAAACATGCAATTAAATAATAACTTCACTAACCTTTATCAATTTAACAATCTTTGCACACATTTTGTGACTCTTGATCATTCATATTTAAATGAATAAAATCACTACAAACACAGTTTTGCTGCTCAAAATCACTGCTTAATCAAAGAAATAATACTTATAGGCGCAATTTAATTATATAAGAACTAATTTATTGTAAAGCATCTTGTTAACAAGTCCAAAAATAACACTAAACAAACTGACACGTCCACTGTCAGTGTATTCGCACGCGCAACTCATAAACTACCAAAACAAATCTAAATATACATCTATCTTTGTCAGTGTGTACTTATTATAAGACTGTCTCTTTCATACCTATCACAATGTTTATAACGACCGCTACGTTTAATAAAAACAGTATAGGAGACAGCAGATCAAACGCAACAATGCAATGATTATTTCGTTCTTCAAATTACATTGATGTAAAGCAGAGGCGATTTCATGTGTTACGTGCGAAGTTTAAGGTATGCCATTGAAAGGATCCAGATTCCTTTTACCCCTCTGAATGGAACAATCACGTGCGACAGAGATGCGATTATTGATATTTATTTGTGAAACGGAAAGAGACAACATGGTAAAACTTCATGGCAATGGAGGTAAAGGATATTATGTTGTGTAGCGGACACTAATACAACTCAACACAGCGTTCAGGATCGCGCCGCCCGGCTACCTAAGTAATATAGGTACTTTGTTGAGGCGGACAAGTTGAGACAAAAGTAAATTTTTAGGGTTCCGTACCCAAAGAGTAAGAACGGGACCTATTAAGACTCCGCTGGCCGTCTGTCCGTCTATCTGTCACCAGGCTTGTATCTTATAAACCGTGATAGCTAGACAGTTGTTTTTTTTACAGATGATGTATTTCTGTTGCCGCTATAACAACAAAAACAAAAAAACAGAATTTTACAAAGTAAAACATGCTCAAAAGGTGGCTTTTTCGCTAAGAAATTTCTTCCTAATATGTTTATACGGAAAAAGTGACAGGAAATCACGATTCTTCCTTAATTACATGCGCCTGCTCAATTGTAACGTAGCTATTACTATTAATTTTTCATCAGGCATAGAGGGCTCTACTACTTTCTAATTAACCAGTATAATTTTTTTTCCGATTTACCGATTTTGATAAAAAAAACATGGGACCACCTGACATGCGCCTGCTCACTTCTAACGTAGCTATTGCTCTTTATTTTTCATCAGTTGAAGAGGTTCTACTACTTTCTGTTTACTATCCCTTAACAACCCTATATAGTCCGTCGTCCCAACCTCGATTTTCGTACCGATCGTACTTTCTTGGGAGACTATAATATTAATGTGCGCACTTATTAGGGGTCCCTAAATATCGGCGTCTGCCGAGCGAGACAGGAAGCTTTTGGGAGTTATGGCACCTTGAATGGTGCTCCCGTAGCCGAAAAATTACCGATCTTACTTTTGAAAAATTCTTTCTTAGAATCCTTCCTTGTATCATTATGAACAGCTTATACTAAATTCCAGACAATTTACAGGAAGCACTTGCAGAATCAGACGGTTTTTATAGGTGGGATTTTCACCCAAAAAATACCTATCTTACTTTTTGACGAAACTACATTCAGGTGATAGGGCAGCTCTCACACGATCATAAAATCCAAGTCTGCCTCAGATTTTAGGAAGCGTTTGCAAAACCAGACGTTTTGAATGCGTCACTGATAGACGACTCGTACGTATAAAACGTAACAATAATTACGTTGGTACTTACTTTATATTCTAATGCCTTCTATTTACGAGTGTAACTAACCAGACTCATCCAGAAGAAAAGAAGTAGGTACCTGCCTACTTCACTTAATTACTTTTTTTATATGAAATCGACACCAAATTTTTAAACAAGAAACCAAAATTAGGTTAAATTATATAAATTTTTATCCCTGTGCCAGCTCGCATATACGCGGAGCTCTAAATTTCACTCTATATTGATGTTTATTTATATAAAAATCACCAAAATATGTATTATTATAATACATGGTTTAGTGCATAGTTTGGTGCAGGCGGGAAAGTGGTATCGTGCTCATGTGGAATAGGAGGTCCAGGAATATTTTAAGTTCGGAGATTGTTACCGGTTACGTCTTTCCATGATTTAATTCTGGAGTGCTCGGCTATTGAGATTTGCAGTCATTTTGCAGCTTAGAACAAAAGTTATTTGTTTTGACAATTTATGCAATCCCCCATCAACTTGTTAAAAATTTACCACAAAATTCACAGTTTTGGTGGCAATTTTTATTGACCTGATTATATGTTAAAATAATCAAATATACATCTAATGGGATGTCAATATATGAACACGCTCATACAAATAGGAAAAGTAGATTTTTTTGACCACTCATCAAATCTGCTGATTTCGTTGGTTGGCCTCCCATCAACTTGTTATAACATTTCCCACAAAATAGTATGCCGGTTATTTATCCGAACCTACCCGTTGTATCGGAATATACAAATTGATAGGTCTGAGTTTTCATTTTGGCAAATGTTTGTAGACCTAATTATATATTAAATATGTGTTTTTCAGGGTTCAAGAAATCTCCATACAAAATTTCATTCATATCGGTCCGACGGCCGTGAAAGCGTAACAAACAAACCACAAATAGTATTTATAATATTAGTAGGGATTTTAGATAGAGCAGACTTTTATTTTAAAGATAGGTTAAAATTCAACCAGTATGTCGATGATAATGATAATAAACTACATATTTTAATACTTATCATTTTTTGTAGTACGGGTCGTCGATCACTGACTCATTTTAAAACGTCTGATTTCTAAAACGATTCCTCAAATCTGAGGCAGACTTGGCTTTTATGATTATGTGAGAGCTCCCCCAACACCTGAATGTAGTTTCATCAACAAGTAAAATGGGTAATTTTTGGGTAAAATATCTGCGGCTCAACATTCAAATACAAAAGCCCTTGCGATGCGACATGACATTCGCGCCTTTAATACCAAGTGTATTAAGGAAACGATAGAACAAAACATCAGTCTGTACGAGATTAAGCTAGCACTCAAACAGCTCAAAAATAACAAGGCCCTGGGTAAGGACGGAATCACAGTAGAGCTTTTGAAAGCGGTTGGAACGCCGGTACTGAAAGTCCTTCAAAGGCTCTTTAATTCCGCCTTACTCGAGGGAGTGACATGTAGAACAGAGGTGTGGTAGTTCAAAATGGGTGGCAACACTTATTGAAGAACTAATAGACGCATTACGCTTTTGAGTCATCGTCGACATCATCATGTCTCGCTAACAGATTTGAGATTCCAATGCTACAGTATCAGACTACATCCACACGCTGCGGCAGTTTATAGAGAAGCCGAAGCAAGCAGTATAACTGGCCGTTATGTTTGGGGTTCGTGGACTATGAAAAAGCCTTCGATTTGATCGAAACAATGGCTGTGTTCCAGTCTCTCCGGCGAAGCCATATTAACTATAGGTATATCGAGGTGTTGAAGTGCTTGTACAGCAAAGCCACTATGTTAGTCCGGGTTCAGGAACTCAGTACGAAAGATATTTTACTGCAAAGAGGCGTGAGACAAGAAGAAGTCATATCTCCAAAACTGTTTACCGCTGTTCTGGAAGATGCCTTCAAGCTCCTGGAATGGGAAAAGACTGGGCATTAACATCGATGGCAAGAATGTGACTCACCTTCGATTTGCCTACGATATCGTTGTTTTGGCAGAATTGATTGAGGACTTGAGTACGATGCTTGAAGATCTACATAGAGTTTCCAAACAGGTCGGCCCAAAAATAAATATTGACAAGACGAAGGTCATGTCGAATATCCACGTTACACCTTTACCCGTTTCTGTTGGGAGCTCCAACCTCATAGTTGTAGACTAGTATGTTTACCTGGGATAATCTCTCAAGAAAGCACGATGGGTATAAATAACCAAAAATTACGTATTTTACTTTCTAATTTTTTTATTTCTTCTTTGTATTATTATTCACATCATATACTAAATTCGAGAATTTACAGGAAGCACTTGCAGAATCAAACGGTTTTTATAGGTTCCCAAAAATACCTATTTTACTTTTTGATGAAACCACATTCGGTTGTTGGGGCAGCTCTCACATAATCACAAAAGCCAAGTCTGCCTCAGATTTGAGGAAGCCTTTTAGATATCAGTAGTTTTAAAATGAGTTAGTGATCGACGACCCGTACTACCAAAAATGATGAGTATTATAATATGTAGTTCATTATTATTATCATCGACCTACTGGTTGGATTTTAACCTACCAAAAGCCTGTCTTTATCTAAAATCCCTACTAATATTATAAATACTAATGTGGTTTGTTTGTTACGCTTTCACGGCCGTCGGACCGATTTGAATGAAATTTTGTATGGAGGTTTCTTGAACCCTGAAAAACATATATTTAATATATGATTCAGTCTACAAATATTTGCCAGCAAAAAATGAAAACTCAGACCTATCAATTTGTATTTTCCGATATAACGGGTAGATTCGGATAAATAATCGGTATACTATTTTGTGGGAAATGTTATAACAAGTTGATGGGGGGAGGCCAACCCCGAAATCAGCAGATTTGGTTATTTAATGAGCGGTAAAAAAAATTTACTCTTCCTATTTGTATGAACGTGCTCATATATTCACATCCCATTAGTTAGATGTATATTTGCTTATTTTAACATATAATCAGGTCTACAAAAGTTGTTAGCAAAAAATGTGAACTTAGACCAGTCAATTCGTATGTCCCCATACAACGCGTAGATTCGGATAAATACCCGGCATACTATTTTGTAAGAAATATTTTAACAAGTTGATGGGGGATTGAAGAAATTGACAATACAAATAACTTTTGTTCTACGACCAGCCCTGAAATCAGCAGGTTTAGCTCTTGAATGGGCAGTCGAAAATGCTTCTCCTTAGTATGTATGAAGGTACTGATACGAGTATGTTGTTATCGTATTTCCTTTTTACTTATTTTATCATATAAATATGACTTCGCACACCTCCCAGCAACAAAATGATAATAAGTCAAAGAAGTCTACGTTTAATGTATGATAAGTATGCTGTTTTCATATACTTTAATGTTTGACATCTACTTGCATTTCAAGCATATTATAGCGTTTGGCATCAAATGGCTAGAAGGGGTATTTACTCACCGTCACATGGAGCGGGTAAGTTCATTTAGAGGGGATATTAACCACAATGCTTTTCTTGGAGAAGGCTTTTGTCCAGCAGTGAACGTTCGTTAGTTAATTACGGTGAAAGCATGTATAGGTAGGTGTTTTTGAAATTAAATTAACCTAATTTTGGTTTCTTGTTTATAAATTTGGTGTCGATTTCATATAAAAAAAAGTAATTAAGTGAAGTAGGCAGGTACCTACTACTTTTCTGCTGGAAGAGTCTGGTTAGTTACACTCGTAAATAGAAGGCATTAGAATATAAAGTAAGTACCAACGTAATTATTGTTACGTTTTATACGTACGAGTCGTCTATCAGTGACGCATTCAAAACGTCTGGTTTTGCAAACGCTTCCTAAAATCTGAGGCAGACTTGGATTTTATGATCGTGTGAGAGCTGCCCTATCACCTGAATGTAGTTTCGTCAAAAAGTAAGATAGGTATTTTTTGGGTGAAAATCCCACCTATAAAAACCGTCTGATTCTGCAAGTGCTTCCTGTAAATTGTCTGGAATTTAGTATAAGCTGTTCATAATGATACAAGGAAGGATTCTAAGAAAGAATTTTTCAAAAGTAAGATCGGTAATTTTTCGGCTACGGGAGCACCATTCAAGGTGCCATAACTCCCAAAAGCTTCCTGTCTCGCTCGGCAGACGCCGATATTTAGGGACCCCTAATAAGTGCGCACATTAATATTATAGTCTCCCAAGAAAGTACGATCGGTACGAAAATCGAGGTTGGGACGACGGACTAATACTATTACGTTTATTATCAGGCAAGTAACTTGCCTTCTCGCCATTAGAGTGGTTTGGGTATACTAGTATAATAAGCCTTTTGTCACAATATTTTTTAGGGTTCCGTACAAAAAATTAAAAAAACGGAACCCTTATAGGATAACTCGTATGGAAAGGTCTAGGTTAGGGTAAGGGGATTCTTAAAGCAGCAAATCCTAAAACAATTTGTCTGCCCCGTTAGGGATAAAACGTGATAACGTGTTCTGTCACGTGAATGTCACTGTCACTTAATGTGAACATCTCGTGCAAATGAAAGCTGGTAACCACAAATGTCAGTCACATAGTTAATTACGTTGCTTTCAGAAATATCTCTGGTTGCTTTACATGATTTGATAACAACAACTGAACAAGCATAGTATAATAAAATAACGTATTCTCTTCCCGTGACAGCTGATGACGTAGGTGGAACTTGACTACGTCATCATTTTGATATGTTGCCACTGTGTGAAATTGAATTGCCCGAGCGTAATGCATTTTTGAACTTTATATACCAATTTCGAATTAATAATCCATTATATCAATTTATAAAATATTGAATTGATGAATAACGCGAGAATCGCGAGATACTAAATAGCTAAGTTACTTAATATTTTATTTAATATTCATGAACTTATTGAGAAAGTCCTTAAATTTACTGAAAAGAACAATCAGTGGCAACACTTTGTGACGTAGTCAAGTTCCATCTCGGGAAGAGAATACCTGTTTTATTATACCATGTGAACAAGCTTCATTATTTTCCCTCACTTGCATGTAAAAATACGTAATACAAAATAAGAATCTCTGAATTCATCTTTTTTCATTAATGAAACTATTAAAACAAAAGTAAAAACTGCGTATTTGAGAACTGTTCTCTGCTATGAGCTGCAAAACGGTGTCATGTTTTCAATCTGTCATACTTCTTTTACGTGACGAAAATTGATAAAACTAAAAAAAAATAAAGTTTATCCTGCGGAAATGCGGCCAGAGTTCTTGGCACCATGCCATGCACTTGGACGTTAAATAATGAAAATAAATTTGTAGTATTTCTATTTTTTTTTTTAAATATAAAAATTCTTATTTATATAGAATTCTTTAA
Organism: Acrobasis consociella; assembly: GCA_963555685.1. NCBI lineage: Eukaryota > Metazoa > Arthropoda > Insecta > Lepidoptera > Pyralidae > Acrobasis > Acrobasis consociella. Next base: position 4,558,619 of record OY743122.1, on the reverse strand, counting down.
GTACCTATATATATTCATATCATACTCATCATCGAAAATCATAATCATACATAAGCAATGACCCAAACCGTTTATAACTAAGTACATGAAAATGTCAAACAATTACAAAGTTACGGAGAGGAAGCCCGAGTTCCGGACGCTCCGGGACAAATTATATGGCGGAATAGTTTAAACTCTGTCGGGTCGGTGCCTTGTCATATTATGGCGATGTTTTGACAGTTATAAACTTTTTAAGATTGACAAGGAACCCCTAAGAATGTTAACATTCCGCCGCTCATCATGTCAATATTTACATATAAGGTCTAACAAAATATACTGAAACTATTTTAAGTGTGAATTCAGTCCGTGATACTGAACAACTTTCCCCAAGGAACATAATATCGAAATATGAACACATTATTTTGATATCAATATTTTTTTTTCAACATTAAAATTTAAAAAAATGGCTTTTTCAATATCTTGTCTCAGCTTTGAGCTGCAAAACGGTGTGATGTTTTCAAACTGTTAATACTTCTTTCACGTGACGAATATTGATAAAGCTCAAAAACTTAAAAGTTTATCCTACGGAAATGCGGCCAGCGTTCTTGGCACCATTCTTCCTGGACATAAAGTAATGAAATTAAATTCGTAGTATTTTTAAAACATCTTATTTTTTAAATAGAAATTCTTTTTTAAATTTTCAATTCATAATTTCAGTATTCACATCATACTCATTTTTCGCTGCTCATCATGTCAATGAACAATAAAGTCTAAACAAATATACTGAAACAATTTTTTTTTCTATATTAAAATTTAAAATGAAACTGCTTATTCGAGATCTGGTCTCGGCTCTGAGCTGCAAAACGGTGTGATGTTTTCAATTTGTCAATACTTCTTTCACATATTACATACTGCATACAACGTATATTGTTAAACTCAAAAAGTTAAAAGTTTATCCTGCGGAAATGCGGCCAGTGTTGTTGACACCATGCCATATGGACATAAAATTATGAAAATAAATTTGTAGTATTTCTAAAAAAATATAAATGCGAAAGTTCTTCTTTTAATAAAATTCTTTAATTCAGCACCTATATATATTCACATCATACTCATCATCGTAAATCATAATCATACATAAGCAGTGACCCAAACCGTTTATAACTAGGTACATGAAAATGTCAAACAATTACAAAGTTACGGAGAGGAAGCCCAAGTTCCGGACGCTCCGGGACAAATTATATGGCGGAATAGTTTAAACTCTGTCGGGTCGGTGCCTTGTCATATTATGGCGATGTTTTGATAGTTATAAACCTTTTAAGGTTGACAAGGAACCCTTCGTTTACATTCCGCTGTTCATAATTTCATTGATATAGGTTTGTGGGATGCGGCTAGCTACCCATCTTTTAATTCTCTTTTTTACCATCACGCTTAAAGTGCATTTAGATCTTACACACTTAGAGCCTAAGGGTGTAAGATGAAATTAAAATAAAAGTCAGAAAAAAAAAATCGGCACTTTCATACAAAAGTTTGCAGCCACCCGGGAAATTTGTATGACAATGTCAAATTTGTTTTTGTTTTTGACCGTTATTTTATTTTCATTATACAATAGTGATCTAGTATAGCCCGTGGTTCGATTTACCTTTTATGTTGTATATATGCTTAGATGACAAACTTCACAAGATGTGTTCAAAGAGCGCCCAGTTAGCCGAGGTCTCAAAGTTAACACCGGATTAGTGCATATTGCATGTAACTCGGCGTTCCAATTTACCCCGAGCGGGGTAAATTGGAAACGCCACGGGAATACTTAATCGATAGTTAGTTGCGGTTTAATTTGGCTTTGACACCGCGTAGATTTGCTATGTACGAGTACGAGAAGTATGTGGGGAGAAAAGCAACTAGTTCATAACAGCATGTGCTAACTTAGTTTTAAACCATTTTGGAGAATGATGGCTAGTAATAATAAAATCCTCTGGCTGCTCTGGCCAAGTATGGGTCTGGTAGTACAGAGAGGGTCGTGCTCCTGCAGTGGAGACAAAAAGACTTGATAATGATTGGAGAATAAACAATAATGCCTTACTTTATAAGGTCTAATAAAATATACTGAAACTATTTTAAGGGTAAATTCAGTCCGTGATACCGAAAAATTTTCGCCAGAGAACGTATGTCAAAATATGAAAAATAACATTTAAGTTTCGATATGTAATACTGTTATTAATTCTGTGGTTTCGATACAAACTTGGATCTGCTGATCGCTCAACTTGTATGGGAAGCCAAAAATTATTTCTTATATTTCGATACATGTTCCTCGGGGAAAGCTGAATTTATACTTAAATTAATTTTAATTTATTTATTTAGGCCTCATATAATTTTGTAAATTCATGTGATAGTATTTGTATTAGAAGTAACAGCTATAGATGTAATCCGACCACGACGTTCAAGAATCAAGATGAAAGGAGAATTAATAATCGTCTTAGACCTGTCAAGTTATAAAGTCCGTTATATAGTATTCTCCTTATTTGATCTAAGAACATGTGTTTTAATCTGAGTTATCTCAGGCCAAATACAAATCTGAGTGAGGTATTCTCATTTGTATACTTCTAGCGGAAGATTCTTTCTTGCGCACCCTGAATTATACGTACTGTTCTTTATATACACATTATCTACACCTATTGTTTTGATTATGTCTAATTTTCACGATATTTTCATTGGTAACGTAGTGAAAGGAGTTCATAGTGATATCGTTAATTATCACATAATCTGATTATTATGACGTTGAAAAATCAAATAATCAAGATCATAAATTCATCGAAATGTTACTCTAGACATAATGTTAAAAGCAAGACAAATTTGCGAAAGTTAATTTCAACCCTTATTTTAGACTTTTGTAAATAACCAGCTAATATCATGGTAATATATGCATGTGCGCACTAGGCAAGTTAACTAGACCTGCCAATTTACTCCTACACTCCTTAAAAGCCTTCTCGCTACGGGATAAGGTCGAAAATTTACTAGATGCAAGTAAGTGTAATTTGGCGGGGCCCACCTTCACCATCTTGCACTAATTGAGTTTGCTGGAGTAAAAAAGCAAGCCAGGCTGAAGGTACCAGTAATTTTCCACTTAGTCTGAAATGAATGCTTCGTGATGAACGCTTAGTGTGAAAGGTCGATGGCTGAATAAAGCTGCAGCTAATTTGTTTTTAACCCCGACGAAAAAGGTTGTTATTATATTGTTGAGAGAGAGACCAAAGAAACGTTGGATGGAGTGTGTTAAGGAGGATATGAGTAGGAAGGGGGAGACGGACGGGTTGACTGGAGATCGATCAAAGTGGAAGGAACTCACATGCTGTGCCGACTCCACATAAGAAGTGGGACAAGGATAAGGCAGAAGAAGAAAAAGGTTGTTATAAGTTTCACGAGTCTGGCTTTTTAGCTTGTCCACTATTGAAGCAACCTTCAGACTTCTTCTTATATTATACACACTCAGGATTTTAACCATTTTTATAACCCCGCTCATCTATCTCAGCAGCACAACTGCCTCCGTGGTCCAGGGCGTTCGCCTTGTGATCCGAAGGTCATGGGTTCGAATCCCACTGGATTTTGGAGCATTCTTTGCGAAAATTTGTTTCCAGTCAGGTTAGGATATTGCAGACTTGAATCACCTGATTATCCGAAAAGAAAAATGATTCCGTGTTTCGGAGGCACGTATAAACTGTGGGCTACGAACGCCATCTAGGGTTTAACCAATGATTGGTTTTGGTTTACCCTTTGGGTTGCGGAGGTCAGACGGTAGTTGCTCTGTGTAAAAACCAGTAACCTCGTCAAATATCCTTGTTAGGTAGCGGACCCCGGGCTCTAAAGCGTTACCGCTGGGGATGCAACTGGGAATACGCTCGGATGCTGATAATCCATCTCAGGATCCGCATCTCCGCCAGGATCCGCCAAATACTTCGTATGTTCTTCCTTTTTAACCGACTTCAAAAAGGAGGAGGTTATCAATTCGATTGTATGTTTTTTTTTTAAGACATGATGAAAAACTTTGAAGATATGGAAGAAACTCCTGAAATAAATAGAAGTCGGTTGTTATTTTTGTTAAAAACTTAATAACTGGTGGTTCATTAACACTAAAGTACCGCTTATCTCTTACATTATCATAATCAATTCAGGTTATCTGAACCTAAATCTATACTTGTATGGTTTCTATCAAACTAAACCCATTAGGCCTTCGCATCATATAATTAAATAGAGTCGGTTACTCGCGTGACTATACCTACAATGAAAATGGTTCCATGTTGCAGGCACTCCGTAAAATTTTTAAATTTTGATTTCTTTTTTTTCATTAATTATTTTCAAGAGTTTTTTTTCATATCTCCAAAGTTCTTTATCATATCTACACTGATTTAATATGAGAGCAAATTAGTATGAAAGGATTTTAAATAAGAAAATAATAATCAAAATCAGTTTACAAGTGGCGAAGAAATCGTGTAACATATATGTACAAAAATTAAAAATCGAATCGATAATTTCCTTCTTAGTTGAAGTCAGTTAAAATAGGCTTTATTAAAAACAATAGATCATAAACAGAACTGTAAAAAAAAACAAATTGAAAGTGGATGTACTAAACTTAATAGTTCTTATGCCCTTAATAAACTAACGAGAACTACAACAAGAAACACGGCCATTACAGTATACTTTGCCTATGTAGAATCCGTCTTCCGATATGGGCTTATTATTTGTGGAAATAGCACAGAGATACAAGATATATTCGTACAAAAAAAATGTATAAAAGCTAATGTAGAGTATCACCAGACACATCATGTAGACCCCTTTTTAAATCTCTAAAAATACTACCTCTCCCCTGCCTCTATATTTACGAAATTGCCAAATTTATGAAACTTAATTATAAATTATTAAAAGAGGCTTGAGAAGTGTTTCCTAGAAATAATAGAAATGGCAGCAGGCTAGCTCGGGACATTATATCAAGAAGTGACAAGTTACAAAGGAATTGTTATAATATGTGTAGGCTAATTTACAATTAGATACCAGACTCCATCAAAAATGCGACATTTAAATCTTTTAAAATAAAACTATTCGAATGGCTTAGTAAGCGAGGTTCTACACAGTGCAAGAGTTTCTCAATTTCAAGACATAACTAGAAATACAATTTTTCATACTAAATAATAATATAATTGTTGACGTATCTATAATACCATGACATGATCCATTTATGATTTTATTTGTGACATAGACTGTTAGCTAATTTGAAAACTGTTTATTAAATATTTGCATGTTATTGTTGATGGCTGATTAAGTAGGTGTTACTTTGTAAATACTATTTAGACCTAAGTATGTACCCTTTTCCAAATGCAAATAAATTATATTCTATTCTATTCTTTAACCACGTCCTCCCTAATATTAGAAAAATCTGTGACTGAGGATATAATTAAAAACCTAATTTCAACTGTCTAGCTATCGCGGTTTTTGAGATACAGCCCGGTGACAGACGGACGGACAGACAGCGAAATCTTAGTATTAGGGTCCCGTTTTTACCCTTTAGGTACGGAACCCTAAAAAGCAAAACTTTGTGAGTATGTGTGTGTTTGTTACTACTTATCGCGCAAACGGCTAGACCAATTTTGATAAAATTTCGTATGCAGGAAGGAAGCTGACATTTTGGCTACTAGGCGAGAATAAAAGTGTTGTTAGTGAATAGACTGCCACATTAGGCTTTAGCTGTTAGTGTTGCAAAAAGGTTTTTAGCCTCAAGGTTAAAAGCCATTATTGATTTTTACCTGAATGTGTAAATCTGTGTTGTTAACACAAAATGACTATTGCAAGAGCTTAATAAGTAGGTATTTTTTATTCATTTTTTTAAATACCTACGCTAGATTTTTTGATAAAACTATAATTATCATACAAAGGAAAAAGGCCTACCTTATACTTACTGTTATTACTATTACGGAACTTACCGCGATTAATATAGTTTTTTGCCAGATATTTCGACGGCCCTTCTACCATCATGGTCGCTGGCCGACCATTTACTTTTCAAGAAAATAAACAAATGTATTTTACATTTTTCGAATGTTTTGTCTGTTGATAATATGTAAAAAAAATAACTACAATAACCGGCCAAGTGCGAGTCGGATTCGCGTACGAAGGGTTCCGTACCATTATCTATAAAAAATCACGTTTGTTGTATGGGATCCCATTATATTCTGTTTTTTGTATTTGTTGTTATAGCAGCAACAGCAATATATTATCTGTGAAAATTTCTCCTATCAGCTACCCCGGTTCATGAGGTACAGCCTGGTGAGAGAAAGACAGATGGAGAGACAAGTGGAAGGCAGACGGACAGCGATGTCCTAGTAATAGGATCCCGTTTCCCTTTTGGTGCGGGGTACGGAACCCAAAAAAAATAAAATTCATAAAGTTGAAAATTGTGTATCGAAAGATTACTAAAGTATATTATTTGCGTTTCTCATACTTGACGAGTCCAGTCTAGTGTAATCATTGAATTATGATTAAGTACTTATAATTAGATGAATGTATTACTTATTATTATTGGTTCTACTCGCAGCTACAGTATTCTTACTTAGTTCTGTTATAATATATCTATCTACTATCTATAGCAGCCTTTATATTATCATTTCAGGACATAGGCCTCCTTCGTATCTTTCCATCTTTGTCTCTCCCTTGCCTCCGTGGTGTAGTGGTTAGAGCGTTCGGCTCATACCCGGAGGTCGCGGGTTCGATACCCGGCGGCGGCAACGACTTTGTGTTGTTGTCCTAGTTTGGTTAGAACATTGTAGGCTGATCACCTGATTGTCTGATAAGTAAGATGATCCGTGCTTCGGAGGGCACGTTAAGCCGTCGTCGGTCCCGGTCACTGTCTTTGACATTGGTCGTTACCTAAAACCATGACAGAGGCCTTTAAGGCGGTTTAAAAACTCTGACACTAGTGTTAATCACTAACACACACGATAAGAAGAAGAAGCCACCTGCATCCAGTTGCAGCCTGCATGACGCTTAATATCGTCCACCCAACGCATTGCTGGGTGTCCTCTACCTCGCTTGTTGGCCCATGGTCGCCACTCCAATACCATTCTGGTCCACCGACTTGAGTCCATTCTTGCTATGTGCCCACTTCCATTTTTGTCTTTTTATTATACAAACAACGTCCCTGACTCTGTTATAAAGTTATATCCAATTTCTTTAAAGTACATCGTCTATGATTTTAATTGAACTATGTGGATCTAATAGTGTATAGGTGTAAGTTAATTTGTCACAATCTAACGCCTCCGCACATTAACCCTTTGACACTCGTCCTAAATGTGACATTTCTATCACGATCAAGGTTAAGGCAAAAACATCTTTAAGTTTAGAAACGGACGGTGTTAATTTAATTACGCCCTTTTCTGAGCAATGCGAATGGTATGACCAATAAAATAAATAGTAACCTGTTAATTGGAGATCCTTTTTCTGCGAAATGGTAGGTAACCACATTATTATGACTGCCTTCGGTGTCCAGTGGTTAAGGCGTTCGCCCTGTGATCTGGAGTTCGTGGGTTCGAATCCCACTGGGAAGTATACTTTGTGAAAAGTTGTTTTTTAGTCTGGTTAAGATATTGCAGGCTTGAATCACCTGATTATCCGAAAAGAAAGATGATTCCGTGTTTCGGAAGGCACGTATAACTGTGGGTCCCGAACGTCATATAGCGCTTTATTATCAGACTACCCAAGGATCGTTTTATAATTTACCCTTTGGGTTGCGGAGGTCAGACGGCAGTCGCTCTGTGTTAAAACCAGTAATCTCCTCAAATCTTCTTAGGTAGCGGACCCCGGGCTCTGAAGCGTTACCGCTGAGGATGCAACCGGGAATACATTCAGATGATGATGGTTAGGTTTATATAACCACATTAAAAAATTCCCAAAGAATATATAATAAGTATATAAAAGAAATTGCAGTGATTCTGTAAAGTCATAGCTTTGTCATAGGCACTTAGTCACTTTATTGTGTCGGTGAATTAACTGGAAAAATATATTCCAATTAGGTAAGTGTATGACACTATCATCCATTGTCATAGGATGTTTAATGTTTTACCCATATACTCATGAAAATTAACAAACCTTTGCTAAACCAATTTTAGTTAAAATTTGTTTTGTCTCGTTCTTTCAATGTCAAATATGGAAAAGAGGAAAAAGGACAAAACATGTTTTACTAAAATAGGTATGGCAAACAGTTTTTAATTTTTTTGAATATGAGGGCTAGTCGTTAATATTTTTAATATGTTTGCAAATAACTGTAGAAAATATTATATATAATACTTTTTTAACCCACAATCAAAAAGAAGGTGTATCTGTCTATCTGATGTTACCAATTTTGATGCCGTTTTTATACGTAAAAGCAAGTTCCGTGGTTCTTAGGCAGGTATGCATAATGAAAATCGGTTCGGCCGTTTAAAAGTTATTAGGGTTAACTTAACGCTTGAAAGTCGGATTTGTACTTTGTCTGGCCAATAATAGATGGCGCTACTGATATTAGTTCCACTATTTAATTCCTCCGCTCATTACTAGATGGCGTTTACATATGAAACTGTTGAAAATCGGGGTTTTTAATTTGCCTGGCAAATAAATTTGTTAATTGTAAATCTGTACTTATTTTTAACTAGGCAGCTGCGTCCGCGGTGTTACCTCGCCCAAAGTAGCCTATTTGTTGTGCCCGTATTAATTAGCCTAAGTGTATCCAGGGTGTCAGCTTCCTGCATATAAAATTTTATCAAAAATGGTCCAGCCGTTTGCGAGTGTACAATTAACAAACACACACACAAACTTACGCCTGTATAATATAAGTGGGATTAGTGTGATATTATTGTTATACATACTATAAATCTAATAGCAATAAAAACACAGACCTAGATGAAAAAAGAACAAAAACAAAGCTTTATTTTATGAAGTAAGTTTATAGGTACCTTACCTTAGTACAATATTTTACATACATACATACATACATTCATATTCTCACGCCTTTTTCCCATGGGGGTAGGCAGAGAATATGGATTTCCACTTACGACGATCCTTGCAAAATATTTTAACTGTAGATATATAAACAATGCTAAAATAAACAAAATAAGTGGTTATATCTAGAGATGGGTTTCGGCCCGGGCGAAAAGTCGGAAATAATATACGCCCGATATTCGACCATTTACGCCCGATAAATGCCCATTTTACTGGGCGTAAACTCTAAACTTATAAAATGATTACTTCATACAAAATAATAGAAGAATATACATTTTCTATAGAAATAATTTGTTTTTACCCGACTGCCAAGAAAGGATTATGTTTTCTGCGCGTATTTTTTACGTAACATTTGCCATCGCGCGTCAATGATAACTCGTTATTACATTTTTTAAGGACTATACATTATTTTATGAACAATATTATTACCTGCTGTCATATGACAGCATTTTTGCTTCCATATGACTGCTGTCATATGGAAGCAAAAATAGATAACATACTATATAGTATGTTATCTATTTTTGCTTCCATTTAGCCTTAAACAATGTAGGTAAGGTATGGTTAGTCAAACGGAAATTAAGTCATTCACTCATTTTAATAATCTTTTGTTAATATTATACTAGCCGAAGCCCGCGACTTTGTTAGCGTGGACTGTATGACTCCGGAAAATGCTCATTAGGCTGAACAACTTTTGCTAAGACGTAATTTTTATATTTCTAATAGTTAAGCTAAACTGCCTCCGTGGTGTAGTGGATAGAGCGTTTGGCTCATACCCGGAGGTCGCGGGTTCGATTCCCAGCGGGGGCAACGACTTTGTGTTGTTGTCCTAGTTTGGTTAGGACATTGCAGGCTGATCACCTGATTGTCTGATAAGTAAGATGATCCGTGCTTCGGAGGGCACGTTAAGCCGTCGGTCCCGGTCACTGTCTTTGACATTGGTCGTTACCTAAAACCATGTCAGAGGCCTTTAAGGCGGTTTAAAAACTCTGACACTAGTGTTAGTCACTAACACACACGATAAGAAGAAGAAGATGGTTAAACATCAAGGTGTTCCATTTCCCAAAATCAATTATACCCTAATGTTGCCCAGGCTTAACAGCTATATAACAAAAAAGGTTCATTTCAGTCCGTCCAGTATTTCCGGAGATGAGCGTGTACAAACCGACAAACAGACATTTTAAGCTATTGCATAGCTTTTATCGCGGGCCTTGAGCGCGGGGACTGAATCCAGAAATTCCGTAACGAAAAAACCTCACGCTCTCCACTCCGCTTACCATGTAGGTTGCCGCTTCGTCTCCGTCGTCCGTTTGCGACGTTGCCGTCCTTCCTTGTATCGATAGCTTTACCGCGGCAGTCCAGTTATTATCTACTTTGTCTAGATCGCCCCAAAGAATTTTTTGGAAGTAGAATTTATTGTAGACACTTTTTTTACTGTTTTATTATATGTATAGATAGATTATCCTTATGTTTACAAGATGATATGAGATAAGCGCAGCGATTCCGATATCTACTTGTAATACTTGTATACAGTCAGAAGATATACTTTCTCAACGTCAAATAATTTGTTGGAACGAAGTTCCTTATCGCGCGTTGCGAAAGGGGGCTAGACGGAAAAAATTAAGACCAAAAGTTGTAACGACACTTTTTGCTATAGTTGTAAGCCGTGCGGCGTGCGCGTGTTTCTCTGTCTGTCTGTCTCTCTCTCTCTCTCTTAAACTTCGTTCCATCCGTGTGTCCCTTGAGACCTCTCAAGTTTTTTTAGTACTTAGTTTATCAGAAAGTTGATGTTCATGTAGACTGTGACTTGTAGGATAAAGTAAGTAAGTAAAAACACTTTATTGCACCAAAATTCATAAAAATACGTAACATTTAAAATTATTATAATAAAAAACTAGTTGTAAAATTTATTACATTAAATACACATTTTGTACAAGACCTATATTTGAACACATTTATAAGTGTATAGTAACTTTCATCTTAGCTGCTATGCTGCTAACCTTCTAGCAGCAACTGTTTAAATAAACTGTAATTAAACTGTGGATAACGTGGTTGGTTGTTTTTGTCAAAATTATGTAAGTACATTTAAAAAAACCTAGCTATAAACTAGGCTTACTTAAGATTGTATTTTTTAACTGTTTAAATTAAAACATGTGATAAACGAAATTTTTCATCACTTGTTTTAATTTGGATAATAACCCGAGCATTGTAATGCTGTTAAAAAAATTAATTGCAGCTGTTTCTTACTATTGAATTAACAAAAACATAAGTATGCACCACCTTAACACATTCACGGACACTTACGGCTGTGGACGTAATTCAATTGTTATTTCTATTGTGTCTGGCTTAGTGTCCGTGAATGTGTTAATCTACAACGTGAAAGGGACATACCCGTAATCAAAGACACTATTGTGTCAAAGATAATATAATTACTAACGCAACTCGTAATAAATCGAACCACTGTCTATACTAAACCACTATAGTATAATGAAACTAAAATAACAGTCAAAAACTTTTAAAAATCGGCATTTCTATACAAAAGTGTGCATCAGTTCGGGCAATTTGTTTCGGAATATCGAACTTGTTTGTTTGTTTTAGACTGTTATTTTATTATCCTACTAATATTATAAATGCGAAAGCGAGTTTGTATATTTGTTTGTTTGTTTGTTACCTCTTCACGCTTAAACTACTGAACCGATTTGGATGACATTTGGTATAGATATATATAGTTTAAGACTCGGGGAAGGACATAGGGAACACTTTATCCCGAAATTTTCACGGGGAGCGAAGCCCGCGGGTACAGCTAGTCATTATATACATATAGTGATCTAGTATAGCCTGTGGTGCGATTTATTATGGGAATGTCCCTTCCACGTTGTATGTACCAAAGGAGCTTATTTTATTTTAGTGCCTGTGCCCTGTTCAAACATTTGAAGGACGATCCCGTTATTACGCATTATTTTATACCTGACCAGACCCTCGCACTTGTTCACATCACCCTAAAAACCCTATTATACAAGGCATTCTTTTTGTTCGATGAGTAAACAATGCGTGACGAAACGTAGACTCAACAGCAGAACAAAACATCCATTGCCACTTCAACATAGAAGACTCATCCATTCGTCAAATAAAACCGTCGTTGTATTGCGTGGTATCAGCTAATCTTTGAAGTGATTACGTAGCGTCACATTATGTTGCGCCGAGCAACTGTGCGCGGTATTTTAAAATTCATTCGCGTTGCGATAATTCTTAGGAGCGCACGCGCATGTGATTTGAATTTAAAATGTTGTATTTAATATTTTTAAGTGCAGTTTTAGCGGTAACATGTGGCCAGATTCAGAAGACGTTGAGTGTTAATACGACTGAAGGAGTAGTAGTGGGTTATGGTGATGAATATTTTGAATTTTACGGACTGCGGTACGGAGGACCCGTGTCGGGAGAAAACAGGTTTAAGGTACGTCTTTGGAGGGTTATTTTTTGCAATTATTTATAGAAGAGTGAATAGTGTTTGTATTCAGCAAGTATCGAGAAATTGAGTCGGTTGCTATTCTCAAATTGTTTTGATGATTAGTAAAATAAAAGTAAGGTAGGTAGTCTAGTTTTATTTTGGAACTGATTCTTGTTATTTTTAGAAATGACCTAGGTTTTTGTTACTAGCAAGAGTCGAGTAAATATTTACAAATAACATTCATTGCTTTCTTGTACTTTGTATTTTCAGGAGGTGGGTGTATTTATTTTTACGAGTAGTTTTTTAGCGAAGTACCTAAAACAAAATTTTGTGAAGTACTTTAGCCCATCATATTATTTACCTACAAATTTTCCCAATAAATTCACTTCCTTACACCAACATCCCGGGCTTTTTAGGGGCAGACCGAAGCAAAGTATAACAGGTACTCAAGAGTAGTTAAGCAAAAACTACCTAACTATAACCAATAGCATGAGCAAAGCAAACTTCGTAAAAACCATAACAATTAAAAAAGAGTCTTGTAATGTTGACAATTAGGTGCAATATTATGTAACGGCGTTTAACAATCCTTATCAACAGGTATCTGGAAAATGGGCGTGTTAATCTTATTATTAAATAGGCGAGCCGTCTCAAGGTTACTGATATTAACAAGCGATGAAATTAAGTATGTCCCACCTACCTAAGGCTAAGCGCGAACTAACAAGTAGTTCTCTTTGGAATTATTTTCTAGAAATGTCTAAGCTCTTGTCTATGTCATTTTGTGAAAAGAGACGCACTTAACGTCTCTTTTTCGAAACCCAAAATTTCTCGGTGCAAAAAATGTGTACAGCTGCAGGTACCTACCAGGGCTAGGGCTACGACGCCTATGACAAATTTTTAACCGACTTCAAAAAAAGAGGACTAGGTTTTTTTTGTATGTATGTGACGCGATATCTTCGTCAACGTGGACCGATTTTGATGATTCTTTTTTTATTTGAAAGCCCTTACGCTTACTCTCAAGTTGGTCCCATATTTATTTGTTGAAGACATGACGAAGAACTTCGGAGATATGGAAGAAATTCCTGAAATAAATTGAAGTCGGTTGATTTTTTGTTAAAAATTTAATCATTCTGCACCGAGAACCATTGGGTAGTAAAGGGAAAAACGGTATTTTCAGACGTCAATGTACTTAGGTATAATTTTTGACTTGACCAATGAAGAACGATTTTCTTATAAACAGTTGTTAATCATATAAGCATAATTCGAGTAAATAAGGGTTGGGCTACACTTGTCAGCATGGAACAGCACTTTCAATGCGGACTAGCGATGAAAATTCCGAAAGAAACAAATCGTTTTTTTCAGTGAAAGAAACCATATCTCGTTTTTTACCGTTTTATTCGTTTGTTGCATTGAAATATTCCCGAAAAAAACCTTCGGAATTTTTCGAAAGATATCGTATTTTTTCGAAAGATATCGGAATTTTTGAAAAAAAAAACGATTAAAATAATCAATAAGCGCATGACAAGTATGACAACAAAATCAAATCATTTTACCCTCCGAAACATAATAAAAATATTCTGTGAAAAAAACATCAATACTCTTCCGTTTTTTTCCGTTTTTTCCGTTTTATTGATAAAAAACATGAAAAATTCCTTAAATATTTTTCTTGAAACTTTCGAACAAAAGTTGAAAAAATCGAAGGACTTTGAAAAAAACGGGGAATTTTCCCGCTTTTTTCAACGCTAATGCTGTCGGCACACTAAAACACCGGCCGTGCGTGCCGTCGCTCTCTCTCGCCCTAGCTAATAACGGTTCTAAGCGACAGAAAAGGATAGCTTGCGAAATTACTGTACCGTGTTAACAGATGTAGCATAAGCACAACCCTAAATGTGGTAAGCTCTAGTAGCGTGCATTTCATAAAGACATAGAATTTGTCTTCCCTGTGCTCGTATAAAGTCGGATACTAAGCGAGAAATGTATTTTGTTCGTGAAGGAGCAGGGGGGGGGGATACTCCATAAAATAAAACGTTAGTCGTACGAAAGTGATGTCCTATTTCTATGTCGAACCAAATTAGACTTTAACATCATACGTTAGTGCTCAAGGTTGCTTGACATTGAAATGCGAATACGCCGTAACGTGTGACTTACGTACCGCTTTTGGAGTAACCCTCCTGTTCTTGCCGTTCAATCCAAATTTTTTTTTTTTTAATCAGGCAGCCTTAAATTCGGAGATATAGGTACCTAATATATCATGACATATTAAATTAATTCAATTCATATTTATACGTCAATACATATATAACCACTCATAGTTAGGTATATTAATGATTTGCATTGCAACATAATTGTATCATGGCCACAACATCAGGTTAAAAGATAAGTGGCAAAACTTGGTGTCGGTAACAGTTTCCCATTTAAAAAAATGCTTTTCGTGCATGCTCGCACCTAAAGAAGTTTTCACTTCAAAAATATATCATACAAATAGTTCTACATAATATGTAATACAGGAAAATTGTGTAGTTAGACATTCTATGTAAAAGAGGAGACACGTAAGTATTTTAACCAACTCCGAAAAAGTAAGAGTTTTTCAAACCGGTTGTTCCTAAACGTTTGACTAAAACTACTAATCATTTATTCAATACAGGACGAAGTCTTAGGAACCAACGTGTGATTCACTGGTTCTACTTAGGCCAATAAATCAGTTCATTGACCCTCACTTGACCTTATCTATGAGTGTCTATGATTTCCACACCTTCATCTTATCGCACCGATAGGACGTAGTTATTTAAATTAAAGACTATTGAATACCAGTAGATAGTCGGTGCATTCCTTAAATAAGTTAAGGCAAAGATAATATAATTATTACTAACTTAACAGATACTCATAGCCATAGAAAACTCAGTTGTTAATACCATAGAGACACAATAATCTCCTCATGTTTCATGATTAAATTAAGCATGGAAAATTTTCGTTGCGTCCTCCTTTAAACATAGTTCACAAATTTCATCAATTCGGTTATATACTTAATAGGTGTATTTAATCTCGTGACTTTTAAGAGAATATTTATCTTTTTAATCAAGATCTAATCTTAGAATAGAGAAGAGAATACTATCTACTACAAATTGATTTTAATAATTTTGAACTAAAATGTTATCTTCTTTCAAATTCCAGGCTCCATCACCAGCTACCCTGTACCCGGCAGAGTTCCATGCACAAGACAAAAATATCCGATGTCTTCAAAGAACATCCACAGGATATGTCGGGCAAGAGGATTGCTTGTACCTCAACATCTTCACCAAGAATGCCACCTTTGCAAAACCTGTCATCGTATGGCTCGAAGGAGAAGGATATCTCTCGTCTGGATTGACACCGTCATTCAGACAACTAGTCACCAGAGAAATCGTGGTTGTATCTTTGAATTACCGAGTATCTATCTTCGGATTCCTATGCCTTGGAGTTCCAGAAGCACCGGGAAATGCTGGCCTTAAAGACATCATCCTTGGATTACAATGGATTAAAAATAATATCGCTGCGTTTGGTGGAGACCCTAATAACGTCGTCCTTCTTGGACACGGCTCTGGAGCTGCTATGGTTGACTTGATTACGATGTCTCCATTAGCTACAACGTTAGTGCATAAAGCTATTGCTCTTAGTGGATCAGCGTTAGCCCCATGGGCTGTGGCGTATGATCCTATTGGCTACGCTGAAATCGTTGGAGCAAAACTTTCTTATGGTGGTAAAAAACCAGCTGAATTAGCGAAAGCCTTAGTCGACACTAGTTTAGAACTACTGATGCCAGCTCTAGACTACGAATTTACGAACAACTCAGTTTTATTTGCACCATGCATTGAGAACAACAAACTGAATGGTTCGTTCATAACTGATGCTCCTCTCAACATACTGCGCTCAAAAGGCTACAATCAAGTACCATATCTGATTGGTTACACTGATCTTGAAGGCACTATACGAGCTGCTGAGGCAGACAAATGGAAGACAGAAATGTTAGCAAATTTCACACAGTTCCTTGGAGTAGATTTGGTGTTTGATACTGAAGCCAATAAAAAGAATGCTACATCTTCAATCTTTAACTACTATTTTGAAAACAACACATACATGGATATACAAGATTACTTAGACTATCATGGAGATACGTCAATATTAGTGCCAGCTGTAAGAAGTGCTTTGGAAAGGGCTTCGACGTCTTCAGGCGGTGTATACCTGTTTGAATTTGCGTACAGAGGGTCAACTAACGCTGACTGGTCATATCCAGCCATACCTTTGGAAGGCGTGAAGCATGGTGGTATCCTGGAGTATCTCTTTGAAACTAACCTGACGGAACAAGGACGTCAGGCTATGATAACATTTATCAGAAGATTGGTGGCTTTTGCCAGTAGCGGGTAAGTTGTGATTATATTATGATTATAGTATCATTTTATATTGTGTATACGCATATCGTATTCTAGCTGTGCTGCTCTGCATTTAGATTTTTTTCTTCCCAAAAATGTTCGTTTCCATCTTTCGTATTTCGAAATCTTTCGCCATTGGTTCAACCGACTGAATCTTTTAGTCTGAGAGTCACCACCACTATAGCAATAAATTGTAGCTTTATGACCGGCCTCCTGCCTGAAGCCATCTTTTTAGGGTTCCTTATACTTTTTTAATGGTATTTGAGACAGATTCGAATTCATGAAAATGAATAAAATAAACTAAGAAAATTGCCTCATATCAGATTCATAGTAATTAGTTTTTCCATTTACTTTAATGGTAATGAGTGAGATAATCTTAAAGAAAACTTCCATTGAGATTTTTCTTAATATCTTAGCAATTAACTTTGTTACGTCGCCGTTTTCAGTACCTACCTTATTTTATCTCGTTTCTAGACCGTTGTAGTTTTTTTTTTCCTTTATCTGTTTGCCACTTTCACCATCATACTACATTCCAGTACTGGGAATAGGCTTCTCTCAGTGCATGCTATCTACCTTAGACCAGTTTTGATCTGCGACGTCTTTATCTATCCATCTATAGTCGTGCACGAGCGCGAACTTCCTGCGGGGTGTCAGACGGTGGCGGAAAGGAGATACCCAAGGCCTCAGCGGGTAGCGGACGGCATAAGGCAGTCTTGCCCCTGCCAACGTCTATATTCAGCATGAAGATCGCGCATGAAGTAGCCGGACTATAGTATAGCTCTCGGACAACCCACACTACTCTTGCCATCTAAGGGGCATCACTCTGTCAGCATTCTTATGAAGTTTCGATGAAATGGCAAATCGATGTATCAGGTTTTCATTTAATTGTCACCGATCAACTGGCATTCGATATGGCGTAGAAAACCCTTCTACTTCACATGTCATCCCTTCGTTACTGCCTAAATTATTTAAATTTAAATGTCTTCATGAATTATTGAGGTTAGTGACCCAATTTAAAAAATACTATAAGAATTGAACTATGTAAGTAATCTATTAGTGCTTTGTGAGTTTCATGTGTAAAATCCTATTCTCTTCTTCCAGGGTGCCCAATTTCGCGACACCACGTGACGTCAACACCCACTGGCTTCCAGTCTCCAACTCATCATCCAACTACTTCTATTTCGGAGGCTCCCTAAACCATCCCCTCGTCGAAGAACCGAAGATCAACCCGCACTCGCAGAGGATGACATTGTGGAATCAGATCTATTCCAAATACTATAAGGTTCCAGTTTCCGTGTCGTCTGCTCCGAAGATTATGGGTCTGACTGTTCTTGTGATATTGTGCCAAATTTTAGCGTTTTAAGAATAGTTAGTTTAGTAAGTATCTTTGTCAGTATAGTTCGTTAGTGCCTTATTAAGTAAGTACACATTAAGGAAAAACTGGTATAAAAACGGTATTGAAGGTAGATTTTCTTTTCAACCGATTTTATAAAAGGAGGCTGTTGTTAATTTGAATGTTTTTTTAATGTAGACGCAATATCTTTTCCAATAAATTAATCGATTTTGATATTTCTCTTCTATAAAAGTAAAGTCTTTGTTTCTTTTTATTAAAAATTAATGATTATATTATTTTTAATTATGGCTTATTTTCAAATATTATTTCAATTTTAAAGCAATAATAATGACTCTTGTCACTTAAAAGTAATGTGTGAGTGTGTTCTTTGTAAAAAATAAATAGATTATTTGAAAAAGACGTCCCAACAAAAAATTTTGTCAGTATCGTATACAGTAAAATTGTTTTTATTTTATTAGTTGTTTTGTTGTTCCTACCTCAGACAGTTTTTTTGTATATTTGTATATGTATTACTTCAATTTCAAACATATCGCATTATTAGTATAGACGTATAGAATTTTACAAAAATTAAAAAAAAATTAGGCAAGTACAGTTTTCCAGATTACACCAACTTGAACACAACCATTTTTCATTTAAAAATAGGACCGTCCCTAGACTTATAATAAATTGCGAATCTGACAGATGTCCTAGCGTCCTAAGGGACAAATCTATATGCGTTAAACCTCCTTGAAAATGTCATTGGAAATCCCTACTTCAACAGCAATAGACCATGTGCCGCATATAAATAGGGTATAATTTTCTCTGTCAGTAGTCTGGATCCAATTTGTCATGCCACTAATAGAAATCCAATGATGTTAGAATCAATGGTTTGGAAAAATTGCAGACTTGTTTACTCACTTGTATATATAATAAGTATAGGTATAGGAAGGTATAATCATAGGTTATTGTGTTGTGAAGATATAAAGAGATCTTCGTTGGAAACGTTTTGTTTCATATCGTAGTGTCAGATTTTTCTAGCTGCCTAAATTTATCTTACGTAACTTAGTGCTATTATCTTCAGTACACACAAAACCTAATTGCAGTTACGTCACATGCAAATAATTGCATCATTTTTATTTACTTTACAGTTTCCCTTTCCACCAGATTTGATTATTTTCAAACGGTCTAAAAAAATATTTTTATTTTGAGTAATAATAAAAATGAGTCGAACACAATATACATTATAGGAGCTTTTGATGATGATGATGTAAGAGACACAATAAAAGAAGATAGATCCAGAAAAAAACTGAATAAAATCTTCTAGTTGCAAAAATATCATTCTGAAGAAAAGGTTCGTTCGCTCGGCACATTGTAAAATCGCACTGGCGTAAGTACTTACAGAAGAAGCAGCAATTCAGGCAGAAATGATGATAATGACTTACCTGAAACCAAAATAAGCAAAAAGTCTTACAAAAAGAAATACCAAAATTAAAACAGCATTTAAGCATCGGTGATAGGTGATGCTGTATACTATAGAAGTTAATTTGCCTATGTGAGGAGTATCCTTCAGGCAAAGCGCACAGTGACAGAATAGGTTGATGACTAGGTCAGAAAAGTAATAATCTATTTAGTTCATTAGGTATTCGATATATTATCCAAAACTGATGGACCCATATTTTCTGTTTACCAAATATCAAATCAGCCAAATGTTATAACATTTTTGGTTTTTCAAGTGGATTGTGATCTCAATTCTTTTCAAGGTGGAAAAGACTGCGTTAAAATTTTGCAAGATTGTGATTCTCTAAGTATTTTTTTTAAGGTGATGAATTTTACTACAACATAAATGCTGAAAATAAATAGAATACAGAATATGTTTTGGAAATTAAGTTAATACAACAAACAGGCTGAGCACACATGCAGCCGAATCGCTGCATTTGTTTGAATATAGACGACTAGCTGTGCCGTGGCCTTCGTTACCTGTTGGAATTTGGAATAAAGAGTACCCTATGTCCTTCCCCGAGTTTCAAACTATATCCATACCAAATTTCATCCAAATCGGTTCAGTAGTTTAAGCGTGAAGAGGTAACAAAAAAACAAATATACAAACTCAATTTCGCATTTATAATATTAGTAGGATAGGATAGGATAGTAGGATTTTAACTTTGCACCTGACCTGAGTATATGGCTAGGCACCTACACTATTTCCCTTAGTAACATGGAAGATCACAATACCACAGTATCTTTGTATTGTCTAGATGTGTTAGCTGTCTAGACGTCTAATGGATGTTGTGGGGATACGCACCATTAGCTTCCAAGACAAAACACTTTACTTGTTAGTGCGAAGGCTGTCATTTCATTTAGGTTGACTGAATTGAGTTCAAAGTATGAGAAAATCGTTGGTTCTTAGACATTTCTTTTTAATCGATTTTCTAAAAGGAGGATGTCGATCTTTCTTGACCGATTTGGAAAATTCCTTTAAGTTAAATTTCTTTGGAAAATTATTTTTTTATTTGAAACAGCATATTTGTCAAGTGATCATAGAAAGATTATGTTATCGGTTTTAAGATTTGAAAAAATATTGGGATAAATATTTATTTACACACTTGAATATATTCTGAACAGTCAGAAGTTTTTTACATGATGTTTTTTTCAGTTTTGCGTGACATCAAGTAAGTAAGTAAATTCTTTATTGTACAAAAAACACACAAATACAAAAACCATTATATTATAAAGGCGTACTGATTCAATTTCGTAAGAAAGAATGGCGGAACGGGGAAAATCTACTGATATATAGTTTTGTTAAAGTTCATGGTTAAAGCCCATAGCCCATAGGGCACAATTCACGGACTGAACCTTTCTGTAAATATTGCGTACAGGAAAAATATTCTGTCATCATCATCCTCATGTATTCCCGGTTGCATCCTCAGCAGTAATGCTTCAGAGCCCGGGGTCCGCTACAGACCAAGGAGATTTGAGGCCAGAACAAATCTTTGAAAATTGGAGTACACCAGAACAAATCTATGGATATATTTGAGAGCAAACGCTACAGTGCATTCGGGACCCACAATTTATACGTGCTTTCCGAAATGCAGAATCATTTTTCTTTTCCCTTAATCATTTTCTTTTAGGAAGAAAATATCCTGAACAAAATAAAATCGTATAAACGTAAAAAGTACCAGATGCTTTTCTTCCCGCGCGCAAATTGTTAAAGCCAATTAAAGGTTTGTCTTGTAACTTAACTTACGGCTACTTATTCGCCAACCTAAAATACCAGAGCATTACCACCACCAAGTAACACATAATAAAGGATCCACAAGTGTGGTCCCTTATTACCAGTACGCGACCCAAAGCCAACTCATTTTCACCCGCCCATACTTTTTTCAGATTTACGCTACTCGGTTTTCCCTAGGGAGCATACCCTAAATAAATATAAGCGAAAATGACCTTTAATATAACCAGGTAAAGCAGTAAATAGTTTGAAACAACCATGTGAGGTTGTTTGACAAAGTTGGAATTTCGTATTTTGTTATTTCGCGCGATATTACAATAATTTTTCTCTTTACGTGTAAAGGGATTCTTTCTTATTTATGTTATTGTCAATATTGGACAGATTTTGTGTGAAAATTTGGTTGTAACTTAAGAAAAAAAGCGTAAAATATATGCAAACTGTTTCTCCTCTATTTTGTTTATTTATATTTCACAGACTATGACTTTTTTAGTTGGTTTTACTAAAATAATTTAATAAAATAGTATAATTTAGATCTTATTGTTAGATTTAGATTAGAAAACATTTTTGGAACGAAGTTCCTTTTTGGACGATACACACACGGCAGGGACTTGACCGATGGGGGCTGGCGAAAAAAAGGATAAGATTTCCGTCACGAACTTTTTTAGGGGCTGGAATTTTTTGGGGGATTTTAGGGCCTTTGATTTATGCAACTTCGTTCCCACCGAGTGTACCAAAAAACTCAGTTTTTTTTTTTATTAAAATTTACTGTCCTCAATATAATGCGAACAACCCCGATGTCATGTAAATCACGATCGCTCATCCAAAGACGAGAGTTGAAGTATTGTGACACAGGCCCTGCCTTCATCAGTCTCCTGTCTAATTTAATCTGCGCTAAAAATCTCGATTAAAATCGTTTTCCTGTTAGGAATATAAAAGAGATATTACTAGACACTGGCAAAATAAGCTTCAACGAAGTTTGATCGCCATAATCAAGAAAAGAAAAAAAAAGTATTAATTATTTTTTTTGCATTTTTCTGTTTTATACTCGTACAAGTACGCTGGTACTAACTTCCTCACGCATTCCTAGATACATCCATAAAACTGTGATTCTTAGAAACCCGGAGAAGCTTTCTGACTTTCACATCTCAAATGGTGAGGTGGCGTTGTACGGTGTAATTCACGGGATTTTACTATGTTACCTTAATTGACCGAACGAGTGCCGGGTTTCGAAATTTGCTAGAAATGCTTTTGTCCATCTTTCGGTTCTCGCCCACAATTTTCATTTTTCATCCGATTTTGATGTAAATTGGTACACAAATTCCGTGGTTTATTTATTTTTTTAGTCTAGCGCAATTTTTGTTAGCGAAGGGGGGAATGGGGGAAGTTTGCCGTAACATAGCGTCACAGATTTTAATCCAATTTAAGAGCCACTCAAGAAAGAAATTCCACGAGGGGGATATGAAGAAGGAAATTAGCCGTAGCGTTATACATGGACAGATTTCACTGAAATGGATTTGCTAAGCCAAGGAAGAGTCGAAAGTGTCGGTTATTGCATGATTATAACTTCTTGTTCTCGCAAAACCATTAGCGTTTATATTTTTTTATTTTTACTAATAACGTTATCGTTTTACGACCTTCCTGACGTCAACTCTCTTTGGAACGTCGTCATGTTTATGTAATTTTATATATGGTTTCAATGGAATAAACGAAATCTAAATTCACACCCCGACTCAGAGCATTACTTCATATTTCACACGCAACGATGTTAGCATACTTACTCGTAAATATTCCGAAGTCTGAAGCCAAAGCAAATAGCGGGAAACCGTTAAGTATATTTACTGACACATTATGATAATAACGGTTGTGAATAACTAAATCCCACATAATGCGAGCATTTCCAATAACGTGTTGTTTTCGTTTTAGTGCTAGATCTTATGGCGAAATTTCGACTGAAAGCTGCACTTGGTGATGAAAGCGAGCCACTTTGCACAGTGATAGTAGGGACCAAAATAAGCGATTTCACCCGCAGGCCCCGCAGCAGCGAAAGTTTCATCCCTTAGGAACAGAGATTTTTTGAGACAATATTGTCATAGATAGCCATTATCATTTTTCTGTCTGTTTGTTTTTGTGCTAATCGTCACACAACCTTCTGTGCTAAAATATACAAAATAATAATTATTTAAGTAACTTGTATAGTATAATATTACACGAGTCGGCGAAGCTGAGTATGACACTATTATCACTGGAGTGTTTTAATACCTAATTATGTACAGTTGCATACAAGAATTTATCTAAAATTCTAAACCTCTATAAAAGGTTCTGAAACCATAGCTGACCATCATCATCATCATCATTTCAGCCCCATAACGTCCACTGATAGACATACACACAGGCTTATGTCCAGCAGTGGGAGTTGGGAGAGCCCAAGGATTTTCAAAATGACGTAAATTCATACAAGTCCTAATTGCTGAGTATCTCAAAAAGGAAAATTTCATACACATTCAATAGAACATTAGTTTTTAGACGTTTTTAGTGGCATGAACTCAAAGTCAGCATTCGCAACTACGGAACCCTTCACTGCGCGTGGCCTGACACTCACTTGGCCAATTATTTCGAGCGTTTTTCAATAAGAGTCAGCGTCCAGCGAAACACAGAATGTGTAGTTTTCAAACTCACCGCTCTGGCGTAAAAAAACTTGATCGTATTTTTGAAAGCCTCGGGTCAGCGATATTTTTTTTACGCAAAAAAAAATAATACATAACTTTTACATGATTAAGAAAGCAGCGTGAAATGGAATTAGAATATTTTTTATTACGTGTAGTGTACCTACATAGTATTGTTTATTTGTTAAAGATATCTCGGTACAATAAATTCGTACCAGTATCCAGCGCTTCGCAACGCAATGACCACTGCGATATTGATATAAGAGAAAAAAAAAACTTATGTGATAATTGCTGGTACATTCTAAGTTTTTTCTTTTCTCTTTTTTGATAGGAAATGCTAAAGTAAGTGGTAAAAAGATGCAGGTTCTGCTGATGGCTGCAGTTAATCCCCAGACGCGGCCGCGGGATTGTGTTCGAGCAATCTGCTTTTGTACCGATAGCAAGAAAATTAAATTAAAATGTCCAAAGATTGACGTGATTTGTTTATTGTTATTATATTGATTAGATTCTCAGTAGTGGTCGTTGAGCAGCGCTAGTAGTGATGATAGCTATTGTTTAAAAAATAAAATTACTAACGTACTTTTAATATACACTACGCGTAATGTAAATTATCCTTATAGACGTGTTAAAGTGTCTGTAAAGGTCTAGTTACTAAATAAACATTTAATTTCTGAATTTTTGAATGTTTAGACTTTTGCGATCACACATTTCACATTACGAGACGATCATCAGGTATTTTTAATCTCCACTGCAGGAGCACGCCCCTCGCAGTACTACCAGAGCCAGTGTATACTTGGCCAGAGCCGCAAGAGGACTTGGCCTACACTCTCCTCGCATTGTATTCTTTTAATAAAATTGACCCGTAATCAGAATTGAAGTGATTCACTTTATGTCCCGCATTGACTTTTTATAAAATAATGCGCTGTAACTTTGGTTTGAGTTCAATTTGGCGATCTACTTAAACGATCATCCTTCACAGCTGAACTATCTCAGCCTGCATCCAGCCTGAAGTCTCCTTGGCCAGCAGTTTTCCTGCATTATGACATGGACTCGTACATCTCTAAAATCTAACAACAATCTAATTTTTATACAATATTAATCAAATTGTAACATTATTTTTTGTTGCTCTATAAATACATATATCATTTTACAACAATATTAATAGTTTATACAC
Organism: Acrobasis consociella; assembly: GCA_963555685.1. Taxonomy (NCBI): domain Eukaryota; kingdom Metazoa; phylum Arthropoda; class Insecta; order Lepidoptera; family Pyralidae; genus Acrobasis; species Acrobasis consociella. The sequence continues at coordinate 4,533,381 of OY743122.1, read as the reverse complement.
TTTAGTTGCGAGCTTGCGAGCTTATGAGTAACGTGGCGTACTCTGAAACCATAAAGACAAAAGGATCGACGTGGCTACATTACATACTGGTCTAAAATTTATTTAAAAATCGAAAAGAAAGATAATTTTTATTGTAACTACATTTTTTGCCGACGGTTCCGAGCAAATTACTAGGATGCAGAGAACCAACTAGCTGGTTCTATTTGCTGCGAGTGCATCTTCTGTAGACAATCTCCGGTCGAGTGTTGTTTTCCTGACGGTATTTTATCGAGGAAGGTGTAGAGAAATGAATAGGAAAATGTAGGTACCTAGCCGAAGTGATCGAGAGTTACATAGTTGTCTACAGATATCATAGGTGTTTTAGTTTGTTGGTTTCCGGTCAAGTCAGATTTTCCATAAGATGCAATAGGAGAAAGTCCCCATTATGTTTTTTTTTCTTTTACAAGTTCAAGGCGATTAACACACTGCAATGCATTATGATTATGTCAGACAACCAATAGGATTGCGATGTCACTAGACTGATATAAGTACTATAACTTTGACATGTCAATTACGAAATGTAATAAGTTTTCAAGCTGCCTTAAGGCATTTCATTAACCGTAATAACGCAGTGCTCAGAAAATTCTATACACGGTGATTTTTCATTGGTTTTGAAGCCGAAGGCCACTTCACAGGCATCGTTAGTAAGACCTAATTAGCTAGTCAAAATAAAAATTCAGAAACAAAAAATGTTGTCTAAAACTCGAAATTAAAATTTTGAGATCATTTACGCAACTCTTTTATCTTATGACATACAGAAATTTGGATTACGTATAAATGGATATAGGAATTTATTTACTATACGACATTTTTGAAGTGAAAACTTCTTTAGCGGCGTTGTGCACTTTTTTTGGAATGGGTAAAAATGTTAAACTCGCGTCAGGACACGCTCGCGTCAGGACACGTGACCTGATCGAAAATTCGTAAGACGGATGGAGAGTAGACAGCTAGCACGGCGTAGGAGAGGGAGTATCCCCCTCTCTTTCTACGGCGCGGCGAAAATGTATGCCTGCGCCTGCTGTTTCGTATATCAAAAATGCACAACGTTAATATTCAAGTTTTCACTTCTGCCGGCACTCCCAGAGTGCAACCCGTCGTTTTTTTTTCCAAAACCAATGAAAAGTCAGCGTGTAGATTGACGTAAGTATGTACCAAATTCACCTGAAATATTTCAGTTACCTCAGCGAAATACTTAATCTACAATATTTATTTACAGTCACTGTAACATAAACTAAGGTGAAAACGCTAATATTTACTTTTTCTGTTGAGTTTGGCTCCAAATAGAACAACCTTGCTTGCTGACGTTGGCCGTTCATGTTATAAGCGAAAGCGGTTTGATAGGATGATAAGCGTTGATGGATTTGATGTTTCATAATAATGACATTATGGTGTTTTTGGAAAATAAAATGTTGTCGGCAAAAGATGAACAGTGAACTTGCGTCACAGAATAGGGTAGTACAGCTTTCGAGATGTAATAATTTACGTTTGCGCTTGTGTAAGTGCACACAGATAGTGTAGGTGAAACACCGCCCTGAGGTACGGCACGACCGGCACGCACGGTCCGCGCATGGTTTGAACCGGTTTATACCATGGGTTTATACTGGTTTTTGAACCTCGGCCTGAGACATGGCACGACCCTCGCGCGTCGTCTTCCTGCCGTGCACTTTCCGACTTCACCTTTGGCTAGCAGCTTTATGTCCCAGTGTGTGTTTGAATTATTGGTGAAATATTAATTATACTATTTATTAATAATTAATAATCATCAAATTATTAGCATAATTTCAGCCGCATAACATCATAATTTATTTTATTATATTAATAAATAATATTATATAATAATATATCGTGTCTTATTAATAAAACATGATTTATTTTTATGTAATTTTTTGATTGACTCTTCTTTTCGCGCTCACTCACACTAATGCAAACCTGAGCCTCGAAGACTGTATCTAGGGTGAAAAAAAAGGTATATTTTGTACTGATAAGAGAATAAAACTTCACAAAAAAATAGCTTGACACATATTTACTGCTTTTTCTTTGTTGATTGCAGGAATTTTCAAAAGGCAATTAATGGATATAACACTGCTTTATAAATAAATCCCTAGAATTTAAAAAGGCACCCAGCAAACATGTCATCACGGGCATTAAAAACACATCATAATCAACGAGCATTTTCCTCGTCCTCTCAGTTTAATGGAGTGACTAGGGTAATCCGGCTTTGCCTCGATTATCGCGTTGTTTAGTCGGAACGGAAATTAAAGAAAAATCTCGTAAGAATTCCATCAGTTGCCGTAGTATGGCACCGTGGATAAACCCAGATAAATCATACTTTTTTATTACAAATTAATTAATGTACTAAGCATACTTAACATTATATCGCGTAACGGGGTAGTGTCATCCTGCTCGTTATTATTACGTGTAGTGTGTTAGTGATACATGATAGAGCTCGATAAACGCTGTCGCCAGTGCTATGCTACAAAGGTATGTCGTGATTTAGACAGTTTTTATTTCTTATTTATTTATTATGGAAAACTAATAGCCATGTCTTGTCTATATAAACAATAACCACAAATAGTTATAAAAATTTGCCACTAATAATATTATCAAACAATTATCAAACATTTATCTGACCTAGTGCTCAATTAAACTTCTTTAAACTACATATTCAAATAACTTTAGTATGGACGAGGTATAAATTCCATCCATATAGGTCCTCATAGATGACTGTGAGATAGGTATCTTATACAATTCGCTACTTTCGAACTTTTTTTAAACAATCGATTCCTACAGGGTTTGTATGAAACACAGGCTAATGACGTACCTTTATAATGACGATAGTTTCTTGGAGTCAAACAGCTGTCATCTATAATCACTTTGAAAATGAATATGAACATCACTGACAATATTTTGCGGCATTTCATTTTCTTAACAATAAATAAGCAATTATTTTTGCGCACTATAAATAAATAAATAAATATATAGGGACAAATTACACTAATTGAGCTAGCCCCAAAGTAAGTTTCGAGACTTGTGTTATGGGATACTAACTCAACGATACTACATTTTATAACAAATACATATACGTATAGATAAACATCCAAGACCCAGGACAATTTGAAAAAGGCCATTTTCCAACTTGCCCTGACCGGGAATCGAACCCGGGACCTCTGGGTGGCGGACTAGCATAGTGACCACTACGCCACGGAGGTCGTCGTGGCACTCTAGAATAATAATTAGTATACAAGTTCTTATTACGATGTTTTTTTTTTCTTCGAAATAAAAAAGCTGTAGACGCCGATCGAGGGAATGGGCGAGAATCTGAATCATGCAATTCAATTAATTTATTGTTTTTCACATTGGCAATTACACTTTACTACATAAAGTCACTTTTTAAATTAGTAGGTACTTACAACACAACCCTGATAGAGCATTGCAATAGGACATAAGCGGCCAAGTGCGAGTCGGACTCGCCCATGAAGGGTTCCGTAGCAGCAAGTAACATAATATAAATTTTGTAGTATGTTTTTTTTATTTTTCTATTTGAGTTGATTGAATGAAAGGTAATTTGTGGTTTATGATTTATGACGTATTAAAAAAAAACTACTGACTAGATCTCGTTTAAACCAATTTTCGTTGGTTATCAATATTGCTCTAAAACAGATATCGTTAATATCGATAGGCCTATCAATAGTTTGGCATTTTTCGATTGAAACTATTACCTATTTACTCAAGCAACTTGACAATTTTACAAAAAAAATAAGCGGCCAAGTGCGAGTCGGACTCGCCCATGAAGGGTTCCGTAGCAGCAAGTAACATAATATAAGTCTTGTAGTATGTGTGATTAAATGAAAGGTAATTTGCGGTTTATGGTTTATGACGTATATTAAAAAAAGCTACTGACTAGATCTCGTTCAAACCAATTTTCGCTGGTAGTTTGCATGGTAATGAACATCACATATTTTTTTTGTTTTATTATTCTCTTATTTTAGAAGTTACAGGAGGGGGGACACACATTTTTCCACTTTGGAAGTGTCTCCCGAGCAAACTATTCAATTTAGAAAAAAATGATATTAGAAACCTCAATATCATTTTTGAAGACCTATCCATAGATCCCCCACAAGTATGGGTTTGATGAAAAATATTTTTTTGAATTTCAGAATGCAAGTATGGGGAACCCCAAAAATTATGTTTTTTTTTCTATTTTTGTGTGAAAATCTTAATGCGGTTCACAGAATACATCTACGTACCAAATTTCAACAGTATAGTCCTGTTAACAACCTTATAGTTTGAGAAAAAGTGGCTGTGACATACGGACCGACAGACAGACATGACGAATTATAAGGGTTCCGTTTTTGCCATTTGGCTACTGATGGAACGAAAATGGAACGGCATGCGGTTTTATTTTTAGTTAGTATTTATTAATTCTGAAATGAATAAGTAATTATCAAAATCGTTTTGCCTTGTAGTGATTTACATTGTAATGTCAGTTTTTACACAGGTGTATGCGGGTGGTAACAGTTGACAATTTATGTTATTTCATATCTTCAAGAAACTAATATAAATAATACTTATACAAAATAGCCGGTGCGGCGGCAAAGGCAGCAGCTGGACGTAAAAATACCAAATATTCAGTTTAATCTTACCAGACGAGTTCGTTCCAGTTGTCGTAGAAACAGCTGGACCTTAGTGTTCTGAAGCGAAGCACTTTGTTGGTAAGATTTTACGGCGATTAAAGTCCCGTGGATATGACCACCGCTTCTCCGTGGTGTAATGGTTGGAGCGTTTGGCTCATACCCGGAGGTCGCGGGTTCGATTCCCAGCAGGGGCAACGACTTTGTGTTGTTGTCCTAGTTTGGTTAGGACATTGCAGGCTGATCACCTGATTGTCTGATAAGTAAGATGATCCGTGCTTCGGAGGGCACGTTAAGCCGTCGGTCCCGGTCACTGTCTTTGACATTGGTCGTTACCTAAAACCATGTCAGAGGCCTTTAAGGCGGTTTTAAAAACTCTGACACTAGTGTTAGTACTATGTGATTTGAATTATTTTGTGTGATTCCGCCACCAGTTAGTTCATGCAAACTATTGCCGGCCGGCGCCCACTCACTACTGTTAGTCCCAGCATACCTGCCACCAGTAGTAATAGTAGTAGTAGTAGTAGTGGGTGGGCGCCGGCCGGCAATAGTTTGCATGAACTAACTGGTGGCGGAATCACACAAAATAATTCAAATCACATAGTATGTAACTTTGACTTCCGCAAAGTAACACCTGAATCTATAAACTAGTGTTAGTCACTAACACACACGATAAGAAGACCACCGCTCCGGATGGTACCTGGTCCAAAGGCTGTCCATAGCAATTCAAGAGGCATAATGGGTACCTTTAAACCGGTTACAATTCGGGGTGGTATTTTGGACTGATTTCTTTCATATACAAATATACATACTGACGAAATTTGTATAACGTTTTTTTCGAAATATAAAAAAATTACCATCTTTTTTATAAAGAATAAATAAATAACAATATATTTTTACGATTGCTGCCCGTGTATGTGTAAGTAGGAGTCTTATTACACCTACGTAAATAATACCACGGTACGATCGTTTGAAATGTAATATGGTTGCTATCAGTCGTGTTAAAGCACTTAAGACTATCAGTATATTGGCATTATACTATATTATGAAGCTGTATTAAGTGGCACGTATTCATATGAAGCTCTTTGATTCATAATAATCGTAATTCATGAAGAAACGCACACAACTACATACAAAATATGCTACCCGAGTGATATGAAAATATAAATGTGAGTTTCCTTTTTGTGTGCGTAAAGTACACAAAGTTTGACGACTGCCAGGAGCAACTAAACGTGCCTTCTGAAGCACGAAGAAGCTCCAGAATTTTTAAAAATAAAATAATAGTAAACCGTTCAATCAGAAACGAGGCGTCGACCACATTTCTAGGGAAATAAATGAAATAATATTAATTATAAAAAAAATTGTTAAATGTTTTTCTACTAATAATTACGTTTTCTAATCTAATATATATATTTTTAAAATTGCTGACGTTTAATTCGATTCATTAATAAGCGAAAATCACAAAGATACAGAGAATAGTGGAGGCTTGTGACGTCACCTCTTTAGCACAAACTTGAAATTTGCTGTATTTTTTTTTTGTTAATCAGGGAAAATAAATATGTATTTAACGGCCCTGTGTGGCCTAGTGGTCATCATGGCACGCTGTCACACCGGAGGTCCTGGGTTCGATCCCCGGTCAGGTCAAGGTGGAAAATGATTTTTTACATAATGATCTAAATCTTTGTAACTTGGGGCTAGCTCAATCTGTGATCGAAAGAGTGCTGAAGCCCGGGCAATTTTTATGGGAAAGTCCAATTGTTGTTTTGTTTTTGATTGTTATTTTATTATCATTATACTATGACGACCTCCGTGGCGTAATGTTCAACACGCTAGACCGCCAATCCGGAGGTACTGGGTTCGATCCCCAGCCAGGGCAAGTTGGAAAATGGCCTTTTTCAAATTGTCCTGGGTCTTGGATGTTTATCTATATATGTATTTGTTATAAAATATAGTATCGTTGAGTTAGTATCCCATAACACAAGTCTCGAACTTACTTTGGGGCTAGCTCAATCAGTGTAATTTGTCCCTATATATTTATTTATTTATAGTGATCTAGTATAGCCCGTTTATAGTCTAGTCTAGTATAGTAAGTTCAGCGCTGAGTGAAATGTAGAGGGAACACTGCACATGGGTAAAGTAATTTTTTTTGACTTCTGAGCAATAACGGTCAGCGCTAGAGTTTCATGCCGACACCTGTATGTCCCTTCCACATTGTATAAATAAATATTTTATAATTATTCCTCTAATTATGACTATGTAGTAAAGTGAATATATGTACAATGTGAAAAGCAATAAATGAATTGAATTGAATTGAATTGAATAGGCATGAAGAATGGAAAAATATTTTTGGTCCATCGGTTAGATTATTAAAAAATATTGTACACATATTTTTTCTTTTCTCTGAGAACCCAAAAATAACAAAGATACAGCGCATAGAAATTTCTCGTGACGTTACACTTAAGCACGATTTTTACTTAAGTGTGACGTCACAAGCCCGTTCCCATTTTTTGGATAATCTAAAAGACGGACTAATTACCATCATACTTTTCGGACCCTGTCGTCACCCCTATTACGGTCATCCCCTTGTCCCTTCCACATTGTATAAATAAATATTTTTTAATTATCCCTATAATGGACCAATTTTCAGTCATCAAGCCTGCAGGAAAGATTTACAACTTTTACAAACCATGTATATTTAACGCAACTAAGTAATTATCTTTAATTTCATACACTCCACTTTGACTCAAGTCACAGAATTACTCAAGTGCTAGATAATTTATATTGTATCAAGATGACTCGCTCGCGCTACGCATGTTGGGGTTGACAGTTAATTACTTCATGAAACGTTTTCGATGTATCTTAATTCCAAATTTCATATCGTATTCTGTCATCTATTAAAAGTATAATAAAACAGTAAAAAAGGTGTATCTGTACATTAAATATATTTCCAAAAAAATATTGGGGGCGATGAAGACATAGTAATAAGAGTTAAAATTGAAAAGAAATATCTGTCTGATTTCTGTGTCGGTTTGTCTGTTTATCTGTACACGCTAATCTCCGAAAATACGCGAACGAAGTCACGGGCTTCGGCTAGTATAAAATATAGTATCTAGGACCTAGGTGTTATGCTAGTCTAAACGAAAATAAATCTTTGAATGTTATATAAAGTCTAACAAAATATACTGAAACTATGTACAATAAAACCTTGTAGGTACAATAGAGGACTTAAACTCTGCTAATGACAGGGGGGAGTGAGTGTGGTCACATACTGGTCCACAACTATATAGAATCGGCAATACGACTCGCTAAGGCGCAGGACACACTGAAAAGACGTACGTCGCGGACGAGTTACAGTCATATGTCTGTTCCGCGACGGCAAGCGACGGTTTCATACAAAATGTATAGAAACGTCGCAAAGCAGAACACACAAAAAAGACGCGCGCCCCGTCCGCGCCCCGTCCTTTCTGTGTGTTCTGCCCGCGACGTTTCTATACATTTTGTAAGAAACCGTCGCTTGCCGTCGGGGAAAAGACAAATGTCTGCGCCCCGTCCGCGTCCTACGTCTTTTCTATGTGTCCAGCGCTTTAGAAGAAGATGGGTCACATTCACCGTTTGAATAGTTTCAGTATATTATTTTGTTAGACCTTATCAAAAAAATAGTGTCAGTAGTTCTGGTTAAAAATAACCCTGATTGAGAAGAACTGACTATAAACCTTTTTACAAGTATATTATGTCAGTGATCTACGTATGCAGAAAGATAAAATCAATTTATCTGACTCTATTTTGTCGCGAATCAAACCTAAAATCATTTAACTTAAGGTTTAAAATGTTTTGACAGTTATATCCGCAGTTTTCCTATAGGGCTGTCGATACCGGAAACTTTTTACATGATCAGTTTAACGGTTGCCATAAAAAAGTCATAAAATGCACCACACCTAAAACGACATTCAAGGTTGAAATAAATGTTTTATTTTATAATCCACTCTTGGAGAACCTTTAATGGTTTGCTATATATTTGAAGACAACCTATTTTTAAAAGAAACTAGGTAAAGAAACTATTGGAGAGCCGTAAGGCAATACTGTGGGATTATTCCATTAAATAATACATTAATTTTAAACTTGACTAGGTAAAGGATGTTTTTTTTTTGGCTCGTTATATTGATTATTAAAAAGTATGGTAGCCATACGTATATTTCTTTTTTCTGATTTGCACATAATGACGAAGTTATAGACGCTGTATCTTAGTGAATTTTGACTACTTTGCTCAACAAAAAAATATGGGTCCTTTATATTTGGATAATCTAGTTGACGGACTAAATAAAATAATATTTATTAGACCTAGTCCACACCCCTATTGCTAAAAAAATTGGTCTAAACATATATTATAAAGCACTACATACATATATTCGTGCAAAATTTCAGCCTAATCAGAAACCAGGAACTAGATCAAATTTAACTAGCACGATTTGATTACAGACAGGTTAAGCTAAATCAAAGCTTGTAAAATAGATCCCACCAAACACATACCTGATATAAAGGGGGCCAAGTTCCTATCGGCTAATTGTTCGCCTAAAAAGGGTTGTGTTGTGTCACACAACTTGTGTGTGATAAACGTATTTTTATTTTTTATATATATTTTTTTGTATTATGTAGTCATGCGAATGTCCGTGAATGCACCCATTATGGCTCCAACGGAAGATCAGCGCTGGGATCTCGCTAATGCAAATCCTAGCATATGCTGAGTTGGAGACCATTTTGGAGGACAAGTAACTTTATTTTTTATTTGTACTTTAAGAATTTGTTTATGTAATTTTATTGTGTTGTTTTTGTCCTTCGAATAAATGTTATATCTATCTATCTATCTAAGGGTTGAAATCCAATCTAATGTCAAGTTTAGATGCACTTTAAAATCGATCATAATCATCTTCATCAACATCTAAATTTGAACTTGGCCTGTGCACTATCGTGCGCTTAGATGGTTAGAGACTTATATCATGTATGACACAGTGAGGTTGGCGAAACTTTTTTTTAAATTTCCTAAATGGTCCCCCGAAAATGACCCAAATTTTATAAATATATCTAATTACAAACTTTGCACGTCTGTATTTGGACTGTGAAATTGGCTGTGACAGACAGACGCACGAGCAATCCTATAGGGCTTTGACTTTTTTTTTGTACGGAACCCTAAAAAATATCAAATATGTTTTATCTATACATATATGTTTAGCGTGACGTATTATGTGTAAAAGATCGTTGGAGATAATGTCAGACAATCCTCGTAATATAATCTGACGTCATCTTAACGTCACTGTCATAAATATTTGATGAAGCGTCGTAAATACTTAATTCTTCTATCAATACCTACTTGAAAGTTCGCGGAAAATTCTAATGTAAATAAGAATTGCGAGCGAGGACTGAATCTTAAACACTTCGTTTTATAAAATACTTGTAAGATATAATTTAATATATTATTGAATTATATAATTTATTAATATGTTTTATATGTTTATGTGCTAAGACTTTGTTAACAGGCGATGTGGCTAGCAACCCATCACTGTATTGATTGCTTTTCCATCTTCTCGCCAACCATGACGCTAAAAGTGGCTATTGGGTCTTGCGGCCCTGGGCTCTGCATAGAACCGCAAGACCCAAAATGCTCTGTCTGTCCCATTAGGGATAAAGGCGTGATAGATGTATGTGCTAAGACTTTATGCGTTTTGATTTAAATTTTCAGAAAAATATGTTTTATTAATAAAGTTTTATTATGTTGTGTTGTGATATGACTTCAATAATTGGTTTTGATTGATTTATTTACTGACCGTTCTCAAAATATCAAACAGTAAATTCTCAATTTATTAAGTAAAGCCTGAAATATGTATGCCTGAAAGGTGAATCATAGTTAAGACCTCAATCTCTACCTGTGATACATAAAAAACTATATTATACTCCAAATGATTTAGAAGTTTTGAAATTTGAAGTTTAATAAACCAACTCCAAGAAGAGATGTTAGATACAACTAGGTTTATTTGCTAGGCAAATTAAAACATCCCCGACTTTCAAGAACATCTAGCGATGATTAGTGCAACAACTTATACCAATTGATGTCAGTGGCGCCATCTCTTATATGCTAGGTAAATTATAAATCCTCGACTTTCGAACGTTAACCCCCAATAACTTTTAAACTGCTATACCGATTATCGTCAATCATAGCTGAGAACTACCGCAAAGGAACTTGCTTTTTCGTGTAAAAAAAACCACATCGAAATTGGTCCATCTGTTCAAGCGCTACGCTGCCACAGACAGACCGACAGATAAAACGAGACATTAGCGTCAAACTTATAACTGATAACACCTCTCTTTTTTGTCAGGGGTTAAAAATAAAGAAAACAAAAACCATCCAGTGATGTATCTACCGCATGCTCACAAAACAAAATGCAAAAGGACTTGCAAAATCCAACTAAACAGTATATTCATCTCGAACAAGCAATTTCTCGCTGAAAGCATCCTATTCAATTTGTCAGGGTTAAATAATGGTTATTCAGACTCCTTTGATCTGCATTCAGCATTTCTTGGGGTGAAGAGAATAATTTGTGGAGAATTGAAATAGTGCTACGGTCTGGCTGAATCAAAAATAAAATGGCGGCAACGGCAGACTTACTCGACCATTCGATCTTACAATATATTTCATCATCATCATCATCATTTCTGCCGCTTAACAGCCACTGCTGGAAATAGGCCTCACCCAAGAATTCCAAAATGACCGATCAAGAGCGGCCTGCATACAGCTCCTATATATATTAAACCAGTAATTTTACTCCAGGCCCAACGCAGACGACAGACCAAACCGTGCCGCACTTTTTAGTCGTGGAAATAGAACCCATGGAATCACATGCGGCAACGCACACGACGCGCAAAAAGTCCGGCGCGCGTCGGGTGCCTTACTGCGTATGGTTCCATTTCCATAGGTTCTATTTTTACAGACTATCACAGACTAAAAAGTGCGTCACGGATAGTCTGTCGTCTGCGTTGGACCTAAGCTTGAGCTTACCTTTGTCTGTGCTAATTTTTTTGTTGTTATTTTGAGGTCGTTTTTTAATTAGAAAAACAATTATGCTTAAACTTATAACTATCATAACTTTTTATAATAATTATTCTACTTTGTTAACATTTTTTCAACCTACTCAAGGAATAAATGATAGGTAATATGAGGATATTTAATGCAACGAAAATCTTAAAATCTGTCACGAAATGACCCAATCTTTTTTTTCTCTGGGTTACATTAGTTTTGAATATTCGAAACATCTTCTGTTTCTCTCGGTATAAAGTAATTGAAGCGGTAAAATCGATCATGTTTAAAAAATTCCCACACGTATTTTCACAATTGCAAATCAGTTACATGCAGATTAAATAAAATAATCTAGATTAAATAAATACCATACAAGTGTTGTAAAAACTTAATCTTACATAAAATTACCAAATTTAGAGTATCGAAACTTCTGAACGATGTTATTTAAAAAGCTGAATATCAGTATCGCACTTCTATTTTTATTGCCTACATTTTTTACCATAAAATACTCATAGTGATGAATCATTTTTAAATGGCTCAAACGTGCTTTTGGAGAGTTGGGCCTATTACCGGGTAAAATAAATGGTTTTCCAGCCTGGATTTTATCCCTGGCTATACATAAATTTATTAACCTCATAAAATTGTGGGACATGTATTGATTTTCAACTTTGTTGCGTTTTTTGGCAACATGATGTCAGACTCGTTTTCTTCTTCATCCACCATCATCATCACGTCTTTCTTTCCACTGTAGGAGCACGACCCTCTCTGTACTACCAGAGCCATAATTGGCCAGAGCAGCTAGAGGATTTGGCCTACACTTTCTACGCTGGCCAGACGGGTTGAAGAGGTCTCATTGATGTTTAAAAGCTTTGTTTAGCTTGTATTTCCTAAGTCGCTTTCTACGACATCCACGGGACTTGGAGTTTATTTATTTACTAGCTGAAGCCCGCGACTTCGTTCGCGTGGACTTTATGTCTCTGGAAAATGCTCATCAGGCTGAACAACTTTTACTAAGGCGGCATTTTTATATCTCTTATAGTTTAGCTGGACCATTATGGTTCTGCATCAGGCGTTCCATTTTCCAATATCATTTATACCCTATATGTTGCCCAGGCTTAATAGCTATATAACAAAAAAAGATTCATTCGAATCCGTCCAGTGTTTCCGGAGATTAGCGAGTACAAAGAGACAAACAGACAAACAGACATACAGACAAACAGACAGACATTTTTTTTTAAATTCTTACTCTATTACTACGTCTCCATCGCCCCCAATATTTTTTTTGAAAATATATTTAATGTACAGACACTTTTTTTACTGTTTTATTATATGTATAGATATAGATAGATTTAAACTTTATTGCACAGTAAAAAAACGTACAAGTGGCGGACCTAATGCCATATGGCATTCTCTCCTGGTCAACCATTGGACCAATCGGAAAATATGTGTGGCTGGCGTGATAAAGATCGTGGAAAAGTATACTCAATATATTTATGTACATAAGTATGGAGTGGCTGTATTCAACTCTGCTGGAAACCACACGGCAACAGAATTAATATAAGTAACAGAACGGAAGTTCTTAGGGTCCCGCGCAATATGCGTCCCCGTTCCCCGCACCTCTCCCCCGTTCTCGCCTTGTGGAGGGTGATGAGCGGGCGAACACACACACATTGCCGTGCGCACGGATGTATAGTTTCGTTTGTGGTAGTAGTCATAAATGATACTCCGCTTCTTTGAAGTGCCAAACCTGTGACACCAGTTGGGATATAGTTTTTTTTTACGTACTACCAGATACCATCTCTTACTACATGAGTGTTTTTATAGCTCCATGTTTTATTTATTTATTTAACTTACATTTAATTGGTAAAAGCTCTACAAAATTAAAGACGGTTGTATTAATTAAAAGCACCTTACAAATAAACATTGACATACCTTTTTAGGCGCAACCTTCACAGGCTTGGACAGGTAAGCAGAGGTATACAAAATTGTATGGATAGGCGCCTCGGTGGGTATCCCGAGTGACGTCATTTCAGGCACATTTCACGTTTTTCAGGTTTTTAATCACTGCACATCACTCCACTAGATACAAAGTCTTATTGTTCACTAACATGCAATTAACTCTTAAATGAAGGAAATAATAATATTCCTTTTATTGAATAACCTGTACAGCTGTCCTACTGCTGGGCAAAAGTCTATATTAGGTACTTAAAGTATAAAATATTCTTGAAACTTTAAGCTTATTTATGAGTTTTTATTTTTTTATTGCGTATATCAATGCAAGATCAATGATCGCAGTTTTTTTTTAATAAAAAATTTTTTCATAACTTTTCTTAATTAACTTAATAGGTATATTTTTCCTTTTTAAGGGTTCCGTAGTAAACAAGGAAACCTTATAGTTTCGCCATGTCTGTCTGTCTATCTGTCCGTCCGCGGTCCTACTCAGAAACTATATGTATATATATAAGTGTGCATGGATATGTATATCAGTCATGGCGAAAAAGTCGTAAAATAAAATATGGAAACAATTTTTTTTTTAGGGTAGCTGCCATGCAAGTAAAGAGGAAGTCAATATTTTTTTTCTCTACAAACACATTGTGTGGGGTATCGTTAAATAGGTCCTGAAATATTTAGGTTTAAAGTGATTTTTTTGTTAAACGGTTATATATGGACACGTGAAAAAAATCACAGCTATAGTATATATAATGTAGTTTATAGGAAAACTAGCAGAGCTAAGTAGGGTTAACAAATTAAAAAGTTATAGGCGATCAACTTATAAAATGTACTCGAAAAGGAAAATTTCGTACAAATTCAATAGATACTTAGACGTTTTAGTGGCATGGACTCAAAGTTGGCATTTGCAACTACGGAACCCTACACTGCGCGTGGCCCGACACGCACTTGGCCAATTTTATTTCAAAGTCGACCTATTTCTGTTACTTTATTATTAAGATTCTATTATAGAAACTTTTAAACAATTTTAAAAGCTCAATACCTCTATGTATTATACTCATATGTATAAATAATAAGTTTATTGAATAAGCTAATTAGGAAAACACCTTGACCACATTGACTGACAAGAAAGCCATCTAGTGATGAGTAGCGGAACTACCGAGTTGATATCCTTAGCGCCATCATTTTTCGCCTTGGAAAGCTATGACTTTATGAAACGGTTTAACCGATTTTCATTAAACATAGCTAAGGACCGCAGCAAGAAAACTGTCTAACTCGTAAAAAACGCATGGAAATCAATCTCTCCGTTCGAGCGCTATACGATGCCACAGACAGACACACAGATCGACAGACGTGAGCGTCAAACTTATAACACCTCTCTTTAAAAAGAGAGAGATAAATATATATTAACAAAAAAATGGAACGAAGGCACAATTTTTAACAAAGAGTATTTCATCAATCAACAATCTTGATTACACAGCTACTGATCCGTGCTCCGTTTGTTTTGGATTTATATTGAATTGCAAATTGTCCTTTTTGCCTCATCGCTCACACAAAGCCGTGTTAATCGTATCCAAATAATTGGCTGTTTGTTTGTCAGCTCAAACGATTTAACAAGTTCCTAGCTCTATCAACTTTAAAATTTAGAGAGTTCCCTCGCTGCCGCCGGCGCCGGCTCCTAAAAATATCACTATTGGGAACCAGCGGTTATACTGCCGGCAGTCGAAATTTAAAACACCGGCTGCCGGCGCCAGCACTCAAAATTTGCCGTGAAGTGTAGGTTTGTTAGGTTTCTTGTGACCGAAACACAAGCGAGCGAGCGACTCAAGCTAATGGCGAAAGTAACACAAACACAGATTGTGTTATACCAGCGCCGGCAGCCAAATCGGCAACCAGCACCGGCAGCTAGTGTTGTAAAAAACTCGAGTCTGGTAGTCTTAATATTCTGACTCGACTGTAAAACACAAGACTTGACTCATAAATAGAGACTCCACTACTCGATGTGTTAGTTATACTCAAGCTCCCGTAATATAGACTCGAGTTCGGTATAAGTGCTCAAGTCTGATTATGGACTAAGTCGCGCTCATAAAATCATAATTGTTTATTTTAGGTTAATAACAAATATGTTGTTTGTAGTAAACCTATCAATAATATCAAATAAAGTTTTGAATGGTTGTAATGCTTATTATAACTTGTTGTAACAGTTTTTTTGAGTTGAAGTTGCTTTGAGTTTTGTATTTGAACTCGATTTGGTTCTGCGACTCGGAGTTCTTTTTACACTCGAGTTTTTTATTCGACTCGAGTCTGGGTTCCGACGACTCGTACTCAACTCGACTCGGACTTGTAAATGTCTTAGTCTAGCAAGCATGCAAAATTAAGTCGAGTTTGCAAATGTAGACTCTAGGACTCGAGTTTTTTACAACACTACCGGCAGCGGAGGCACTCCCTAAAATTTATCTACTCTTAATACAACGTGCAAGGGACATATCCTATTAAATTGAGTTACAGGTATTTCTGTCTTCAGTGCAGGAGCACGACCCTCTAGATCACTATAGTATAAAAAAAATTAATGTTTAAAAATATCGGCATTTCCATACGAATAGGTGCAGTCGCTCGGACAATTATGTCGATTTCTTTTTGTTTTTGAATGTTCTTTATTTATCAATAGCCCGTGGTTCGATTTATTATGGGAACCTATGTCCCTTCCATGTTATAGTATAATATGTCGGAGAGTTCAAAATAAATTCCCTTTTGTTGTTATTTTACTTTGGATTGAAATTGAGTTTTTTATGAATATGTAACTTTAATGTCTGTTACCCAATGTTACGCACTTAATGAATAGATCCGGCACTCAATATGATAGGAGACAGTAGGAAAGAAAGTATAGATTTTAATCAAAAATAAATTAATTTCTGATCGTGACCAAACATTATTGTACAGGCCATTTATAATATTACCGATCCTTTTTATATAACATCAAAATGCACTCATAAATCACACCATAAACTTAAACTGTCAAATTCAAATTCAGAGAACGGTCTGGATGTCAAAATGCGCGGGCGCCGCGTAGTACACTGACTAAACAAATACATACGAGAAGTGGATACAGTGGCCTCGTCAGGAGCACAATCTATATTTATAAAACGATAACATTTGATACAAAATGATTTATGTGAGGATTTTATTTGATTCTCTGGATTATTTTTAAATGTTTTGGAGAAAAACATGAGTTGACTACGTGTGTTGATGTACCAAGTTTTATGGAGCAATATTTAATATCATAGAGTGAGAATCTTTGTTTTTGTCTGCCTGTCTTACTGTATTTACAGTGATGGAACATGTTTAATTCAATTATGCCATATTATTACAACACAAGTTTAATTGCCAGGCAAATTAAAAATATCAACAGGCGACACCATCTAGTGTTGGGTGGCAGAACTACATATTCCATTCCGTAGCGCCATCTATTATTTGTCAGGTAAATGAAAAAACTCGGAAACATTTAAACGGTTGGATGGATTTTCATCTAAAATAGATAAGAATCACGAGTACGAGCGTTACGATTTCACAGACAGACCGACCGACAGGCACTTTTTGTCTGGGGTTAAAAATAGAAAGTTTTATCTAATTTATGTACTTAAATATGTATATTGTACAGGAAGAAATCCAAAAAAATCTACAACATAGTAACAGAAATGCCATTTTGAAACGCGGAGTCACCCATTACGGAGTGGGTGATTCTCAGAGAAAATATGTTTTTTGGAAAACCGTTAAAATACAAAAAACCATTCGTTTAGTGACTCTACGTTTGAAAAATGGTACCACAGAGTCTTTAAATGTTGAGGTTAAAAAGCCTCGCATTTTTCTATATCAATCTTTAGAATAATTTCAACTAAGTACGTAATAATTTAGGTTATTAAATATTTTTACAAAGAATACAGCGACTACTTTAATTAATTTTTTACAGAAATTAAATATTCAAATTCCATTTTCCTAAATATTCGGAGAACATACCCATAATCCAATTATCTTTATGAAAGCCACGAAAATTAAATTTTGACCACTACTTGATTTCAATAGTCAGGAAAATCAGAAGCACGTTCCTATTTCATAATGTTTGTTCCAAAGATAATTAAATTGTGGGAGGGGGAGAAAATATTAGTACCAATTGTAAACCAAATTGCAAACATTTGATATGAAAACGAAAGAAAAATTGACAATAATATATTTAGTTATCAAGTGATACAAAGATAAATAAAGCTTAAAAATAAAAGAAAGATAAAAAAAACAGTGAACGAAGTTGTATTTTAAAGCTAGAAGACTATATGTTTTATTTCATACCTATGTCTACGTTTCTGTATAGGTGTCGCAGTTTAATTGTATAATCCGTTGTTATTCAAAAAGTCTAGCTGTTTTGCATTAAAGCTCGGTTACAATCTTACGTTAGCTAGTTTGTTAAACGTAACACATTGGACGATCTAGCTGAACGATTTTCAGCTATATTACAAAACCGAGCTGCAATGCCAAACAGCTAGAGTTTTTGAATAATAGCGGATTATACAATCCAACTGCGACATAGGTATATTAACAAAGTAATTGGTACTATTGAATGTTCCGCAAAGGTCGGATCGGATAACAAAGGGTTAGTCGAAATTTACACTTAACGAAGGGAATCCAGGTGACACTTGTATTTGAGGTGAAAGGTGAAGCGTTAACCTCGATCGAATATACAATAATTAATCATAGAAATAACAGGTCTTTGTCTGGTAATACAAGTTTGATTTGAAAAATAATGCTTATTACAAAAGAGTCATTAAAGATGCTATTTCCATTTTTTAAAATATCAACGTACATTTGTGATTCTTATAAATTCTAGAGCCAAGAACTTTTGGGTGTGTGGAAATACACGCAAGCACATTAGTGATGTACCTACTTAGGATTTTAGGATGCCATAATCACGAAATTATTTGTTTTAGAAACAATGTTCATTGTTTCTTAAATTTAAGGCTCCTCCCTGCGCTAGCGACCTTGAAAACACAAAAAAAATAATTTCTCTTTCTGTAAGTGAGATTATTAGAAACCCTCGTACAACTTTTTAGCTAGTATCCTGAAGTTTCATTAGAACCTCGAAAGTTATTGAAATACTATCCGGTTTAGAAACCTTTACAAAAAGAGTCAAAAATGGCCGTTTTTAGTATTTTTTGCAAAGGAAAATTCAGGGTATTTTATTTCAATGATTTTCGAGGTTCTAATGAAACTTAAGGATACTAGCTAAAAAGTTGTACGAGGGTTCTGATAATCTCACTTACAGAAAGAGAAATTAATTTTTTTGTGTTTTCAAGGTCGTTAGCGCGGGGAGGACCCTTAAGACAAAACAATTGACATCTTAGATTTAGAAGGTTTCTCCATCTTATTATTACGACAACAAGATGGAATTTAGCGTATTGTAAAATGTGACCAGAAACGAAATATTTTTGTGACCTTAAAAGGATTGTAGAGTTAGATAAGTTATACTTATAAATAAACCAAGGAAGATTAATGCTTATAAATTATTATTTATTTATTTATTTATTTAAAATCTTTATTGAGCCAAAAGCTACAATAGGTGGACTTAATGCTAAAGCATTCTCTCCCTGTCAACCTTTAGTTTAGGAAAAGAAAACAGATAAGAAAGTTGGCGTCTAAATAACAATAAAAGATATAAGCCAGAATCATAATAATTATCACAGTTAACAATTTGAAAATCCAAGTTTCGTGTGACGATTTTCGAGCCAGGATGATAACGGCCCTTTCTTTTATATATTATGTATGAAAACTTGTCTCATTGTTAAATTAATCGCTATCTCTTTTGTTCTTGTGAGGATGACAGTTATTGTATTATCTATCGCACTCGGTTATTGCTGTCTTTTTACGCTAAGGGCCTGACACGCTTTGATAGAGCGAGATAGATTTATTGCGATTTCTAAAACAAGAAAATGAAAAGAGGGCTGTGTTTTGTCCTTATCACCAACGGAGCATTTGTTAATTGTCGGGTTATAGGACACTTCAAACTGCATAGTACTTGAAGTGTGCCTAATAATTTATAACCCAACCATGAAAAAATGCGTAGTATACGCTATCTACTTGTATATACTATGTGTATATCTTCGTTTTACACAGTAAAAAAAAATCTAGCTCTATATTTGACAGGCAAACATGATTTGATCTTCCATCTCCGTGTCATATTATAGAATCTTCTTCAGTTTAGAGTCATTGGTATATTTTTATTATTTACATTTATCAACATCCATACATCCACAATCACATATCCATACAAACATTCGCATTTATAATAATGTTAATAGGATTTTCATATTATTTCCAAAATAGCTTATGGGTGTACAACGAATCATTTGAACGAACGCACTTTAAATGTGAAAATAATATGACTTTTCTTTGTTTAAAATACTACAAGCTTTCAGCAAGGTCCTTCGCCTATTGCGTGTAATACTTAGATTTGATCGTTGTTCCTTGGTAAAGGTGGCATTTTAGTAAAATAATGATACATAAAAAGGTGTTTAGACAAAGATTAATGGGTGTTCGGTGACGTGATTGTTTCCAAAGCACTTTAGTTACAGTGTTTTTGTGTACTAAGTATGGGTAAAAATGAAATAAAAATCTAGGAAATTCTTTGTTGATTTCAAGCTAAGTTGTATGTTACTCGTAACATAAAGCACTTATGTTTTTTCCTTGTTATTATTGGCTAGATGTTCATTTTGTAGAACGAAGGTCAATTTGTAAATTCCTATATTTGGGTCATCATTATCATCATAAGGTGTTTTTTGTCTCCACTGCAGGAGCACCTCCCTCTCTGTGCTACTAGAGCCATACTTGGCCAGAGCAGCCAGAGGATTATATTTTGGTAATTAATTATAATGACTTAAGGTATATAATGAAATAGAACATGAATAGACAATTATTAAATGGTTTAAGGGTTTTAGAATCGAACTGAATTCTTAGAAAAAAATCGAACTTATGGTACCTAAAATACTAAAAAACAGACTGAGAAATATAAGACCCATAATAATTATACTAGATTCATTTTCTGGCAAGATCACACCGACGTGACTATAGTAATCAAGTCTCATATGAAAAACTGTGTTTTTTTTAAAATATCTAATATCACGCTCAAAAATTATTCTTAAAAATAGTGACGTTACTACAACTATGATCATGATCACGTAGTTGGTATAAATAAGGTGTAAAAAGATTCGGACAAATCTGATTTTACGCCAAAAAAAAACGAATTTAAATTAAATCCTGAGGCCGCTCTGACAAAGTCACATCGACGCGACAACATATCAAGTAAGTGGCCCGTGTAAATAAGGGGTTTACAATCAAACAAATTGTTTAATCAGTGGTGGCGAGATTACGTGGGTGTAATAGCGCCATAATTTGCTGGGCTGTGCTGCAAGGAGGTTAGGAAAATGGTGGCAATTGGGGACTGGTTATTCATAAAACTTGGGTTTCCGCGTGTATTTAAAAATATATTAGACTAAACTAAAGCTAGACGACATTGTTTTGAATCTTTTTAAGGACCCACGCCACGCTTCGTACAGGTGTGTTTTATTATTATGTTAAATAAAACATGTGTAATCATCCGCTAGATGACAAGTTTCGAAATAAAACTTAGCCTACGTTTGTATGGAAAATTGTATTTTGGTCTAGGGTAAAGGCTCATTTAGACGGTGCAAGTTTCTTGCCCGTTGCATGCCATTTTATTGCAGCAATAGACAACTTGCATGGTCTAAACGAAATGTCAGCCATACAAATCATTTATTGCTTCAATAAAATTGTATGCAACACGCAAGAAACTTGCACCGTCTAAATGGGCCTTAAGGGGACTCTTAAGTCGGTCATTTGTTCAAAGTATACATGTACTTTGGAACAGCAAAGCTAAAATAAGTAAAAAAAGACGGGTTGCACTCTGGGAGTGCCGGCAGAAGTGAAAACTTGAATATTAACGTTGTGCATTTTTGATATACGAAACAGCAGGCGCAGGCATACATTTTCGCCGCGCCGTAGAAAGAGAGGGGGATACTCCCTCTCCTACGCCGCGCCAGCTGTCTACTCTCCATCCGTCTTACGAATTTTCGATCAGGTCACGTGTCCTGACGCGAGCGTGTCCTGATGCGAGTTTAACATTTTTTACCCATTCCAAAAAAAGTTCACAACGCCGCTAAAGAAGTTTTCACTTCAAAAATATCGCAACCCCACACAAATACAAATTCACTCTAACAGTCACCTCAGCATACATATACAAAAACATATATATTTCGAAGAGTGAAATTGTGATTTGGAGGGTGCGATACGGGACCCTAATTTATGCCCCCATGAGGCGGGGGGGTCAAAGTAATTTACAGCAAAACGGCTGACGAATGCCTGCGTAATTATGAGGGATCCCCACATTAACTTCCGGCGGAAATTTTAAGGCGGATATACATAATTTTATTCTCTTACTTAAGAAGGCTAAACGGGGTAAAGAGGATGATTGATTGCGGTCTGGGGTAAAGACAAAAAAACCGGCCAAGTGCGAATCGGATTCGCGCACTAAGGGTTCCGTACCATTATCTATAAATATCAAGTTTTTTGTATGGGAGCCCCTTTAAATATTGATTTTAACTTTTTTATTTATTATTAAAATAAAAATACATCTGAGTTTTTTGTGAATATTACGAGTGCCTACCTTTTTCCATTATTGATATCGAGCAAAAAAGAGCAAATAAATCGCGTTTGTTGAATGGGAGCCCTCCTTAAATATTTATTTTACTTACTATTTGTTGTTATAGCGGCAACAGAAATACATAATGTGTGAAATTTTCAACTGTCTAGCTATCACGGTTCTTGAGATACAGCCTGGTGACAGACAGACGGACAGACGGACAGACGGACAGACGGACAGACGGACAGACAACGAAGTCTTAGTAATAGGTAATCAGGTCCCGTTTTTACCCTTTGGGTACGGAACCCTAAAAACGTAGAATGTACCAGGGGGGTTACTCCATACAATAATACGTTCGACCAACGATAGTGACCGCCTGTGTCTATGTCAAACCAAATGAAACTTTATTATCATTAGTTAGTGCTCAATATTGCTTGACACTGATACGCTGATACGCAGTAACGTCCGTATTTTGTACCGCTTTTGTAGTAACCCCTCTGTTTATAAATCAGTGCACACGTACACAGAACACGTGTAGTACAAATTACTCCAATACTGTTCACATTTCAGCCATTAACGAACAATGCCTTGACTATTTACCTATTCATTCACCTCTAGTTACCTACATACTCTAGATTCTAGTTACCTCATTGCGCTACTCTAAATGTATTGTATAGTCTTATTGACTAGCAGCAATCCTTTCATATTTTGACGTGACAACGTCTTAAATTAGGTTGCGGCTGGGAGTCACTTATGAAAAAGTGTAACGCTCGGTAACGTTACGATGAGTCACCGAACGAGAGAGAGGCCCGCCGAATGCCTTGCGTCTCTCTCCCACTCAACTATGATCGCGTTGTCACGTAAAACTTTCGCCCGTATACCGACTTTACAGGCAACCAATTTTTTTTATTTATATACCTAGGTACCTACTGTGTAATATTTTTCATTGAGAGTTCCCTTATACAGACTCACTTTTCCATACAAACGTAGTCTAGATTTTATTTTATAACGACGTTTCAGCTTTCGGTAAAATTTTGTAATTTCAAAGAAATCGCACATATTTAGGCATATAACTAGTTTTTACAGTCAAAATGTGGACTTGAAGGAGAATATAGTTACACCCTCCTACCTTCTACACCCATATATTTTCTCTCAAATTCATATTTTGAATTTGAAAACTAGTTAGATGTCTAGATGTCAATTTCGCTTCAATTATAAAATTTTACCGAAATCCAAAAGTATTATCAAAAATAAAAGCTTAGACTACGTTTGTATGAACATTTCTATGGTATGGGGAATAAAATTTTTTGAATGAAACCAAGGAGTGCGGTGGAAAGAAGCGGAATTACAGACATGCGTACTCAAACTACGATCGAAGATGTAGAAGTTAAGACGGCAAAACTTAAGGGTCCTCCCCGCGCTAACGACCTTGAAAACACAAAAAAAATAATTTCTCTTTCTGTAAGTGAGATTATCAGAAACCCTCGTACAACTTTTTAGCTAGTATCCTTAAGTTTCATTAGAACCTCGAAAATCATTGAAATAAAATACCCTGAATTTTCCTTTGCAAAAAATACTAAAAACGGCCATTTTTGACTCTTTTTGTAAAGGTTTCTAAACCGGATAGTATTTCAATGACTTTCGAGGTTCTAATGAAACTTCAGGATACTAGCTAAAAAGTTGTACGAGGGTTTCTAATAATCTCACTTACAGAAAGAGGAATTAATTTTTTTGTGTTTTCAAGGTCGCTAGCGCAAGGAGGAGCCTTAAGTGAAACTGGGCTGGGTGGGCATGTGTGCTGTATGCAGGAGGACGCAGACGCAGGGGTAGAACACGAAGATATGCCATGAGTGGAAGGCAGCAGACTACTCAAAATAGAGACACGTGGAAAGAACCTTTGCCCAGCAGTGGGACACAACAGCAGGCTAATTGCCAGAGTAAAATAGGGCCACTCCAAGTCCTTTTTTGGATGACATGGAAGGCGACTTAAGAATACAAGCTAAAAAAAGCTTATAAACACACAGCGAGCAGAGTGCAATCCAAGTCCTCTGGCTGCTCTGGCCAAGTATGGCTCTAGTAGTACAGAGATAGTCGTGCTCCTGCAGTGAAGGCAAAAATACCTGATGATGATGATGACCATACGAATATAAATTTATTTGTACATTATCAAGTATGTAGTACAAGTACAACTATTAATCCTATGAAGGTTATAAAACTACTAGGCCTAAAACCTATATAGGTATTCTTGTACTCTAGTCTTTTATTTGTACCACCATACGTGATCTTTAGTCAAGTATACTTATACTTTCTACTATATACTGTCCTTTTTTAAATGGAAATACATACATACTATTACGTCTTTATCCCTAATGGGGCAGACAGAGCATTTTGGGTCTTGCGGCTCTATGCAGAGCCCAGGGCCGCAAGACTCAAAAGCCACTTTTAGCGTCATGGTGGGCGAGAAGATGGAAAAGCAATCAATACAGTGACGGGTTGCTAGCCGCATCGCCTGTTAAAATGATTCGCATTTTTTCCATTAAATGGAAATGACGTAATTTTATCAATAAAAATTATTATACGATACTTCTATAAGATATTAAATGTACTATGGCCAATGACATAACCAGGTCGGGTGTCCAGCGTCACGCTATATATATTTAATTTCTCAGGTAAGCCGAAGCTGTTGCTTGTTGCTAACTGTAGCGATTGGGCCAGGAAAACTGCGGGTTTAAATCGCCGGGCTCATGCCCAAAGGACTCCAAAAACAATTTCCAAACTAATGCATGAAAAAAATATTTCTTTTTTAATTTAGTTTCATTCTACTCCATGATAATATAAAAATGTTTTCAAAGTTCTCCACGCCATTTAAATCAAATAGCATTAATTTGATTAAGTGTCAGATTTTAATTAAATTTTACCTACTCCAAAAAGGGTAGCTGAAGTACAGTCAGGCTTTGCAAAAATATATTTTCAAGCATAAAAAAGGCTAATTCACTAATCAATATTTATTTATTATAATTTAACTATCAACAATTAAAATATTCTTAGATCAACTACGAAATATATCAAGTGGAGCTCGATTTAAAAGTCCAAGAAACATGAATAACCAATAATACATAATTATGTTAATGTTAAGGAAACTTTAATCGAAAACGATACACGTTTCAGTATTTAAGACATTTTGTGACTGATTGTACCTAATGAAACAATTAATAATTATTTAGATGGAGCAGTTTAAGAATTAAAAACTTATAAATCAATGGAGGACTTGAAGGATAATTCTAAATACCTATGGAGCATAGAGAGAGATATGGAGGGATAACACATATTGCGCCGACCCCAAATAAAATAGGTAAAGGTAAGGCTGATGATGGAGCCTAGTTTTAAGTAAAGGGCTGCTTATGATAGTAGACTCAGCTTCTTCCATATCACTATCATTGAATAGAACTAAGTACAAAATTTAAGTAATAAATTATTTTTGTAATTGTGTATGTGTGTGAAGGTGTGTGCGTCTTTGTGGCTGTATTGTTAGAGTTAGAACCGCCCGTTTCATGGCCTAACGCATGAGATAGCCCGTGTAAGATTACTTACTCCTTGCTGCACTATCCGCTGACCTATTTCTGAACATCACCGGATTAAATTTCGCCATTTGATAAGCTAAATATAAATGTGATACGTCTGCCACTTCCGCGAGCGTATTTGATAACATTTTGCTTACTTTGTTGAGAGTTTTATGAGAGGATTTTGGTTCCGGTCACGATGTCATTTTGTTTTAGTTAGGTTTTTAAAATGTCAAGCGTAAAATTGATTTTACTATGGGGCTGCGATTTGCCTTTATATTATCTCTTTTTCCGCGGGTAACACTGCGGGTGAAGCTAGTAGGGTTAATTGCTTTACAGGACGTGATATATATATCGTCAAAGTCGATAGACTGTACGGCTAGCAACCCATCACTATTGGTTTCCTATTCCCACCATCATGATAAAAGTGGCTTATAGGTCTTATGATCCTTGACTACGTCATCCCCGTAAGGTATGAGGACGTGATGAAGTATTTTTAGAGACCTCATTCATTACTGATCCGATAGAAGTATAAATATTGATGGGCTAAGTCATCCTTACAAATGTCGACCATACATCCATTAAAATTATCTTTTTTATTTTTATACAAGCGTGGAACTGACATACACCTGCAATAAATCGAACCACTGGCTATACTAGATAACTATAGTATCCTACTATCCTACTTCCTACTATCCTACTTTGCGAAAGTGAGTTTGTATATTTGTTTGTTTGTTTGTTTGTTACCTCTTCACGCTTCAACTACTGAACCGATTTGGATGAAATTTGGTATGGATATAGTTTGAGACTCGGGGAAGGACATAGGGTACTCTTTATTCTGAAATTCTCACGGGGAGCGAAGCCCGCGGGTACAGCTAGTAATGATTATAAATTAACACTCGAAAAGCAAAAAAATAACATGGCATGGTTATTGTGACTACGTTTCATAAATGGCACTTAGGTACTTCAAACACGTTTTTAAATTGGCATAACATAAATGATCGACGCGTCGCTGTCCTGCATCCGAATCTGTTAATTTTAACACTCCTCGTGCGGCGCGCGCGGCGTCTTATTTGGCTACCCCTTGTAGGTATCGCGCGATTACGGGTTTCATAGGTCAGCATTAACAATGGCCAAAGTGCGTATTATCATAGATACTCAGGAACTCAGGATCTTATGCCTAAACATTTGTTTTCTCGTTAACGCCATCTAGTAACGAACTCTTAAACACTTACAATATGCTTTCGCGGCTTTGGCTAGTCCTGTGTGCTGCCATCTCTGCGAGCTGCTGAAACTAGAAACGCCTACTCAATTTGCCTACTAACGGCCGGTCCAAAAGTTTCTATGGCGTTGGGTATCTGTTACGTTAGTAATTATATTATCTTTGGCCAGACTCAAAAGCCACTTTTAGAGTGATGGTGTAGAGGTTACTAGCCGCATCGCCTATTAAGGCCATACCCAAATTTTCCGGGGTCCAGTGGCGCCGTCATTTGAAAGGAAACGAAGATATCATTTAAAATTGTGCCTTGATCAAGCCCTAGATAACCCTTCAAACTATTTTATGACCTACAGTTTATAGTCTGAAGTGAGAATATGAAGCTTATCTACGCACACTAGCCAAAAGTGGCCGTTTTTCGCAAATGTGCGTAGAAAAACTTACGTTCTCGCTTTGAACTATAAAAAGTAGTCTAAAAAATTCTTTAAATGAGTATCTAGAGCTTGGTCAAGAAACAATTTTAAATGATATCTCCGTTTTCTTTCAAATTATTTATTTTAAACGAGGGCCCTACTGGACCCCGGAAAATTCAGGTATGGCCTTACCTCGATTCGCAATTTCACCCACTCCCTCAATCGGCTTTTGCGATCTGCGTGGGAAGAAATAACTGGTACATTTTAAGTTTTTTCTTTTCTCGCCGACCAGCATGGAAGTGAACATTAAGAAGCGGAAATATTTACAAGTCACGAAAAAAACCAAACCACCGCAAGATGCGCGACGCAACTTCCGTCGAGTTTCGGTGTTGAGGCGTTTCATACAATTTCTACCCACCGATCGGAACCACCATCAGTACAAATTGTATGAACGACCCGAGATGTGACGCGCTTCTTGCGCTGCGTGTGGTTCGAACCTGAATAGAAAACTTCATAAACGTTCCAATAGATGGCATGACAGTCAAAATAGAACGCGGTATGGTTTTTTTGCGACGATTATAGACTTAGTACGTTTATTTAATACGTTTTTAACAACAATGAAGTGCATATGCATGATATTCTTACTTTTTGAAGTCCACTGAATCTGGTTGGTCCAGTGGATATGGGTATCTAAGGCCCAACACAGACGACAGACTTTTTGTCCGATCGAGTCTGCGGCGCACAAATAGTCTGCGTGGCGCGCAAAAAGTCTTTCGCGGATTGTTCACGGACTCAACACACACGACGCACATTTTGAATCATTCTGTCGGCAGAACTGTAGGGACGGGACACGTACAGTTTTACACGCCATGGAAGTGCAAAGATTGCGATGTATTATTTTATACCTGAAGTACAGAAAAAGAAGAAGAAATAGAAAATTTTCGGTACATCCTATACTTTCGGAGAGATTACTAAAAGGACAATTCCATATGAAACATGCAATTCCAAAACAATATCCGGACAATTTTTTCAAATTTTATAAAATTTCTATTAATACTTTTAATGAGTTGCTATTCATTTTAAGACCAACTTTGACACATTCGGAAACAATAATGAGAAAGTGCATTGGTCCAGAAGAAAGGTTATACTAGGCATGAAACTCGGATTTTGAAGTATCATAAATTGCAGGTCTGTTTTGTATTTCATGAATTAACATCGGTACATCTATCTCTAGCGCCATGCTGTAATACCGCGCACGTCACGTCCACCACTAGCCGAGTGAAGGCACGGTAAAGATATCATACAGTAGAACGACTCGGCGCTGTCCTTGAAAAACATACCTACGCCACGCGTGCGCTAGGGCTGCCCCGTATTTTAATTTCATCTACCTACTTAAGTGACTAGTTTTGTGATTGTAAGGTGAATGAAAAAGGAAGCGTGTTATTTTTTTGATTATTAGCATATTTAATAAACATAAATTGCATATTTCAATAATAGGTATATGTAAGTAGCTAAGTTCCCACATTAGTAAGTAGACATGTAGCCTAGGAAACCACTACCTACTTACCTACTAGTTTTTTTTATCGCGAGCGTAGGTAAAATAGCTCACTCGTGGTCGTGGGTTAAGTCTGTCTTCAATTCAACCTTATCACTTATTTATTTTTTAATCCAGGTAATTTACTCAGTAGAGAAACTGAAATGCTAACCTATTAAAAAATTAATAAACGACGTACTACCTTGTAGGTACTCGTATAAAAACTACTTTACTGACGAGTTTAAACAACCAAAAACAGCACAATATTGTCTGTGTTTTGCCATATTATTGTCCCACAAGAAAAAGAACAATATACCTTCTTAATAAGTGTTCACAAATAGCACGCTGCTACAACAAAACACCGTTCGCCACTGCGGCGCAATCCCGACTGTTTGTATACCGAGTCACGGAACAAGTGTATACCGACCTTCGAGGCGCGTAGGTATAACTTGCGTTCCGACCGTTTGTATGAAGATACAATACTGTATGTACTGTGGTGAAGGTCACAGACTAAAGTGCGCGACGTCTGTGTTAGCGCGGGTTGAAGCATACGTTGTATTTTTTTCGCACACTTTTAGTGCGGTGTGGCGCGGCGCGGCGCGGCGCGGTCTGCCAAAATTACACGGATTTTTTGTGCGCCGCACTTTTTGTGCGTCGTGTGTGTTACTGCATGTAATTCCATAGGTTCTATTTTCACAGACTAAAAGTGCGGCGCGGTCTAGTCTGTCGTCTGCGTTGGGCCTAAGAAGAACAGGATTACCTTTTTTATAGTATTTAATGAATAAGTATGGTATGGTATGGTATATGTATAAAATTCAATGTATACTAATATTATAAAGCTGAAGAGTTTGTTTGTTTGTTTGTTTGTTTGTTTGTACGCGCTAATCTCAGGAACTACTGGTTCGAATTGAAAAATTCTGTTGGATAGATCATTTATCGAGGAAGGCTTTAGGCTATACACTATTCTAGATCTCTATAGTTATAGACTATAACTATAGAGACCTAGAATAGCCCGTGGTTTAATTTGTTACGGGTATATGTCTTTTCCACGTTGTAGTTATTATATCCATTTAACATATGTATATCAGAGCCTTTTAGATTGAAAAATCTAACAACAACGTTGGCCAATTATACACACGAAAAACAAACATTATCCTAAAACAGTAAGTACGAAGTTTTCCCTGTAATTAGGCAAGTGTGTCGCGCCACACATATTTTGTTTGTACAGCGTGATAACGTCGTCAACACACGGACATGTGGAACAGAGACATTAAATACAATTTACATGTTATATAGGAAAACTAAATACAATGCATTCTGGTTATGACCGCTGCGACGCGGCCTGCATTTAGCGTTTTTCATCTTTATTGACCGAGCGAGCGAAGCGAGTGAGGTCTCTAAATCGAGTTGGGGGCGAAAACACATTGTATGTATGTATGTATGTATGTATGTATGTTTGTACCGCGATAGCAGCCGAACTGATGGTTTGATTTTGATGAAACTTGATAGGCATGCAGGAAACATCAATAGAATTTTCAAGTTCGTTGGGCATCAAAATCCGTTCAGTAGTTTTTGAAATATTAATAAAAATGTCCGCGATTATGTAGCAAACGAAACCATAGCGCGTTCTAACTTTGGATACCGCCATCTAGGGGTTATTTAGGAAACTGAATTGCGAAAAATAATCGCGAGGTCTAAGTTCGCGGCGAACTACTAGTATATAAAAATTACGTGTCACGTTGTTTGTCCACGATGGACTCCTAAACTACTGAACTGATTTGAAATTTGATTTGCACACCGTATATTTTTTACCAATTTGATCTGAATTAAACGATAGGATAGCTTACATCTCAATTTATAGTCACAATATTATTTTATTGCACTGGACAATGCAGATAAAGAGTCATAAAGTCCACGCGAACGAAGTCGTGGGCATCAGCTAGGTAGTAATATTATATACTTAACCTGGTATTCTCTTCCTGTAGTAAGGAAAGTAGTGTCATAAGGTGCAAATTTTGGTATCTGATGAATTCACTTGGCACAATTATATGTGTTATATACGTTAAATTAAGCTAATTTTAGCCCGGTAGCCATCCCCCTATCCCCTGGGAGGTAGGCAGAGGGGGCATTCAAAGTAACACACCATCGCGTTTTAGAAAAAAAAAGCTTCTATTTACCTAACACCTCGAGTATGGTGTTACTTTAGTCACAGAATACATACTAGTACTTACGTACAGAAGTCTTACTCTAAATAGAAATTCAAAGAAATATCTACTCAATATTGTCAGCGATATGGTCTACTTTAGCTCGCGTCAGAATTCGACACCTACTCGTTTAGATGCCTAGAATTTCAGTTGCAAGCCAATTTCATTCTTATTACGTTAGACAAACGGTTCATCATAGGTAGGTACCTACACAAAACCGATTGAGAGAGCAGTTCGCCTAGGGTTGTCAAGATACTAACATCGACATCTAGCGCAAGCAATTTCAAACAGGCGTTTTTGGCTGCGCATATATTCACCTACCTTGTTAACTGTACATACATAGGTAATATATATTATATCTATATCTATACATATAATAAAACAGTAAAAAAAGTGTGTCTGTACATTAAATATATTTCCAAAAAAAATATTGGGGGCGATGGAGACATAGTAATAGAGTAAGAATTTAAAAAAAAATGTCTGTCTGTTTGTCTGTATGTCTGTTTGTCTGTTTGTACACGCTAATCTCCGGAAATACTGGACGGATTCGAATGAAACTTTTTTGTTATATAGCTATTAAGCCTGGGCAACATATAGGGTGTAAATGATTTTGGAAAATAGAACGCCTGATGCAGAACCATAATGGTCCAGCTAAACTATAAGAGATATAAAAATGCCGCCTTAGTAAAAGTTGTTCAGCCTGATGAGCATTTTCCAGAGACATAAAGTCCACGCGAACGAAGTCGCGGGCTTCGGCTAGTCGTATATAAAACTTTTTTCGTAGTAATAACCATCTTGTTTATTCATGTTACCAATATATCTTAATATACCTATCATATGATAATTCATGATATACTAAATATAAGTACCTTTCAGCGTCTTTAGGAAGCGTAAAAAAAGTTAATACTGGAACACTGTATGTGTGTAAACAACTAAACACTGCACAGTATTTTTTGCCTTTTTAGGGTTACCCGTCCCGTTTTTACCCAAAAGGTAAAAACGGGACCCTATCACCAAGACTTTGCTGTCTGTCCGTCTGTCCGTCTGTCTGTCACTAGGCTGTATCTCAAGAACTGCGATAGCTAGACATTTTAAAATTTCACAAATTATGTATTTCTGTTGCCGCTTTAACAATAAATACTAAAAACAAAATAAAATACATTTTTTAGGGGGGCTCGCATACAACAAACGCACGCGGTTTTTTTGCTCTTTTTTGCTCGATATCAATAATGGCAACAGGTAGGCACTTGAAATATTCACAAAATATTCAGTTGTATTTTTATTTTAATAATAAATAAAAAAATTAAAATAAAATAAATATTTAATGAGTCCTACTCGCACTTGGCCGGTTATTTCTTTTGTTTTCCATGACGATTAAGTCGGTGAATTTGTTGAACAAACCGCGCGTGCGTCACTGCTTACTGCTCGCTAGCGACTCTAGCGAGTCGTCCTTGATGGATTAGCCTCCATATAGAGGCCGCAATGCGTAGGTATATTTTCGATACCTAAACGGGGAGTGACACAGGCCTGCTTTAGTTTAGATGTAATCACGCGAAATACCTACTAAAAAGTTAAGTTACTATTTTATATTATATTCATTAAGTGAGAACGTAAAGCTTTTCTATATACGCACATTTGCGAAAAACGGCCATTTTTGCTAATGTGCGTTGAAAAGCTTCACGTTCTCGCTTTAAACTAAAAACAGTTGTTCATAAAATAGTTTGGAGGGTTATCTAGGGTTTGCTCAATACAACATTTTAAATGATATCTCCGTTTCCTTTCAAATTATTCATTTCAAATGGGAGCAGCATCGGTCTTCGGAAAATTCATGTAGCCCCAAATATACTAAAAATAACAATCAGTGATAACACTCGTGCACAAAATTCGTGACTGTCTTAGGCCATTTCGGGAAGAGAATACCTTGTTTTATACCCTGTGGTGCGATTTTTCAAACGCGGAGTCACTAAACGAACGGTTTTTTGTATGGAAAAAACATTCGTTTAGGTGACTCCGCGTTTCAAAAATCGCACTTCTGGCGTTTTCCAACTTTCTTCGAGTCCTACGCTTCGCTTGCCAGTTAGCCTCTCAAGAATGTTTTTGCCCCATCGGTCATCGGTTCTACGTTGCCATTCAATAATGTTTTTGGTAAAAAGGCTTTCGGTTCGTTGCTCGGTGTCCCGGCCACTGATACTACAAGTTCACTGCCACGTTTTAAATAACATTGTATTGTTTTAACACGCACCTGTGCAGTGAATGAGTTAATGAGCTAATCCACTTAGCTATGTTGTCAGTGACTTTTGTTCTCTTAGGTATTTCTTTACTTCTGATAATTAGTACCTATACTAAACTATACCTACCTAGTTTTAACAGAAATAGGTAACATGTAAATTGTAAATATCTGAAAAGATATTTGACTCTGTGAGGATTAGTCAGCAATTTTTACTACTATCAACTACTAACTACCAATGCAATGCAATAAACGTATGTTTTGGCGACCCAAGTGGTTTAGTGGTCACAATGCAAAGCAGTCACACCGCAGGTCCCGGGTTCGATCTCGAGACATGATTTTTTTCAATTCAGATTACTCATATACCCTGCATATCTGTATGATTAGATAGCCCTTAGTTTAGTTTTCGTTATGGACAATCAGGTCACGTAAATTTAGTTTAGTAGTTTCTTACCTACAATGAGGTCACAAGTCGCAACCATTGCATACATACATACATACTATCACGTCTTTATCCCTAATGGGGCAGACAGAGCATTTTGGGTCTTGCGGTTCTATGCAGAGCCCAGGGCCGCAAGACCCAAAAGCCACTTTTAGCGTCATGGTGGGCGAGAAGATGGAAAAGCAATCAATACAGTGATGGGTTGCTAGCCGCATCGCCTGATAACATGATTTGCATTTTTGCCCATTCACTCGATCGGCTTTTACGATCTGCGTGGAAAGAGAAGCAGCTGGTACATTCTAAGTTTTTTTATTTCTCCCAGACCAGCATGGGAGTTGCAACCATTGAGGTTGTTATAATAATACATGTAACGTTACCGTGCTCCCAGCGCGGTCGGGCTCGGGGAAATTAGCTGAGCAAACAGTAGAAATTAATTTGATTTATATGTATTCATTTATTTTTAATTTGGACAATGGTACTATTATGTACAAACGTACATCACACTAATATTACAAAGGCGAAAGTTTGTGGGTGTGTGTGTTTGTTTGTTACTTCTTCACGCGCAAACGATTGGACCAATTTTGCTTAAATTTGGTATGCAGGAAGCTGATACCCTGAATTAACACATAGGCTATTATAGGGTTTGTAAAAAAATCATTTGGATATTATTGGTACTCTTTGGTTTCTATGAATGGGTATCAACATCATATCAGCCACTGGACATAGGCCTCCCCTAGGATTTTGATGAATGCGTATATTTGAGTGCAAATAAAATGTGTTTCAGTCCCCACAGCATGACCCTCACACATTTGACGTGTGCACAGTACGGCGAGCCATTATTCAGCTTTCAGCAGTTCACCCTGCGCACATTTAAAAGACTTAACACTCCCCCCACAATAGGGGCAGAATAACACTATATACACACTATCAAATCTTTATCCCTTATGGGGCAAACAGAGCATTTTGTGTCTTGCGGCTCTATGCCGAGTCCAGGGCCGCAAGACCCAAAGCCACTTTTAGCGTCATGGTGGGCGAGAAGATGGAAAAGGAATCAATACAGTGATGGGTTGCCGCATTTTCGCCCATTCCCTCGGTCGGCTTTTACGATCTGCGCGGAAACCACACGGCACTCGTCCGATAGTAACGTCTTATTTTTATGTCAAACCAAATTAGACTTTATCATTATTCGTTAATGCCTAATGTTGCTTGACACAGAAACGCAAATGCGGAGATAAAATGAAGAATTTTACGAGTTGGCCTTTACATACAGAATTTCAGCAAATGGACTCTCAAATTATTAGCACAGAATAAGCAGTAGTACTTACGTACTCAGCAAAGGAATTCAAAGAAATATCTACTCAATGTCATTAGCGATATGGTTTAATTTAGCTCGAGTGAGAACTCGGCACCTTTTGGATTACATACCTAGAAATGCATTGCAAGCCAATTTCATTCTTATTACTCTAGACATACGATTCATGTCGCTAAATTCACCATTCCGGAGTGGTCGCCGCGCGCATTGTAATAATAATATATTTTTGAGACATAAAAATAGGGAGTGACACAGGCCTGCTGTAAGTTAAAATGACGCAATACCAGAACAGTCGTATGTCTATAAATAAATAAATAAATATATAGGGACAAATTACACTGATTGAGTTAGCCCCAAAGTAAGTTCGAGAATTGTGTTATGGGATACTAACTTAACGATACTATATTTTATAACAAATACATATATAAACATCCAAGACCCAGGACAATTTTAAAAAGGCCATTTTGCAACTTGCCCTGACCGGGAATCGAACCCGGGACCTCTGGGTAGCGGACTAGCATGGTGACCACTACGCCACGGAGGTCGTCAAATGTCTGATTCAAAATTTCCATTTAGCAATATTTTTTTACCGGAAACGCTAAAACGTTATCTAAATAAAGGTCGTATTGTTAGTTTTTGGTTTTCCGGCGGACCGGATGTAGGTACAAATGTTTTGTTTGTAGCGGATTGTGTAAAATGTTCATATTGTTTTGAAGCCTGCGGCTGAACAAATTTTCAGCTTTGTTCCGTTTATCATAATACAGTGAACTGGCAATTTATAACTTTTATTTTCTCTCGCTTTTCTAAAGTCAAACAAAACAAAATAGCCGTGAGGTCTGCAGACGGGCACCCTCTGACGGGTGCGCATTGTCTTACATAACTTTTTAACTCATATCATCGGAAGTCCGAAAATATTTCTCATACCATTTTAAATCATTATGATCATTCTTCATAAAAAAATGAAATACTCATGATTTTAAACCATAATCATTGGAATTCATAATATCACTAATGATGAACTTCGTTTTTAATATATTTGTTTATACTAATGATCTAAACTCCTAATCATTCGAATAAATAACTATTATATTCATACATTTGTTTTTCTAATATATTTTTTTATAAATTTCTTATTCATAAGTAATTTATCCATATTATTGGAAATGATAATATCTGTATATCAAACATTTGTTTTATTGACCGAGCTTCGCTCGCTCGGCAAGTGAAGCGTCTCAGTTTCGAGATTGGCCAAAAATTATTTTGTCCGTCGCCTACAGGTCGCATTTCTAAACCGATTCTCATGAAATTTTATAATCAGGTTAAGCAAGTAAATAGATTTTTTTTGTCGAGCCAGTTTTCCGAAATTTTTCAAAATGGCGGATATATGGGGGTTTAAAATTTTAAAACTGTCATAAATCCGCCATTTCAAAATATTTTCAAAAATGTTATTTGACTTTTATGTTGCCATTATAAAAACGCAACTTTTTTATTTGAACAACTTTTTTGTCTGAACAACTTTTTTATACGGTATACTTGAACGAGTTTAGGGTGACTCGCGAAGTCTAGCTGACTGAGCCGTTACGGATATACAATATAAATCTTCTTACAAAATATCCTTAAACAATTTAAGGGTCAATTCAGTCAGGGTTACTGAACAACTTTCTTAAAATGCATGTCTACCGTGGGAATCTAACCCACGACTTCCGAGTTACAAGGCCAATGTCTTTATCACTATTTTTAAGAAAAGAAGAAAATTGTGATGCATTTGTTGCGTGCATTGAATACCATATAGTTCATAAAAAAACAATAGATGTCGCAACAAAAATTTTAAAACTCGTAGAACTCGCTATGGTTTTTTTTTATAAGTTTACAAGATCAACTTGATTTTTCAACCAACTTCTAAGAGGAGGGAATATCAATTCGACATTTATGTTTTTTATGTGTATGTTACCTCATAACTCCGTCAACTAATTTAAAAAAATATGTTTCGTTTTAAAGAATGCATTGCAAGGTTGGTTTGGTCCCATGTATTTTTTTAAGATCGGACAAAACATCTTGGAACTGGAGACCGAAATTCCTCAAAAGACAACTGCAGCTCAAATATTAATTAACATTTGCATGCTTATATCACTTTCTAATATAAACCGATTCTAATGATTCAATGTTTGTTTGGAAGAATCGCATATA
This sequence comes from Acrobasis consociella, assembly GCA_963555685.1. Lineage (NCBI taxonomy): Eukaryota > Metazoa > Arthropoda > Insecta > Lepidoptera > Pyralidae > Acrobasis > Acrobasis consociella. The sequence continues at coordinate 4,495,899 of OY743122.1, read as the reverse complement.
AGATAAGTTTCGCTTATAATAATTCTCTATTGAATTTGTACGAAATTTTCCTTTTCCGAGTACATTTTATAAGTCGATCGCCTATAACTTTTGAATTTATAAACCCTTCTTAGCTCTGATAGTTTTCCTTTAAACTACATTATATTTACTATTGCTGTAAATTTTTTCACGTGTCCATATATAACCGTTTAGCAGATAGAGGGGGGGACACTTGACTCTAACAAACATTTGCACTTTGAACCCAAATATTTCACAAACGGATCCCTAATTTAAAAAAATGGTGTCTACAACCTCACATTATTTTTAAAAGACCTATTCAATCAACGGTACATCACACAATGTGGATGTCGAGAAAAAAAAAATACTCCCTCTTTACTTGTATGGCAGCTTCTTTTACGACTTTTTCGCCATGGTTAATATACATATCCATGCCAAATTACAGTATTTGAGTAGGACCGCGGACGGACTGACAGACAGACAGACAAACATGGCGAAACTATAAGGGTTCCTTGTTTACTACGGAACCCTAAAAAGGGCTTGGTGAATGGTGCATTAGATACTGCAACTCAATTGGTTTACCCCTGAATTGCTCCTCACCTACAGATTAACCTTAGGTGATAATGGTGCAATTCGACACCTACTCTGGGCCTGTGCCTATAGCGGCCGTTACTCGATCTTGGCGTTCTGAAGAGATCACTTATTCCAGAACCCAATTCCCTCTTACATTAGCATGGGCAGTAACCATCCACAAATCGGAATGTTACTATGTTACCCTCACTAACCTCACTTGTTCTCGCCGACTAGCGGACATAGTCCTGGAGCCATTTAATTTAGACCGCCTCACCAGAATAGCTAAATGAAACTTCTTCTTTTAAGAACAGAGGAGGAAAAGAGATCGAATAAACTAGCAAATGTAAGGGGTGGGTAATGGGTTTAGTAAGGAGGGTATACTTCAATGGGGCTTATGCGTAAAGGATAGGCGGTAGGCCTGTCTACTTTCTTCCCAACAGGTTTCAAAACCCTCAAGTGGCTTTTGCTAAGCCAGGAAAAAGATTAAAGGCTCGCGAGGTCTACTGTTCTCACAGAACTACTAGTAGGTACTTGTCGGCGAGTTCAAGATAATTATTATTCAAGATAATTATAATATGAAGAGATAATTATAATATAAAATTATGAAGAGTGTTGATTATGAACACAAATCGGTAGTAAGATAAAGAATAAGATTCAGAATTTTATGAGAGCCAATATGGACCCCCCTCTGACCTTTGACTAGGGCACAATACGTCACGTGATGCCATGTCTCTTTACCCCAGGTATTCTCTCTGAAATATCATGATGTTGATCAATGAGTTGGGAGTTTTTACACTTTTAAATGACTTACAAAAAAGAAGGAGGAGGTTATCAATTCGTCGCGATCTTTTTTTATTTTTATGTTTGTTTTAAGATAATTCGAAGACGCCTGGACAGATCTGGAAATCTTTTGTTTGTTTGTTTGAAATTGTGAGTACACTTCCGAGGTGGTCCCAAAGAAATTTAGTCGAAATAGGTTGTGTAGTACCTATAGGAGTTAAATCGGTTTTATATATTTGAAAAATTATTCAATGTCACGTAGACATTACAATAAAACGTACATGGTGAAACAATATCAACGTGCTAAAATCAGGCGACACAACAAATTAGCGAGCTCTTGGTAAATTTATCCACCTTGGTCTCCATGTACCTAGTTGCTAAGTAGCTGTTAGTAACACTAACATTTTATTGTGTCTGTGGTGCATATGTCTGACGCACGAGTCCGACGTCATGTCTGTCTGTCTGTATAATCTATGGTCTTTCTTCCTGTCTGTTTATTAAAGGTCCTCCCCGCGCTAACGACCTTGAAAACACAAAAAAATTTTTAGTATTTTTTGCAAAGGAAAATTCAGGGTATTTCATTTCAATGACTTTCGAGGTTCTAATGAAACTTCAGGATACTAGCTAAAAAGTTGTACGAGGGTTTCTAATAATCTCACTTACAGAAAGAGAAATTTTTTTTTTTTGTGTTTTCAAGGTCGCTAGCGCAAGGAGGAGCCTTAATGGCGGAATTCACGTATACGCATCCTTTTATTTTCAAAAGACTATAAATACAGTATTTTCTAAATCTTAACAGTAGCATTCATTTTATATAAAATACAAGTAGTTTATGCGTATTAGGTATGTCACAAGTTTATCAGCCAGGCAAATAAAAAAACCCCCGACTTTCAAGCGTTTACACTTATAAGTTTTAAGCAGGCGAACAGTCAACAGATACTCATCAAACTTACCTAAGAACCAACGCAAGGGAACTTGCTTTACGTAAAAAAAACCGTATCGAGATCGTTCCATCCATCTGTTCGAGCTTACATAAAACACACTTTTTTGTCGGGGGTTAAAAATAGGGGTGTAAAAGTTAGACAGACATTAGTGTCTGTCTGTTTGTCTGTCTGTGCCATCGTAATACCAATGGTTTTATGACAGAAGGAAAACAAGCTTCCTTGCGGTGGTTCTTAGATATGTTTGATGGAAATCGGTTCAGTGGTTTAAAAGTCATGGAGGGTGAACGCTTGAAAGTCGGCATTTTTAATTTGCCTGGCAAACGTGAAAATACGTCAAATTACCTTTCGTTTGACCCTCGATCCCGCACCTAAGAGAAACACCCAAAATAATAAATCAACACAATTGAAAAAACACCCACAACAAAGGATATTTGAAAAATCATCAACATCACACATTTTCGTCAGGCAAACGTCAAACACATGCCGGATCGTCATTTCCAATGCAGACTGTACACACAACCTTCTGGGATAGGTATTGAATAATCGTAATGATTGACAATGCTTGATTATGATGATGAGTAATGATAATGATCATAACGAATGTGCAGGGTTGACAATATTTACAAGTTAAGGCCCATTTAGACGGTGCAAGTTTCTTGCGTGTTGCATACCATTTTATTGAAGCAATAAATGATTTGTATGACTGACATTTCGTTTAGACCATGCAAGTTGTCTATTGCTGCAATAAAATGGCAAGAAACTTGCACCGTCTAAATGGGCCTTTAATATAACAACGAAGAAAGAGGGAGAGGTAATTTCTGAATGGTTTTCTGATAGATGCTCAGAATCTTGTTACCATCAATCATCACGTCATGAAATCATGATCATGATAAGTAAGATGTTTTAGGATATTTTCCTTTATGGCGGCCAACCGTCCCGCATTGTGCGCCACCGTCCCGGAATGGCAGTTGTAATCCTACTTTGTAATCTATTCATCTAATAAAACAGTAAACAAATATTTGGAGCGATGGAGACGTAGTAATAAAGTAAACATGTAAAAAAAATGCCTGTCTGTTAGTACACTTTATTCTCCGGAAATATTGGACAAATGAATGACGAATTAAAATAAAACTTTTTTTGTTATATAGCTGTTAAGCCTTAGCAACATATAGGTTATTTGTTTTTGGAAAATCAAAAGCCTGATGCAGAACCATAATAGTCCAGCTTAACTATAAGAAATATAAAAATGACGCCTTAGCAAAAGTTGTTTAGCCTGATAAGCATTTTCCGGAGTCATAAAGTCCACGCGAATAAAGTCGCGGGCTTCGGGAAGTATTTAATATAAAATAGTCCCGCAAATCGTCTTATGCGCCCCGGATATAAGTTCTTAAAGCAATGCGGTTTTTAGAATATAAACTCGTTTCTTAAATAAACTTTGAGGTATTTCAAATTAGTGACGTTAGCAGTTGAGAGGATAAACTGAAAGAATGTGTTTATTTCTTTCGCAAATTAAAATGATTAAAATAACTGACTATATTTTTGTAGTTCATTCTCCTTATACAAAGTAGCATAGTTATTTAACTTGGAGTGTTAAGAATGTTTGCTTTCTAATAAAACTGGACTTTCCAGTAAGAGTGGATGATATGATTTTTGGGACGACGACAAACGAAAAGCTTTTAATAATGGGACATTACAGGAATAAATGAGCCAATTAAATTAATTCGCTGAATACACGATGAGTAATAATGACAATGTTGTTAACTTCCTAGCTTTAATATTATTGAAAAATCTTTTTGATGCCCTAGGGCATCAAAAAGCTTAAATGCCTAAAGGTCTTTTATGCCATCTAAACGTTGTACAGCAGTCGTTTAAAGGGTTTATTATTTACGTTGTAAGTTGTTTTAAGAGTGTTACAGTAAACGTGGCTTTTGGGTCTCAGCCATAGGCTCTGTCCACCTCATTAGATTTAATAGAGTATCTTTATTATATGGTTTTGATTATTTTTAAGTCCTGTTAAATGCAATTTTGTTATTTGATTGTTAGTAATTTGACACTGATTTTCAGTAACGTGTTCATTCAATAACTTGACAATGATGGTGCAGTGATGGATGATGATTACGATTAATGATAATGATTATTGATGATGATAATGACGAATGCTCATGATGGTTGGCGATGATAATGATGAATGCTCATGATGATTGACGATGAAAATGATGTTTGACGAGCATGCTCAATCCGAGCTACTGACTTTCTTTTTGCCATCGACTGGGATGGACAAGGACAGCATCGCCAGGCCCACCACCCTTTTCAGCCCACTATGGACGCCCTGCAGAAAATAAATACATTAACAAAGGCTAACACAATGTAAATAAACGGCGAAGTGCGAGGCGGACTCGCGCACGAAGTGTTTCGTACCATTATTATCTATAAAAAACTTAAACAAACGTAAAAAATCACGTTTGTTAAATTGTATGGTATGCAATTAAATATTTATTTTATTCTGTATTTGTTGTTAAAGCGGCAACAGAAATACATCATCTGTGAACATTTCAATTGTCTAGCTATCACTGTTCATGAAATGCAGCCTGGTGACAGACAAACGGACAGACGGACGGACGGACAGACGGAAACACGGACAGCAGAGTCTTAGTAATAGGGGCCCGTTTTTACCCTTTGGGTACGGAACCTTAGAAAGAAAAGAAAAACATATGCGAAATGAGAAGTTCTACCTTTTTTGAAGTCATTAAATATTCTACAATTGGTATGAAGAAAGTTTTATAAATTTGTATCTATCATCGTTTGTTTTGATACACGAAATCTTGTAGATTTTTTAAAGTAATAGGAATCACATGGGAATCATGCTATACCTTTCATAAATTTATATAAGCAATTAACTTTAAACATTTCAAACAAAATTTTATCTCTGTGTAAATCTGACATGTCGTTTTAAAATAAAATAAAGTTTATATAATCCTATAACTTCATGGTTTACATGGCACAGAATAAGGTAAGCAAAGGTCTTAAAAATAAACCTACTGAAGGAATTCAGATGGCAGAAAAATTGTTTGAATTACATCTATTTACATAAATGTTCAATCCACAATTCCACACGGGAACGTCGTTTAGGGAAAAAGAGAAAAATGTGGTAGAAAATATAGAATTTTCCTTTTACCCCCAAGAATTCAAACTAACATCAGAATGCTGGAAAGCATTACTGCTTCGCTAAGGAGAATATAAAAGATGCACTTTAACTTTTACGAAACTCGTTAGATGTACTTTTTCAAATGTGAGCAAATGAACATTCCATTTTGAAAATAAGGTTTTTATGTACATCTGCTTTAGAGATACCTAACCCCTCCTCTATGTATATCTTGAATTTTCTCTTAAACTGAAAATAACAATGAAAATGAAAATGTATATTCAAAAGTACTTCATTAAAATTTCTCTGAATACAAATTTTCATGTGAGGGGTCAGGTATCTCTGATGCCGACTGTACTTATCACTTTTTTATACAAAAAAACATATATCTCTTCTGGAAGTACTTTATATAACTGTTCTTTGTTCTTCGGGTCGACTGGAAGAGATCCCTCAAGTCACCCACAAGACAAGAAGTCAAAGATAGTTGAAATGTGAAAATTTCAGTTTTTTAGGCTAAAATTATAATGAAATGAATAATAAAGGCGTCTGATATAGCTTGATGACAGCCGGGCCCAACGGCCTAACGTCCTTCCGAAACACGGAAATTTCGGAGCTCGAGAAGTTTTTATGCCATTTGTGATCCAAGAGCGGACTTCGCCCAGTGTCACTTAACATACGAAATCGCAAATAATGCGTCCTTCCACACAGGGCTACCAAGCTCCACAAGTGAACAACGTTAAAATGTTGCATTAAAAAAAATAACAGGAAAACTATCTATGAAAGGGCAATCACAGTTTTTTTCATAACAACAAAAATGCTTTTCAGAAACGCTGCAAACTTTCATTGAAAGCTTCCGAGATAGAGTTTTGCAGAAGTTTTCCACAGAGCCTGTTTTTTATTATTTTCCAACAGTAGATGTGAAAAATAATAAGCGAAAACTGCAAAAAAATTCGTTTAAAATCTAGTGCAATTCAAAACTCCACTGAGTTTTCAAAGCAATTTGATTCACGTTCTCGTCTTTCTCTTCCTCTTACGTAATAGATCCTAGGCAGTTAGACCCAAAGGCCACTCACCGTCATATAAGGCGTGTAGGCATCTGTACCTTTTAACCGACTTCCAAAAAAGGAGCCAGGTTATCAATTCGTCACGGTCTTTTTTATTTTACAACCTTTTATTTAGTTTCGCCTGTCCCGTTGTCCGTCGTTCAGTCTATAATCAAATCTTGCGAGTTAAATTTGACCCTTCTTCTTCTTCTTATCGTGTGTGTTAGTGACTAACACTAGTGTCAGAGTTTTTAAACCGCCTTAAGGCCTCCGACATGGTTTTAGGTAACGACCAATGTCAAAGACAGTGACCGGAACCGACGGCTTAACGTGCCCTCCGAAGCACGGATCATCTTACTTATCGGACAATCAGGTGATCAGCCTACAATGTCCTAACCAAACTAGGACAACAACACAAAGTCGTTGCCCCCGCCGGGAATCGAACCCGCGACCTCCGGAGATGAGCCGAACGCTCTAACCACTACACCACGGAGGCAGTTAAATTAGTTAAATTTGACCCACTTCTCGGTTTTCCAATGGGCTGAAATTTTGCACGCTGATGTATATTCGCGTCACAATGCATTATGACATGGAGCTGATCTGATGATGGATCCGGAGGATTGCCATAAGAACTTTGTAATAAAACAACAAAATTCCATAGAGTTTGGGCTCATTTGATTCGGCATGAAGAGTCTTTAGATCTAGAGCGGCTTGCATCCAGCGCCTTCCAGCGCTCTAGATCGGTCATTTTGGAAATCTTTGGGAGAGGCCTATGTCCAGCAGTGGACGTTGTGCGGCTGAAATGATGAGTCTTTAGATAAAAGCTTGTTTGAATAAATATTTTTTTAAAGTAATTATACTTGTTTTTTATAAGTTCACTATTTATTTGAAGACGCCTAGACCGAGTTGGAAATTTATTTTTATTGTTTAAAAGGGCATACTTGTCAGGTGGTCCCATAGAAATCATATTAGTGGGACTACATAATTTGTAATTTTTAGTTTTAATTTTAGTTTTAATTTAAATTTTAATAAGTTTGTATAGTTTTAATTTAAGTACAATCGGTTATATAGACTGGAGATGAAGTTGGTTTTTAGTTTTGAAAAATTATATATTGGTTAAGGCGTTGGGCCTAAGTGGTATAGTTAGGCCTGTAGGAGGAAAATGATACAGTTGGCATTTTCACAGATACTAAAAACAAAATAAAATAAATATTTAAGTGGGGCTCCTACACAACAAACGTGATTTTTATAGATAACTAGAGGCAGCGCGCGGCTTCGCCCGCGTTAACCACACGTGTGAAGTCGCGGGCGTGATGCAATATAGCCTATAGCCTTCCTCGATAAACGACCTATCTAATACCGAAAGAATTTTTTAAATCGGACCAGTGCTCTTCAGCTTTATTTACATACTAGAGGCAGCGCGCGGCTTCGCCCGCGTTAACAACGCGAGTGAAGTCGCGGGCGTGATGCAATATAGCCTATAGCCTTCCTTGATAAACGACCTATATAATACCGAAAGAATTTTTCAAATCGGACCAGTAGTGGTTTCTGAGATTAGCGCGTTCAAACAAACAAACAAACAAACAAACAAACAAACAAACTCTTCAGCTTTATATATAAGTAAGTAAGTATGGATGGTACGGTACCCTACGTGGGCGAGTCCGACTCGCTATATTTTGTTCGACGCACGCATTTTCCGAAATTGATCGATTAAATTCATTGTGATTGGACGAGTGCGCCGTGTACTGACAACGGCATCATATTCATATGAGATGAATTTTTATAACGACATAAAGTAGTCTGAGGTGCTATTTTTTAAACGCGGAGTCACTAAACGAACGATTTTTCGTATGGAAAAACCATTCGTTTAGGTGACTCCGCGCTTCAAAAATAGTACTCCTGGACTTTGAGACACAGATCAAGCTCGGTGCAAGCGCCCGCGTGTTTATATTGTACTGTAGTTACACTGTATGTTAGTAATTATAATATCACTGTGCACAGTCACCTGACACCTGGCAGGGTGGCCGTCGGGGCGTCTGTCAAGGGCTTTATAGATTGAGCCGGTGATATATTGTCGTTATCAGTGGCTACTGGCTACTCTAAACAATGTTACAGAATTAATAATAGTATAACATACAGAACGGAAACTTGCACTGCCCCCCCCACTTTAAGCGCCTGTAAAACAGGGTTGTTGCTAGTCGCACGTTGACGTTACGCGAGTCACTTGGAAATATTGAATCATAATGGTGAGAAACTGCGCACATTATCATTGTTTATGGTATGGATATGGAAAACAATAAAAAAAGAAAAATTTATGAGTTGATTTCCGAGTGATGAAAACAGTTAAGCAAAGCAACAAATTCTGTGGTGGCGACCCTGATTGTTTAACTCACACATTTGACGCGTGCACAGATATATTGTTTCGTTTGTAGTAGTACTAGGTATATTTGTTACTCCGTTTCTATGAAGTGCCATATCTGTGACATTGTTATAAAATAACGCAGGTACAGGTACAGAAAAATTCATTTGCAGCAACTGCAACCGCATTTGGATAGGTGATCGCAAGTGGCATAAAATTTTCTCCAGCTCCTTCGGGCTTTGGAAGGCTCATATAAGCGTTTGGTCACTGCTGTCATCATTGTATGGCAGTCAAGCTATGTCAGATGCCTTGAAAAAGCTAACAATAGTTTTGGTTTTCGGCAGAGTAGAATAGGGCCACTCCAAATCCCCCCGTGAATGTCGTAGAAGGCAACTTAGGAAATACAAGCTAAACAAAGCTTATAAACATCAATGAGACCTCTCGAACCCGTCTGGCCAGCGTGGAGAATGTAGACCAAGTCCTCTAGCTGCTCTGGCCAAGTATGGCTCTGGTAGTACAGAGCGGGTCATGCTCCTGCAGTGGAGACCTAAAGACCTGATGATGAGTTTTGGCTATTTACACAAACGAAAAGCCAAAAAACGTAACGACCAAGCAGTCTGGACGGTCCGCCGACAAATAACGCTCGGGTGCAAACGCTCGCGTGTTTATATTCAGTTCACCGTACACAGTCATCTGGTCACCTGACACCTCGCTGGGTGGCCGCCGGCGTCTGTCAAGGGTCTAATAATCTCGGCGGTGACACTTTGTGTGTCACACGTCTCGTTATCAGTGGCTACTATAAACATTGTTATAAATTGTATACTCGTACTTGAAGCGGCACGTAAGTTTAGCGCTGAGTGAAATGTAGAGGGAATACTGCGCATGAACAGTACTAATTTTTGACTTCTGCGCAATTTCGGTCTGCGCTAGAGTTTCGTGCTACCTGTAACTACAGAGAATTCGAATGGATATGATGGATGGTCCTGCCATTTTAAGGGTTATGTAGTAGTCTGTGTGTCTGTCTATCCGTCCCTGGTTTTACTTAGAGACTATCAGTACTAGGGTATGTATATTATTCCTGCCGAAAAAGTGGTGATATAAAATCTTAAACTGTTTTTATGGTAGATCCCAAACAAGAGGGAGTCAATTTTTGTTTCTCGATTTAAAATAGGTTTTTCAAAAATATAGTTAAGTTGAGCTTGTGAACACCAGTTTTCGATTAAAGGATCCGTTTCTGAAATATTTGGTTTTATAGTGCCACAAATTAAGTTCGCCTATAAATAGGCGTCCAACACATAATATGGAAAAGGAAAATTTCATACAAATTCAATAGAAAATTAGTTTTTTTGATGTTTTAGTGGCGTGAACTCAAATTCCGCATTCGCAATTACGAAACTCTACACGCACTTGGCCGGTTATTTTGGCTTGTAAAGGTAGGTAGGTACTTCTAAGGGATAAGTACTACCTTCCTACCTTTACAAATCATGTGTTCATTTGGTTCCGAGCTAACATGCTCGTGGCATGAAATAAATGATGTTAAATTAATTAGCACTAGGAACTGACAAGGCCTCTGCGGTAACCATGACTTAAACATACGGGGGAGTATTTTTTTAAACAAAAAATCCTTATACATGTGCAGGGAGGGTCTGGCAAAATAAACTGACACCATTTTAGGGAGAATTCAGTCCATGATACTGAACCACTTTTCCCAAGGAACAAATGTCAAAATATTAAATAATATTTTTTTGCTTTCCATACAAACTCGGATCAGCTGATCGGTCAACTTGTGTGGGAGGCCAAAAATTACTTATGTATGTTCTTTGGGGAAAGTTATTTAATATCACGGACGAAATTAACCCAATATATATCCAAGTATCCCAGAAATAAGAAACGTAGCGTGGGACGTCCGGCGGCTAGGTGGGTCGACGATGTCACAAGGTTGCTGGAAGGAACTGGAATGCGATGGCAAGGGGTAGAACAAGAAGGCGCAGATAGAAGGAGGCTTATGCCCAGCAGTGGGTCCCTGATAGGTGACGATGATGATGATGATGATGATGATAGTATCGTTGAGTTAATATCCCATAACACAAGTTTCGAGCTTACTTTGGTTCTAGCTCAGTCTGTGTGATTTGTCCGTATCTATTTATTATCTACTATATAAAAATAAGTCGGGTTTTCCTTCCTGACCTGTGTTCCTGACGCTATAACTCCAGAACGCACGAACCGATTTCCACGGTTTTGCATTCGTTGGAAAGGTCTCGGGCTCCGTGAGGTTTATGCAAAGAAAATTCAGGAGTCGGTACGAAGTTCGCCGGGTCAGCTAGTTATTAATAAATAAAAGAAAATAAATTTAAATACACCCAGACAAAACACAAAAAAAATTGTTGGTAAGTATACGTATTGTTTTGAAAGCTAATCTAAACATTATTTCTGAGTCAATGTCTTATAAAAATAAAAATACTCCATTTTCTTGTAAAAGTATACTGTTGACTTACATCATTATTATTTTTTCACTCGGTATTGGCATCGATGTTAAATCAAAATTCGAACCCGTAATATACCACAGCTGCATCCAGCTTCTATATAGATTTTCCGAAAAATCAGCCCGTATGTTTCCACCTGGAAATTCCCAAGAGAAATTGTTTCATTGTGAGACGGTGACGTCGTCACACATTGCTTGCTAGCTTCGAATTTAGGGTTGTCAAATGTGCCTATTAAATAACCATAAATTTTAGGGTTCCGTAGTGAACAAGGAGTCCTTATAGGTTCGCCATGTCTCTGTGTCTGTCTGTCCGCTGTCCAGGTAGCAATAGCTCCCATACATTTAACTCTTCAAGCTGCGCCAATACCAGACACAATAGTTAAACAATTGAAATCGGGAGGAATTCGTCCAAGTGCCGGCTTAGAGGATAAGTGGGAATATTTTTTTATCGACTCGCCCATCGTGTGGGGTATCGTTGAATAGGTTTTAAAAACATTGTGAGCGAACACTACTTTTTAATTTATGAATCCGTTTTTGGAATATTTGATTTTATAGTGCACATTTTTGTTCGAGTTAAGTGCCTAAGATTAGCTCTAATAACGAAACGGTTGCATAATGACACGGGAAAAAATTTACGGCAGTAGTATATATAACGAAGTTTAAAGGAAAACTATCACCACAGCTAAATAAGGATTACAAATTAAAAAGTTATAGGTGACTTATAACATGTACTCTCCAATAGAATATTAGTTTTTAGACGTCTTTAGTCGTGTGAACTCAAAGTCGGCATTTGTAACTACGGAACCCTATACCGCGCGTAACCCGACACGCACTTGACCGTTTATCAATACGCTCAAATAAAACAGGTTCTTACAAGTTTTTAGGTAGAAATTTTGGGTGAGGTGCACAAAAAAAATTTTACTACAGAATACAGAATTTGCTTTTCTGGTATTGTCCACATTTTGCGATATTGCTGACCCTACAGGTAATCTCGTCCAACTTAGTTTGAAGTAAGGTAAACTTGGCCACTAACCACAAGAGATAAAACAACACTGTAACTTAATTATGCAAACATACCTACATCGGTTTGAAGAGAGTTGAGCGGAATATTACTTAGAATTCTAATCATGTCTTTAGCTCTTTAATTAGATTGAATCAAAAGCAAACTTTTGCGACGAACAGTTTTCGACATATGGAAAATCCTAAAACTTTACACCAGCATAATCTAAAATTTCTCAGAAACTATAAGATGAACAAATTTTGCTTTTGGTATTTACAACTCATCAAAGCTATCTTTTTCTGTACTTGGTTCCACGCTTAACGCCTTTAAAAAAATTATTTGCTGGGGTTACGTTACTCCAGCAAAATCATTTTTTCTTGATTAACTTCTAAAATACAACTTGAACAAATTTTGCTTTACTTAAACAAATTGCAACTAACTATGAACTAATTATCTGTAATACTCTCATTTCTCTAAGGCACAACATTTTGCTGGGGTTACGCATAGGTTGAGGTTAAGCAATTTAGGCAATGGTTGTGCGTACCTCTCTTTACTTAAACAAATTGCAACTATCTATGAACTAATTATCTGTAATACTCTCATTTCTCTAAGGCACAACATTTTGCTGGGGTTACGCATAGGTTGAGGTTAAGCAATTTAGGCAATGGTTGTGCGTACCTCTGTGAGGCGTAAGTTGGAATCCTCTTTAGGTGCGACTTGCACCCTTGAGTTTGAACTAATGGACCTTTAGTAATTTTAAACAAACCACTTGCTTCTGGTAAAGAAAAACATCGTAAGGAAACCACTACTTCACTAGAATAGTAGATGATAGTCATTTGCCGCGGGGGAAATACAAGCTTAACAAAGCTTATAAACATCAATGAGACCCCTCCAACCCGTCTGGCCAGCGAGGAGAGTGTAGGCCAAAGTCGTCTGGCTGCTTTAACTAAGTATGGCTCTAGTACAGTCTTTCCCAAAGTGGGCGATAACGCCCCCTTGTGGGCGCTGCAGGTCTCAAGGGGGGCGGTAAGAGACCCAGAAAGAAAATGTTTTTTTTTTTGCTAGGAGCTTTATTTAGCTAGGAAGCCTCTTAAACAACGACTGCAAGAGCTCTCGACTCTATATAAGGATTGATTATTTTAGTTATATTTTTAATAAAAGATACTCTGTTTTAATACTATAAAGTTGCGTTTCAATAATCATTCTTATTGGCAGGTGGAGCCCGTAAGAGTTAACTTGAGACCTAAGCGCCATTGTATGTTACCTACTGCGCTCAGGTTTCAAGTTGCGGGTTATAGTAAAAGTTTCGTTTAGAATTCTCCGTTAATATACATATATAGGTCACAATAATTAATTAATTTAATTTGAAGTTATAGTGGTTTTTAAATAGGTGAAAAAATGGGGGCGCTAAAAAAATATTTATTCTCAAAGTGGGCAGTAGACAAAATAAGTTTGGGAACCACTGCTCTAGTATTACAGAGAGGGTCGTGCTCCTACAGTGGAGACAAAAAGACCTGATGATGATGACGATAGTTATTATTGATCTATGTCTACTCAGCAGTGGTTGTTGCGAGGCGATGTTATACTTAGGTAGCTTTTCTTTCAAAATTAATTAAATTTTAATTTACACTACACGTAATGTAAATTATACTTATTGACGTGTACCTAAAAGTGCCTGTAAAGGTCTAATTACTAAATAAACATTTAAATCCTTGAATCTCTGCCTTTAGGCAGGTCGAATAAGAAATCACAGGGGAAATGATCGTGACACCGTGACAGCCACAACACAAGAGATAAGATATAAGCGATTAACTTGATTAATGAAAATAGATAGCGATGAAGATGTCATCTGAGATTATCTCCGCAGTATCTGTTGGTAATTTACATGTTTCGGAGTCTGGAGATATCACTCGATACAGATACACAGTGACGTGCACAAATATTTTTGACTGGGTAGGCATAGGCACTAATATTACCTAAATTACGAGAACGGCTGCATATCAAGCAAAATACATTTTTCGCTAGTATTTCATATGACATTAGGGTGCCACAGGGTAGACTAATTCTATGTATCTGTATGAAACGCACGCTACTGATACACTATCAAGTCTTTATCCTTTACAGGGTAGACAAAGCTTTTTAAATCTTGCGGCTGTAAGTTAAAAGAATCCAGGTAAAGAAAATATAATGACTTCTTCTTCTTCTTCTTATCGTGTGTGTTAGTGACTAACACTAGTGTCAGAGTTTTTAAACCGCCAATATAATGATAATATACGCCAAATGTTAATATAATTACTAACCCAGGGGTCGTATTTTTGAAATCACTTGTCATATTACGAATGGTTTGCGTGTGCGTTTCCAAACGGGCGCATTGTTAATCAGTTGTATGCGAAGGATTTGCAACGAGTGGTCTTGACCTGACCACTCGTAATTTTGTCATTTTTAGCAAATAAGCCAGTATGTCACAGAAACCTTTCATGGTGAATCCCTTTCGATTCACGCTGCTTTTATATTTATGGTGAAATTTTTAGAAAACCATAGACGTATTTTCGAATTGTTCTGCATAAAACAATATTGTATTTCGCTGACACGACGGTTTCAAAAATACGGCTAAATGGTATTTTACGCGAGCGGTCAGTTGGACAACTACACGCTTTGTGTTTCGGTGAGTCCTTTGATGGAAAATAGCACTCCAGGGCCGCAAGATCAAAAGGCCACTTTTTAGCTCGCTGAAGGACGAGAAGATCTTTTTTATTTGTGTATTCCTTCTATCACTATGTATATTTTGCACGTCTGCTTGCTGGCTGAATACAGTGACTATAATTGTACTGAACAGATATTTTATAATGCATTCTGGCAAATAAAGATTTCTGATTCTGACTCTGATTGTCTTTTACGATCTGCGTGAAAAGATAAGCATAAGTTAAATAACTTAATTCTTGTTATAACCAAAAACAAAGACACGCATTTATAAAACATAGCAAACAAAGAGAAGACGAACAGTGCAGCTAACGAAAGGGGAATTTAATTAATAAAGCACCATACAGACAAATGTATGTTTAGACGGAGCTTGTAATGAAATGGCGTTTGCAAATCTGATCTATTAGGTACCTAGTCTCTGTGTAGACTTTGACGTCCACTCCCAATAACTCTCAATAAAAAGGCAGCTTTCAAATAAATAAAAAATCGGCCCTCTCGTTTGAGCGCTATACGGTCCCACAGACAGAAATCACATTAACTCTCATCTCTCTCATTCATCAATAAATTAAATGATCAGGTATTGAACCTACTTATTGCAATAAGTATAATGAAATTATTACTTTAATTTCTTTTTGAGTAAATGGTAGCTACAACTAGCAATAGTACTACATAGTAATATTAATATATTTAAAAGCTACAATTTAGGTCGATCGATCCCCGGTCAGGGCTAGTTGGAAATTGGCCTTTTTCAAATCGACCAGGATCTTGGATGTTTATCTATAGGTATGTATATTTGTTATAAAATATAGTATCGTTAAGTATATTTTATCCAACACAAGTTTCGAACTTACTTTTGGGCTAGCTCAATCAGTGTATTTTGTCTCTATATATTTATTTATTTATAATTTAGTTTAAACAAATATTAAAAATTAATTCTTTTATTTACCCTAAAACGGCGCAAATATGAACGGCTACATATTTGAGCCGTTTGGGGTTGAGACTTTAGGTCCGTGGGGACCATCAACTCACAAACTTTTTAAATTTTTTAACCAAAAGTTAGTCGGGGTGTCGGGTGATCAAGGGGCTGGCAAACTTTTTCGCCCAACGAATAAGCATTGACATCCAACGTGGCAATGCTGCCAGCCTTTTGGGCACTCTAGCGCAGGGCAATGATCTGGAAGACGTTTTCTATTTGTAAGGTTTTACTTTTTATTATTATTATTTGTTTAGTGTAATTTAGATTTTAATTTCGTTTTTAATTTAGATGACAACTGAAATTGTAATTCATTAATGTCTTCGAAATTAATAAACAAGCTTTAGTTCACGTTTTATTATAAAGCAGTAGGTATCAGTTTTTTTAAGTCTTACATTTTCTGCCTCTGAAACTCCATTCGGCTCTGAGCTCTGCTCTCGTAAAGACGCACACGACGGTGATATATCCAAGCAAGCGCCTGGAAGTAGCTGCGGGTAATTCACATTAAATGACACAGCCGTGTGTGGCAGGCGCTACCAATTGTGTTTAACCGATTGTAAAACGAAGGAGTTTGAAGAATTAAATGAGAAGATACTCTACAGTAGGTAAGTAAGTTGTGTAAAAAGAAATTGGCAAGACATTTGTAAGTAGATAAATAATTGTATTAATAAGTATGTTTGTCTCTAAGTAACTTTTACATAATATCTTCTGTAAATATTGCATAAGGTTTTGGAAAATAAGAAATAATTTAATCTAATACTTATCACCTTTATTAAGAACTAGCTGTTGCCCGCGACTTCGTCAGCGTGGACTTTAGTTTATAAGAATCGTGATTTTGATATTTTTAATAAAACCGGTCAAGTGCATATCAGGTCACGCGCAGTGAAGGGTTCCGTAGTTGTGAATGCCGACTTAGAATTAAAACTAAAGAGTTCATCATCATCTCAGCCTTTCTTCCGTCTACTGCTGAGCATGGACCTGTCTTCGTCGACACATCTCGGTCCTGTGCTGCTCACATCCAGGTGTATCCATCGCATTTGCTCTGTCGGGCCAGTTGCCCTGCCCAGTTTTGCTTTAAGTTCATGACCGTTGCCAAATTGCAGCTTTTTAATACTAATTGTCTCTAAGTAAAAAGCTCGAGACTTGTGTTATGGGATACTAACTCAACGATACTATATTTTATACAAATACATATATAGATAAATATCCTAGACCCAGAACAATTTGAAAAAAGCCCTGATCGAACCCAGAACATCCAGGTGGCGACTAGCATGGTGACCACGCCACGGAGGTCGTCAAACTAATTACTAAAACTAATCTGTGTTTTAGACGGCTTATGTTTAATATTCTAGTACCTGGGCGACCGAGCTTTGCTCGGTTACATCTCAAACATTAACAAAAAATTTTTAAACTTGTCTAAAAACAATACAAAATAAAAAATTATATATAAACTTAAACATAAAAAAAAACAAAAGTAAGTCACCGAGTGGGATTCGAACCCGTAATATTCTTTCTAGCGGTCGGTATCCTTGGCCGCTGAGCTAAAAACAAGGCGGTCGGTGCGACGAAATTAGCGACCATATTCTGCGTGGAAAGAAAAACGCATGGAAACTCGAAAACACGCGTTTTCCCAAACATAAAACTAATCTAAATCGATTGTTTACCCCCGAAAACCCCCATATACAAATTTTCAGCGAAATCGTTAGAGCCGTTTTCGAGATCACAGAAATTTATAAATAAATAAATATATCTACAAGAATTGCTCGTTTAAAGGTATAAGATGTAGGTAAGAACCTACATATCTAGTTATTCTTCCCTTTTCAATTCCACTGCCTCATTGCGCAAACCGCAATGAGATTATGATAATAAAAAGACGCAAATAGGTTTAGTTGCGTCTTTTCTTGGAACTCCATATAGAAGTTGTTTAAGTGCTTTGCCGCAAGACTAAGAAGGTTAATTAGAAATATAAATTAACCGGTTTATTTGCAGACATTTCTTGCTACAAACTGTGAACTTGCGACCCCTTACAACTCCACAAGTAACTAAGCTCTTGACTAATTTTAAACTTCGAACAAATTCTATTTTTGATCAAGATAGGTATCTTGAAACTCCGTGAATCATCATCGGACATACATTCCTACAATAATAATAAATACAAATAAAAAATAGTAGTCAACAAACTGGCGTTTGTATGTATTATTTTCCTCACTCGTTTAATAAAAAATGCACACTAAGGCAGTGTAAGTAAAGCAATAATTATTCTTCAAAAAATACTTCAAAACAAATATAAAGACGCTATTGTTTGAAACAACGAATCCCTTTATTATTGGCAGCCGACTAGACTATGAACACGTATAGTATTAATTACTTATGTTTATTGACCTGGGTTGTATGACATAAGTTATTTCCCACAGCCGAGCATAACTCCAGCTCATGTCGGATGCAGCGACATAAATCGACGATTCCACCGTAAACTGCCGATAAATTGTGGCGCTGATAAACAACTTAGGTATTCGTTTTATAATATACAGAACTACTAATAAGTTGTAGGGGAATGTGATTTTCACAGCCGGCGCCAACATTCGAGTATAACTTCAGCTCATATCAAATCGACGATTCCACCGTTAACTGCCGATAAATCGTGATGCTGACAATGCTTGCTAAAGAAGTCGTAAAGTTTTCATTATTTAATAAACTGAGACTTCATTTTTATCATTATCCATTTAGGTATATTAGGCAGTATCATTCAATTATAATATTGGTACAAGTTTCTGACTCACAGAGAAATATTCATAAATTGTTCTACAAAGTACTGTCGAAGCAGACCCTGCAACAGAACTAGAGAAAGTCTCTATAAGTAACATAACGAGTTAGGCAGGAATATAACACAGGGATTAGTAGTAAAGGAGGCCAGAACAATTCGTAATGGAAGAATATCATAGAGTAGAAAGAGGCAAGAAAGATAAGTTGTGGATAAATATTCCCAACGCGGCGCCAACATATCAGCATAATTCCGCTTATTTCGGATACTGCGTCATAGATCGACAATCCCGCCGTTAACTGCCGATAAATCGTGACACTGATACTGTGCTGATACTGACTTTGCTAAAAGTATTCAGAAAAAAGAAATCTTTATTTGCCAGAATACATTACAATATGATATTATCCTCTTGATTCATTTTATTACATATGTTAGGTTTTATCTTATTCTTATACCTTTAAACGAGCAATTCTTGTATGTATGTATGTATATATATATATTTATTTATAAATTTCTGTGATCTCGAAAACGGCTCTAACGATTTCGCTGATAATTTGTATATGGGGGTTTTCGGGGGTTATCAATCGATCTAGATTAGTTTTATGTTTGGGAAAACGCGTTTTTTCGAGTTTTCATGCGTTTTTCTTTCCACGCAGAATACGGTCGCTAATTTCGTCGCGCCTCGACCGCCTTGATTTAGCTCAGCGGTTAAGGATAGCGACCGCTAGAAAGAGTGTTACGGGTTCGAATCCCACTCGGTGACTTACTTTTGTTTTTTTTTATGTTTAAGTTTATATTTTTTTATTATTTTGCATTGTTTTTAGACAAGTTTAAAAAAAATTGTTAATGTTTGAGATGTAACCGAGCAAAGCTCGGTCGCCCAGGTACTATAATATCTATGAAAGTAAAATACACAAAAAAACAAATTACAAAATCCTACTTCCTACTCATACTATAAACGCGAAAGTTTGTAAGTATAGATGAATGGATGTTTGTGAATCTTTCACGTAAAAACTACTGAATGGATTTTAATGTAACTTTACAATAATGTAGCTTATACATCAGAATAACACAAAGGCTACCATTTAACAAGATATTGTGTGAATTAAAATCCTGCACAGACAAAGTCGTATATCGTCGTCGCTATAAACATATTATAAAAAATATTTATATTATTGTAATTTTATTTGATATTAGATATTATTGTTATGATATATTATAAACAGCGGTACAATGCTAGTCAAATCAAATCAAATCAAATATATCTTTATTATCATAGGATATTTAAAATATCTCTTAATAATCGTCATTATTTTGTTGCACTATTGTTGACGTCAAATAGTTACTTACAGCTAAGTTTACTACCGCTTCCAAAGCGCTAGTGCAGAAGAAGCGGTAACAAACTGCACTGCACCTCTTCTCCAAGGACGTCAACTCACAATTAAATTAATACTTAAAGTTAATGTGGACAGAGAATACATTGTTTTGTTTGTTATGTCATATCATAATTTAAATTTAATTTTTAGAATGTCAAAATTTTAAAGTAAGTTGTAGATTCAGTTTGTACAAAATGTACCAAATTATGACATTTTCGAGTACCTATATTACAAACTTTTAGAGGGACCCGCGTCAAGCTCAAGCCAGACTTTTTTCTCTTTAAGGTAGTCATCGGTCCTATAATAAGCCTTCTCACAAAGTACTTTTTTTACATAAGTTTTAAATCTTTTGTCTGGCATATCAAGGATCGATTTTGGCAATTTATTATAAAAAAGTATATCATTATTTGATATTTTACTATTGTCGCACGTAAAAATGTCGCCCAGCAATTTATATCTAGTACCTACTTTCTTCTAACTATTCTTCTATGCTAGTCTGGGAGAAAAGAAAAAGCTTGCCTGCTTCTCCATCTCCACCTGTACAGATCGTATAAGCCGATCGATATAATGCGGATACTAAAAAAAAAAGTTGGCGTCTTTTATTTTTAACCTACTTGCAAAAAGGAGGAGGTTATCAATTAGCCGCGATCTTTTTAAGGTTCCTTAGCCAAATGGCAAAAACGGAACCCTTATAGATTCTTCATGTCTGTCTGTCTGTCTGTCCGTCCGTATGTCACAGCCCCTTTTTTCCGAAACTATAAGACCTATACTGTTGAAACTTGGTAAGTACATGTATTATGTAAACCGCATAAAGGTTCCGACACAAAAATAGAAAAAAAAATTTGGAGGTTCCCCATACTTAGAACTGAAACTCAAAAATTTATTTTTCATCAAAACCATACGTGTGGGGAGTCTATGGATAGGTCTTCAAAAATGATATTGAGGTTTCTAATATTTTTTTTTTCTAAACCGAATACTTTGCGCGGGAGACACTTCCAAAGTGGAAAAAAGTGTGTCCCCCCCCCCCCCCCCCCGTAACTTCTAAAATAAGGGAATTATAAAACTAAAAAAATATATGATGTTCATTACCATTAAAACTACCAGCAAAAATTGGTTTGAACGATATCTAGTAAGTAGTTTTTTTTAATACGTCATAAATCATAAACGGCAATTTACCTTTCATTCAGTTAACTCAAATACAAAAATTAAAAAAAAAACATAGTACAGGACTTTTATATTATGTTATTTGCTACTACGGAACCCTTCATGGGCGAGTCCGACTCGCACTTGGCCGATTATTTTTAATTTTAATTAAAATTCGTTTTCTGTTTGAGTATACTTGTCACGTGATCCTATAGAAATTTTACCAAAATTATTATGTAGTTTTTAGTTGAAAAAAAAATATGATTTCTTTTTTTTAACCCACATGCCCACTATACATAACTTAGAGTAGCCCAAATCTTTACGGCTCAAGATTTTGTCTACCCCGTCAGGGCTAACACTTAATATGTTTGTGTATAAATTACAAAATACTTGAGTTGTGCGACTCTGCGCGATAACCTCTTATAATTAGCGGAAACCAAGTTCAAGAACTTCAAGATGAAGCTCTAGGTTTACTTTATATAAAGATATGACTCTTGTGAAGATGATAATAATAAAATTTATGTAGTAAGTAGGGGTCCTGTTGTTTGACCAAAAGTCATTTGGCAAAATGACACTTGACAAACAATGTTTGGCAAAGAAATGGTTTCGCCAAATGATCATTTTACAACTAATCATTTTACAAACGAGTCAGTCACTTTACCAAATGATCATCACTTTAATTTACATTTTACAAAAAATTATTTCACAAGTGAATCTTTTGCAACTGAGTTATCAGACATTAGTAATCCAGTAAGTACATCTATAGGTATAGTTAGATTTTACTTCAACCCAGTGTACATCATACGTGATACAAAATTAACCGATGTGTGATCAAAAAGTACCTATATAAATAATATTTTTAACAGACTTTAAACTAATGAAGGAGATAATTAATTGGTTTTTATGCATGTTTCCCGATTACTTGAAGACTCCGTAAATTTTTTTTTTTAGTACTAATACTTGTCAATTGGTCCCATTGATTTTTTTTTTATCAAAAATGGTTGTGTACTTTTGTTTAATTTGTGGCTGGATCAGAACAGAATTAAGTTTAATTTTTAAAGCTGTAATGAGTTTGGATTATCCAAACTCATTACAGCTTTAAAAATTACTTTCGCTAAGGTAAAACAATATAATATAGACATCTTGCAGTTATTGCGTTTTGACGATGCTTATCGGCTTTAGACTAAGAGCTAACCGCAAATAATGAACACGATTCGCATATCGTGAAATCCATGGATCGTTCTAGGAATCGGATTTACAGTGTGATTCATACGACGCATAAGGGCTCTTACAGACGAGCGGCACTTGCCAAAGGCAGAAACAACTGCAGCCATCGCCACCTGTTGACGGCTGCCGTCAACGCGTCGGCGGCAGCCGTCGACGCGTTGACGGCTGCCGTCGACAAGTGGCGACGCTTGCAGTTTGGCATGCCTTGTCCGCCATTTTGTCAGTCGACTGCAAATAGGTCAAGAGTGCGCAAGCGTTGCAGGTCATCAAAATGAGCTCCAGTGACGAAATGAATATTGATTTGCTAATTGTGGCAGTAAAAAAAAGGGCTTGTATTTGGAATTATAAGTTACAAGACTACAGTAACAAAACAATAAAAAACAGAGCATGGGCAGCTGTGTGTGAGGAAGTTGTAAGTGATTTTAAAGATAAATCCATAAATGAAAAAAACGCTATTGGTAAGTGACTTATTTATTAAATATTTTTTTATTAATTACTAAGCGATTATTAGTGTAAGTAAGTATTAGTAAGCGAAGATTATTCCCTACTAATAATAAGAGATACATTCTGTTTGTTTTATATACAATCCAACTGCCATGAGACACTACCTTCACTACTGCTAAAATAATTTGAAAATTTTTCTCTTATTGTGAGACCCGGTAACGATTCCTCTTCGTTCGGTATTGTGGGTATATTTTCCAAACCGTTGATAGTAAGTGTATCTTCGAATGTAATGCCATCACGGTCACGTACGAAATTATGCAATATGCAACATGCTTTAACAACATCCTTAGAAAATTGCAAAGATAAGTTCATGGGAGTGTGAAAGATTCGCCATTTATTGGTCAAAATGCCAAAAGAACATTCTACGTATCTCCTTGCACGTGTTAAGCGATAGTTGAAAATTCTCATATTTTTTGTCAATTTTTTGCCTGGATATGGACGTAACAAATTTTCTGACAAACTGAACGCTTCGTCTCCAACAAATACATAAGGCAAGGTGCATCCATCACTTGAAATCGGTCTGGGTTTTGGAATATTTAGTGACTTTTCTTGTAGCTTTGTGAAAAAAACTGAATCTTCAAAAATAGTTGAATCCGAATGTCGTCCGTAAGAACCTATGTCACAAAATATAAATTTATAGTTACTATCACAGATAGCTAAAAGGATAATCGAAAAATAATTCTTGTAATTGTAATGAGATGAGCCGCTATTTCCTGGCTTGAATATTCTTATATGCTTGCCATCAACAGCACCTATGCAGTTAGGGAATTGAGCGTGTCTTTCAAATTTATCAGCAATCATTTTCCAAGTTTCTTCCGTTATATTTTGTGGCAAAATTTCATCTCTCATATTTATCCATATTTGTTGGCAGACATTTTGTATTATGTTACTTATAGTAGAAATTCCGCATCTATATGCATACTGTAGATCTTCAAACGAACAGCCAGTTGCTAAAAATCTGAAAAAATAAAGGCAGTCAGCATACAGATATTTTACTTTTCTCTACTTTGTGTGATAAATAGTTAAATTTAGTCTATTGCCAGTCCCTTTTGCGACATTGAGGGTCAATAGGTAGTAGGTAATTACATACTAATTTTATATTATTTATACACTTTTTTCAGGCATAGAGGTGCAGTCTAAATGGAAAACTTTGAGAGACGGTTTCACCAGATATTGTAGAACCTTGAAGAGAAAAAGCGGTTCCGCAGCATCTAAAGTAAAAGAGTATACCTATTATAATCAATTACTTTTTTTGAAAGATGTTACCGAAGATAAGGGTCAAAGTACATCAAATTTTGATGCTCCATCTCAAGAAAATCCACCAACAACAGTTCAATCAACCGAAAAAGAGCATATCAGTAAAAGACAACGGAAACGCCAAAGTGATGGTGAAGATGCTTTGATTGAAAAATTAACTAAGAAATTAAATGATGAGAGAGCCCCTTCGCCTCCTGATGAAGATAAGTCATTTCTGTTGTCCCTAGTAAGTGACTTCAAAAAAATATCAGCGGATTGGAAATTAGACGCGAAATTAGAAGTTATACAAGTTATTAAACATTACAAGGCTCTTTCAGTGCCTTCAATGAATCATTCTTCTTACACAGGCTACTCCACCACATCACATCCGCCAAGACCGGGAAGTCAACTCACAAGTACTGAAAGCTTGTCGCCTCAGGATTCTGTACCAAACACAATGCCTTCAACCAGTCATTCTTATAACTACGCAGGCTATTCCACCACAACACATCCTGCAAGACCGGAAAGTCAACTTACAAATAATGACAGCTTGTCGTCTCAGGATTCTCTTTCAAACACAATAATAACTGATCTCTTCCCAGAATAATTTATTTTTCATCTAATTGTTACCTTAGTATGTATTTTAATATATGTAATTGTATAGGTAGTAATTAAAGTGAAAAATGTTGTTGATTGTACATTTATAAGATGCTTAATTGTTTACTATTTATAAAAATTTATGTAGCAAAGTAATGTTTTTTAAAAGAAAAACAAAGCAATAAGAGCAATGAAGATAACTGAAAGTCTCGGAAAGTAAGATTACTAGCTTAATAAAAAAAATGTGATTAAAAAACAAATAAAAAATTATAACTTTCAGTTAAAGAGTATTGAATGGTCTATTGAACACAATTTGTTTCAGTAAGCTATCAATTTTATTTTTCATTATCACTACTTTCATATACACTTTCATGTATTTTGACGTGACCATAATTCATTGCTCTTAAGTGTATACGGGTTACCAATACAATTTTTTTAAGGACTTATATACTAGCTAACGTAGGACATAATAAAACTATAAATCGACTAAAGATGGCATGTGTCTAAGACCTCTTTATCTGCCGTGGTTTTGTACGAGTTGATTTTGAGAAAATAATTTTGAACACTTAATAGTATTGATATTTAGTAAAAGGCAGAAAGATAAGTCGCAAATAATGTGAACAACAACTAAAAATTTAAATTATAATGTTGTCAAAGTGATATTGATTTGATCTCAATAAAGAAATAATTTTAAATAGGTACACCTATTTTTTCATAAAAACCTTACCTTAATGTCATGGCGAGTCTTTGCTCAGCTGATATGCTTTTCCGCATTACGGTGTCTTGGCGAGATATTGAGGCTTTCAAAATAGTTGTGAGCTCGTCGAAGGAAGCGATTGACATTCTAAAGTAATTGAAAAATTTCTTTTCTCTCCTTCGCAAACGTGGATAGAGTGTAAAAAAATCACCATCTTGTTCTCTATACATTAATATTTCTTCAACCCACAATGAACGTGCCTTTCTTTTTCGTTGTAGTCGACGGCGACGGCGGAGTAAAAGCAATAACAGTGTTTCTTCATCGAAACCCATTTTGCAACTGGCTCCTATGCCAGCTGACCACGACTGCTAAACGCGGCATGCCACAACGCCAAGCGTCGCCACTTGTAAGCGGCAGCCGTCAACGCGTCGACGGCAGCCGTCAACAGGTGGCGACGGCTGCAGTTGTGTCTGCCTTTGGCAAGTGCCGCTCGTCTGTAAGAGCCCGTTGGTTTGATATTTTGCCTACTTTGACTAGCTATAGGACTCCATACTTACGTAATCAGTACCTGGGCGACCGAGCTTTGCTCGGTGACATCTCAAACATTAACTAATTTTTTTAAACTTGTTTAAAAACAATGCAAAATAAAAAATTATATATAAACTTAAACATAAAAAAAACAAAAGTAAGTCACCGAGTGGGATTCGAACCCGTAACACTCTTTCTAGTGGTCGGTATCCTTAACTGCTGAGCTAAAAACAAGGCGGTCGGCGCGACGAAATTAGCGACCATATTCTGCGTGGAAAGAAAAACGCATGAAAACTCGAAAACACGCGTTTTCCCAAACATAAAACTAATCTAGATCGATTGTTTACCCCCGAAAACCCCCATATACAAATTTTCAGCGAAATCGTTAGAGCCGTTTTCGAGATCACAGAAATTTATAAATATATATGAATTGCTCGTTTAAAGATATAAGATAAGATTTGACACAAAATAGTGACTTTGTCGTGTTTGGACAAAATAAAAATAAAACAAAGTATAAAATAAACCAGTTACTGCGTTTTGTTGATGCCGATTGCTTTAGGCTAACCGCAAATAATGAACACTGTTATGTACGAGTATTACGGGACTCACCGCGATTAAAATATCTGGCAAAAAACGATATTAATCGCGGTAAGTTCATTAACGTATTGTGACCGCGAAACTCTAAAATCATATAATAATGAACCCGATACCCGATTGTCCTAGGAATCCGATTTACAATCATAATTTATATGACATATAGGTAAATTAGTTTATATTTTGCCTACTTGACTAACTACAGGACCCCATAATTACTTAAGAGTCCCCCGACTCTAGACTTCTCCATACAAACGTAGTCTACGTTTAATTTTGAAACCACATGTCAGATTTCGGTAAAAATTGGTAATTGTAAATAAATTGCAATTATCTAGGGTTATAACTCGTTTCCCATACTAAAATTATGAACTGGAAAGAAAATATAACGATTTAGAAGTTTCCCATACTAATGGTCAAAAATGATATAAAACACTATTCTATTTCAAGTTCATATTTTTACAGTCGGAAACTAGTTATAAACCTAGATAATTGCAATATCTTTGAAATTACAAAATTTTGCCCAAATCGGACATGTCGTTTTGAAATAAAACGTAGACTACGTTTGTATGGAAAGTTCTATTTTGGTCTAGGGTCGGGGAACCCTTAATCATTTGATACCAGATAGTGAGTTTGTCATGTTTAGACAAAATATATTTTTATTTTGTCTAAACATGACAAAGTCACTAAAATTTGTAAAAAGAAAACACAATAAGTATAAAACAAAGCAGTTAAGTAGGTACTGCGTTTTGTTGATGCAGATTGGCTTTAGACTGAGAGCTAACCGCCAAAATGTACGCGATATATCGTGAAATATGGTTTCACGATTTATGACTATGATTCATGTAGAGCGGTTATAGCTCACAGCGTATCGTTGTTTAATATTTTGCCGACTTTGATAAGCTTTGTGCAACAATCAGTCGTGTGTTTTGCGCAGGTCTGCACTTCCGGTTGTTTTTTACAACCGTTTTTATAAAATTTCTATGAGACCACTTGAAACAAAACAAAAGAATTTTCCAAATCGCTCCAGACGTTTTAGAATAATTGGTGAACGTACATAAATAACCGGCCAAGTGCGAGTCGGACTCGCGCACGAAGGGTTCCATACCATTATCTATAAAAATCAAGTTTTGTATGGGAGCCCCCTAAATATTATCTTTATTTTAATTAATTTATTTATTATTAAAATAAAAATACAACTGAGTATTTTGTGAATATTTCAAGTGCCTACCATCAAAGACAATATATTACTTTACAACTACCATTTGTGAAAATTTCAACTGTCTGGCTTACGCAGTTCTTGAGATACAGCCTGGTGACAGACAGACGGACAGACAGCGAAGTCTAATAATAGGGTCCCGTTTTTACCCTTTGGGTACGGAACCCTAAAAAAATAGCGACGAATTGATAACCTTCTGCTATTTTTGGAAGTAAAAATTAATTTAAAGTCGAACTCATACAAAATGGGAAAATTTCACCATACATTTTTATAGAGTAAATTTTTATCCATACTTATTTTAGTGCGTACCTGTACCTTAACTAAAAGAAAGTAAGTATTTACTTAATAAAATTTTATCACCAACTGTTATTCAAATAACTACCCAAAATTTTCATTACCAAGAGCATTCAAATGAAAAACTTTTAATAAAAAAAAAAACATAAATGAAAAAGCGTGCCTAATCTACTTACTTCAATAGGCACTGAATTCATTTAAAATACCCGAATTTAATTCACTTCGTTCAAACAAAGAAAGACTGAGCTAAAATAGTTGAGAAAAATGTTTTTATAGCAAAAGCCATAAACTTGGATGAGCTATTCAAAATTTAATCTAACTTGAATTCAAGTTTTTCGCACTGTAATGGAAACTAAACAAATTATATTTCTATGTTTAAGTTTTTGTGTAGATATGTAGAAGTAAGTACGCCTATATCTAGAATTAAAATTACTTTGTTTTATTTGGTTTTCATTATTTTTATGGCTTTATTTCATTATGTTCTTATCTTCTTTCCAATTCAAGCACTTTAGGCCCTTTTTAGACATTTTGAAATTTCACATTACCTACAAACATACATACATATGCCCCGTGTGGTTTCCGGTAGAGTAGAATAGGACCACTCCAAGTCGCAGACGACTGAGGGAATACAAGCTAAACAAAGCTTAAAAACATCAATAGGACCTCCCCAACCCGTCTGGCCAGCGAGGAAAGTGTTGGCCAAGTCCTCTGGCTGCTCTGGCTAAATATGGCTCTGGAAGTACAGAGAGAGTCGTGCTCCAACCCAAAAGTCAATTCCATTAAAACCTTTATTGTAAAATAAAAAAAACATCTACCCAAAAATACTCAGGTATGCAGTAAATGAAGTATACCTATAAATAAATAAGTACTAGAAGTATGTATAAAGCGGACACTAAACAGGCGATACGCCCAACCCGTTAACTAAACAGCGAAGCAGTAAATACCTACCACGTTTTTTGTAATCATTCTAATTTAATTCTAATTCTAATTTTATGTATTTCTGTAATCATTTATTCTTATATATTTAAGATAATTTTATTGGTAGATAACTTATGAATAAAATAATTTACAAAAAGAAACGATATCCCACCAAAAACGCATAAATGTGAAAAAGCCAAATAAAATATCCGACAAAAGAATTGAGATTGAAATGCCTGCCAAGTTATGTAGAGAATTCTGAAATTTATTTATAAGAATCTCAACATTTGATTTGGCTCCTCTTTTTACTTTTTTGAAGTACATTAAAAATAACGTGAACATTGCTTCAAGTTTTTCTGTCCTTTTTCTCAGAATAAGCCCAGAAGAATGTTATTTATGGTGAGAAATGCTCCACCTTCGCTGGATATAAATAACTAACCTGCTTTCCCGAAGGCACGTTTCCACATCAATATTCAAGTGGATAGTTTTAACTTTACTACGAAGAGTGCTACTCGTAACTATGTCATAACATAATCGTAACATTCATAACTACTCGTTGGTAGATATCTCATCAGAATAAAATATTAACACACTTAAGGCGAAATTACGGGAAAGAGGGATGCGCGGAATAAACGCAGAATGTAGATTTTACCTATTTATTATAAATCTTAGGTAATAAATAAATAAATAAAATAAAAATATATAGGGACAAATTGGGTACTTTCCTAAGTCAAAAATAAATTATTTTGTACTAATAAAAAAATAAAGCGTCGCAAAATAATGTTTCTTGTCTTAGACCATATCCATTTTAATGTTATTTTAAATTTATTATTGTAGAAAAACTGATAATAAGAGCGCTATTTGACTCCAAAAATTTATGACGTCACCTGCCTGTATTTTATACAAAATCCCATAGAAACTGTTTGTTTGGACGTTTAGAAAAAAGTTGCTGATTTGACTTGTTGGAAAATAACGTATTACACTGATTGAGCTAGCCCCAAAGAGTATTTATTCCGTGCCTAAAGTAATTTCGAGACTTGTGTTATGGGATACTAACTCAACGATACTAGAGGTATATTTTATAACAAATACATATACCTATATAGAAAAACATCCAAGACCCGGCCATTTCCAAATTGCACTGATCGGGAATCGAACCCGGGACCTCTGGGTGGCGGACTAGCATGGTGATCATTACGCCACGGAGGTTGTCTAACTTACAGAACTCTATAATTTAGCACATTCTCTCTAGTAGGTACTTCATGAATAATATCTTCATATTATATGGCCGCTAGAGAGCGCTGGATGCAGGCCGCTCTTGATAGGTCATTTTGGAAATCTTTTTGTGAGACTTGTGTCCAGCAGTGGACGATATGCGGCTGAAATGATGATCATGATTATATTATTATGTGCAAAATCAGAAACTTTATTACTAAAAAAATTATTTGTTTTTTATTTAGCTTAATTACAGTATTTAATATAATCGACGTAAGATAACCCATTGTTCAACAAATTCATATTAATCTTTGGGTATATCGTTTACTTTTTTAGACTTATTAATCTTAAATAGTTGTATAAAAAAACATGTGTAGCAAAATAGTGTTTTTGCTACATCAATAAAAAAATCGGGGTCAATTTAAAAAGAAACGGAGACATCATTTAAAATTTTGTCTTCAGTGTGCCTTAGGGCCCCTAGGTAACCCCTCAAACAATTTTATAAAATAAATTTTTTCTTGGCATATTTGCCAAAATTGGTATTTTTTCGGCCGTTGCCTCGAAAGGAATGCACTGATTTTCAGCAATGGCCTGGGTAGGTATGGAGTTCATACCTTCTCAGGCCATTGCTGAAAATCAGTTTATATGTAGTGAGAATCAAATTATAAAACTAGTGGTTCGCCGCGAACTTAGACCTCGCGATTATTATTCCAAAATAGAATCTTACCAAAAACATTTTCATGTAAAAATGTTGCCAAGAAGTCTACATAGCGTACCCTGTGAAAAAGTTTTCAGATCTCGTATAAAGCCAAGCTCTAAAGACTACACGCTCTAAACCTACAAGCTCTACACTACACCTTAATCAAAATCTATGAAAAAGTGGTCAGATCTCATGTAGAGCCAAGATTCTTGATCTATGCGCCCTGCCCTTACTTTACCAGGCCTAACTGCACATACTCTATCTCTCATCTATCTAACTCTCATTTCTCTCATCTAAATCTCATTTCTTATATCTAACTCTCATTTCTCTCATCTAAATCTCATTTCTTATATCTAACTCTCATTTTAGTCAAAACGTGATGCTTGGCCGTTTTGCTACCGTTACTAAGATTTCATAGACATTCCTTCATCGTAAGTGAAATAAAACGGCCAAGCCACACGTCTACAAACTTCCACCTCCTATTCCGAGGGGATATGTTAGGTTAGGTTTGATTTTTTAATTTTTTTGTTGTCTTGTTGCTGTTAGCTTACATACCAAATTTCAGCGTTCTAGGACTTCAGGAAGTACCTTAAGAATTTTGATGATCAGTGAGTGAGTCGGTGTGTGAATCAGTGACGAAATCGGGGGTTTTCAGATATTAATGATGTGTTTAGACATTAATGAATTTTATTTAGTTAAATTTGTATTGTGTTGCAATAATGTAGTGGCTAAACTGTACTGTACATTTATTATTATTTTTGTGCCAACTAATAACATAGTTGATAATTTCAGGTCAAAGCAGAAAACCAGCGCTTTACTTACTCCTGTAAGTAAAGGTTTACGCTGAGCTTCGACCTTTTGAATTGCTGCAACTCACACAGACTATTGTTTTTTATGTGTCAATTTATGTGTTTATGTTTAGTTTCAATAGCTTGTGTGTATTAAGTTATATTCAATAAAGATTATTCTTATTCTTATAAAATCTAAAGTATAATAGCTACGACATTCAAACTTTGTGTATTTAATGATTGTATTAGTGTCATTATATGTCATATTATTATTAATTAATATTGTGCTAAGGAAAATATTGAAAAAGGAATAAACTACACTTCATTGGTGTTTTATGATGATGAAGACTGGATTACAAAGTCAGGAGTTCAATTAAATTTTTATTATCAAGCCACAAGCCGTGTGGTTTCCGGCAGAGTAGAATAGGACCACTTCAAGTCTTCCCGTGGATGTCGTAAAAGGCGACTTAGGAAATACAAGCTAAACAAAGCTTATACACATCAATAAGACCTCTCCAACCCGTCTAGCCAGCGAGGAGAGTGAAGGCCAAGTCCTCTTGCTGCTCTGGCCAAGTATACACTGGCTCTGGTAGTACAGAGAGGGACGTGCTACTGCAGTGTAGACTAAAAGACCTGATGATGATATCATGCCACATAAAAAATAAAGAACAAATATTGCGTTCTCATACATTATTTTGTTTGGTAACACAGTTTTATTTAATCATGGTAACCCTACAATCCCTACATGTGATCTAAACGTTAGTTGTTTTGTTAAACGTAATTAAGGAACTCATTGACAGTCCAACTGAACGATTTTCAGCTTTTTTACAAAACCCAAACTGCTATAGTTTTTGTCAAACAACGGATTATACAATCCAACATCGACATATATCCATATATAACATACCTACCTTACATATTGTACATACATCTTTTTACGACGTTACTATGTAACTAGGTGTGCCGTCTTGGTAAATATATTTATGGGTATTAGATACCATGACCATGACTCAAGGGCGTTGCTAAAGGAGAACGGAGGGGAAAATATTTTAAAAAATATATATTTTGTGTATGTTATATTTATTAATTTGTTGTACAGTCAAGAGCTCAAGCCGCTCTACCGTTCTCAAATGCAAGTGTGAAACTTCATGCGCATACGATAGTGACGTTCTATTTCTAAATTAAACCAAATTAGACTTTATCATCACATATTAGAGCTTAATGTTGCTTGACACTGAAACGCGGATTCGCAGTAGCGTCCGTCTTGCGTACTGCTTTTGGAGTAACCCCCCTGGACCCACTATATGTATACTTTATATTGACCTACTTACTACTGTCTATATATACATTTCTGATGTTACATTAGTAGTAGTTACTTGGGCGATCCGCTATATTTTTTAATATAATTATTGTCTCGAAAAAGAAGTCCTAATACTTCGGTCATTCGTCAAATAGTGTGAAAGTCGGGTAAACTGCCAATCTTTTCCTTGCAGTAGTAAAAGTGTGGACACACACTGGTCCACAATCGTATATAACGTCATTGCGACTCGCTAAGAAGAAGAGTAATAGCTAAAGAAAAAACATTGAGATAAAATCCCCACAAATAATTTATCGCAGCAATCACTTGGTAACTGACAAATTTGAATAAAGTAAAATAAACCATCGATGACAATAATACCTATAAGTATGAAATATTTTTCCTGTGCAAAATAGGCTAAATGAATATTTTTAACTCGATGCCACAGTGGAATAATACGGTAACTGACAATCACGTAAGTGTAACAAATCTTGGCTTTAACTAGCATTGTTCACGGTTCACGTATTTCACACCTATTTATAAGTATTCAATGCTAGTCATGGTACTTCATGTAATGATTGATTTATTTTAATTGACTAAAACTAAGAACGTCCGAGCAATTGACTCGATTCGACCTCATATCGACTTGTAATATCGATTGTTTTGTGTACAAATCGCACCAGTAATGTATTCACTGGACCAATAAATACGTCATCGCGTCAGATGTTCCGAGTAATTATTTTACACGAGTAGTGAAACTGTTGCCTGATTATCTCATTAGTCGCTTAAAAATGTATTTCATTGAAGATAACCTAAAACATTATTTAGCTCTGAAATAAACTGTGCAAGGTCGGTAACCATTTGCATATTTACACGATAAATATGTGTTTATAAACAGCACTCACCGTTTTCACTTCGCTGCTACTCGACTTCGCCGTGGACATCGCCTTGATCATCCTGCTGGAGTTATCCAGGAGACACTTTTGGATACTCATTGCTCCTTTTTTTGTAACACAACACACAATGCACTAAAATTCACATCGTTGGCACGCACTAGCACGTCACTTTACTGCGATCTTACAACACTTTATGGAAGTTGTGCAGGGACACAGGGCAATTGCATTTTACACGTTTAATTTGCAAAACGCGCGGCGAGTTAGGTTATATCCATTGATTTGACGTAATAAAGTTTTGATCGGGACGCGTGTTTCGAACACGTGCGGCGCCGGCCGAGTGCGAAGCCCGACTGCTTTCTGCATGGAGCGACTACGTCGACCCAACTGATGAGGAGGCAGCTGTCGGCAAGCGCCCCCTGCGTGGCCGAGTCTAAACAAAGAACAGTCACAGGTCTGCAGCAGCCACACCTATGGCATAAAACCGGAAAGATGGAAACATTCTTTAATCAGCTGGTAAGATTTGCTCTAATTTCAATATTTTTATTTTTTTAATTTAATCAATTTTACAAAATTGATAGATTTCTCCACAGTAAGTATCCTTTGCTTGGAAGAAAAATCTTGATCAGCATTCATTTCAGGACGTTTATGCTACGTTACAGCAATTCAGTATAATCTTATTTCTTGATCTTTAACGACTATGAAAACAAATTCTGACCATTTTTTTCTTAATTTTTAGATTTTTCGAAGAATTTGCACTAGTCATTTTTCATTCAGTGACGTTAGCAGCAGGTAAAATATTTTTTTATTTCACTTACATATGGTCTACTATTTTCTTTCTTCTGAATTTAGACTATCAAGTATGTAAACTAAATAATAATAATACAATGTTAATAAAAATAAATCTTAAATATCAATTAAATTTAAATAAGAACCTTTTTACGGAAATGTACACACAGTAGATATACATAATTTAAGTTATGAAGTGGTATTAATTAAATTAATTATATCAAAAATTATTATCATAACATACATTCGTTGTTATTGTTATGACTATATAAACGTATTTATACTTATATATTAAAACAATCCTTGTTATTTATAATCTAATTAAAACAGCAAATTACTTACGTACGTAATAAAAGTGAATTATGGTCGGTATAACAAAAAAAATATTACAATTCAATTTCACTGAAAAGTTATACTTAATTGTTACCCAATTTTACAAACCACAGGAATACAATGAGATAGGTACTACATTTATTTATTACAATATCTATATCGAACAAGCTAGCGCAACCCGCTATAGATTTCGTATTGAGCCAGATAATTACTACTATTCCACCAGTAATCATGGCGTGAGTAAGGTTTTCAAATTTTTTATTTTTATTTTTAGTTAGCTTTACATTTCTGCCGTTCATATCTAAGTAATATACCATTGTCTGATCAACGATATAGAACTTACCTTGGCGATTGTAGCTTGGTAAGTAATATCTCCCTATCTGCCTTTATTACCGTCCTAATATCTTTATATCTTGATCGAAACTAATGTTTAGTGCACACCTACCAAACATTAAATTCCGACGAAGAACCTAAGCTCGGTGAATAGTTTGAAATGGAGTTGTTTGCCGAGATAAAGGGTCGGAAAGGGCCTATCACGAGTTCATAGCTCGGGGTGAACCAGTAATAATTATTAAAATTAGGTTTGACTTATGAATATCAAGCTATGTACATCAATACATATAATAAAACAGAAAGAATCGCGTGTCTGTACATTTAATAAATTTGTAAAAAAAATAAGTGTGGGCGATAAAAAAAGAGTATCTGAACACAAAAAAAAGAAAATTAAATTATCACGCCCATCTTGAAAACTATTGCACAGATATTTATGCGGTTTTCAATAATATCTAGTTTAAGCTCAGCTCAAATCTGATATCAGGAGAAAAGATTTAGTTTTTAAATTTCACGCGAATGAAGTTGTGGGCACCAGCTCGTTAAGAATAAATCAATAAATTAAAATCTATCGTGTGATTTTGCCTAAGCACAAAGCAGAAGTAGTAGGACTGTTTAAACAAATACTTATTTAACATAAAGGAACTAGACCATATACTTATCCTAGGATATATAGGAAAGATACTGCCGTTGTCAGTCTTTAAGAACAGGCTGCGTGGTTTTCTTGTGGAGAAATGTTTTTACTCGATACAGGAATATTTGAATGTATAATTGTCATAGAAATAGAATGCATTGTATCATAGAATTGTTACTTAAAATACTTAATGATAACCATTGACATTTGCATGCCTAGGTAGGTTAAAAGTGTGATCTTAAAATTGTAAACAATTAATGTAACCACTTTTACAGAAAATAAATAAATTATTATTATTATATTATTATAAATTATAATAATTAGTTTTCCCATTGATTCGATTTTTTATTCACATTCATCTGAAAAAAAGAAATGAGATTATGGCCTTCTTACTCAAAAAAACATGCATTCATACAATAAAATACCTTTTTTGGTCTAATTATAAAAGCCTTTCGTAACGGTGGTTCTTGTCCAATGAAACTTTTAACTTAAGGCTTTCAAACATTTTATTATTTAGCCGAAGCCCGCGACTTCGTTCACGTGGACTTTATGACTCCGCAAAAGGCTCATCAGGCTGAACAACTTTTGCTAAGGCGTCATTTATATATTTCTTATAGTAAGGCTGAACCATTATGGTTCTGCATCAGGCATTCCATTTTCCAGAATCAATTATACCCTTTATGTTACCCAGACTTATTAGATATATAACAAAAAAAGTTTCATTTGAATCCGTCCAGTATTTCCAAATCCAAATCCAAAGTGTACAAACAGTCATTTTTTTAAAATTCTTACTCTATTACTATGTCTCCATCGCACAAATATTTTTTTTAGAAATATTTACAATGTACAGACACATCTTTCTTTACTGTTTTATTATGTATATATGATTGTCATGCGGCATTGGCAACGTTATCTATGAAATCAAATTGCTTATATAACTGTGTCACACATGTTGATTACTTTCATGACTGCCTGTTATTGATTGACTGTGACAGGGCATATCGTCATATGGCATGGCATTCATCTTTTATATTCACGGTTTACAATGCGCATTGTTAACCATTTTACTTTCTCTTTACAGAAGTCTTTTCATGAAAAATTGTCAGTTACAGTGTTATAGTTTATTATTCGTGTTAAATTTCATGAAATTATAATCCCATCAAAAACAATACTTGTCAAAAAAACCAAGTCTCGCAACTCAGTTGTTCTGCGGTAAAAAGTTGTGAGATCCATGTAATACCAAGTCGGTTATTAATTTATTCAGTCTCTACTTAAGCGACTTTCTGTCTTAATACGTCCAGTCTCTAAGACCACGATCGTGGTCCATAACAATTGAAAATCAATTGTGTCTGGAATCTCCGTACTCGAAGCATTAAGTTGTTACGTAATAATTAACAGCATCTTATAGTGACGCATATCAATATTAAAATTCTTTAATGTTTTATATAAATATATCGAGACTTGGCCATCGCACTAAATAATTGAATTTACATGTGTTTTCAGGCGATTGAATTTACACGTGTTTTCAGGCGATGGCCAAGTCTCAATATATTTATATAAAACATTAAAGAATTTTAATATTGATATGCGTCACTATAAGATGCTGTTAATTATTACGTAACAACTTAATGCTTCGAGTACGGAGATTCCAGACACAATTGATTTTCAATTGTTATGGACCACGATCGTGGTCTTAGAGACTGGACGTATTAAGACAGAAAGTCGCTTAAGTAGAGACTGAATAAATTAATAACCGACTTGGTATTACATGGATCTCACAACTTTTTACCGCAGAACAACTGAGTTGCGAGACTTGGTTTTTTTGACAAGTATTGTTTTTGATGGGATCTCATTTCTTTTTGTATTTTGTAGACAGTTCTACTTTTTTCCTTTTCGGTACCTTCTACTTATTGTATATATGTATATCGCACCGCGCAGCGCGTAGTAACGGCCCGCGCTCACTCGCTAGCATCGCAGCGCGTGGTATAATAATTAATTTACAACCTTACGCACTTGTAATAAGTACGAATACGCACGTAGGTACGTTTTTTGCATTAAATAATTTAATTTACACGTGTTTTCATGACGGGAATACCCATTTTTTGCTCGACTTGGCAGGGGCACTACCATGCGCCTATATTTATATGGGACTAGCTTAAACCCGCGGCTTCGCACGCAATAATAATAACTGCCGTAAAACATCGTTACGAATAAAGCCAATATTGAAAAATTTAACTGAAGACTTGGCTGTATGGGCTTAATTTTCTTTGCGGTCTTTTCTAGATTTTTTAGTTTTTCCTTGATTCATACACCAAACACTACTTATATTCCAAATTTGAAGCTTCTAGGTCTGCTAGAAGTGCCTTAGAATTTTGATGATCGGTGAGTCAGTGAGTGACAAAATTAAGAAATTAGACCCGTTATAATTCTTAAAATACTGGTTCAAATTGAATGAAATTTGAAATATACCGTGTCTTTACAATGCCGCATGGTTACTGAAAATTTCAGTCTTCTAGTTTTATCCACAACGAAGTTACAGGGGGTCGAAAATGGTCTGAATTGCTTCGAGAAAAGGATGGTACGGCCGTGACGCTTTTTTGCTCGACTTGGTGGGGGCACTGCCGTGCCCCCAGATTTATTTGTACATTGTAAATTTTCAATTTTTATTATTAATACATTAACGTGCGTATAATAGCGTCCTACAAAAAGAGAAAACGTTTATAAACTCCAAAATGTTATTTGATCCCAGTGAATTTTAATTTTAAGTAATGTTATTTGTACGATAAAGGTTAAAAAATTAGAATTACCTTTTTCAAAATTTATCAAAGTATAAAAATAAAACTAAAATCTTCGCAAATTTTGGAATAAACGGCCAAGTGCGAGTCGGACTCGCGCACCAAGGGTTCCGTACCATCATCTATAAAAATCAAGTTTTTTGTATGGGAGCCCCCCATAAATATTTATTTTATTTTAATTGATTTATTTACATATTACTAAAATAAAAATACAACTGAGTATAAGGTGAATATTTCAAGTACCTACCTGTTGCCATTATTAATATCGAGCAAAAAAAGAATAAAAAATAGCGTTTGTTGTATGTGAATTAATATTTATTTTATTTTGTTTTTAGTATTTTTTGGTATAGCGGCAACAGAAATACATAATTTGTGAAAATTTCAAGTTCATGTCTAGCCATCGCGGTTCTTGAGAAACAGCCCGGTGACAGACAGACGGACAGATGGACAGACAGCGAAGTCTTAGTAATAGGGTCACGTTTTTACCCTTTGGGTACGGAACCCTAAAAACGAACACCTATAAACCTTGTTTTTTATTGTGTCAACGACATAGATCAGATAACATGGGGGAGTGGAAAAACGTTTTCTTCATCTGCAATTTTATAGGGACAGAGTGCGTCCTATACTTGAACAACGTGGAAGGGTCATATCCGTAATAAATCACACCACGGGCTATACTAGATCACTATAGTTTATTTTATTTTATCAAACTTTATTGTTCCAAAGTACAAAATACTTTTAACAAATGGCGGACTTAATGCTAAAAGCATTTTCTCCCAGTCAACCATAGGGATAAACAGAGAAAATTATGCGGCACAAAAAAGCAATACAATATACATATGTACATTCTAAAATATTACTAAATGATATAAAATTATATTATATACCTACTATATATACTATAACATACACGTCTACTTATATTACCTAACATACAAATTCATAGCTATGAAGAGAAGAATTGATGATGATGACTATAGTATAATGAAACTAAAATAACAGGCAAAACACAAAAAAATTGGCATTTTCATACTAAAGTGTGCAGCCGCCCGGACAATTTGTATGGGAAAACAGGATTTTCTTTAGGTTTTTTGACTTTCATTTCAATTTTATTATGCTATAGAGATATAATTATAGCCCGTGGTTTGATTTATTACGGGTATGTCCCTTCCACGTTGTAGAAATCACTAGTTTTTACTGCGTTTTATTATTTTCAGAAAAGTACCTAAGCTCTTACAGCATTTAAAGTTATTATTGATTCTATATTTATTATCTCTTATTATCTTTGTGTTGTTGTCCTAGTTTGGTTAGGACATTGGAGGCTGATCACCTGATTGTCTGATAAGTAAGATGATCCGTGCTTCGGAGGGCACGTTAAGCCGTCGGTCCCGGTCACTGTCTTTGACATTGGTCGTTACCTAAAACCATGTCAGAGTCCTTTAAGGCGGTTTAAAAACTCTGACACTAGTGTTAGTCACTAACACACACGATAAGAAGAAGAAGACCTTAGCTCTTACAGCATTTAAAGTTATTATTGAATCTATGATTTAAATGACGTAAGATGAACGCAGAATTCTGACTTTTCTTTGTATTGCATAAGTTTAAAAATACTTTTATTGTGCATAAACTTTAAAAAGAATGTAGAAGAAGAAAGGAAAAGAAGATAAAGTTCTTGTTATAGTAAATTTCACAAATCAAGTGAAAAAGATGAAGCATTTGCACAAATTAAGATAAAAGAGAACAAAATATTAGAATGTTGAATTTTCTTTAATTAATATTAATAAGAAGGAGATGGGAAGATCTTTGCCCAGCAGTGGGACAGTACAGGTTGAATTAAAAAAAAAAAATAGGTATTTTTTTTTTAAATGTAATTTGTGTCAAGTCTACATAAGCAATGAAGTAAGAAAGGGCCTACCTGGTCATGTATTTCTGAACTAATATATTTTATTTGTTGATAATGTAAATAATATTATGTGCCAATGTATCCACCTTAGCCCATAACAAACTTTTCAACGAGTTTAGAATAGACGTCTGAAAATCTTACTTTATTCAATAAACCAGCCTTTGAATCAAAATCTGATGAAGAGCAAGCAACACGGGCGCGTGTAGCGCGCGCTTCTCGAACTCTCCGGCCCTTCGTAGGCGCGCCGTGTGTATCAATGGACCTATATTACAAAGGCCAATGCCTAATTATACCTGTACGTTAAAATAATAAAGAAAAATAACATTACTCAAGCTGCACGTACCTACTGACGTTTATAAAAAGGTATCAAAGGCAGTGCTGGGTTAACTTTTAGCAGAGATAATATTTATAATTAAACAACGTGGAAGGAACATACCCGTTATAAATCAAACGACGGGCTATACTACGAGTAGATTAATATAGTATAATAAAATTTAAAATAAGACAAAAAGTTTTAAAAAAATCTGGCCATTCCATGCTCACGTCTGCCGCCGCCACAGAATTATGTATTGCATACCGCCGCCCAAGCAATTATATGAGAAAGTCGAATTTTTGTTTTGTTCTGTTATTTTGTTAAAACATTGTAGGTACTACAGTGATCTAGACGGTATAGCCTGTGGTTCGATTTATTACGGTTTCCCTTTCACGTTATGTGAACTCAACTGGTTTGAAGTGCAAGGTAATCAAATCAGATTTAATTAAATTTGTTTTTTTTGTTGTTGTAAAGACTACCCAAAAGTAAGTCTGTACTATATTATGGTACTATGATATAAAAAAGCGGCCAAGTGCGAGTCCGACTCGCCCATCAAGGGTTCCATATCAACAAGTAACTTAATATAAAAGTTCTTGTAGTTCCTTGTAACTTTTATCGATGTTTTAATAATACTTAGTGTATTTTTTTAATTAGGTTATTGATAAGTTAACATTAGATATAATTAGGTACGTAAATGAGAAAATAATGGTTCACGGTTCATACATAAGGTTATGATTATGAAATTAAATGTTTTTTATTTTATTTTTATATTTGAGTTGATTGAATGAAAGGCAAATTGCGGTTGACGATTTATGACGTATTAAAAAAAACTTCTAACTAGATCTCGTTCAAACCAATTTTCGGTAGAAGTTTGCATAATGGACATCATATTTCTTTTTTAGTTTTATCATTCTCTTATTTTAAAAGTGGGGGGACACATTTTTCCACTTTGGAAGTGTCTCTCGTGCAAACTATTCAAATAAGAAGAAAATTATATTAAAAAAATTGGAGAGGTGGAGGTTGAGAGGTGTCAAGGGACACGTCACCCGGATGGAACGAAGTTCCTTTCGATTAATTAGGAGAGAGAGAGACAGACAGAGAAACACGCTAACTATTGCAAAAAGTTACATACAACTTTTGGTCTTAATTTTTTCCGTCTAGCCTCCTTTCGCAACGCGCGATAAGGAACTTCGTTCCAAAACCTCAATATTAGTTTTAATGACCTATCCTTAAATAACTCATACGTATGGGTTTGATGAAAAACATTTTTTGAGTTTCAGTTCTAAGTAGGTATGGGAACCCCCAAAATTTATTGTTTTTTTTTTTCTATTTTTGTGTGAAAATCTTAATGCGGTTCACAGAATACAATACGGACGGACAGACAGACAGACATGACGAATCCATTAGGGTTCCGTTTTTTGCCATTTGGCTACGGAACCCTAAAACACTGTATCATGTATTGAAACTCCAAATAAAATATACCAACCTAAATTTACTGTGAAGGTAATTATTTTTCTTATCATTATTTGTACGTAGTAAGTATATTATTACTCTGTGTCATTATCATTCCTCTGGTGCCAATTAGCATGCCAAGTCCATTGAACTGGCTGAACATGCTGATGCTGAGAAGCATATTTGAAAGCATCTTCACAAACGCACCAATGTCTATGCGCGAGCTTAAATCATTTTAGTTCTATACAATTTTGGTAGATGGCGCTTTTTCTGTTATGTACATTTACTGGCTGGCTGGTTAGGTTACGGCTTTTGCTCGTTTACATACGCATATTATTATGGTTTATCTGAAAAAATTATCAACAATCGTTCGTGCATGATATCAGTCTGGTTTGTTAGTCTGTCTCGTAAATTAGTAGTGAATGGTTGTGAGGACTTCTACTTATCATTTGTAAGTGGAACATATTTATTGTAAACCACGAAAGTCAAGACAAATTCCATGTTGTAAACTTATATTTTGACAACCTATTTTACATAAAGTAGGTACTTATTTCATTTGTTTCAAATTTAAACTTACCCGCGAAGTACATTGGTCGATGTTTTCAGAAATTTTAAATTTATACGATTTTTTATTTCTTGTTTTAGGTTTTTATTGTTTTATTGCCTACTAGATTTTATATTATGAATTTTTTTAAATGCCACATATGTACTCGTACGTAGCACGGAATAAATACCTAAGTCGGAAGCGGAAGCCATTATTTTTTGGAAATTATGTATGGTATGGAAAATATTGATGTGTTAATAATTTTCATTAGTGCTATTGCCAACGTCCATACCATGTCGAAAACACCGGTTCTCGTCCGATCACCGAAGTTAAGCAACATCGGGCGTGGTCATTACTTGGATGGGTGACCGCCTGGGAACACCACGTGATGTTGGTTTTTGGTTTTTGGTACCCAATTCGTATTTTTTTAAAAGTTGTTTTTAAACGAGCAGGTGGAGTATCTTTGTCGGAGATTCTTAAATAGTCCATATTTATTTATTTAATTTTGGCTTTCATTTCCAGAATTACAAAAATGAGTAAAATGAAGCCAAATCCAGCTAAAGCCCTGCTCCGGGACCAGATAGCGTCGAAACTGGCGGCCCTCACAGCAGAGGAGAAGAATAAACAGTCGGAGGTCGTCTTCCAAAAGGTGAGTCCTGGTATCCAATAGAGTTTTCGTGTGCAGGTGACCAAGACTGTCAGACTTTTCAAGCTGCCTAATAACATTTAACTTAACTTGGCGGCAGTCATTTCTTGATAAGAATAGTAGCACATCTTTGATTTATAAATAGCATTAAGTAGTAAACATCTATAAAAATCCATAATGACTGTGATAATGTTATGTAGGTATGTTACATCAGTAGGATGTACGGGTAAGCAGGGATTCCTTCCAGACACATTTACCTGAACTGTGGCTCTGTGAGCTGAAGACTTCGAAAAAAATAGAAAAATATGATTGTTTAAAGTTTTCAATCCCCATATTTCCGCCATTTTGAAAAGTTTCGAAAAGCAGCATCGACATTAAATGCGTTAGCATTAAGTCCGCCTTTTGTACTATTATGGTCAATAAAGAATTAATAAATAAATAAATAAATTTTTACCTTAGCCAGGTTTCTAACATAATTTCACGATCAGCTTAGAAATGCGACCTGGCGAGAACAGCCGGAAATCTAGAAATCCGATTCGGTAAATTATTTTCTAAAATAAAAATACTTTCTGACAGTAAGGTTTAACCGACTTCCAAAAAGGAGGAGGTTATCTATTCGTCGTGATGTTCACTGATTATTCGAAGATGCCTGGGTACTTCATAAAAATAA
Source organism: Acrobasis consociella (assembly GCA_963555685.1). NCBI lineage: Eukaryota > Metazoa > Arthropoda > Insecta > Lepidoptera > Pyralidae > Acrobasis > Acrobasis consociella. Next base: position 4,451,516 of record OY743122.1, on the reverse strand, counting down.
TACGTCGTATGAAAGTAACGTCCCATTTCTATATCAAACCAATTAAGACTATTATCACTGAATAAAACTTACTCTGTGATAATAGCACTAACGTACTTACCATAATAGTACGTAAGTAGTATTTAATACTACTCACGTACTGTACTATTATGGTACGTTAGTACTCCAATGTTGATTGACACTGAAACGCGATAGTACGCAGTAACGTCGTACACTGTACACTGAAACGCTTTTGGAGTAGCCGCCTTGGAGTGCTATTTTACATTGAGGGACTCAGCGAAACACAAAACGTGTAGTTTTCCAACTCACCGCTCGCGTAAAATACAAATTGATCGTATTTTTGAAACCGTCGCGTCAGCGAAAAACAATATTGTTTTACGCAGGAAACATCGATAATTTGTGTATGCTTTTCTAAAAATTCAAACATGAATAAAAAAGCAACGTAAAATGGAACGGATTTCCCATGATTGGTTTCGATGACTTATCTACGCTACAAATGTCAAAATTACGAGTGGTCAAGTCAAGACCACTCGTTGCAAATCCTTCGCAAACTACCGATTCAAAAATGCGCCCGTTTTTATACGCTCGCGCAAACCCTTCGCAATGCGACAAGTGATTTCAAAAATACGTCTCCTGGACCGCTTTGGAAAGTTTTATTTTTTATTTGAAAGGCTATATAGGTACTTGTCAGGTGGACCCATAGAAATTTTATCGAAATCGGTTTTGTAGTTTTGGGGTTCGACAAAAGAAAAGAAATCTGAATTTGACAGTGGAATTTTACTTTTCCAAACGTTCATTCCCTATAAGTAATTGTAACATACCTCACATATTCTCACCATTAATTTTCAGCTGATTACCCACCCCTGGTATAAAACCTCCAAGCGCATTTCCCTCTTCATGAGTACCGACACAGAGATAAACACAGCGCCGATCATAGACCACATCAGGGGCCGTGGCGCCACTGCCTTCATTCCCCAGTATGCTGGAGGTCGCATGCGGATGCTGAAGATGGAGACGGGAGACGAGGAATGCATGCCACAGACCAGGCATGGCATACAGCAGCATTCCAAGGATATGCCAAGAGAAGACGCTATGGAAAGTGGTACTGTAATTTCTTAATTTCATCATCATCAGGTTTTTTTGTCTCCACTGCAGGAGCACGACCCTCTCTGTACTATACCAAAGCTACGCTTGGGCAGAGCAGCCTGAGAGAGGCTTTGGCCTCAAAGTCGCCTTCTACAACATAAACGGGAGGGCTTGGAGCATAGACATAGAGGAGGCTTGGAGTGCCCTATTCTATACTCTGCCGGATACCACACCGCAAACCGGAAACCGCATGGCAAGTTTCTTAATTTGAAACCCCATATAGAGAGTTTTAGTTTCTTATGTACTCTTCTTTTTAATCGATTTCCAAAAATTAGGAGGTTATCAATTCGTCGCGATCTTTCATTAATTTTTTACTAGCCAAAGCCCGCGACTTTGTTCGCGTGGATTTTCTGTCTCTGGAAAATGCTCATCAGGCTGAACTACTTTTACTAAGGCGTCATTTTTATATCTCTTGTAGTTTAGCTGGACCGTTATAGTTCTGCATCAGGTGTTCCATTTTCCGTAATCATGTATACCCCATATGTTGCCCAGGCTTAACAGCTATATAACAAAAAAACAAATAGTGTGACGAACCGATAGCCGTTAGTGGGCAAAATATTCTTGAATGGCGCCCACATATTGGCAAGCGAATCGTACTACAAGGTGTTCAGGAGACCTGATCAAGGTCTGGAAAACGCTGGATGCAGGCCGCTTTAAATCGGTCATTTTAGAAATTCTTGGAGAGGTCTATTAAGATGTTCTAAGAAATTCAGGTTGCGTGTATTTCCAACTATTGCTTGATACATTTTATGCTTGATTTTAGGAGGCCTTGACCTGATCATTGCCCCAGGGGTGGCATTCACACGTGCTGGAGATCGGCTGGGCCACGGTGGAGGGTATTATGACAAATACATCGTCAATGCTCGGTCTAATCCTGACACTGCACCCAAGGTAATTTTCTATATAGTCAAGTTATTTCAGCAAACTATACTCCAGTAGTAAGTATTAATAAGTCAATGATACAGCAATGAATGTATGATACTTATATTATTAAATATTTACCTCATATATGCTCTAGGTAGGTAATTGATAAATCCATAGACCTAGAAATATTTCTTACACTAAGTTTAGTTTATTTAGTGTAAAAAAACAACTAGTTAGGTAACAAGAACTTCCATAACTTCACAGAAAAACTTCCATAAGTTGTACCTAGTAGAAGTTAATACCATTCAACAAGTAGTATATAAGTAAAGAAAGTTACTTACATACATCCAAATCCTGGATTTCGGGACTGTTCACCCTTCACTGGCACCTAAATAAAAACGGAACCCTAATTTATATGTTTTAATTGTTTAGGTGGTGGCCATAGCATTTGATTGCCAAGTAGTGGACTCGTTGCCGATGGACGAACACGACCAGAAAGTCGACGCAGTGATATTCCCTGAGTAAAAAAGGGCCTTTTCATCCTCTCATCTCAGCCAAACATGCAATAAAATTATTTATCTAGTTAAGTATGTATAATTATAACATTATTAAACCATATTTTTTGAGTTTATCAAATATGTTTTGATTTTCACTAACTTTGGGTCCTGATAACAATAAATATTTTTTAATGTTCTTTTGTTTATTTTATATTTCGAACTCGACTTTAAATGAAGAAGGTTCGTCTGGGTAAGTACCTACATTTTTTTGTAGGTACCAACCTAAGACACAGCATTATAACCAGTATTAAGCCGGGTCTCCTGCACCTAAATTTCCGAAACATTACACAAAAACATGCAAACAAAGGGGCGTGGCTATACACCAGTGGTTCCCAAACTTATTTTGTCTACTGCCCACTTTGAGAATAAATATTTTTTTAGCGCCCCCATTTTTTCACCTATTTAAAAACCAGCCAACTGATACAGGAATGCACAATTCGGGTTATTTAACAAAAACTTGTTAAAACATGATAGATATCTACGAGTACTAATAACTATTAAAATGCGAAAGTGTGTCTGTTGCCTTTTTATTTGTTTGTTTGTGTCTACTTTCATTACGAAACGGAGCGACCGATTAACATGATTTTTATTTTTTCTATATTCAATAAAATAGGACAGATATAATATGGACTACGCGGAGAGAAATATAGAACCAAGTTTGAGCAATCTTTTAATTTATATTAGTTGATGTTCACAAGTTGTTGTTGAGAGTCGAGAGCTCTTGCAGTCGTTGTTTAAGAGGCCTCCTAGCAAAAAAAAAACATTTTCATGGGTCTCTTACCGCCCCCCTTGAGACCTGCAGCGCCCACAAGGGGGTGTTATCGCCCACTTTGGGAACCACTGCTATACACAATTGTCTATGGCATACACATGTTTCTGCTTTCCAAAGCAGATGGAAAACATGCGCTGCGCGGGGCGAGAGGGGAAGGGTTTCTTTTTTAATTATTTTATGGTTTTGGGTACGAGTCCTTTGGAGCCTATCTCTATTATCTGCAATTGGTAAAACGCAGAACACATCTTCTAGTTCTTCGTCTGGCAAAAATGATGATAACAGTAATCAGAAATAAATATTATTAGGTATCTTAAGTGTCATTTTTAAAACACGGAGTCACCTAAACGAATGGTTTTTCCATACAAAAAACCGTTCGTTTAGTGACTCCGCGTTTGAAAAGTAGCATCTCATGATGAAGTCAACCATAAAGAAATGTTTCATTCAAAACAGAAATTATTTGCAGGAGACGGTTTGTGTATGAAAAATAATATTTTTGTTTTGTTTTTGTTTCATGTTTTTTGTGTAATGTTTCGAGAATTCTGGCGCAGGAGACCCGCCTTTACATACAGAACGGAAACTTGCTCGCACTGTCCCCCGCTATCTGGCGTCCCCCTCCCACGCTTTTCGGCCTTTTTGGCCCTGTAAAATAGGGTTGTTTGTTGCTAGTCGCACGCTTGCCCGGTGGAGTAGGAAATGCCGTCTGAGGAACATTTATCATTGTTTATACACGGCAACCAAGAACAAAAATTTTATAGATTTCCGAGTGATGAAAGCAGGTAAGCAAAGCAAAGCAACAAATTCTGTGGTGGCCACCCTGATTGTTTAACTCACACACTTGACGAGTGCATATATAAATGTTTCGTTCGTAGTAGTACTAGTTATAATTTTTTCTCCGTTTCTATGAAGTGCCATACCTAAGATAGATAAATAAAAATTCAAGCCCAAGAATTTTTATACTTTGGAACGAAAAGTCAATAATCCAAATAGAAATTAGAAAACTTGGCAGATGCCTTGGCAGCAGTAGATCATTGAGTAAACTTTCTCGAAAAAAAAAACTGTCACATAACTGTCAATGTCAAAGTCTAAACTGTATTGAAACTCATGCCGGCTTCTGCTTTTGAATTCTATGATCACAGATTAGACAGTCTATGATTGAAATATTAAATTCTCGGATTGATCATTGAATTGATTTGAATTAAATTCTTCTCTTGCTTTACATAACTACAAGTACATTTTTGAATTTCAAATTTGAATTTTGAATTATCTTTGCTTCTGTTGGTGTTTTGTTTGTACACACACATTCATTGTTGATCAGTGTTTTTTTTTCTGTTTGTTTCTTGAGCGTGCTTCTACCACTTCTGATATATAAATTGATAACATCAAAAATATAACATTGATTAGAACACCAGTGACTTCCTCGAGACATACGGAGTTTATTGTTATCGAAATGCCTCCTAACACCGCCGTTTGTCGGATTTGCCTGGCAATGGACGTACGTTTACATACAATTTCGGGCACTCCTTTACAGCGCGTGTATGAAAACCTTACTAAGGCTCCGGTAAGTTATTGAACATGATGTGTAATGTACCTACAGTTTTTATTGTTAGCCCATCGTGTTGCACTTTTGGGCAGAGGCCTCCTTAGTGAGGAGGCCTCAGTCTCAGACTTCAGGACCCATTCCATAGTTTCTTTTGCCTCTCAGTGAAGTTTACAAAAATTCCACTTATCAGATTGGTACTACGGTACCTCCCCTGTCTCCCATTTCAAAAGAACCATATTGGGGTGACTTGTTTTAAAAATTTTACTAACTTATGGTATTTATTATACCATGTACCAACTTATCTAAATACTTACTAAACTTATTATACCATGTACATGAATCATTGGTTCTGAGGGAGGGAAGGGTCACTTTTCTCCAAGGCTGGACTATCCATATGCCATTGCTATTACTATACATGTGCATCATTGTGGGTGCATGTTAGTCTGCTATTTGTTCTTGTATTTCCTTTGAGAATCACGGGTCTTTTCACCCCGGTCCTTTGAGAGGCTTGTGTGGGGATACAGATCCAACACGTAGAGGCCCTTTAAAGAAGTTGATGTCAGGTAGCGCTACCGCCAAAACCTTGTATTGTATTTATTGTTACTAACACCCTAGCATTTTAAGATCAATTGGTACTAACCCTTTTTATGGATATTGCTGTCCCAAATAAACAGTTTATTATTATTGTTTACATTTCAGCTGCACACTGCTGACAAGAGGCCGGTAGCAGCGTGTTACATTTGCTATGGCTTGCTCTGCAAATGCCGCAAGCTAATGCTGACTGCTGCCAAGGCAGAAAATGTACTTACAACTATATTTAACGAATGTGATAAGGTATGTTTAGGTAAAATTTGGCATAAATATTTTGATTTCTATGCAGCATGATTATTGAACATATGAATGTTGGCAAGCAATTTCCTTTTAAGATTGCAAATAACCACTTAATAAAATAAAAAAATCTAGTGCAAGTGCAAGTCGCACGGAGTGTTCCATACCATTATCTAGTACCTGGGTGACTGAGCTTTGCTCGGTCGGTTACATCTCAAACATTAACTATTTTTTTTTAAACTTGTCTAAAAACAGTACAAAATAAAAAATGATATATAAACTTGAACATAAAAAAGAAACAAAAGTAAGTCACCGAGTGGGATTCGAACCCGTAACACTCTTTCTACCGGTCAGCATCCTTAACCACTGAGCTAAGCCGATGGCGGCCGGCGCGCCGAAATTAGCGACCATATTCTGCGTGGAAAGAAAAACGCATGAAAACTCGAAAACACGCGTTTTCCCAAACATAAAACTAATCTAGATCGATAGTTTACCCCCGAAAACCCACATATACAAATTTTCATCGAAATGGTTAGAGCCGTTTTCGAGATCACAGAAATTTATAAATAAATATATATACATACAAGAATTGCTCGTTTAAAGGTATAAGATAAGATAATAATCACATTTGTTGTAGTGAGCTCCCTTACTACAAATGAAACTCTGAAATATTAATTTATTTGTTACTAATACTAAATATTTGTTGTTATAGTGACAACAGAAATACATCATCTGTGAAAATTTTAACTTCTAGCTATCACGGTTCATGAGATACTGTCTGGTGTGGTGACAGACAGACAGTGGAGTCTTAGTAAAAGGGTCCCGTTTTTATCCTTTGGGTACGAAAACCTGAAAAATAATGAAGAATAAAAATATTTTCGATAAAAGATCTATTATTTTCAAACAACTTTCAAAAAGGAGAAGGTTATCGATTTGTTGCGATCCCTTTTCGTTTGAAAGGTATACTTGTCAGGTGGTCCCATAAAATTTTTATCCAAATCGATTGTGTAGTTCGGGGATAAGTCAGTTTTTAGTTTTGAAAGATTAACCACACTTACTTTTTCGTAGATTACAGTAAGGTCAATATCCCTGGTAGACCGCAAGGCTAACGGTCTGTGTGCACCACTGATCATCTCTGGAGCTGAGTACTTTGACAATATTCCAGTACCCATCAAGGTTGAGGATGTGACCAAGACTGAACCAGATGTAGAAGATGGTGATATTGAAGTGAAACATGAGTTTTTAGATGGTAAGAGAGTTTAATGTGTATGGAAGACGTTTTGTGCGAGCAAAATATAAACTACTCTTATATCAGCCCTAGGACATGGGCATTGCTGGACATAGGCAGGGACAGTTATTTCTAAAGTGAGCAATCGGAAGTGACTTGCATCCTGCAACCTTATTCTGGTCGCCACCTCCACACTAATAGTCATTGTCATCATTTCAGCTGCATAACGTCCACTGTTGGACATAGGCCTCTCCCAAGGACTTCCAAAATGACTGATCTAGAGCTGCCCGCATTCAGCGCTTTCCCGTGAACTTAGTCAGGTCGACTGACCTTGTAGGTGGGTGTCCTACACTTCGCTTACCTCACCAGCGCGGTGGTTGTCATTCGAGAATCTTTACCCCAACGGCCATCGATCCTTCGTGCTAAGTGTCCCGCCCAATGCCACTTCAATGACAATTATATTATTTACAATAGGCCATGTGCCGGCAAAGAAGAATAGGCTACTCCAAGTCCTCCCGTGCATGTCGTAAAAGACGACTTTGGAAATACAAGCTAAACAAAGTATATAAACATCAGTCAGACTTCTCCAACCCGTCTGGCCAGCGGAGAGAGTGTAGGCCAAGTCCTCTGGCTGCTCTGGCCGAGTATGTCTCTGGTAGAACAGAGAGGGTTGTGCTCCTGCAGTGGAAACAAAAAGACCTGATGATGATCAAATTGGCCGTAGTGCTTATAACCCAAGCCCTGAGGCTTTATCTATCACGTCAGGAATCAGAATGTACGTTCTGTCTGATAGGATGTTCTGCTAGGATAAACAAGTAAATAAAGAAAACATGCATTTACTTTAATTTAAGGTTACAACAGAGAAACTCTCAATATCAGTGAAAATGGTCATTCTGAAGAAGCTGATACTTCTGCACAGGATGTGATGCAAGTAGACGGAGAAATCCCTGTGACTTCCCAGCAAGGTACATTCATTAGTTTTTACCTTCCTCTGGACTCTGGACCCATATTAAGGATGGACCTTAAGAAATCTATTCATATAATCAAACAGTAAAAAAAAATGTGTCTGTAAAGTGAACATATTTAAAAAAATAAATATGGGCGATGCAGAAATAGTAATAAATAGGGTAAGATATGTCTGTCGGAAATACTGGACAGATTCGAATGAAACTTTTTGTTATGTAGCTGTTAAGTCTGGGCAACATAGAGGGTTTAATCAATTGTGGAAAATGGAAAACGTGATGCGGAAACATAATGGTCCAGCTAAAGTATAAGAAATATAAAAATGACGCCTTAGAAAAAGCTGTTCAGGCAAGTCCACGCGAACGAAGTCGCGGGCTCTGGCTAGTAGGATGATAAAGGCTATCCACATCCACTGTCCAGCCAAATTTGTTAGTAGCTGGATTTAATAGATAACCTGCATGTACTATTTAAGGAAAATATATTTGCAGATGTCATCTCCTCTCAAGAATCAGAATCCGATAAAGAATCTGACACCAACCAACAAGAAGGAAAATCAATAAAACAAAATAAGATCAAACTCCAGTGCAACGATTGTAATCGTAGGTTTCATTTTATCTAGTGTAATAAGAAATTAATTGATTCAAGCATCATTTACCAGCTCTTTGCTGTGTGGTTCCCGGCAGAGTAGAATAGGGTCATTCCAAGTCCTCCTGTAGATGTCGTAAAAGGCGACTTAGGAAATACAAGCTAAACAAAGCTTATAAACATCAATGAGACCTCTCCAACCCGTCTAGCCAGCGTGGAGAGTGTAGGAAAAGTCCTGTGGCTACTTTGGCCAAGTTTGGCTCTGGTAGTACAGAGAGGGTCGTGCTCCTGCAGTGGAGATAAAAAGACCTGATGATGATTACCAGCTCTCATGTAAAAACTCATACTCGCGAGAAATCCGAGAAATGTGAGAAACCTTATGACATTGACAGTTGTCGTAGTAGTTTCAAAGAAAAAGATAAGCTGTTCCATTACTGAACCACTGTACCCCTGGTGGTACGGTGGATATATATTTTAAAGTTACCATTTAGGTACGACCGAGTGTGTGACCCTTAATTTTAGACACATACAACGTTAAAACCATATTAGGGATGGAGCCAAAAAAAATTTTTTTTGTTGATTAAGTTGAGTAGTTATTAAAAAGTGTATTATTTGTATTTTTTCTGTCTCTGTTTAGCAAATAATGACGAAGATATAGCGCATTTAAATGTCACGTGACGACTGACCACACGATCAGCTACGATTTTAAACCATACGTTTTTTTTTTCACTTTCCTAACGTACCTTCATACTTAAAAGTAAAAGAATAAGTACGCTACTATTATTACAATCCATACATAGTAATTTTACATTGACCTAGTTTTATAAGCAATAGTATAAACCATAGGTGACGTAAATCACCCCCCACTCCATAACTTTGAAGCGCACTATCTTTGTGATTTTTTACTGCTTTGCTAAACGGAAAAATATGGGTCCTTTATTTTTGGATATTCTAGATGACGGACTTAATAAATTTATATGATTTTTACCCAGTCCACGTCCCTATTGTGCATTTATTATTGTACTTTTTAGTAAGGTTAAAAATAAAAATATCTTAAAATCTCGTATAGACCTTATTTAAAATGTTTTACAGATGATAACACGGAACAGAAACAAACTGAAGATACGTCAACAAATAAGAAACGACACAAGTTTCAAGAAGATTTAAGGGCGCCATCTGGTGAGAAACTTCATAAAAGTGACGTCTGTCAACGTACTTCCAGACATAATGGTCATTTAAACAGACATACAAAAGCAAGGAGCAGCAAGAAGTCATATGAATGCAATGTTTGTCAGAAACAGTTTAAATGTGACAAAAAACTTGAAAACCACTCAAAAATACACTCTGACGAGACTCCATACAAATGTGACGTATGTCAATGTAGCTTCAAACTAATGGGTAATTTAGTGAGACATTCTAAATCTATGCATTCTATTGACGTAAACGCATCGTTTGACTGTGACATTTGTGAACAAAAGTTTTCTCGAAAAGATTATTTGAAAAATCATTTGAGAAAACATACCGGTGAGAAACCATTTGAATGTGAGATATGTCAAGATCGATTTTCGGACCAGTCCAACTATAGGAGGCACTTTCGAAAGCATACTCATTTGAAGCCGTATGTGTGCAATATTTGTGAATGTAAGTTTTCTTACAAGCAACATTTACAAGTTCATCTAAGGAAGCATAGTGGTGAGAAACCTTACCAGTGCACTTATTGTCCGCTCAAGTTTAGCCATCAGTCGCATTTAAAGACTCACACTAGAACGCACACTGGTGAGAAACCATATGAATGTGATGTTTGTCAACGTCGGTTTGCCCGGCATACTCATTTATTAGGCCATAAGTGCATATGTAAATAGTACTAACGTGACATCATTATAAATATTAAATTAAAAAACTATTAAATAAAACCATTATAATTAATACCATGGAAAAGATGTTTAAGACTAAAATATTGATTAACATAGTATTCTTAGAAAAGATTGTCAAAGACTAATTAGCTTGTCAACTAAGAAATATAAAAGTGTTAAAAGTGACTTTAATCGAAAATATAGTCAATTTTAAGAAAGTAATTTGAATTAAAAAATTCTACGTGTCATCAGGATTTTTTTATATAATTTTAAACAAAACACCGGAAGTGACGACACACTGCAATCGAAGTTTAAATTTAGCGCTAAAAAAACAATGACATATGTCAACTGTCAATGTCTACTGTTTAAATTACCGTCGTTAAGTTGGTTGTTGTCAAGTTGTTGTGTTGGTAGATGACAGTGACAGTGACATATAATACAGTGGTATCATTTTTAAAACGTGGAGTCACTAAATCAACGGTTTTTGTATGGAAAAACCAGTCATTTAGGTGACATCGCGTTTCAAAAATGGCACTTCAGTACAGTGATGAAAGTGGAAATTGCCAACTTTACTCAAAAAATCTTCATCGTGACATCACTTCCTCAAATAACTAGCAAGGTCAACCTTGCTTGTAAATAAAGGTCAATAGGTTTTTTGCAAATATCTAAATAAGTAAGACCTTATTTTAAAATCTGATTTGAGAAAGCTTTTCCTAGAGGCTATTCCTCGAAACGGACTGCGAATCAGATCTTTTTGAAAATTACTTGACAAGCCAATTTGAACACAAATACTAGTGAGAAACCATATGAATGTGAATATTGAAAATAATATATTTTGTTATTAAAGACAATATTATCATGGTAGTCTATGCCTGACATTAGATTGATAAGGGTTAAAAATGATGTAAGATTGATGATGAAACATTCTTCTAAAATATAATTAATTATTACACTTGGGAAAAAAGAAAAACTAAAGAATACTGGAAATAAGTATATTTTTAATTATCACGAAAAATTACGCACTTGGTGCTTTTTTTATAAAATAATACAAATTCGTACAGAGTGATTTCAAAAATACTTAAGTACTTATAAAATAAAATATATAACATACAATACATTTTTGCTACACAAAAATATTCTTATATTTTTGTTAACATTCTGTACAAAATACATGATAAATCACAATAACATCTTTAATTTACTAAATACATCACAAAACAATACTTTAATTGTTATAATAAGTCATAATGTTTTTTTTTAATAATGAAGAAGTTACTATGTGCTTGATTTGTAATAGGTAATTAGAGTTAACCAGATATTTTGCAACTTATTGTTATAAATAAAGAAGGTATTTTTATAAAATTCTTTCACAACTTAAATTAGTTCAATCCGTCAATATAATACTTATTTAAAATTAAACAGACATTTTTATATAAGACCGGCCGCATATTATAAGATATTTTTTGTTAGAATATGTCTGACCCCAGCACTCGGCACCATTTTTTAACCGCGGAGTCACTAAAAGACCGGTATAATGTATAGAAAAACATTCATTTCGGTGACTCTGCGTTTTAAAAATGCCACTTCTGTTCAGGGTTTGTTCGAGACCGCGCATACTGTCAAAATTCGGACGCGTCTCATAGTATGCGGGGTCTAGAGAGTGTTACGGGCGACAGGAAAAATATTGTAGCTGGCCTAATAGACCTTTCAAATAAATAATACAGATACAATAACTTAAGGGTCCCCGACCCTAGACCAAAATACAACTTTCCATACAAACGTAGTCTACGTTTTATTTCAAAACGACATGTCCGATTTGGGCAAAATTTTGTAATTTCAAAGATATTGCAATTATCTAGGTTTATAACTAGTTTCCGACGGTAAAAATATGAACTTGAAATAGAATATAGTGTTTTATATCATTTTTGACCATTAGTATGGGAAACTTCTTAATCGTTATATTTTCTTTCCAGTTCATAATTTTAGTATAGGAAACCAGTTATAACCCTAGATAATTGCAATTTCTTTACAATTACCATTTTTTACCGGAATCTGACATGTGGTTTCAAAATTAAACGTAGACTACGTTTGTATGGAGAAGTCTAGGGTCGGGGGACTCTTAACGTACACGGTACACTTGTTCGCGCCTATTTTTCACACAATTTTACCGTTCGTGTCACAACTTTAGAAAATAGGTATGTACGCGTAAAGAAATTTGATTTATAACATCTCCTTAGGCCTTATTTTTGGAACGCGGAGTCACCAAGTCGTACGTTGTGTGACTCACGCGCTTTCTAAAATAGGGCCACAAGAGTTAAGGAGTATGAGTTCAGCTTATAACGGAGATATAAGTATCATTTTACCCTAGGGCGGGAGTTTTGTAGACAAATTTACGCAAAACCAAAATTACACTTTTTTGTAATATGGCACCAGACAATACTAGGCACTAAATATATGTGTAGTATTTTTTGAACGCTAGAAATGAAAGTTCTTACCACCCAAAAATAAAATACTATCCAGAGCTGTTGAGTGCCGAAACTATGTCCATTTATGAACAGTTTCTAGCCAGTTGCATACAAGTGTTGTTCATTTTCGTGTGTATAAGTGGCCAACACTGGTGATTTTTCAAGCTGCCTTAAGGCATCTGACTTAGCTTGCCGACTGCCGGGACCAACGGCTTATACGTGCCTTCCAATGCAGACCGAGATTCGGAGGAGATTGAGTTTTTTTATGCCACTTTTGGTCATAGACCCAGGTTTCACTTTACTTGCAAAAGCGCCCTCAGGCCTAGCTATCAAGCTCCTCACAATAAATAATTATGTATGGTTGATGTAGTTTGGACCACACAAATCATCTATTGCTGTAATTATATGACACCAGGTGAAGTCAGGTCTAATCGACTGTTGTTATTGGACCATCAGTTGACAGGTTCTTTTGCTCCGTCAAATGTGGATTCATTTGACGGATACATAACAGTAGCTTATTGAACCTGACTTCACTGTACTGCCATCTGGTGTAATGTTCTTGAAAACTTATTATATGCAACTGGTAAGAAACTGGCATTGTGTAAATGGGCTTTAAATTCGTCACCCTAGAATATAAAAAAAGCTACTGGTTACTTTGAGTCAAAAACTTATATATTTTTTTAAATATTAATACTTACATATTAGGTTTTTTTTCGTGTTAAATAGAATACCCTGTCCCCGAATGTCGCATGAAAAAATGACATCCTTTTAATTATTTTGCCTAATAATCCATTTGTCATACAAAACACCCATCTAATATTAGTGCTGCCGTTCGATAGTCCACTATGGATAGACTATCGATAGTGAAAACTATCGACACTAATATCGATAGTATCCATTCTTTTGATTGGCCTATCGTTTGTTTGGCAGTTTTCGGTTAAAACGATCAATCGTAAGGCTATAGATTGTTCGAAAACATTATCTAATGTATAAAAGTTCGAAGATTTTTAATATTTAACGCAATAGTAATATAATAATACTTATACAAAGTTTGATGCATTAAATAATCCAGGCAGATTTTCTTTTATAACTAAATTAAGGGTGAAACTATTTTAAGGGTGAATTCAGTCCACGACACTGATCAAATTTCCCCGAGATAAGTTAATATGAAAAATAATATTGGGCCTTTCATACAACTTGACTAATCAAATTGTTTATATCATGGACTGAATTCACCCTTATTACAGTTTCAGAATATTTTGTTTCACGTTATATAACGTCGGAAATACAGGGAGACCAAGAAATTCATGGATGACGTAAAAGAAAAGGCAAAAGTCGTTTCGTACAGGAAAGTCAAGTATTTAGCCGAAAATAGGAAGACATGAAAAATACGCTACTGATAAGAACTTAGTTCTTAAATTTATTATATATTATAACATCGTGCAAGTTTTAAATTTTTCGTTGCTAATTCAACTGCCACTAAAAAACAAAGTTCGAATTGGTTTAAAATAGCAGACATCAACGTATAAAAGATGGGACGCTACTTGGCACTATGTTTAGTACCTGCAGACCTCTGCCAAATTCTTTATTATCCATAACTACATGAATTCATAAAAAAATATGTGAGTGAGTTGCATCCCACTATCAAAGTTATCATAATGCTAAATACTAATTTATCTTACGTAACTATTAATTAAATAAATTATAATTTACAAAAGTTTTAGTCTTACAATATTCTACGCTTATTTTGATATTACTTTACATCCATACTTATATATAAAGCTGAAGAGTTTGTTTGTTTGTTCATCGTCGTTTATCGAGGAAGGCTATAGGCTATATTGCATCACCGCGACTTCACTCGCGTAGTTAACGCGGGCGAAGCCGCGCGCTGCCTCTAGTTGTTTAATAATTTCAAAATTTCCTTTTGATGACCTCTGTAACCTAGTCATCATGCCACGCTGTCACACCGGAGGTCCCGGGTTCGATATCCAGTCAGGTCAAAATGGAAAGGAACGCGCTAATATGAAGAAAAATTAGGTTTACATTGTGTTTATTACATTTGTTCAATACAATGGCAACTAAATACAACGTGGAAGGGGCATACCCGTAATAAATAATGAATCCCCTTTCAGTTTCATCATCATCATTAATGTTTATGTATGTATATGTGTATGTATGTTATAAGTGTAGGTATATGTACCTATGTAGGTATATTTATTAGGTATCTATGTGTTGTTTTTATTTAAGTAATTTTAAATCTCTGTTTATCCTTATGGTTGACTGGGAAAGAACGCTTTTAGCGTTAAGTTCGCCAATTGTAAACAATTGTAAATTGTGGAACAATAAAGTTTTTATAAATAAATAAATCAAACCACGGGCTATACTAGATCACTACAGTGTAGGTATAATAAAAAGTAAAATAACCGTCAAAAAATACAACAAAAAATCGACATTCCCATACAAATTGCTGCCGCTGCATACTTTAGTATGGTAATGGTAAAATGACTTCTTTGTTCTTTTACTGTTATTTTAATTCCATTATGCTACAGTGATACGTCGATTGTGCAGTTACGAATCCTTAAATTCTTCGGCCATGTCACTCGCAAAGAAAACTCTATGGAGCGTTTGGTGATTCAGGGTCGAATTGAAGGCAAGCGCTCACGTGGTCGGTCTCCATCGAGGTGGTTGGATCTTATCAAGGCTGTAACACAGTGCCCGGCAACGGAATGCTCCAAAAAGGCCGCAGACAGAGATATGTGGAGAAAAATCGCAAGAGCAGCGGCTATGGACGAACAACCCAATCCATAATCACGACCACTCTGTCAAGAGTGTACGACTAAGAAGAAGAATGCTACAGTGATCTAATATAGCCCGTGGTTCGATTTATTACGGGTATGTACCTTCCACGTTGTAAAACATAAATTGGAATCAACTAAATATAATTCAAATTAACATAATGATTTTATTTTAAACAATTTATACAACCCTTATGTAAATTTTCGATAGTGGAATTCAAATCGTAAATATTTATTTACTTACAAACTAATACTTAATAAGATTATGTAAGTATGCCCCACAAAATTATAATTTAGTAATACATATCTGTAGGGTTTTATTATCTATTTGCCACATTACAAGCTTATTTGCCAGGTAATTTAAAAAAATACTTGAGAGGTGTCAAGGGACACCCGGATGGAACGAAGTTCCTTTCGATTAATTAGGAGAGAGCGACAGACAGAGAAACACGCGCACGCCGCACGGCTCACAACTATAGCAAAAAGTGTCGTTACAACTTTTGGTCTTAATTTTTTCCGTCTTGTCGCAACGCGCGACAAGGAACTTCGTTCCAAAAACTCACCAATTAGATCGGTGGCTAAACTACATATTCCAATTCCAACTGATGTTAACTGGAATTAGTAAACTAAAAAACCCCGACTTTCAAACGTTAACCCCCAATACGAGTAATTTTTAAACGGCTGAACTGATTTTTATCAAAATCGGTCCAGTTGTTCGAGAGCTACGATGCCAGACAGACTTTTGCGTCACCCTTGTTTTTCTGTCTGGGGTTAAAAAGTACTTACTCGAAACAAATTTTTAACTAGCAAGAATTCGATGCTGAGGTTATCCTTAATTACCTTTCGTATATGCCAGGGACTGTAATACCGGTAAATTTTTGATACCGGTATCAGATTATCGATATACATATCGATAATCATACCGATATATTTTTGATACTGGTATCAGATTATCGATATAATATCGATAATTATACCGGTATATTTTTTATACCAGTATCGGAATATCGATATAAATATCGATAATCATACCGGTATATTTTTGATATCGGTATTATATTATCGATATAAAATCGATATAAATATCGATAATCTGGGAGCGAGTTATCGATATTGGTATCGATATCTATTTAGATACTTAAATATCTATACTTGAAATTTAATGTATCGATATGGTACTGATACAAAAATATCAGTATATTACCAGTATTTCATCACTTTCCGCGTCCGGCACGTCCCGAACTCCGCACTTTGCTGATTTGCATTTCAGTGACTTTTATTCGAAGCCGTTATATGTCATTTATGTTCAGACAGGTTATCACGCTGCACGCACTTCTTTTTGGACATCCTTGGGAGACGCATATGTCCATCAGTGGACTTTATGCGGCTTAAATGATGATGATGATCACGCAGACAGTTTTATTTCTCTCGTTTTCGTTTTTTTTTTCGAAATTTTATTTTCTAAACATTATTACGTGACATGGTTTTGTTTAATTTTCCAACCAGATAAAAATAAGTGCGCATTCGACGCGATTTATATATATAACGCAACATAGTTCGTAGGTGAAAATCAAAAACTAGGAATCAACTTGTCGCGATAGGACCTGTGTGTGCTGAATTTTACTCGCGTTAGAATGAGATAGCCGTATTATGCAATACTACTGCTTTTTCACCGTTGTGCCGCGGGGCCTGCGGGTGATAAATTGTTTGCATAGTGAACTGTCGTGACCTTGACGCGTATAGCGCATGCTAATGTTTACAATATTATTTAGTATCGGAAATGTGAATCTCGCAGACTTCAGTGACTTAGTTTCCTTAATAGTTTGTGATAGATAGATGTAGATAATGCACACATTGACACACATACATAGTGGCGAACCACATTATCCTCCTTTTGGCTTCCCCGTAGTCGGGTAAAAATTGTTTGTATAGATGATGTTCTCCTACATTTTGCATTAGTAGTATCTTAATCACTACCTATACAATGTCCTTTTTTTAAGTAGGTACTAATATTTTAAGGGGTCATTTAGTACATCATTTCGAACTACTTTTCCCAATAAATGTATTTCGAAATACGTTTAACTTGAACCGTAAAAGAAAGAAAATTTCATAGTAACGATATTACATATCCACTTCGGTTTACGGAACCTAATGATTTTTTAGTATTTCGATATGTTGCAAAAAGTTGTTCAAAACGATAGACTAAATCATCCCATAAAATATTTGTAAAAAAGGAAAAAGACAATATGCATGAAAAAAATATGTGTTATCTAACCAGTTTATTCATAAATATTCTAAAGTACTAACAGTGAAAACAGAACAAAAAATGGTTAAAAAATGAACGAGATATAGCGATTTTACGAAAATATGTCTATCTCACTCGCAAAAATGTTATTTTCTATTCTATGGCAAATGTATAGATGATGTGGACTTTGACGAACATATCGGACTTCTCGTCCTAATTGAAACTTTAAAGTATCACAAGTTCGTCGCTGATTATAATATTTTATAAACTCTTTTATATTTGCTTACTGTGGTTTTTAAGGATTTTATCAAGCAAATAAAAAAATATTCTCTATTGTATACACGATGAGGAATAGATACTGGAGTTCGGCTGATGTTAAACCGTACGCTCAAAATAAATAAATGCTCATACACTGTGGCTCAACTCGTACAGCGTTGGCTCGTAACAGATTCTGGTCATACGCTAACCGGACAAGTGCGAGACAGACTCACGCACAAAGGATTCCGCACCTAAATATTTATTTTATTACTTATTGTTATAGCGGCAACAAAAATACGTCTTATCGTAAAAATTACAACTGTCTAGCTATCACGGTTCATAATAAAGACTGGTGACAGACAGACGGACAGATGGATAGACAGACTGACGAACAGACAGACGGAAGGACAGACAGGCGGACGGACAGACAGACAGACGGAAAGAGAGACGGACGACAGACAGACAAACGGACAGCGGACTCTTAGTAATAGGGTTTTTACCATGGGTACGGATTCCAAAAAATTGACGATTACTTTTTCGTGAAAATATTGTAAGTTTTCATAAATAACTTTAGGTAGGTAGGTAACGTTGGTAACGCTCGAGGGCAGCGGCGTTTAGAGTGCCATATTGCATGTAACTACCCTTTTTAGTTCCGAGTTTCCGACCATTAAAAGTCTAGGTGTGCATATCCCCAGCGGAAAAGTGTCAAATATTAAATGTTGACTATACTAGGTCTTTAGTGTAAAGCTGCCTTCAAATGTTTATCGATAAATGAAATTTGTGTATTCAGTAATTTTTGGGAAATTCGTCAAAAACATATTTAGCCAGGGAAACGTTTCTTTGGCGGAATTTTGTAAGGAATCCAGAATTCAAGTAGTAGAGTAATTAATGTATCATAAGAGACAAATGTTTATGTACAAATGTTAGGTCTTTTGCTGGATATCACAAACGGCTTGGAATACAGTTTGTTTTTTTTTACACACATTGCTATTCATTTATTTTTAACGTTTGCAAATACAGAATCAAAAAAAAATACAACCGCTTACGAATAATAAATATAAGCACACCATGGCGACACTTGAATTTCCACATTGTCAAAAAATAAAGGTACATTTTTTCGATTTCCTAAGAGGGGGGGGGGAGGGGGGGCGACGCACGCCGTTAAAAGAACGAAGTACAAAACCTCTAAAAGTATAATACATAATACTTCAAATACCCTCATGATATAAAACTTGCCAATGTCTGATGTTAGCGGATGCGGATCGGAAGGGGTACATTGCAGTGGAGTGAGGAGGATTATGAAGCCGAAGATTTTCTGAACTGCGTTCATGAGCATTACTAAGGAAAACGAAGCGCTCCTTAAGATACTTGGGATAAGAGGAACTTAAGAGGATGGAGTAAAGAAGAAATAGAATATGCCAGTCTTGGCGAAGTTGAATAGGAAGCTTTGAGTAGCGTGAAAAATTTAGCTCAAACTTCGTTAATTGCTTCTGCGCAATATATAGGTAACAAAAATCAGCATAATCCAAAATGGGGAGCATTAAACTATGTGAGAGCGCAATTTTGGTATCCATCGGCAGAAAGTTACGCAGTCTTCGTAGGGACGCAGAAAAAACAATAATACAAATATCGCTCATAGGCTGCTTTATAATATATTATGAAACATTATAAGTGTTCTTTGCATCGACGTTATGTGTTTCTGAAGTAAGTGTTTAAGCTAGATTTTCTTAATCCGCTAGATTCCAACAAGTTACTTTTTTCTTTACGTCAAACCAAATACTTTATATGCAACTAGCTGAAGCCCACAGCCTTGTCCACGTGGTTAAATTTTTGACAATCCCATGAGAATTGTACATTTTCCCGCTGTTCAGCTGTTTTGAGTTGAGGTTCATACAAACTTTTATCCCCTATTTTAAATATGGTAATACAGTAAACTTGTGTTTTGAACCGTGAGCTCATGTCATTTTTTACATTTATAACTTCAAAGTTGACCAAGTTGAATAAAAATTTTTAACCCTTATTGAAACCCCTTTGGGGATGAATTTCCAAATATCTCTTCTTAGTACACACTTACGTTACCTAAGGAACGTTTGTGCAAAATTTCATGTCTCTAGACCCAGCTGTTTTAGCTGTGCGTTGATCGATCAGTCGAGTACTTGACGAGTACTTTGTGTCTAGATGGGTCTGATGATGGAGCTGGAAGGTAGCCATAGGAACTCCGTAATAAAACGACATAACTGTATCAAGTTTGGGCTCGTATGATGCGACTTGATGAGTACTTTGGTCCTAGATGATATCCATATGCTAAACTATTTTTAAGATTAGGGAAAAAATTACGTTCTTTGTTATGAATGTGAATTGTGTTTGATTAGATGGATGACCCAATGCCAAGGTGAGCACATGCTGAGGGCTGAATGGTATTAGGGTGTATAAACATGTCATAACGCTAATGTTGCGCCTTAGGATACCAGGGCAAATCCTGTTCTACTAAAGCACTTATCCCTCTACAATGGACTTCCGAGGAGAAGAACCGTTTATATGTCCTATATTCGTGGGAACAACATGATTAAAAAAAGAAAGTACTAAACAAAAAAAAAGGTTGGTTAGAGAAGAAGAAATTAAAGCGACAGGAGAAATCTCGCGGATTGCCCCTCACCTCATCTCGCTCGAGTTTGGTAAAACCTCGCCTTAACCAGTAATTGCATAACTAATTTGAAAATGATTTTACAAATATAAATTACACTAGCTGTAACCCGACGTCGTCCGCGTAGAAGTCTAAAATGGTTGTAATAGGATTTAGAATTTTTCTTTTGTCATCAATTTTGTTCTAACATATGAATTATTAAGTTAGAATGTTTGAATATAGTGTAGGGATTTAAGGGGATAATCAAAGATTTTCCTTTCCCTTTCTCGACGACTTGACTTGCCTGCATGGCCTAGGCAGTAGGTCATCCCATTTCATCTCTCTAGGGGTTGAATTTTGTAAATCCTAACCTACTCATTTACCGTCAGAGAACTCCTGCAAAGTTTCGAATAAAATGGTCTAACTAATCTTGTTTTTCCATAAAAACTTTGGACCCCGTTTCACCCCTTTAAGGAATGAGTTATAAAAAATACCTTTCTCAGTGCACCTTTAGACCTCATAAGGAACCTATGTGCCTAATTTAGAGTCTTTAGACCAGTGGTTTGGGTTGTGCGTTGATATGTCAGTCAGTCACCAATCAGTCAGTTTCTTTTTTCCAGTTCCCCATCCCGTTCCCATTTCCGTTCCCATTTCCGTTCCCATTTCCGTTCCCATTTAAGTTCCCATCATTTGCTAGAGAATAAGAAAGCGCAACGGGAGGCTTTAGCATGGCCTAGGTAGGAGGTATGTTGTTTTTTAACTGAGTTACGTCGAATATCTCCCGGCTTCATCATCAGAACAGTCATTGACTTTATAATATTGTATTGTCATCCAATTTACACAAGTATGCAAAATTTCAGCTAAATCGGTTGAGGATAACTGGTTGAAAATTGAGTTGCAAGATTTGACCTAAACCAATATTCATACATACAAACATACAAGATACATTACAAGTTAAATAATATATAATAAAAAGCTTGTAAAAACAATAGGTACTCGCCGCCACGCAGCTTCGCTGAGTTGACAACTGACGCGCCAATCGCCATGTACCATGTACTTACTTACTTACGTACAGAGCGGCAACAACGCGACGCGAGCGACTGCTACCTGGGTACCGATCTCGCAACGCCGCCGCATTATTTGTATCAGTATGAAGTATCGATAAAAGTACCGATTTTTATACCAGTATCTAAGATATCGATACAAATACCAGTATATTTTTATGATTTCGATAGGATTATTATTTTACCGATATTTTTAAGAAAATATCAGTAAAACTGAAATACCGATATGCAGTCCTTTTGAATCAGTATGAAGGATCGATAAAAATACCGATTTTTTTATACCAGTATCTAAGATATCGATACAAATACCAGTATATTTTTATGATTTCGATAGGATTATTATTTTACCGATATTTTTAAGAAAATATCGGTAAAATTAAAATACCGATATACAGTCCCTGGTATATGCACTAAAATATCCACTTCATAAGTAAGTATCTATTAAACTTACGTTACGCGGGCGGGGCGCACGCGGCGGGTTCAGTCTATCTCTGTCACAAACGCTACGTGCGACAGAGACAGGTGACCCGCGACAGATTCTGCTGTCTCTTTCGCATTTAGAGTTTGTGACAGAGACAGACCGAACCCGCTGCGTGCGCCCGCGTAACGAAGGCCCTAAAACAGTAAGTGATAGTTAAGCCTCTATTCTATATTTCCTATCTTACAAACATACTTTATTTACGCTTTCTTGTAAACGGATCTAAATATCAATGAAATTTAATAAGTAGATAAACAGCATAAATATATTTATTTACTATTTTTGATATTTGAATGGCTCAATCAATCATCCGACAACAGATCCGACTACCGGCCAATGGCTGCAGAGCGACCAGAATTAAATATAGAAATCAAATATATGTCGCGAATGCGTTCGTGAATCAATTGATGAACAAAGTTATTATTATGAATTATATATTACCTATTCATACATTTATATAAGAGGTGCTTGTATTTATGTACCTATAATAGACATAGAATTTTTTTTACTACGTAAGGTACCTATGATTTTAAAGAGGCCAGACCTTCTATTGAATTGGAGCAGAATATGACTTGCATTGCATGGTCTAAACCATGTTTAAACAAAACGTAAAATGTAGAAATAACTTATTTCTTCAATTGAATTACACGCTTGCAAGAAACTTTCACTGATTTTAAGTCAATACAAGAAAATATACGATAAGAGTACAGAATTTTGTGCTGCAGCTTGCACGTAGCTTTACAGGGGGGTAACTCTAAAAGCGGAACGCATGACTGACGTCACTGCGTAGTCGCGACACTGCGTAGTCGCGTCACTGCGTAGTCGCGTCACTGCGTAGTCGCGTCACTGTGTCAAGGAACATTGAGCACTAATAGCATATGGTGAAAAAGTCTAATTTGGTTTGACATCGAAATGGGACGTCAGTGTCGTAAGCTAAGCGTGTTATTTTATGCAGTAACCCCCAGTTACTGAAATACAAAGTCGAAACCTAGAGGTTAATCCTGACACGAATAAATGTAGGTAAACAGTATTTAGCAAATGTTTGACCTTGCCAAAGAATGCTGCTAAACCCGTTCTGAGCGCAACTGTTCCATTCCGAGATTCTTTTAAGTTCGTTGCGGCAACCCCCTGAAAAGTGGGAAATAAACTAGTATTACAAAAGAATAAGGTTAAACGTATGC
This sequence comes from Acrobasis consociella, assembly GCA_963555685.1. NCBI lineage: Eukaryota > Metazoa > Arthropoda > Insecta > Lepidoptera > Pyralidae > Acrobasis > Acrobasis consociella. The sequence continues at coordinate 4,428,071 of OY743122.1, read as the reverse complement.
AACGTTAACATCATATACATATAATACTGAATATCTTTTATCTTCTGAACAGCCTATATTAGTCCAGAGCTTGACTTAAGTACCAACGTGGCGTAATGGTCACCATGCCGCCCAGAGGTTCCAGGTCCGATTCCCGGTCAGGGCAAGTTGGAAAATGGCTTTTTACAAATTGTCCTGGGTTTTGGATGTTTATCTAATATGTATTTGTTATAAAATATTGTTGAGTTAGTATCCCATAACACAAGTCTCAAACTTACTTTGGGGCTAGCTCAATCAGTGTAATTTGTCCCTATATAATTATTTATTTATTTATGTACATAATACCTACTTATATTAATTCTGTGCTAAAGGCCTTTCCTCTCAATAAAAATAAGATTCCCATCACCACACTGGACAGACGGGTTTACGGTCGCTAGATGGTATTAAGTCTGCACAAACGACGCTACTGCTCGTTCTAGGACACTCGTGGAAGAGGAAAAAATGGTGGAAAAAAGCGTCCACCGCTGGCCGGCAGACTGAGGCTAAAATTGCCAAGATGGCCTTGCAAGGTCGTCTTCTGTTTGTCTAGCTATATGATGGAAAGAAACAAACTATTAGGTCCTTAATATTATCCATCAACGAAGAGCCGCTCCAAACACCCTCTGCCCCTTTGACATGAGCAGTTCCTCCGCACCGACTGCCGCTAGCAGCAGAAGAATATGATGGCTAAAACGGCCTTGCAGCATCGTCTTCTGCGTTCTCCTGCTATATAATGGAAAAAGAGACTAATAGGTAGTTATTATTACCCATCAACGAAGAACCGCACCAAACACCTTTTAGACGTGAGCAGTTCCATCGCGCTAACCGCTGCCAGCAGAGTGAGGCTAAGATGTCCAATATGGCTTTACATTTACAAGGTTGTCTTCTACGTTCTCCTGCTATATGATAGAAAGAAACAGACTATTATGTAGTTTATATTACCCATCAACGAAGAAAACTCCAAACACTTTTAGACATGAGCAGTTCCATCGCGCCAACCGCTGCCTGCAAAGTGAGGCTAAGATGTCCAATATGGCTTTACAGGGTCGTCTTCTACGTTTTCCTGCTATGTGATGGAAAAAACAGACTATTATGTAGTTAATATTACCCATCAACGAAGAACCGCTCCAAACACCCTCTGCCCCTTTGACATGAGCAGTTCCACCGCACCGACTGCCGCTAGCAGCAAAAGAAGAGCTATGACGGCTAAGACGGCCTTGCAGCGTCGTCTTCTACGTTCTCTTTGGGCTAGGCGGCGGGATAGGGCTTCGCCCCGCGCTCCGTCGAGAGTGAAGAGGGCGCTGGCAGCCTGGAAAGATAAATTTTGAGCTTAGTACTGGAACTAATCAAAGAGATGAGCATCATCAAGAAAGTGACGTTGTTTATAACTTCATAAGATCGAGAGAAGGAAAAGGAATGCCAAGAAAGGTATCTATATAAGGTAAGGTATCTAGATGTTCACGCCATATCGCCCTTTTTACATCATATACTCTTTCGTTCATCTCATTCTCATCTATGGCCTGCTTGTCAAGAAGAAAGAAGATTTTAAGTCTGATCGCAGCATCGGCGCGCACAACCCGCATCGCAAAATAATTAAAGTGTAAGGCTGCAGCCTGAAAGTTCCAGTGCGTGTTTCTGATCAGGTGAGCAGGCCTACATAATTCATTCATTACCTTATTACAGTCCACTACACAATGCATCCGCTGAACCACTATATCTAAGGTATAATGTGGATGCTGTAAGTAAAAAACTGCTGAACATAGACAAATATAGAAAGGTCTATGTACATTCAATTAGGTATTGGTGATGAATATGAATACGAACTAGCGGTTTTTGACAAAGGAGATAATCTTTGGTAGGTGGCTATAGCTACACATGTGGATGCATAAACTTTTCAATGGAGACAAAAAGATCTAAAGATAGATTAAAGATAGATCATTCTTTTTTATTTTATTGGATTTCCGAAACTCTTGACTGTCTCAATGGCGTGCATCTTAGTTTCGTTGTATTTTCATATGAGAATCGATTTACTTTAGAGAGATTTCATTCATCAATTCAGAGAAAAGATAACAAAAAAGCAATTACTTATTATACTTCCATTGCCGAATTAAATTATAACAACAGATGGACCCAACAAACGACCCTGTGGAAAACCCATTAAATTTATTTATTATAGCAAAAGTAAATATATTCGGTGGACCGAACTTGATATATTTTGCAAGAACTTATTATTCTCTCATTGCAAATACACATACAGTTATTATTCAAGCTTACGAAGATTCCATTTCGAGTGTCATAATATTGTCGAAGGCTTACTTCAGTTCCGAGAATTCTTATTCAATGAATTATTACAACTGGACTCCATATAAGTAGTTTATTCTTTTTTTATTACTATAAGTAATTGCTATTCTGTGTCTGTGTTTACGGTCTTATTAGGATTTACTTATAGTAAGTATACATCAAACAGGATAAATCGTTTTATATTGATCATTAGCAATAAAGTAATAAAGCTGCAAGCATCCTTTTGGGTTAATCGTTTTACGAAATAATTGTAAATCACAATTTGTAATTAATCTACCTGAACACATTTTATTATCATCAACATCAGGTCTTTTTAGTCTCCACTGCAGGAGCACGACCCTCTCTAGTCTGTACTACTAGAGCCATACTTGGCCAGAGCAGCCAGAGGCTTAGCCTATACACTCTCCAAGATAGCCAGACGTGTTGGAGAGGTCCTATTGATGTATGTATGCTTTGTTTAGCTTGTATTTCCTAAGTCGCCTTCTACGACATCCACGGGATGACTTGGAGCGATCCTATTCTACTCTGCCGCAAACCACTCGGCGAACACATTTATAAATTTAAATGTAAAAACTTATTTCCTATGAATAATGAAAACCGTATTATGACGATATATTATGAAGTTGTAGGTAAATTGTTTTAGTAATTAATTGTTTAATACTTTTTAAACCCAAAGACTTATAAATCAGAGAACTAGCTTTTCGGGCATTGTGTGGGCTGCAAACAGCCCATGGGTTTGATTTCGTACAGCTGTTGAAATTGTTGAAAGAAATTTGTCAGTAAACAAAACATTACAAAATGTGTGGGCGGTGATCTTGTTTACAAAATCCGATTCCAGTACAAGTTTACACGCCAACATTAAAATATGCCGAAATTGAAGAGTGTTATAATGAAGAGCTTGCAACGAACACTAGGTAATGCACTTTGAGAATGATACCTATAGGCGACGAAAACCCAAAAGCTACTTTCTCAGCATGATGATGGACAAGAAGGCTTCTTAAGGTATTTCTTTTAATTTTTAACTCAATGTTTGTGAATGTAACTCCCTACCTCCCTTAAATCGCGAGTTAGGCATAAGGATAGTTAGACAGACCTACTACGATAGCTAATACGAAAGCCAATACACCTATTACGAAGTACGTTTTTTGTAACAAGGTTTGACATAATCATGGTACATATACTTATAATAAGTAAATCTGTAAAAAATATGTTTGAACATTGAATATATTTCCAAAAAAAAATATGAGTCGTCGTAGACATACAATTCCATGTTGGAGACGTAGTTATAGAGTAGGAGTTTTTTGTCTGTTTGTACACGCTAATTTCCGGAAACACTGGACGGATTCAAATGAAACTTTATTGGTTATATAGCGGTGTTTATTTGATATAAAGCCTGGCCAACATGTTTTAATTGATTTTGATTGAAGCTATAATTGATTTTGGAAAATAGAACTAATGCGGAACCATATTGGTACAGCTAAACTTTAAGAAATAAAAAATAACGCCTTAGGAAAAGTTGTTCAGCCTGATGAGCATTTTCCAGAATTATAAAGTCCACGGGACCGAACTGCCTCCGTGGTGTAGTGGTTAGAGCGTTTGGCTTATACCCGGAGGTCGCGGGTTCGATTCCCGGCGGGGGCAACGACTTTGTGTTGTTGTCCTAGTTTGGTTAGGACATTGTGGGCTGATCACCTAATTATCCGAAAAATAAGATGATCCGTGCTTCGGAGGGCACGTTAAGCCGTCGGTCCCGGTCACTGTCTTTGACATTGGTCGTTACCTAAAAACCATGTCAGAGGCCTTTAAGGCGGTTTAAAAACTCTGACACTAGTGTTAGTCACTAACACACACGATAAGAAGAAGAAGACGGGACCGAAGTCGCGGGCTTCGGCTAGTACTTACATAAAACAAATGAATACACGCGTGGGTTTAAATTTTGCACTAAACTGTAGGATCTTTATTATTGTGTACAACCAGACAATCAGTCTGTGTATAAAATAAGCATAAATTATATTCACTGACGTTAACACACGATGCGATGGAGCAATGAAGAATTACAATAGAAATCGGTCAAGAACATGAGAGATTACACATAATAACGAGAACAATACAGATTTCTGATTTACTCACAAAATCGGCTTAGTTTTTTGAGCAAGAATGCTTAGGTACCTACGTGAGATAAAGTAGGTACCTACTTAGGTATATTAGGTAAGTGACGTATGCGCAATATCAAGCCACAGACTATTCTAGATCACTATAGTAAAATGATATTAATACTAGTGACTCTATGAGCTGTAGACCTCGCGAGTCCACTCGATGAAATTTTTCGGATAAAAAGTTGCTCAGACAAAAAAGTTTTATGATATTCTTGTGAAATGGCTGAAATATGATTTTGAAATATTTCGAAAAACTGAATAGAAAAATCGGCTGATTCGAGTTTGTATGGAAAGCAAAAAAAATATTTTTCATATTTTATTTATTCATATGTTTCATATGTTCCTTGGGGAAAGTTCAGTATCATGGACTGAATTCCCCTTAAAATACTTAGTGTCAGTATATTTTGTTAGACCTTAGGTTTATATGTAGGTACTTACACACCAGGGCCGCAAGAATAAAGGCTACTTTAGCTTGATGAAAAAAGAATCAAAATAGTGACGGGTTTCGAGCCGCATCTCCTATTAGGTATAGTACCTGGGCGACCGAGCTTTGCTCGGTTACATCTCAAACATTAACTAAATTTTTTTAAACTTGTCTAAAAACAATGCAAAATAAAAATAAAAATATAAACTTAAACATAAAAAAAAACAAAAGTAAGTCACCGAGTGGGATTCGAACCCGTAACACTCTTTCTAGCAGTCGCTATCCTTAACCACTGAGCTAAATCAAGGCGGTCGCGGCGCGGCGAAATTAGCGACCATATTCTGCGTGGAAAGAAAAACGCATGAAAACTCGAAAACACGCGTTTTCCCAAACATAAAACTAATCTAGATCGATTGTTTACCCCCGAAAACCCCCATATACAAATTTTCTGCGAAATCGTTAGAGCCGTTTTCGAGATCACAGAAATTTATAAATAAATATATATACATACATATATACATACAAGAATTGCTCGTTTAAAGGTATAAGATAAATTTCGCATTTTTGCCCATTTTTCTGATCGGCTTTTACATCTGCGCAGGAAAAAAAGCAACTGGTGCATTCTAAGATTTTTCTTTGTCAAATATTGAAAAAAGGGGCAACCTAAAATAAGTTTAGCAAACCGTTATTAATTTTTATGAATATGTGGGCTCTCATAGCAATATTATTTTTTATTAATACCTACTAATGCTCAGCAATGGGCGGAAGAAGGGCTGAGATGATGAAATAAAAATAAAAAATAATAAACATCGCACTACATCTTATACCTTTAAACGAGCAATTCTTGTATATTTATTTATTTGTATGTATATATATAAATATATTTCTGTGATCTCGAAAACGGCTCTAACGATTTCGCTTCGGGGTTTTTGGGGGTAAACAGTCGATCTAGATTAGTCTTATGTTTGGGAAAACGCGTGTTTTCAAGTTTTCATTCATTTTTCTTTTCACGCAGAATATGGTCGCTAATTTCGTCGCGCCGGCTGCCATCGGCTTAGCTCAGCGGTTAAGGATGCTGACTGCTAGAAAGAGTGTTACGGGTTCGAATCCCACTCAGTGACTTACTTTTGTTTTTATTTATGTTCAAGTTTATATAAAAAAAATATTTTGTACTGTTTTTAGACAAGTTTAAAAAAATGTAGCCGACCGTCATCCAGGTACTAATATTATAAAGTCGAAAGTTTGTGAGTCTATATGTATGTTTGTTACTTCTTCACAAGCAAACGGCTGGACCAATTTTGATAAAATAAATAAGCTCGTAATTTGTATAAATCTACTTTCAAACCCATTATTTTTATTCGCTGCGGATATGCTTAAGTATGAGAATAAAAAACAAGGACACGATTGCATTAACAGAATGACATGACTCTTTGTCAATACATAGTCATTATTTTGAGTCGGATATCCGTCGATGTCTGATCAATTCATTTAATTAAATAAATGTACCTATAAAGAATAATGTATGTTAATAAGAAAAGCTTAGCAAAGTTTGTATAAATAATGAAATGGATGAAATGAATATGTATTAATAGAAGTAATCATCAATTTAGAATTATTATGAAATTAATTAAAATTGCCTCTTATCTTATTGTTTATTTTACATATCATAAAGAATATGTTATCGTGGTTTGAAACGTAAAAGTACCTATATGATTCTGTATATAGCCATTGTAATATTTGTATGAATTTTACGGTTTGCTGCCGGGAGTTAGCTTAAGGTGCCTCCTGAAACACGGAGGAGCTTGAGATATTTTCGTGCCACTTCAAGTGTGGACTACGCTCGGGTTGCTTAACTTGCAAAAGCACTAGCAATGCGTACTCCCGCCGGGCCATCAAGCTTGACCTGTTTGGTCCCATTGCTGGGCAAAGGTCTCTCCCATCCTCTTCCACATATCTCTTTCCCATGTTAGGCTCGACCATCCTTTTTGAAATGCCAACAAAATCCTAGCTAAGAAGGCAGTATATAATAAATATGTAAATATATAGGGACAAATTACACTGATTGAGCTAGCCCCAAAGTAAGTTCGAGACTTGTGTTATGGGATACCAACTCAACGATACTACATTTTATAACAAATACATATATAGAAAAACATCCAAGACCCAGGACAATTTGAAAAAGGCCATTTTCCAACTTGCCCTGGCCGGGGATCGAACCCGGGACCTTTGGGTGGCGGACTAGCATGGTGACCACTACGCCACGGAGGTCGTCAAACATCAGTAAGTACCTATAAGAAAGTATTCTAGGTTTCCGTTTTGCCTCTAGAACCCTGAGTCCTAATAACAGAAGCCTTGTCACACAGACGAATATCCTTGCCAATTTAATCGCGATATCGCATTTATTTAACATTTGTTAGAATGACTCATGATTTAAAGTAATTATCGCAATAAGGTAATATTAATTAAATTTTGTAATTGTCCAATTAAGTTTTGAGTGTATTGCAACACTTTGAGTAATACATTACTTACATATTTTTATCAAATAACATTTAATTAAGTAATATTTATGTTCAAGAAAGAAAGAAAGAAAATAAAGATTTTTTTTTTATTTGGTACACATAAATTATAAGGAAAAAAAAGACATTTATAATCACACAATAAGTATTAGGTACCAAATTGGTCTCCGCTCAGCATTATGTTCCTACTCTGAGCTTTTATAAAATAGGACAATGTACGTAAATAGGTACTTATTTGAATATTCTATTAAGATTTTCTCCATTGATCACTGTACTGGAACTGTAAACGATATTTTCTCAAAAATAAAAACCGAGTTCACGCCCAAACCACACAGCTGATTTTGATAAAATTTCTATGGGACCACCTCGCAAGTATACCCTTTCGAATAAAAAACGAATTTTTCAATTCAAATATCATAGAATTTTTTAATCCAATAACTCTTTAAGATGCGGCGAAACCCAGACACAATAGTAAGACAATGGAAGCCGGGTGGAATTCCACCCAGCGACAGCGGAGAGAGGATAATCGGTGAACATACATAATAAAGATCGCAACGTATTCCCAGTAGTATCCTCAGGGGTAACGCTTCAGAGCCCGCCTGACTTAGGTGATTTGACGAGGTTACTGGTTTTCATCCTCCGCAATTAATCCAAAGAGTAGACCAGTACCAATCCTTGGATAGGTTTGATGAGCAGAGCAAACACTAGAAGGCGTTTGGCGATCATTGTCCATCCTTATTATATTTAGTAAACGGGTTACTCACGTATAGAGTAGTAGCTGACGCTATAAACTAACCCGTTTACTAAATACAATAATGATTGTATCTCACGTTAGTTTTAAACAAAAAATTGTCCATCCTGACCTGACCAGGGATCGAACCCAGGACATTTAGAGTGGCAGCTTACCATGGTGACCACTAGGCCTCAAAGATCGAAAAATAACTGACCGAGCGAGCGAAGCGTCTTAGTTTTGAGATTAGCCAAAAATTATTTTGTCCGTCTGTCTGTCTGTCTGTCTGTTCTCGCCTACAGGTCACATTTCTTAACCGATTCTCATGAAATTTTGTAAGCAGATTCAGCAACTAAATAGATTTTTTTTGTCGAGCCATTTTCGAAATTTTTTAAAATGGCGGGAATATGGGGTTTTAAAATTTTAAGTGTCATATATCCGCCATTTACAAATATTTTCAAAAATGTCTTTAGACTTTTTTGTTCCCATTAAAGAAACGGATTTTTTTTATTTGAACAACTTTTTTGTCTGAACAACTTTTTTATACGTTATACTTGAACGGGTTTAGGATGACTCGCTAAGTCTAGCTGACTGAGCCGTGACGGATATACAATACAAATCTTCTTACAAAATATACTGAAACTACTTATTTAAGGGTGAATTCAGTCCGGGTTACTGAACAACTTTCTTAAAAATGAATACTACAGACACAGATCGTGTTATACCTGCGCCGGCAGCCAATTCGGCAACCAGCGCCGGCAGCGGAGGCACTCCCTTTGGAATAATATTCGCGAGGTCTAAGTTCGTGGCGAACTACTAGTGCTACATCATGTCAGTTAACTTCAGCCAACCTTCAGACAGAACAACGCAAAACTAATGACATGCAAAAATCATTAAACAAAACAAATTGTCATACATAACAGGCGTGACTATAAATAATTAAACTTGCGGTGGCAACACCACAGGCCTCCGCTGCTATTAAGTTACACAGAAGAGTTTTTGGCGGGAAATCAAGGGGTCCAGTTGAAGTTTGCTTTAAATTGTTTTGCAAATTGATTCTAGTGGACTTTATAATATGAAATTGGTGTAGTTTGGACTACTGCTAGGCTAATCGGTTAGTCGGCCAAAGTCATAATCGGCACATCTCTAGTATTTATCATAAATATAGTAGCGTTGGATTAGTAACCAATATTAAACAGATATATAGAAAGTTTATTCACAAATACATAACACAAGCAAGTTTACTTTGGGGCTTAAGTGTTTCGGAAGGCACGAAAGCCGTTGATCCCGGATATGTCAGATGCCTTTAGGCAACTTAAAAAATCTGACACCTGTGTTGACCACTTACACAAGAAACAGACAAGAACAACACGAGATTAAAAAGATAATACAAGTTAGAATACAACACTCCCTCGCTACTTCTTCTCGTTTCGAAAGCTTAAAATAAAATCAGTTTATTCCCTCCAGAAGGTTGCCACTTTCACAGCGTTGTCACGTTTAGTGCAGCTAATCGACAGCAAAACTAATCCTGTTACCTTACCCGCCTCAATATCATCCTTGATATGTTGGGTTCGAAGTATTTATGTCCTGCGCATGACTTTCCCAGACGGAAAACTGCCTGAAGTGCTATTTTTGGAACGCGGAGTCACCTAAACGAATGGTTTTTCCATACAAAAAATCGTGCGTTCAGTGACCCCGCGTTTGAAAAATTGCACCTCTGTTCTGGTATGAGGTTAGGATCTATTATAGGAGTAAGTCGGTCCAAGAGAAGCCTTTCAAATACAGCTACAACAATAGTAGATACTCGTGATCTCGTAGGTACTACGTCGCGTCAGTCAATTGCTCGTATGAACTTTGTGCCCGTGTTCCGATTATGCAATGCATTTCCGAGATACTACGCACTTGTAGCTTCTGATTCGTCCCAATCAATATCTATAAGTTTGCTCATGCAGAGACAGTCTTAAAATATACAACGTAAAAGGGACATACCCGTAATAAATCGAACCAAAGGCTATACTAGACTACTATAGTACAATGAAATTAAAATAACAGTCAAAAACTAAAAAAAAATCGAAATTTCCATACAAAAGTGTGCAGCCCGGCAGTTTGTAAGGGAATGACGTTGTTTTTTTTTTTAGTTTTTTGAATGATATTTTCTTATCATTATAATAAAATAATCTAGTATAACCTGAGGTTTGATTTATTAAGGTTATAAGTAATTGAAGTTATTAGTTTACTTTTTTTCCTTGTTCATTTTATTAAATTATTTCTTGAAAATCTAAATTAAAAAAAAACTATTGTACTGTAATTTTTTTCGATGCTTATTACAGCCTGCAAACCTGGTGACGATGACGTAGGGAACCCTAGTGAGACTGAACCATGCTAAGAGCTTTTCTCGCATCTAAGAGTTTCATAGAATGATCTTGCTATACTTTGTGCAATGGAAAACATATCCGATAGTTATATCTGTCTGTTGCGAGTTGCGAGTAACATCGCATTCTCTTGGACTTGTACGCCAATATCCCCAATTTTACACAAAAAAAGAAGACTTACCACGACGATACCCCACTCGGCAAAAAAATAAACTAGTTACACCCGCTTCCAGGTTAGAACTTTTTAAGTCTGGCCCGCTAGCTATGACGATAAAAGTTTATAATGCCCTACCCGACAACCTAAGGAATGAAGAAAAAAATTCTCAATTTATAAAGGAGTTGAAATTAATTTTAGTAAATAAAACGTATTACAGATTGGACGAGTATTTTAACGATAAGAATTTAATTGAAATTACCCCTATACCCAATAAACATTGACACTACTTTTATATTTATAAGTTGACAATAATTTACTAATAATAAATAACTAACAATCTGCTGACAACTACAAACAAAAATACTTTTTAATTATATTTTATCATTTAAATTTATAAATTAACTGCATGTCATAAAACTCGCTTGCCGTTCCACTTTTTGGTTGCGATACCCGACAGGGTTCATAGTGTACCTATTCAAGACAGTGACTTTTAGTAGTTAGAACTGATGTACATTATGAAATGCAATAAATAATTTGAGTTGAATTGAATTGAATTGGAAGCGGAGCTCTTCTCTCAGTACCAAGTGGAATGGATTAATTTCTCTATAATCGCGCGCACGTCCGCGTTCCGGCTCTAGTTTTTCTCTATAAGAAACTGGTTTGTCTGTCTGTTCGTTATGCAGCTGCAGCAGAATGTGGAACAGCATTTCATATTAGCATATGAGTTATACTTAAGACTTCTAAGGCTAAGTTTGCTTGCTTCGACTGTTATATTTTAATATCATTTTAATTATATAAAATAAACATAATTTCTCTCATGCTGGTCTCGGAGAAATGAAAAAAAATAGAATATACCAGCTGCTTCTCTTCCCGCGCAGATCGTAAAAGCCGATCGAGGGAATGGGCAAAAATGCTCATGTTAACAGGCGATGTGGCTAGCAACCCATCACTGTATTGATTGCTTTTCCATCTTCTCGCCCACCATGACGCTAAAAGTGGCTTTTGGGTCTTGCGGCCCTGAGCTCTGCATAGAGCCGCAAGACCCAAAATGCTCTGTCTGCCCCATTAGGGATAAAGACGTGATAGTATGTATTTATAAGCATAATTTTTCGCCGTGTGGTTTTTGGCAGAGTAGAATACAACCACTCCAAGTCTTGCTGTGGATGTCGTAGATGGCGACTTTGGAAATATATGCTGAAAAAAGCTAGAAAACATCAGTGAAACCTCTCCAACTCATCTGGCCAGCGTAGAGAGTGAAGGCCAAACCCTCTATACCTATACTCTGGTTAAGTATAGCTCTAGTAGTACCGAGAGGGTCGTGCTCCTATAGTGGAGACCTAAAAGACCTGATGATGATGATGATGATGAAATTAGTCTTTTACGTCCTTTACGTGGTGTAGTCGGAAACGTCGACTACTACGACGTGAATACACTATGACATATAAGGAATACATACATACATACATACTATCGCGTCTTTATCCCTAATGGTGCAGACAGAGCATTTTGGGTTGTACGTAGTATATTATTACTCTGTGATTTTGGGTCTTGCGGTTCTATGCAGAGCCCAGGGCCGCAAGACCCAAAAGCCACTTTTAGCGTCATGGTGGGCGAGAAGATGGAAAAGCAATCAATACAGTGATGGGTTGCTAGCCGCATGGCCTGTTAACATGATTTGCATTTTTGCCCATTCCCTCGATCGGCTTTTACGATCTGCGTGGGAAGAGAAGCAGCTGGTACATTCTAAGTTTTTTTTATTTCTCCCCGACCAGCATGGGGATTTAAGGAATAGGGCTTTAAAATGGTGTGTATTTGTAAATATGTTCAAAATCAGTAGAACATTACTGCTTTTATTACCACGATGCTATCTGCTACCTCCGCGTTTAGCCATAAACATTTTATGGCTCTATTTAGATTTACATCCACTACCAACTTTGTTGTCAATTGCATTTTCTCTTCATCTAAATATCTCTAAATAGGTTCATTTGTAATACGTTGTTTTCTTTCTACCTACACATCCGTACCTGCGCTTGCGCACGTGGTAAATTTTTTGACCTTCTTCATAATTTCGTTTTTTTCAGCCGTTTTGTTGTTCAGTTTCATACAAACTTTCACCCCACATTTTGCCAATTTAGAGATTTTTTTCCCCAAAATAATGATACATTAAACTTTTGTTTTGAACCATGTTTATACTATTCTAACTTATACATATTATAACATATTTTTACTTTTCTAACTTCAAAATTGACTATGCCTCATACAAATCAACCCTCAATTCAACCCATTTAGGTGGAGGCTGAATTTTAGAAAGTTAGAAGTATTTTAGTGCACACTTACGTCATTTATGGAACGTTTGTGCGAAATTTCATGCTTCTAGACCCAGCGGTTTCAACCGTGCGTTGATTAATTAATCAGTCAGTCAGTTCAGTACAGTACTTAGTTAATAAACAACGTGGAAGGGACATACCCGTAATAAATCGAACCACGGGCTATACTAGATCACTGTAACATAATGGAATTAAAATAACAGTAAAAGAACAAAAAATTGGCGTTTTCATATTAAAGTGTGCAGTGCAATTTGTACGGGAATGTCGATTTTTTGGTTTCTTGACTGTTATTTTAACCCTTTAACCGCGAGCGTCGCATATATGTGACAAACATTGTCGGGCCCATTCCGCGAAGGTCGTATATTTGCGACAAAAAAAAAATGCTCGTATGGCACATACCTTACGTATCCATATCCGTTTTTGGTTGTAGATAGGTATGTTAGATTTACCATGTCTCGCGCTGGGGGCACGACAACTGATATAAAGTCTCGCGGTGAAAGGGTTAATTTTATTATGCTAAAGTAATCTATAGTATGGTATAACGGGTATGTCTCTTTCATTTTGTATGTCAGTCAGTCAGTTTCTTCTTTTATTTTCTTTTATTTTATGATTCAAATGACATCTTACACGACGAATGATATACAATGTGGAAGGGACATACATACCCGTAACAAATCGAACCATGTGCTATACTATAAATTACTAAAGCAGGTATAAGAAAAATTAAATAACAGATTTAATCATTATAGTTTAGTCTAACGTTTATTTGTAGTTTAATATATTTTAATTTAGTATATATTCATTTGTAAAATCGACTGTATATATTTTAATTTTCAACAGATTTTTATTGCAATAAGAAATAATATCTTACAATTTATTATATAATTATATAAACTGTCCAAACAGTGTCATGTCATTGTTTACAATTTATTACAAAAGTTATCTGTTGTGTGTTAGTCAGTTCATTGCAACCGTATAAATTACCCGCTCTCCGGCCTTCGTTCGTCTGTCATGTCCATCCGTTCTCCAAACGTGATTATGTATCTTCACCGATTTACAGTTTTTGTTTCGATAAATTGGTGTTTTATATCCATTCTTTTGTATCTTTTATATCATTCCGTAGTAAACAAGGAATCCTTAAGGCCAGTGGCGGATTTACCAGCAGGCTGAGTAGGCTGGAGCCTAGGGCGGCACATTTTAGGGGGCGGCAATATTGAATATTTCCCACCCCTCCCCTTCCGCGCACCCCCGCTACCCTGAAAAGGTCCGGCATAATCAAGCGCTCCCAGGTTTTAAGTAATCAGGGCGTCGGACTGATGCGTACCTATTTCCACTTCTTCGCCACAGAAAAAGCTACACATGAAGGATCCGAAACAGGATGGGTAGGGGCGGCAAAATATAATTAGCCTACAGGCGGCAAATGTGTAGATCCACCACTGCTTAAGGCCCATTTAGACGGTGCAAGTTTCTTGCGTGTTGCATACAATTTTATTGAAGCAATAAATGATTTGTATGGCTGACATTTCGTTTAGACCATGCAAGTTGTCTATTGCTGCAATAAAATGGCATGCAACGGGCAAGAAACTAGCACCGTCTAAATGGGCCTTCATAGTTTCTCCATGTCTGTCTGTCCGTCCGTGGTTTTACTCAGACACTCACCGTCTTATTTCGAAACGCAGATTTATTTTGTTACTAGGTTTAAACCAATATCAGACCAAATCAAATTGACATCTAGTAATATGCCACTGTCCCATCAGAAAATGTAAAGTAAACTTGATTTAGTCGGATATTGGTTTAAACCTAGTAACAAACTTAGTCCGCGTTTTACAATAAGACGGTCAGAGACTATTTTTAGGGCAGCTACAACATTCAAAGTGAGAATCATTTTTTATTCTCGACTAAGCCTAACTACGGGTTAGCAATCAATACAGTGACGGGTTGCTAGCCGCATCGCCTGTTAAAATGATTCGCATTTTTGCCCATTCCCACGATCGGCTTTTACGATCTGCGCGGGAAGAGAAGCAGCTGGTACATTCTAAGTTTTTTCGATTCTTCCAGACCAGCATGGGAGAAAAAAGCTTTTAAAGCTTAAAAGTATTTTGTATGATATATATATTTGGAGAAGAACAAGCAGGAAAACGCATCCCGGTCTACAAAACAGCACAGCTGAGGCCTTATAAATAGAAGATGTAGATAAGACTTTAAAATATATTCATATCTACCTATAGGTCTTCAATGTCCACTTCATTTTGATGTCTGATATACAGATACATTATCATCTCTTTATCTCTGATGGAGTAGATAGACAACAACATCACCAGGTCTTTTTATCTCCACTGCAGGAAAACGACTTTCTGTACTACCACAGCTATACTTGACCAGAGCTGCCAGAGTAAGGAACATGACGCTCTCTGTATTAGAGCCATAATATACTTGACCAGAGCAGCCAGAGTACTTGGCCTACACTCTCCTCGTTGGCCAGACGGAGAAGTCTTATCGATGTTTTATAAGCTTTGTCTAGCTCGTATTTCCCAGTCGCCTTCTACGACATCCACGGGAGGACTTGGAGTACCCCTATTCTACACCACCACACCACACATTAGTTTAATATATGTACTTAAATGGATTTGATTTAATAATTAATCAATATCACCTTGGGTAATTTCAAAAAATTGCAAAACCAGCCTGCCTATAGTTACATCTTCCAACGTTAGTGTGTCAAGGAGCCGGGTACTAACGCGCAACGACAGTAATGACCGTCTATGACATCCTGTACTTGCTTATGCTGTTTAATAAAACGATAATTTATGAGTAAAATCTAATAAATATAAATAAATAAATGTATAGGGATAAATAACACTGATTGAGCTAGCCCCAAAGTAAGTTCGAGACTTGTGTTATGGGATACTAACTGAACGATACTATATTTTATAACAAATACATATATAGATAAACATCCAAGACTCAGGACAATTTGAAAAAGGCAATTTTTCTGACCGGGGATCGAACACGGAACCTCTGAGTGGCGGACTAGCATGGTGACCACTACGCCACATACGCCACGGAGGTCGTCAATATATAGATAAAATAATCAAGCGAAGGTCTCCGACTGTACTAAAACAATGCGGCGTTTGTATGTTGGTAATCGTATGAATATGAGGGATACACCCGTTATAATGTCGGAGGGGAGAGCACTTGTGTACTGGTAATAATTCTTCTATGGACAAAGAAGGTCCGAAATTAAGATTTTTTTTAAATCTAACCACGGGCTATACTAGAACTTGACTAGAACAAAGTATAATGATAATAAAAGATCAGTCAAAAGACAAAACAAAAATTTGACAATCTCATTTGCCCGGGTGGCTGCATACTTTCGTATGGCAACGCCGTTTTTTTTTCATTTTTGACTGATATTTTAATTTCTTTATACTATTGTGATCTAGTATAGCCTTTGGTTCAATTTATTACGGGTATGTCCCTTCCAGGCTGAATAAGGCTCGCGAATTAACGCGAAAAAAAATTATTATTGTCATTATATCGCGGTTAGGCTGGTAGAATCTATATCACAGAGTATACTGCCTGATAAATAAAGTATTGTGACCACGAAAACCTAAAATTATATGTACCGACTTATGTAAAAAACATTGATTATTGCACACTGAAAAGCGCCTTCGCCTTAAAAAGCGCTTTCATTCGCTTCACAAAGCTTGCTCATAGCCTTATATTACCTACACAATTTTTTAATTCATACCTATTTCTACACCAAACTACACAAACAATTTAAATTGATAACCTCCTGCTTTTAAATCGGTTAAAAAGTTAAATAAGAATAAAAAAAACACTTTAAATTTACCCACATAGAATTATTTTGAAACTTACTACTTATCAGTACATGTATACTCGCGCACAAATGTCATTTAAAAAAAACATATTTATGTTATGACCATTGTTCGATCCCCGGTCAGGGCAAGTTGGAAAATGGCCTTTTTCAAATTGTTCTGGGTCTTGGATGTTTATCTATATATGTATTTGTTATAAAATATAGTATCGTTGGGTTAGTATCCCATAACACAAGTGTCGAACTTACTTTGGGGCTAGCTAATTTGTCCCTATGTATTTATTTATTTATTTATTATTTTATTGCCTTAATAACATTGGATTCTCATGTGTCTACCCCGTTATGGATGAAGTCGTGATCCTTAGTGTATGTTTTTTTTTGTGTGTGTAAGTTGACTGCTGTTTTTTCTCGTGTAATGGACAACACTAGTGTCCTGTTATCAGAGATAAAATATCTCGAAATGTGGTTATAAAGTCCATCGACCAAAAAATAACTTATCAAACCGAATTTATTATTTATTCTATTCTTGAGTATTTAACCGACTTCCAAAAAGGGGAAAAGGTTGCCTATCCGTTCGTCGTAATCTTTTTTATCGAAGATAAATAATAATAATAAATAAATTCCTTTATTTCAGGCAATAGCATTGTACTTACAAATTTTGTACAATGCCAGAGACCCATATTATAAATACCTTATAACTAACATACATAATAATTATATATAATTTCTATCCTAATTTACACGGATGCCTGGACTGATTTGGAAAATTCTTTTTTCGTTTGAAAAGGCATACTTAGTCAAGTGGTCTCATATAAATTTTATCAAAATCGGTTGTGTAGTTTGCGACTGAAGTCAGTTTTTATTTTTAATAAATTATGATCAATAGCAGATGTTCCGAAGAAATGTGATGTAAGAAGTACCCATAACCGGAGAGCATGCATGAAAAGAGTTATGAGTGTTGTTGAAGCAAAAGAGGTTTGCAAGGATCGTAGTAAGTGGAAATCCATAGTCTCTGCTTACCCCCATGGGACACAGGCATGAAAATATGTATATATGTATTAAAGATCAAATCATTCTTCCTTCTACTTAGTTATGCTACTTGCTAATGTAATTAGTATATAACACTGGCTACCGTGTTCTTGCTTTTTTATATTTCCTTGACCTTTTTTTCTCTATTTTACTTCTACTTGTGGAGAATTTCATCAAATGTAAGCACACTTAATTTCTTACAGTTTGTAATGTATTATCTTTGGAAATAAACGTTATTATTATTATTCATTTTAAATGGCTTTCTATTTTTTATTGTTTCTATATAATCTGTATTATAGCTGTAAGTCTTCTCAAAATGTAATCCAAAAAAAACATTTTTCTGTGTGCCAGTACCGAAGCTGGTTTTGGCGGTCTGTCGCAACGGCATTGCCCACGGCAAGGCAACAGGCGGGTCACTCACAGGACGACGCAGAAATTGTCTTCTTGATTTAATTACTGAGCCATACGAGTACCTCGTGACTTGTGGTTATTAAGCCATGTGCTTTTTACTTGATCCGTAATTTAAAATTCTCTCCTTAGTGCGCTCCTGATTACATCCAGCTGTGCTACTTCGAAATTAATTTAGTTCTTGGGGCCGAGCTTAGGGGCCGGTATTTAGGCTCTAGGCATTAAGGGTCCCCCGACCCTAGACCAAAATACAACTTTCCATACAAACGTAGTCTACGTTTTATTTCAAAACGACATGTCCGATTTGGGCAAAATTTTGTAATTTCAAAGATATTGCAATTATCTAGGTTTATATTTAGTTTCCGACAGTAAAAATATGAACTTGAAATAGAATATAGTGTTTTATATCATTTTTGACCATTAGTATGGGAAACTTCTAAATCGTTATATTTTCTTTCCAGTTCATAATTTTAGTATAGGAAACCCAATATAACCCTAGATAATTGCAATTTCTTTACAATTACCAATTTTTACCGGAATCTGACATGTGGTTTCAAAATTAAACGTGTACTACGTTTGTATGGAGAAGTCTAGGGTCGCCGGACTCTTAAGCTACCCGTTTCGTGGAAAATTCAGGTGTTCCGGCTTTTTAGGGTTCAGTAGTAAAGGATTCCTTTTAGTTTCGCCATGTCTGTCTGTATGTTCATCCGCGGAAAGATGTAATTTGGTATTAGTATGTGTATACTTATTAAATATGCCGAAAAAGTGGTAAAATGTATTACATTACCAGGCCTGTTTCGCAAACCTCTTTTGCTTCGTCAACACTCAATAATTATTCTCGAAAACATTAACACAAAACATATTTTTTTTAAACGTAGAAATATGTAAATATCAAATAGTTTCGTTATTCTAATGTAAAATTTTGACTTTAGTATTTTAAATACCTATTCAATAAAGTACATGATATAATGATCACGATGCCTCACGAACTGTGTCAATTTAATAAAATAAAGTTATTAAGTAAATAACAGTAGGCATCGGCCATTACCTATTATATTTATGAGAGCTAATAATGACTTCAAAGTTAGTCGTGATGTATCAGTTAGTTTATTATATAAATTGCCCTATAATTATTCTGCATTGTAATTTTGCAAATAGAAAAGACGATTTATTTGGTAGATATCTTTCGTCAAAAAGTGTATTAAATACCTACCTAAGTAAAAGTTAAAATTCGAATGTTTATTTAATAATCAGACCTATATAGGGAACTAGGTATATAATTAGTGTCAATAAGTATATAGTAACATTAGGTGTAATGTACTTATGTATAATTTTATTTATTTTTAAAGATAAGCTCCCGATACCAGCTCTTTGCTGAAAAGACACGCTGAAAGAAACTCACTTTTACAGTATTGGTCGCTGACTCGCCAGGAGGGCTTTGTCATAACCTATATTATTTTATTTTTTTTAATAATAAATACCTTACGATTTTGACACATTATACCTATATAACATGTAATGCTTGCGAATAAGTTAACAAACATGTTACGTAGGTAATAAGAAATACTAAATAGTCAAAATAGCGAAGCCGAGCTGGAGACGTATTTTTGAAATCACTTGTCACATTACGAAGGGTTTGCGCGAGCGTTTCCAAACGGGCGCATTTTTGAATCGGTAGTTTGCGAAGGATTTGCAACGAGTGGTCTTGACCACTCGTAATTTTGACATTTGTAGCGTAGATATGTCATCGAAACCAGTCATGGGAAATCCGTTCCATTTCACGTTGCTTTTTTATTCATGTTCGAATTTTTAGAAAAGCATAGACAAATTATCGATGTTTTCTGCGTAAAACAATATTGTTTTTAGCTGACACAACGGTTTCAAAAATACGATCAATTTGTATTTTACGCGAGTGGTGAGTTGGAAAAATACACGTTTTGTGTTTCGCTGAGTCCCTCAATGAAAAATAGCACTCCTGACCAGTCCCTTCCGGCAGCACCCGTTCACGAGTTGACGCACGGATCAGCCATCGACGGAACGACGTCACCACCAGATTGGATATTTTAGTGTATTAATTGCTTGGTTTCTCCTAGTTTGTTTTTCGCTTTTCATAAATTGCCATGGGCTTTTTTTTTCCTATTTCGCTATACATATATATACCTATGTACGTATATATACAATATCCTTTTTTATTAAGTACAAATATTGTAAGGGGTGACTCAGTCCATCATTTTGAACAACTTTTCCTAATAAATGTGTATTGAAATACGAAAAATATTTTTTCGGTTTTCATACAAATCGAAGTAGTCACGTGATATCATTACTATGGAAAATGAAAATTTTCTTTTCGTATTTCGATATACATTTATTGGGAAAAGTTGTTCTATATGATGGACTGAATCACCCCTTAAAATATTTGTACTTAATAAAAAAGGACAATGTATATACCTATGTGGCTTGGAGTAAGTTGTTCGGTGACACAGAACATAAACTGCACTTAAAATAATTTCAGTAAGTATATTTCGATAAATATTAGGAATGTAGGTTTAGAATCTTTCAGTCCATCTAACAGTGTTATTTTAAAGCTACATCAAACGTCAAACCAAACGTGTATTTACTAAGTGCGTGTGAGTGTACTCATATACAATTTTAATTGCTCAATGCAGTTGCAAAATATAATGCACTGTCTGACGGTCACTTCCACGTAATGAAGTGATCCGTCCGTCAATTTGAAAGCATATTATTTATTATTGTATGAAGATTGTACGTGTTTAATTATAATTATGCTTACACATCTAAATGTCTAAGTTAATGTATATGATAGCTAGGTATAGTTCAGAGTTATAGTACATAAGTACTTGTGGAAAAGGACAAAAAAGTAATTTCTACTCAGATATGTCATTTTGTATGTTTTATAATTGTTACATACGTACATAAACTAAAGAGGGTCGTGCTTCTGCAGTGGAGACTAAAAAAAAGATAAAAAATAAAAGGTTAGGTATTATTAACTCGTTAGCTAGAAAATATGGAAAATTACGCAAAAATAAAGCTAAACTTATTTAATCATAATCAGAAGTTAAAATTAATAAGCAATACACACTGATTACTGGAAGAGATCTATTTTAAGATAAGTATAGTACCTTTTTTAGCTTAACCATACTAAAGTGAAAATGGGCATGTCATATCAGTCGTAGAGAGGATGGAAGATGGAGCCAAAAACACTGGCGACCATGGATGCAGAAGTCGCGGCACAAAGAGTAAACAGGGTGTAACAAAATATACTGAAACTATTTTAAGGCTAAATTCAGTCTGTGATACTGAACAACTTTAAATTCCCAAGGAACATATAGCGAAATATGAAAAATAATTTTCGACCTCAAAGTTGACTGATCAGCTAATCCGAGTTTGTATGGAAAGCAAAAAAATATTTTTTGTATTTCGATATATGTTCCTCGGGGAAAGTTGTTCAGTACTATACATTTATTTATTTATTTTTAAGTAACCTTTCTTTTTCTAAAGACTAAATTGTATAATTTTTGGTCTCATTTAATACATTATCTATTGTGTCTTTCAACTTAAAATAGTGTCATCAAATTGGTTTAATTGCTATATTACTTCTATATGTGAAAACTTATTATTGGCTAAGTTTTATAACTATTTTCTGTTTTAGTTTAAATAGATAAGATATGGCTGTTAGTTTTCCATAATAAATAAAAAAAAAAAAAAGTATTACGGACTGAATCTGCCCTTAAAATAGTTTCAGTATATTTTGTTAGACGCTTTATAATGTCGCGACAGACCAATGACATGATGGAGGGATAACCTCGTCAAAGCAGCGGGTCCACAAGGAAGAGAAAGGCGCAACATTGTGAGAAATGACGTGTAATTTAGGAGACCTATATCCTGCAGCGGATAGATTAGGCGGTAAAAGAAAGAAAGAAGAACAGTATCTAAGCTTTGGTCATTTTCTCCTCTGCTTGTAGGCTTGACTAGAAGAGATCCGTGACAAGGATATGTCCGCCTTGGTACTATCGTGTTTCATCTGTATTTCAATTGTGGAATTTTATATACACTAAAGAATTTACAATACACTACACAATAGCTTTTATTTTATATGCAAATATTCTCTGTTTACATTTTCCGTGTACATAAATTAGTAAATAAATAAATAGAAATACTTATGCTTAGGTAATTCCACAAATAACAGACCGTAGTGTAACTGTAATCTTTTTTTGAACAATTTGCTTACAAATATTAAGCTACAATTAGGTAGTACATTAGTAGCTACCGAAAACAAAAGAATTTGAATAAGAAAATTGTTATCAAATCACAATTAGACACGAACACATGTAATGATTCTATTATTATACAATGCAGTACCTTGATGAGAAAAAGTGCTTGGGTTTTGTAGATAGGTACATGTATATAAGTAGAGTCAAGAATATGTAAGATAAATTTCCATGCTGCTACTAATCTGTATTGTTTTATTATTTACTAAACAACTACAAATTATAATAATAAAATGAGTTAAATGTTATAAGTATTATTGCCTATAAAATTTACATGTCCACAAATATTTTAAAGGACACGTAAATTTATGAAAATTTAAACTTTCCTAGAACATTTTATTATTGTTATAAACCTGTTTAGGTGTATACTGTATAAGTAATTACACTTGGTAGAAAAAAGCTAATTTATCTGAAAAATAAAAGTAAAAGGATAAACAATAATAAAATGAACAACGTATGTGACTAATAACATTGAATTCTGTATTTATATTTATCACAAATAAATAAAGTAATTTGTAAGTTGTGACGATTTAAGCATGGTTCCAAACCAAAACAAAAATGGAAGACATTTGTGAATGGTGACAGGAAATAATTATTCTCAAAAAAGAAGAATACTTTTATTCTCTAGTTCTATTCAGTTCCGTTCGCGACGGTACTTCAATTACGTCCACAATGCACTGTTATGCGTAAATTACCGAATTGAATACTATCACGTGGATTGCAATTCCAATCTGAAGACGGTTACGTCACGGTTCATTATCAAAGTGAACATGAGACTGGGCACTGTCACAATAGGAAAGTGGACTGGGTTATAAATAAATTGTTCAGTACAGATAATAGAATAAAACGTCACTAGAAGTGTCACTTTACATTGATCATATATATTTTCAACAAGACTTAGATTTATTAATGCAGAAAACCTGATATTTAGAGCGGTATTTGACTCTAAAAAGTATGACGTCACGGTTTGTTATTTCATAAGTACAATTCCATAGAAATTTTGTTTTGACGTTTTTGAAAGAGAGAAAAAGTGTCTGGTCTAACTTGTTAGTGCAAAACATTCACGGCATTAGTAGATATAACGAAGTGCTAAGTAGGGTTAACAAATTTAAAAGTCAAAGGCAACCAGCTTATAAAATGGATTCGGAAAATGAAAAATTTTACAAATTCAATAGAAAATTAGTCTTTTTTTGTCGATTTTTTAGATGTTAATCGCGTGAACTTAAGGTATTCGTAACTACGGAACAATGCACGGATTTCTAGTATTTACTTAATTACAGGAGTTGGAAAACTCACTTTCTTTTGGTAATATATAACATAGAGCTTTTCAAGTAGAGACTCATTCTTTGGGGGAGTGAGTTTAACCCCTTAGCCTATTTTCAAGAAAAGACTCGTACTGGAGGGGAAGTGGAGGTTTATTTAACTCCTTGGCGTTCTTCAAGAAGAGAGTCATGCTTTGGGGGGGGAGGTTTAACTCCTTAGCCTTTCCTTATTCGCTCCTGGTAAGAGAGATCCCCGATCGAGGGAATGGCCAAAAGTATGAATTCCACCTGTTTACTAAGTAAGTAGTATGTACAATGTACATTTATGTTGTACAACTGATAGATACTATACATTTATGTTGTACCAATATTTTTTAACTGATAGGTATTGATAGATAGATATCTTACGATAACATCAAAACATCACACAAATAATAGTACAGAGCAAAACAAAACAGAAACTATCTGTGCCAATTAGCACTACGAGATGATAACATCTGGAGATATTATCGTTTTTGTATCAGCTAAATATTTATTATTATCATTATCAGATTTTTCAAGCTGTCGAACTTGCATGCAAATAAATCTATATCTATTTATATGTATACTTATAATAAAAGAGTAAAAAAGTGACCGTGTACATTGAATATATTTCCAAAAAAATATGTGGGGCGATGGAGACATAGTAATAGAGTAAGAATTAAAAAAATGTCTATCTGTTAGTCTGTTTGTACACGCTAATCTCCGGAAATACTAGCAGGATTCAAATAAAACTTTCTTTGTTATATAGCTGTTTAGCCTGGGCACCATATAGGTTGTAATTGGTTTTGGAAAATGGAACACCTGATGCACAACCATAATGGTCCAGCTAAACTAAAAATTACGTCTTGGCAAAAGTTGTTCAGCCTGATGAAGTTTTTCCGGAGTCATAAAGTCCACGCGAACAAAATCGCGGCTCTCGGCTAGTCAGCATTTAAATAATATAAACATGATTTATATCATGCACACCTCAGGGTAATATCATATGTTCTAAATGAAGGCAATTTTCGATGGCAATTACACTATTAGCATATATCATGCGACGATTAACTAAGTTTAAGTGCCTTTTTATCTTGATAGCTGTCAGTTATGTAGACCATATAGGAATGTCTTAAAGCTATAGGCTATATAGTAGTTGCTGAAACGTTTTATCTATAAGTTAAACAGAAAATAAATTATTTCTGAATTAGTTATATATAAAGCATGGCAGGGACATACCCGTTTTAAATCGAACCACAGGCTATACTAGATCACTAAATTATAATGATATAATAGAATAACGAAAAAGAAGAAGTAACAAACATACTCACACACTCACAAACTTTCGCTTTTATAATATTAGTGTAAACTACAAAATCCAGATTGAAACCGATTGAAATTTGAACCTATTTATATTGTAAATTTTCTTAATACTTCGTTGGTGCAACAATTTTTTTTATCATATTTATGATTTATTTAGCTTTAATTTAATTTATTACATCAACATATAAATAAATTAAAAGAAGAGAGTAATAACAATAACTAAAATAAACTTAAATACTTATTTATAAACATATACAATTATAAATATGAGTTGATGAGTTAATTTAATTATGTATTTAAGTAGTAAGTATATAAACTTCTGTTGTTCACAATAACAGAAATAATTACGTTTCTAGCTTTCTTGTAAGCTTTCTAGAGCTATCCATTTATTACTGCCACA
Organism: Acrobasis consociella; assembly: GCA_963555685.1. Taxonomy (NCBI): domain Eukaryota; kingdom Metazoa; phylum Arthropoda; class Insecta; order Lepidoptera; family Pyralidae; genus Acrobasis; species Acrobasis consociella. Next base: position 4,402,503 of record OY743122.1, on the reverse strand, counting down.
TTATGAGAGCTTTTACTCACGAAAGCTGGTTAATTTCTTAGAATTCTAAATACATACGTTTTATCTACTTGTCTAGATAAAATAATTGATAGCTTTTTAAGTACTGTAAGCTTTAACCGCCTGCAGAATATAAGATTTTTATTCAGTTATCAACTTATCATTGATTAAAAAAAGATTATTGAATTCAGATAATACTAAATCTCTAACAATTAAACTTTCGATTATTGTTTTTAAAGATTTTTATTTAAAACAATATAAACGTAAGCAGTTTGGTTTAGAAATTAGTTATATTTGTTTATATTTTTTTTTCTTTTTTTTTTCAATTCCACTGTTCATAGCACAGACAGAACGTGCTTAGAAACACTCTGTATATTATATCCCACATTATGATACTGATTACTTTAAAAAAATTTTTTTTGTCATTTTATTAACATAACATTTAAAAAAAATAATGCAATGAAAATGATAAAAAATATGACAATAAAATATCGAATCTACATACTTTGTAGTAACGGAACGTCCCTATCCCGTAAGGATGCTCCCAGGATAAGGGAAATTCAACCCAATGCCAAGATGACAAGACTTTAATTAAATAATTGTGTGATATGCAAAATAGTGTTGCCACATTCCGCTCTTGAACTACATTCACTTGCGAAGTGGAAATATTTAGTTTCGGTGAGAGTTGGGTAACTGGGTAACTTGCAGCGTACTCACTCCGATAATAGTTCAAACTGGGCGAATAATACAAAGGCGGATTTAATGCTAATAGCATTCTCTACCAGTTTGGTTTTTCATGTGTGTATGTGACCAACGATGGTGTCAGATTTTCCAAACTGTCAAGGCATTGACATAGTTTGACGACTGACAGGGCAAAGCACACAGTTCAATCTATTTTGATAACATCGCCAACTAAATATATATCAAGTTTTTGAAACGAAGTTTCTTTTCGGACGGTACGGTTTCACTTTTTTGGATTTTACGTCACGAACTTTTTAGGGGCTGGAATTTTTGGGGGCTTTTTAGGGGCTTTAAATTTTGTAACTTTGTTCCAACCGAATGTTCCACGACAGACACCAAGTTTTTTGTTGTATATATAATTTTAAAATGTTATAATCAGGATCATAGACTGAACTTGTAAAAACTTGAAACTCGCACGTTTGATTACGCTTCAAAATCTATTCACGCCAGTTTTGAAGAACTAATTACAAAGTGTGCATTTAAATCACTTGCTGCTTTACTCGCGGCGTCCACTCGACCAATATAGACTTTACTTACGTTTGATTTGATGGATATGGACTAATTTGGCAATCGCTGTAAATGGTAAGGAGATAGGCATATCAAGAGATGACGAAGATGGAATTTCACATCAAGATCAACTTAGTGATAAGCACGAACAAGTAGTTCGGTACGTTATACCCAAAAAAATTGAGAAATTTACCTTTTTTTTCCCTCAAATATAAAATAGTTATAGAATAAACAATAGAAAAAATATCACCCACTATTACGGTCTTTTTTTACAATAACTCTGCGTCTAATAATAAGGAAAAAATTAAGTACTAATGTTACATACAAAGTTTTTTGGTTCTAGTGGCTCTAAACAGACAGAGAGGGGCCACAAGCCACTTTTAACGTGACAAGTTCCAGAGTGGGGGCTTGTGACGTCAGGATGTCACTTCTTGGTGAAAATTGTACCAAGGGACAATTTACACCTATGTAGTACGTGTATCTACTATCTCGATTTTAAATGCGCTAGATCACCGTAATTTTTTGTCACCTAATTAGTCAGAGAAAAAATGCGTCTACAATATTTTATAATAATTCATAAGATGGGCCAATTTAAAATTTTTATTAATCGCCTATTAGGTATAGAACTTAGTTAGCCTACTGATATAACGGCTTCCAAGCATCGAGCTCTTAAATAAATAAAATTATTGCTATTGCTCATAGGCCGACGTCGTAAAATAAGTGATTAATATTAAATTAGTGTCCTCCGCTTAGCAATTATGGGATTTATGAAGATGACTTGGAATCTAATCTTTGGTAATTAAGATTGCGAGTGAATTGAATCAATACAGGTAAATTTGCTGGCCAGATATGTTCTGTGCGTAAATACCAAGGCCGATGCAAATAGTGTTGTGAAACGTTGAGACCATAGACCTAGAGTTTTTTTGCTGTATAAAAAGAGCACACTAGCCGAGTGCGACAGATAATACGATAACAGTCACCACCAAGAGCAAGAGAGATAGCGATCAATTTGACAATAAGACTAGTTTAAATACAAAAGGTATGACCTTATTATCGGCCTGACAGAACATCGGAAAATTCGTTTTTTCAAATTGAAAACTGCCGTGTGCCATGAAAGAGTCTGTCTGTGTGTCTGTGCATCGTAGCTCTCAAATCGATGGACATATTTCGAAGTGGGTTTTTTGAAAGCAAGTTCTCTTGCGGTGGTTCTTACTTTCTTAGCTAAGTTTGATAAAATCCGTTGAGTCGTTCCAAAGTTATATATTGGGTCTTGAAGTCGGGTTTATCACCAGATGCTACTCGTATCGTCGGTTTTTTTTAATTTGCCTGGCAAATACTTGTTGGAGTTAAGGTTATGTCTATTCGGTCTTGCTTAAGCCACAATCTTGAGTATCTTATTTCAGAGTCGTATGATGTTATAAACCTTGATGCAAATTAACTGCATCTTAGGAATTTCGTATAATAATTTAACAATAATTATGATGTTATAACTGCTAACCACTAAATTCTGAACATCATTCGTAATTTAATGACAGAATCAGAATAACTTACACAACTTCTTGATTCTTCTTCTTGATTAAGGAAGATAGCAGAATAAGAAAATTTTGTTATACTTAGTTTAGTGGATTTCTTGATTTTTTTATAATCATAATTTTAGTGCAATAAAGCTAGCTTAGCTTGATATCATAGGGAAGTAAGAATATCTACAGAAATTTTGAAATGTTTGTTGTAAATAAGTACCCACTCATTTGTTGTATGTAAGTAAAATATTAAAACTGTAACATCGATATATTCTAAAGATTTTTCAAATATTTGAACCCATTTGACATTTTGCTGCTTCAACATTCCGCGTCTTTTCGGAAGTCTCTCCAGTCAGTCATAATTAAAAATTTTAGCTTTCATATTTATGTTACCGGCCAAACCCGATTTCAAGACAAACTAGTTTTTCCTAGGCTAAACTCGTTTTCCTATACGCGATAGGATTAACTAGTATAGCCTAGTCCAAACTAATTTAATGTCCTAAACCCGATAGGATAAACCAGTTTAGGCTAACCCAAACTAGTTGATCCTGATAAAAATACGCACACTCTAGGATAAACTAGTACGGCCTAGTCACATTAGTGACAGACTAAGTGCCACCTAGACAAAAGGCATGACGAATGGAAAAATATTATTGGTCCATTGGTTAGATTATTAAAAAATATTGTACACGTATTTTTTCTTTTCTCTGATAAACCAAAAATGACAAAATACAGCGCATGAAGTTACGTCTGGGTACGATATTTTTTTTAATAATAATTGAGATATGATTATTGATTCTTCCAAAAAAACACTTATCTGTTATAGTATGATTGTTTATTACTAATTATCCACAACTTTATACGACAAATCATTAACGTTTTAATAAAAAGGATTATTTTTCCAATTACGGAGTATTTTATTTAGTTTATTTATTTATTTTGACTTTCTAGTTATATTAAAATGTTAATACTAGTTTATCCTATAGTGTGCGTATATATATCAGGATAAACTAGTTTGGCCTAGCCTAAATTGGTTTATCCTATCGGGCTTAGGAGAAATTAGTTTGGACTAGGCTATACTAGTTAATCCTATCACGTATAGGAATAGCTAGTTTAGCCTAGGCAAAACTAGTTTGTCCTGAAATCGGGTTTGGCCGGTAACATATATATTTTTTAATTTACTGACCATTAAATATATGTTGACCTAAAATTTACATGACATAAAAACCATCTAAAAAAAAATCTTATCCGTTTTAGGTGTAATTTAGTTATCTAGGCTAACTGATTTCGTACCATTATCTGTAAAAAAATCACGTTTGTCAAATGGAAGCCCCCCTTAACTATTTATTTTATTCCGTTTTTAATATTTGTTGTTATAACAACAGAACACAGCATACAGCCTGATGGGAAAAGACGGACGGACAGATGGACAAACAGACGGAAAGCCGAGTCTTAGTAACAAGGTCCCACTTTTACCCTGTAGTTACGGAACCCTAAAAACAGAGTGGGCATCTTACAGTTATAGTAGCAATAAGGCTATTTCAGAGAATATTGCATTAGTTTCAACAAATTACAGTAATAAATGGTACAAGTGTAATCCGAGATTTATAGGCATTTATATCGGTTAGTGTCATTGGTAACTCGCACTGATATATTGAGTTATCTGCGAGAAACAAATCTACACAAGTAGTCGTTAAACTTTGTGGTTAGTAATGGTGTATCATAATGTAAACACTCTATGTACTTAATCAATAATGCCAAGTTCAGTTTGTAAAATGGATTGTAATTTTGCACTCAAATTCTTCATTCATTTTACTTACATTCTGAGTTCGGTGGCTCGAGAGTTTTCACAGTATTTCCGGAGATTAGCGTGTACAGACATTTTAAAAAAAATCTTATTTCTACTCTTCTATTCTTCAAATTCTTACTCTATTACTACTATGTCTTCATCGCCCCAAATATATTCAATGTACAGACACATTTTTTTTACTGTGTTACTATATGTATATAGATGTTCTTAGGTGCTTTTATACGTAGCTTTGTTTAGCTAATGAAAATTAGCACCATTTTTTATAACTTCGTCAGTTACTTTCACTTAACATTGACAATATAAGGTAGCCCAGGACAAATCTATACATGTGTCCTTTTGGGACAAACAATTCTACATTTTAACTCCCACTCAAATAAAAAGCACATTTTTATACTTCACTAAAATAAATGACATTACCAAATTAAGAATCTGGCAGTGGATGTGCGAAGTTATATGCCACTTTTGACAAAGAAATCTATAGATACTCGTACATTCGTAACAGCAGTGTTAAAAATGTCCCCACGAGGTAAAAGTAGTCGGCATTTACAAAGTCTGGTTGTGACAAAAGATTGGAAACCGTTTGTTGCCTAATATTTGACTTTAGAAAACATTCTAGGTTGCCCGAGTAAGTTCTGTTTAATATATTATATACCAACCATTTTTTTTTCAGTTAATCGAAGTTCGCGAAAGGAGAAACTGGGGCGTTATTCCATTAAATAATACGTTAGTCGTACGACAGTGACGTATCTCTATGCCAAACCAAATTAAACTTTATCATCATACGTTAGGGCATTGTTGCTTGACACTGAAACACGGATACGCAGTAACGTCCGTCTTGCGTGCCGCTTTTGGAGTAACTCCCCTGTTCTATATGTCTAAATAACATCGAAAATCTTGTTAGTTACTTAATAGCTCAAGATTAATTGTCTTCGGAAATTAAAAAAACAGCTTACTAGTACCACAAAATTAATAAAAGTATCTTAAGTACTAACAGTCTGAACTAAGCCGCAGATAGACATACCAAAAGTTCCTTGTAGGAGGCCTACAAACTCTAAAAACCAATTTATGAGTTGGTTTTTATAGTCTTAAACTTCTTAGCTTAGAATGTGCACATAAGGCAACATCTTGAGAAATCCTACATCATTGCTCGCCCCTCATGAATGCAAAAGCGATCTATCGTTATCCATTGTTCTCACGAATGCAGCAGCAATGACCGACTTGGCAACTGGAGATGTGACGAAATGCAGTTTTGTCCTTAGAAGATTTTGGTCAAGTATGTTTTGGACATTACCAGTAATTATTGGACATCACCGTAATGTTTTGACCCATTGCCATAATGGTGAAACTTTAACAAAGAGTATGAATTATATTGAAGCTAAATCTACGTTAATGGCATTTTAGAGGTAAACCTTTTTAAGAAATGATTCCCTTAGCAGCGTTCTAAACTTTTATTTTATATAGCAACACATACATAGATACCTAATACAATAGGGGTGACGACAGGGTCCGAAAAGTATGATTGTAAAGTCTTATAGATTCTCCAAAAATAATGGACCCGTATTTTTCAGTTTACCAAAAAAGTAAAAATTCACAAAGATAGGAGCACACATAAGTAAAAATCGTACCCAGCCGTGACGTTACGCGAAATTAAATGCGCTGTATCTTTCTCATTTTTGGTTTAAGAGAAAAGAAAAAATACGTATACAATATTTTTTAATAATCTAACCGATGGACCAAAATTATTTTTCTATTCGTCTTGCCTATTATAAAATAACCGAGAAAGTCTTATTTGCAGAACATGTGACGTAATTGATATACCTACGCTACCTAAGGGTCATCATCATCATCAGGTCTTTTTGTCTCCACTGCAGGAGCACGACCTTCTCTGTACTACCAGAGCCATGCTTGGCCAGAGCAACTAGATGACTTGGCCTACACTCTCCTCTATGGCCAGACGGGTTAAAAAGGTACGTAAGGGTCACTAAACACTATCAGTCTTATTATAAAACGCAGACTAACTTTGTTACTAGGTTTAAACCATTATCTGACCAAATAAAGTTGACATCTAGTAATATGCCACGGTCTCATCTGAAAATGTCAACTTGATTTGGTTGGATAATGGTTTAAACCTAGTAACAAAGTAAGTCTGCGTTTTATAATTAGACGGTATTATTAATTTAAATAGTACTCACACGATGTAACATTTTCTTTAGCTAATTAGAATAATGTGTATGTTTTAAGAAAATAAATCACATTATATAGGATGATTATAATAAAATTATAATAATAAGACAGTTCTTGACTCATTACACATCTCCCCAGGCAATGTTTAAAAACATCTTGTATGCAAATATTGGCAATTAATGAAGGGCTCTGAAGATAATTATTACTTACCAGTCATAAAACTGTGATTATGACGAAATGGCGCAGGTTTTATGACACGTTTAATGAATATTTATAGTATATGTAGCATTAATTGATGATGAAAATGTGTGACTTTGATAATATTATAAAATGTCCCGTAAAAATCGATTCTACTGTTACTGATATTCCAAATGTGCCTACGCCGCTTAAGGGTCCCCCGACCTGAGACCAAAATACAACTTTCCATACAAACGTAGTCTACGTTTTATTTAAAAACGACATGTCCGATTTGGGCAAAATTTTGTAATTTCAAAGATATTGCAATTATCTAGGTTTATAACTAGTTTCCGACTCTAAAAATATGAACTTGATATAGAATATAGTGTTTTATATCATTTTTGACCATTAGTATGGGAAACTTCTAAATCGTTATATTTTCTTTCCAGTTCATAATTTTAGTATAGGAAACCAGTAATAACCCTAGATAATTGCAATTTCTTTACAATTACTAATTTTTACCGGAATCTGACATGTGGTTTCAAAATTAAACGTAGACTACGTTTGTATGGAGAAGTCTAGGGTCGGGGGACTCTTAAGGTGAAATGGTAACAGAAGTAGCGCCCTCTTAAAGACGTTTAAATTAATTCATAAATAACCTTTAAAAGTATTATTGATAATCCGTCAAGTTTTAAAACGAGTTTTCATCAAAAGTGGCCGCTTTTGGCGAAAACTCGTTTTAAAACTAGATGGACTAACGCAATTACTTTCAAAGGTTATTTTTAAAATTAGTTAAAGGTGTCAATCTACAGAATTTGGGAGTAAAATTTTAATTATCACCATATTTACCATGGTATAATAAAACAAGGTATTCTCTTCCCGAGATGGAACTTGACTACGTCACGAAATTGTTGCCACTGATTGTTCTTTGCAGTTTTAAGGACTTTCTCAATTAGTTCATGAATATTAAATAAAATATTAAGTAACTTGGCTATTTAGTATCTAGCGATTCTCGCGTGATTCATTAATTCAATCTTTTAGAAATTTATATAATGGATTAATAATTCGAAATTGGTATATAAAGTTCAAAAATGCATTACGCTCGGGTAAATCAAATTAACACAGTGGCAACACATCAGACTGATGACGTAGTCAAGTTCCACCTACGTCATCAGCTGTCACGGGAAGAGACTACCTTGTTTTATTATACCATGATATTTACTTTTGAACAACTTATTTCAAATGAGGGTGCCACTTCTGCTACCTTTTCGCCTTAAGTCGATAGGTAGTTTAGTAGTTTAGGACGTATAAAAATAGTTGCAGCTAGGTGAAATATGTAAATATATTGCGGTTTTCTTAATGGTCTCAATGATATTTCAAATAACCATGAGATACTGCATATATTTTTAAAGGAGCTAAAGAGTTATCACGACTTGGAATATTGTTTATTTTAACAGCATAAAAAGAAAAGGCAACCAGCTTTATTCTATGATCACTGTTTTGTAATATCTATAGGTAGATTAGTTACATATCATACGAGTGTAATATTTATAGTCTTCCTCACGAATTAAAAGTAATGTGATAGACGATTAAATTGTATGATTCACCATAATGGCCGCTGTCCTCTTCAAATGATTTGATTGACGCGAGTGATTGAGATTAGACGAGTGTTTGTGTAACTATAACTATAATCGTGTCTCAAAAACCGACAGCCAAGTTAGGCGCGTTTTTGTGAACAAGGTTCAGAGTTATTTGTTTCATTTTTAAGCTATTGCATAGCTTCTATCGCGAGCCTTGAGCGCGGGGACCGAATCCAGAAATTCCGTAACGAAAAAACCTCACGCTCTTCACTCCGCCTACCATGTAGGTTGTCGCTTCGTCTCCGTCGTCCGTTTGCGACGTTGCCGTCCTTCCTTGTTTGCAATAGCTTTACCGCGGCAGTTCCCGAGTGCCACACGTCTTTTTTTCTAAATATTTGAGTAATGATAACAAATTATGAAATCATTGTTCATTTAATTCATTATTTGCATGGCTTTTTACTTTCACTACGTTCGCATGATGATCATTTCCAGGCCAATCCTAACTTGTTTATTTGTCCTAAAGGGTTTTTGTTTATTTGTTTGGTACATCTTCACGCTTTAACTACTGAACCGATTTGGATGAAATTTGGTATGGATATGGTTTAAGACTCGGGGAAGGATATAGGATACTCTTTATCCCGAAATTCCCACGGGGAGCAAAGCCCAAGGGCACAGCTAGTACTCCATAAGAACTATAACATCTTGCACAGATCACATTCTGTTTTCCTTTTCTTAAGGCCATACCCAAATTTTCCGGGGTCCAGTGGCGCCGCCATTTAAAATAAATCATTTAAAAGGAAACGGAGATATCATTTAAAATTGTGTCTTGGTCAAGTTCTAGATACCCATTCAAAGTATTTTTTAAACTACTTTTTGTAGTTTAAAGTGAGAACGTGAAGCTTTTCTACGCACATTTGCGAAAAACGGCCACTTTTAGCTAATGTGCGTAGAAAAGCTTCACGTTCGCACTTTAAATTATAAACAGTAGTTCATAAAATAGTTTTAAGGGTTATCTAGGGCTTGACCAAGACACAATTTTGAATGATATCTCCGTTTCCTTTTAAATGATTTATTTCAAATGACGGCGCCACTGGACCCCGGATAATTGGTTCAGTTCCACAAAACCCACGAGTACGTCTTACTACTGTATTTTTCGTAGGTTCTAACTAAAATACGGAACCCTAATAATTAAGTAATGCACAGAATTTGATCGTAGCATCGTACTTGGCGTCAATTCGCTTTCGTAACGTAGAGGCTGATGCTAGACATATAATTGCTAGAATTCCGACGCCCACAACATTTGTTTGAGTACATAATGGTTATGTTTAAGACGTATAATTTTGATATTTCAAATAAACAGTGTTATTAAATTTTTGATTATTATTAAATGGCGCTGGTTGCAAGCCGCTCTAGATCGGTAATTTTGGAAATCTTTGGGAGAGGCCTATGTCCAGCAGTGGACGCTATGCGGCTGAAATGATGATGATGACGATTAAATTTTTATGATAGAAGGTAATGGGTAGAATTTAAAACAATGGCAGTAGTTTTCATGATAGAAGGTAATGGGTAGAATTTAAAACAATGGCAGTAGTTTTCATGATAGAAGGTAATGGGTAGAATTTAAAACAATGGCCGTAGTTTTCATGATAGAAGGTAATGGGTAGAATTTAAAACAATGGCAGTAAAGACTGTAAAATAAAAGCTTTGTTTCTTTTGGTTAATTTTTTGCCTTATATTGCGATTAAATGTTCATAAGTAAATAAAATAACGCGAACTCCTGACACTTGTTACAAAACAGTTTTAAAATATAAAAAGTTAATGACACTAAACATTGGAATATAATTATTTGTCATAAATAACTAATTTTGAATATTATACCTTTAACTAAATGAAGAATATCTTGGCAAAGCCTGAAAAAAATATTTAAAATCTAGTTAATATTTTAGAATAAAAAAAAACTCTTGCAATTGGAATGCATTAATGACTTATTTGAACACAGCTTTAACTGTGGTATTAACAGCAAAGATAATATAATTATAGTAAACCCACACTCAACAAAGATAAACGATCGAATCACACTGGTTCAAACAGCCACAGACTTTCTTTAACGGATTGTATAACATATAACGATTTAATTGATAGGCATACAAAACATATACATCAGTAAATAGTTAGGATGCAAATTGTCTACATGGCAAATTGTAAAGAAGTCGCAAATGGAGCAAAAGAGCAAGGTTTGATATATTTGATTAAGAGAAATAAGATATTTAAAGGAGTGTTGTTGCTGAGGGTACTTATCGTTACGTTTCTAAATGTTTCTACATTCTACAAACAAGCAAAACTGTTGTTTTAGATATTGCAACTAATCAATATTTGAACTTAACTATTGACTATTTTATATGCGGATTCTTTTCGATGCATGTCAGTTGTCGACGTCTAAGTACCTACTATAACCTACAGTATTTCAGGAAATTAGTGTGTACAAACAGGCAGACATTTTTTTATAAATTCCTACTATATTACTGTCTCCAACGCCGCAAAATTTTTTTGGAAATATATTCAATGTACAGCCACATTTTTTACTGTTTTATTGTAATATATAGATGTATGTCAGTTCTTTATGTCTCAGTTCTTGCCTAGGTACGTATTTATTTTTGAAGTCGTTAGTCACAAGCCTGGGCCTTTTGCGTATTGCACGATCTGCATCTAACTAAACGTAACAAATCTGATACTAATGGTCGTAATCATTTTCCGTGTACAACAAAGAAAGATTTGAATCTTTTTATGATAATTTTTGCAGTTTGAATGTTCCTAATGAGATTAGGATATGTGATATGGATGGAAGTACGCGTAATTTCATGTTCTACAATGTCGATGTACAATACAAAAGTAATGAATCAGTGTTTTGTTGCGTTTATTTCTTATACTTTAGATAAGTGTCCTTTTCCTGAGGTAAATTATAAGGAAGAAAATAGTAACTCATCTATTTTTTACCGAGTTCAAAAAAGGAGGAAGTTGTCTTATATTGTTGTATTAGACTGTAAGTACATATATATTTTTCTCCGATGGGTTTATAAGCTGATGGGGTAAAAAGTTAGGGCTGAGCTGTAGGCTACTAACGGGGTCCACAGGTGGCGGATAGTGGAACGGCCATCAGATATAATGGTTAGCTGCGAATACAAAAATAAGCAGTCCCCGACCAATCAGCGGCAGGGTTAGCAGAACGTGGTGGGAAGTCCAGTAGGGCGGGCTTACCTAAAAAATGCCATATAGGTTCTATGACGACTTTGCGTCATGGCGAATTAATGCCGCCAGTAAATAAGCATTCCTCTGTCACTAGGCAGCAGTGGTGACAGTATTGGCAGAAGGCCGAACATTACATTACATGTGGGATCTGGAAGGGTTTCTGTCAAACCCAAGCACTGCGGTACGGAAGGCAAATTGGGAAACCACCGTACTAATTTCCCTAAAAAGGAGCAACAATGATAGGCATTGGTTGCTCCACAGACAAGAGCTTAGCTCTTTAATAATAAGAAGAAGAAGAAGGGGTAAAAAGGTTCTCAAATGGCGACCACGTACTAACAAGCGAAGCAAGCGTAGGACGGTTGTGTAGTCCGGTGTTGGCGTTGGTTTTTAGGTTTGAAAAAATACAGAACTGACCTACTTACATATTATTTGATGCATGTTTCACATAAAAATCGAACAAATTGCAAAAACATTATAGGGATGTGGATTGGGTAAAAACGCTTCCGATCAATTAGCTTGTCAACTAAGAAATATGAAAGTGTTAAAAGTGCCTTTAATCGAAAATATAGACAATTTTAAGAAAGTAATTTGATTATAAAAATTCTACGTTTTATCAGGATTTTTTTATATAATTTTAAACAAAACACCGGAAGTGACGACACACTGCAATCGAAGTTTAAATTTAGCGCTAATAAAACAATGACATCTGTCAACTGTCAATGTCTACTGTTTAAATTACCGTCTGTATGTTGGTTGTTGTCAAATTGTTGTGTTGGTAGATGACAGTGACAGTGACATATAATACATGGGTGCCATTTTTGAAACGTGGAGTCACTAAACGAACGGTTTTTGTATGGAAAAAACCAGTAATTTAGGTGACATCGCGTTTCAAAAATGGCACTTCAGTACAATACTGAAAGTGGAAATTGCCAACTTTACTCAAAAAATCTTCATCGTGACATCACTTCCTCAAATAAGCTTGACCTTGCTTGAAAATAAAGGTCAATGGGTTTTTTGCAAATATCTAAATAGGTAAGACCTTATTTTAAAATCTGATTTGAGAAATCTTCTCCTAGAGGCTATTCCTCGAAAAGGATTGCGAATCAGATCTTTTTGAAAATTACTTGACAAGCCAATTGTTTATGAAATCCTTGGGGGAGGCCTATGGCCTGTGACTGATATGATGATGATTAGGCAAAAATATATATTATTTAATTTATTCCGTCCGCTTAATTAACCAAAAAAAATGGACCCTTATTTTTCCCCTTAGTTAAAATATAGTATCGTTGGCGTTGGGTTAGTATGCCATAAACTTACTTATAAAATAAAAACAATGTCGTAAAGAAACAAACGAAAAATAAAATCTTTTAAACACAATTACCAACACTAAAGCAATACTCTGTTCTTGAAACTGGCATTGTTAATCATTATAAATAGATATCAGTTCACGACAAGGATTAAAATAAACATAGTTATTATTATTAATGCTATGCTTCCACGCCATATAAATGAAACGCCCAAAAGGTATTATTTCAACCTACAAACAGACATATTCACGAACAATCATACAAATATAAACACATAATTATAAGGGCTGCTAGATTCGAAGCCCTTTAATGGCCCTTGCATCACGAAATAAATGGTATTGATTTGAAAATAATTGTTTTGGCCCTTAAGGCCCTAAGGCCAACACAATCAGAAATATATATCGATTATTTATCGATGTATCGATAAAATAATTGGTTTATGGTATAGGTATGCCCTTAGGAACGATGTCGTGCCCTGTCAAGGACTGTTGCGATTAAATAAACTAATTTATATTTGGATACCTCATCACCCTTTTCAATTTAGCTTTTTAATTAAAGTTCTAAGGTTTGTCACGTTTCTATTTTAAATCATCATACGTCAACACTTACCTGTCTCATGATGAGAAAAATCTTTAATCTCTTGGTGTGCTGGCGTAAAAATATATCATGAAACTTTAGTGAATAAAAAAGGTACCTGATTTAAAGGAGAATAGAAAGGATTATCGAGGAGTAAGAAAGAAAATATACAACGCAGAAGGGGCATACCTTCCAGTAAAAAATCGGACCACGAACTAGGTACTAGACCATTATAGAATAATGATAATAAAAGAACAGCCAAAATCCTAAAAAATTCGACATTCCCATACAAATTGCCCGGGCGGCTGCACACTTTCGTATGGAAATGAGGATTTTTTTTTATTTTTCATTTTTTTTTCATTAAACTAAATGATTAGGGTATCGTCTGTTCTTTTCATGTTGTATAACAGTTAAGTTAAATTAAGAATAAATTGAATAATAGAAATATAGACTCGGATAAAGGGTGACGTCATGACGTCATAGTGACGTCGCCAGGCCTCACGCCATGGCCGCAGTGAGGGAGCGACAGGCCCCGGTTTGGCACCTGCGCAGGCTTGGGCAGTGCTAACAGGACCGCATGCAGGCGCGCTCGGGCCGCAATAAAAACTCACCAATAGAGACATCTCCGTAGTCTTAGGCATCATAGTAATGTCGCCAGGCCTCACGCCAGGGCCGCAGTAAGGGAGCGACAGGCCCCGGTTTGGCACCTGCGCAGGCTTGGGCAGTGCTAACAGGGTCGCATTCAGGCGGGCTCGGGCCCCAATAAAAACTCACCAATAGAGACATCTCCGTAGTCTTAGGCATCATAGTGACGTCACCAGGCCTCACGCCAGGGCCGCAGTAAGGGAGCGAAGGGCCCCGGTTCGGCACTCGTGCGGGCTCGTGCAGCGCTAACAGGGCCGCATGCAGGCGCGCTCGGGCCGCGCTGATGCCCCCGGCGCCTCGCACGGCGGCTTCTACCACTTCGCTGACGTCTTTTTCCCATCTAAGAATGAAATCGAAATTAAATATGAGTTTGGAAGACGAAAAGTCTTGCAATCGGGTGCCACCGCACGTCAATCCTCAGTACGCATAGGTATATAGTGTTTGCACGAGATATTAATGTTTAGTTCTTTACTCTTCCGTGCTGGTCTGGAAGAATAGAAAAAACTTTGAATTTAACAGTTGCTTCTCTTCCCGCGCAGATAGTAAGAGCCGATCGAGGAAATGAGCAAAAATTCGAATCATGTTAACGATGCGGCTGGCAACCTATGACTAAGGAGGTAAGTAACCGAGAATACTCTAAGGTGGACTCACCTGCACCCTCCTAAACACGACCGAATGTCCTCCTTGAGACTCCTAGACAGCGTGCAGACGGGACTGTCAGAGTCGGACGTATGAGATCCATCGTTCTTGTCTGAGTCGGAGAGCCGAGGCTCTGCAAACTCCGTCTTTGGTAAAGTTGGGGACACCCGGCCGTGGCTCCCGCCGCCACTGCCGTATCCTGCACATGGACAAAATATTGCATGTTATTCACAATAATTCACAGTCTACACGCCGTGTGGTTTCCGGCAGAGTGTAATACGACCAATCCTCCAGGTCTTTCCGTGGATGTCGTCGAAGGCGACTAAGGAAATATAAGCTAAACAAAGCTTATAAACATTAATGAGACCTCTCCAACCCGCCTGGCTAGCGTGGAGAGTGTAGGCCAAGTCCTCTGGGTGCTTTGGTCAAGTGTGGCTCTGTAGTACAGAGAGGGTCATGCATGCTAATGCAATGGAGACTAAAAAAACCTAAAGATGACAGTCCACAATTGTTTAACTAGAAAGCTTAAAAAAGGTCAATATCTTAACCGTGTCCTAACCAAACATTTTTGCCTTTATCTAGTCTATCAAACAAAACATATAAGCGATGCAAAGCTCATATCGACAATAATTCTCTCCAATTCTTCACGCAAAACAGAGCAATAAGTTTACTTATGCACGTTTCTTAGATGCATTTCTCCGTAAGGAGTTTGCATGCTTTGATAGTGTCAATACACGAAGCACACGCGTAGGCTGAGAATGCGGTAATCTGAAAAGTAAGAAGCTACAACAGTACATTTAAATAAGTTGTCCTTTTGACTGCCTTTGTGGTCCAGTGGCTTTCGCCTTGTGAATTAATCCGAAGACTGTGGGTTCAAATTCCACTGGGACACTGCATACTTTGTACAAAAATATTTTCAGTCTGGGTAGGATATCGCATGCTTCGGAAGGAACGAAAAGCAGTGGGTCTCAAACGCCATCTACCGTTTGCTCAACCTTATCCAAGGAATGTTTCTGGTCTACCCTTAGGGTAACTGTCTCCGTGGTGTATTGGTTAGAGCGTTCGGCTCATACCCGGTGGTCGCGGCTTCGATTCCCGGCGGGGGCAACGACTTTGTGTTGTTGTCCTAGTTTGGTTAGGACATTGAAGGCTGATCACCTGATTGTCTGATAAGTAAGATGATCCGTGCTTCGGAGGGCACGTTAAGCCGTCGGTCCCGGTCACTGTCTTTGACATTGGTCGTTACCTAAAACCACGTTAGAGGCCTTTAAGGGTCCTCCCCGCGCTAACGACCTTGAAAACACAAAAAAAAAATATTTCTCTTTCTGTAAGTGAGATTATCAGAAACCCTCGTACAACTTTTTAGCTAGTATCCTTAAGTTTCATTAGAACCTCGAAAATCATTGAAATAAAATGCCCTGAATTTTCCTTTGCAAAAAATACTAAAAACGGCCATTTTTGACTCTTTTTGTAAAGGTTTCTAGACCGGATAGTATTTCAATAACTTTCGAGGTTCTAATGAAACTTCAGGATACTAGCTAAAAAGTTGTACGAGGGTTTCTAATAATCTCACTTACAGAAAGAGGAATTAATTTTTTTGTGTTTTCAAGGTCGCTAGCGCAGGGAGGAGCCTTAAGGCGGTTTAAAAACTCTGACCCTAGTGTTAGTCACTAACACACACGATAAGAAGAAGACCCTTAGGGTTGCGGAGGTCAGACGGCAGTCGCTCTGTGTTAAACCAACAACACCGTCATATCACCTTGTTTAGTTAGCGGACCCCGGGCTCTGATGCGTTACCGCTGAGATTGGGAATACGCTCGGATAATGATGAAGTAAGTACTTAGTCCTTAAAATATAAGTTCACCTGATGATGTGGAGGGTGCGCGGCGCGGGGTGCGGGGGGCATCTACCACCTCTCCTTCCACCGCGTCGTCCAGGGAGTCCACAATTATCACTACCTCTTGCTCTTCTTCTTCGGTGTATAGGGGATTCGATCTGTAATGTATAGAATATGTTAGAAGGAAACAGAAAAGAAAGGGGAACCTTTGCGCAGCAGTGGAACAAATCTACAGGCCAAGAGAATAAAATGTATTTAGTATATTGCCTTGTTTACCTGTTAGCATTATAACAAAACGTCTAATAAAATATTCTAAAACTATTTTAAGGGAGAATTCAGTCCATGATACTGAACAACTACCTCAAGGAAATATTTAATTTGCTTTCCATCAAACTCAGGTCAGAGGCCAAAAATTATTTTTCGTATTTCGGAAAAAATGTTCAGTATCTAGGACTGAATTCTCCCTTAACCTGACCCGACCCTGAACAGATGACGTCGGCGGGCCACAAAGAATTGAAAAAGCTGATGCGGAGTATGGTCGGTATGACAACATATAAGCAACTTAAAAAGTCTAAACTTTTTAGCAACTTTGTTTTATTTTTACCGTTCATAGATAACAGTCGCGTGTCTACCCACACGCACTTGACCGTTTTTCGCACTTATCACGTCGCAAGAAAATTGTTAGGCTCGACTCGTAAAATCTAGATACGCACTGCGCATACGCAATTAGTGCAGTCACTGAACTCAGTGTTACCACATCGAAGCATTTAAAAGTAAAATGTACCTAAACGATTTATTAATAAAGTGCAATTTTGTATTCCACTTCTGATGTTGGTTTTGTGGTTTTGCAGGAATCTCGCGCATCGTATTGTTCCTACTTTTGGAGTGCGGTGGAGCGTCGAGTGAGTAATATGTTTAAAATGTTTCCTTTGTTTCTAGATAGGGATCTCTTGCAAAACTTTAGTCTTCCTGGCTTATTCGACCGAGCAAGCGAAGCATCTCAGTTTCGAGATTGCCCGAAAATGCTTTTGTCAGGTTGTCCGGCTCTTCTCGTCTGAAGGTCGCATTTCTTAACCGATATTTCTAAAATTTTCTGGGAAGGAAAAATTATATAGATATTTAGTTTTTCGAAACTTTACAAAAGGGCGAAAATTTTATAATTATTTTTTGTTACCCTCATTAAGACGCAACTTTTTTGTATGAACAACTTATTATCAGATAAACTTCCAACGGGTGGGGGGGACTCGCGAGGTCTACACTACAGCTTACAAAGCCATTATATACCTACCTATACACGGTGATTTTTTATTGGTTTTGAAGACGAAGGCCACTTTATAGGCATCGTTTGTAAGAGCTAATAAACTAGTCAAAATAAAAATTCAGAAACAAAAAATGTTGTCTAAAACTCGAAAGTAAAATTATGAGATCAATTAGTAATACCGCCGCCATACACCGCCCGCCGGCCGGCCGGGGTCATCGACATCACGCAGCTGAATTGGCCGGCCGGCGTAACTACGTGGTCTCGATCGAAAATCATTTACGCAACTTTTTTATCTTACATACTATATATTTTTTTTATATGACATACAGAAATTTGCATTGCGTATATGGATAGAGGAATTTATTTACTGTACGACTTTTTTTTTCCAAAACCAATGAAATCAGCGTGTACTTATATGTGCTTTACCTGAGTAGAGGGGGCGGCATCTCATCCAGGGCTCGCAGCGGGTGCGGGGGTGAGGCGGGCGGCGCGGGCGGGACGCGTCGGTCGCCGCACGCGCACCGGCCCGCGTCGTCGCTCTCGCGTCGCCCTCCACCCTGCAAATAAAAAGAAACAAAGGTATTTTAAAAATATTATTTAATTTATTTTTTGTTCGCTAATAATTATTTTCGTGACGTAACCTGAGTCGGTACA
The DNA here is from genome assembly GCA_963555685.1 of Acrobasis consociella. Taxonomy (NCBI): domain Eukaryota; kingdom Metazoa; phylum Arthropoda; class Insecta; order Lepidoptera; family Pyralidae; genus Acrobasis; species Acrobasis consociella. The sequence continues at coordinate 4,383,822 of OY743122.1, read as the reverse complement.
CCGCATTTAGGGGAACTCTGTCTCTGTGGCCTGGATGGAGTGCGCATTACTAGCGCTTTTGCAAGTAAAGCGACACCAGGCGTTGTCCGCAGTTGGATGAGTAACTACAAGTGGCATAATTCGCGAGCTCCCCCGAGCTTCGGAAGGCGAGTTTAAGCCGTTGGTCTCGGCTGTCATCATTGTATTTTTTTTGTACCTCCATTATTGTATTTGGTTTTGCCATACTCGCCACGCTTGGCAGGCGGGTTGGCGAGCGCAGTGTTATGTCACTATCGAGCTTCCGACGCTGCTGCCCGTCTGAAGCCTGTTTTGGTGTTCGTGACGAATTTATCTTTTAGTCGCCTCTTACGACACCCACAGGAGGAAATGGAGTGGTTCTATTCTAGGCCGGAAACCACACGGTGCATCATTGTATGTCAGTCGTCAAAATATGTCAGCCCCTCAAAGCAGCCTGAATATCTGACACCAGTGTTCGCCACTTACACACAATATAAAAGTTGAGTGAGAATAAGTAGATTAAACCAAATTGGGCGGTCTGGAGGCCTTGGTGCAACGAATTAACTAATTATTTTCCAATTATAAAGAAACTGGCTGACCCGGCGAACTTCGTACCGCCTCCTGAATTTTCTTTGCATAAACCTCACGGAGCCCGAGACCTTTCCAACGAATGCAAAACCGTGGAAATCGGTTCGTGCGTTCTGGAGTTATAGCGTCAGGATTTTTATATAGTAGATAAAACTTGTGTGGTCTCTTGGGGAGACCCCGTAACAGTAGCTACGCCTGCCGTCCTCAAAATCTGGCGCACAGACGACACAAGGGCCGCATCTAGCAAATATACTTCTCTATATCTGACCACCGTTTTGATATTGATAATAAGATAAGATAATATATAACCGACTTCGAAAAAGGAGAAGTTTATCAGCCCATAATATTCATAAATATTTTAAGTTAATTTAGTAAAAACATGTTTTATCGCATCCCTCTTTTCAATATTTCACATTGCAAGAACAAGACTAAACATATTTTAACTAAAATAGGTTTAGCAAACGATTTCAACTTTCTATGAATAAGAGGGTAAGGTACTGAAATTATTTTAGTTGTTGGCTACTAACACAAACGAACTACAAAACAAAAAAGAGTTTTTCAAATTGATCCAAGCGTCTTCGAGTAATCTGGGTATCTAGGAACATAATAAAAAAACATATTCGTATCGTGTATAGGTACCGAATGTTACAAAATATACTGACTGAAACTATTTAAGGTTGAATTCAGTCCATGATACCGAACAACTTCTCCTCAGCTCAATCAGCTGATCCGAGGTTATATCTCAAGTAATCTTAACCCGCCATGTCAGCAAAACCTTATCTGTGCCCAGAGCCGCAGCTTTTGGGGGTTCAAAAGCCCCCCTAAATCTGAAAGCCAACCAAACCGACATGATTGTGTAGGTAGGCTCTGGCATGAACCCCCCCGAAACACATTTTTGGCTACGGCCATGTCTGTGCCCTGAACTGTAGTAACATAAGATAATTTCTACGGCAATCTGTTAAACTAGCCATAGCGCCCTCGTTCTACTTGTACCAACATTGAGTAAGGCTTCTACTGTTCTTTAATTACTCACGCATGTGTATTATTTTATTATCTTTAATGGTCCTACTACTATTTCTTTTAACACTCACACTAGATACAGAGGACGGCCACCGATAGTATACTTTATCATCACCATATATACTCAAGTTATCGTTGAACAAACATACAAACAAACAAACGCCGGATTGTTCAAGTGGACTCGGAGAACTACGCTTGCGCGCGCTTTTATGTCATCATCACCAGGTCTTTTTATCTCCACTGCAGGAGCACGATTCTGTCTGTACTGTCAGGGCTATACTTGGTCAGAGCAGCCAGAGGACTTTGGCCTTCACTCTTCACGCTGGCCAGGCGGGTTGAAGAGGACTCATTGATGTTTATAAACTTTTTTTAGCTTGGAATTCCTAAGTCGCCTTCTACGACATCCACAGGAGGATTTAGAGTGGCCCTATTCTACTCTATCGAAAACCACACGGCTAAATAATATACTTAGGTCGACGGTATCCGGAGACAAGCTGGCCCAAATTGGATGGCAAAAGCTAGAGACCATCAACCGCTGCCTGTGGCAAATCCTTTGCATTTTCTGGCCTGAGAAGATCTCCAATAAAATCTTGTGGGAGGCGTGTCGGTAATGCTAATTGATAAGCAGATTTACGCCGCAAATGGATGTGAATAGTCCATACTCTTAGTAGGGACTTACATCTCGAGACAAGCCCTGGACCCTTTAGGGCAAGCAAAAAGTTGACTGCTTTAAGCAGACCCGACGGCGCACAGTTACAGCGGAGATAAAGACGATCGTGATGGCGAAGCACTGTTGAAGACCTCTACTCTGCCCCACATAGGGTCCTATGTAGGGGTTTTCAGAAATGAAAAATAGATCTAGCAAGTCAACCTCAACGAAAAAGTTTGTCCATATTGGCGGTCTCAGGCACATTTGCACCAGGTAAAGTCACGGTAGGTATTCAAACTACTAAGTACCTACCACGATAGATAGATGTTTAAACAGAATGGGTATTTCTTTGAATCCCACGCTTGTATTACGAGCAAATAATTAGCGATTTATCTATAAAGCAATATTTGATCTGCTAATTGTGCGGACACGCAAATATCAAACACTACTGGATTGTGTGGATTTAATGGTGACGTTAGCATGAAGTAGATTTAATGATGACGTAAGCATCCGCAGAGGCTATATGGAGACAAAAGAAACAGCAAAGCACGTGATACTTTAGTTTCAGTGCATCGCATCAACATGAGAGAAGTGCCTGTTATCTCCAAGTACGCTGGTGGAGGCAAGGGCGCATCCAGCTTTGGTGCCAGGGGGGATCACATAATAGCAGTGGTCAAGTCACAATAAGTTATTATTAATTATAATCATATTTATAAGTTAAAAGTAAAGTACAAGTAGCTGTCGTAAGTTTGGCGCTATTAACAACTATATTATTTTTTGCCTTCTGCGCAATAACGGTCAGCGCTAGAGTTTCGTACCGGTTCCTGTAGGCAGTTATAGGAGGATTACTAAAAACCCTCCCCTGGGCTGGGTCCAGGACCCTCTGCATCCGCCCTTGGGTCCCTTGGTCTGTAGCATGCATACCCTCTGCACTGCACCATTATCTCTACGAGCTGGGCTGGCTAAAATGAATGTTTCCGCAGTCCACAAAGGGGAGACACAGAATGATGCTACCTCTCTCACGTCATCATCATCATCATCATCAGGTCTTTTAGTCTCCACTGCAGGAGCTTGACCCTCTCTGTACTACTTGAGCCATACTTAGCCAGAGTAGCCAGAGGACTTAGCCTACACTCTCCTCGCTGGCCAGACGGGCTGGAAAGGTCTCATTGATGTTTATAAGCTTTATTTAGCTTGTATTTCTATTTCTAAAGTCGCCTTCTACGACATCCACGGGAGGACTTGGAGTGGTCCCATTCTACTCTGCCGGAAACCACACGGCAACGACTTCCTCACGTGCAAGGGGCTTAAAAGAATAGCCTAGGCACGGAAAAATGCCCAAGGAACAAGGTGACCAGGTGAACCAGATGTTTGTTTTTGTGTGTGTAGGTGAACCAGATGATCTCAGCATGAATTTCGGTTGCCCAAACCCATTCTTTATGGTTCCGTGCACAACAGTTTAAAACGGGTCCCTACTGGTATCTACGAGTACTTTAGGTATCCGCTATCCCTAAGCGAAGCGTAGGGCACCCACCTACAAGGTGGTCAGATGACCTGACCAGGGTCCCTGGAAAGCGCTGGATGCAGGCCGCTCTTGATCGGTCATTTTGGAAATCTTTGGGAGAGGCCTATGTCCAGCAGTGGACGTTATGCGGCTGAAATGATGATGATGATGATCCGGTGGTCCAAGACTTCCTCTCAATCTAACACAGGTTGACTGTAAGTAGGTATTCGGTGAATCCAAAAACTACCTACTGTGTATTTTCAATTTAATCAAACAATACCATGGCATGTGAGAAACATTAATAATAAAACAGTGCACGAAATTAATTAATCTAATTACAAAATCACGCATGACATTACAGACTCGGTAATTCATTTACTAAACAAATGCAAACGATTTATAATAGCCAAATAAGTGCAAGTCGGCCTCGCGAACGAAGGGTTCCTTATCATTATCTATAAAAAATCTCATTTTTTGTATGGGAGACCCACTTAAATATTTATATTATTTATTTATTTACTAAATTCATGTACACAAAATACAAACACAGAAACAAACAAAGTAAGAACATTGAGTACATAGGTACTGCTTATTTCATAAGAAATCTCTTCCAGCAGACCCATTATTCTGTTTTTAGTATGTCAACTGTCTAGTTATCACAGTTCATGAGATACAATCTAATGACAGACGAACGGAAAGCGGAGTTTAAGAGTCCCCCGACCCTAGACCAAAATACAACTTTCCATACAAACGTAGTCTACGTTTTATTTCAAAACGACATTGCAAAGATATTGCAATTATCTAGGTTTATAACTGGTTTCCGACGGTAAAAATATGTACTTGAAATAGAATATAGTGTTTTATATCATTTTTGACCATTAGTATGGGAAACTTCAAAATCGTTATATTTTCTTTCCAGTTCATAATTTTACTATAGGAACCAGTTATAACCCTAGATAATTGCAATTTCTTTACAATTACCAATTTTTACCGGAATCTGACATGTGGTTTCAAAATTAAACGTAGACTACGTTTGTATGGAGAAGTCTAGGGTAAGGGGATTCTTAAGTAATAGGGTCCCGTTTTTATCCTTTGGATCCGGACCGGAACCCTAAAAATTATTAATGATTCGACACCTCACTTTGGCGCCTGTAAAATTATTCAATTAAAAATTATTTAAAAATTCATAATTCGAATACGTTCATCACTAGTGCAGTGGCCTAGAAAAAATGCGTCGTATCGAAATCGAGTTAATCGATCGATTATTATTTATACATCACGTTTGGACTTACAAAAGATAATGTAATTACTCGATTCAATGATTAAGACGTTTCGTTATTTTTTCACCTGTCAGTAGATATGTTATTTGAGTACGTACTATAATAAAATTATTCGTGATCGACCAAAGGTAATTAGTGCGTGAATGCTCATTTTGTAATACTATCGATTGAGCAATGTATTAATTACAATATCGACTCGATTCGAATGCACTTTACACCTCGAACGAGATCGGATTGGAATTTGTTTAAATATTTTGACGACCTCCAAGGCGTAATGGTCAACACGCTAGACTGCCAATCCGGAGGTCCTGGGTTCGATCCCCAGCCAGAGCAAGTTGGAAAATTGTCCTGGGTCTTGGGTATTTACCTGTATATGTATCTATTATTAAATATAGTATCGTTGAGTTAGTATCCCATAATATAGGTTTAAACTTACTTTGGGGCTAGCTCAATCAGTGTGATATGTCCACGTATATATTTATTTATTTATTTGGGTACTCGCTATTTGTTACTTAAAAGTCGGTCAAGTGCATGTTTGTGAATATGCAAAGGTTTTTTTTTTTGTTTTTCTTGCAGAATAAATCATGCCTTATCAGGTGAAGGATTAAGCCTACGCTCAGGAAATTATGTAAACAAGTTCGTTAGTTCAATATTATTATTTTTTTTATAGAGATAACATCAGAAACACTGGTTGCACTAAAAACATGTTTATAACTACTTTAGTCCGTGTTTTGTTTTATAATAAATAATAAGACTTGTTATTTCTTTTTTCTCAATAAAATAAACTATATCCTTTAGTTTTTATTATTGTATTTTTATTTTTGCAACCCTTCACTGCGCAGGGCTAAACATGCACTTGGCTGGTTTTATTCAAAATATCAAAATGACGGTGCTCATAAACTAAAGTCCACGCTGACGAAGTCGGGGGCAACAGCTAGTAAATAATAAGAAATAATAATTGGCCAAGTGCGTGTCGAGCCACGCGCAGTGTAGGGTTCCGTAGTTGTAAATGCCAACTTTGAGATCATGCCACTAAGACGTCTAAGTATCTATTGAATTTGTATGAAATTTTCCTTTTCAAGTACATTTTATAAGTTGTTCGCCTATAACTTTTTAATTTGTTAACCCTACTTAGCTCTGATAGTTTTCCTATAAACTACATTATATATACTATAGCCGTGATTTTTTTCACATGTCCATATATAACCGTTTTGCAGATAGATAGGGGGACAGGTGACTTTAACAAAAAATTTCACTTTAAACCTAAATATTTCAGTCACGGATCCCTAAATCGAAAAATGGTGTTTGTGTTTCTGAATACCTATTCAACAATACCCCACACAATGTGTTTGTAAAGAAAAAAAATATTGACTTCCTCTTTACTTGTATGGCAGCTACTCTAAAAAAAATTGTTTCCATATTTTATTTTACGACTTTTTCGCCATGATTGATATACATATCCATGCTAAATTACAGCTTTCTAGTACTTGTAGTTTCTGGGTAGGACCGCGGACAGACAGACAGACCAACATGGCGAAACTATAAGGGTTCCTTGTTTACTACGGAACCCTAAAAAGACTGTTGAAGTTTATACATATAAAGTCTATCAAATATACTGAAACTATTTTAAGGGTGAATTTAACACATGATACTGAACAACTTTTCCCAAGTACCACGTATCGGAATATGAAAAATAATTTTTGGCTTCCCATACAAGGTGACCGATCAGCTGATCCGAGTTTGTATGGAAAGCCAAAACTTATTTGTCATAGGTATTTTAATATAATATTTTTCTTGGGAAAAGTCTTTAGTATCATGGACTGAATTCATTAAATTAATAATAAAATAATAATAATAAATTTCTTTGTGCAATAGCATTGTACTTACAAATTTTGTACAATGTCAGAGACCCTTATTATGAATACCTTATAACTAACATACATAATATATATAATATTTATTTTTATCATTATTTACACGTAGTGTCGGCGACATGTGACGCACGGTGTCGTCAATAGTTTCAATATATTTTTTTAAACCTTTTATAAGTAGCTAAGTACCTCCTAGGGGTAGGTAATCATAACAAGTCACAAAAATCTTTCATATAAAAGTACTACTAGTGACCTATTTTATTATCATTTCCTTCGTTACCTACGTCTACCTCCTAGGCAAGTATACGTAGATACTAGAAGTAGGTACGATTTAAAATCTGACAATTTAATAATAATTTATCAATAAAAATATTGTCTCTTGCATACAATTCTCTGACGCTAAGTCAGGTTATTTCCTGATAAAGAAAATATTGACAAATGTAATATGATATGTCACATCACTGTCTATATGCAATCCTTATTCTCAAACGACAATTTAAAAGCAAATATTTAAATTTATCGAACCGAATAAATCATTTTAATTGCTTCGATTTGCGATCATCGATTAAAATCATCGAATTGCGATCATCATTAGGCATCCACACTGATGCTATCTTCAAAATTACTATTACGTATTGAATTAAAGATCTTATCTTAGAGGTAGTCATATCTACTTATGAACCTATTTAACTAGTGCCTCTGCTATCTGATGTTTCTAAAGTACCAATAATTTTAAAATTATTTTTCTATTTAACCTTTATTGTAAAAAATACAATTTTCAAATTCAATAAACGGGTAAGTCACGTATAGAGTCAGCTACTGCCGACTTGTTTCGACTGTTTAATCAAAAAATACAATTTGTATAGCACAATAGGCGCATACCTAACAGTCAACCTTTGGGTTGTTATAGAATATTAAATTATGCGAGGTGCTTACATTTTAACTTAGTATTTAGGACCCATAATTAGCCCTTTCTGTTTCTGTCCATCTATATCCGACTGTTTCCTTTGATTCTTTAGCGAAGGCGATTAACTCATCTGTTCCTCTCATTCTATTATATTTGCATCCTCCTATATCTATGGGAATCCATATATTTATTAAATTTGTTAAAATTTATTTAAAGGAACTGTAAACCATAAAAAATATTATATAATATTGTTTAGGAGTCACAAACAGATTTAAATAAACTTTAAAATTATTCGTTTACATCCCTTCTTTGCAAAGGGAACAAAAAAATGCCGTTTGCTTTCCAGCAGAGTAGAATAGGGCCACCACTCCAAGTCCTCCCGTGGATGTCGTAAAAGGCGACTTAGGAAATACAAGCTTAACAAAGCTTATAAACATCAATGAGACCTCTCCAACCCGTCTGACCAGCGTGAAGAGTGTAGCTCAAGTCCTCTAGCTGCTCTGGCCAAGTATTGCTCTGGTATTGCAGAGGGTCGTGCTCCTGTAGTGGAGACAAAAAGACCTGATGATGATGGACGTCTTTATCCCTAACGGAGTAATGAAGCATTTTGAATGTTGCAACTAACTTTGTTATTAATTATTGTTTATTGTAAGCATTTGGCTTCTATATAATGTTCGGACATTCCAAAGAGCTTCGAAATGTTATTAATTGCCAAATAGTGCAGAAGTTGGATCGTTATATATTAGCTTTCGTACAAAATTAATGATTGTGAGGTGATGTGAAGCGAGGAACATTAACACATAAGATTGATAGCTAGCGATCATGTAAATAATATTGTATTTTTTCATATTTGGTGGCAGCAATGTAAATGTAAAGGTCGTATGGAAATTTGTTAGGCGCAGAAATAAGGAAATTGGGTATTTTTCTGGGTCAAAAATAAATTATTTGGTCCTCCCCGTCTTCAGCCCACTTGAATATAACAGGGGGCTAGAGTCTCCCCTTGAATTTTCAAAAAGTAAACAAGGGATTTAATAGCTAAAAAATATATAACGTAATATACAACTTTACAACTTTTTTTGTTCTTTGACTATAATTTTTATGAAAATACCACAGTTGTGCGACAAACCGTTGCCCGGCAGACATAGGTCTGCCGGGCAACGGACCGACCTAACATTTGATCGGTACTATTATTACTCGACATCTATTTTGTTCGACCATTGTATGACTGACATAACTTTTGATCGGCACTACTATTGCTCGTCATCAATTTTGTTCGACCAATGTTTGACTGACAAAACTTTTGACCGGAACTACTATTGCTCGACATTAATTGGGTCCGACGAATGTTTAAGCGAAATGTTTTTTTTTATGTTTTTCATTATTGTACAGTGATTTAGTATAGGTGGATTTATTACGGGTATGTCCCTTCCACGTTTTATAATGCCACTAATAGCCCCTACAGTTATGACAGGACTCATTATACTTATAAAGGTGTGTATGTTATGACGAAAAACATCACAAGCCACTTACACTTTCCTCCATTCTTTCTCAGATCCATGTCACATTGTGCCAACTCTCTAACATTTCATTATTTGGGAGCACTCTCAAATTGTCGTCGGTAGCTGTCAAAACTTAACACAATGTCTTTTGTTCCGACTCGCCGAATCTAAACAAAGACTGTTTTAAAACAATTGCTCTTAGATTAATTGTTTTATTATGTTATGAGGTGGGGAGCGGGGAAATAATATGTTGTAAGATATGATTTTCGTGAATTAATAACATTGTGACAAATCAGTAAATATAGTATTTTATGCAACAGTTGCCGTTAAGCCGTGTGGTTTCCGGCAGAGTAGCATTAGGACCACTCCAAGTCTTCCCGTGGATGTCGTAAAAGGCGACTTAGGAAATTCAAGCTAAACAAAGCTTATACACATCAATGAGACCTCTCCAACCCGTCTAGCCAGCGAGGAGAGTGTAGGCCAAGTCCTCTTGCTGATCTAGCCAAGTATACACTGGCTCTGGTAGTACAGAGAGGGTCGTGCTCCTGCAGTGGAGACTAAAAGATCTGATGATGATGATGATGATGATGCAACAGTTATATAAAGAAGGTCAAAAAATATATGATTTTAGAGTTTCACTGTCACAACTACTACAACTAGTATTAGTATTACGGGACTTACCGCGATTAATATCGTTTTTTGCATACAATACTATACTTTTCTGCTAAATAAAATACAAAACTAAACAAAAAAAATATGAAAATGTTTGTCATAATATATATTATGTTTGTTGGATAATAGCTATCTATTGTAAAGTTTTTTTAATTTACCTCTTTCCATCCAGTGACAAAAAAATGTTGGTAGTATGGTAGATCATGGGTAGATCCAGGGTAGATCTAATAAAAAAATAGTTCTAGGTCTATAGCTAGAAGTATCTATTTGGCGAAATAACGACTCTTAAGGGTCCCCCGACCCTAGACCAAAATATAACTTTCCATACAAACGTAGTCTACGTTTTATTTCAAAACGACATGTCCTATTTGGGCAAAATTTTGTAATTTTAAAGATATTGCAATTATCTAGGTTTATAACTAGTTTCCGACAACAAAAATATGAACTTGAAATAGAATATAGTGTTTTATATCATTTTTGACCATTAGTATGGAAAACTTCTAAATCGTAATATTTTCTTTCCAGTTCATAATTTTAGTATAGGAAACCAGTTATAACCCTAGATAATTGCAATTTCTTTACAATTACCAATTTTTACCGGAATCTGAAATGTGGTTTCAAAATTAAACGTAGACTACGTTTGTATGGAGAAGTCTAGGGTCGGGGGACTCTTAACGACACATGTGCTGTTATGTGGAATAGACTATCTATATGCTAAAATCATAAATTATCTATGTTCTTATATTAGTGCTCGTGACTATTTAAAAGACACATAACAGTACTGGAGTAGAAAAAATACGAAAGTGCTGATATGGGAGACAAGGAAAAATAAAGAAAATATAATAAGCTGCTTAGTATCCGCGCGGATCGTAGAAGCCGATCGAGGGAATAGGGTAGAAATCATGTCATAATTAATCGATTGATTTCCACCTAGTTAATTGAACATCAAGAAATTTTTATAAGCTTGCAATGTATTTATTTTATTTTATGTTTGTTTATGTGAAATTCTGCAACTTAAGAGTCCCCCGACCCTAGACTTCTCCATACAAACGTAGTCTACGTTTAATTTTGAAACCACATGTCAGATTCCGGTAAAAATTGGTAATTGTAAAGAAATTGCAATTATCTAGGGTTATAACTCGTTTCCCATACTAAAATTATGAACTGGAAAGAAAATATAACGATTTAGAAGTTTCCCGTACTAATGGTCAAAAATGATATAAAACACTATATTCTATTTCAAGTTCATATTTTTACAGTCGGAAACTAGTTATAAACCTAGATAATTGCAATATCTTTGAAATTACAAAATTTTGCCCAAATCGGACATGTCGTTTTGAAATAAAACGTAGACTACGTTTGTATGGAAAGTTGTATTTTGGTCTAGGGTCGGGGGACCCTTAAGGTCGCTAGCGCTGGTAGGACCCTTAAGTAGGACTCGTTTGATTTGTATCAACGAGCACTTTATGGTAGACGATGTCTAGGGTCTGATCACGGAGACGGTAAGTGGTCTATGGAGAGTTATAAAACGACACAACTTAATCAAGTTTGGGCTTATTTCATTTGATTTGTCCGTATATATTTACTAGAGGCAGCGCGCCGCTTCGCCCACGGTAACCACGCGAGTGAAGTCGCGGGCGTGATGCAATATAGCCTATAGCCTTCCTCGATAAACGACCTATCGAATACCGAAAGAATTTTTCAAATCGGCCCAGTGGTTTCTGAGATTAGCGCGTTCAAACAAACAAACAAACTCTTCAGCTTTATATATAAGTGTGGATTTATTCATTTGTCTTAATTAATAAGTATACTTTAGCATCACAATAAAAGCTTGTACAAAACCTTATATTTACGTACTTTTTTCTGTGTGGATATTTGTAAATATGTATTTTTTTTCTTTCTTATTTAAAAAAAACGGTTAATATTTCAGAAACTATCCCTAAATCGAAAAATGGTGTTCACAAGCTTAAAATATTTTTGAAAGACATTCAGTGATCCAAAGTTTATTTATACCTCTAGACATATTTAAGTTTGAAACTAAAACATTCCTTTTACCTCAGCCTACTGTTCTGGGAGAAAAGAAAATACAATATACAAGCTGCATCGGTTTCACGCACAAAAACATAGATTTTCACGTCTTTATTCCTAACGTAGTAGGCAGAGCTTTAGGGCCATAAGACTCAAAGGCTTTGGTCGGGTGGTGGGAGAGAAGATAAAAAACTTGAGTAAAAATAGTGATTGCATGCTAGCAATCCCTATATTTGATCAATTTTCTCCATCTTCTCTGTCATCATGTCAAAAAAAATTAAGTCATTTTTGATAGATAAATGTTTTTATAGTATCAAGGATTTCATATCTGATAAATTGTAAATTGATTTTGGTTTATATAAAAGGTCCGTAGATTTAGTATATTATTATAGTATAGGTATATACCTATACTATAATAATCATCATCTATACCTATGCTACCTATATAGGTAGCATAGGTATAGATGACAGCCTTTCTGACTACATTTGCACACCGGTGATGGTAAACGTGATTGGACGAAATTGAATGTACTAATATCTTGTAACACATGTTTGGCAAATAAATTATCTTTATCTTTATTTTTATCATCCCGCCAAACATGGCCTTTGGGCCTCATGCCCTAGCTCTGTCTACCACGTTAGGAATAGACGTGATAGAATATCTGTTTTTTTATTCAGGTAAGTAGTTAAAATATTACACAAATAATTCAAGGGTACATCTAAATCCATTATGCAGTCATTTGCTCTGACCGCAATTGCTCGCTTTTCATGATTACATTAAGATTTCATTATTGTGGTTATGACACAACGTAAAAGATAAAATAAAATGAGTAAGTACATTTTACAAAAAGCAAATTTAGACTAGTTATAGGTCATCGCTTGATGTGTTAAATAAATAATCGGCCAAGTGCGAATCGGATTCGCACACTAAGGGTTCCGTACCATTATCTATAAAAAATCGCGTTTGTTGTATGGGAGCCCCCTTTAAATATTTATTTTATTTGGTTTTTAGTATTTGTTGTAAAAGTGGCAACAGAAATACATACTTTGTAAAAATTTCAACTGCCTAGCTATCACGGTTCTTGAGATACAGCCCGGTGACAGACAGAGGGACAGACGGAAAGACAGCGAAGTCTTAGTAATAGGGTCCCGTTTTTACCCTTTGGGTACGGAACTTAAAAAAAATATCTAAGGTTAAATATAATGTACGTGGAAGTCAAAATACTTTATTAATAATATCATCACACAGTAGTAAATAAATAAATTAACTAAAACCTAACATACCAACTAATACTGACTTTTCATTATTTAAAAAATAGGTATTGAAAAAAAAATGTCGTATAGTAAATATTTTTTTCTATTCATATACGAAATCCAAATTTGTGTATGACTTATCCGTTCAAACGTCGGACGCCCGGAGCGGGCGTCTGATGTATTGTTTTACTATTGTGTCTGCACTGACAACGTTTGAAGGGATAAGATAAAAATATTTGAAAGAAATTATGTCTAGATCAAGCCCTAGATAACCCTTCAAACTATTTATAGTTTAAAGTGAGAACGTGAAGCTTTTCTTCTCACATTAGCCAAAAGTGGCCGTTTCGCAAATGTACGTAGAAAAGCTCCACGTAGTGATGTTATGTAACAGTTTGTAAATCATGACTTTTATTTTGAGGTCCCCAAATGGTATACCGACCCTGGCACTAACTTTTATAGCGTTCAGATAATGAATATGTTTCTAATAACCCGCCAATAATCATATCTGATCATCGTTTGTTAAAAATATTTATATACTACATAAAGATTGAGATATCCAAATTTGGAAAACAATATCTCATTATACTTAGACGAACATTGAACGAATAAAGTTATCGATCGTGACGTGACTCGATGCAAAACCGATATGTCGGTAAAGAATTCAAAATCGATTTATCGATAAACAAAACGCTGAAACATTTGAGAATGTACAGCATGGCGATTTTGATACGTTTTGCCTTGGCCTAGATAAACTAAATGTTTTTTTTAAACAAACTTTGTTTTAACCGACTTTAAGAAAAGAGGAGGTTAACAATTCGTCGGGTTCTTTTATGTATGTTACCGATTACTTGTAGTCGCTGGACAGACGGCGGCAAGCTACTTTGTTAATCTGTGTAATTATTCCGTATTTATAGGGTTTTTCAATAGGGACGCTCTAACTTTAAAAGTTGATAGCGGCCATCTTGGAAAAGCGATAGCTGTCAAATTTGGCGGGAATACATATTTTATTCATTACATTTCACCATGAACGCTACACGCTTCAACAATGAGTAGAAATTGTAACAAAACAAAAATATTATCAACAACAGTGCTCTGTTTGCCTAACGTTTCGTGCGTTGCGTCCAGTTTATGGTATTCATGGTCGTCCTGTAGAGTCCACAATCCGTCGTTTAATTAATAAATTTGAAACAACTGGGTCGGTATTGGATGAAGATGAAGTCGGTATCGGAAAATATTGTTGCCGTTCGGGATAGTGTGCCATACTGCACAGGACGCATTACATTTATTGATAGATAGATAGATAGATAAAATCTTTATTCACCAAAAAAGGACACAATATATACATTTTAAGTATCGAGTAAAGCACATGGTAACTAAACAAAAACTTAATTAATTGTGATAGTGCAGTGCGGTTGTACCACAGACATATCTGTGGGTTGTACTGTGAGATGTGACCTATATAGTGAAAAGGTCCTGACTCAGCATGATGTCACAGACGAGCTGGTCGAACTGCGACGCTGATAATTCTGCCAGAACCAAGGGTGGGAAAATTTGATGAGAAATTCGAGAGCTTCGTTATCTCGCGTGGTGGTGACATCAACTGGCCACCGAGATGGTGTGATCTAACACCGCTCGATTACTTTCTGTGGGGCTACGTGAAATCTCGAGTCTATGCTGACAAACCACAGACAATTGCTGCAATGCAGGCCGACATAACTCGCGTTCTTAATGAGATTGAGCCCCATTTATGCGAATATGTCGTCAAAAATTGGTCCACCAGGATACACCACTTTCAGCGAAGTCGCGGCGGCCAATTGGCGGAAATTATGTCATCAAATGTTCTTTAAAAAAATAAAAAACGACGGGTTGCACTCTGGGAGTGCCGGCAGAAGTGAAAACTTGAATATTAACGTTGTGCATTTTTGATATTTTGGAATGGTTAGGGAATAATTTTGCACGAATTGCTTTAATTATCAGTATAAAATATTTCAAATCTTTTCTGAACCACAGTCTGTCACAAATGTCACAAGCATGACCAAATTCATTTTTAACAAAATCATTTTCAAATACACAGCAGTATGGCCACTACACAGACGGTCGAGCCATCAGCTGTCACCATCCATGGATGCGCGTAGCACGCTGTAACATAAACACACACGAACATTCGCGCAAGCGCCCTGCGCCGTCTTACGAATTTTCGATCAGGTCACGTGTCCTGACGCGAGTTTAACATTTTTTACCCATTCCAAAAAAAGTGCACAACGCCGCTAAAGAAGTTTTCACTTCAAAAACTCTAAAACAAGTCGTTTTATACCATTTTAAAGTTCGAGCGTTCTGAATGAAAAACCCTTTATTTATTTATTTTATACGTTTTATTAATTGAATTCAGTAAATGGTGTAGGTACGTATGTATATACGTAACGTAGGTACGTAAGCTACTTAATTACCTATTTTATAAATATATAGGGGCAAATTACGCTGATTGAGGTAGCCCCAACGTAAGTTCAAAGTTTTGTTTTGGGATACTAAGTCAACGATACTATAATTTTATAACAAATACATATTATATAGATAAACATCCAAGACCCAGGACAATTTGAAAAAGGCCATTTTCCAACTTGCCCCGACCCGTGGATCGAACTCGAAACCTCTGGGTGGCGGACTAGCATGGTGTGACCACTACGCCACGGAGGTCTTCTAGTCGTCTGTCGTTTTATTGCAGCATTGAATTTTATACATATACCATACTTATTCATTAAATACTATAATAGTACATTATGGTACTAGTGTGTAACATTGGTGATTAACGCCGTGGCGCCATTGAGACCTGAGCCGTAGGTGAGGGTCTTAAGAGAGCCAAGGACGGTAATCATCAATACACACGTGTATCATACGACGATTTTCAACACACTTGTGAATAAAATAACAATAAAAACTCATTTTATTTAGTAAATAAAAAGTTTATTTAGAGAAACAATTAGTAAATGTGCAGTTAGTAAAATTATAATTAACTGTTTTTGATGGCATAGCGGTCTCATCGATAGATTATTTATTGAAATACTTTCATGTGTCTATTGTAATTTGAGGTGGCTCATTATTCGTGTAGGTAAGTGAAATCCAATCATTGGATGTACTTGGTTTTTCGTCACTAGGAATCTTTTATACATTTTTCAATATCGTCAGACGATAAAACCTTTGATTTCTTGCTTCTATATCCATCGGTTAATTCGGATAGTCTCTTTAGATAAGCTGACAAATGAAAGAATGTTTTTAAGTCCACTCCATTCTTTGTTCGGACTGTACTTTTTAACATTGAGTATAAACACCACAAAGAGCTAGGTTTGTACTTAAAAGATAATTATTTAAAGTACGTCATGAACACTTTTTTTATGAAAAAGAATGCGTATACTTGCTGTTTTGCCATTTTATGAAATTTTGGTACGTTAATAGATATTTTTCCTTGGAGTTTTCAGGTAGTAAACTTTGTATAACGTTAGGGGCTTCACATCTTATATCGGGCGGTGTACAACATAAATCATTTTTTTCGTAACTAGTACTTGTAGACATTTTAATTAATAAATAACTATAATTTCAACAGTGAAAACGAGTTGTGAAAAATGTTTCGCTATGGCGGTAAAAATTAATCAGTTTTCGTATGCGCGCGCATTGCGATTGGCCACAGACTAAAGAGATGAGGTTTTTTTTTTATCTTCCGCGCATAGGATTTGCGCCTATTCTGCCAAGTACAAAATGGGGAATTTAAAGTTTTCTTTTATTACAGAGAAAACAAAAGTTATATTTGAGTAAAAGTTTTACTAATTAAACACGTACGAGTTAAAATTATCTATTTAAATAAGAAGTTGCATGAAATGAGCAAGCAAAAGGAACATTAATTTGTTTGTGCTATTGAACACGATCTTTTTTTGAATAAAAACTTTTTCAATAAGAACAAAGCAACTCAACCAATAGAATTAAAAAAAAATCTATAACTCACTATTTGTACTGATGGTGATCCGATCGGTGGGTAGAAATTGTATGAAACGCCTCAACACCGAAACTCGACGGAAGTTGCGTCGCGCATCTTGCGGTGGTTTGGTTTTTTTCGTGACTTATAAATATTTCCGCTTCTTAATGTTCACTTCCATGCTGGTCGGCGAGAAAAGAAAAAACTAAAAATGTACCAGTTATTTCTTCCCACGCAGATCGCAAAAGCCGATCGAGGTTGTGGGCGAAATTGCGAATCGAGGTAAGGCCTTACCTGAATTTTCCGGGGTCCAGTAGCGCCCTCATTTAAAATAAATAATTTGAAAGAAAACGGAGATATCATTTAAAATTGTTTCTTGACCAAGCTCTAGATACTCATTTAAAGAATTTTTTTGACTACTTTTTATAGTTTAAAGCGAGAACGTAAGTTTTTCTACGCACATTTGCGAAAAACGGCCACTTTTGGCTAGTGTGCGTAGATAAGCTTCATGTTCTCACTTCAGACTATAAACTGTAGTTGATAAAATAGTTTGAAGGGTTATCTAAGGCTTGATCAAGGCACAATTTTAAATGATATCTTCGTTTCCTTTCAAATGAGGGCGCCACTGGACCCCGGAAAATTTGGGTATGACCTTAATAGGCGATGCGGCTAGTAACCTCTACACCATCACTCTAAAAGTGGCTTTTGAGTCTGGCGGTCCTGGGCCCTGTCTGCTTAGAGTCGTCAGATACAAAATGCCCTATCTGCCCTATCAGATAACTATATAATCTTTGTGCACATCTTGTGATACATTTCTAAGGGATATACATGTATGAAATACATGCTAATGACGTCATAGTTTCTTGAAGTCAAATAGCGCTCCTAATATCAGTTTTTCTGCAATACGCTATTTCCCAACAAGTCAAATCAGCAACTTTTTTCTAAAAGTCAAAACAAACAGTTTCTATGGGATTTTGTATGAAATACAGGCAGGTGACGTCATAGATTTTTGAGTCAAATAGCGCTCTTATTATTAGTTTTTCTACAATCATAAATTTAAAATAACGTTAAAATGGATATGTTCAAAGACAAGTGACATTATTTTGCGACGCTTTATTTTTCTATTAGTACAAAATAATTTATTTTGAACTTAGGAAAGTAGCCAATAATAATTTAATCACATTAATCTAAAATCTGATTGAAAATGGATATGATCATGACAAGTGAGATTATTTTGTGACGTATTATACCTCAACAGTATCAAATAAATTAATTTTGACCCAGAAAAATACCCAATTGTGTGATTATTTAGATATATTATAAAATATCCTATAATAATAAAGATATATTTGAATTTGAATATAGGGATAAAGATGTCATCATCATTAATAGGTATTTTTATCTCCACTGCAGGAGCACGACCCTCTCTGTAGTACCAGAGCCATCCAGAGCAGCCAGAGGACTTGGCCTACACTCTCCTCGCTGGCCAAACGGTTTGGAGAGGTCTCATTGATGTTTAAAAGCTTAGTTTAGCCTTCAACGACTCCACGGGAGAACTTGGAGTGGCTGTATTCTACTCTGCTGGATACCACACGACATAGATGTGATAGTATGTAAATGTTTCCGCTTCCGAGTTGTTCAACCGTTGACCCTCGTGTGTATGGTTAACAGAGGTCTTCAAAAAGTTACGTAAGTACCTAACAATCAAATGGTAATCTCACAATTGTTAAGACGTCAATAGGTTGCATCAAGCCATAAACATTTTCAAAGAAGTGACCTATAGTCGAATGGTTAATGCTGTCAATGAATTCGCATAAACGGCTATGGGTTCGATTCCGACTTGACCGCATTTTTAATGTTATGTCGGGAGAAATATAAATCCAAGTCTGTTTTGTGCAATTACCTATTTATGATAGGTTATGTAAGTTATATAGGTGTATTGTATATGATATATAAAGTCAGCATTTGACCGTACCACGCGGCCAGTTGTTCTCTGCCTGCCGACTCGGGCTAGCACTGTCCTAGTGTTTCGTATTAGTGCCTAAGTACATAACCTAAGTGCCAAATTTGTAATTGTGTCCGGACAATAAAATAGTGAATTGACTTTCTGACTGTGATTTAACGACCTCGCTCCCCTTATACTACACAGTAGTCGACGTGCACCCCAAGCGCACCACCATCACAAAAGTTACGATATTTTGATTGAAAAGAACAGTCGGATATCTTGTTGTTTTTTTCTTAAAAATAGTACCTACCTATTTGCAAAAATTATATCTGTTTCACGCCGCTCTACCTCCCGACATCTGGCATAGCTTGACGACTGCCATACAATGATGACAGCCAGGACCAACGGTTTATACGTGAGGAGTTCGAGAATTTTTTATGCTACTCAGAACCAATCTTAGTGTTGACCACGCCCGATGTCGCTTTACTTGTGAAAGCGGTAGTAATGCGCATTCCCGCCGAGCCATTAAGCTCCTCAAAAATACAGAGCTGAATTTCTGAGAAAAAAATATAATATAATTAGCATTTCTTAACCTAAACGAAATGCTACTAGCCTCTTGGGCACCCTACCCTGCGAGCGCAGCGATTTGGGCTCAATTTTTAATATAATTTGATGTTTTTATTGTATTTATATCTAGTTTAATTTAGTTTTTAGTTATTTAGTTTTACTCTTATTATAATATAGTACCTAGGTGACCGAGCTTTGCTCGGTCGGTTACATCTCAATCATTAACTACATTTTTTTAAACTTGTCTAAAAACAATACAAAATAAAAAATTATATATAAACTTGAACATAAAAAAAAAAACAAAAGTAAGTCACCGAGTGGCACTCGAACCCGTAACACTCTTTCTAGCGGTCCGCATGCTTAACCGCTGAGCCAAACGGATGGCAGCCGGCGCGACGAAATTAGCGACCATATTCTCCGTGGAAAGAAAAACGCATGAAAACTCGAAAACAAGCGTTTTCCCAAACAAGACTAAACAAGATCGATTATTTACCCCCGAAAACCCCCATATACCAATTTTCAGCGAAATCGTTAGAGCCGTTTCCGAGATCACAGAAATATACATATAAATAAATATACAAGAATTGCTCGTTTAAAGGTATAAGATAAGATTTGTTTTATTTAGGTTATCTTTATGTTTGTAGTATAATAAAGTGTATCATACTTATGCTAATATTACCACAGTACCTGGGCGACCGAGCTTTGCTCGGTTACATCTCAAACATTAACTAATTTTTTTTAAACTTGTCTAAAAACAATGCAAAATAAAAAATTATATATAAACTTAAACATAAAATAAAGTAGTCGCAGCGACTGGTCTTGTTACTTGTGTAAAGATTCTGAGTGAGAACAGTTACGACACTGCGACCGAAATGGTTGTATGGGTAATATTACCACATTGATAAACTGCACAATTTTTCCTATTCGCTGTAATTAACATATAAATGTGATAGCTTATCGGAACAAATGTCATCCACAATCAAAATTCAAATGCCACATATTCATGTATACAATGACCCACATTTTTCCAGTTGTTTACGTGTTTGGCATCTCCTTCAAGGTCTCGCACCCTTTAGCCTTGCGAATTTTGAATTCAAGGGAGAGTGGTGTTAGATTTTCAGCCTTATCACT
The DNA here is from genome assembly GCA_963555685.1 of Acrobasis consociella. Taxonomy (NCBI): domain Eukaryota; kingdom Metazoa; phylum Arthropoda; class Insecta; order Lepidoptera; family Pyralidae; genus Acrobasis; species Acrobasis consociella. Next base: position 4,362,946 of record OY743122.1, on the reverse strand, counting down.
GGCGAGTATCGAACGAATCCAAAATGAAATGAAGGACGACCTGCTCAAAAACACAAAAGACAAAACTAAAATGAATGGTCAATCGATTACACTTTGGTTTGATTTTATTTATAGTGGGAAATAGGTGTAATATTATATGTATATATGTATAACCCATTATAAAGTTCCGAGTTGTCGATTCGACGAACTGTAAATGAAATGACGAAATGATCCCCTGCTTTCAAAGTTTTATTTTTTAATTGAAGTGAAATCAGAAATTAAATCGGACTCCTGCGAATAAATTCTCTATAGAATATTTTTAGTAGGTATCTTCTTGTTCATTTAACAGTGATAGGGCGCCAAGAAGGCGCAAAAACAATAGACAAACGGGCTTTTCGAAGTCACGAAGCCTTGGCGATAAGCCTTTTGAAGAATCATTAAGATATATTCATGTATTATAATGATTCATTTGTGTAAAGGTTATCACAAACTTGGTGGGGTGAATCAAAGAAATACCTATCGGAAACAGTAATCAATATTATGTCACAAAGCTATAATACCTATACAACTGTACTAAAAGTTTTATAAAGTTAAATTTTGTGTTCATTCAAAAAAAAATGTTAATATATATGTAGTATATGTATTGGTTATTATATCTATCTATATTTTGATAGGTATTTATTTATCCAATGTATGTTTTTTATCTTATATTACTCGACATATTTTGCACCTCCTTTCAAAGACTTCTTATTCTCGGCACCACCAGAAGGTTGACTGGTAGATAAAGCCTATGGCTTTAAGTCCGCCTATTACATTTGTAATAAAGTTAAATAAATAAATAGAAAATAAAAATGTTATATCTAAAGATTTATATAAAGACTGTTCGCTCCGAATTGTGAACTCGCGAAACCATATCTCAGCAACCCCCCGACTGATTTGGCTCATGTTGGAACTTAAAAATTCTATTGACTATATCTACACGTTAACCAAATTTCACGAAGCTCCGATCAAATATACTCAAGTTATCGTTGAACAAACATACAAACAAACAAACGCCGGATTGTTCAAGTCGAATCGCTCGGACTATGCTTGCTTGCGCTTCGCTTTCACTTCTCGTTCAATTATGTCATCATTATCATTATCATCAGGTATTTTTGTCCCCACTGCAGGAGCACGACCCTCCTGTACAACCAGAGCCATACTTGGCCAGAGCAGCTAGAGGACTTGGCCTACACTCTCCTCGCTAACCAGACGGGTTGGAGAGGTCTCATTGATGTATTTAAGCGGTGTAGATATAGGTCTCAGGTAGCTTGTATTTCCTAAGTCGCCTTCTACGACATCCATGGGAGGAGTTGGAGTGGTCCTATTCTATTCTGCCGGATACCACACGGCTTTCATTATATTATCACGGCAATTATGTCGTGAGTATATAAAATCCTCAAAAAAATATAAATACATGTATGTGTGTTTGTGCTTAGTCTTTAGTCGCCGCTTACGACATTTACAAGAAGAGAACGAGTGGTCCTATTATAGACCGGAAAATAAATAATAATTAAAGTTTATTGAAGTTTCCCGTGACCAGAGGGCTGGCCTATATCTAGGTCAGAAAATAAGCATTGCCATACAACGTGGCAATGCAGCCAGCCTTCTGGGCACGTTACCGCAGGGTAAACAATTACCGGGCCTTTTTTATTTGTAAATATTAGTTTGAAGTGTATTGTAGTGAGTAGTTTTTTAATCTTTTTCTAGTTTTTAAATAATTATTTTTCGTCGTAATAAAAGTTTAATAAATAAAATGAACATATTTTCCCAGCTTTTATTTAGTTTCACATGTCCCGTTGTCTGTCTGTTTGCTGTCTGTAATCAAACCTTGTAAGTTAAATTTGCCTTACTTCCCGGTTTCCGATTGAGTTGAAATTATGCACGAAAACGTATATCGCGTGACAATGCAATATTATAACTTGGAACTCTAATGAAACGACACCACCCCATCGAGTCTGGGCCCTTTGGGCTCGTTTGATTCGTCTTAAGCAGAACTTTAGGGTTTTAAGTTCATTGTTTTAGATAAAAGCTTGTTTTAAAAAATATTTTTAGGGTTCCGTACCAAAAGGGTTAAACGGCACTCTATCACTAAGACTCCGCTGTCCGTCTGTCTGTCACCAGGATGTATTTCATGAACCGTGATAGCTCGACAGTTGAAATTTTCACAGATGATTTATTTCTGTTGCCGCTATAACAACAAATACTAAAATCGGAATAAAAAAAATATTTAAGTGTTGATCCCATACAAAAACATGATTTTTATTTATAGATAACGAGCGAGTCCGACTCGCACTTGGCAGGTTATTTAATAATTACTAGTTTCTGTGTAGGCGGTGCGTGCCACGCTTGTTTACAAAAATATTACACCTAAAAGGCATCACGCATCTAAAACACGAAGATGCGAGAATTAGAGCGTACAAATAATTACTCAATAGCACAGAATACATAATACTCGTAGTACAAGTACAGAAGATTCACTCGGAAAAATCAATTAAAGGAATAGCGACTCTCGCTACGACACAATTAAGTTCAATAAAGATCGCACAACGGTAATAACCTACAGTTATATTCACCTAGACGTTCCATCTCTTCCGTCTCTTTCTATCGCGTAACGCTTACCTTTTCTGCCGCCCGCACTGATTAGCCAAGCCGGCGCGGCCGCCGTACTATCATCATACTATCACGTCTTTATCCCTAATGGGGCAGACAGAGCATTTTGGGTCTTGCGGCTGTATGCAGAGCCCAGGGCCGCAAGACCGAAAAGCCACTTCTAGCGTTATGGTGGGCGAGAAGATGGAAAAGCAATCAATACAGTGATGGGTTGCTAGCCGCATCGCTTGTTAACATGATTTGCATTTTTGCCCATTCCCTCGATCGGCTTTTACGATCTGCGTGGGAAGAGAAGCAGCTGGTACATTCTATTTCTCCCAGACCAGGATGGGGCGGCCGCCGTACGTACTTTTTTTGTACTTGCGTTTTTAATACCTACCGCGGAGAGAGACAGGCCTGGTGGTAGTCGAGACAGCTTGTTTACAGTGGTCGAGAAGACTGAGGGGTTACTCCATAAAATAATACGTGAGTCGTACGATAGTGACGTCCTATTGCTACGTCATACAAAATTTAATTTTATCATCATACGCTCACGCACGCATAGTGCTCAAAGTTGCTCGACAATGCAACACGTATACGCAGTAACGTCCCTGTATAGAGTATCCCCCCTGATTGGTCGAGAAGACTGATTGATAGTTAAAACTAGTTTGGTAGACAACAAGATTAATTGCCAGGCAAATTTTCTAAAAACCCGACTGTCAAGCGTTCACTTATTACTTAACTGATTTCATCAAGCATAGCTAAGAGCTAACCATTAAAACCTTGAGGGAAGCCTATGTCAAGCAGGGGACTTCCAGTGGCTGATATGATGATGATGATAGCTAAGAGCCACCGCAAAGAAACTTGATATCACTTTTTTAAAACCGCATCGAAATCAGTCCATCCGTTCGAGAGCTACGATGCCACAGACAGACCGACATTGGCGGCAAACGTATAATACCTCTCTTTTTTGTTGGAGGTTAAAAAGTAAGGAAGCAAGTACCTATTTTTTAACTGACTTTCAAAAAAGGATGATATCAATATGTCGTGATCTTTTTATAATTTATTTTGTAAAATTTGTATGTTCATCGATTATTTGAAGGCGCCTGGATCGATTTGGATTTTTTTAATGAGAAATACTTACGACATGACCCCATAGAAAGTTCATCAAAATCGGTTGTGTAGTTTAGGGGTAAAGTCAAGCTTATTTTCAAAAATTATATGCAAAAATGATCCATAGAAAAGACATCAACTGACACGTTACCATTTTAGATCCATTTTGTTTGTTTTTATATAACTTTGTATGAAAAAAAATGCATATTGACATGAAAAGTACCTGTTCCTCGAGCAAGCCTATGTTGTAATGTGAATAAATATATATCATTCTTTATTCTTGGAAAAAAATATTCCGTCTATTCAATACATCTTCTAAATAACTCTGCTATTCTACTAACCTAATGTGAACTACTAAGAAGTAAAGTACCTCACACCGCGTAACACAACAATGTTTGAAGCAAGATTTGCAATTTTGTGGTAACTATTAAGGGCGTCCCTCACATGTTGGGAGAGGTCAGTAACATCTACATTTATAATATATTGTTGCACCTCTTCTACTTTCCTCACCTAATGTGAACTGTGTGTAACACCTAAGAACTGAAGTACCTCACACTGCGTAACACAACAATGTTCGGAGCGAGATTTGCAATGTTGTGGTAACTAGGGTGTCCCTCAAATGTTGGGAGAGGTCAGTAACATCTACATTTATAATATATTGTTGCACCACTTCTACTTTCCTCACCTAATGTGAACTGTGTGTGACACCTAAGAACAGAAGTACCTCACACTGCGTAACACAACAATGTTCGGAGCGTGATTTGCAATGTTGTGGTAACTAGGGTGTTCCTCAAATGTTGAGAGAGGTCAGTAACATCTACATTTATAATATACTAGCGGTACCCATGGGCTTCGCTCCCCATCAAAATTTTGGGATAAAAACTATCCAATGTATCAAACTACAACCAAATTTCGTCTAAATAAGTTTAGTGGTAGAAGCGGTGGAGTGAAAACAAACAAATATACAAACTCACTTTTGCATTTATAATATTATTAAGGATAAGGATCAGAATTATATTATAATCTCTCAAATGTTGGGAGAGGTCAGTAACATCTACATTTATAATATATTTTTGCACCTCTTCTACTTCACTCGCCTAATGTGAACTGTGTGTAACACCTAAGAACTGAAGTACCTCACACCGCGTAACACAACAATGTTCGGAGCGAGATTTGCAATGTTGTGGTAACTAGGGTGTCCCTCAAATGTTGGGAGAGGTCAGTAACATCTATATTTATAATATACTAGCGGTAGCCGTGGGCTTCGCTCCCCGTGAAAATTTTGGGATAAAAACTATCCTATGTATCAAACTACAACTAAATTTCGTCTAAATAAGTTTAGTGGTAGAAGCGGTGGAGTGAAAACAAACAAATATACAAACTCACTTTTGCATTTCTAATATTAGTAAGGATAAGGATCAGAATTATATTATAATCCCTCAAATGTTGGGAGAGGTCAGTAACATCTACATTTATAATATATTGTTGCACCTCTTCTACTTCACTCGGCTAATGTGAACTGTGTGTAACACCTAAGAACTGAAGTACCTCACACCGCGTAACACAACAATGTTCGAAGCAAGATTTGCAATGTTGTGGTAACTATTGATGGCTTCCATCAAAAGTTAGCAGAGGTCAGTTACATGATGTATTACGTCTGTCTATATTTATACATATATCTATCTATGTATATATATACCGGCCAAGTGCGAGTCGGACTCGCGCATAAAAGGATCCGTTCCGTTATCTATAAAAAAATATATTTGTTTATTATATTCTGTTTTTAGTATGAGTTGTTACAGCGGCAATAGAAATACATCATCTGTAAAAATTTCACCGGTCTAGCTATCACGGTCCGTGAGATACAGCCTGATAACAGACAGAAGGACAGACGGACGGATCAGACAGATGGATAGCGCGGGAATCTTAGTAAGAAGGTCCCATTTGTACCCTTTGGGTACCCTTAGAAAAATGGATCCCTATTTCCCGTGGTCACGCAGTAACTTGAGAACGACTTTGCCGATTTTCATTTTCAGTTTCCACTCCTGGATCCAAAGCAGTCACAGCTAATGATGTACACGCTAAGATGAGAAGATTTATTTTCCTTTCAATATATTAAGTATTTATAAATCAAAAAGCAATAAAGGGTTGAAAAGGATTTGAGTAGATGTATAATTTCAGCCACATAACGTTCACTGCTGGACATAGGCCTCTCCCAAGTATTTCCAAAATGATCGATCTAGAGCGACTTGCATCCAGCGCCTTCCAGCGACCTTGGTCAGGTCGTCATACCTCGAGGTGGGTCCTATACGCTTCGCTTACCAGAACGTGGTCGCTTTTCGAAAACCCTTTCGCCCAATCGGCCATCGTTAAGTATTTATAAATCAAAAGACAATAATATGCTAGACATGTGACAAAGTCCTTCCATCGAGTAGACGATTTTCAATACTGTGAAAATGCGTTTCTTTCGGCGTTTCATCTCAGCAGTGGTCGTTGCTAAGCTCTGATATCGGTAGCTTTTCTTTAAAAATTAATTAAATTTTAATTAAGTGATTACATATAATTTACATTACATGTAGGGTTGCCATCCGTCCGGGTTTCCCCGGAATTGTTCTAGTTTAGAGGGCATCCGGGGAGCGTCCGGGCTGGGCTTCATTTGTTGTCCGAATTTATAATATTTAAGTCTTGCCTTTTGAAAATGAATAGAAAGGTGATTATGACATTTTCAACTGTTTTTTATTACACTGACTATGTTTAAAAAAACCTGTCGACATGTCCGGGTTTTGTGCTCTAAAAACAAATTTCACGCGTCTTGTCCTGGTTGCAAAATTTTATAGATGGCAACCCTACATGTAGTGTACTACATGGTTTATTAAATAAGGTATTCTCTTCCCGTGACAGCTGATGACGTAGGTGGAACTTGTCTACGTCATCAGTTTGATATGTTGCCAATGTGTGAAATTGAATTACCCGAGCGTTTTTGAACTTTATATACCAATTTCGAATTAATAATCCATTATTATCAATTCATAAAATATTGAATTGATGAATCACGCGAGAATCGCGAGATACTAAGTAGCTAAGTTACTTAATATTTTATTTGATATTCATGAACTAATTGAGAAAGTCCTTAAATTCACTGAAAAGAACAATCAGTGGCAACACTTTGTGACGTAGTCAAGTTCCATCTCGGGAAGAGAATACCTGTTTTATTATACCATGGTGTACTACATGTAATGTCAATTATACTTATTGACGTGTAAATGCTTGTAAAATTACATAGTCAACATTTGAAAATGTTGTTACTGTCCTTGACTCAATCAGCTGATTAGCAAGTAACCGACATAATACATCTTCGATGAGAGCAGATGCATGGTATCGTGAAAACATCAGAAGTTACGTAACTTAACGTATACGTGAATCCGCATATTGATGCTTCAAACCAGTTTGACGAGTCCACATTTAGGGACCACGGGTCAATGTGGTCGGATATCCGATGGAAAATAATACTTAAATCTTTACATACTATATGATTTGAATTATTTTGTGTGATTCCGCCACCAGTTAGTTCATGCAAACTATTGCCGGCCGGCGCCCACCCACTACTGTTAGTCCCAGCATACCTGCCACCAGCAGCCCGTGTGCACCCGCCACCAACAGTCAATGCATGACCCCTCCCATGCTGCTGCATCCGCTGTGGCTGCAGCAACATCGGACGTCGTATGCGTATACACACGGGCTGCTGGTGTGTGAAATAATTCAAATCACATAGTATGTAACTTTGACTTCCGCAAAGTAACACCTGAATCTATTAACTAACTTAAATCTTTGTTTTGTAATTAAGTAATTCCTTATTTAATATGTAGGTAGTTATTTCCATCTTAAGTTATTTTAAAATGAAAGTCGCCCTCTCGTGTGCCGAAGACAAATCACACAGATTGAGCTAGCCTTAAAGCAAGTTTTGAACTTTATTCGTCTTATTATAAAATGCAGACCAACTTTGTTACTAGATTTAAACCATTATCCGACCAAATCAAGTAGACATCTAGTAATATGGAGTTATTCCGGTCTGATCCACCAAACGAATCCACTCTTCATTATTATTACTACTTTTGTCATGTCTGATCCACTCTAAAATTAACAAGTCCGGTCTGATCCCCTACCTGTTTAGTACACTCGAGAAAAAACAGTTGTTGATGAAAAGATAATCAGTTTTTATTAATTATAATCAATCATATATTATAATAAATTTACACCTTTGATTTAGATAACATAAAATGAAATTGTAAATAAATAACAAATGAAAAATTAAATACTTAACAAAAAAACCTTCTTTAGACAATTATTAAAGTAATCACATATACAAGGTGACTTTTCAAACACTGTCGAAATTTTTGGAGCAAGTTCAGTCCAATGTCCAGATCAAAAAATATTTTTCAGTACAAATATTTTGTTACTGACTGTACCAAAAATATGTTTGGGGATCCGACCGGAATACAATATTTAATTATTTATTCTGATCCCCTCGACGGGGCATCAGAACGGAATAGAAAATAATTAAAATAAAACGGATCCACTAGGGTATCAGACCGGAATAACTCTTAATATGTCACTGTCTCATCAAAAAATGTCAACTTGATTTGGTCGAATAATGGCTTAAACCTATAGTAACAAAGTTAGTCGGTGTTTTATAATGAGACAGTACGTGAATATGCATTGTTTAACTTCTAATAGGAATGTAAACTGAGTCAAATATATATTATTTAGTTCGTCAACTAGATTAGTTATCCAAAAAAACGACGGGTTGCACTCTGGGAGTGCCGCCAGAAGTGAAAACATGAATATTAACGTTGTGCATTTGTTACACACACGAATATTCGCGCAAGCGCCCTGCGCCGCCTAAACGAAACAGCAGGCGCAGGCATACATTTTCGCCGCGCCGTAGAAAGAGAGGGGAATACATACAGAATAAAGATACAAAAATTACAAAACAAAACATGTAAAAACAACGTATTGAGGACATATATCAACAACTTTGTATCTGTGTGCTACAGTAGTCCAAAAAGGTCATAGCTCAGTGATTCGTGCTGCTCAAAGAGTAGCTCACTGATTTTCAGCTACGGCCTGTCAAGTGCGAGTGCGCATCTACGGAATTTTATCAAAAGAAGGCAAGAGAGATTGAAATTAAATATGATAAATAGGTGATTATCTGGAGACCAATATCATACAAGTTACACACTATATATACTACATACGATATACTATACATATATACACACAGTAGAATACAACAGCGATACAGACAGACCAGGATAGTAAAGTGCACAAACAAATCATACAGAATATGTGTAATGTGAAAAGTATGTGAAAAATAGTGCCTACGTGAACTATCAGTAGTGTTAGTGTCAGTGTCAGTGTCAGTGGCAGCAACAGCTACCGGCGACTCATCATTGGATTGTCAGTTTTCTGTTTATCTAACAAATATGAGCGAAACAGTTTTTTGAAGTTTGATATGTATCCAGTATGCCTTATTGGAGGTGGTATGATGTTCCAACATTTAGTCGCCTGATATCTGAAGCTGCCCCTGAAAGCAGCAGTTCTGTGACGGTGTACGAGTAGTGGGGGCCGGCATGATCTGGCATTTGGTCTATCGAATATGAGTTTCGAGTGAATATACTTTGGTGTCTTGCTCTTGATCACCCCGAACAATAATGTTGCTAAATGTAGTTGTCTACGCGAGTCCATATTTAACATTGAAGCATTATTGAGATAAGGCGAGATGTGGGTACGCGGAGGGACGTTGAAGGAAAACCTACAGCATGCATTCTGAACTCTTTGTACAAGACGTCGTGTTCTTTCTAGCAATCGGGGCCCATAGACGATATCGCCGTAGTTCAGGCGAGACAGGACTAAGGACTCACAGAGTCTGATGCGAACTTTTTCAGTCAGTAAGTTTCGAATCTTATAGAGGATCTTTAGGCGGTAGAAACAATTCCGAACCACATTGAGGACATAGTTTTCAAATCGCAGCTCAGGGTCCAATATTATTCCTAAATTTTTTGCCTCTTCTACCCTCTCTATAACTTGACCCATCATCATTATAACCGGGTTATTGTCAATAATTTTAGAAATCTGTACTTTAGAGCCCAAGATTATGCATTTAGATTTAGATGGGTTTAATGTAAGACAAGCTGTCTACTCTCCATCCGTCTTACGAATTTTCGATCAGGTCACGTGTCCTGACGCGAGTTTAACATTTTTTACCCATTCCAAAAAAAGTGCACAACGCCGCTTAAGAAGTTTTCACTTCAAAAATAAAGGACCCGTAGTTTTTCGTTTTTATGTGAAGTAGTAAAAATTCACAAATATGCAGCGCTTCGAAGTTGCCGGTGATTTAAGTTACCCTAGGCAAAGATAATATAATCAATCACCAACGTCCTTAGGTTAAAAATCGTAGCCGATCGTGACGTCACGCGAAATTTAAATGCACTGTATCTTCGACTTTATTTGCTAAACAGAGAAAAGAAAATATTTCATACTTTTTAATCATGTATCGAATCAGGCGAAAAAAAAAATTGTCCACATTCCTAATATGCCTATTTCGGTGTGCAAGTGATTAACTATAGTTTAATCTGTTCCTTGCTGATCTGAGCAAAGAAAAAAACATAAAATATATCGGCTGCTTCTTTTTCTGCGCAAACCATAGTTTATGTAAACAATAAATAAATAGGTACACACATTTAAACTTTTTTATTCAATTACAAATACACATTTAGATAAGCAGCTTTTAATAATGACACCAGCACCATTAGCATGGCACAAGCGACACAGGCAATCTTTATCGAGCGCTATCATAAATCACTATCTTGCTCTACGTAATAATAACGAGCACTAGTCAGTCGCGATATAAACTTTATTCGGATTTATCAACGTTGCCGTTCTACAGACCACCTTTTTTGTCACTTACAGAAAATGCTGAACACAAACATCTTAATTATGTCTATTTTAGTATCCCGTAGAGTTTTTTAATAGGTACAGAAGAAGAACAAAGTAAGTATTTTTTTTTAATTTTTATCTACTTCTATAAAACTGCTATGTCATACCATGAAATAAGCCCTTTATTTACTAATTACCGCGTAAGCATGATACATGGTTTGCGGATCGCGGTCACCGGTTTCAATGTCGCTTGTATAATGTGCCGTAATAGTGAAAAGTGTAGGTACACGTTGCGTCAGAGGGATGGCGGTATGCATTCACTTACAAATAGCGCGCTTTTACACCGATTTCCAAAAAGAATGAGGTTATCAATTATCGTGATCTTTTTTTATGTATATTCACCGACTATTCGAAGACGCTTGGACGCTTTTTGTTTCATTGGGCATACTTATCAGGTGGTCCTATAAAATTTTTATAAAAATCGGTTCTCCAGTTGGGGATTGAAGTCGGTTTGTAGGTTTCAGAAATTATTGTTTATTGTTTTTCGTGGCCAACACTAGATGCATTTGACATAGATTCACGACTGCCATACCATGATGACAGCTGGGACCAATGGCTTAACGTGCTTTCCGAAGCACGCATCGCTCGCGTGACTTGCAACTAGTGGTCATCTAACCAAATGCGGAACACCCCGGGATTGTTTAACTTACGAAAGTGCTAGCGATACTTACTCCCAGCGAGAAACTCGGTGGCCTGAGTTTCTTACGCCGCTGCACAGCCGCAGATCTAAAGGCAAGTCTCCGCCAACTTACTTATTACATTAGTTACCAAATAGGTATTCTTCCACAAATGTATAATCTGTAAAATACTAACCATCCAAACAAAAACAAATCAAACCAATATAACAAAAGATAACTACGATCCGTCAAAATTCAAAATTCAAATGTTTAGTAATTAGACCTTTACAGGCACTTTTACACGTCAATAAATATAATTTACATTACGTGTAGCGTATATTAAAATTTATTTATTTATTTTTATTATTTAAAGTAAAGCTACCGATACCTCTTATTTAGAAAATTTACAAACTATTTAAATAAATGAACCTATTTTAGATAAAATATTTTATTATAAATGCGAAAGTAAGTTTGTATATTTGTATGTTTCTTTGTTTGTTACCACTTCACGCTTCAACCACTGAAACTATTTAGGTGAAATTTGATATAGATATAGTTTGATACCCAGGGAATAGGATAGTTTTCATCCCAAAATTCCTACGGGGAGCGAAGCCCACGGGCACAGCTAGTATATAATAAATAAAATAAAAAAAGTTTGAAATCATGTTGCATACACACATCCCCGGTCAGCTGCTCGCAACTTTCTCCGTTTGTTCGCCGAAATGATGCCAGTGTGCTGCAGGCGGCGGCCACATGACTGCATATAATCATACATAATACCATAGCACGTGGTGTAATGATTCATTGGATTTCCTGAGGAGCTGGGCGGCCTGGCGGGAGTACGCATTGCTAGCGCTTTCGCCCGACCTCCGTGGCTGGCCTGTAGACGGTGATGGATCGAACCAGATCCAATGGGTTTCATTAATACCGTCATGGTCACTATAGTGGTCACCATGCTAGTCCACCACCCGAGGTTCTGGATTCGATCCCCGGCCAGGGCAAGTTGGCCTTTTTCAAATTGTCCTGGGTCTTGGATGTTTTTCTATACATATATTTGTTATAAAAAATAGTATCGTTGAGTTCACTTATAACATAAGTCTTATCCCATAACATAAGTCTCGAACTTACTTTGGGGCTGGTTCAATCAGTGTAATTTGTCCCTATATATTTATTTAAAAGAAGAAGAAGAAGGCAAGAGAGATTGAAATTAAATATTAAATAATTAGGTGATTATTGGACTGGTTTATGACACGTACTATAAATAACGACTAACCGACTAATGAAATGACGATCAGACACCGGCGCGCGGCATGGCAATGCGTAGTTTTGCCTTGCCAACATTGGTTAGGAACTTAGCTTAAATATATTTTTAAAAACCCGAAACTTCGAAGCGCTGTATCTTCTTAATGTTGTCTAATTTGCTAAACGAAAAAATACGGATCCTTTTTTTTTGGATCATGTAGTTAACGGACTAAATAAAATATTTTTGACCCAGTCTACATCCCTATTGCCTGTGTGCGTGCGTCGATAAGTACGAAGACAAACTACTGTATAGTTTAGTGTACTGTGACCATTTAAGCATATATGCAAATACCAGTACAAACTAAAACGGAGACACGTGAAAGTGATAAGTGGACTACACATAGAGTTTACCCAACGAGGTCACATTTCATAACCCGCAAGTAAGTAAATAACTTGCTAGGGTGTCACTTGATACGTGGATCGTATGACTTGTGTCATTGAAGACCTGGCTGGCCTCTCTCTCATCTTAGCACGATACACGTTGTCCAATAGGATAGGCCTAAACAGAAAATTCCTCACTTGGGATAATTCTTGGATATCATACAAAATTTCATCGGAAACGTTGAAACCGTTTTCGAGGTCCTCATATCCTACATTAAATCCTTATCCTAACTTCGTTACTAATCCTACCAATATTATAAATGCGAAAGTAAGTTCGTATATTTGTTTGTTTGTTTGATACCACTTCACTATTCAACCACTGAACCTATTCAGATGAAATTTGATATGGATATAGCTTGATACCCAGGGAAGGACATTGGATAGTTTTTATCCCGAAATTCCCATGGGGAGCGAAGCCAGCGGGCACAGCTAGTATGTAATGTATACAAGAATTGCTCATTTAAAGTAATACGTAAGTTAAACGAGGTATATACAAGCGACGTGATAGCTTGTAACATAACCCAAAAACGTCTGTTAGAACGTTAGAACCTAGTTCTCTCGTTGTCACCTGTCACATAACTTCACTGGCACCTCAAAACTGACGAATCGCTGCAACAGATAGACTGACAAGAATGGATGGCTATGCGCATGCGACCTTGACTACGTCAAACCTGACAATGCCTGGTCTAAATCCAAAGAAATTAGACAAGTCTAAATCTGAAGCACTTAGGCTAGCCTTAGGCAAGGCTAGGTGCAAAATTTTAAATAGTCATAAGTGGATTTTAATGACTCTGGAATTTCAAAACAATCGCATTTAAGTACCTACCTCTAATTGCTATTTAAAAAAATGTAATTGATCGTTACTCGGGTTTCTTACAAGATGTCTAGACCAAAGAAATTATAATACAATCTAGAATGACTACAAGTAATACTCTATAAAAACAACATTGAAAATTAAACTTAATACCACGTAGGGTGGACGTACCTAATACCAGCCCCGTACCTAATACCAGCCTTTCAACGTTTTTTTAAATAATAAGGTTTCTGTAAACATTACGTGGCAAGAACTTTAAAAAAATATATAAACCATTTGGTCCAAAATATTTGTTAAATATGGTGACACTGGACTGAGTACTTCGACGTCAATCGTCAATTAAAGCTAGGCGACTAAGGACGGCGGCCATTTTGCTAAAAAAATGATAAGTTCCGGAGTCACTAAAACAAGGTATTTCTATTATTTCTTCAGCTCTACTGTTCTTGATTTGGTTTATTTTATATTATGATAAAGTTGTGAATCGATTTCTTAATAATAATTTAGGTTTTGTCTCTCTTATCAGCTGAAATTAATGGGGCTGTAGTTAGATACATCAAATGTATGGAGTATGTAATTTCAGCCACTCTAGGCCACTCTAGGCTGGTATTAGGTTAGATGGAGTACCTAATTACAGCCACCCTAGGCTGGTATTAGGTTAGATGGAGTACCTAATTTCAGCCACCTTATTAGGCTGGTATTAGGTTTAATGGAGTACCTAATTCCAGCCACCTGAGGCTGGTATCACACTAGGCTGATATTCGGTACTTGAAAGGGTGGTATTAGATACCGAGAGGCTGTAATTAGAGCCGAAGGGTACTTTTCTATATTTTATTGTTTTAAAAAATTGCAGTTAGATTTATGGTCAATTCAGATATTAATTATGATTTTCAAATACATTACCTATCAACATAAAAAAGAAACAATTTACTTCAGCCTATACTTAAAGCAGTACAATTTTTTAAAGGTGAAATTTGTACCAAAAGGCTGACATTAGGTACGTCCACCCTACTTCAAGTTATATTTCCATACTGCTTATGTTTAAAACCCTATCGTTCCTAAAAATCTATCTAAAGTTATCTGCGGCCCTTTTCCGCAACTGCCAGATGTAGAAATGGACACTTCTTCTTCTTCTACAGCCCATGATCATCCAATGCTGAATTGCTGAGTGTAGGCCTCTAACAATGCACACCATTCCGTTCGATCTTCATCTTTCCTCATTCACGTCTTTATGGCAATTTTGACCAAATTATCAGTTCATCTAGTAACTAGTCTACCAACGCCCCTGCGACTAGTTTTATATTTCCACTCCAACACTTCTTTTCTCCAACATTCATCTCTGGTTCGGTATATATGGCCCGCCCATCGCCACTTTCTTCGCTATGTCGGTGACTCTGAAATTTCTACGGATTTCTGTGTTTCTTATTCTATTCCGGAGAGATACCCCTAACATTGCTCGTTCCAGCTCTTTGTTCGACTTGCAGCCTATGGATGGACTGCTGAGTAAGGCGATTAACACACAGCACCACGCCCCGCTGCGTAGTGCGGGCCGCCATACAAAAATGACGCGCGGAGACGCGGTGTAGTGTGTTGTACTATGCATGTTTTCTATACAAATGGAGTTACTGCATACAGTGCGGCCCCGCACCACGCAGCGGCGCGTTGCAGTGTGTTTCTGCGCCGTACCATCACGGGAAGGATACACTGCTCGTAGACTCAGGCTGCTTCAAGTGCTTCAGGTTTATTGATATGCTCCTGTCTTTGAGTATATTAGACAGTTTCCCAAACGCTCCCCATTCTAATCAAATTCGTCGTTTTACTTCTTCTTCCTGGTTTTTTCTAGGCTCACAGGCTTCAAAAGGGACACTGTGGGCACAGAATTGTATAAGTATTACATACAGAACGGAATCTCCTAATGTCCCGCGCAATATGCGTCCCCGTCCCCCGTCCCCGCACCTCTCCCCCGTTCTCGCCTTGTTGAGGGTGTTGAGCTGGCGGCTTGCAGCAGTTTTGTATGTAATACTTATATTTCTGTGCTGTTAGGTGGTGGGTGAGAAGATGAAAAAAAGAAACAAAATAGTGAAGGGTGGGCCTGCTAGTTGCATCGTATATTTTTAGAATTTATTAGAATTTCCTCGATCGGCAAAATTTCTTCAAAATCGGTTATGTAGTTTGGGGGTGAAGTCGGTATTTAGTTTTGAAAAAATATTATATAAATGTTTAATAAGTACATTGTTTGGGTGTCGGTCGTTATTTAGGTGAAACGGCGTTTGCGCCACGCGACCTTGCGATTTTTTAACGCCACTGCATTCTGTACGAGTAGGATTTCGACGCCTTAATGATCTTTGGGCGAATTCTTGCTATTTTTGGAGGTAATTTAAGTTGTTTTTAACCCCCGACACAAAAATGTCTGTATGTTTGTATGTGGCATCGTAGCTCTCGAAGATAGGCCGATTACGAGGAGGTTTAGCAAGTTTCCTTGCGGTTCGAGGTTTTTTTTTTATTTGACAAATAAACTCTTTAGAGCTAATTGGTTGTCTAAACTTGCGTCTGTTAGGTAGATATTGATAACCCTTAAAATGATTTTTTATCTTATCTACTAGAATAATGTTTTCAATCTAAAGCATTTAAAGCTTAAAGACCAGCATAAGCAAACAAATTACAAGCAAAGATATTATCAGAAATTGGTGCTCTTCGGAAACAAATATTTCTAAGTATTTATTGATTGAAAATTACACCAAAAATCAAATAAAAAAAAAATTATCTGTCCACTCAATACCCTCCGTGTTGAGTGGTCGGTTGCGGGCGCCTGGCCGCCTCGACAAGGCGAGAACGGGGGAGAGGTGCGGGGACGGGGGACGGAGACTCATATTGCGCGGGACCTTACCATAGGAGATTCCGTTCTGTATGTAATACACATATTAAATCTGTGGCAATTAGTTTAGCCAAAGTTCAAATAATTTTGCAACGTGTGCCTCCTTACGCAGTGTACATTTATTATAGTCAAATAACACATTATTTAACTAATGTCGTAATGCAGCGTCGACAAAGGGTCGAGATGCTAATTATGGCGGAATATTGTTATGAAAGATGACCGCTTCAAAGCTGGCAAATATATACGTGTCTATGTAAGTATTTAGACATAGTATTTCTACACAACACAATGCATATTATTCTACTCGACCAACATCATCATCATTATCGTTAGGTCTTTTTGTCTCCACTGCAGGAGCACGGCCCTCTGAAAACAAACACAAAACAGCTGTTCTGAAACCTGAACAGCGAGAGGACTTGGCCTACACTCTCCTCGCTGGCCGGATGGATTGGAGAGGCCTCATTGATGTTTATAAGCTTTGTTTAGCTTGTATTCCCTAAGTCGCCTTCTTCGACATCCACAGGAGGACTTGGAGTGGCCCTATTCAATTCTGCCGAAAACCACACGGCGTTTCTCTACCTACACAACAGCGTACTAATTCTACAGGGTTACTTTTTAAACACCGGTAACATTTTTCGTGCAAGTTCAGTCTATAATACTGAACTATTTTCTTAAAAAAATAAATTCAAAATCCATTAAAAAGAGTTTCATCTTCCCATTCCATTTCCATTTGACTGAACGCAGGTTTAAACGGGAAGCCGATATTTTTTTCGTTTTAGATAATTGTTTTTATGGAAAGTACTTCAGTATCACGGACTGAATTTGCTTGAAAAGTGTTGTCATTGTTTAAACAGTAACCCTGTATAGACAAGTTTATTTGCCAAGCAAAAAAAAAATCATTCAAGCATTCAACCCCCCTATAACTTTTGAATGGATGAAAGCATTTTCAAGACCGATTTCTATAACCATTTCATTTGATACCTCACTCAGGCATATTATATACTTTGGTTTACTCACCCCCTTTTTCACCCCCATAACTTTTAAATTGCTAAACCGATTAGCTTAAAACCTCCTCTGGCTGCTCTGCCCATTACAGCTCTAGTAGTACAGAGAGGGTGCAGTAAAGACTAAAAACACCTGATGATGATGATGATGATGATAGCTAAGAACCATATCGTTCAAGTCAGCCTTCAAACAAACAAACAGTCTACTTAACTGACAAAATGTCTGGGGGTTTATATGATTATTAGATATCGATAAGTCAACAGCACTCAAATGGCAAAATACGTTGTAAAAACAAAACAGAGTAAAATCTGTACAAAACGACTCTATTGTGTAAAATACTCACGCCGACTTTTCAACAATCTAAAATCGACGCCTTCTCATAATATTTTGGAATTATCTTCAATGTACTGTAAACATTTTAATGTTCTGAACTCTAATTGTTGTGAAATAAAATCTGTTATTGAACGAGGGAAAAAAAGTATGTTTCCGTGACCAGGTCATGTCATGAGAGTTAAACAAGAGCGCTAAGAAATCAAATGTTTATTCTGCAAGGCATTTGCAGGTATTTTTTAATCCCCGACAAAGTAAGGGTTAACCCCTGACAAAAAATGTTAATTATTACATACATACATACTATCACGTCTTTATCC
This sequence comes from Acrobasis consociella, assembly GCA_963555685.1. Lineage (NCBI taxonomy): Eukaryota > Metazoa > Arthropoda > Insecta > Lepidoptera > Pyralidae > Acrobasis > Acrobasis consociella. The sequence continues at coordinate 4,344,586 of OY743122.1, read as the reverse complement.
CTAATGGGGCAGACAGAGCATTTTGGGTCTTGCGGCTCTATGCAGAGCCTAGGACCGCAAGACTCAAAAGCCACTTTTAGCGTCATGGTGGGCGAGAAGATGGAAAAGCAATCAATACAGTGACGGGTTGCTAGCGGCATTAATTATTAGGCCTATATATGTACAGCAATGGACATCCCGTGACTGATATGATGATGATGATGTTGAAAAAAGGTTATAAGTTTAACACTATTGTCTGTCTTTCTGTAGCATCATAACGCTCGAACGGTTTTTTACGTGAAAGCCTTGCGGTAGTTCTTAGCTATGTTTGATAAAAATCGGTTCAGCCAGCCAATTCTTTAAAACAAGTTTTTAACTAAATTGCTCCTCAAAAGGCGAAGCAAACGAGAAACTCCATGGGGTTGCGACGTTTCATTACAGAGTTCCTATCCTTCCGGCTCCATCATTAGATCTACTCTATCCATATCCATACTTCCATACTTCCATACTAATATATAAAGCTGAAAAGTTTGTTTGTTTGTTTGTTTGTTTGTTGGTTTGAACGCGCTAATCTCAGAAACCACTGGTCCGATTTGAAAAATTCTTTCGGTATTAGATAGGTCGTTTATCGAGGAAGGCTATATTGCATCACGCCCGCGACTTCACTCGCGTGGTTACCGCGGGCGAAGCCGCGCGCTGCCTCTAGTTTAATCATAATTTTGCATTGTCACGCAAAATACCTACGTATAATGCAAAATTTTAGCGAAATCGGAAAAGGTTGGCCAAATTTAACTTGCACCGACGGACAAAGAGACAGGTGAAGCTTAATAAAAAAAAAACTTGTAAAAATACAACCGAATTGACAACCGCTGCCTTTTAAATCGATTGAAAATGCGTAGTATATGAAAAACTAGCTGGTTTAGATTAGAATATCATTATAGTTTAACTAAATTAATTACCAGTTTATAAATATGTGCAGCGTTGGTGGAAACATATGGTTATTATAATAATCGGCCAAGTGCGAATCGGACTCGCGCACGAAGGGTTCCGTACCATCACACTATCCTACTATCCTATCCTATTAATGTCCTATCCTATTATCCCACTTCCTATCCTATCCTACGAATCCTACTATCCTACTAATATTATAAATGCGAAAGTGAGTTTGTATATTTGTTTGTTTGTTTGTTAACTCTTCACGCTTAAACTACTGAACCGATTTGGATGAAATTTGGTATGGATATAGTTTAAGACTCGGGGAAGGACATAGGGTACTCTTTATCCCGAAATTCCCACGGGGAGCGAAGCCTGCGGGTACAGCTAGTAATAATATAATAAAATCACACTTATATTATAAAGGCGAAAGTTTGTGTGTACTGTTTATGTTGGTTACTTCTTCGCGTGCAAAGGACGGGTCTAATTTTGCTAAAATTTGGTATGTAGGAAGCTGATACCCTGGATTAACACATAGGCTAAAATTTTCGCGGCTAATACCGCAAAGCGCAGCTAGTTATCTGTAAAAATCATATTTGTTGTGTGGAACACTTAAATATTTATTTTATTCTGTTTTAGTGTATGTTGTTATAGGGGCAACATAACTAACTACATCATCTGTGAAAATTTCAACTGTCTAACTATCACGGTTCATGAGATACAGTCTGGTGGGTGACAGACAGACAGACGGACGGATGCTAGCGGAGTCTTAGTCATAGCGTCCCGTTTATACGCTTTGGGTACGGAACCATAAAAAAGCTCTAAAAAGAGATATAGTGGGAAGACGTAGGTATTACGAGTATGTAGAGAGACTTTTATGGATAGGTCCGCTATAAGCAACCGTTTTGACACGGAATTTGTGTGATACAATCATACTACATTCAAAATATCTCAGTGTATCAAGCCTAAAGTCAACAACCAATGTGTGTTACTAGTGAGATGACTTATGGCTCTGAAATGTGGTCCCTTACCATGGGTCTCATAGAAGGCTCAAGGTCGCTTAGCGCGCTATGGAGAGGGCTATGCTCGGTGTTTCTCTACGTGATCGAATCAGAAATGAGAAAATTCGTAGGAAAACTAAAGCCAGCGGATTAGCTTATTGAAACGACAGTGGGCGAAACACATAGCGCGACGAACCGATGGCCGATGGGGGCAAAAAGGTTCTCGAAAGGCGAACACGTACTGGCAAGCGATGAGTACAAGTAGGACACCCACCCATAAGGTGGTTTAACGATCTGACCAAGGTCGTTGGAAGGCGCTGGATGCAGGTCGCTTAAAATCGGTCATTTTGGAAATGCTTGGGAGAGGCCTATGTCCAGCAGTGGACGTGATGCGGCTGAAATGATGAATCAGCTACAGCTTTATATTCGTAAGTGATGCTACCATTTGCATCTTTATCAAAAATTATGTTGTGATCACTTCGCCACCTAAGGATGTCGAAGACTGGGCAGAGAGGAATAGAACAAGTTTCTTTGCCAGGCAACCTGACTTCCCGTCGGATCCCTAAAGGTGAAGGGTTCACTTTAATAACTCTTAAATGGCTGAACCAATTTTTAATAAAAGTCCGATTTATTAATCTACAAATTACCCTTTGATATGATATTAGGCATATTTGCATTCTTTGGGTTGCTCACCTGGGGGTGAACTATTCCAATTTTCCATAACTTATAAACCGCTGGACCGATTTTCATCAGACATAGCTATGGCATCTCGATTAAGTTAGCTTTCAAACAAAGTAACCGCATCAAATCGGGTCATTCGTTTAGGCGCTACGATGACACAGACAGACACACAGACGCTCAAACTTATAAGACTCCTCTTTTTCGTCAGGGGTTAAGAAGTAAATAAATATATAGGGACAAATCACACCGATTGAGCTAGCCCCAAAGTTCGAAACTTGGGTATGCTAACTCAAGAAAAAATCTATGTCTATGAACTCAACGATACATTTCATAACAAATACATCTATGTAAAGACTAGACATAGGCCTGCTGATGGACATAAGCCTCCCCCAAGGATTTCCAAAACGACCGATCGGAAGCGGCTAAGACCATAAACATCCAAGACCCAGGACAATTAAAAAAAGTTATTTCCAATTTGCCCTGACCGGGGATCAAACCCGGAACTGGGTGGAGGACTAGTGTGGTGACCACCACGCCACGGAGGTCGTCAAAAGTCAGGGATATTAAGCTATTAGTGGTACGTAGTATATTATTACTCTGTGCTATTAGGTACAGTTGTTGTCTCCAGCCCGTTGTAAGTTAATCTTCGCCCGCGGCCTTGCAGCCAGCGCGCTGGTTTCGCAAGCCTCCGCGGGTAAGCCAATATCCCAAGGATTTATCTCCGATGCCTTATTTAGTGGCATTAGACGGATAATAATACATTATCTATACTTATTGGCTAAGACTAGTGTATGCTAGGCTAGCGTAACATACTCGTAAGCTGTAAGTTTTAGCTTTAAACCCCATTTTTTCATTTTTTGGGCAGTTTCTTGCCTCCTCTCTCTTTCATGCTGGTCTGGGAGAAAAGAAAAAAACTTAGAATGTTGCTTCACCAGTTGCTTCTCTTCCCGCGCAAATCGTAAGAACCGATCGAGGGAATGGGCGAGATTTGAATCATGGTAATAGGCGATGCGACTTGCAACACATCACTATTTTGATTCCTTTTCCATCTTAATGCCCACCATCACGCTAAGCGTGGCCTTTGGGTCTTACGGCCCTGGGCTCTGTCTGCCCCGTCAGGGATATAGAAATGAAAATCTATCTGTATCTGTAAAGTTTCTTCCCTGTCTATTTAGATGCAATTTGATATGGATATAGTTTAATACCCAGGGAAGGACATAGGATACTTTATCTCGAAATTCCCACGGGGAACGAAGCCTATACAGCTAGTATTTCATAAATTCATAAACCCTACATAGACTACATTAATATTTAAAACACTCCATGACAGTTGGTGAAGATAAACGCTTGGCAACTAGGGGCTTTACGGATATCAACGGGAATGGCGATCCATAGCATCAGGGCTTGTTTGATGAATAAATGATCAAAAAAACCACGACATCCGACAGCAAGGCGTATGAGGAAGAGAATTTGTTGGAAGAACGAGGAACTCGATTAATTAATATTAAAGTTTATATAAAGGCAATTTGTAGCAACTTAGTTGTGGGCATATAACTATGCATTTCAGTATATTTACCTTCTATTGCTGCTAGCTATGTAGTATATCTAGTACCACACTGTTACGGCACCGAACAAGACTATGTGCTTGCAACACTATTGGCTAACATCCTTTCAGCTTTGCACTAAACATTCCTCCCTCTTTCTGTTTAATAAGTAGAACAAGCTCTATTGTATTATATAATTGTAGCTAATATAACTTCTTCTTCTCGTGTCGAAGGCTCAAAATTAAATCAGATTTTTTCCCTCGGTAATATTACTGCGCCCACCTAGTTTCAAATATTTTTTTCCTCCACCCAAAGGTTGGCTGGAAGAGATTGCATTTAAAGGGATAAGTCCGCCTTTGTGCCTATATTGTTTCTTGTTGGTGTTGTTATTTTTTCATGTTTATCATGGTGCATTAAAGTTAATTTGTATTGTATTGTATTTGTATAATATAGCGGCTCTGTATAAGCTTTAAGTTTTACTTGCCAGTATTTTACGTGTTTAACCCCCATGGCATAAATACTAGTGCTCTGCCCATGGCTCTGCCATTTTGAACAAATTCTGATAATCTTTATCGTCAATAAACATTACATCATATCGTACTATCTCATTGGTACAGTTCGTTACTTTCCAACAAACCAAATCAGATAAGTTCTATTTTCTAAACGTCGAAACAAACAAACAACTACAACATTCATAACACACAAATAAGTAATTACACAATATAATTTAATTTACTTTGTAATGATTTATGATGTAAAAGAGCGGGACTCCCCAGATACAGGATTATAAAAACTTAATTGGTGGGCCCCTGCTACCTGTGTTCAGTGTCAAACATTTTTTACGAATAAACAATTTTTATTTTATTTTTTTATTTTAAAACAAACATTTTTAATGGGATTTGCATGAAATATAGACATAGTTTCTTGAAGTCAAATAGCGCTCTTATTAATATTAGTTTATCTGCAAAAACAAATCTAAAATCACTTTCAAAAAGAATATGATCATTATAAGTGTCATTTTTTTGTGAGGTTTTATTTTCTTAAGAGTGCCAAATAATTTATTTTTAACCCAGGAAAGTAGCCAATACCCGAGCGACTCTAGCTTAGGGCGAAACTAATACATACATAAAAACAACTTACATCCTACTTACATCCTTTTATGCTTTAAAATTTTAGGGCTAAATAATGATTATGCTTAGGTACTTACATTATGCTTAAAATTATTATGCATACTCCATTATGCGAAAGGACGTTATGCTTAAAAACGATTGTGCATTAAACCAGTATGCTATGTGATATTATAGCTTAAATTTGTATGCATATAAATAGTGATCCCAATGAAACACTTTTGTATATGTCAATAACTAGCCAAGTGCAAATCGGATTCGCGCGTTTGTTGTATGGGAGCCCCTTTAAATATTTATTTTATTTTGTTTTTAGTATTTGTTGTTATAGCGGCAAACGAAATACATAATTTGTGAAAATTTCAACTATCTAGCTGTCGCGGTTCTTGAGATACAGCCTGGTGACAGACAGACGGACAGACAGACAGACAGCGAAGTCTTAGTAATAGGGTCCCGTTTTTACCATTTAGGTACGGAACCCTAAAAAAAGTTTTTAACGTAACAAAAGCAGGACACCCGGCTTTAACTGGACCGTACTCAGGCATGCCAGTGACTTCCTAAGCAAGTAAGAAACTATATTATGGGTGAATTCAGTCCATGATACTGAACAAGTTTCCCCGAGGAAAATTATATCGAGATATAAAAAAATATTTTTGACTTTCCATACAACCTCGGATTTTGTATGGAAGGCCAATTTTAAGTATTTCACGTATTTCATAATTCCATGTGTTCCTTGGGGAAAGTTGTTCAGTATTATGGATAATTTCATCCTTAAAATAGATTCTACTAACTTGCAAAAAAGGAGGTTATCAATCGTCACTTTTTTAGGGTTCCGTACCCAAAGGATAAAAACGGGACCCTTTTACTAAGACTCCGCTGTCCGTCTGTCTGTCCGTCCGTCTATCTGTCTATCTGTCATTAGGCTGTATCTCATGAATCGTGATAGCTAGACGAGAATAAGGTTAAAATCAACGAAAGTAATATTTTATAGATAATGTTATATTATAAGTATAAATTTAATTTATCGACTTCAATTTTTTTAACCAGAAACAAATTAATACCCTTAAAACATACAATTAAAATCTGTAAAAAACAATTATTAGAAAACAACCACATTTGCACGAAACGTGCCGAAAAAAGACAGACTCGTAGATCTTAAAAAATAAAATAAAAAGTAAAAACACCTGCGAACCGAAAACAATAGGTGTTTTATTCTCAATTAAGGCGCCGCAGTCGTGTTCACAAAATTCACAACGTGTAATTAATGGGACATTTGACACGAACAAGTCTGTCGTTGCATGTGAATCCGCTCTCCGTTATTATAGTAGGGGTGACGACAGTCAAATACTTAAATGTATTTTTATTAACCATTATTTTAAGGTTTAAGCTACTTCTACATAAGGTTAACCAAATATACTAAAACTATTTTAAGCATAAATTCAGTTCATGATACTGAACAACTTTTCCCAAGGACCCGTATAGTTGTTTTATTCTCAACTAGCCGAAGCCCGCGACTTCGTTCGCGTGGACTTTATGTCTCTGGAAAATGCTCATCAGGCTGAACAAGGCGCCGCAGTCGTGTTCACAAAACTCACAACGTGTAATTAATGGGACATTTGACACGAACAAGTCTGTCGTTGCATGTGAATCCGCTCTCCGTTATTATAATAGGGGTGACGACAGTAAAATATTTAAATGAGTTTTTTATAAACCACTAACCGAAGCCCCCGACTTCGTTCGCGTGAACTTTATCCGTCTTATTATAAAACGCAGACTAACTTTGTTACAAGGTTTAAACCATTATCCGACCAAATTAAGTTGACATCTAATAATATGCCATTGTCTCATCTGAAAACGTCAACTTACTTGGTAGTAATAAGTCTGTATGACTCCGGAAAATGCTCATCAGGCTGAAAAGCTTTTGCTTAGGCGTCATTTTTATATTTCTTATAGTATAGCTGGATTATTATGGTTCTGCATCAGGTGTTCCATTTTCCGAAATTAATTATACCCATATATTCCCAGGTTTAACAACTATATAATAAAAGAAGGTTTTATTTGAATCCGTCCAGTGTTACCGGAGATTAGTAGGTACAGACAGACAAACAGAAAGACATTTTTCTTTAAATCCTTACTCTATTATTATGTCTCCATCGCCCCAATTTTTTTTTAAATATATTTAATGCACAGACTTTTTTGTGTTTTATTATTCGTACATACATAGTTAACAGTCGTTCAAAAGACTTTTTAAATTACTTTTTAAGTGTTTAGGAGCTACGATGGCATCATGGCACAAACAGACTCCCACCGGGCCATTAAGCTTCTTATTTTATTGCCTTAAATTCGTGCTAATTGGCTATAAAAATAAAAACATTCCAATATTTGGGTTATCTCATACTCGGATCGGATGCGTTAGTATTTTGGGAAACAGAGCACAAAGTTAACATTAAGTACTGCTTACGTTAATTGATATTAGGTAACGGCTGTTAAGAGATGGTAACATAAGTTCTTTGACGTTAAGCAATGTTTAAGTCAATTTACTTAATTTGTATGAATCCTTTTAAAACATTTTAATTTGTCAGAGGGAGGATATGACCGCTTGTGTGTATAATGAAGAAAGTACATGGGTGACCGAGCTTTGCTCGGTTACATCTCAAACATTAACTACATTTTTTTAAACTTGTCTAAAAAAAATACAAAATAAAAAATTATATATAAACTTGAACATAAAAAAACAAAAGTAAGTCACCGAGTGGGATTCGAACCCGTAACACTCTTTCTAGCGGTCCGCATCCTTAACCGCTGAGCCAAATGAATAGCGGCCGGCGCGACGAAATTAGCGACCATATTCTGCGTGAAAAGAAAAACGCATTAAAACACGCGTTTTCCCAAACATAAGACTAATCTAGAGCGATTGTTTACCTACCCCCGAAAACCCCCATATACCAATTTTCAGCGAAATCGTTAGAGCCGTTTTCGAGATCACAGAAATTTTTAAATAAATAAATATACAAGAATTGCTCGTTTAAAGGTATATGAGGAGAAATTGAAGTATATTTAAACAAATAGGTATATCAGTATTCCAAAATCCATCAAGATATTTAGGCTTCTGACGATAATAATAGATATTACACATATAAATAATCTTAAAAAGATATTACTTGGATACCTTCTTTATGGGATAGTCGAGTAAAACGGAATATCTATTTGCAGCACTTTGTAGTGCTGACGTTTTGCATTGGCTACTATTATTACAATATTGACGTGTGCATTGGCATAAAAGTTTGAACTGTATTGACAACCCTATTATGCGGATTTTAGACAAGTGGTTAATTATGCGGCTAATCTGTTACGAAATCGCATTTACTTTAAATTGTTTACTTAAAACCCGAACAACGGTGGTATCACCAATTTGTGTTCAATTTCTTTTTAATGGCCGCGAAACTGACATCTGGTCGGAGAAAACAGCCACTACTTATTATAATAAACAATCTCAATTTGTTGATTTTGTGCACCATTTGTTGGCGGCCAAAAGAGAAGGTGTATAATATAAATACAAACATATTTTAATATAAGATTCAGGCTTTAAAAGATTAGTTGTAGATCAAAATATTATAAAAGTAAAGTAATATTTAATCGACGACAAGTACGTAATTTGTTTCTTTGCCTTCATAAAACCTTATTAGAATAAATATTAAGATACTCACTTTGCGACAGATGGTGCCTCCAAAGTGTAACTTCACTGAACACACACTTCACACCAAAGCACAAATATATGAACAATAAGTTCTACACATTTTAAAAAATATTAAAATTAACACTGGCAGCGCAATAATATTTAAAAAGTTGTAGCTACTGGCCGCTAATTTTCTTATCTTGCACTAAATTTAAATTTCGAAACGTACGCTCCGGCGAAAAGGCGCGAATAATTTAATCGATTAATTTCGGAAATTGCGAGAGTACCGAAAGTTAAATTTGAAGATTACATCAGAATAAATCAGAGTTTTTCAAAAGGCGTTTGTAATTATTTTGATTTGGAGAGCCGGTCGGTTAAGTGTGTCATACGAATGCGGGCGGACGCGTGTGTTGCATAAGACCGCGCGCGAGTTTACGAAGCAAGTCAGCGGTTGAAACTGAAAGTGGTCTCCCGACGATGTTCGCGTAACCCCTCCAGATGAGCCATCGTTAGGTAATGGAAGTGATTATTCCTCTTTTATTCAAAGCCTCTTTTCATGTGCTGATTTGCTACATCCGACTCTTGCGACGCATTCCGATGTAACTTCCAAGTAATACTATGTCGATGTATGTAAATTATGTAATACATAGGTTAACAATTAAGTTAGTGGGCATAGCCATATAGCCGGAAAAAATTGGAACTAAATTTTACGTGGACCGCCCTTATCACAGATTAAGAATCCCGGCCAAGTGCAAATCGGATTCGCGCACAAAGGGTTCCGTACCATTATGTATAAAAAATCATATTTTTTGTATGGGGGCGCAACAGACAACAGAAATACATTATGTGTGAAAATTTCAAATGCAACTACCATGATAGGTAAGTACATGAGATAACAGCCTGGCGACAGACAGACAGACATCATTTCAGGCCCACTAACTAAGTTGTTGACCTTTATTTAAAGATGACGTGTTAGAAACTATAGTCTGTAGCTACATATATTGTCTATGTCTATTTATTATATAAATAGATAATCATTTTATTTTATTACGGGTACATAGAGCATTCATGCAAGCATTAGATCAAAACAGAGCAGATAAAACTATGCAATTTTGGTTTTGACTGTTATTTTATTATCATTACACTATAGTGATCTAGTATAGCTTGTGGTTCGATCTATTACAGGTATGGCCCTTCTCGTTGTATTTAAGTATCAGAATTAATATCTACTTAAACAATACATACATATACATACATTTACTTATACTAGTATTGCCCACGGCTTTGGAACTTCTAACTTATAAATAAATAGTTTTTTTTATTTTTATTTTGGCTCGACGCTTTTGCGTATTTAGCCAGGCTCAAGTTAATAAAACATGGGAACAATCGATGTGAAATAAATATATATATATATATATATACAATCAAAGGTTGGTATAGGTCCTTTGATTGCTTCTGGCGACAAATCTATACGAGTCCACTGGTTTTCATAGCCGATTGAGTGTCGGACGGCGCCTACAGACGCCCACCGCAGTCCGCAAATTAATATCACTACAGCCGCACTATGACTGTTCACTTTAAACATTTTACATATTGTCCATGAGAATGATCATTTATAACACTAAACTACACCAATTTCATATTATAAAGTCCACTAGAAACAATTTGCAAAACAATTTAAAGCAAACTCCAACTGAACCCCTTGACTTCCCGCCAAAAACTCAAAATAAATAGTTGGCTAATAGAACTTGCTCCGAGGTGCTATTTTTAAAACGCGAAGTCACTAAACGAATGGTTTTTGTATGGAAAAACCATTCGTTTAGGTGACTCCGCGTTTCAAAAATAGCACTTCAGCTCTCACCCGTGTAAATCGGCCAGCTTGCGAATTGTAGACGGCATTCAAGTGTAAACCACAGCTAATCGACAATAGACATCCGTGTGAACTTATAAAAACAATGCCGAAAAAGATTGCACGGAATATTTTCGGTTTCTGTTTGTCATGTAAGGAGTACCAATAACCGGACCGCATGCATGAAAAGAGTATGAGTGTTGACGAAGCAAAAAAGGTTTGCAAGGATGGTACATACATACATACATACTATCACGTCTTTATCCCTAATGGGCCGCAAGACCCAAAAGCCACTTTTAGCGTCATGGTGGGCGAGAAGATGGAAAAGCAATCAATACAGTGATGGGTTGCTAGCCGCATCGCCTGTTAACATGATTTGCATTTTTGCCCATTCCCTCGATCGGCTTTTACGATCTGCGTGGGAAGAGAAGCAGCTGGTACATTCTAAGTTTTTTCATTTCTCCCAGACTAGCATGGGAGTAAGTTGCAAGGATCGTAGTAAGTGGAAATCCATAGTCTCTGCCTACCCCATGGGAAACAGGCGTGAAAATATGTATGTATGTATACTTACTCTACGTCTTTATCTCTGAAGCCCTTAGGTATCCTTAGGCTATGGGGGAAGACAGAAGCTAGGGTAGCATGACCTAAAAGCCACTTTCAGCATTATGATGGACATCATCCGTACATATAATAAAAGAGTAAAACAAGTGTGTCTGTACATTAAATAAATATATTTAAAAAAAAACAATTTGGGGAGATTAAGACATAGTACTTAATAGAGTAAGATTTTTTTTAAAGATGTATGTCTGTTTATAATCTAATCTCCGGAAATGCTGGACGGATTCTAATGAAACTTTTTTTGTTATTTAGCTGTTAAGCCTGGCCAACATATAGGGTATAATTGATTTTGGAAAATGGATCACCTGATGCAGAACCATAATGGTCCAGCTAAACTATAATTATTAATTTTTTACAAAAACGAAGCAACAGACTTCAATTTCTTTCAGAAGTTTTTTCCATATCTTCAAAGTTCTTCAACACGTATTCACCAAATTAATATAGGACCAACTTGGAAGTAAAGGCTTTCAAATAAAAAGAATCATCAAAATAGGTCCACGGTTGACGAAGATATCGCGTAACATACATACAAACAAAAAACATACAGTCAAATTGATAACCTCCTCCTTTTTTGACCTCGGTTAAAAATGACGCCTCAGCAAAGTTGTTTATAAGCATTTTCCGGAGTCATAAAGACGACGTGAACAAAGTCGCGGGCTTAGGCTAGTCATCAATAAATTTAAGAACTACCTACGTTCTTGTTGGTGGAGTATTTTCCATGTCTCCCTATTTTTAACCTTCCAAAAAAGAGTTTATCTATTCGTCGCGATCTTATTTTTACGTTTGTAATGTATATACTTACTTGTCAGTTAATAGAAAAAAAATATCAAAATCGGTCGTGTTTTGGGTTTGAAGTTGGTTTTTAGTTTTAAAAATTATCGGCTAAATGCTTGACCTCCCTATGCGACACGACTTGTGCCTATTCTTTTACTTCATCCATGAACGATTATGACTGGTGAGAAGGTGGAAACAGGGAAATCCACGACCGAGTCACGAATGGAATAGGAAACGTACCATTTATTTGAGGACCAGTATATTTGTCAAACTGTACACAAATCACACTTGTGGTGGAGACAACGCCGTGACTCCAACCCAGTGTTGCCAGATAAAGAAAATGAGAATACAGTATTACGACAAAATTTCAGGGACATATTTACAAAAATACAGTCTATTTTACAGTGCAATTGAAAGACCTTTATATTGTTGAATTAACATTTATTTTTATTATCTTAGCAAATAAAACATTATGGCTAATCACTTAATAATACCGTCGCCCGGGTAGGCCAAGAAAGCGCTGGCGAGACGATATCGACGCATCTCAGAAGGGCTGGACGGGTGACGAGCCTAGCACAGGAAAGTGATAAGTGGAAGACGATGGGAGAGACCTTTGCCCAACAATAGGACAAAACAGATTAACAAAAATAAAAGCTTATCACTAAAAAGCTATCATTCAATCTGATTGTTCTCTTTTTAATCACCTGCGATCGGCTGCATGCACCTAGTTCTAGACGGAATGATAAAGGCTAAACCTAGTTCCAGCCGAAGATAAGTAGGGTACACCTAAGTGTAGCCATCTGAGACCGGCTGCACCTAGTTCTAGCCAGCTAAACCTAGGTGTAGCCGCGTTTCGGGTTTTAGCCGTAACATATCTTATACCTTTAAACGAGCAATTCTTGTATGTATATATGTATGTATATATATTTATTTATAAATTTCTGTGATCTCGAAAACGGCTCTAACGATTTTGCTGAAAATTTGTATATGGGGGTTTTCGGGGGTAAACAATCGATCTAGATTAGTTTTATGTTTGGGAAAACGCGTGTTTTCGAGTTTTCATGCGTTTTTATTTTCACGCAGAATATGGTCGCTAATTTCGTCGCGCCGCGACCGTCTTGATTTAGCTCAGTATTTAAGGATAGCGACCGCTAGAAAAAGTGTTACGGGTTCGAATCCCACTCGGTGACTTACTTTTGTTTTTTTTTAAGTTTAAGTTTATATTTTTTTTTTATTTTGCATTGTTTTTAGACAAGTTTAAAAAAAAATAGTTAACGTTTGAGGTGTAACCGAGCAAAGCTTGGTCGCCCAGGTACTATAATTATATAATATGTATTTGGTGTTCAATCTGAGTGATTTGTCCGTATCAAAAAAAAATTGTTCGATAAAAATTACAGTGCTCTCATACACTGTAATTTTCTTAATACGTACAGCATGACGCAAAAATACAGCAAATCTACCTTAATTACAGTGCATCTGGCAACACTGCTCCAACCAGATTATATTACAGAAATTCGGGAAGGAAAGAAGGAAACTCCCTGAAAAGTTATAATTCTTTCATAATATAAACTCCACTAAACTACACTTGGAAAAAGTAGAGAAACAAAAATTTTGATTTCAATTTCAAGGAGCAAATTCTGCTATATCGCAAAAGAAACCATAGCGCGTTTTATTTTGACTGTAACGCCATCTATTGGCATGTTTATAAGGTATCCGGATTGGAGGATGGAAGGTCCTGATCAAGATAATCTCAAAGATAGGTAATATAATTACTAACGTAACAGATAACCATGGAACCATGGAATGTATTGAAAACCCTTCAACATGACCGTCCAAATCGGATACCTCATGAACATGCCAATAGATGGCGTTACAGTCAAAATAAAACGCACTATGGTTTCTTTTGCGATATACAATTTGCCCCTTGGTTCATTTTAATACTCAAGTTTTGTCATGAACTATTGTAAACTAAATAGTTAATTTTTGTATCTCCACTTTTTTTAAGTGGAGTTGGTAGTACGATAGTATTTTAAGTTTTCAGGCAGTTTCCTTAATTTTTGAAATATCATCTGGTTGGAGTTTGGAGTCACGGAGTTGTCTCCACCACAAGTGTGATTTGTGTACAGTTTGACAAATATACTGGTCCTCAAATAAATGGTACGGTTCCCATTCCATCCATGACTCGATCGTGGATTTCCCTATTTCCACCTTCTCACCCACCATAATCGTTCATAGATAAGGTGAAAGAATAGACAAAAGTCGTGTCGCACAGGGAGGACAAGCATAAATCCGATAATTTTTCAAAACTGAAAACCCACTTCACCCCAAACTTCACGGCCGATTTTATTAAAATCTAGACCACCTGACCAGCTATACAGTTTCAAACAAAAAAAAAACGCGACGAATTGATGACCTCCTGCTTTTTGGAAGGTTAAAAATAGGGAGACATGCAAAATACTCCACCGACAAAAACTTTGTTCTTAAATTTATTGATGACAATTGATGCTAAAAGTGACTTTTGGGTCATGCGACCCTAGCTACTGTGCAGAGATATGGGAAGTCCCATATCTCTGCTTCTGTGTGTGCATGTCCCCCGCTCAAAAGTATCGAATAATAATTTTATAAACCGACCAATTTCGGGTGGCATCCAAAATTGGTTGGTTTATAACAAATATTAATACATCAAGATTGATTAGTGCATACATCACTTTGTTCCAAATTCAGCGGTTTCCCTATAAAATAGCGAAAATACAGATAAAATTTGAAAAACTTAAAAACTTTGTAATTTGCGTTGACGTAACTCAAAAACTATAATACCTATTAGAATAAAATTTATACCGTGTAGTAGGTAATTTAATGTAGATTAATTTTGTCATTGACAGTTTTTTTCTAAATCTAACAGTTTTTGTACAAAACGGAGAAAACCGTGGCGAGGGACATATTTTCAATGAAAAGGGGGGGAAGGGGGGGAAATTGGTCTGACACCGGGCAAAATCGAATTCAGCAGGGTCGAATTAGTCCAAAAAACCCCAGTGTCAAACTGTTACATTAAATGCCGTTCAACATGAAAAGGAGAAGGCTTTTCAGATTTTTCTTCTAGACTAGTGCCAGCAATGCGCTACAAAGCCCGTAAGCCCGTAAGTTAGGTAACCGTTACCGGAACGTGATACCGACAATACGATATATTCGATAACATGAATACCGATATCCGACCCTAATATAACACCTCTACAATACCAACTCCACTTGAAAAAAGCGGAGATTCAAAAATTGCAAATTGTATCTATATATTTTTATAAACAATGTACCAAGGGGTAAATTCTATATCGCAAAAGAAACCATAGCGCGTTTTATTTTGACTGTAACGCCATCTATTGGTATGTTTATGAGGTATCCGATTTGGAGGTTGGAGGGTCATGATCAAGATAATCTCAAAGATAGTACTTTCTAACGTAACAGATAACCAACGCCATGTAAACGATTGGAGACCCTCCAATGGAGGCCTCCCTTACGGGCCCTCCAGTCGGAGGGCCCGCATCACAGAGTAATACTACGTACAAGTATAACTAAGAACTAAAAATTTATTTTTGCAAATTCATTCCATTTAGAAAAGATTTATTCTCATTCAGAGCCAAAACTACTAATTTCAGGGCTGGTCGCGGAATAAAAGTTATTATTATTGAAGAGTTCTTCGATCCGCCATCTAATCAACTTGTTAAAACATTTCCCACAAAATAGTATACCGGGTATTTATAACAAAACAACAACAAAACAGTGTCCGAATCTACACGTTGTATAAGAACAAAAAAAAATTATATTGACTATAGAAATGTACTATAATATATAAGCACATTCTGATATCTGTGATTGTATCTTAATATAAAATACCAAATAAAACAAAAAACCTTCACTTTCAAGCGTTTACCCCCAATAACTTTTAAACGGCTAAACCGATTATCATTTAACATGAACCACCGCAAGCAAGGAAACTTACTTTCACGTAAAAAACCGCATCGAAATCGGTCTATCCGTTTAAGGGCTACGATGCCACAGACAGACAGACAGACATTGGCGTCAAACTCTTTTTGTGCCCACATCCGTCGCTTTGATGAGGAAGGAATAAACCACCAGAAAAAGACAATCATTACTCAATATAACATTTTATTTGTCGAACTTTTCTGACAAAAATATCGCTATATTTATTCGGACCGATAAATATTATCTTATTTACACAGTACCTTTAAAATGGGATTAAATCATAAATCACAATTTCCTCTTACGATATCGTATCATTTGAGTAAGAATATTTTACAATTTCATTCATTAGTGATTATTATTGTGACACAAAAAAGGAGTTCTTTACAATTCTTAGCAAGACGTATAATTGTATACACCTCGGGCGTGACCAGTAATAAAGCTAGTAGTTATTTCCGTCTTATTACTAAAAGAGGACTAACTTTGTTACTAGGTTTAAACCATTATCCGACCAAATCAAGGTAACATCTAGTAATATGCTATTGTCGTATCTGAAAATGTCAACATGATTTGGTCGGATATTGGTTTAAACCTAGTAGTTAGGGAGGCGAATAGGGGAATTTTCTGCAATACTCGAGCGTGGCAGTTTAAGATATGAGAGGTACCTTAGACCTAACAGAACAACCTTGTAAAGTATTTAGCTCTATATGTAGTGACGCGCGCCTAAGATGGACGATCAGATTAGTAAAAAAAAATCGATAGTCTGAAATACCCGAGCGCGTCAGATTAAGATATTGGGGGTTGATTTTATGTTTAAGGCCATACCCAAATTTTCCGGGGTCCAGTGGCGCCGCCATTTTAAATAAATCATTTAAAAGGAAACGGAGATATCATTTAAAATTGTGTCTTGGTCAAGTTCTAGATAGCCATTCAAAGTATTTTTTAAACTACTTTTTGTAGTTTAAAGTGAGAACGTGAAGCTTTTCGACGCACATTTGCGAAAAACGGCCACTTTTGGCTAATGTGCGTAGAAAAGCTTCACGTTCTCACTTTAAACTATAAACAGTAGTTCATAAAATAGTTTTAAGGGTTATCTAGGGCTTGATCAAGACACAATTTTAAATGATATCTCCGTTTCCTTTCAAACGATTTATTTCAAATGGCGGCGCCACTGGACCCCGGAAAATTTGGGTATGGCCTTAAAGACTAAATTTAACTAATCTGACGATAAGTCCTTGACGCCGCCGAGTTATAGGGTCGCGAACTTGTAAAAAAAAACGTCAATTCGGCATTCTCGAGCGCGATTTTTTTATTTTTTATTTTGAAGAATATAATCTAAAACTTACTAAAAATACAAAATCTGCCGGTTTCCGCATGACCGGAAGTTTTGAGGAGCCATTTCGTCTTCCTAAGAACGCGTTGCGGCATAAAGTCGTGGACGATACATTTTACAAAAAAAAAGTTTAAATAAAAATTTACGTTGGTTGTATCTATCGCTTTATTGTCATTCTTAAATTCCCCGTTTTATCAAGGAGAAAGAAAGGAAAAACAAGAAACCAAAAAACCTTTTTCGGTCAGATTAAGAGAACCCACCAACTTTATTGTCAGATTAAAAAAATATGCTTTCAGGATACCGAAATAAACCTCCCCTATGAAAATCTGACGCGCTCGAGTATTTCAAAAAAACTTTTTTTTTTGCATTTTCAAAAATTCATCGTAACTTATCGTCAGTTTTTTTAAAGGGAGTTTCCTTGGGGCCTACTTAACACCCCTTCCGAAAATCTGACGCGCTCGAGTAAATTTTTTTTTTTTTGCATTTTTGATTACTTTATATGCCTACCCCCACCACGCAAACCGGCAGATTAGTATACCGTTGTTATCAGAGGCACTTGGGGCATACGTAGTATGAATATCTAACGCGCTCGAGAATGCCCAAGGAACAGTTTTTTTTTTAACATTTTTGAAAAACCGTACACGCCAATCCCACCGCTAAAATGGTTGTTGCCATACGAGCTTTTCTTTTCGAAATTATTTTATCTTTCGATTTTGATAGGTCTCGACGGCGCCGTTGAATTACGCCATTTAGCTACCTCGCCTCCCTAACTATAGTAAAAAAATTAGTCTGCGTTTTATAATAAGACAGGCTTTTCAATGATATGTAACACCAGATGGCAGCACAGTGACGTCAGGTCCAATCAACTGTTGTGATTGGACCATCAAATGACAGGTTCTCTTCCTACGTCAATGGTCATCCAATAACAGCAGCTTACTACTGCCATCTGTCGTCCCATATTTTTGAAAACCCTCATTCCTACAATCTGGCTTCTTTCAGCGCCCTCGGTGTATAATCTACTATTTTATAACATCAATTTTATGAGCACATTGAAAAACTATAAATAGCGGCACGTAAGTTTAGCGCTGAGTGGAGTGTAGAGGGGATACTGCGCACGGGTACAGTATAACTTTTTAACTTCTGCGCAGCCAAGGTCAGCGCTAGAGTTTCGTGCCGCTACCTGTATGTACTTATAAATTTTATAATTTTCTCTATACATAGTTTTCTTTCCAGTGCGAAACTTTTCGTATCCGTACAATCCGTGATTAAATAACATTCTGAAAATGGCGGAATTCTTAAAGCGTGCCGCTTTACTTGCCATTCCAATGTAATGCAGATTCATTAGTATTGTGCATTTTTACACCTTCTCGCCCACCATCATGCTAGAGTTGCGTTTGAGTCTTTAGGCCCTAGACTCCATTTGGTTAGGTATTTAAATAAATGTAAACAATCTTACCATGACTTTTTTATTGAAATTTACACTTTATAAATCAATAGTTTTGCTAATTACAAAGTAATTGTTATAAATTATAAATTACATAATTACTTTGTAATTTGCAAAGGCATTGATTTATCAAGTGTATATTTCCATAAAAAGACATGTCAAGATTGTTTACATTTATCTAAACCTAACCAAATGGAGTATAGACTCTGTCCGCTCAGAGCCGCAATATCTCAAATGCTCTGCCTGCTTAAAGAAGTAGTATGTATGTTTATTAAAAATGTAGACAATTTAACGGACTGGTTTGATATAAAAACTTTCGCCCTGAAAAGAAATAAAGAATTACTCAATTTTTAATTTCTGTAGATACTGATTAAAATCTATGGAGAAAATAAACATAGCATTACACGAATCATCATTTTTATTCACTGTTAGCATCAACATTGCATTTCTGACGTTAAAGACATCAGTCGTTTTGTTAGTGAGTCCGAATATAAATTTAAATAATAATAAATTTATCATAAAATTTTAAAAGCACAAACAATAATAATGTTGCATTTTATTTTGGCACACTTGAATTATGAACACAAAACAGTTGTATGGAAAACGGTCCTCCGCAATAGCTTTACATAAATATAATTATAAATTGTTTAGTAAATTAAAAACTTAATAATATGGTGACACCGATGACCAGCATTTTTGTTACCTAGGTAGTTACATATAGAGATAACTAATAGCATTTCATTGCTCATAATCATAATTATATATACGGGCTACTCACGTAAAGTCGCTAAGGCTGGTTTCACAGCTATACGGCACATCCGTACAAGCGCAAAAAGTCCGGCGCGCGTCGTGTGCGTACTGCATAATTTTTTTCTTTTTTATTTTGGCTCGACGCCGTTGCGTACTTAGCCATGCTCAAGTTAATAGAAAGTGGGAAACAACAATTGATATAAAGTAAATATATATATATATGCAATCAAAAGTTTGTATAGGTCCTTTGATTGCTTTAAGGGAGCTTCTGGCGACAAATCTATACGAGTCCACTGGTTTTCATAGCCGATTGAGTGGCGGACGGCGCCTAAAGACGCCCACCGCAGTCCGCAAATAAATATCACTACAGCCGCACTATGATTGTCCACTTTAAACATTTACATATTGTTCATCAGAATGAGCATTTATAACACCAAACCACACCAATTTCATATTATAAAGTCCACTAGAATCAATTTGCAAAACGATTTAAAGCAAACTCCAACTGAACCCCTTGACTTCCCGCCAAAAACTTTCTACTGCATAATTATGATTGCATGGGTTCTATTTTCACAGACTAAAAAGTGCGTCACGGATAGTCTGTCGTCTGGGCCTAAGGAAGACCTCCGGATGAGGTCGAAACATGTCGGTCAGTAGTTGACTTTTCTACGCGAGTAACCCGTATATCGCATATTACAAGCTTTTATTTAATTTCACCTGTCCCATTGACTGTCTGTCTGTAATCAAATCTTACAAGTTAAATATGTTCCACTTCCCGGTTTCCGATTAAGCTGAAATTTTGCACGTATACGTATATTGCGTGACAATGCGTATATAACGGTAACTTGGAGCTGGTCTGATAATGGAGCCGGAAGGTGGCCGTAGGAACTCTGTAGTGAAACGCCGCAACCCCATCGAGTTTGGGCTCTTTGATTCGTCTTAAACTTCTTTGTTTTAGATAAAAGCTTGTATTAAAAAATATATTTTTAAAAATTACTTGTTAATAATATCTGTGTCTCACGTTAGCTTTAACAAAAAAAATCGGCATCCTGTACAATAATATTCAAAGCTATGCAGTTCTAAGTCTACGAACTTAACATTAAATTATTTACAACTCCATATAATTATAAGCCTTTGACTAGAATTTTAAGTTCCCTAATAAACATATAATATCAGTGATATGACTTACAATTTTCACTTATAGAACTATGTCAGAAAAATATATTACTTAAATGTCAAATTATACATATTTTCATCTATTACAATATAGTTATCCCTTGTTATTTTAATAATAAGCTATGTTATTAATATCAATAACTGGAAGCTGTACTAGATAGTGAAGTCAATTAGGTCTCTGTTTCATTATACAACATTCTACAGAAATCTAAATGTCTATATATATTTTTTATATTTACCCAGACTCTATAATAACCTGATGAACTTTTCATTAATTTAGGCCTAATTTTAGAGCTAAGGCCCAAGCAGACGGGCGTAATTTAATTTAAGTAAGTAGCGTAAAACAAGTTGCGCAATTTACGTTGCATTCGGCTACATAGTTATGTTTGTGCCACACGGCGACTCAAAATCAGTTGTCAATTTCTATAGAACATAAACATAGGTACTATTTTCGTTATGTCAAAACAAAATTTTTCTATGAGGTTGGTATAAAATACCAATCCATAACGTCATAGTTTCTAAGAGTTAAATTACGCTGTTTATATTCGTTTTAGCACATTAGTAAATCTAGAATCACAAAATGGATATGATCAAAGACAAGTGACATTATTTTGTTCATATTTGAGCATTAACAAAATAATTATTTTACCCAGGATGCTTCTCTATTGCGCAACTAAATTTAAGCTACGCATAACTCAAAAAAATTACGCTCATTTGCTTGACCTAAAGATGAAAACTTTACAAATTTTGATACATAGTTAATCTAAACGTCTGAGAAAGATCTACTCAATTTTAAATTATCTTTGATTTACAACACTATCCACAAAACCCTATAAGGAACCATGGAACTAAGGATCAATACAAAATTGTGCGTACACTTGCCTACCATGTACATATTTCCCGACTTCCAAAAAGGAGGAAGTTATTTTTTTATGAATGTTAATTGATTATTTGAACACGTCTGGACCGATTTGGATTTTTTTTGTTACTGTTTGAAACACTTGCAATCAATATCGGTTGTGTAGTTTGGGGGTGAAGTCAATTTATAGTTATGACTTGACTACTTGAAATTTCATTGGATCTCTTAATTGTCAAAAATCTCTGAATTCGATATCGGAATTTCTTCTTTTCATAATTACTCATAATAAACAATTTATTTTGGCTACTTCTAATAGAACGACTAAGTTCTTATGTAAAGAATTTTCTCTGCATTAGATTTCATACAAAAATCCTGTATACAGCACACGACGACGCAAAATTAGTTGTCAATTCCTTAACGTAAATTGCGCGACTCATTTTACGCGACTCACAAAAACGCTCGTTTGCCTGAATATATTAACCACAGAGTAGCATAAACGATATACAATTCATAATCAGCTATATACATTTGAATACCATTAGGACGAATATTCAACATATTTACGTAAATATGTTTCTAAACTACGAATCTGTTCCATTTTCAATGGGCTTCCTTGGCATGTCCTTACAACGTAATCTTACAATAAAATAATATTATATCTATATTATTATCACAACAGTCGTCCCTACGATTCGTTTTCGATATATGTTCATTATAATAATATATTTTGAGCCTTTATTTAATATTTAGTTGCCATTGCCACCTGAACACATACGAACCCTGTGTTCAATTTTTTTTTGGATCGTTTTGACACTTTTTATTAGAATGCAGTAACTAGAGATATTAGATCTCTTACAATAAATTTTTACGATTAGTTGATTCCAATACAACACTATACTCCATTTGGTTAGGTATTTAAATAAATGTTAACAATCTTGACATGTCTTTTTATTGAAATATACACTTTATAAATCAATACATTTGCAAATTACAAAGTAATTATGTTATAAATTATAAATTACATAATTACTTTGTAATTTGCAAAGGTGTTGATTTATAAGGTGTATATTTCAATAAAAAAACATGTCAAGATTGTTTACATATATTTAAATACCTAACCAAATGGAGTATAAGATTTCCACATTAATATACACCATTTATGAATATTTTCAAATAACAAATACATTTACAACATACTGTACATATTTTTACTAGATAGATTAAATTTTTCATTCATTTGAGCCGAGACAGAACGAGTAATTCTAAATGTACCAATATCAATCTACAATGTACAAATGGATAAAAGTATTGCCGCTAGATAATCCACTATTGATAGACTATCGATAGTACTGCCTCTAATAATGAAATTCGAAATTTAACCTTCTTATTCATAAAAAATAATTTGCTAAGGCTATTTTAGTTGAAATATATTTTGTGCTTATCTCTCATTTAAATATTTGACTTATGATAGAGACGAACTATATTTTAACTAAAATGGGTTTAGCAAAAGTTTGATATTTTTTATTAATAAGAGGATAAATGTTAGACCTTACACGTTAGTAAGTATAATTCACATTACGTGTAGTGTATATTAAAATTTAATTTATTTTTTAAAGAAAAGCTATCGACACCATCGTCTATAATGCATAAACTAATACTATCGATAGCACATGAATGGTATCGATACTATCGATAGTATTGCACTAAAAGAGCTATCGATACAATCGATAAGCCCATCGATATTTTGGCATTTTTCGAATATAGATTGTTTGGCGACACTAATTGATATTATTGTTTTAAATATCGTCGACAAAATGTATATTGCACTATAACTACGTGAAGCACGTAAGAGTCGATAGCATGGCACCCATAATGCCACGACATGTTAAACAAAAAAAAAATTTGTACCTCGAGCATAATATGTTGATACTTTCTATATATAGGCCTTGGTGTCATACCGCACATGCTCAACCCAGTTGAGCATGATCCCTTCTATAGATTTTTATAAGATTGCTTGAGATCATAATAATATAGCAAAGCTGCTAGCCCTTTAAATGTCGGACGCCCGGAGCGGGCGTCTGATGTATTGTTTTACTATTGTGTCTGCTATGACGACGTTTGAAGGGCTAGAATATATACATTTGTGGTACAAAGTGTCAAAGAGTTCTAAAGCCAAATAGTTCCAATCTATCTTAGAATTCTTTCTGAGTAGTTGATCGTGAAATGTTTAATCATCTCATCATCGACAAAATTGTATTTTATCACCACTACACAAAGCTTAATTTGGTTCGGTGACAAACTCGAACACGCACGTATACATTTAGTTTGCGCAGAGTAGACTTACCCTCATCTTCACAAAAAATAATAACAGTTTGCTAAACCTATTTTAGTCAAAACATGTTTTGTCCCATTCCCTCTTTTCAACATTTGATATTGAAAGAACGAGACAAAACATATTTGAACTAAAATAGGTTTAGCAAGTATTTTTTTATGAATAAGGAGGTTACTTTGCGCAGAGTAGGCCTTAAGACTTATTTACGCGAAAAAGCCTTGTACAATCCCCAGACAATTAAAACTTTTAGAATCCTCCTCTTCAACGGCGAACGTCTAATGTAGTTCACAAACCTGACGGCCCGGTACAGGGGGGTGTGCGTCTGCTATTGCATCGCGACGACGCCGTGCATGGTGAGGAAGGCGTGGAGGTCGCGCGGCACCTGCGCCGGGCTGTACTTGAGCGAGTGCCGCGCCATCGCCAGCGCCGCCAGACACGTCAGCCGCGGCCGGTACGCTGCGTGAACTAGGCTCTCGGCTGGAGCTGGAACAACAAGCAAGCGAAACTAGGCCTTATGTCGTACGTCATAAAGTCTAGAGTTGTTTGTCCGGTTTTATGTATGGGATTTGTATGAAATAGCACGTCAGAACGTCATAGTTGCTTGGATTCAAATAGCGGTCCTACGACTTATCTGTTTTTCTGCATTAATTCAGGCTCTGTACATGTCTAAAGAGAGTAATACTTCAAAACTTTGGTCATATAGCCAGAAAACCATCCGATAACCTGGAGAAACTAATAGTGACCGGTAGAATGGAAGGAAAAAGATTAAGGGGTCGTAGCCCGATGCGATGGTCTGACTATAAAAGAACATCTAAACACAAAAAGCTTCAAAGCAAAAAATCGTAACAAGTGGAGGGAGATCGTAAAAAAGTTAAAGACTGAAAAAGGAGGAGGAATACAGCATGACCGATAAATCTCCTTGCATATTGAAAGGGGGCACTCAGTAATCGGTTCTTGTTCTAAATATATAAAAAAATAGTTGCTAAAAAAGTTGACCAAACTATTTAATAAAAACAAGAAGAAGAAGTGGACACTCGCGCTACGCGCGATTTAAGCCGTTGACAACAACCCGAGGTAGGTAGGTAGCGAGCGCGCAGGTCTCAAACATCCCGAGACTAATTTTATTAAAATTTTCTATGGAATTTAAGTATTTTGTGGGTGACGTGACGTGTAAACATAATTTATAATGTCCTTAAATATGACGCGTAAGTTACCAGTCAGTCTGTATATCAATTCACTTTGAAAATGATTTGGCATGTGAAAAATTCTTACGAGCTACAAAAGCGATCACTTGGCAGCGAAAAACCTAAGTTTGATCAGTGAAAGTACCTGCGACAACATTGGCAAGATAACTGTTGTTACGTGAACTCTACATTAACTTACTTCCGCATGAAAACAGAAGCGGCGTCACGCCTTCTGAATCCACCGCGTCTGCGTGCGCGCCGTGCGCTAACAACTCGACCACGACTCCGCAGAGAGCCTCCTTCCACGGCTCGATGTCATCTATGAACAGATTATCTAAATTTGAAATCATATATTAGTTTAAAAATTGGTTACAATGAAATTTATTAAAATGAAAAGCGACATGACATTACGAATATTACAGGTGAACAGATAAATATTTAACGGATAACATATTTACTCTATTCTTCAAAAAAATAAATGAAAATCGTTTGCCTACACGCATTAAATAGAATTATATTTTATTAGTTAAACGGTACAAAACATTCATGAAGACCGTTTGTCAATATAGGGATGACGACAGGGTCCGAAGAGTATGATTGTAATTAGTCCATCTTTTAGATTATCCAAAAATAATGAACCCGTATTTTTCAGTATACCAAAAAAGGAAAAATTCACAAAGATACGGAGCGTCAAGTTCCGGAGTTCCGGAGTGGAGGCTTGCGACGTCACACTTAAGTAAAAATCGTGCTTAAGTGTGATGTAACGCGAAATTTCAATGCGCTGTATCTTTGTCATTTTTGGTTTCTCAGAGAAAAGAAAAAAAATTGTGTAAAATATTTTTTAATAATCTAACATAGACCATAAATATTTTTCCTTTCGTCATGCCTATTCATAAGATAGAACAATGTGAGTGTGCCTTATGATATGTTAGTACATTTGACTATACATTAAATGAATACTGTATATAAACCTACCAGAGCTATAATGGAAACACGAGACGAGCGCAGATATGAGCGGCGTTCTTCTGTTGTCGTCCCACGCGTCCACTTCTAAGCCGCACTCGAGCAGCAACCTGGTAGTACGCATGCATGGGAACCTGAAAGAGACAATAAAGTGATCTTCGAGTGTTCCTATGAAAAATAGATGAAGGAATGACGATTTTAAACAATATGGGGCACCAGATTGCGGCACAGTGAAGTCAGGTCCAATTTACTGTTGTTATTGGACAATCAGTTGATAGATTCTTTTGCTGTATCCAATGACAGCAACTTATTCGACCTGATTTTACTGTGCTGTCTGTGCTGCCATCTGGTGTATATTTTTTAAAGGCTCATTAACCCTTTAACCGCGAGCGTCGCATATATGTGACAAACATTGCCGTGCCCATTGCGCGAAGGTCGCATATTTGCGACAAAAAAAATGCTCGTATGGCACGTAACTTACGTATCCATATCCGTTTTTGGTTGTAGATAGATATGTTAGATTTACCATGTCCATGTCATACCACGACAACTGATATGTCTCGCGGTGAAAGGGTTAATCTAAAATGCATATTTTATCAGATCGCCTTACAAAATATACTGAAACTATTAGTGTGAAATCCAGTTCGTCATACTGAACTCTTCAAGAAACAAATCGAAATACGAAAAATAATTTTTGCTTTCCATACGAACTCGGATCAGCTCATCGGTCAACTTGTATGGGTGGCCAAAAATATTTTATACATAAGTTATCAAATTAAGTAAACGGGTTACTCACGTATAGAGTCAGCTACTGCCGACATGTTTCGACCTCATCCGGAGGTCTTCATCAGGGCGAATGTGATAACGCCCGTACATCGCGTACATCGCACCGATTCGCGACACATATATACCTATACATGAGTAACCCGTTTACTAAATTTGATAATGATTGCATCTCAGGTTAGTTTTAATCAAAAAATTGGGTAAATTTGTTCAGTATCATGGACATGCACTTTACAATATTATTATTTTATCTTATAGCCTATTACTTACTGCCAATTTCAGCAAATTTTTATAGACTTATTACTATATTACTTACTGACAAACATCGCTCGTGTGAAAGTCGTCTACTGGTGTTTGCCTATTGACCGCTAGGTGTAATATCGTTTGTCCAGACCGCAGCCTTACGTTGCGTAGTTTGAAAACGGCGCGGCGCACCGACCTACAAGTCTCCTGAAAAAGATTGTAAGTGATTAACCTTATAGATACAAATACAACAATGTCACGTCTTTTTCCCTGACGGGGTAGACGGGGCCCAGGCCCGTAAGACCCAAAGGCCACGCTTAGCGTAATGGTGTACGTTAATTAATCTTTTATAAATATAGATACGGGAAAATGCTAGACCAATTCAAATCGATCTTGCGGTCTTCTTGTGGCCAATATTGTATGATCACAATTTTAACTGCCAACTGCTGAACAGCTCTACCCTCATTGTTATCATATATATCCTCATTATAAACTAAGTACTAAATAAAATATTTTGAATTTGAATTTTGAATTATTACCATCATTTCAGCCGCATAACGTCCACTACTGGACATGGGCCTCTTTCGAGGATTTGCAAAATGACCGATCTAAAGCTGTTTTCCAGATATTTCAGGACGATCTTTTATGTCTTCCCCCCTTGTTATATCTCGTCATACTTCCGAACCCCCCTTCGACTCTCACATTATAGACGGACGATCTAGAACGAGTATAAGAGAAATAAGGAACTAACTTCGCTATTCCCCATGATAGATGGATGACTTTTGACGTCACCCATGGGACAGGAAAGGAACTTACTTCGCTATTCCCTTCGTTTTCCAGCAGACAGGCGAAATGAGCGATTTCCCCCCCCCCCCCCCCCTTGTTATATCTCGTCATATTTTCGACCCTCACATGATAGATGGACGATCTCTAACGAGTATGAGAGAAATAAAGAACTAGTTAATAGATAGTTGTTACTTTGGGGTCAAAGTTACATACTATGTGATTCGGTCAAACGTCGAATGACGTCGCCGTTTGACCGCCGAACGTTCAACCACTTATTTAGTGCCTGAGGATGCCTTGTGAAGAGGCGAAACACGTGTCGCGTATACGACGTCCGATGCCGCTGCAGCCGCGGCGGTGCAGCGGCGCGGGGGAGAATGCAGCGGCTATTGGTGGCGGGAGCACACGGGCTGCTGGTAAGGTATGCTGGGACTAACAGTAGCGGGTGGGCGCCGGCCGGCAATAGTTTACATGAACGGTGGCGGAATCACACAAAGTAATAGGGGTGACGGCAGGGTCCGAAAACTATGATTGTAATTAGACAGTCTTTTAGATTATCCAAAAATAATGGACCCGTATTTTTCAGTTTACCAAAAAAGGAAAAATTCACAAAGTTCCGGAGTGGGAGCTTGCGACGTCACACATAAAAATCTTAAGTGTGACGTCACGCGAAATTTCAATGCGCTGTATCTTTGTCATTCTTGGTTTCTCAGAGAAAAGAAAAAATAGGTGTACAATATTTTTTATAAATCCAACCGATGGACTAAAAATATTTTTCCATTCGTCATGTCTATTCAAATCACATAGTATGTAAATAAGGAACTTACTTCGCTATTCCCTTCGTTCTCCAACAACCGGGCGGCCACGGCGACCAGGTAGAGAGCGGTGCGGACGTTGCTCTCGTACTCCTCCTGCAACACCATGCAGCGGACCAACGTCTTCGCGTCAATACTTGTGGCGAACGGCTCGCGGGGCGGTGATACGTGTTAGTGTTTATGTGTTTGAGTCGCGCTAGTAACGGACGGACGTACTTTGGACGTGTGCGCCTGAGTTTTTGGCACGAGGTTTATAAGATGCGCTACTTGCCAACAAGGCAAATCAGATTTTTTTTCTGTCAAAACATATTAAGTACAATCCCCGGCACGTAAGTTGAACCAAAATGGCGGTCGCTGTTGTACGTTGTTTGTGCGTTTAGACTCACATTTCTATCTGAACTTCAAATAGAAATGAGTTCATCTCCAATTAAACATGCGGCGACGGCCTCCATTTTGGTTCAACTTACGTGTCGGGTATTGTAAGTTATCTAAAGATAATTATCAACCGGTCTTTTTGTCTCCACTGCAGGAGCACAATCCTCTCTGTACTAAAAGAGACATACTTGGCCAGAGCAGCTAGAGGACTTGGCCTGCACTCTCCTCGCTAGTCAGACTTGTGTTTCCTTAGTCGCCTTCTACGACATCCACGGTAGGACTTGGAGAGGTCCTATTCTACTCTAACAGTTGTAGTTAACAGTACTTATAATTATAATTGTATTTTTATTTTTATTTTTGCCTACAATAGGCATGACAATTAGCAAAAGTATATAATACAATTAGTGAATAAAAGACGGATTTAAATCGAGGGCCATAGATTAATCACGAACAAGTGAAGAAGGTGTGGAAAAAATTTGTTCGGAAAATAATTTATTTATCTAATCTAGTTTTCAAATTTCGTATTCCAATTTTTTATTTTTCCGAAAAATTACAAGGTTTCCGGAAAGGTACCCATCAGTAATCGTAACGTAGTGTTTCAAACAAAATAATAGAAATTATTGACGCAGGAAATTAACCTATTATAATGGACAATATTGTGGAACAATGTGCCGTATGGCTTCCGATCTAGGATAGAACCACTTCATCTCTTTCTGTGGATGTCGTAAGAGGCGACTAAAGGATTAAGAACAAACATCTTCGGCTAGTAATGATACTTAACACGTCCAAACTGCGACCGACCTGAAGCGTAAAGCAGTAAGTCTATAAGATTTTGTTGTATATCAAGGACGTTTATAACTAAAACCAATCGAAAAGGATATACTAGTCTAATAAAATAGACACCGAAAACGAACACTGACATGCATTACACATAAGCTCCCAATTCACACATCGCACCGCATCGAATTCGGTCCAATCGTTAGAGAGCTACGATGTCATACACAGTCAAACTTATTACAAGAACCCCTTTTTGCTTCGCGAGTTAAAAACGTGTCGTGAAAGAATATAATTTTACCCTGACACGAGGATTTTAAAATTACAGTGTAATGGTTTTTCGTGACTTTGAACGCTAGCGTTGACTTGGGAATCTACACGCTTTGTGTTTTGCTGACTCCCGCGTTCAAAAGTCGGTCTCCCGAATCCGAAGCTGATTTATGCAAACAGAGAAGTATTTATACAACGTGGAAGGGACATACCCGTAATAAATCAAACCATGGGCTGTACTATATCACTATAGTAGTATACTAAAATAAATATATCAGTCTAAAATATAAAAAATAAAAACTGCTTTTCCATTCGAATTTGTTCAGCCATTTGGGCATTCAGCCGTGTATTCCATAGAGACATTGAGACATTGTCTTCCCGGTCGATCGCCATTTTATTTGAAACTAAAGGCAGCGCGCGGCTTCCCCCGCGTTAACCACACGAGTGAAGTCGTGCGTGTGATGTAGCATAATATAGCCTATAGCCTTCCTCGATAAACGACCTATCTAATAACGAAAGAATTTTTCAAATCGGACCAGTGGTTCCTGAAATTAGCGCGTTCAAACAAACAAACAAACTCTTCAGCTTTATGTATAAGTATGGATATGGATTTACTAAGACAGTGCAAAGTTTTCCTTGTAAATGTTGCGTAACAAAATGATGGCTTGTTCAAACTGAATAGTGATTATTTATCAAAACCAATAAGCAATCTTCACAAATGACCACTGATTTTGGAGGACGTGAGACCGCGTAAGTTGTAGCAGTTAGTCACTGGCATTTTGTATGGGAATGTGAATTTTTTTTATAGTTCTTCTAGTATAGTCCGTGGTTCGATTTATTACGGGTATGCCCCTTCCATCTTGTATATACCTCTCTGTCGCACTCGTTGGCAAGACTCAGCTCTCCTATATAACGTATATATAGGTAGGTGTATACCTATATATAAGATAACCTTGAGACGAGCATAACCGTGCTTGAAAGTGAAAAGGGAGCTATAAGCTATATATATTCCTCAATAAATTGAATCTATCTACAAAACTTATACCCAGACATACAAACAAAAGTTAGTCGGAAAGAGAGCCATTTTAAAATTATTTTATTTTATTTTAGAGAGTATTTTAAAACCGATAAAAAGGCTGATTGGTCAGCTTGAATGGGAGGCCAAAAAATTTTCATATTTTCATAAAATTATCAATATGTTCCTTGGGGAAAGTTGTTCAGTATCATTGTCTAAATTCACCCTTAAAATAGTTTTAGTATAATTTTTTTTCGTAATTTTTGTACCTCTTTCCCACTAACTATAGAAAATAATGGTATAATGCAAAACGTCATCAAACAAACACAAAGCTACATACTATGAGCGCGTCCGGGTCGTGGTTGACCTGCGGCTTTTCCAGTCTTTTCGTGCCTCTTCTGAGTTCCTCTGCGCAAGCTTCCAATACGTAGCATACCTGAAACAATATATAGTTTTAATCCGTCTTATTATAAAACGCAGACTAATTTTTTTTTAATAACTTTAGTGTACAAAAAACTAAATAAAGTACATACAATTTGAGAGAGCAAATATATGGCAGACTTATCCCATAAAGGGAATTGTTACTAGATTTAAACCATTATCCAACCAAATCAAGTTGACAATTTCACAGGAGGTCGTTTTTTAATATTCTCTATGAGGAGGCAGACAAAGGCATATTATTAGATGTCAACTTGATTAGGTCGGATAATGGTTTAAATCTGGTGACAATGTTAGTCTGCGTTTTATAATAAGACGGAATAACTGTAACCCCGACTACGTAACGATTCTTGTTGAAAAGTACGTTCAATTAGTGAATGCAAGAACCGTAAGAAATAAAACAGCTAAAAATATATATTTTTTTAAAATTTGCCATTAATGTGCTATTAATATTTATCAATTAACTGTGACGTCAAATAGCATTTAACCAGCGTACAGCCAAGACTCTCCCAACGAAACATAATTTGTTAAAGTACCATGGTTTGGCCAAGCTACTATTATAAAACTTTAAAAAATATAGCTGTTATAGAAAGTGTTTTTTTTTTTTTTGTTATTTCGCTCAGTTTGATGCCCAAAATGAGAGGGCAGTGTGATAAAAACTATTAGAATAATGCATGAGACATGGGAAATCATCTGTGGGATAGAATGGCTGCCGACAACAGGATCAGACACGTTCTTGCGAAGTCATGTAGGCAACCGCTAGCCGCCAACAGTGTTCTTCCAGAGTCATGTCAAGGTCATGTAGTATAGGTTATGGTGCCGCTAATACATAACTTATACTACATGATCTGTACATAATTCGGGGTTGCCAAATTGGTCGCTTTCGTCACTTGTTCGACAGACCGAGTAGGTGAATCCAACCGTGCAGTTTACCTGTGTTACCTGTGTAATATCAGATTGCCCGAAAACCACATGACAATAACCATAATGCCTAGGCAATGTAATAAATAAGAAAGTTATTATACTATAATTAATTACAAACTGGATAAATATTAATTAATAAATGCTTATCTCTTCTTTTTATTGTTTTTTTTTTCGCGAATGGTAGGAAAAGTAGAGTATTTTCCTCGGTGATAAAGCTGTCTTAGTCTTGGGTAAACTTAAATCCGTCGCTACACTCAGGATTCGTCCTAAATCCCTCGCTTCGCTCGTGATTTATTTAACACCCTCGCTCCGCTCGGGAGTAAACCTCGAGTCCTCCGTTGCGCTCGCGATTTAAGTTGTCACCAGCGACAGAAGACACTGCTTTATCCCCTTGGTTAATAATCTACTATTATATTTCGCATAAAGTGTACTTTCCTTGAATACAGCTAGTAGGTATAGGTTTATAATCACCTGTATCATTAAGTTAGTAGCAATTTTGAAATAAATGTTATTTACCTGTACAAGTGGCAATTCAATTCCGATGTGTATCATTTGCGAGAATACTTGAGCAAACCTGAGCAGATCCTTGACAACCGACACCTGTAGACAACAAATTGCAAATTAAAAAAGAAAAAATACAGGCATAATACGTATTAACGAAAGGCCTCAAATCCCGCAGAATGGGATGGCAAGGAGAAAGTTATCTAGGCAGAAGCGTGCATTTCATAAAGGACATAGAATTTGTCTACTCTGTGCCACACTAATATAATATCGGATACCAGCAAAAATAGTATTTTATGCAACAGTTGTGTAAGAAGCGACAAAAAATGAGAGTAATGCAGGTTACGATGCGAGCATCGCAAGACGCCAACGAGCATCGAGCCTACTATACTTTTATTATTTGGGCGTCGCCCCTCTTCATCACCCGTTGGACCTTGGAATGGGGTAAGTCCGAACACGACACGAACACGGGAATAGTCAATGCAAGTTCCATACCTCGTTGCTTTACCGCAAGGCAGGCAGCGATCGAACCTCGCCTCGGGACACCACTGGATGGGGTAAGTCCGGACAGAATCATGTTATAAGGTTACTACAGCGCCTAGTCAGTGCAATAAAGTAACAAACCTCGTTGCTCTGCCGCAAAGCTAGCGCATGTCACCACAGAGCCAGGCAGCGGTCGAACCTCGCCTCGGGAACCCTCGGGATGGGGTAAGTCCGGAAATAATCCTGTTATGAGCTTACTATAGCGACCAGTCAGTGCAATACAAGTTCCATACCTCGTTGCTCTGCCGCAAAGATAGCGCATGTCGCCACAGAGCCAGGCAGCGGTCGAACCTCGCCTTGGGAAGACACCTAATTGGGTAAGTCCGGACAGAATCGTGTTATAAGCTTACTATAGCGACTAGTCAGTGCAATAAAGTTACAAACCTCGTTGCTCTGCCGCAAAGCTAGCGCATGTCGCCACAGAGCCAGGCAGCGGTCGAACCTCGCCTCGTCGGCGAACACGGCGCCTCGGAACACGACCGGGTGGGGCAAGTCCGGGCACGACCGGCCTAACACACGTTCGCGCACGGTGAGGCCCTCCATGTGAAGTGCGTGCGAGTTGCCGTGGAGGCGCTCTACTTCCTGCAAGAATAACTATTTGTTTAAAAGTTTACCAATTATGGTGGTCACGACCCTCAGTCATGAGAAATACGACAAGAAAGAAAAATCGAAAAAAAGGTCTTTGACAGCCAAACAACTGTCAGTTTGATGTTGAAATTCAAAATCATCGTTTTGATAAAGATGGAGCCATAATCTAAGAAAAGAAGAATAAAGAAGAAGATGTTGTGATTCGAGAGGGGGAGGATATTTAACGCATTCCCCATACGTTAAATATAATCTTATTTACATTCTCTACTTACATTTTTAGAAAAAAATATTTTTTCATTTTAGCACATTCTGACCTGTGTTACTTCGATTCCGTTTTTTCTTCTACAAATACCACATGGAAGGTAATTACGAAATAAATTAAACCACGGGCTATACTAGATCACTATAGCATAATAAAATTTAAAAAAGGTCGGAAAACATGAAAAAATCGGCATTCCTGCTGCACACTTTAGTATGGAAATGGAAAAAAAATATTTCATTATTTTAATTTCATTATACTATAGTAATCTAGTAAAGCCCGTAGTTCGATTGGTTACAGGTATGTACCTTGCACATCGTATAATATGCATATCAATATCAACGGTCACAAAAGAATGCCCGAAGACTCAATTTTACGTTTACCTCTAAAGTAGTGCTTTCCTTCCAATTATCATACGCTGGGATGGGTTCTGCTGGCTTCTTTAACATCAGTCCGTATCTTGTGTCATACCTCATCGCCATTGCTCTGTGTAGGTATTGGTACGCCATCTGTGGAAACAAGAAAGAATATGTGTCACAAATCATGTAAGGGCAAGATGGACCATGCGACGTGTTCAGTTTATCTCTGCCACAAACTATACGTGCGAAAGAAATAGCAGAATACGTAGCATGACGCCGTGTCTCTGTCGCACTAGTTTGTGATAGAGATAGACTGAACACGTCGTGTGGTCTCACTAGACCCACTTTTCGCCCTAAATGTGAGATATTGTAGGCTTCCGCCACATCTGCAGTACATTTTGAAACGATATCGATTTTTCCGATGACTCAGGCCTGCAATATCCTAACCAGACTGAAAACAACTTTTCATACAGTATGCTTCCTAGTGGGATTTGAAACCATGACCTCCGGATCATAAGGTGAACACCTTGACGAATGTACCACGGAGACAGCAAGTATATAGGTTATGAAATGTTTAGTTATATGTACATAATAGGATTGTCTCACTACAGTTGCTATAGAAGTAAGATATTTAGCTAAGTTAGGAGACAAGTATTACAGTGGGCCAACGAGATACCTAGGCCGGCCCTCTTCCTACATCTTGAATTTTTTCTTAAACTCAAAATATTAACATGAAAATATATATTTAGAAAGACTTCATTAAAACCTGTGACAAGGAAGATACATTTTGTTGCTGTAAGTAACCATTTGACGTCAACGTTGTGCAACAAAACAATGACGATTATTAAGAGATAGGTATTATAAACATCCTTTGATAATAAAAATATGTTTTAATTTGAAATAATAATGTATATAGGGCGATGTGTAGGCATGAGGTAAGTACCGTACAGACTTACCCTTAGGCAGTAATACTCTTTGTCGTTCGCGAAGGAAGCTCCCAGCAACTCGTACGCCTCAATGGCTTGCGCGCGCGTCACCTCGGGCCGCGCCGCCAGTATTTCCACGACCGACGCACGCGCTCGCTCCGCCGCGCACTGTAGCGGGGTCATACCTGTCAACAAACACTTAAACATCAACCCTCATATTCATAAAAATTTACAAACGTTTGCTAACCTTCTTAGGATTCCGTAGTAAACTAGGAACCCTTATGGTTTCGCCATGTCTGTCTGTCTGTTTGTCTATCCGTCCGCGGTTTTAGAGCCTCCGCTAAGTTAGACGGGCGCACGCGGCGTGTTCGGTCTGTCTCTGTCACAAACGCTACGTGCGACAGAGACAGGTGACCCGCGAAGGATTCTGGCTATCTCTTTCGCACGTAGCGTTTGTGACAGAGACTTTTAACTTTAGCGGAGGCCCTTACTCAGAGACTAAGTTCTAGAAATATGTTATTTGGTATAGGCAAGAGGGGCCGTACCGTATGCAACCCTACCTCATCGAGTAGCAAAATGTGACATACTCATATGTAGGGTGTTGCACATAAAAAAGATATGCCTTAATGCACATGGTTGCCTGAGTAAAACCTGGACCATTTTGTACAGTCAGCAGAAAATAAATTATTCGGAGTCACGCATCTTTATCGTGTGGGTTATCGTTGAATAGGTCTTATAAAAATATTGTGATTGTAAATGTGACATTTTTGATTTTCAAATTAAAAAGTTATAGGCCATTAACTAAATAAAATTCGACCACGTTTCTGAGCACCGTGCTCAGCTGAAATGGTTGCCTATACGGCTCCGTAGAGAAAGTCGCCTTCTTTGTCTCCTTTTCAACGTCCTACACTATCCTTCTTTCCCCTCCTATCTACGAGAGCGTTTCTCCTTCTTATATTCTCCAAATTCTCCTTGTAGATCCCACCTAAGAACTGTCCTTAAATTCCCTTCTCACAACACCGCTACCTTTTCCTACTCCTTCTCGGTACATGCAGTCAGACTATGGAACTCATTACCACCTGTTATACGCGAATCTAAAACGATTTCTGTGTTTAAGGGTCCCCCGACCCTAGACCAAAATACAACTTTCCATACAAACGT
The DNA here is from genome assembly GCA_963555685.1 of Acrobasis consociella. NCBI lineage: Eukaryota > Metazoa > Arthropoda > Insecta > Lepidoptera > Pyralidae > Acrobasis > Acrobasis consociella. The sequence goes on along the minus strand of OY743122.1, from coordinate 4,307,634 downwards.
AGTCTACGTTTTATTTCAAAACGACATGTCCGATTTGGGCAAAATTTTGTAATTTCAAAGATATTGCAATTATCTAGGTTTATATTTAGTTTCCGACAGTAAAAATATGAACTTGAAATAGAATATAGTGTTTTATATCATTTTTGACCATTAGTATGGGAAACTTCTAAATCGTTATATTTTCTTTCCAGTTTATAATTTTACCATAGGAATCCAGATAGAACCCTAGATAATTGCAATTTCTTTACAATTACCAATTTTTACCGGAATCTGACATGTGGTTTCAAAATTAAACGTGTACTACGTTTGTATGGAGAAGTCTAGGGTCGCCGGACTCTTAAAAGACGAGTAAAAGATCATTATTTATTGGAATCATCTTAATTGTAACCTATATTTTTAATGTTAAAGTATATATTTAATGTATTGCTATATATACATATGTATTTATTTAAGTATATGTGTAATATATGTATAAGTATGTTTATTGTAGTTTTATGTAATTTTAATTTTCTTGTTTCTTAATCCTAGTATGAACACGCCTGTATGCCTCTCTTACATAAACATCTCCTCTCACAGGCCTACTGGAAGAGATCTCTTTTGAGATAAGTAGTGCCTTTGTACAACTTTTATTTTATGTATTCTCTGTATACTTTTTCCGTGTGCATAAATTGGTAAATTAATAAATAAATAAAATGTACTCGGAAAAGGAAAATGTTATACAAATTTAATAAAATATTAGTTTTTAGACGTTTTTAGTGTCTACTCAAAGTTCCCTACAATACGCGGAGCCCTACACACACTTGGACAATTATTACCCCGTTGGATATGGTACCATATGAGTGGAACTAAAGAAGGGAACGCACCATTTTTATTAGTGAGTATTTTAGCGTAAAAATGGAGCTAAAGAAACGGACCATTTTCGCTAGTGATTATTTTAGCGTAAAAATGGAACTAAAGAAACGTACCATTTTCGTGAGTGATTATTTTAGCATAAAAATGGCGCTAAAGTACATACCATTTTCATTAGTGAGTATTTGAGCGTAAAAATGGAGCTAAAGAAACGTACCTTTTCATTAGTGAGTATTTTAGCGTAAAAATGGAGTTAAAGAACGTACCATTTTCATTAGCGAGTATTTTACCCAAAAAATGGAGCTAAAGAAACGTACCATTCTCATTAGTAGGTACTTTAGCGTAAAAATGGAGCTAAAGAACGTGCCATTTTCATTAGTGAGTATTTTAGCGTTAAAATGGAGCAAAAGAAACGTACTTTTCTCATTAGTGAGTATTTTAGCGCAAAAATAGAGCTAAAGAAACGTACCATTCTCATTAGTGAGTATTTTAGCGTAAAAATGGAGCTAAAGAACGTCCCATGTTCATTAGTAATTTAGCGTAGAAATGAAGCTAAAGAAACGTACCATTTCCATAACCCTTCAAACGTCGGACTCCCGGAGGGGGCGTCTGATGTATTGTTTTACCATTGTGTCTGCACTGACAACTTTGAAGGGTTAAGTGAGTATTTTAGCGTAAAAATGGAGCTAAAATACTCACTAATGAAACCTAATTAATAGCATTCTCTCCTCTGGCATTAGAAACTTAACAATAACATTAAGAAACTTACCATTTTCATTAGTGAGTATTTTAGCGTTGTGGTCAATGAGAGCCATCACGACGGCCGCGTGCCCGCACTCCGCCGCAAAGTGCAGCGCTGTGGCGCCGCACAGCGCTCTCTCGTCCACTCGCGCGCCGCTGTCTAGTAGGAATTGGACCTGGAATGCAAAGTCAAATAAAATTAATGATTTATAATCAATAATTTACTGAAAGAAAATCGACAATGTTAATAAAAACAAATATACCCTAGAATAGGCATGACGATAGAAAATTATTTTTGGTCCTTCGGATAGATTATTAAAAAATATTGTACACGTATTTTTTCTTTTCTCTGAGAAATTAAAAATTACAAAGATACAGCGCATTTAAATTTCGCATAACGTCACGGCTGGGTACGATTTTTACTTAGCGGTGACGTCGCAAGCCCCCATTGGAAATTTGACGCTCCGTATCTTTGAGAAATTTGACATTTTTTGGTAAACTGAAAAATATGGGTCCATTATTTTTTGATAATCTAATAGACGGACTAATTACAATCATACTTTTCGGACCCCGTCATCACCCCTACAAAGTTTAAAAATATATAATTATAACAAAACATTCAATTGATTGATTTATTAACTAATATTATAAAGGCGAAAGTTTATGAGTGTGTGTGTGTATCATTTTAGCCACATAACGTCCACTGCTGGACATAGGGCTTCCCCAAGGATTTCCAAAATTACCGATCTAGAGCGGCTTGCATCCAGCGCCTTCCAGCGACCTTGGTCAGGTCGTCGGACGTGTATGTGTATGATATAATATTTGTCCACTACCGTTAATAACATATTTATTCTGCCGGCCATCAAGAAAAGTGTGATCATGCCGGGTAATCATAAAAACTATGTCATTACACAGAAAGTGTTCATTCTTACAGAAGTTACATAACCGTATTGCATAATACATAAGCTGTATTGCATAATACAATAACATTCTACACATGTGCAATTGTGCATTTAATGAAATGAGGGGAAACTATTTGCTGTGTAGCTTTCGGATCCGGTTTAAAATCCATTTCTTCCTGTGAATACTCGTATGTGCTATAAAGGGGCACATAGCGCAAAGAACCGATGGCAAATGGGGCAGGAAGGTTCTAGAATGGCGGCCATGTACCAGCGAGCGCAGCGTAGGACACCCACCTGTTAGGTGGTCAAACGATCTCAGCCGGGTTGTATTAGGACGCTGGTTATAGGCTGCTTCCAATCGGTCGATTTGGAAATCCTTTGGAAGGTCTATGACCAGTAGTGTTTTCTATTCTTTTTTCGTGTGTGGAGCGCGAGAAACTTTTATGCCAGTTGATCACCCAAGTACGGACCACGCCCGGTGTCGCTTTACTTGCGAAAGCGCTAGTAATACGCCACCGAGTGAATATCCTGTATAATTTTTTTAAACTAAAAACTGACTACCCCCAAATAAAACTACACAACTGATTTTGATAATGAAAGTACACTATTTCGAATAAAAATAGGATTTTGAAAATCGGTACACAATGGATGGAGAAGTCGGTGAACATACATAAAAAAAATATACATTCGAACATAGAACCTCCTCCTTTTTTGAAGTCGGTTGAGACTTACCACATCCAAATGTCCTTTGTACGCGGCGATCATCAAGCACGTATTGTTATACTTGTTCGCCTTGTGGATGTCCGCCCCGTGCCTGACCAAGTACTTCACGATGTCCAGCCGGCCGTCGAAGCAAGCAGCACGGAGCGGGGTGCTCAGAGTCCTGGTGGCGTGGTTTACGTTGGCACCGCCTCGGACCAGCCGCTTGACGATGCCGAGGTGGCCGGCGCCGGCGGCGCACCATAGTGCTGTGGCACCTGAAAAAGCAGATCCATGTAAACCCCAACAGGCCCCATAGGGCCGGTCGACGCAGACGAACTTTAACACTATTGACATAAAATACAGTAACTTTTGGTCGACACAGACGAAACTTAACCTTATTACATTATTGACATAAGATTCAGTTTTGTCAGGCAATTCAAGACTTTATCGTTTGAGAGGCCTATGTCACAGGTATGAAACTTCATAGAAGCAGAGTATGATTTATGCCTACTACTGCAAACGAAACTATACATCCGTGCACACGGCAATGTGTGTGTTCGCCCGCTCAACACTCGTCGACAGCACTCATAAAACAGATTAAGGGGCTACCTGAATGTTCCAGGGTCCAGTGCTGCCCCCATTTGAAATAAATTGAATGAAAGAAAACGGACATATCATTTAAAATGTTGTCTTGACCAAGCCCTAGATAACCCTTCAAACTATTTCATGAACTATTTACAGTTTAAAGGGAGAACGTGAAGCTTTTCTACACAAGGGTTTTCGAGGGCTTGGTCAAGACACAATTTTAAATGATGTCTCCGTTTCCTTTTAATGATTTATTTCAAATGGAGGCAGCACTGGACCCCGGAAAATTCTGATAGTTAAGAGGGTCTCCTCTTAACTATCAAAACTTACGTCAAGAGAATTGAAAAATAGTTTTGTAAAATCTATTGCTGTCGCGCTGAGCCCGAACCACCTGTCGCGATGTGCGATAGAGACAACTGCGGCTCGGAACGAAAATACCTATAAAACTACATTCATTCAACGTTTCGTAGTCCCCTGATTTCTCCGGGACTACGTTTGTACGGCCAAACTATTCCGCATCGTTTGTAGCATAATAGCGTAATACAGGGTAACCAAATTATTTAAATTTTGAAGTTTATTTGAATTAGTTACCCTTGAAATTTTTAAGACAAATCACGACTAACGGCGTAAAATCAATCATGGCTAGCAGGTATTTTAGGAACGTATAGCATTTTGTTTACAATTCTAACAGTGGCCCAATTTTACACGACTGTCGACGTTACTGTTTACATGAAAAATAACTTCCTCCTTCACTGCCTCATTGTAAATTCTCCATTTGAATTATTTCAAAACAAACACAGTCATTGTGACTACTATCGTTATTATAGTATATTTATTAAATAGGTCAGCGACAGGCAGAATCAGATGATCAGATCTGAAGAATTGACTCACATTTACGTTCACGTGGGCGAATTAGTCATTTGAATAGAAAAAGAAGTTGATGATTCAGTTTAAATTTCATGTATTGTGAAATCATCGACCTCCCGTATTCCCGGTTGCATCTTCAGCGGTAACGCGGCAGAGCCCGGGGTCCGCTACCTAATAACCTAGGTGATTTGACGAGGTTACTGGTTTTGTGAAATCATCAAATGAATAATACAAATTTAAGAGTCACGCACAAACTGCAATAATCTTCTGTTACTTGCATTGTCTCGTAAAAAGGGAAGTTCTGATTCTATCATCGAGGGACAGCGGCTAGCGCTTGACGACACCTAAACCATGTCTGACCGAAACATGCCTTCTCGTAACGTTTTATGAAAAAAAGGCGCAAGAAACTTCCTGAAGGGATTCCCCCGACTGCAAATCTGTTCTGTTAGAAGTTGTGAAAACTTTTGGCACAGTTTAAAAAAATATGCTAACACAGAGATATAAAGCAATACGCAGACAAGAGTAAAAAGAATATTAATTATAGAATTTATACGTACAAACACAACGCGGACGAAGGACCATATTATATGACAGATGCGTCCGCAGCGTACGACTGATGCACCTTCTACCGAATTCATAATGCCATTAATTAGCCTAAATCATAAAATGTGAACAAAGAGATATATGGCAAGGCGCCAACTCTGCGAAATATAGACGTTCAAAATCGGTGCCTTTGTATGTAAACGCTGGTATTCTAAATATACCGAGCCCGAAGGAGCGACGTAAAAAAAATGTAAGTCAATGTTCGCTACTCGGAAAAATGTGGAACAAAGTCTTTGTTTTGTTTGCGTGCGTCTGACGGGGCATCTCCTTTATTGTTACACGGATATTCTGAACTTGACACTGAAATGTGGGATGAATCGAATGGAAAACTGTTGTTTTATTCAATCTTGTTTACATTCAACTAATGTATACGCTATGTTGTTTTCATATTACAATGGAACAAAGAAGAGAGTTATTTATTTTTTAAATAACAATGTAAAGGATATTCCGTTATTTGTGAGGATAGAACATGATTGATTACAAGACGGAAAGTCAGAGCGAACAAAAAAAATAGAATTTAAATAAACTTTTATACAACGTGGAAGGGACATACCCGTAATAAATCGAACCACGGACTATACTAGATCACTATAGTATAAATAATGATAATAAAATAACAGGGAGAAAACAAAAAAAATCTACATCCCCATACAAATTGCCGGGTGCACACTTTCGTATGGAAATGCCGATTTTTCATTTATTTTATTTTACGGGTATGTCCCTCCCACATTGTATAAAACAATAAACTTAAAAGATTAAAGTGCCTTACCAAATGTAAGTTCGAGACCTGTGTTATGTTATGGGATACTAACTCGATACATATTTTATAACAAAAACATATTATATAGATAAACATCCTAGACACAGGACAATATGAAAAGGGCCATTTCCCAAGTTGCCTTGACCGGTGATCGATCTTGGAACCTCTGGGTGGCGGACTAGTATGGTCACCACTACGCCATGGAGGTCGTCATTCTTTTTATCTCCACTGCAGGAGCACGACCCTCTCTGTACTACCAGAACCATACTTCGCCAGAGCAGCCAGAGGACTTGGCCTACACTCTCCACGCTGGCCAGACGGATTGCAGAGGTATCATTGATGTTTATAAGCTTTGTTTGGCTTGTATTTCCTAAGTCGCCATCCACGGGAGGACTTGGAGTTGCCCTATTCTACTATGCCGGAAACTAAACAGCGTAAAAGTAATTATAAGCTTGTAATTAAAAGTAGCACTGATTTACTAAAGTGTCCGTGCGTTGCATCAACACGAGAGGAGTAGCTGGGATCTCCAAGTACGCTGACGGAGGCCCGCAGCACACCCTCTGCACTGCTCCGCTGCGACGAGCTGAGCTGGCTAGAATTTCCACTCCACAAAGGGAGACAGAAGAATGTTGCTGCCTCTCTCGTGCAAGGATCTTAAAAGAACACACGCTATGCGCGGAAAAATGCCCACGGAACCAGGTGAAGTAGCACTGACTACTGAACCAGTGGTTGCCAAGCGGTTAAGGCACTGGCTGTGCAATCTGTGAGGCACAGGCAGTTGCACCTCTTGAGTTTGTTATTTCTCATGTACGGTAATTTGTAACTACCCACTTGCCTCCGGTGAAGAAAATCATTGTAGGGAAACCTGCATACAAGTGTGTATGACTGTTGAAACTATTTAGATGACTATCTTGACCTCTGTGATCCAGTGGTCAAGACGTTCGGCTTGTGATCCTGAGGTCGTGGGTTAGAATCCCACTGGGAAGCATATTTTGTGAAAAGTTGTTTCCAGTCTGGTTAGGATATTGCTTGAAACACCTGATTATCCGAAAAAAGTTGATTTCGTGTTTCGGAAGGCACGCATAAACTGTAGGTCCCATCTAGCATTTGCTCTCAAACCTATCCAAGGATAGGTTCTGGTCTACCCTTTGAGTTGCGGAAGTCAGACGGCAGTCGCTCTTATGTAAAAAACCAGTAACCTCGTCAAATCATCTAGGGTAGTGGGCCCCGGGCTCTGAGGGCCTCCGCTAAGTTACGCGGGCGCACGCGGCGGGTTCAGTCTATCTCTGTCACAAACGCTACGTGCGACAGAGACAGGTGACCCGCGACGGATTCTGCTGTCTCTTTCGCATTTAGAGTTTGTGACAGAGATAGACCGAACCCGCCGCGTGTGCCCGCGTAACTTTAGCGAAGGCCCTGCCTGAAGCGTTTCCGCTAAGGATGCAACCGGGAATACGCTCGGATGATGATAATGATGATGATGATGTAACTAGATGAATATCATTGAGCTACGTCAGAAACCTGTATGCAGCTCGAAAAATCTGACACCACATTAGCAGTTTAAAACACTCGATAAAAAGAAAGCACTTAGTAATTACACATTTTTTTAAACTCTAATTTCTTTTTTTTTTCAATTTAAATAGTCTTTTTTTTATATTTTACATAGGCAGTTATGTATGTAGAGCTAATTTTACATTTCCCCGCCCCCTCTCAGGCGAGGGGTTATGTAAACTAAACACAGCCCAGGCGACTAACTTGCGCTTTGCTGATGGTAGTCCTATATGATAGTCCTATATCAGCAGAAGTTCGACCGACATCCAAAAGCACACAAGCTGAAGGTTTGCCAGCGAAGCATGGAACGCGTATTTTTGGCATAAAACTCTCCTACCACTTACTCTTGTAAAACACCAAAAAAATTCTTTTTCTTTCTTCCTTTCTACCATTTGACCGCCTTGGACTCCAGACACAATAGTAAAACAATCAATGTGTATCAAAAATTATACACATGGTGCTGAACGTGTTGCCACGGTGTACAATAGCTGACTTGTATAGACCGACATATGCCATAAATTTTTACATACCTTCTATAACATACTCGTCAAATTTGACCGTGCCTTCTGTCTCCAGTCTGACGGGGGGACGGAACTTCTCCAGCAGTATTCGGACGGCGCCTTCGCGGCCATGTCGAGCTGCTGCTATCAGTGGTGTGCATTTAACGCCGTCACAGCATACGTCCTGCAAGGAAAAAACTAATTTAACCTAACATAATATGTAATATAGATACAGTTGGGGGCAGATAAAAGTGACTTAATGCCTTGCAGCTTTTAAAGTTAGGGGGTCGGGTTTATCTGCCCCAGACTGTACATAGATACTTCTCCATCTTCGTTGCATTCTCAGCTGTTTTACTTCAATTCCGCTTTTTCTTATCCAAATATAATACACATAAAACTACGTAAACATACATAGACTATTTAGTCTATATGGGGGAGACCACAGATCTTAATGTATATCTGTACTAATTAAAGAAAATCCTAGGTCTTGTGAGAAAATCCTTTACATCAAACCTGTGCATGTCACTTTTTCATGACAGTTGTCATGTCAGAGAAGGTACCTATTTAGTGATGATATTTAGATTTTTATAACGTCTTCCCAACGATTTCCGACTATTTCTGTGGCTCAAAAAGGCAGATTAATTGTTTTTTTGTAGAGAGCTAAATGCCAGAATGCAGGACAAAAGTTACGATCTGGAAATGAGTCGATTTTGTCATTTATGGACATGCAGATCATACAGAGACAATTTCTATCTTGATCCTTGGTCTGAGGGAGGACAGAGCCAAGGCCTGTGCAAAGAGATTTCATCTTCTTCTTAACGATTCGGATTGGCGTTTTTATATGGTTGTGAACCAGTGGCCACATTTACTCCCCTGTGTCCTCTATTGTACAAGGTGTTGGGGAGTTCGGGCATAAGAGTAGGTGGGCCATGGTTTAAACATCTTCACAGTCACAACGGTCGCAATAAAATTTGAGTTAAAGAACTTTAAAAATCAAAGACAGTCAACAGGGCCCAAAATGACAACAAATGGTAGTTAATCTAAAATTGTGACAGGAGCAATCGCGTCGCCTATTTCAAAGGATTAAGGTCATTCTCTTGGTTGACTTTTACGCTTTGTGCGGAAGAAGATGAAAGATGGTTTAGTTAGGGTGAACTCTGTTATTCGAAATTTTTATTCGAAACAAAAGAAAAGTCAAACACATGATCCAAAACATCAGAATATCTAAATAGCGATGGGCAGGTCATGTAGTAAGAGGGAAAGCTAAGTGGTGTAAAATTGTTTTCCAGCGGTAATCCAAGAGAAGGACATAGATAGAGGGAGACCACAGACGAGATGGGACAGGAAAGTCTTGGCACACAGTGGCAAGAGATAGAAAGGAGTGGAAGAGGCTGGAGGATGCCTTTGCCCAAGATTGCTGTTCCCCAAGAATTGATAAATATTAGAATTCATATGGCGGCCGACGGTTATCTCCCGCTTTCGCAGTTTGCTTAGTACGAGGCTTGCAGTTGTTGTCAACCGCGGCCCGAACGGGCAAGCGGAGTCGGCGGCCATATATTGTCAAACGATATCATATTGTGTAATGGCGACCATTTGGGTCTTACGGTTTTAGGCTCAGTCTACCCACGGGTAGACAGACCCTTAAAGATAAAAAAACTTTTATTTTATTTTAGGATGTTCTGTAGGATGAAAAACTGTTAAAGACTTCTAAGGTAAAGAATCACACCTAAATTAAACATGTTTATTTGCCAGGCAAATTAAAAAATCATGGCTGTCAAAAACGCATCTGGTGATAAGGATAAGGAGCGGAATATTATATTCTAACTGATATCCATAGTGCCATCTCTTAATTGCTAGACCAATTATAACTTACGGCTTTCAAGTGTTAACTCCTAACAACTTTCAAACGGCTGAGCTGATTTTCAGCAAACAACTAAGAAGCATCACAAGGGAACTTGCTTTCACATCAAAAACCACATCAAAATGCCAACACAGACAGAGATACAAACAAACAGACATAAACGTCAAACAAACACTATGTTGATAATATCCTTATCCCTTACATAGATAACAGAGTCACACACAATTTTAGAAAATGGTCAAAACAGGGATTTATTTCTAAAATAGTGATTTGTTGTTATCCCATTCCATATTCTAAGTACCTGGGTGACCAAGCTTTGCTCGGTTATAACTATTTATTATAATATGGTGGTGTTTAGGTGATAATCTACATAAACTTTTTAAACTTGTTTGTTCATAAAACTTTTTAAAAATTATATAAAACAAAACTAAGTCACCGAGCGGGATTCGAACCCGTAACACTCATTTCTTGCCGTCCGCATCTAAACCTGCTGGACCAGACGGACAATGGCCGGTAGGACGAAATTAGCAACCATATTCTGCATGGAAAGAAAAACAAAAGAAAACTAGAAATCACGCGTTTTCCCAAACATAAGACTAATCTAGATCAATTGTTTACCCCCGAAAACTCCAATATACCAAATTTTAGCTAAATGGTTGGAGTTGTTTCCGAGATCACAGAAATAAAATATACATATACAGGGTGTATACCCATGATACAAAGTAATTTAAGACTAATAAAACTTAAATCAATGACATATTACAGAAAATCTCTAAACATGCGTTAGACCCTTTGATAGATAGTTCCTCAAGCATTCGTGTGACACGACCCGTCCCCACTCGACTTTGAACCTTATTCACGTAACTTAAAGTCTACTTTTGTATGCCGGCCGCGCCCGCCATTCAGCTGTATTGCAGCGGGTCGCTGACCTTGCGGCTCATAGGTAACAGTGAGCGCGCACGACTCGAAGTGTTTTGATACTTTGGTTTATTTTTCTTGCTTTTTGATTCTTTTTAATTACTGCATTAATTGTAGTGTTGTTACCATACAAAATATCCTTTATGTGAGTATGTTAATAACTTAAATTATTGGTAATGATTTCAATTGCACCCTGTATATATATAAATATACAAGAATTGCTTGTTTAAAGGTATAATATGTAATATGTCATTGATAATTCCCAGTTTGCACATTCCCTTTGCTTGTTGTAAGTAATATTTTATTTATATTGTCATTGGTAATTTAATCAGGACATTATGTAAGAAAACTGATTTTTATTTACTTAGCTTTTATTAGCCAGCACATTTATCATTTGTTTTTTCTTAATATTTACAATGGCTCAGTAGTTGGATGTAAGCATGTCTAAAAGCCTCTCATTTTGGCTGTTCCTGCTGGCTGCTGATAATATCTTCAAACTAATAACCAGAAGTAAATATTTTTCTCAAACTAATAATTCAACTGTCAAAGCTCAGTTCACTATCATAAAACATATGACGTTCTAAAGATAACATCAAATTATCTCCGCCAATGCCAACCTTCAGATCTGAGTAAATATAGCCAGCTCAAGTTCAACGACATGTCATTTACCTGCATATGCACAAAGATTTATGGAAATGTGAAGTATCTATTATATTGTTTTTCTATGTCAGTGCTAACTACGCGTACGTAATTGAGCTCTTAGACAAGGATGTTTCTATTCTAAGAAACTAACAAAATTAAAAGGACAAAGGAAAGGTTTTTAATCTTAAAAAAATTTAATACTTATTATACTATTTCAAAAATTAATATTTATGTCTAATAAATAATTTTTACATACATACATACTATTACATCTTTATCCCTAAAGGGGCAGACAGAGCATTTTGGGTCTTGCAGCTCTAAGAAGCAAATAGAGTCTGGTTTATATTTTAAAAAAATGTTTTTCTTATTATATTTAATATTTAAAAATACTAATTATAGAGGCTAATGACAGAGGGATCACCATGGCCACATACTGCTCAAAGACAATTTGTATTTGAAGCTACACTGTAACCATTTCGACTCGATAAGAAGATATTTAAAAAAATATTTTTTAATATAAATAAACCAGTAGCTTGCTGATTTGGTAGATTTGAAAGAGACGGGTATAGAGGAAATGTAAGAACAAAAAAGAAGTGGGAACCGCATGAGATCTATTATATATGGGGGAACAGGGGTTAGTATGGTAATAGTGACAAATTTTGGAGAAAGTTAACACACAGTTCCAACCCCAAATAGGGAATAGGCGAGGAAAGATGAAGATAATGGAAGCTTGCAGCTTACATTATTAAATTTCTTAGTGTAGTGAATCCCCAAAATACCTTGTGGTTGGTGGTGCAAATATGACTAGGACTATTGGATAAAACAAAAGCACACAAAATATATCTTACATGATGTGGTGTAGAAAACTTCTTTTATATTTTAATTTACTATTATAAGTTGATAGAAAAATAATATTATAAAATCTCCAACTGTCACATGGATACCAAAATCAGTGTGTCAACACTGGTGAATTGAACTAGGTTTTTGTTGTATAAAAAGCAACTGTATAAAACAACATAGTAGATAGACGCGGCCCTGGCTGATACCAAGGTTACTTCAGCTGTAAAACAACTGGTGCGACGCAAAACCCCAATCTGACGACGCAGGAAAAATAATTCATAACTCACGGGTTTCGTACGCAGCGCGCAAAAGGTAACACCGTGTGATTTGAACGATAAAAATAGATAGTATGTATCACAAAAATTAAACAGGATGACATTAGAAAATTACTCCGATTCTTGCTCAAGGAAATGATACGTAATCTATTACTTACATTATTTAGTAAATCGTCAATTTCGTCTGTATTTTTCTCGTATAACAAAGCGTAAAGGGTTAGAGACATCCCATCCCTCGCAGCAAAAAACACCCTTTCTCTCAAGGTGGTATTCAATTCGTCCGATATCAATTTGTATTCCATTGTCTAAATGTTTGTAATTTATTATCACGAACGACTTTTACGACACTTCCACGTTTCACTTTATTTATTTGTCGACTTTCCAATAAAAATTAGAAACACAACACTTTTCCCACAGGAAAATACGAAAAACTAAAAAAAAAACAAATGTATCTTAGTGAAGCGAAGACCATTGACTACATTGTAACAAAATCGATAGTCGACTTGTAATGTAAATAGTTATTAATGCAACTGTTGCATACTTGAAGTGCTATTTTTGAAACGCGGAGTCACCTAAACGAATGGTTTTTCCATACAAAAAATCGTTCGTTTAGTGACTTCGCGTTTGAAAAATAGCACCATTGGTCCACTTTATGTTAGTAACCATTTTTGTTAAAACTATATTAGTAATTTTGTGAGTACATTTATTTAACAGCTCCTGTTACAATTTTGCTTGAATGATAGCAGTGTACTGTCAAATTTGGAGCACATTATCTGCAGGATGATGTCACTGCTGGCTTGCAATCTGCTTAGCAATTTAAGCTACACGTTTGCGTCTAATGGCGGATATAAAAATTGTCGTATAAGCTTCAGCAAACATAGTAGGCGCACTATAGAAGGGTGGCAGCCGTAACAACATTTTAAAGACATAGATTACCCACAAGCTACTCGTGTAGAAAGATTGGCAAAAAGCCTTGAATAAAGTAAACATGTGCCGAACAATGAGGAAACCTGCGGGTCAACATATTACCACGTAGTCAGCGCCTTGCGCTCTATCTCAATGTCCGCAAATCGTCAGTTATAATATGACCGAAATATTTAAATTTACTCACTAGAAAGGCGCTGATTCAAGGATTTTTCCACATAAACAAAAATACATTTAATATTCACTTTTCTTGGTAGTATACACTAACCTATGACTTTCAGCATACCACTGGCAGATTGATAACGGGCAGCGAAGAGCACGAATAGATGGACTTAGTAATGTCATGTCATCAGCGTACGTTAATATTATTTAGTGCAATGCAAGGCCGTCTATATAGCACCCAAAAACCAATCTACTTATTTATTCGACTTATCTGCTTACTTCGAAAACCCATATCGCAGGTCAGGAACACAAAGATCAATCCTGTATTTGGTTCAGAAAAAGATTTATTCTTTTCTTTTTTGTCGTGTACAGATACATACAACTAAATATTATAAATGCGAAAGTGAGTTTGTTTGTTTGTAATACCTTTACGCTTGGTCTACTTAGCAATTATCATAAAAGCAGGCAAAAGCTTATGTTAACTATATCTAAAAAAATAAAAAAAATACTCTTACATGTACATATTAAAAGCTTAACAACAATAACCGTTTTATTTTTTCAATATTCACAATATTATTTCATGGTCTGTCCATATCATTCGTCTGTCAGAAGATCGACGTTATTCCTGTTAAATTATACATACTCGTGGTGAAGTCGTGATTATTAGGCACGTGCGGGGTTGACGGGGCCTAGGTATCGGAAGTCAGGACTCGGAACACAGGATTGGTTGTTTCTAAATAGTCCAAATCGATCGATTGCAGATTGTCGGTTATGTTGTAAATTGTTAAACACTATAGAAAGTACGCTGTACTAAATCGGTAAATTCCGATAAAAATACAAAAAGTTGGAATTATTTATTTTGTAAATTATAATACACTTTAAGTAGGTATATACATAAATCTGCTAGTCAAGAAATATTTAAATACTGTTCAATAAATACATTTAAATCCTTATTTTTCTAGATTCTATCTAATTTAATTTTGATCGTGTCGTCAATAATATTTTTTAGTGCTGATTTTTCAGTAATGCCACTGCACTGCCACGTTTTGACAGGTGGAGTTTGTTGTCGTGTTGTTGACCAATCACAAAAAAGAGCCGACTTTTGTGCTGTGGTGTTTGATTTTGACGTGTAACTTGTCGCTTTCCCCGTATTTACCTACAAAAAATAATATAAATTAAAATAAAAAATTGTCGCAATTATGTCGAATGGTCAATGGGAAGTTGTTGGAAAAGGCAAGAAGTCTCAAAATGGAAAAATAAAAACTAAGGAAGATGAAAAGAAGTCTTTTAGAAATGGTCCCAAACTCGAGGATATCAGTGAGTAACAAATAAATAATTTTAGCTCATACTGATAGCATTATAGCCACGTAAATGTAATGTATAATACATGGCATAATACTGAATGCTATAAAATTACCATGTTAATCTTAAAATACTGAATTTTATTAAAAATAATGTACCAAATCTGCTTGGTTTGATGAGGCAAGTATGAGGCAATAAAGGATTTTTCAAATTTGATACATAAAAGTCTTACTAAATATTATATACATGCATTATTGTACGTGACATGTACATACACTGCTTGATTTATTTTTATTTGAGTATTATCAGTAAAACAATTTAATTCTGTTTTAAGTGACCATAATCACATAACATCTAACTAAAAATTATTTATTTTATTATTTATTGTGCCATTTTGCATAGTATAAAGCCTCAGGTATTGCTGCAGTAAAAAATAATTCAACTCAATGAGTATATAACAGCACAATCATGTAACATATGTTCAAATTTAAATATTAGGCCTCAATTTTTAGTTACATAAACAATCACTTTCATTTTTATTTAATCTATACATATAATAAAACAGTAAAAAAAGTGTGTCTGTACATTAAATAAATTTCCAAAAAAAATATTGGGGGCGATGGAGACATAGTAATAGAGTAAGAATTTAAAACAAAATGTCTGTCTGTTTGTCTGTTTGTCTGTATGTCTGTTTGTCTGTTTGTACACGATGATCTCCGGAAATACTGGACGGATTCGAATGAAACTTTTTTTGTTATATAGCTATTAAGCCTGGGCAACATATAGGGTATAAATGATTTTGGAAAATAGAACGCCTGATGCAGAACCATAATGGTCTAGCTAAACTATAAGAGATAAAAATGCCGCCTTAGTGAATGTTGCTCAGCCTGATGAGCATTTTCCAGAGACATAAAATCCACGCGAACGAAGTCGCGGGCTTCGGCTAGTCAACAATAATTTAGTACAGGTTTAGTTTTAGTTTTTTAGTTTAGTAAAGTTTTATTTATCTGCTCCTGTATTCAGTATTTATTTAAATATACCTACTTGATGTAAATATTTATATCTTTTTCTCAATAAATTTACACCAGGCCCACTGTAACAAGTCATAAATTAATTTAGTTTTTCAATTAAATTTAAAACAAATAATACATTAAATTATGCCTTTTCAAAAGTATTTTTTTTTTAAAGTAAAATGTGTTTTATTGGAAAAACGCCAATGTTCAATTTTATTTTCCTTAGACATTATTATTAAATAAAAGAATAGGATAGGTAAAGGTTAGTATTCTTAGGTGAAATCCCAAAATATTAAGTTAGGTACTATACTAAGTTAAGCATTATGCCTATATTATTATTTGTATCCTTTTGAAATTATGGGTCTTCTTCTCACCCCGGTTTTGAGTAGGGTTACAGATATCTTATTAATCAGAGTCCACTAGATTTTATTGTTGGGCAAAGACCTCCCATCTCAGCTCTCCATTAATCCCTGTTTCGTTCTTTTGAGTGTCTAAAATTTGTTTTTAGAGAGTTGATAACTTCAGGGTTTCTTTTATTTATTTATTTACTAGCCTTTAACTACCAACTGTGGTTGGCGTGTTTTAATACACAAAGGCTTCCTCCAGCTTCTTCCAAGCCATTCTGGATTTTGCTGTTCTCTGCCATAATGGGCCCCCAATCTTTTTTATATCATCAGACCAACGCTTCTGTTGTCCTTTCTTTTCCTATTGGTTTCAAATCTAGGTGTCCATTCGGTTAAATCCTTGGTCCATTTATTTTTATTTTCTCTGAGCATGTGGCCTATCCATCTCCATTTAGGTTTTCTTGTTTTTGTTGTTGCATGTGCAACCTTTGTTATGCGTCTTATGTCAGGGCTTCTTAATTCATTACAAATGGCGACCTGCTCATTATTTAGAAATAGAAATAGAAAATCTTTATTTGGAGCATATTTATTTCTTTATTTCAACATTTATCCAATTTTTTTAACTATTATAACTACTAACAATTATAACCTGTATAAAACAGAAAACAAATGCAAAAACCCTAACAACTCATTCCAGAAGCACATTCCAGAACGTATTGGATATATAGCTGTTGCGGCCGCTCTCTCATTTGAGCCGCGATTGACATCAACTGCGTGCCTCGTACCACGCAAACGGCGAAACGAAGGCCGCCATACAGTTTGCGATAAATAAGCAACAGTCGTTAATCAGAGACAAATTATAATATTCTTCTTCTTATCGTGTGTGTTAGTGACTAACACTAGTGTCAGAGTTTTTAAACCGGTTTAAAGGCCTTATTATAATATTTATCTTTCGGTTTTATATTGATTTACCTATGCATATTGTTTGTTTTAGTGCCTCACTCTCAGATTAAGTCATTCTATGCTGGCATGGAAATTGATGATGATAGGAAACCCGCGAAGGAGAATAAAAACGGTGCCAAAAAGAAGAAGGCACAGGAGAAGAAAGCAGAACCTCCAAAACCGAAACCGCCGAAAACTATAGAAGGAGCCTTTGAAGCTGTGTGTACACTTTTTTTTACATTTCCTTGCGCAATATTTCATTGGGCACATAAGTAAATACATACATAATATCACCCCTGTTTCCCACAAGGGTAGCCAGAGATTATGGACCTCCACTTACTACAATCCTGAAAAACCTCTTTTGCTTCATTGGGAATCTGATTCTGAAAACAATGCAGTCTATAGGCTGCCTTGCCTTATTGATAGTCAGTGCCTCATTCGGCTAACGACACCCTTAATAAAGAAAAGGCGTGGTAACAAATTGGGTAGATGACTGGGTGAAAAAGAAATTATTTGCCACAGTTAATATAATTTTTCAAAACTAAAAACCGATTTCGTTACATATACATGGTCTAACAAAATATAATGAAACTATTTTAAGCATGAATTCAGTCCATGATACTGAACAACTTTCCACAAAGAACATATACACCCTTATAATAGTTTTAGTATATTTTGTTAACCTTGTATAAGAATTGCTTGTTTAAAGTATAGGATAAATAAATAACATTTACTGCAGATTGATCCAGCCGAACTGGCGAATATAATAGCAACAAACAAACTCCGCTTCTCAAACGCGCCCCTAGTCTGGCTGAAGGAGGTCGCCAACTTCCTCAATGCGAAGACCCAGATTGAAGTGGAAGACCCTACGTTCTCCAACTACCCTGCGGCATACCCCCTGTGTACTTTGCCGGAGGACATCAAAACGAGTTTGGAGAATGTAGTTCAGGATGCGGGGAAGGCGAATGCTCAGCTGTTTTTTGATGTTACTCTCACGGCGCTGGCTAATGATATGAGCAGAGGTATGTTTTATTATATCATCATCTCATCTATATACGCCGTGTGGTTTCCGCATGCCGTGTGGTTTCCGGCAGAGTAAAAGTAGGGCCACTCCAAGTCCTCCCGTGGATGTCGTAGAAGGTGACTTATGAAACACAAGCTATACAAAGCTAACAAACATAAATGAGACCTCTCTAACCCATATGGCCAGCGAGAAGGGTGTATGCCAATTTTACAAATTTTATTAATATTTCATAATAGGTATAATAAAAGTTGCTTTAATGTATGTAATAATTTGATAATAATGTTATATTGTAATACAGCCTTGAACAAATTGCAATGCCCTGACAGGGCCCATTTGTGCGCTAACACATCATTATTTAAGACCTTATTGTACACCAAATGAAGCAATAAAGAATGATTATTATTATTATGCCAATTCTTCTGGCTGCTTTGACCAAGTTTGGCCTTGGTAGTACAAAGAGCGCGACCCTCTCTGTACTTACTAGAGCCATACTTGACCAGAGAAGCCAGAGGATTTGGCCTACACTACACTCTCCATGCTGACCAGACGTGTTGGAGAGGTCTTATAAGCTTCGTTTAGCATCCTCGGGAAGACTTGGAGTGGTCCTATTCTACTCTGCCGGCTACTCGGCGACAGAGGTCGTCAATGATCTTTTTAAAGTTTGAAATAAGAATTCTAGTTTTAACACGTTCAGGGTCATGTGTATGATATTTGATACACATTGATTGTTTTACTATTGTGTCTGAAATTCCTGGTGGTCAATGGGTTAATTAATTTGCCAACAGGTCAATTAGTGAACGGCCATAGACTACTGCTGCAAATGCTGGCCAATGAGTACCCCGAGTTCTGCATCGCATCTATCCCGAAGAGTGCCAGCCTCCGCAACTCTTACCAAAACAGGCCGCCCATTGGACTTTCCCTGCTTTGGGCATTCGGACAAGGTGGCCTGAATGACTTCTCTGTGGGTTTGAAAGGTAATTTTGTTTTATTTACCAACGTGAAAAAAAAACATTCTTCTTCTTCTCGTGTGTGTTAGTGACTAACACTAGTGTCAGAGTTTTTTTAAACCGCCTTAAAGGCCTCTGACATGGTTTTAGGTAACGACCAATGTTAAAGACAGTGACCGGGACCGACGGCTTAACGTGCCCTCCGAAGCACGGATCATTTTACTTATCGGACAATCAGGTGATCAGCCTACAATGTCCTAACCAAACTAGGACAACAACACAAAGTCGTTGCCCCCGCCGGGAATCGAACCCGCGACCTCTGGGTATGAGCCGAACGCTCTAACCACTACACCACGGAGGCAGTTAAAAAAAACATTAACGTAATGTAATATAATAAATTTACATCACGCCCCTATCTTGGTAGATATTACTGCCAAATATTCTGGGTCAAAGTTGTCGCACATCAAGATAACATTATCACTCCCTTATCAGTACTTATCGCCAGATACTCACATCTCAGGTGCTGAATACTAGCATTATCAGTTCAAGTGCTCTCCTGTGTACCGTCACATACTTGTAGGTAAAGTTGTAGATTTAAACTTATACCGTCTTATTATAAAAACAGGATTCTCTTTGTTAATAGGTTTAAATCATTATCCACCCAATTCAAGTTGACATTGACAGATGAGTTAGTTTCACTTTACTAGATGTCAACTTGATTAAGGCGGATAATGGTTTAAACCTAGTAACAAAGTTAGTCCTGTTTTTATAATAAGACGGATACCGTCTTATTATAAAACGCAGACTATCTTTGTTTCTAGGTTTAAACCATTATCCGACCAAATCAAGTTGACATCTAGTAATATGCCACTGTCTCATCTAAAAATGTCAACGAAATTTGGTCGGATAATGGTTTAAACCTAGTAACAAAGTTAGTCTGCGTTTCATAATAAGACGGCCTAACTTTTTAATTGACACTTTATCATAAAGAGTAAAAACTTGTTTCTGTGTTTGTGTGTTATGGATAAAACTCAAACTACTAATCCAATAAAAAATTTCATTCGCCTGTTGTAAGATATATCAGCGTGATCACTATTACTAAAACATAGTGGTTTAATTTCTCTTTGATATACATATACTTGCATAGAAGTGATGTATAGAGTGACTTTGAAACGCCAGGCAAAACGAGTATTCTGTGATACCGAACTACTTTCCATAGTATTCTTTAAATAGGTTTATGTATTCATTAATTTTGTTATTTATTTAATCATATGTACTAAATATTTGTTTTTGTATCTTCTCTTTCTTGTTATACTCTGACGAGACTCCTATCAGATTCTTGGTTGGCTAGTAGAGATCACTTCCTGGGGTAAGCCTGCCCTTGTACAAAATAATATATTTTTTAAGTCTGTTCCTATATTACTTTTAGTTTAAATTCAATAAAGAAATAATTTACTAATAAAATAAATTTACCGAAAACAAAAAACAAAATTGCCGTCGCATACAAATTAAAACGGATTTGTATGGAAGGACGATTTTTTTTATCGATAAGAATTTAGGTAAGAATAAGGGTTGGGTTGGGGCTCACTTCACCACGGAACAGCACTTTTCTATCCTTTTCTGTCGTACAGAACCGTCATTTGCCAGAGCGTGAGAGAACGACGGAACGCTATATACCACGGCCGGTGCTCCAGCATTCCCTAAGAGGTCCGTAGTCAAAAAAGAAGAAAAAATGTCCATCGGCCTTCATGGTCTTCCTAAAAACTCTTTACAACAAAGAAAATCACGCAAGTGACATTGACAATCTGTATCTTCGACTTTTCAAAGTTATTACCAAGTAAAAATATACTAAACTCCGAGAGCGCATAAACGGCTGATATTCAAATTAAAACCTTATTCCAGCGTGGCAAGAACTGTTTCTCCCCATCATCGACCTGAAGAACTACTCCAGATACGTGGTGGTGTACCTATCGACCTTAATGGACAGACACGCAGACATGGACAACAAAGTGAGCTTGGAACAGCTACTGGCTATGTGCGACATGGTTAATGCGAAACGGAACGGCGTGCCCAAGGATTTGTCAAGTGACCTTATGAAGCAATTAACTAAATATAAGGTACGTAACAATCCCAATTTTCATATTTTTTTTCATAGCCTATGCTGGTTTCCCATTGCTGGGCAAAGGCATCCCCCTGTTCTTTCCACACTTCCCTACTCTGAGCAGTCTGCTGCAGTCCACTCATAAAAGAAAAGCTATGTAGTTCCGTACTCTACGTCATTATCATCATCATTTCAGCCGCATAACGTCCAAAAGGTAAAAACGAGACCCTATTACTAAGACTCCGCTGTCCGTCTGTCTGTCACCAGGCTGTATCTCATGCACTATGATAGCTAGAGAGTGTCACAGATGATGTATTTCTGTTGTGCTAAACAACAAACACTAAAAACAATAAACTAAATATTCAAATGGGGCTTCCACAGGTAGACTATTGAAATATTCACAGAATCCTGAACAACATCTTTAGTTGTCTATTCACTTTAAATTAAAACTTAAAATAGAATAAATATTCAAAAGGGTCTCCCATACAACAAACGTGATTCTTTTATACATAAATGGTAAGGAACCCTTGGTCCGCGAGTCCAACTTGCACTTGGCCAGTTTTAATTTTTTATCAGCCTGCAACAGTCCACTATGTTCCGATCTTCGGCACATTGCACGAAGAACCGTTGACCGATGCCCGTTCTACTGATGGGGCTGAAGTCTCGAATGGCGGCCACGTACCGGCAAGCGCAGCGTTGGACACCCACCTGCTAGGTGGACGGTGGACGATCTGAAAAGGTTGCAGGAAAACGCTGGATGCAGGCCGCTTCCAATCGGTCGTTTTGGCAATCCTTGGGGAGGCCCATGTCCACTTTCTTGGTACTTTGGCGGATATGATGATGAAGGTGATCAAGATAGGGAGAATTTATCCCATAATCATCATAGTCAGGGACAGCGATGATCGATCGCAGTAGTTTTTAATTTTAATAAATTGTAACAGAGATTGCTGTTTCCGCATACTGAACTTAATTTTCTTTTTTAACCGACTTCGAAAAAGGAGGAGCTTATCAATTCGACTGTATGTTATTTCTTGTATGTATGTTACGCGATATCTTCTACCGATTTTGATGAATCTTTTTTTATTTGAAAGCCTTTACTGCCAAATTGGTCCCATATTCGTTTGGTGAAGACATGATGAAGAACTTTGGAGATATGAAAGAAACTCCTAAAAAATGAAGACAGTTTTTTTGGCAGTTAGTTAACAGTGACGCTCAAGGCACCTGACCTGACTCAATAGTTGTTTAAATATTTAAACTTTTATATTTGTTTTGTCCACAGGATATGTATTTCAGTAGAAGTGGTAACAAACTGCAAGTGACCTTCAATCAATTAATGAAGAAGCTCCCGAACCAGTTCCTCAGCGGATCCAGCTTGGATCCGTACACTAGGGTGCTCGTGGAGAGTCTAGTGGACTGTCTGGAGAAGGACGATTCATGCAACGCCACGTGGAGACAACTGTTCCATCGGTGTACTAAACAGTCTGCTACGTTGCTTGATTATATTGGTAAGTAACATTTTAAACCTTACGTGTTGGTCTGGGAGGTCATTAACCCCACGTAAAACGGGACCGTCCAGATTAGAGCTTAATTGCGGAAAAATGTCCTCAGGGGAAGTAAGAAGTTGGTCTGGGAGAAAAAAAAAGTAATATGTGCCTGTTCCTTCTTTTACATAGTAAGTTAGAGCAGATTGAAGGTATAAAGAAACATCAGGAATCTATGAAATGAGCGTAGGAGGCGATTTACGGCCAAAAATCTTAAGGGATGTTCATAGGTGATGTGGCTTCCACAACCCTTCATTATTTTGACGCCTTTTTCCACCTACATTACCTCTTTCTAACTGAAAGTGGCCTTTAGGTTTAATAGTCCTGGGCTCTGTTTACCCTGTTAGAGATGAAGACGTGGCTTTCAGCATGGTACTATATTTTTCCATTGACTTATAAATCCTAAGGTGCAGGTGTATAAACACTGGGAATATCAATTAATTTAGTATCTAAATTGGTTTGGTAAAAATGTTAATCTTGTTTTTTTTTGTAGATAAGAACTGGGAAGAAGTTAGTCCAAGACTGAAAAAGAAGTCCTTGAAGATCACTGTGACCGAGTACAAGTTAGTTAGTGCAGACGCTCTGAAAGGCAAGAAAAAGGATGAGACTGTTGTAAAGGCTAACAAGATATGCCAGGTAAAACAATCATTATTATAATTTTCACATTATTGCTTCAAAACATTCAGAATCATAACTCTTCTTTTCATTTACCATAGTCGGTAAAAATACAAAGAAGAAACTCATTGCCCAATAAAAAAAAACTGATTATTACGGATTGAGTGCATCCCTAATCCGAATGTTGCCCAATTGAATATTTTATCGATCCTCCTCTACCTATTAGTCAACTGGCCCAAAAATTAATTTAGTAGTATTATTTACCATTTTTACACATTTTATAAAATAAATGTATGTATTAATTAATTTTTTTAAAAAGTAATAGGTAGATAACATTCGCATTTTTTGAGGTCACTGGTTTTGACCTTACATCTTCGAATGTCAAATGTCAATGTCAATTTTTATCTGGCAACTCTGGCATGGCATTTTTAAAAAAGTAAAATCGAGCGACGACGACATTTTCGATCGCAAATTAATTAATTTTGAACGAATTCGAAATACATATTTTCATTGTTTATTCAATAATCACGAGACGAAATAGGTAAATATTACAATTGTTTACTATCGAACACATTACATGTTAATTTATGCCAGTTTTTATAGTGTCTTGTGTTTGGTACCTTGCTTCGCTTCTCTGCAAAGCGATGCGCGTAGCTCTCGTGAATGAAACAAGAAAAACCGCTTTGGTATTCCGACGCAAACCTACTCGTTCGTAAATAACAGTAAAAGCTAAGTGTTGTGTTATATCCGTTAGAACGCGGGAGGTGGCTGTGTTTTGGGTGTGACTTTTATTTTGTGCCTTTAGCCAGGTAAAATCTCATTTTTCTGTCAGCAGTGTTGAGTATATGGTAGGTACCTAGGTGTACCTATGTTCTTTGTTCTAAACAAGTTTCATGGTCGTTTTGGGGTTAAGTGTGTTAATAGAATTTATTAGTGCTCAATACATGTGCAAAATTCGTCATCAAATGGATAAAAAGTGACGACGTTTTCACTCAACAAAATAGATAATATGTTCTAAATGTATTTGTTATTATTTTTATCATATTATCTTCATTCATGCAAGATATAAATGATCCAGTGATTACAAATATTGTAGGGATTAAGGGCTTACTTAGTACTTACCTATTGCATTGTTATAGTCTATGTTATGAATCCTATTTTTGGCCATCTATTTTTACTCTTGTAACTTCAAGATGTTTACTGCCTCTTGAATGCATAAATGTGGTTTTAGTTAAACTTTGAATGAGGAAAACAGTTAAACAGTATGTATTTATAGAGTTATATTGTTTATAGCGGCAAAATAAATACATCATCTGTGAAAATTTTAACTGTTTATCTATCACGGTATGAGATACAGCCTGGCAACTGACAGTCAGACAGCGGAGTCTTAGTAATAGGATCTAGTTTTTACCTTTTGGGAATGGAAAAGTTGTACAGTCAACATGTCAAATTGTAACAGCTACAGAACAATTAATTATTCATTCAATAACTTTCATACATTGTAGAAGAATCGGTAACAAAAGTGTTACAGATGAGCTGTAGAAGGAAAAACCATCACAATGATTATAATTATATCTCCACATTTTTTCTCCTATTTGGTTGTTACTTATTTATTTAATGAATTTAACTTAGCTCGCTTGCAACTCAACTTGTACCAGATGTACTCAAACCAAAAACAAACTCCATAAAATAATAAATGATGCCATGTGGTGATAGCAGACTAGAATACAATATATCACCACCCCCTTCCTTTCGAGTATTACATACAGAACGGAATCTCCTAAGGTCCCCTGCTATATGTGTCCCCGTTCCCTGTCCTGTATGTAATAACTGCTTCCGTGGTGTAGTGGTTAGAGCGTTCAGCTTATACCCAGAGGTCACGGGTTCGATTCCCGGCGGGGGCGACGACTTTGTGTTGTTGTCCTAGTTTGGTTAGGACATTGTAGGCTGATCACCTAATTGTCCGATAAGTAAGATGATCCGTGTTTCGGAGGGCACGTTAAGCCGTCTGTCCCGGTAACTGTCTTTGACATTGGTCGTTACCTAAAACCATGTCAGAGGCCTTTAAGGCGGTTTAAAAACTCGGACACTAGTGTTAGTCACTAACACACGCAATAAGAAGAACAATCAAATTAATTCTGTGACACTGGGCAAACAGGGCCGTGTGGTTTCCGGCAGAGTAGAATAGAGCCACTTCAAGTCCTCTCATGGATGTAGTAGACGGCGATTTAGGAAATACAAGCTATACAAAACTTATAAACATTAATGAAACCTCTCCAACCCGTCTTGCCAGCGTGGAGAGTGTAGGCCAAGTCCTCTGGCTGCTCTGGGCAAGTATGACTCGGGTAATACAGAGAGGGTCGTGCTCCTGCAGTGGAGACTAAAGACCTGACGTTGATGAGCAAACAAGTTGGTGATTGTCGTTGCATGGAGATTCTTGTTTAAATAAAGTTTTTTGTTTACAGGATATTCTAGACAGAATGACGAGTAGTACTAGAAGGTTCCCTTGGCTTTGGGCTAGCTTCTTCCTGTTGGTCAGCATCGGAGGGCTGGTCTCTTACGATGTATACAAAGTTGGCGGCAACTTCCCCAGTAAGTACTCTATATCTTTTTTATTAGCAATTTAGGACCAATCGTTAAAAAAATATAAACCATAGAACTGAGTTTCTTCTCAGCAGAAGACGATATTAAATGGTAACACATATGACCCAGAACTCTTAGATTAACAATTCATATACTTGTCTGTCTGGAAGAAAAGAAAAATTTTAGAATGCACCAGCTGCTTCTCTTTCCGCGCAGATCATAAAAGCCGATCGAGGGTCGAAAATGTGAATCATGTTAATAGGCGATGCGGCTACCAACCCATCACTATATTGATTGCTTTTCCATCTTCTCGCCGCCAGCTCATTAGTAGTGGCTTTTTAGTCTTGTGACCCTGAGCACTGTCTGCTTAGAGCGAAAATAAAAATCTTTATGATAGTCTTAAAGTTATTATTTAATATTATTTATTGTAGAACACACTAGCAGCTTACTAAGCTGATGTGTGTGCATAAGTTACGACTACTAAAATACCTACAATAAAAAATTACGGGTCTCAACTCAATATACAAATTACAAAGTCAAAGTTTATTACAAAGTTTCATTCAAACTGCCAACTCCTATTTTAACCCCTTAGGGATAGGGATAGAATTTCCAAAAACCCTTTCTTAGCGAACGACTCCTAGTCACAAAATCTACCTTCCTGCCAAATTTCATCTTCATACTAAGTAGTTTTCGAGATTTCGTTGTAAATGGGTGATTTTCGCTTTTATATATTTTTTATTTAGCTTTTACTTGCCAACACATTTAACAAATTTTCTTCAATTTTTTTTTCTTTGTATCAGTTGTTGGGTATCGGCGTGTCTTGCGACACGAAAGCCTCTTCCAGCTTTTTCCACTCTTCTCTTATTTTGGCTTTTATATATATATATATATATATATATAGATAAATAAATAAATATAAAGGGACAAATTACACTAATTGAGCTAGCCCCAAAGTAAGTGCGAGCCTTGTGTTATGGGATACTAACTCAACTATATAATATTTTATCACAAGTACATATAGATAAAAATCCAAGACCCACGACAATTTGAAAAGCGCCATTTTCCAACTTGTCCTGACCGGGGATCGAACCCGGGACCTCTGGGTGGCGGACTAGCATGGTGACCACAACGCCACGGAGGTCGTCGATAGATAGATAGATTGTGGTTACAAGACAAGGCATAGTGAATGTCACATGTACCACCACTCCAGTCATGTTGAGCCAAAATTATTAAGGATATATCATATAACCAATATTCTAGGGATCCACGTGGACAAAGTCACAGACTGAAGTAAGACCTTTATAATGGAGAAACATTAACAATTGCGTCAATATTGATATCAAAGTTCAACCATTGTTGATAACAAACATGACACAAGTGTAAACACAAACACACACACTCACAGACATGTGGTACTTTCTCATGACATTTACAGACAACTGAAAAATAACAATGATTGAAAATCCACAAAATGACTAAAAGCAAAGTAGGTAGGTATATTGTTACTTTGCCCAACTGGCATTGTCCATCTTAAATATACATCAGTGACGTGCATAGAGATTTTTGTTTTTGGGAAGACTAAAACTAGAGAATATACAACTTACGCCGAAAATCAGTGGCCATTTGTGATCGACAGGGTAGACAAAGTCTCCATGTCTCTATGGAATGCACGGCTCTAGAAATCGGTGAACATATAAAAATATATATACAATCTAACATAGTACCTCTTCCTTTTTTAAAGTCGGTTAAAAGAAATGGTTGCAAAAAATGAGCTGCTGTGAATTTTTACTATTATTGTCATTTTATTCAAAATTATCAATCTGCTAAACTGGCCGACTTATTATCTATCGCTGCCTACAATATAGTATCAAATCAATATGATACACAGATCAAATGTCGAGCTGATAAGAAATACATTGTTTACTGATAATGCAGTGTGTTTAGAAAAGTGGTGTGAGTGAATTTTATATGGTCCATTTTAATTAACTTTCATACTAGAGTATGCACTGATAAAATAAAACACAGCCCATTTTTAACAAAAAATTTACTAATACACTAGAACCTTTTCGTGAAAGCATATTTTTCACATCGACCTATAAAATAAAATAAATAAAAATAAATTTTGAACATACAAATAAAATAAAATAAATGTTCCCATAGACTCTTCTTTTTTGACCTCCGACAAAAAAAGTATATGTCTGTCAGTCTGTCTTTGGCATTGTAGCGCTCGAACGGATGGACCGATTTCGATGCGGTTTTTTACGTAAAAGCAAGTTTCCTTGCGGAGGTTTCTTAGCTATGTTTGATGAAAATCGGGTCAGTCAGAATATGTAGTTCGGCTGCTCATCTCTAGATGGCGCTTGCGTATGACACTTTTGAAAGTCGGGGATTTTTTCAATTTGCCTGGCTGATAAACTTGTTGGTCACCAATCTGTAAGCATTAATATTGCTTGTGCCAGCTAGGCTATGTATAAATGTAAATGATAAGACTAGTTAAACACAGGCTGATTTAATGCAACCACTTTCTAAACGACAGTCTTGCCCTCCATTCTTATATGGAAACCTATATCGTATAGCATTTTTCACTAGTTTGCCATCTTTGTGAAGAAAAGTAAAAACATCTAGACTACTAGAAGAATTTTATTACTAAGATGTAGTAACAAAAATTGATAAAAGAATGTAGAGTTAGAGCAATCGAATAGATTGCAAGTTAAAATTGACCTATTTCCTGGTTTCCGATTGAGCTGAGATTTTGCACGCATACATACATACATATATCGCGTGACAATACAATTATTATACACGATTTTTTAGACTAAATTAGTAGTTAATTTTTCTGTATCTTCTAGTTAATTTTTCTTGTATTTCTGTAAATATGAAAAATATTTTATCCCACCTATTTCAATAAAATAATCTTTTCCTATTTAAAAGGTTTTTAAAAATATTTTTTTTTTAAATAATCACATTTTTACTTTTCAGAGAGCGCAACCGGCAAAGTTCTAAACGACCTCGGAGTCCTAGAGCATAGTCAGCGCGCTTGGCAGAAGACGTTATCGACGTCAGCCCGAGGATATCTATGGCTCGAAACGAACGCCCCGATCTACTACGAGCAAACAGTCGAGATATGCAAACCTTACACGCAACTCTCCAAAGATGCTTTCACCGTAGCGTATATAAAGTTTGGTATATTGTATGGGAACTTGCGAGATTACGTCATAGAGAAGACGCCTGTGGTGGTAGCGACTATAGAGTACTACGTACCAGGGCTCTGTGACAGCGTCCAGGGCTACGCATCGTCGGGATACGAAGTTGTTAAGAAGTACTCCAACGATTATTACCAGTTTACTGCTGAGTATTTGAAGACCAAAGTTTTTGTGTAAGTATTTAAAAACTTGTCTTTTTTTTATTCCAAGTTATATTATACTTTTTAAATGTGAAAGAATAGATGAAAATTGGGTTTGAAAGTATTTTACGCAATGTGTTTGGAATTCCTAATTAGAAAGATTTGTTTCGCATGTGTGTAAGTGGCTGGTGTCAGATTTTTCAAGCTGCCTAAAAGCATCAGGCATGACTTTACGAAATCAATTTTTTTTAATGCCGACTTTTAAGCGTTTTAACCCCCAATAACCGGTTGAACCGATTTTCATTAAACCTTCATCAAATGCTAAGAACCACCGTAAGGGAACCTGTCTTTACGTAAAAAAAAAACACCGCATCGAAATCGGTCCATCCGACTACGATGCCACAGACAGACAGACAGAGATTAGCGTCAAACTCATTACAGCCCTCTCATTCAATATTTTTGTCAACAGCTGAAATAGCTAAAGGAAGCGTATGTCACATATGCTGTTAGGGTTAGGAATGCTTACTGTACTTTCGAACTCGTCATACCAGTTTTCTTATCATGTCTTTCTCACGTTAGTTTTAATCGTCATAGCATTCTAATTGTAACCAATGTCCTTGGACTTGTCTATGGCGTTGTATAAAAGGCACATTAGGCTGCAACTTAGCTATACTGCGTACATATATGTTTGTAAACTGGGTGTAGTAGCGTAATTACACTAATTGTGGTTATGACGAAGCAAAGTAATCTATTTACATGTTTCCTCCTATGTCTCTATACTCTAGATTTGTGTAGGTGGTTTGTTGGGTACAAGATCAAAACTAAGTAATACATGAATTAGTTAATACCTTCATCTTTTTAATTCGCTTATTTGTCTGCATACATCGCCAGGTAGGTAATCACTTAATTAGCAATCTTTACGAGATGAACACTATTAAAAAAAAATTGGTTAATTAAAATCAAAGTTAATATAATTATTAATTACTAACGTAAAAAATACTTAACACCATAGAAACTATAGGAGGGCACGTAAGTAGGCAAAACTGGAGTTGCGGGGTAGTCTCACAGAGATGGCAGCACACCGCACACGACTAGCAAAAAAGTGACATTGTTGAATATACGTTAAAAATATTTATTTCATTTCGTATAAGCCATATTTTATTAATTGGAGCACTAGGCACTTTATTAAATAATATTTTAAAAAAAGATTTGAATGTTTTAATTATTAACTTATAGCGTCATCTTGTGACAAGGAAGAGCATTAAGCCGCGATTACACTACACGATTCGTCGGGGACGATTTCACGCAGGCTTCCTAAATCGGGAAGTGTAATCGCTGACAGGGAGACAGTGTCCCGATATCGGGTGATCGGGGCTTCCCGACCGCCCTGTTTCTCTATTTAGGGCGTAAATCGGGTGATGTAATCGCTGTCCCGAGACAGGGCGTTCAGAAGTGCCATTTTTGAAACGCGGAGTCTCGTAAACGAATGATCTTTCCATACAAAAAACAGTTCGTGTAGTGACTCCGCGTTTCAAAAATGGCACTTCTGATATGAACTTATAAGATATATTTCTTAAAACGAGATACTCTACTCCAGCATTTTCTTTTTTCCTTTTTTTTACATTTACACCCGCAGGTGCGCACACTGTTCCAAAAACCCTTCGGACCTGACATTTTGAACTAAGCTCAGAATGTGACGCGTTTTGTTATTCTAAACGATAAGCAAAAACTCCCGTGTGGCAATTCCTTATAGTTTTGGAGAAAACTTAAACTAAAGTTGTTCGATTTTTTTAACTTAGAAAGTAAAATATATTTTTTTCTACCAGAACAATTACTTTATTTGCCCAAATTTTCACATCAATTTATTGGGCGTTTAAAACTGTATTTTATTATTGGTACCCCTAGTCGAAAATGTAAGCCTAAAGCGAAATAATAATATTTTTCAATAAAACGGTTTTATTATAATATCTATAATAATTCGAGCTATTAGCACCCAAATATCTATTTAAAATGTAGAGAATTAGGCTGTTTATAAATATATAAAAAAGTAGCTGCTAATTCCGTGGGATCTCGGAGAAATTCGATTCTAAATATTTCCTGACTCCGAACCCCTGAAACTTAGAAATAGCAATATTTCATATACGCATTTGCTATGAACTTTTAGTAAGGTCTAAATCTAAAAATACATTGGATTGAACGATTTTTATTGTGTTATATTTTTTTGATCTACTAAAGAGCGGAAATTTTCCTTAACATTAGCAAATGTGGCAAAATATTATATTTAGTAGTTTTTTTTTTTTTTTCAACTTTAATAGGTGCTAGAAGACGTATAACAAAAAACTTATACTTACAACCTAATATAGATTAATCTGACGTCACAGTTCACAATCGATAATTTTGCAAGAAAAAGATAAATACTAAAACGGTGACCAACAATACTTTTTAATTTAAATTGAAATATAATAGAAAAAAAAACCTATTAAATATAATATTTTGCCACATTTGCTAATGTTAAGGAAAAGGACCTTGCGTCATTTTGGTCCAACCCCTCAACAACGTTGAAAGTTATACCAAATGAAAGGTTTTGGAATACACTTTATTTTATATTATGACGTGACGGCTAAGTCGATATCTAGCGCGAACATGGATTTTCGATGCATTTTTGATTCCAAGAAAGCATACATTCCTAAAATCATAAACCGTAAACAAAAGCAATTTTCTATTCTTTGTGTACTTTCGCGTACGCTACCTTTTCTGCCGCACCCCGCCGCTATGCACATTCCTTTTCTCTCCCCTCTCCTATACCCCGCCCGCCATTGGGTAACTATGTAATGACGGTTTTTTATTAAAAGATATACCCTTTTGCTTCACTGGAACCCAAAAAATAATGTAATATACCAATAGTCTCAAGAATATCATCGCTAGGTGAAACTCCGATCAAAAATACTTGACATTTTTAATAAGTAAGTACATTTTTATAGGTAATAAATGAAACAAGTCATGTAAAAAAACACCATGTTGGCGCTCGATTTCGGCTTGGTGTTAATAGAATGAAATGATCTACACTTCAAATGCTTTCATTTGGCATAGTTTTTATCACTGTTGAGCAAAGTTATTGGTATTTGGACCAGGGTCCATACATTTTTGCGCATGGTCCTTTCCGCTCTTTACTAGATCTAAAAAATATAATACAATAAAAATCGTTCAATCCAATGTATTTTTAGATTTAGACCTTACTAAAAGTTCATAGCAAATGCGTATATGAAATATTGCTATTTCTAAGTTTCAGGGGTTCGTAGTCAGGAAATATTTAGAATCGAATTTCTCCGAGATCCCACGGAATTAGCAGCTGC
The DNA here is from genome assembly GCA_963555685.1 of Acrobasis consociella. Classification (NCBI taxonomy): domain Eukaryota; kingdom Metazoa; phylum Arthropoda; class Insecta; order Lepidoptera; family Pyralidae; genus Acrobasis; species Acrobasis consociella. Next base: position 4,274,844 of record OY743122.1, on the reverse strand, counting down.
TTTTTTATACAAAGATAAACAGCCTAATTCTCTACATTTTAAAAAGATATTTGGGTGCTAATAGCTCGAATTATTATAGATATTAAAATAAAACCGTTTTATTGAAAAATATTATTATTTCGCTTTAGGCTTACATTTTCGACTAGGGGTATCAATAATAAAATACGGTTTTAAACGCCCAATAAATTGATGTGAAAATTTGGGCAAATAAAGTAATTGTTCTGGTAGAAAAAAATATATTTTACTTTCTAAGTTAAAAAAATCGAACAACTTTAGTTTAAGTTTTCTCCAAAACTATAAGGAATTGCCACACGGGAGTTTTTGCTTATCGTTTAGAATAACGAAACGCGTCACATTCTGAGCTTAGTTCAAAATGTCAGGTCCGAAGGATTTTTGGAACAGTGTGGTGCGTTAACAGCGATACCAATTTTTAGAGTTCCGTAGTAAACAAGTAAAACCCTTATAGTTTCGCCATAGGTATCTGTCTGTCTGTCCGTCCGCGGTTTTACTTAGCGGCCATAAGTGCTAGAGAGCTGTAATTCGGTATAGATGGATATGTATATTTATCATGGCAAAAAAGTCGTAAAGTAAAAGCTGGAAAAAAATTTCTTTATAGTCCCATAAAACTGCTAAACGGTTATATACGGATACGTCAAAATATTTACAGCAGTGGTATATATAACGAAGTTTAAAGGAAAACTATTAAACTTAAGTAGGGATTACAAATTAAAAAGTTACAGTGGTGCTATTTTTCAAACGCGGAGTCACTAAACGTACGATTTTTTGTATGGAAAAACAATTCGTTTACGTGACTCCGCGTTTCAAAAATAGCACTTCAGGTGACATACTTATAAAATGTACTCGGAAAAGGAAATTTCATACAAATTCAATCGAAAATTAGTTTTAGACATTTTTATTTACATGCACACATTGCATTGACACGCACTTGGCCAATTATTTGATATTTGGAAAGCACAGGTGCCATCCTTTCGACATCAAGTTCGGCTGACAACTGAGTTAGGGAGGCGATCTAGTGCAGTGTAATCACAACGCCCTGTCTGTCGCCCCTGCTCATCGGCCCGACGGATCGTGAAGTGTAATCGCCGCATTAGGTTTATAAGGCGATGGGTAGGCATGGTTAAAATGAAAGTCCATTAAATCTTTGGCATGCATGCTGAGAAGATGTTTAAAAAGATATATATTCAGCACCCAATAATTATAATATTGAAGGTAAAATTTATTTCATTTTTCGATGCAAAAACCAACAACTTTTTGTTTTATTTCAGAGGTGAATGGGCACCTGAGATCCTGCAGAACAAAACGCAGACTGCACTCAACATCACCCGGGACCATATGACCACGTATTTCAGCTGGTTCCGGCAGCAAGTGAACGTTTACTCGGAGATACCTTGAAGGGGGTGATCAGCCTGACTTGTTGTTTCTATCATGGAGGATGGAGGTATTTACTTTATGTTGTCAAAGTGTGTGAATGTAAACATTACTCGTGTTTTTTTCCATTGTATTTATTGATAGTTTTGAAGACTTTTGATGATAAAACTCCGGTGTGTTTTCTGATAATGCAACGGCAACCTTTTCTGTTTATAAACTAAAGCCCATTTACAGTGCAAGTTTTTTTGCTTTTTGATTATTCTATTCTGTTTTTAGCGTATTTATTGATATTTTGAATAAGACTTTCACTCTAAAACATTAGTGTGTTTTCTGATAATGCAACAACAACTCTTTCTGGTTATAAATTAGGGCCCATTTATACAGTGCAGGTCTTGCGTTTTGTTTATTCTATTCTACTTTTAACCTATACTGTGCCACTGCAGGGCAAAGGCCTCCCTTCCAGCGCTCCAACTCTCTCAGTCGAGGGTCCTTGAGGCCCAATCCCTTTAGTATAGCTACAATTTGATTGTACCAATAAATGATTTGTATGGTTGAGGTTTGTTTAGACCATGCAAGTCATCTATTGTTTCAGTTTAATTGTATGCATGATTCTCATCATCAATTCAGCCGCATAACGTCCACTGCTGGACATAGGCATCTTCCAAAGATTTTCAAAATGATCTATCTTGAGCAAAAAATACAATATAATCTGACAAAATGCTAATCGCACATGCTAAGCGGGTTTTCCTGTACAATACATCCCTTTATTGCACAAAAACTACATACAGGACATATCTTAGAAGCTAGGAAATGCGCAAAGATGCTTTGTTTAAGTCATATAGTAGAAAATCCATTCTAAAAAAAATGGAATGAAGAGTGACGTTCTAAGTTTTGGTTTCTACCAGCAAAGGCACTTACAGTGCAAGTTACTTGCTTGTTTATACAGCAACATGACCTGTATGATCCTACCTCACCTTCACCGTGAACGTCAGATTTATCCGACAAACGTTGTCTCGTATTGCACATAACTTAAGTATCCACTTCCGTTTTTGGTTGTAGGTATTTAATTTAGATTTAGGCGATTAACACACTGCAACACGCCTCAAGTAGCAAGCAAGGTAACTCCATTTGTATAGAAAACACGCATAGGACAACACACTGACACCGCGTCCGCGCGCGTCGTTTTTGTATGGCGGCCCCGCACTACGCAGCGGGGCGCGGTGCAGTGTGTTAATCGCCTTACTATAAAGTCTCGCGGTGAAGTGTTGAAACGTCTGTCATAAAATTATTTATTGATTCGCCTAAATTGTATGGAACAGGTAAAAAATACTTCCACTGTAAATGGGCCTATCACTAAAAAAAAAAAGTTTTTTCTAAAGGCTGCTTCCTTAACTGGTAGAGAATGCGTCTACCTTTTGTACCATTATGGTCGATAAAGATTAAAAAATGGGTCTTTAGAAAACATTTGCGTATGTTTATATTTACCCACTTTGACAGTATAATATGCCAATAACATCTTTGGCATAAGTGAACGAGGTTTTCAAATAAGCTGTTCACAGTTTCAAATGATTTTGAGTATTGTAAATAATTTGCCTCTCTATACTTTCGTTCCTATGCGTACGGCCTGTTTATTGCATTAAAATGTTTTAAAGCCCTAATTTAATCTATCATCTTTTCAAAGCTAATTCGTGTTAGATGTTTAAAAAATATATTTCTGTAATACAAGGTCTATGTTTGACTGTCTTATTATGAAACGAGGGCTTAGTTTAGTACTTGGTTTAAAGTTTAAACCTTAGTTTAAAACATTATCCTCCCTAAACAAGTTGATATCTAGCAACGTGTTACAGTGTATCTGTCAGTAAAGATAAAGATAAATTTATTTTGCTAAATATGTGTCATGAACTTATCTGTGTCAACTTGTTTTTGATGGATAATGTTTTAAACCAAGTGCAAAATTTAGTCGTTTCATGATAAGACTGTGATAGTTTATAGGTTAATTAAGGGCTAGCAGTATGCACAAATAATTTATTTCATTCCCTCCATCTTCACATGTCTCTTGGAAACCCAAGATTTTATTAAATGTGTATTTATTTATGTAAAAAAATCAAATCTCGTACAATATGTTACAATTGGCTACTTTACAACGAATGAATCGTTTAATTCAATGCAATAATTATATCATATCATTGGAATTGTATTTTAAAAATGGCATGACAAATTTTGTAAATTAATTGTCTATACTCCATTTGGTTAGGTATTTAAATAAATGTAAACAATCTTGACATGTTTTTTTTTATTAAAATATACACTTTATAAATCAATAACATTGCAAATTACAAAGTAATTATTATGTAATATAAATATAGTGAATTTGTAATATGCAAAGGTATTGATTTATAAAGTGTATATTTCAATAAAAAGACAGGTCAAGATTGTTTACATTTATTTAAATACCTAACCAAACTGAGTATAGTTTTATTTTATTGAAATCTCTGAAATCAGTATTGGACACAAATTTTACATTCCTATTATTGCATTTACTTACACCAAGTTACCCTTGGGTTTTCATCTATGTAAATTATCTCCAAATGAAATTATTTTATGGCGTGTTAGCTGTAAGTTTGTAGTATATTTATTGTTTGAGAGTTTGTGTTTAGATTACAGGATTTTTATAAAAGAGGGATGAATTTCAGTGTTTTGGCGGTCTGACTCAACTTTCCAGAAGTATTTAAGATATCCCTTTTACGCATTTAGAAAATCCCTGTGCCAAATTAAAGGCCCATTCATACATTTTGTTAAATTAAAGCAATAAATGATTTGTATTGCTGGCATTTTGTTCAGATCAGACCAAGCAAATCGTCTATAGCTTCAATGTAATTGAATGCATCAGGCAAAAAACTTGCCTGTGTAAATAGGCCTTAAATTACTCATTGAACAGTACACCCATCGGCACAGACCTATAACCAATAGACATTTTAAAACCAGTCTCGTAGTCTTCTCAAAGTATTAAGAAGCGTTAGGTTTAGCGATCATCGACTTTTGGAATGTAGTCGTCAGGCTGACCATCATCTGACAGATTAATGTTATGTACTGAGTAAATGTAAGGAGTCACAATGAAGATATTGTTAGTGAAAACTTGAGTTTTATTTAGTCCTACATCGTAATTTTTGGGGTCAGTTCAGACAGAGGAAAATTTACTAACTCAATTGAAAATAAAACCGTAATAACATAGCACAAATTGTACAAACGTTTAAACATGAGAAATTTTTTAAGTTTATGCTAATAGTTTAAAGTATATTTTGGAGTGTGTACGGCGCAGGCTTCGGTTGTCACCTAGGCCCGCGCCATACATGAAGAGATTTTGATGTTGCTTGATGGTATGGAGACACAAGACCACGTCACGTAGGAACTGTTTTATTGTTGTATGTTACATGTTAAAGTTGGGTGTGACGGGTCCTTTCTCGATCGCTGTTCGATAGTATCTCATTTGATTCATATAAATTAATTTAAAATGTAAAGTAAAAACAGCTGACACGCGACCTACATAGTATGTGGCCGCGTGCAGCTGATATGTGCGAGCTTGGCTCGTACAGAGTGTCATAAAGATATTCTATCTGCTGCGCTCCTCTGTCTTGACTGATGTTTAGAACTACAGAAGGAAAATCCCTGCAAATTTTTACGTAGATACTAACAGAATGTAAGTATGTACTTTCCCAGCAGGCCACCACCACCAGCGACGCACCTATTCTTCACGTCACTGGCTATTTTTGAGGACTTTCCTCATCTCTGCATACTAGGAAAACGTTAAGTTTGGACAAGTAAAAAAAAAATCAAGATTATTATTTATTTTCAAAAAATAACTTATGCGTATTATTATAAATGGACGTGGCTAATTCATCAATGTTTTCTTTTCGTATCGCCGCCAATATCTCTAGCACTTGTCTGAAACAAAAAGGGACATTGATATATATTGATATATAATTTTTCAAAATATTTACCTCCAAACTACAACCGATTTTGATAAAATTTCAATTCTACCTCAAAAGTACACCCTTTCTAAGAATTTTTCGCCAAATCCGTCCAGGTGTGTTCTAATAATCGATGAACAACATGCATATTGAAAGACGACGATATAAAAATTCTAGTTTCATACTGTGTCCAAGGACTACCCTTCTCAGTGAAGAGAATGATCGGATAGCTTCTTCACTCATGTCATGAGTGTCCTTAAGGATCAGTTCAGACAGAGGAGCGCAGCGGAAACTTATTGACTGCAAAACGCGAGCATTTTGTCATTTTATGGTAATAATGTCGTTAGAAAGTTGCTAGGGCATTTTTCCTCATCTGAACTAAGCCGAATACGTGTAATTTATTTGGAGATTTTTAACTTCAAAACACTTACACAATGTTACTTGGCTCATTCCGCCCTTTCACTTGATTGTCAGACTCAATGTTGTATTTCTCCTTCTTCACCGATGGAAACTTGGTGACAACGTGCCCATAGCCTGGGTGGGTTGCCTTCACTTCACACCAGGGGCAGTCTGTCTCAATCATCAGCCTATTGGTTGGTATTTTCGCAGCCACTTCTAAGTTCTCTTTTGTTCTTAGGGAACTAAAATAAAATGGGATTAGGCAAGCCAAATACTGAAAAACCAAACTCCTTAATTCATTTAGCTCATTTTGAAAAAAATGTCTACAACTGGTTCACAGTTTGCTGACTTCTAACAATCAAATAAGTTTTGATTTGTTTTTCGGGTGTGTAAGTGGCCAACACCACCACCACCAGTAATGGTGACCGCGAAACTCTAAAATCATATATGGCGAACACTGGTGTCAGATTTTACAAGCTGCCTAAAGGCATCTGACTAGGCCGGGATCAACGGCTTATACATGCCTTCCGAAGCAAGGAGGAGCTCGAGAAACTTTTATGCCACTCGTGGTTACCCATCCAAGTGCGGACCACGCTTGGTGTTGCCTTACTTGCGAAAGCGCTAGTAAGGCAACGGCGCACTCCCTCCGGGCCACCAAGCTCCTCAAATAATAACAAATGTACACAACACTCTGAAAGTAGCAATGATTTGTGTAGGAGTTTTGCTACAGCCTTTGGTAGAAATGTATATCTTTTAAATCGGGATTTGAACACAAAATTAATACAAGTATTAAATACAGAACGGAACCTCCTAAGGTCACGCGCAATATGCGTCCCCCGTCCTCCCGCCCACCTTTCTCGCCTTGTCGAGTGTTGAGCGGGCGAACACACACATTGCCGTGTATACGGATGTATAGTTTTTTGTAGTAGTAGTAGGCATAAATGATACTCCGCTTCTATGAAGTGACATACCTGTGGTTTGAGTTTGGACAAACATTTATATAATCTGTGCCCTATCAAATCAAGTGGAAGAAAGAAAAATATAATTACCATCCATTGATCCCAATATACATTCCCAAAGCCAATATCTTGTTCAGGGCATCTTCGGAGCCATCGAACGAGTGCACAACACCCCCCACCACTTTATCCTGGTTTCTGCTCAAGATGTCCACCAGGTCATCAGCAGCCGCCCGGCAGTGAAGGAACAGGGGTAGGTTGAATTCTCGGCTTAGTTGGAGTTGGAATTCGAAAAACCTACAACATTAAGCATTACATAAAACAATTTTAGAGGAAAATAGGGGAAGAGGAAAGGCCAAGCCAGGCCTGTGTCACTTCCCGTTTAGGTATCGAAGATATAACTACATTATTACAATGCGCGCGGCGACCATTCCGTAGTGGTAAATTCAGTAACATGAATAGTATGTCTAGCTAGAGTAAAGAGAATGCAATTCTGGCAATGCACTTCTAGGTATCTAAACGAAAAATTGCAGAGTTCTGACGTAAGCTAAATTAAACCATATTGCTAATGACATTGAGATGATATTTCTTTGAATTCCTTGCTGAGTAAGACTCAAGTCAGTATTAGTACTTATTCTGTGCCCAGGTGCAGCTATATAAGCAAGTCAAGGATGCAGGCCGCTTTCAATGGGTCGTTTTGGAAATCCTTGGGGGAGGCCTATGTCCAGTAAAAGACTTTATGTGGCTGATATGATGATGATGAATGAAAAGTGACAAGAGTGTTGTATCTCAGTCAAGAGGTTGGCAGAAAACAGAACAGAAAGGAAGAAACTCAACCGATAAGACGACTCTTAAATTATGATGATGATAAAAAATTTGAGGACCTGAATTTACAGTGTGTGGTTTTTAAAGATTAGCCATTGCTAAGCAGCGCTGGAACCCGGAAAATGTAGGTAGCCCGTTAAGGTGGTCAGAAACAAGTGGACCTCCATTATTTAATTAGGAGTGTAATAAAACTTAAAATGATATACTTTTTATAATTTTAGACCAACATTTCAAAAGTACCCAATAAATATGTGAAATTCACTCACTTGCGCTGCACATCCTTTTCACAAAAGTGTAACCGTTCATAGTCCAGCCCGCACTCTCCAATAGCAACTACTTTATCCTCATTCTCTGTGATCAACTCTCGCAGCCCGTTGAGATACTTGTCTGGATCAGACACAAACTCGTTGCATCTTGTCGGGTGACATCCTACAGTAGAAAATAGTCTGGCTGAAATTGGTCACATGTTACTTTAATTTTCAAAGGTGCAGTTCATTTCTTTTTTTAATTAATACAACTCAAGTTTAATATGCTTAAATTTGTCTCAACAAATCTTTTCACATTTTATTTACGTACTACTTCTAGTCATTAAATAAAAATGCTAGAGCTTCTAGGGGTCTGGCTACTGTGCTGAAGCATTCTATCGCCTTCTCTCGCTCTAGCATATGACAGTTCTGAGTGACAGAAAAGGATAGCAGCATGCAAAAGTACCGTGTGGTTTCCGGCAAAGTAGAATAGGGCCACTCCAAGTCCTCCCGTGGATGTCGTAGAAGGTGACTTATGAAATACAAGCTGGGCAAAGCTTATAAACATCAATCCAAACCGTCTGGCCAGCGAGGAGAGTGTAGGCCTCTAGCTATGTAATCAGTGTAATTTGTCCCTATATATTTATTTATTTATTTATTTATTTAGCTGCTCTGGCCATGTTTGGCTCTGATAGTAAAGAGGGTCGTGTTCCTGCAGTAGAGACAAAAAGACCTAATAATGATGATATGAAAGTGCTGTTTTGTGCTTACAGATGAAGCCCAACCTTAATTAATATCTTTTTTGTTAAATCCAGTAGAATATCTATACATTGTAATACTTACAGTCGGTGCGAGACAGATCTATAGCTTTTTTACTATCTACGAGGCTTCCCCCTGTGATGATCATCTTATCCATTCCCGTGCTCCAACTTCTGTTTAAAACTTTGTCTAAATCTGGCTCGTGCTTTTTAGAGCCATGGTACACGCCTTGATACATTTCATCGGTAAGATTTGCGCCTATATCTAAAAATATTAATGAAAATACATACCATATTGTGATAGAAATGAAAATTAAAAATAATTTATTAAAACAAGCGGCTGTCTTACCTATGTACTTTCTGATAGAAGTCATTCTTCTCATTCGGTTAGAATGTTAATTCTTACAAAATTTATCCTTACAAATAAGAAATTATTGAAATATTTACAAAATTCTTATTATGGTACAATTTAACCTCAAAGTCCTCAAACCCGGTATGTCATATGTCAGTGTCATTATGAGCAAGGTTACACGCTCAGTTTGGCATCAGTTCAGTCTATCAGTCTGTTCAGAATGATCGGAGAATGATCGTGTAACCCACGAACTGACAGACTGATGGTCCGGACTGATAAAAATTAAATGTTTTAAATAATTTTGTCAGTCCGTTTTGAATGATGAAAGAATGATGGGAGACTGATCGTGTAACCCGCTCGTATCATTCTCGCGTCAGTCACCGTCCGCGACGCAATGGAGCAAGACCTTTTATGCGTTTCTTTAACAGCAAAGCTATAATGATCATAGCACACGCTATCTTGGTATCGTCGCAAAATGTCCCATTCGCAAAACGTCCCTTTCGCAAAATGTAGCCTGGTAGCAAAATGTCCCTTTTCCAAAATTTATAAAATTAATATCAAGTGAGTTTGTTTGTTGCGCCTCCACGCCGGCCGTAACTACTGAACCAATTATCATGAAACTAGCTTTTGCGACTCCGCTCGCGTTAATATCGATCCCTAAACAGTAAATTTTCGGGAAAACAAGTAGCCTATGTGTTAATCTTAATAATAATTAATAATTGCATCCAGTGCGGATTCGAGAATGGTTTATATTTATTACGGGTATGTCCCTTCCACATTGTCTAAAAACATGAAATTTTGCGAAAGGGATATTTTTGCCACCAGGGGACATTTTGCTACCAGGGGACATTTTGCTGCTAGGGGGGACATTTTGCGAAAGGGACATTTTGCGAAAGGGACATTTTGGGACTAGGGGACATTTTGCGTATGGGACATTTTGCGACGTTACGGCTATCTTTTCCTTATAATATCCATAACTGTGCACTGATAAATTGACAACTGACCGTCGGCTCCGTTGACTAAACGGCGACTGACGTACTTTTTATCAGTCTGCTGTCAGTCTAGATTGACCGTGTAACCGTGAAAATCATCCATCATTCTGGCATCAGTCAAGTCAATCCAGACTGATAGACTGAAATGATGCCAAACTGAACGTGTAATCTTGCTCTATGTCACCGTCAAAGAACATTTTTAAACTTTTTATTTTGTGCAATGTTGTTTACTCCAATACGCCAGCTTTTTGTCACAAAAGTTAAAAATAATATTAATTTAATTTTTGGTACATATGCATGGACCAAAGTCCAAACATATGTACCTACTGTTTGTTACATGTTAAATTAAAAACTTGTAGCTTGCACCCAGGGTTTTGCATTATATGAGTAGGTATTTACCTACTTTTGTGCATATTTTTAAACTAGATTTCTTAACTACTTAAGCTAGGTACATTTTGTTTCGACTTTTTAGTGTATAAATTCCCAACCCCAACCATTAACTGCCCATAGTTTCTTTTTTTCTTCATACAGGATCGTCCTGTAATAAAATTATTCAACATAAATCAACATTTTCTATTTAAAAAAATGCAACAAAAACGTGGCGTTTAGGTTATATCTTACAATTTGTGCACGGCTATTTCCACTACCATTATGAACAGCGACAGTAGAGCCCCGTATAGCATCAACAGCAGCACGGGGCGAAGGTCCATGAGACCGACGCTGGCGAAAGCAGCCTTCTTGTTCGAGCAGTGAGGCTTGGGCGTCTGCAAGCGGCGGTTCTGGGCTGATAGGATGCCCGTTTCTCGCATTTGCTTGTAGCTGAAAAACATCATTATTATCATTTCTGCCGCCATCAACTGCTGAACATCCTTTCTCGAGGATTTCCAAAATGACCGATCTATAGAGCGGCCTGCCTCTAACGCTTTCCAGTGGCCTTGGTAAGTTCGTCCTTGGGCTAAAAAACATGAGTATCATGTTTTTAAGCCCAAGGACGACTAATAATTTATAACAAAATACATTATCATGTAACTGTTCATCTTTTATGGTTATTATAGGTTAGACAAAGCCATAAGGCCCAACGCAGACGACAGACTATCCGTGACGCACTTTTTAGTCTGTGATGTGAAAATAGAACCTATGCAATCATACGCAGTAACGCACACAACGCGCGCCGGACTTTTTGCGCGTCGTGTGCGTTACTGCATGTGATTCCGTGGGCGTTCTATTTTCACAGACTAAAGAGTGCGGTGCGGTCTAGTCTGTCGTCTGCGTTGGGCCTAACAGCTGCATGATCCAAACCCAAGCCAAGCCTTATTTAGTAAGACCTAGGACTGAAAGCTTTGTTCTGGCCAAAGGAAAAACACACAGGGTACCTACCAGCTGCTTTTCTTACCGCTATAATCATTGTTCATAGAGATGGCAAAAATTTTAAAAATAATGTTGATACCTAACGTAACGTGGATAGCTAGTAACGCGAAACTTTTGGCTCACATTTTCTAGGATGTGCGTTACCGGGGCAGAAACATACCGAATTTGATAGTGACTATATTAGATATTCTGTCCCAAATGTCCTGTAAAAGTACCTGAAAGTGTAAAATTTGTACCCCCGTAGTTTTTGAGCACATTTTTCTAGGCTTTCTTTAGGTTTATACGTCCACTATTACTCAAATATTATGCAGTCAAGCAAATAAAGACTTTATTATTATGTACATATATGTACCTATAGGTAAAAAACGTGTAGAAAAATTCTACTGACACAACTTTGAGCAGCTCCAGATAAGGAGAGTCCTTCCTCACTGGAGTCGAAGCATCGAAGCTGCCGATGAAGTCTACCTCAGTGAGGTCACACTTCTCCGTCTCCAAGAAGGTGTCCTCAACTCGATGGTATACTGGTTCCACGATGGAGTGGAACGCGAATAAACCCTGTGTGAGAAAATCTTAATTTAATGCCCTTGCTTGTGAATAAAAACACTAAAACGTAACATGTACCAAGTAATGAGGGTTTTTCAGTGACATTTAAAAAAAAAATATAGTAACTATTTTTCTCACTAGATGGCGTTGATGCCTTGGTCAAGTGTCAAATAGTGGTGGGGCGTAACGTAACGGGTTTTGCAGAAAACGGACTGTTTTCATCTGGCAAAGGAACTGGATCGAGAACCAGTTTCACGAAAAAATGTTTTCTCCATCCTTTAAATAAGATTCAAAATTGCTTAAAGATTACGAAAGAAACGCGTTTGTAGGAGAAAAAACGAATGAACGGGTGAAATGGAAGGAATGTTCGTTCATGTTTTGGATATCAGGGATCGTTTCGTTATTCGTTTCTTCGTTTCAACCGGAGTGGTCGTCCGTTCTCAGTATAACTAAATGTATATAAATCGAAAAACCGTTCATTCGTTACTCTCGTAGAAACGAGTTTCAAAAAGCGTTTCATGAAAAACACCCAGTACTAGTCAAAAAAGCTGTGCTTGTAAAATGTAAGCAATTTACATTCTACCAAGAATAAATTTCTCTTAATTCAGTAAATATATGAGAGAATTCTTGTGAAAAGTTAGTCCAGACTTGATATTATGTCGTAAAGCGTATCCATTGTGATTTCGTCTTTAGGAAAACGATGAGTGCCAATATTTTGACAGTTTTTCACAATACATGGGCTAACCATGATTAAAACGTAGTATATTTTTTTTTGTTAGAATATTAACATATTATGTTTATATTACCTACATAGATACGTAGAGAGAAGACATGGACGTTAAATGAACGAACGGTTTATTTCAACCGTTAATTGGCATGAAGTGCATGAACTATTAGACTAGTTTACCGTCGAATGATAAACCAGTTCACTCGTGAACGCCTTTTTCCGCGACTATCAAACACGTTTGTTCGAGACTAGTCGTGTCGTGACTCGTGATCGTGACGTCTTCGTCGCTTCGCTATCGCTGCGCCAACCGAAGCTAGCAATCTGTTCGCTTCATTCATACTTTAATATTTGCTGATATGTCTGTCTCTGTCACGCGCATGCGCTAAATCCATGACTGAGTGGGCGCAGTTCAATTCTATTGTCATACGCATAGATTGTATTTTTATTTGTTTACAAACAGGTTATTAGACTTGATTTACGTTATTTTTAAGATCTCATTTGACTCTAGTCTAGTTCACGTCAAGACATTGACGCTGTCGTTGAATCGTGCAATAAAAGTTTAGTTTACGTTGTCATAGTTCCTCAATGTGGTTCCTAACTAGTCGAAAATTATACTATTTTATGAACTCGTTTAAAGTTGACGGAAAACGGTCTCGTTTCGTCGACGACAAAACCGTTGACGACCCACCCCTATGAGAGTGACAGGACATTCAATATTGCCATCTATGACATTGACACATGCCTTTTTATCAACGCCATCTAGACTTCTTTTTTTTAATTTCTATTCTGAAAAGTCCTCTGACAACCATAGACCTAGAATATTTTTAGGAAGTGCTGCCTTTGTGAATAGGCACCTGTTTTTAAAAACTCTTGTTTTATACAAATTCACATTGCCATACTCGTAACTATAGTTATAATTTGCTGCTTATGACCGTGTTTTTAACCGACTTTCAAAAAAGGAGGAGGTGATCAATTCGTCGCGACTTCCTACTCTATGACAGAGGAGGAAGGAGGGTCCTTATGATAATGACAGGACAGATAGTTTAGCATATAAAAAGTTATATCATCACCTTTCTTATTTTCTCGACTCCTTCGTAGATGTGGTAGAACTTCCCGGCGCCGCCGTCTGGGTTCACTTGGTCATGTATGTTTTGGTGGATGGGATCTTGAGATGTTTGGTTAGGCTGAAAATAGGGAAATTCTTCAAAACTACCATTGTGCTAATCTAAATAAGGTTTCATTGCAGAAATTGAAAGCAAGGAAGCGTAGGTAATGACGTGCGAAGTACGAGTAACGCATTTCGCGCCCTAGACCATATTAACTGAAGAAACTTTACGAACGTCACGCACTTGGCCGAAATGTCTACCGCACACCAGGACGGCACGACTGGTAGTTGCGACCAACCTACGTTCCTATAGTTTGTATAGTGGCCACAAACTTAGCCGAAGCCCAACCGTGGCAACTGCAGCTTCTGCGACCAAGGTTGCGGCGACTACGACTGTGGCCTTCTACTTTTCGGCGCGAGGTGTCTAAGTCACAGACCTAATGACCTAAAGGCACAGACAGACAAGCAACATTGTGGAAGCGACAGCTCGTGGTGCTGGTTGGCGAACGATGGGCAGCTTGGCTAACTACCTGACTAACTTGGTTTACTAGCTGTGCCTGTCAGAGGCTGTTGAAGGGCATCTGCAGCAACACCATGATGTTTGAGAAAGCGCGTAAGGACATACTTTGTAAGTTGATGAGTGGCACAATAAGCAGTTAAAACAGAAAAGCAGTAGCAGGCAACAAGAGAAGTTGCAATAAGCATTAAAGAAGTGGAAGCAAGAATGTAAATGAAGGGTGTGACGTAGTGATTATTTTGAAAGAAACAATATTTGAAAAGACCAAACTCTTTAATTAATTTTTAACAATTATACAATGAGAAAGAAGTCACAGGTAAGGGTCGTAGGTTCACAGCCACGAGATTCGTTGTTCCAGAAGAGATTTCCAAAAGTACTCAGCTTTGAAGCAGCCCGGCGTCCAGTCGGTCGAAAGAGGACGAAGGTCCTCGCGCCTCCGTATTTATATGGGCGCGCGGGGTGGAGAGCGGGGTGAGGAGGGAAGCACCCGAGGACTTCATCACACACCCCCCTCGTTAGGACAGAATTTTCCTGCCGGAAAATTCGGCTTCGTCTGCTCGCTGGCTGAAGCTGGCAGGATACGACGGGGCTGCGGACTCTGGAGACCCAGGAGGAGCAGGACAGCTGAAATTTATAGAAAAAGGAATGAGTAACATTCTAGGTATCGCAGTTAGGTTACCTGAAAAGTTAGAAATACATTATACGAGCCGAGCCGAGTCACCTCACAGAGCAATTTTATTTTTATTTTTTTTATTTTATTTTTAGCACCAGAAACAATGATTAAAATATAGCGCGAAACGTTAGATGCGATGCGATATGAAATAACAATGTGAAGCGATCATTATAGTTATCTATTAACAAGTGTGCGTGAACAGCTGTGGTATGCACAACCGGTAAGCCAAGGTCAAGAACCGGTCGTAGCTTGCAAGTGTCAATGCGTTCGATAGCGAATAGGTGAACACACAATGTTATAAAGACAATTCGAACCTGTATACTTGATTCAAGCGAGAGACTTTTTTACCACTAAACCATAGGGTACAAGAAAAAAAAAATGTTATACATTGGTTATAGAAGATAGTATTTAATTAGTTTAAATTTTGATTATATTTTGATAATTATTCTTTATAATTTATTTGTTTTATATCTTTAATATGCCATTCGCCCAGTGGCTTACCAGACATGTCTGAAAGTTTATACACCAAAGTAGATTTTTTTGATACTATTTTGCATTTTATAAATTTAGGGGCCAATTTTTTTGAAAAATATTTGTCTTTATCACTTAAATAAAATGTTCGCTTCCAAACAATATCGCCAACGTGGAATTCGGCCGACTTACGGCGAAGATTATAAGACTGGCAGTTACGCTCGTGGGCCGATAACAAGGATGCATGTACTTTGTCGAAGATAGAAGACAAATGACCAAGGGACTCCGCATAACAGTCACGTGGTTCGTGAATTAAGTTCGGATCAGAATCTAGATAGTGTGAACCGCAGGTTATCAATTCGCGACCGAAAACAAGAAAAGAGGGCGTGTAGTTTGTGACTTCGCTTACGGCACAATTGATAGCGAATTGGATTTTAGGTACTAGCGCATCCCACACTCTGTGGTCGTTCTCAATGAATGCGGAGATAGCTGTAGTTATAGTTTTGTTATAACGTTCAACCGTATTAACGTGAGGCGTATAAAATGGGGTATAGTGTGTGTTCGGAACTTTATATTTAGATAATAAGTTTTTAAATTGGGCACTAACGAATTGTTTACCGTTATCTACTATGACCGTAGAAGGAATGCCGTGAACCAAGAAAACATTATCTTCGAGTATTTTTGTTATTATTTCTGCTGTGGCACGCTTTATAGGGAAAAGCAAACAATACTTGGAGAAACAACAACAGACAACGAAAATATAGTTATTTTGTTTTCTTGTAGGCGGAAGGGGTCCGATTAGATCGATACTTATCGTTTGAAACGGCCTAAGACATGACTTTGGTCCGCCCATATGACCGAAAGTGGAGTGAGTTTGATGTTTATGAGCGATACAATCATCGCAAGAATTGACGGCCTTAACCACGTCCGCATACATACCTGGCCAATAGTAGTTAAGGGCCAAGCGCTTGTATGTTTTAGAGATGCCCATGTGACCGGCTGTGGGCAACGAATGGTTTTGCCTTATTAACTCCGATCTCTCTTCGGATGGAACAACCTCTTTCCATTGGAACTCTCTAGTAAGAGGGTTAAGACTTTTTTTAAAACGATATAATTTATTATTAAGGACCTGATAGTCTATAAAAGAGGCAGGAGACTGTGAACAACCTTTATAGATATTAAGATACCATGGATCATTAGTAGAAATGACATTCCCATCTATTGTGTTGCATTGCATAGGCATGACATTAGGAGAACGAGAAAGGAAGTCTGGCACAACGTTATCGGTTCCTCGACGATGCTTTATTTCGAAATTATAGGAAGAAAGACGGACTCCCCATCTAGCCAGTCGACCCGTAGGATTGTTGAGTTTGATAAACCACTTGAGAGCAGCGTGATCAGTGTACACAATAAATTTTTTGCCATTTTCTACATAGCAACGCCAGTGTTCAATAGCTGACAGAACAGCAAGCGCCTCGCGCTCTGTAGCACTATAATTTCTTTCTTGGTCCGTAAGGGATTTGCTGTAGAAGGCTATAACTCTTTCTTTCCCCTCCAAGACCTGACAAAGAACAGCTCCGATACCAAAGTCACTACTATCCGCGTGAATTTCAAATGGTTGTGTGTAATCTGGACAAGATAGTACCAGCGAAGAAGACAAACAATCCTTTAATTTATTGAAAGCTGCGTCAGCCTCTCGCGACCAATTGAACGCAGGAGAGTTTTTACCGTTAGAGGTTAGTTTATTCAAGGGAGATGCCAGCGCACTGAAGTTAGGTATAAACCTTCTATACCACGACGCAGCGCCTAGGAAGCGACGGACCTCCTTTTTGTTAGTAGGAGTGGGGTAGTTTTTTATCGATTCTACCTTTTCGGGATCGGCGTGAAGGCCTTCCGAATCCACTACATAACCCAGGTATTTTAATTTAGTACAGAAAAAGTTACATTTGTCGAGATTTATAGTGAGGTTCGCATATTTTAATTTTTCTAGTATTTTTGACAATAGTGTGATATGGCTATCAAACGAATCTGAGACACAAATCACGTCGTCGATATAACAAAAAACCCTGTTTTCAAATTCTGGACCGTAAAACAAAATATCTGCAAGACGCTGCTGGGTGGCTGGAGCGTTAGTTAATCCAAAAGCCATAGATTTAAAATGAAATTTACCACGCGTAGGAATATAAAATGACGTTTTGCAACGATCCTCTTTTTTTATCAAGGTTTGCCAAAAACATTTTGAAATGTCTAAACTAGATATGTATTTAGCATCTCTTAAGTTATCCAAAATCTCAGCAATATAGGGTAAACTATAAGCATCTTTTTTTGTTATAGAATTTAATTTCCGACTATCCAGACAAAAACGCAGTTCGCCATTTTTTTTAGGGGTCAAGATCACTGGATTAGACCAAGGGCTCTCGGAAGGTTCAATCACGTCCTCTTTAAGCATTTGGTCGACATGTTTTACCAAAATGCGCTGTTTCTCTGGTGACATGCGATAGTAACGCTGCCGAATCGGTGGGTGATCACCTGTATCTATCGAATGAGTAATGAGAGAGGTACGGCCGAGACCGCGTTTCTGATAAGAAATATCGATAAATTGAGAAATAATGTTTTTGGCGGTAGTTCTTTGATCGTCAGTTAAATTATCAAATGAAATTAATTTACTAACGGTGTCCTTCTGTACTACCGAGGTTCCAGATTCGTGATTATTTTGAGGTGAGATGGTTTCCAAATTAGCCGGAAACAGACCAAAACTTCTCCAAAAATCCATACCCAGAATCAAGGGGTTTTTGATGCCAGGAACGATATGGGTAACAAGAGAAACAGTTTTATTTTGAAATTGGAATGGAATTACCACTGAGCCGAGTGAAGAATATTGCTCGCCACCAGCGGTGGTAAAAACCAAGGGCTTAGAACCACTTAATTCCAAATTTTTCAAGAAAAGAAGATGAGAATTATTACCAAGTATAGTTGCGCAAGACCCAGAATCGAGTAAGCCAATGGTGTTTTTTTTATTTACTACTACAGGAATATAGGGAGGTTGTGTGTTTGTATTTACGATTGAAGAAAGTTTATGGCAATTAAAGAAATTGGATACGTGATGTAGCCAATTGTGCCACTCAGTTTTACTAGTTCGAGTTTTTATTTTAGACTTTCCCCAATCGGAACTTACAAGTTTTTTGAAGGTTCATTGTTTTTATTACAGTTTGTACAATTAGAGACTTTAAAACCTTTCAAACCACATTTAAAGCAAATAAGAAAACGAGGCTGAGTGCAAGATGATAGATTGTGCGAGTCATTTCTACATCTAAGGCAGAATTGTTTATTATTAGTAGTATTAGCAACGGCATTAATTTGACGATCCTTAGAAAAATTGTTAGAAGAAGCCGGACTGGGATTTTTAAAATAATTTCGATTTCGGAAAAAGTTTTTATTATTATAAGTTTTATTTACGATGGCGGAATCGGAATCAACGTAAGCCAGTTCAGGCGCCAAAGTACTAGAAGTAACCTTAGGTGGCTCAGAAAAATCATTACTACGACTTTGATATTGTTCGAACTTTCTGCAAATGCTAACCAACGAAGAAATATCTGAAACAACCCCAGTCAGAAGGCAATTAGTGTAACAAGGCCTAATGTTATTTAACAAGATGTTCAATTTGACAGACTCGCTGACAGGCTCATCCAAACGGGAAAATAATCCTTGCATTTTTGCTATATATAAGGTTATGTTCTCTTTCTCGCCCTGAGAACGAAGTCTTATTTCCGCCATTAGTTTATCGTCGTAATTATGCGGACTAAAATCACGCTTAAGTAATTTACAAAGATCGTCCCAAGTATCAACGCTGTCTTTGATAGAACGATACCAATGGAGTGCATCGTCTGAAAATATCTCAAAAGCGAAAGAAAAGATTTTGCTATCTGGAATGTTTCTACAAGACATAAATTCGTTAACTTTTTGGATAAAGGCGCGCACACACGATTTGCCGTTATATTTAAATTTACCGAGTTCAGAAAATAATTTACGATCGTAGGTTAATGCATCAAAGAATTTTTCATCAGAGTTCTGTGACTCGACTCCGCTCGATACTACAGGTTTAGAAGAAGTTAAGGACGAGAGAATTTCGGAAATGGAATGAAACTCGTTCCAGACCGAATTAAATTTTTGTGTATCACTAATTGAGGTGACGTCAATGCGTGATAACCTATGAAAAACGTGGCTGAGAATAGATTCAGTTCTAGAGTAAAGATTTTTATCAAATTTAGATTGCAAGGCTTTCGCGTTGTTTTTCACTCGTATTAAGGAATTATTTACCGCGGAAATATCCTCTTCGACCGTAAAACATGATTCTAAAATGTCCTCTGAAGGAGAACTAGATGAAAGTTTGGTAATTAATTTACGTAACTCCTCCACAGTACACTTTGAGGAGTCACCACCTCTTATTTCTACCTCATATTCGAGTTCCGATTTATTTAATAAAGTAAATTTTATGGTATAAGCCATAGTGACCGAAAAAAAAAAAAATGTGTGGAGCAGCTACGAAACCAGAAAAATTATGTGGAGCGAAAAGTAAAAAAAAAAATCAATTTGATTCCGTCCAAAAGGGTTTAACAGCAAGGGTATTATTACGTGAGGTTAATTAAGTTTAAAGTGGGATATGATATGCCACGCTGCGCGCACGCAAAAGCACGTGGACGGACGATAGCACCGCGTGAACAAAGGAATTAGATATGTTATATAATTATGCACTGCACTGCACTGAGTACGGAATGAAAACACCAAAAAAATAACAAACACTAGTACATACCCTTTTGAACGAAATAAAGCACTCAAAACACAGTTATAAAATTTAGAAGATCAACGAATCTCGTGGTAACTCCTCTGTTGTGGCGCCACTGTGACGTAGTGATTATTTTGAAAGAAACAATATTTGAAAAGACCAAACTCTTTAATTAATTTTTAACAATTATACAATGAGAAAGAAGTCACAGGTAAGGGTCGTAGGTTCACAGCCACGAGATTCGTTGTTCCAGAAGAGATTTCCAAAAGTACTCAGCTTTGAAGCAGCCCGGCGTCCAGTCGGTCGAAAGAGGACGAAGGTCCTCGCGCCTCCGTATTTATATGGGCGCGCGGGGTGGAGAGCGGGGTGAGGAGGGAAGCACCCGAGGACTTCATCACAAGGGTTACGCTTGTTACGCTCAGAACAAAACGGTTGTAGTCCAAGTCGTTGGCTCCGAGGTCTATCTTGGAAGCAGCTAGCTGTGCCAAAGAATGGATGGAGTTGGAAGGCGCCTGTAGCAGCACCACGATATTGGCCGAATACGCCGCGTATAGGGCCATCACCGCTGCGCAGAACACCCACTCCATTATGCGTCCTGATGATAGAAATAAAGATCAAGATCCGAGATCGTTTCAGAAAAACACCTACTTTATCAGTGTGCCGTGACCTCTACGTCACTATGCTAGAACTACTGACAATAATACACAGAAATAGTTGACAAGAAGTACGAGAGATGGCGCTAACAGTATCCTATATCTCGATATCAGAGTTTTGGTTGCAACATGGTATCGTTCGTTTTGGCACTAATCGTCAACAATAAACTGTCAGAATTGCGGTTCCCCAGGCGTAACACCAACCCCACGCCTTGCGGGTGTTCTTACCTGGTGCTCTTCTCGGCTCTAAAGCACATCCTTGTTGGGTGAAAGCACTCACGGTTACCAGCAAAGCATCTCCGACACTCCCATCAAGTTGACTGATCTGAAAGAAATTAATTCCACCAAAAACAAATAAGCGAAAATGAGAGCCAAGCTCTGTAGAAAATCTGAAATTTATTTATAAAAATCTCAACATATGACCTAAGATTTTGAGTTACATTGTAGATAACATTTTACGATTTTTTCCTAACATGTTCGGTGTGCTCTGTAGCCCAGTCTTACTGCTGATACGATGGTAGCTACACCTCTCTCTGTTAGTAGTACTGAAAAAATTCAAATAGAAATGTAAACGTTAATGACTACCTTTTCAAACTGAACCTCCCACTTGCTGGTAAAGTACAAAGTCGCAGTACAAGCTACGGAGCAGACGAGTATGGCCATCCACACGTTTATGGAGAAGGGCAGCGCGAAGATGTTCGACACGTATGAGAGGGGGGGCTGCCGAAAGACGAACCGCATCCGCATGGGCGCTACTGTGTCCGTGTACACCGCCACCTCGAGACGGTTGAGAAAAACAACACAGTTCGTTCCTGAAAGCAAAGAGCATAATTTAACCCACGGTAGGAACCATCATGAGCGCCGGCAGCAGGGTGCAAGGCCCTTCAATCTAAAGCCAATCCATCGACTTTTTTAATTTAGTTTCAGGAGTCTAGGTTGCTGACGAAATTTGTTCATATCGCCTTATAAAAAAATTCAATATGCTCTACTTTTTCTAGTGAACATGATAATAATGTCATGGAGTATACATAATGTCATCGACTTCTTACTGACTTTAAAGATCGTTTTTGATGAATGAAATGAGAAAGAATAGCTATAATCGGCAACCAAAATAATTATAACTGCAAGCTATTTATTATAAATCACACCCATAATAAAAACAAGAACAGCGAATACGCTATTTTCCAACAAGTCACATCAGCAACTTTTTTCTAAACGTCAAAACAAACAGTTTCTGTGGGATTTTGTATGAAATACAGGCAGATGACGTCATAGTTTTTTGGAGTCAAATAGCGCTCTTATTATCAGTTTTTCTACAATAATAAATTTAAAATAACGTTAAAATGGATATGTTCAAAGACAAGTGACATTATTTTGCGACGCTTTCTTTTTTTATTTGTCCAAAATAATTTATTTTTGACTTAGGAAAGTACCCAATTGCTGGAAGGCCGGCCAGCTTAGCTATGTGCCGATGACGAGGTGCCACAGCGCTGATTTTTAGCTGGTACAAAAGTCTAATTACTCAAATAAAACAAAATGGCAAAACAGAAATCAGCTATGTTTTACCAAAAATACTCGCCTATATTAAAGAAACCTTTGCCGTGTGGTTTCCAGCGGAGTAGAATAGGGCCACTCCAAGTCCTCCCGTGGATATCATAGAAGGCGAGAGAAATACAAGCTAAATAAAGCTTATAAACATCAATGAGACCTATCCAACACATCTGGCCAGCGAGGAGAGTGTAGGCCAAATCCTCTGCCTGTTCTAGCCAATTATGGCTTGGCTCTGTTAGTAGTACATAGACGGTCGTGTTCCTGCAGTGGAGACAAAAAGACCTAATGATGATGATAGAAACCTACCTAAATCAGCCTTGCCGTCCTGCAAGTCCTGTATCATCCCAGTCCACTGGCCGTTGACTTTGTAACCAAAGCGGTAGCTGAACACGTGCCTTATGGTAACGTTGAGCATATCGAAGGCATGCCTTGCTGCTATGTAGCAGATTTTAGCCACAGCATCGTATTGCAGTTCCCTGTAGAAAAGAGTGTGTTGTTTTACCGAAAGAAAATTGGGTCTTTTGTTTGCGACCTTAATCTACAAAGTCTCTTTATCTCCTATTTTTGATACGACGCTCCTTAACGTTTGCAGGAAACGTTACCAGGTATTAAGTGTATCATAAGTGTTAACGGATAAAAACTTACGAAATGTTTGATATTACTACGGAACTACGCCGGAGAGAACTGAACGTTGTTCGAACAAACTTTGTTCTTGACGAGGCTCTCTGGACCGCACACCTTTTTGGCATCAGAATAGCTACTATTCTATGATAAATGTCTCATACAACCTGAGGCCAGCTCAGCAGTAGACATTCAGCAGCAGATTCCGTAGCGCACCATACAATGTCGCAGATAACCGAGTAGTCCAAGACTGACCGCGATGGCGAATCTTTTTTAAAATCCCTTGGTTGTGGAGGTAGTACTTACAACCTATCCTCCTGCACAAGATGATATTTCGTAGTATTGCTGTCCTGGATGACATTGGATATCGTCAGCGCGTGTCCCATGAGGTTCTTTCTCCTTTTGAACATCTGCTTGAACGGCCTCACGTCTACAAAGGTGCCGTTGTAATGTCCCTTAGGAGTTGTGATCGTGGAGAAATTGTTCGCCGGTTTATGTACTAAAAAAATAGTTTTTAAGGTAGGTACCTGTATAGAAGAAATGCAAACGCAGTCCAGTAAGCGACTAATATATTCTGATCTCTATCTGATTTGGAAATTAACTCGCTAAGAAATTAATCACTAAATCGTTGAAAATTGTTTTGACGTTATTTATACGATGGAAACTTTTGAGATCAGGCTGTTATTGCGTGCTAACTATAATTCAAGCCAAAGTTTCTTAGTATTAATATTTAAAATATTAATCAGTGTTATTTTGACATTCTTTTGCGACTTTTTAAGATGGATAACAATTTCAATATGACATACATGACATAAATGACTTACACTCAGTTAAAGTTATTCCATGCATCGTCTTCTCAGCTAACACCAAGTCACTGTCAGGAAACGCCGGGATCTCCCATATGATAGACTCTGAGTCTAGGATTTGGTCTGAGATGATGAGCCAACGAAACGGCCACACGAAGAGTTTTTTTGTTGTAGCCTGCCATTAGAGAAAACAAATTTTCCACGACAGAATTGGTTTTGTCACTTTGAGAAGGGTTTTGATGGAGTACCGGCTTTTTCTCTAATTCGTATGGTCTTCAGCATCCATGGGTGATCATTAATCAAGGCATGTAATTTTTAGGGAAGAAAAAGGTTAACAAAGCAGCATAAGCTGGGAAAGTAACCATAAACGTGCTAAGATAAAGAGTAGGGTCGTAAAAAATTTGGCACCTACTTTGAAAGCTATAATGATAGAATGAGCTAAATATTAGTACCTAGAATTTTTCTGACTGAAACAAGAAAACATCTAAAAAATTCTTACTTCCTCGAGAAATTCTTCAGAGCCATCGCAACTTAGGTCGACCAAAAATAGGATGTCATGGTAAAAATATTTTGAAGGCAAACGCAAGATTGAAGATGACCTCACGCCAATTTTAGACATTTCAATCATTAATTTTACTTGGTTACCTGAAATGAAACAACAATAAAATGATGATTCTGTAAAGCTAGAGAAAAGGCTACTTAGCTCATAAGTAGATACTTTCAATAAATTAACAACTAGGTCAGTTAGTGAAATAAGTAGTTAGTGCAACCTGAGCTCCGAAGCAGCACCAGTAATATGCAAACAGGAATGCGCTAAGATGAGAAAGATAAAGTACTACTCGTAGAGAGGTCTAGGCTAAAGGTCTAATACGAGATAGTATACATAGGTATTTGTATATTATGATTCCCAAAGGAGCTACCAAAATTAATGTTTATACTTACTGTTATCCCAACATAATCCGTGAAAAACCAGATCAGTCGGCTTGTTCTCATTTTCTACGTATCTTGTTATAAACTGTATCGTGTTTTCATCTTTAGCAAAAACTGGATCGACTATGAATACTCGTAAAAATATTATTAATCGTATCAGGTTCATTGCTGTTGTTGAAATCAAAAGATAAATATTTACTTACTTTAAAACAGTGATTTCACTAGTTGTTCTTGAAATATTCGTTTTGGTTCTTTAGAATATAACGTTACTTTGCCATAAGCTCTTAATGAAAGTGTGATTTGGGTAGAATAGGTTAGGTTCCTAAGGTCGGTCGAATAATATATGCAAATGGCTCAATTGTTAAAGAAGACATCTAATAATTTAGTCAAAAGCTTCAGACATGGTAATTTACTTAGACGACATGTTAACTTACTTGACGTATGTACGACTACATAATTTTTACCCAATTTAAAAAATAAAACAATCAGTGACTTCTAAATATGTTTTATTTGTGCTGGTTGTGCAATAACTGGTGCATCTTTTATATTTTTTTATTATATTTTATATAACCAATCTTTTTTTTTAAAACCACGCCTTATACAAAGCCTATTATTCTTTATTCTTGAAGTTTTAATTTGCAAATGGGTGTCTTTCCTTGTTCATATACCGAATCATAGATAGTATTTTCTCTCTCTTCTTTCTTGTTATCATCCTTAAAAATAAGGTCATACTTAGTAGCTCATAATCTACTAAAATAGGTACATTTATGTTCAAAAATTTTCAAAAATTTCTAAGTTTCATAAAAAAATATAAAACACAGAACAGAAGGTTTGAATTGAAAATACAAAATGGCTTTTTCTTGGCAAGATGTAGACTTTTTGTTACAACAGGGTACTTACAAATGCTCATAGTGATAAATTTAACTACTTTATCCCAGTAAATTTGGTATATAGATGATGGAACCCTAACACTTACAGCCGATGGTAAGCAATCTCCAGGACCAACACTGCTGGAGCCAGTAACATCCCATATAAGGTGGCCAGCATCGCCGGGTACATGTCTGTGATGCCCACACTGCTGAAGGTGGCGACAGTGCCAGAACACTTCGGACGAGGAACATTGAGACGCTGGTGGATGTTGGCTTGGATGCCTGACTCACGGATTTTGATGAAGCTGTAAATAAAATAAGAATGTTTAAATCTTATATTACACATTATCCTGGAAAACCAAGGCGCAGATGGCGTGACGACCTAGACGCCTTCTCGAAGGATTGGCACACAAAAGGACAAAACAGGGATAAATGGAGAGCTGAGAGGGAGGCTTTTGCCCAACAATGGAATCTAATGGGCTCTAAATAATAATAATAATTACACATTAACAATTTGGAGTTGACAATTTTTTTCATAAAAGGCTCATTTAGACGGGGAAGTTTCTTGACTGTTGCATACCATTTTATTGAAGCAATAAATGATTTGTATGGCTGACGTTTCGTTTAGTTTAGACCATGCAAGTTATCTTTAGTATCTCAACATTTCAAAATACCTACTAGAAATGAATTTGTAGTTTGTTCGCATCAATGACTGATTGCAGTGAATACCGATTAATGTTATGTATTTGACAAAGTGACTCAGCCCGTCGTTATAGGACCAATGCTGGAATTCGATGTAATAATTTTTGCTGACAATTTAAGAAAAAAATTGAAACAATTGTACATCTACAGAAAAAAAATCTTATTTCGATATATTTCTATAATGCAGTTTTAAAATAAAACATTACCTACAAACGTCGTTCTTATTAATTATCTTTTAAGGTTTAGACCTTTATCTTACTTGATCTTGAAGAGGTCTTTGTAAGGTGACCTCTTCTGGCCCGGCACCCAGGGATCGATCTCGTTGATGTAGTCTATTTCCACCAGGTCACACTTCTCGTCTTCGTGATACGTCTCCTGGATTAGGCGGTAGCCCGGGTTGGATTCCATGTGGAAAGCAAACAATCCCTGCGGGAAATAAAAGTTTTAGATTTAGGTACATGTACCTACTTATTAAAAGTTAAGATTAAGTACAAAATTGTACCTACTAATGTAAGTTGATGTCAGTATTTACTTTTCCCTGTTAAATCCATTCTTACATGAAAAACGACGATGTGCTTTTACAGAATAAATGTTCTGCTAATTTGGTTAAGCTCGCCTCAAGTCCTTTTGTGCGCTTGAAAGTACCTACTTTTAGTACTACCTAAGTAGGTAGTTACTAGAAAACATAATTGTTTTGAACTAACGCGAATATTGACTTTTTCTATAACTAGCTACTTCAATTATAGTTATAAATAAAATAAACAAAATAACATATCAAGTAAACTAGGCAAGTATTGAATAATACGTTACCCTTCTAATTTTCTCCACCCCAACCTTCATGTTGTAGAAATTAGGCTTCTTTCCCTTGGGGGCTATTTTCTTGTCATAGATTGCTTTTCGGATCGGGTCGTTAAGTTTCTGGAAGCATACATATTTTATGTGGAGAAATGTAGTAGTTTGCCCTTGAATATGAGCATAAGCTGTATATATTTTCTAGCTGTAAAGATGTTAGTTGTTAAAAGGAAACGTACTTAGATTCAAAAGAGTCACAGATGGAGTTGCCACTGTTTTTTTTAAATTTGGTTTAATTATTAATTGTGTAGGTACAATTATATACCTTCATCACTTTCTCTGACTTCAAACGTCAATCAAAAACAGCAGACACTTGGCAGACCCACATCTACCTACATTATTATTATAATTTGAGGAGGAATTAGCAATAGACCTAAATTTCTAGTGGATAAGTTGTGGATGTGATATTTAGTGTAAAACACATCAAGTGTACGGGTGAGGGAGCACTGGAGTACTGTGACACAGGCTCAGCCTTCTTCAGGCTCCAGTCTCCTTTAATCTAATAGCATAACTTTAATTTGTATTCTTTAAGTAGTCTATATTTCTGTTTAAGATTAAGGGAGAAAATAAATATACTTTTTACTTTACTTTACTTTACTTTACTTTACTTTACTTTACTTTACTTTACTTTACTTTACTTTACTTTACTTTACTTTACTTTACTTTACTTTACTTTACTTTACTTTACTTTACTTTACTTTACTTTACTTTACTTTACTTTACTTTACTTTACTTTACTTTACTTTACTTTACTTTACTTTACTTTACTTTACTTTACTTTACTTTACTTTACTTTACTTTACTTTACTTTACTTTACTTTACTTTACTTTACTTTACTTTACTTTACTTTACTTTACTTTACTTTACTTTACTTTACTTTACTTTACTTTACTTTACTTTACTTTACTTTACTTTACTTTACTTTACTTTACTTTACTTTACTTTACTTTACTTTACTTTACTTTACTTTACTTTACTTTACTTTACTTTACTTTACTTTACTTTACTTTACTTTACTTTACTTTACTTTACTTTACTTTACTTTACTTTACTTTACTTTACTTTACTTTACTTTACTTTACTTTACTTTACTTTACTTTACTTTACTTTACTTTACTTTACTTTACTTTACTTTACTTTACTTTACTTTACTTTACTTTACTTTACTTTACTTTACTTTACTTTACTTTACTTTACTTTACTTTACTTTACTTTACTTTACTTTACTTTACTTTACTTTACTTTACTTTACTTTACTTTACTTTACTTTACTTTACTTTACTTTACTTTACTTTACTTTACTTTACTTTACTTTACTTTACTTTACTTTACTTTACTTTACTTTACTTTACTTTACTTTACTTTACTTTACTTTACTTTACTTTACTTTACTTTACTTTACTTTACTTTACTTTACTTTACTTTACTTTACTTTACTTTACTTTACTTTACTTTACTTTACTTTACTTTACTTTACTTTACTTTACTTTACTTTACTTTACTTTACTTTACTTTACTTTACTTTACTTTACTTTACTTTACTTTACTTTACTTTACTTTACTTTACTTTACTTTACTTTACTTTACTTTACTTTACTTTACTTTACTCGTTTCCTACCTTAAGTACTTCTCTAAATCTTTTGATTTCGATTGCTCACCTTGAAGAAATATCGATTGTATTCGAAGTCACTGGCTCCGAGTTTGATGGGAGAGTTGAGGAGGTCTGGCAGGGTCCGCACTGAAGAGCTGGGCGCCCTCAGCAGCACAACGATGTTGGCTGAGTAGGCTGCGTACAGGATCGTCAGGGCGATGAAGAGGAGGAGGGTGACGGTTCTACCTGTAAAACTTATTTACTCTTAATAAAGAATCGGAAAGACAATAAGACACTAGGCGTTTAGTTTAGCTAGAATTCACGGCTTACCTGACCTGAACTACTGGATTAAGCAAGAATGTTAGCTTAAGTTAGCACATAACATAACAAGCAAAACTTGAAAACCAAAAATATCTTTATAGTATCCGAAGACTAAGCACATGCAGCTTGAAAACTAAGGCACTACTAAACCTGCTGCATATCTAGGTTCCAGTGTGCATCCTTGCTGTAGAACTGCTCCAATGATAAGAATAAGGACATCGGCCCAAGAACCGTCCAGCTGGAATTGATGCTGAAACAATGTAGATGGATTAAATTTGCGTGCTATTTTTTTTAATGGCTTTGCCCTCAGAACCTCCTTTGTATTTGCGAGTTGCAACTATCGTTTTAAAAAGACCTTGTAGTGATATATTTTTTCTATGGTAGAATGTAAAGTTACCATACTCATCGTGGCCTCCCATTTGGATGTGATGTATAGAAACACGGAGCACCCCAGCACACAAACGACAATTGCCAGCCAGACATCCCTGGTGAACGGCAGCGTAAAGATGTTTGAAATGTAAGCCAGCGGCGGCTCTCTGAAGATGAAGCGGACCGTGGTAGACCCCACCATGGCAATGTAGTCGATGACTTCCATGCGCTGGAGGGTGAAGATCGTCAGAGTGCCTAAAACGTAGTAGAAACTTTGATTCATGCAATCTTAGCTACGTGTCTGGAGGGAGTGGATGAAGAGAATAATGTGTGTAGACAAAGCGAGATGGTCTGACAGGAACGTCGCAAGTACCAAGTGGTGGACTGGTGGTATGTATAGTGTATGTCTAGCAGGATGTATGTGTAATAACATGTACTTATGTACGTGTAAATGAATCAAATTATTAAGAGAGGATCAAAACTTTTCGAGATGAACTGTCGATGGTAAAGAATCTATAAAAATTATTAAGAGAAGAAATCTGCTGTCTCTATTAATAGAATATCTTATCTAGAAGTTTATGATTTTGACAATACATATAGTTTTTAATTTAGCCAACCAACAAAGAAGAAATAAGTGTCTAAAGTATCAACAAAAACATTGTATTATCTTACAAGCGTAGATCGTACACCAAGATCATAAATCATAATGATATGTTTTGATTGATTCATCTTAAATTATAATAACATTTTGTTATGTACGACGGTGGCAGCGGTGTAAACACTGTTATTAATGATTTCCACGTTAATGGTCATTATCTTTTTACTTATGTTATCTACAACTGAGACTAGTTTAGATACTCAGGTGTTTATTTTTGATTGCAATTTTAGTTGTCATGTTCTTGTTCTGCCTTTCTTCTTTGAAGATATCTCTTTTGGGTCGCCACTGTTTATGTTTTGGCTTTCTTTAAGTCCTTATTTACGACAGACATCCGTGTTAATCGAGGCGGGCGTCTTGGGACCGACTCGAAGTCCATTACTTTCCTGGTCATGTGATCTTTTTTTTGTCTGTTATTTTAGGATTTGTAAGTGGTGGTGGCCAAGCAGTTTGGGCACTGGTTATGTGCGTCTTTATGAGACACTGGTTCAATCGTCACTAGACGCAGCGCAAAAATTCACCGTTATCGGTAAATTTCATTTTCAACCGACTTCATTTAAATATCTGGATACAAGTATGTTCCTTGGAGAAAGTTGTTCAGTAACATGGACTAAATTCAGCTTTATAATGAATTCTGTATATTTTTAAGACAATGTATATCATTCATCATCATCATTTTACGTCATATGCCTCTCTCAAGGATTTCCAAAATGACCTGACCAAAGTCGCTGGAAAGCGCTGGATGCAGGCCTAAATCTAGATCGTTCATTTTGGAAATCCTTGGGAAAGGCCTATATTCCTATATCATTAGTAAGTAGATAATTGCTTAACAAATAAGGTGTAAATATATGCATGTCGAAAGAATGCCAGTGCAAAGAAAAGGGTTAGACAAAGACTACCCAAATCGGCTTCTTTCCGGAGGAGATGATCTACCACGCCCTGCCAGTTGCCGAACTTGTCCCTGTAGCCCCAGGTGTGCGTGAACAGCAGTCGCTCTGTCGCATTCAGCATCTCGAAGCAGACTGTCACCACGCCGTAGGACATCTTCGTTATGGAGTCCTGGTGGAGAAACCTGGACAGAGTGCGATTAAAGCGTTTACATTAACACAGGTATGGCACATTATACAAGTGGAGTATTATTTATGCCTTTTACAAACGAAACTATACATCCGTGCACACGTCTATGTGTGTGTTTGCACCTCAACTCAACACACTCGAGATGAGGGGGCGAAGTGAGGGGATGGGGACGCATATCGCGCGGGCCCTAGTAGTAGGAGATTCCATTCTGTATGTATTCTGTGACATTACGCCGCCGGCGGGCGCCGAGGCAGCACTACGTCAGAGAACAGTTGTTTTATATTACTGAATAGATTGGAATTGAAAATACATTGTATGCTGGGTGGTCATAATCTTTTACTGTTAAATACAATCAAATTGAAGCAGTAGACTTATGATCTAAATGAAATGTCATCCAAGTATAAATAATTTATTGCTTTAATATAACGATCCCGTTATATTAAAGCAATAAATATGCAACAGGCAAGGAACAAGCACCGTCTAAGCGGGTCTTAATTTTCATATCTAGCCCGGATAAAACTGGCCGAAACTAGTTTTATTCGAATAAATAACGAGTTTCTGTATTAATTGAAATAATTTTCATATTAAATTATTTCTTCGAAGTAGGTATCTTTACTATCGAACAAAATCTTGTAGTTTTTTTATCGTATTGAATAATCTAAGAGGTTATTTTGTTTTATCCTCTAAAGTACCGGTTTGGTGATACTAAAAATAACATTACTCTATCTATAAGTATACCAATTTACATTTTTTTTTATGATTCATATCATTATGTAACCTAAGCCGAAACCTAAAACAAAATGTATAATCTGCCCCAAAAATAAGTACTTAAGTTATTTTGTAAGGTTTTAAAATCTGATGAAGGGGGAACTGTCAAGTAACAAAAAGGATGTACGGACACACGGACAGTGCTCACGTCACTGATATTAGAAAAATTGGGCACTTTTGGCCAATGTGCGTAGAAAAACTTCATGTACTCACTTCAAACTGTAAACAGTAGTTTATAAAACAGTTTGAAGGGTTATTAAGGGCTTGATTAAGACAAATTTATACAATATCTCCGTTTCCTTTCAAATAATTTATTTCAAATGGGTGCAGCAATGCTCCCCGGAAAATTCATTCATTCATTCATTCATTAAACTGTAATAACAATTATTATTGTTAAAATTGCATTGGCCCAGAATTAAGCCAAACAAACAAGCCTTTCCATTTTCCTCTTCTCTAAAGCAGGATCCGGATTTAGAAATTTCTTCAACATGATAAGTCCGGCGTTGTACATTTTAATTTTTTATGCATATGTTTTGTATAGTAACTTCATCATCCTCATACTCAGGTCTTTTTGTCTCTACTACAGGAGCACGACCCTCTCTGTACTTCCACAGCCATACTTGGCCAGAGCAGCCAGAGGACTTGGCCTACACTTTACTCGCTGGCAAGACGGGTTGAGAGGTCTTATTGATGTTTATAAGCTTTGTTTAGTTTGTATTTCCTAAGTCGCCTTCTACGGCATCCAAAGGAAGATTCGCAATGACCCTATTTTATTCTGCCGGCAACCACGCGGCAATTGTACTTTTTTATATTTAAACGTGCACTAAAGAGGAAATACACAAACAAAGAGCTAGACAAAAACTTACAGCCTATCATTCATATGTTTCCTAGTCTCATTGCTATCAGTGATGACATTGACCATTGTCAGAGTATGTCTCCTCAAATCTCTCCTTCTAGACGACAGAACCTTCGACTTCCTATAATCTTCTATCACCCCAAACTTGCTCAATGTCAGAGTTCTTGGAAATACATTGAATTGAACTTCTTTGTCTGGAGATGTTTCTATAAGATCTGAATTATTAGTTGAAGTCTCATTGAATTGTTCTTTAGTTAGAAAGGTTTTGATGTCGTTGGAATCTTCTAGAAGATACTTCTTGGTGTAAGAGGTCCGCCATGTTGCTCTTGTTGTGTAGAAAAGTTTCGTGTCTTCTGCTACTTTGTAAACTGAAAATGTAAAGAAATAAGTTATTTTTAAAATCATCATCATCAACATCATCAGGTCTTTTTGTCTCCACTGCAGGAGCATGACCCTCTTTGTACGACCAGAGCCATAGCAGCCAGAGGACTTGGCTTACACTCTCCTCGCTGGCCAGACGGGTTGAAGAGGTCTCATTGAGGTTTATAAGCTTTGTTTAGCTTGCATTTCCTAAGTCGCTGTCTACGACATCTACGGTAGAATTTGATTTTATAGTAATATATCTTAACTAAATTAGCTAAGATATAAGTAATGTTAGCAAAATTATACAATACTAATCTATGAGTAATCTTTCGTGATTATGTAAGGAAAAATAAATTAATTAAAGAAAATACAGGGCAATTTCCAAGATAAAACACATAGCTTTTGCTTGTGACTCCGCTAGTGTTTCTGTAATTATTTTATTTTACTAAAATTTTATAAAATGAGAGGTAAGTACCTATATATAATTAATTAAATAAAATATTTTAAAACATCGTGATTGTAAGTAATAAAATCTAGAAAACATAGGTTTTATTTTAGCTTGTCTACTGTTTTTATTTTTTATTCAAATTAAATTACCTAAATTAAAGGTAAAATCGTGATGTGACTATAAACTACGTATAATTGAATTTAAAAATAATAAAGACATTTAAAAGATGATGTAACACAACATCTGCGAAGATGTTATTATTCCATGAACTAATGACTGTCGGAGGTTTGCAAGAATGTTAGTTGACCATATAGAATGAATGCTTACATTCTATTGGAACATTTCTAGAGTGATTAACCGATATCGGTAGACCGCCATTCACGAGTATGAATGAGAATAATATCCATTTATTTGTATGACTGAATAGGTCAGTGTGTACGTTGTTGTTTTATTAATTAACTCTCATTCACGATTTCACATGATGTCCCCTGTAACTTAATACATACGCGTTTTATTTTTAACTCATTTGGTTTTTCATGTGGACCTGTTATCTCAAAACTTTTTGCTGTGACTTCTATTTTTTTGTCAGTATTTAGATATTTGGAATGTTTTTCCAAAACGCTAGTAGTTTTTAGCTTTTGCACTAAAATAATATTTAAAAAAATAACCTTGAATAAGAGATACATTTATCCTATGTAATATACAGATGAATTTTCTGTAATTTTTATAATAAATTATTTTGTATTTACTACTTAGTTGTTAATATAAGTGCCATTGTTTGTATTAAGTATTGTTTAATTTCCATAATGACAAATAGGATATACTGGTATTTCATCGTCGTGTCGATGTAAAGATATGACTTGTCGACGTGACGTCGTTTTAGATGTTAGATTCATAAATTATTAATCATTTTTTTTGCATATTTTTAATATTAAGTATTTATGACAGAAAAAAAATCAAACACGAAATATTTGTTATAACAAATACCTAATTAAATAACTAACTGATCATTTTCATATAATTCTATGTTTTTCTATGTTTGAGAAAATATGACGTAGAAAAAATGAACTTGATTGAAATTTTTGAATATTATCTGTGAGCTAGGTACCTACATCCTTAATTTATATTAGAGCGGGCGGGGCGAGAACGGGCGGGTGCATTCAACCCAACATTTTATTGTAACATTTAGTGACGAGTAATAAACAGAGTTTAACTAACATTGGTTTAACATTCAACAACAACACCCAACACACTCCCCAAACATTGGTCCTTCGAGCCTTTTGGAGTATCCTTGGTAAGTTAATACGTGTATTAGCAATCGGTTCGTTGGCTTCCCACAAGCGGGTCTCACCAACGAATTGAGAAGGTGCTTATAGTACACTTGGGCTTGCCAAACATTCCAAAGAACTAGCATAACATCGGGGTGTGTGGAGGGAGAGTGAACATTAACATTTTACATTCAACATTCGAACAAGATGGAAGATCTACTATTGTCGCAATCGGAGATAACATCGGCTATCGAAAAACTTTTAGCCAACTTTAAGAGAGAAGGTTATGCGCGTAGACATGCAACGGCGGCGAGAAAATTGGACGAATTAACAACACTTTTTACGGACTTTCAACTTAACCATGCTCGTTTGTGTCAATCTGGAGATAAGACTCACGAGTATTTTGTGGGAAAACATTTTGAGTCAACACATAAATATTACTTGGAGGCAGTGGCGTTCATTAACAGACACTTGAAGGTAGAAGAAGAAGAACAAGAGAAAACAACTCCTAATGTTCCTAAAATACAACCGGAAACATCAAAGACTAGCAGTGAACCATCACCTAAAGAGGTGCAACAAGCAGAAGAGATAAGAGCAACATTAACTAACAGTTTAGACGAAAAATTGAGAAGACAAGCAGCTAACTATAAGGCGTTTCAAAGAACAATGTCAAATATTCAACTTGAGGGCGTAACAG
This sequence comes from Acrobasis consociella, assembly GCA_963555685.1. Lineage (NCBI taxonomy): Eukaryota > Metazoa > Arthropoda > Insecta > Lepidoptera > Pyralidae > Acrobasis > Acrobasis consociella. The sequence goes on along the minus strand of OY743122.1, from coordinate 4,239,375 downwards.
AGAAGTGGGAGTTGGAAGATATAATAAAAAAGTTAGATTCGCGCTGGACTGCGATCGATAATCTTTACTGGGAGATAGAGAGTGAGATGAGTGGTAAAAATGACGGGGGATTGGAGTCGTTATACAACATGTACGAAAAACAGTATGATAACATGAAGAAGAATATTAACAAGAGAATGTGGGCGGAGAAACACAGAGATCAGACAACCCCTCGTCTTGAGGTGCCAAATTTTTTTGGGACCTACAATCAGTGGAGTTCTTTTAAAGATTTGTTTTGTGAGGCGATTCATAACAATTCATCTTTGTCCAAGGCCCAGAAGATGCAGTTTCTGAAGAGTAAAGTACGTGGAGAAGCTGAGCGACTGATTCAACATCTGAGCATCAGTTCGGACAACTATCTGGTATGTTGGGAGATACTTAATAACCGTTATAACAATAAAAAACTAATTTTTTCTTCGCACATCAACATTCTTCTGGATCTGCCTGCAATGAAACATCAATCATTAGCTTTGATAAAACGTATGCATGACGTCACGATTGAATGTCTCAATGCTATTAAAAACCTTGAAGTGGACATAAACAATTGGGACCCACTGATTGTTCACATTTTAGATCAGAAATTGGACACTGAGAGTCATACTGAGTATATTGAGTCGTTGACAGATCGTCGAGAACTGCCTGTACTTAAGGATTTTCTTGACTTTTTGGAGGGAAAATTCACCGCCCTGGAATCCGCACGTCGTAAAGGCGACAATCAACAACATTCGAGGTCACAAATCAGTCATTATCAGCAACCTTCAACATCTTACGGGAGAGTGACTTCAAATCATAATTCATGGAACAACACGAACAAGTTAGCGCCCAAATCAACATTCAACGTCATTTCTGTTACTTGTCCATTATGTAGCAATGATCACGGATTATACAATTGCAAACAATTTCTTCAACTTTCGAACGAACAGAAACTTAAAACCACACGTGAGTTACGAGTATGTATCAACTGTTTATTTACACATCGTAACAATGATTGCACTTCAAACAAAACATGTCGGAAATGTTCGAAGAAACATAATACTCTTTTGCATGACGCGTTGAGCAAACCGGCGCTAACGCGGTCTAGCTTAACTGCTACCCAACAAGATAACAATAACATAAACAACAGTTCTCATGTGTCACAACTCCAGGAACAAAATCAATCTGTAGAGGTTTTGTTATCAACCGCGTTAATAAGAGTGAAAGCCGACGATGGCACTTATCATACTATGAGAGCTCTGGTTGATCAAGGCTCTCAAGTATCCTTGATAACAGAAAGGGCTGCGCAACTACTAAACATAAGGAGACAGAGGTGTAAAGGAACAGTCTTTGGCATTGGAGAGAGAGAAAGCAGTGGGAAGGGATTACTAACAATTAATTGCAGCTCTATTCACAGCGAGTTCAGATTTCAGACGGAGGTCATAATTATGAATAACTTGATTGGAAATCTACCTAACCAAACATTTAAAAAGCCAGACTGGCCTTTTATAGAAAACATTTCTCTTGCGGATCCCGAGTTTTACGTCAGTCGCCCTGTCGACATCCTCTTTGGGGCTGATATTTACTCATTTATTATACTGGGCGGGATCATTAAAGGAGAGGACTTGAGTCATCCTATCGTGCAACAAACAAAACTTGGGTGGTTACTGTGTGGAGGAGCCAAAACATATAGATGCAACGTTTTACTACATAACATTGACGAGATCAAAAAATTTTGGGAGGTTGAGGAAATTAACGAAACATCGAATTTATCAGTTGAAGATCAGAAATGTATCGATTTTTATTCGGAAACAACCAGAAGATTAAAAGATGGGCACTACGAAGTGAGACTACCATTTAAAGAAGACATGGGCAAATTGGGATCATCAAAACAATCTGCATTAGCTCAATTTCGAAGTCTGGAGAAGAAATTTCAAAAACAGCCTAAATTAGAAAACGATTATAAAACTTTTATGAAGGAATACGAAACAATGGGACATATGACACCGGCGAGCGGGAGTGACCATGACGCAACGCTTGAATATTATTTGCCACACCACGCCGTAGAGAATTTGAACTCTCTGACTACTAAGTGTAGAGTAGTTTTTAATGCATCTCATAAAACATCTTCAAATTATAGTTTAAATGAAATGCTACACACGGGACCCAATTTGCAAACAGATCTTCAGATGCTTCTTCTGAACTGGAGACAGTATAGGTATGGATGGACGGCTGATATTTCCAAAATGTTTAAGATGATTGCTCTAAATCCTGAGGACAGGAAATTTCAAAAAATATTTTGGAGATATTCAACAGACGAACCTATTCAAACGTACGTCCTGACAACAGTAACATATGGAACGCGACCGGCTCCCTTTCTAGCTATGATGACTTTGCGGAGGTTGGCTGCAGATGAACGTAACAAGTACCCGGAGGCTGCGGAAGTAGTGGAGAAGGCGTTTTACATGGACGACCTAGTGTACGGGTCGGAAACAATAGAGTCTGGACAGAAACTAATAGCTGATCTTATTTCATTGATGAAGTCTGGCGGTTTTGATCTTAGAAAATGGTCATCTAACGAGGAGAAAATTCTACAGAACATAAAAACACAACACGACAAGTCGGGAGATAACATTTTCACTTTTAAAACGGACAATGTTTCCAAAACACTGGGTTTGTGCTGGGATTCATCTCAAGATAATTTTACCTTTCAATACGAACCTCCTCAATCAACATCAAAAATAACAAAACGAGTCCTACTATCGGAAATATCGAAGATATTTGACCCACTTGGCTGGATGGCACCTTTATCTACTAAGCTGAAGTTACTTTTTCAAAAACTATGGAAATATAATTTGAAATGGGATGATGAAGTACCGGAAGACTTGTGTATAGAATGGATGAGAATTAAAAATGATTTGCCGCACATTAATGAATACAAGATACCGAGATGGATTCAAGGTTATAAAAAGGACATAATAGAACTTCATGGATTTTCAGACGCCTCCATTGAAGCTTACGGATGCGTCGTATATGCAAGGGTCAAAGGTCAAACAAAATTAACATTGGTAGCTGCGAAAACAAAACTTTTACCTCATAAACGGGCGATAAGCTTACCAAGATTGGAATTATTAGGTGCGCATTTATTATCAAAATTAATGAATAAAATTAAAGAGGCTTTATCTCAACATCATCTGGAGTTATATGGATGGACAGACTCTATGGTGGTACTCGGTTGGCTACAAGGTGAACCAAACCGGTGGAAAGCATTCGTTGCGAATCGAGTAAACAAAACAACGGAAGTCATGCCGAGCGCGTGCTGGCGCTATGTGAAGTCGGAAGAGAACCCGGCGGATGCGGCTAGTCGAGGATTATATGCTCAGCAGCTCAAACAACATACAATGTGGTGGAATGGGCCAGGGTGGTTGAAGACATTTGACGGAAAAGAACACATACAAACATATACTACGAACGAAGAAAGGAGAGGGAAACAAACTAACGTTTTAAAGGGAGAGAGTAAAGAAAATCATTTGATTGATAACTTATTAATTAATTATAGTACATTTAACAAAACAGTACGAGTATTGACCTGGATTTTAAGGGCATTCACACCGATGCGCAAACAATTGCCAACGTTTCTCACGTTGCAAGAACTCGCTACCGCGAAAATGCTGATTGTAAAGCACGTGCAACAAAATGAATTTGAAGCGGAAATTCACAGTCTGACGAAATATACAAAAGTTGATAGAAAAAGCAAGTTATCTAATTTAAATCCATTCATTGATAAATCTGGCCTTTTACGTGTGGGAGGAAGATTACAGAACAGTAGTTTGAACACCGAGATGCAGCATCCAAAGATCATCCCGCGAAACAGTCGCCTTACCGAACTTTTGATAAACGAAGCTCACCGCATTACGTTTCACGGGGGCCCCCGCTTGACTTTGGCTAACTTGAGGAAACAATATTGGATACCGGGAGGACTTAGCGTCGACAAAAACATTTACGCAACTGCGTTACTTGTAGGAAGAATGATCCTGTGAAGCAACATCAATTAATGGGAAACCTCCCTGCAGCACGGACAGAGCCTGCACCACCATTTTTTAAATCAGGATTGGACTACTCAGGATTTGTGTATGTAAAAGCCAACAAGACAAGGAATGCTGTCTCGATGAAGGGCTACATTGCTATTTTCGTTTGTATGGTGACCAAAGCCATACACTTGGAACTAGTCACTGATTTGAGTAGTTCGGCATTCCTAGCTGCACTGAGGAGAATGTCTGCTCGACGTGGAACTCCTCGACACATCTACTGTGATTGCGGGACGAATTTTGTGGGAGCGAACAGGATTTTGCAAGAGGAATATGAGAGAATCAAACAAACATTCGATAGTGATTTTTTGGACGTATTAGAGAGTATGGAGATCGAATTTCATCATAACGTCCCAAGCTTTCCGAGCGCTGGAGGTTTATGGGAGCGAGCTGTACAGAGTGTCAAATTTCATCTAAAGAGAGTGGTCGGAGATCAACGTTTAACATTTGAAGAGTACTCAACTTTGCTGGCACAAATAGAGGCTGTACTAAATTCTCGGCCCCTATGTGCCCTAACAGAGAATCCGGACGACTTGGAATGCTTGACCCCAGCCCACTTCCTTACTGGACGAGCTGGAGTCACTGTTATTGAGACGGCAGAGGATGCAAGGACGAGATGGCACATGACAAACGAACTTTTTAAACAGATTTGGAAGAAATGGAGATCTGAGTATTTATCGGAACTGAACATAAGAAACAAATGGCGCCAACCGCAGAGGAATATACAAATTGGAGACTTGGTCACGATACAAGATGAAAATCTTCCGCCTGGAAAATGGGCTATGGCAAGAGTGGTGGAGCTACACCCTGGGCGCGATGGTTACGTACGTGTGGTCACGTTAAAAACACAGAATGGGTTCATAAAACGTCCCATAGTAAAATTATGTATCCTGCCTATTGAGTCGGAGCTACGTGAAACAGACACAACTTACAAAACGCCACAGCAAACGTCGAACCGAAAGCAAAGAAACAAATGTAATTCGACACTGTATACGGTTGCTATGGCCTTACTAATTTTCATGTCACTGGTAACGAATGCGAGCGGAACAAGTAACATTACGAAATTAAATGAAAATCAAGCCCTTTATTTTGACCCATTAGCGAAGATGCAGTTCATACAGGATCAATGGACTTTGGTAGCCTACTATGATATGTTTCCATACTGGGAAGGAACTACAGCGCTGGAGAAACTACTGGATTATCTGGGAAAAACATGCCATAAATTAGAACCGGACAACAAATGTAATATGATCATACCACAACTACTTCACGAATGTACCGAACTGCATCACTATAATCAGCTGTTGCTAAAACAACATTTTATGGAGCACTCTAGACGGCGCAGGGGTCTTATTAATGTGGTGGGATCCCTCGCGAACACCTTGTTCGGCGTATTGGACCAACAATTCGCAGAACAGTACACACGAGACATAGAACTGATTAAGCAAGATCAAGGACATCTGAGGCAACTGTGGAACAACCAGACGTCTATAGTAGAATCGGAGTATAATTTGATAAAACGAACAGAGGAGATCATGAACAAACAACATAAAATTATCAATAAACATTTGAACAATTTGGACGAAAATATTAGAACATTGCAAGGAGAAGTCAACAGATTAAGTTTGGGAGAAGATTTTGCCATATCTGCGCTGACAGCTAGTAGCATGATTCAACATTTAAGAAATATACAGAATATGATGCTGGATACTATTTCGGATATATTCCACGGACGATTTAACCTACATTTACTGTCCCCTCAACAATTACAAGAACAACTCAACGTCATAGCAGGACTCCAGAAAGGCGATACAACCTTACCAGTCAACATACACTCAGACTTACATGAAATATATAAAATATTGATGGTCAAAGCCAGAATGACTGAACAATACTTTCTGTTTGAAATTCGAATCCCGCTCATCAGCCGAGAAACATTTGACTTGTACAGTGTAATACCTATTCCGAAGAAACACAACAAGAGCATAACAACAATTAAACCCGTTTCTGAGTACGTGGCCATCAACTTACAGAAAGACAACTATGTACCAATATCTCAAGGAAATTTAGAAAAATGTATACATCGAGATAGCTCTACATACATGTGCCTTCAAAACAATCCGATATACAAAATGAAGACCGACAGAGATCTTTGTATCTTAAACAAGAATAAAATTTGCGAAACAAGTAAAACCGTATGCAAAAATATATGGAGAGGATTGGCAAACATAAATAAGTACTTTTATTATTGCTGTGAGCCATGCCAGCTGAGAACAATATGTGGAGATCGGGTTACCGCACATGAGCTTGCGCATGCCAATATTATTACCTTGGAGGACGACTGCGTCATCAAGGCCGATGACTTTACTATTCATGGTCACAAACGTTATCAAAGTCAGCTGAAGGTATTGTATAATATCGAAAAGCCCGTTATATCATCTATAAATCACATCATAAACGTAACTATTGATCAGGAAGAAAAGGACACCGAGTTGAATGGAACAGAGCAGTTATACAAAGATATGGACGAAAAGATATGGAACTTGAAGAATGCAATGAATGACAACTTGAATACAGTATCAGTTCACAACATACATCACTACGCCTTAATCTATGGAATCGTAGGAGTGATGCTTTTAACAACAGTTATCATTATTTATCGCCGAAATTGTAGAAGTTGGAGTACACCTAGCGACGACGTCGACAAGCCGGTGCCCGCGCCTTCGCCAGCCCCGGTGGACACAGAAACGGAACCCCACCCTGCGCCGCGTGCCAAGCCAGTGGTGTTCAACAAGATCGTTTTTGATGAACATTCGGTTTAACTTTTTATACATCATTTTACTTTTATTTTATATTAACATACTGCGTACTTTGTAATGGATGCACCCCTTCGCTATTCTTGCCCCTCGGGAACATGTTCGGTGTAACCGAACACCTGTGACGTCGGCGAGCCGGCCGATGACACAATCATAGATATTTACATAGGTATTTACGCAAATCAGTGCACTTTCGGTACGTAAGACGGGCGGGTGCATTCAACCCAACATTTTATTGTAACATTTAGTGACGAGTAATAAACGGAGTTTAACTAACATTGGTTTAACATTCAACAACAACACCCAACACACTCCCCAAACATTGGTCCTTCGAGCCTTTTGGAGTATCCTTGGTAAGTTAATACGTGTATTAGCAATCGGTTCGTTGGCTTCCCACAAGCGGGTCTCACCAACGAATTGAGAAGGTGCTTATAGTACACTTGGGCTTGCCAAACATTCCAAAGAACTAGCATAACATCGGGGTGTGTGGAGGGAGAGTGAACATTAACATTTTACATTCAACATTCGAACAAGATGGAAGATCTACTATTGTCGCAATCGGAGATAACATCGGCTATCGAAAAACTTTTAGCCAACTTTAAGAGAGAAGGTTATGCGCGTAGACATGCAACGGCGGCGAGAAAATTGGACGAATTAACAACACTTTTTACGGACTTTCAACTTAACCATGCTCGTTTGTGTCAATCTGGAGATAAGACTCACGAGTATTTTTTGGGAAAACATTTTGAGTCAACACATAAATATTACTTGGAGGCAGTGGCGTTCATTAACAGACACTTGAAGGTAGAAGAAGAAGAACAAGAGAAAACAACTCCTAATGTTCCTAAAATACAACCGGAAACATCAAAGACTAGCAGTGAACCATCACCTAAAGAGGTGCAACAAGCAGAAGAGATAAGAGCAACATTAACTAACAGTTTAGACGAAAAATTGAGAAGACAAGCAGCTAACTATAAGGCGTTTCAAAGAACAATGTCAAATATTCAACTTGAGGGCGTAACAGAGAAGTGGGAGTTGGAAGATATAATAAAAAAGTTAGATTCGCGCTGGACTGCGATCGATAATCTTCACTGGGAGATAGAGAGTGAGATGAGTGGTAAAGATGACGGGGGATTGGAGTCGTTATACAACATTTACGAAAAACAGTATGATAACATGAAGAAGAATATTAACAAGAGAATGTGGGCGGAAAAACACAGAGATCAGACAACCCCTCGTCTTGAGGTGCCAAATTTTTTTGGGACCTACAGTCAGTGGAGTTCTTTTAAAGATTTGTTTTGTGAGGCGATTCATAACAATTCATCTTTGTCCAAGGCCCAGAAGATGCAGTTTCTGAAGAGTAAAGTACGTGGAGAAGCTGAGCGACTGATTCAACATCTGAGCATCAGTTCGGACAACTATCTGGTATGTTGGGAGATACTTAATAACCGTTATAACAATAAAAAACTAATTTTTTCTTCGCACATCAACATTCTTCTGGATCTGCCTGCAATGAAACATCAATCATTAGCTTTGATAAAACGTATGCATGACGTCACGATTGAATGTCTCAATGCTATTAAAAACCTTGGAGTGGACATAAAAAATTGGGACCCACTGATTGTTCACATTTTAGATCAGAAATTGGACACTGAGAGTCATACTGAGTATATTGAGTCGTTGACAGATCGTCGAGAACTGCCTGTACTTAAGGATTTTCTTGACTTTTTGGAGGGAAAATTCACCGCCCTGGAATCCGCACGTCGTAAAGGCGACAATCAACAACATTCGAGGTCACAAATCAGTCATTATCAGCAACCTTCAACATCTTACGGGAGAGTGTCTTCAAATCATAATTCATGGAACAACACGAACAAGTTAGCGCCCAAATCAACATTCAACGTCATTTCTGTTACTTGTCCATTATGTAGCAATGATCACGGATTATACAATTGCAAACAATTTCTTCAACTTTCGAACGAACAGAAACTTAAAACCACACGTGAGTTACGAGTATGTATCAACTGTTTATTTACACATCGTAACAATGATTGCACTTCAAACAAAACATGTCGGAAATGTTCGAAGAAACATAATACTCTTTTGCATGACGCGTTGAGCAAACCGGCGCCAACGCGGTCTAGCTTAACTGCTACCCAACAAGATAACAATAACATAAACAACAGTTCTCATGTGTCACAACTCCAGGAACAAAATCAATCTGTAGAGGTTTTGTTATCAACCGCGTTAATAAGAGTGAAAGCCGACGATGGCACTTATCATACTATGAGAGCTCTGGTTGATCAAGGCTCTCAAGTATCCTTGATAACAGAAAGGGCTGCGCAACTACTAAACATAAGGAGACAGAGGTGTAAAGGAACAGTCTGTGGCATTGGAGAGAGAGAAAGCAGTGGGAAGGGATTACTAACAATTAATTGCAGCTCTATTCACAGCGAGTTCAGATTTCAGACGGAGGTCATAATTATGAATAACTTGATTGGAAATCTACCTAACCAAACATTTAAAAAGCCGGACTGGCCTTTTATAGAAAACATTTCTCTTGCGGATCCCGAGTTTTACGTCAGTCGCCCTGTCGACATCCTCTTTGGGGCTGATATTTACTCATTTATTATACTGGGCGGGATCATTAAAGGAGAGGACTTGAGTCATCCTATCGTGCAACAAACAAAACTTGGGTGGTTACTGTGTGGAGGAGCCAAAACATATAGATGCAACGTTTTACTACATAACATTGACGAGATCAAAAAATTTTGGGAGGTTGAGGAAATTAACGAAACATCGAATTTATCAGTTGAAGATCAGAAATGTATCGATTTTTATTCGGAAACAACCAGAAGATTAAAAGATGGGCACTACGAAGTGAGACTACCATTTAAAGAAGACATGAGCAAATTGGGATCATCAAAACAATCTGCATTAGCTCAATTTCGAAGTCTGGAGAAGAAATTTCAAAAACAGCCTAAATTAGAAAACGATTATAAAACTTTTATGAAGGAATACGAAACAATGGGACATATGACACCGGCGAGCGGGAGTGACGATGACGCAACGCTTGAATATTATTTGCCACACCACGCCGTAGAGAATTTGAACTCTCTGACTACTAAGTGTAGAGTAGTTTTTAATGCATCTCATAAAACATCTTCAAATTATAGTTTAAATGAAATGTTACACACGGGACCCAATTTGCAAACAGATCTTCAGATGCTTCTCCTGAGCTGGAGACAGTATAGGTATGGATGGACGGCTGATATTTCCAAAATGTTCAGGATGATTGCTCTAAATCCTGAGGACAGGAAATTTCAAAAAATATTTTGGAGATATTCAACAGACGAACCTATTCAAACGTACGTCCTGACAACAGTTACATATGGAACGCGACCGGCTCCCTTTCTAGCTATGATGACTTTGCGGAGGTTGGCTGCAGATGAACGTAACAAGTACCCGGAGGCTGCGGAAGTAGTGGAGAAGGCGTTTTACATGGACGACCTAGTGTACGGGTCGGAAACAATAGAGTCTGGACAGAAAATAATAGCTGATCTTATTTCATTGATGAAGTCTGGCGGTTTTGATCTTAGAAAATGGTCATCTAACGAGGAGAAAATTCTACAGAACATAAAAACACAACACGATAAGTCGGGAGATAACATTTTCACTTTTAAAACGGACAATGTTTCCAAAACACTGGGTTTGTGCTGGGATTCATCTCAAGATAATTTTACCTTTCAATACGAACCTCCTCAATCAACATCAAAAATAACAAAACGAGGCCTACTATCGGAAATATCGAAGATATTTGACCCACTTGGCTGGATGGCACCTTTATCTACTAAGCTGAAGTTACTTTTTCAAAAACTATGGAAATATAATTTGAAATGGGATGATGAAGTACCGGAAGACTTGTGTATAGAATGGATGAGAATTAAAAATGATTTGCCGCACATTAATGAATACAAGATACCGAGATGGATTCAAGGTTATAAAAAGGACATAATAGAACTTCATGGATTTTCAGACGCCTCCATTGAAGCTTACGGATGCGTCGTATATGCAAGGGTCAAAGGTCAAACAAAATTAACATTGGTAGCTGCGAAAACAAAACTTTTACCTCATAAACGGGCGATAAGCTTACCAAGATTGGAATTATTAGGTGCGCATTTATTATCAAAATTAATGAATAAAATTAAAGAGGCTTTATCTCAACATCATCTGGAGTTATATGGATGGACAGACTCTATGGTGGTACTCGGTTGGCTACAAGGTGAACCAAACCGGTGGAAAGCATTCGTTGCGAATCGAGTAAACAAAACAACGGAAGTCATGCCGAGCGCGTGCTGGCGCTATGTGAAGTCGGAAGAGAACCCGGCGGATGCGGCTAGTCGAGGATTATATGCACAGCAGCTCAAACAACATACAATGTGGTGGAATGGGCCAGGGTGGTTGAAGACATTTGACGGAAAAGAACACATACAAACATATACTACGAACGAAGAAAGGAGAGGGAAACAAACTAACGTTTTAAAGGGAGAGAGTAAAGAAAATCATTTGATTGATAACTTATTAATTAATTACAGTACATTTAACAAAACGGTACGAGTATTGACCTGGATTTTAAGGGCATTCACACCGATGCGCAAACAATTGCCAACGTTTCTCACGTTGCAAGAACTCGCTACCGCGAAAATGCTGATTGTAAAGCACGTGCAACAAAATGAATTTGAAGCGGAAATTCACAGTCTGACGAAATATACAAAAGTTGATAGAAAAAGCAAGTTATCTAATTTAAATCCATTCATTGATAAATCTGGCCTTTTACGTGTGGGAGGAAGATTACAGAACAGTAGTTTGAACACCGAGATGCAGCATCCAAAGATCATCCCGCGAAACAGTCGCCTTACCGAACTTTTGATAAACGAAGCTCACCGCATTACGTTTCACGGGGGCCCCCGCTTGACTTTGGCTAACTTGAGGAAACAATATTGGATACCGGGAGGACTTAGCGTCGTCAAAAAACATTTACGCAACTGCGTTACTTGTAGGAAGAATGATCCTGTGAAGCAACATCAATTAATGGGAAACCTCCCTGCAGCACGGACAGAGCCTGCACCACCATTTTTTAAATCAGGATTGGACTACTCAGGATTTGTGTATGTAAAAGCCAACAAGACAAGGAATGCTGTCTCGATGAAGGGCTACATTGCTATTTTCGTTTGTATGGTGACCAAAGCCATACACTTGGAACTAGTCACTGATTTGAGTAGTTCGGCATTCCTAGCTGCACTGAGGAGAATGTCTGCTCGACGTGGAACTCCTCGACACATCTACTGTGATTGCGGGACGAATTTTGTGGGAGCGAACAGGATTTTGCAAGAGGAATATGAGAGAATCAAACAAACATTCGATAGTGATTTTTTGGACGTATTAGAGAGTATGGAGATCGAATTTCATCATAACGTCCCAAGCTTTCCGAGCGCTGGAGGTTTATGGGAGCGAGCTGTACAGAGTGTCAAATTTCATCTAAAGAGAGTGGTCGGAGATCAACGTTTAACATTTGAAGAGTACTCAACTTTGCTGGCACAAATAGAGGCTGTACTAAATTCTCGGCCCCTATGTGCCCTAACAGAGAATCCGGACGACTTGGAATGCTTGACCCCAGCCCACTTCCTTACTGGACGAGCTGGAGTCACTGTTATTGAGACGGCAGAGGATGCAAGGACGAGATGGCACATGACAAACGAACTTTTTAAACAGATTTGGAAGAAATGGAGATCTGAGTATTTATCGGAACTGAACATAAGAAACAAATGGCGCCAACCGCAGAGGAATATACAAATTGGAGACTTGGTCACGATACAAGATGAAAATCTTCCGCCTGGAAAATGGGCTATGGCAAGAGTGGTGGAGCTACACCCTGGGCGCGATGGTTACGTACGTGTGGTCACGTTAAAAACACAGAATGGGTTCATAAAACGTCCCATAGTAAAATTATGTATCCTGCCTATTGAGTCGGAGCTACGTGAAACAGACACAACTTACAAAACGCCACAGCAAACGTCGAACCGAAAGCAAAGAAACAAATGTAATTCGACACTGTATACGGTTGCTATGGCCTTACTATTTTTCATGTCACTGGTAACGAATGCGAGCGGAACAAGTAACATTACGAAATTAAATGAAAATCAAGCCCTTTATTTTGACCCATTAGCGAAGATGCAGTTCATACAGGATCAATGGACTTTGGTAGCCTACTATGATATGTTTCCATACTGGGAAGGAACTACAGCGCTGGAGAAACTACTGGATTATCTGGGAAAAACATGCCATAAATTAGAACCGGACAACAAATGTAATATGATCATACCACAACTACTTCACGAATGTACCGAACTGCATCACTATAATCAGCTGTTGCTAAAACAACATTTTATGGAGCACTCAAGACGGCGCAGGGGTCTTATTAATGTGGTGGGATCCCTCGCGAACACGTTGTTCGGCGTATTGGACCAACAATTCGCAGAACAGTACACACGAGACATAGAACTGATTAAGCAAGATCAAGGACATCTGAGGCAACTGTGGAACAACCAGACCTCTATAGTAGAATCGGAGTATAATTTGATAAAACGAACAGAGGAGATCATGAACAAACAACATAAAATTATCAATAAACATTTGAACAATTTGGACGAAAATATTAGAACATTGCAAGGAGAAGTCAACAGATTAAGTTTGGGAGAAGATTTTGCCATATCTGCACTGACAGCTAGTAGCATGATTCAACATTTAAGAAATATACAGAATATGATGCTGGATACTATTTCGGATATATTCCACGGACGATTTAACCTACATTTACTGTCCCCTCAACAATTACAAGAACAACTCAACGTTATAGCAGGACTCCAGAAAGGCGATACAACCTTACCAGTCAACATACACTCAGACTTACATGAAATATATAAAATATTGATGGTCAAAGCCAGAATGACTGAACAATACTTTCTGTTTGAAATTCGAATCCCGCTCATCAGCCGAGAAACATTTGACTTGTACAGTGTAATACCTATTCCGAAGAAACACAACAAGAGCATAACAACAATTAAACCCGTTTCTGAGTATGTGGCCATCAACTTACAGAAAGACAACTATGTACCAATATCTCAAGGAAATTTAGAAAAATGTATACATCGAGATAGCTCTACATACATGTGCCTTCAAAACAATCCGATATACAAAATGAAGACCGACAGAGATCTTTGTATCTTAAACAAGAATAAAATTTGCGAAACAAGTAAAACCGTATGCAAAAATATATGGAGAGGATTGGCAAACATAAATAAGTACTTTTATTATTGCTGTGAGCCATGCCAGCTGAGAACAATATGTGGAGATCGGGTTACCGCACATGAGCTTGCGCATGCCAATATTATTACCTTGGAGGACGACTGCGTCATCAAGGCCGATGACTTTACTATTCATGGTCACAAACGTTATCAAAGTCAGCTGAAGGTATTGTATAATATCGAAAAGCCCGTTATATCATCTATAAATCACATCATAAATGTAACTATTGATCAGGAAGAAAAGGACACCGAGTTGAATGGAACAGAGCAGTTATACAAAGATATGGACGAAAAGATATGGAACTTGAAGAATGCAATGAATGACAACTTGAATACAGTATCAGTTCACAACATACATCACTACGCCTTAATCTATGGAATCGTAGGAGTGATGCTTTTAACAACAGTTATCATTATTTATCGCCGAAATTGTAGAAGTTGGAGTACACCTAGCGACGACGTCGACAAGCCGGTGCCCGCGCCTTCGCCAGCCCCGGTGGACACAGAAACGGAACCCCACCCTGCGCCGCGTGCCAAGCCAGTGGTGTTCAACAAGATCGTTTTTGATGAACATTCGGTTTAACTTTTTATACATCATTTTACTTTTATTTTATATTAACATACTGCGTACTTTGTAATGGATGCACCCCTTCGCTATTCTTGCCCCTCGGGAACATGTTCGGTGTAACCGAACACCTGTGACGTCGGCGAGCCGGCCGATGACACAATCATAGGTATTTACGCAAATCAGTGCACTTTCGGTACGTAAGACGGGCGGGTGCATTCAACCCAACATTTTATTGTAACATTTAGTGACGAGTAATAAACGGAGTTTAACTAACATTGGTTTAACATTCAACAACAACACCCAACACACTCCCCAAACAGGCATATTCATTAATTAATAATGTAAGTAATACTTAATTCGATATATCTTATTCCTTTTCCTGTTTCTAACATACTGGGTAATTACATATTTGGGTAAGTACCTACCTAAATTCAAACCAGACTCACAAAAAGTAGACAACCTAGTTTCAACTACCTACATTTTTATAATAATTTTTTGTGACCCTTTATTCATATTACTAATTTATTGTTAATAATAATTTTATATATAAGGTCTTATATAATATTTTGTAACTATTTCAATGACAGATTCTGTCTATGATATGATGCAAAACAACTTTCCCCAAATAACTTGCACCGAAATACGAGAAAAAATGACTTTTCATAGTAATCAGATGCCTTGACTACTGCAATTTTTATGTATCAAAAATACCTATGCCGTAGGTATTAGAAATATTTTTCATAACTAAAAATTTAGCCTTTTGTAAAATTGACTGATCAGTTTATCCGAGTCCCTTTTTTTTAGATGTCGATAAACAGATATATATATACATATGGACAGATCACAAAGATAACGCTAGCCTCAAAGTTAAAGACTTGTGTTATGGGATACTAACTCAACGACCTATATATTATAGGTATAACAAATACATATATTGAAAAACAACCAAGACCCAGGTCAATCGATACAGATTATAAGTATATATGTTCCTTAGAGAAAGTTGTTCAGTACCATGGACTGAATCTATTCTTAAAACTGTTCCACTATATTTTTTTGACCTCATATACATACATATATGTACAAATTTATTTTTCTGATGACCGGTTTTTTTTGCATCGATTACTACTGCTTTATATGGTACCCGTGTCGCAAATGCGCCATTACGGGTGTCTGGAGGTTATAAAACAAGTTTACACCGAATACCACTACAATACAACATTAACATCGCTTTGTATAGAGAAAAAGATATAACATTATAGTTATGTAGTATGTATACCAATTCGTCTGGCCAGCGTGGAGAGTGTAGGCCAAATCCTCTGGCTGCTCTGGCCAAGTATGGCTCTGGTTGTACAGATAGGGTCGTGCTCCTGCAGTGGAGACAAAAGAAGACCTGATGATGATGAGGATGAGAAGGTATGTAGACACGAGAGACAAGACTACGTCACGTAGAAACTCTTAACACATTGCAAAACACTCGGCCAGACACAATAGAAATAACAATTAAATTACGTCCACAGCCGTAAGTGTCCTGCAATGTGTTAATTGCTGTATGTTAGTTACATGGAGTAGAGTTGATGGTGTCGGGTCTATTCTATATCGCCGCTCGATAGTATCTCAATTCTTAGTATTTGATTCAAAATGTAAAGTAAAAACAGGTAAAAAATGAGGAATATAGTTAATAAGTGAAAGATCGAGATGGGTGTGGTAATTAAATAATTATAAAATACTTTAAATGCTAAAATATTTAAATTCTAATTTGCATATTTGTTGACACAAAAAACGGATTTGATTAAAACTGACTGACTAAAAGTTTTTAACAATTTAAACGTATCTAGCATCTGAACATTTCTGAAAAAAGGAAAAATTTTAAAAAAATGATAATGGGCACTTCTGATACTTAGGCAGCTGAGGTTGTCAAAACTCCTTTACGTAGCAGGGTTTTCAATTTAAGACAAAGATTTTTAAAATTGTAAAATTTGAGTTTGGTGTTTGGCAGACCACTATTATACTACACTTCATGAGTGGATGGCAATAGACTACTCTAAACATGGGACATGTAGAAAGAACAGGGGGAAGGCCTTCACGAAGCAATGAGATATCTGTGGGATATAACATCAGGCTAATTTGCAGGTTGTCTTTGGTTTCTTTCACCTACCTTCAGTCAAGATGATTTGATCCCCCGCTCTCCTAGCCACCACTACATCACTGTCAACCAGCATCTCAAGGTCGTCCAGCAGAACTTCCAGAGGTCCACCTTCCTCATCATCTAGATTAAGGAGCAGCCAGCGGTAGGGCGATTTAAAGAAACCTCTATCACTTGCCTAGAGAGAAATATTTAATGAATGTTTGTTTGTAATATTGCTTCCACATTGCTGTTATTTTTTTTGCAAACATTTGTAAACATTGTTTAAAAAAACATTTGATAACAATGTTACAATAAAATAGTGTGTAAAGTAATGTTATAAAACATTTCTTAACAAAATTGGTAGGAGCACTTAAAACGCGATTCCATTAAGACATAAAAATCTTAACATTGTTAGTAATGTTTGCAAACATTTTTTAACAGCAGTGTTGGAGCACCACTTTAAGTATCTATATGACAACGGTGGACGTATTTGTCCAAAAATTAAAATGATTCCCATGTACTTTATGTTTCAATTTTATTTTTCATATTGTATGAAGGGAGTCTAAATAATAGTATGCCTGGTCCAAAGAAGAAAAATAGACTTCAACAGATTTATGGACATTATTATCATCATTTCAGGCACATAACGTCCACTGCTGAACATAAGCCTCTCCCAAGGATTTCCAAAATGACCGATCTAGAGCGGCTTGCGTCCAGCGCCTTGCAGCGATCTTGGTCGCGTCGTCAGACCACCTTGTGGGTGTCCTACGCTTCGCTTGCAGTACGTGGTTGCCACTCGAGAACCATTTTGCCCCATCGGCCATCGGTTCATCGCGCTACGTGCCCCGCCCACTGCCACTTTAATGAGCTAATCCGCTTGGCTATGTCAGTGATCTTCGTTCTTCTACGGATCTCCTCATTCCTGATTCGATCTCGAAGAGAAACACCGAGCATAGTCCTCTCCATAGCTCGTTGAGCGACCTTGAGCCTTCTTATAAGACCCATAGTAAGGGACCACGTTTCAGAGCCATAAGTCATCACTGGTAACACACATTGATTAAACACTTTCGTCTTGAGGCACTGAGGTATTCTAGATGATAAAACATTGCGCAATTTTCCGAACGCTGCCCAACCTAGCTGGTACCTCTTCCTCGTAGCTGGAACTTCCTGCCTGGATCAATTGACCCAGGTAGATATACTGGTCTACAACTTCTAGGGTGGAGCTCCCAACAGACATAGGGAACCACCTGCTAGATGGTCAGACGACCTGCGCAATGTTGCAGGAAGGCGCTGGATGCAGGCCGCTTCCGATCGGTCGTTTTGGAAATCCTTGGGGGAGGCCTATGTCCAGCAGTGGACTTCCTGTGGCTGATATGATGATGTTATGTACCCACTTGTTTCAGGAACCTATCAACTCTAGGACACGCCAGATCCGCCAGGAATAGCACATGGTGCAGAAAATACTCAGTTCTGTTCGTCTGCAGCGACTGAGCTATGTTCGTCCCTGTAGCGTACAATCGTTTCGCCAGTGACGTCACCGATGCTGAAAATATTTTTTTGTATTTATAAAACCTTTATTGATGCACAACTTTATTGTTACGTCAGGGTATACAAATAATAGTAAAAAAGTAATTTCCGGGAATCCTCTCTTTACAGTCCATCTAAGTTCCAGGGGCTTGCTACATCACCGCGCTATAATAGTCAATCGCCCGTTTAGCGATTTTCCTAGGATTTTTTAACAACATACAACAACCATAAAATTGTTATTATCACGCGGTAAACATAGCAAAAAACACTCATTAAAAAGTGATGATGTGATTCTAGGAAAATAGTCATTTCCGATCTATAAAACGCATATTGTATACCAAGGCCACTCGTTTTTTATAGTTTATCTGAAATACAATGTTTGTTTGTGGCCTGGGAAAGAAAATAAAAGTGGGAGAAGGAGTATAAATAAAAATAAGGGTACAAGAAATCTTCGAAAAAAGGTCGGCACTGCTCTGTGCTTCCGTTGGCGAGAAGGGAAGAATGTAGGCTTCTACACAAACTCCACCAAGAAGAGCAAGCTGAATTTCAAGAAGAAGAAGGTCTAGGGGCGGAAATAACATGATGGAAGAGATACTAGCTGCTTCTCCTAAAGTTGGCAACGATCCTTGAAGGGAATGAGCGTAAACGGATCATGTAGGTCCACCATCGAGCAAGCACAAGTATCAATCAATTGGGATACCTTGGAGACAATAAGACAAATTCTAGCTGTTGTCTTAGGGCGGATTTCATCGTTGAAGTAAAACGCGATCAATTGAAGCTAAACTCGTTTACGCACGTAAACTGGTTCCTTTGGATTTCATCGACAAAAACTAATCGCGTTTAAGGCTAAACGCGTTTAGCAATCTGAACGTCCGATATTGGCCGTTTAACGCTTCTAAACGCGTTCAATCAAACAAATTGTGACGTAGTGATTATTTTGAAAGAAACAATATTTAAAAAAGACCAAACTCTTTAATTTAATTTTTAACAATTATACAATGAGTGCCGAAAGTAGTCACAGGTAAGGGTCGTAGGTTCACAGCCACGAGATTCGTTGTTCCAGAAGTGATTTCCAAAAGTACTCAGCTTTGAAGCAGCCCGGCGTCCAGTCGTGGTCGAAAGAGGACGAGACTCCTCACGCCTCCGTATTTATATGGGCCGCGCGGGGTGGAGAGCGGGGTAAGGAGGGAAGGCCAGTGCGGACCTCGTGACACACCCCCCTCGTTGGGACAGAATTTTCCTGCCGGAAAATTCGGCTTCATCTGCTCGCTGGCTGAAGCTGGCAGGATACGACGGGGTTGCGGACTCTGGAGACCCAGGAGGAGCAGGACAGCTGAAATTTAGAGAAAAGGAATGAGTAACATTCTAGGTATTGCAGTTAGGTTACCTGAAAAGTTAGAAATACATTATACGAGCCGAGCCGAGTCACCTCACAGAGCAATTTTATTTTTTTATTTTATTTTTAGCACCAGAAACAATAATTAAAATATAGCGCGAAACGTTAGATGCGATGCGATATGAAATAACAATGTAAAGCGATCATTATAGTTATCTATTAACAAGTGTGCGTGAACAGCTGTGGTATGCACAACCGGTAAGCCAAGGTCAAGAACCGGTCGTAGCTTGCAAGTGTCAATGCATTCAATAGCGAAAGAAATAGGTGAACACAATATCGCCAGTAAATAGAATTCAGTTAAGATGTTATAAAGACAATTCGAACCTGTATACTTGATTCAAGCGAGAGACTTTTTTACCACTAAACCATAGGGTACAAGAAAAAAAATGTTATACATTGGTTATAGAAGATAGTATTTCATTTGTTTAAATTTTGATTATATTTTGATAATAATTCTTTATAATTTATTTGTTTTATATCTTTAATATGCCATTCGCCCAGTGGCTTACCAGACATGTCTGAAAGTTTATACACCAAAGGAGATTTTTTTGATACTATTTTGCATTTTATAAATTAAGGGGCCAATTTTTCTGAAAAATATTTGTCTTTATCGCTTAAATAAAATGTTCGCTTCCAAACAATATCGCCAACATTGAATTCTGCCGGCTTACGGCGAAGATTATAAGACTGGCAGTTACGCTCGTGGGCCGATAACAAGGATGCATGTACTTTGTCGCAGATAGAAGACAAGTGACCAAGGGACTCCGTATAACAGTCACGTGGTTCGTGAATTAAGTTCGGATCAGAATCTAGATAGTGTGAACCGCAGGTTATCAATTCGCGACCGAAAACAAGAAAGAAGGGCGTGTAGCTTGTGACTTCGCTTACCGCACAATTGATGGCGAATTGGATTTTAGGTACTAGCGTATCCCACACTCTGTGATCGTTTTCAATGAATGCAGAGATAGCTGTAGTTATAGTTTTGTTATAACGTTCAACCGTATTAACGTGAGGCGTATAAAATGGAGTATAGTGTGTGTTCGGAACTTTATATTTAGATAATAAGTTTTTAAATTGGGCACTAACGAATTGTTTACCGTTATCTACTATGACAGTAGAAGGAATGCCGTGAACCAAGAAAACATTATCTTCGAGTATTTTTGTTATTATTTCTGCTGTGGCACGCTTTATAGGGAAAAGCAAACAATACTTGGAGAAACAACAACAGACAACGAAAATATAGTTATTTTGTTTTCTTGTAGGCGGAAGGGGTCCAATTAGGTCGATACTTATCGTTTGAAACGGCCTAAGACAAGACTTTGGTCCGCCCATATGACCGAAAGTGGAGTGAGTTTGATGTTTATGAGCGATACAATCATCGCAAGAATTGACGGCCTTAACCACGTCTGCATACATACCTGGCCAATAGTAGTTAAGGGCCAAGCGCTTGTATGTTTTAGAGATGCCCATGTGACCAGCTGTGGGCAACGAATGGTTTTGCCTTATTAACTCCGATCTCTCTTCGGATGGAACAACCTCTTTCCATTGAAACTCTCTAGTAAGAGGGTTAAGACTTTTTTTAAAACGATATTATTTATGATTAAGGACCTGATAGTCGATAAAAGAGGCAGGAGACTGTGAACAACCCCTATAGATATTAAGATACCATGAATCATTAGTAGAAATGACATTCCCATCTATTGTGTTGCATTGTGTAGGCATGACAGGAGAACGGGAAAGGAAGTCTGGCACAACGTTATCGGTTCCTCGACGATGCTTTATTTCGAAATTATAGGAAGAAAGACGGACTTCCCATCTAGCCAGTCGACCCGTAGGATTGTTGAGTTTGATAAACCACTTGAGAGCAGCGTGATCAGTGTACACAATAAATTTCTTGCCATTTTCTACATAGCAACGCCAGTGTTCAATAGCTGACAGAACAGCAAGCGCCTCGCGCTCTGTAGCACTATAATTTCTTTCTTGGTCCGTAAGGGATTTGCTGTAGAAGGCTATAACTCTTTCTTTCCCCTCCAAGACCTGACATAGAACAGCTCCGATACCAAAGTCACTACTATCCGCGTGAATTTCAAATGGTTGTGTGTAATCTGGACAAAGTAGTACCAGCGAAGAAGACAAACAATCCTTTAATTTATTGAAAGCTGCGTCGGCCTCTCACGACCACTTGAACGCAGGAGAGTTTTTACCGTTAGAGGTTAGTTTATTCAAGGGAGATGCCAGCGCACTGAAGTTAGGTATAAACCTTCTATACCACGACGCAGCGCCTAGAAAGCGACGGACCTCCTTTTTGTTAGTAGGAGTGGGGTAGTTTTTTGTCGATTCTACCTTTTCGGGATCGGCATGAAGGCCTTCCGAATCCACTACATAACCCAGGTATTTTAATTTAGTGCTGAAAAAGTTACATTTGTCGAGATTTATAGTGAGGTTCGCATATTTTAATTTTTCTAGTATTTTTGACAATAGTGTAATATGGCTATCAAACGAATCTGAGACACAAATTACGTCGTCGATATAACAAAAAACCCTGTTTTCAAATTCTGGACCGTAAAACAAAATATCTGCAAGACGCTGCTGGGTGGCTGGAGCGTTAGTTAATCCAAAAGCCATAGATTTAAAATGAAATTTACCACGCGTAGGAATATAAAATGACGTTTTGCAAGGATCCTCTTTTTTTATCAAAGTTTGCCAAAAACATTTTGAAATGTCTAAACTAGATATGTATTTAGCATCTCTTAAGTTATCCAAAATCTCAGCAATATAGGGTAAACTATAAGCATCTTTTTTTGTTATAGAATTTAATTTCCGACTATCCAGACAAAAACGCAGTTCGCCATTTTTTTTAGGGGTCAAGATCACTGGATTAGACCAAGGGCTCTCGGAAGGTTCAATCACGTCTTCTTTAAGCATTTGGTCGACATGTTTTACCAAAATGCGCTGTTTCTCTGGAGACATGCGATAGTAACGCTGCCGAATCGGTGGGTGATCACCTGTATCTATCGAATGAGTAATGAGAGAGGTACGGCCGAGACCGCGTTTCTGATAAGAAATATCGATAAATTGAGAAATAATGTTGTTGGCGGTAGTTCTTTGATCGTCAGTTAAATTATCAAATGAAATTAATTTACTAACGGTGTCCTTCTGTACTACCGAGGTTCCAGATTCGTGATTATTTTGAGGTGAGACGGTTTCCAAATTAGCCGGAAACAGACCAAAACTTCTCCAAAAATCCATACCCAGAATCAAGGGATTTTTGATGCCAGGAACGATATGGGTAACAAGAGAAACAGTTTTATTTTGAAATTGGAATGGAATTACCACTGAGCCGAGTGAAGAATATTGCTCGCCACCAGCGGTGGTAAAAACCAAGGGCTTAGAACCACTTAATTCCAAATGTTTCAAGAAAAGAAGATGAGAATTATTACCAAGTATAGTTGCGCAAGACCCAGAATCAAGTAAGCCAATGGTGTTTTTTTTATTTACTACTACAGGGATATAGGGAGGTTGTGTGTTTGTATTTACGATTGAAGAAAGTTTATGGCAATTAAAAAAAATTGGATACGTGATGTAGCCAATTGTGCCACTCAGTTTTACTAGTTCGACTTTTTATTTTGGACTTTCCCCAATCGGAACTTACAAGTTTTTTGAAGGTTCATTGTTTTTATTACAGTTTGTACAATTAGAGACTTTAAAACTTTTCAAACCACATTTAAAGCAAATAAGAAAACGAGGCTGAGTGCAAGATGATAAATTGTGCGAGTCATTTCTACATCTAAGGCAGAATTGTTTATTATTAGTAGTATTAGCAACGGCATTAATTTGACGATCCTTAGAAAAATTGTTAGAAGAAGCCGGACTGGAATTTTTAAAATAATTTCGATTTCGGAAAAAGATTTTATTATTATAAGTTTTATTTACGATGGCGGAATCGGAATCAACGTAAGCCAGTTCAGGAGCCAAAGAACTAGAAGTAACCTTAGGTGGTTCAGAAAAATCATTACTACGACTTTGATATTGTTCGAACTTTCTGCAAATGCTAACCAACGAAAAAATATCCGAAACCACCCCAGTCAGAAGGCAATTAGTGTAACAAGGCCTAATGTTATTTAACAAGATGTTCAATTTGATAGACTCGCTGACAGGCTCATCCAAACGGGAAAATAATCCTTGCATTTTTGCTATATATAAGGTTATGTTCTCTTTCTCGCCCTGAGAACGAAGTCTTATTTCCGCCATTAGTTTATCGTCGTAATTATGCGGGCTGAAATCACGCTTAAGTAATTTACAAAGATCGTCCCAAGTATCAACGCTGTCTTTAATAGAACGATACCAATGGAGTGCATCGTCTGAAAATATCTCAAAAGCGAAAGAAAAGATTTTGCTGTCTGGAATGCTTCTACAAGACATAAATTCGTTAACTTTTTGAATAAAGGCGCGCACACACGATTTGCCGTTATATTTAAATTTACCAAGTTCAGAAAATAATTTGCGATCGTAGGTTAAGCATCAAAGAATTTTTCATCAGAGTTCTGTGACTCGACTCCGCTCGATACTGCAGGTTTAGAAGAAGTTAAGGACGAGAGAATTTCGGAAATGGAGTGAAACTCGTTCCAGATCGAATTAAATTTTTGTGTATCACTAATTGAGGTGATGTCAATGCGTGATAACCTATGAAAAACGTGGCTGAGAATAGATTCAGTTCTAGAGTAAAGATTTTTATCAAATTTAGATTGCAAGGCTTTCGCGTTGTTTTTCACTCGTATGAGGGAATTATTTACCGCGGAAATATCCTCTTCGACCGTAAAACATGATTCTAAAATGTCCTCTGAAGGAGAACTAGATGAAAGTTTGGTAATTGACCGAGCGAGCGAAGCGAGCGAAGCGTCTCAGTTTCGAGATTAGCCAAAAATTCTTTTGTCCGTCTGTCTGTCTGTCTGTCTGTCTGTCTGGCTGTTCTCGCCTACAGGTCGCATTTCTTAACCGATTCTCATAAAATTTTGTAAGCAGGCTCAGCAACTAAATAGAATTTTTTTGTCGAGCCAGTTTTCCGAAATTTTTCAAAATGGCGGAAATATGGGGGTTTAAAATTTTAAAACTGTCATATATCCGCCATTTCAAAATATTTTCAAAAATTTCATTACACTTTTTTGTTGCCATTATAAAAACGCATTTTTTTTAACTGAACAACTTTTTTGTCTGGACAACTTTTTTATACGTTATACTTAAACGGGTTTAGGGTGACTCGCGAAGTCTAGCTGACTGAGCCGTGACGGATATACAATACAAAATCTTCTTACAAAATATTGAATTCAGTCCAGGTTACTGAACAACTTTCTTAAAAATACATGTCTCCTCGTATGACTTTTTGTTGTCTTGCTTGTTTAAAGTTTTGTTTAATTTGTTTAGTCAGTTAATTGTGTTCAATTGTCGTGTATTGGATTGCTTGCTTGCCTTTGCTTGATAGTAGAAGATATAATCGCGAGGTCTAAGTTCGTGGCGAACTACTAGTTAATTTACGTAACTCCTCCACAGTACACTTTGAGGAGTCACCACCTCTTATTTCTACCTCATATTCAAGTTCCGATTTATTTAATAAAGTAAATTTAATGGTATAGGCAATAGTGACCAAAAAAAAAAATGTGTGGAGCAGCTACGAAACCAGAAAAATTATGTGGAGCGAAAAGAAAAAAAATCAATTTGATTCCGTCCAAAAGGGTTTAACAGCAAGGATATTATTACGTGAGATTAATTAAGTTAAAGTGGGATATGATATACCACGCTGCACGAACGCAAAAGCACGTGGACGGACGATAGCACCGCGTGAACAAAGGAATTAGATATGTTATATAATTATGCACTGCGCTGCACTGGGTACGGAATGAAAACACCAAAAAAAATAACAAACACTAGTACATACCCTTTTGAACGAAATAAAGCACTCAAAACACAGTTATAAAATTTAGAAGATCAACGAATCTCGTGGTAACTCCTCTGTTGTGGCGCCACTGTGACGTAGTGATTATTTTGAAAGAAACAATATTTAAAAAAGACCAAACTCTTTAATTTAATTTTTAACAATTATACAATGAGTGCCGAAAGTAGTCACAGGTAAGGGTCGTAGGTTCACAGCCACGAGATTTGTTGTTCCAGAAGTGATTTCCAAAAGTACTCAGCTTTGAAGCAGCCCGGCGTCCAGTCGTGGTCGAAAGAGGACGAGACTCCTCACGCCTCCGTATTTATATGGGCCGCGCGGGGTGGAGAGCGGGGTAAGGAGGGAAGGCCAGTGCGGACCTCGTGACAAAATGTCAAGTCAATGCCGAGATTTGACAACTGTGATTGACAATATTGACATAGGTAGGTCCATACTTTTTAATTTACGTTCCGTTCCTTCGCGATTCTTTACCGGTTTTTAATCAATGAGTTTTGCTTATCCGTTATTCATATTTTCTGCGTGAAATGAAAACTATCAAATGATTTTTACCTTAATCTGTGCTTTTCTATGAGTTTAGGTGAACTCGATCAAAAATTTGCTCCGAATTGACGGTGAAATTTATTTTCGAGATCAAATCAAACATTTGAACTCAGTTATGTTAAACTCACTTTTGCTAAACTCGTTTATCAATGAAAACGATGAAATCGGCCCTTAGTTAAAATTATTGGGTAAGTAATATAAGACAGAACAACAATATATATATTATTTTGAATAAATACCAACGAAATGTATAATTTTGGTCGGTATAATTATCAAGAAAGATAAAAATCATAAATCATACTTTTCTAACCCATAAAATCGTTTAAATAATAATTATTTAACCTAACAAACCTTTCGTATACATTTAAAGTCGTATAAAATTCTTGAAATCTATTTACGTTACGTATAATAAACTTTCTGTAGATATATTATTAAGCATAATAATCATTGCGTATATAAATCGATTAGTAGAAGATTCTTTATATATAATCATCATTAGATATAACAAACTTTTGATATAGCGCCTGGCAGTATGTTGCGGATAATTTTATTAAGACAAGCCAATGCAGAAGGGTTGAAAATAATATATCAATATGTCGCAATCACATAATTTAATTACTGATTACGTATTAACATTAATAGATAATTTCCTTCCTCAAATTTTCGTTTGTTAGCCATAAATAAAAAATAAGTGCAAAACGTTTAAAAGTACGAAATATTGTTATTTGTGAACTCTTATAATGTGATACTCTCTTACAATGAAAATAGACAAATCAATAATAAGTGAAATTAAATCTATATCATACATATAATAAAACAGTAAAAAAGTGTCTGTACATTAGATATATTTCAAAAAAAATATTAGGTCGAAGGAGATATAGTAATGGAGTAAGAATTAAAAAAAAGTCTGTCTGTTTGTCTATGTGTCTGTTTGTCTGTTATTACACGCTAATCTCCGGAAATGCTGGACGAATTCAAATTAAACTTTTTTAGTTATATAGCTGTAAGCCTGGGCAACATACAGGGTATAAATAATTTTGGAAGAACACCTGATGCAGAACTATACTGGTCTAGCTAAACTATAAGAGATATAAAAATGGTGCCTTAGTAAAAGTTGTTCAGCCTGATGAGCATTTTCAAGAGACATAAAGTCCACGCGAGCGAAGTCGCGGGCTTCGGTTCGTAAAAAATAAGTTAGTTATTTTTTTATTTCTTTCATACCTTGGGGCTTGGGCGGAAAATTTGGTTACACGTCCAAAATGCGCGCGCATTTTGTACGTGTAACCAAATTTTTCATACCTTGGGGCTTGGGCGGAAAATTTTGGTTACACATACAAAATGCGCGCGCATTTTGTATGTGTAACCAAATTTTTCATACCTTGAGGCTTGGGTGAAAAATTT
Source organism: Acrobasis consociella (assembly GCA_963555685.1). Taxonomy (NCBI): domain Eukaryota; kingdom Metazoa; phylum Arthropoda; class Insecta; order Lepidoptera; family Pyralidae; genus Acrobasis; species Acrobasis consociella. The sequence continues at coordinate 4,211,591 of OY743122.1, read as the reverse complement.
GTTTTCATAGCTTGGCTACTGGCAAGATTTGTTTGTTAATAAAAAAATTGGTTAGTTTTTGTAGCCTTTATGTTATGACTTCTTTTTTTACTATTTTCTAGTCAGATTTTTTTACTAATCTAATCGTTTACTGACAAATTTAGATATTTTATTTTTATGTTTGCCCCCACTTTTGGGTATCTTATTCACAGTTTCTTTTATGTTATAAAATATCTTAATGGACATTGCCTACTTCTTTGTTTAAACTTTGCACCTTTATAAACCTATCCTATACCTTGAGTTTTTTTTATAAGAAAATTAAAGTTTATGAGATTTCCCAAATTTGAATTATTTTCGTCTGCCTGTCTATACTTTTTAGATGGTATGGTTTTTAAGTCATATATCTTCTAAACAATATGATTTTGATAGTTATATGTTTTGAATGATATGTCTTTTCAACAATATACATTTTCTGTTATTGGCCGACTGAGTCGGCCAGCGACCATGATGGCAGAAGGGCCGTCGAAATATCTGGCAAAAAACGATATTAATCGCGGTAAGTCCCGTAATACTAATAACAGTAATTGTGACCGTGAAACTCTAAAATCATATATTAATATACATTTTGAATGATATACTTTTTGTCCTGTATACCGCACAAGTTGTATAACAGGTGATGTTTAGTGTACATAAACGTTATATAAATGATTTTATGCTTAATGATTATGTCAAATTAACATTATATCTTATGAACGTTATTAAAATGTAAATATATAAAATGTAATTATATCAAGCAATACGCACCCAAAATTATTATGTCAATAAAGACATATTCTTGTAGATATGAGGTATATCTAGATGTCAGTATAAAAACATGAAGAAAGAGTTAATACTACTGTTTAGACTAATTATAAACCATTTTGAAGAGCTCTCAACTTGGATTTCACAATATCTTGAAGGTTGATATTATACCAAGAAATAAACTTAAAAATATCTACAATGCTTTCTTAAAAATATAATAGTTCCAATCGTAGTCACCTAACAAAGAAATTTTAAACTCTTTTACTCTACCTTTTTTAGAAAATATGGTGAACTATTTTACTAATACAGAAATATTCTGAAGGTTTATCAAAATGACGATTAAATAACTGTATTTTACGTCTAGAAAAGCTTGTTTTATGTCATGATTGTTTAGGGTTTAAAATCTATAAAAAGTGCCATAAAAGGGGCCTGGCCGGCCTGCCTACAAGATACTGGAAAAAAGCCAATTAGAATACTATTCGCCAGTTTCTATAATTTGTCAGTTTCGCCAACTGGTCACTTTGGTACTCGTGAAAATTATTTTAAAGGGTGATCCAACCGTCATTTTGAACAACTTTTTCCAATAAACGTATAATAGGAGTTACCTACATTCTTTGTGGTCGCAGACAGACTTTCTGTTTGCGACCATTGATAACTCCTAAACGTTAGAAGTGTCAAATAAAGATTCGTGCTAAATCCCGTTTTTGATACATTTACCGCATTTTTTCAAAGCTGTATCTATATTGCAGAACGAAAAATGTAGGTTCTTATACAAATAGAAGTAGTCACATAATTTGTTACTATTGTTTGATACATTTGTTACTATGTAGGTACCTAAATCTATTCGTTATTAATTCAAAAGCAGCTTGTATACTAACTGTACTATCTATCTCTACATGCTTTTATTATAATGTGGAGTGGGTTTAAAACTTTAATTATAATCCTGCTTACTTAATTATAAATGTGAAAGTAATTATTTAGTCTATCTGTTATCTCTTTACGTTACGCTTGATCCGCTGAACCGATTTAGATGAAATTTGGCGTAGATATAGTTAGAGGCCCGAGGAAGAATATATGATAGTTTTTATCCCAAAAGTCATCCATTAAGGGAAATGAAAAAGGAAGTGGAACTTCGTGTGTAGATATAATTACAAGGTACTAAAACCCAGACGAAGTCCCGGGTAAGAGCTAGTAATACTAAAATAGATTTAATGTAATAAGTACTTACATTTATCCCAACACAGATTCGGAGTAAGCAAAGAAGTTGGTCTGTCGTCTAGTTTTACAAACGAAATAACCATATCTATTACATCACTACTTAAACTGGTCGCCAAAGCGCAAAATGCACAAAAAATAATCAATTTTGTTCCATTCATAGTTATTATAAACTTTTGTTTGGATTTGTAGCTACTTATAACTTGTAACAGTTGTAACTTTAGTTATTTTTTTTAATATCGTTAGTATAGTTTTGATTTTTAAAATTATTTTAAAGTACGATAGTTTTATAAAAGAGGATTGATAGAATCTTGCAAGAATTTTGTAATTAAGTTATTGTATTCCAAATATTTTTTGTGTTGAGATTTAAAAAAACTCATAGATCTAGATTTTTTTACATAATTCCTTTTTTGTCATACTCAAGCTAAAACAACTCTACGTTTTTAGGTGGACTCAGTCTACTAGTGTTTTGTTAAAATGATATGAATCATAAAATCGTGGACATTATAACAACATTACGGGGCGGTTATCGAGTTTTCTTTCTTTCAAATCCCTGTAATATGATTTGGAATAAGTACAGGTATGAACAAAATCGTTACTAAAATAAAATTATTTTCGAACGAATAAGCAAATATCGTCAACCTTATAAATAACACCGATTGTTTATTTATTTTTACAAATATACATGTATTATACACTGTCACGTCTTTATCCCTAATGGGGCAGACAGAGCATTCTGGGTTTGCAGCCAGAGCCCAGGGTCGCAAGACTCAAAAAATACTTTTAGCATGATAGTGGGAGAGAAGGTGGAAAAAAGGAATAAAAAAGTGATGGATTGCTAGCCGCCTATTATTATGAGTCATATTTTCGCTTATTCCCTCGATCGGATTTTAAGATCTGCGCGGGAAGAGAAGCTGCTGGTACATTTTAAGTGTTTCTTTTGCTTTAAGAGCAGCATGATCCCATGCTGGTCTGGGAGAAACAAAAAAAACTTAGAATGTACCAGCTGCTTCTCTTCCTGCGCAGATCGTAAAAGCCGATCGAGGGAATGGGCAAAAATGCGAATCATTTTAACAGGCGATGCGGCTAGCAACCCGTCACTGTATTGATTGCTTTTCCATCTTCTCGCCCACCATGACGCTAAAAGTGGCTTTTGAGTCTTGCGTCCCTAGGCTCTGCATAGAGCCGCAAGACCCAAAATGCTCTGTCTGCCCCATTAGGGATAAAGACGTGATAGTATGTATGAGTGTATGTATGAAAGCATTTTTTTAAACTTTATTACGTAACTGGTTAAGTTATAACATCGTAGGTCTTTTCTATTGTACCAGTCAACCTACAGTGGTGCTGACATGAGAACATTTTGCAAGTAAGTATCGAATGTTAAAACTAATAATTAAATTTTTAACAAAAAAAAACAAACGACTTCAATTTTTTTCAGGAGTTTCTTCCATATCTCCAAAGTTCTTCATCGTGTCTTCACCAAATTAATATGGGACCAACTTGGGAGTAAGGGCTTCCAAATAAAAAAAGAGTCGGTCAATCATCAAATCGGTCCACGGTTGCCGAAGATATCGCGTCACATACATAAAAAAAACATACAATCGAATTGATAACCTCCTCCTTTTTTGAAGTCGGTTAAAACATTTATTTATAACATAACATAAACCAGCATTCTTACTATCAAGTGAGTAAGTAGTACCAACATAGTTTACCCCATGACATCAGAAAAAATCTACCGAATTCTTTATAAGATAATTAAATTTTTAACAAAAAAAACCAACCGACTTTTGAATTGATAACCTCCTCCTTTTATGAAGTCGGTTAAAAAATCCACGCCCACTTTCTTTAAATTCCTTTTCTTTACAAAGCTGCAAAGTCATTATTATTTAGTTATTCTCTTTATAGCATGAAGTAAATGTGTTAATATTCATTTTAATATTAATATAAAACAGGTATATCATGAACCTAGAATAATATATAGTAATATTATACAATGTAAGTATATTGTATTGCTTCATTTGCCGCATTATTTTCTCTGCATAAATATTCCTATAGTTATGACTAAGAGAAAATGCTCTTACTTTAAGTCCGCCCTTTGTTAAAAGTATATATGTACGTACTTCGGAACAATAAAGTTTGACAAATTAAAATAAAATAGTTATAAAAAATAACAAAGTATGTAGATAATGTTGTTTATGAGTGTACCGAAAAAAGGCAAACAAATAATGGGCGTAATATGAGAGCATTACGGGTAGGCACTGTAATGATATGTTTCAGACTGTAACACTGTAATTTCGTGCAAGTTTATTTGACTTACAAGAAATTTTATTTTTTAGGCTTTACGTAAAAAAAATACAAGAGCTTTAAACTCACCTAAGTACTTGTGGATAATGATTACAACATATTTTTTAACGTAAATATTTTTATTTTCATAAACGTTTTGTTGTGCAATAAATAATCTTATACCTATAAACGAGCAATTCTTGTATATTTATTTATATATATATATATATATATATATATATATATATATATATATATATATATATATATATATATATATATATATAAATTTCTGTGATCTCGAAAACGGCTCTAACGATTTTTCTGGAAATTGGTATATGGGGCTTTTTGGGGGTAAACAATCACTCTAGAATAGTCTTATGTTTGGGAAAACGCGTGTTTTCGAGTTTCCATTCGTTTTTCTTTCCACGCAGAATATGGTCGCTAATTTCCTCGCGCCGGCCGCCATCCGCTTAGCTCAGTGGTTAAGGATGCTGACCGCTAGAAAGAGTGTTACGGGTTCGAATTCCACTAGGTGACTTAATTTTGTTTTTTTTTTATGTTTAAGTTTATATATAATTTTTTATTTTGTACTGTTTTAAGACGAGTTTAAAAAAATATAGTTAATGTTTGAGATGTAACCGACCGAGCGAAGCTCGGTCACCCAGGTACTTATAATAAAATACAAACCGGACCTATGTCAGGCCTCCGTCACTCGATCAAGATCGCTCAAAATGTACCTACCGGCTAGCCGTGTTTTCTAACGCCCAAGTGGCAAAGGGGCGCCGCACTCCGGCCTGTGTAGTCGCGTGCATGAGACTTGCTTACTGCGTATTGTTTGTTTACAATATCTTCTTATATTTATATTATATTAACAATATAAACAAGCGTTATATTTAACAATGTCAAGACATTATTGTGCGGTATTCCAATGTCAAAATTAAAGAACCAATAAAAAATTGTCGTTTTTTACATTGCCAAAAGACGAGGAAAGTAAGTGTTTTTTTTTTTCGTTAACTGTAGGTAGTCGTATAGAATAGGATTTAATACTGTCTCGTCCAATCAGATTATTTTGTAGGTAAGAAGTTTGATTGTCCTACTGAACGTCGTAAGTTTAACATCGATGTACTGTATCCAGATAGTATATGTTGTTGTTTTTCGTGTGTGTAAGTGGCCAACACTGGTTTCAGATTTTTCAAGCTGCCTAAAGGCATCTGACATAGCTTAACGACTGCCATACAATATGACAGCAGGGACCAATGGCTTATACGTGCCTTCCGAAGCACAGAGGAGCTCAATTTTTATGCGACTTGTGGTCACCCATCCAAGTGCGGACCACGCCCGGTACCGCTTTACATGCGAAAGTGCTAGTGCGGGCCACCGAGCTCCTCTAGTAAAGTATATAACAACGATTTACGTGAACTAGAAAGTATGCTATAAAGAATTACTCAATATCGTATGTTTCTCATTACGATGTACGGTAGTACTTACATCCACAGTTAATGAAGTTTCTATGAAAATCACACGCTCTTATTACGTCACAACTTTTAAAGTCAAATCATCTATAGGTCCTTTTTAATAAAATTTCTTTTCATAAATATGCGTCACGTTCATTTTTGTATTTTACAACATTGAGTCAACCCTAAGGTAATCTCACAACGGCCGACGTCATCGCCCGCTGTGCACTTAAAACGCTCCGTTGAGTCAAAGCAGTTAGGCTCATATTTCCTCGCGTCGCTTGACAGCTAGAAAGTTTAGTTAAATAAAGCGTAGGTATTTGGCGTTTGTAGGGAAGTGATGTATCTGTTACGTAGTAACTTATTAGTAATCTGTGCCTATGTTAATGCTGGTATTAATAAATATTACCTAAAGAAACTAATCTGAAAGTAGTAAAGTAGGTATTCTTATCGTATCTACTACCGTACCTACTAGACATCTAAAAATAATATGTAGACGAATAATTATAATTAATCCAGCCTTAAAAACTTGTTCTAAGCAGGAATGTATTTTAAATCTGTTTGGATAACTTTTAAAACAAGTTAAGTTGAAACTAGTTTTTCTTTTGCATGGATCTTAGGAATACCTATTTCTAGTTACACAGCCTCAGGAAATTAATTAATTTTATTGGTTCATGTACATGGAAATGTACTGTAAACTAAACAGAAATAATATTTCTTTGTAATGTGTATTTTGGCACAATGTAGGAAACAAACAGTACATACTTAAAAAATTTATAAGTTTGTGTCCAGTGGTCAAGGTCTGTGATCCGGAGGTCGTGGGTTGGTGAATCCCACTGTGTAAAGTTGTTTCCAGTCTGGTTAGGATGTTGGTTGAGGCTTGAATCAGGCGCTTCGTGCGCGAGTGCGACACGCACTTGGCCGGTTATCTTCTTCATAATGTTCACAGAGTTGCGACATTTATTTAGCACATATAACACATACACCCGTGAGACAGTCCCCTTACCCTAGACCAAACTACACTTTTCCATACAAACGTTTTATTTCGAAACGGCAAAATTTTGTTATTTCAAAGATATTGCACATATCTAGGCATATAACTGGTTTTCACAGTCAAAATATGAACTTGAAATAGAATATAGTGAGTTATATCATTTTTGACCATCAGTATGGGAAACTCGTACATCCTTATATTTTCTTTCTAGTTCATTATTTTATGTAGTAAACCAATTTATAACCCTAGATAATTGCAATTTCTTTAAAATTACATTTTTTACCGAAATCTGACATGTGGTTTCAAAATAAAACGTAGACTACGTTTGTATGGAGAAGTCTAGGGTAAGGGATTTCAGGAACAAGAATAATCTGGCCTAACCTGCAGTCCGATTGCAGATGACCACCGAAAGGCGAAAGTCTATATGTAATATCTATTTTAGTATATAAAAATTACCTCCTTATATAAGGATTATTGTAGAGCATGTACCTCAGTACATAAAAAAAAATTAAAAAAAAAAAAGACTTCGAAGATAAGGAATATTGATACATATATAAATAGTATCTGTATCCGCGGGCTTCGCTCGGTAATTTCGGGATAAAGTACCCTATGTTCTTCCCTGGGTATCAAACTATATCCATAAAAAATTGTATCTCTAAAGGTTCAGTGGTTGAAGCGTGAAGTGTTAACAAACAAAGAAACTAACATATAACTTACTTTCGCATTTATAATATTAGTAGGAAATAGTATTTTTTAGCAAACGTGCCAGTTACCACCTTAATAAAAAGAAACTGTAATACTATCTCGTTTCTGAGACTCACTAATTAACTTGAAGCTTTCGCGTCCGTCTCTAACGAAGCTTAAAGCTCTGACCCACATGTTTATTACGGTCACCGGCAAAGTTTATAAACTGATTGACGGTTTCTAAGAAAAAAATGTTGCGGTTTTGAGAAAAATCTCTCTCTCATCTCAGCGCATTCCCAGTTGCAACCTCATCTATATCTATACATATAATAAAACAGTAAATGTATGTACAGTGAATATATTTTCAAAAAGAAAACTGCGGTGGTGCAGAAATAATAATAGAGAATTAAAAAGAATGTCTGTCTGTATGTTTCTTTGACTGTTTGTCTGTTTGTACACGCTGATCTCCGGAAATACTGGACGGAATCGAAGGGTGTAATTGATTTTGGAAAATGGAATACCTGATGCGGGACCATAATGATCCAGCTAAACTACAAGAAATATAAAAATGACGCCTTAGCTTGTTCAGACTGATGAGCATTTTCGTAAAGTCGACGCGAACGAAGTTGTGCGCTTCGCCTAGTCTACAATAAAGAATTTACAATTACAACATATTGGAAATCGTTAAATAATAAAAGCCCCATATTCAGTCAGACATAACATTCATTTAGAAACTTGTTTTACAATTTATATCAACCTAAACCACAGAATACATACTAGTACTTACGTACAGAAGTCTTACTCTAAAAAGAAATTCAAAGAAATATCTATTCAATATTGTTAGCGATATGGTCTAATTTAACTCGCGTCAGAATTCGACGCCTACTCGTTTAGATACCTAGAATTTCAGTTGCAAGCCAATTTCATTCTTATTACGCTAGACAAACGGTTCATTATAGGTAGATACCTACACAAAACCGATTAAGTGAGCAGTTCGCCTAGGGTTGTCCAAGATACTAACATCGAGATCTAGCGCAGGCAATTTCAAACAGGCGTTTTTAGCTGCGCATATATTCACCTACCTTGTTAACTGTACATACAATAGGTAATACATTATATCGTATATAAATCTTTTTCCGTAATAATAACCATATATATGTATGTTACCAATATATCTTAATAGGTATACCTATCTTAAGGTAATTAGGCCCAACACAGACGACAGACTTTTTGTCCGAACGAGTCTGCGGCGCACAAATAGTCTGCGTGGCGCGCAAAAAGTCTTTCGCGGATTGTTCACGGACTCAACACACACGACGCACATTTTGAATCATTCTGTCGGCAGAACTGTAGGGACGGGACACGTACAGTTTTACACGCCATGGAAGTGCAAAGATTGCGATGTATTATTTTATACTTGAAGTACAGAAAAAGAAGAAGAAATAGAAAATTTTGGGAACATCCTATACTTTCAGAGAGATTACTAAAAGGACAATTCCATATGAAACATGCAATTCCAAAACAATATCCGGACAATTTTTTAAAATTTTATAAAATTTCTATTAATACTTTTAATGAGTTGCTATTTATTTTAAGACCAACTTTGACATATTCGGAAACAATAATGAGAAAGTGCATTGGTCCAGAAGAAAGGTTATACCTACTAGGCATGATACTCGGATTTTGAAGTATCATAAATTGCAGGTCTATTTGTATTTCATATAACATCGGTACATCTATCTCTAGCGCCATTATATCATACCTGTAATACCGCGCTCGTCACGTCCACCACTAGCCGAGTCAAGGTCACAGACTAAAGTGCGCGACGTCTGTGTTAGCGCGGGTTGAAGCATACGTTGTATTTTTTTCGCACACTTTTAGTGCGGTGTGGCGCGGCGCGGCGCGGCGCGGTCTGCCAAAATTACACGGATTTTTTGTGCGCCGCACTTTTTGTGCGTCGTGTGTGTTACTGCATGTAATTCCATAGGTTCTATTATCACAGACTAAAAGTGTGGCGCGGTCTAGTCTGTCGTCTGCGTTGGGCCTAAATATACTAAATAGCTACGGTACCTATTTAGTATAAATAATTTAATATAAATATGCTTCGTAAAGACGCTAAAGGTAAGGTACCTAAAGTTCAGCGTCTTTAGGAAGCGTAAAAAAAGTTAAATCTGGATCAATCTGTCTGTGTTTAAGCAATTAAACACTGCACAGTATTTATTTGCGTAGTATTTTGCCTTTTTAGGGTTCCGTACCCAAAGGGTAAAAACGGGACCCTATTACTAAGACTTCGCTTTCTGTCTGTCACCAGGCTGTATCTCAAGTACCGCGATAGCTAGACAGTTAAAATTTTCACAAATTAAGTACCTATGTATTTCTGTTACCGCTATAACAACAAATACTAAAAACTAAATTAAATAAATATTTAAGAGGGGCTCCCATACAAAAAACTTGATTTTCATAGATAATGGTACAGAATCCTTAGTGCGCGAGTCCGACACGCACTTGGCCGGTTATTTCTTTTTCTTTCCATGACGATTAAGTCGGTAAACCTGGTGAACAAACCGCGCGTGTGTCACTGCTCACTGCTCGCTAGCGACTCTAGCGAGTCGTCCTTGCTGGATTAGCCTCCATATAGAGGCCGCAAAGCCGCAATGCGTAGGTATATTTTCGATACCTAAACGGGGAGTGACACAGGCCTGCCTAAACGCAAAATCCTAAGAATGAGAATGTAAAACGGAAGAGTGCAGATAACAAACGTCAACTGTCATTGTCAAGTTGCACAGATTAATTAGACAAAGGTGATATTCCAATACAAAATAATATTCCCTATTAATTATATTAGTTGTTGTCAAATCAATTACCCTTCATTTACCATAGAATTAATGGAGCATTGACCTGGATACCGTAATTATTTGTGTGTTCCATTACTGACCTTCCTGCTGAGATACATTTTAACACCATCTTTTCCTGTTGTCCTACAAATGTTTTTGTCACTGTCAATTAATCCTTCGAGGTAGAAGACGAAAAGGTCGTAGGGACTAGCTTTTTAACCGACTTCAAATAAGGAGGAGGTTATTAATTCGACTGTATGTTTTTTGTTTTTGTATGTATGTTACGCGATATCTTCGTCAACCGTGGACTTTTACTCCCAAGTTGGTCCCATATTAATTTGGTGAAGACATCATAAAGAACTTTGGAGATATGGAAGAAACTACTGAAAGAAATTGAAGTCGGTTGTTTTTTGTTAAAAATTTAATTATTTTTAGCGACTGTTCTAGATATGTATATTTCTACTCTGGTAAGTTGTTATATTTATATTTTTTTATTCATATATAAGGTCTAACAAAATATATGTACTTAAACTATTTAAAGGGTTTATTCAGTCCATGATACTGAACTACTTTCCCCAAGAAACCTGTATCGGAATATGAAACTAATATTTGGCCTCCCATACAAGTTGACCGAAAGCCAAAATTTTTTTTTCATATTTCGACATATGTTCCTTGGGGAAAGTTACCCATAAAATAGTTTCAGTATATTTTGTTACACTAGCGTAAGTATAGTTCATCTTTTGTCTTCGTGGTATGCAAAATTTTAAAGCGTTGTTAACTTGTACGTTTTACATACATACAAACATAATATCACGCCTGTTACCTACAGTCGTAGGGTAGGTATCCTCAGGGTAGGTAGAGATTATGGACCTCCACTTGCTACGATCCTGACAAACCTAACTCATCAATCTCTTCATATCATACATACCCTTAGGTTACGGGTACTTTTAAGTTTTACTTGTACGTTTTAATTCGCCAGAAATATAAATTGCTATTTAACATCACATCTTATTTAAACTAGTTACTTGACAGAACGTGTCTCTATATGAAGCTTTTGCAATTAAACTGATTAATCAGTAAAGTTATTTTTAAATGAAGGTCACATCAGCATAATACGGTATTTACCACAAGGTACAACCACAGCATGATTCACGTCACGAGGGATAGCTTGAAGAAAGACTGGTCGAGTGTCCATGACATAATTGTGACGTCATGATGCGTACGAAATTGGCTGAGGCAGTAAGTTCTGCGAAAATTAATCTGGTGTGGTGTTTTTATGGTGTAATACTTTTCCTGTTATTTCGAGACTCTAGTCAAAAAGATGCACAACAAATGTTTGTAATGTATAAGTTTGTAACTGTATTTTTCATAAATAAATAGGCATTTGAAGATAAAATGAGGTTCTCAAAATAAAAGAGACAAAAAAGGCTAATAATAGAGACAGAACTCGCTCGTCCAAAAAGAACAAGTAATCTCACCTTTTTTTAACACATTGTCCCAAATAATAATAATCATACTTATTATAAACGCGAAAGTAAGTTTGTGTATTTGTTTGTTACCTCTTCAAGATTTAACCACTGAACCTATTAAGATGAATTTTGGTATGCATATAGTCTGAGAACCAGGAAAGGACAAAGGATAGTTTTCAACCCGAAATTACCACGGGGAGCAAAGCCCGCGGGCACAGCTAGTTGTAGTTATATAGGTGAACCAACGTGTACGTACCCACAATACAATTAACCTGATTCACCCTGCAGGCGTCCAGCCTTCATACATATTAAATTCGTGACATCCCAATATAATAAAGAACAATCGCCCGAAGTGTGTCAAGTTTACAACAATATTGCAATTGCATGCATCGTCATGCCGCCAATAACTCATTTCTGTGCGCAATTAAGAGGGTGTTCTACGAATGATGCGGTTTTTAAGGAGAATACACACTTATTTTACTTACTATGTCGCACACATTACTAGGTTTAAACCATTATCCGACCAAATCTAGTTGACATTTAGTAATATGCCACTGTCTCATCTAAAAATGACAACTAGATTTGGTCGGATAGTGGTATAAACCTTAGTAACAAAGTTAGTCTGCGTTTTATAATAAGACGATACAAGTTTAACTCGTGCGAGTATTTTATCCAAGTAAAATCATTATTCCAGGAGTCAGGCTATTTACTAAATAAACTTATTCTTTTTTGTGCAAAAAAATCAAATGATTGAAATATTTTACTTCTAAAATATTCATAAAGTGAACTTTATGTTTTTTTTTGTAAAATATTTAATAATAAATTGATGTAGTGAATATACACGTATATTTCTTTATTCAAGTTAGTGAATTTAATTTAGTTCACTTCTATGAGTAAAAAAACAGAAAGAGTAGATAAGTTAAATGTGTACATACTACCATGTCTTTATTCTTAATTATATTCTTTCAGGCTTTTTAGGGTACCCAAAGGGTATAAACGGGGCTCTACTACGAAGACTTCGCTGGAAAGCGTGCTGGTAGTGGTAGGTATATTCTAAGTTTCTTTTTCTCTTACAGACCAGCATGCAAACAAGAAATACCAGGTACTTATAGTAAACAATACTGCCTATGATGTTCATTCATAGTCGACCTCATTTCATAAAGACTCCGTTTGCCTTATCCAAGTGTGATTATTCAATCATCTGATTACTATCGTTCATACCTAAGGATGTCTTTGGGTTATATTTAGAATCTTGTATTCATCCGGCCTAGATAATATTCGCATTAAAATAACATTAGTCTCTTGGAGTTAAAGAACTGTGAATTTGTCTATAATCAAAAATTGCAAGGTTATCACAGTTGGTCTAAACAGGGACAGGAAGCGCTTTCCCTAACGTGGGTTTTTAGCGGCTAATAGATAGGCTTGAATATTTTTATTAGATCAAAAACCCCTATCGCTGGGTAACTCTTTCGATCGACTAACCGTATCATATAGAAAGCCTTTAAAAGGGTTTCCCTTTAAATAAGTTGTTAGAACATGCACGTTACGTTACCCTTACAATAACAATTTCTTATAGGGTAACCCTATCTCATAGGCTAACCCTTTATGAAGCGCTTTCCCTGGCGGCCACGGGGCGGGGAGGGGGGGGGGGGATACGTGGGGGGAAAAACCTTTTCAATAGAGCGGAAAAAAATACCCCTTCCAATGATTAAGGATAGGGTTACCCTATAGAGGATACGGTAAGCCTTTCGCTAGATAAGCTTTTTACAGGCTAACATAAACGTAAGGGTAAGCCTATCGTAAGGATGACCACTTAAAGGGGTATTATAAATTAGCTGCTAATCCAGTCCCTGCTAACAAAGTACAGAGACAAGCAAGCCCTATCATGCATTTATTCATAAACATTCTGTTTGTCTGCTATTTTTGGATAATATCATTGGGCCTAACCAGCCTCTCTGCATCAGCGTCAGGAATTTCAAAACCAAATTCATCTTCCATTGCCATGATCACTTCAACATGGTCCAACAAGTCGAGGCCTAGATCAGTCATAAAATGGCTGTATAAACTGTAACAATAAAAATATATGCATTAAGATAAAACATAATATCAATTTAAGTAAAATTTTGTGCAATCTTCAATCGCGAAAAATAGCCAGGAAACCTAGGTAGAGAATATAGGGGTGGCGATGAACAAAGCAAATAAAAAGCATTAAAAATCCTTATAATTTTGCCGAATGCGCGGAAGGAGAGTCTCACAAATACAACGTGGAAGGGACATACCCGTACTAAATCAAACCACGGGCTATACTAGATTACCAAAAAATCGGCATTCCCACACAAATGCTCTTTTACTTAATTATAAAGGCTTACTTTTGTATGGAAGTGCCAATTTTTTTTTTGTTTCTTGACTGTTATTCTAATTTCTTTATACTATAGCGATCTAGTACTTATGCCCGTGGATTAATTAATTACCCTTCCACGTTGTATTTATGAGACTCTCCTTCCGCGCATTTCATTTGCTTTTTCATAATCATATCATCGTCAGCTCTCAACTGCCCACTGCTGGGCATAAGCTTCCTTTTGTCATAACTTATTTCTTAACTTTTTATTTACTTACTTACCTTATAATTTGCTTTTAATTTTATATTTTTTTAAATAGTTATGACGCGAATATACATAATTGTCATTTGGCAATATCATTAGTCAATATTTAATTACTTAAAAAGGTACTTACCAATAAAAATACGTGTTTTTAAATTTATATAATATAATTTTTTTGACAAACCTTATTGATAAAGTCATAGATATGTAATATAATAGTATTTCATTGCAATCACAAAGCATCGCTCATAATCATAAATTATTGAAAACCTAATACCATACAATCATCAAGTAGGTATATAATAAATGCAGGATTAAGTACCTACTGAATTGATGAGTTATATTTGCTAAAACTATTGTTATCTGTGCTATAAATCAATAATAATCACGAAATCAACTAGGTAGGCTTATGACCTTGACTCTGTTTTTATGTCTCAGTCAGATGCCTATGCCTATTTTATTTTCTGTGCCAAAAAATCAAGCGATTAAAAAGATGTTTTTCTACTCCTGCCATACTCCTGCACTTTTATCTGTCATAAACATAGTCTCAAACCACAAGAACATTTGAGGATATAAGAACATAGATAATATTACTCCAGAAAAGTCGATACTCTATTCCCCAAAAACGATCTTGTTTTGTAATGTGGTCAAAAAGATACGCCTCGCTGATATACTAAAAGTAGGTTACACTTAGGTTAAGGTTTTATTCGATTAACACAAAATTTTCAACAAAAAGCACACGTATTTAAGAAATAACAGATTGCATGTGGTTTTTAATAAAATAAAATTTTCTCAGCGATTTTAATGTTAAGTATTTATAATAAATAGAAACAACAACCGATTCCTAACTCGACGAACTGGCAGGAAAAAGCGCAAAAAAAAAAATGGCAATCTGGGATGGAGGCCTTTGCCAATCAATGGGATCTAGTGGCTCTAAATAAACATAATATATTGTAAGAAGCAAAGAGTAGATCAGTTGTGTTACTCAACTTGTGTTGTATATGTGCCTACCAAGAACATCCTCTTCACTTTTTGTCTCCCTTTTCTGTACAGTATGTGATTCACAGGATGACGACGACCTATGCGGATGTCTTAGACATTAGACACCACACGCGTCACTTAAATAATACTTATATACATATACTCACTATATTGATTACTGCATATACGAGTACATACAAGATGAGGTGCTAACTAAAGATAAAGATAATTTATTTGCCAAACATGTGTTACAAGATATTAGTACATTCCAGTTTAGTAAACATTTAGGTCTATTTATTTGTTTATCGAAAAATTTGTACCTTCCACCTTAAACTTCTTTTTTTAAATAGATGTGTGATAATTAAAATGACTTGACTTTTCGTAACGGACTTTTCGCTGTCGCAAAGAAAAATGTGTTCTGTAAAATTCCCGAATATACAAATGAGCACAAAAAGGGTAAAATTGCCGAATAATACTTGCACTCTGGGAGTGACGCCGGCTGAAGTGAAAACTTATGTCGGTAACAGTGTTGCGAGTTCAATGGTTTTTCAAATCCTAAAAAAGCTTTCCTATGCCCGACGCGCATAAAGAAATTTTCACTTTAATAAATACAAAAAGTACTTACTTAACATAAAAATACATAAATGGTTCTTAAAATATACTAAGTAGGTACTTTTCTTTCTGCCTCCATTTTGCAGGGCCCATGATTCACAGATGTGACGGTGCCTTACATGAATATCCTAGACATTAGACACACAACCCGCCTACTGCACCCATGACTAATTAATTTAATTCTAAATACATACTTATACTCAGCAATAAATTGTGGCCGCGTGCTATGTACTTACTGACCTTTGTTCTAAGATGCGTTGTGGTTTCTCGTATTAATTACATCACACTGTTTATTAAGTAAGTAGGTACTTCAATGTGGTTAGGATTTTCTTTAGTTACCTAGTTAATATAGTTTTGCTTGTAGGTAAGGCACTTACCTACAAGCAAAACTATATCCTGTTGTTTTTCAACGACTTCCAATATTTTATTAAAACTAAAAACCGATGTTTTGATTATGTACGTTTACCGATTATTTGAAGGCGCCTGGAGCGATTTCGATGTTTTTTTAGTTTGAAAGGGCATACTTGTCAGGTCGTTCCATAGAATTTTTATTAAAATCGGGTGTCAAGTCGGAGGTCAAGTCGGTTTTTAATTTGTTTTTTTTTAAATATCAAAATATGACCGAGGATCAGATGGCAGGATGACCTTGATAAATTCATAAGCGACTGGTCGAAGATCGCTGAAGATAGAGAGGTGTGGAAGGATAAGGGGGAGGCCTTTGCCCAGTAGTGGGACACAAAACCTACAGGCTAGAAGAAGAAGATCAAAATATGACTGCTTCCGAGCGATATTTATTGGCTATTTTTAATCCCCCGATACAAAATCAGGAGTGTTATAAGTTTGCTCGTGTCGTGTCAGCTCATAAACGAATGGACCGAATATGATGCGTTTTTTTGTTGTTTGAAAGCGACGTGATCGAGGTGGTTCTTAGCAACTGATGTGTCGGGGTTTAATCAAAACTTTCAATTTTATTTTTTAAAATTAAGTATTACATAACGGAAGAAAACCTTCAATTGAATACAACTACAAACGTGTCCACAGAAATGGACTGCTCGTCTCGTTAATGAGTCGTCGTGTTGATTCATACATACCATTAAAACCTGTGTCATTTTGTGCGTACATGGAGTGGTCTGACAGCCAGACAGATTGCGACACTCTCGTCACTCTGAGAACTGTACATATATCTACAATAATCTATATAGATATATAATTTAATCACGCCAGTCACACATATTTTCTATTTGGTCTAATGGACCTAATAATGGTTGACCCGCTGACCGGGAGAGAATGCAATATGTCATTAGGTCCGCCATTTTTTTATCTGTGCAAATTGTGCAATAAACATACATATAAACATATTTTCACGCCTGTTTACCATGGGGTTAGGCAGAGACTATGGGATTTTCACTTACTACGATCCTTGCAAACCTCTTTTGCCTTGGCAACACTCATATTCATAACTCTTTTCATACATGCTCTCCGGCTATGGGTACTCCTTACCTCATCTTTCTTCAGAACATCTGCATTTTGTGCAATAAAGTTAAAATAAATAGTACAAACTGCTTCCATGGTGGTCTAGCAGAAGAGAAAAAGAAAAAACTTAGAATGTACCAGCTGCTTAACTTTTCGCGCATATCGTAGAAGCTGATTGAGGGAATGTTCGAAAATGCGAAAGGGCTACCAAACATCTCTATTTTGATTGTTTTTCCACCTTCTCGCCGTTAATGGGAACTCCTACCGTCTTATTATAAAACGAGGACTAACTTTGTTACTAGGTTTAACCCACATCATCCACCCAAATCTCCCATGCTGGTCTGGGAGAAATAAAAAAAAAACTTAGAATGTACCAGCTGCTTCTTTTACCACGCAGATCGTAAAAGCCGATCGAGGGAATGGGCAAAAATGCAAATCATGTTAACAGGCGATGCGGCTAGCAACCCATCACTGTAGGTATTGATTGCTTTTCCATCTTCTCGCCCACCATGACGCTAAAAGTGGCTTTTGGGTCTTGCGGCCCTGGGCTCTGCACCGCAAGACCGCAAGACCCAAAATGCTCTGTCTGCCCCATTAGGGATAAAGACGTGATAGTATCTATGTATGTATGTATCCACCCAAATCAAGTTGGCAAAAAAATATTTTTCATATTTCGATATATGTTTTTAGGGAAAAGTTGTTGAGTATTACGGACTGAATCTACCCTTAAATAGTTTCAGTATATTTTGTTAGACGTTATATGTATGTTAGTTGTTAGTAGCTAAAAGCCAAAACTAAACAAGATATATAGCCTATGCGGCAAATCTTGCATCACTTGCATACATCGGCTCGGTATCAAATCAGTAAAGCTGTCAACAGCACGCGCCAAACATTACCCTCGTTATTCCACGTCGGTTGATGCTGGAACGCGGCCAGTAGATTCTAGCGAGGCGTGTGTGTAATTCACATAATATATTTTAATGTAAAATTATAGTTAAATCTAATAAAAATAGTTTTATAAAAATAATAGTTCGTTCCGATCTAGAAAAAGCGCACCAGGAAATCTATATGCTAAACGGTTATATATGGACGTGTTAAAAAATTCACATCTGTAGTAACGTACCTAGTTTGAAGGAAAGCTATCAGAGCTAAGGTTTTACAAATTAAAAAGTTATAGGCGATCAACTTATAAAATGTATTCGAAAAATTAAAATGTCATATAAATTCAATAGAAAATTAGTTTATGGACGTTCTAAGCAGCATGAACTCAAAGTTGGCATTTACATTGCGCGTGGCCCGACACGCACTTGGTCAATTATTGTTTGAAAGAGTATAAGTATGCCTTTTCAGGTCAGGTCAGGTTTAGGTCAGGTCGTCAGACCACCTTGTGGGTGGGTGTCCTACGCTTCGCCTGCCAGTACGTGGTCGCCATTCGAAAACATTATTATGGTGCAATAATTTTTTTTTGTATTGTACCACCATTTACACTTAAATATCGTGTTTGTACCCAGTAGGACGAGTACATAACATTACATACAATATTTACTGTGAGGTCAAACCATACATAAGTTTGCATTTACATGGATTGCTAACGTGAAGTTTATGGGTAAATAAATGGTGAATAAACGGCCATAAGTGTATAAACGAGACAAGCTTAGGTCATTAGATAGCAATCGACTATTGACTTGATTGCGTTTATGATCAGAGAGGTGTAATAATAAATAATTGATAATAAACAGATTCGAGTTCCTTTTGAGACAAAAAGTTGAAGCATTTCTTCTAAAGTAGGATTTAAATTTTCATAACTAAAAACCTACTTTTACTAAATGACTGATTATTATTTCTATGGGATTACCTGACAAGTAAAATGATTTTTCAATCGGTCCAGGGTCATCGAATAATCAGTGAACATACTCCTCTTTTTGGAAGTCGGTTAAAAATAAAGTATCAGGCGGGCTTCACTAATGATTTATTCCACACAATCAAAAGCAAAGATTTTCTATATTCGACATTTGTTTCAGAAGTAATGCTCTACCTAATGCTCAGTCAGTGATTACGGCACGGCCCAAAAACAAAATACAACAAAATGTCTATATCTCATAAACAAATTAAGCAATCACATCTTATTTATATGAAAATTAAAAAAAGTCTTAGTTCGTAGTGTAAATGTTTTACTTACCTACTTAGTTACTTATAGATATTACATTTATTATGACATTGATATTCTTAATTTTATATTTACTTAATTATTTATCTCAATATGCATTTGACACATGATCTTAGTAAGGTCAATAAACCGATTTGAAGAAACGAGCCAAAGATACAAAGAACAGGCCAGTAAAGATAATTGTAGGTCATTGCATGTTAAATCATAGACCTCTGTTCCTATGCCACAAAAATTATAATTATAATCATTTTTCGGTGAAAGTCTACTGGTACAGATCTGAATTTCAGCATCACGGTAGACCTCATATCCATGGGATTGTATGGTTGGAAGGTGCTCCTGACATTTCAGAGCTAGATCGAAAGTCATTTGAAGAAAGGGCTGTGATTGGCCACTATTTTATTATAATTCATCCAAATCAGGTACATTATTCTGAAATAATAATCGCGAGGTCTAAGTTCGTGGCGAACTACTAGTTATAAAAAGGGTGTAGCAAGGTGGATTGACCCTATTTAACTCTGCCGTGTGGTTTCCGGAAGTGTAGAATAGAGCCACTACAAGTCCTCCCGTTGATGTCGTAATATAAAGCGACTTAGGAAATACAAGTTAAACAAAGCTTATAAACATCAATGAGACCTCTCCAACCCATCTGGCCAGCGAGGAGAGTTTAGGCCAAAGTCCTCTGTCTGCTCAGGCCAAGTTTGGCTCTGGTAGTACAGAGAGGGTCGTACTCCCAGTGGAGACAAAAATGATGATTATGATGATGTAGCGAGGTAAATACGAGCAGGTATGAAGATCACTGTTAAACTTAGTCTCCTTTATTTCTATCTATGACGACCTCCGTGGCGTAGTGGTCACCATGCTAGTCCGCCACCCAGAGGTCCCGGGTTCGATTCCCGGTCAGGGCAAGTTGGAAAATGGCCTTTTTCAAATTGTCCTGGGTCTTGGATGTTTATCTATATATGTATTTGTTATAAAATATAGTATCGTTGAGTTAGTATCCCATAACACAAGTCTCGAACTTACTTTGGGGCTAGCACAATCAGTGTAATTTGTCCCTATATATTTATTTATTTATTTATTTATTATCCATGTTATAATTATATTATAAAATGCGTAAAGTAGCTTGAAAAAATCTCGGCCGCTTGCCGAGCAGTCGCGAGGCTTTTTGTTTTGTTCAAGCTGTTCTGTGCATTGCTGTCAAAGAAACAAAGACGAATATGGCTTGACAACGAATCCCTAACTCGTGCCCGTGCCTCACTGATGCAAAGCCTGTGCCCAAACTACTTGGTCAAAGATAATATAATAACTGATCATTACCGCTTCAATTGATGGGTTAGGTCGCCCCTACAAGTTATTGCAGAGTGTAAATGTATGATTACACCCGGTAATTTAAGTCTGCACTCTGTAGAAACTTACTACGCCGAGAAAATGTCCTCGAGGGATGTAAGTCTGCTGGAACACTTACAGGTGTATACCAGATCATCTTGAATGATGGTTGCAAGAAAAAAGATAAAAAATACCGAATGTCTTTGACCTTTAGAATTTTATTCGGAGTTACATATGTTATTTTTGGAGAGACGCCAATCTAGAGCTGTAACTAGAGAAACACTTTCTAAAAACAAATCCATTATTTACGTTTGATGTTAGACAGAAATGTGGCTAGTAAATTGACTTTTGAGATGTCTAAAGTATAGCTATGTAATTAATATTTTGATGTTCAAATAAGTAAAACAGGAAAGTCTGTGTCACTTGTTTTTAACTTCGTCGTAATTTTTTTTATGGATGTTCGCCGATTATTTGAAGAAGCGTGGACTTAATTGTTTTTTTTTTGTTTGAAATGGCTTACTTGTCAGGTCATCTCATATTTTTTTTTATTAAAGTCGGTTTTGTAGTTTGTGGGTAAAATCGGTTTTTAGTTTTGAAAGATTATATCTTACCATACGGGTGCGCATTGTCTTACATAACTTTTTAACTCATATCATCGGAAGCCCAAAAATATTTCTTATACCATTTTATATCATAATGATCATTCTTTATTAAAAATTGAAATACTAATGATTTAAAACTATAATCATTGGAATTCATAATATCACTAATCATACACTTCGTTTTTAATAATATTTATTTTCATTTTTTTTACGTATATTTGTTTGTACTAATGATCTAAACTCCTAATCATTCGAATTAATAACTATTATATTCATACATTTGTTTTTCCTAATATTTTTTTTATAATTTTCTTAATCATAAGTGTTTTATCCATATTATGGAAAACGATAATATCTATAATCAAACATTTGTTTTATACTAATATATTTTTTTCATACAGTTAATCTAAATTAAAATAATCATAACTGTAAATAAAATGGAATAGGTAACAATCATTCATTAAATGAAAGTAGACAGACACACTGACAGATAAGTCAAACTTATAAAACCCCTATCATGTTTGGTCGAGGGGTAAAAGTAATAGATTTACTATTATCGTTTAATAAAACGAATTGCTGCCAGAAAAGTAGGTTAGGTTAGGTTAGAATTGTGACCCCAACAGCGCGCGCGCCGAGCGAGCAAAGCGAGCGTGCCGCGGTAGCGGCCGGCGAAGCGCTAGAAACTAATTTTTGATAGAAAAGTAAACAGACACACCGGCAGATAAGATAAACATATAAAACTAAAGCCAAATCGTTTAATTAAACCAATTGCTGCCAGAAAAGTAGGTTAGGTTAGAACTGTGACCCCAACAGCGCGCGAGCCGAGCGAGCGAAGCGAGCGTCCCGCGGCAGCGGCCGACGAAGCGCCAGAAACTAATTTTTGTTCGAAAAATAGACAGACACACTGACAAATACGTCAAACTTATAAAACTCGTCTTATTTTTAGTCGAAGTCATCCATTTGTATGCGTTACAAAGACAAATATATGTTAAAATATTTTTTTTAGTATTGCTTTTATTAATACAAAAATTATGATAATTGTTCTTTATAAAGAAAACTATTCTGAACAACGACGTTATGAGTTGTAGTATGTTATTAGTAACAACATTATTAATAAAAACAATATGATAATTAAATGTTATGTAAAAAATTATGAATTTAAACTTGTTCTTAGTAGTAACAGTATTAATAAAAAAATTATGATCACTAAATGTTATGAGCTCCGATGAAAGTAATAAAAATGTATGAATAAAAAAAGTATGAAGAGTGATGATTATGAACAAAAATCGGTAGTAAGATAAAGAATAGGATTTAGAATTTTATGAGAGCCAATATGGACCTTATCCATACCGCTTCTTTAGAAACTAAAAACCGATTTTACCCACAAACTACACAACCGACTTTGATAAAAAAAATATTTTTTTAGGTGTATTCAAGGTAATCGAGTTTCAGAAATACTACATAAGTTGAATATATGCTCACAACATTTTTTATCTACTTTCTCTAGGCAATTAATATGTGGTGTTTAGTGGGTGAATGATTCGGTAGAGATTTTTTAAATTTAAAATTAATATCGGAAATTTATTGCACTGTTCATGGTATTTTGGATAGAAATCTCTAAGTTACACATTTTGAAAAAATATAACACTTCAAAGAAATAAATCTTTTTTTGAAAAAATGTGCTCCGTTTTTTTTCTAAAAAATCATAAAAAAATCTAAGTCTATGGAAAAAAGAAATAAAAATTTACCAAAATTTGACTGCTACGAAAAAGCGCCAGAACTTAACCAACCAAGATTTATTTAGAATTATAGAAGACTTGTTGTTTCCTTGTCTTCAACTGATAAAAGGTCAACAAACTCTGAAACTAGTAGCAATTAATACGTCAAAAACGTTCATCTTGTGTCCGGCTGGTATACTTAATTATTAGTTTAGTTTTATGAGCTTTTTTTTTGGAATTAGACTAAGATCCTTTTTGGAGTGGATATTTTTTCATGTGTTTTTCTAGGGGCTTAAATTTTTGTAACTTTGCTTTGTTCCAACCGAGTGTTTTTTATTTTATTAATATTTATTAAACTTTATTACAAAAATTTGATAAGCGGACTAAAGTCCAAGGCCTTTTCTGCCCGTCAACCTACTAGAGGTGCTGATAAAAGCAAATTTTGGATGAAAGTACTAAAAGTAGCTTTTAATTACGAAAATATATTTTTGCATCCTATAAAAGTTTCTACGAGAGTACCTTAGAATAATCTTTCGAAAAGAAAAAAAAATTTTTTTGAAAATTGGTCCACAAATTACGTAATATAAAAAACGGTTAACATACATAAAAAATATATATAAATAGTCCAACAAAGAACCTAGTCTTTTTTTGAAATCAAATAAAAAAATTTAGTTACAGTGTAAGAAAAATTTAAACACACTGTTTGCATGACTAATGCTGGATCTAAGAATCATTCACATCACTCTGTGATTCCCCAATACACTTTGAATAAACATGTAAGGTTAACCAAACGTCACGCATTCATGGTTAACGGAACTGTGACGTATTGTGACGCCTTGACAGTGAGGTAATACCATGGAATTGAATGTATGACTTGATGAGGCATCCTCATAAATAATGAATCAATTAAGCAATAAAGATTTTTTTATTATTTTTTTTAATTTTGGCTCCACGCCGTTGTGTATATAGCCAGGCTTAAGTTAATAAAACGTGGGAACAATCGATGTGAAGTAAAAATATATATATATATATACAATCATTACCTGGGCGGACTGTTTGGCTGACGTACTCAACGTCAAAATTGATTGACATGTGTATGAAATTTAAATAAAGATATTATAAAAAAATAAGAATACGAAAGACTTTCAGTCACACACAAACTCGCAAAACATTGCTTTCTAACATTACATGTTTCTTGATCAATGAATATATATACTTGTACGCAAACGCTTTATTTATCTGTAATTTAGCAATTATTTATTTGTTATACACATTTTCTTGTTTGGGAATTTAAAACAGGACAATTCTATGTTTATTTATAAATTCGTGATTGTAGGGTGAGTATCAATGTATAAAAATTTGGGACTTTAAAAAATAAAAAAGAATTATTGTGAGTCTTTTATTTTACTATACAATACACTATTACGTCTTTATTCTGAATGGATCAGACAAAGCATTATTGATCTTGTGGCTCTAAAGCAGAGAGAGCCAAGGGGCCACTTTTAGCGTGATGGTAGGTGAAAAAACTGAAAGAAAGGAATCAAAATAGTGATGGGTTGCTAGCAGTATTGTCTATAAAGTCAAAGTCAAAAATCATTTATTTATCTTTGGATATTTGTATTACTTGTTAATTGACAATTTTCCTTTCGATGTCATAATAGTTGTTGACGTCAGCTAAGTTTATTGCCACGAAATGCAATTTCGTTACGATTCTGATTATGCACTATTGACATGATATGCATTTGAGAATCTGAACGGGAAGAGAATCATCAGCTGGTACATGCAACTACATGATTTCTTAAATTATATTCTTTTAAAATGATATACTATTGGCGGAAATATTTTCGCCTATGTCACAGAGTCACAGGTATGGCACTTCATACAATCGGAGCAGCATATATACCTAGTACTACTACAAACGTTATGTATGTAATACTATTATAAATTCTGTGCCTATGTCTTCAAACACAGTGAAGCTGAAGTGATCTGATTTACTATCATCATCATCCTAACCATGGAACCCGTTTTTATTTGGGATCTGGCTCTCTTTATCCTCTCGCACCAGTTTTCTCTGTTATATGTCATGTCAGGGTTTACACCTATCGTCTTCATATTTTTAACGGTACTTACCAAGTCTTGTGAACTGAATAATTACTGACAGAGTCTAAATATTAATAATTATTTAATTATGAGACTATTATAGGCTTTATAGAATCAATTCAGAAGAATGAATGTTCGGGCTTTCCCAAAATCGTGGTCGTCCTTGCCGGCGCCTGCGTCTCCAAACATATACCTGCGTAGACGCCGGCCGTCGTCAGTGTGAGAGTCGCGTGCGCATTGAACTGTGCGTTCTAAATTTAAATTTTTGTGTCAAACTTCGTGTGATTGTGTGGATTCAATCGAGTGTGTGTGAAAAGGTTAGAAAAGTGTTAATTACTTTTTTTTTGCAAAAGAAAATATGATTCTTCTAAGTTGGTTATTTTTAAATTTTTAAATGTTATGATATTTTTCAAAGTTTATCCAAATCTGATTAACACTAAAATATTTTCCTTTGGTAGGCAGAGGTAACTTATGGAGTATTTTTTTGACAGTGCCATAATTTTTATAGTCAATGAGCCATGAAACTAACCCATTCACAAATAATTATTATATTTTCGACAAAACTGACTTAAATTTCTTTCAGAGTTTCTTTCATATCTCCAAAGTTCTTTATCATATCTTTAATTCTTTACCAAAATCGGTGTAGGGAGTCGATTTTTTACGAACCTACTGGTATTCCATAAAGAAAATTGTCATAACTTGTAAAAATTTGAGTATATCTAAAATAAGAAAGAATAATTGTTATTCTTTATATATTGACGGCCTATAATATTGACGGTCTCTGTGGCGTAGTGGTCACCATGCTAGTCCGCCACCCAGAGGTTCCGGGTTCGATCCCCGGTAAGGCAAGTTGGAAAATAGCCTTTTTCAAAATGTCCTGGGTCATGGATGTTTATCTATATATGTATTTGTTATAAAATATAGTATCGTTGAGTTAGTAGCCCATAACACAAGTCTCGAACTTACTTTGGGCACAGAATTAATAATAGTATTACATACAGAACGGAAACTCGCACCGTCCCCCGCAATCTGGTGTCCCCGCAACCCTTCCCCCGTTATTGTAAGGTGTAAGTGGCAGTAAAACAGGGTTATTTGGTAGTTGCACGTTGACATCATGCGAGTCACTTAGGATTATTGAATTGTAATGGTGAGAATTTGCGCACATTATCATTGTTTATCGACGGAAAACAATAAAAAACGAAAATTTTATAGATTTCCGAGTGATGAAAACAGGTAAGCAAAGCAACAAATTCTGTGGTGGCAACCTTGATTGTTTAACTCACACATTTGACGTGTGCACGGACGGATTGTTTCGTTTGTAGTAGTACTAGGTATATATGCTGCTCCGTTTGTAGGAAGAGCCATACCTGTGCTTTGGGGCTAGCTCAATCTGTGTGATTTGTCCCTTTATATTTTTGTATTTGTTTATGTATCTTTTCTACTACACTATACACAATTACACAATATACTTTTTGATCTTGCGGCTCTAAGCAGACAGAACCCAGGGGCACTTCGTGATAATGAGAGAGAAGGTGGAAAAAGGAATCAAATTAGTAATGGGTTGCTAGCCGCATCGCGTTGTAACATGATTCATATTTTGCCCATTCCCTTGATTGGCTTTTACGATCAGGAAGGAAGCGCTGGCTGATTCTATGTTTTTTCTTTTCTCCCAGACCAGCATGGAAGTTCTGCGCACTATTTTTTTTTTGCCAAATACCTACTTGGAAAGTCAGAAACATTGAATCTAATAATACAATCAAATAATACGACCTTTTGAACTCCATTTAATCATGTTAAAATTAAAATGTAAATTTAAATACGATAAAACTTTGTTGCTCATAAATATTCTAACACCTGGGTTCATAAGTTTTATGACAATTTGATATTTTGTCACATCCAAAAACAAATAAATGTAGAATTATTTTTTATTTATGAAAAAAGTTTTCTTATATTTCTGTAATATTTATGTACAAAACTCGCTCTAAAAATACATAGGCTTGTAAATTACATAAAAACTTACTGGAAATTGCCTTTCTGTACAAGATTTAACAAAATAGGTGTAGATGCACTAAAACTTCTTTATCCCTAACGAAGAAGACGGGATATCTACTGTCTATAATTAGAAAAATCTTATAACAACACAAAATAAACAAAGTATCAAAGAATTGAGGCATAGTTCTATCAACCATTTGAAGCATCATTAGCGATTAATAATATATCGGTAAATGACTTTTCAAATTTATGTAGGTATACCAAGAAGTCAGAGCCCTAGGACTCAACAAAATCGGTGGATTCCCACGGGGAGCGAAGCCCGCGGGCACAGCTAGTAAAACATATTAATATGCATGGTGCATAGTTGCATAATGCCAAAATACTAATATAGACGTGATTAAACAATCAGATCAGAATGCATGGGTTGTTACTCGCACTAGTGTTGTAAGCATTTTAAAATATGTGATAAAATATCGATAGTTTATCAACATTATCGTGACCTCGGAAAACAGACACAATTATGATGACATATATCAATATAATTATGTCACAGTAATATAATAAGACTATAGATGATATATATGATGATAAGATTGATAGTATTTAACTAATACTATCGATAGTATATTATACTAATGGTATACTATTTGTATTCATTATTATTGCTATCAATAGTATTTGTACTGCCGATATTCACAGCTGAATATTTATATTACAATACCATATATCGATATCGATAGTATCGATACTATCGATATTGTGACCGTTTTCGGAGTCAACTATCGATAGTCAAACTATCTACAGTTGTACAACACTTAACTCATACATGTTACGTTACTACACCTAGGCACATAGCTCATAGATAAATTAATTTTCTATTTGTAAAGTCTGAGTAATAAAATGTAGTTCTGGCTGACTTCCAGCCTGTTTCTAAATATTTTGAAAGGTTAAGCTGCTACTTTGTAGAACAAGATATTGCTTTCTGAAATACATGTATCAAAAAAAGAAAAAGATTTATAAGCTTATAGTGTCTACAGTTTTTTTTAGCCATGTCTGTCTGTTCGTCCGCGGTTCTACTCAGAGACTATTAGTTAGGTACTAGAAAGTTGTAATGTGGCATGGGCACAGAATTAATAATAGTATTACGCATGGGTATGTATATTAATCATCGCAAACATATACGGGAGACAGATTTCATCTCAAATGCTTTCGCTTCTTATAAAGATAAGTACTAACTAATATAAATCATCTTAATGTTTCAAATAGTGTAGATGAGATAATTAAAAAAACTAAAGAATATGATAAATCGTTTGTAAAGACTGGCTTTTTGTATAGTAATATAAACTACAATAATTCACGGCATCAAATGTTTAAGGGGATGCTGCCTAGTCCAGTGTTTTGGGACGGGGGGGACAAACTTTTTTCCACTTTGGAAGTGTCTCTCGCGCAAAGTATTCAGTTTAGAAAAAAAAAATATTAGAAACCTCAATATAATTTTTGAAGACCTATCCATAGATAGCCCACACGTATAGGTTTGATGAAAAATATTTTTTTGAGTTTCAGTTCTAAGTCCCCATACTTAGTTACGGGGGGGGGGGGGACACACTTTTTTCCACTTTGGAAGTGTCTCCCGCGCAAAGTATTCGGTTTAGAAAAAAATGATATTAGAAACCTCAATATCATTTCTGAAGACCTATCCATAGATACCCCACACGTATGGGTTTGATGAAAAATAAATTTTTGAGTTTCAGTTCTAAGTATGGGGAACCCCCAAAATTTATTGTTTTTTTTTCTATTTTTGTGTCAAAACCTTAATGCGGTTCACATAATACATCTACTTACCAAGTTTCAACAGTATAGGTCTTATAGTTTCGGAAAAAAGTGGCTGTGACATACGGACGGACAGACAGACATGACGAATCCATAAGGGTTCCGTTTTTGCCATTTGGCTACGGAACCCTAAAAAGGCCACTTTTGTAGTAATAAAATAGTTTGAAGGGTTATCTAGAGAGATATCTCCGTTTCCTTTTCAATAATATATTTAAATGGAGGCAGCACTGGCCAAAAAAATAATGTATCCCCTAACATTTGTACATAAGAGACTAATAGGCTGATATTACTTTACTCTTTGCTAATAGGTAACCACAATCCAAAACAGTAGCTAGCAATGTGGTTTGTTATTCGACACGTTTATGGCATAAGTATCTGTTGCTAAACCACGAGTTTCTGAGATGAGAAGGACAGATGGACAGACCCGTCTTGTTATAAAAACAGGACTAACTTTGTTACTACGTTTAAACTATTATCCACCCAAATCAAGTTGACATTTAGTAAAGTGAAAATGATTCATCTGTCTGT
This sequence comes from Acrobasis consociella, assembly GCA_963555685.1. NCBI lineage: Eukaryota > Metazoa > Arthropoda > Insecta > Lepidoptera > Pyralidae > Acrobasis > Acrobasis consociella. The sequence continues at coordinate 4,181,946 of OY743122.1, read as the reverse complement.
CAATGTCAACTTGATTTGGGTGGATAATGGTTTAAACCTAGTAACATAGTCCTGTTTTTATAATAAGACGGATAATGAATGTGTCAAATTTAGACTAGTGGAGGTCAATCGAACTGGGATATGAGACAAATGATCCTACTGCAAATTCATTCGAAGGATTAGGGTAGGATTTGACTAAATTTTACATAAATGAGTATGGAAACAGAGAAAATAAACATTCAGTGCGCACTCTATAGGTATTTTCAAATTCATCGTCAAATTGGATAATGTTGAAACCGAAAAAATCAAGGCCGAATCTTATCTACTAACTTTTAGTAGGCGTAGAGACATTATTCCAATAAAGGGACGTCGTAAGTGTTTGTTTATTTACTTAAACTAGTAGTTCGATGCGAACTTAGACCTCGCGTTTAATATTCGCGTTTCACAATTCAGTTCCCTAAGTAACACCTAGATTATCCAAAGTTAGAACGCGCTATGGTTTCGTTTGCAACAAAATCGCGGACATTTTGCGCGGTACTGAACCCATTTTGTTGCACAACGAACTTGAAAATTCTATTGACATTTCCTACATGCCTACTAAATTTCATCAAAATCAGACGATCGGTTCGGCAGTTATCGCGGTACAAACATACATACAATGTGTTTTCGCCCCCAATTCGATTTAGTTAAAATATCCTATGTTGACGGCCTACATCCAGTAGGCTGTCAGCATAGGATATTTTTTTTAAAAAGAAGAAAAATTAAATAGTACCTAACTCAGTTTTTTTTCATATTGAGTTATATATGACCCGCGGGAGTTATTATTGTTATTAATCAACAAACAAAAACATATATGTAGGTACCTGTCACTTCATTTGATAAAAAACATACATTTTTTTTAAATAATACTAAATAAAAACTATACGAACATTTACTTAGTACTGTGTAAATACTAGTATTTATTCTGTAGTACAGTTCTAATTTAATTGTTTTTTTTCTATTAAAAAAGAACTTAACATACTTAATCTCTATCTCTAGCTATCTCTAGTTTAGTAATAAGTAATTAAAACGATTGTTTCAGGATAAAAATACAAAATGGAACCACTAGTAGTGGATGTGGTTCATTTCTACCCAAGGGAGAATGCCCAGACTCACAATACTGTAAGGTAAGATATAGTACATATATACATACTTTGTTACCTACCAACGTAAAAACAAAGTAGCAAATTAGAAGTCAAACGTGTAACGATTCAAAAATACAAACATTATAACGTCCTGTATCTCTAGTGGGGTGGACAGAGCATTTTGAGTCTTCTGGTTTTAAGCAGACAAAACCCAGGGCCACAAGACTCAAAGGCCACTTTTAGCGTCATGGTGGGTGAGCAGATGGAAAAAGGATCAAACGCCAGCAACATTTTTGGAGCAAGTTCAGTCTATACTAAAACTATTTTCGTTTTTTTTTAAGTCGATAAATAAAATTTGTCCCCACTGAGGGCCGATTTGTATAAGATTCTGAAATTTCTTTTTCGATAATTGTTTTTAGGAAAGTCGTTCAGTATCATGAACTGAACTTGCTCTTGCTTGTTTCTTTATCCTAAGGTATTCTAAGATTTTATTTTGTATAGATTCTTCTCCTTCTTATATTTAAGAGCTGGGCTCTTGTCGGTGGAGTGCTTTCCATGTCTCTCTTCTTTCCGCTAAGATATATAGAGAGCTTTCTATAGATAGAGAACTTTTTTTCTTATTGGACCTTATGATACCTACATTATAAAAACGGTTTCATAAAATATTTTGTTCTAAATGTTTAGATTCGAGGTGGTAAATGACGAGAACCCTACATCCACAATCTTGCGGCGAGGGTCGCCCTTCAACGGAGTCGTCCGCTTCACCAGGCCCTTCGACGAGGAGAATGATATAGTGCAGCTAGTCTTTACATTAGGTTAGTATTTTTCTTTTTAACTGACTTCTGAAAGGAGGTGTTGTTCCCCGATTACTCGAAGATGCCTAGACCAATTCGGAAAATTATTTTTTGTTTAAATTATAATAATACTAGCGGTGCCCGCGGGCTTCGCTCCCCGTGGGAATTTCGGAATAAATAGTACCCTATGTCCTTCCCCGAGTCTCCAACTATATCCATACCAAATTTCAACCAAATCGGTTTACTAGTTTAAGCGTGAAGAGGTAACAAACAAACAGACAAATATACAAACTCACTTTCGCATTTATAATATTAGTAAGATAGGATAGTAGGATTATACTTGCTTACTGAGTAGTTTGGTGTTCATGTCGGCTTCGTCGTCGTCTCGAAACACATACTAAGTGTATCTCGAGGTGACGTCGATTGACTGACTCTCTATACGAGAGTTACTCGTTTCATTCAGGCTAATAGCATAAAACATCGAGAGCTCCTCTATGCTTTGGAAGGCACATGAAACAGTCTGTTCTAGCTGTCATCATTAGATGGAAATCGTCAAGCTATAACCTACACTGTCATTGGTTTCATACTGCCTCCGTGGTGTAGTGGTTAGAGCGTTCGGCTCATAACCAAACTAGGGCAACGACTTTGTGTCGTTGGCCTAGTTTGGTTAGGACATTGAAGGCTGATCACCTGATTGTCTGATAAGTAAGATGATCCGTGCTTCGGAGGGCACGTTAAGCCGTCGGTCCCGGTGTCTTTGACATTGGTCGTTACTTAAAACCATGTCAGAGGCCTTTAAGGCGGTTTAAAAACTCTGACACTAGTGTTAGTCACTAACACACACGATAAAAAGAAGAAGTGGTTTCATAAAGATGACAGCAATATTAGTAGCCATTTATTAAGAACGTTTTATTTTCCTTTCTTGCAGGCGATAAGCCCCAGTTCGAAACCCAGGGTTCAGTGTTCATCCGCCGTGACGTCATCTCAGACAAACACTCCTGGAGCGCCAAGATGCTAGATGTTCAGGAAGACACAGTGTCCTTCGAGGTAAGCCATATTTTCTGCTGCAATGTTTGCATTCAATTAAAAGCGACTATAGTGACTCCGTGGTCCAGTGGTCAAGGTGTTCGAGTTGTGACCCGGAGGTCACGGGTTTGAACCCCGCTGGGAAACATACGTTTTAAAAAGTAGTTTCCATAGTCTGGTAAGGATATTGCAGGCTTGAATCACTTCATTATCCGAAAGATTTCATGTTTCGGAAGGCACACAAGGGCAGTAAACAGGGTGAATTAGTGGAACTAATTTAGGGGTAAATTCAGTTGATTATACTAAACAACTTTCCCCGAAGAACGCTTTATCGAAATTTAAAATAATACTCTAATACGCAAGTTGGAGTATGGCTCTGGTAGTACAAAGAGGGTCGTGCTCCTGCAGTGGAGACTAAAAGACCTGATGATGATGATCATGATGAATACGCAATACCGATCAGCCTTTTTTATATTTTGATACATTTTCCTAGGGAAAAGTGGTTCAGTATAAATTTGACGACCTCCGTGGCGTAGTGGTCACCATGCTAGTCTGCCACCCAGAGGTCCCGGGTTCGATTTCCGGTCGGGGCAAGTTGGAAAATGGCCTTTTTCAAATTGTCCTGGGTCTTGGATGTTTATCTATATATGTATTTGTTATAAAAATATAGTATCGTTGAGTTAGTATCCCATAACACAAGTCTCGAACTTACTTTGGGGCTAGCTCAATCAGTGTAATTCCCTATATATTTATTTATTTATAATGGACTAAATTCACCATAATATTTTTAGTAGTATATTCTGTTAGACGTTATATAAAGGAGCGTTCGTTTCGTAGAACGGCAATAAAGATGTCTGTTCGAGGCGGCTGTGCAAAAAATATGAACTGCACTATTAAGCCATAAATAACATTTTATGGCTTACACGCCATAAAACATTTTGTTGCAGCCATATTGTTTGCGTTTAGTCTCACGTGTTTGCTGCCAATTGTATTGAAATAAAATTACATACATATTAGTCATCCTAGCTGTCTCGATTCGGAGCGAGCTTTCAAAATTTTTCGATCTCAATTTCAATCCGGTTTTTAATTATTCGAAAGCCTTGGTTGTCGAAATGGTTCTAATTTATGCTTGATGGAAATCGGTCCAGCCGTTCAAAAGTTATTAGGGGTGACGCTTGAAAGTCTCACTCTCAGTCTAATAATTTTACTCTAATTTAAAACATTTATTTCTTTTTTATAGTCATATTATTCGCGATCAACCTTCAAACCTATTTGAAGCTACATCAGTAAAAATTGTTCTATAAATTGTCAAGTTTCGACACTCAATGTCTGCATAATGTATAATAAATTTGTTAGTTAAGATATTTTAAAAAAAATATAAAGAGAAAAAAAAAGAAAGTCGGGGATTTTTAATTTGTCGGATAAAAAAACTTGTTAACGATTTGGCATTAGGTATTTTTGTTCGTACTTGAAATCTTAATTCTTAAGTATAAACTGTATTTACTTAATTAAAATGCAGACTTCATCCTGCGAATTCATTTTGATATTTTGGTTAAACATGCAATTTGTATGCTTTTAGCAGAATATCTCTAGATTTGTTAAGCTTTATTTAGTCATCACGAATGTCATGAATCCATGATATTATTACATGATTTTGACTATTGCTTAGATGCTAATCACGACTTGAGTACTTGTGTCTAGTAATGAGTACATGTGGAATACATGATATAGGATATCAATGGCCAATTATTTCATGTTACCATTGTATTTGTTACTAGCCGAAGCCCGCGACTTCGTTCGCGTGGATTTTATGTCTCTGGAAAATGCTCATCAGGCTGAAAAACTTTTACTAAGGCGGCATTTTTATATCTCTTATAGTTTAGCTGGACCATTATGGTTCTGCATCAGGCGTTCCATTTTCCAAAATCATTTATATCCTATATGTATAACAAAAAAAGTTTCATTCGAATCCGTCTAGTATTTCCGGAGATTAGCGTGTACAAACAGACAAACAAACATACAGACAAACAGACAGACTTTTTTTTTAAATTCTTACTCTATTACTACGTCTCCATCACCCCCAATATTTTTTTTGGAAATATATTTAATGTACAGACACACTTTTTTTACTGTTTTATTATATGTATAGATAGATATAGATAGTAAGTAGATATTAGAAGTTGTTAGGCATAAGAATTACTTACTTGTGATTAAAGATTAATTGATTTAACAAACAATCCAACACATTTTGCAAACAAAATTTATATCCTTTTTTCAAGAATTAGCGTCCTTTGCGGATTTAAACCTACTCCCAAAAAAGTGGAGGTTAATCGAGATAAATTTTTTATGTGTGTTCACTGATAATTCAAAGATGCCTGGACCTATTTTAAAAAAAATATTTGAAAGGGTATACTTGTCAGGTGGTCCCATAGAAATTTTATCAAAATCGGCTGTGTAGTTGGGGGGTGAAGTCGGTTTTCATTTTGAAAAATTATTACATATTCTCAACCCCTGCTCAGTCACATGCAGGAAGCTTCCAATCGTTCGTTTTGGAAAACCTTGGGACTATGTCCAGCAGTGGACTTCATGCGGGTATATAATGATGACGTTAGTTATCGTCTTTTAAAAAACAGGATCCAACTCCAACTTTGTTACTAGGTTAAAACCATTATCCACCCAAATCATGTTGACATTGACAGATGAGTTAGTTTCACTTAATGCCAACTTGATTAGGGCGGATACTGGTTCAAACCTAGAAACATAAATAATAATAAATATATAAGGTCAAATTACACTGATTGAGCTAACCCCAAAGTAAGTTCGAGACTCGTGATATGGAATACTAACTCAACGATACTATATTTTAGATAAACATCTAAGACCCAGGGAAATTTGAAAAAGTCCATTTTCCAACTTGCCCTGATTGGGGATCGAACCCGGGACCTGTGTGTGGTGGACTAGCATAGTGACCACTACGCCACGAAGGTCGTTATTACAAACAATGTCATGTCAAACATAGTTCTCGTTAAATAAGACGGCTAGATTATTTTTTACTGTGTACAAGAATAAAGTTTTCTATTCTGTGTTTTATTTAGACTTGCTAACCACTTTGTCAAAAGAATTTATGCATTGGGTAAAACAACGTACAGTAATGTAATTTTACAACCGATTACTAATTTATGCATACCTATGTCATGGTGTCTGAATAAATTAAATAGCATTATCATTAGACTCGTAAGTGTTGATTACGATTTATGGCAAAAGCACTTAGCGGTTATTAGGTCAGTGTCGGATTGAGCACTTAGTTAATGAAACATTAAAGCTACGTGCTTACCTGTAGGGAACTTTGTGTCCTAGATAAAATAAAATAAATATACAGGGTGGAATTGAATTCGTTTGCATCCTTCTAAGTATCGACTATACCGATGATACAAAGTAATTTAAGACTAATAAAACTTTAATCAAAAGTTGTCATTTTCATATTCTAGAAAACTCTAAACATGCGTTAGACTCCTTCATAGATACCCTTACTGCAATTACAAATAAAAAAATTAATCGTCATTAAACTCACGAAAAATAAATTAATTATAATAGTATCAATTTCGTCGCGTCGTGGTACCCTAGTATTCGTTTCTACTCGAATCTGTCCACTTGCTACGGAGCGCTTCAAACGTACCTACTATCCTCAAGCGTTCGTGTGACACGACCTGTCCCCACTCGACTTTAAACCTTATTTACGTAAATTAAAATCTACTTTTGTATGCCGGCCGGTCGCGCCGCTCGGCTGTATCCGTCCGAGGTCTTTAAACTTGCGGGTCGTAGGTTACGCGCGCAGGACTCGAAGTGTTTGATACTTTATTCATTTTTCTTACTTTTTCATACTTTTTAATTACTGCATTAATTGCAGTGTCGTTACCATACAAAATATTCTTTATGTGAGTATGACGATAAGTTAAATGAATGCTAATGATTTCAATTGCACCCTGTATAGGGACAAATTATATACTTATTGACGACCTCCGTGGCGTAGTGGTCACCATGCTAGTCCGCCACCCAGAGGCCCCGGGTTCGATCCCCGGTCATGGCTAGTTGGAAAATGGCCTTTTTCAAATTGTCCTGGGTCTTGGATGTTTATCTATATATGTATTTGTTATAAAATATAGTATCGTTGAATTACTATCCCATAACATAAGATTCGAACTTACTTTGGGGCTAGCTCAATCAGTGTAATTTGTCCCTATATATTTATTTATTTTTTATTATTATTTATTGAAATAAATCAAATTGAGTAATAAATAAAAAGTAAAAATAGTATTGTTTATATTATTACTAGTGGTTCGCCGCGAACTTAGACCTCGCGATATTATTCCAAAACTGAATCAATTTTAATGTCCAGTGGAACTGTGATTTAATGAAACTGTGATACATTATTCACTACCAATACGATACCGTTGCAGGAAACAGATTTTCCAACCCTTTTTCTTCTTCTATTCTGAGCTGCAAAAGTTTCATTTTTAACATTTTTGCCAAACAATTTAAATCAAAAGCTGGATCAAATTCAATATCCGTAAGACATTTGGATCTTGTAAGAGTAACGTATGTACATCCAGCCGCTAGCTATTTTACGCCTACGTCTCATCATCATCATCATCTCAGCCGCATAACGTCCACTGCTGGACATAGGCCTCTCTCAAGGATTTCCAAAATGACCGATCTAAAGCGCCTTCCAGCGACCTTGGTCAGGTCGACAGACCACCTTACGGGTGGGTGGTCTACGCTTCGCTTGCCAGTACGTGGTCGCCATTCGAATACCTTTTTGCCCTATCGGCCATCGGTGTCCGCCCACTGCCATTTCAACGAGCTAATCCGCTGGGCTATGTCAGTGACTTTAGTTCTCCTACGAATTTCCTCATTTCTGATTGTTGTGTTGCACCTTTAGCCCTCTTATGAAACCCATGGTAAGGGACCACGTTTTAGATCCATAAGTCATCACTGGTAACACACATTGTTTGTAAACTTTAGTCTTAAAAAACTGAGATATTTTTGACGAGAAGAAACTGCGTAGCTTTCCGAACGCTGCCTGGCCGAGTCGGATTCGTCGAAAGACCTCTTCCTCGAAGCTGGAACTTCCTGCCTAAATCAATTGACCCAGGTAGATATACTGGTCTACAACTTCGAGGGTGGAGCTCCCAACACAAACAGGTAGGGGCGCATGGACATTCGACATTACTTTCGTTTTGTCCATGTTTATTTTAAGGTTCACCTGTTGGGAAACTCGGTTTAGGTCTGCGAGCATAGTAAAATACATACTTAAGTCTTTCATCGATTCCGTCATGACAACGATATCATCGGCAAATCGAAGGTGAGTGATATACTCGCCATTGATGTCAATGCCAAATCCTTCCCATTCCAGAAGCTTGATCTTCCAGTGCAACGGTGAAGAGTTTCGAAGATATAACGTCTGTTTACACCTCTATGCAGTGGAATTGCCGTCGTCCACTGCTCCTGTACTCAGACTGACATAGTGGCGTTACTGTATAAGCACTTCCAACACCTCGATATACCGATAATCAATACGCCATCGCTGGAGACTGAAGCACGGCCCATGTTTCGATCAAATCAATCAAAAGAAAGCTTTTTCATAGTCCACTAACCCTAAGCATAACGGCTAGTTATACTCCCTCGTCTTCTCTATAACCTGCCGCAGCGTATGAATATGGTCCAGGGTTAGCTTGGCTCTTGGGCAAACGCCAACGTCTACGACTTCTTCTTTAAAAGTGAGTCCTTGCGATTTGTGCACATTTATTGCCCAGGCAAGCGACAGTGGAAATTGCGTTCGTGAGCATGACACTTGGCCAGTCTTCCACGACCGGGTTATGCGTGGGATGGGAACCGTGCTTTGGTAAGGATTCTTGCCCTTGATTCTCCGCGCCCGCCGCGAACTTAGACTTCGCGATTATTTTTCGCAATTCAGTTTCCTAAATAATCCCTAGATGGCGCTATTCAAATTTAGAACGCGCTATGGTTTCGTTTGCTACATAATCGCGGACATTTTTATTAATATTTCAAATACTACTGAACTCATTTTGATGCCCAACGAACTTGAAAATTCTATTGATATTTCCTACATGCCTACCAAATTTCATTAAAATCAAACCATCGGTTCGACTTTTATCGCGGTACAAACATACATACATACATACATACATACAATGTGTTTTCGCCCCCAACTCGATTTAGAGACCTCACTCGCTTTGCTCGCTCGGTCAAAAAGAGTCAGCTATCAGAGTTATAAGTGTGTTGCGACTTGCGAGCCGGTGTTGTACTGGTCTTTAGCCACTTTCGCCCTGATGAAGACCACCGGATGATGTCGAAACATGTTTGCAGTAACTTACTCTATACATACGTGAGAAACGCGTTAGCTCATTTGAATAATGTCTGTGTCTAACGTTAGTTTTAGGGCCACCGCTAAAGTGACAGGTGACCCGCGACGGATTCCTGCTATCTCTTTCGCACGTAGCGTTTGTGACAGAGACAGACCGAACCCGCCGCGTGCGCCCGCCTAACTTAGCGGAGGTTCTTAATCAAAAAAAATTACATTTGAAAGTCTCAGGCGTGATACTAGTTTAACAAAATTTTAACAATTATTTATCTATAGTATTTATTAGTTTTACCTAATTAAATAAATTTAACATGGTTACGGTGCAGCCTAGTCGTAACACTAGTATATAAGTAAAACGTAGTAGTAACTAGTCGACCTTTTCCGACTACACTACGTAAGTAAAACCGTGTTGAAGTATTTAGTTGTGTCATCTCACGTAAGTTTTAATAATATTAATTTTACCCGTAGTAGTTTTATTTCTTATGAATTTTCTTTTTTTAATCAGATTTCTTAAAAGTTATTAAAATATTTCTTTCTTTTAACTAAGTATATCTTATACAACCTGGAAAGGACATGCCCATCACAAATTGAACCACGTGCTATACTAGATCACTATAGCATAATAATAAAATTAAAATAATTGTCAAAAAATCAAAATAAATTCGACATTCCCATACCAATTTGCACACGTTAGAATGAAAATGTAATTTTTTTAGTTCTTTGTCTGTTACCTATTTTAATTCCATTTTACTAAAGTGATCTAGTATAGTCTGTGGTTCAATTTTTTACGGGTATGTAGCTTCCACGTTGTATAACATCTTATTACAAGTTATAAGTTTTTTTTAAATGGATTTAATATTTTCAGACATCGTCAATAAAAAAACTGACCATAAATTTGTTAAAAGTATATCTTATCAAAAGTATTTGATAAAATAATGTTAGATTTTATTAAATGTTAGATAAGCCAGCGCTGTTCGTGAGAAATGTAGACAACTTAATGCGTACTTTATGCAAATTTATCTTAAACGCTTCTATTTATGGTAATTCTGCACTTTATTGGAATTACTTAAAACTTTTCATAGCAATTTTGTTTATATATATATAATAACCTGTTTGATTATCATAAAGTTGAAATGATTAAAAATAAAAAAGTTAAGGATTTATTGAATAATAATTTCATATTGTACCTATTTTTAGATTAATTTAAAAAGGATTTAGGTACTTAATTAAATATTTTCTACATTCAGAACTTAAATACTTAAAGATCTACGCAGTTATGTAGATTTACTACGCAGTTAAGTTATGTAGGAATATTATTATCCTGTCTTATTGATTTTATTTTATTTTATCAAACTTTATTATTCCAAAGTACAAATATACTTTTAACAAATGGCGGACTTAATGCTAAAAGCATTTTCTCCCAGTCAAATAGGGATAAACAGAGAAAATTATGCGGCACAAAAAAGAAATACAATATACATACGAGTATGTACACTCTTAAATATTACTAAATAATATAAAATTATATTATATACGTATACATACTATATATAAATATCAGAATTTTCTTTGCTCATTTGTTTCATTGTCTTAATTTTTAACGGGAATAATCATCTGAGTATATGGGTAGACTGGTTGTCTTTGTTCAGTTGTTGCCCTGATTTAATTTTTAACGGGAATACTCATCTAAGTATATGGGTAGACTGGTTGTCTTTGCTCAGTTGTTTCCCTGATTTAATTTTTAACGGGAATACTCATCTAAGTATATGGGTAGACTGGTTGTCTTTGCTCAGTTGTTGCCCTGACTTAATTTTTAACGGGAATACTCATCTAAGTATATGGGTAGACTGGTTTTCTTTGCTCAGTTGTTTCCCTGATTTAATTTTTAACGGGAATACTCATCTAAGTATATGGGTAGACTGGTTGTCTTTGCTCAGTTGTTGCCCTGACTTAATTTTTAACGGGAATACTCATCTAAGTATATGGGTAGACTGGTTTTCTTTACTCAGTTGTTTCCCTGATTTAATTTTTAACGGGAATACTCATCTAAGTATATGGGTAGACTGGTTTTCTTTACTTAGTTGTTTCCCTGATTTAATTTTTAACGGGAATACTCATCTGAGTATATGGGTAGACTGGTTGTCTTTGCTCAGTTGTTGCCCTGACTGAATTTTTAACGGGAATACTCATCTAAGTATATGGGTAGACTGGTTTTCTTTACTCAGTTGTTTCCCTCATTTAATTTTTAACGGGAATACTCATCTGAGTATATGGGTAGACTGGTTGTTTTTGCTCAGTTGTTGCCCTGACTGAATTTTTAACGGGAATACTCATCTAAGTATATGGGTAGACTGGTTTTCTTTGCTCAGTTGTTTCCCTGATTTAATTTTTAACGGGAATACTCATCTAAGTATATGGGTAGACTGGTTGTCTTTGCTCAGTTGTTGCCCTGACTGAATTTTTAACGGGAATACTCATCTAAGTATATGGGTAGACTGGTTGTCTTTGCTCAGTTGTTGCCCTGACTTAATTTTTAACGGGAATTAAATACTCATCTAAGTATATGGGTAGACTGGTTGTCTTTGCTCAGTTGTTGCCCTGACTTAATTTTTAACGGTAATACTCATCTAAGTGTATAGGTAGACCGGTTTTCTTTGCTCAGTTGTATCTAAACTTTTTATTTAAGAAGATATAATTACTAAATATTAATAGGATTAAGAAGACGCTGGATGCAAGCCGCTCTAGATCGGTCATTTTGGAAATTCTTGGAAGAGGCCTATGTTCAGCTGTGGACGTTATGCGGCTGAAATGATGATGAAATAGGATTAGGGTCAACTCACATCGAGACGCGAGCGGCGCACATGTCTTAAACCTTTGGTCTGAATACAAAACGTAACTTATTTACTAAGCAATAAGAAACATATTTCATTGGGGAGAGTTAGAGAATGCTTCGAGGCGCCTGGCGACGTCGAGCTGCGCCTATTTGCTACAGTAGCATAAGCATAAGATATGTAGCTTATCTTATACATTGTTACAGGTGTCAACCCCTGTCACCCTGCCAGTGGGTGCGTGGGTGCTCCGCGTGGTCACCAAGAGGAAGAACCAGCCGGAAAGGAGGATCTACGACTTCGATCAGGATGTCTACTTCCTGTTCAACCCATGGAATCCTGGTGAGTGTTTATAAAAAAATATATTCTTAAAATGAGTTAACGGGTTGCTCACGTATAGAGTCAGCTAATTGCCGACATCATCATCATCATCATAAGGTCTTTTTGTCTCCACTGCAGGAGCACGACCCTCTCTGTACTACCAGAGCCATACTTACTTTTATGGTCGACATGTTTCGACAAAATAAATTCCCTCAATAATTATTTTTCATCTTCAGCGACGTAAGATAAATTTAATATAATAAAAGTGGTCAACTCACTTAATATAGTGAAAATGTAGATCGATTTAGACGATCATCGTCAGGGCGAGTGTCCGGAGCGGCGACCGCACGGTACCTCTGCTTGTTACGCACTTAAAAATAATGATGATGTTGTTTTTTCTAGATGACCAAACCTACATGGAAGACTGCCAGCTTCTCCAGGAGTACGTGCTGAATGACGTGGGCAAGGTGTGGGTGGGCCCCATCAAGACCACGCGTGGGAAGCCCTGGTTCTACGGGCAGTTCGATGCTGTGGTGCTGCCAGCTTGCATGTTCATGCTTGACAGAGCTGAGATTCCCTTCCATCAGTAAGTTACGCGAGAGCGAGCGAAGTTCTCCTATTGTGCTTGGACAATCTTAATAACTTGGATAACTTGAGTCCATATATCTGAGAGTCTTCATGAAATAAGGGTTAATTTGACACCAGGTGCCAGCACAGTGACGTCAAGTCCTCCGTCAACTTTTACTCTCTAACTTCATGTTCAAATGTATCTAATAACAGCAGCTTATTGGACCAGACTTCTCGGTGCTGCTATCTGGTATCTGGTAAGATTTTTTCTAGTCTTCGGTTTCTCCACAACATTTAGTTGTTAAGTTTTTTTCATGAAACGTAAACAAGGCTAATCTTTCAGGCGTGGAGACCCAATAAAAGTGTCTCGTGTCATCTCAAAAATCGTGAACTCCAACGACGATGGCGGTGTCCTGGTCGGCCGCTGGGACGGGCAGTACGAAGACGGCACAGCTCCATCAGAGTGGACCGGGTCCGTGGACATCCTCCAGCAGTATCTGGAGACTCAGCAAGAAGTGCCCTATGGACAGTGCTGGGTGTTCGCCGGCGTTGTCACCACAGGTTTGAAGACATACCTATCTAGGTTGCGGGTGCAGTCTTTGAGGTTCTTATACTTTTGAATTTTGGGGATTTCCATTGCTTTTTGATAAACTTGCGTGACTCACTACAATCCGCGCGTAGCGTTATCTACAGCATAACTTTTTGATTTCAATGTTTTATCCTATCGTCACGCTTTAAAAAGCCCTTGGATCTTGAAGTTCAGGGTCCTATCTGCTCAGGACCTCAAAACCCAAAGGACTCTGTCTGATATGATAGTATTGCATCTCACTATTTGCGGCTCATGTGTCAAAATTATGAATAATCAGACGTACTTGTCAACATCGCCGTGTGGTTCCCGGCAGTGTAGAATAGGACCACTCCAAGTCTTTACGTGGATGTCGAACAAAGCTTATAATCAATGAGATCTCTCTAACGCGCCTGACCAGCGAGCGTCCTCTGGCTGCTCTGACCAAGTATGCTAGAGCCATACTACACTAGTACAGAGAGGGTCGTGTTCTTGCAGTGGACTAAGAAGACCTGATGATGATGATGATTTTTCAACATAAACACTGAAATAAAATCTGTATTTGAAAGAGCTAATTCTTTATTTTAGTATGTCGTGCCCTCGGAATCCCGTCCCGCGTGGTCTCCAACCTGGTGTCAGCCCACGACGCCAACAGCTCTTTAACCGTGGACAAGTACTACACGGAGACCATGGAGGAACTGGACTTCGATCCTAACAACCCGGTCGGCGCTGACTCCATCTGGAACTACCATGTTTGGAACGATGTTTGGATGGCGAGGCCTGACCTGCCCGCGGGTAAGGATCATAACATATATCATAGTTATCGGCAACCTTTTACTCTAGTAAACGTCAAACATACATACATACACACATACATATAAACGCTGGATTGTTTTAATAGTCTTAGGGTCAGTCTGACGCGAGATGCGACGAGACGTGGCGCGCTTTAGAAGAAATGTAGAAATTGTTTACTACACAAAAAGATTTGATTTCAATAACAACCAGTGATGTCATTTTTTAACGCGGAGTCACTAAACGAATGGTTTTTTATTTGGAAACACCATTCATTTAGTTGACTTCAGATGCGCCATCAGCCATGCGACGAAGCGGGCTCTCGCTGAATTATGTATCTTTTGTTTTGGACAGCATGTTCTACACTTCTTAAAAAGTGCCATGTCGCGTCTCGTTACGTGGTGTCAACTGACCCTAAGATTATCTCGCTTGCCTAGCTCGGAGCGAACTATAATACCTTAGAAAAAAAAAATGACTGCAGCATGCCGTAACGTCAAGTCGGCCAATGAGCGCTATGAAACAATATCATATAGCAGCCACTGATTGGTCCCGCAAATAGCATAGCTAGTCCTTTCACATTCTGATTGGCCATTTCAATCCAGGTTACGGTGGCTGGCAAGCTATCGACGCAACACCCCAAGAAACTTCATCAGGCATGTACCAATGCGGACCAGCTTCCCTCGAAGCCATAAAGCAAGGGGTCCTTGGCCTGGGCTACGATGTAGAATTTATGCTGGCGTCTGTCAACGCGGATCTGATGAGATGGAGGGTGGACCCAGATGCAGAGAGCGGCTACTCGATGGTCGACACCAACAACTACCAGTGAGTTTCTAATTTCTATTTTCTTGAGCTTTCTTGTTTATTGGTTTTTAATGGTAAGTGGTTAAAACTGGTGTCAGATCTTTTAGGCTGCCTAAAGGCACCTGACATAGCTTGATGACTGCCATACAATGATGGATGACAGCCGGAACCAAAGGCCTATACGTGCCTTCCGAATCACGGAGCAGCTCGAGAAATTTTTATGCCACTTTTGGTCACCCATTCATGTGCGGACCACGCCCAGTGTCACTTTACTCGCTAAAACACTAGTTATGCGCGCTCTCGCCGAGCCACCGAGCTCCTTAATTGTTTTCTTAGTATACATTCTCAAAACAGTTACCTACGTGTGAAATTCAAAACATTTGAATTTCTCAGAGAATCGCAATCAGGGTTCAAAATAGACATATGATAATGGAATCATGGAATATATGGCAAACTGTTGACCTCAACAGGACATATTCGGAGCAGAAAGAGGAGGCTATTGCCCAGCCGTGGCAAACTGAAATAGGTAAAGGGTTAGGCTACATTTATCAGCACTTTCGCATGCTGCTATTCTTTTAGCATAGCAAAGCATCGGCTGTGCTATAGCGTTTAATCGCTCTCTCTCGCTCTCGCAAATGACAGTTCTAAGCGACAGAAAAGAATAGCAGCCCTAAGAACCCTCATCATGGCATGTACCTAATTAAGTTTTGTTTTTTTTTCTTTCTACAGCATCGGGCGCATGATCCTCACCAAGAAACCATACGTGTTCGACCCCCTGGGAGACGAGGACCGACAAGACATCATAGACCAGTACAAGTTCAGAGAAGGCAGCACCTCCGAAAGGCTGGCGCTCATGAATGGAGTCAGATTCTCGGAGAGAGCCAAGAGGTATACTCCGTCATCTGAAACCTAACAAACTTTTTCATCTACAACTTGCCTATAACATTGCCAATGTGGTTACTCCGATCAGACCATGTAGAACCTTTTCTGTAAAATCTAATTGAGATAGCTTAGACTGGTTTTAGTTCATAAAATATATTAAATATTAAATTTTTAAATTCAATTTCAAGTATTCAGCCTTATAAAATCTGTTTTCAAACATAAAATAGTAGCCGCCATGTTGTTACGTCATACGCCTGTGTAAACTAAAAAGTGTCAATTGTCAAAATGTATACCTACATTGGCGCATTTCTTTACATTATCCCTTATAAATAAGCATATCTTAATACAGAAGCTTTACATAAATATGACGTCATGACATGCAGCTATAATATTTGAGTAGTTTTAAGTGGTTTATTAGCACTATGGAATCTAATATAGACACTTTAAAAAATGGGTTTAATGACCTATTGTTTCTCAGGTACTACTCCGTGGTCAGCAACCTGAAGAATGACGTCACTTTCAAGCTGCGGGAGTTGGACTCAGTGCCCATCGGCGAACAGTTCAGGGTCACTGTTGACATACAGAACAACTCCAATGAGGTAAATACCTTATGCTTTTTTAAACTGTTGTGGACTAAAAAAATATCGGCTCATTCACACAAAAAATTGTATACTTATACGTCACCGTCAAGTACGATTTTCACTGTACGGTGACGTAAATCGTCCCCTCTTTCTCATTCTCTAGATCGACATTCAGGATCTGCGCGCAAAGAGAAGCATGTTATACATTATATATACCTAATAGCAAAAAAAAGGGTTAGTGAGAAACTAGTTTTAGGTACAGTTTATAAAGATTGCTGGAGCTTCGTTCTGTGCTCTTTTTAATCTCTTGGACTCGATACAAGTAGATTCATATGCTTGATAAAAAAAAACGACGGGTTGCATTCTGGGAGTGCCGGCAGAAGTGAAAACACAGCAGTATGGCCACTACACAGACGGTCGAGCCATCAGCTGTCACCATCCATGGATGCGCGTAGCACGCTGTAACATAAACACACACGAACATTCTCGCAAGCGCCCTGCGCCGCCTAAACGAAACAGCAGGCACAGGCATACATTTTCGCCGCGCCGTAGAAAGAGACGGGGATACTCCCTCTCCTACGCCGCGCCAGCTGTCTACTCTCCATCCGTCTTACGAATTTTCGATCAGGTTACGTGTCCTGACGCGAGTTTAAAATTTTTTACCCATTCCAAAAAAGTTTTCACTTCAATATAAATTCTTCGTGTTTTCTTTTCTCCCAGATCAGCATGGAAGATAAACGATTCTATTCTATTTAATTCCAGGCCCGAAACATCAAGGCTTCATTATCAGCGACCAGCGTGTTTTACAACGGCAACAGGGCCGGTGTCGTGAGGAAGGTTGAAGGGAAAATCCCGGTCGCAGCTGGCAAGAGTAAGTACAGACCCAGTGACTGCTGCAGAAGGACAGTGCTGGATCTAGAATTTTTGGGAGGCCGGGCAAAATGTGATATGCCGCCCCTGCTTGGTTATGCCGTCTGATTACCAGTACTTACATTGCTTTCTGGACAGTAGGTTTATACGTATGCTTATGTCCAGGCGCTGAGATGTAAATAGAAGTTTCATTTGATTATCCTAACATCTTATTAGATAGTTAGATTTCTCGGCCGGGCAAAATGTGATATGCCGCTCCTGCTTGGTTTTGCCACCTGATTACTTACATTGCTTTCTGGACAGTAGGTGTTTAGGAGTGGGGTGAAAAGTTTTACACTTCTGCACGCCACGTCGTTTCTCTGTCTGAACTGATTCTAAGGCCCCTATTCCTTCTTCTTCTTCTTATCGTGTGTGTTAAGTGAGTTTTTAAACCGCCTTAAAGGCCTCTGATATGGTTTTAGGTAACGACCAATGTCAAAGACAGTGACCGGGACAGACGGCTTAACGTGCCCTCCGAAGCACGGATCATCTTACTTATCAGACAATCAGGTGATCAGCCTACAATGTCCTAACCAAACTAGGGCAACAACACAAAGTCATTGTCCCCGCCAGAAATCGAACCCGCGACCTCCGGGTATGAGCCGAACGCTCTAACCACTACACCACGGAGGCAGCCCCTATTCCAAATCGATAGCATGAGGGTGGATTCAAACGACCAGCTTTACTGCGGCCACTATAGTGCTACAACTGTATACTTATATTTACAACCAAATTGTTCTAGAAATTAAATGTCCAGCGCTAGGAACACTTTTTTCGAAAGAACACCTGGCAGGCAGAAGGCACGTCATGCCATAATAGATACTGAAGATATTTCTATTTAAGGGCCATTCACATATTAAGTCACAGGGCAGAGATCGTGCCAAATGACAGTACGTGTTAAAGGGATAAGAAAAAGGCGTGTTAAGCGATGGATCCGAAAAGTCGAAATTGATGACAATTGACAAATGATACGATTTGTCGGGAAATTAATCGGGAAATACGGACTGATATGTTTAGTCAAACGAATGCGCCTTTTATGGGTCTAATGGTGGGACTTTCGGCAGAACACCGATCGCCATCCAGTGCGTTTCTTTACGTTCTATAGACCTTGACTCCCCCCTCTTTCGAGCCTC
Source organism: Acrobasis consociella (assembly GCA_963555685.1). Taxonomy (NCBI): domain Eukaryota; kingdom Metazoa; phylum Arthropoda; class Insecta; order Lepidoptera; family Pyralidae; genus Acrobasis; species Acrobasis consociella. The sequence continues at coordinate 4,163,262 of OY743122.1, read as the reverse complement.
ACATGATTAATGGACGATCCTTTTTGAAGAAATCCTAGGCTCTGAGCATGTAAAGAATGTTTGATAATTTCATTGCAGCTGAACAGATAAGCATACTGGTGAAAGCAGAAGAATACTTGCCCAAACTGGTAGAGTACTGCAACATGAAGATATCAGCGATGGCGATCGTTGAGGAAACCAAACAGTCGTGGGCAGACGATGACGACTTCCAGGTCCTCAAGCCGAATATCAGCATCAAGGTGGGTATATATAACTTGGCATTAAGTTAAAAGGTCCACCTGTAATACCGTACTCGTAACATGACAATAAATAAATATAATAAAGATAATAAAACATTTCCAAAAACAAAAATATATGTGGCGATGGAGACATAGCAATAGAGTAAGAATTTAAAAAAAATATCTGTCTGTTTGCCTGTTACGCTAATCTCCGGAAATACTGGACGGATTCGAATGAAACTATTTGTTATACTATAGTTGTTAAGCCTGGGCAACTTATAGGGTATAAATGATTTTGAAAACTGGAACATCTTATGCAGAACTATAATGGTCCAGCTAAACTATAAATAATATAAAAATGACGCTTTAGCAAAAGTTGTTCAGCCTGATGAACATTCTCCAGAGACCAAGTACATGCGAACGAAGTTGCGGGCTTCGGCTAGTATATAAATATATACGGTCTAAAATAAATAAAATACATACGGACAAATTTAGCGCATAAGACGCTAGATTTCCATTTATCCAGAAGGTAGTAGGCCACCTGTAGGCATGACGAATGGAAAAATATTTTTGGTCCATCGGTTAGATTATTAAAAAATATTGTACTTTTTTTTTTTTGAGAAACCAAAAATGACAAAATACAGCTCATTCAAATTTCGCATGACGTCACTGCTAGGTACGATTTTTACTTATCGGTGACGTCGCAAGCCCCCTCCTGAACTTTGACGCTCCGTATCTTAATGAATTTTACTCTAAATACGAGTCCATTATTTTTGAATTATCTAAAAGACAGACTAATTACAATCATACTTTTCGGACCCTATCGTCACCGATATTTTTGTGATAAAGTTAAATAAACAAATAAAAAGACCTGTAACCTATTCCTTTCTTATTGCAGTTCAATGAAGACCTGATCATAGGGCAGCCAGCGACCGCAGTCCTCTCATTCGCGAACCCTCTGGAAGTCACCCTTACGGGGTGCGAGTTCCGCGTGACGTCATCCGGCATCGCGGGTCGTACGCTCCGCTGCCCCGCACCAGACGTGCCGCCAAAGGCACCTTTATCTATTGAATTGCCAGTGCAACCTAACGTAAGTAGCTAGGTTGTTGTTGTGAGTTAAAAACGCTGAAAAAAGATTTTTTTTATTTTTTACTTCCAACAACTCAAATCAGATACTTTTAAACGTCAAAACAAACTTTTTTTCTATGGGATTTGTATTTTATATGATGAAATAGAGACTAATGACGTCATAGTTTATTGGAGTTAAAAAGCGTTATTAATATCAGTTTTTCTGCTATAAATTTGAAATCACGATAAAAATTGATATGATCAATGACAATTGAGATTATTTTGTGACGTTTTATTCTAATAACAGTACCAAATACTTTATTTTTGATCGACACTTACTTATTTTTAACTTGATGTAATTTTTGATATTTTTTATAGCGGCTACAGTAAAACATAATCGGTGAAATTTCAAATGTCTAGTATATCTGCAAGAAATATTATAGGGACAACTAGCGAACGAAGCGAGATCTTCGGGAACAATAAAGTTTAAAAAAATACAAACCCCAACTTATAAAATATACTCGGAAAAGGAAAATTTTAAAATAAAATAATATTTATTAAAAAAAAATATAAACCCAACTTGACGTTTATATTCTTACGTTTCCAGAAAATCGGCAACATCAACTTCGTGGCAACGTTCAAGTCAGCTGAGCTGAAGGACATCTCAGGAGCAGCCACGGCAGAGGTTTTCGAAGGATAAAATATAACGAAGCTTCAACATTTCATGATAAGTTTCCACCAATTCTTAATAAGTTTTTAATAGATTTCAAAAATTGACGTTATCAATTCAAATATTTGAAATGTTACATAGTATATTTTTTGTAAATCTATGTTGCCAGGTGGTTGCCAGAAACCTCGAAGACCGACGTCTGGACCAATTAAAAAAAAATCTTTTTGTTCAAAAGGCTTGACAGTGGTCATAGTTGCAAGTATTTTTTTTTATCGAAATCGGTTGTGTAGTTTGGTGTAGAAGTCGGAGTTTTAAATGATTATTTTGAGAAAAAAATTAAATGACGAAGAGCGTGGAGCCATTTCAAGCCATTTTATTTTTTAAGTTGGAAAAAGAAATCTTGACGTGCAAATACAAAACTTACCTTCTAAGTACATTGTGTGCAAAAAAACATTTCTTATGCGACTTAGAGCCGACCTCCAAAAAGGGAGGGGGAGGATAATAATATATAACATTTATTTGAGACTAGCCGAAGCCCGCGACTTCGTTCGCGTGGACTTTATGCCTCTAGAAAATGCTCATCAGGCTGAACAACTTTTACTAAGGCGGCATTTTTATATTTCTTATAGTTTAGCTGGACCATTATGGTTCTGCATCAGGCGTTCCATTTTCCAAAATCATTTATACCCTATATGTTGCCCAGGCTTAATAGCTATATAACAAAAAAAGTTTCATTCGAATCCGTCCAGTATTTCCGGAGATTAGCGTGTACAAACAGACAAACAGACATACAGACAAACAGACAGACATTTTTTTTAAAATTCTTACTCTATTACTACGTCTCCGTCGCCCCAATATTTTTTTTGGAAATATATTTAATGTACAGACACACTTTTTTTACTGTTTTATTATATGTATAGATTGTTAATAGACTCAAACTGATCAAACAGTCGTCTTACCGAAACGAGGTCGTGTATATTTAACACGTGCGACTTGAATCTTGGCAATGATAAAAATGTTGATTTTAGTTGTATGATCTTTAAGTATAAATGAGGATAAATAAACACATTTATTATGTTATGATTACGACTTTTAAATAACATATGATATGAATATTCATAAGTGCCATACAATTATGTAAATACGAATACACTTATAGTTTCGTGTCTCAGAAAATCTATTTTTATTATCTGTGAATTTTACTGTTTTTATGCTACAGTAAGAAATAGTTTTTTGTACTCTATCTGTTTTATATACGCTTGAGATATTATTATTAACCTGAAGAGCATTTATATTGTTACAATAAATGCATATTTTTATACAAAAGTGTTTTTATTACAACTTTAAAATTCTTCATTGCTTACAATTATACCAGGGCCATTGTTGCTTACTTAATTGTGCTTAAACCGTCTTAAAATAGGTGCTATAAAAATAAAATATATCAACAGTTTAGCCTTTTAGGCATGTTATTAGTAACGGTAAAAGAAATTAAACTAATTCTCCTCATCATGTCTTTTTAGTCTCCACTGCAGGAGCACGACCCACTCTGTACTACTAGAGCCATACGTAGCCTGAGCAGCCAGAGGATTTAGCGTACACTCTCCACGCTGGCCAGACGGGTTAGAGGTCTCATTGATGTTTAGCTTGTAGGTATTTCCTAAGTCGCCTTCTACGACATTCACGGAAAGACTTGGAGTGGTCCTATTCTGCTCTGCCGGAAACCACACGGCTACTAATTACTAGACGATATTTTAACAGTGCAGACCTACGATCGTCGATAGTAGGTGACAGTTTGTAACGGATAGAAAGAAATGGGAAGATATACCTACTCAACTTTCATCGTCTGTAGCCAAGTGTCGCCACCTATCGCCTACTAGTCGCTGATTGTCGCCGACTTTTGCACTGTCGTTATAGTTGGCGACTGTCTGCGACAGGCGACGATTTTTATGCACACGGAACAAACACGCAATGGGAGATACTTACTAGTGGGAAAGATCCTCATAGGTACTTAAAATATACATTGAGAGCATAAAATACATGTTCTAATAGCCAATTTAAGGGTGCATTTAAATGAAGTAATACCTATCTGCTTGTTATAAAGGCTGACTGGTAAATCACGCGTCGTACATAAGGACATTAAATCATTATCACACGTAACGTCAAAAAGCAAGTGTCCACAATTTTTGAAGTGAAAACTTCTTTAGCGGCGTTGTGCACTTTTTTTGGAATGGGTAAAAAACATTAAACTCGCGTCAGGACACGTGACCTGATCGAAAATTCGTAAGACGGCGCAGGGCGCTTGCGCGAATGTTCGTGTGTGTTTATGTTACAGCGTGCTACGCGCATCCATGGATGGTGACAGCTGATGGCTCGACCGTCTGTGTAGTGGCCATACTGCTGTGTATTTGAAAATGATTTTGTTGAAAATGAATTTGGTCATGCTTGTGACATTTGTGACAGACTGTGGTTCAGAAAAGATTTGAAATATTTTATACTGATAATTAAAGCAATTCGTGCAAAGTTATTCCCTAACCATTCCAAAATATCAAAAATGCACAACGTTAATATTCAAGTTTTCACTTCTGCCGGCACTCCCAGAGTGCAACCCGTCGTTTTTTTTTGTGAGAATCTTTTACTGAATACTACCTTTCAATATGCAAGGTGATTACTGTATATGTAAGTTAATGATTAAAAACTTTGATCCCGGAAATATATTATGCACTTTTTGAACGTGTCGTTATTTACCATGCGTAGATCATAGACTTATGATCTAAGTAACAGGACTGGAAATAGGCGGTAAAAAGGCGAGACCAAAAACTGCGTGCATTAGTGTGCGTAAATATGCATGTGTTGTTATCCGGCTAGTGCAGGGGACTCCCAAGCAGCACAAAACAGCATTATATCAAACATATAATAGCATGAAATAATGCACCAAGCATTATATGGAAATTGTATTTAAGCATTATAACTTTTGTACGATTCTTTTACGTTTAATTTGGGCCCCAACTAAGACAGCCTTGAGCTTTATATCAGCAGTTTAATGACAATACACCTTTTGTATATTACCTTTAATAAAGTTAGTAAAGAGCTAAAGACATTATTTGTAACTTCATTACGATTGGTATACAGCTTTTTATTTGACAATATGTTGATATAATTCTCTTATAACTGTTATTTTCTTAGTAAATATCACATAGATTAAAAAAATATAAATTTATTGGGCCAAATCAACATTATTATGGCGTGTAGATGTGATGTGATGTGAATAGAAAATTAATTTTGCATGAGAGATCTTTATTCTGTGTTTTTAGTGAAATAGACCTGCGGGCATAAATTTACTGTAAACATATATAGGGATTACGGTAAAAAATCATAAGCCGTAGAGAGGACGAGAGATGGAGCCAAAAAACAATGGACTGGCGACCATGGTTAGGCCGCAGAAGCCGCGGCAGACCAATGACAAGATGGAGAGATGACATCGTCAAAGCAGCCGGTCCACTATGGAAAAGAAAGGCGCAACATCGGGAAGAATGGCGTGCAATGGAGGAGGCCTATATCCTGCAGTGGATAGATTAGGCTGTAAAAGAAAAAGAAAGACGGTAAAAAATAAAGGCGCCCTCGCAAAAATGCTTTTTTGATAAAATAATTTATAAAAACATAACCTAGTATTTAAACGTTTTGTAAAGTACACGCTGTTAGCATAGTTTTTACAAATATAATTTGCTCTTTCGGGCATCCGTGAATAAAAGTAACCAACATTACCGCTGTTTGAACAGATTTTGGTGACTTCAAATTATCTTTATAACAAAAGAAAACAGAAAACAAATGGTGACTGATAAAATTAAAGTTTTAGGCATTCAATGACACCAAAATAGTGCTTTTCGTTTTATTATAGTCTGACACAAAAATTTATACTTGATAAGCATAATATAAGATACTTTCATATTATGTTCAGCGGTATTACAGGGTGGCCAAATAACAGGTATACACTTTAGTTTTGTATTTTTAGTCTATGAAATATAAAATATATCAAGTATTCCTTGTTAAATATAATATTTAGGGCCGGCAGTTAAACATGAAAAATAATGTCAGACATGCCCACCTCTAGCAGCATCACAGATGTGAACCCTTTTCATCGCGTTTTTCATCACATTTTCACACATTTCCTACGTTATCTCAGTGACTGTGTCTCGAATATTTTGATTTAATTGCTGAAAGTTCATTGGCCTATTAGTATAGACACGTCCCTTTAGATAGCCCCACAGAAAAAAGTAATGAGCTCTTAAATCAGGCGATCTTGGGGACCAATCAATGTCACCGTTTCTCCAAATTAATCGACCGGGAAACATTCTTTTCAATGTTTCGTAAACCGTTTTAATAATTAAAACACCTTGTTCCGTCGTAAAACGCTCCATAATAAATTTGCCGTATCTACACAAAGTAATATTCATGCAACTACTGTCATATTTACCGCCAAAACAAAATGGCGGCAAAAAAAAGTTGTATACCTCCAAGTTGGCTACCCTGTACTACATTCACAAAGTATATTATATTGCTTACAGTTATTTTACACCGTAGTAACTGGCTATTGGCTTTATTTGCTTTTTAATAAAGTAAAAAACTAAGCAAATGCATTATATCTTATTTAGTCAAAGCTGCTGTATGACTAGCATTATACAGGTTTTAATCGTCAAAAATGTTTAATTACAGTTTAAGACATTATACAATCATTGATTAGGCTCCTTCCCGCGCTAACGACCTTGAAAACACAAAAAAAAAAATCTTTCTGTAAGTGACATTATCAGAAACCCTCGTACAACTTTTTAGCTAGTATTCTTAAGTTTCATTAGAACCTCGAAAGTCATTGAAATACTATCCGCTTTAGAAACCTTTACAAAAAGAGTCAAAAGTGGACGTTTTTAGTATTTTTTGCAAAGGAAACTACAGCGTATTGTATTTCAATGACTTTCTAGGTTCTAATGTAACTTAAGGATACTAGCTAAAAAGTTGTACGAGGGTTTCTGAAAATCTCACTTACAAAAAGAGAAATATTTTTTTTGTATTTTCAAGGTCGCTAGCGCAGGACCCTTAATTGACCGAGCGAGCGAAGCGTCTCAGTTTCGAGATTAGATAAAAAATCTTTTGTCCGTCTGTCTGTCTGTCTGTTCTCGCCTACAGGTCGCATTTCTTAACCGATTCTCATGAAATTTTGTAAGCAGGTTCAGCAACTAAATAGAATTTTTTCGTCGAGCCATTTTTTCGAAATTTTTCAAAATGAAGGAAATATGGGTGTATAAAATTTTAACTAGACTTTTTTGTTGCCATTATAAAAACGCATTTTTTTTATTTGAACAACTTTTTTATACTTTATACTTGAACGGGTTTAGAAGTAGCTGACTGAGCCGTGACGGATATACAATACAAATCTTCTTACAAAATATACTGAAACTATTTAAGGTGACTTCAGTCCGGGTTGCTGAACAACTTTCTTAAAAATGCATGTCTCCCGTGGGAATCAAACCCACGACTTCTGAGTTACAAGGCAAATGTCTTGACCAGTATTTTTAAGAAAAAACTTTTTGAAAAATAATATCAGACTTCAAATAGAAATGCACTAAAAAGCACTATATAAATAATCTATATCTATATCTATACATATCTATATACATATAGCAAAACAGTAAAAAAGTGTGTCTGTACATTAAATATATTTCCAAAAAAAATATTGGGGGCGATGGAGACGTAGTAATAGAGTAAGAATTTAAAAAAAAATGTCTGTCTGTTTGTCTGTTTGTCTGTTTGTCTGTTTGTACACGCTAATCTTCGGAAATACTGGACGGATTCGAATGAAACTTTTTTTGTTACATAGCTATTAAGCCTGGGCAACATATTATTATACCCTATAAATGATTTTGGAAAATGGAACGCCTGATTCAGAACCATAATGGTCCAGCTAAACTATAAGAGATATAAAAATGCCGCCTTAGTAAAAGTTGTTCAGTCTGATGAGCATTTTCCAGAGACATAAAGTCCACGCGAACGAAGTCGCGGGCTTCGGCTAGTAAAAAATAATCGCGAGGTCTAAGTTCGTGGCGAACTACTAGTGTTAATATAATGCAATACGCTTTCCAAATGATCGATATATGTTAATAGTTTTCAAGATGATTTATATTAAAATTATCAGATGTTAATTTACGACTTTTAGCATTATAATATATATTTTTTAGACTATTATATACCAATAAGCATTATCACAAGATATAAGGCTCCGGGTGCGATGAACTCCATGACATCCCATAAGTGAGACCCGTTTGTGTCAATTCTGATAGCCACTCCTTGTAGGCTTTCTTCAACTCGACGTAAGCGCCTCTGAAATTCGTCCTGTTGTCTGAATACATGACAGCAGGCCATCCTCTTCGCGCTGCCATTCTCCTTATGGCCATTATTGCGGAGTCGGTTGATAAAGATGACACCAATTCCAAGTGTACGGCCCTTGTAGTCATACAAACGAACAGTGCCACCCATCTCTTCTCATGACGTCGTCCAATGGTTACAGTAATTGGGACGAAGTAATCGATCCCACAGCTACAGAAGGGTCGTTTGTACACGTCCAATCTTTCTTTTGGCAAGTCTCCTATTGGTGGGATCGTTGGTTGTCTTTTCCTTAGGCGACACATTTGACAGGCTGCTGCTACTGACTTCACGGTGGGTCGAAGGCGTACGATGAAATATTGTTGCCGCAGGTCATTCACTACTCGTTCTGAGTTTGCATGTCCAGCTCTCATGTGAGCTCGAGCCACAAGTAATTTCGTGAATTGATGTCGTCTGCTCAATACGATAGGCCGTTTCGTAGAGCTTGATATATCAGCTTTATTCACTTGCCCGTTGATCTTCAGCAGTCCGTCTTCGATAATTAAGTCGTAGCGACGTAGGGGGCTTGATCTCGGCACGGTGAGTCCTTTTCTTACACTCTGCAATTCCTGCGCGAATGACTCTGCCTGGGCTCTATGTATCCATAAGAGGGTCGCTTTCTGTATATGTTCTTGTGACAGCGTGATTTTTCTGTTTCGACAGCGTTGGATGAATAACAGAACTCGAGCTGTCGTGCCAATCAAGCGATCATATGAGGAAAACCGCTCGATGTTTGGTAGCGCAGAGTCTTGTCTTTGTTCCGTAATAACGTGCACCTCTTCTTCTTGGATATCGTCTTGGCGTGTTTTCCATAGCGACCATTCAGACTTCGGCTGTTTCAGGAATTCTAGACCATTAAACCAGACGTCTTCTTCAGATGGGATATGTCCACTTCTTGTCGCGAGATCTGCGACGTTTAGATGAGTGGGTACCTATCACCAATCCGTTGCTTTTGAGGCTTCCGTTATTTCTCCAATGCGATGTGCAGCGAATGGGGTGTATCTTCTGCTGCCATTTCTCAGCCAATGTAATACAGATTGGGAATCGCTCCAATAACATACATCGTCGATCTGAATGCGATGTTCTTCTTTGATTATTTTCGCTAGTCTAGTTCCGATCAATGCCGCTTAAAGTTCCAATCTTGGTATTGTCTGAGTCTACAATGTTGCGACTTTCGCTCGCGCTGCTACTAATACAGTCTTTATCTCGCCATTCTGAAGTTGCATCCTCCAATATGCTGCGGTTGCATATGCGTCTTCGCTAGCGTCGCAAAATATATGCAGTTCTCGGCGGCATACATCGCTCCCCCCCGTTGTAGCTCCTAGGAATTTGCAGATGTTGTATGTTTTGTAGGTCAGCCAGCCATGTGTCGGAGTCGCTAGCGATGTCTTCTGGAACTGCTTCATCCCATGTGCATTTTAGACGCCAGAGTTTCTGAAGGGTTATCTTCGCTAAGATAGTATAACAGCTGAGTAGTCCAAGAGGGTAATAAATGCTCATGACTTATGAAAGGGCTTCTCTTTTTATCCGCGGTCTTGATCTTGATCGAACTGCTTCTGGAACTTTATGTAGTGCTGTATTGAAAATCAAGTTGTCTGTTTCTGAGTTCCATAATAATCCCAGCATCTTCTCTGTTCCTCCCAGTGCTGTTGTCATAATTTCAGCTCGTTTGTCTTTATTAATGACTTCGAGGAGTTCATTACTGTTTCTATTCCATCCGCGCAAGTGAAAATCTGCTTTCATGTGGACTTCATCAACTTGTTTGATGACTTCCTTTCCTTGTTCAATGTCATCGAAACTTTCGACAAAATCGTCCATGTAGTGTGATTCTGTTATTGGCAGCAGAGCGGCGGGATGTGTGTCTTGGTGGTCGTGTGCGTTCTTGTTTCGCACACTGTGAGCTAGGAACGGAGAGCTGGATGCCCCAAAGATCATTGATGTCATTTTATATTCACAAGGAGGGTCGGTCGGACTGGCACGCCATAAAAACATTTGTGCTGGTTGATCTTCCTTTCTGATCTTTATTCTGAGGAACATTTCTTCTATGTCGGCTGTTACGGCGTATGCTCCTTCTCTGAATCGAAACATTATGCTGATGATCGATCTCAGTAAGTCTGGTCCTTGTAGAAGATGATCGTTTAAACAAGTCCCATGAGTCTTTGCGGCTGCATCCAGTACTACCCTCACTTTTCCGGGTTTATTTGGATTACGCACGGCGAAATGGGGTAAATACCAAGCTACGGGGCTATCTCTTTCTGTTCCATTACATCGTTCCACGTAGCCTTTTTCAATCATGTTTCTTATCTTCATGTGATATTGTTCTTTTTCATCTGGATATTTCTCCAATCTCGCTTCCAGGTTCTTTAGTCTCTTCAGTGCGGCGTTATAACTTGGTGGTAGCTTTATCTCATCCTCGCGCCACGGCAAACCAACTTTGTAGTGACCATTTATGTGACGCACGGTGTTCTCAAAAACCTCCACGGCGCGTTTGTCTTCAGTCTTCACATGTTTTGAAGCCAATGATACGCCTAGAGCGTCGATTTCGAAGTGATTCGTCACCAAGTCCTCTAGCATTTCATCGTCCGTAGCGTTAGTGTTAGTGGTTATATGCCAGATGTCATGATTATTTTTTAATGTGACACTTTTTGCTGTTACCGTTGCTGTATCTGTGGACGCGGGACAGCGACGGACAGCATCATAAATACAATTTATAGTTTATGGTTAGTATATAGTTGTTGTAAATCGCAAATAAAATATCTTTTTATAGTGTTTTTATTCTCCCACAGTTAATAAGTCAATAGAAATACATAGGTAGATAAGTGTATACATAGGTAATAATAGATACACTTATGTTATAATCATTGTAATACATACATACTATCACGTCTTTATCCCTAACGGGGCAGACAGAGCATTTTGGGTCTTGCGGCTCTATGCAGAGCCCAGGGCCGCAAGACCCAAAAGCCACTTTTAGCGTCATGGTGGGCGAGAAGATGGTAAAGCAATCAATACAGTGATGGGTTGCTAGCCGCATCGCCTGTTAATATGATTCGCATTTTCGCCCATTCCCTCGATCGGCTTTTACGATCTGCGCGGGAAGAGAAGCAGCTGGTACATTCTAAGTTTTTTAATTTCTCCCAGACCAGCATGGAATCATTGTAAATAAACAGATTTTTCTCTTGTCTTTTTATTCCCCAGTTAGATAGATAGCTAGATAGGTAGGAAATAGATCCGATAACAGATATAGGTAACTCTGATAAGAAAATAGGTTTTCGTTACAAGTACATAGTCATAGGCTTATAGTTCCTATTTCTTATTATGTAACTTGCTAGAATTGTATTAACTTATGTAATAGATAAGGATTTTATATAGTTTATAGCAATTTATAGAAATAAAAGCCTAAGTACAGAGAGCGTGAATGATACACGGACAGAGGGGCGCGCACGGGGAGAGGCACACCGCAGCTTCTTATTGGCGCGTTCAATAGGCGGTATCGCAATAGAGTGAGATCGAAAAATATAGGATAAATATACGGCCATATCGGCATTCCGCACTGTCGCGCCCCGTGACTGGCGCGTCTCGCTCGCAACCCGCGGTCCCCCCCGCAGGGGTTGATCCGCGCCGCGTGCGGCGGCGTCCGCGCGCTCACCTGCGCCGACCCAGCCCTTCGCGGCACCGGCGCCCTCATTTGCGCGCGTCGCTGCCGGCACCGCACCTGCCGTACCAAAGCCCGCCGTCGGCGGGCCACCTCGGGTCGCCCCCACTGCCAGCACCCCCGCACCCATCCCCACCACTGTACAAGGTGGATCGCATCGGGTTGCCCCCTCCGCCAGCACCCCCGCGCCCAGCCCCACCACTGTACAAGGTGGATCGAATCGGGTCGCCCCCTCCGCCAGCACCCCCGCGCCCGACGCCGCACAAAACAAGTGGGCGCCGCTCCCTCGGGTCACCCCCGCACCAGCCGTCGCTCCGAGAGGTGTGGTGTTGCCCCCTCGTGACACCGCACCGAGCAAGTGGGTGCCGCCCCCTCGGGTCACCGCCGCTGCATCTAATGACACGTCGGCCCTGCCGAAAGCTGGTCCCAGTTCCCAGGCCACCCAACCGACCCGCACCACTCCAGGATCGGCGGAAGGGGTGCCCCCGAGCCAGCCACAACAAGGCGCCCCCGCGCAACCTAAAAAGCCGAAGTATCCGCGCATTGTGGTAGAGTACCTACCGGACTGGGCTGCCCACTTCCGTGAGCTGGCCCGAGTGCTAGGCCGCTCACCATCTGCTCGCCCCCTCGGCCGGGGTGTAAACTTCACACCAGCTGACGAGCAAGAGTACCGGCTGGTACAACGATACCTTACCAACCTGGAGGCGAATGCCGGCGTCAGCTGGTTTTGTTATTCCCTCCCGGCCGAGCGCCAGTTAAAGGTGGCCATTCGGGGGCTACCGGCTAATACCGATGAGGGCGATATTAAGGACGCCCTCGCCCAACACGGCCATGAGGCAGAAGCAATCAAGGGCATCCGGGGCAGGGGAGATCGCCCCGGCTGCATCTTCTTCTGCCTCATCAAACGAGCCGAAAACGCCAGCGCGATCTTCGGGATCACCGAGCTCCTCCACATGCCCGGAGTCAAGGTGGAGCCCTGGCGCGGCAAGCAGGGGCCCGCCCAATGCCACAGGTGCCAACTTTTCCGGCACTCATCGGTCAACTGCCACCGGCCGATCGCCTGCGTGCGATGCGGAGGCCTCCACAAGGCGGGTGACTGCGACCGCCCGAAAGATGAGCCCGCAACCTGCGCCAACTGCGGGGGCCCGCACCCCGCCAACAACACCTTGTGCCCCGTATTTAAGCGGGAGGCGAGGAACAAGCGCGCCGGCCCGGTGGCACGCACGGGCTCCGCTCCAACGCCGCGTCCGGCCACGGAGGAGACAGCGGAGGCTTCCTTTAATGGCCCCCGCCAACGCCCCTACGGCCAGAGGAGCAGAGCTCCCGAAGAAGAAAAAGAAAAAGAAGAAGAAATCATCAGCGGGCAACTCTGCTCCCGCCCCCTCCGAAGATCGCCAGCCTCAGGCCCCGCAAGCCCCGGCAACCCAGGCCGCCCAAGCCCAAACAACCCAGGCCCCCCAACCACTGCCTTCAGCACAAGGGATGCCCCCTCAGCATCTCCACATGCTATTCCAGGCGTTCCAGTCCCTGGCAGCCATGACCCCCGACCAGCTGGCCGCGTCGGGTCTCCTCAGAGTTGTCCCCAACCTTCCATACTAATATGGATAGAGGCCCTCTGAGGATAGCGCACTGGAACGCCCAGACACTCAGCCGGAAGAAGCAGCTGCTGACTCGGGGAATCTGATCCTTACAAGATCCCCGGGTACATTTGCTACCGCAAGGACGAGAAGAGTCCCGTCAACGGCAGACCCTACAGAGGACTCGCGGTGTTCGTGAAGAGGAATGTCGTCCATCAGGCCATACCGCACAGGGAGTTCCAGACAATGTACGCGTTGGGCGTACTAGTCAGCGTCGCCGGCCAAAAGACAAGGCTGTTTGCGACGTACGTGCCGCCATCCAGCAAAAATAGCAAGCTGGATCCCCAGGAGCTGCGCGCACTACTGATGCACCCCACGCCGACTCTAGTGGCCGGCGACTTCAACGCCAAACACACCGTCTGGAACTCCACGAAGGTGTGCCCCCGCGGACGACTCCTACACCTGGACTCTGTAGTCCACAACTACGAGGTGATGGGCCCCGACGAGCCAACTCACTATGGCCCGACGGGTGAGCCCGACGTCATCGACCTTGTGGCCTACAGAGGTCTACGAACACCGCCCACACAAGAAGTCTCCCTGGACCTGCCGTCTGACCACAGGCCCGTTCTTCTCGTCCTTCAGGACCTACCGGCAAGGGTCTCGCTACCCAGCAGAACATCAAAAGTCAGCTGGGCGAAGTTTGAGGAAGCGCTTGAGAGCGACAAGGCTAGGGTCGCTTTCAAGCGGGTCTCCACCGGCGAAGAAGTTGAGCAGGCGGCGAGCGCCATCACCTGCTGCATCCGCGCCGCTCTTGAAGCCGCAACGCGCCCGGTCTCGGCCACAACAAAGCCGGACCCGCTGCCCGCCGACATCAACAAGTTGCTGGGCCCAGAAGAGGCGGCTGCGGCGGCAGTGGCAAAACACTCGCTGCCCTGCCACCAAGACGGAGCTCAACAAGCTGGTGGAGACCATCAAGGATCGCCTACAGGAGCACACAGCCAGATTGTGAGAGAACCACCTACTCTCGGTGGGCGGTGATATCCCCTCCATTCACCGCCTCTGCCGGCAGCTTACGGGCGAACCCCAACCCGTCCGACCGCTGCGGTGACGCGTCTCTTCAACGGCATCCTGCACTCGGGACACTACCCAAATGATTGGAAAACCGGCCGGGTCATTATGCTGCCCAAGCCGGGGAAGAACCTGCAGAAGCCTGAGAGTTACCGGCCCATCACACTCCTCAGCGCCCTCTCGAAGGTGTTCGAGAAACTCTTGCTCGGCCTCCTGCTCCCGCACATATCACCGCGCGCGGAGCAGTTTGGTTTTCGGCCTGAACATTCAACGACGCTCCAGATAGCCAGACTGTTGCACAAGATCTCGGCGGCAGCCAACCGCAAGGAGCACGTGGCTGTGGTGCTCCTTGACAACGAGAAGGCGTTCGACAGAGTATGGCACGAGGGGTTGCTGTACAAAATGTCGTTAACGCCCAAGCCCATGCCCAAAAGACTGCTCAGGATTGTGGCCTCCTTCCTCGAGGACAGGAAGATAAGGGTGGCGGTAGAAGACGCCGAATCATCGGAACGCCCGGTGCGGGCTGGTGTTCCCCAAGGAAGCTGCTTGTCGCCTGCGTGCTACGCGTGGTACACCGACGACATCCTAGTGGCCGGTCAGGCCTAGTTGGCGCTCTTCGCCGACGACGCCGCGTACTTTGCCGTCAGTGTCAACGCAAAGTACGCCGCCAAGAAAGTCCAGAAGGCCCTAGACGCCCTGCCTGACTGGCTCTCCAAGTGGAGGTTGTCGGTGAACGTCAGCAAGACGCAGGCACTAATATCGGGGAACACCAACCTACCGCCGCCCTTGAAGCTCTTCGGCGAAGACGTGCCGTGGCAGCCGCACGTCAAATACCTGGGGGTGAAGTTCGACAGGCGCCTTAGCTTGAAGGCCCATGTCGACGAGGTGGTGGCAACGACGAAGATGGCCCGGGGGAAATTGCGTCCAGTGCTTTCCTCCAGTCTCCCGCTACGGACGCGGCTCGGGGTCTACAAGGCCTACGTTAGATCCCGCCTCACATACGCGGCCCCTGCGTGGTACGCATACTGCTCGGAGACAAACAAGCGACGTCTTCGAGCTCAAGAAAACCTTTGTCTCCGGGCGGCCGTCGGGGCCCCGCGTTACGTGAGGAACGCCGTCGTCCACCGGGACTTGAAGTGGGAAGGCCTGGACACCTTTGTATCTCGTCTGGCGAGGGGCATGTACGAGAAGGCGGACCGCTCGGCGCACTCCCACCTCAGGGGGATTGCGCCCTTGCACGCCCGCCCCGGTAATATACCTGATACTCAGAGAATCTAAAAGATATTCGCTGAAGGTTATACAGGTATATATGCCAACTGGGGATCACTCCGATGAAGAGGTGGATGAAGTGTATGAGGACATCAGTAGGGCCATACATACTTTTGAAACCTATTTTACGGTTGTTATGGGGGATTTTAACGCAAAACTGGGTAAGCGAGGCGTTGGAGAGTTTAGGCTGGGAAACTTCGGATATGGAGTGCGAAATAACAGGGGACGTAGGCTGGCTGATTATTTGGAGCAAGAGGGACTCTTTGCGATGAACTCTTTCTTAAGGAAGCCACCGCAAAGAAAGTGGACCTGGTTGGGTCCAGCAAAAAAGAACCTAATCGACTTCATTCTAACGACAAAGAGACGAATATTCAACGATGTCTCAGTGATCACTCGAGTCAAAATCGGGAGTGATCACCGAATATTAAGAGGCATCGTGAATATTGATCTCAAAGTCGAAAGATCACGGCTGATGAAGTCGACGCTCCGACCGTCGCAAGTCCAAATTGAGAACTCCGAGGGCTTCCAGCTTGAACTGTCGAATCGCTTCGAAGGCCTTCAGGATTGCGTTACAGTGGACGAGATAAACCAAGGGTTTATACAAGCTGTCCAAGCGGTGGGATCAAAAGTATTCAGGTCCAAACGAAAGCCTCAAAAAATCTCTGCTCGGACCCTAGACTTAATGGCAGAGTGACGATCAAGGCCGCTGCAGACCTCCGAAGATGCTGAATCATATCGGCAGCTCAACAGACATATACAAAAGTCCTTGCAATACGACATCCGCTCCTTTAATACTGAGTGTATTAAGGGGACGATAGAGCAGAATAAAGGCTCCAAAGTGTTCGCAAGAGCTATGTCGGTTGGGCAAAGCCGATTGATGAAGCTGAAGACGGAAGACGGCGGCGTGGTGTCGACAAAGGAAGGGGTTCTGGCGGAGATCGAGATGTTTTATGGACAGCTATATACCTCAGTTTCACAACCCAGCGGACAAATGGCTAAAGACCCAAGAGCCAAGCTAACCCGACACTATACCGAAGATATCCCGGACATCAGCCTGTACGAGATTAGGATGGCCCTCAAACAGCTTAAAAACAACAAGGCGGAATCACAGCAGAGCTTCTGAAAGCGGGCGGAACGCCGGTACTGAAAGTCCTTCAGAGGCTCTTCAACACCGTTCTGCTCGAGGGCGTTACGCCAGAAGCGTGGAACAGGGGCGTGGTGGTCTTGTTCTTCAAAAAGGGAGATAACACCTTATTGAAGAACTATAGGCCTATCACGCTTCTGAGTCATGTATATAAGTTGTTTTCGAGGGTCATCACGAATCGTCTCGCGAACAGGTTTGATGCCTTCCAGCCTCCCGAACAAGCTGGTTTCCGTAAAGGCTTTAGCACAATAGACCACATTCATACGCTGCGGCAGGTTATAGAGAAGACGAGGGAGTATAACCGGCCGTTATGCTTGGGATTCGTGGACTATGAAAAAGCCTTCGATTCGATCGAAACATGGGCCGTGCTTCAGTCTCTCCAGCGATGCCGTATTGACTATTGGTATATCGAAGTGTTGAAGTGCTTATACAGTAACGCCACTATGTCAGTCCGAGTACGAGTACGAGTGCACGAGGGCAATTCCACTACATAGAGGTGTAAGACAGGGAGACGTTATATCTCCGAAACTGTTCACCGTTGCACTGGAAGATGCCTTCAAGCTTCTGGAATGGGAAGGATTTGGCATCAACATCAATGGCGAGTATATCACTCACCTTCGATTTGCCGACGATATCGTTGTCATGGCAGAATCGATGGAAGACCTAAGTACTATGCTCGGAGACCTAAATCGAGTTTCCCAACAAGTGGGCCTTAAAATGAACATGGACAAAACGAAAGTAATGTCTAATGTCCATGTTGCGCCCCTACCTGTTTGTGTTGGGAGCTCCACCCTCGAAGTTGTAGACCAGTATATCTACCTGGGTCAATTGATCCAGGCAGGAAGTTCCAGCTTCGAGGAAGAGGTCTTTCGACGAATCCGACTCGGCTGGGCAGCGTTCGGGAAGCTACGCAGTTTCTTCTCGTCAAAAATATCTCAGTTTTTTAAGACTAAGGTCTACAACCAATGTGTGTTACCAGTGATGACTTATGGCTCTGAAACGTGGTCCCTTATTATGAGTCTCATAAGAAAGCTTAAGGTCGCTCAACGCGCTATGGAGAGGGCTATGCTCGGTGTTTTCCTACGTGATCGAATCAGAAATGAGGAAATCCGTGGGAGAACAAAAGTCACTGACATAGCCCAGCGGATTAGCTCGTTGAAGTGGCAGTGGGCGGGACACATAGCGCGACGAACCGATGACCGATGGGGCAAAAAGGTTCTTGAATGGCGACCGCGTACTGGCAAGCGAAGCGTAGGGCACCCACCTACAAGGTGGTCAGATGACCTGACCAGGGTCGCTGGAAAGCGCTGGATGCAGGCCGCTCTTGATCGGTCATTTTGGAAATCTTTGGGAGAGGCCTATGTCCAGCAGTGGACGTTATGCGGCTGAAATGATGATGATGATGTTCCTAACTCTATGGCGTAGATCATAGACTTATGATTTAGGTACAACTATCCTAACTCTATGGCGTAGATATAGGTCATACCTGCATAAATCCTACAAGTTGCTACTAAGTTCAATCTTACTTTTATAAGTGCAAACTAAACAAGAACATGCTGTTTCTAACAAATACACGTAATTCAAGGACATGTAAATGTTAGCCAACGAATATAATAAGTACCTACATGCTTTTTTTCGACTACTGGCTACAAATCTTTTTTTTTATTGGAATTATATCACAGAAATCTATACATCTATATCTATATCTATACATATAATAATCTATACATATAATAAAACGGTAAAATAAGTGTGTCTGTACATTAAATATATTTCCAAAAAAAATATTGGGGGCGATGGAGACGTAGTAATAGAGTAAGAATTAAAAAAAAAATGTCTGTCTGTTTGTCTGTATGTCTGTTTGTCTGTTTGTACACGCTAATCTTCGGAAATACTGGACGGATTCGAATGAAACTTTTTTTGTTATATAGCTATTAAGCCTGGGCAACATATAGGGTATAAATGATTTTGGAAAATGGAACGCCTGATGCAGAACCATAATGGTCCAGCTAAACTATAAGAGATATAAAAATGCCGCCTTAGTAAAAGTTGTTCAGCCTGATGAGCATTTTCCAGAGACATAAAGTCCACGCGAACGAAGTCGCGGGCTTCGGCTAGTAAAAAATATATTTTGGCGCATATTTAGGAATTATTAAATCTCCACACCTTTGAGCCACTGTTACGCATATACGCAAACCTCAAACCTAAATAAAAAAAGATACTACTTAAATTAATCTCCTCCACTATTTAAATAAAAAGTGGAGATACAAAAATTTAAATTCCTACACTGTTTCATCGCTGCTGGCTGTAACGAGCGCAAAAGTCATTAGTTTTAAAAAAATCACGGACTTCATCATTCTCGCAAAAAAAAACCATAGCGCGATCTATTTTGTCTGGTGCGCCATCTACTGAAATTTTTAAGAAATATCAGATTTGGAGGACTAGGAATAAAATACAGATATCAAAAAATATTTAGTTTTCAGTTAATATAGGCATTTTTTTCTCCTATAATTTTGTTTGTTCCAGCGATTTTACAAAAACTAAATTTGCCGCGGAACTTCAGGCGCTTAACATCGGCACATTGTGTTTAGACTATAGTCCTAGATTTTTTTATAGTTTAGACTAGACTGTTTGATTGAAGTTACGGTGTCAACCACTTTGCCTAGGAAACCACGCCATACGTTTGGTGTCATTTTCGCTTATGCGACCGCCAATAGCGGCATCTAAATTGGAGGCATGAAGAGTTGGAGAAAACCAAAGCTTCATTTGACAATTATTTGTTGATCAAGTAAAACAATAAAAATACATCATTTTAAAACAAAGGTTTATTTATCAATTCCATGCAATTTCACGACTTTCACTTAATCATACCAACTTTTGACTCTAGGTATATTTTGTTCTGAAAAACTACACAATTCTACAGATAACTTAATTCTTCTAGACTTTTCACTTGTTCATAGCATTTCAACTCATTTCTGCAATAATACAATTTAGTGACTACACGCAACAGCCCCTTAAAAAATATAAATTAATTACAAAACAGCCAACGCAAATTCATTTTAAGTTGCCATTTTAAATCTCTATAGAATTAAGTTATTCGCAGTTAGGTCGTCCGCTAAGTGACGCGGCCGCACGCAGCGGGTTCAGTCTATCTCTGTCAAAATCTCTACGTGCGACAGAGACATGCGATCCGCGACGAATTCCGCTATCTCTTTCGCACGTAGAGTTTGTGACAGAGATAGACTGAAACGCGTCTCGTGCACCCGCGTCACTTAGCGGTCGCCCTAAAACTAACAATTAGACGTGATGACATCATGATTAATATTTTTTAATTCGATTTTCATAGATATTTATTTACACATTTATGACGAAGTATCATTGTTGCTAGCGAGCTATAATACGACAGGCTGACTGGTAAATCACGTTTCATACTTAAGGTCATAATAAATTGTTATCACATGTAACGTTAAAAATATAAAACCAACAAAATACGTATTAATTACAAAGAAAATTTCAATCAAATTAGTGCACAGTCTTTGAAAACCACGCGTTCGGTACCTACCTACCTAACTCGGCTCGTTGTTAAACCACTTTTTACGGCGCGCAGCGCAGGTGTTCACACTTCTTGCTTAAGGCGAAATGGTAGCAGAAGTGGCACCCTCATTAGAAATAAATTGTTTTAAAGTAAATATGGTGATACTGCCAACAATCTGACAAAAATAATAATTTAAAGGTCTTTCTACAGAGTAAAATTTTTAATTATCACCAGATTTACTTTTAAACAATTTATTTCAAATGAGGGCGCCACTTCTGCTACCATTTCGCCTTAATTAGATAATCTGGTTAACTTCTAACCACCTATTTTTATATATATATATATAGATATATTTGGAACGCGAATCGACTACTGATTGCCTCCTTTCAATATGTAACGTGATTTACTGGTCAGCCTGTACAGAAGAGTAACTTCAAACATTATCATCGCACAAATATCGCCTACTTGAATGTACTTTTGATAGGGTCATGTTTTGCTTGTATTATAGTTTGCTGATTGTAGCACATAAACTTAACTTAAATGATGTAAGGTAACAATTATGAAAATAATAAAAAAACACCTTTTTAGGTGTCTCGTCCATTCCCAATGATAACTTACATAATAGATCTAATTTGAATCTTCACAAATGCCACCAACCTACGAATTTATTCTTAACCTACATTTCACTGAAGTGCCGCTTCAGACTGGAATGACAGCGCGTTTTCACTATCAAACTATATTCACCTTTATTTTTATTTGCGAAATGCATAGTATTGCTTGAGAATAATGGCCTTAAAATGGCGCTATATTGAATTTATTGTGCCGTCACATAGACTATAAACCAGTGCATAGTCAAGACGCTTCCTCGATACCTCATTTGTTAAGGTATCATGGATATCATAGGAGATACGAGGACAAAGATGAACATACATACACATACATGGCGGCGAAACACATAACCTTCTTTTTGGCTTCGCCGTAGTCGGGTAAAAACGTCCACAAGCGGTCGAATAATTGTCAAGCTATTTTATGCATATCTGAGACAGCAATAGAGGTGAAAATGGTTTGTCAGTGAAATGCGCTGCCACTGCCGTTCCAGCGTGAATCGGCGCGAAGTTAAACTAAAAGAAACACAACAAGCTTGGTACTCACAGGTATGATACCGGTAAAATAACTAATTTATTACCACTGCGCAATCGCTAGATGACATTTTTTTTTTCTTGTAGCTGAGTACTTGTGAAGTAGTATGTATGACTAAAGTATACACGATGGATTACAGACACTGCCACAAGGCATTAAAAAATCGATTTATGGTCTGTTGCACTATTTCAAACGTGCGAAATCTATTCGATTTTGATAGATAAGTCTACAAAATTGCTTGTTTAAAATGATAATAATTAAAAACAGGTCGACCTGTAACCTCTATTGGATTGCTTCATCGTTTTTATTTATCAGTGTTATCTAATAACATCCGATATATAATAAATGCTTCCAACAATTGCACAGTGGGACATCATCACAATAAGGTCTTAAAAGGCCAACTCACCCAACACAAATTTCAAACTTAAATGTAATCAAGTTTCAAACGAATTACATAAATTATTTGAACACATAGGACTATTTCAGAAATGACTAAAAGTTTGGATCGTTGTAAGTATTAAAAAAAGTACACTCTATAATAAGATATTTGGAGATATGTAACTTTATAATATTATTTCTTTGTAAACTCTAACCACTAAGTTTATAAAATGACGTTGCCAACGCACATTTGCCTCTCCATCAAGCGGTCCCATGAGACCGGTACACGCCATTACAACCATTTTAAAATAAACCTAATTCCCACAGTGTAAGAGTATAATTTTGAATGGCTGCTGACGTCGTTTACGCTTGACGCGTGGGGCGAGAGGATTAATATGATATAGTAAATTGTGCTCTACAGCAAAGAATAAATATAAGTATTACATAAAGAACGCAATCTCCTAAGGTCCCGCGCAATATGCGTCCCCGTTCCCCGCCCCGCACCTCTCCCCTCCCCCGTTCTCGCCCTGTAGAGAGAAGGACGGGAAGGGTAAAACAATGTAGACATAAGTTAGAGAGATGACCACAAGAAAGCGCTTTTGCAAAAAAGCATTTTTGGAATGGGTCCTATATTATTTGACAAGCTACCAGATCACTTTAAAAGCTTAAATCTTGTGGCATTTAAGAATAAACTAAAATTATTATTGTTAGAAAAATGCTATTATTCTGTAAATTATTACTTAAGTGACACTATGGAATAGGACATCAGTAACAATTTGACATTTTAAAATTAATAGACACGATCTTTTTATTTTGTAATTTATTTTGACTTATTTAATTTCATTTAAAATTTTATGTAGTGATATTAATATAATGTCTGTTTTTTAAAATATTGTACGTCCGACCAAGGACAGGGCATGGTGAGACTGATAAAATCTAATGTGTTACCTTTATATACCTATGTTCAACGATAAAGATATTTGTATTTGTATTTGTATTTGGGGAGGAGCTTAGGAGATACCGTTCTGTATGTAATACTCATATTGATTCTGTGTCTACAGTTCTTTTGCATCATCGTCAGCGTTCATCATCATCATCATCATCATCATCACAGTTCTTTTGCAATATGACGCGTTTTATAAAAATAGTGGTAGGGTTTTAAGGAACTATGCGCTAGGACGGCGGAAAAAATATTGAGCTGTACATATAACTTGCATTGATGATGCATTGTATTCCCTTGACTAAATATACAAAGAGCGATAGTGATACTATACTTACTCTTAATAATATACAGAAAACATTTTTACAAAAAGAAAAGTACTTAATCAAAGGCGTTTTGATACACCCACAAGTTTATTTTTCAATTTATTGAATACTTTGTTTTCTTCAAACTTTAATCTGTCTTTTTTAAGCGAATATTTTTCCAATGCGTAATTTTTTACACCAAAGTCTTCAGTCATGCTCTACAAATTTGCCTGGATTTTTTTAATGAGCTAGTAACCATGTCTGGCCACCTACTAATGACAATGGTTGTTTAAAATTGTAGTGATTTAGAAAGTTTCATGATCTAAACTAAATAATACTTAGAAACGAGATAAATTCCAATATATTATTTTCTTCAATAAATTAATGCAATTTATATTATTTTTATTGCTGTTGATTACGATATTTTAATACAATACAGACAGATTGTAATCGAATTTTATTTTATACAATAAAAAAGGTTTTTAAAATATACCTAAAAATTGTATGTCTGTTGATGTGACTTACTCTTAAATAAACTGCATTATCTCAAACAACTACTTACTATATCGTCACTTACATAAACGTTTTTTTTAAACGTTCGAAAAATTATGAATAAAAATTACCACCAGATGTGAAATATCGATATTCAATAACGGAAGATAAGTTGGCTGTATCTGGCAGCACGGATTAGCATTTTCTATGTTGTTATCCTTATCTGTCACTCAAAACTGTCATTAGCCAGAGCGAGAGAGAGCGACGGAACGCTATACCGCAGCATGCGAAAGTGCTGCTCCTTGTTGACGGATGGAGTCCAATCGCGGCTAGTCACACTAGGCGTGCTAAAACGCGACGTTCCCACCGCGTCTTTCACACACTCGAAAAACGCGCACGCCCGTCTCACGCCTCATTTGCAGGCAGCCTAAGGCGTAAAACAGACAGAAGAGACATGGCGAAGGGGAATGGTCAAAGCAACTCAATAAAATCTTATAATATTTAGCATAAAGTTGTCAAAAATAGGCTATTTTAACCGACTTTCAAAAAAGGAGGATTGTTTTATGTATGTTCATCGATCGTTCGAAGACGCTTGGATCGATTTGGAAAATTCTTTTTTGTTTGAAAGAGTATATGGTCATGGTCTCATAGAAATTGTATAAAAATCGGTTGGGTAGTTTGAGGCGAAGTCGGTTTTTAATTTTGATAAATTAAAAACCGAGTGGGAGGGAAAAGAGTGGGAGCGTGGTGGGGGACATTGCACTATCTCTTTCGTACGAGCAAGACCTGATAGCAGTGACGTCAAGGGCGCTGTACGTGCATCTTATTTTGTGTAACTTGACAGTTTACCATTCCATCAGATTTTAAAAGCTTACTTGCTTATTTTTGGGCAGATAAAGAATATTATCTTGTTTCCGGTTTCGGATTATGTTACTTATTGATATAAACATTTAAAAATAATTGAGTAAATTAACTTTTAAAACTAACGTGAGATGTCATAACTAAAAATGTTACTAACGTAGAGTCTGTAACTACTAACACTACGTGAGTAAGATGTTTAATTTGTTTAAAATACCGTTTAAGACAAAAATTACTTTATGCTAAATATTATTAAGGTTTATATTGTGTAGTTTTCACCATCGCGTCCGCAAGTCACATGTCTACCACGTCACTTCTGTATGTCTTACGCTTAAAAATCTCAGAAACACGCTATGATGAGAAAGAGACAGATAACGTTTACATAAGTGTCAAATAGTGTAAATATACCAATTAATTAACAATTATTATTAAAAGGTAATCATGTTGTTCTTTAATGTAACAATAATAAAGTAAATCTTGCACTTTTGTCTTAGTTGTGCCCAAAATTGATATAATCTTGGCTAAAAAGCGTTCCTATTCGCACCGATATAACCTTAAAACCAACACCGATTCGATTCCAGCTAAGTTCATTGTGAACTATTTTGATTTTAAGACAAATACATAAAATTGGAGAGATCTCAATGCATTCGGAGACTATTGAGTGACATTATGAATACATTTTATACTTTACAAGTCCATTTATCCCGTCGATTTGGCGCAGCCTCTTACTGGCTACGATATATTACTGTGCCCGTGGGTTTCGCTCCCTGTGGGAATTTCGGGATAAAAACTATCCTATGTCCTTACCTGGGTATCAAACTACATTCATATCAAATTTCATCTAAATAGGTTTAGTGGTTGTAGTGTGAAGCGGTAACAAACAAACAAATATGCAAACCCACTTTCGCATTTATAATATTAGTAGGATCATGGTATAACAAGTAGGTATTCTCTTTCCGTGACAGCTGATGACGTAGGTGGAACTTGACTACGTCATCAGTTTGATGTGTTGCCACTGTGTGAAATTAAATTACCCGAGCGTAGTGCATTTTTGAACTTTATATAACAATTTCGAATTAATAATCCATTATATCAATTTATAAAATATTGAATTGATGAATCACGCCAGAATCACGAGATACTAAATAGCTAAGTTACATAATATTTTATTTAATATTCATGAACTAATTGAGAAAGTCCTTAAATTTACTGAAAAGAAAAATCAGTGGCAACACTTTCGTGACGTAGTCAAGTTTCATCTCGGGAAGAGGATACCTTGTTTTATTATACCATGGATAGGATTATTTCACAAGTCGGCGACTGGAACTAACGAAACTCTAGTTTCAGTGCTTTACCCTAATGATGACCTTGATGATGACCGTCTAAATCGGTCAAAATTAGTCGTCATTTCCGACTACATAAACGACTTTTTAAACTTCATTCTTTTATAGTGTCTAATTAGGACACTTTTGGCGTGCGGATGGTCAGTAGGTTAGTTAGGAGAAAACAATATATTTACAAAAAATAGTAATTATTTCATACGCTTTGTATTCTATCAGTGATTATGATTTCAAGATTTCAATACAGCTAGAGGGTGCAAAACCAATCTATACTTACCTACAAATTGTTGACTTTTAGGTGTTCGTACCCAAAGGGACCCTATTACTAAGACTTCACTGTCACCAAGATAGCTAAAAAGTTGAAATTGTGCACAGTTGATGTGTTTCAAATACTAAAAAAAAAGACGTGTGGCACTCGGGGACTGCCGCGGTAAAGCTATTGCAAACAAGGAAGGACGGCAACGTCGCAAACGGACGACGGAGACGAAGCGGCAACCTACATGGTAGGCGGAGTGGGGAGAGCGTGAGGTTTTTTCGTTACGGAATTTCTGGATTCGATCCCCGCGCTCAAGGCCCGCGATAGAAGCTATGCAATAGCTTAAAAACAGAATGAAATAAATATTTAAGTGGGGCTCCTATACAACAAACATCGTTTTTTCATTTCCTCTATGAGAAACATAAGTGTATTTTTGGTTTTTTATAGGTACAGAACCCTTCGTGCGCGAGTCCAACTCGCACCTGTCGGTTCTTTCACACAACTTTTATTTTTCAAATATCCCCACAGTTACTTGGGAGAGCCCGATGTCCAGCAGTGGACTTTCTATGATTAAGAAGAACTCTCCAAACCCACTGAGACCTCTCTAAACTAACAAGAAATGACTACTTACTCTAATTCACTTTAACCTTCCCCGTGACAATTTTGGCGTATTCCTCATAGAACCTCGGGAACATCTGGATGACGAAGTATACGATGGCGAGGTACGCTAGGATGGCCAGCGTCAGGATAAGGTCGAATACTGCCGGTTTCACGCTGCGAAATGGAGAAAAAAGTTAATTTTTACAAACTTTTATTTAACTTGCAATGTATCTTGTATGTATGTATATTCATACATTCGGACTGCTGCATTCGGTGTGGTGCTTTGTTTAGGTCAAATCTTGCAACTCAATTTTCAAGTTATCCTCAACTGATTTAGTTGAAATTTTGCATACTTGTGTAAGTCGGATGACAATATAATGTAATGAATTCAATGAGCTGTTCTGATGATGGAACCGGGAGATATTCGACGGTACTCAATTATAAAACAACATAACCTCATTGAGTAGGACTCGTTTGATTTGTCTTGACGAGCACTTTATGGTAGGCGATGTCTATCGTCTGATCACGGAGATGGAAGGTGGTCGATGGAATTCAGTAATAAAACTTCATCAAGTTTGAGCTTATTTCATTTGTCTTAGTAAGTACTTTGGCCTCGCAATGCAAGCTTGTACAAAAAACGACATTTTTCAAAAACTTATTAGTACTTTTAGTACTAGTATTAATTTAAGGTGTAATGACTAGAATGTAGACCAGTTAGTGTCAAAACATAAGTAACAGTTCAACATACAATATTATTTTGTCCAAGTTATCTATATTTGTATTTGTTATAAAACATAGTATCGTTGAGTTAGTTTTAGTGCAGGAAGTAGTGTCATAAGGTGCAAATTTTGGTATCGGAAGAATTCACTTGGCACAGATGTAATATACGTAAAGTTAAGCTAATTTAGCCCGGTAGCCATCCCCCACCCCCTGGGGGGTAGGTAGGGGGGGCATTCGAAGTTACTCGCCGCCGCGCTTCAGAAAAAAAATCATATCAGCTTCTATTTACCTAACACCTCAAGTGTGGTATCATTTTCTGATAAATCAGGCATGAGGAATTCAATTTTGAGTACAATTTCACATTTAATGTAAAGATTAATAGTAAAAAAGGGAAAATATTGTCAAAAATATTAAAATCGGATCGCATTTTTTTTTGTTTTAACTGATTTATTTTACCGGAATACCTGTATTTTGTGCAACAAAAAATACTATGTTAAAGAATATTTATCTAGCTTTTAAAAATATATACTTTGATATATATAGCTGTCATACATCTATCTGAAAAAAAATCAAACATGGCACTCGGCGGTGCCTGGGAACTAATCCAACCGTCTGGTCTCACATAATTTGTTGCAAGTATTAAGTTGTTTTTTAATTCAAAATATATAGAATACATACTTAACTTAATTATAGACTGTCGATTATGGTCTAATGTATCAATAGTCGTATTTTAATATTTATATTAGTTCATATTTCATAACATTTTCCACCACATTGTCATAATTCGGTACATTTTAATAGTTTTCTTATACAGTTGCACCTAACACTGCACCGTGACTTGCACTTGCACCGAATCAGTTGTTCACGACAAGCGGTAGTAGCAACTAGTGCAGTAGTCCACTTCGGTTTCCAATTATTTCGTTCAATTTCCTATCCCTAATCCGCCGGACTGGAACGATTTTGAATCTGTCCCATAAGTGCACCCCATGGTAAACAGCTCTTAGAAGATGCTGCCGAAAATTCTATGGCTGTCGGTCTTTTTTTAGAGAACAGCTCCCTCCTGCACTCGTTTAGCGATGTGCACTGACTGGACCTGAAATGAAAATCAGGTAAATAGGTATTGCAGTATTATTTTGGACAAAATAAAATACAGCTATTATATATACATGTCATTTATAATATAACCCACGTAGATACAATTTTATTTAATGCTCATTAACATCATAAATGGTTACAAATTTTTAAATAATTTGGTTAGAGTATCGTTATGACAATTTTTTAAATAATTTGGTTAGAGTTTTCGACGTCTCTGTGAGTGAGCATATTTAATTCACTAGTTGCTGATATAAAAGGATTCCATGCTTTATAAGCGCTGCTAAGAACAGTCACACGCTGTTTTTAACTGCAGCGATCGTTGAAAAAATAACATCGACCCCTGTAACGACGAAGAAGCTGAATGCTGATACGAGAATAATGGTGCACGTTGCTGACGAAGCATGGAATACTGTACCATCAGCAACTAGTGAATTAATATGCTCGCTAACAGAGACGTAGAAAACTCTAACCAAATTATTTAAAATATTGTCATAACGATGTATTATAAAACTGATAAATGAGCACAAAATAAAATTGTATCTACGTGGTTATAAATGACAGGTATATTTAGCTGTATTTCATTTTGACCAAAATAATACTGCAATACCTATTTACCTGATTTTCATTTTAGGTCCAGTCAGTGCACATCGCTAAACGAGTGCAGGAGGGAGCTGTTCTCTAAAAAAAGACCGACAGCCAGAGATTTTTTGGCAGCATCTTCTACGAGACACTGAACTGCGCTCCAGGACCGAAATTGTCGATGTGGGTGTTAAAACGGCAAAACTGAAGTGGGAGTGGCCCGGACGTACACATGTTTGTCGTATAAGACCGGAAAATGGGCAAGAAAGGCGACGTTATAGGTTCCAGAAGGACGCCGGCGTAGGGGAAGGCAGAGGAAAAGATGGAGGGACGATATTGAAAGCTACATGAGTGGATGGTAGCAAGCTGCCTTGGATCGTGAATCGCGTAAGCATGAAGGGGAGGCCATTGCCCGACAATGGGACACTGTATAGGCTATTAAAAAAAATAAAACAAAATCTTCTTGCGAGCTGTTTACCATGGGTTGCACGTATGGGGCTGATTCAAAATCGTTCCAGTCCGGCGGATTAGGAATAGGAAATTGAACTAAATAATTGGAAACAAAGTGGACTACTGCACCAGTGGCTGTTACCGCTTGTTGTGAACTGATTCGGTGCAAGTGCAAGTCACGGTGCAGTGTTAGGTGTAACTGTATAAGAAAACTATTAAAATGTACCGAATTATGACAATGTGGTGGAAAATGTTATGAAAAAATGAACTAATATAAATATAAAAATACGACTATTGATACCTTAGACCATAAGCGACAGTCAATTGGCTTGTCAAGTAATTTTCAAAAAGATCTGATTCGCAATCCTTTTCGAGGAATAGCCTCTAGGAGAAGATTTCTCAAATCAGATTTTAAAATAAGGTCTTACCTATTTAGATATTTGCAAAAAACCCATTGACCTTTATTTTCAAGCAAGGTCAAGCTTATTTGAGGAAGTGATGTCACGATGAAGATTTTTTGAGTAAAGTTGGCAATTTCCACTTTCAGTACTGTACTGAAGTGCCATTTTTGAAACGCGATGTCACCTAAATTACTGGTTTTTTCCATACAAAAACCGTTCGTTTAGTGACTCCACGTTTCAAAAATGGCACCCCTGTATTATATGTCACTGTCACTGTCATCTACCAACACAACAATTTGACAACAACCAACATACAGACGGTAATTTAAACAGTAGACATTGACAGTTGACAGATGTCATTGTTTTATTAGCGCTAAATTTAAACTTCGATTGCAGTGTGTCGTCACTTCCGGTGTTTTGTTTAAAATTATATAAAAAAATCCTGATAAAACGTAGAATTTTTATAATCAAATTACTTTCTTTAAATTGTCTATATTTTCGATTAAAGGCACTTTTAACACTTTCATATTTCTTAGTTGACAAGCTAATTATTAAGTAAAGTATGTATTCTATATATTTTAAATTAAAAAACAACTTAATATTTGCACCAAATTATGTGAGACGACATGGTTGGATTAGTTCCTAGGCACCGCCGCGTGCCATGTTCGATTTTTTTCAGATAGATGTATGACAGCTATATATAATAAAGTATATATTTTTAAAAGCTAGATGAATATTCTTTAAGATAATATTTTTTGTTGTACAAAATACAGGATTTCTGGTAAAATAAATCAGTTAAAATAAAAAAAAATGCGCTCCGATTTTAATATTTTCGTCAATATTTTCCCTTTTTTACTATTAATCTTTACATTAAATATGATTTTGTACTCAAAATTGAATTCCTCATGCCTGATTTATCAGAAAATGACACCACACTTGAGGTGTTAGGTAAATAGAAGCTGATATGTTTTTTTTTCTGAAGCGCGGCGGCGAGTAACTTCGAATGCCCCCCCTACCTACCCCCCAGGGGGTGGGGGATGGCTACCGGGCTAAATTAGCTTAACTTTACGTATATTACATCTGTGCCAAGTGAATTCTTCCGATACCAAAATTTGCACCTTCCATACATTGGGTGACACTACTTCCCGCACTATTTCCCATCAAGACTCGAACTTCCATTGGGGCTAGCTCAATCAGTGTAATTTGTCCCTATGTATTTATTAATTAATTAATTTATTTATTTTTAGCATAAAAAAATACGTAGTATCATTAATATGTCTTTCTCTTACCCCCCCCTCGCTCGGTGGCAAACCTACACTACTTGTATATTCTAAATCTTTGTACTGAAGTTAGTTTGAGAGCATGACGTCACAAAATGGCGGCGGTTCGATCCTATTCTTATTTGAACTTTTTCGCTTACCTGTATACGTAGAGCATTGCTCGCGTACTCCCATAGAGCGTGTACTCAGGCTCTCGTTTGTCCACCAAATGCGTACTAATAGTAACCTCCATATACCGCGATAGTGCGCGTTCCAACGCCCCTGTCACACCTATAAAAAAATTACAATTTAAAATCACTGACTCAATATACCTACCGCTGTTGTTAAATGCCATGTGGTTTCCAGGAGAGTAGAATAGGACCACTCCAAGTCCTCCCGTGGATGTCGTAGAAAGCGACTTAGGAAATACAAGCTAAACAAAGCTTATAAACATGAATGAGACCTACAACTCGTCTGGCCAGCGTGGAGAGTATAGGCCAAGTCCTTTGACTGCTCTGGCCAAGTATGGCTCTGGTCAAAGATAATATAATTACTAACGTAACAGATACCCAACGCCATAGAAACGATTGGAGAGCCCGTAAGAACTCAAAACGGGAGTTGCAGGGCGGCCTCTCAGAGATGGCAGCACACATGACTAGCCAAAAAGGTGACGAAGAAAGTGTTGAATATACTTTAAAAAAATATATTGCACTTCATGTAAGTCTTATTTAACTAATTAGAGTACTACTTTATTTAAATAAAAGTAACAAAAGATTTTTATGTTTTAATTTTTACCTTAAAGCGCCATCTAGTTACAAGGAAAAGAAATAATAATGTTTATATGACGATGGGAAGGCATGCTCTGGTAGAACGGAGAGGGTCGTGCTCCTGCAGTGGAGACTGCATGACCTGATGTTGATGACTTAATATACAATAGCTTGAAATAGTTTATGACACTGTTAAATGATAAGGTTTCAGCTCAAATGTTGCTTTGTATCGTAGTGGTGAAGAAATCACTTTATAACATTGTTATTGTTCGAGACTAGTGTCATAAAGTGATTCTATTTTTATTTTAAATTTGTATATACTCATACGTTATACAAAATCGGTTAGTTTCTTATTCATTAAAAAAGCTGTTTGAGATTTGATAAAAAATCCTACCCTTCCTCATCATCATCATCGTTTGTTTGTTTGTTACCTCTTCACAATTTAACTACTGAACCGATTTGAATGAAATTTGGTACGGATATAGTTTGAGACTCGGGGAAGGACATCTTCTTCTTCTTATCGTGTGTGTTAGTTACTAACACTAGTGTCAGAGTTTTTAAACCGCCTTAAAGGCCTCTGACATGGTTTTAGGTAACGACCAATGTCAAAGACAGTGACCGGGACCGACGGCTTAACGTGCCCTCCGAAGCACGGATCATCTTACTTATCAGACAATCAGGTGATCAGCCTGCAATGTCCTAACCAAACTAGGACAACAACACAAAGTCGTTGCCTCCGCTGGGAATCGAACCCGTGACCTCCGGGTATGAGCCGAACGCTCTAACCACTACACCACGGAGGCAGCAGCGGGGAAGGACATAGGGTACTATTTATCCCGAAATTCCCACGGAGAGCGAAGTCCGCGGGCACAGCTAGTATTACATAAATGCATATCGGTTCGAAGAGTTGAAATTAGGACAATTTATTAAATTTTATACTTGTAAAAGTGAAACGCATTTGGATAAGGTTATTCTTACCTGCATTCGGTGTGGTTGTGGTGATAATTTGCGGCGACCTCGGTTGCGACGCCAAATATTTGTACCAATGTTTGATAAACGACTCGTCAACTCCCTGAAAATAAGACAATAATTTGGTGCAAAACAAAAACTTAGGATCAATTTTTTATAGGCCCCTTTTTAGGGTTCCGTTCCCAAAGGGTAAAAACGGGACCCTATTACTAAGACTCTGCAGTCCGTCACCAGGCTGTATAATAAAACACTCACCAGTGCGTGATCGTACATTGCTTTGTCCTCATCATTCAGGTCATCAGTGAGGTTATAAACGTGCGAATACAACGCTCTCGTCGTACTGGTGATATTTTGTACGAGAAAAGAAATAAAAACACTCACCAGTGCGTTATCGTACATTGCTTTGTCTTCATCATTTAGCTCATCAGTGGGGTTATAAACGTGCGAGTACAACGCTCTCGTCGTACTGGCAATATTTTGTACGAGGAAAGAAATAAAAACACTCACCAGTGCGTCATCGTACAACGCTTTGTCCTCATCATTCAGCTCATCAGTGAGGTTATAAACGTGTGAGGCCAACGCCCTCGCCGTACTAGCGATGTTTTGTACGAGGTTCGCGAGGTTGCCGTCAGATGGCGTGTCGAGGATGGAACTGCGCGATGGCTCTTTGTGGCTCTGAAAAACAATATTAAGTTTAATGTCTACAAAGTGTATTAAAGAAAAATGCTGCTTCGAAGCCCGGGGAGAAAAATAGTCAGTGAGTGGAAATGGTGCAGCAAGAAGTCTTCAGTCAAAGCACAGAATAACCCTTTAAATGTCGGACGCCCGGAGCGGGCGTCTGATGTATTGTTTTACTATTGTGTCTGCTATGCCGACATTTGAAGGGATAAGTACTAATTCTCACGTACAGTAGTCTTACTCAGCAAAGGAATTCAAAGAAATATCTACTCAATGTCGTTAGCGATATGGTTTAATTTAGCTCGCGTCAGAACTCGGCACCGTATCGTTTAGATACCTAGAAGCGCATTGCAAGCCAATTTCATTCTTATTATTCTAGATATACGATTCAGTTCACTGAATTTACCACCCCGGAGTGGTAAATATAATATATATAATAAAATATACCTACATAATAAAAATAAAATAATGTAGGTATATTTTCGATACATAAACGGGGAGTGATACCGGCCTGATAAAACTTCTATTATCTTAATTGTTTTCCCATCAATATTTTTTAATACCTACTTGAAGTGAGCTAAGAGTAAACGCAGTCATTCTCCTTATACTGAATCTCTCGTGCTGCCAAGCTAGGGTCTCGTCAGCTAAGTTGATCTTCTTGTGGTTGAGGGGTACTCCGAGCCTTGACTTGATGGAGTGCGCCGCGCCGCCCGGCTTTGGTGGTTTGGATACGTGCGTGCATACAATGCGATTCAAATAAGAATAGGATCGAACCGCCGCCATTTTGTGACGTCATGATGTCAAACATGTGTTAAACTTCACTACAGTACGATGTGCAAAAAATGTTAGGGTAAAATGAAAATATTCAAGTTTTTTAAATATGATGAACAAAGTAAAAGTGAAAGTGTTGCCAATCGATTATATATTTTTGATCCTTTTTTGTAAACGGTACTTAAACGCCTGAAGTTGGCAAACGGTCCGTTCTATTCTTATTGTAATCTGATTTTCAATATTTCGCTAGAAAAATTGGAAAACTAAGGAGAATACGTACTTGAAGTGAGCTAAGAGTAAACGCAGTCATTCTCCTTATACTGAATCTCTCGTGCTGCCAAGCTAGGGTCTCGTCAGCTAAGTTGATCTTCTTGTGGTTGAGGGGTACTCCGAGCCTTGACTTGATGGAGTGCGCCGCGCCGCCCGGCTTTGGCGGTTTGGACACGTGCATGGTGAGGGACGGCGATGAGGAAATGGCGTCGAGGCACATCACGAAAGATACGTCCTGGGAACAAAGTTGTTGGATTAGGGACAGTTTAAAAAAAAAGAAAAAATATCAGAGCTTCTTAGAATAGAATATGGTTTATTAGCGAAATATTCAACAACAAAATAAAATAGAATAATAAATATAATAAATAATATAATATAATAAATAGTATAATAAATAGTATAATAAATAATAATAATAATAATAAAACGGCGTCGGGACGTGACGACCCCATCGCCCACTGGATTCCC
The DNA here is from genome assembly GCA_963555685.1 of Acrobasis consociella. Lineage (NCBI taxonomy): Eukaryota > Metazoa > Arthropoda > Insecta > Lepidoptera > Pyralidae > Acrobasis > Acrobasis consociella. The sequence continues at coordinate 4,127,911 of OY743122.1, read as the reverse complement.
AGTGCAGTCAGTCAACGCAGGGCAGCTTGTGGCGAGCTGATGGTGAGTGGCGACACCACGTACCCTACCTCCAGGGGGACCATACACACATGCGCTTACACACACACATACACACAGTAACACACCCCCCGCCTCTGTCTTGCCTTAACTGGCCGGCCAGAGTGGAGTCGCAAGAGCAGGACATACGCTCCAGGGTGGAAGTGTATTGCACGTAATGGCGTAATAACGGGGAAACCCGCTCTCGGGGGTAAGCCCCGTGATGGTGAAACCGGAGCCGCACCTCTCGACACCCTTAGCTGCTCACATTGTGTTGCGCCCTGGCCGCATTTTCGTGGCTAGTTAGGGTGCCCACAGGCAGTGTAGCCAACGAGCAGCAAGTCACCATCTACCTGGTTAAAATTATTGTGAGAGATTTTTAGGTAGATGTCCGTATCTCACTCCATAACCCAGTTATCCGGCCCACTAACATCCCATCCACATAGCCCAAACCAAGTCAATCCCTCCCTGGCAATAGTTCGGCAGCTATGGAGGACTGTCCGTTAGTGTATCTTAATGGTACATTAAGGGATAGACCTCCGTAGATGCAGCCATCTCACATTTTAGATAAAAAGGTACTAAAAGGCCTCTTCATGTTGGCTTTGGCCCCATGAACGCCTCAAAGGACCGGGTCCCTATGGACCCGTGGCTGAAAAGCGTACCAACATAATAATAAGCCCCCTATAAACCCTACCTTACGTCCGTGCCGAACATCTGGCCACGTGGGGGGCGGACACGCGTACTATCGAAACTTACGCGGCCAACAAGGTCAAGGTCAATCCAAGCCAAGGTGGAACAGCATATGCCGAGGGCTGCGTGGCTATGGGAGAGCATAGTCGTTAATATGCGAACTCTGGATACCGGGGGACCTCCAGTTTAAATTACCCTTACCGCGGCACGCGGGGCTCTGCCGTGGTCGACCTTTGAACCCTTGCTGCTCGTGGGAACCATATGGAGAGAAAAAGAAATTCAAAAAAATCTACCCAGTTTCCAACTGTTGTAGAACTAACTACCTCAAATTCCTCAAATCATCCACAAAGATCAGTTGAGACAGCTGAATCATCACATCCTGTAAGAAGAAGTACAAGGCGAACATGTAATAGGTATAGAAGTATTTCTCCAACTCTGTCCGATATTTCAGAACCTTATAGTGCTAGTACAGTTTCCTATACACCAACTCTTACTTCTGTGGATGAAGATCCTAGTGATCACTTAGTTCAGGAACCTACCTTGGATGTTGCGCAGGCGGAGAATCCTCTAATGCCTGCGTCCACTAAGGCTGGGAAAACAAGAATGCGCATGCAATGGAGTCCAGATGTTAACACTTTTATCATGCGAACCTATTATTACATTACCAAATTAGAAACAGACATGACAATTTATAGGAAAAAGCTACATGAACATTTCTCACTTAAATATCCAGAAGTAAATGTGTCAGAACAAAGAGTATCTGACCAAAGAAGGGCTATAGTAAATAATGGATATTTATCGAACGACATATTAGATAAACTGAAGCTTGAAGTAAAAGCTCAATTAGATCTTGAATCAAGTAATGAACACAATACTAACACCACGCAACCTCTTATAACTGAAACCACACATCTATCTGACACACTTGGAACCACCCAATTAGCCATCACACCTGATACCATACAACCAAATTCCTTACTAAATCCAAACATCATACTCACATACGTAGACAATCTTAATGACGGATTTATCACTGAACATGATAATCAGACACAAACATCCCACATATCTACACAAACAGAAAATGTCAGTATTCTTATAGAAAATGAATAGAATGTTTAGATTTCACGCGGAATATTAATTCTGAGTCTATAGTTGAGCAAATGAATGAAAAATTACAAACAGTTTTAATCCAGTATAGGGGCACCGATCCCACAATGAGACCAAAACTACCAAAGTTAAAATATAGTGTTAAACTCACTAAATTACTCAATCTTTTCAACAAACATATACTGAACCGATTTTTGTCAAATGAAACCGAGTTGATCGATACTCATACATTAGTTTACTGTACAGCATATGTAATCTCACAAGAGTTAGGATTTAAAATAGGAGAAAATAATGAAGAAAGATCACGCGTAAGGAAAGGTAAACCATCGTGGCAAATTAGGCTAGAAAAAGATGTACAGAGTTTAAGAGCAGATATTGGCCGTGTTACACAATATATAAACAACAACAGATCTAGAGAATTAGTGAAAAAAGTAGAAGAAATATTTCAAACCCTTAAAACGCATACTAAACATGACAAATCAAATACAAAACCAGAAGAATTCTTAGATACTTTAAAACAGAGATTAGCACTTAAATCGAAAAGATTAGCTAGGTACAATAAATCTTTGAAAAGAAAAAGAGATAACCAGATATTTAGAACAAATGAAAAATCTTTCTACAGAAACTTACAGCTCAATAGTGAAACAGAAGATGCTAATAATGTAACAGAAATACCTTCAACTGAAGATTTAGAAAACTTTTGGTCGGGAATCTGGGAATCAGAATTACAGCATGATGAAGCAGGATGGATAAAGGATGAAGAAAATAGATGGGAATCAATAGAAGAAATGAAATTAGGAGACATTACTGAAACAGATATAAAACATATTACAGATAATTTGCACAACTGGAAATCCCCAGGTATTGATAAAATCCATAACTTTTGGTTCAAAAAATTACACGTAGTTCATAAAACAATAGCCAAAAACTTTTCAGATATATTAAACGGTTCACAAAGTATGCCTCAATTTATATCAAAGGGTATAACATACATGTTACCTAAAGGTGCTCATTCAAAATATCCATCCCGATATAGACCAATAACCTGTTTACCTACTATTTATAAAATTTTAACTTCAGTCATTACTGCTAAAATAAACATACATATTGAAAGAAATAATATTTTATCTGAGGAACAAAAAGGGTGCAGGAAAGGGCATATGGGCTGCAAAGAGCAACTTATAATCGATTCCATCATTCACAAGCACGCCGCTAGCAGGAAAAGAAACTTACATTGTGCCTATATCGATTATAAGAAAGCCTTTGACAGTATTCCACACTCTTGGCTGCTGCGTATCCTAAAAATATATAAAATAGACCCCCATATAGTTTCATTTCTGCAAAACGCAATGCTTCACTGGAAAACTACACTCTGTTTAAACACACAACAATCCAAACTCACTACTAGGGAAATAACTATTAAAAAAGGAATTTACCAAGGGGACTCACTGAGTCCTTTATGGTTTTGCCTCGCCCTTAACCCACTGTCACACTTGTTGAATACCCGTCATGTTGGATATTGCCTCAAACATGAGAATAAAGAAACTAACATTAGTCATTTAATTTATATGGATGATATAAAATTATACGCGAAAACAGATAGAGATATCAAAAAGTTAATAGAAACTACTGCAACTTTCAGTCAGGACATAAAAATGGAATTCGGATTAGATAAATGTAGAACACTTCACATAGTTAAAGGCAAGATCCAGCCTGGGGGGTGTACGATAAGTGAGACAGAAACAATTTCAGCAATGGAACCGGATGAGCTCTACAAATATTATTATTACAAGTGTTAAGAGTACTACGCTAAAACAGCTTGCCAATAAGCCTAAGCCTGATTGCCCAGCCTTTGATTTGCCTCCTATATCAATGAGGGATGTTCAAGATATTTTTGTCAAGCTTAAATCGAATGCGGTCGGTAACGATGACATTTCTCTTGACATGTTGAAGCCTATTCTACCGGTTATTTCGCCTATGTTGGTTGACATTATCAACTGTTCGTTATCCACGGGTGTTTTTCCTTCGGCTTGGAAATACGCACATGTTGTTCCACTCCCTAAAAAACCTAACCCAGCCTTACTTTCCCAATTCCGTCCTATATCCATTCTTCCTGTTCTTTCTAAAATCATTGAGCACTATGTCCAACAACAACTAACAAAACATCTCTCTTTGCATAAACTGCTGAATCGATATCAATCAGGGTTTCGTGCTGGACATAGCACTACGACTGCTCTCGTCAAGATAACGGATGATATTAGACTCAATATAGACAATAAGGAGCTCACTATTTTAGTTTTGCTAGATTACTCTAATGCATTTAATACAGTGGACTTTGATATCTTGCTAGGCGTTCTAAATTCCCTAAACTTTTCTGCATCTTCGCTCGCTTGGTTTCACTCTTACCTCCATGGGCGTCATCAGCTGGTGAAAATTGATCAGAGTAAATCTGATTGGTGTGAGCTAGCCTCTGGTGTTCCTCAGGGTGGAGTACTATCCCCAATTTTATTTTCAATTTTCATTGACGGTGTAACGTCCTCACTTTCATCGTCGTTTCACTTGTATGCAGATGATTTGCAGATATATACGGCCGCCCCACTCGAGAACTTCAGCCAAGCTGTAAGCACTATCAACGCCGACCTGGTCCCATAACTTCGGGCTAATGGTCAATGCTGAAAAATCGCAAGCAATTGTCATCGGTAGTCCCTATTTCATATCAAAGTTTCATTCGATCCCTGTTCCCAATGTTATGCTGAATGGTATTATTATTCCTTTCTCTCCAACAGTCACAAACTTGGGAATAATTTTGGATGAAACTTTATCATGGTCTGCCCAAATTAACGAGGTGAGTCGCAAATTGGTTGCCAGTATGCATTCCCTGAGGCGGTTGCAAAATTTCTTACCAATCGGCACGAAAGTGCTGCTGGCACGCTCTTTGCTGATTCCTCTTCTTGATTATGCAGACGTAGCGTATTTAGATCCATCTGAGGAACTTCTTGATAAATTGGAACGCCTTCAGAATAACTGTATCAGGTACATTTTTGGTTTACGTAAATTTGATCATATTTCTGATTTCCGTCTTAAGCTAAAATGGTTACCGATCAGGATCCGCCGTAATATCCATATTCTCTCCCTCCTATTCAACTCCCTTTTTAACCCTTCCTCCCCTGATTACCTTTACTGCAAATTTAGCTTTCGAAATGTGGATAATCGTTTGCGTTCAGCCGGTAGCCTCGTTCTTGAGATTCCATCCCATTCGTCGCAGTCGTACTCCAAGTCTTTCGCAGTTATGGCGGCTAGGCTTTGGAACTCGCTTCCTGCTGATGTAAGAATGGCACCATCGCTTGATTCATTTAAGGTTAGATTATCCAAATCTTCTCTGGTGGCGTCACACTTGAGGTAATTAAGTACTTAGTCCACATAATTGTATGTATAATTAGTATATATATGTATGTCTATGTAAGTTTATGTGTATACAGTATTATATGTGTATTTGTAAGTAAGTTTATGAATATAAAATATATGTGCTTGCGTATGTGTATGTAATGTAGTTATTATATATGTATAATCTTTTAAGGTATCTAGTTCGTACTTACTTCTACCTTTTAATTGAGTAAATGTCCTCTCAATCTATCGCAGGTTGACTGGAAGAGATCCCTACATGGGATAAGTCCGCCTTTGTATATTTGCTCTTTCGAATTTTTTGTACTTTATTTTGTTTTTTGGTACAATAAAGTTATTACAAACAAACAAACAAACAAATATTTGGGATATCAACAGTCAAAAGGTCTAGATCACACTGAAATTAAGAAGAACTTGCAAAATGAGTATAGAAGAAGATTAAACAAGATTACCAAAAGTCAGCTTACAGGAAAAAATATGATTAAAGCTATTAATACCTTCTGTATCCCCATACTCACTTACTCATTCGGAGTAATTAAATGGAGTAAAAGCAACTTAGCTACCATAGAACGTTTAACCAGAACTACCCTAACTAAACATAACCATCACCATCCAAAGTCTGCGATTGAAAGATTAGTAATTAAAAGAAATAATGGTGGCCGGGGACTTATTAACATTCACGCTCTATGGGAGAAACAAATAAAAGCATTAAAAAATTTCTTCCTTAGAAAAGCCATTACTAGTGAAATACATAGCGCAATAGTTAGTAATGACATGAACTATACTCCTCTTAACTTAACAGACAGACAGACATACCTACTTGTGGACACAGAATATGAAAATACCAAGATCGATGATTGGAAAAAAAAAGTCCTTCACGGTCGCCATCCTAACGACCTCCAGCAACCCCATATAGATCCAGAAGCTTCAAATACATTTTTAAAAATGGGCGTGCTATTCTCAGAAACCGAAGGTTTTATAATAGCTATACAAGATCAAGTTATAAATACTAAAAACTATCAGAAATATATAATTAAAGACCCTAATGTAAGAGACGACAGGTGCCGTAAATGCCATATTCACTCTGAAACAATTCAGCATATAACAGGAGCATGCCCACAACTCGCCCAAACAGATTACACACACCGACACAATCAGATAGCGAACATTATACACCAAAAACTTGCACTTAAACATAACCTATTGCAGACATCTCACAAACACACACCTTATTATAAATATTCACCTAACGCTGTTCTAGAAAACCAGACTCACAAACTATATTTTGACCGAAGCATACTGACCGACCGAACCATCCATTACAATAGGCCCGACATCATTTTACAAGATAAATTAAAAAAGACTACATACCTGATCGATATTGCAGTACCTAACACACACAATATTACTAAAACAATAACCGAAAAAATTCACAAATATGCTGATCTCAAAGACGAAATAGGTAGAATATGGAACCAGGATAAGGTATACATAGTACCTATTGTACTATCCACTACTGGTGTGATCCCTAGACACCTACATCACTCTTTGAAGCTCCTGGATCTCAAGCCACTAACCTATATAAATATGCAGAAGGCCGCTATTCTCAATACGTGCCGAATAGTGAGAAAGTTTATGGATACCACCGATAATGAAAACTACAATGAAACCGACGGACTGACAAACAATCCTTCACAATGTTAGCCACTTGGCCATGGCCCGTGTCTTTCATTTAAAAACACCAGCATTAGCTGAGAAAAATAAAAACAAGAATAATAATAATAATAATTGTTCATATGGCGCACATACTTGATTGCTACCAAATTGGAAACCAACACACGCGGTTATCTAGATGTACTACACAAAGAATTTTGCGAAGCTTTCCCAGATGTAAAGGCATCTAAACAAATATTAGGTGGCCAACGAAGATCAATAGTCAATAACAAGTTACTTTCACAACGTATCCTTGATTCTCAATACGTGCCGCATCACTCGTAAATTTCTCAGTTCATCAACGGTAACTTCTACTTACAACATACGGTAGCTCCCTCTTACGCTTGGCTTCGGCCCGCGTATTTGGCGTATACCCTCAATTAGAGGAGAAAAAAAATCAAAAAAAATCAAAAGAAAATAATAATAATAATAAAAAAGCGGCGTCGGGACGTGACGACCCCATCGCCCACTGGATTCCCAGTGCAGTCAGTCAACGCAGGGCAGCTTGTGGCGAGCTGATGGTGAGTGGCGACACCACGTACCCTACCTCCAGGGGGACCATACACACATGCGCTTATACACACACATACACACAGTTACACACCCCCCCGCCTCTGTCTTGCCTTGACCGGCCGGCCAGAGTGGAGTCGCAAGAGCAGGACATACGCTCCAGGGTGGAAGTGTATTGCACGTAATGGCGTAATAACGGGGAAACCCACTCTCGGGGGTAAGCCCCGTGATGGTGAAACCGGAGCCGCACCTCTCGACACCCTTAGCTGCTCACATTGTGTTGCGCCCTGGCCGCATTTTCGTGGCTAGTTAGGGTGCCCACAGGCAGTGTAGCCAACGAGCAGCAAGTCACCATCTACCAGGCTAAAATTATTGTGAGAGATTTTTAGGTAGATGTCCGTATCTCACTCCATAACCCAGTTATCCGGCCCACTAACATCCCATCCACATAGCCCAAACCAAGTCAATCCCTTCCTGGCAATAGTTCGGCAGCTATGGAGGACTGTCCGTTAGTGTATCTCAATGGTACATTAAGGGATAGACCTCCGTAGATGCAGCCATCTCACATTTTAGATAAAAAGGTACTAAAAGGCCTCTTCATGTTGGCTTTGGCCCCATGAACGCCTCAAAGGACCGGGTCCCTATGGACCCGTGGCTGAAAAGCGTACCAACATAATAATAATAATAATTGTTTATATTTTGTAGTGTATTTGATATATTTTACTTTTTATAGATATGTTATAAAAAAACCTAATATATGTTTAAAAATAAATAAAGAGATAATAATAACAAAATAAAATAACAAGTCTCGAACTTACCTTAAGGCTAGCTCGATCAGTGTAATTTGTCCCTATATATTTATTTATTATTTATATGTACAGTTACAATTCTTTTTTTAATTTTCTTCGTTCATAAACTTCACTAATAATAATCGGCAGCTATGGAGGACTGTCCGTTAGTGCATCGCAACGGTACATTAAGGGATAGACCTCCGTAGATGCAGCCATCTCACTTTTTAGATTAAAAGGTTCTCAAAAGACCTCTTCATGTTGGCTTTGGCCCCATGAATGCCTCAAAGGACCGGGGCTCCATTAACCCGTGGCTGAAAAGCGTACCAACATAATAATAATATTTTTTTATTTCAGACTTATTCATACATATTATTAAAATAAACTTTCTGAAATATAAATGCTACATATTATAAACTAAAATAAAACTTTCTGAAATATAAATGCTAGGATTATTGATAACAAGTTTATTTGCCGGGCAAATTAAAAAAAAACGACTTTTAAATTGTTTCATATGAAAACGCCATCTAGTGATGGGCAGTGGAACTGAATTGTAGAAATATAAATTGTAAGACATAGTTTATATAAAGTCTAACAAAATATACCTACTAAAACTATTTTAAGGGAGAATTCAGTCTATGACAGTGAACAACTTACCCCAAGGAACATATGTAGAAATATAAAAAAAAGTTTTTGACTGTCCATAAAACCTCGTATCAGCTGATCGGTCAACTAGTACGGGAGGCCAAAAATTACTTTTCATATTTCGATACGTGTTTCTTTGGGAAACTTGTTCAGAATCATGGACTGAATTCACCCTTAAAGTAGTTTCAGTATATTTAAATAGACCTTATATATTTCATACCTGTAGCAATGAAGCATCAGCAGAGTCCAACTGTTCCTCCAGCCATTTCTTCGCCGCGAAATAGTTGAGGGAGTGTCCGGCGGACGTCAGCACGAACAGCAGCGTGGGCGCGCCGCGCACCGCCGCCGCGGCGTACAGCCGAGAGAACACTCGGGCCAGCTCTAGCACGGCAACCGCGCCTGACGCGTTCGAATCTGCGCCTTGGGACAGTTCCTGATTGACAAAGTCAAAAAAAAATTCAATGTAGGATAAATTTATCTCTTACTAGCTGTGCCCGTGGGCTTCGCTCCCCGTGGGAATTTCGGGATAAAATCTATCCTACGTCCTTTCCTGGGTATCAAACTATAACCATATCAAATTTTATCTAAAAAGGTTCAGTGGTTGAAGCGTGAAGTGGTAACAAACAAACAATATACAAAGTCACTTTCGCATTTATAATATTAGTAGGATAGGACAGGATAGGATTTAAATATTATTTTAGTGCAAAAGCTAAAAATTACTAGCGTTTCGGAACCACCTCTGCTGGAAGCTTACGCTAAAAGAAACCAAGTCCAGTAATGGTCCCTACCCAGCCTGATGGCCTATATGAGACAAAAATATTGTGGCACACATTTAGAAAATATATTGTACGCATCATAAGCAGAGAGTTGAGATAGTAGTCTACTCTCAACATGTCAAGCATTTTTCTGGACTGAAACTGTCTCTATTATATTCATACTAGCTGTGCCCGCAGGCTTCGCTCCCCGTAGGAATTTCGGGATAAAAACTATCCTTTGTCCTTCCCTGGGTATTAAACTATATCCATATCAAATTTCATCTAAGTAGGTTCAGTGGTTGAAGCGTGAAGTGGTAGCAAACAAACAAATATATAAACTCACTTTCGCATATATAATATTAGTAAGGAAGTAAGGATTGCACTAAAACAATAATAAAAGTATAGAGATATGAAAAACAACCCTTTTAACACATAAAATATAAAAAATTATCCAAAAAAATTGTTTGTGGATGTCTGGATGACTCGAAATAGCTAATGTATTTGTACCAATTATTTTTATAGATTCATCACGTCACGGGATTGTTATTGAAAATTACTATCAACTCAGTGTCGTATAATTATGATTTAGGTCTTATTCTATGCTATACTTACAGGAGCAACAGCCGAAGAATCATAATGTGCTGCTATTACTATAGTTTGAGCCGATCCAGAGCGGCCCACCAACTTGCCGTGTAGGGTCACAGGTTTGGACTCCAACTTCTGGGGAGCGGCGGTCGACACCACTGCAAGAGAAAATTGTTTTTATTAACTCTGACGTGGGTAAATTCACTGTTGATATTGTTAAACAGATAATGCTATTCAGTATAGAGTGGGCAGCGATAACTTCGGGTTGTCGCTCCTAACACTGGCCCTGATGATGACGGATTTCGATCGATTTAGACAATCGATCGAAATCCGTTCGGTCTATCTCAAAAGTAAAAAATTTTTGTATCACTTGATAATTGACAAAATTACTTTCGATTTTATGATAGGTAGTTGTTGACGTCAAATCATTTACTTACAGAAGAAGTAACAAACTGTACAGTTTGCAGCGTTGTTACCAAAAACGTCAACTTAAAATTATACTGAGATAATTATTATGAATAAAGAGATAATTCGTTTTCCAACGAATAATTTTCATACGTACACTCCCATACATTATTATAGTAATGAAAAGGTTAGGTCTTATACTACGTTAATATTTTATTTGTAATACTTTTTATGAAATCCTAGCCTAATAATAAAGATAAAATAAAAGCACGTTAACTAAAAATAACCGGCCAAGTGCGAGTCGGGGGACAAATGGTTCCGTACCACTATCTATATAAAATAACGTTTGTTGTATAGGAGTCCCACTTAAATATTTATTTCATAGTTTTAAGAATTTGTTTTCATAGCGGCAACAGAAATAAAACATCTGTGAAAATTTCAACTGCATAGCTATCATGGTTCATGAGATACAGCCTGATGACAAACAGACGGACAGACCAGCATAGACAGAAGGAGAAACTGACGGACGGACCCAAAAAATTAAGAAGCCCAAATATATATTTACCGATCTGATATCCATTAGACGACACACTGTTGAACATCGCTTCCAAAGCCGTGCCCGACTTGTCATCAGTGATGAAGCTGTGCTGCAGATCCTTGATGATGTCCTCGAAGTCAGGAGTCCACTGCGCGAAGTACACCGGGGCATTGACCTCGTTTTGGATCATGGCTAGCTCGAGAAGTTGAATGTGCTGTAATTTTTTATTTAACACGTTTATTTGTCCGGCAAATGAAAAAAAAAAAACTACCGACTTTAGAGTGTTCACCTCCAATAACTTTTGAACGGATTTTTATCAAACATAGCTAAAGGAACACCGCAAGGAAACTTGCATTCACGTAAAAAACCAGATCAAAATCGGTCCATCTGTTCGAGAGCTACGATACCATAGACAGACATTGGAGCCAAATTTAGTAACACCCCTTTTTTGCGTCAACAAAGACTAGTACCTGGGCGACCGAGCTTTGCTCGGTTACATGTCAAACATTTACTACATTTTTTTAAACTTGTCTAAAAACATTACAAAATAAAAAAAGATATATAAACTTGAACATAAAAAAAACAAAAGTAAGTCACCGAGTGGGATTAGAACCCGTAACACTTTTTCTAGCGGTCCGCATCCTAAACTGCTGAGCCAAAATGAACAGCGGTGATGCGACAAAATTAGCAAACATATTCTGCGTGGAAAGAAAAACGCATGAAAATTCGAAAACACGCGTTTTCCCAAACATAAGACTAATTAGATAGATTTTTTACCCCCGAAAACCCCCATATACCAATTTTCTGCGAAATCGTTAGAGCCGTTTTCGAGATCACAGAAATTATTAATATATAAATAAATATACAAGAATTGCTCGTTTAAAGGTATAAAATTATGATGCATATTAAGTATACATACATTCCTCTCAATTATTAGCCCGTTGACTGGAAGAGATCTCTTTATGGCATACTAGAGGCAGCGCGCGGCTTCGCCCGCGTTAACCACACGTGTGAAGTCGCGGGCGTGATGCAATATAGCCTATAGCCTTCCTCGATAAATGACCTATCTAATACCGAAAGAATTTTTTAAATCGGACCAGTGGTTCCTGAGATTAGCGCGTTCAAACAAACAAACAAACTCTTCAGCTTTATGTATAATTATGGATTTAAGTCCATTGTATGTTTCTAAGGGCTATTCCAGATGAGCGACCACATGCCCGCGACCCTGGCCGGCAACCATCGCCGGCAAACACTGCTGTCATGAACTGTCGCACAACGGTCACCGACCAAGATCAAAAGCTGTCACTGACACCCTGTCACTGTCTCTAGACTGTTTTAGCCCTAAGAGTTAAGGCTCCTCCCCGCGCTAGCGACCTTGAAAACACAAAAAAAAATAATTTCTCTTTCTGTAAGTGAGATTATTAGAAACCCTCGTACAACTTTTTAGCTAGTATCCTGAAGTTTCATTAGAACCTCGAAAGTCATTGAAATACTATCCGCTTTAGAAACCTTTACAAAAAGAGTCAAAAATGGTCGTTTTTAGTATTTTTTGCAAAGGAAAATTCAGCGTATTTTATTTCAATGATTTTCGAGGTTCTAATGAAACTTAAGGATACCAGCTAAAAAGTTGTACGAGGGTTTCTGATAATCTCACTTACAGAAAGAGAAATTAATTTTTTTGTGTTTTCAAGGTCGCTAGCGCGAGGAGGACCCTTAAGTGTAATTATGATTAATCACTATCATACACTTGTATCACACATTTGTGTCAATTTGTCTGGGGTATGGGATGTTTATCTTTATACCTATGTATTTGTTATAAAATATAGTATCGTTGAGTTAGTATCCCATAACACAAGTCTCGAACTTACTTAGGGGCTAGCTCAATCAGTGTAATTTGTCTCTTTATATTTATTTAAGTATACACTTACACAAGTGCATGTGGCGTAAGTGTGACTGAAGCAAATCATTATCTAAATTTAACTTTTTTTACATATTTTGAAATAAGCAAAAGTTTCCAGTCTAGTCTTACGAGATTAATTTGCATGATAATGTATGGAAACCTACTGACATATTCCTCATTTACATATTTTCAATAAGCTATGTAGAGTCATATGTATAAATATCAGCATTATGTAGCTACTGTAACAATAGTAACCAAAAATAACAATGGCCAAAACGAAATTTCAAGTTTGATTTTTATAGATTTATTCATTAAAAATATGTTTGAAAAGGTCGAAAGCGCATTTGAGTAATATTCATATTCTATTTAAATACATTGTTGGTCAATCAGCTAGACCTAATTGAAATAATAATTGATGTACTTTAATTTACACGCTGACTTTTTATTGGTATTGAAAAAAAAAAGTTGTATCGTAAATAAATTTCTCCATCCATATACATACTTGATACAAAGTGTATGACTGTATGTCGAATTTTACTCAACATTTCTTGATCCAAAAAAAATTATTTTCGACGATAAGATATTTCTACAATCCTTATGAAATGGCCTTTGGCTCCAAAACCAATGAAAAATCACTGTGTATGTGTCTTTCAACATGTTAACCATTCCTTTCAATGGAAACATGAATTATCTTTTGGATTTTTGAAACCCATCCCTATTTTTAATCTCCTTTTCTCTGTAATAAAGCATTACCTCTTTCTCCTCTGGAGTCAACACAGTATCATTCTTAGGCATGACAAGCAGCAATGCGCCCGCTTTGCTTCGGATCTCCATGAACTGTTCCACAGAGATGTCTTGTACACGTGCTACCACACAGTGGCGGGAAGTGCTCCACGAGGTGAGGGAACGGCCTTCAAGGTTGAAGCTGGCGCTGCGGCATCCTGAAAGTCAACAATATTTATATAGGCATACTAAATTTTATTAAATCGTTTAAAGAAGTACTTCTTCTTATTGTGTGTGTTAGTGACTAACACTAGTGTCAGAGTTTAAAAACTGCCTTAAAGGCCTTTGACATGGTTTTAGGTAACGACCAATGTCAAAGACAAGGACCGGGACCGACGGCTTAACGTGCCCTCCGAAGCACGGATCATCTTATTTATCAGACAATCAGGTGATCAGCCTACAATGCCCTAACCAAACTAGGACAACAACACAAAGTCGTTGTCCCCACCAGGAAATCGAACCCGCGATCTCCGGGTATGAGCCGATCACTCTAACCACTACACCACGGAGGCAGTTAAAGGTAAAGAAGTACTAACTTAGATAGAACAAAAGATAACCTGTCATCTGTAAGCAGACCGGACGACATGCCATTGTTTTACTATTGTGTCTGGTGTTTTGCACAGACAACAGGTTAATTACTTAAGACCCAAGAATTATAGAAAGAAAATGTCATAAAAATATATTGTTAAAATAATAACAATAAATAGGTAGAATCAACTCTGTTAATTAAATAAATAACTATATAAGGACAAATTACACTGATTGAGCTAGCCCCAAAGTAAGTTCGAGACTTGTGTTATGGGATACTAACAAATAATAATACTACTATAAAATTGATTTATTTGCTTATAAACTTCTACCAACCAAAATTTTGATGGATTGACTATTTGCTTACTTTGCTTTAAGACCTAAACTCTAAATTTTGATAAGGAGATAGTGTTATCAAAGTAAACAACCAATTTTTAGGTAGAGCCTTCATAGATAACTAGTCAAAAGTTAACCTCAAAATACAAAAATCGATTTTTATGAATTATGAATATAATATGGTGTATGAAGTATGACTTACCATGGGGTACTGTGTGAAGGTCGTATTGCTGCATTCTGTACACTGAAAACTCGTGGGAAGCTGCTACCGGGTTCACAGGAGACATGATGATAAAAATAGGTAGTGCCACCAAAAGGTAGTACGGTAAATAGCCTTTAAATATTTCGGCAAAGCCGTCCGCCTCGTCTAGCCACATATTGGTGACTAATTATGATGTTATGCTAACGAAATTAACACAAAAACGAATTTTTAACACATAATCCAATCAGAAACCCTACGTGTGATAAACTCGGTCAATGACATTTATTTTATTCGTGACAGATTAGTGCTTGACACTTTGCACAAGGATGTCCACGAGACATTTGTTTGTGTAATCTGGAATCGATCGATTGTATTTGTAACAAATAAAATGAATAAATTTTAATTACACATAAATTGTTAACAACATAACATTTTTGTAACTGAATTTATTTCTTAATTTGCTAATTTGGGCTTTGAGATAAGTAAATATACAACAGGCGATTTAGATGACTAAAATGTTGAACATTTCTTGGGATAATTAAATGTGTAAGTAGGTACATACCTACTTACATCATGCTCCTTTCTAGGAGGGCAATTCTAGGAGCAATGAAAAAGCGCAGACTACACTCACTTAGTCATAGTTTATCGTGGGAGTGCATGAAAATGAGGCGTTTTCCAGTGAAAAAAAAATGAGGTTAAAAACATTGTCAAAAGATGGCGCTTAAGAGTTTGAAATCGTTCCGTCAAAAATGAAAGAGGCCGTTTGGTTCCGTACTTGTAGTAAATTTGTAATTAATTAACCAATCTTGTATTTTGCTATTATTTAAGTAAAATAAATACATATTTACAAATAATAATATATTTTTAACTGAATTTAATAAAATAAAAATATTAAATATTCCAAAACTTATTGATTATATTCTCTTTGATTCCAAAGACAAACTCTCACTATAAACATTTTATATGAATTAGACATTGACAGATCTATTTATGTGATTGCTGGCGGCATCTATGTCACTTGAAGGAACTATTTTTTTTCTTAAAGAAAACGCCTCATTACACAAAGAATTTTACCTTTGCAAAGACGGGTTGGGCAGCAAGTGCCGTATAATTAAACAAAGCAACAAAATTAGCATTTAATTTGTTTCACGTTACCTACTCCCAAATTAACTATCCCAAACGCAAATCGAAGGGACCGCTCGACCGCCCGGAAGACGTTGACAGGACCGTACTCTGAACGGGTCGTAAAATAAATTAAGGTAAATTATGCAGAAGTCTATTCCTGTTCGGCGTCCCTTAGTTCGTTACTCGCCGTACGTTAACGGGAGGCATTTAAATTACCAATAGGCTGCTAATCCCAGGCAGGGCAGATGTGTAAGCTGAGGTGATAATTACAGCTGTAATATTATCTTCTGAATTCCCCCCTCACTACAGCCCTTTCAGAACTAAGATATAAGTTATTGCTGAAGTGTTTATCATCTGTTGCTGCTATGCTGGTATGGGAGAAAAAAAAACTTAGAATGAACCAGACAGCTGCTTTCTCTTCCGCGCAAATTTTAAACTGACATCGATAGTGCAATCCGATTGAAACGTCAGCAAATAAATAATAACCGGCCAAGTGTAAACATGCCTAGAAAACTAAGTTTATATGAGGTTTCTATTGATTTTGTATGTAATTTTCCCTTTTCGAGTACATTTTGTTGGTCGCCTCTAACTTCTTAATTTGTAAACCCAGTAGGGAAGGGTAAACCTGTGGTATAGTCCTAAAGCTGTAATTTAATATGGGTAGGTATGTACATTTTATTATACCGAAAAAGTAGGAAAACTAATTCTTGAAAAATTTTTTTGGGGTAGCTCCCATACATGTAATATATTGGGAGTCTCTCCACTAACCCATAGTATAGGGTATCGTTAAATAGGTCTTTCATATATTGGGAGCTTGTAAACACCGTTTTTCAATTTCGAGATCCTTTTTCGAAATATCTTATACCTTTAAACGAGCAATTCTTGTATATATATATTTATTTATAAATTTCTGTGATCTCGAAAACGGCTCTAACGATTTTGCTGACAATTGGTATATGGGTGTTTTTGGGGGTAAACAATCGATTTAGATTAGTCTTATGTTTGGGAAAACGCGTGTTTTCGAGTTTTCATTCGTTTTTCTTTCCACGCAGAATATGGTCGCTAATTTCCTCGCGCCGGCCGCCATCCGCTTAGCTCAGTGGTTAAGGATGCTGACCGCTAGAAGGAGTGTTACGGGTTCGAATCCCACTCGGTGACTTACTTTTGTTTTTTTTTAATGTTCAAGTTTATATATAATTTTTTATTTTGTACTGTTTTTAGACAAGTTTAAAAAAAATGTAGTTAATGTTTGAGATGTAACCGACCGAGCAAAGCTCGGTCACCCAGGTACTTTGGTTTTATAATGCAAATTTTTGTTAGAGTGCGAAGTGTCTGTTCAACAGATAGAGGGTAACTCTATCTGCTAAACGGTTGAGGTATATTGAGACGTGAAAAAAATTACGGCAGTAGTATATATAACGAAGCTTAAAGGTAAACTATTAGAGCTAAGTAGGGTTTACAAATTAAAGAGTTATGAGTAGTCGACCAACTTATAAAATGTTCTCGGAAAATGAAATTATATCATACAAATGTTTCTTCTAGTCATAAGCGGTGAGATTTAAATTCAATATCAGCATTCGCATCTACGGCACCCTACACTGCGTGTTCTACTTTCTCGCCCACCATAACGCTGAAGGTGACCTGTCTACCCTGTTAAAGTTAAAGACGTGATAGTGTGCGTGAACTGACAGGCTGGTAAAGAACGTAAGGCTAGTTACCTCAGCCCCAGTTTTCCGTACCCGTTGTTCGTTTGCTTAGCAAAGGCGATAAAAAGATAAAGCCAATGCAATTTGCCGGGGCTCCGCACGCGACCTGCCTTCCGTAATCTAGGGCTCCATACTTTACAGTTCTTACAGCTTTACTTTTTTCTTATATGTATTTTCAGCCTGGAAATTATAGACATGGGTTTTTTGCGTCAAGCATCGTCGTGTTTGTTTTTGGTATTGTTCTTCTTATTTTGAGTATCTTTTTAATGATACCCTTTCTTTTTTACTAGTTTCACTTATCCCGTATTGTCTGTCTATTTGTCTGTCTGTTTGTCTGTCTATAATGACGACCTCCGTGGCGTAGTGGTCACCATACTAGTCCGCCACCCAGAGGTCTCGGGTAGATTCCCGGTTAGGGCAAGTTGGAAAATGGCCTTTTTCAAATTGTCCTGGGTCTTGGTTGTGTATCTATATATGTATTTGTTATGAAATATAGTATCGTTGAGTTAGTATCCCATAACCCAAGTCTCGAACTTACTTTGGGGCTAGCTCAATCAGTGTAATTTGTCCGTATATATTTATTTATTGATTTGTCTATTTTCAAGAGTATCACATTATAAGAGTTCACAAATAACACTATTTCGTACTTCTAAACGTTTTGCACTTTTTTTTTATTTACGGCCAGCAAACGAAAATTTGAGGAAGGAAATTATCTATTAATGTTAATACGTAATCAGTAATTAAATTATGTGATTGCGACATATTAATATATTATTTTCAACCCTCCTGCATTGGCTTGTCTTAATAAAATTATCCGCAACATACTGCCAGGCGCTATATCAAAAGTTTGTTATATCTAATGATGATTATATATAAAGAATATTCTACTAATCGATTTATATACGTAATGATTATTATGCTTAATAATATATCTACAGAAAGTTTATTATACGTAACGTAAATAGATTTCAAGAATTTTATACGACTTTAAATGTATACGAAAGGTTTGTTAGGTTAAATAATTATTATTTAAATGATTTTATGGGTTAGAAAAGTATGATTTATGATTTTTATCTTTCTTGATAATTATACCGACCAAAATTATACATTTCGTTGGTATTTATTCAAAATAATATATAAATTGTTGTTCTGTCTTATATTACTTACCCTATTTTAATAGTTATTTTACGGCTCTTGAAAGCCCGCATCTTTATTTGTTTACTTCTTTGTTCCTAACACCACAGAGTAATAATATACTAACACTAACCTATAGTAGATGATAGCTGTTACGAATGATGCATTAGAGAAAAAGGGTATGAAAGTTAATGTCAGTAAAACCAAAGTTATGGTGTTTGAAAAGGACGATAGTGCAACAGAATGCAATATTTTAATAAATGGGGTGAAAGTTGAGCAAGTGAAAGAGTTTGTATACTTGGGATGTATGTTTACAAGGGATGGTAAGCACGAGGGTGATGTTGAAAAAAGAGTGAATGCGGGTAACCAAGTGAATGGAGCGTTGCATTCCTTTATGAGCAGTAGGAAGGTATCAGACAAGGCACGTCTCGCTGTTCATAAAGGAGTACTGATACCTACTTTAATGTACGGTAGTGAGAGTTGGGTATGGCAGAGAAAGCATGAAAGTAGAATAAATGCAGTTGAAATGCGAGCGCTGAGGAGTATGTGTGGTGTTACTTTGAAAGATCGAATACGGAATGATGCCATAAGGGAGCGGTGTGGAGTAAAAGAGGATGTTGTGACAAAAATAGAGAAAGGGATGTTAAGATGGTTTGGGCATATAGAAAGGATGGATGAAAAGAGATTGACGAAAAATATTTATATGACGAATGTGAAGGGAACAGTAGGAAAAGGTCGGCCTCGGCGAACTTTCTGCGACCAAATTGCAGACGTTCTAAAAAAAGGAGAGGTAAAAAGTACCCGTAACCGAAGGGCATGTATGAAGAGATTGATTGAGTTTAGATGAAGCAAAAGAGGTTTGTCAGGATCGTAGCAAGTGGAGGTCCATAGTCTCTGCCTACCCCTGCGGGAAACAGGCGTGATATTATGTATGTATGTATGTACTAACCTATACAACAAAGGTTGGTGCAGGTCCTTTGTTGTTTCCCCCCCGATGTGGTTCCCATCTTGTCGCGATGGGGGGGCTCAGTACCTGCAGTTGCCTCGGCCGCAGGGAAGCTAAGAGGAACCCATTGCCCGGGTTGAGGCTTAGGCCTCCCCGGGCCCGGCGGAGGCCATTCCTGGCGGGAATGGCCTGGCTGTGAGGGAAGGGGGTGACAACGACCTCCCTACCATCACAGCCGTGGTAGGGGTCGCGGGGGAAGAGGAGTGTCAGTGTTTCGTTGCCGCTCGCCCTATCCTCCGCGACCAAGCGCGGCCGTGGCGCTTGGCACGGCATCGGTGGGGCCGCAGGGGAAGAGGAGTGTCGGTGTTACGTTGCCGCTCTCCCTATCCCCTGCGGCCGGCTGTGTGGGCCCCGGTCGCCGTCAGGTGGACTGGGGCAGGGCCTGCTTCCGCAGGCCCCAAATTATGAGGGCTGGTTGGACGGTGGAAACGGGATTCCATCGTCCAACGGACAGCCCTCCGGAGTGGAAGGCAGGCGCGTGTGCGTGTCAGCGCGTCTGTCCTTGGGCCAAGAGGCCAAGGCGGCGGTTACTCCGGCCCCTCTGATTCAGCAGAGGGTGCCGTGAGGCCGTTGGCGATTCGGGGCCGCTTAAGTAGCGGCCGGCCGCGCCGGGGCTGTGGAGCATGAAGAAGCACACGGTCCCGGCCGATAGCGGCTGAGAGGTGACACCGCGGAGTTTTTAGTGGTAACACCACATAACCTTACCGGTGTCCCGTAACCGGTAAGGTATCCGAAGGGATTTTTTCCGCGTCAAAAAAAAAAAAAAAAAAGTCCTTTGTTGTTTGTTTTATTTTTCGTGTGTGAAAGTGACCAACATTGGTGTCAGATTTTTGTGGCTGCTCTTCTTCTTATCGTGTGTGTTAGTGACTAACACTAGTGTCAGTTTTTAAACTGCCTTAAAGGCCTCCGACATGGTTTTTAGGTAACGACCACTGCTGTTTAACGAGCCCTCCGAAGCACGGATCATATATCAGACAATCAGGTGATCAACCTGCAATGTCCTAACCAAACTAGGACAACAACACAAAGTCGTTGCCCCCGCCAGGAATCGAACCCGCGACCTCCGGGTATGAGCCGCAGGCTCTAACCACTACACCACGGAGGCAGTCCTTTGATTGTTTTCAAAGGAGCTTCTCGACAAATCTATACGAGTCCACTGGTTTTAATAGCCGATTGAGTGGCGGATTGCGCCCAAAGACGCCCACCACAGTCCGCAAATAAATCACTACAGTCGCACTATGACCTTTCAATATTATCCATGAGCATATGCATTTATAACACCAAACTACACCAACTTCATATTATAGATTCCACTAGAATCAATTTGCTAAACAATCTAAAGCATGGAGTTTGCTTTAGATTGTTGAGCAAATTGACTGAAACCCTTGACTTCCCGCCAAAAACCATTGAATATACATTTAAAAAGCATTGCTTAGTTACCAAACGAGACAGGTTGACACTTGACAGGTACACCTACTAAATTAAACCTTCACGCCTTTACAATGTTGCCGGGTTATGTAAACAAAGCAGTACGACACTATTTACTGATGAAACGATAGTGGCGCTCGCTAATCGGACATTGTTGTGCCATTTTTAGGGTTCCGTAGCCAAAAGGCAAAAAACGGAACCCTCATAGGTTCGTCAAGTCTGTCTGTATGTCTGTCTGTCCGTCCGTATGTTACAGCCACTTTTTCACGAAACTATAAGAGCTATACTGTTAAAACTTGGTACGTAGATGTATTCTGTGAACCGCATTAAGATTTTCACACAAAAATAGAAAAAAAATTGTAAATTTTGGGGGTTCCTCATACTTAGAACTGAAATTAAATAAATATTTTTTTATCAAACCCGTACGTGTGGGGTATCTATGAATAGGTCTTTAAAAATGATATTGAGGTTTCTTACATTTTTTTTTCTAAACTGAATAGTTTGCGCGAGAGACACTTCCAAAGTAGAAAAATGTATGTAAACCTGTAACCTCTAAAATAAGAGAATGATAAAACTAAAAAAAATATATGATGTACATTACTATGAAAACTACCAGCGAAAATTGGTTTGAACGAGATCTAGTAAGTAGTTTTTTTAATACTTTTAAAACATCGATCAAAGTTACAACGAACTACAAGAACTTTTATTGTTACTTGCTGCTACGGAACCTTTCATGGGCGAGTCCGACTCGCACTTGGCCGCTTTATTATAACCTAACGCTACTTGCTATGATTTTTTGAAAGCTATGCCGACCACCATGCGGCATAGCTTTCAAAAAATCATACCGGTAATTGATTGTATTAGAAAATCCGGATGCTAAGTGGTTTCCGGCAGAGTAAAATAGGACCACTCCAAGTTCTCCCGTGGATGTCGTAGAAGCCCACTTAGGAAATACAAGCTAAACAAAGCTTATAAACATCAATGAGACCTCTTCAACCTGTCTGGCCAGCGAGGAGAGTGTAGGCCAAGTCCTCTGGCTGCTTTGGCCAAGTATAGCTCTGGCAGTACAGAGAGGGTCGTGCTCTTGTAGTGGAGACAGAAAGACCTGATGATGATGATGAGAAAAACCGGAGTCCATCGTTTCTATCACAGTTTCTGTCTCTATGTTTGCTTCATTGGAAACCTTACGTAACAAGCATATGGATAATTTTTCAAAATTAAAGATCGACTTCATTCCTAACTACACCGATTTTGATGAAATTTCTATGGGACGACATCGCAAGTACACCCTGTAAAACGAATTTTCCAAATCGGTCTGGCGTCTTCGAATAATCGGTGAACAAGCATAAAAATAGTTCGTAAAATTGAAACCTTCTCTTTGGAAGTCGGTTAATAAAAACTGTAGATACTTATATATAAGTACATCATCATCATCAGGACTTTTTAGTCTCCAATGCAGGAGCACAACCCTCTCTGTGCTACTAACTAGAGCCATACTTAGCCATAGCAGCCAGAGGAGTTGGCCTACACTCTCCTTGCTGGCCAGACGGGTTGGAGAGGTCTCATTGATGTTTATAAGCTTTGTTTAGCTTGTAATTCCTAAGTCGCCTTCTACGACATCCACGGAAAGAATGGAGGGGCCCTATTCTACTCTGCCGGATACTACACTTCATCAAATAGCCTCACATTGATAATTTCAACATATTTATGAAATCATATCTATGCAGTGTTGTTATTGGTATTTGTTTCAACATCAAGGCCAGCTTATCGGCTGATAAGCGAAAAACTATTTTGCTAGATCAATGTTTTTTATATTTACGTATTTAACGATTACTAAACAGTTTAAAACAAATTTATTTGCTAGGCAAATTTAAAAATACTCAACTATCAAGAACACCATCTAGTGATGAGCAGATATACCTGCATAGCTTCATCGTTTTTAGATTCCTCTATGAGAAAATTAGCTTCATCTATTATTTACTAGAAAGCCCTGACTTTCAAGCTTCATCCCCAATAACTTTAAAACGGCTAAAGCGATTTTCATTACACATAGCCACCGCAAGGGGAACTTGCTGTCACGTAAAAAAACAGCATAGAAATCGGTCCATCCGTTCGAGCGCTATGATGCCACAGACAGACAGACAGACAGAGATATTAGCGTGAAACTTTTGTGTCGGAGGTTAAAAATACAAGATACGAGTATACACAAAGATATTGTCTTAGGATATTACACAATGGATAGTTTTCTAGATCAAATAATAGAGCCATTCCAAAGTCTTTCCGTGGATATCGTAGAAGGCGACTTAGGAAATACAAGCTAAACCTAAGCTTATAAACATCAAATGAGATTATGAGACCTATCCAACCCGTCTGGCCAGCGAGGAGAGTGTAGGCCAAGTCCTCTGGCTGTTTTGGCCAAGTATAGCTCTGGTAGTACAGAGAGGGCCATGCTCCTGCAGTGAAGACTAAAAGACCTGACATCACGTATTTATGGGGAACCCCGATGGGGCAGACAGGGGATTCAAATTGAATTTTTTGTAGAGTTTGACCTGACTACTAAAAACACCTGAGGTGTTTTAAGTACTCTTTTTTGTGGAGTATACCTGCCTTTTGACAGTTGATTTAAGTGGAACAATCCTTGGTTTTCACCCAATTGTATCCATATGTATTTTATTTAAATTACAGTAGTGGTTCTAAATGGCATTTTGTTTGAATCAATCCCAGGGCAAAGGGCACCTTTACGAAGACTATCACCTAATCAAACGATCCTCTCTCATCCTAAATAAACTTGCCTAAACAAGTTGTGTAACTATAAGGTACCCTGTTTACCTACATTACGATAGTGGCGGTAAATGGCGCTTTTAATAGGGTTTTCTTGAATAGAGTTCGAATCTTTGAAAAGGTGAAAGCTACATCGCTTCTGGCTTGGCTCTAGGTAAACCTACAATGTATAATCTTGGCTCTAGGTAAACCTACAATGTATAATCTAAGTACCTAGGTAGGTAAGTATTTCTTCATTTTCTGATTTAAATACAATGATGAGTTATTTTTTTTTTGTTAGTTATAAATTAAAAGTATTTAATTTAATATTTGGGTCGCTGGAAAGCGCTAGATGCAGGCCGCTCTTGATCGGTCATTTTGGAAATCTTTGGTTGGGTAAGGCCTATGTCCAGCGTTGGACGTTATGCGGCTGAAATGATGAATTTAATATTATATTAAAATAATATTTTTACAAATTTCGAAGACCGTACCTACTTAAAGTTAACTTAAATAATACCTTATTGTACAAAATAAAATAAAACAATGATTCAAATATGAATACACACAGAAAAAACATGTCAACGGGCGGTTTTATCGCTAAAGCGATTTCTTCCAGATAACCGATGGATGGAGAGAAAGTACGTAAATAATGATGTGTGAAGTGCCTAAAAGGCCTCAGCTACGTTTAAACAAATTAAAAATAAATCCACTCAACAATTCAGACGTGTCATCCAATTCAAAACCTGCCCAATTACTCGCAATAGGTTTTGGGAAACGCTTCTCGTACTTGGCTAGGGTGTTCGGTCGGCGGCGGCGGCGCGGCGCAGTGCGGCGCTATCGAGCGGCCGGGCACGGGGCGGCGGGCGGGGCGCGGCACGCGGCAGTCAGCACTGAGCCCCGGGAGCGCGGCATGGGTGGCGCGCTGCTGCTCGCGCTGCTGGCAGCGGCGCGGGCCGGCGAGCCCAACGCGACCGACCTCGACTACAACTACTCCACCCCCTCCGCTTCCCCCACCGCCGAAGCGGACAAGCCCGCGCCTCTCTTCCCCAGGGACCTCTTCGACGAAGACCAGAGGAGATCTGGCGCTGTCATACTACACGTGATCGGCATGGGCTACATGTTCGTCGCGCTCGCGATCGTCTGCGACGAGTTTTTCGTGCCGTCGCTGGACGTCATCATCGAGAGGCTCGCGATCCGTGATGACGTCGCTGGTGCTACTTTCATGGCGGCTGGGGGCTCCGCGCCCGAGTTGTTTACTTCTATTATAGGCGTCTTCGTCTCGTTCGACGACGTAGGTATCGGGACGATAGTGGGCTCTGCCGTGTTTAACATTTTGTTCGTGATCGGTGCGTGTGCGTTGTTCTCTCGCACAACGCTCACCCTGACGTGGTGGCCGCTGTTCCGCGACTGTACTTTTTACTCAATCAGCTTGTTGGTGTTGATATACTGTTTCCGTGACAGCAACATCTACTGGCAGGAGGCGCTGGCTATGTTCTCCCTGTACTGGATGTACGTGATGTTTATGAGGTGGAACCAGCCAGTGGAGCGGGCGGTGAAGAAGCTCATCTACAAGAACAAGGTGACGCGCGTCCGGAGTACCGATCAGCTGATGCCCACGGTAAGCTCGCCCGCACAACCTTGCATGCCTCCACCTATGTTTGACGCAGATTTGTGTTACTCTGTAAATAGGCGGTGTAACGAAGTAAATACTCCTTTTCTATTTAAACAAACCCTATTTTAGCCTGTTAGGTGTGGCCTTCAAATGTTGAATGTACTGACATTACCTTCAAACACGATGATAATGTTATTTTCGAATTTTCTATAGTCATTTGTTAAATAGACACGGGTATATAGTTAACTTTTTTAATCGCGTTTTAATTTAAGTTCTTTTTCAAATCTGCGTCAAAATTAAAAACAAAAGAATTATAGAGCCTGTAACGATGTCGAATTCTTTTAATAATTTTTTCAAAGAACACAGATAAAGTGTCCCACTAGATTATGGTATAGTGCATCGATGTGATTAGTGTCCTATATAGATCGTTGTCTACTGCAATCATACCGTTCATAATGTCTTTACGTTTATTATTCAAGAGCTTCCCGCCATAACAACATTGAACCACAGACTGTAGAAGATTTAGATATGACTTATTATGGTTTTATTAATTTTTCGCTTGTCTTTAGTAACTCTTTAGTAAATCGAAGGGTTTGTTTTATCTTTTTAACAAAATATGCCTAATAACAATCCATAATAAAAAAAATAAAGTTATGTTTTGAACTTCTTAATTTGGGCACAATCTAATTTTGCCGGTTGATAGGTTTTCAAAAAGCAGATTAAAACCATTGATACTTAACACGTTATTTAAAGAACAAAGAAAAAAAATTGCAATAGAAAACCTTTGTCATTGAACAAACAGATTTTATAATATGAATTAAATGATTTTATAAAAATTTCCACGTCTGAAAACAAACAAAATACTGTAAAATTCTTCTTTACCTATTGTTCTTTACATATGAGGATGTTACTAACATTGTTTTGATATTATTTTATACCTAATGGAGACTAGAATAGATATCCACTAGGTTCCAACGAGTCAAATCAAATACTTTTTTCTAAATGATAAAACAAACATTTTCTATGGGATTTGTATCAAATACAGTCGATGACGTCATAGTTTCTTGGAGTCAAATTGCGTTCTTAGTATCAGTATTTCTGCAATAATAAAATAGTGAATTTCAGCCTACTTTCAACTACACATATAAATTATTTGGTACACAAAATGTGACGTTTAGAAAAAGTATCCCATTTGAGTTGTTGAAAATAAAGTGCAAAAAAAAATGTTTACATACCTTGGCGAATTGAATCTATGGTTTCGACTGTCTTTCTCTGTCACCGACTATACGTGGGACTGGGAAGGTATGAATAATAACTTAAGTATGTTTAAGTCATGCCCAAAAGCCAAACTAGCCTGCGTTATTTAGAAACTTCGGTGTTACGATCTTACGAACCTTCCTTCTCTTTCTTAGGCCTTGTGAGCGAGACAACACCATTACATTATGCGGCCCACGAAATCGGCCAATAGGTCAAATAATTTCTTACCAAAAATTCCTTGCGGCATCTGATAGGGTAAAAGTTGTTAAGTATTTTGTAAGAAAAGCAAAGTTTTGCTTTTATTAATTTTGAGAGATGAGAAGCATTTTTGAGGCAGTGAATAAAATAGCTATAGTAATGTTACTCGTAACATTTACATAAAAAACAAGAAAAAAAAACTGCATATTTAGGTAGTAAGATATTCCATCCAAAATCCCTGTAAATGAAAAGAAAAAACTAACTAAGTTTGTCTAAAACCCATGAATAGAAATAGGTATGTATATACATAGAGAGATGAAAGAAGAAAATTGTTAGTGAAATAACCCAATTAAGACGAAGAGGAGGGTGCTAAATGTATTAGCTGAGGCTTTATTTAATTGTATTAATAAACTAAAAAAGTATATTAAGTGTTCCAAGATTTCTAAGTATAATTTTTCAAAACTAAACACCGACTTAACCCCCAAACTAAACCCCGATTTTGATACAATTTCTATGGGACTTGGAAGTACAAAAAAAATTTAGTGTATTCAGTTTCTTTACGTGCTTGCCGGGATTTTTAGCTATGTTTGATACAAATGGGTTGAGCCGTATAAAAGCTAGGGCTTTCTATAGCAAATATAGATGGAGCAACGTATATATATTAATGATGAGTAATGGAACTAGTAGTTTCCGGATATTTTTAAAAAATCGGTTTTTTTTTTAATTTGCCTAGCATATAATTTTGTTGGTAAAGAATAAAATAAAGCATTTTGTAACACTCATGAACTATTTTAGTACTCATATTAATTCTAAGCATAAAATTCATACCGAATTTTATGAGAATGACCATACTTGTTGACAACACTATTATGTACGCTAAAAATTTAGCGTTATTAAGTACCTATATATATTTAAGTTCGGATAAATAGCCCATAAAATAAAGGCTTTGTTCAATAAACAGTCAAGGCACATAAACTATAAACCAATAGTAAAACCGTAAAACGTCTGGATGTTGTAAACCATAGACAATTGTAAGCAACAATTCTCAGACACTTATCACACCAGTAGTCTTGCCCAAAAGGCATCCACCCCCCCTGTATCTCTGCAGTCAAAGAGGCAAAAGGTAAATCTCCAGTGAAAACAGGTTACGAGGGGAAACTGTATCCTCCACTGACTAATACGGGTTTGTAATCGCGGTGAATGGTATAAAGTCCTTGTCATACCACCTTTAGTTCTCTTATGATACCCGTGAGACAGGGAAGGTGTTGACAAGACATTCTAATCAGCCGTCACCAACCCGCTTGCTCCGTAAAGTGTTTATGGGGTAATACTTCCTTAATTAGGGTCTCCAAAAATATGGAATACCAGATGGCACCATAGTAAAGTCAAGTCCAATAAGCTGCTTTTTATTGGATACATTACAAAAGAACCTATCAACTGATAGTCCAATCATTACTTTATTATATAAACGGGTCTTAGCACAAACCTTTATTTTGTTTCATCTAACGTTCGTGGACGCAGATGTAACTCCTAGGTATTCGAAACGTCAGACGAAAGTTAAACTTTGGTATTCAAAGTGCGATAGTTTGAAAACCAATGTGATAGTCCAATGACAAAAGTCGATTGGAATCATGGAATTGTATGTGCTTCGATACTTTCGTGATTAGAATTGACATCCCTGCCATCTGGTGTTCCATAATTTTGAAAACCCTTATCAGAAAAGGCCTTCAGCCCAGCAGTAGAGAAAGGGTGTATAGGTATATAGAGAGTACAATAAACACCTAGTGAAATTGAGCGGATCACTAAATAATCAATAGTAAAACCCGATGAGCTCAACGAGATTTGAGGATTGGTAATAATTTGTGTGACCGAATGGAGTACTAGGTCGGCCGACCCTACTCATCGTTACGCTTTGGCTGTGCACAAAATAATGAAAATGTAGGGATGGAGCTGCTCCTTCTTCTTTACAGCCTGTAGGAGTATGCTCAAACGCCATAAAGAGGTCTTGAAGATCTTCCCGACAGTTGTTGTATCTGGGGAACCGTGGCTTCAACGGTGTATCGGATTATTCGCTAGATGACAACAAGTCAAATCAGACACTTGTCTTGTCTAAACGACAAAACATAACCAACCATACGTCATATTCTTTGGAGTCAAATAATGCACTTAATATCAGTTTTTCTGCATTAATAAGTCCAGAGTAATTGGACAAGAGTCCAAAATAGATATGACTAATATAAAGTGACGCTATTTTGTGACGTTTTATTTTAATAACTGTACCAAATAATTTATTTTTGACCCCAGTCTACATCACTTCTACAGTCAGTGTCAACCAGAACTCTAAGATCGCGATGTAGGATACTGCTGGTGCCATCTAGTATGCTTCTTGTGAACTATATTGTCGCTTCGTTGTTGTGGTAGTTCCTCGTAGTGGCGTAAAGATGGCCACACAGCCTATCAGCCCACTGCTGACTGGCGGATTTATCAGTAGGTCTGGGTAGGCAAGAGAGTCGAGGGCGCACAGAGCGGCACACAATAATTATTGAGTGATTTGCCACTGCCTTTTCTATTTAGAATAGAGTAGAATTTACTTTATTGCTAAAAACTACCACGTAAATAGAAAAAAGTACAAGTAAGACACTGAAAAATAAAGCAAAATAGAAATATCTTTAGAAATAAGTAGCATCTATGGACTATGTTTACTTTTGTAAGGTTTAATTTGTAAATTTTTCAAGTTTACATGAACCAATAAAGTAAATAAATAAATAATTATTTTTAATATGCCCAAAATGAAGTAAGTTAGAAGCTCTTAAAATCTGATGGAAGGAGAAACTGTCAAGTAACAGAAAAAGGAGCAGCACGTACAACGCTCTTGACGTTACGCTATTTGTTCTCAAGCGCACGAAAGTTAGATTCTCCACTACTCTCCCACTCTTATATTTAAAATGGCAATTGCTGCTTCGTTAATTAACCAAGTACCTGGGCGACTGAGCTTTGCTCGGTAACATCTTAAACATTAACTACATTTTTTTAAACTTGTCTAAAAACATTTAAAAAAAACAAAAGTGAGTCACCGAGTGGGATTCGAACCCGTAACACTCTTTCTAGCGGTCCGCTTCCTTAACCGCTGATCCACACGGATAGCGGCCGGCGCGACTAAATTAGCAACCATATTCTGCGTGGAAAGAAAAACGCATGAAAACTCGAAAACACGCATTTTCCCAAACATAAAACTAATCTAGATCGATTGTTTACCCCCGAAAACCCCCATATACAAATTTTCAGCGAAATCGTTAGAGCCATTTTCGAGATCACAGAAATTTATAAATATATGAATATACAAGAATTGCTCGTATAAAGGTATAAGATTTTCTTGCTGTTTTAAAAATAATAATTTTATTCTTTGGTTTTATATGAAACAATTAAACAAAGCATACACTCTTTGTGAGTTTCTTCTATTCTTTTCTGTTTTCCGCCAACCTCTTGACATCTTGATACGACACTGCTATCACTTTTCTTTTGACTAGCTTCACATACCTGTACTGCCCTGGGCTTTTCTATAGCGTAATACGTAGTCAATATTTTAAAGATAAGGCTCCACTTTTATGCCGTCGGTATCTGGACCGCCTCAATGTATCGCATTGAGCCTATTCACGAAAATAGTCTGCCTGGGACGGTTGGCTCGGCGAGAAACGGCCCGGGGACATGAAGGATCGCTCATCTTATCAAATAAGTGTATTCTCCGGGACAATATTTCTCAGCGTTTATTTAAAACTTGATCGGTCTTTTTGGAAATTTTTGGGAGAGGCCTATGCCCAGCAGTGGAGGTTAACTGCCTCCGTGGTGTAGTGGTTAGAGCGTTCGGCTCATACCCGGAGGTCGCGGGTTCGATTCCCAGCGGGGGCAACGACTTTGTGTTGTTGTCCTAGTTTGGTTAGGACATTGTAGGCTGATCACCTGATTGTCTGATAAGTAAGATGATCCGTGCTTCGGAGGGCTCGTTTAGCCGTCGGTCCCGGTCACTGTCTTTGACACTGGTCGTTACCTAAAACCACATCAGAGGCCTTTAAGGCGGTTTAAAAACTCTGACACTAGTGTTAGATACTAACACACACGATAAGAAAGAAGCAGTGGAAGTTATGCGGCTGAAATGATGATGATGATTTAAAACTTTGTATTTTGTAGTCGCTTTCGTATTTTTACCCAACTAGGGCAAAGCCAAGAGGAGGGTAATGATTAAAGCAGTTTATGATTGTATGTATGTATGTGTGTTTCACTGTAGTATCCGCTTATCCAATTTTGACAAATGAGATGTTAATCGATTTGACATTAATGTTCGAGGGATATAGCGGCTACAATTTGTATGCGAAAAATAGTTATAACAAATCATCTTCATCAACATCAGGTCTTTTTGTCTCCACTGCAGGAGCACGATCCTATTTATACTACCAGAGCCATACTTGGCCAGAGTAGCCAGAGGTCTTGGCCTAGACTCTCCTCGCTGGCAAGACGGGTTAGAGAGGTCTCACTGATTTCATTAGTTTTCCGGAAACCATACGGCTTATAACGAATGTTACATACAAAAAAGTGAGTGTCAAGTTTTATTTCGAGTGTGGTGTCATCTGGATGGTCTTAATTAGCACATTTCAAAAATATATACATTGTTAGCCGTATATGACTCCGGTAGTCAGGTATTAGTTTTTTAAATATATGTATATCTTGAAAAAAAGGTATTTTTGTAAATTCTGCCATAGTGTAGATACAAAAAGTCAAAACAATATCTCGTGTGGCATATTATTTTAATGTAAATACTTCAGACAGCAAAATAATTTAAAACAAATAAATATATAACAAAGCCAAGCATATTTAATTTGCTATACTACTGTATATACCATATGTTCTTTTAACATAGCTGTCGACATATGCCCGCTGCGAGAAAAAACATTACTTCTTGCTCTTTGCATAGCCGCTACGAAGCTACAAGAATCGTAGGCTTGATTTTAGCTGTAGCTTTTATCGTAGCACTGCTACGATGCAGATACTTATTGCAACTGATTGCTACTAGAATCGCGAGCTTGATTTTAGCTGTAGCGTTTTCGTAGCACAGCTACGATGCAAATACTTATTGTAACTGATTGCTACGAGAATCGTGGGTATGATTTTAGCTGTAGCTATTTCGTAGCACAGTTACGATGCAGATACTTACTGTAACTGATAGCTACGAGAATCGTGGGCATGATTTTAGCTGCAGCTATTTCGTAGCAGTTACGATGCAGATACTTTTTGTAACTGATAGCTACGAGAATCTTGGGCATGATTTTAGCTGAAGCTATTTCATAGCACAGCTACGATGCGTATACTTATTGTCACTGATTGCTACGACAATCGTGGGCATGATTTTAGCTGTAGCTATTTCGTAGCACAGTTACGATGCAGATACTTATTGTAACTGATTGCTACAAGAATCGTGGGTATGATTTTAGCTGTAGCTATTTCGTAGCACAGTTACGATGCAGATACTTATTGTAACTGATAGCTACGAGAATCGTGGGCATGATTTAGCTGAAGCTATTTCATAGCACAGCTACGATGCGTATACTTATTGTCACTGATTGCTACGACAATCGTGGGCATGATTTTAGCTGTAGCTATTTCATTGCACAGCTACAATGAATATACTTATTGTAACTGATAGCTACGAGAATCGTGGGCATGATTTAGCTGAAGCTATTTCATAGCACAGCTACGATGCGTATACTTATTGTCACTGATTGCTACGACAATCGTGGGCATGATTTTAGCTGTAGCTATTTCATAGCACTGCTACGATGCATATACTTATCGTAACTGATTGCTACAAGAATCGTGGGCATGTTTTATGTGTAGATTTTTTCGTAGCACTGCTAAGTAAAAATGCTATTGTAACTTAATATTTGTTATTTTCTAAGTTGAACGATAATAACCTTGTTAACACTATGGACAATGTATGTTGGATTTTTATAAAGTTACTAGCTGCGCCCCGCGGTTTTACCCGCGGTTGAAGTAGCCAATGTGTTAATCCAAGGTGTCAGCTTCCTGCATACCAAATTTGATCAAAATTGATCCAGAAATATATAAAGAAGAAGTAACAATCATACACACACACTGACAAACTTTAGCCTTTTTAATATTAGATTGATTTGTCCGTCTTTGGGTCACACACATATATGTGTACCAAATTTGAACTCAAACGGTCTAGTAGTTTCAGCAGAATCCATGTATATACGAACTTTTAGTTTTCTAAAAGGCGGAGAAGGAGATTATTGATGGCTCTTTTTAACCAACTTCAAAAAAAGGAGGTTATCCATTCGTCAGAATCTTTTATGTTTTATGCACGTTTACCGATTATTTGAAGAAGCCTGCACCGATTTGAATAATTATTTTGTTTGAAAGGGCAAACTTGTCAGGTGGTCACATAGAAATGTCATTAAATTCGGTTGTGTAGTATGGAGTGACGTCAGTCTTTATTTTTCGAAAAAATATTACCGATTTATTAACATCATCAGGTCTTCTTGTCTCCACTGCAAGAGCACGACCTTCTATGTACTACCATAGCCATACTAGGCCAGAGCAGCGAGAGGACTTGGCCTAGCCTACACTCTCCTCGCTGGCCAGACGGGTTGGAGAGGTCTCATTGATGTTTATAAGCTTTGTTTAGCTTGTACTTCCTAAGTCAACTTCTACGACATCCACGGGAGGACCTGGAGTGGCCCTATTCTACTCTGCCGGAAAACACACTGTAATCTCCAATATATATAAAATATAAAAGGGTTAGATTGAGTATATGAATGCTGAAGCTGGAAAGCAGTAATTACATTTGTAACAGATCTCTGGAATGTCGCGATGTTATTGGATTCGCGATGTAATAGTAGCAAGTAGGCTGTCTCATCTACGTCACAGACGAAAGCAGCTTACGATTTATAGGGTTGAATTTATAAAGGGTTATAAAATATACTCCCATGCTGGTCTGGGAGAAATAAAAAAACTTAGAATGTACCAGCTGCTTCTCTTCCCACGCAGATCGTAAAAGGCGATCGAGGGAATGGGCAAAAATGCAAATCATGTTAACAGGCGATGCGGCTAGCAACCCATCACTGTATTGATTGCTTTTCCATCTTCTCGCCCACCATAACGCTAAAAGTGGCTTTTGGGTCTTGCGGCCCTGGGCTCTGCACAGAACCGCAAGACCCAAAATGCTCTGTCTGCCCCATTAGGGATAAAGACGTGATAGTATGTATGTATGTATAAAATATACTGTCACTATTTAAATGCTGAATTCAGCCTATGATACTGAACAACTTTCTCTCATGAACATGTATCGAAATATGAAAAATATTTTATTCATTCCATACAAACTCGAATCAGCTGTTATGTCAACTTGTGTGGGAGATGTGTTGTGGGGACATTCGTTTTTCATATTTCGATATATGTTCCATGTTTTACTTAATTTTATTGGACTAAATCACCTTTTAAATAGTTTTAGTATATTTTATTATTATTATGTATTTCCCTTAAGAATCACGGGTCTCAATAAATGGCATAATAACAATATGATATCACTCTAGGAATAAGAAATTGATTTTTTAAACCATTATAATATAAAACAAATTACACAGAAAACATATTAATATTAATAAATAAAAAAATAAATTCCTTTAATTCAGGCAATAGCATTGTACTTACAAATTTTGTACAATGCCAGAGACCCATATTATAAATACCTTATAACTAACATACATAATAATTATATATAATTTCTCTCCATTTACACGTAGTGTCGGCGACGTGTGACGCACAGTATCGTCGGGTAGCCGACCTCGGAACCTCCGAAATACGACACCCTGCGGCCAGAAGTCCTCCTTCATGAAGGCTGGCAGATGATGCTTACATTGCTTGTCATAATTATAATTCACTGTTTAATAACCTTGATATATAAATGTCGTCTATTGGTTTGTAAAAAAGGGCTGATTTTAAAATATATTTATAACTATTATGTAATTTTTGGTTAAAATTTAGTTTTTAGACTACCCACTTTTTATTTTTTTTGTTAAAATAATGTAAGTCTGTTTTTTCTGTAAAAGTTAAATAAGAATATTTGATTGGTTTCTGCATTGATTAAGTTTATTGCTACTTATATCAATCATTTATGTAACTGTCTGTTTCCTTGATAAAATAAATAATACTAGTAATACGTATAATACATTGTTGACACATTATAACATGTAATTCTTGCGAACGAGTTACAAGGGACATACATAAATTACGTAATAAAAAATACTAAATAATCAAAAAGCAAAGCCGAGTTGACCAAGTGCGTGTCAACAGCCGTACTCCACTGACCCGTAGCTTATGAATATTAAGCCATAACTTTTCGTGAAAGCCCATAAACCATAACCTAATTCCTACAATCACGACCAAACTGAGTTGCTAATCGTTGTAAAAATATGGCGTAATTGGTAAGATCACACGTGAAATCACGGTCACGCGATTTCACATTTAGACTGGTTTAATAGCTATGCGGGAGATCCGTACGGGTTACCCGTACGGCCTGAGATAAGCGGAGCTGAGGATTGAGCGGAGATAAACACGCTACAATATAGGTGTACAACGCCACCCGCTCAATCGTACTGAAGTCTCGTTTCACAGTACTGTGGACGCTTCCCGTAAGGCTTAAATGTGCGGGTCTCCCGCAGAGCTGCAAAACCAGCTTCTTCATAAAGCCGTAGGCCGAGCCACTCCCACCAAGCGCTAAGTGTAACTTTTTCAAGATGGCAGCCAATAGGCAACTGCATCCGATTTGACTGAAATTCAGTATCGGCATGGCAGGCAGGCAATGTACGGGTCTCCCGCACAGCTGTAAATCAGTCCCTCCGCGAGGCCGTAAGCCGAGTCACTCCCACCAAGTGCTGAGTGTTTTTTTTTTTCAAGATGGCAGCTAAAAGTCAACTGCATCCGATTTGACTGAAATTTAGTATCCAAGGGTTTCTTGACTCGCGGAATCCAAATCTAAACTTTTAATGGAATCCAAGATAGCGTCTGGATTTAAGAATTTCAGCTAAATTCGTTCAGAACGTAAGGGAGAAACACCCCGCGGAACTCGAAACTGGAAACAGATTTTGGCTACAAAATGGTCGCCTACACATTTCTTGATGTTCCTTTTGCTGACAGCATTTCCTCATCCTAATCCAACAGCTGTTTGAAAAACCAAATCGGTTCATTTGAAGCATTAAGAAATAACAAACAAACAAATAAACTCACTTTCGCATGTAATAGTTAGAATTAGGATAGCTAAGCAATTTATTTGTTTAATTATCCTAATTCTTAATAAACACTATTTAGTGTTAGTAATATCGGAGGGCACGTTAAGCCGTCGGTCCCGGTCACTGTCTTTGACATTGGTCGTTACCTAAAACCATGTCAGAGGCCCTTAAGGCGGTTAAAAAACTCTGACACCAGTGTTAGTCACTAACACACACGATAAGAAGAAGAAGTGTAAGTAATTTAAATTATAGACAGTAACTTTCAATAGGAAACTATCTCGTAATGTGATGAAACTATTTAAAATAATGGTGCAAATACGTTATGGAGTTTGAGCGTAATCATGGCACGTATACGTCCGTCGAACACTTTTTTAAATCATTTTTTTTCTTGACAAATATTTTCTACAGTGCAACCCTACTTCCTACTAATATTATAAAATGCGAAAGTGAGTTTGTATATTTGTTTGTTGATTTTGCCCAGGAACATCAATGAGTAGAAGTCTAAGTGTACTTGGGTTAATACGCTCAATCGTCAAAATGTGTTGTTTATTTGTTTGTTTGTTACCACTTCACGCTTGAACCACTTTAGTTGAAATTTGATATGAATATATTTTGATACCCAGGGTAGGGGGGGACATAGAATAATTTTTATCCCGAAATTCGAGACAGTTTATGTCCAAAAAAATGCTAGACCCTGACATGTTGAGAGTAGAGCATTAACTACCTCAACGCTCCGCTTATGAGGCGTGTAGTAAGTATCGTAACGTACGACAGTATCGTAAGATCGTAAACTTAGGTACTACGTGACTGTAAGCAGTCTGAATTATGAGTAATTAAACTTTATTAGTCTGAAACTTTGAATCAATGAATTTTTATGAATTTTCTTAATAACTTTTTCACGATTTCATTTTGTTTTGACGTTAAGTTCATTTCGTAACCGCAAAAGCTGCGTCGCGTATGTTTTCGTAGTATGTGCTTTCAGAACATCTGGGGGCACGAGAGTGTGAGAAATATTGAAAAAGTTACGTTGTCTTGGCTTCACATATTATTATTATTATGTGAGAAATGTTGACAGAGTTTTATTTTTTCTGATTTGGTTTTTCATGTCAATTGTAATCTCAAAACTTTTTACGGTTCAATAACTGCGTTGCTCGACTGTTGTTTCTTAAACGAGTGTTGTTCTTGAAGGAATTTTTCTTCAAAGATGAATAGAACACCCATGTTGTTAAAGACCGCACAAGATAGATGTGTTTCTACAAAGTAATATCAATACTTGTTAAACATATTTTAATGTTCGCAAGTAAATGTATTGAGAATTAATATCTTACCTTTACCCAAGATAAAGCTACGATGAAATGAAGTAAGGAAGATCGTGTTAAAATTACGAACACCTTTCATGACGAAAATGCTCATCAGGCCGAACAACTTTTGCTAAGGCGTCATTTTTATATTTCTTATTATTTAGCTCCCATGCTGGTCTGGGAGAGCTGCTTCTCTTCCCACGCAGATCGTAAAAGCGGATCGAGGGAATGGGCAAAAATGCAAATCATGTTAACAGGCGATGCGGCTAGCAACCCATCACTGTATAGATTGCTTTTCCATCTTCTCGCCCACCATGACGCTAAAAGTGGCTTTTGGGTCTTGCGGCCTGGGCTCTGCATAGAACTGCAAGACCCAAAATGCTCTGTCTGCCCCATTAGGGATAAAGACGTGATAGTATGTATGTATGTATGTTATAATTTGTAATTGTTATAATTTGATATCTAGACATAAAAAAAAATACTAACAACTAGACTAACATCATTATATAAGGAAAAAAAATGGATATGGAACATATAAAGGCTTTTATAATAATTATAATAATTTAGATGGACCATTATGGCGTGCATCAGGTGTTTCATTTTCCAAAATCGATTATCTTAACTCATATTATAAATGCGAAAGTGAGTTTGTTTATTTGTTACCTCTTTACGCTTTTACTTCTGAACCGATTTGGTATGGAGATATAGTTTGAGACTTGAGAAAGGACATAGGTGATATATCCAATAAATTTTTTTTCTTTCTTTCTTTCTTTTATCGATGACCCTTTAATGACAAATGTTCAAATGTGTATTTTGTTTTACTTTAAAAGAAATGTGATTCATTTTCAAACGAGCGTAAATGCGTATTAATAATAACGTAAAACGAGCTGAGAACATGTTGAAATAAAAACGCGTTGTATCCGCCCTGTCCAACTGAGCTTACAGTCCCCCCGCTTCCACATCCCAAAAATAAGGCTTAATTCATACTGGAATGGTGGCGGCCCGCAGCTTATTTTTACTGAGACACTATATAATATTATATTGATGGAGGGAGGCCTTTGCCCAGCAGTAGGACAAGTGGTCCCATAGAAATTTTATCAAAATAAGTTCTGTAGTTTTGGTGTTAAAGTCGGTTTTTAGTTTCGAAAAGTTATACCCGATAAACCTAAGGGCCGAGGGTGACTCGCGAGGTCTATAGCTAACAGAGCTACTGTTAATATATTTGACAGTAAATTATGCTCATTGACGTGTAAAAATGCCTCATCTCATCAACATCTCATCTTTAGGTTTTTTATCTCCACTGCAGGAGCCCGACCTTCTCGGTAGAGCCATTTGGCCAGACCAGTCAAATAAAAGTGCCTGAAAAGGTCTAATCTTACGTAGTAAAAAAAAATTCTATGTCTATGGGTCTAATTGCTAAATAAAAATTTGAATTTAGAACAGCGCGCTGTCAGCCGCGGCCATCTGGATATGAATCCACTCTAAAATAAGCGATTCGAAGAGCAACCCTTTATTTGTACAATTCTATGTTTCCCTTTCAATGCTGAGCCGGGAGGATGATCTTTTTTGTGGAATCTCCGGGTAGATTCGAGCAAATAGAGACGAATCGATACATGGGAGGGAGCAGGTTTTCAAAAATAAAAGCTGCCTGCAATTCGTGAATCAAGAAAAGAGAGAAATGCCATTTTTGAAATGCTGAGTGATTTAAGTGAATGGTTTTTCTATACAAAAAACAATGTGTTTAATATAATTTTTTGAAACTAAAAATCAACTTCACCCCCTAAACAACCGATTTGGATAAAATTTCTATGGGACCACCTGTCAAGTAAATTCAAATCGGTCCAGGCGTCTTCGAATAATTGATGAACATACATAAAAATAAGATCGCAATAATTGATTACCTTTTTGAAAGTTGGTTAAAAACTGAATTTGGCACTGAAGAAGTCGCCATCGCCTGGTTTTTGCTAGAATTGCAAATTTTTTTTAGTTCGTAGCTCAAAATGATTTAGCTTGCTGTACGAATAAATCAGTGTAACTTTCAATAACTTAATTTACAGTGAAAAATCCAGGTCATCGATATAAGAAATTCAATATGCCACCGCAGTGCAGGTGAGATTGAAAAATAGAGCCTTTTTGAGAGCTCTCAGACGCTCCACCACAAACATTTATTTAACTTTACGTTCGCATATGATTGCTTGGACTGTTATAAATGTTTCCAATTTCGAGATTCCTTTACGTCTATTTTGTAGAGGATGAAAAAAAAAGTACCTAAGTTTAATACAATCTATTTTGATTTACAGTCTGAACAACTTTCTGGATTGAATATAATAAAAGACGTTTTTCAAATATTTTAAGGGTGATTAGGTTTACTAACTAGAACAACTTTTCCGAATAAGTGTATGAAATGTACCAAAATTTAATTTTGGTATTTCAAAAGTATTGAACAAGGAAAAAATAAAATAAAATTAAGTAGTTTAATAATAGATCTTATTTAAAAATATGAAATGTTCCCAAATTTCTAACAACGTCATGGGTCGTTAATAGAATTAAGTTTTGAAATATGGATTCTATTACCTCCTTAAATTATAAATTTATTAAGGAAATTTCAAAAGTTGTTCAAAATGATGGTAGGATGATGATATTTTTGTTTGATGGTATGGTGTGGATGGATGGTATGATGATAATTTATTATGATGACATACCACGCTGTCATACCGGCGGTCTCGGGTTCTATACCCGGTCAGATTAAGATGGAAAATGTTCTTTTTTAGCTTGAAATATATGTATTTGTTATAAAAATATAGTATCGTTGAGTTAGTATCCCATAATACAAGTTTCGAACTTACTTTGGAGTTGACTGGTTCTTTTTGATTTATCCGTATATATTTATTTATATTTTATATTTATATCAATCAACAAATAAAGCAATGTGAGAAAGCTACGCCGTACTGCTCGTAGCTTTCACCGTGCTACGGTGAAAGCTACGAGCCCAAATAATGCAGCGTTTTGTTACTGCAGCCGTGTTTTTAAGCCGCTCTATTATGCTCTTGAAAAAGCACTAAAGTTTTGCGTTTTGTTGTTTGTACTGCACTTACCCCTGGATGTCAAAGGTAATTAAATTTAGACCATATTATTATTATTTTAGAAATGAAAACCAACCGACTTCATTGTCTTTCAGAAGTTTCTTCCCTATCTCCAAATTTCCTTATTATATATTTACCGAATTAATACGGAACCTACTAGGTACTACAGGGTTTTAAATTACATACATACATACTATCACGTCTTTATCCCTAATGGAGCAGACAGAGCATTTTGGGTCTTGCGGTTCTATGCAGAGCCCAGGGCCGCAAGACCCAAAAACCACTTTTAGCGTCATGGTGGGCGAAAAGATGGAAAAGCAATCAATACAGTGATGGGTTGCTAGCCGCATCGACTGTTAACATGATTTGCATTTTTGCTCATTCCCTCGATCGGCTTTTACGATCTGCGTGGGAAGAGAAGCAGCTGGTACATTCTAAGTTTTTTTTATTTCTCCCAGACCAGCATGGGAGAATGTTTTAAATTAATTAAAAAATATGTAAGTCGGTTCATTAGTTATGAAGATATTGCGTATCGAAGTCGTTGGGGGTGAAGTAGGCTTGTAGTTTTGAAAAATTATAAACCAAAGATATAGATGTATATCTCTATCTGGAGAAATATATTGGAACGAAGTTCCTTATCGCGCGTTGCGAAAGGAGGCTAGACGGAAAAAATTAAGACCAAAAGTTGTAACGACACTTTTTGCTATAGTTGTAAGCCGTGCAGCGTGCGCGTGTTTCTCTCTCTGTCTCTCTCTCTCTCTCACTAATTAATCGAAAGGAACTTCGTTCCATCCGGGTCCCTTGACACCTCTCAAGATTCTTATAATAAAAAAGTGTTTTAGAACTTCCAAACGGAAGTTACTTTTAAATATATAATGTTGCAACGAACTTGTTCACAAGAGTTGCAATTTCGGAATGGTGTGTCGTTCCGCCAATGAATAATATATTACTGCCGTTTCCTTGGATGGAAATGCAAAGTGCATGCATTATTTTGCTGTAAATATTCTTTTACTGGAGCTGCAGGGATGTACAGTCAGCATTAGAGACACCTGACTTCTCTCTATCTGTATCTTGAATTTTCTCTTAAACTTAAAATAATATTCACATGAAAATGTTGAAAAAGACTTCATTAAAATCTCTCTGAATACACATTTTCATGTTAATATTATTTTCAGTTTAAGAGAATATTCAAGATATTGATAGAGGAGGGGTCAGGTATCTGATGCTGACTGTACCTATACTCAGCGGGAACCGTGCCTCCCGAAGCTCGTAGGAGCTCGAGAAATTTTTATGCCACTTGTGGTCACCCATCCAAGTCCATATCACGCCCGGTGTCGCTTTACTTGCGATAGCGAGCTAGTAATGTGCACTCCCCCTGGACCACCAAGCGCATCATTCATATCTTCACCACATTCCACTCTTCATAATCACCTATTGATATCATTCATTCTCGCCCATTCAAAAAAGCAAAAAGATTCCGTAGACAGAGAAATTAACAATGCGCATTTCAAAATTAACTATTCATTCAATAGTTCCCCAAATGAGCGGATGAAACTGCATACTTTCGAGAGTATTTGTTCAACATTTCGCCATATTCCGATGTGGAGGGCCTGGCCTGGTGCCAGCAGTCGCAGTTTGAAACGTAATGCCCGTGAGAACGATTTGAGAAGAATGCTCTGCAGAGAAAATTATTTTCATGGTAGAAATCAAGTGAGAGGTAAATTTTCGGGAGTATCTTCTTTAAGGCCATACCCAAATGTTCCGGGGTCCAGTGGCGCCGCCATTTAAAATAAATCATTTAAAAGGAAACGGAGATATCATTTAAAATTGTGTCTTGGTCAAGTTCCAGATACCCATTCAAAGTATTTTTAAACTACTTTTTGTAGCTTAAAATGAGAACGTGAAGCTTTTCGACGCACATTTGCTTACTAACTTAAAGTGTTCTCGATTGGATCCTTAGCTGAGTAGCTCAATACAGAGTTTGGAGTCCTGGGTGCGCCTTCTCGCATACATATTTTAATGATCACCAAAGGATGTACTGTAAAAAAGTTCCTTAAATTTTTTTTTATTTTTTATTTAAACTTTTATTGTAAGGCCAAAGTATTTATTCACACAAATGAAATAGGCCCAAACTCAATGGTATTACGTCGTTTTATTACTGAATTCTATCAATTATCTGCCACGTACCAGACCTAAACATCGTTTACCAAAAGTGCTCGTTAAGACAAGTCAAACGACCCCTATTCAAGGCTTATGTTGTTTTATAACTGAGTTCTACTGAACAACTCCCGTCACTATCATGAGAACAGCTTATTAACATAACAATATTGCATTTTCATACGACTTACTAAATTATCCAAAATTTCAGCACAATCGGCTGTTGCTAAACAAAAATACGCATACAAGATACATTGCAAGCTAAATAAAAGCTTATAGACGTGTTGTTTAGACCATGAAAGACATCCTGGCCTTTAAAAGGTCACGTCATGCCTAGACTTAACAAAGTGATAACATAAAACGTAAACTAATTTTAGCACTTAGTTTAAACTATTATTCACCCAAATCAAGATGACAGTGACAAAAGAGAAGACATGAAAATGTATAGAGAAGGTAACATTTTGACGTCGAATCGGGACGTCTTATTTTGGGTGGATAGTAATACTCCAACTAAGTAATGTGTATACGTCCGTTTCATAATAAAACAGAGCGAGAATAGAGAACAATGAGGAACAAGGTTAGAATAATAGAACGCAATTTCTATTTTCAATTTATCTGCAGACTTAGCTCAGTTAATAGTTAAGCCTGTGTCCAACATGAATACGCTATTTTAGACAATGTCTCAACTCGGTTACCCGCTCAAAGGCTATTATTTCACTAACAGACGCTGAAACTGCTATTTAAGTGAACACAAATTAAATTTTGTCAAGTCACTTTTTGGTTGGCTGAATCCAAAACTATTTAGAGAAAGCTAAAACAAGAATACTCCCAACTATTGATTTTTAACACCATTTAATGGTCGGATTTCCTTTGAGAATCACGGGTATTTTCACCCCGGTCCTTTGAGAGGCTTGCGTGGGGATACAGATCCAACACGTAGAGGCCCTTTGGAGAAGTTGTTGTCATGTGGCGCTCCTGTCAAAACCTATTCCTGGATATACCTATGAAAGGTGTACCCTTGAATGGGGTTTGGCAGAAAAAAAATGTATTGCATGAAAAAAAGAAAGGTTTAACGGTTATGGAATGAATTTGGGATGGACTCATTCTGGGATATTGCAAAAAAAACGTCACCTGCTATAATCATGATTACTGATGGTCGGATTGTTATTATCCCATCTAAAACATGTGATGAAATCTCGCCACGATTAGGGGTGACAACAGGGTCAGAAAAGTATGATTGTAATTGGCTTGTCAAGTAATTTTCAAAAAGATCTGATTCGCAGTCCGTTTCCGTCCGAGGAATAGCCTCTAGGAGAAGCTTTCTCAAATCAGATTTTAAAATAAGGTCTTACTTATTTAGATATTTGCAAAAAACCCATTGACCTTTATTTTCAAGCAAGGTCAACCTTATTTGAGGAAGTGATGTCACGATGAAGATTTTTTGAGTAAAGTTGGCAATTTCCACTTTCAGTACTGTACTGAAGTGCCATTTTTGAAACGCGATGTCACCTAAATTACTGGTTTTTCCATACAAAAACCGTTCGTTTAGTGACTCCACGTTTCAAAAATGGCACCCCTGTATTATATGTCACTGTCACTGTCATCTACCAACACAACAATTTGACAACAACCAACATACAGACGGTAATTTAAACAGTAGACATTGACAGTTGACAGATGTCATTGTTTTATTAGCGCTAAATTTAAACTTCGATTGCAGTGTGTCGTCACTTCCGGTGTTTTGTTTAAAATTATATAAAAAAATCCTGATAAAACGTAGAATTTTTATAATCAAATTACTTTCTTAAAATTGTCTATATTTTCGATTAAAGGCACT
The DNA here is from genome assembly GCA_963555685.1 of Acrobasis consociella. NCBI lineage: Eukaryota > Metazoa > Arthropoda > Insecta > Lepidoptera > Pyralidae > Acrobasis > Acrobasis consociella. Next base: position 4,083,082 of record OY743122.1, on the reverse strand, counting down.
TTTAACACTTTCATATTTCTTAGTTGACAAGCTAATTAGTCCGTCTTTTAGATTATCCAAAACTAATAGATCCATATTTTTCAGTTTACCAAAAAAGTAAAAATTCACAAAGATACAGAGCGTCAATGTTCCGGAGTGGGGGCTTGCGACGTCACCGCTAAGTAAAAATCGTACCCAGCCGTGACGTCATGCGAAATTTAAATGCGCTGTGTCTTTGTCATTTTTGGTTTCTCAGAGAAAAGAAAAAATACGTGTAGAATATTTTTTAATAATCTTCAAATCTTTTTCCATTCGTCATGCCTATTGAAACAAGGCTTTCATTACTTTAATCAACTTTCAATTCATCTAAATTGAATGAATTTAAATACCACACTTTTAAATAGGGGTAGTTATCAAGAATAACGCATGATTCTAAGGCATGTGTAATTGTGTTCTATGTTATATGATGAGAAAATTCGTCAGATTTTTACGACGATAGCATAATATTGGTAGTGGACTGTCATAAATTATGATTGAAATAAAAATAGATAACAAAATGTTATTTTATTTAGTAAATTACCCGCGACTTCGTTTGCGTTGATTTTGTTGTTTGTAATTAAATCTATTATGTGGTAATCTTTTGTGTGGTAAAATAGGTTTCCTTATACAGTTCCTTCTCCTTTTATTCCCTTAATGTATGATTTTTGGGATAAAAAGTACCATAAGTTTCTCAGTATGTATGATGTATGGATAAATAATTACATGCATACTATCACGTCTTTATCTCTAACGGGGCAAACATTGCCCTTTCTTCTGTCTTAATGGATAAAGTACCTGGGCGACCGAGCTTTGCTCGGTTACATCTCAAACATTACTTACATTTTTTTAAACTTGTCTAAAAACAATAAAAAATTATAAATAAATTTAAACATAAAAAAAAACAAAAAAAGTCACCGAGTGGGATTCGAACCCGTAACACTCTTTCTAGCGGTCCGCATCTTAAATCGCTGAGCCAAAACGGATAGCGGCCGGTGCGACGAAATTAGCGACCATATTCTGCGTGGAAAGAAAAACGCATGAAAACACGCGTTTTCCCAAACATAAGACTAATCTAGATCGATTGTTTACATTTTCAGTTAAATCGTTAAGAGCCGTTTTTTGAGATCAAAGAAATTTATATACATATAAATATGTAAATAAATATACAAAACTTGCTCGTTTAAAGGTATAAGATAAGATACATAAGATTAATACACTAAATTATTGTTTAAGGAAAAATGAAACAATTATAAAACTAGATTCAGTGACAATAAAGTACTTTTGCATTTTGGGTAGTAAATAAGCTTAGTTTGTGTTCTACACAATTATGCGTGTATTACGGAACACTTTGTCTCGACCCAACACTCGTTTCAAGTGAATAATGGTTCAAACCTTTTTAAATCTGAATGCTAACGTTATATAGCTTGGGTTTTGTTATAAAACGGGAATTTTTTTTACAAAATATGAAAGCGCGGCTAAATATATCTTTTTAACCCCGACAAAAAAGAGGCGTGTCTGTGTGCCTATTTATCTCTCGAACGTATGAACCGATTTCGATGCGGTTTTAAGCACGTTCCCTTGCGGCAGTTCTTAGCTATGTTTGATGAAAATTGGCTCAGCTGTTCTAAAGTAATGGCAGTCCACGTTTGAAAGTCGGGAAAGTCTTATTTGCCAGGCAAATTAACTTGTTTAAAAAATAAAATTATTTCAGCTTCAAAAGAACTTATTCTTAAGTACGTGGATGGAAACACCTTCTAAGTATTAGATACCTTTGTTAGGTCAGGCTTGTCTCACTTCCCGTTTAGGTATCGAAAATATACCTACATTATTATTATGCACGCGGCGACCACTCCGGAGTGGTCCGGAGGGGTCAAAATTCAGTCACATGAATCTTTTGTCCAGAGCAATAAGAATGAAATTAGCTTGCAATAGACTCTAAGTATCTAAACGAACAGGTGCCGAGTTCTAACGCGAGCTAATTTAAATCATATCGCTAACGACATTGAGTAGATATTGCTTTGAATTTGTTTGCTGAGTGAGACTTCTGTACGTGAGTACTGTAATTTGCCTGAGTGGGAAATTCAGTGACGTGAATCTTTTGTCCAGAGTAATAGGAATGAAACTAGGTTGCAATGGACTTCTAGGTATCTAAACGAACAGGTGCCCAGTTCTGACGCGAGCTAAATTAAACCATATCGCTAACGACATTGAGTAGATATTCCTTTGAGTTTGTTTGCTGAGTGAGACTTCTGTACGTGAGTACTGTTATTGCCGGAGTGGGAAAATTCAGTGACGTGAATCTTTTGTCCAGAGTAATAGGAATGAAACTAGGTTGCAATGGACTACTAGGTATCTGAACGAACAGGTGCCGAGTTCTGACGCGAGCTAAATTAAATCATATCGCTAACGACATTGAGTAGATATTCCTTTGAATTTGTTTGCTGAGTGAGAATTCTGTACTTATTCTGTGGATATATGCCTCCGCTTCTCCCTCCCGGTAAAAAACATTGATTCAATTTGACACATTGAAAGATAATGATTTTCTCAATGCCTAGAGAATATAGCGGATTAGGTATTTTATGATAGGCTGATCCAATAAAAATGCACTAGGATACTTTACACGTAGATAGAGCATAAAAAGAAAATGTTGCTCTTTACATCAACTAGATGTTGATGGTTATTCTGATGTATATATCAGAAACACATATATATATCGCCTTATAAGGCGATTAAAACACTGCACCGCGCCCCGCTGCGTAGTGCGGGGCCGCCATACAAAAACGACGCGCGTAGACGCGGTGTTAGTGTGTTTTCTATACAAATGGAGTTACTTGCATACATTGCGGCCCCGCACCACGCAGCGGGGCGCGTTGCAGTGTGTTAATCGCCTAAGCTATATTATTGTAAAGTTTCATTGAAATCCATTCAGTAGTTTTTACGTGAAAGAGTAACAAACATCCATCCATCCATACTTATACATTCATCTTTGGGAGAGCCTAAGTCCAGCAGTGGACGTTGTGTGGCTGAAATAATCCATATATACTTAGTTACAAACTTTCGCGTTTTATTATATGCCATTGGATACAGGGCATTTTTATCCATTAAAATTATTTAGTTACCTACATGTTGGTTTATCAAAAACTTTGTTTAGTTTTTCAAAAAAAGCCCGGGTAAAAGCCAATCCCGGTCCGTCCGTCCACGTCAGACAGATCAAATAACCGGCGATGGCAGGGGATTTAAAGTAGACTTTTCCATTTCCAGCCTCAGAATAAAATTGAACTTTACAACCTTGTTTTGTTTGTTTGTTTAAAAATTCAGCTCTGGGACGGATTCTCGAGTTGGCGTGTATATTTGACATTTATAATATGACTAGCTGCCGCGGTGTTATCCGCGGAAAAAGTAGCCTATGTGTTTATCCAGGATGAAATTTTATCAAAATTGGTCCAGCTGTTTGCACGTGAAGAAGTAACGAACATACACACACGCAAACACTCACAAACAATCACAAACTTTTGCCTGTATAATATTATTAGTGTGATTTGACAAAATTTGTTGTTACAAGTGCAAGTCATACTCATGCACGAAGGGTTCTGTACCATTATCTACTAGTAGTTCGCCACGAACTTAGACCTCGCGATTATTATTTCAGAATAATGTACCTGATTTGGATAAATAATCGGTGCAGGTCTACCGATATGCGGATTCATGGTTGTGACCAAATTTCCAAAATAGTTGGCAATCACAGCCCTTTCTTCAAATGACTTTCGATCTGACTCTGAAATGTCAGGAGCACCTTCCTACCATACATCACATGGATATGAGGTCTACCGTGATGCTGAAATTCAGTTCTGTACCAGTAGTCTTTCACCGAAAAATGACCCATCATTTTTCAAATGACAAAGTCAGCTCGTTGTTGAAAAAACCAGAAAACTATTAATAGGTTTTCGTTTAAATGTTTATTTGTATTGCCATGGCTCTATGCCGCTGCTCATTGGTTTCTTACTCTCTTTGTAAAGCTACTTCGCGGGCTTTGGTTGCTGTTGATCTCTTGTTAGTTCGTGGCATAATCACTAATACTACTACAGAAGCACAGACAAGCAGCGATAGCGATTTTACGAAAGTTCGCTCAACAAAATTGCTAAATTTAATAAACAAGCCAACAATCAATCGAAAAAATCAAAAACTGAAAATAAAACTAATCGTAAAATAAGCAAAACCCTTTTATTTTAAAGTCGGTTAAATATGATAAAATTTATAGAACTACTTATGAAACATAAAATAATAACCATAATAGTTATTCAGAGAAATTACTTCGTGGACCCCAGGGGAGATATGTATTTTTAAGAAAGTTGTTCAGTAACCCGGACTGAATTCACCCTTAAATAGTTTCAGTATATTTTGTAAGAAGATTTGTATTGTATATCCGTTACGGCTTAGTCAGCTAGACTCCGCGAGTCACCCTAAACCCGTTCAAGTATAACGTATAAAAAAGTTGTTCAGACAAAAAAGTTGTTCAAGTAAAAAAAATATGTTTTCATAATGGCAACAAAAAAGTCTAATGACATTTTTGAAAATATTTTGAAATGGCGAATATATGACAGTTTTAAAATTTTAAACCCCCATATTTCCGCCATTTTGAAAAAATTCGAAAAACTGACTCGACAAAAAAATTCTATTAAGTTGCTGAACCTGCTTACAAAATTTCATGAGAATCGGTTAAGAAATGCGACCTGTAGGCGAGAACAGACAGACAGACAGACAGACAGACAGACAGACGGACAAAAGAATTTTTGGCTAATCTCGAAACTGAGACGCTTCGCTCGCTTCGCTCGCTCGGTCAATAAAAATTTGTATGGAGGCCCCTCGTAAATATTTTTTTTATTCTGTTTTTATTTGATGTCAGATTTTTCAGGCTGCCTAAATTAATGTCTACAAGGCTTAAAGCTGCAAATTGCTTAGAGAACAAAACATCTATCTATCAATCAAAATGCCGAAAATGCAAAAAATCCTAAATAACTGGTAAATGGTCTATAGAACAAAACGTCCATTGAAGTAAAATTCCTAAAATGTTATAATTATTAAGTATTTAATGGTCTAAATAATGTCAACTATGCAAAGGACCGTGTATGCATTTTACTCTATTTTCAGTTAATTATGAACTATATTATACCAAATTCTGCGCCGTTGCTTGTAACCACGGCGCTTGTCAGTTTCAGTCACGCTGATATAATAGACGTAATTAATTAATTGGGCACCTAATTGACAGTATTTGGGTAAGGTAAACATATATACTCTGCATATAAGTGCTATCAGACTGTATTCGAACCTATTTTTTATGTAATTCGATTTTATAAGTAATTCGAAATTTATGAGAAACTATCTGTACCCGCGGGCTTCGCTCCCCGTAGGAATTTCGGGACAAAGAGTACCCTATGTCCTTCCCCGAGTCTCAAACTATATCCATACCAAATCTCATCCAAATCGGTTCAGTGGTTTAAGCGTGAAGAGGTAACAAACAAACAAACAAACAAATACACAAACTCACTTTCACATTTATAAATATTAGTAGGATTAGTAGGATAGTAGGATAGTAGGATAGTAGGATTAGTAGGATAGTAGGATAGTAGGATAGTAGGATTAGTAGGATAGTAGGATAGTAGGATAGTAGGATAGTAGGATTAGTAGGATAGTAGGATAGTAGGATAGTAGGATAGTAGGATAGTAGGATAGTAGGATAGTAGGATAGTAGGATAGTAGGATAGTAGGATAGTAGGATAGTAGGATAGTAGGATAGTAGGATAGTAGGATAGTAGGATAGTAGGATAGTAGGATAGTAGGATAGTAGGATAGTAGGATAGTAGGATAGTAGGATAGTAGGATAGTAGGATAGTAGGATAGTAGGATAGTAGGATAGTAGGATAGTAGGATAGTAGGATAGTAGGATAGTAGGATAGTAGGATAGTAGGATAGTAGGATAGTAGGATAGTAGGATAGTAGGATAGTAGGATAGTAGGATAGTAGGATAGTAGGATAGTAGGATAGTAGGATAGTAGGATAGTAGGATAGTAGGATAGTAGGATAGTAGGATAGTAGGATAGTAGGATAGTAGGATAGTAGGATAGTAGGATAGTAGGATAGTAGGATAGTAGGATAGTAGGATAGTAGGATAGTAGGATAGTAGGATAGTAGGATAGTAGGATAGTAGGATAGGATAGGATGTATGTGTATAATTTTTCAAAATTATATCAATCTTCCAAATTGATTGTGTAGTGTGGCTTCTCTGCCAAACTACACAACCAATTATCATAAAACTTCTCTGAGACCACCTGATAAGCATACCCTTTCAAACAAAAAAGAATTTTCCAAATAGTTCCCGGCGTCTTCAAATAATCGGTGAATATACATTAAAAAAATAATCGGCCAAGTGCGAATCGGATTCGCGCACTAAAGGTTCCGTACTATTATCTATAAAAAATCGCGTTTGTTGTATGGGAGCCCCCCTTAAATATGTATTTTATTTTGTTTTTAGTATTTGTTGTTATAGCGGCAACAGAAATACATAATTTGTGAAAATTTCAACTGTCTAACTATCGCGGTTCTCGAGACACAGGCTGGTGACAGACAGACGGAAAGACATTGAAGTCTCAGTAGTAGGGTTCCGTTTTTACCCTTTGGGTACGAAACCCTAAAAAAGATCGCGCCGAATTTATAGCCTCCTCCTTTTTTAGAAGTCGGTTAAAAAGGCTGTTAACCACCGGACCCTGTACCGCTGAAACGTTTATTGACACAGACCTGCGTGAGCATTAATGGATTTGGGTCCAACCAAATTGACAGATCGATGCGAATTAGTTAGCTGCCTGTAATGTGATATAGTTGTGTTAGATGTAAGTAGATGTGATAGCTAAGTATTTAGTTTACCTATATACCTTTAGGTAAGACAATTGACAGATGTAGCAACTGCTAGACTAGTGTACTTTAGTTACTTTCATAGTGTAATGTCTTACGGCATACTTCTGTGGAGAGGCCTATGCCCAGCAGTGGACGTTATGCGGCTGAAATGATGATGATGGTGATACTCCTGTGGGGAAGTGCAGCCGATAGTCAGACTATTTTCATTTTACAAAAACGGGCAATTCGAGCTATTTACTGGTTAGAACTTAGAGACTCACTCAGAGAATTATTCAAGAAAATAGATATACTTACCTTAGCATTACAGTATATATTTAAAAACATAATGTATGTTAGGAAAAATATTTACTCTTACAATAAAGTTAGCGATTTGACCGATAGAAACTTACGTAATAGAATGACTTACTTGCCCCGTTTTCTAGGCTCAAAATAGCTGTTAGTAAGACGTGTATGGGGAACTGTATACTTTGTTTATAATAAATTATTACATATTTTACAAAAAAGGGCAATTCGTCTCATTTACTGTTTCGTATCAAGAGATTCCCTAAGAGATTTTTTAAGAAAATTAATGTACTAACTGTACCTTCCCAGTATATATTTGAAAATATAATATATGTAAGAAAAATATTGCCTTTCTTAAAAAAGTGTGTGTTTTTACGGATAGAAACTTAATAAATGATTTAGTTACCCCGTAATATAGGCTGAAAACAGTCAGTAGTCGTTTATGGGAAACTGTAAAAAGTTTTATAATAAATTGCCAGAATCGGTCCTTGATATGCCAGATAGAAAATTTAAAGCTTATGTAAAGAAAATACTTTGTGAGAAGGCTATAGACCTGACCTCTTAACCCTGTTTAGAGCATACATACATACTGTACATAATTTCCCCCCACTGGCGCAGTCAGATAAAAAAAACACATCAACCGCTCACCACACTAACTCCATTCGCACTATATACTACCCCTCCCCCCCCCCTTATTCATAAAAAATACAAACGGTTGCTAAACCTGATTTAGTTAAAATATCTTTTGTTTTGTTCTTGCCAAGTCAAATATTGAAAGAAGTAAAAGGGATAAAACATATGTTTAACTAAAATAAGTTTGGCAAACGTTTCTACCTATTTTTTTATGAATAAGGGGATAAGTTTTTATCCCTAATGGCATAGCATTTTGGGCTTTGCAGTTCTTAACACACAGAGCCCAGGGCCGCAAGACTCAAAGGCCACTTTTAGCGTAATGGCGGGTGAGAAAACGGAAAAATATTAAAAAAAAACCTGTGATTTTTAGCTAATAATGTGTGTAAGTAATAATCAGCTCTTGGGAAGAGAACCAGCTGGTACATTCTAAGTTTATTCTTTTCTCCCAGACCAGCATGGAAGAAGCTAACTCGGTTAATCAGTTTTAGGTCGAAGCCATATGCAATGAGAACCATCAGGTGATGCCACGTCATACAAACCATATGATGATAAACATACATAATTAACCGCTTGACTTAGGGCTGAAAATCGCATGAAGAAACTGTCACATCGGATATTGAGCTCTATCATTATTTCTACAGGGTATATTTTAAATGATAAAGACCTACTTTTTATTGTATTATTAGTTAGTTCAAGCTTTTATTTTCACTAGGTTTCAATGAAGTAATAACAGTTATTAATGAATAAGATTAAAGAAAGCTGCATATAAAACTAGAAATTAGATTTTTATTCCGTTTTGCAATTGTTATAATTTTTATTAAGTACTAAATCCTACTTCCTACTATAATCCTACTAATATTATAAATGCGAAAGTGAGTTTGTATATTTGTTTGTTTGTCACGCTTAAACTATTGAACCAATTTGGTTGAAATTTGGTATGAATATAGTTTAAGACTTGGGAAAGGACATAGGGTACTCTTTATCCCGAAATTCCCACGGGGAGCGAAGCCCGCGGGTACGGCTAGTGTGTATATAATGTGTACATAAATGTCATTATTTTAAGGCAGAATTTTGGTAACCAGATTTAAACAAAGATATTTATTTCTTCAACTGATTGTGAAACTCAACTGTCATTTTTACGTTAGATTCTAAACAAGAATATATTTTCTTTCTAGGCAACTAAGTGCGTAGCCAGATTATTTCTCCTTTTTAACAACTGGTTGATAAATATAGTTGCCAAAGCGGCCAGAGGAGAATTTTAGACCATGATATAATATCTTATACCTTTAAACGAGCAATTCTTGTATATTTATTTATATTTTTCTGTGATCTCGAAAACGGCTCTAACAATTTCGCTGAAAATTGGTATATGGGGGTTTTTGGGGGTAAACAATTGATCTAGATTAGTCTTATGTTTGGGAAAACGCGTGTTTTCGAGTTTTCATGCATTTTTCTTTCCACGCAGAATATCGTCACTAATTTCGTCGCACCGGCCGCTTTCCGTTTGGCTCACCGGTTTTAGATGCGGACCGCTAGAAAGAGTGTTACGGGTTCGAATCCCACTCGGTGACTTACTTTTGTTTTTTTTTATGTACAAGTTATAAAAAAAATTAGTTAATGTTTGAGATGTAAACGAGCAAAGCTCGGTCGCCCAGGTAATTATTATTAAAATGAGTTAACGGGTTACTCACGTATAGAGCTACTGCTGACATGTTTCGACCTCATCCGGAGGTCTTCATCGAATGTAAACTAACTTTTGGAAACTAACTTTTTTTAAACTTATATCAATGCAATTTTAACCGACTTTCAAAAAGAAGTCATTAATTCCTCGCGATCTTTTTTTTATGTATGTTCACCAATTATTTGAAGATGCCTGTACCGATTTTGAAAATTTGTTTGTTTTAAAATGGCATACTTATCAAATGCTCCCATAGAAATTTTATCAAATAAAAAATACGTATACAGTATTTTCCAAATAATCTTACTTACCTCATCATCATCCGAGCGTATTTTCCCGGTTGCATCCTCAGCAGTAATGCTTCAGAGCCTGGGGTCCGCTACCTAACCAAGGAGATTTGACGAGGTTACTGGCGTCATATAGTATAATCTACTTACCTGATAAGCCGAAAATATTATTTCCTTTTTGTCGGTCTGTAGTTCATTGGAGTTAGGCTGTCACTCTATGCTTAACCTGTTCTTACTGGCCAACTGACCAAAGCCTGTTTTTCAGCACCAGTCAGCCGCTCAGACATTGGTGAGTGAATGCCTGTGCCTTACATAGCACCTTTTTCACTTTTTTTCTCATAAGGCCGCGTACTGTGGACTCATTTTTTAAACGCGGAGTCTCTAAACAAACGATTTTTTGTATGAACAAAAAACCATTCGTTTAGTGACTAACGTTTCAAAAATGACACTCCTTATCGAAGACATTCGCTTTGTAACAGTTCGTTAAGCATGTTCACATTTACACACAATGCAATGCAACGAGTTTAAGGGAATAATTTTTAACCTTTTATAAATTTATTAAATCTTGATTGATCAAAATTAATCCATAATGATACAAAAGGTGGACTTAATGCTAATTTATTCTCTGTCTGTCAGCCTTTAGGAAAAGCAGAAATACATTTACTAGCGAGACGCTTAACGATATACTACATACACTATTAACATGTCTACATAAATAATATACAATATACACACACGCATATAGTAACTACCTGCTAAAAATAAATAAAAAGTATTTAGACCTTCTTTAATCGCTTGTTCAGTATTAAAAAGTTACAATTAAATTGTTAAAGATGATGTTTGAACCGAACTGTTACATAATTTGCTTCTTGTCAGTACGCACCTTATACTTTTTGCATTCGCTTCACCCATTTGACATTTATAAGGTATGAAAATGCCTTAAAATTTATTTTTATTCTTATTAAAATATTTTCGATTTTTGCTGATTTTTAATATTTATCTCACCGAGCATGGCACATAAAAACTTTGAATAAGTACCTACCTATATCATTATTAAAATTGCATGAAAAAGCCAAAGATACAAATTTTGTAATTTTCTTAAATTTTTCTTAATAGGTAAGTCTGTAGATAGAGTCTGTAAATATATTTGGTTCAATATTTTTAAGACTTTTTGTTAGTTTTTGCTAAAGTACCCCTTGGTACTTATATCACATTTTACAAAAAAAAACTAAGTAAGTACCTAAATTTAAACTACTTGCAGCAGTAGTTTTAATAACATGGGGTACTACCCGCAATTTACTAAAAAAAATATCTGAAACTATTTACGTAGCCTGTATGTGTTTTCGACCATTCGATACTAAATCGTTATTTTTAACAAAAAAAAAGTATTTGGAGATAATCCAAATTAAAAATTTCGCCAAAAGTAGGGTTCGAACCCGCGACCCTCTCGTTAAAGCTGCGAGTGCATGTTTTAATTTTGATAATAACCCGAGCATTGTAAATTGTACTGCTGTTAAAAATCAATATTTGGAGATTGAAAGTCCCTAAAAAGATTTATCACATTTATTAATTTTATAGAAAAGCACTGATTAAAGAATACCTATTTATCATCCACAATAGGACGATCTCCGTAAGTAAATAAGATAAAATTATACCAAAGTAAACGAGATGATCGAGCAAGATATTAGATATTATAGACCCCGTCCCTAGGGATACAAAATAAAGATGCGAACAAAGGGGTAATTCATGTAAATCCACACTTCTTTACTGTATAATCATCATCATCATCAGGTATTTTTGTCTCCACTGCAGGAGCACAACCCTCTTTGTATTACCAGAGCCGTACTTGGCCAGAGCAACTAAAGGACTTGACCTCTGGCCCACTCTCCTCGCTGACCAGACGGATTGGAGAGGTCTCACGATGTTTATAAGCTTTGTTTAGCTTGTATTTCCTAAGTCGCCTTCCACGACATCCACGAGAGGACTTAGAGTGGCCCTATCCTACTCTACTGGAAAACCAGACGGCTTGTGCATTGTATAATATTATAACATAAATTACACGTTAAGCCGTCGGTTCCGGTCACTGTCTTTGACATTGGTCGTTACCTAAAACCATGTCAGACGCCATCACGCTAAGCGTGGCCTTTGGGTCTTACAGCCCCGGGCTCTGTCTGCCCCGTCAGGGATATAGACGTGAAAATGTATCTGTATCTGTATGTCAGAGGCCTTTAAGGCGGTTTAAAAACTCTGAAACTAGTGTTAGTCACTAACACACACGATAAGAAGAAGATAACATAAATGTGAAAGTAACTCTGTCTGTCCGATACCTCTTCAAGCTTCAACTATTGAACCAATTAATGATAATACAAAAGATGTGATTTAATTTCGACACGAGAAGAAGCAAACTGTGTTGTGTACTTGAAGACTCGCATCTGCCCCTCTCTATATTGTGTTGGGGTTGGCAGAATTAGGCCGGTCCATCGGAAATCCGAGGGTTGTATTAATCATGGTGGAAGTGACTGGCGATTTTAACCGTAACACCTCGATCGGTTTGAGTGTACTGCACTTAGTATAGCGAAACTTGCAATTCACTTTGCAATTTTCCCTGGTTATGTAATACTAGCCGAAGCCCGCAAGTTAGCTTGCGTAGACTTTATGACTCTGGAAAATGCTCATCAGGTTAAACAACTTTTGCTAAGGCGTAATTTTTATATTTCTTATAGTTTAGCAGGACCATTATAGTTCTGCATCAGCATCAGGTGTTACATTTTCCAAAATCAATTATATGTTGCCCAGGCCACAGAATTAATAATAGTATTACATAGTATGCCCAGGCTTAACAGCTATATAACAAAAAAGTGTTATTCGAATCCGTTAAATTTTTCCGGAGATTAGATGGTACAAACTGACAAACAGCAAACAGACAAAGAGACAGTTTTTTGAATTTTTTTTAGTCTATTCCTACCTATGTCTCTATCGCCCCAAATAGATTTTTTTGAAAAAAATTCAATGAACAGACATATTTTTTACTGTTTTATTGTATGTAATAAATATATACCTATTTTGTATGGGCTCATCGCACATGGTGACGCTAGTGGCAGTCTCTAAATTAGTAGGAAAGTGGTTGGTGGCCGCGTTTTGGTGGTCCGTTTGCGCCGAGCCTTGACAAAAAAATTGTTATTAAAATTTATCTAATTAGGTACTTTCCTAGGTCAATATTTAATTATTTGATACTGTTTAAAAATAGAACTTCACAAAATAATGTCAAAATAACACACTTTGCAGAAAAACTGACATTAGGAGCGCTATTTGACTCTAAGAAATCAACATGACATCATTTGTCTTTTTTTCATACAAATCTTAAAGAAAATATTTGTTTTGACGTTCAGAAAAAAGTATCTGATTTGATTACTTAGAATGGAAAGTAGCGAATTCGTGTAGGAGGTCCGATACCATGAGAGACACGCGATAGACCTACTTAAGCAGTAAAAAAATCTAGGTCTATGTACTTCTTCTTCTTATCGTGTGTGTTAGTGACTAACACTAGTGTCAGAGTTTTTAAACCGCCTTAAAGGCCTCTGACATGATTTTATGTAACGACCAATGTCAAAGACAGTGACCGGGACCGACGGCTTAACGTGCCCTCCGAAGCACGGATCATCTTACTTATCAGACAATCAGGGGATCAGCCTGCAATGTCCTAACCAAACTAGGACAACAACGCAAAGTCGTTGTCCCCGCCGGGAATCGAACCCGTGACCTCCGGGTATGAGCCAAACGCTCTAACCACTACACCACGGAGGCAGTCAGGTCTATGTACTTAAGTATATAACATTCCATTTCTCGTCAAGGGATAAAAATATTCGCATGCCTCAAATCACAATGAAAACAAAACACATTCACAAAGCAACACAAAGCGTGTGAGGTACACATAAATGCTGAATTTTAATGTGTTAAGGCCTCAGGTGTGAATTGTGGGCGAAAATTCCGTCAGAATAAGCGACGAGGCGTTTTTCAGCGAAAAATAAAGAGTAATGAGACGTAAACCGCCGGTTTTAATTTTATGGACCCGTGTTAGCGAAATTCATTGGATGTTTGCTGCTTGATCAAATATGATATTGTTAGTATACAGGATTGTTCAAGAAACCAAAAAAAAATCGACATTCCCATAAAAATTACCCAGGTGGTACACTAAAATGAAAAGGCCAGTTTTTCTTTTTTTGGAACGAAGTTCCTTATCGCGCGTTGCGAAAGGAGGCTAGACGAAAAAAATTAAGACCAAAAGTTGTAACGACACTTTTTGCTATAGTTGTAAGCCGTGCGGCGTGCGCGTGTTTCTCTGTCTATATCTCTCTCTCTCGAACATCGTTCCATCCGGGTGTCCTTTGACACCTCTCAAATTTTTTTACTGTTACTTTAATTTCATAATACTATTATAGTGAATATAGTATAGCCCGTGGTTCGATTTATTACGGGTATGTCCCTTCCACGTTGTTCATGACTTCTTCATGTTGGCTTTGGCCCCATGAATGCCTCAAAGGACCGGGTCCCTATGGACCCGTGGCTAAAAAGCTTATCAACACAGTTTATATTATATAAAAATATTTTTTTTAAACACTAGTAGTTCGCCACGAACATAGACCTCGCGATTATGTCTTCTACTACCAAGCAAATCAAGCAAGCCGTCCAATACACTACAATTGAACACATTTAACCGACTAAACAAATTAAAAAAAAACTTTGAACAAGCAAGACAACACAAAGTCATACGATTCTAGAAAAAATTAAGTCAATCTTGTAAACTTATGAAAAAAAAAACATAGCGAGTTCTAAAAAAATTTTGTTGGACATAGATCTACTTATTGTTTATTTGTGAACTATATGGTATTGAATGTATGCAAAAATATTTGTCTATTTTCTTCTTTTCTTAAAAATTGTGGTCAAGACATTGGCCTTGTAACTCGGAAGTCGCGGGTTTAATTCCCACGGGAGACATGCATTTTTAAGAAAGTTGTTCAGTAACCCGGACTGAATTCACCCATAAATAGTTTCAGTATATTTTGTAAGAAGATTTGTATTGTATATCCGTCACGGCTCAGTCAGCTAGACTTCGCGAGTCACCCTAAACCCGTTTAAGTATAACATATAAAAAAGTTGCCCAGACAAAAAAGTTGTTCAAATAAAAAAAATGCGTTTTTATAATGGCAACAAAAAAGTCTAATGAAATTTTTTAAAATATTTTGAAATAGCGAATATATAACAGTTTTTAAATTTTAAACCCCCATATTTCCGCCATTTTTAAAAATTTCGAAAAACTGGCTCGACAAAAAAATTCTACTGAACCTGCTTACAAAATTTCATGAGAATCGGTTACGAAATGCGACCTGTAGGCGAGAACAGACAGACAGACAGACAGACAGACGGACAAAAGAATTTTTGGCTAATCTCGAAACTGAGACGCTTCGCTCGCTTCGCTCGCTCGGTCAATTAAAGAAAAGTAAGGATTTGGGTTTTACCTGGACATTAAAAGGATGACAGAGAAAAGAGAGAGGAGGCATCTCCACTTAATTAAAAGCAAGCTCTTAAACTACAAGAGAGATTCTCAAGACCAAGTATATACGGGTTATTTATTTATTTAATTTATTGCACTGGAAATCTTAAAAAAATTATAGACCAAACTACACTTTTCCATACAACGTTTTGCAACATTTTGTAATTTCAAACATATTGCACATATCTAGGCATATAACTGGTTTTCACAGTCAAAATATAAACCTAAAATAGAATATAGTGTAATATATCATATTTGACCATTAGTATGGGAAACTTCTGCATCCTTATATTTTCTTTCCAGTTCATAATTTTACCGTAGGAAACAAATTATGACCCCAGATAATTGCAATTTCTTTAATTTTACCGAAACCTGACTTGCGGTTTCAAACTAAAACGTAGACTATGTTTATATGGAAAAGTTGAGGGTAAGGGGATTCTTAAGATTATAGATAAAAGGTACAACTTAATGCTAAGCATTGTCTACCATTTTATTAGGATAGTTACTCGCGCAGAAACTGGCAGACAAGTTTCAACCTTATTTAAAGGTCTTCCACAGGGAGAATGTGACGCGAAAGTCTGTAGGGACGACAGAATCCGTCTTATTATAAAACGCAGACTAACTAACTAAGTTGTTGCTAGGTTTAAACTATTATCCGACCAAATCTAGTTGACATTTTTAGATGAGACAGTGGCATATTACTAGAAGTCAACTTGATTTGGTCGGATAACGGTCTGCGTTTTATAATAAGACTGAATAAGTACTAGTACTCACGTACAGAAGTCTTACTCAGCAAAGGAATTCAAAGAAATATCTACTCAATGTCTTAGCGATATGGTTTAATTTAGCTCGCGTCAGAACTCAGCACCTGTTCGTTTAGAGACCTAGAAGTACATTGCGAGCCAATTTCATTCTCGTTACTCTAGACATACGATTCATGTCACTGAATTTCCGACTCCGGAGTGGTCGCCGCGCGCATAGTAATAATGTAGGTATATTTTCGATACATAAACGGGGAGGGACACAGGCCTGCCCGTGTCTTGACTCGAGACACCGTTCTCCTGAAATGCAAAACTGCAATTTGCGATGCTGCAAAATTGTTACGGGGCGTACCTAGTGATGTGCAAGACTCGAGTCCTTGAGTTCTAATTTTGAAGACTCGAGTCGGTTTTGCAGGGCTCTATGAGCTCAATAGGCTTGGAGTTCCGAGCCGAGGCGAGCGCGAGTTCTCTGAGCAACGACTCGAGCCTTTAAAAGAGCTTGAGTCTTAAAATGAACGTGAGCAGTTCTTGAAAGCTTACAAGACTCGAGGCGTGATTTCAGATAAAATTTTGATTATTCAAGGTGTGCACGCAAACATTCTTTTAAATTCTATTGTAATCAATCATATTTCCTTATTGACATATCACTTTTTTAAATTAAAAATTATTGCTTTTAAATGGCCTCGAAAAACATAACCCTCCCTCTTCGCAGGCGGGTAAAAAGACTCGAGCGCAGTAAAAGGCTCGGGTTCAGAAAGAGACTCGAGCTCTAATTTCACGCTCCGAGTCTCACTTAAGCTCGCAGTCTTCGAGCCTTCCGTTAATTGAGTCGAGCGCTGTAAACGACTCCGAGTCCTACGTAAGAGGACTCGGAGGACTCGAGTCTTGTACATCATTAGGCGTACCGCAGGCCAGAGAATCTATGAGTTAGGCGATATGACTAGTAAGTTACGCTAATGTATATCGGTCTGTCTTTCTGTCTGTAGCATAGTAGCGCTCGAATGGATGGACTAATTTCGATGCGGTTAACCTTCAATAACTTTTAAACGGATAAACCGATTTTTATCAAACACCCGGACCGATTTCGATGAGGTTTTTAATGTATGTTCCCTGATCATTCGAAGACGCCTAGACCGATTTGAAAAATTCTTTTGTTTGAAAGGGTATACTTTTGAGGTGGTCCCTTAAAAATATCAAAATCGGTTGTATGAAGTCGGTTTTTAGTTTTGAAATATCTCTTTCAAAAAAAGCTTACACGTGTAATTCACTAAACCTCATTGTGTCTAAAATAGCGTATTGGATTTTAATTATCGTCTCGTCGTAATTCAGGCTTCGACTAGCTGCTAATGTCCTTTGTTGGAGTTTTTAAACAAGGGCCACATTGGCCGAGTGATCGAGTCGAGTGTCACGCACGAACGATGATACCAGTTCAGTTGGTAGCTTTATAAATATTGTATAAAAGGTTTAGATAACTACGTGCTATAGTCAGGAATATGTAATGGAAACGGGGTATCAACCCAAAAGTGAGTAAACGTACTAATCTGAACAAGCAGATTTTTTGCTTCGGCTAGTATTCCATAAAAATATATTATGAAATATCCGAAGCGCGCGACATTGTTTGCGTGGTTTTTATGACTCCGAACAATGCTCATCAGTTTGAACAGCTTTTGCTAAGGCATCATTTTTATTTCTTATAGTTTAGCTGGACCATTATCCACCTGCATCCACCTGCATCAGGTGTTCGATTTTCCAAAATCAAATATACCCTATATGTTGCCCAGGCTTAACAGCAATTTAAGAAAAAAGTTTTATTCGAATCCATCCATTATTTCCGGAGATTAGTGTGTGCAAACAGAGAAACAGACTAACTGACATACATTTTGTTTTAATTCTTACTACTCAATAAATAAATATATCGCCCCTTATTTTTTATAAATATATTCAACGTACACAGACATTTTTTTCTGTTTTTTTTATATGTAAAGAATATAGATGTACTGAATTTTTTCTGTTATAATATTTCCTTAAAAATCGTAAGGTCAGCTGAACGTAACTTGTACGAGAAGATTCAAAAATATATAGAGGTATATTTGTTTTTTTGTTGGCCATATTAGATTCTCATTTCTTCATATTTTTTGTACCTACCAGATATCGAAACTTTTTTCAAGATCTTGTAGAAAAACTTCAAATATTTGTCTTTTACGGTGTTTGCTATATCTTCAGTTTTCGTTTCAACATATTTCCATACCTAAAGGATCCCATTTCAGCAGTTTACTTACACCCAGTATTTAATGCCTACTTTGCTCATTACCACTGTCGGGTCCGCATTCTGGGCGAGCAGCGTTGTCATAATGTGAAATCAGCCTAATTATCCCTGCACCGTCCGTTCATTATACGCAGCTTTCTCTCCCAGCGAAGCTTTTTAAGCTCTATTGTGTAATTACGAGGATGATGCTGTTATTTTACCGAGTTTTGAGGTTAGCTCTTAAATTTGTTGAAATTGGGTGTACGTCGGATTTTTGTGGAGGTTGCTTTTATGAATAAACCTTAATTAACTGGGCTTTAAAAGCGGTATAATTAATCACAAGTTTATTTACCAGGTAAATTAAAAAACCCCGACAACACCATCTAGCGAAGGGTGGCGGAACTACATATTTCAACCGATGTCAAGTGGAGTTTATATCCGTAGCGCCATCTATTAGTTGCCAGGGAAATTAAATATACCTGACTTTTAAGCGTAAATCCCTAATAACTTTTTGGTTGAAACGATTTTAATCAAACATAGCGAAGAAACATGTCAAGAGAACTTGCTGTGACGCTTCCTGCTTACTAAATTCTATGACAATTGGTCCAGCCGTTTGCGCGTGAAGAAGAACAAACATACATACACACATTCTCACAAACATTCACCTTTACAATATTAGTGTGAAGTGTGATTTGCAGGGATTTTAGCTATGGATATAGATCTCCACTTGCTACGATCCTGACTAACCTCTTTTGCTTAATCTAAACTCATCAATCTCTTCATGCATGCCGTTCGGTTACGGGTACTTTTAACCTCTCCTTTTTAGGGTTCCGTTGTAAACAAGGAACCCTTGTAGTTTCGCCATGTCTGTCTGTCTGTCCGTCCGCGGTCCTGCTCAGATACTGTAAGTACTAGAAAGCTGTAATTTGGCACATATGTATATTTATCATGGCAAAAAAGTCGTAAAATCAGGAAAAAATGTATCTACTAAACGGTTATATAAGGACACGTGAAAAAAAAACACAGCTATAGTATATAAAATGTAGTTTGAAGGAAAACTATCAGAGCTAAGTAGGGTTTACAAATTAAAAAGTTATAGGCGATTAACTTATAAAATGTACTCGGAAAAGGAAAATTTCATACAAACTCAATAGATAATTCGTTTTTAGACGTATTAGTAGCATGAACTCAAAGTTGGCATTTGCAACTACGGAACCCTAGACTGCGCGTGGCCCGACACGCACTTGGCCAATTATTTTAGAATGTTTGCAATTTGGTCGCAGAATGTTCGCCGAGGCCGACCCTTTCTACTGTTCCTTTCACATTTGTGATATAAATATTTTTTTTTAATCCCTTTTCCTACATCTTTTCTACATACCCAAACCATGTGCTACTCAAGTGCCTCGAATGTTTCGTAAAAGGTATAGTCTTCTTCTTATCGTGTGTGTTAGTGACTAACACTAGGGTCAGAGTTTATAAACCACCAAAGGCCTCTAACATGGTTTAAGGTAGCCACCAATGTCAAAGACAGTGACCGGGACCGATGGCTTAACGTGCCCTCCGAAGCACGGATCATCTTACTTATCAGACAATCAGGTGATCAGCCTACAATGTCCTAACCAAACTAGGACAACAACACAAAGATTTGCCCCTCGCCGGGAATCGAACCCGCGACCTCCGGGTATGAGCCGAACGCTCTAACCACTACACCACGGAGGCAGTTACGAAAAGTTACTTAAGGTACGGCTGTGTCTTTGCTCGACTTGGCGTGGTAAATCCCGATTTGAATCCTCAGATGCCAAATTAAATTATTATCATGATTGACATTCACATAATAGAAAAGTTTCAGACAGTTATACTATAATTTCCTATTGTAGCCCACGTCTTGTTCGCGTGATTGCGAGGAATCGAGTCACAAACGAAGGTCAGAGAAAAATAACACAGTTGCTGACTTAGCTTTGCAAGCTAAGCAGTTTGCTTCTAAGAAAACTTGAAGAATTTCCAATCGCGGGTCTGGTGGAAGAAATTTCTTTTGAAATAAGTTGTACTATGTTTACTTCTATAAATGTTTTATTTGTAAATCTTCAAGTATACATGAACCAATAAAATTAAATATAAATAAGCATGAAGTTGCGTGAGTGAAGTGTGGTTTCTAGCAGAGTAGAATAGGGCCACTCCATGTCCCCTCGTGGATGTCGTAGAAGGCGACTTAGGAAATATAAGCTAATCAAAGCTTACGAACATCAATGAGACCTCTTCAACCCGTCTGGCCAGCGACGAGAGTGTAGGCCAAGTCCTTCGGCTGCTCTGGCCAAGTATGGCTCTGGTAGTACAGAGAGGGTCGTGCTCCTGCAGTGGAGACAAAAAGTCCTGGTGATGAATATTATGAAGGCTGAAGGATCGTTTAACCTAGTTTGAAAGTAAAGAAAATACATAGAATGTACTTCTTCCTGCGTAGACCGTTAATGCCGATCATTCGATCGGTGAGAATCTGAATCATATCAATAGGCGATGCGGCTAGCAACCCATCACTATTTTAGTTTCCTTATTCTATTTTTATATAATATCCTCGGACCGGCCCTAGGCTCTGTTTGTCACGATAAGGATAAATCTATACATATAATAAAACAGTAAAAAAGTGTGTCTGTACATTAAATATATTTCCAAATAAAAAAATTGGAGGCAATGGAGACGTAGTAGTAGAGAAAGAATTAAAAAAAATGTCTGTTTGTATGTCTGTTTGTCTGTTTGTACACGCTAATCTCCGAAAATACTGGACGGATTCGAATGAAACTTTTTTTGTTATATAGCTATTAAGCCTGGGCAACATATAGGGTATAAATAATTTTGGAAAATGGAACGCCTGATGCAGAACCATAATGGTCCAGCTAAACTATAAGAGATATAAAAATGCCGCCTCAGTACAAGTTGTTCAGCCTGATGAGCATTTTTCAGAGACATAAAGTCCACGCGAACGAAGTCGCGGGCTTCGGTTAGTACGTAATAAAATAAAGTCTCTATCCATCATCCCAGCTTATTCCCGGTTGCATCCTCAACGGTAACGTTTCAGGACCCGGGGTCCGCTGTGTGACCTCCGCAACGGTAGACCAAACCCAATCCTTGTATAGGTTTGAGAGCAAACGCTACATGGGGTTCGGGACTCACAGTTTTGTGCCTTCTGAAACACAGAACCATCTTTTTTTTCGAATAATCAGATGATTCAAGCCTGCATTATCCTAACAAGACTGGAAATGACTTTTCACAAAATAAATGCTTCCCAGTGGCATTCGAACCCACGGCCTCCAGATCACAATGCGAACGCTTAGTTACAGGACCTCGGATGCAGTCCAGAATAAGATATCTGTATAAATAAATATATACAAAAAGATTGTTTTTTGGGAACCCATCACTATATCGCAATTAACTTCAACGATTTTCATTCCCCATAAAACTATTCGCAAATCTTTTAATACAATATTTAACAAATCCTAAAATCTGTTGACATTGAAATTTCATTTACTCGATTATTCGTTATTTACAAACTCAGTCTATCATTTTTTCTTTTCATATTTTATGTATTTTATTGAAATAACGTAACATAAAAGTTTTGTTACCCATAATTTTGTTTCCACGTAAGTTTCAGTTTGCAAAATAGTTGATACATTTGAAACGAGTACTAAGAAACTTCTATCCATTTTCCTAGGTCAGGGCAAACCTATGGGTTAGTTTATTTCGTAAAATATTTATTATTAAGACACGTAATCAAATCATAACCAATCCAGTCAAGTGCTACATTTTTCATGTCATCGCCACATAACAAATGCGCGTGAAACCTTGAGAATAGTTACAAGTTCTAGAATAGACGGTGAAATCAATACAGGCTTCCAAGGATGGACCTGACACCGTAAAATGTAAGGCTGAGTTTGGTATAGATGCATTTTTATATCTGATAGACAGAGCCGACGTCTGAAGACTCAAAGGATACTTAATGTGATGAGTGTAAAAAACAAGGGTGTCTATTTGAATACAGATTTTTTTGATGATGTTAAATCTTCCCACTTGCCCCATCATGGACTGGTTCGGATCTTTCAGCAAAGTTCGGAATTCATCGGAGAACTGCGAATAGCTCAGCAGCGCTCGCTATCTCCGTCCACTCACGAATGTTTTGTAGCCAGGATTTCTTTCTCCTCCCCAATCTTTATTTTTCATGCTCCTTGGCCGATCATGAGCTGAAGATAATATTGCTGATGTCCTAGACACAGGTACAGTCGGCTAACGAGATATCTGGGTCAGCCCTCTACCTATGTCTTGAATTTTCTCTGAAACTCATTAAAAAATGTATATTTAGAAAGACTTTATTAAAATGTTTCTGAATATTTATGTTTTCATGTTAATATTATTTTAAGTATGCGAGTAAATTCAAAATATAGGTAGAGGGCCGGCTCAGGTATCTCGTAGCCGACTGTACCTACGAAATTTTACGCCTTTTTGCTGTAAATACGCAATAAAATCTAATACAATACCAAATTCAGCGAACCGTTAAATTCTCCTGTGAATATCACAAACCAAACGAGCTGGAGCTGAACTATCTACTGTAATTTGCAATTATTTGAGCGAATCGAGAATCGAGAGGTAGCCATCCGATGAATCGATACATATCTGGGATTTCTCAGAAGCGAGTTGGAATAACAATATCGATTGGATGATTTAGTGAGGTGAAACACGCGATGAGACGAGGAAATGGCAAAACCTTGGAGTTGTTTGGGTAGGTCCACTCGAATTGTATGATCTACTGTAATGTTTGGAATATCTATGATACATAGTAGTGGCGTTGGGTGAGAATTTGGGCTAGTATTAAACTAAGTAAGCCGTTCAATGTCCAGCTTATAATTCGCAAATTTTTAATTTTATTGAATTGGTGTGAGTAGTATGTCTCTAAGCGTGTTTATACAAAATTTATCATTGTGAGTGTTTTTAGATAACCAGGAAAAATTTTCGTATTTCGAATATGTGGATTTGTGCAATCCAGTCGCGCTGCTAGTTCACGGCATATGAAAAATAGAAAATGATCCCTTTCCTCTTACCTTTCCACTAGTATTGGATCATAAAATGCGAGTGAACACTCACCTATTTTGAGAGAGTATTCTATTGCATGTTGACGACGTTTTCGCACAGAATAACAAGTTTGTGCATAGTTTGACATACTTTCCGAAAGAGGATTTGTAGGACGTGAGGAAATCATGCGCGAATCATAAAATATTCATATTGGTAAGGCTTATCGGGTAAAGTTGGGGAATATCTCGAAATGTATGTATGAAGCGTTAGCATTTCATACACAGTAAAAGGTCCGTATTGTACCAGCCCCAAATATTCACATGATACTGGCGGCATTGCTACGCTGAATAGCGTTAAGGTTCAATAGACATGTTAAAATATTAAACAACAACTTGTAAAAACGAATTAGTTTTAATTAAAGAACTTGATACATTTTAAAAATACAATACGAGTACATCGAGACATACCTATAAAATCTTTCTCACCAAATACTTAACAAAGATTAAATCTAGATACAACAATACTTAAAAATGGTCACTAGTTATTGTCACTCCTGCTTCCAGCGTCTGTCCAACAAAATCTCGTTGGAATCCTGTTTGGTCTCTCAGGTTTAACTGCTATTTCGGTAACAGCATTCATTGGACTTGATAATTCTCCACCTCCAAGCGATTTCTTCTTTTTACTTTGATTTTGATCAAATTTTGCTACCACGCTTTTGCTTCTGTATGTTTTCTTTTCTTCTTCAACATCCGTATTATCTTCAGACGTACTTCTTTCTTCTAACAGATCTTCACCTAACTGCTCCAATTTTGATACTTGAGAAGGTTGCATAGTAGGTGGCTTTATAACCTCAATGCGCTCTGTGTTCTGTTTTTTTATTTGTTTCTCTATGCATGTTACTTTTTCAAGAATATGATCTAACTTCTCATTATTGCACTTTATAAATCTACGCACAGTTTTCAATTCAGAATCTATACTATCGTGCTGATTCAATTCTGTGATACACTCCTTGATTGCGTTTATTATAGGAATTTGTAAACTTTCGCAAAAAATGTTCTTGTCAGTGTCATTCATAAGACGTATTTTAATATTAGCCCCATCAGTAATATCCAATGTTTCTGTAGCTAAAGCTTCAAAAGAATTTGATACTGTGATTTTTTTATTACGAGTTTTCTTGTGTTTATGATCTTTTTCTTTTTTAACATATTTTCTCTCCGATATTCCTGATAAAGTACAGGTCAGTGACTCATTAATATTGAAGTCGTCCAAAGTATTCTGAGATGAATGACTTATGGATTCCTTTAAACTTAAAGTTTCTATGTGGCTAGTTGCTTTAGATCTGCGGAAAGTATCATCAATTTTCTTAGACTTATTCTTTTCATATGTGACGTCTTTTTCATTTAAGCGTTCCTGGGGTTTCTTCCTTGTTTTTTTAGTTGTGAGAGTATAAAACACCGGTTCATCATAATACTCAGGTGGTATTATAAGAGGAACTAGATTCTTTGCAAATTGTACAGTTTGGTTTAATATAATATCATTTTCTGTCTTTGTATTAGTATTAGATTTCGTCTTTTTGTTGGCATGTTCATTATGTGTTATACCATCAAATTGTATTCCTTTATCATACTTTTCCGTTTTTCTCTCATTACATTTAGTTACTTTATGTTTTAAGTCTTTCTTGACCTCCTTTTTAGGTTCATTCTGATTATTTAAGAATCTTTTGTGCACATAAACTACAGAATTGTAAGAACGCTGATTAGGGAAGTAATTATCCAAGTTGATCCCGTTAAATCCCAGGGGAGTCGGGAACAAGTCTGCAAATAAAACGTTACTCAAGTTCATTCATATTAATCTTGAAAACTGTTTTAATACTTTTATAGGCAAAGTTGCTTAAGCAGTAGAAGGAATTTTACAGTGGGTATTTTCAAGTAATTAAGTTCTTTGTTGGAAGCGATTCCGAGCTCCTTGGATTGAAACGGTTTGTTATTGAAATGGTACAACGAAGAATATTGCGCCCTTTATTACAGTCTGGAGTCGTACAAGCAACCCTTATTGTTTTGTTATTCGATCTGTATACATACATGTATGCCGGTACAAAGTTACTAAAGAGAATGTTGGTAATATACACCAACTTTTCCGCTCCGTGGCGGATTGCAGCATGGAGACCATCTAATGTTGTATTAGAATATTCAGGCATTCAGAATGAATTACTATTAAAGTACACAAATCAAATAATAAAATAGGAATACTAGTAGGTAGTGTGACGATAGTTCAATATGGAGGAGCAATTCGATGTGATGGCTTAGAAACGCGGTAGCCCGGTTGGAAGACCAGGTTGTATGTACGACTAGGTCACTGGTTCAGGTCCCACTTCCATGGTATTTCTTCAACATTTCATTACATAATTAATTTTAGTACTTGTTGAGATTATCTAGCCAAATATTAGTCATTCAACTTGATAAGCTTTGCGTATTATAGTTTCAGGCATTAACTTGATTATAGACTTGATGCGTGATATTAATTACGCAGGGAAATTAGGTAGGTAATTTGTCAAGGGTAAATAATTTGATACCTTATTAGACATGGTGAAATTAAGTAATATTGGAGGGGAAAATAGAGGGAAGAAGAGGCAAATAAAGACCTCGAGATAGTTTTATAAAACAACTAAAATATCAAATTAATTTTTCATCCTACGAGGATGTAAAATACTATTGGAGGGGAAAATAGAAAGAAGCAAAGGCAAATGAAGACCAAGAGATAGTTTTATAAAATAACTAAAAGATCAAATCAATGTTTCATCCTACGAGGATGAAAAGTAATATTGGAGGGCAAAATAGAAAGAAGCAGAGGCAAATGAAGTCTTAAAGATAATTTTATAAAACAACTAAAAGATCAAATCAATGTTTCATCCTACGAGGATGAAAAGTAATATTGGAGGGGAAAATAGAAAGAAGCAGAGGCAAATGAAGTCCTATAGATAGTTTTATATAACAACTAAAAGATCAAATCAATGTTTCAACCTACGAGAATGTAAAGGTGTTGACTTAGCTCCGATTGGGAAGTTAATATCAGGGATAAAGAGTTAGCTAAGAAGAGAGAGGGAAGCCCTTATACAGCAAAAGTACATGAACGGCTACTTAGAAAATTTTGTCAAAATATGAAATTGTAATTTGTAAAAATGTTTTGTGGGCGACCTTCTCGATTGCAATGCAAGAAAGAAGTAGGGGGGGTGCATTAGGCCTAAAATTTGCCGCCCCCCAAAGTGTGCCGCCCTAGGTTTTAGCCTACTCAGTCTATTGGTAAATCCGTAATTATGATAATGATGATCCTAATACTATAACCATTAGAATTAACTAAGTCTTACCTGCCATATGTCCAAATAGATTATAATATTCCCTTAGGAGTTATTCTCTGAATGATTATTAAAGTAAAGAAAATTGCAATATTTTGATGAGTTTGAAATAGTGACAGCATCAATAAGGCTTTGATGGGATTGACATTTTATTGATATATTTTGCCAATATGTAAAATGAGTTTTCACTCAGGAATAAAAACTTTTTGAGGACATAAAACAATTTAATAACTCACCAATTGCGAAGGGTCCCGTATACCACTATCTGTAAAAAATCACGTGTGTTGTATGGGAGCACCACTGAAATATTTATTTAATTCTGGTTCTAGTATTTTCTGTTATAGCGGCTACAGAAATACATCATCTGTGAAAATTTCAACTATCTAGCTATCACGGTTCATGAGATACAACAGACTTGTGACTGACAGACGGACGGACAGTGTAGTTTTAGTAACAGAGTACCGTTTTAACTCTTTGGGTAACCGCTAGATAGCGTTCGAGACCCACAGTTTATACGTGCCTTCCGAAACACAGAACCATCTTTTTTTTTGGATAATCAGGTGATTCAAGTCTGCAATATCCTAACCAGACTGTAAACAACTTTTCACAAAGTATGCTTCCCAGTGGGATTCGAACCCATGTCCTCTGGATCACAAGGCGAACGTAAGAAGCGTCTTAACTGGTCCATGGAGGCAGTCCAAACCTGTTATAGGTACTATAGTATCTCTTAGTATTTAACGACTTTACTGTCAATGCACTTTTGCAACTAAGTTAACAATATACAACAAATGTAGCTTTTCACGAAGGCTTTTCTTCTTAGTGTTCCTTTGAGCAGCTTTAAGCTCGCCAGCCCGATACAATTTATTTCATTTTTCGTATTATCTATCGCGTTGCATTACAGAGTTTCAAGCCATTACCAACTTTATTTCAAAGCTCTTAAGTTGTAGTTCAAACGAGCTTTAAAATAAAAATTGTGGTGTGTTTCAAAGAATTGTGATTCTTAAGGCAATTGGGTAAGAGCTGTTATTGCTTGCTGGGTTGTTTCATGAAATGATAGGTTTTTCTCTGCGACAAACTGTAGGAAATCCTGGGCATAGCGAGTCTGCGCTCTCTTCGACATAGCTCTTATTACCCCTACTACTGTTTTTGAAACTTGTGATATGTTTTTTAGAGATAAACAGGAAAGAATAAGCATTCAATGCTTTATTGAGGGAAGTATAGCACGCACTCGTTCATACAAAAAGATGAATATGAACTCAATTTTTTTTAAAGAATTAACGACATAGTTCGTAACTTTTCTTTTTTTATTTCAAAATTTGAGTTAATGAAAAAACATACCTACGTAAATATTTGCGAATTTTGCAATTAAAAAAAAAAACTATAATGCCATGTACGAGGCTCGTCAGTTACACTAAAAAAAAAACTGTACACGTTTCCTTTCTTAGAGAAAAAAAATCTTGAGAGGTGTCAAGGGACACCCGGATGGAACGAAGTTCCTTTCGATTAATTAGGAGAGAGAGAGACAGACAGAGAAACACGCGCACGCCGCACAACTATAGCAAAAAGTCTCGTTACAACTTTTGGTCTTAATTTTTTCTGTCTAGCCTCCTTTCGCAACGAACGGAACGGAACTCCGTTCCAAAAAGTTGTCAAAAATACAGCGCATTTAAATTTCGCATGACGTCACGGCTAAATACGATTTTTTCAGCGGTGACTTCTTAAGCCCCCACACTGGAACTTAGATATCTTTGTGAATTTCAACTTTTTTGATGAACTTTTAATTTTTTCACAAAAACTATTAACCTTTTTAAAAATTTAACTTTTTCACGCTATTTTGAAACAACGAACGAAGGAGTCGACTGAGTCTCCGTAGAAGTTGACCGAAGATGTGCAATGATGACATTCAACAAATAACAATTTACTAGTGTCACTAATTGATCTATTGAAAGATATAGCGATGGTTTATCTCTGTATTGACACCAAAGAAATTGAACTTCCCTAATCTCAGAGTGACACCAACTGCTCGATTCCATGGCCATTTGTGATAAATATCCGTATCTGTCGTAGACGAAGGAAGGACCAACGGTAGGGGTCTCCCTAATCCGCCGCTCTGCAGATATTCATCGCAACCAAGTTTTTCATGTTGTTATTATTATTAGCGAAACGTCGGCCCTAAGGCTCGGGCATAAACTGATTAAGGGCTTTCATTCCACCGTAAACTTTATATCTGATTTACAATGTTGTAATGCTTCTTACAAAGTCGTCTGTGTAATTAAGGAACGATTAAACTTCGTTTCAGTCTGCCATTAGTTTTATTTTTGAGATTTAAAGCCCAAGTAAGACGGTGAACGTTTCTTGCCTCATCATTTCAGCTGCGTAATGTTGACCTCCGTGGCGTAGTGGTCATAATGCTAGTTCGCCAACTAGGGGTTCCAGGTTCGATCACTGGTCAGGGCAAGTTGGTTGTTATAAAATATAGTATCGTTGAGTTAGTATCCCATAACACAAGTCTCGGACTTACGTTGGGGCTAGCAAAATTAGGCTTAGGCTCCAAAATTAAAAACCGACTTCACCCCTAACTACCCAACCGATTTTGATATAATTTTTGTGGGACCATCTCGCAAGTTTACCCTTTCAAATAAAAAATCGCGACGAATTGATAACCCCCCCCCCCCCATTCGGTTAAAAAGTGGAAGCTAAAAATGGCTTAAAAAATCAAATCAATTTATCGGTTGTTCGACCATCTACACGACCCTTTTTACTAACTTGTTTGTGTGCTTACTACTTAAATATTAATTAACTGATACCCTTCACTTAATTAATATTTAGTAACACACATTTTCGGCCGATTTACAAATATGCTCGAATCACTGCCCGCGCAAAGGAATAAATTAACATTGTGCTGCGTACACACCGAGGCAGGTAATTAATCACTTCTGTCTTAAAATATGGAGAGTACAGGGGTGTTACTCCAAAAGCGGTACGCAAGATTGACGTTAATGCGTTTCCGCGTCTCAGTGTCAAGCAACACATGAGCACTAATGATGATATAATTTTTCAAAACCAAAAACCGACAACCCTGAAACTACACAACATATTTTAAAAAAAAATCTGTGGGACCGCCTCAGAAGTATACCCTATTAAACAAGAAAAGAATTTGCGTCTTGTGTCTTCAAATAATCGGTCAACATATATATGAATTGATAGCCTCTTTCTTTTTTGGAAATCCGTTATAATTCTAATACGGTTTGACATAGTTTTGATAAACTTTAAAGGATGTACTTGTCAGGTGGTCCCATATTTTTTTTATTAAAATTGGTTGTGTAGTGTATGGGATAAGTCGGTTTTTAGTTTTGAAAAAATATTGGACGTTGTTTTATGAAGAAAATTCCACAGTTTGATTTGAGCTAGGTTTGTATTTGGCTTACTTTTACGTTTCTAGTGAAAAACTAATGAATTCTTCGCTTTAAACCCTGACTCGTTGCGGCTTGTCCAATAATTATTCTCGTCTCATTTGTACTTTCTTTCTTTTATACTTTCGCCCTAATGTAAGGCTTTGTGCTCACAAACATATATTGTATAGCTTCCTCCACTTTGTTATGCAAAACAATGGTGTTTATCGCGTTCTTTATTGCTGGTAGTTAAGTAAGTGGTTGCTATGGAAACATTTAGGAGGGGCATTAAAAATTATGTTTTTAACCCCCGATAAAAAGGTGTTATAAATTTTACATAAATAAATAAAATAAACATAAATATATATGGACAAATTACACTGTTGAGCTAGTCCCAAAATACTTGAGACTTGTGTTAAGGGATACTCAACGATATTATATTTTATAACAAATACATATATAGATAACAATCAAGACCCAGGACAATTTGAAAAAGGTTATTTTCCAACTTGCCCTGACTAGGGATCGAACCCGGAACCTCTGGGTGGCGGACTAGCGTGGTGATCACTACGCCACGGAGGTCGTCATATATGTATATGTGTGTGTGTGTCAAATTAAAGTGAATATTTATCTTAACGTCCTAAATCCACAAATTTTAAAGATAATATACAAGTAGTGTGCTGCTTGGGAGCCCTTAGCAATCGCCATTTTTCTATCTGAATATTTCGTTTAGGAAACAAAATCTCTTTCAATAAATATTCAAAAAACTTATCTAACCCAACTTGTCGAACAAAAAGAAAAAATACAATTGTCAATGGACGGTTTCCAATAAAAGTGAAACGGGGACCATCAAGCAAATTCAAAGATAACAGCGCGTATATCCGCTCATCTATTCGGATTTTACGATTCTTTTAGCGCTACAAGCGCTCAAGCTCTTCACAGCTGTAGTAGTAGGCTGAGGTTTTGTTATAAGCGAGAATTCTTCTTCTTAGCGAGTCAGAATGGCGATTTTACAATATAGTTGTGGACCAGTATTTGGCGACATTTACTCTGTCATTTGCGGAGTTTAAGTCCTCTATTGTAGAGTCTGTGCGGAAAGAGAACCGTCGTGGCGTAAAATCAAACTAACAAAATCTTTTTTATATGACAACCCAACACGCATCTGTCAAATGATAAACTTTACGTCATCTTTGTTTACCGTGTTGTTTTAACGTGATTTTTATTTTAAATCATTTCAAAAAGGGGAAATCCTTTACCCAGTCCTACAAGGGAAATAATATTTAATATTATAATAGGTTTTACCAAAAAGAAAAAGCGGCCAAACACAATTATCGACTTAAACAAAGTCATGGAACGTGTGGCGGCGATGTGCGGTATGTAGAAAGTTATTTTAAATGTTTTAGATTTCCTAGGTAACCCCCAGACACCGACATTTTATATTATGTATAAATTAAAAAGAATTCGCATAAATATATAAAAATATTTGTTTATTTTGTTTCAATCAAAGTTTTTGATAGCAGGTATAAAGAGTGTTGATACTTTTAATTTATTATGCGTTTAGATAAACTTGCCCTATTTTTTTCAGGTTTGAGTAAAGATACAGTATCTAAAATAAAAAAGAAGGTTCCCTAAATAACGGCGTGTGGTGCAAGAATTTATTATAAATAACTGTAACAGATTCGAGCAAATCAAGTTCAGAAGAAGAAAATTCTTTGGATCTCTATATCCGATGATAGTTCAAACATGTCCGGCATTGAATATTTAGAATAAGACTTTGATTTGTATTCCTGATCAATAAATTAATAAATATATTATTGTTTTAAATGTATTTTTTATGCCTACCTAACCTAAAGGCTAACGATGAAGATAGCATCTGAAAACATATAAAAATATATTTTCATTTACAGCCATTACATGTAATGTAAATAATATATAAAAATATAATTTCATTTACAGCCATTACATGTAATTTATCCATTAGCATCCAATAGCCGTCATAGTTTCAAAATATCAAGAACTTTATAGTCGCACTATAATGACACAACAGTGTTGTCAACATAACAAATACGGATATTAAACACAACTGCGCCCTCAAATCCTACGACGGTTCTCTTTCCGTACAGACTCTACAGGATGTTGGGCCGTTCGGGCATGAGAGTAGGTGGGCCATGGTTTGGCAATAAAATAAGCGAGAATAAGCATGAAGAATGGAAAATTATTGTTTTTTATTTAAAAGGTACGCTTACACTGATTACATATTATAATATAACACTATCCTATCCTACTAATATTATAAACGCGAAAGTTTGTAAGTATGGATGGACGTTTGTTACTCTTTCACGTAAAAACTACATATAGCTTATACATCAGAATAACACATTGGCTACAATTTATAAAGATATTGTGTGATAATCCTGCGCAGACGAAGTCGCGGGCACGAGCTAGTTGAATATATAAATCAATCGCACAGGTATACAATTCTATATGTAAACACCAATTAACAGCATACACAGCATTTACTTACAATTTATTTTTGGCCCATCGGTAATATATTGAATTAATAGCCGTTGATGTCCCTGTATTGGGCAAAGGCCTCTCTCTCATTTCTTTTTGTGCGGTTGACCTTTTTGTGCACTTCACCCATCGGTCCATCCTTCGGTTAGATTATAAAAAATTATTATACACGTATTTCTTATTTTCTCTAAGAAACCGAAAAAATTACAAAGGTACAGCGTATTTCATTTTCGTACCATTTTTTACTTAGCGGTGACATCGCAAGTCCTCACTCCAACATTTTGTGAATGTAAAATTTGGGTCCATTATTTTTTATAATTTAACCGATTAGACAAAATGGACAATTATTTTGGCCCATGTCGCAAGGGAACTTGTTATCACGTAAAATAAACCTCATCAAAATCGGTCCATCCGTTCGAGCGCAACGATCCCACAGACAGATACACAGTAAGACATTAGCGTCAAACGGACAAAAAGGACATTTTAGCTCGTCAGTAAAACCACAGCTTCAAACAAAAGTGGCTATAGGAAACTGTGTCCAATGTATCCTACTCGTATGTTGGATACAGTACGGCAGAAAGGCCCGGCCTCCGAACCGCCACTTCAACGATAAGAGGTCCCATCTTTTTTGTCTGCTTTAAAAAGGTCATTTTAGTTCGTCAGAAAACCACAGCTTCAAACGAAAGTGCCTATAGAAAACTGTGTCCAATGTATTCTATGTTGGATACGGTACGGCAGAAAGGCCCGGCCTCCGAACCGCCACGTCAACGATAAGAGGTCCCATCTTTTTTGTCTGCTTTAAAAAGGTCATTTTAGTTCGTCAGAAAACCACAGCTTCAAACGAAAGTGCCTATAGAAACTGTGTCCAATGTATTCTATGTTGGATACGGTACGGCAGAAAGGGCCGGCCTTCGAACCGCCACTTCGACGAAAAGAGGTCCCATCTTTTTTGTTTGCTTTAAAAAGGACATTTTAGTTCGTCAGTAAAACCACAGCTTTAAACAAAAGTACCTATAGAAAACTGTGTCCAATGTATCCTATGTTGGATACGGTACGGCGAAAGGGCCGGCCTCCGAACCGCCACTTCGACGAAAAGAGGTCGCATTCCTGGGACTCGGGACGGTGACGTAACTATATTGTTATTTCAAATTGGACCTTACCCACTTACATTTAGGTAGAATTTGTTAGAGCAAGTGCTCTGGCCCACAATTGAAATGAGCAGTGAATTTCGGCAACAGATGAACTTTGAAATTGGGTCGCAGTGGGATTTTTTTAAATCTATCATTGAAATTAATGGAGTACGTGACAGTGCAATAATTTATGGATTGGATTCAATAGTGTTTTTGTTTCGTAGTTGATCGAGCGAGCGAAGCGAGCGAAGCGTCTCAGTTTCGAGATTAGCCAAAAATTCTTTTGTCCGTCTGTCTGTCTGTCTGTCTGTCTATTCTCGCCTACAGGTCGCATTTCTTAACCGATTCTCATGAAATTTTGTAAGCAGGTTCAGCAACTAAATAGTTTTTTATTTTGCCGAGCCATTTTTTCGAAATTTTTAAAAATGGCTGAAATATGGGGGCTTAAAATATTTAAACTGTCATACATCCGCCGCAATGTCACTAGACTTTTTTGTTGCCATTATAAAAGCGCATTTTTTTTATTTGAACAACTTTTTTATACGTTATACTTGAACGGGTTTAGGGTGACTCGCGAAGTATCCGACTGAGCCGTGACGGATATACAATACAAATCTTTTTACAAAATATACTGAAACTATTTAAGGGTGACTTCAGTCCGGGTTACTAAACAACTTTCTTAAAATGCATGTCTCCCGTGGGAATCAAACCGACGACTTCTGCGTTACAAGGCCAATGTCTTGACCACTATTTTTAAGAAAAAACTTTTTGGAAAAAAATACTATCCGACTTCAAATCGAAATGCACTTAAAAGCAATATATAAATAATAATCGCGAGGTCTAAGTTCGTGGCGAACTACTAGTTTTAGTATATTAGTTTAGTTTTTACTTGTAGGTCTACTAAGCGCTCTTACAGACTACGACAGTATGCCCAACTACAGTCGCCGATGGTCGCATATGGTTGCGTAAAATCTGTACCAAGCTGTCAAAAACGGCCGCGCGACCGTACGTCGGCATCGAAAGAGGGGTGACGACGGTGTCCGAGAAGTATGATTGTAATTAGTCCGTCTTTTAGATTATCTAAAAATTATTGACCCGTATTTTTCAGTTTACCAAAAAAGTAAAAATTAACAAAGATACGGAGCGTCAAAGTTTCAGAGTGGGGGCTTGCGACGTCACACTTAAGTACAACTCGTACCCAGCCGTGACGTCACACGAAATTTATATACGCTGTATCTTTGTCATTTTTGGTTTCTCAGAGAAAATAAAAAATACGTGTACAATATTTTTTATTCATCTAACCGATGGACCAAAAACATATTTTTGGTCTTAATAAAATTAGTGCTTTGCTTGCTTTTCGTGTGTGCAAGTGGCCAACACTGGTGTCAGATTTTTCAGGCTGCCCAAAGGCATCTGACAAAACTTGTCAACTGCCATACAATGATGACAGCTGAGACCAACGGCATATGCGTGCCTTTCGAAGCACGGAGGAGCTCGAGAAAATTATATGCCACTTGTGGTCACCCATCCAAGTGCGAACCGCCCGGTGTCAAAATTAATAAAACCTTTTTAAAGCTTGTTAAGTTTCTAAGTTCGCATTTATAATTTTTTTACGACTTAAGAGTACTTATCTTCTTTTTCTATTTTAAAGTCACTTTTGACTTGAAATTAATTTACTCTAATTGCTTTTGACTTTAATTTTAAACTGTAACGAAATTCTGACATCAAAGACCAATTTCAA
This sequence comes from Acrobasis consociella, assembly GCA_963555685.1. Classification (NCBI taxonomy): domain Eukaryota; kingdom Metazoa; phylum Arthropoda; class Insecta; order Lepidoptera; family Pyralidae; genus Acrobasis; species Acrobasis consociella. The sequence continues at coordinate 4,047,534 of OY743122.1, read as the reverse complement.
TTTCAAGTAACTTTCTTTCGTATCTACTTTTCAGATTTATAATGTGATAAAATATTAAAATTTGAAAAATGGATCTTGAGAAGTATTTTCGGACATCGGAGGAGCCCCTTGGCTTGGTTTAATTTAGTCTGGCCAACGACTTGTTAGAAAATATTCACTCAAAAGTTAGGGTAAGATTATAATTGTGGAGTTAATGCAACAGAGTGAAGTAAATCTTTTTACATAAAATGGGCATTTTTAAAAATTACTCTTTACCGTCCTACTGCTAGCAAAGGTCTGCCCCATTTTTCTCTATCCAGAATTGCAAAATACGCATATATGTATATGTACGGAAAAACATTTTTGGCGCAACAGCTAAATTATCAAACAATATTGCACACGTATTTTTTCTTTTCTCTGACTAACAAATTAAGACAAAGATAGGTACAGCACGATAAAATTTGTCATGACATGACGTCACAATCTCGCTCGATTTTACAGGACGGTCACGTAATAAGCACCCACTCTGGAACTTCGATGTGCTGAATCTTAATTGAGATTTTTTTAATTTGATATACCTAAATATATGTAATTGATAGACTAAATAGAATAATACTTACTTTTCTGACCCTGTCAAACTTTGAGACCGATAGAGTTTTTAAGTTCAAACATGAACCAATACAACAACATGGGAAGTGGTATGAGACAAACCACATGTGTTATTCATGTTTCGAAATTTCCAAACTCAACTTTTTCTACAACTTTTTTTTTAAAAACAAACACAAATAATTTTTTTTCTTAATTTTGACCAATCTATATATTGCGTAAGTCTACGAGGTCCTTACCGGCTCTCGGTGAGATTTGACCATGCATTATGCATGAGTTCAAGACAACTTCCAGGTTATTTAGGGGGTGTGACGCGAAACTTCCTTATTTGCATTCATTTTGTATTTTTTTGAGATTTTCGTACAATACGTTATGATACTTATGACTTTTTTCTTTGTTTACATGTTTTTTATTAGATTTACTTATAGGCGTATTTTAGAACGCGTTTTTTTAACCAATTATAAACGTCAGATTAATTTGAAAATTTGCACACATGTCAAGAGCCGGTTGCAATAAGAAAAGTTTTATCATTTTGACCCATTGTCTTGACCAGGGTTATCAGGAAAATTAAGAATAACAATAGAATCTCACTAGTCGCTTTACCACTAAAGCATGTTCTTATTTTTTTTAAACTTAGCATAATTTATTTACTTCAAAAGATACTGTAAAGATGGAAAAGGGGAATAAGAATAGTAATATGTTGCTATCCGCATCGCCTATTGTCATGATTCAGATACTCGCCCATTCCCTTGATCGGTCTACAATATGGAAAGAGAAGTAAGTAACCACCTACTTCTTTTCCCGCTCAGATTGTAGGTTCCCACCTACATCTCTTCCCGCTCAGATTGTAGTTTCCCACCTACTTTTATTCCCGCTCAGATGGTGATTTTCCTTTCTAAGTTTCTTTAATGTAATTTAACACGTAGAATTTTTCTTTTCTCCCAAACTAGCATAAGAAAAAAATGTAAACTAAAAACCGGTCTATATCTGTTTGCTAACCCCAAACATACAAAATTAAATTCCAGACTACCGCAAACTATAGCAAACAAATATGTGCCACTATCACAAACTTTAACCACTAGAGCCTTAATAGTAACGTCTCGATTAAACGCTCTATGATGTAGTTAGGAACATGGCCGCAGACTGTCTCGGTTGGAGTTTGCATATTCCGACGAGGGCTACGAATAATAAGACGAGGGCTTATGTTGCTTTGGGTAGTAGAGAATTACGACGAAGAATTGAAAACCTCTTCCTTGTTTGGTAGTCGGTTAAAAATAAATGTTACGTATAAGCCTCGAATCGCTTTAAATGCGCTCTTGCATTAACCATACTTACCTACCGCAAGATGCGCAAATAAACTTGCGTTGCGTTACGCATCTACATGGCGTTTCATACACTTTCCACCCATCGCTCACACCACGCGCAAGTCGCAGGGGAATATTGTATGAACGATGCAAGTTGCGTCGCGCGTCTTGCTTTACGTGTGACTCGATCCTTAGACCACCGCAAACTATAGCAAACAAATATGTGCCACTATCACAAACTTTAACCACTACTGCCTTAATAGTTAGGTCTCGATTAAGCGCTCTATGACGTAGTTAGCAACATTGGCCGCAAACTGTCTCGCCAGGAGTTTGCATATTCCGACGAGGGCTTATGTTGCTTTGGGTAGTAGAAAATTGCGACGCGACGAATTGATAACCTCTTCCTTGTTTGGTAGTTGGTTAAAAATAAATGTTACGTATAAGCCTCGAATCGCTTTAAATGCGCTCTTGCATTAACCAGACGTACCTACCGCAAGATGCGGAAATCAACTTGCGTTGCGTTACGCATCTACATGGCATTTCATACACTTTCTACCCATCGCTCACACCACGCGCAAGTTGCGGGGGAATATTGTACGAACGATGCAAGTTGCGTCGCGCGTCTTGCTTTACGTGTGCCTCGATCCTTAGACCACCGCAAACTATAGCAAACAAATATGTGCCACTATCACAAACTTTAACCACTACTGCCTTAATAGTTAGGTCTCGATTAAACGCTCTGTGATATAGTTAGGAACATTAGCCGCAGACTGTCTCTGCTGGAGTTTGCATATTCCAACGAGGGCTACGAATAATAAGACAAGGGCTTATGTTGCTTTGGGTAGTAGAGAATTGCGACGCGAAGATTGAAAACCTCTTCCTTGTTTGGTAGTCGGCTAAAAATAAATGTTACGTATAAGCCTCGAATCGCTTTAAATGCGCTCTTGCATTAACCAGACGTACCTACCGCAAGATGCAAAAATCAACTTGCGTTGCGTTACGCATCTACATGGCGTTTCATACACTTTCTACCCATCGCTCACACCACGCGCAAGTTGCAGGGCAATATTGTATGAACGATGCAAGTTGCGTCGCGCGTCTTGCATTACGTGTGACTCGATCCTTAGACCACCGCAAACATGTGCCACTATCACAAACTTCAACCACTAGAGCAGTCTTTCCCAAAGTGTGCGATAACGCCCCCTTGTGGGCGCTGCAGGTCTTAAGGGGGGCGGTAAGAGACCCAGAAAGAAAATGTTTTTTTTTTGCTAGGAGCTTTATTTAGCTAGGAGGCCTCTTAAACAACGACTGCAAGAGCTCTCGACTCTCAACAACAACTTGTGAACATCAACTAATATGAATTAAAAGATTGCTCAAACTCGGTTCTATATTTCTCTCCGCGTAGTTCATATATCTGTCCTATTTTATTGAAGTTGCGGGTTATAGTAAAAGTTTCGTTTAGAATTCTCCGTTAATATACATATATAGGTCACAATAATTAATTAATTTAATTTGAAGTTATAGTGGTTTTTAAATAGGTGAAAAAATGGGGGCGCTAAAAAAATATTTATTCTCAAAGTAGGCAGTAGACAAAATAAGTTTGGGAACCACTGCACTAGAGCCTTAATAGTTAGGTTTCGATTAAACACTCTGTGATGTAGTTAGGAACATTGGCCGCAGACTATCTCTGCTGGAGTTTGCATATTCCAACGAGAGCTACGAATAATAAGACGAGGGCTTATGTTGCTTTGGAGCAGTAGAGTTTGGTCACTATGAGTTTATTACAGAGTTCACAGCTGGACATAAGTCCTCTTTCACAAAGGGAGGACATTACGGTCCATGCTGGATAGACTGATCAGTAATCAGACGGGCAGTTGAACTATAATTTTTCAAAACTAAAAACTTTGATACAAAAGGAAGAATTTTCCAAATTGGTTTAGGCGTCTTCGGGTAATCGGTGAACATACATAAATAATATCTTGTTTGGTAGTCGGTTGAAAATAAATGTTACGTACAAGCCTCGAATCCCCAGCACACCAAACCACACGTACCTACTGTAAAATGCGCGAAGCAACTTGTATCGCGTTACGCGCCTTTTTCCAAGCCAAAAATAAATTATATTGTACTGATAACAAAATAAAACGTCGCAAAATAATGTCACTTGTCTTTGAACATATCCATTTATAACGTGATTTTAAATTTATTATTGCAGAGAAACTGAGAATAAGAGCTATTTGACTCCAAAAATCTATGACGTCATCTGCCTGTATTTCATGCAAAACCCCATAGAAACTGTTTGTTCTGACGTTAAGAAAAAAGTATCTGATTTGACTTGTTGGAAAATAGCGTATTTGTACCCACCGTTCACACCACGTGCAAGTTGCGGGGGAATATTGTATGAACGATGCAAGTTGCGTCGCGCGTCTTTCTTTGCGTGTAGCTCGGCCGCAAACTATAGTAAACTAGCTGTACCCGGGGGCTTCGCTCCCCGTGGGAATTTTGGAATAAAGTGTACCCTATGTCCTTCCCCGAGTCTCAAACTATATCCATACCAAATTTTATCCAAATCGGTTCAGTAGATTAAGCGTGAAGAGGTAACAAACAAACAAATATACAAACTCACTTTCGCATTAATAATATCAGTAGGATTAGTAGGATAGGATAGGATAAATATGTGCCACTACCACAAACTTTAACCACCAGAGCCCAGTCTCGATTAAATGCTCTGACGTGTAGCTCCAGAGACATTGGAGTTTGCATACTACAACGGCTTATGTTACTTCGGGACTGGCCGTATTAGCAATACTGGTAGATGACTAGATGGTTGGGGATTTTACTGAAGACATAATTATATTGCCTTCATTCTAACTAACTGGATCACAAGGGAAATAGGAAAGTTTCAGTCGCGAGGCCTACTTAGAAGCCGATTTCCATCGAGTTTCCTTAAGGTTTCTTATATATACTCATTTATTATAACAACAACATAATCTACGCATAACGACGCACCACGCATCAAAATTTCCATTTCATAACCCCTAAACTAGCAACATGACTGGATTGCACACACCCACATATTTAAAATACGAATAATTTCCCTGGTTATTTATTTAAATACACTCACAATGATAATTTTTGTATTAACACGCTAACACTAAGTCAATAAATATACGCGAATTATAATCCGGACATTGAATAGTATCCACCTTTATAGAACTTAATTCTAATTAGGGAGGTATTTAATCAGTTTCATTGTTTTTTGGTTGTACCAAATTCTCACCCAACGCTACGGAAAGAATAGGACGAGAGAAAGGCCCAGAACAAGATGGTTAGACGACTTCAATATTTATTTATTACCGTATTACCTTATATGTATTTTAGTTTATCTTACTTATATATTTTTATTTTTGCTGTCATATCACGATATAAAATTAAGTTAGTACTATGCTCACTATCGCACCACTCATTTACTATTATTTCTACTTATTTGCCAATCCTGTCACCCAAAGGTAGCCTGTAAGAGATTGCCTTGGCGATAAGGCCGCCTATTATACATCTGAATTTATATTTAAATGTTATTTTCATGTGTTTTGGTGCAATAAAGTGTTTTTACTTACTTACTTACTTACTTTTACTTCAAAAGTTATCACAGGGATTGGAGGGAAAAAAATTAAAGATCCAGCGTAGAGAGTTGTAGAAAGGGAGGCTTTTACCCAGCTGTGGGACACAAATAGCTAATTACAAGCATAGCAATACATTTTTAATTCGATTTGTATTGGAACCTATTTTTTTCATAATGCTTTTACGTTATTGGGAAAAGTTGTTCAAAATTATGCACTGAATAACCTCTTCAAATATTTGTACTTTATTAAAAAGCACCTTGCATGTTTACTTACACATATAATTCTGTCTAAAACTAAGCTGACGGTAACTAATAGCCGCGCGGCACAACTTCGTAACTCGGTCCCGTAGGAGCTCCTAACTCGGCCTGCTCTCAGATAGATTGCAGTTTCCTAACAGTTACGAAGCGTTTTTATATCTAAAATTCAAATAAATCTGTCCCTAGGAATTTTCTTGTTATTAGCCCTAAAAAAACACAAATTTAACTAGCTTTTATTTAACTTGCAATGTATCTTGTATGTTTGCTTGGGCCAAATCTTGCTATTTAATTTTAAACCAGTTATCCTTTACCGATTGCAGATCCTAACTCGGCCTGCTCTCAGATATATTGCAGTTTCCTAATAGTTACGAAATTCAAATAAAGCTGTCCCTAAGAATATCCTTGTTATTAGCCCTAAAAAAATAAAAATTTTACTAGCTTTGATTTAACTTGCAATTTGTATGTATCTTGAATGTTTGTTTGGGTCAAATTTTGCTACTCAATTTTAAACCAGTTATCCTCAACCGATTGCAGATCCTAACTCGGCCTGCTCTCAGATAGATTGCAGTTTCCTAACAGTTACGAAATTCAAATAAAGCTGTCCCTAAGAATTTCCTTGTTATTAGCCCTAAAAAAATACAAATTTAACTAGTTTTTATTTAACTTGCAATATATCTTGTATGTTTGTTTGGGACAAATCTTGCTATTTAATTTTAAACCAGTTATCCTTTACCGATTGCAGATCCTAGCCTGCTCTCAGATAGATTGCAGTTTCCTAACAGTTACGAAGCGATTTTATATTTTAAATTCAAATAATCCGTCCCTAGGAATTTCAGTTTTATTAGCTTTTATTTAACCTGCATTGTATCTTGTATGTTTGTTTGTACCAAATCTTGTTACTTAATTTTAAACCAGTTAAGCTAAACTTGAACTGAAATTCTGCATACGTAGGTAAATCTGATGACAATACACTATTATAATGACGAGATGGCCATAAGGACCCTGTAAAAAAATATCGAGTTTAGGCTGACTGCATTTATCTTAATAAATATTTATAGGCCTTACCAGAAAAGCTTTTACGAAAAAAATTTTTTTTTCTCAATAAAACTTTTATGTTTCACTAACTGAGAAATGCGGAAATGGCTTCTTTTGATTTTTTTTGTTAGATTTTAATAAAACAAAGCCTTAATATTGCTCTATTGAAAGAGCTCCGTTTTAATTATAAAGATGGAAAAAAAAAAACTTTTTTGTGTTCTGTTACTTTGATATCCTAATATTCATTTTCTCATAAACTTATAACATGTACAGACAGTACAACATGCAATTTTGACTGTTAATTATACCCATATAGGTATATATACGATAGCAATAAATAAAATAAAAACCCTTTAGTCTAACCGCTGCGGTTCTCATTTTAAGCCTTCATTTGATTATTTATTCGCTACACATCTAACATACTCGTATATCTACATTTATTTATGATTTTCGTATTAAGGCCTATTTACACAATGCAAGTTTCTTGCCTGTAGCATACAATTTAGTTGACTCAATATATTACTTGTTTTATTAACGTACCGTCTTATTATAAAACGCAGACTTACTTTGTTATTGACTTACCATTATCCGACCCATGGTACAATAAAATAAGGTATTCTCTTCCCGTGACAGCTGATGACGTAGGTGGAACTTGACTACGTCATCAGTTTGATATGTTGCCACTGTGTGAAATTGAATTACCTGAGCGTAATGCATTTTTGAACTTTATATACCAATTTCGAATTAATAATCCATTATACCAATTTATAAAAATTTTGAATTGATAAATCACGTGAGAATCGCGAGATATTAAATAGCTAAGTTAATTAATATTTTTTTAAATATTCAAGAACTAATTGAGAAAGTCCTTAAATTTACCGAAAAGAACAATCAGTGGCAACACTTTGTGACGTAGTCAAGTTCCATCTCGGGAAGAGAATACCTGTTTTATTATACCATGATCCGACCAAATGAAATAGACATTTTCAGATGTGACAGTAGCAGTAATAGTAATATGCCTCATATTACTAGATGTCAAGTTGATTTGGTCGGGACTGGTTTAAACCTAGTAACAAAGATAGTCTGCGTTTTATAATAAGACGAGTTTTGTTTAGACCAAGCAAGTCATCTATTGCTTCACTGTAATTGTATGCAATATGCAAGAATCAGGCAGTGTATAAATGGGTCTTTAAGTCAACAGTTGTTTCTACAGTTTCAGAATTAGAATCGACTTCATCGTATTACAATATTTGGTCATATTGTACACTAATCACACTGTTAATTCGTCATTAAATCTATACAATTAATTAAATTCTGCCATTGGGGTAAAATAGAGACACTGTCATATGTCTGTTGACAGCTTTTCTTTTCTTTAATTGTCATAATTGCCAAAATAATGTTCCCATTTTACCGTTAGTTATCAACAGGTATGGTAATGAGAAATGCTATTCCTAACACTAGAAAAAGCTTCAGGAATTTTTAAAATATTCATCATTTCCCCATTGTATGCAACATGCAAAAAACTTGTGTGTAAATGGGCATTTAAGTAGACAGTTATAGTTTCAGAATTAGAATATACTTCATCGTATAACTATTTTTGGTTATATTGTACACTGATTACACTGTTAATTCGTCATTAATACACAATTAGTGGACATCACTCCTAGACATGATAGCAGTGACAACACATATGTGCGTTAATTTTTTTTTAACTCCAAAATTAATTAACCTCCTTCCATAAAGGATTTAATGAATTCGTCGGAACCTTTTTTTTTGTACGTTCACCGACTATTTGAGGCACCTGGGCCGATTTTAAAAATTACTTTTTTGTTTGATACTTGTCAGGTGGTCGATTTTATTCAATTCAGTAGTAAAGTATGGACTTGAAGTCTGTTTTTAAAATTATCGTAAATTTTCTTGATTTGAACTTCGGCCATTACCACCAAATCGACTTCAACTCAACTTTTAATTTGATTGAAAATCTCTAACTCTAACGAAAGAATTTAAAAAAATCAAATAGAAGACACCCACCCGGTCACTGGTTGTTCACGCATCATAAATATTTCAGAAAATTTTAATATCCACTACGCGTTATGTACGAGTATATTAATAATGTAGGCTACGGAATATACATTTAAATATTGAATAAAAAAAAACTTTCAGTAATTTTTTAGAACTTCATTACCTTTAAGTATAGTCGATTTTCACTAAAATGTTTATTAATTATGAAGGTTATTTGATGTTATGACGAATCTAACAGGGTTGAAGTGTACAAAAACCTCTTGCATCTTCCAACATTCATTTCTAGGTTAGAGCATGATCTAGGAATGAAAAGTGTCTAGATTTAGAAACTAGTTTCCTTCTTGAAAGCGGGCGAGCTAACTGTGCTAATTATAAGATAATTATAGTTCTGTTATATTAATTTAAGGGGATACATGAATTTTATTAAAATAAATTGTTTGAAAGGAAATGAAGATATCATTTCAAATTTTGTTTTATGCAGCTCTAGCCCTTCAAACGAGAAACAACCGCTTTTGGCAAAAATTCTAAGAAAAGCTTTACGTTCTCACTTTAAACTGTAAACAGTAGTTCATAAAATAGTTTGAAGGGTTATCTAGAGCCGCATGAGACAACATTTTGAATGATATCTCCGTTTCCTTTCAAATAATTTATTTCAAGCAGGGGCAGAACTGGATCTCGGAAAATTAATTACGCGACTACTATGAGTTGCAGACTTACAAGATAGATGCATATCATCAAAGTCTTTCGTGATCAAAGTCGAAATCATTAATTTGTCTTTGGATATTTTTAACTTTCTTCCGAAAAAGGAGGTTATCAATTCGTCTCGATCTATTTTTATCTATGTTAACTGATTTTTGAAGATCGATTTGAAAACTCTTTTTTATTCGGAAAATTCACTTTTAAAAAAAAAGAAAAATTATTTATCGTAGAAACAGCATACAACGTTTGCATGAAGAAACATTTTTTTTTTCGAATAAGACTAAATGTCTAAAGGGAATAAAGAAAATGGAGTATGGATTAAGGAGTACTTATTGAAAATCTCAATGTCACGCTGAATTAGCTAAAGTCGATGTTTTTCGAATACTTGAATTACTTCATCAAGTTAAGTTTCCAGAAGGGATTTCCCTCGAGTAAACGAGCACAAACAAAATCCGAAGATTGTTGACAATGCTGCTTAAACTCTGTCAACATTGACCGAGGGAGTCCGCGTGGTAAAAAAAAGTAAAGATCTTTTCCAAAGTCATATATAAAAAAATTCTTGCTTTTTATACGACTAAGTGTAGTCGTGTGGTTTCCGGCAGAGTAGAATAGGGCCACTCCAAATCTTCCCGTGGATGTCGTAGAAGGCGACTTAGGAAATACAAGCTAAACTAAGCTTATAAACAATGAGACCTCTCCAGCCCGTCTGGCCAGCGTGGAGAGAAATATGACTCTAGAAGAACAGAGAGAGTGATAATGATACGACTAAGTAAGTGTGTAATATTATAGGCCGCTCTAGATCGGTCATTTTGAAAATCCATTGGAGAAGCCTATGTCAATTTATGTGCCTGAAATGATGATGATGATAAAGTGTGATATTATAAAGTCCACACGCATTGATTAAAAATATTGCTAACGGATAATACATGCAATTACAATAAATAAATATAAATAAGTAACAAATATAGTTCTTTAAATAATGACTATATTTTTGTGCCGTTTGACGTGGAGACTTTCGGACCTTGGGGCCCCTAGCACCGGGGGGTGCTAGGGGTCTCCTTAAAGAGATCTCTCCAAGACTGATCTGCGCCGCTGGTGACAAGAGGGCTGGTTGTTTTTTCGCACAACGAATCAGTATTGCGATCCAACGCGGAAATGCGGCCAGCGTTCTTGGCACTATGCCACGTAGGCACGACTTTTTAGACTAAATTAATAGTTAACTTTTTTCTGTGTGTATATTTGTAAATATGTAATTTTTTCTTTTTTCTTTCTTATTTCAATAAATAAATTAAATAAATAGGTACCTAAAGAAAGCAGCAAATAAATGAATTTATCAATCTAATATGTAACATTTTCTTGAGGTGTTGTCTTTACTTTACAACGAAAACAATGAATGTAGGGGAGTTATAAGTTTTACGCTAATCTGTCGGTCTGTCTGTCTGTGGTATCGTAGCACTCGAAAAGATGGACCGATTTCGATGCGGTTTTTTTCACGTGAAAGCAAATTCCCTTGCGGTGGTTCTTAGTTTGATGAAAATCGGCTCAGCCGTTTAAACCTTATTGGTTGTCAACCCTTGCAAGTCAGGGCTTTCTCTAACAAATAATAGATGGCACTACGTCTATCGAGTCGTCAGAGTTTTATTTTATTTTGCCTAGCAAATAAACTTGTAAATTAAAGGAAATTTATAAACGGAATTTTTTAGAGTAGTAAAAATCAAAACTTACTATAAATCAGTGTATTTCGATATAATTTAATAACTTCATCAAGTTAAGTTTCCAGAAGGGATTTTCTTCGAGTAAACTAGCACAAATAAAATCCGGAGATTGTTGACAATGCTGCTAAAATTCAGTCAACATTGACTGAGGAAGTTAGCGCAGTAAAAAAACGGTAGGACATTTGCGATAGCTTTATTTTTAACCAACTTCCTAAAAGGAGGAGGTTATAAATTCGTCGATATCTTTTATTTATTCTTTACTAGCTGTGCCCGTGGGCTTCGCTCCCCGTGGGAATTTCGGGATGAAAACTATCCCATGTCCTTTCTTGGGTAACAAACTTACAAACAAATATACAAAAAAAAAGACGTGTGGCACTCGGGAACTGCCGCGGTAAAGCTATTGCTAACAAGGAAGGACGGCAACGTCGCAAACGGACGACGGAGACGAAGCGGCAACCTACATGGTAGGCGGAGTGGGGAGAGCGTGAGGTTTTTTCGTTACGGAATTTCTGGATTCGGTCCCCGCGCTCAAGGCCCGCGATAGAAGCTATGCAATAGCTTAAAAACACTTTCGCATTTATAATATTAGTAGGATATGATAATGTATCTGTATCTGCCAAGGAATTGAAGCAAAATAACCCTCTCGAACAACGACTGCAAAATGCGAATCACGATTTATTTCAACAAGTCACAAAGCCGTCCCCGACCTTCGCAGACAAAAGTATTGGACTTAGACCCCACGTGTAAGGAACGAAAATCATTGTGGGCCCGCCACTTAGCAGGGTTTTCGGGGCGAAGTCACAAAATATTGCAAGTATAGAAGAATAACTCGTATTTTTACGAAAATGATCTTGCGATTTTTCTCCACATTCGAACTACCTCAGTTCGAATGTGGAGAAAAATCGCAAGATCAGCGGCCGTGGACGAACCATCCAATCCATAATCACGACACGACTTCAAGTCAAGAGTGTACGACTAAAAAGATGAATTCAAATATATGTTTGTTTTATGTATGTTACCCAACGCCTGGACTGACTTGCAAATTGTTTTTTGTTTGAATGGACATACTATTTGTCGAGTGGTCCTATAGAGATTTTATCAAAATCAGTCGTGTAGTTTGATGTTAAAGTCGTTTTTAGTTTTGAAAAGTTATACAACGTGGAAGAGACATACCCGTAATAAATCGAACCGCAGGCTTATACTAGATCACTATATTATAATGATAATAAAAAATATAACTGAAAATGTCAAAATTTTTATAAAAATATAAAAATTTCGGCATTTCCATAAAATTGTCCGGGCGGTTGCACACTTATATGGGAAATCCGAATTTCTTTTTAATTTTCATCACTTGTATAAGTACCTATTTTAGATTTTTTTTTTTAATATTTCCCTCTACTAACTTGTAAATGTCACGGACCGAAGATATAACTGTTCCTCAGGTGATTCTATCTAAGGTCCCCTTTTCATTTTGACGCAGACAAAAATGGCAGCAGTGACTATTCAGGCGCCTGCACAATTTTCCGCATAATCAGAAAATTACGACAAAACATGTTTTTGTCATCGAAAAAGCCGTCAAAGTGCGTCAACCATTAGTAAGATTAATTCTGTATTTTCTTTATTTTTTGCCAAAACTGGGTCAGAACGGTGCTTGGGAAAAAATGAATCAGTATAATTTATAGTGTCGTAATCCAATGGCTTAATGGTCAATTACGGGGAGGAAGAGGGCAAGAACGCGATTACAGGTTTCAAATTGCTGGGCTTTGAACTAAGCGGGACAGAAATAGGAATATCGATTAACTAGAAAAAGGCAAAATAGAAAAATTCGATTTTGACGCTTATAGACGCAAATTTAATTTTGACCAATACGACATTTAAGGTGTTGATTTTAAAAAAATACCTTATTAATATCAAAAAGTAACACAGATTATACTAACAACCGGAAACAATTTTTTTTGCTCAGAAATAACCATATAGTATTGTTAAAAGATGCATATATAGCACTGACCTCCATATATACAAGTACGCTGGACCTATGATACCCTAAGAAATGACAGCTCTTTCTTGTGCCTATTTGAAGCGCCCCCAATGCGTGGGAAGAGAACTAAATCTGACGTAACTAAATCGGAAATGACTTTTATCGATGTCTTTGTCCCATCTGTAATATTAGTTCCGTTCCCACCCACTGCTACGAATGCCTACGATCAGCGCCGAAATGGCGAAAATCAAATCGCCTCACTATGGCCCGGCTAATCATAGGCACAATTCATAGGTCCAGCGTACTTGTATATATGGAGGTCAGTGATATATAGGCATTTGACGTCACTGACATTCGGATTTGTGCGTACGAAAGTCACAGCGAGATGTTCCTACGCTCACAGTTCTTTACTTATTTGAAAAATGAATTACTGCTGAATGTGAAATTATCTAACTTTTTTACTGTTAAAAAAAAGATTTTTAAGTTATTTGATGTTTTGTAAACCAACAGTCAAATGACGGCGTTTATTTGGACAATATCCATTTGACTGATAAAAAAGTAACAATTACTCAATAGGGTATTTAGCCTATTGCTTTCATTTGGTTTTTTCTTATACAATATTTGACACTTACCGAATTATAGCAGACCTGAACCGACCTTTTGCCAAAACTACCTATATACAAAAAAGAAAATATTACAGGCCTTATTTGAATCAAATCAAAAATATTAATATTCAAACATTCCCCGCGTTTTGCGTTAATTTTTAACCCTTTATATTAATGGGCGTATCAGATCGTAAAACAATTTGGGGCAATAACGGATGTTCGGAAAATATGGAAATATCGCCACTCCCGATGATTGCTTTTCGAGCTATTCTGCTCAAATTATTACGTACTAGCTGATACCTGCGGCGTTGTCTGCTTGGATAAGTTTTTTCAATTTCACGGAAACCTCAAATTTCCCAGGATAAAAAGTATCTTATGTAAAGCATGTATCATAGAAAGTACCACAGTTATTTTGTGACAAACCGTTGCCTGGCAGAGACAGACCATTTGCTCGGCAGACCTATACCGTCTTATTATAAAACGCAGACTATCTTTGTTACTAGGTTAAACCATTATCCGACCAAATCAAGTTGACATTTTCAGTTGAGACAATGACACGTTACTAGATATCAACTTGATTTGTTCGGATACTGGTTTAAACCTAGTAACAAAGATAGTCTGCGTTTTATAATAAAGGTCACAGCACACTTATCAACTCGTAAACGGAACGTAAACGTATCAACTCGAGCAGCTCAGTATTCTTTGTATGAAACTTCCTACTGCAACGCACACTATTCGGATTCGTAACGTAAACGCCTCGCCTCGGTACCAGCTCACGAACCGCTTTGCTGGTCGGTCAACTAGCGGTCCCCGCGCTTGCGGCTCGTCGTCCGCGCGCTTACGCCTCTCCGTATGCGAAATGACGTCTCTCCGTTTCCTTACACTCGCGTTTTATTTATTTGTAGATAAATAAAAATTGATGGCTATGATTGTCAACTCGCGTATTGTGAACCAAGACATAACCGTGCGCTACACTTTACGTTTAAAATTATCTAGTGCCAGCCAGACCAAAGCGGCCGGCAAGCGGTAAGCGCGGCGTCGCCCAGCCGCAGTCGAGTCGACGTACCGAAGCTGAGCCTGTTTGGTTACGTGCCTACGTCAGGTTGACGCCTGGTTGACCGCGCGGCGAAAGGCGATACGGTGTCGATCCCTTTCCGAGTTGATAAGTGTGCTGTGACCTAGACGGATTATGACCAACAGAACATTTGATCGGTACTACTATTACTTTCCTAGGTGAGCAGTAAATAAATCGAGGTAATAAGCTATTTACATGCCATATTTCATACCTATTTGTTCACATATTAATCCCATATATAAAACCCATCACTTTGATTCCTTTTTTTCCACCTTCTCGCCCACTATCACGCTAAACGTGGCCTACGGCCTACTGCTTTAAGCTGACAGAATTACTTAGTGTCGCAAAACCCAAAATATTCTGACTGTTGCATTCACCCTTTAACCGCGAGCGTCGCATATATGTGACAAAAATTGTCGGGCCCATTCCGGGAAGGTCGCATATTTGCGACAAAACAAATGCTCGTATGGCACATAACTTACATATCCATATCCGTTTTTGGTGTCCGTCAGGATGAACGGTCACTAAACGTTTATTATATTGAGCGTATGCCTAAACATTGCTTCCTTATTGCTTCTCTTTGCTTCCGATTAAAATAGAATTGCTTCCATCGTAAATTAGAAGAAATAAAACATTTTTGGGTGACTGTTCATTCTGACATCTGAGTGGCCGGTCACCTAGCCGTAGTGTCTTTGCTACGTGGAATTAATAAAATCTTCATAAGCCAATAATTGCTGCCCATTTGCTTCCTTCAAACGTAGTATACGTGATTTTGAAATTATGACGGGAAAAGACGAAAAAATAAAAATATATATAACGCGTCCGGTTCCTGACAAAATTAGATGAGCAATTATGTTATTAAGGAAAATAAACTAAACGGCCACCAAGGTTTCCGTACAAATGCATAGTTTTTATATTTTTCTCGTGTGTATGTCCCCAGCGGAAAAGTGTCGAATATTGAATGTTGACTATATTAGATCTTTAGTTTAAAGCTGCTTTCAAATGTTTATTGATAAATGAAATTTGTGTATTCAGTACGTTTTGAGAAATTCGCCAAAAACATATTCCGCCAGGGAAACGTTTCTTTGGCGGAAGTTTGTCAGGGATCCAGAATTCAATTAGCTGAGCAATTAATGTATCATAAGAGACAAATGTTT
This sequence comes from Acrobasis consociella, assembly GCA_963555685.1. Lineage (NCBI taxonomy): Eukaryota > Metazoa > Arthropoda > Insecta > Lepidoptera > Pyralidae > Acrobasis > Acrobasis consociella. The sequence continues at coordinate 4,031,482 of OY743122.1, read as the reverse complement.
ATGTACAAAAAGACTTTGTATGTCATAGGCCAACGAAGTTATTCAAAATTCCGCTGGGGAAATGTTTGGCCTTTTGCTAGATCTCACAAACGGTTTGGAATGCGGTTTTAATTTTTTTTCCACACATTGCTATTCATTTGTTTATAACGTCTGTAAATACAGAATCCAAATAAACACAACCACTTACGAATAATAAATATAAAGATAAAAGTAGGTATTTTGGTTCTAGTGGCTTAACTAAAGGACATAGGGAAAGGTTTGAATGTCGATTTATGTATTAAAACTGCCTCCAACATCTGAGAAAGTACGATTGTAATAGAGTAAGTATTAAAAAAGATACAACAAAAAAATAATGTCCCACTGACATCATGATTTTGAATCTGTGTATTGAGATGACACCTAAGACTTGTGTACCTAACTGTACCACATTAATAGTGGTATTACAATGTAATGTTTGGAATGACAGCAATTTATATGAAGCGGTCGCTATTTTATGTTTTAAGTGTCGCTGTTTTTAAGCTATTGCATAGCTTCTATCGCGGGCCTTGAGCGCGGGGACCGAATCCAGAAATTCCGTAACGAAAAAACTTCACGCTCTCCCCACTCCGCCTACCATGTAGGTTGCCGCTTCGTCTCCGTCGTCCGTTTGCGACGTTGCCGTCCTACCTTGTTTGCAATAGCTTTACCGCGGCAGTCCCCGAGTGCCACACGTCTTTTTTTTTTACTATATTTCCTTTATTACTAATTGGATTAAGCTAATTTTTGGAATATGGATAGTTGAATTAACACATTAAAACTTAATATAAAACTCGTCCAATACACAGATTCAAAATCATGATGTCAGTGGGACATTATTTTTTGTTGTATCTTTTTTAATACTTACTCTATTACAATCGTACTTTCTCAAGATGTTGGAGGCAGTTTTAATACATAAATCGACATTCAAACCTTTTCCTATGTCCTTTAGTTAAGCCACTAGAACCAAAATACCTACTTTTATCTTTATATTTATTATTCGTAAGTGGTTGTGTTTATTTGGATTCTGTATTTACAGACGTTATAAACAAATGAATAGCAATGTGTGGAAAAAAAATTAAAACCGCATTCCAAACCGTTTGTGAGATCTAGCAAAAGGCCAAACATTTCCCCAGCGGAATTTTGAATAACTTCGTTGGCCTATGACATACAAAGTCTTTTTGTACATAAACATTTGTCTCTTATGATACATTAATTGCTCAGCTAATTGAATTCTGGATCCCTGACAAAATTCCACCAAAGAAACGTTTCCCTGGCGGAATATGTTTTTGGCGAATTTCTCAAAACGTACTAAATACACAAATTTCATTTATCAATAAACATTTGAAAGCAGCTTTAAACTAAAGATCTAATATAGTCAACATTCAATATTCGACACTTTTCCGCTGGGGACATACACACGAGAAAAATATAAAAACTATGCATTTGTACGGAAACCTTGGTGGCCGTTTAGTTTATTTTCCTTAAGGCCATACCCAAATTTTCCGGGGTCCAGTGGCGCCGCCATTTAAAATAAATCATTTAAAAGGAAACGGAGATATCATTTAAAATTGTGTCTTGGTCAAGTTCTAGATACCCATTCAAAGTATTTTTTAAACTACTTTTTGTAGTTTAAAGTGAGAACGTGAAGCTTTTCTACGCACATTTGCGAAAAACGGCCACTTTTAGCTAATGTGCGTAGAAAAGCTTCACGTTCGCACTTTAAATTATAAACAGTAGTTCATAAAATAGTTTTAAGGGTTATCTAGGGCTTGACCAAGACACAATTTTGAATGATATCTCCGTTTCCTTTTAAATGATTTATTTTAAATGGCGGCGCCGCTGGACCCCGAAAAATTTGGGTATGGCCTTAATAACATAATTGCTCATCTAATTTTGTCAGGAACCGGACGCGTTATATATATTTTTATTTTTTCGTCTTTTCCCGTCATAATTTCAAAATCACGTATACTACGTTTGAAGGAAGCAAATGGGCAGCAATTATTGGCTTATGAAGATTTTATTAATTCCACGTAGCAAAGACACTACGGCTAGGTGACCGGCCACTCAGATGTCAGAATGAACAGTCACCCAAAAATGTTTTATTTCTTCTAATTTACGATGGAAGCAATTCTATTTTAATCGGAAGCAAAGAGAAGCAATAAGGAAGCAATGTTTAGGCATACGCTCAATATAATAAACGTTTAGTGACCGTTCATCCTGACGGACACCGTTTTTGGTGTAGATAGGTATGTTAGATTTACCATGTCTCGCGCTGGGGGCACGACAACTGATATAAAGTCTCGCGGTGAAAGGGTTAAAGGGGGAAAGTCGGAATATTGTATTTATTGTTACATACAACTATATAAAATCGCTATTCCGACTCGCTAAGAAGAAGTGTATTTATTTATTTTAGTGTTGGTATTTTTAATTATTTCCATTATTTCCAATCCAATCGTCTAAGAAAATTCAGGTCGTAGCCTAAATGACTTAATAAAATTTTCGCTCGACCCAAAACGGGATGCAAATACTGCAAACTGCTAACTTGCAGCAGAATTGTCGGGCTAAATTGAAAACTTAAAATTTAAATTGAATTTTAACTTCTCAATTCTGGATTAAGATTAGACATGAAATGCTTCCGGAATATCGTTTTGTACTTTCTTGCACATATACATACTTAAGTATATATACATACATACACTATCACGTCTTTATCCCTAAAGGGGCAAGTACAGCATTTCGGGTTTTGGGGCCCTAAGCAGACAGATCCTAAGCATGAAGGGTGCTATTTCTCAATTTTTAATTTTTAGTTGAGTATATAATTCCCTAGCTGTATCTAATAAAAAGTATATTTTCTTGCTACGAAAAATAATTATATATACACATAAAATTTTCTTAAAAACAATTACCGGGCCTTTTTATTTGTAAATATTAGTTTGAAGAGTATTGTAGTGAGTAGTTTCATAAGCTTTATTTTAGTTTTTATAAAGAATTAAAACGAATTTACTATTAAGTTCTTTTTAAAAAATACATTATAATTTTATAAAATAATGTTGCTAATACCAGTGCGTATAAAAATTATACTTCATCATCATCATCATCAGGTCTTTTTGTCTCCACTGCAGGAGCACGACCCTCTCTGTACTACCAGAGCCATACTTGGCCAGAGCAGCCAGAGGTCTTGGCCTACACTCTTCACGTTGGCCAGACGGGTTGGAGAGGTCTCATTGATGTTTATAAGCTTTGTTTAGCTTGTATTTCCTAAGTCGCTTTCTACCACATCAACGGGAGGACTTGGAGTGGCCCTATTCTTCTCTGCCGAAACCACACGGCAAAAATTATAAAAATTTAGAAAAAAATATTAAGAAATTACCTCACCTCCATTCACAAGCACCTATGGAATTTATCAGCGATATCCCGATATTAGCACAATTTATAGTTTCCCGGGCGGGGCGGAATCATAAACACCCTATCTTTTATATCAAGCGACTATCTGACGTGAAATATTAACTTTTCCTTTATAATTTCTATTGGGAATCAGAAATGGTTTATTCTGTTGAAAGCTTTTAGGAGTCTATTCTGTTTTGTTATACAAAAGTGTTCTATTTAATTAATTAATAAATAAATATATAGGGACAAATTACACAGATTGAGCTAGCCCCAAAGTAAGTTCGAGACTTGTGTTATGGGATACTAACTCAACGATACTATATTTTATAACAAATACATATATAGAAAAACATCCAAGACCCAGAACAATTTGAAAAAGGCCATTTTCCAGCTTGCCCTGACCGGGAATCGATTCCCGGTCAGGGCAAGCTGGAAAATGGTGCATGCTAATCCGCCACCCAGAGGTCCCGGGTTCGAACCCGGGACCTCTGGGTGGCGGACTAGCATGGTGACCACTACGCCACGGAGGTCGTCGACGGAATGAATAAACGGCACAGGGCTCTGTCTGCTTAGAGTTGCGCTACACCTATCAGCAAAGAACAGCATTTTTATTTGCTACTTAGGTACTATCCTTTTCTGTCGCTAGAACGAGAGAGAGCGACTGAACGCTTCAGCACCAGAAGTGCTTATCTGTGCTGATCCGTGCTGCTAGATGTAGCCCAACCCTTTTAACCGCAAGAATCAAAATTCTATGTCTCTATCTTCCCACTAGAGGCAGCGCGCGGCTTCGCCCGCGTTAACCACTCGAGTGAAGTCGCGGGCGGGATGCAATATAGCCTATAGCCTTCCTCGTTATACAAGAGCTTCGTATGATTTATAGAATTACACTTGAACGATCTAATCGTACATAGAAATCACTGTTCACCGTTCATCTGTACAAAGAATTTTTTTTACGCCGCTACCTTTTCTTACCGACAGCTCGGTTCGCCGAAAGAATTTTTAAAAGAAAAAATGCTTCACCGGTACGTCTATCTACAGATAAGTCGATTCGCCGAAAACTCCATTGGGCGAATTTGTATTTCGTCGAAAATCGCATTGCAGAAAGCATTTTAATATACTTAGATACTGACAATGACCCAAGGCCGGCTCCATTAGCAATTTAGCAGCTGTAGGCATCATGATTAAAAATGGAAAACAAAAAATTAAAAACAAAAGTAATTTCTATATACGATTAGATCGTTCAAGGGTAATTCTATAAATCATACGGAGCTCGTTATACGACCTATCTAATACCGAAAGAATTTTTCAAATCGGACCAGTGGTTCCTGAGATTAGCGCGTTCAAACAAACAAACAAACAAACAAACAAACTCTTCAGCTTTATATATAAGAACTAGAGGCAGCGCGCGGCTTCGCCCGCGTTAACTACTCGAGTGAAGTCGCGGGCGTGATGCAATATAGCCTATAGCCTTCCTCGATAAACAACCTATCTAATACCGAAAAAATTTTTCAAATCGGACCAGTGTTTCCTGAGATTAGCCCGTTCAAACAAACAAACAAACAAACAAACAAACAAACAAACAAACAAACAAACAAAAAAACAAACAAACAAACAAACAAACAAACAAACAAACAAACAAACAAACAAACAAACAAACAAACAAACAAACAAACAAACAAACAAACAAACAAACAAACAAACAAACAAACAAACAAACAAACAAACAAACAAACAAACAAACAAACAAACAAACAAACAAACAAACAAACAAACAAACAAACAAACAAACAAACAAACAAACAAACAAACAAACAAACAAACAAACAAACAAACAAACAAACAAACAAACAAACAAACAAACAAACAAACAAACAAACAAACAAACAAACAAACAAACAAACAAACAAACAAACAAACAAACAAACAAACAAACAAACAAACAAACAAACAAACTCTTCAGCTTTTACTCTTAGCATATAAGTATGGATATGGATGGATAAGTATGGATTAGGGATAAAGACGGAACAGTGTATATAGTGTATATTATATGTGAACAAGTAGCTTTTTGATATATTACACATTTTAGGCCTTGATATATTTCATTTTGGACTACTTTAAAAAAAAAATAGTTCCTTCTATTATCAAGATCAAGTGCTTTTATTTGTAGGTATGCGAGAACCTAAAATTTGTGTGAATGTAGTATAGGATTTCGATTTTTATGAGAAACTCATTTTTTTTTTAATTAGTTGATCTAAAAAGGAAAAAACGACGGGTTGCACTCTGAGAGTGCCGGCAGAAGTCAAAACTTGAATATTAACGTTGTGCATTTTTGATATTTTGGAATGGTTAGGGAATAATTTTGCACGAATTGCTTTAATTATCAGTATAAAATATTTCAAATCTTTTCTGAACCACAGTCTGTCACAAATGTCACAAGCATGACACATTACACACACGAACGTAACGTAATATAAACACACACGAACATTCGCGCAAGCGCCCTGCACCGTCTTACGAATTTTCGATCAGGACACGTGGTCCTGACGCGAGTTTAAGATTTTTTACCCATTCCAAAAAAAGTGCACAACGCCGCTAAAGAAGTTTTCACTTCAATAAATATTTATTTGTAACAGTCATGTAAAAAAATATTCTTTTTTTCGTTTTTCCATTGTACTTAAGCTACCTAAGTATATGTACTTATATTGAAAAGGTCTTTCAAATTGATAAACTAAATCGCTCCTCAAAATTTTGGGGCCCTGTATACAAAGTGTAAGGATAAGGACATACCCATAATAAATCGATCCACAGGCTATAACTAGATCACTATTGCATAATTAAATAAAAAAACAGTCAAATATAAAATAAAAATTCGGCATTTCCATACAAAACTGTGCAGTCGCCCGGGCAATTTGTATGAGAAATTCGAAATATTTTTTGTGTTTTGACTGATAATTTATTATAATTATTTATTTATAATCAATAAATAGTGATCTATTTTAGCCCATGCTTCGATTTATTACGGATATGCCCTTCCATGTTGAAAACTCAAAAAAAACTAGATATAAAAAATCTCAGCTTACAGGCAAAATACAGTCAGAATAATTAATAACGACAAATCAGGCGAAACTACGGCAATTCGGCCACTCATCCCGGCCATTACGCATAATGACCTCGATTCGTCCGATCATTCTGTAAAATGGCCTACAGCTTTAGCCTATTAATCTGACGAAATGTGTAAATGTAGTATGTCCGATTTAGTAATGACTTTAGTGATCTTATGAACATATATCTTTATCTACCTAATCAATACATATAATAAAACAGTAGAAACCGCGTGTCTGTACATTTGATAAAAATTACAAAAAATGGATGTGGGCGATAAGAAAAGAGTAACAGCACATCAATACATATAATAAAACAGTAGAAACCGCGTGTCTGTACATTGGATAAAAAATACAAAAAATGGATGTGGACGATAAGAAAAGAGTAACAGAACACAAAAAAGATTTTTGGATTTTTTTGTCTGTCTGTCTGACTTGTCAACCATAATGATCCAGCTAAACTATAAGAAATATAAAATGACGCCTTAGCCAAAGTAGTTCAGCCTGATCAGCATTTTTTGTTGAGATATAAAAAATCGAAGATCTGGAACACATGATGTAGGATGATGACCATACTTATATGCCGGAGTTCTAAAGTCCACGCAGACGAAATCGCGGGAATCAGCTAGTATCAAATAATAAAATGCACAATAAAGAAATATTATGAAAGAATACTTTGAAGTTTAAATAAAACTTTTTTATCCCTGGTAATTTTTTATTTTTTTGATAGTGGCAACCTATAACTATTTTGAGTCCTTTTTAACCGACTTCAAAAAAGGAGGGAGTTATAAATTCGTCGCGATCTTTTTTTATGTATGTTCACCGATTATTCGAAGAAGCCTGGACCGATTGGGAAAATATTTTTTTGTTTGAAAGAGTATATTTTTCAGGTGGTCCCGTAGAAATTTTATCAATATCGGTTATCACAATAACGCTTTTCTTATTTTTATCAAGTCGAAATGGACTAATACATGAGTAGACAATCCTACTTCTACTAATATTATGAATGAAAGTGAGTTTGTATACTTGTTTGTTTGTTACCACTTCACGCTTCAACCACTGAACCTATTTAGATGAAATTTGATATGGTTATAGTTTGATACCCAGGTAAGGACATAGGATAGTTTTTATCCAGAAATTGCCACGGGGAGCAAAGCCCACGGGCACAGCTAGTTATAATTAAGTGTGGAACAATGTATGGCCACACTTACGCCTCTGTCATTAGCTGAATTTAGGTCTCCTTTTGTATAGTGAGTTGGGCAGTTGAGACTTGGCAGTACGTGAGCCGTGATAATTTATATGTAAAGTCAGTGCTAAGCTAGGCACGTTTTCAGTAGCTTCGTGAAGTCTGCAATTTCATGCATTCTGAACTCCGTAATTATATGGCATTTGTATTCTTGTACAGTTTCCAACTATATGACGTCAGTAGCTCTGATTTAGGCATAAAATTAGTTTTATTGAGAAAAACATAAAAAATGTAAATAAATCACATTAAATTAAAACTTTATTCAAAACTAAAACATAAATTTAGATTATAACTGGTTGGAAATGCTCAGAAAACAAATTACAGCTCAGCTTTTTACGCTCTACAATTTTAATAATAATTGTTAACATCATCAGAGCAATAGAAATCGAGATAATCACGAAAAACCGATTTTTGTGACCTTAGACTTTGGCTAACTTACGACTTTTATGCGAGATTTTATGCGACTTTTGTTTGATACAACTTTTGGAACGCCAAATGAAAGGTGTGTACGAGTTTCCAGCTTACTATCTCTCATTTCGAGGTGAAACGCTAAAATTACTGGGCTTAAATAACCAAGGGCCTGACATGCTTTGATAGGTCTATCAAAGAGATAGTCGTATTGCTTACTAATAGAAGAAGAAGAAAAAAGTGCCGTGTTTTGTTCTTGTCACTGACCGAACATTTGTTTATGGTCGGATTATACGCACACTTCAAAATATTGCATATTCTTAAAGTGTTACCTATAGCCCGACCATGAAAAATGTCTCTGTCCCATAGACCTAGAATTTCTTTTACATGGTCCGCTTCTACCACTTGTTTCTTTCGTCAGGATTAACCAACATTTTGTCCACAGCACGGCAACGCAACCACCTCCTCCGAGACCTCCGTGGGCACGAACACAGCCACGGCGACGACGGCGGCCGCGGGCTCCAGCAGGGCTCCGCCCCCCGCCGCCAAGTTCCGCCACGGTCTGCTGCAGCTCATGATTCATACCATCGATCCGATGCACGATGGTGAGTTAGGTACGCACCGCGCTTCGCTTTACACCTCACTCTTGCTGTCAGGGGTTCGATGGACGAGTTTCGTGTCACTCATCTCTTCCCCATTTGTCACTTTTCTGTTTCGATATTGTGAACAACCTTTAGGCCCAACGCAGACAGACTAATCCGCGCCGCACTTCTTAATCCGTGAAAATAGAACCCACGGAATCTTATGCAATAACGCACAAGACGCGCGCCGGACGTTTTGCGCGTCATCACAGACTAAAAAGTGCGTCACGGATAGTTCGGCGTCTACGTTGGGCCTTAGGGTATACGGGAGAGAAATTAAACATGTACGTCAGCACGCTATTCATTTATTTGACGACTGAGGCCGTTCGAGTAAAAACATAACTATCTACATTTTGTATCAACTATATCACGACTTTGTCAAAGAATTATTTAGCCAAAGTGTTCTTATAGGTCTGTTTAGACGGTTGCAAGTTTCTTGCATGTTGCATACCATTTTTAAGTGACTTTAAAAAAGGAGGTTGTTAATTAGTCGCGATCTTTTATAATTTTTTATGTAAAATTTTACTAAAGTGTTTAAAAATAAATTAATGTAGACAGTTCACGTCTTTATGCCTGACGGGTTAGACAGGGTACAAGCTTAACACCCAAAGACCGTGCTTAGCGTATTGGAGGCTCTTTAATAAAGTTAAAATAAAATTGAAGATTATATTCAAATACCTTCTTAGGTATATTTAAACTAGGTATTTGCACCTGCTATGTATTAGGTACGAGACGAATATGGCCGTTGATATAATTTTGATCATTATTAATATTACACATTATTGCGAAAAGCTTCACTTTCTTCTCAAATGTCAAACTTTTGCATGTTTACATATCTGATTGTTGCATGTATTTTTTGTATCTACGTATTTAAGTACCTTTTGTTTAGAATATATTTTTCCTCATTACCTTAGTCATTATTTTCTCTATTCTCTTTTATCTTTAAAATATTACATTTTAAGTCCAAATCCGAATCTTTTTTCAACATACTCCATGACTTCATCTTCTTCTCACTGCGCGTTACCGGTTGCATCCTTAGGGTCAGTTAAGACTGAGAGGAAATACGGCGTATTACCATAGCCAAAGATAATAATTATAACATAGCCTAAAGTGTTTATATATGTAGGTCAAATTCAAGTGTCAAAAATAATTTATTTATCTTTGGATATTTGTATCTCTTGATAATTGACATTTTTTCTATTTCTTTTCATTTGTTAAAAGGTAAATGTTGACGTCACTTACTTACAGCTAAGTTTACTGCCGCTTCCTAAAATCCTATATCTAATAATTGGCCAAGTGCTGGTCAGGCCAATATTTTTTAAAGACCTATTCAATGAAACACAAGATGGGATGGTCAAGAAAAAAAAATTGACTCCAACTTCACTTGTATGAGAGCTAACTGAAAAACATTTTTTTCAAGATTTTATTCTACGACTTTCTTGGCATAACTAATATGCATACATAATCATACTAAATTACAGCTTTCTAGTACTTAAAGTCTTTGATGAAAGCCGCGGATGGACAGACAGACATGGAGAAAAAATAAGAGTTCCTTGTTTACTATGGAACCCTAAAAATGCTCGCGCGGCCTCGAGACTGCGCAAGCTCGCGCCATGGAATCACATGCAGTAACGCACTCGACGCGCAAAAAGTCCGGCGCGCGTTCTGCGTATGATCCCATAGGTTCTATTTTCACAGACTAAAAAGTGCGTCACGAATAGTCTGTCGTCTGCGTGAGGCCTAAGCCAATTTATTTTTGAGTGTTAAAAGGTTTTTTAATCTTCTCAGTTGTTCTCTCTCTCTCTCTGAACTAACCCTTAGCTGGAACTTTGAAAGCCAGGGTGCGCATTCCATATCTCCATAACCTATGCAGAGATTTCAACAGTTTTTTTTTTTTATCTGGGGTATAATACTCGTTCATCTAACACCTAGGCAGATCTCAGTCTCACTTCGCAGTCTGTCAGACACGCATTAATTCCCGTACCCCACCAAGTCTCCCACTGGTGGGTTACGGGTAAGGCACTTCGATATCTACACGCCAAAGTACGCCAGTACAGCTTGATTCTTCCAAACCGGCCAAGGTAAGTTCTATGTGCAATTTTACTAGTGGTTTTTCACTTTGAAACAATTTTTAAAGGCACTTTAAAATTAATTTAACAGTCTGATTTATATTTTTCTAGTTTATATTTTTGACGTGATAACGTTTTTCAAATCGTTTTAGTCGGGTGACATGTTCAGAAACTTGTGTCACACCAAAACCTCACGAGCGCGATCGCAGGTATAACGAGAGAGAGACGGACCGGTCTCCCGTCTCATCTCGAGCGCTGCCAGAAGACGTTATCACGTAAACATCTCGATCGTAAACCTACTTTACAAACAACCAATTTTTTACTCCTTTTTATGTAGTTACATAATTACTTAGTTTTCTTCCGTTAACAAATACCTATAAGATATCAGAAATTCATATTATTGAGGGTTTTCAAAAATATGTGACATGACACCAGCTGGCAGTACAGTGACGTCAGACGTTAAAATTCAACTGTTATCATTGGAACATTAGTTGATAGGTTATTTTGATCCATTAAATGTATTTACATCGTCTACATCATCATCATTATCAGGTCTTTTTAGTGTCCACTGCAGGAGCACTATATGAATACTTTATATATTCTAGTCGGAGAAGGCCGACTAATTTCTATCAATGTTTAATGATCATCCAGGGCGAGTTGTCTGACTGTATTCATAGTACCTAGTTTGTAAGTTTATTACTTTATGCATTCAAGAATAAAATATAAAATCAGTTACAGATATATTTCTTGTATATTGATTAGTTGACTTTTGTACTCAATGAGTGATGTGATGACAATATTTAAACAAAGAAAAGCATCCAATATAGATATTTAGCTGAATTTTTAAATATAAGTCAGCCAACAAATATCTGTCGTAGAAGGTAAACGAAAACAAGAAACAAATGTTTGTGTTCAACACACTGTCCCGAGTTCTGACACTTGTCACTTGTTTCTGACATTTTATTTTCGGGGAAAAAGCGTTTTATTTTTGTAATATCACATTTTCATTTTACTATTTGAAAGCACGTTATTATACGTAACAATATATAAGTTGTACGAATTTGTCTAAATTATATAAACTCGTTGGTAACACCTATTTATTAGCTCTTAACATCTGATTTGCTACTATTTCTAGTCTATGTCTGGAAATTATATTTATTCTTTCGTATAATTACGAATAAACATGCATTGTTTAGATTTATCTTAGGTATACTTAGACATAAGTATTAGGACATTTTCAATGTGCAAATTTAGAAAGCAAGTTCAATCAATGATTCATACATTGTACCTATCCTTGAGGATGATTCAATTGCAAATCAGGAGAATAAATTTCGGCCCTCCTTAAAATTCTTCGAAATGTATTTAGCGTCATGGCCTAACAGTGCTATAAAAATGCGCCCTCTTAGCATGGCACCGTTGATAGATCCAGATAATAATTATATCGCGCAACGGACTAGTCTCATGTCGATAATAACGAAGTTTCCTGGGTTACGCAACCAGTTGTTAAAAAAAACTTGCGACAACGGTGGATAAACGCTGTCACCGGTGCAATGCTGTGGGGGCTGGAAACCTAAACTATATTTTCAGGTCTGTAAACTTTTTGGTTCACCTTCAAGCCGCCACGAAGAGTCGGTACCCCCGGGTATTAGTAATACAATGTACTAAATTTTTCCATAATGAGGTACACTATATTACTACAAACCTGTGGGTGCTACGTCATCGTTTGGAAGCCGCTGCGTCTTCAAGCAACAAAATCTTTATTTTTGTGGATGTTACAATGTTACAATACAGGCTCTAAAAAAATATACTTAAACCATTTTAAGGGTTAACAACCATGATGAGGTTTCTTTCGGCGTAATCTTCCCAACATTGGTCCTTCCGAAACGCTAGTAGTTTAAAACTATGGCACTAAAATAATATTTGAAAAAGATTTTCTTCAATAAGAGATAAATTTATCCCACATTTAATAAAAGTTTTTGACTTTGACTTTGAATAACTTTCCCCAAGGAACATACACGCTGACTTTTCATTGGTTTTGGAACAAAAAATGTCGTAAATAAATTCCTCTTACCATATACGTAATCCAAATTTCTGTACCTATGTCATAAGATAAAAAAGTTGCGTAAATGATTTTTGCTCGAGACCACGTAGTTATACCGGCCAAAACAGCTGCGTGGATGTCTGACCTCCGACGGCCGGCGGGCGGTGTATGGCGGCGGTACTACTAATTGAACTCACAATTTTGCTTTCGAGTTTTAGTGAAGTGGCCTTCGGCTCCAAAACCAATAAAAAATCACCGTGTATATCGAAATATGGAAATTATCTTTTGACCTTCTATACATGTGAAAATAAATGGAGTGAATTTACCCTTAAAATATTTTCAGTAGTATATTTTGTAAGACGTTATATACTTAATAGGATCGTTATTGTACTTATATAATAAGATCAAAAAATTTATTTTTAGTTTTTTTGTAAGAGAATAAAACGTAACAAAATTATGCCCCTGTCATTGATATAGATATATGAAATGATTTTCATCGTGAGTTTAGTAAGATTTATTCAAAAACTGATAATAGAAGCGCTATTTCATACTGAATCCCATAGACAGTGCTTGACTTGACTGTGCTTGTTTAGTAAAGTGTTTTTGATTTGGGATTGTGTGTAATGAATTTATTACAAATTTAATATAACAATATAAAACTTACTAAATAAATACAACCCTAAATTAAAACTAACCAAAACAATAATTAATAATTCATTGTGTAATGAATAAATATACTATGTTATATTTATTAGTAATTTCAAACGGCCTGCATGTTGAGATGTATGTGTTAATATAAATTTTTATAATAACTAAAACAAAAGAATGTCAAAATCTATTTATTACGTGAATTGGAAAAATATCAAGCATATTTCTGAGTGGACAAAAGCAGTTCTGGATAGAGAACAGTGGAGGAGAATGGAAGAGATCTTTGCCCAGCATTGTGACAAATAAAAGTAGGGTAAACTTATCTCTTACTAGAGGCAGCGCGCGGCTTCGCCCGCGTTAACCACGCGAGAGAAGTCGCGAGCGTGATGCAATATAGCCTATAGCCTACCTCGATAAACGACCTATCTAATACCGAAAGAATTTTTCAAATCGGACCAGTGGTTCCTGTGATTAGCGCGTTCAAACAAACAAACTCTTCAGCTTTATATATAAGTACTAGCAGTCCATCCCGGCTTCGCCCGTGGTACATACATAGCCTATGTCACTCAGGGATAACATACCTATCCAACAGTGAAAGAATTTTTAAAATCGATCCAGTAGTTTCGGAGCCTATTCAATACAATCAAACAAACAAACAAACAAATCTTTCCTCTTTATAATATTAGTGTAGATAAGTATAGAAGTATGGATTGAAGGTAAATTTTAAGCTTATTTTTAATGCAAAGGCCTTACACTACAAGCATTAAGCAAATTGACCAAATGGATCCTGTAATTTACGGTGGTTACATCATCTTCCATCATAATTATGTTAATTTTAAGTTAAGTTGGTATTACGACATCGTAATACCGCCTGTATTATTTTAAGTAAAGTTTTAAATGTTAGAGGATTTTAAGATTTTAAGCTATTGCATAGCTTCTATCGCGGGCCTTGAGCGCGGGGACCGAATCCAGAAATTTCGTAACGAAAAAACCTCACGCTCTCCCCACTTCGCCTACCATGTACGTTGCCGCTTCGTCTCCGTCGTCCGTTTGCGACGTTGCCATCCTTCCTTGTTTGCAATAGCTTTACCGCGGCAGTCCCCGAGTGCCACACGTCTTTTTTTTATTTTATTTTGTCTCTCATGATTTTTAAAAAAACGTGTAATAATTTACAAGCTTCATCCGGTCTTGCATAAACGAATGGTTGAAAATTTTAATCATGTCAATAGGTGAATTGATTTTGGTGATTTTGTCATTGTGCAAAAACACAGTCATATACCGTATTACGAGTAGGTATTTTTATTTTTATTGTTAAATAGTGTACTTACTCTTATGATACTTTAAAAGGTGCATATTACAAGCTTTTATTTCACCTGTCCCGTTGTCTGTCTGTCTGTCTGTCTTCTTCTTCTTATTGTGTGTGTTAGTGACTAACACTAGTGTCAGAGCTTTTAAACCGCCTTAAAGGCCTCTGACATGATTTTAGGTAACGACCAATGTCAAAGACAGTGACCGGGACCGACGGCTTAACGTGCCCTCCGAAGCACGGATCATATTACTTACCGGACAATCAGGTGATCAGCCTACAATGTCCTAACCAAACTAGGACAACAACACAAAGTCGTTGCCCTCGCCGGGAATCGAACCCGCGACCTCTGGGTGTGAGGCGAACGCTCTAACCACTACACCACGGAGGCAGTTGTCTGTAATCACCCACTTCCTATTTTCCGATTAAGCTGCAATTTTTCACTTATACCGCGAGACAATGCAATATTATGATGATAGAGCTGATTTAAAAACGGAACCGAAAGGACCATAGGAACTCCATGAAGAAAGGTCGCAACCCCATTAAGTTTCTCGATTGACTCGACTTGGGGAGCACCTTAAGATTTTAAGTTTATTGTTTTAGATAAAAGCTTGTTATTATTTTAATAATTACATACATACTATCACGTCTTTATCCCTAATGGGGCAGACAGAGCATTTTGGGTCTTGCGGTTCTATGCAGAGCCCAAGGCCGCAAGACCCAAAAGCCACTTTTAGCGTCATGGTGGGCGAGAAGATGGGAAAGCAATCAATACAGTGATGGGTTGCTAGCCGCATCGCCTGTTAACATGATTTGCATTTTCGCCCATTCCCTCGATCGGCTTATTTTAATAATTACTTGTTTTATATTAATTCTGTACTTACTTATTCTTCTTTTTATCGTGTCTTTAGCTCAAATACTTATCTTGATGACACTGGTACTCTGTGCTATGTGTTTTGTACCTATGAATTTTATTGAAGAAAAAACCCATTTAAGAAAGTCTTCATTATCTTCGCCTTAGTAATTTAAGGAGGTTTATGGAGCATAAATCGATGTTGAACGAGCAGAGGTCAAGGCAGGGCTACTAGATTGGCATTATGGCTTATCACACAGAAAGATCAGAAAAACATACCTAACATTTGTGACAAAAGTCTGAAAATAATGCGTGAAGCATAAGCCTAATTTACTGTCTTAGAACGCAGTAAAAATCTAGATTTTAGATACAAAATGACAGACTAGGTTTTAGATATAAATATATAACTTTAGATTCATACATTTTACTAACTTCTACATTGGTTACGCTTAGCCACAAGCCCATGCAATCAATAAATTGTACCTACTCCTCAAAGCTGTCAGTCTTGAGACATAAAAAAGTAATGAAAATAAAAATAGTAATAAATTCTTTATTTCATGTAGCTATGGCATTCTCTATATTTAATCTATGGTTAATTAGATCTGTATCCATTATCTGTTAACCACCGTACAGTTGTCATTATACGTCTTGCGCTTGCGAGCAGCCCGTGTTTAACTGACTGGACTTATACATCACATTTCAGATGTCAATCCAAAGTTTTTGTTAGTAGTATGTAATTTCTTATCCTATGTTAGTAGGTATACAATTCATTAGAATTAATTTACATTTTGATTTATAACAGCACCTATACCTTTACCTTATTGTATAACCTGAAGTATTACTCATAAAATCTAGAAAAAAATGAAATCTAGAATTTTTGCCCATTCTCTCTATCAAATCTTTAGATCTGCGCGGGAAGAGAAGTAGCTGGTACATTTAAGGTTTTATCTTTTCTCCCAGACCAGCAAGTGTTAATGTTTAATTCAGAAAGTCAAAAGAAAATTTACTTACATAAATAAATAGATATCTTTTGCGGTCCCATCAGAAAAATGAGAAAGAAATTCTTACTTACGTGCATAAGTAAAACCTTATCTTTTCGACAGTAAGTTAAAGAGGTTATGACGCAATCGATGTACCCACTGGGGTCAAGGCAGGGTTACTCACAGCTGGTTTCGCACTCCGTATCGACCAAACAAACCTATATAGCTTACGCTGCGTACTTTGAGGACTGTAAATAACTGTGTGGGGTATTACGGATATATCCCGAATAACTGTTATATTTCTGCTTTTTTGTTCTTTAATAAAAAAATAGCTGTTTCAGAAGGCATTTTAACTAAGTATTTGAAACTCGTTACATTTTTTGCATGAAATATTAAAAGAGGAAAATACATTTTAAGAAGAACTGGGGTCAAGGTAGGGTTACTCACAGCTGGATTCGCACTACGTATCGACCAAACATCCCTATATAGCTTACGCTGTGTACTTTGAGGACTGTAAATAACTGTGTGGGGTAATACAGACATATCCCGGATAGCTTTCATATTTCTGCTTTTTTGTTTTTTTTTTTAACTAAGTATTTATATGATTTAAGAGTTTGGCGGTCCCAATTACTGTTATTAGTATTACGGGACTTACTTTTTTGAAATTCGTTACATTTTTGCTTGAAATATTTTAAGAGGAAAATAAATTTAAAAGAAGAAAGATAGCTTATTAAGTGCTATTTTATTGAAATAAAAGAAATAAGAACAAGAATAAAGATAAATAAAACTAAACTTATACTAAATTTAAAAAAAAAACTTGTCCATGCAGCATGGTTGCAAGCGGAGTTATTAAGGGTCCCCCGACCCTAGACCAAAATACAACTTTCCATACAAACGTAGTCTACGTTTTATTTCAAAACGACATGTCCGATTTGGGCAAAATTTTGTAATTTCAAAGATATTGCAATTATCTAGGTTTATATTAAGTTTCCGACAGTAAAATATGAACTTGAAATAGAATATAGTGTTTTATATCATTTATTGACCATTAGTATGGGAAACTTCTAAATCGTTATATTTTCTTTTCAGTTCATAATTTTAGTATAGGAAACCCAATATAACCCTAGATAATTGCAATTTCTTTACAATTACCAATTTTTACCGGAATCTGACATGTGGTTTCAAAATTAAACGTGTACTACGTTTGTATGGAGAAGTCTAGGGTCGCCGGACTCTTAAGTAAAGTAATTTATAACTATGGGTTACGTCTTCCCTTAACAACATTTCCCGTTGAGTGTAGGGGGCTGTCTGCCTTTCCTTTCATCATTATTAACAGGGCCTTTGTGTGCACTGCAGTAGCACGACCTTCACTGTACTACCAGAGCCATACTTGGCCAGAGCAGTCAGAGGATTTTCTATCTGAATATTTTTTTCCGCTTCCTAAGATATTTATTTAGTCTTTAGATTTTTTGTACTTGAAACTTTGAAAGAGAAAAAGAAATAAATAAAGAAAGATATCTTATTAAGTATATAAACACTTTCGATCAAACGTACTATGACGCTTACGTAACTGTGTACTTTGTGGACTGTAAATTTGTGTGTTGTTTAGTTACGAATGTTTTCCCGTTTAATATCTGTGAACTTCGCTCTCTTGTACAATAAATACTTTTAAAAACGGCTGGGTCATTTGTAAACAAACTCGATACTGCCAAAATATCTGAAATTCAGCATTCAGCTATTATTCTGCTTAGTTGGAAGCCTATAAAGCTAGCCAGACATTTGGATGATGATGTATGTTAGCCAATTTGAAAAGAAGATTTTGTAGTTTTACTTTAAGTTTATACTATATTGTGTCTATAAATATTTTTTCAAAACTAAATACAGACTTTTACACCAAATTACACAACTGATTTTAATAAAATGCCTTTGAGATCACCTAACAATTATTTCAAACAAAAGAAAGAATTTTCCAAATTGGTCCAGACGTCTTTGAGTAACCGGGGAACATAAGTACATAAAAAAGCTCCTCCTTTTTTTAAGTCGAATTATAACGAAATTATGAGATAACAACCATCTAGCAAAATACAACCGATTTGTTAAATTCCAGCTTTTTTGAAGTCGGTTAATTCATACTATATTTGTATTTTTGTATTATATATAAGTACCTGGGCGACCGAGCTTTGCTCGGTTACATCTCAAACATCGAAAATACGCGTTTTCCCAAACATAAGACTAATCTAGATCGATTGTTTACCCCCGAAAACCCCCATATACCAATTTTCAGCGAAATCGTTAGAGCCGTTTTCGAGACCACAGAAATATATAAATAAATATAACTAGTAGTTCGCCACGAACTTAGACCTCGCGAATATTATTCCAAAGGATGTGCCTCCGCTGCCGGCGCTGATCGCCGAATTGGCTGCCGGCGCCGGTATAACACGATCTGTGTCTGTAGTAAGATATGCATTTTTAAGAAAGTTGTTCAGTAACCCGGACTGAATTCACCCTTAATGTTTCACTATATTTTGTAAGATTTGTATTTTATATCCGTCACGGCTCAGTCAGCCAGACTTCGCGAGTCATCCTAAACCCGTTCAAGTATAACGTATAAAAAAGTTGTACAGACAAAAAAGATGTTCAAATAAAAAAAATTGCGTTTTTATAATGGCAACAAAAAAGTCTAATGACATTTTTGAAAATATTTGGAAATGGCGGATATATGACACTTTTAAAATTTTAAACCCCCATATTACCGCCATTTTTAAAAATTTCGAAAGACTGGCTCGACAAAAAAATTCTATTTACTTGCTGAATCTGCTTACAAAATTTCATGAGAATCGTTTAAGAAATGCGACCGGTAGGCGAGAACAGACAGACAGACAGACAGACGGACAAAAGAATTTTTGGCTTATTTCGAAACTGAGACGCTTTGCTCGCTTTCGCTCGCTCGGTCAGAGGTTTGTCAGGATCGTAGCAAGTGGAGGTCCATAGTCTCTGCCTACCCCTGCGGGAAACAGGCGTGATATTATGTATGTATGTATATACAAGAATTGCTCGTTTAAAGGTATAAGATAAATGACAGTGAAAACTCACAGGTCCCACCCTCCCATCGATAAAGCGGCCAATTCAAACGACACTTTCCTCAATTAACCGGGAAATGGTCTGCAAATTGCTCTCTTCACATAAAACATGGCAATCGCTATTTTTACCGACTGAATTCGTCCGACTTCAAAAAAAGAGATTCTGAATTCGTCGTACCAGCTGATCTCGTGAAAAAGTCAAACTTACATACATACATACATATTTATTTTATTTATTTATTTAAAACTTTATTGATCCACAATAAAAATTGTTTACAATTGGCGGACTTGACATAAACATACACATATATATATATAATACATACAATATACACACATATATACCTACATCTATTACGATGATGACGATGGTGATATAACCAATATGCAATGAATGCAAATACATACATACTATCATGTCTAACGGGGCAGACAAAGCATTTTGGGTCTTGCGGCTCTATGCAGAGCCCAGGGCCGCAAGACCCGAAAGCCACTTTTAGCGTCATGGTGGGCGAGAATATGGAAAAGCAATCAATACAGTGATGGGTTGCTAGCCGCATCGCCTGTTAACATGATTCGCATTTTTGCCCATCGACCGGTTTTTACGATCTGCGCGGAAAGAGAAGCTGGTACATTCTAAGTTTTTTCTTTTCTTCCAGACCAGCGTGGAAGTCCAGACCAGTGTGGAAGTCAAAATGACAATCGCATTTACTCTATTTTTAACGTCCGACTAAAGAAGAGGGTTGTTATAAGTGACGGTTTTGTCTGTCTGTCGTAGCGCTCGAAGAAATGTAAAAAAATCGATGCGGTTTTTTACGTAAAAGCAAGTTCCCTTGCAGTGTTTCTTAGCTATGTTTGATAAAAATCGATTCGGCCGTGTAAAAGTTATTGGGGGTTAACGCTTGAAAATCGGGGATTTTTTAGTTTGTCTGGCAAATAAAAGATGGCGCTATGGATATTAGTTCTACTACTTAGTTCCTCCGCTCAACACTAGATGGCGTTTACATATGAAACTATTAAGTCGTTTTTTATGATTCCGTACCCAAAGGGTTAAAACGGGACCCTATTACTAAGACTTCGCTGTCTGTCCGTCTGTTGGTCACCAGACTGTATCTCAAGAACCGCGATAGTTAGACAGTTGAAAATTTCACAAATTATGTATTTCTGTTGCCGCTATAACAACAAATACTAAAAACAGAATAAAATAAATATTTAAGGCGGGCTCCCATACAACAAACGCGACTTTATTTTGCCCTTTTTTGACTCGATATTAATAATGGCAACAGGTAGGCACTTGAAATGTTCACAAAATACTCAGTTGTATTTTTATTTTAATAATAAATAAAAATCTAAAAATTTAAGGTGTTCTCCCATACATAAAACTTGATTTTTATAGATAATGGTACGGAACCCTTCGTGCGCGAGTCAGATTCGCACTTGGCCGGTTATTTTTAACTTGCTTGGCAAATAATCTTGTATACAATAAAATACAATACAATGCCCTTTATTGCACAAAATAAAATACAGCACATAATTATCTTAAAAACTAGGAAATGTGCAAAAGGCGGCCTTATCGCTAAGCAATGTCTACCAGGCAACATATGTAGGAAAAAAAATAGTGATGGGAAATTAGGTAGTATAGCCGTTATATTTCATAATTAGTTTAATTACCTAATGCAACACGCGACCTTTCCACACTAAGGTTTTCGAATTCTAAATATGGACCGCTTTCACCTTTTCTATTTATAGAAATGAATGGGCGAGTGGAGTTTGAAATATATTAAATAATCAAAGGACAGACAGAAATAACTGCAGAGTTTCGTTCAGGTCAAATAATGAGTTGCTGGCCCTGAAATGATGACGTCATCGAATGTTTTTAACCCCTGACATAGCTAAAGGTCTTCTTTATTTTTCTAAACAATAGGCTATTATACTGTGTTTCATGTTTTTGGTTAATATTTTATATAAAAAAATAGGTACATTGAATAGAAATCTTATACCTTTAAACGAGCAATTCTTGTATATTTATTTATAAATTTCTGTGATCTCGAAAACGGCTCTAACGAATTCGCTCAAAATGTGTATATGGGGGTTTTCAGGGGTAAACAATCGATCTAGATTAGTTTTATGGTTGGGAAAACGCGTGTTTTCGAGTTTTCATGCGTTTTTCTTTCCACGCAGAATATGGTCGCTAATTTCGTCGCGCCGACCGCCATGTTTTTAGCTCAGTAGTTTAGGATACCGACCGCTAGAAAGAGTGTTACGAGTTTGAATCCCACTCGGTGACTTAGTTTTGTTTTTTTTATGTTTAAATTTAAGTATATATATTTTTTTTGCATTGTTTTTAGACAAGTTTAAAAAAATTTAGTTAATGTTTGAGATGTAACCGAGCAAAGCTCGGTCGCCCAGGTACTTAGTATTTTAAATAATTTATGAGTGGGAGGGTGGCGGGGACGTCTCACTATCTCTTTCATACACGCGACATAGCAGTGACGTCAAGAGCGCTGTACGTAACTTGACTATTTTCCCTAACATCAGCTTTTCAAAGATTATAATTTACTTATTTTTGGGCTGATTAAAAAAATACTTTCTTTTCGGTTTCGGATAATGTTGCTTATTGATATCTATACATATAATAAAACAGTAAAAAAAGTGTGTCTGTACATTAAATATATTTCAAAAAAAAATATTGGGGGCGATGGAGGCGTAGTAATAGAGTAAGAATTTAAAAAAAAATGTCTGTCTGTTTGTCTGTATGTCTGTTTGTCTGTTTGTACACGCTAATCTCCGGAAATAATGGACGGATTCGAATGAAACTTTTTTTGTTATATAGCTATTAAGCCTGGGCAACATATAGGGTTTAAATGATTTTGGAAAATGAAACGCCTGATGCAGAACCATAATGGTCCAGCTAAACTATAAGAGATATAAAAATGCCGCCTTAGTAAAAGTTGTTCAGCCTGATGAGCATTTTCCAGAGACATAAAGTTCACGCGAACGAAGTCGCGGGCTTCGGTTAGTAAATAATAAAATTTTTTTTTTTCTTTTTCACTTTCTTAACGCACCTACATACTAAAAGTAATTGAATAAGTACGCTACTATTATTACAATCTAGCCTATTAACTTAGACTAATTAGTAATTTTACATTGACCTAGTTTTATAAGCAATAGTATAAGAATGTGTCCATCGGCACTTTTCTTACTGTCTCTATTAAGGGGAAGGCACTCTGTTCGTGTGTCTTTAGTTATTGCACTATAACTGCACGATTATTTAATTAATTTTCACTACACTACCTACACTAGTTCGAACGGTTTAGTTCGTTTAAGTCTTCTCACTATGTCCGTGTTGTCGAGGAGCTGGATTGCCTCAACGTTCACATGATGAAGCAATCGGTACTCGTGTGCTTCTGCATATTTTTTTATAACTTTATCGACGAACTGCATGTTAAGGTCCCGGTGCAGATCAACATTTCTTATGTACCAGGGTGCATTGACAATACTCCTAAGTACTTTGTTCTGAAACGTTTGGATCATATCAATATTACTCTGTTTGGTACAGCCCCACAGCTGTATACCATAAGTCCATACTGGCATAAGGACTTGTTTATACAAAAGTATTTTGTTGTGTACTGACAAGGCAGACTTTCTCCCAAGCAGCCAATGCATCTTTTGAAACCGTATTTCAAGCTCTTCTCTTTTCTTCTTGACGTGCGCTTTCCAGCGCAGCTTCGCGTCCAGAGTCATACCTAAGTATTTGGCTGTATTTTCATAAGGAACTTGCTGTCCATTTATATATACGGGACAAAATTGTTCTTGCTTATTCGTAAAGTTAACATGAACTGACTTTGATTCATTTAGCTTGATTCGCCATTTCTTTGTCCATTCAATGACTTTATTAACTGCTATTTGAACCTTTTCCGCTGCTTCTTCATGTGTTCTTCCGACAGCCATTATAGCAGTGTCATCAGCAAAGGTCGCCATAGTATTTTCGTCAATATCAGGAATGTCCGAGGTGTATAATAGGTACAGGACCGGACCTAGTACACTTCCTTGAGGCACTCCAGCTATTATTGCTTTTATTTCAGAATACGCATTCTCTTGTCGCACTCTAAATGCTCTATTGGTTATATACGATGTTAATATATCTACAAAGTTAGTGGGTAATATTTTACTAAGTTTCATGATGAGTCCTTTATGCCACACTTTATCAAAAGCTTGTGCTACATCTAGAAAGACAGTAGAGCAGACTTTTTGATTTTCGAGGGTGTTTTCAATTATATTTGTAATTCTGTGAATGAAAATAATTGATTAAAATGAAGTATTTGTAGTCCGACAGCATTTGCGATGTCACCGATGTCTCTCGATAAAAACAGCTTACTCTCGAAACAAGGTGAAGAATTTATTTTATCGGAGGAGAAATTTATTTGTTGTTATGTTGTGGCACTGACATAATAATAGTAAAATAGTAGATAATAATTTTAATAGGCGATTAGGCTAGCAACCCATCACTGTTTTAATTACATTCCACCGCCCAAAAATGGCTTACAAGTCTTGCGGCCCTGGGCTCTGTAGAGCCGCAAAACTAAAAGTGCTCTGTGTGCCTCGTAGGGATAAAGACGTGAGAGTATGTATGTATGGCACTGACAGCTACAAGTGGCAGAATTCCGAACTAAAACCTACGTTACGTTTTATGCCGCGACATTAATGAATACAAATTACGGTGTAGGCTTAGTTATTTAATTCAATAATTAAAACACTAAACGTCATTCGCTTTTTTACAAAATCGTGCTGTAATGCCAAACAGCTAGGGGTGTTATCAAACAGCAGATTAAAAAAAAAATGCTCAAAATGCTAATTTATTCATATAAAATACACGTCAATTTGTTACAAAACACTTGTCATACATGTAGTCATGCACTTCAAAATAAAAAATCAAATACATAAACCATCGACGTAAGTTAATACCTACAATCTCAGTCGTCAGTACTGTACAGGTAGGTATGCAAACAAATAATAAATAATCATTACGTAAAATTATGAATTCAGAAATAAGGAATTTATGATAATAATTAAAATTTAAAATAAAAGTTATTTAACTAATTACATCAATTTACTGTCCATGAATTCCCCGACTGTATTATTTATTTTATACAATCTATCCACAACATATGTACTTAAGTATTCGTATATGCATCAGTATATATTATTCTCTCTCCATACATTAGCCAGACGTACGTCCGAAGTTTCAAAGTGGGACTTGGGCATTCAACCAACTGCCTGCAGTTTGTTTGACCCATTTTTGTTACCCACTATAATGAGTTCTACATACTGTATGCTTATCTCACTCAATTGTTACTTGATATGAAATAACTTCGCTGAGTTTACGCTATAGTAGTGTTCTGGAACTCTGATGAAACGGATATTGTAGTACGTAACATTCATTCTGGTATATTGACTTAGAATATAATGAACCAGCTCTCTCAAACATTGGCACTAGTTCTATTTTTAAACGAATTTTCAAAAAAGAGGAGGTTATCAATCCGTCGCGATTTTTTCTTTATGTTCACAAATTATTCGAAGATGCCTAGACCGATTTGTAAATTCTGTTTGTTTGAAAGGGTATACTTGCGAGGTGGTCCCATAGAAATTTTATCAAAATTGGTTGTGAATGAAATCTGGTTATTTACCGATGGAAAGGTATTTCTTTACACTTGAGCGTGTTTTTGAATTAACTTACAGTGTTAGAACACGTACCGACCGAGGCATTATTAATTATGGTTACCGTGTTTTCGCTTGTAAACTGTCAAAAGTACCAGGCGCACAAGAACTAGCAAGCGATTAAGTGAACCGAAATATATATTAATGCGGTGTGTTCGGGTATTATTATTTAATCAAGTAAAAGTTGAAAAACTCTTAGCAAATAAATAAAGGTCTTTCGATTCGAACTTTTACCCTCCGTGGGAACCGATTTCCAATATTTTCCAATTCATTCTATTAGGAGCCGAAGGTCAATAATTATGAAAAAATCTTCATAGCGCGTTTTGGGTTCCTATGTAAATATTAAGACACCATCTAATGATTAGTAGCGGAACTACAATTCCATGAAATTGGTACTTAGATTTATCGATTCTATTTTCAAAATGTCAAAGCCAGGAGTTACTTGTTCATAGTGTTTTGTCTGCTTTCTCTAATTAAATAAGGAAATTTCCGCGTGCAGTTTAAGCCAGTTATGTGGAACTGATCGCTGCTTAATACTTGTGTGAACTAAGTTTCAAATACTTGAGAGCTCACTTGATACGTTAGTCTAGTTTGGATCCCCTAAAGTACAGTCCATTTGCATAAATGGTTTGCAGTTTGCACGCTTTTAGACGGCACTGGCTTCTTCATCAATTATTAAATAAAATTATATTACTTCTATATCGTATTTTTCAAATGAAACAAAAAAGAAACCCCTTCAAATTACGTGTAGACGAAGGTTAGTTAAGTCACCTTACAAAGTTGAAACTATAAATAGGTACTCTTTAAATACGAGACCAGGTCTGACATTCTCGTCATACTGGCACCCAAGTATAAAGTATAAGCCTACACCTTGGCATGACGCTATCTGACCTCGTTATATATAAAATCTTTTTTGTTTTTTAAACGTACATTGGATTTTTTAGTTCTAAACTCAAATATTCTGAGTAAAATTTAACATACCTAACAAGTCGATTAAAACCTTATTTTTCTTCTTTTTTTTTCGTGTGTGTAAGTGGCCAGAAATGTCTGTTAGACTTTTCAGACTGCCTAAAGGCAAAGGCATCTGGCGTAGCTTGACGACGACTGAAATTTTTATGCCACTTGTGGTTACCCATCCAAGTGCAGACCTCATCCGGGGTCGCTTTAATGAAAAAGTGCTAATAATACGCACTCCCGCTGGCCCACCGAACTTCTCGTAACGTATTAAAGCAGAAGTATACAAGGTGTAAGTCTGTAACCTCTCCATATTCCAGACGTACCGATACCGACCATACTGAATAATTTTCAAAACTTGAAAAAAAAATTGTTCCCCCTTACAAAATTGCTAATCAGCTAATCGATTTAGTATGGGAAGTCCAATTTTTTTTTTCATATTTCGACCTATTCCTTGGGGAAAGTTGTTCAGTATGATCGGTATAGGTACGTCTGAGAATATGGCAACGTTATAGATTTACAGCCTGTATAGTTTAGGTCTGAATTCAGGCTGCAATGTGAGCATATTACAAAACACATGGCAACATAGGCAACGGGCCGAAAACCTTCACATTTTAAATGAAATCTTCTACATAGACTTACAAACATTCGTTCAGCTATCTGATTCAGAGTGCTTGCCAATAAATCCGCGCTGTTCTGACACCCCGTCTCACTGGCAGCCAAGTCTATCTTGGCACGGCACTATCTGACCTCGTGCCCAAATGACATGCTGCATTTGCAAAACTTATATTTCACCATTCATACAATGAGATAATTTTTCAAAATTAAAAATTGACTCCACC
Source organism: Acrobasis consociella (assembly GCA_963555685.1). Taxonomy (NCBI): domain Eukaryota; kingdom Metazoa; phylum Arthropoda; class Insecta; order Lepidoptera; family Pyralidae; genus Acrobasis; species Acrobasis consociella. The sequence continues at coordinate 4,004,190 of OY743122.1, read as the reverse complement.
CCCAAACTACACAACCCATTTTTGGATTACACGTGCCTTCCGAAGTAGATACGGAGGAGCTCGAGAAATTTTTATGCTAGGTCTAAGTTCAGGCTGCAATGTAAGCATATTACAAAACATATGGCTATTTAGGCAACGGGCCGAAAACCTATACATTTTGAAGTTGGATCTTCAACATAGACTTGCAAATATTCGTCCAGCTATCTGATTCAAAGTGCTTGCCAATAAATCCGCGCTGTTCTGACACCCCGTCTCACTGGCAGCCAAGTCTATCTTGGCACGGCACTATCTGACCTCGTACCCAAATGACATGCTGCATTTGCAAAACTTATATCTCATCGTTCATTCATACAGATAATTTTTCAAAATTAAAAACCTTTACCCAAGATCTTATTTGATCTACACAACCCATTTTGATATTATTTCTATGAGGCCTCCTCAAATATACCGAAAGGGTATAATTTGCCAGTAAGAAGTATGATTTAATATATCATCAATGGATGGTGTTGTTCTAATCCTAAAACTTGCTATGGTTTATTTTGTGTTTTAATATTATGAGATGGAAATGTAACGCTGTAAATTTTTTTGCATTGACCAATTGACCATATACGTAGTAGTCTAGATTTTGGATTTTATTCAGTTGGGCTTCTAGCGTATTTTTGAAGAGAAAGGTTTTGTACATTTACAAACAAAAAGAATTTTCAAAATCGATCCAGGTATCTTTGAATAATCGGTGAACATATACATAAAAAAGATCGCAACCAATTCCTCCTCTTTTGAAGTAGATTTAAAAAAATTGTTTGCTAGTTACACGAGTAGCAAAAATTTTTTACAGTTTGTAGAGTATTTGTTTTTTTGTGCAAGAAGTGTATGAGGTAATTGTATTGTGTATTTGTAAGGGCGTAAAATGTGTCAGTCGATTTCTGGCACAAATTCTACTTGCAATAGGAACACAGCATCACGCGACCTATTTTGCTATCTCTATCACACGTATAGTTTGTAACAGAGATAGTCTAAATACGTCGCGGGGTCCTGCTTGACGCACTTTACGCCCTAAGGGTCAGTTCAGACAGAGAGTAGCACAGAAGAGAAGACTTTTTATGACACTCTAAACTATTGGCATTAGGAACTGCATGCATCATTGCATCTAATACATAAAAATAATTTATGTAAATACTTTTCCTTTGTACACAAAATAATCCAATACATCTCATGATTACATTTTATTTTAGAAATATTGCCTTTAGTCTAATATGGCATTCTGATTGACATTTTAATATGTTTTCCTTTGTGTAAAATTAGAAGATATGATACGGTCTTAGTTTCCATTAAGTTACAAATTTCTCAGGCATTTCCTCTCGGTCTGAACTTATCCAACTTTGCCATCTGCAAAGTTACTAATACCCGTGGAACTATGTATATTTGTGATAAATAGAATAGATAGCTCGGTCAGGCAAAGGATTAAACTTAATCTAATCACTTTCACAAAGCACGGCGTCTACCACAAACAACAGTCAAAGACCGCAGAATGCTGTGAACTTCCACTTATAAACAACTTAGTTCTTGAGCTTAGTAAAGTTGAACACCCAATACTTCACTTACATCCTTATGCCGATTATGCTATGCAATGATGGCGAAATTAAATAAATAATACAGCATATTGTAAATATTCTTGTTTCTTCTACACACTTATGATGTCTGAATAAACATACAGTGTTATTAACATACCCACGCATAGTTAATATGCTTACCGTGTTTTCGTATAGTTTTCGCTTGTAAACTGTCAAAGTTCTAGGCGCATAAGCGCTGTCAAGCAACTAAGTTTGATATATGTCTAGATTATAGAGACTGTATGTATAAATTACCGGACAGACGGACGGTTGGTTGTTCGCTAATAATTAAATATGAACTCATGGACGACGTATTTGTAGATATTGAACAATATTACCAGATGTTGTTTCTTTTTTTAAGCTTTTATTTAACTTGTGTAAAATGTATCTTGTATGCTGTTTAGCTCAAATCTTGCAATTCAATTTTCAGTCAGTTGTCCTCAACCGATTCAGCTGAAAATTTGCATATTTGTGTAAGTCAGATGACAATAATAATATTACGGAGTCAATGAGCTGTTCTGATGATGAAGTTTGGAGATATATAAAAGAATTCAGTTATGAAGGAATATAACCTAATTGAGTAGGACTCATTTGAAATGTCTTGACGAGCACTGTCTGATCTAGGATCTGATTACGAAGACGGAAGGTGGTCTATGGAACTCAGTAATAAAACGACGCAACTCTATCGAGTTTAGACTTTTTTCGTTTGTCTTACTTATGAGCACTTTGGCCCTAAAATAAAAGCTTGTACAAAAAATGAAATTTAAAAATAAGAAACTATTACTTATTTTGTCGAGATTGATAGCGACCCTCAATGTCAATGGTTTATTATACCGCGATAACAAATGTGCCTTTTGACTAGAGTAACACGTTATATACAGGGTGTTTTAGAAAGGCAAAGTAATAGGTATAAAGGGTAGGTATTGAAAAGGTAACCCAGCTCAGAAATTTAAGAACATGAAAAAAATATATATTCAGTACAAACTAAGCAATCAGCCGATCGAATTTTTATTAAAAGTAAAAAATCTCAATTAAAATTTCTTTTCTGCGTTATCCGTTCAATACCACAGATTTAAGATGCCTAAAATATTTTTCGACGAACTGAAAACCTATTGATTGACCGGTAGAAAAGGCCCCTGGCCTTAAGTCCACGTATATTATAATGAAGTTAAATAAATAATAATAAAAATCCCAGTTTTTGGGATAAAAACATGATATCCAACAGACACCCACCTGCTAGATGGTCAGACGACCTGTGCAAGGTTGCAGGAAGGCGCTGGATGTAGGTCGCCTCCAATCGGTCGTTTTGTAAACCCTTGGGGGAGGCCTGTATCTAGCAATGGGCTTCCTGTGGCTGATATGATGATGATGATGATGAACATGACGGTGACAATACAATGCAATGCTCTTTATTGCATAAAATAAATAAATGCAGCACATAATTATCTTAAAAACTAGGAAATGCGCAAAAGGCGGCCTTATCGCTAAGCAATTTCTTCCAGGCAATCTATATAGAAAAAAAAAGTAATGGGAAATTAGGTAGTGCGATCAGTATAATAAACATACTTATATACAATGACCCTATTCACCACAAAACTGTTGTTTCCCAGGTAAAGTGGACGAGAAGGCGACACAGCTACACGCCATAGCATCTCTGAAGGTGCTTCTTGAAGCCACAAAGCCGAATGCGGGCGGCGCCGGAGCCTCGGCCGCGAAGCACTCCGCCGCCGCCACGGCTAAAGAGACGACTTTGGACCTCCCCAACGGAGGCCTACAAGACGTCCAGTTAGATGCTATAGAAGAGGTAAGCCTGATAATAAAATTTCTAAGCTTTGTGTTAGGAATTCTTTTTAAAATTTTGCCTGGCAAAGTTACGAAGCATGGTGCGGGCGACGAAGCTTCGACCGCGAAGCACTCCATCGCTGCCACTGCTAAAGAGACACCTTTAGACTCCCAAATGGAGGCCAACAAGCCGTCTAGTTAGATGTTTTAAAAGAGGTAAGCCTGCTACTAAAATGTCTAGGGGTTGTCTTATGAATTCTGTCAAAACATTTCGCCTGGCAAAGTTACAAAGCCTAATGCGGGCGACAAAGCTTCAACCGCGAAGTACTCTTTACGCCTTTGGACTCCCGAATGGAGGCCTATAAGACTGTAGCCACACTACAGCATACATCGAGTAGCTACAAAACATCTCCATTTTTGGCCATACAACGCCAGCATTTGCACGCGCCGTCAGCCATAACCAAATATGGGAATAAATCGGGACACAGGAAGCGTCGCGCGCCGCGCCAGCCAATCACAACGCAGGAACGAGAACACAACCGTATTAGGCTATTTGTTTGTCGCTAACGCTTGTATATAAACCCGAACTTTGTAAATAAATTATTCATTCGACATTTTACTTTGGAGCATCGAACACGCATTATTATTTATCACCCGTAAGTACCTATAAGCACCATATGTTAGCCGCCTAAGCTACAGTGGTGACCCATAACCTACAAGACCTCCAATTAGATGCTATAGTAGAAGGAAGCCTACTACTGACATTTCTGGGCTTTGTAACTTCAAATCATTTCAAAATCTTTTTTCCATAAGGTACCTGGCAAAGTTCCGCAGCATAATGCAGGCTAGAGACACGCTTCTGGACCTCCCTTTTAGACATGTATTTTACAAACTTGTAATAAATCTCACTTCCAGAACATATTTTAATGCAGAAAATCTTGCCAATGTTTTTTAATATTGGTCCGGTTTTGGTTAGATTTAGTGAAGTGTTATATTTATTCTTATTGAAGTGAAAACTTCTTTAGCGGCGTTGTGCACTTTTTTTGGAATGGGTAAAAAATTTTAAACTCGCGTCAGGACACGTGGCCTGATCGAAAATTCGTAAGACGGTGCAGGGCGCTTGCGCGAATGTTCGTGTGTGTTTATGTTACAGCGTGCTACGCGCATCCATGGATGATGACAGCTGATGGCTCGACCGTCTGTGTAGTGGCCATACTGCTGTGTATTTGAAAATGATTTTGTTGAAAATGAATTTGGTCATGCTTGTGACATTTGTGACAGACTGTGGTTCAGAAAAGATTTGAAATATTTTATACTGATAATTAAAGCAATTCGTGCAAAATTATTCCCTAACCATTCCAAAATATCAAAAATGCACAACGTTAATATTCAAGTTTTCACTTCTGCCGGCACTCCCAGAGTGCAACCCGTCGTTTTTTTTAATTGAATTTCCTTCATGGTTTCACTCATACTAATAATATTTGTGTCAAGTTAGTTTTCAGCATTGTCATCATTTCAGCCGCATAACGTCCACTGCTGGACATGGGCCTCTCCAAAGATTTCCAATATGACCGATCTAGGGCAGCTTGCATCCAGCTCCTACCAGTTAGTTACGTTAGTATTAATAAAAAGAAACTGCCAGTGTATTCCTTGAAATACCTAGTATTTTTACAATGTACAAAGAGAAAGCGATAAACTTCACTCCTAGGAACTACGAGTAATGCATCTTGTTGTCTGTAAACCTATTGAGAGTGATATATGTAAGCTTGGTACGAGGTTCGCTACAGTGACTCCAAGGATTTTGCCGCACTTGCAACTTGCTTTGTAATAAATAGTTAGTACTAGTCGAAGCCCGCGACTTCATACGCGTGGACTTTATGACTCCGGAAAATACTCATCAGGCTATTACCACTGGGTGCAACCGGAAATACACTTGGTTGATGATGATGATGATGGAAGAGGAAAAAGAAATCAAAATAGAGACAGGTTGCTATAGCCGCATGATTATCATCATTCACATTTTCGCCCATTTCCTTAATAAACGCTAGAAGAGAAGCAGCTGGTACAATTACAGAAATAGAGGAACGCCAAAAATGGTGGATAGAATTTTAACATTTGCAAAGATGTGAAAGTTGAGAAGATAATTTTGAGTGATTACTTGAAATAATGGGAGAATTTCGGAAAGTCGCCTAATAGAATGAATAAACAATAATAAAAGTGTTTAAAGAGACAGTTGATTTGATACAACTTTCTCAAACGAACATAGACGAGAATGAGAAATATAATAAACAAGTCTCAAAAAACAACTTGTATGAAATGAAGATCGGTTTTGTGTTAAACAGTCAACCGGCCAAGCTTATTTCGGTCTAATAAAATAGGATACTGTTTCAATTGCCATCTGCCCGTGATTTATAGCACAATACTCGAGCCACCGCATTTCTGACGGCCAGCAATCAGGAAACACTTCCCTCTCCCGAAGGACATATCCATAACACAACGTATGAGGGAAAACTTCCGACGCGGTTACATTTTTCACGGGTCCCGTAGGAGTTTATAGCCTGTGATATTCGGGTCAATAGTATTGACCGATAAGATATACAGGGTCTAACAAAATGTACTGAACCTATTTTAAGGGTGAATTCAATCTATCATACTGAACTACTTTTCTAGAGAATAATACTCTCTCTAATGTAGAATGGTGTTCGAATCTTTCAAGAAACATCTTGTCAGGGCTACGGAGGGAATATCGAAATATGAAAAATTATTTTTGGCCTCCCATACAAGTTGAACGATCAGCTGATCTGAGTTAATATGGAAAGCAAAACATTATTTTTGTTATTTCGATATCCCCTCCGTAGCCCTGACAAGATTTTTCTAGCAAGGCTCGAAACTATTCTGAATTAGAAACAACTAACCATTTTTCTTTCTGTGAACACATCTCGCAATCAATTCCTATCATATCGTATAGAGATTTGCATGAACCCTAGTCTTACTCTAAAAGCCCTACACTTTAGTCAAAATATAAGGCCTGGCCCTTTCTTAGGAGTGGTAGACACTGCTACCTTACGAACAAAAAGCAATTAATAAAGAATTACAGGGTATAGCGTCAGAAGCTTGGCACTTCATAACATAACTATTAATTACTCTGCAAGCACCTACTCATCTTGGCATTACTTTACAAGGAAATGTTTTGGTGTGATCAATTTCACAGAAAATTAAAAGAAATCTTGTCTACGGACCTTCGTCTATGAATAGCTCAATTTTGACCAAGTATTAGTCCACTGGCGCACACAAAGGGCTCATCAAAGTGAGGCTAACGTCGCTCAACCCGAGTGCTCGCGTTCGAAAAATGGATTTCTGGCCGGTGTCCAAGGCACCTACAAACAATTAATCTTCTAGCAAAATCGCCCTAAAAACGTGGTCTGTATAGAAAAATTATTTACTTCCAACCTGCCTTTTACTAAACTCTCTCCATCCTTCGGAAATCGAGAGATGCTCAAAGATACTATACCTATTTTATGATAAATACATATAATATAGAAAACACCCAAGTACTGAAATGACAAAACGGAAACTCCTAGGGTCTCGTGCAATATGCTTCCCGCACCTCTTCCCCGTTCTCGCCTTGTAGAGGGTGTAGAGCAGTTGGCTGCCGGCGCCTGCAGCCACTGCAGTGACTATTCAAATCTCCATGTTCTCACACTAGGAGGTATCCTTGCGGAAATATATTGTAAATTTCACAGCCCGATATGCCCACGTGGATGTATGAACATACTCTTTAATGAATTATGTATGTTCCAGATAGGGGACCTGGAGGAAGACACGACTCCACTAGACATGTCGTGGCCCTCAGGGTTCCGCAAGCGGCTGACGTACCTGTTGGTCGCGCCCATTGTCTTCCCGTTATGGCTCACCCTCCCGGACACGCGGACGCCGAGAGGTGAGTATGAGTAACCATTGATGTCGTCATCGTCATTTCAGTCGCATTACATCCACAGCTGGACATAGGCCTCTCCCAAAGATTTCCAAAATGACCGACCAAGAGCGGGCTGCATCAAGCGCTTTCCAGCGACCCTTCCTCGAAGCTGGAACTGAATAATTGACCCGGATAGATGTGCTAGTCTACAGCTTCGAGGGTGGAGCTATTGAGAAGACTGGATGGAAAATAAGTAACTAAGCTATTGTAAAAACTGGTGAAGTGACGAGAATGGACCAAATAAGAAGTATGTAAGAGGAAAGTCGAAAGGTTGAGTTGGTTCTTATCAGTATTTGTTGCGTGTTATGAGGAGGAAGGAAAGTCACATAACATGAATGGTTTTAAATTTGCAAGTTAGGGAACATGGAAATAGAGGAAGCGCTACGAAACTGTGAAGGAAATGTGTAAGGGAGAAGCAAAGAGTAACGATGTAAAGGAGTTGACTTTATTATGTGCTCTGTAATCTGTAACATTATGTTTTGGAGCAATAGAACTAATCTAAATTCTGCCTAAACCTGTGGGAAACGGGTGTGAAAATATGAATGTTTGTTTTCTGCAAAAAATTGCGCACCAGAATAAAATCATGTACGTGTACATCTGTATCCTTATACTAACTACCATCTTTCTTTTCCAGGGAAGAACCTGTTCCCTGTAACATTTATAGGGTCGATAGTTTGGATAGCGTTTTTCTCTTACCTTATGGTGTGGTGGGCAAACGTGGCGGGGACGACGGCGCAGGTGCCCCCCGAGGTGATGGGGCTGACGCTCCTGGCCGCGGGGACGTCGGTGCCGGATCTGATCACGTCGGTGATCGTCGCGAGGAAGGGCTTCGGAGACATGGCGGTCTCTAGCTCTGTCGGCAGCAATATTTTTGATGTTACTGTTGGGTAAGTTCAAGTTTTCATCATCATTTTGTTTTTGTTTTGTTTTTTCGTGTGGCCAACACTAGTGTCAGATTTTCCAGGCTGCCTAAAGGCATCTGACATAGCTTGACGACTGCCATACAATGATGACAGCCGGGACCTTCCGAAGCATGGAGGAGCTTAAGAAATATTTATGCCACTTGCTTGTGGTGACCCATCCAAGTGCGGACAACTTCTGGTGTCGCTTTACTTACGAAAACGAGCTCCTCATCATCATTATCTGATCATCATTATTAGGTCTTTTTAGTCTCCGCTGCAGGAAGGAGCACGACCGTCTTTATACTATTAGAGCCATACTTGGCCAGAGCAGCCAGAGGATTTACACTCTCTACGCTGGCCAGATGGGTTGGAAAGGTCCTATTGATGTTTATGATTGGTTTAGCTTGTATTTCCTAAGCCGCCTTCTACGACATTCACGGGAAAACTTGCAGTGGTCCTGTTCTACTCTGCCGGAAACCACACCGCGATATTTTTGTTTTGAAATAGTTTAAACCAGTTTAGAACGAACGATAGTAGGTGAAGTAAGGGCCGACCGTGTTGTATGCTAGAAATGGGAAACGTAGTGTTAGACGTCCGGCGGCTAGGACCTAGGTGGGTTGACAATGTCAGGCAAATTGCTGGAAAGAACTGGATTGCGAAGGCCAGGGTCAGAATAACAGCCAGAAGGAGATTTATTATATACATCGTGTAAGTGGCAATGCAAAATGTTGGGAGAGAAGATAAAAAAGGAATCAAAAAAGTGATAGGTTGCTAGTCACATCACCTATTCACAGATCCGCCTATTCACTCCAAACTGAAAGCGAGGGTGCAAAGTATTTATTATCTACAATTAAAGGCTTATTATTGCTCGTTATAAAATGCTATTTACGCCCTTGTGAGGCGTAATTTAACAGAACCATTGTCAGGATCCTCAAAAAGAGCAAATTAACGGTACTTTAATGCAAATGAAGTAGAAAGATTTCTTGCCATCATTAATTCTAAAGGATAATAACAAAACACTCTAAATGCAAAAGCATAAAGCTTCCCCATCCACATAACTTGGCAGATAAAAATGCTTTAAATCCACTGCCTTTGGCGATAGCGGGATTTGTCTCGAAAAGTGGCTTTTTTCGCTAAACTCTGATAAGGATTGTGGCAGCCTTGAATGAAAATATATAGGGTTACGGATGTGGCACTTTATAAAATACTTTTTACCCTTTCACCGCAAGACTTTATATCAGTTGTCGTGCCCCCAGCGCGAGACATGGAAAATCTAACATACCTGTCTACAACCAAAAACGGATATGGATACGTAAGTTATGTGCCATTTTTTTTGTCGCAAATATGAATTCCTTCGACCTTCGCTGAATGGGCCCGCCCGACAATGTTTGTCACATATATGCGACGCTCGCGGTTAAAGGGTTAATATAAAACAGGTAAGTAATACTAATGTAAATAAAATAATTTGAATTAAATAAATAAATTTAGAGAATAACTTTTTAAGATTTAAAACTGACTTCACCCCCAAACTGCAAAACCGATTTTAATCAAATTTATATGGGACCACCTGACAAGTATAATCTTTTAAACAAAGAAAGAAATTTCCGAATCGGTCCAGGCCATTTCGAATAATCAGTGAACATGCATAAAAATAAAAAGATCGCAACGAATTGATAATCTCCTCCTTTTTTTAAAGTCGGTCAAAAAGTACTTGGCATTGTCTCAGACCAAATATCTTATTTGGTCTGAAGGATATATACTTAGTTCCATACTAGGGAATTTATACTCCCTAGTATGGAACTAAGTATAGTTCCATACTAGGGAGTATGGAACTATACTTAGTTCTAATAATTCCATACTTTAAACATCATGATCATCATCATCAAGTCTTTTCAGTCTCAACTGCAGGAGCACAACCCTCTCTGTACTACCAGAGCCATACTTGGCCAGACAAAGGACCTGGCCTACACTCTCCTCGCTGGCCACACGGGTTGAAGAGGTCTCATTGATATTTATAAGCTTTGTATAGCTTGTATTTCCTAAGTCGCCTTCTACGACATCCACGGAAGACTTGGAGTGCTCCTATTCTACTCTGCCGAAAACCACACTTTAATAAATAAATATGAATGGACAAATCCAAATCACACAGTTCAAGAGTTAGCCCCAAAGTAAGTTCGAAACTTGGATACTAACTCAACAAAACTATATTTTATAACAAATACAAATAAAAAGATAAACAACTAAGACCCGGGTCAATCTACAAAAGATCATTTTCCACCTTGATCTGACCGGGGATCGAACCCAGGACCACCGGTGTGATAGCCTAGCATGATGACCACTTCTTCTTATCGTGTGTGTTAGTGACTAACATTAGTGTCAGAGTTTTTAAACCGCCTTAAAGGCCTCTGACATGGTTTTAGGTAACGACCAATGTCAAAGACAGTGACCGGACCGACGGCTTAACGTGCCCTCCGAAGCACGGATCATCTTACTTATCAGACAATCAGGTGATCAGCCTGCAATGTCCTAACCATACTAGGACAACAACGCAAAGTCGTTGCCCCCGCTGGGAATCGAACCCGCGACCTCCGGGTATGAGCCAAACGCTCTAACCACTACACCACGGAGGCAGATGATGACCACTAGGCCATAGAGGTCGTCTGAACTAGTTCTATCTCTGTTTTTATTTTGTGGCCTCGACGCAAATGACACTCCCTAACTTGCATCGTTCCTGAACCCGTGCCAAAGATGCCGACCCATAAGTCTCTAAATTATTTTATACTAGAGCCAAACTTTTGAATTTTAAACTACTTTTAGGTTTTTCTCATCAGCAGAGTTAAGTTATAAGGTTCTAAGTTTGATGAACGTGTTTGACTTAGTAAAAAGTACTTTATTATAACTAGCCAGCGAGCAGAGTGTAGGCCGGGTCTTCTGGCTGCTCTGGCCAAGTACGGCTCTGGTAGTACAGGGAGGGTCATGCTCCTGCAGTGGAGACAAAAAGACCTGATGATGATAATGATGATGATAAGAAAACAAAACCATGATGAAACTAGATAAAAATAACCGGCTAAGTGCGAGTCGTACTCGCGTACGAACTTTCGTACACAACGGTTCCATTCCATTTTCTATAAAAAATCACGTTTGTTTCGTGGGAGCCACTTAAATATATTTATTTACTAGCTGAGTAACGCGGTGCCCTCGCCTCAAGCCTTAACTTTATCAAAATTGGTCCAGCCGTTTGCGCGTGAATAAGTAACAAACATACTCACACTCATAAACTTTCGGTTATAATATTAATGCGAATCTGTTTTTAGTATAGCGGCAACAGAATACATCATCTGTGAAAAAATTTAACTGTCGAGCTATCACGGTTCATGAGATACAGCCTGGTGACAGATAGATGGACAGCAAAGTGTTAGTAATAGGGTCCCGTTTTTAACATTTGGATACGGAATCCAAAAAATAAATATGGTCTGAGCAAAATAAACAATTTTGGCAAAAGTCAAGTCACAAAAATATATAATGTAACGTAATAGTTTAATTCAAGTGGATCAGATCATTTACTTTTTAATTAAATTAATTATTTTTGTATCTTATACCTTTAAACGAGCAATTCTTGTATATATATATATATATATATATATTTATAAATTTCTGTGATCTCGAAAACGGCTCTAACGATTTCGCTGAAAATTTGAATATGGGGGTTTTCGGGGGTAAACAAACGATCTAGATTAGTTTTATGTTTGGGAAAACGCGTGTTTTCGAATTTTCATGCGTTTTTTTTCCACCCAGAATATGGTCGCTAATTTCGCGCCGACCGCCTTGTTTTTAGCTCAGCGGTCTTCTTCTTATCGTGTGTGTTAGTGACTAACACTAGTGTCAGAGTTTTTAAACCGCCTTAAAGGCCTCTGACATGGTTTTAAGTAACGACCAATGTCAAAGACAGTGACCGGGACCGACGGCTTAACGTGCCCTCCGAAGCACGGATCATCTTACTTATCGGACAATCAGGTGATCAGCCCACAATGTCCTAACCAAACTAGGACAACAACACAAAGTCGTTGCCCCCGCCGGGAATCGAACCCGCGACCTCCGGGTATGAGCCGAACGCTATAACCACTTAACCAAGGAGGCAGCTCAGCGGTTACGGATACCGACCGCTAAAAAGAGTGTTACGGGTTCGAATCCCACTCGGTGACTTACTTTTGTTTTTTTTTATGTTTAAGTTTATCTATAATTTTTTATTTTGCATTGTTATTAGACAAGTTTAAAAAAATTTAGTTAGTGTTTGAGATGTAACCGAGCAAAGCTCGGTCGCCCAGGTACTACCTATTTATTTGCAGTAAATAAACCAGTCAGTTGAGTAGTCACTAAAAGCCATTCCTGAAAGTGGCCATAAACCACCCAGGAATGGAAGCAAAACACATGAAGGAGCAAAGGCCACAACCCGAGTCGCCTGCCAACTCATTAGTACATTCTGAACATACAAGAGTTTAGTAGCGGTTTTAGGGTAGGGTAGACCGCCCAGGGCGCCGGGTATAAAGGGGCGCCACGGCCACCCCCTTATATCACCTCGCTCAATGACCGAGATGTATATTCTCGTACTCTCTAAATTCCTTCAATTTAGCGAAAAAAATCAGTAAACAAAGGTCATTATACTCTTTGCCTTTTTTTTAAGTGGATTTGAATTGCAATTAGGTATGGGGCAATTCAAACCCACTTGAAAGTAAGAGTATATGATGTTAAAAAAAATACGAACGTAACGATTTTTTTCGCTAAATTGAAGAAATTTATTGCAATTAGGTATGGGGCCTGGGGCCTACTTGCGGAAAATTTGTCCTCGAGGAAAGTAAGTAGGTATGGGGTACCGTAATAATCTCGCCCTGGGCGCTGGTAGTATGAAAACCGGCACTGCAAGATTTGGTAGGACGGTAGAAACCGACACTCGTGCCATAGTAATTAAAAAGCCGTTTGAGAGAAGTACTGCCCACATTTTGCTGTTATGTGCGCATTTTAACCATTTTCAGGAGGGTTTTTGCTGGACATAGACAATGGGGATTGTACATTTTAGACTATTGTTTCAAAAATGTGTATGGCTAAAAATAGCAGGCTTTTTTAAAAGCCAGCCAAGTGCGTGTCTGACTCGCGCGTCTGAACTGATTGTTCGTGCGCGACAATTGACAAACATGATTTTTTACAGACAATAAGGAATATGCATGAAAAAAATATGTGTTATCTAACCAGTTTATTCGTAAATATTCGAAGGTAAAGTACTAACAGTGATAAAAATTGGTGGAAAAACGAACGAGATATAGCGATTTTACGAAAATATGTCTATCTCACTCGCAAAAACGCTATTTTCTATAGCAAATGTATTGATAATATGTAATTATGACGTCACCAGTCCATATCGGACTTCTCTCTTTAATTGAAACTTTAAAGTATCATAGGTTCGTCGCTGATTAAGATATTTTATAAATTCTTTTATATTTGTTTACTGTGGTTAATAAGGATTTTATTAGGCAAATAAAAAAAATGCGTGCATATTCTCTATTGTCTGGTAAATAATCATGTTGGTTTTATGGGATCTTAGGCTCTATTGGCCCCATTTAATATTTATTTTATTTCAATTTTATTATTTATTTTAAGCACGTCAGACTTACAGTTTATACGTGCCTTAAGAAACAAGGCTTCTTCTTTCTTATCGGATAATCAGGTGATTTAAGCCTGTCTTAAACAGACCGAAAACAACTTTTCACAAAGTATGCATCCCAGTGGAATTCGAACCCACGATCTCCGGATCACAAGGCGAACGCCTCAACCACTGGACCATTGAGGTAATCTACATCGTCATTGCCATCAACAAATTTAAAAACTGCTTAGGTAGTTTTTAGTGGAGTTTTTCGACAAGAAGAATGGAGTTTAAATTTCAAATGGCATAAAATAGTCTCAAATTTCTTCTCAAATTGAAAGGTACTAAAAATAAAATGGAAATTCCAATTTATTTACAAATCTAAAGGTCACGACTCACCAACACGAGGGTGGTAAAAATCCTCGACACCGCTTCAAAAATTGATTGACTTCGCCGCAAGTCAATCAAGTTTGTAGGAACCTTTATTAAGAGTGACCCTGGGCTTCGAAGCCTGCCCTTGACCTTTCGGCCCCTTAATCGACCTTTACACCTTGCATCAACATTACAGATTTAATTGATATAGCGCGATTACGTATTTTGAACTACATTTATGAAACAACTAGCACTTACTTTCGACTTCGTCTGCGTACATTGAGGACTTTGTAATTATTTACTTTTGTATGACAAAATAGGATTCCCACTCTTTTTCATTCCCTTAATGGACGATTAATGAGATAAAAACTCTTAAATATACTTACATTATATATTAAGTTTAAGTCCTAATACATCTAGTTTTTTAAAGATATACAAATCTCTTATACAACACATGTCCTTATAACTTACGGGGTTGAAGACCATAAATTCCGAGCGATTTTTACCTTTTTTTAATAGAGATAAGTTTAAACTACCAAAAAGTTTTTTGATTTGAATGTTATGTTTTTTAGTGTATGTAACAAAATTTAAATGTAACAAAATTCATACATACATACATAATATTACGCCTGTTTCTCGCAGGGGTAGGCAGAGATTTTTTTTACAAAATTTTAACAAAATTAACAAAATTCAAATGTAACAAAATTCAAATGTAATAAAATTCAAATGTAACAAAATTCAAATGTTACAAAATTTAAATGTAACAAATTGGGCTCTAACGCTAAAAGCTCCCACACCGCAAATTTTATTCAAAAGCGCCAAATACTCCTGTGGGATTTTGGAACACAATGGACGTCGGACTATTGTATTTGGACTGTATCTTGGTGCATGTACCAAATAATGAAAGTACAGAAGAATAGATATACGTAAAGAAATACATAAAAGTATAGAAAGAGAATAACCTTGGACTCGCTCCCCGCATCTTTCATCATCATCAGATATTTAGTCTCCACTGCAGTACTCTCTGTACTACAAGAGCCATACTTGGCTAGAGCAGCAAGAGGACTTGGCCTACACTCTCCACACTGGCCACACTCCCCAAATTTTGTATACCTTTATCCCCGCAAACGATCAAGATTAATTTATCGAAATTAAACAACGACTTCAACACCAAACTACACAACTAATTTTCATTAATTTTCTATGGGAATACTTAACAAGTATGTCCTCTCAAACAAAAAAATATTTTCCAAATTGGACCAGACATCTTCGAGTTATCCGTTAACATACATAAAAGAAACAGTGACACTCCGGGAATGTCGACTGAAGTGAAAACTTGGTGTCGGTAACAGTATCGCGAGTGTAATGTACTTTTTTCATATTTAAAAAAAAATGCTTTCTGTGCATGCCTAACGAGCCTAAAGTTTTCACTTCAAAACATAAAATATTCCGGCGAATTGATAACCTCCACCTTTTTTGAAGTCAGTTAAATAAGAGGTAATTTATATGGATTGCACCCGCGTAAATGGCACTACCCATGATTTTACAGGAGACAGTGAGTCTTCCCTAATTTTTTTATTTTGTAGTGCCTGTCTTTGAAATAAACGTTCCTTTGTACAGTTAACTTCGTATTTTTATCACGTTGCAGTTTAGTAAGTGCATTTTCGTCTTTCAAACCAAAGCCGTTATTTTCTGAAATCTTTTTATTTTACTTTTTTAACTAATTTTCAAGCGACTTGCATGAGGTTATTAATTTAACGCGCTCTTTCTTTAATATGTGCACCCATTCGAAGATGCCTGTGACGATTTGGATAATTCTTTTTTTTAATGGGTATTCTTGTCAGATGGTTCCATATATTTTTTATCAATATCGATTACTTGGTATGGAGGTAAAGTCGGTTTTTAATTTTGTAAAATTATTTATCTTACATATTTAAAAGTTTATTTAATTTATTCAAAAGATAAGTTTATTTAAAAGAAAGTCGTCAATGGATGATATAAAAGAAAAAAACAGATGTCGTCGTATATAGGAGGTCAAACATTCAGCCGAAAATAAAAAGGGGAGACAGGGGAAATACGCACACCACTGACAAGAACCTACTTAGTTCTAATTTTATTGACGATGATAGTGTTTTATCGTTTTAACCAACATCCAAAAAGAAGAGGTTATCAAGTCGTCTCGTTTTTTTAATTTTTTTATGTACGTTCGTTACGTTTACCAATTATTCGAAGACTTTTTGTTTCAGACTGTTTTGAAAAATTCTTTATTATGAATTTATCAAAATCGGTTGTGTAGTTTGGAGGTGAAGTCGGTTTTTAGTTTGGAATAATTATTACTATATAATTTGAAGTTTAACCTTAATAAATCATATATTTAAAGTAATTTAAGGCATATTTGCTACTAAAAAGCGTCGTAGTGTAGATTTGCTTACCAAAAAGGCAGCAGAGAATCAATCAGTTTCAATAGTTTCAGTTTACCACACGTAAAAGCGAAAAAAAAACGTAAACCCAGCAATTACTCTCACGTACATCGCATTTATAGCCCCTATTACAAATGAAATAGAGTCGAAAACAGCAAACCTCAGCAAAACCGCAAATAGTGTAACATACATACATTTAAACAAAGCACCAAATAAATCCTTTACGTGGATGGGATACGGAATTTCTGCAGTCCATAAAATGCTTTATGAGTGAAAACATACGGTTGAAATTCCAATGGCGATGTTTCAGCAAAGTATCAGGAAAATAAAAGTCGGTGTAAACAAAGCTGGTCGAACGCCCTATGCTTTAGCCCACCAGCCACTGGGATCATAAATTCAGGGAATCAAGTCGTTAGGCAACTGTGAGCTACACAGAAGCGCTACGAAACTTCGTAGCGCTTCGTAGCGCGTAGCATGTGCTACGAAATACAAACCTTCACAATAGGAAGAAAGTTTATTCATATATCATTCTAAACAGATAAATTAAACTTTCTGTTTTATTTATTTTAAGGTACCTTACTTAAAAGTAAGACTGATGATTATTGTCAAGGCTAAACGATGAAGCTGCATTAGAAAATTGCACTAACTATTTTGAATCTTACTATCTTGTCTTTCTGCTTTTCCCAAAAATGACTTATTTATAACTTATTATTACGATATATATTGGATGTGCTTACAATTTTTATCTCGTAAACGTCTTAATTAAAACAAACTTTTGTGTGCATAAAATTAACAAACGTATTCAAAAGAGATAATTTGAAATAGCTTTGTTCTTATTCTGGTAAGATTAAGTCGTATTCATTTCAAAATAACTGGGTCACGCGAAAACCCACTGAAATTTCGCGGCAACATTCCGCGAATAATTTTATGTGTATAGATGCGGGCTTATCTCTGCCTTTCGATGTTGTTGGTGTTTGTAATTGCCGTCAGTCGTAAAATGACCTATTTACGAAAGACCGTTTTTGAAAAAAATCTTACATAAATAATTGAGGAAGAATACATTTTCAATTTGCAATATCTTTGTGATTTATAAAGTAGAACCACCACTCCAAGTCCTTCCGTGGACATTGTAGAAGGCGACTTAGGAAACTCAGCTATTCAAAGCTTATAAACATTGATGAGACCCGTTCAACCAAGTACGGTCTAGTAGCACAGAGAGGGTCGTGCTCCTGTAGTGGAGACTAAAAAGACCTGATGATGATGATGATTATTATTAACATTGTGAATTCATCATCATCATCATCAGGTGTTTTAATCTTCACTGCAGGAGTACGACCTTCAAATTTTTTTATTTACAAGGCTTAGTAACTAATAAACTAATAATAACTAATAAACTTAAGTTAATGATGAGAGATGTGATTTAGTAGATATTAGGAGGAGCTCGGTAACTTAGCGGGAGTACGTATTACTAGCGTGTGTCCGTACAAGTAGCGGAGGAAGAGGTTTCTTTAGTGTAAGTGGCCAACATTGGTGTTAGCCAGGACCAACGGCTTATACGTGCCTTCCAAAACACGGAGGAGTTCGAGGAATTTTTATGCCACTTGGTGTCACCCATCCAAGTGCGGACCACGCCCGGTGTCGCTTAACTTGCGAAAGCGCTAGCAATGCGCACTCCCGGCAGGCCACCAGACTCCTCACTCCATATAAGTGGCATAAAATATTCTCGTGGTCCTCCGTGCTTCGAAAGGCACCTCTAACCCGTTGGTCCCGGCTTTCATCATGGTATAGCAATCGTCAAGTTATGTCAGATGCTTTTAGGCAGCTTGAGAAATCTGACACTAGTGTTGGCCACTAGGTATAAGTATCTAAATATCGACACAAAAAGAAAAAAAATAGGTGTAAAGCGACATGAATACTATTTAATAAGACAATCTGCCTAGTAAAGGGCCACGGATGGCTAATTTAAAAAAAAAAGCGGCCAAGTGCGAGTCGGACTCGCCCATGAAGGGTTCCGAAGTAGCAAATAACATAATATAAAAGTCTTGTAGTGTGTTTTTTTAATTTTTAAAATTTGAGTTGTATGAATGGTAAATTGCCGTTTATGATTTATGACATATTAAAAAAAAACTACTTACTAGATATCGTTCAAACCAATTTTCGCTGGTAGTTTTTATGGTAATGAACATCATGTATTTTTTTTAGTTTTATAATTCCCTTATTTTAGAAGTTACGGGGGGACACACTTTTTTCCACTTTGGAAGTGTCTCCCGCGCAAAGTATTCGGTTTAGAAAAAAATTATATTAGAAACCTCAATGTTATTTTTGAAGACCTATCCATAGATATCCCACACGTATGGGTTTGATGAAAAATAAATTTTTGAGTTTCAGTTCTAAGTATGGGGAACCCCCAAAATTTTTTGTTTTTTTTTTCTATTTTTGTGTCAAAACCTTAATGCGGTTCACATAATACATCTACTTACCAAGTTTCAACAGTATAGGTCTTATAGTTTCTGAAAAAAGGGGCTGTGACATACGGACGGACAGACAGACAGACATGACGAATCTATAAGGGTTCCGTTTTTGCCATTTGGCTACGGAACCCTAAAAAATACCATCTGACAAAGGAACATTTTTGGAATAGGTCGTTTTACGAAACTGCAATGTGGACTAAGCCTTCCGATGCTAGTTTGTTACACAATAGGGTGCAGGCAGCGGTCGATACGTTAGTTGTTAGTGCTGTAGACTCTACCCCAACGTGGTAAAGTTTAAATTCGTTTGGCATAAACGGGTTACGGGCGTAAACTTGCGCCGACGAGTTTGAAAACATTTTGTTTTTGCATCAGCGTCGAGTTGATGCATAGACAGCTTGTTTGTGGTTGTATAGTAGGCTTTTCCTAGGCTTTTTCGTTAGTAATTATATGCTGACGGGAATGGACGTTGTGCTTCGCTGAGCCGAACTTAGTGTTCTTTTAGCAGTGTAGTGTAGTACTTTATAATCAAATAATTTAAAAATAGTACTCCCATTTATTACTCTCTTCAGTTGCCATGCCAGTTAGCCGATCAATAAGTGAAACCTTTTTTGGTCGTCTTGTTATTTGTTATATTGAAAATAATATTTTATTTCTGGTCTGAGAGCTAAGAAAAAGAAATGATGCCAGCTACTATTCTTCAAAACTTAACGAATAAACCTAAAATCGTAATGCCATAGAAACACTAAAATGGAAAATAGAATTCAAGGTTTTCGGAAATTAGAGTCAAAAGAAACATGATTTGATTTTAGGTACACTAACGAAAAAAGCTTCTATTGTACATCGTTTTTGTAATTTCTAGAAAATAGCTGTTCCAATACTAAATGGAAACTGATCCATTACAAATGATTTCATGCACAGATTACAGCAAAGCGAGGTAAAATAGGTAAACTAATTTAGATTCAACGCGTTCTTGCGTGTGACGGCAAGTGTGGCCACAGCAGCGGATGAATGCTCACAGAAAGCTAACTTAATAAAACTAGTATTTCGTCGCGAACCTAGACCTCGCGATTATTATTTTTTCTAAGACATTTTTATTAATATTACAAAAACTACTAAACCGATTTTGATGCCCGACGAACTTGAAAATTCTATTGATATTTCCTACATGCATACCAAATTTCATCAAAATCGGACTATCGGTTCGGCAGTTATCTCGGCACAAACATACATACATACAACGAGTTTTCGCCTCCAACTCGATTTAGAGTTGTATATACAATATCTTAAGTACTAGTGCCTCTGTGTGCTGTAGGCCTCGTCTGTCTTTGCAGGTTCTGGCCCCTTGAAGCTTATTGGATAAAAAAGTTTTTCGGGTTATTAAATACATAAGTAGCTGTGTCATAAGAGTAACTAAAATGTCTTACCACATTTTTTAGATGTTTTTTAAATGGCTCTTTCATTTTGGAACAGGTTTAAAAACTGAATTAAAAATATCGATATTCTAAATAATCATCAAAACTGCTCACAAAAATTATAGAGACTCGTTAAATGTGATATGTAGAAGAGAATATCCGGACAGCAGGACAGCCAGACAGACCAATGAACAAATGCTCAAGCTGCTTGCACTTCGCGTTAATTAATTATTATTATTAATTAACTTTTGTTTATTGTGTACATTTTTATTAAATAAAATATATTAACTATGTAGAAATATATAAAAAAACAAACAAATACTTATGTACATTAAAATAAGATAAGAAGAAAATACTTTTTAAAACTTAATACTTAAAAATAGCGAGATAGCCTACTGTAATACTTACTTGTACTTACTGGTTAAAAGACCCGCGTTCGGACGCAACCTACTTTCTGGAGCTATCAAATACCTTCAACGTAACCATATTGTGGTTACGCCATAGGGTTGTCAATATCGAGATTTTTGTAGGCCTTCATTTTCATAAATATATCAGCATTAAACCTTCATTTAACTGCAATTTGCTGCACTTACGCGGGATTTCTATTTTAGTTTCGAATACGAAACACACAACAAATATTGTATTTGCAATGCAAAATTTTAAACAAAAAAAAAGATTAAATAACTTCGAATAAATCTAGTTTGCCAATATATTTACAACATTCCAAAAAAAAAGTCCCATTTAGGCGTTGCAAGTTTCTTACCTGTAATGTAATTATGATCTCTAGTTGGTCGAAATAAAAATATTTTATTTTATTTAACTATCGCATACCATTTTGTTGGAGCAATAGATAACATGCATGGTCTAAACGAAACGTCATTTAAACAATTTATTGCTTTCATAAAATGTTATGCGACAGGCAAGAAACTTGCACCGTATTTATAAGTAGGTTTAATATAAGCAGGTACTCAGTTATATTACAGTACCTACTCTATTAACAATAGAACACGAAAATTAAAACACGATTAAAATAAAAACCATAGCATATTTTATTATAAACACGTACTCAGTTATATTACAGTACCTACTCTTTGAATAATAGAACACGAAATTTTAAGAAAATCTCCACTGCAACTTTGCATCGCCAGGTTTGTTTATAACAAACTTTTCGCTTACCTTTGGGTTCCAATCCAGTGCCTCGGGATGTGAATGGGCTCTATCCTAGTCCATTTAAGGCGCATGGCGTGCTTATCAATGGAGATTTTACGGCATCCCTCCCACAGGCGTATTTTAAAGATCTTCTTAGGCCAGAAAATGCAAAGTATTTGCCGTAGGGCAACGGCTGATGAAAAGGCCACTAGTAGAAGCTATTATTTCATAAGAATGAGTATTTGTCAGCCCTGGCCTATCATAATCGCACCCCGCTTAGGCAAAACTTGCGCGTCTGATATTTATCTAATTTGTAACCTTGCTCCGAATTGGTAGGTCGAACAAATGCCAACTACAGTAACAATTTTTCCTTCAATTTTACAAGTAATACAGCACAATGTAGAAAAAGTGAAAAGAGCTAGTTTTATCTTGCTATTTATGCTGCTTCTATTGTTTTTCTATTGTGTCTGGTATTGGCGGTAAAGAAACGGTGAACTAGCAAGACAACAGAAAGACAAATGCAAACAAATATAATAAAATTTACAAAATTTAATTGGTTTCGGGGTTTGTTCTGTTTTAGAAGATAATGAAGATGAACAACTTCATTGTTTGCGAACCTATCTACCGAAATGAAGAGATGTAGATGCGCCGTTTCATAATTAAAAGTTAATACTTTAAGTAGTTTTTGTCAGAGATGGGCTGCTTTCATTGTAAATGTACGCTTTTACCCAGCGTACGCATTTATACTCATACCATGCTAAAATAGAAATTAAATAATTATATCTTCTGTCAAAGGTTCTGTTTCCTGTCTTGTACCAAACTAAAATTAAAATCAAATTATAACATTTTCAGACTCCCGCTTCCCTGGCTTCTGTACGGGCTGATCTACGGCAAATCGGTCCAGGTGAACTCCAAAGGCATGGTCTGCAGCATCGTCCTCCTCTTCGCCATGCTGATCTTTGTCATCATTAGTATCGCATGCTTCAGGTGGAAGATGAACAGAGGCCTTGGATTCACTATGTTCCTGCTGTATTTCGTCTTCGTCGCTGTCAGTTTAGGGCTCGAGTACGGGTACTTACATTGTCCAAGTGAGTAGAGAATGGATAGGATTTATGGGTTCAGCAAGTTATGACAACTGGTCGTTACGGTCACGCCTAAGTGCGGAGTCATGCGCTGGCAAAATCGGAATATTGACATAGAAGGTAGGCAACTGTAAAGAGTAGTTAATACTTCGTCTTGCATCAAAAAAACCTCAAGAGAGCAATTATCTAAAAATATCGTAGATCGTCTATTAGTAATGGAAGATTTAAATAATTAAACAATTTAATTTATTTGGCTTAATTATCTTTGAAACGTGTATTTTATCAATGAAAAATACGTTCTAAAATGAGCGTGTATGTACTACTGTATGTC
The DNA here is from genome assembly GCA_963555685.1 of Acrobasis consociella. Classification (NCBI taxonomy): domain Eukaryota; kingdom Metazoa; phylum Arthropoda; class Insecta; order Lepidoptera; family Pyralidae; genus Acrobasis; species Acrobasis consociella. The sequence goes on along the minus strand of OY743122.1, from coordinate 3,981,048 downwards.
ATTCTCTTTAATCCTGTCTCAGTCTGATATTCATGGCTGATTTTGCCAGCGAAAACGTCAACATGGTAAAATAGTGATTTCAATCTTGACAACTCATTGAAAACTATTTTAGGCATGATCGTATTGATCAAAAAGCTGCAAACTGTAAAGACTCAGTTCAATTTTCATTTTTAGTTTTCATCTCTATTGGGAACAAACAATCATTTGTAAAAGCAGTCTCTAAAATAAAAGCAATATTATTAAAAGTAGAATCATTTGCTACAAAACAAATAGAGTAGACATTTTGTACGAGTAGTAACGGAGCTTTAAATTTGAACGCAGAAATTGAAAGAAGAAGGATTTAAATCGCTAAAGATAAAACTGTAGTAGTGAATGTAGCAAAAATAATTAATAAAACTGACAGATTTGATTTTGTATTAGCTGAAGTTTCAAAAGACTTGAACGATGACGTGGTTTATACTTTTGAAACAATTGAGACTAATTAACTATTGGATTAATGATATCTCTTCATGGATGTAGATTTAGTCGTGGGCTATTCACTGATTTTGTTAGTTAGTTTTAGTTATATTTAGATGTTGTAATAGCACAATTTGTAAAAAAATTGCTCAAATGTATAATTTAAGTTGTGATTGATTTGCTAAGTAGAATGATTTTAAATGTCTTCAGATTATAATACATTGCTTGTGATAGAGGATTATTTAAATAAAGTACAAGAGAGAAATGAGCACCAATATATTAAAATATAATTTAAGAGGTTTATTCAATGGTTTTGAAGGGAGGTTTTTATGTAAGTCCGAGAATTCCTATGAAATGCAATAATTACAATGAAGCTTCGTGATTTTAACAAAGATAATGAGACTTTCGATGATATAAAAATGTGTAAAGACAAAACATTTTTTTATATCTCTGATACTTTAATAAATGAAGGTATATAGCCATCAATAGAGACTGTAGATTAATATATAAATGTTAGTTGTTCGTTAATAAATTTGATGGCGCTTACAATGACGTTTTAGCGTTTGATAATAAGTTTTTTTCGATATTTAGGACTACTTTTGAAACATTCGACTTTAGAAGTGGTCACTTCAATACTTAACTCCAAGTGGTGACATTCTATGTGTGATAAATAATTATGCTAAATTTAAATTATCTGACGTCGATAATGTTTTAGAGTATGTACCGAAATATTAGAATGTTCGTGTTTGTGTCAGTTTAATTATTTTTGTAAATATACATTTTGTTTGTATACAAGTAGATTATATGGAGATCTAAAGGCCGATACAGGCCTTCAGTCCATGTTGGATGGTTTAAATTTTATTGTATCGTGAAATGAGCTGTTCGATGATGATGTTGTCTCAGCACAAATGGCTAGTAATGAAAGAGATGTAAATACACTTACTAAAGGATGATAAGGTGTCGTTGATGGAGCGGGGCAGATGTGACAGAATTTTAAAATAAAGTTATCATTCCATAAAATGTGCCTAAGAGTTCCTAAGAGCTCAGTAACAGTGTTAGCTTCGATATTTATAATATAATGAGCCGATACGAAGTGTTATGTCACTTTCATCTACTATGAATATGGCTACGAATATAATAATAGTTCTAAAGTTTCAGGGCGCATATGTCCCGCTCTCGAATTATACGGTAGTTAGATTTTACACTATCTTTATAACTTGTCTACCTATACTTACATCAACGTTATTTTTCTCGAATTTCTCGACTATTTGACTAACTTTATCTTCAACAAAACATAACATTTGGAAAAATAGTCAATTCTTAAAAGTGTAAATCATTGTCTTAATTGTAAGTTTAATATATTTTCTCAATTAACAGGTACGGTTTGAAATTTGAAAATTGGCAAGAACTTATCGATTTTATTAGAACTGGAACATCAAACCGTCCATAGTTTCCTTTCTATGGTTATTACTTTTTGCTGTCGCTTTAAAATAATAATTTCTTGTTCTTATAAATTCAACAACGTGTACAAGTCAGAGTTTTTTATCCAATTTTGTATGTTCAATTGTTAACATCCCACAAAATTTTATATTGATAACCCGCCTATTTGACATAGCAATAAATAGACTAGAATAGATAGTTAAATATTTGTATTTTAAGCTTTAACCATTCAGACAATTGTATAACGCTCAAATCGAGGAAATCATTGTCATATAACTGTCAAGCATAAAAATATTATATATGAATGCGCACAAAAATTCAGAAAATATTCAATAATTGCTTCTCTGACAGTTACGACTGGATAAACTCAGTTATTGTGAAGAACTCAATTATTTTTTTCAGAAAATAATTAAAGAGATATATTTAAATTGTAATAGAGTGGTCACGACCGCACTCAAAAACTAGAAGGGTTGAGATAAAAAAACGACATATCGTTAAGTACCGGACAATTGAGTAGGTCATAATCTGTGATAAGGGCATGCTTATGACGTATTTATAAAGTGTTTATAGACGCTCATCTCTCTAAAATCACATAGATTCTGTATATAAAGTTAAGCTTGAATTTATAGTCTTCTGTAGTTCGCTTAGTGCGCCACTACGGATCGAGCAGTTTCAATTCCTACTTGTATTTCTTTATTACCTTCTTCTTCTATGATTGTATCTTCTCTATCTTCCAATTGAACTGTTAGATCTACGTGGCCAGTCTATTCAAGTATTCTAAGAATCGAATGATCTTTGCTCTGATTCAATTAAATTTTCTTTAAGGTTCGGTGATAAAATACACTTGTACTTATATAAATCAAATTAGAACGACGTAGCAGTCTGATAACAAAGTACATATACTTTATACGTGTGACTATATGGAAAGCACCAAATAATAAGCGTTGTATGGACGCCTACACAACACGACTATGCTAAATATAATTAAATTAACTATTATACACTAGCAATTTCTATCTATCTCTTGAATAATGTAAGTAGTCTTTGTAAATTTATCATCCTTCCATTACTTCTCGAGGCTCGAAGCCTCTTATAGTTATCTGTTGAACTGATATTTAGTTCACAATTTTAATATTCATATCATGGCGTTGGTGCCTCTTGCATGTCATACACCTTAGATACATTAACTTGCATTTGTTCAGTACCAAATAGCACAAACCAGCTAGATTTCATTCAATTTGTTATACCTAGTTACATTAAGAGTTGAAATCATTTATTTATTCGATAGTTAGCCTGGATTTCCATCAAATACACATGTGCATCTGTACCAGAAAAAATGGAAAAAAAAAATATGATGATCATGATATTTTGACAGAAGCCCGACAAAGATAAAAAAGATCAAGTCATGAGAGTATCTCTGTATTTTACAATGTAACATTGTTCTACATTTCTCGCCACCTTATGCACCTCATTATAGGTTTGATGGGAAACCGGGCTAACGCAGATATTGGCTACTCGTAACCTTTATAACTTCTCTTGTAGCATAAGAATATATAGTCTAAACGCTATCATTAAAACTAAAATGTTTATTAACAAAATTAAAATATAATATCCAGGTAGAGATTGTTACTAGAGTGATGGTTTTTATATAAAATTATAAAGTAAAAATTATTGCAGATAATAAAAATACGGCAGTGCACTTTTTTTGATGCCGTAGCGATGAACACCAGACTATAATAATCGTATATTTAGTGAATGCTATTTACTTCAATCAGCTTTAATTATTGGCATAAAGAAAAGTGCATTGTGTCTATCTAGTCAACGGTTTCGTTTATAGCTGATGCATCTCGATTTCGGGAAGAAATTGTATTTGAATGTTCTTAAATAACTGAATAACATACGTCCATTAATGAAGTTATATGTGTTAGATTAGTTTTTTTTATACATTTTCTTGGAAAATGAAAATAAAATACATATTAAGTTATGAGACTCTGTCAATACAAAGTAATTGTCAATGAAATAAAAACGAGCGAGATCACAATTTGAAGAAATTGAAACTTGGTTAACAAGTAAAATTACTCGAAAAAAATCTAAGAGCTAGTTCGACATACAACACAAGAGGTGGATTTTATTTTTGGGAAATAAGAAATTATTTCCAATTGTTTGTGAACTGAAAGCTCGAACTCGGGATGCCAGCGTAGGTTGTTAATAGTGATATTACAGATAAGTAAAAGTAAAAAAAATGTTATTAATTTTAACAAAGTAGATAAGTTTTAGGTCTTTTCATCATGTTGTAACGGGATAAAGGGAAGGCTCTGTTCAGCATTTAATTGTGATTTTGACGAAGATTTAACAGTATTACGAGATTTATCGTAGTTCAGACAGCTAGTTGCGTTTTGAGATTTTTGTACATTAAATTTTGCCGTATGTATGTAATATTGTTGCTCTTGTCAAAGCTTCTATGATTGTTGATAATTATAAACATTGTGATAGTTTCTGTAATTAACTAGTTTACGCATTCAAATGTTTATATACATTCTAATTTAAGAAATTGCCAAACATTATCATGCTTAAATTCAATGGCTACTACACTAAATAGTTACAGTTTAGTGACATCTTCAAAATGGTAAAAGCCAAAGTATAAAAAGAAATGTGTTTGGCCATTTCTAAAATACAAATCTAGATACTTGGTTTGTAATTAGTATTTAAATTTATAATTTTTGCGTATCGGAGCATTGGCGACCCGCGAGCCGTCTGACGGCGGTATTATGAAAAATTACAATAAAAATAATAAAATAGTGAGTGAAAGTGTGTTTTTTTCATCCTCTTTCAATAATTTAAGCTTTTACAAATACAGATACATTTTCACGTCTATATCCCTGACGGGGTAGACAGAGCCCAGGACCGTTAGGCCGAAAGGCCACGCTTAGCGTGGTGGTGGGCGTTAAGATGGATAAGGAATCAAAATAGTGATGGGTTGCTAGCCGCATCGCCTAATTACCATGATTCAAATTTTACAAATAATCTTATTTATATTCAAACCTTAGATTCTAATGTCAAATCAGCTTAAGAGGGAAGTATTGCACGCGCTTCGTCCACTCAAAAAAGCAGAGGGAGATAATATTTTTCCACTTCTAAATGTTATTGACCAGTTGTTGTAGGTTGAATGGATGTTAAAATGTTAGAATATTTTGTAATAAAGTAAAATAAAAAAAAACTTATCTGACTCTTCTATGTTGTTGACCAAATAAAAAGGTTTATAGTAGGTTTATAGGTTTTTATTTTCTTTTATATTTTTATTTTATAGTTTACGTTTAAAAAATAGGAAATCCTAGTCTTTTGTAGCGTCAATAACATACAAAAAACTGGAAAAATGGTTTTATTTAAAATTAGTGCGTGCTATATTTCCCTCTTTAAGCAAATGGTGAACAAACAACTTACGGATAAACTTTGTAGGTACTACGGCTAAACTAACTGATATACCTCTATTTATTTTGGGGTTATCCTCTTCCTCATCCTAGCTTGTTATCCGTTGCATCTTGAGCTGTGCTTTTTAAATTCAAATTAAAAAAAGTTTCAAGCAAATTAAAAAACCGACGACTGTCAAGGACGCGATCTAGTGAGGAGTAGTAGAACTACCGATACGATTTTATATCCTAGCGCCATCTATTATTTTCTAAGGACAACCCTGATTTTCAAGCGTTAACCGCCAATAACTTGATGACTTAACTGATTTTGCTAGATTAGCTAAGCTAAGAACCGCAACCAGGGATTTGCTTTCACGTTAAAACAAACCGCTTTGAAATCGGTTGATCCGTTCGAGCGCTACAATGCCACAGACTAACAGACAGACATTAGCCTCAAACTTATAACACCCTTCTTTTTGTCGGGGGGTTAAAAACAATGGTAGTAACACTATGTTATTAAGATATATTTTTAATCTACAGGAATATGGTTCAGTCATAGAACTAGATTTTTTTTACTGCGTAAAAAGACCACACTAGCCGAGTATGACAGATAATATGATAAGTGTCATCTTCATAAGAGCAAAAGAGATAGCATCAATTTGACAATGAGACAAGATATCATACAAAACATGTCACCCATTGTCACCCTGGCTCGAACATCGATACACGAAAATTGGATTTTCCAAATTGTAAACTGTGTCAATTTGTAAGTTATCTTACACTAGAAAGATGGTATCGTACTGCTTTACCGATAGTTAGTGTAGTAGTTACAAATACAACCCATAAAAAGTTACACAGAAATATTTAGTTTCTGGTCACATTTTACAATACTCTTATATCCTTTTAACCCTTTTAAATCTATGGGTTCAGTTGATAAAAACAGCCTTTTGTTAATAGAACATTTTATTGCAAAACAATTACATCGATACTATAAAAATAATCCTAACAATACTTAACCTACGTAATCATTCCAATATAAAAATACCCATTCATTCTAAATCTCATTCCTAGATTTTAGTCCCTTCTTTGGCTGAGATTAACTATATTCCGTCTTATTATAAAACGCAGACTGACTTTGTTACTAGGTTTAAACCATTATCCAACCAAATTAAATTGACATTTTCGGATGAGACAGTGGCATATTACTAGATGTCAACTTCATTTGGTGGGATAACGGTTTAAACCTAGTAACAAAGTTGGTCTACGTTTTATAATGAGACGGATTGAGTTGAGTGCAGACATTAAAATTTAATTAGACCACAAAATAGGTTTGAAGAAAGACTTAATTAAATTTAAGTAACAACAATTATGTATAGTTCAATAAAAACTATTAAATAAGTCAAGATAAAGTGTATGCGTAGTTTTTAGTATATATTTAATTTATAATTAAAAGTGGGTTAGGACTGAAAAGGTTACTTAAAAACAGAATATTTTGTCACGTTTAGTTTAAATCTTGCCTCAGCTTTCGTAAGAAAATTACCATGAGTTTCAGGCACTGACCTCCATATATACAAGTACGCTGGACCTATGATACCCTAAGAAATGACAGCTCTTTCTTGTGCCTATTTGAAGCGCCCCCAATGCGTGGGAAGAGAACTAAATCTGACGTAACTAATTCGGAAATGTCTTTTATCGATGTCATTATCCCATCTCTAATATTAGTTCCGTTCCCACCCACTTCTACTTTGCTTCTACGATCAGCGCCAAAATGGCGAAAATCAAATCGCCTCACTATGGGCCGGTTAATCATAGGGCCAGCGTACTAGTATATATGGAGGTCAGTGGTTTCAGGCCATTCAATCAGACATAACCTTACAATAAATAGAAGAAGATATAGATTACCAAAATTTGACGCATCTCCTGGATTTTCTGTAAGTATTCCACTGTCACTCATACATCGACGCGACGTCAATTTCATAAAACAAGCTACTCGTACATCCATTGATTTATATTTATTACTTTTCTTTCATATGGCCTTTGATCATCTTACAATTCATTAGCTAACCCACACTTAGCAGAATTGGCCGTCACCTTTCTTTTATATGGCCTTTCATCGTATTATAGAACACAATCATGTCTTATAGCCTGTAAAGACAACAATATAAGAATCCTGGACATTGTCCTTGAAAGACATTGAATTTAAGAATCTTCGAATTTAATCGAACATTCATCGACAGTACGACAACCAGGGCTGTCTGCGATTATAAATCCAAGAATAGTAGATAGAATCTAGAGCAGTGCGTGTCGGAGACGCGCGCGGCAGAAGAGAAGGAATGCCAGTATTGCAGCCACTGCAGCACCAGCTATGAAGGACGAGTCGTCTCGCCGGGCGCCGCCAGCTCTTTCCACTACTGCACTCTGGGAAAATATATTTCTTTATATTTTTTTAATTTATTTATTATCTTTGAGAAAGATTTAGCTGTAATACAGATTATATAGAAACAATAAAAAAAGAAAGCCATTAAAAGGCCTCCACAAGTAGAAGTAATTTTACTTCTACTTGTGGCCTTTAAATGGCTGAATGAAAAAGAAGATCAAGGAAATATAAAGAGGCAAGAACAAGGTAGTTAGTGATATACAATAATAACATTAGCAAGTAGCATAAGTAAGTAGAAGGAAGAACTAAAATATTACAGTTTATATATGAAATATACATAGGGGAAGAGAAATCTAAAATGTAACTAAAAAACACACCGCGAAAAAATTTAAAGTAACTGTATAACTCAATACAAGTACCTATACAATATAGAAAAAAAAGCAATACCTCAAAGAACGGCAAATCCCTATATGCATCACCTTCAATCGTACCAGTCAAAAAGTAAAGTCAGTTCTTTTACAACAGTAATGTTCGAATGACCTGACCAGGTTCGCTGGAAAGCGCTGGATGCAGGCCGCTCTTGATCGGTCATTTTGGAAATCTTAGGGTTAGGCCCTTGTCCAGCAGTGGACGTTATGCAGCTGAAATAATGATGATGATGATTATAACAGTAACTGCTTCTTCTGGTTGAGTCGAAATGAATCTATGTCGTCATCTTTCGAGCGTATTCCCGGTTGCATCCTCAGCGGTAACGCTTCAGAGCCTGGGGTCCGGTACTTAAGGATCTATTCTTTCGTTAGCATCATTAATGTCCTTAATGGTATGAGGAAGGGTGTTTTGGACACAACAAATGGTCCATCGAATGAATACCACTGCAGTTGCATTGGTCAGAGTAATGCCACATGTCTTGATGGTGTTACTGCAGATTTTATTTTAGGCACAATTTTTTTTTTTGCTAAGAAAAGCAAACGTTTTGTCATGTCTTCTTCTTTACCAACCTGCTGGACTGAAAGCCTCTGTCAATGAAAGAATTTACTTATAATAACAAAGTTTCCAACAACTTAAACCAGATACTTTTGTCTAACGTCAAAACTAACATTTTCTATGGGATTTGTATGAAATAAAGACTAATGACGTCATGATTTCTTCAAATCAAATAGCGCTTTCAATATTAGTTTTCCGCAATAATAAACCTAAAATCACGTTAAAAATGGATATGGTCAATGACAAGTGACATTATTTTGTGAAGTTTTATTATATATACAGTACCAAATACACTGAGTCCTAAATTACATCTTTGTGATAGGACTCACTACTAAGTCTACTGAATCCTATCACAGAGAAGAAATCAAGGACTTAGAGGAGTAGCCACAGCGCTCGTAGGGGTGAAGGTTATAACATACCCAGCCACCATGCTTAATCGCCCAGGGCGTGGCACACTGCGCCACGTGTCTGGCCGCCCAGTCAGCAGCTCTGCACCAACCTCCAACCCTGACTGCTCTGGCGCAGACTTCACAAAGAAACGCTAGCACCACCAACGCCCTTTGTTCGACGTGAGCACATCGCTGTTGAAAAAAAAATGGTTCAAATAGTAGTGTGAGATGTGACTTATTTAGAGCACCTCATGTATACATATCAGGTACCGCTCTCACGGGACGACGAAAGCTTAGTCAAGGTAGACCGAAAGAATAAATAGATATGAATAATATATAAAAAACTACCTGTGCCCGCGGGCTTCGCTCCCCGTCGGAATTTCGGGATAAAACCTATTCTATGTCCTTCCCTGGGTATCAACTAGGTCCGTATCAAATTTCATCTAAATAGGTTCAGTGGTTGAAGCGTGAAGTAGTAACAAACAAACGAACAAACAAACAAATATGCAAACTCACTTTCGCATTTATAATATTAGTAGGATAGGATTATGCCCATATTTCCTATTTTATTTAATAAAACATTTTGGTAGACTGATACCGCAGCAAAATATAAAAATAACTTTATGGCTCAATCTCACGCTACTTCCAACTTTCTTTGGAAAATATTTATTGTTAATTGTTTTGACTTCAGTAAACTTTCCTCGGTATTTATAGCACTTAGGTGAACGCAACATTGATTTGATCTTTTAGATGTTTTATAAAACGTATTATCTCTAGGTCTTCTTTTGCCTCTTCTGCCTTCTATGTTTCCCTCCTGTCTAGTTAGGTGTCCTAACATTTTACCTCTTCTAGAATTAATAGTTTGTTGTAGTTTTGGTTTCTCTCCAACAAGTGCCAGTACTTCTTTATTAGTTTTCTTTTCTTTCCAGCTACTTTCGCCGCCAGCACCACATCTCAAATGCCTCTAATCTAGCTCTATTCTTCATTCTTTTTGTCCATCATTCGCAACTTTCATAAGTCGATATCTTAGTTTTTTGGATATTTTTGATATAAATAGTGACTTTTTGTTATTAAATTGTTTTTAGGCTATGGTTATTCTTTGTAATGTCTTTGGAGCATCTTGAGAAATTTGTTACTGTACTAGGTAAATATTTAAAACTATTGACAGCTGAACTCAACACTATTCTGCATGCACCCGGTTAAGGGGGCAAAAATAATCACAGAATAAGTCGCTTCAGTCTGGTGAAGAAAACGAGGCTGCCCAAGAACATGATGACGATCATCTATCTGCGTAAGAAAAGAACTGGCAACCTGTTGCTACTGACAGACATAGTTGTAACAATAAAGAAAAGGCTATTCTAAAATAATCCTCGATTCGCAAAATTCTACGAGGTAAGGATCATCAAACGTTCTACTTCGGGGGTGTGTAGACCTACCAATATTGATTTCAAAGTACCACAGTTGTGCGACAAACCGTTGCCTGGCAGACTTATGACCGACATAACATTTGATCGGTAATACTATTGCTCGTTTGACTGACATATCAATGAAAAGCTTAAATAATAATGAATACCTGGCACAACTCCTGCATAATATCTTCAAAAGCCACCTCATCCAGGCTGAGCAGTGATATGTGTTGAGCCTTCTCCGCCAGTCGACCTCGAGCTATGGACTCTCTGAACCTCTTGGCTGCACGCTCCAGGGCCCGCCAGTCTCGCCAATACATCCACCAACCCCTAAAATAAAATGGATTTTTTTTTTAAGAAATAAGGAAAAGCATTATTCGGCTATCAAAACCATTATAGCTTACATTTCATTCATCATCATTATTTTAGCCGCACAACGTCCTCTGCTGGACATAGGCGTTACCCAAAGATTTCTAAAAAGACCGATCAAGAGCGGCCGGTAGCGCTTTCCAGCGACCTTGGTCAGGTCATCTGACCACCTTGTCACCTACAAGTCCCTACGCTTCGTTTGCCAGTACGCGGTCGCCACTCAAGAACCTTTTTGCCCGATCGGCCATCTCCAACATACAAACTACGAATTGCCGAAAGGGCGACCAGCTCAGCTACGTGCTGATGGCGGATTGCCACAGCGATTTAATTCAAGTACCAGTCTTTGAACTGACACTGAAAGGATAATTTCTAAAAATTTTATGTTAAGTCTATTTTATATTTGCCGTGCGGTTTCTGGCAGAGTAGAATAGGGCCACTCCAATTCCTCCCGTGGATGTCGTAGAAGGCGACTTAGGAAATAAAAGCTAAACGAAGCTTGTAAACATCAATTAGACCTCTTCAACCCGTTTGGTTAGCGTGGAGAGTGTAGGCATGTCCTCTTACTGCTCTGGCTAAATATGGCTCTGGTAGTACAGAGAGGGTCGTGCTTCTGCAGTGGAGACAAAAAGACCTAATGATGATGATGATGATGATAAGAAACTCTATTGAGAGAAAAACTACCGATGGCATATAAGAAGACCGAGGCATATTTTAATAAAACCGATAAAGGCGAAGGTGAACGTCATAACGTATAGAGAAGTAAAACAGCTGACGGACGAGAGCGGCAAATGGAGGAAAATGTATACTCCACCGACAAAAGCATATCATCGCCCATCTCTTTCTTGGGCTAGGCTTCCTCTCTTTCATCGACAGTCCGAAGCCCAGTTGGTGATTATATATACCCATCTTTCAGGATGCATGCGGCAGTCATAACCCGCCCAATCCCATTTTAATGTAGCTGCTTTTAGTCCCACATTAGCTATCTTGGTGATGGAGCGCATTATCGTATAATAATCCCTTCTATGAAACAAAATATTGCAATCATACCTTGGATCTGGTTTAGCAGCAGCCAGATAACAAGGCGGCGGTCTCAGCTCCTCCAGCCTTAAATGCTGAAGCAGCAATGCTCTGAACAGCCTGACTCCTTTCTCTTCTTCCTCATCCTGTATGTGATGTCCTCTCCAGTGCCCTCTGCAGTCATCTCTTCTTTCTTCGTCTAGGGAGACTTGCCTTCGAAGGGGAGCTCTGGGCCCTTCGTAATCTTCTAACGGTAGAACACTGCTGGCTGGAATCGTTATTATAATATTATTTACATTTATAAAATTTGTTGTTTTTATTTTTCACAAAGAATTTCTATTGCGGTGCAGAGGGGCAATGCTGCCAGCCTTCTGGGTACCCTGCCTCGCGGCGATGCGTTGAAATGAAGTATGTAAATTTTATTTCAATTGGTACTAAATTAATTAATTACACATATTAAATTAGATATGTATGACACATAACATATTTAATTTTAGAATTTTTGGCATCTTTGTAAATGTATATTTTTTTATCTGTTTGTTACTCTTTTTTTTTAAAGCGATATAAAACCGATTTTACTACCAAACTACACAACCAATTTTGATAAAATTTCTATGTAACCACCTGACAAGTATACCCTTTAAAACAAAAAAAGAATTTTCCAAATCGGTCCAGGCGTCCTCGAATAATCGTTGATCATTCCTCCTTTTTTGAAGTCGGTTAGAAATGGTAGGCGCTGAGTTTATGAACCTGATTTGATAGGTTTAAGAGATTAACTGAATTAAAGTAATTAAGTTAATTACCGCAGCCTTCTAAGGATTAATTACCTTAAACTTAACTAAATAAACTTCCTATAGTCACATGTCACATCCTCGTAGTTAATTAAACAGTGAAACTTTGCGAAAGGCAATATATGTTTTATGCAAACGCTTATAATTAAATAAGATGTACGATAAGTAAAGATTATTTTAGTAATAATTTTTTACATAGAAGCAAAATGTTAAATTTTCCTAGAATCAAGATTTGCGTTAAATCCAACTTGTGTATCATTATTGTAAAGTGAAATTAAAATAAATAAATAATACATAATAATTTAATTCACAAAATGCTTATATTCTGAAAAAAATCTCGAAAACAATCTTTCGATCTTCCGGACATAACAAAATTGAACTTAACTCATAGAATTAGGAGTCATTACCTACCTCAAACCTGAAACTCATGAAATGAGGTTAAGAACTATGACCCGGAAAGATTGGTCAACGTAAAAACAACCCGATAGGTTACAAAACAAGACCCTTAGCAACAAAGTAACAACACTTTATGTAACAACCTAGATATCACCTCAAAAGAGGATATTTTTGAGACAACGTACCTTGAATAGCTGCTAACGGGTCCATCACAGTAGAAAATAGTAGCTTTTAGGCAGTTAGTAGCACGAAATGGGTAGCTACGCTCACTACCTAGAGGATTCTGCGTAAAGTGACAGCGTTGACTTAAACATGGTCGACCTTGGGTACCGTCAGGTCGTGTCCCTGACATAGTTCTTGGCGCATGCGCTGAAGGAGGGCTAGGGACGGTGGGAACTTCAAAGGTGGCTTGGAATAGCAAGTCCATTAGAAAGATGAGATGCGATATAAAAGATACTCGTAGATGGGGAGAAAACATCCCGGAATCTTGGATAAACATTATGTTGTAGGTTTTTAACCCTCGCCAAAAAGGAGTGTTATACGTTTGACGCTAACGTCTGTCGGTCTGTCTGTCTGTCTGTGGCATTATGGCGCTCGAATGGATGGACCGATTTCAATGCGGTTTTATTACGTGAAAGCAAGTTTCCTTGCTTTTGTGGTTAGCTATGTTTGATGAAAATCGGTTCAGATTTTTAAAAGCTATTGGAGGTTAACGTTTGAAAGTCAGAGATTTCCCTAGCATAAAATAGATGGCGCTATGGATATCAAGTCGTATCGGTAGTTCCACTATTCATTACTCAATGGCATTCTTGACAGTCGTGTGTGTTAGTGACTAACACTAGTGTCAGAGTTTTTAATCCGCCTTAAAGGCCTCTGACAAAGTTTTAGGTAACGACCAATGTCAAAGACAGTGACTGGGACCGACGGCCTAACGTGCCCTCTGAAGCACGGATCGTCTTTACTTATCGCACAATTAGGTGATCAGCCTACAATGTCCTAACCAAACTAGGACAACAACACAAAGTCGTTGCCCACGCCGGGAATCGAACCTGCGAACTCCGGGTATGAGCCGAACGCTCTAACCGCTACACCACGGAGGCAGTTAAAATATTTTCAAAGTTTAAATTTGCTAAACAGGTATACTTGTTAATCTTACAAATATACACTATCACGTCTTTATCCCATATAGGGTAGACATAACATTTATTGTCTTGCTGCTCTTAACAAACAGTACCCTTGTGGTCCACACAAGAGTCAAGACCCAAAGTCAACAGAATTGTAGAAAGGCAGGACTAGGTAGGACAGATCACAATGCCTTCAGCGGTGACTGTGCAGTAAGGCAGAAATGGGACGCGATAGCAAGGTCAGCAACAGCGTATTCCTGACCTTGCAATCAGCGCAGACCCACTGGTGCGTGGCCTGGTCGTGGTACCCTGCGCCCTTAGTTCATTCAATAACACTTTTATTTAAAAGACAGATTGATATGAATATCACAGGTTAAAAATGAGCGGGGCATCACGACACGGCCGCGTACTGTGCAAAAGCGCAGTCGGCGGTGAAGACATTGTGATGCATCTGTGGGGTGTTTTCCTTTCTAAAAATGTGAAATAAAAGTCTATTATTATATAATAATAACTTTATTTATGTAAATAACAGAAATAGCAAAATAGGAAAGAAACACCTTATTGTGCAAAACAGCTGTACACACAATGAGCACTAAAGAATAATACCCTATTCCCTATCAGGCAACAATTATAATATAGTGTAATAATAAAATTTTAATCTGAAATAAACAAATAATATTTATTAATATAAGATTTTTAGATAGTAATAAATTCTGCAATAACATACATGTATAAAATTAAATAGAACACAAAATTGTTGTAAATAATTGTAACTGTAATTAGGAAATTAGAACAATGTAATGAAAAAATATATATAATCATTAAGATTTATATGTAGTAAAATTGTTGCAAAAATCATATGTATAAAAGAAACTAAATGTAAAATGGCAAATAGAAGGAAATGTTGTGTAGTACCTACCTGCTCCTGAATTCCCAACCTGAAAAATAAAGAATCAAAATAGTTAATAGTTATATTAGATATACGGGAGTCCCACCCGTATAAAGCACAAAAGATGATGAATGAACTTGGACAGTATGATGAATGAAAGTACGAGAGGCATGAAAGTGAGAACTGGTATGAAAGATTTAGAGCAGATATAGACTCCAATCACGTTGGAGGTTGTAGTATAAAAGAAAAAATAAAGTCAACAGACTTTTAAGTACGCTAGCCGCTTCGCTTAATAACATGATTCGCATTTTCGCCCGTTCCCTCGATCGGCTTTCACGATTTGCGCGTGAAGAAAGATTTTTTCTCTTAGACCAGCATGGAAGACAACGTTTAACCTAAGGTTTTATTATTTTTAAGCTATTTATGAAATAAGTTTCTTCTGAAACCCATCATAGGCACAAGTTCTCCACATCTTTTATTGTTTATTTCAATACGAGTACAAATATGTTTATTATGATTACCTTTTAAGTTACAATAAGTTTATTTTGTGGAGGAAAATGTATATACATTATTATTATTAAGTATTTACAAACATAATTGTGAAGACTGCCTATTATTAAGGGGCTACCTGAATTTTCGGGCTCCAGTACTGCTCCCATTTAAAATAAATTATTTGAAAGGAAACGGAGATGTAATTTAAAATTTTGTCTTGATTATGCCCTATCAAACTATTATACGAAATACTGTTTGCAGTACACTGCTTTTCTACGCACATTTGCGAAAAACGGCCACTTTTGGTATATGAAGAAAAGTAATACTTTCTCAGTTTAAACTATAAACAGACGAAACAATAACATCGTAGACACGTTATTATTTTACTTGATATTTTAATCAGTTCCTGACCAAAACTATATTGGCATTGACGTCATTTGGCGTGAATTAAATAGCCCCGAAAACTGAACTCCCGACCCCTTTATCGTCCCATTTCTCGGTGGATTCTCAACCCGACTTATACATACAACGTGGAAGGGACATACCCGTAATAAATCGAACCACAGGCTATACTAGATCAATATAGGATAATGGAATTAAAATAACAGCCAAAAACAAAAAAAATATTTGGCATTTCCATACAAAAGTGTCTAGCCGCCCGGGCAACTTGTATGTTAAGAGTCCGGCGACCCTAGACTTCTCCATACAAACGTAGTACACGTTTAATTTTGAAACCACATGTCAGATTCCGGTAAAAATTGGTAATTGTAAAGAAATTGCAATTATCTAGGGTTATATTGGGTTTCCTATACTAAAATTATGAACTGGAAAGAAAATATAACGATTTAGAAGTTTCCCATACTAATGGTCAAAAATGATATAAAACACTATATTCTATTTCAAGTTCATATTTTTATTGTCGGAAACTTAATATAAACCTAGATAATTGCAATATCTTTGAAATTACAAAATTTTGCCCAAATCGGACATGTCGTTTTGAAATAAAACGTAGACTACGTTTGTATGGAAAGTTGTATTTTGGTCTAGGTCCGCCGGACCCTTAAGATCCACTTTTTCGATCGACTTTTATTTTAAATCTATTATACTACTGTGATCTAGTTTAGCGCGTGGTTCGATTTATTACGGGAATGTCCCTTCCACGTTGTATACAAACGAAAAATTTCCTATTTACCTGCCTACTAAATTTCATGAAGCTCCAAATGCTCTGTCTGCCCCATAATGGACAAATACAGGATAGTATTTATGTATGTATTTTTACTATTTAAATTGCGTAGAGTAGGTTCATCCAGGGCCCAGTACTTGCCCTGTCGATGGCCTGATTGAAGTCCGCCTCTATAATAGCCGTCTCAATTGTTATCGGCGGGAACGTTGTGCAACTACTATCGTGCCGGAAGACCCATTTGTACCGGATTATGTTCAGATAACTCTGTTAGGGAACACGTACGCGAGATTACTGCTCAAAATATCTGCGAAATACAGCTTCGACCTTTGGTGTTTGCTAAAAATAACGAAATTGGTGATAGTAATAGTAATTTTGATGATTTTGCACAGAGTAACAGTGATTTAGTACTATAAACTTTAATGTGAGCTGAAAATAGCGAGATTGGTGTTAGTGATGATATTATCGATGGTGTTACTCCTTATGATATTAAGGATTTAGTAATTTGATCTTTAGTGTTAACTAAAGTCAACAAAATTGGTGTTGCTGATGAAATTGTTGGATAACTGAAGTTTTTGGATAGTATAAAAGTAACTATTGTCATTAAATAGTGGCGGAATAAACAAACAGCAATAATTTTATAGTGATAATGTCTTTGATAATGTAAACGAATTTTTAAGTGAATTAGTGACCTCTGATGCTGATATAAAAAGAAATAAAATTAGTTAAGTTAACGGTTTTTCTGATGGTGTGAAATAATTGGCACATGTATTTGTAGTAGAAAATTATAAAAATGAAGATGAAAAGAAAAGTGTCTGTAGACGATGGACTAGAGACTCCTTGTTGTAAACGCCTCTCGATTTTAGCGTGTGTTTGTGCTTCCATATCTCTACTAGTTCACACATACAACTATGTAGAAAGTGAAGGTTTAAAACACAATCTAGATGAGGAAGCCAGGAATGTTATGAGGAATGTGCTAGATGATAAACTAGAAGAAAGAATCGAAGCTTACTTCACAGAGTTGACGGGTACAACTTCCCATAGACTAAAGAGAGAAGCTATGCTGGTAAGGCAATGTGATATTTTGCGCTATAAGTCAATGCTACTATAATTTAGTCAATTTGAAACTTTAAGTGTTCACCTAACCATTTGTGGGCTTCAAAAATTTAGAATATACAAGTAGTGGTGTGCTCTGTTTCTAATTGTACTAACTCTGGAAATTATTAGAATGATGGAAAAATAATTAAAAAGCTAGTTGCAATGATTTTTATGAATACAACCAAAACCAAAGAATATCGCACGGAAATCAAATTTGAAACTGATTTCAATAGGGAAAAATGATGCCTCGAGATATTTGTCATCAGCTTATTTATGTATTTTTATTTTATTTTTTTATTTATTACATTTTTGGAAGACTTACAGCTATAATACAGATTAGCATATATCATCATGTTCCAGTGAACTTTTCAGTTTTAGAGCTGAACCGATTTGGATGAAATTTGGAATGTATATAGTTTAAGACTCGGGAAATGACGTAAAGTACAATTTATCCCAAAATTCCCACGGGGAGCGAAGCTCGCGGGTACAGCTAGTTGCGTATAAATGAAGTATAAGAAGAAGTGAATCATTGATAACTAGAATTTATTCACAGAAACAATCTCAAGTCCAAGAAGACAATACCGTGGCGCCACACGTGGAGTTCTTCAACCCTAAAATGCGGTCAGAGCTGGAAGAGAAGGATGCTGCAGAGATGCGCAGGACTGGCGCTAAGGGGCCGGCCCCGGGAGGAGACACGTGGGTCTGGCTGACCAGTTACTCTAGAGTTCCAGTAAGATGTTTTTCTTCCCTTTATCTTCTTCTTCCTCTTTCATTTTATTCTTTTTTCGTCCTTTCTTCTTCTTTTCTGCATTTTCTTCTTCTCTTTTTCTGTTTTTTTTCTCCTTTTTTTATTTTTCTTTTTTTTTCTTCTTTTTGTCTTCTTTCTTCTTCTTTTTATCTTCTAGCGGTGAAATAAATTTAGCAGCAGTCATAGAGACTATGAAAAAATCTGATTGTGGATCATTATCAGAGATCGGAATCACGGGTGCTATTGCTATCAAAAATATCCATATGACCTTAGTAAATGATGTAAATACATTACTAAGTTTTCGAATGAAGATTATTGTACTGTTTGTAGTAAACACAATCTTTCTCTTTAAATGAATAATGTTATGGATAGTCATATTCATACTTTTGATAGCAATAGCATTTCGTAATTCCGATCTCTGATTATTATAGGTCAGCACAGTTTTTTTTTTTTTTCTTTTTTTGGTACGTACAAAATCAATTTTAAAATGATGTGACGAGTATGTTCGATAAAATGGTGTTTATTTTCTTTTAGCATTTACAATTAATTTTTACTTTTGCAGTACAAAGTGGTGCAAGGTTTCTGCAAAGCCACCCAAGACTACTGTCCACCTGGTGTGCAAGGACCTAAAGGCCCCACTGGTATGCCGGGACCCAAAGGGGAGCGAGGTGACCCTGGCGCTCCTGGGACGCCAGGCCATGGTGGTAATAGAGGACCTGTGGGTCCACCAGGACCGAAAGGTAAAGAAATTTAGGAAATTAGTAATTGAATGTCTATTTTAGAAATAAAAATACATTTAAGAGTTTCCATACCCCAGAAATAATCAGATTTTTCCATACAAACATAGTCTAGCTTTTATTGAAATTGTACATATGTAGGCGTACATTTAGTTTTTTCAGTCAAAATCTGGACTTGAATGAGAATATACTTAGTTATCCTGCTGTCTGTTCAAAACACCAGACACAATAGTAAAACAATGCATGTCGACCGGATTCCGGTCTGCTCACAGATACAGGTTATGCTATTTTCGACCATCAGTATGGAAAACTTCTACACCCTTTTATTTTCTTTTATGTTCATATTTTAAATGTGAAAACCAGTTATATGCCTAAATGCAATTTCTTTGAAATTACAAAATTTTACCGATATCTGACATGTAATTTCAAAATAAAAGCTAGATTACGTTTGTATAGAAATGTTTATGGTAACAGACTCTTAAGAGAAGATAAGCGCAGATACTTACAAAGTGGGATGATATGGGTGATTTGGACGATGTCTCACAAAAGGTCTGTATCTGTCACTGAAGCAAATTATTCACATCTTTCATAATGTTTTATGGCTGTTACAAAATAATATCATCATTTTTTGAAAGATAACGAAAAGTTTTTTAAAGACAGCTATTCTTCAGGGGAACGTGGTTTTCCTGGAAATCCTGGATTGGATGGAAGAGACGGGGTCCCTGGAGAGCCGGGTTTGGACGGAATGTCGGGAAGAAATGGAGCTGATGGTGCGCCGGGAAAAGATGGGCGAGATGGTATTCCAGGCAAAGATGGAAGTCCGGGGAAGAACGGCAAAGACGGGAAGGATGGTAAGTAAAGACTCTGTTATATTATAATGGATATTGAACATAAAAAATATCATGTTGAGTCAGGACATCTAATAGTATGTAGGTATTCTAACTGTTTTGACAACTTCCGTGGCGTAGTGGTCTCCATGCTAGTTAGCCACCCAGAGGTTCCGTGTTCGATACCCGGTCAGGGCAAGTTGGAAAATGCCCTTTTTCAAATTTTCCTAGGTCTTGGATGTTAATCTATATCTTTGATTATTTAGTCATCTATATATGTATTTGTAATAAAATATAGCAGTGTTGAGTTAGTATCCTATAATACAAGTCTCGAACGTACTTCGGGGCTAGCTCAATTAGTGTATTTTGTTCCTATATGTATATTTATTTATTTAATTATATTTAACCTTCATGACTCTAAAACTTAAAGTTTTTAATATGTATCTATTTTCTGCAGGAAGAGCTGGAGCCCCGGGTCCTCCAGGTCTTAGAGGACCAAAGGGTGACAGGGGTCCTATGGGACCCAAAGGCCAACGAGGTAACGATGGGAGAGACGGCGCGGCGGGTAGACCAGGCCTTTCGATGTACAACTATACGAAGGAAAAGGAGTTGTTTATACCACCTACTTTCGCTCGTAAGTTTCGTTTATGTACAACTAGTAGGTAACGATGTGATTCTTCTAGTTCATTTTTTTTGGATTGGGCATCGCTATAACCATGAAGTAAGAGGGTATTGTAACTACATGGCACGACAAACGATGGCCGATAGAGCAAAAAGGTTAATTATGCGATTCAATAAATTGCGAAAACGCACCGGCAAACGCAGGACAACGAAACACCAGAGGCCCCAAAACTCTGGATTATTACTGCTCAAAATAATTTCCTTTTATTCTTAGAGGACACCTAAATGAATACTTACTTCGGGTTGCTGAAATAAGGATATCTAGGGTTTCCATTTAGCACAAATTCCAAATTTTGGGTAAATTTTGTTCAATAGCCTATACTGCCCCACTGCTGGGCAAAGGCCTCCTCTTTAGTACGTTACTGAATTATATATTTTGCGATGGACTTCCCGATCTTGTTAAAAAAGCCAGATCATCACACCACCTTGTCCTTGAGAGCTTTAGCGACCCCTACTGCGACACCAGCCTACCGGCTCCCACTCTATAGCAATCTTGGCCCACCTATCTGGGTGCATCCTCACACTGCAGGTTGTTTGACATAAGAGTAATAAATATTTAAATATTGTTGTTTGAGCAGAGGATCACACCAGAGTCATAGTTCGTGAGGGTGAAACGCTGCGCGTCGGCTGTCACCCGATGGGTCGGCCAGAACCCAACGTGGAGTGGCGAAGAGCTGATGGGACTGCAGTTATACAGGTACTCGTATATAGAGAGTTATTTGTAACTTGTTACCCGCGGAAAAAGTAGCCTATGTGTAATCAAGGATGTCAGCTTCCAATACCAAATTTTTAAAATTTAACGTTCCTACCAAACTCTAGCCTTTTTAACCCTTATTCCGTTTTCGTAACTATTTTTAATATTAGTGTGATTGATTATTGTGGTTTTGTATCAAACAGGGCTGAAGATTTACCAAAATATCGTTTTAAAAAGTAAACCCGACCACGGGAAGATCCTTGCTGAAAAGTACGTACCCACTAAATGCAAACACAGCAAGAGTAGAGTATTTGAGAGATCGCTATAAGCAATAAAACCGCCCATTGTATTAGTACACTAATTTATACTTATATGTACTTATATACTTTACTAATTTATTTACTTTTTTGTAATTTGTTCTGATTGTAATGACTTGTATGATTAATAAATACTATTTATACTTATATACTTTGATGCTAAAATTATTTATTTGCGTTACATTTTTTCTTTTTGGTATACAAATAAGAGTACATATTTAAATGTGCTAATCGAGACCTTTCCTTGATACCAAACACGATATTATGATTCAATTTATTTTATTTTCTAGTTACTTCCTTTTTGGCATATAGAGGGCGCCATATTGAATTTATCGTGACCCCATATAGCCTATTCCAGCACACAGCCAAGACGCTGTCGACGATATATCTGGATATTATATATGAATGTGCCTGTGCCTTACATTTAGAGTCTCCTAGGCACAAAAAACTTGAGAGGTGTCAAGGGACACCCGGATGGAACGAAGTTCCTTTCGATTAATTAGGACAGAGAGTCAGACAGAGAAACACGCGCACGCCGCACAACTATAGGAAAAAGTGTCGTTACAACTTTTGGTCTTATTTTTTCCGTCTAGCCTTTCGCAACGCGCGATAAGGAACTTCGTTCCAAAATTATTATAATTATTAAATACGACCTTGCTCTATTTCATGATTCATTTCGTTGCTAAAATGCAGATGTTAACAAAAAAGGCATCGTAGCTTAGATTTGTAATCTTGAAGACCTTGCTCCCTGATCTGGCGATATGCCCAACCAGACCAACTTACTAGTATTTATTTTTATTATAATGCTTTTAGTGGAAAAATCTTATTGCTCAACGTTGTCTAGAATACGAAATAGAACTTCTTGATTAGAGACTTTTGTTTTGCTCAGAATTTTTGGGATTGTATTTTGTTGATTTATTTATTACGAGGAGCATTGACTTTTCGAGATATTTGGTTTGGCAATGATACTTTGTTAAGTAATATTGTTTTGCCGTTTATAGTTTATTGTTCAAATTACTTAAAATATTTTTAGAGTAGGTTTACTACATCAATAAATCTTTCTCTATCTGCATAGTGCGAAAATATACTTTCACAAGTAGGACTAATAATTGCCTTGTGACCGTGTGGTTTTCGGCCGAGTAGAAAACGACCACTCCAAGACTTAGGAAATACAAGCTAAACAAAGCTTATAAACATCAATGAAACCTCTCCAACACGTCTAGCCAGCGTGGTGAGTGTAGGCCAAGTTCTCTGGCTGCTAAGGCTAAGTATGGCTATGGTAGCACAGAGATGTGCTCCTGCAGTAAAGACTAAAAATACCTAAAGACAGGACTGATACATTTTTAAAATGACCTAGATGATTTGACATATACTTTGATCAGACCAGGATGAAAATGATGATCGTGATGATGATGATGATGATGATGATGATGAAGATGATGAAGTACTTATGTTGAATCTTGCAGGGGTCTTGGCGAGATGCGTCTGTGAGTGGACAGCTGCTGACCATCCCCAACGTGTCCAGGTGGCACACTGGGAAATATGTCTGTCTTGCTAACAATGGAATGTTGCCTTCCGCCAACCAGACAACTGATGTGGAAATACATTGTAAGTCCCTAAAATATTTATATCTAACAGGTTTCTTAAGGCACAGGGCCGAGGAAGTTGGCATGCATTGAGAGAGGCCTATTCCTAACAGTGGGATATGGAAGGCTACAGATGATGATGTTGATGATAATGATTATGATTTCTTTCAAGTTACCAGTGTCTTCGATTTTGTCTTCGGCTTACAAATGTTTTCTTCTTACAGTTAGTCCTTACATCCGGGTTCCGAATAACATCGTCTATGTTCAAAATAAATCTGCCAAATTCGAGTGCGAGGTAAATATAACATTTCATTTGATTGCCATAGTTAACAGTATCCAGCCATTCAGATGTAACCCGACATTCATTGCCAACAGTTTGACGGCCTCCGTGGCGTTATGGTCACCATGCTAGTCCGCCACCAAAAAGTTCCGAGTTCGATCCCCGGTCAGGGCAAGTTGAAAACATATTTTGTGCCAAAGCAAACGGAGCTGTCAAAGTCTACTTAAACAATCCGGGATTTGTATGTAATATGTGTTTGACGATAAATATCTCGAGTATAATTGATTGGAGGAGGAGATTAGTGATTTTGGTAGGTGTATAGCTGAATGTAACAAAAATTTTAAGTTCGAACGTGAGCCAAATCGGTCAAGGGGTTGCCAAAATATGCGGTTCGTAAATTCATGGCTCGGGGGCGAACTACAGTGGATACTTACGGGTACCTACTAGTTTAAAGTTTAAACTAGTAGAACGAACCCGCCCCGAACAATGAACTCGCGAAACCCTTGACCAATTTGGCTCATGTTACTACTGGAAGAGATCTCTTTTGAGATAATATGCCTTTGTTCATACATACATAATATCACGCCTGGTTCCCACAGGGGTAGGCAGATAGTATGGACCTTCACTTGCTACGATCCTGACAAACCTCTTTTGCTTCATCTACACTCATCAATCTCTTCATACATGCCCATCGGTTACGGGTACTTTTAACATCTCCTTTTTTTACACCGTCTGCAATTTGGTCGCAGAATGTTCGCTGAGGCCGACCCCTTACTACTGCACAACTTTTATTTTATGAAGTTTCTGTATATATTTATCGAGTACATAAATTGGTAAATAAATTTTTGAACGGATAAATTTAAACACTTTCAGATCCAAGCCTGGCCCGAACCAGTCCTTGCTTGGGAGTGCGATGGCGCCACTCTTGAAGGTCCCCGCTACAAGACCGAGGTGGCCACCACTGCGGATCCATGGCGCTGGATCATGAGGCTGGAGTTTCATGGAGTCAGGGAGCATGATCTCAGGCGGTACAGCTGTGTGGCAAAGAATGAACTCAACAATCAGACGGTGAAGGGAGATATCAGGCTTTCTTGTAAGTCACTTTTAACAGGTCCATCATCTAGGTACCAATCTTTAGTCATCTCGTTTCTTCGGTGCCTCTTCAACTATTAAAGGTTGGCGCAAACAGCTTTGTGTAGTCCTTTTTGTTTTAAGCTCGGCGAAAATATCTGCAGTGTTCACTATTCTTATACACTTTTGGAAGTTTCGTAGCTAGGGCTTTTTCTTCTCCCTACCTTCCTTTTACCTGCGACTTTGTTATTTAAGCTGAAGGAGATAATATCGCTGATGTTGTTAGAACATGACACAGGAATGAAAAGTTTTTTTGAGTTGCATCAGGGTCTAATCCAGATACATTGCAAGACGCTTTATCAATATTATTATCCAACCTGGTTCTTTCTCAAAATTAATATTGTTCATAATAAAAAGCTAGATGCAATAGTAGTTTATCTTTAGCTTGATGTATAAATTTTATTTTAGAAATACAATACTAAACATTTCTGATGTAAAATATGAATATTGCATTCAATGTTTATTACTTACAGTATTCATTTTTAAGAATATTGCAGTAGCTGACGCTACTATAGCAACAAGGAATTCTGCACACTATGTAGCAGAATGCCCATTTTATATGCCGTGTGGTTTCCGGCAGAGTAGAATAGGGCCACTCAAAGTCCTCTAGTGGATGTCGTAGAAGGCGACTTAGGAAATACAAGCAAAACAAAGCCTACAAAACATCAATGAGACCTCTCCAACCCATCTGGCCAGCGAGGATAGTGTAGTCTAAGTCCTCTGGCTGCTTTGGCCAAGTATGGCTCTGGTAGTACAGAAAAGGTTGTGCTCCTGCAGTGGCGACAAAAAGACCTGATGATGATGATAATATAGCAGAGTATTTTCTTTACAGTCCTTGGGCCAAACCAGCCATTACCAGTACAGCAGCCCATGGAGTTCGGTTCTCGACCTCCCATCCTGACGTCATACGAGGAGCTGTGCCAGATCCAGCGCTGCCCCTCGTGCCCGAGGTGTGATCGGGCGCAACTGCTCATCTTGACGATGAATGACACTACTGGGTACAAGCCTAGGAGGAATACCAGTAAGTTTGAAATCTTAAAGGCTGAACTAAAACTAGTAATATAACTAGTCGAGGAAAAGGTGACAGGAGAGTCGTATCAAGATGTCAAGATGTTGGAGGAAAATAGAACAGAATAGAAGATGCTCCACTGACAAGAGCACCGCTTTTAAATGATGATGATGATGATGAGAATAACTAAAACTTAGATAGTGTAGCTTTCCAATTGTTAAAGATTTTTTAAATCGGATCAGATTATACAAACACACAGTCAAATCTTTTCTCTTTCTAATAAGTCTAGATTAATAATTTAAAAAATCGGAGGAAGACTTGTCTAAGGCTAGGTTTCATCTCCTTCGTAACTTGAGATCCTATACCTAAACAAGTCCTCTTAAGTATCGTAAGATATTAAGTAGTTGTGGTTATCTTTTCTTCCAGATTGTCAACTGTACGCTATCGGTAAGCCTGTATACCATCGCTACAAAGATGAACTGTTCGGAGCATGGCTGAGGGATTCCAATGCATCTGATGCACAGGTACCTAATGATTTTAAATAGAATCTCAATAGCACCTTGACTCTACTCTTTATTTTACAACTGCCTCCGTGGTGTAGTGGTTAGAGGTTCGATTCCCGGCGGGGGCAACGACTTTGTGTTGTTGTCCTAGTTTGGTTAGGACATTGTAGGCTGATCACCTGACTGTCTGATAAGTAAGATGATCCGTGCTTTGGACGGCACGTTAAGCCGTCGGTCTCGGTCACTGTCTTTGACATTGGTCGTTACCTAAAACCATGTCAGAGGCCTTTAAGGCGGTTTAAAAACTCTGACACTAGTGTAAGTCACTAACACAACGCTAAGAAGAAGAAGCACCTTAAACTGACGTCTCACCAACGTCGTAATTTTTTAATATTTTCTTAAATGACGATTGAGGGTTTTCAGAAATATGGGAGACCAGATGGCAACACAGTGATGTCAGGTCTAATCCCAAAGTCTGTTTTCATAGGATCAACAGTTGACAGGTTGTTTTGCTCCGTCAAATGTATCCATTAACAACAGCTCCAACAAGCACTAACTGTTCTGCCATCTCATCGTCATCATCATTTCAGCGGCATAACGTCCACTACTGGACATGGGCCTCTTCCAAGGATTTCCAAAATGACCGATCTAGAGCGGCTTGCATCCAGCGCCTGCCAGCAAGCTTGGTGAGGTCGTCAGACCAACTTGTAGGGGGGTGTTCTACGCTTCGCTTGCCAGTAGTGCAGTTTTGCCATCTAGTGTCCCATATATCCGAAAATTCTCATTCTCTTGTGTTTCAGAAAGAGAAGCTCTGGACTACGCAAGAGAATGACATAGAGCGACTCAGAGAGTACAGGAGCAAAGTCAGTTTCAAGGCTGACCACGTGGACGAGTTTCACAAGCTGCAGAAGCCATTCTTTGTAAGTTACTTCTTTCTAATCCCTGACAAAAAAGAGGGATGTTATAAGTTTGATGTATGACTGTGTTTCTGAGTATATGTGTCTATGGAACATGCTTTCACGTAAAAGAAACGGCATGGCAATAGGTCAATGATTTATCTGTTCAAGCGCTACAATGCCACAGACAGGCAGACACAGACCGATAGACGTTAGCGTCTAACATATGACACTCCTCATTTTTGCCGAGGGTTAAACATAGGATACTTACGACCTTTCTTATCAGAGAGGGTGTCAAGATGAAGAGCAGCTAAATAAATCTATCGATATTTTTTAACATAACAGGGCAACGGTCACATAGTATACAGCGGGTCATTCTTCTACCAGGCCAACGAGTCCGGACAACCGGGTGAGATCATTCGGTACGACTTGACACAGAGCCGGATTAAGTCAGTGCATCTTCCGTACGCCGCGGGGAGGCTGTATACTGCGCAGCATAATCAGGTAGTACTCTTTAAATATAAAGTACCTGGGTGACCGAGCTTTGCTCGGTCGGTTACATCTCAAACATTAACTATTTTTTTTAAACTTGTCTTAAAATCGTACAAAATAAAAAATTATATATAAACTTGAACATAAAAAAAAACAAAAGTAAGTCACCGAGTGGGATTCGAACCCGTAACACTCTTTCTAGCGGTCAGCATCCTTAACCACTGAGCTAAGCCGATGGCGGGCGGCGCGCCGAAATTAGCGACCATATTCTGCGTGGAAAGAAAAACGCATGAAAACTCGAAAATACGCGTTTTCCGAAACATAAAACTAATCTAGATCGATAGTTTACCCCCAAAAACCCCCTTATACAAATTTTCAGCGAAATCGTTAGAGCCGTTTTCGAAATCACAGAAATTTATAAATAAATAAATATACATATATATATACATACAAGAATTGCTCGTTTAAAGGTATAAGATAAATACTCTACTACTAGTACTACTAATCTACTACTACTTCGGGGGTTGCGTGTGCAGCTGTTGAGTCTACCTGACTACATAACATGTCCAGTTGAGAAAATAGGTAAAAACTGCAGTAAGGGAAACATGAAAAAAATTTCTGGAATGTGAGCGGCCATCTTAAATCTAAAATCTGAATGCAGTTTTGAGTACCGCACGGTCCTTTAACCGAGCAAAGAAATTTGTTCCATAGACATTTCTATCAAGATCGTTGAGTTGTGTAGTTTGGTATTGAAGTCGGTTTTGCAAATCTTGTAAACTTACGTGAACAGTTAATGATCCTCATTAACTGTTCGGAAATGGCTCAGATGATTTCGATGATGAAGAATCAATCTAGTTAGGTAAAATTTTTCGAGAACCCCTTTTTCTTGGCGTTCTTATCAGGCGAAGCTCGGTCCTCTTGTACTTAAATAACTTATATTTTTCAGGTTGATTTCAGTGCCGATGACAACGGTCTATGGGTTATTTACTCAATGGAGGGGAGCAACAACACAGCTGTAGCTAAGGTAAAAGTAATATACCTAGGTTGTTTTAAATAAACTTAGTTTCTGGCCTCAAAGGATGTAGATCGTTCCGAGACGAGAGAGAGGACTACAAGTTGGAAAACGAGCTCGCAGATTTGAGCTAAGCATGTTGATTGTTTACAATGTTTGTTTGACGCTTGAGTCAAGCATTTACGTTCTTGCACCATGCTTTGTGCTTGATGCTTTGACAATATTCGCTACCGGCTTGATCAAGCTTATCTCAGTTGCGATCGGGTTCGAAATAAGAAAAGAGAGACTAACTGATCAAAACTAGTGTTGCCGCTCGATTGTCCACTATCGATAGACTATCGTATTGTATATATTATAAGCAAAGTACAGATAGTATCGGTTACCAACCGATACTCGATAGTATCGATCCTGACAACTATGCAAAGCAATACTATCACGATCGATAGAATTGTTAGTTTGATCGTCGTTAGGATCGATAGTATATATTGTTGGTAAGCGATAGTATTGCACTTGAAGAGCTATCGAAACTATCGATAGTTGAGCATTTTTTAGATTAAAACTATCGATTGATCGACAACACTAATCAAACATTCTAGTTATTTAGGGTTGGGCTACATCTGGTTATTTCATGAGTAAACTTTTTCAACGTCATTCATGACAATATTTTATTCATGAACTATAAGCATATATTCTAAAAAATATACTTTTCTTTGCTGTCCCTTTCTGTCGCTCTCTCTCGCTCTACAGACAGAAAAGTGCTGTTATTATACGTAAAACCACGTGGACTTGCTCTAAGGCAGTTCGCGAATTTCATCTAGATCTCATCTAATCTCGTACTCGGACTCATAGTAATACAAATCGGTATAAGTATAATGTTTTTTTTATTTTTCAGCTAAGTTTTGACCCCAGTAAAGATGGATTGAACATTGACTACATTTGGAACATTTCCCTCAACCATAAACAAGTAAGCTTAAAATATTCTTTATCATAGGCAAAATCTAAAACTTAAACCGTCTTATTATAAAACGCAGACTAAGTTTGTTACTAGGTTTAAACCATTATCCGACTAAATCAAGTTGACATTTTCAGATGAGGCAATGGCATATTATAAGATGTCATCTTGATTTGGTCGGATAATGGTTAAAACCTAGTAACAAACTTAGTCTGCGTTTTATAATAAGACGGAAAGAGACTAGTAGGACGAGTAGACGGAGTAAAAGGTTGTAAATTTTGTAACGTACAACTTCGGAACTCTAGTCTGCGCGTGACCAGGACACGCACTTGGCCATTATTATTTAAGACATAATGTTTCGGTCGAGTGTCATTTCTCCGTGTTCTCAACGTGACTTATGCCTTAAAGGAGTACGATTCCCATGTGCATAAATTTGGTAATCATCCTTCCAGGTTGGAGAAATGTTCATAGTCTGCGGGGTGCTTTACGCCCTAGACTCCGCAACAGAACGGGAAAGCAAAGTCACGGTGGCAATCGACTTGTACTTGAAGAAACCTGTGGAGGTGTCCCTTCAGTTCACCAACCCGTTTAGAAAAACCACACAGTTGGGGTATGACCATATGCATAAGGTAAGTGTTGTTGCCGCTTTTTCTGCACTTGGGAAACGGTAGTAAACTAAGCTGTAAGCAAAGATGATATAATTACTAACGTAACAGATACCCAACATCGTAGGAACTATTGGAGGTAAGTAGGCAAAACTAGAGTTGCGGGGTAGGCTCTAAGAGATGGCAGCACGCACGACTAGCAAAAATGTGACAATGGAAGTGTTGAATGTACATTAAAATGTTTATTACATTTCATTAAGTCGTATTTCATTAATTAGTGTATTACTTTATATGTTTATAAGGCGATGAATACGCTTGCTGTAAGTACTTAACCATTTGACGTCTAAAGTTGTCCAACGAAATAAAGTGAATTAAATGTAAATAAGAGATATCGTATCTCCGAAGATGCTGAATCATATCGGCAGCTCAACAGACGTATACAGAAGTCCTTGCGACACGACATCCGCTCCTTTAATACTAAGGAGACAGTAGAGCAGAACAAAGGCTCCAAAGTTTTCGCAAGAGCTATGTCGGTTGGGCAAAGCCGATTGATGAAGCTGAAGACGGAGGACGGCGGCGTGGTGTCGACAAAGGACACCACGCCGCCGTCCTCCGTCCGCGTGGAGCAGGGACGTGGTGGTCCTGTTCTTTAAAAAAGGAGATAGCACCCTATTGAAGAACTATCAATTGATTCGAGGAAGAGGTCTTTAGACGAATCCGAATCGGTTGGGTAGCGTTCGTGAAGCTACGCAGTGTCTTCTCGTCAAATATACCTCAGTGTCTTAAGACTAAAGTTTACAACCAATGTGTGTTACCAGTGATGACTTATGGTTTTGAAACATGGTCCCTTACTATGGGTCTCATAAGAAAGCTCAAGGTCGTGCAACGCGCTATGGAAGGGCTCGATGTTTCCCTACGTGATCGAATCAGAAATGAGAAAATTCGTAGGAGAACTAAAGTCATTGACATAGCCCAGCGGATGAGCTCGTTGAAATGGCAGTGGGCGGGACACAGCGCGACGAACCGATGGTTGATGGGGCAGAAAGGTTCTCGAATGGCGACCACGTACAGGCAAGCGAAGCGTAGGACACCCACCCACAAGGTGGTCTGACGACCTAACCAAGGTCGCTGGAAGGCGCTGGATGCAAGCCGCTCTAGATCGGTCATTTTGGAAATCTTTGAGAGAGGCCTATGTCCAGCAGTGGACGTTATGCGGCTGAAATGAAGAGAAATCGTAAATATTCCTATGCTTCCATCGCATTATACAACGTGGAAGGACATACCCGTAATTTATCGAACCACGGGCTATTTATGATAACTATAGTATAATGAAATTATAATAACAGTCAAATATTCAACAAAAAATCGTCATTTCCATATAAAATATGCAACCGCCTGGGCAATTTGTATGGGCAATACGGTATTTTTTTGTCTATTATTTTATTATGATTTAGTATCCGTGTTTAGTATAGGCGTAGATCGATTTATTAAGTACTTATAGTTTGCTGCCCTGAAAGTACATAAATTTTGTTTTATTTCAGGAACTATACTCCTGGGACAGAGGAAATCAGCTGACATATCCAGTGCGCTACAACGAGCTTCCGGGCCCTTGAGTTTTAATATTGTTATGACCAGTATTTTTATATTTTATAAAAAATATGCTTAATTAAATAAAATGTTTTATTTCAATCTAAAAATGTACAATAACTCACATAGAGAAACCTCGAGGATTTGTACTTTACTGTCTATACTGGCATCGATTGAAAGTTTTAAAAGGCCTGCAATTTTAAACATCAAATGTACTTAGGTAGTATACTGTATAAAAATAAGTTGTAACAGTCATAAATAAGTACATAAATACAATAAGTCATAAAGTATACCAGCTCACAGATTTCTCTTCTTTTAGGACCTTTGGCACAGAATTAATAATAGTATGCCTTTGGTTAGAAAGCGCCATCTATGAATAACATGCGAAAACAGCTACCGAACATCATAACAAGACGTGCTTGTACCAGCACCGTTGAGAACCATATTTTTGTGTAAATAGTAACTTAGGTTTTTTAAAGATGTCTCTACCAGCAAAAAAGTTTAAACCAAAACAATTTATTTGATTTCTAGTTTTTTAAGTTCTGTTCCATTATCAGAAGTGCGATAATACTGTTTTAGGTAATATTAAATAATTAACCCTCATATTCGTAAAAATTTACTACCGCTTGCTAAACCTGTTTTGTCCCTTTTCGTCTTTTTAATATGTTATAAAAGAACATGACAAAACATATTTCTACAAAATAAGCTCAAATATATAGGGACTAATCACATTAATTGAGCTAGCCCCAACGTAAGTTTAAACTTATATTACAGAATAATAACTCAACGATACTATATTTTATTAATAAGGCATATATAAAAATATTATTAGGTAATTAAAATTCCTAATAAAACATACCATCACGTCTTTATCCCTAATGGGGCAGACAGAGCATTTTGGGTCTTGCGGTTTTATGCAGAGCCTAGGGCCGCAAGACTCAAAAGCCACTTTTAGCGTCATGGTGGGCG
Organism: Acrobasis consociella; assembly: GCA_963555685.1. Taxonomy (NCBI): domain Eukaryota; kingdom Metazoa; phylum Arthropoda; class Insecta; order Lepidoptera; family Pyralidae; genus Acrobasis; species Acrobasis consociella. The sequence continues at coordinate 3,948,207 of OY743122.1, read as the reverse complement.
AGAAGATGGAAAAGCAATCAATACAGTGACGGGTTGCTAGCCGCATCGCCTGTTAAAATGATTCGCATTTTTGCCCATTTCCTCGATCGGCTTTTACGATCTGCGCGGGAAGAGAAGCAGCTGGTACATTCTAAGATTTTTCGTTTCTCCCAGATCAGCATGGGATACTAATAAAAATGTGTACTTTAATGATAAGCTCAAGTAATTTCCGATAAGACCTTATAACTAATAACAAAATACTTAATTCAAGTATTTATTAAGTTGACCTTGTATGTAAAGAAGTATTTCTTTGAAACCTTGAATATTATATTTAAAGGTAGTTTTAAAATCATTAATTTATGTCACAAACGATTTTAACCAGTCGCGTCGTAGAACGTAAAATTGGAATCAAACCGGCAAATTAAATGTTTCAAAGTAATATCTTACTTTATACATGTACAGCTAAATTAAACAAAAATTACTCTATAATTCATCATAACAATCATAAGTCAAAGTTGAATAATCATTTATTTATCTTAGGATATTTGTATCACTTGATAATGGTTAATTTTTCTTTCTTTCGATTTCTTAAAAAGTAGTAGTAAATGTTGACGTCAGATCATTTACTTAGAGCTAAATTTACTGCCGCTTCCTAAGTGCAAGTACAGAAGAAGCGGTAACAAACTGTACTGCAGCATTTTCTCCAAAAACGTCAACTTACAATTATACTGATATTAACACATTGCAGGACACTCGGCCAGACATAATTTATAGAAAGAACAATTAATTACGTCCACAGCCAGAAGTGTCCTGTAATGTGTTAAAATTAAATAACAAAATACAATGTAGAGTCATAGCTCTACATGAGCTTCTTCTTCTTATCGTGTGTGTTAGTGACTAACACTAGTGTCAGAGTTTTCAAACCGCCTTAAAGGCCTCTGACATGGTTTTACGTACCGACCGATGTCAAAGACAGTGACCGGGAGCGACGGCTTAACGTGCCCTCCGAAGCACGGATCATCTTACTTATCAGACAATCAGGTGATCAGCCTACAATGTCCTAACCAAACTGGGACAACAACACAAAATCGTTGCCCCCGCCGGGAATCGAACCCGCAACCTCCGGGTATGAGCCGAACGCTCTAACCACTACACCACGGAGGCAGTTACAACACCACGGAGGCAGTTACATGTGCTTAATTATTATGATAAATTGTAGAGCGTGTTAATTGCTATGTGACGCTTCTTCGTACATTCTAACACTACTTGATTAGTTATTACGGACGTAGATATAGCTTTTCCATGGGAGGGGTTCATCGAATTACATCAAACACTTGACAAAATCCAATAATTCTAATTAAATGAAAATATTCGTACACACGACACTGATATTATCAGATATCACCAGAATTATTGGATGAATTGACAATATTTTTATTTTATTACAATTATGGGGTCATAAATATTTGTTCAGTTATCATGCCTAATATAATATAATAGCAATGAACAAATATTTATGACCTATTAATTAAATGAGTTAGTCTTGAATGTTCTTAAACGCAAATAGTAATGTAGCAACTCGTCTAAACCGCTCATTGTCTAAATCGCATGTCGTCATAATAGGAAGTGGTCTAAAGGTAATATCGTTCAAGAATTAGGTGGTCTAAAGTAATTTATATTTTGTCTAAATTTATGAGTGTCTAAACGAAAACTTATCTATCATGAGGTGAACTGAAACTTGTCTAAGTATGAGGTTTAGTTAAAACAAAATATTGCTCACATAATTTACTTCACTATAATTAACTTGCCATGTCAAAGTCAAAGTCAAGTCAAAGTCAAATTCATTTATTTATCTTTGGATATTTGTATCAGTTGATAATTGTCACTTTTTTTCCTTTCGATTTCTTATAAGGTAAATGTTGACGTCAGATCATTTACTTATAGCTAAGTTTACTGCCGCTTCCAAAGCGCAAGTACAGAAGAAACGGTAACAAACTGTACTGCAGCATTTTCTCCAATAACGTCAACTTACAATTATACTGGTATTAAAATTAGATATGTGGACTGAGAATACATTGTTATGTCATAATTATAAATTAAGCATGATGTCAAGTTTAAAATTAATGTCAATTTGTAAATTTTGTACTAAAACATGTACAGAATGTTCTTAAATTATGACATTTGTGAATGTACAAATACAAATCTTTAGGAGGGACCCGCGCCAAGCTCAAGCCAGACATTTTTGTCTCTAAGGTAATCATCGGTTCCGTAATAAGCTTTATCACAGAGTACTTTCTTAACATAAACTTTAAATTTTCTATCTGGCATACTAAGAACCGATTCTGGCAATTTATTATAAAACTTTATACAGTTTCCCATAAACGACTTACTAACTGTTTTCAGCCTATAGGACGGAGTAAATAAATCATTTATATTACGTAAGTTTCTATCCGTAAAATCACCCACTTTATTAAACAAGGCAATATTTTTCCTTACATACATTATATTTTCAAATATGTACTGGGATGGTACAGTAAGTATATCAATTTTCTTAAAAAAATCTCTTAGGGAGTCTCTTGATCCTAAACCGTAAATAAAACGAATTGCCCTTTTTTGCAAAATAAAAATAGTCTGTATATCAGCTGCACTCCCCCATAGAAGAATCCCATAAGACATCAGACTATGAAAGTAACTAAAGTAAACTAGTCTAGCAGTTGCCACATCTGTCAATTGTCTGATTCTCCTAATAGCGTAAGCCGCTGAGCTAAGCCTATTAGCGAGTTTAGAGATATGTGCACCCCATTGAAGTTTTGAATCTATTGTGATTCCCAAGAAAGTAGTATTTTCAACGAGATCTAATTTTTGACCGTTCAGTAGCACATCAACATTGGCTTGCCTCACGTTAGGAAGACTAAATCTAATGCATTGGGTCTTGTTTGCATTCAACATAAGGTTATTGGCTGAAAACCAGTTAGAAATGGCCGTCAAGGTGTTATTCACCGAAGTAGCATCTTCGCTATGACGGTCTATTTCAAAAATAAGAGACGTGTCATCGGCGAACAACACAATGCCAGCTTGTTTCTCAACCGCGTAAGGCAAATCATTGACGTACACTAAGAAGAGGAACGGTCCCAGGATAGAACCTTGAGGTACTCCCATTTTAACGAGAGATCCGTTTGACTTTATGCCATTTATGCCAACAGTCTGTAGCCTATCCGTTAAATATGATTGAATGAGGTTTATTGATTTATCGTCAAAACCGTACTGACGGAATTTGAGCAAAAGTCAAACGCTTTTGAGAGATCGCAAAAAGAACCGATTGCATCGTTCTTGTTTTCCCATGCGTTGTAAATTTGAGTAACGAGCGCTACCCCCGCATCAGTGGTCGATTTCAGTAAAACCAAACTGCTGGCTATGAAAAAGGTTATGGGTGATAAAGTGATGTTGCATTTGATTAAGCATTATATTTTCAAACACTTTGCTGTATCTTGTATGTATGATTGTTTGGGTCAAATCTCGCAACTCAATTTTAAACCAATCATCGGATGATGATACTTAATATCTTGATATGTTCAGCTCAATCGGTTAATTGAACTGAAATTTTGCATATTTTGTATTGTTCAGACCCATGATTAATTATTATTAATTATTTGGTACTGTTATTAGAATAAAACGTCACAAAATGTCTCTTGTCATTGATCATATTTTGACGACCACCGTGGCGTAGTGGTCACCATGCTGGTCCGCCACCCAGAGGTCCCGGGTTCGATCCCCGGTCAGGGCAAGTTGGAAAATGGCCTTTTTCAAATTGTCCTGGGTCTTGGATGTTTATCTATATATGTATTTGTTATAAAATATAGTATCGTTGAGTTAGTATCCCATAACACAAGTCTCGAACTTACTTTGGGGCTAGCTCAATCAGTGTAATTTGCCCCTATATATTTATTTATTCATTTTCAAGATAATTTTAGATTTATTATCGCGGAAAACCTGTAATCAATAGCACTATTTGACTTCAGGAAACTATTACTCAGTCTTTATTTCATACAAATTCCATAGAAAATGTTTTGACGTTTAGAAAAAAGCATCTGATTTGAGTTGTGGGAAACTCCTTATTGCTTAGCGGTCAGAACCCCCTCGCTTTATATACGCCCACGCTACTGAATATGTAATATTGGTTTCACTATTGAATTAAATCAATACGTATATATAAATCACACGCTAGCAGACCGTGATAGCGTGGTAGAATGATAAATGACCAGTATATGTTTCTAACTACTCCGCCTACAAAATACCAATACTAGATATGTTTCGTGGGCACTTTATTGCTAAGAGGTGGGTTTATCGATATTTTAGGTATTGTATAAAAGTAGTAATTAGCCAAGTGCGTGTCGGACCTGTACGGTGTAGGGTTCCGTAGTTGCGAAAGCAAACTTTGAGTTAATGCTACTAAAATGTCTATAATATTGAAAGTGACAAAAGAGAAGGTGACATATTGCGTGAAATCTTGTTTTGGGTGGATAATGATATTAACTTAATGCTAAAGGAGAATCCGTTTTATAATAAGAGGATAACGAACTAAAGATCAATCTCGCCCAAAAATGAGATACCTACCTAGTCTTAATTAAATACGTGTAGCCGACTAAGCATCAAACCATCTTTACCATCATTCATCCCAACGCCTAACCGAGATCCAATCGCCCCCCGCACACCTAACAAACTAAAGGCTATTACGCACAGACCGCTCGCTCAGTATCCCATCTCAGCCCCCCATTTTTCGCCACAATAGCCAGCAATACATTTCGTGACTTGGCAGAACTTAGAATTTGGCCCCCTCTACGCGATCAATACGTGCGCGTACCGCCATCTAGGTACGGCCGCGCATCCAAATTACACTTTAATAGTTCATTAGATCCAACAAAAATGGCGGAGACACAGTTTAAATTCGGAACGCTATTGATTCGCAATGTTCCGCGAAAGGGAGACCTTTTATTTATGTTCAAATTCCATATTCTATTTTGTATCCAGCCAGCCATAAAATAAAAAAATAGAAGTATTAGGTAGGTATGTTCTTGATTTCCGTTTAGGAAGAAATACTTAAAGAAAGAGGTCCTAAGTTTTCTGGTCGGATTTAATCTAACGGATCTAAATAAGTCGGATTTCACTATTGATCGTCGACATTCAGGTTTTGTTTTTTAAAACCAGATCGGCAAGTTAGTATAAGTATAATGGACATAAACTAAATATTTCTGATTTTTCGGAATTGTTATCTCAATATTACAATTAAACATTCTTGAAAATCGAATTTTTAAATTTTAAAATTCACCAGTAAGAACTTCTTTTCTTAATTGACTTTTTTTTTAAACATTGAAAGCGTAATTTTTCCGGCCAGTAATTTAATCAAACTAATCAATCAATTGATTTAAAAGCTTATCGGGCGTGAAAGGTATTCTCACGCGCGTCCATTTTAGGTGTCCAGTCCAGGGCTTTCAGCCTCAGCCGCCACCCCAGCACCCCCCTTCAGGCAAATGAATGAATCAGCAGCCGGTCTGTTCGTTAATTTGTAAAAACAGATCGATGCCGATCAGTAGGAAGTAGGAAGACTCGAATTTTAAGTTGATAAAAGGTACCTAGATTATTTCTAGGTTTCCGTAGTGAACGAGGAATTCGTACCGTCTTATTATTAAACGCCGACTAACTTTATTACTAGGTTTAAACCAATATCCACCCAATTCAAGTTGACATTGACAGATGAGTTAGTTTCACTTTCATCATCATCATTATCATATCAGCCACAGGAAGTCCACTGCTGGACATAGGCCTCCCCCAAGGATTTCCAAAACGACCGATCGGAAGCGGCCTGCATCCAGCGCCTTCCTGCAACATTACGTAGGTCGTCTGACCATCTAGCAGGTGGGTGTCCTACACTGCGCTTGCCGGTACGTGGCCGCCATTCGAGAACCTTTCTGCCCCATCGGCCATCGGATCTTCGCGCTATGTGCCCCGCCCACTGCCACTTTAATGAGCTAATCCGCTTGGCTATGTCAGTGACCTTCGTTCTTCTACGAATCTCCTCATTTCTGATTCGATCACGTAGAGAAACACCGAGCATAGTCCTCTCCATAGCCCGTTGAGCGACCTTGAGCTTTCTTATGAGACCCATAGTAAGGGACCACGTTTCAGAGCCATAAGTCATCACTGGTAACACACATTGATTAAACACTTTCGTCTTGAGGCACTGAGGTATTCCAGACGATAAAACACTGCGCAATTTTCCGAACGCTGCCCAGCCTAGTCGAATTCGTCGAAAGACCTCTTCCTCGAAGCTGGAACTTTCTGCCTGGATCAATTGACCCAGGTAGATATACTGGTCTACAACTTCTAGGGTGGAGCTCCCAACAGAAACAAGTGAAGGTGTAACGTGCCTATTTGACATGACCTTCGTCTTGTCAATATTCATTTTTAGGCCTACCTGTTGGGAAACTCGATTTAGGTCTTCAAGCATCGTACTTAAGTCCTCCATCGATTCTGCCATGACAACGATATCGTCGGCAAATCGAAGGTGAGTGATATACTCGCCATTGATGTTAATGCCCAGTCCTTCCCATTCCAGGAGCTTAAAGGCATCTTCCAGAGCGGCGGTAAACAGTTTTGGAGATATGACATCTCCCTGTCTTACGCCTCTTTGCAATGGAATATCCTTCGTACTGTGCTTCTGTACTCGGACCGACATAGTGGCTTTGTTGTATAGGCACTTCAACACCTCGATATACCTACAGTCAATTCGGCACCGCTGGAGAGACTGAAGCACGGCCCACGTTTCGATCGAATCGAAGGCTTTTTCGTAGTCCACGAACCCTAAACACAACGGCCGATTATACTCCCTCGTCTTCTCTATAACCTGCCGCAATGTATGGATGTGGTCCATGGTACTATAGCCTTTTCGGAATCCGGCTTGTTCGGGAGGTTGGAAGGCATCAAATCTGTTAGTGAGACGGTTCGTGATAACCCTCGAAAACAACTTATAGACATGACTAAGAAGCGTGATGGGCCTATAGTTCTTCAAGAGAGTATTGTCACCCTTTTTGAAGAAAAGGACCACCACGCCCCTGTTCCACGCTTCTGGCGTTACGCCCTCGAGCAGAACGGAATTAAAGAGCCTCTGAAGGACTTTCAGTACCGGCGTTCCGCCCGCTTTCAGAAGCTCTGCTGTGATTCCGTCCTCACCCGGCGCCTTGTTGTTTTTTAGCTGTTTGAGGGCCATTCTAATCTCGTAAAGACTGATGTCCGGGATATCCTCGGTATAGTGTCGGGTGAGCTTGGCTCTTGGATCTGTAGCCATATTCACAGGATTTGCAACGGATGTATATAACTGCCCATAAAACCTCTCGATCTCTGCCAGCACCCCATCCTTTGTCGAAACCATGTTACCGCCCTCCGTCTTCAGCTTAGTCAGCCTGCTTTGCCCAGTAGACATGATCCTTGCAAACACTTTGGAACCTTTGTTTCGTTCTATTGTCTCCTCAATACATTTAGTATTAAAGGAGCGAATGTCGTGTCGCAAGGACCTTTGTATTCGTCTATTGAGCCGCCGATACGACTCAGCATCTTCGGAGGTTTGCAGCGTCATGGATCGTCGTTCTGCCATCAAGTTAAGGGTCTGAGCAGATATTTTTTGAGGTTTCCTTTTAGAGCGGGATTTAAAAAACTTAGATCCCGCTGCTTGGACAGTTTCAACAAGCCCGTTGTTTAACTCGTCCACTGAAACGCAATCCTTGAGACCTTCGAAGCGATTGGAGAGTTCTATTTGAAAGCTCTCGGGGTTTTGGATCTGACTCTGCGATGGTCGTAGCGCAGACTTCATCAGCTTGGACCTTTCGAGTCGGAGACTGATATTCATGATGCCTCTCAAAATTCGGTGATCGCTGCCGGTTTTAATCCTGTTGATCACGGAGACATCATTGAATATCTGCCTCTTCGTCGTCAGGAAGAAGTCTATCTCGTTCTTGACAGGGGGCTGGTCGTTTTTACTAGGACCTATCCAGGTCCACTTTCTCTGTGGCGCCTTTTTGAAGAAAGATTTCATCGCAAAGAGTCCCTCTTCCTCCAGAAAATCAGCCAGCCTATGTCCCCTGTCGTTACGCTCGCCATATCCAAATTGCCCCACCCTGGTCTCTCCATCGCGTCCCTTGCCCAGTTTTGCGTTAAAGTCCCCCATAATAACCGTAAACTGGGTTTTCGAGGCATGTATGGCCCTACTAATGTCCTCATACACGACCTCAACCTCTGCATCTAAGTGTTTTCCGGTTGGCATATACACCTGTATAACCTTCAGCGAGTATCTTTTCACTTTACTTTACTACTTTCACTTTACTACATATCAACTTGATTAGCGTGGATAATGGTTTAAACCTAGTAACAAAGTTAGTCCTGTTTTTTATAATAAGACGGTTATAGTTTTGCCATCATGTCTGTCTGTCTGTCCGTCCGCGGTTTTACTTATCTATACATATAATCTATATCTATACATATAATAAAACAGTAAAAAAAGTGTGTCTGTACATTGAATATATTTCCAAAAAAAATATTGGGCGCGATGGAGACGTAGTAATAGAGTAAGAATTTAAAAAAAAATGTCTGTCTGTTTGTCTGTTTGTCTGTATGTCTGTTTGTCTGTTTGTACACGCTAATCTCCGGAAATACTGGACGGATTCGAATGAAACTTTTTTTGTTATATAGCTATTAAGCCTGGGCAACATATAGGGTATAAATGATTTTGGAAAATGGAACGCCTGATGCAAAACCATAATGGTCCAGCTAAACTATAAGAGATATAAAAATGCCGCCTTAGTAAAAGTTGTTCAGAATGATGAGCATTTTCCAGAGACATAAAGTCCACGCGAACGAAGTAGCGGGCTTCGGCTAGTAGAAAATAAGTACAAGAAAGCTGGAATTTGGCATGGGGTATGTATAATCATGCCGAAAAAGTGGTACAATAAAATCTGTAAAAAAATTAGGTGGATCCCATACAAGTAAAGTGGAAGTAATTTTTTTTCGACTAACCCATCGAGCCGTTCGATCGTTAAATACCTTTTAGGGATTCTTTTTAGTTATAGAATCGCAAATTTTTGATAGAGTCGAGTCGAGTATCCCTCGTCTCCTCTATTTGCTAAACGGTTATATAATATATAAAAAGTTGTATTACACCAGTATTTTTATCTTATACCTTTAAACGAGCAATTCTTGTATATATATATTTATTTATAAATTTCTGTGATCTCGAAAACAGCTCTAACGATTTCGCAGAAAATTTGTATATGGGGGTTTTCGGGGGTAAACAATCGATCTAGATCAGTTTTATGTTTGGGAAAACGCGTGTTTTCGAGTTTTCATGCGTTTTTCTTTCCACGCAGAATATGGTCGCTAATTTCGTCGCGCCGACCGCCTTGTTTTTTAGCTCAGCGGTTAGGGATACCGACCGCTAGAAAGAGTGTTACGGGTTCGAATCCCACTCGGTGACTTACTTTTGTTTTTTTTTATGTTTAAGTTTAAATATATTTTTTTATTTTGCATTGTTTTTAGAAAAGTTTAAAAAAATTTAGTTAATGTTTGAGATGTAACCGAGCAAAGCTCGGTCGCCCAGGTACTTATAGTTTAAAGATAAACTATCAGAGCTAAAGGGTTTACAAAATAAAACTAGTAGGTGACCAACTTATAAAATGTGCTCGGTTGGAAAGGAAAATTTCATATAAGTTTAATAGAAAATTAGTTTTTAGACTTTTTAGTAGCGTGAACTCAAAGTCGCCATTCGCAAGCACGGAACCCTACACTGCGCGTGGTTCGAATTCGATATGCACTTGATACCTGCTTTTGATACAGCTTTAAAAAGGTAGAAATGAGATATAGACCGGTAGGAATAGAGACGAAGTGAAGTGTAAGTACGTACAACTATATTATCTATACATTTAATAAAACAGTACAAAAAATTGTCTTTACATTGAATATATTTCCAAAAAAAATATTTAGCGCGATGGAGACATAGTAATAGAGTAAGAATATGTCCATCTGTTTATCTGTTTGTACACGCTAATCTCCGGAAATACTAGACGGGTTCGAATGAAACTTATTTTGTTATATAGCTGTTAAGCCTGGGCAACATGTAGAGTATAAACCTATATTATATTATCTTATAACATGATTCAGTGAAGAAAATTTTATTGCACAAAATATAATTGATTTTGGAAAATGGAGCACCTGATGCAGAACCATAACGGTCCAGCTAAACTATATGAAATAAAAAATTACGCCTTAGCAAAAGCTGTTCCGCTCGATGGGCATTTTCATACAGTCTACACGCACGAAGTCGCGGACTTCGCGACTAATTAAATAAAATTTAAAGATTTTTTTCTCGCTAAGTTGCTACTACTAATGCTTAATCTAATCCCAAATGGGGCAGGTAGAGCATTCTGAGTTTAACAGCTCTAAGCAGACAGAGCGCAGGATCGCAAAAAATCGAGTGAAAGTGTACAAAAAGTTATCAAAATAGTGATGGATTGCTGTGGACACATTGCTCCACTATCATATAATATATTAGCTATTCACAATCATATAATACATTAGCCATTCTGACTCGCTAAGAAGTACCGTCGCCCACTCGAATCCCATCGGCTTTTGCGATCTAAGTACTAGGGAAGAGAAGAAGCTGGTGCATTCTTAGTTTTTTTTTCTTCCAGGCCCGATTATAAGACTATATGCTTTGAACTTCTACCTATTTTAATACGGCAAAATTTAGAATGCTTTCAATTCGCTATTTTCCAACAACTTAAGGCCCAACGCAGACGACAGACTAGACCGCGTCGCACTTTTTAGTCTGTGAAAATAGAACCCACGGAATCATATGCAGTGATAGTCTGTCGTCTGCGTTGGGCCTAAATCAGATCCCTTTTTCTTAGCGTCAAAACAAACAAGAGGAGACACGTGTTACTAAGAAACACAGGCAGATGACGTCATAGTTTCTTGAAGTCAAATAGTGCCCTAGGTATAAGTTTTTCTGCAATACGAAATCTAAAATAAGATTGAAAGTGGATATGATCAGGACCAGTTAATTACTTTGTGATGTTTTATTTTCTTGTCAGTACCAAATAATTTATTTTAACCTGGAAAGTATGTACCCAATTACATTTATCTTATACCTTTAAACGAGCAATTCTTGTATGTATATATATTTATTTATAAATTTCTGTGATCTCGAAAACGGCTCTAACGATTTCGCTGAAAATTTGTATATGGGGGTTTTCGGGGGTAAGCAATCGATCTAGATTAGTTTTATATTTGGGAAAACGCGTGTTTTCGAGTTTTCATGCGTTTTTCTTTCCTCGCAGAATATGGTCGCTAATTTCGTCGCGCCGCGACCGCCGTGATTTAGCTCAGCGGTTAAGGATAGCGACCGCTAGAAAGAGTGTTACGGGTTCGAATCCCACTCGGTGACTTACTTTTGTTTTTTTATGTTTAAGTTTTTTTATTTTTTATTTTGCATTGTTTTTAGACAAGTTTAAAAAAAAATTGTTAATGTTTGAGATGTAACCGAGCAAAGCTCGGTCACCCAGGTACTCTTATACCTTTAAACGAGCAATTCTTGTATATTTATTTATAAATTTCTGTGATCTCGAAAACGGATCTAACGATTTCGCTGAAAATTGGTATATGGGGGTTTTTGGGGGTAAACAATCGATCTAGATTAGTCTTATGTTTGGGAAAACGCGTGTTTTCGAGTTTTCATGCGTTTTTCTTTTCAGGCAGAATATGATCGCTAATTTCGTCGCGCCGGCCGCCATCCATTTTGGCTCAGCGGTTTATGATGGCGACCGCTAGAAAGAGTGTTACGGGTTCGAATCCCACTCGGTGACTTACTTTTGTTTTTTTTATGTTCAAATTTATATATATTTTTTTTTGATTTTGTATTGTTTTTAGACAAGTTTAAAAAAATGTAGTTATTGTTTGAGATGTAACCGAGCAAAGCTCAGTCGCCCAGGTACTTAGAGTACTGCGCTCATATACAGACGAGCGACAGAATGCGCGCGTTCGTCTGTAAGAGCCCTATACGGGGTGGTATAGGGTAGCCTGCTAAGATTAGACATTTATTTCAGCGCAGGTCATACATGTCGAACAGGTTCCGTCTAGCCCGTTCCGGCGCGGCCCGCTGACCTGATTGCTTATTTATATTGCCTTTTAACCCATATGAATTTGTAATGGCCCTGTAGTTCCATCCTAGAATAGGACTTCCATATTGTGCCCTGTTTTAGGTCTAGCTAGCCCAATTCACACCACTTTTCAAACTAGAATGCATCACTTTTCGACAAAGACTCCATCTTTTGTTTTAGATGTCGTAATCTCCTGAGGATGTCGTAAAATGCTAGGTACATTATTATGCCCTGTGGTTTCTGCCTTTCTATCTTTGATTAATTATCGGTCGTTTTGGTAATCCTTGGCGGAGGCCTATGTCCAGCAGTCGACATCCTGTGGCTGATATGATGATGATGATGATGATCTCTGATTATAAATGTCTTAAAAGGGCTACACTTTGCCCTATAGTTTCGGGAATTGGTCTATTGAATCTCTTTCGGTGAATGGTGAGAAAGGCGAAAAGACTAAAGACACAGAACAAATATTACAAACTCCTCAAAGTAGGAAACCTCTTTAGTAGGTACTTACGGCGAAATTTTAAGGCTGTTAGGTGAATCTGAATAAAGGGATAAAGGGGTGGTATCTTCAAGGGCCTGGCACGCTTTGATAGAGCGAGATAATCTTATTGCGACTAAAAGAAGAAAAACAAAAAATGCTGTGTTTTGTCCTTATCACCGACCGAACATTTGTTTATGTTTGGGTTATATACAGTATGCACACTAGTGTACCTATAGCCCAACCATGAAAAAATATACGTAGTATCATTAATATGTATTTCTCTTACCCCCGTCGCTCGGTGGCAAATCTACACTACTTGTATATTTTAAATCTTTTGGTATCTAGCAGTGGCGTTGGTTGAGAATTTGGACTAGTACAGCTATATAATAAGCCGTTCCATGTCCGGCTTATTTTTTTTAACTTAGTGTGAATAATATGTATCTAAGCGTGTTTATGCGTTTAGCACTGTGAGTGTATTTCAATAACCAGAGGGAATTTTCGTATTTTGAATATGTGGGTGCGTGCAATCCAGTCATACTACTAGTTTACGGCTTATGAAAATAGTAAGTGCGCCGATATACGAAGTTTATAATTGTTATTAGTAATAAATGCATATATGTTTGAAGCCCCTAAGGGAACTCGATGGGAATCGGCTTCTAAGGAGGCTCCGCCACTGGTATCTAGTACATAACATACAGATCTGTGGTTGGTAAGTAGGGTACACCGCTGAAAATAGAGGGTTATTTCAGCTCAGGTCATACATGTCTGATGGTTTCCGTCTAGTCCATTCTGGCGAGACCTTACATCATTTAATACGGCGCAGCCCGCTTACCTGATGCTTATTTTTATACCAGTTATACCTCACATTAATGGGAAAGAAACTTCTTCTAGTTTTAGGAATAACTTTCCTATTTATCGTAAAAAAAAACTGTTTTTTGGGTCCAGAGTAGAATAGGACCACCACTCCAAATCTTCTTGTGGATGTCGTAGAAGAATATGAATAACAAGCAAAGCATACAAACATTAGTGAGATCTCTCCAACCAAACAGTCTGGCCAGCGAGGAGAGTGTAGGCCAAGTCCTCTGGCTGCGCTGACCAAGTATAGCTCTGGTAGTACAGAGAGGGTCATGCTCCTGCAGTGGAGACTAAAAGACCTGATGATTATATTTTGTTAAACCCTATTGGTAAAAAGGATTATGAGAAAATGGTACCCGTTATACATATTCATAGCTAGATTTCACTTTCATTGAATCAGCTGTTGTAAATGGATATATAATTATGTATATAGATGACGTCGCTTCGGATGTACCTACCTACGTAGACGGGATTTCCTCGCAGAGCTCGAGACTCGAGTTCGAGAATAAAGCGCTGCAGCGCTTTTAGTGGCAATGGGTCGCTATTTATAGCGGTACATTCGGTAAGGTTTCGATTTGTCTCTGAATGTATACAAGGTGTAATGTACGACCGATATACATGAAGGCAAAGACCTTGTAACAAGACTGGCAAATAATGGAAACAGGCGAGATAAAAAAAAATTGTATAAAAATGTATGAAAGAATAATAACCGGCTTTGTGACGGGCCACGCGCAGGGTAGGGTTCTTTGAGTTTAGTTAGACTTTGCTCAAGTCAAGCTTCACTGTTTAAAGACTGAAATGTCTTAAAACGAATCTTTATTTAAAATATTTATAACCAAATAGGTATGTATTTTATAAACGGATCCCTAAATTGAATAACCGACCAAGTGTGTGTTGTACCACGCGCAATGTACTTAGGGTTCCGTAAACTTACGTAATCCGAATGCCGACTTTGAGCTCACGCGACTACAATTCTAAAAAAATAATTTTCTTTAGATTATGTATGAAATTTTCGTTTCTCGATTGCCTACCTACATCTTAAAGGATAGCCCTTAACTTTTTTATTTGTAAACCTTACGTTATAATATGCAATGTGTAACATACCCGTCTCTCTTCCTTCCGCTAAGTTCTTAACCTATCGGAAGAGAGACATGGAAAGCACTCCACCGACAAGAGCCATTCTCTTAAATATAAGAAGAAGAAGAACATACCCGTAATAAATCAAACCTCGGGGTATACTAGAACACTATAGCATAATAAAATTAAAAAACAAGTCATAAAACCAAAAAGAGTTTCGAAATTCCCACAAATTGCCCGAGCGGCTGCACACTTTAGTATGGAAATGCCATGTTTTTTTTTTATTCTTTTGCTATTATTTTAATTCCATCTCCTTAAGTACTATAATAATCTAATATAGTTCGATTTATTACGGGTATGTCCCTTCCACGCTGTAAAAGGTCTAACTAAATATACTGAAACTATTTAAAAGGTGAATTCAGTCCGTGATACGGAACGACTTTTCCGAAGAAACATATAGAAATATCGATTTTTTTTTATGTATTTCCATACAAACTCAGATCAACTGATCGTTCAACTTGAATGGGAGGCCAAAAATTACTTTTTATAAATCGATACGACTTCCTTGGAGAATTTTTTTTAAATACCATGGACTGCATTCACTCTTAAAAAAGTTTCAGTACTTAAACCTTGTATTATACTAATACCGTGATTTTTTTCACGTGTCCATATACAACCGTTTAGCAGATACATAGAAGACGGGGGTATATGGACACTACTGTCTTGACTCTAACAAAAATTTGCAATATAAAACCAAATATTTCACAAACACATCCCTAAATTGTTACATGGTATTCGCAAACTCACAATTTTTTGAATTACCACAGGTATGGCTCTTCATACAAACGGAGCAGCATATATACCTAGTACTACTACAAACGAAACAATCCGTCCGTGCACACGTCAAATGTGTGAGTTAAACAATCAAGGTTGCCACCACAGAATTTGTTGCTTTGCTTACCTGTTTTCATCACTCGGAAATCTATAAAATTTTCGTTATTTATTGTTTTCCGTCGATTAACAATGATAATGTGCGCAGTTTCTCACCATTACAATTCAATAATCCTAAGTGACTGGCATAATGTCAACGTGCACCAATAACCCTGTTTTACTGCCACTTACACCTCACAATAACGGGGGAGGGGTTGCGGGGACACCAGATTGCGGGGGACGGTGCGAGTTTCCGTTCTGTATGTAATACTATTATTAATTCTGTGGAATTACCTATTTAACGATATCCCGCTCCAAGGGTAAGTCGAGAAAAAAAATTGACTACCTTAAAAAATTTCATACATTTTAGCTTTTCGCCTTCAAGCTTTCTTGAAAGAAAATAAAATTTAATAACGAAAGTTATTCTTTTCCAATTTCTAGTCTATGTAGGTGTAGGTACGTGGTACGTAATACCTACATACGATACTTACTATCTACCTGTATGATTTATATGGTTGAAAGGGTGACTCACTCAAAAATATTAACACCATTTTCTTTTTAGGGCCAAAGACTCGAAAAAATAGTAATTTCTGAAGAAAAGAGCTATGATTCATCATAATCAAACGCTACTTTGCCACAGATAGACAAACAGACTGATATACATTAGGCGATTGACAGATTGCACCGCGCCGCCCCGCCCTGCTGCGTAGTGCGTGGCCGCCATACAAAAACGACGCGCGAGGACGCAGTGTCAGTGTGTTGTCCTATGCGTGTTTTCTGTACAAATTGAGTTACTTGTATACAGTGCTGCCCCGCACCACGCAGCGGGGCGCGTTGCAGTGTGTTAATCGCCTTAGCGTTAAATTTTTATAACACTCCTCTGTTTGTAGGGGCAAACATAAGGCGCGATTGCTTGCCTAGGTGCTTTTATTTTTAAGTTTAATTGTTTTCATTTTTTAGATATTTTTATTCTCGTCCACGCTGGTCTGGGAGAAAAGGAAAAACTTAGAATGTACCAGCTGCTTCTCTTCCCGCACAGATCGTAAAACCCGATCGAGGGAATGGGCGAAAATGCGAATCATGTTAACAGGCGATGCGACTAGCAACCCATCACTGTATTGATTGCTTTTCCGTCTTCTCGCCCACCATGATGCTAAAAGTGGCTTTTGGGTCTTGCGGCTTTGGGCTCTGCATAGATCTGCAAGACCCAAAATGCTCTGTCTGCCCCATTAGGGATAAAGACGTGATAGTATGTATGTATATTTTTATTATTCTAACACATTCTAATTCTAACAACTTAAATGACAACTTACATTTTTTTTATTATAATCTATCTATCTATCTATCTTTAGGTCTTTTGGTCTCCACTGCAGGAGCACGAGTAGCTCGACCCTCTCTGTACTACCAGAGCCATACTTGGCCAGAGCAGCAAGACGATTTGGCCTGCAGTGTTTTGCTTGTGATTCCTAAGTCGCCTTCTTCGACATCCACGGCAAGACTTGGAGTGGTCCTATTCTAATGTGCTCTGCCAGAAACCACAAATCATAATCAAATTATTATTACATACATACTATCACGTCTTTATCCCTAATGGGGACGACAGAGCATTTTGGGTCTTGCGGTTCTATGCAGAGCCCAGGGCCGCAAGACCCAAAAGCCACTTTTAGCGTCATGGTGGGCGAGAAGATGGAAAAGCAATCAATAAAGTGATGGGTTGCTAGCCGCATCGCCTGTTAACATGATTTGCATTTTTGCCCATTCCTTCGATCGGCTTTTACGATCTGCGTGGGAAGAGAAGCAGCTGGTACATTCTAAGGTTTTTTTATTTCTCCCGGACCAGCATTATTAATATTATTTATTAAAATAGCAGCAACAAATTGGTTAGGTACCTACGTAGGAAAATTTAGAAACGATATAAATTACCCAGTCCATATAAAATTACTCATAAGGTTTTCTGGTAGGAAATTAGCATTCTAGTGCCAAATATGGTAGGTTTTTAATATCCTGCCGCGTTATGCCAAACCCACAGTAATAGTTAATAGTTTTTAAGTTATTTCCTTCCTTGGATGTACCTCCAACCGATTTGATAAAATTTCTGTAGAACCAACTAGTATAAGTCCTTTTAAACAAAAAATATTTTTTTAAATCGGACAAGGCGTGTTAGATTAGTCAGTGAAAATACATTTATCCGACTGCAAAAAAGGAGGTTATTAATTCTTCAGAATCTTTTTTTCAAGCTATTATCTTGCTTCTTTCCATCTTATGCCAAAGCGTGGTTTAGGTCCTACGACGCTAGGCTCTATTGACCCCATACGGGATAAAGACATGATAATAAACCTACATGTTTTGCTTCTCCAGACTAAAAGGCATAAACTTGTAATACATGTACTAGTACAATACAACATGACAGTGTATATGTGTGCTATAGATAGACTATATTAAGACGGCACGAGTCAAGGCGATATAAATTACGTAATGTTTACGTAAAAAAAATGATAAACAAAAAGGTCAACGCACACCGCGGGGAAGTCAGCGGCTGAAGCGCTAAGGAAATGGAATCTCAGCTGAGCAGCATGGCGGCAGGTCGCACACCTGACGTCGTCGCCCCCACCCCCTCCCCCTGTGACCCCCGCGCGTCGCAGCCATCAGCTGTTAATGTACCCCCCTCCGCGCCCCGCCGGCCTTTCCCCTTCGTTTGTGTAATGTGAGGAGGCAGGGCCAAAATGGATTACAGCCAATTATATTTGGTGTTTTAGTACTTTTCTTCCCAATTTATTTTTCTGAATGCATTTACGTTCTTTTATCTTTTATAAGAAGGTATAACCGCAATGTAAAATGAAAATTGGTTTTTCGCAGCTAGCAGAAGTAATAAAAAAGACATTGTGCATAAGTTCCTCGTAAGTTACATGGTATGGAAAGATTCCGTACTCATAATGATTGCAAATATCCGAGCGAAGACGGCAGAATCGATAGCTGACAATAATTAATAATGTGACGTTGGCAGCCGGGCAATCACGTGATTTAAATAAATGATAACCACCTCGTTTCCAGTTATCGATTTTATTCCTAGCCACCAGAGAACAACACAAAAATGCCAACTTTTAATAATATATCGCACATTATGCCGCCAAATGAATAATTTATCGCCGTGTGTCGATTCGGGGCGCGCATCCCCGGGGCTAGCGGGGCGCCCGTCTCGGCGGGGGGTGCGGGGCGGAGGGCGGGGGGAGCCGCGACCGCCGTCAGTCCGCGCCGAGCGGCCGAGCGAGCGCCATGTCCGTGTGTGCGCCGCGCGCTTGCTGCCGGCCGCGCGCCCCACCGACGCTACTAGACATCACAGCCAAAATAGTAGCCGCTACTATACCATTCCAGCGCATCGAAGAGCGCTATGAACGTATCCCGGAGCCGGTGCAGCGGCGAGTCGTGTACTGGTCGTTCCCTCGGGATGAACGGGACATATGCATGTACTCGTCCCTGGCGAGAGCGCCGCCCGACGACCACCGCAACATCGCCTTCTGCCGAGGCCTCAAGCTGCTTGAAGCCGGCTGCGTGGAGAACGTGCTACAAGTCGGTGAGTGTCATCTCCGCCGCGCCTGCGCTTGTTTACTAATATGCGCCTCGCCCACCCGCGCCGTATAAATAAAAACCTCGACGTATGCGATCGATAGCAGCTCCTCTCGGGAATTATTCATGCGTCGGCTCGTAAAAGTTTCAAGAGATTAGGAGCTGCCAGGGCTGGTGGTGAGCGCCCTTCGCCCCACCCGCTGGTGCATCATTATCGAAATGACGCAAGTGCTGATTTATCTGTCCTCGATAACAGATAACCCACCACCCGATCGATTCTCAGGAGCATTAATCACGGTAGTTCATAAAACTAGTTATAGCGGTCCGATAATGCCTCCCTGCGGCACGCCTTTAGGTCAATAGGAAACTGTAGCACTAGTCATTAATTAGTGTTAATTACTATGCATTTGGTGCAAGCTGCATACATAATCCATATGTCACAAATCCATCAGTGCGCTTCCTCGTCCGCATTTTCCTTGTGACAAAGTGCTTTTCAATCGATTGCCCGATTAAAATCTACTTTCAAAACTACGACGGATGCCTCGTGAAATTCGGCTAAGATTAACATAACTGGATGTGCCGTTATACGTATAGGGAATTACACAACCGGAATCTTCGGAGAGTCTGCTATATTACAGGCTGCAAAGCGAATGGAGAACATTAATCCATGCAGACGTCGTTTGTTAGTGTCGCTGTTCTGAATAACGGACGCAAATAAACAATATTAATTGCCAGTTTTTATTTTTATAGGGTCAGGCCAGTTTTATTGTGCACGACCGTGGGAGGACGGGCGTTACATATTCATTTGCGCTTATCTTCCATCTGAATGACAATTACTGGTCATTTCGGCCGTTTCGGGTCGTGCCTCGGTCGCATACGCCACATTAGAGCCTTCGCTCTCCATAACGCTGTCACGTCTCAACAGAACTTGGGCCATAAAAGATACGCTGGATAAACACGGCTTCATAGTTCAAACATGTCCGCAATACGATTTTAGGCACTGGCTTTCGTCCAACTTTAGGGCGATGGAGAAACATTTCGAGATAGCGTTCGCGATATGAATCATATACTTAAGTTCCAGATAAACGTGTTAGTAGCCCATATATTTCTCGTGTCTAAAGTAATATAAGTTCCCACACCCATATCATCTGACTCACACAATCTACGATCAGACGGAACCGCCCACTTGAAGTAAAAACAGGCTGAAATATGTTCTCAGAATTTGGTCGTAGGCAACGAAGGTTTCCCGTACGCTGAGAAAGGATTAAATTGTCTGCCTACGTAAATTATAGTGCGAACGAGGTCAGGGAAACGTTTTAGAAAAAAATATGATTAATTTTCTCAGAAAATGTAAGTGGGGATCAATTGGAATGCCCTATTGATGAAACTTGTATCGGACGAGCTGAGTGCATACTTATATTTGGATGCTGTTAAAATAAGGAGTGGTTGAAAAAACATCTCGTTGGCACCGTTCGACGAGTTACCAAACGAGAATTGCCAGATTGGAGACCATAATGAATAAAAGAACATTTGCCCTGGAGGCTCATGCAAATGGTCGGCGCATTTTAAATGTATCGGAGTCTCATGTACATATTTGATTGTCATGCAAAAATAAACGAGTGCACCCGGCAACGCTCTGTAAATATTTTAATTTAATGTTAATAACTTCATGTGCTTTGGAGCCGAACCTCAGGGGAACCGGTTCTGGGATAAAGATCTCTAGATTTGGATGCATTCGATTGAATTGTTGATAATAAACTGTATTGGGATTCAATTTTAGATTAGCATTATAGAAGAGGTGGCTCTTACAAGCTTAAAATGTTAAATATTTTTGATTAGATGGAAAAATTACTTTTGATGTGATTGTTATTTATGATGACCATAATTGTTATCGTATTTACCAAATTCTAATTAAAACTTATATAGTATTCTTAAATACTTTTATCGTAGCGTAGTTAACGCAAGAATACAAATAAATGCAATACAATATAAAGAACGCGTCTACTTTTAAAGAAACTGTTTGGATTGTTGTCATAAATTGCGCCATGAAAGCATTGTCAGCACCAACACTTATTATATTTCTGGTCACATCGCGAGCTCAGATGCGATTCCCAGAAGGTTTGGAGGCAAGCGCTTTATAGGCAGGGTCATGATTCATCCGTGATGATCTTTGATATCCTTTCATGTACATAACGAGTTTAAAGCCGTGGGACAAGGTTTTTGTTGCTCGTATTATCAGAATTTCGAGTGAACCTAAAAATAAACTTTGAATAGCAAACCAAATCAATAGAACCGCAAAGCGTTTTGGATTTACTTCGGTCTTCAAACTAACTCATGTTTCGGTCTAAATTATCGTCTATCAATGATTATGTAATGCCTCTATCCTTGATTTTCCTCGACGTTCATTGATTGACTATCATTCACAATTTATGGAGGTCGAATCGGGCAATAGGCGTTTGTATTAATAATCTCAGCGAAAATTGTTAGCTCTTGCATACAATAGGCGAATTGTTTCCTCAATTTATGCTACGTTTTTTGTGTTGTTTCATTTGCGTTGTATTTTCCACTGTTCTGTTCATAGAAGTTAACCCGTTTTTGTGAGGAACGATTATGATGCCAATGTTATTTTATGACATTTTGTGTGCCTATCTAATACATTTTAACTAAATATCACTTATGTTATTATTTATCTAATAACTAAATTGTAATTACTTGTCTTAAGAAAAATTTTACGAGTATGTAAGTAGTCAGGGATTTAAAACCCAGACACTAAAATGTTACGAACTAGATCTAAATCGTACTACACAAGACTAAACATAGCCACGACATTATTGATGTCCAAGAACCAAATGTTTTACATCCATCTAGTTTTGTTGTAACAGCATTTAAAAGTCCATTTGTCTGTTAGTATTGTAATGTTTCGGATATCTAGTTTGTGGCGGGTCATTGTCTTTGCATTTGTAAACGACTCCGATGGTCTCTTCAAAAGAATTCATTACTCGACGAGACAATGTCATCTGAAGACTCTTTAAATTCTTATTGCTATTGTAAAATGATTGCCTTGAAAGCATTCTTTGTACATTGAAAAATAATGCAAATATGCACTGCACATTTATTTAAAGCGAGATTATTTAAATAGAATTGAATATTTAAATCTTAAGCCAAATTGTTACAGTTTAATAAATGACACTTGCCAGATTTCGAGAAACAAGATACTTAATAATAACTAAAATTTTAAACCAATTTTGAACCGTAAAACCAATTTCCATCAAATATTGCTAAGAAACACCGCAAAGAAACTTACTTTCACGTAAAAAACGCATACGAATCTGTCCATCCGTTTGAGAACTACAAAATCTCTCTTTTTTCGTCGGGGGTTTAAAATAATTATTTCAAGTTTCAACCAAAAAATGATAGGTACATCGTTTCTTAACATCCGTTTTCGAAAACTATTATAAGCGTGAGACACAAAAAGGCATCAGCAAATACAAACGCGTTTCACAGCAACAAAGAATACACAGATACAGAACAAACAGGCATCCTGAATGATCCTCTGTCCAATAAACAGAGTTCCAGTGTCGACACAAGAGCATTTCTGTCGCACGACCTCGCTCCATAAACCAACCTACTCAGACCCCAGAAACCCCTTCAACCACCCCCTGTTACCTCCACAGCAATAACCAATACAGGGGGCGCGGAAGCTCAACCAGAACTGGCTGCATTACAAAGACCTGCTTGTAGGAGCACCTCCGCGTTTTAGAACCCGTGTTATTACTTTTGCAATGTGTACACCTTATGGCTAATACTTAGAGCATGTTTTGCAATGGCAAATGTGGGCTTGAAGGCAAACAAGATCTGAAGTCGTGAATGTCTGATTTGATGGTGTGCCCATAGATAAAGTGGCGATTGTGAGGATGTTAAAAGATCTTGTTCTTTCAAAGGATATTTATGGAGGAATTAGCTGGTGGGGGATAATTATAGCCAGCTTTGAGGAGACCACACACGAGAAGAATGACTGCAGTAGTAGAATACAATTATAGTCTATAGGTACTTTTTAATTTTTCAATATCTAAAAACAGACTTCACCTCTATACTATCAACCGAGTTTAATAAAATTCTAAGGGACTTCCTGACATGTATAACCTTTCAACCAAACATACTTAAAAAACATTGGGACAAATTGATAACCTTCTCTTTTTTGGAATTTGGGTAAAAATAATCAAATAACCCCAAATACATTAGGTTCGCAATTTGCAACATTTTACGAGTAAACAAGTATTTGCTTTGGTTATTATTTAACATCATTGTTTTTTATTACGTTTTACAATAATTAAAGCAATGATCATTAAATGTTTAAACAACCACGAATCTATTTAAATTACAATTACTCATGTACTTACTCATGGGTACTTTTATTTACCGACATTGTATGTAGGTATGTTAATACAGAATGTTAATTTTAAACCTATTTTACTGGGTTTTTAATACCTAGCAATATGAGGTCTTATAATTGGTAATTCCAAACTAAGCATTGGCCCATCATAATCTAGACCTATATCTCAGAAAGCATACGAGTAGGTTTGAAAATGATTTATGGAAAGTATAGTAATTTTTTAATTTGGCAAAACTCTTACTTTATGGGTACATCATCTATCATCATAAAGATGATCTATATCTACACTACAATATTTCATTGAGCACCGAATCATAAGGATATTATATTATCTTTAAAACATATAAATATCTAAGTATATAAACATATACATAAACATAGTAATGATAGCGTATATATACATATACTTATACAGTAGTGATAGAGTATAGAGTATATAAACATATACTTAGATATGTAAATAGAGGAATATGACAGAATAGAGAAGGTCTAGTTAAAGAGTTTGTTAAAAATCTAACTGAAGACTTTGTTTCCAACTACTAAGTCAATATCGTGGGAAAGGTAAACATTGGAAGCCATAATGAAATCAAAATTAGCAGAGCAATGCCGAAACTACGGCCCACGTGTGATATGGATCAGAATTCACGGCATCGTTCACTGAGTACAGTCGATCATACTTCTATTGACGACCTCCGTGGCGTAGCGGCCATCATGCTAGTCCGTCCGCCACCCAGAGATTCCAGTTTCGATCCCCGGTCAGAGCAAGTTGGAAAATGGCCTTTTTCAAATTGTTCTGGGTCTTGGATGTTTATCAATATATTTATTTGGTATAAAATATAGTATCGTTGAGTTAGTATCCCATAACAAAAGTCTCGAACTTACTTTGGGGCTTGCTTAGTCAATGTAATTTGTCCCTATATATTTATTATTTATTTATTGTGTCACAATATTCAAACAATTGAACACAAACATTTTCTTTTTTTTCTAAATTTCTTGTTACTAACACATATGGCAGACTTCCAAAGCTACTAGAAGGTATGACTAAGACTGCCATCTAACCATCAAATCGATTAAAGCCAGCACATTATATGAAAGATCAACTGAGTGTAAGGAGGAGAAATCTAATCTCATGTTTGGAGATCTTAGAAGAGATCTGGAAAGTTAGGATAATTCTATGCTTAGACCAAAATATACAGAAGGCCTACATGTCGTAGGACATAAAGTTAAAAGTAACGAGAAGGCAGGAACTTATGTCATAGGATAAAGTAAAAGGTGACGATAAAATGAGGTTGAAGAATTCCATCGAAGGGTAAAGTATGTCAACGTAGTTGTATAAAAAACATGCTCCAAAAGATTGTCCACATCGCTAATTTGTTTCCCAACACGTATGCTCGGCAGTTTATCATTATTTTCCGACGAAGGCGTTTTTTTCGATGAATCAACGTGTTTGTAACCTCCTTTGTGGTGGTTTCACGCGAATGCACGTTCAGTGTGCTCATTGTTTAAACTTTTTATAATACTAGTTGTCGTCGTGGTTTTGTATGGGTTGAAATTTTAAGATTGTGCTATTTTGCAGTTTATTCAAAAAGAAGGTTTTATGAATTGAATATCATTCTTGTCTATTTTTGCCAAAGGCCTTAGGATGTTTCAGTTTTTAGAATAAGTGGGGGTCATTATCATCATCATTTCAGCCGAATGACATCCACTGCTGGACATAAGCCTCTCTCAAGGATTTCCAAAACGACCGATCTAAAGCGGTCTGCATCCCGTGCTTTCCAGCGACCTCAGCCAGGTCGTCAGATCACCTTGTGGGTGGGTGTCCAAAGTTTCGCTTGCCAGTACGTGGTCGCCATTTGAAAATTGGTGTGGATGGTGGAACAATTCTAATAAATTCTAGAACTGTCATGGCAGAGAAATTAGCCAAAGCAGTTGGTTAGTTTTGGCCATGCTTTGGATGGTTGCATAAAGCCTGAATCTTATCCTACCTACAAACAAACAAATTACCTTATGTTACATATACTCACTACTTTATCCCTAAAATGGAGTCAAAATGGAGAAAAAACGTGAAAACATATAAAGAGGTTAAGAACTTAGCGGAAAGAAGAGAGACATGGAAAGCACTCCACCGACAAGAGCCCAGCTCTTAAATAAAAGAAGACATATACTCAAGGACTACAGAAAGTAACTGCAAATCACCAGCAAAATTATAAAGAAGAAAGGTATGTCTTTAATTTTTTTTTTAAATCCTATAGCTCCTTGAACTTTAGACTAAATAATTGTTGTGTTTCTTTCTTTATCAAACATACTAATAAACATTACGCATCACACAAACTGACAAGCCCCCTAATACAAATAATAATACTTAGCATGTTTTTATTACTCCTTGTAGCCTGTCTCCCAAAGTAACTCCACAAAGGAAAGGTCATATAACCCCAGGTCAGTTCTTATTGACTCCAAGGGTGCGAGGGAGTCGCCCAATTAGCCCCAATCAGGTGCAGGAAGACCAAATTAAGTGATTACCGCCCAGAAAAGTGTTAATAGGATGAACAAAGAGTTATTTTTAGCCGTATTTTGTCTAATGGGAAGTGAGTCAGCTATTGTTAATGTTGCAGACTTTTTTTAATTTTTTGATATGATTATAATATTGTTTGAAATTTGAGTTGATGTTTTTGGAGAAAAATTTTCAAAAATAAAAACCGACTTTGCCCCTGAACTCACCCATAGAAATTTTATCAAAATTGGTTGTGTAAACCTATTTTGATATATTTTCTAAGAGTAATTTGATAATATATTTCTTTCAAACAAAAAAGTATTTTTCAAATCGGTCCAGCATCTTTGATATTTGAAACGGTAAACATACATAAAATAGTTCAAGCAACATTGAGCATTAATGCATAACTATTAAAGTCTAATTTGGATTGACATAAAATAGGACGTCACTATCGGACGAATATCGTATTATTTAACAGAGTAACCCCCCTAGGCTCTATATGCATAAAGCTGCAAACCCCAAAATGCTCTGTCTGGAATAAAGACGTGATATGCTGGAAGGTGCTGGATGCAAGCCGCTCTAGATCGGTCATTTTGGAAATCCTTGGGAGAGGCCTATGTCCAGCAGTGGACGTTATGCGGCTGAAATGATGATGATGATACGTATGCTAAAGTAGTTATAGATATCCCTGCAACTATTATGATTTCGAATATCAGTTGGACTGATATATTCTCGTAATGACAATAGTAATCAAAATCGGTCCAAAGTTCAAAATAATTTGTGAGGCAATATGTGGTTCGTTCCAGATAATTCTAGTTATACAAATATATACAATTTTACATATTTTTAGTACCCCTGAAAATACATACTGGGTATTATAGAGATATAGAGCGATATTATTAATCAGTAAGTATTGTATCCATATTCAACTTTTATGTAAAGAGTACCTAGGTCTAACAAAATATACTGAAACTATTTTAAGGGTATGAATAACTTTTTCCAAGGAACACGTATCGAAATATGAAAAGTAATTTTAGGCCTCCTATTCAAGTTGACCAATCAGCTGATCAGAGTTTGTATGGAAAGCCAAAAATTCTTTTTCATATTTCGATGTGTGTTCCTTGGGGACAGTTGTTCAATATGACGGACTGAATTCACCCTTATAATATTTACAGTATTGTTAGACCTTATTTAAGTATCAGTATTTCTGAAATATATCCTTATGCGGCTAGCAACCCATCACTATTTTGATACATCCTATTGTATACTTATTGACGTGTCAAAGTGCCTGTAAAGTCTAATTACTGATAAACATTTGAATTTTAATTTAGAGATCATTAGAGGCTGATCCTTGTCAGAAATGACATCAAATTAATCTTGTTATACTTTCGTATTGTCAAAAAGTCCACCTATAGACACAGAATTAATAATAGTCTATAGATCAAGCTACACGTTTCTCAAACCTGTATCTCAACAATAGTTGTCATGTCCTGGTTGATGTATCAAACTTAATTGACAATAATAAATGACGGGCAACCCTTGGATGTCTTTTGTAGTCTCTGATGAGATTTATGGCAATTCGTCAATATGAATAGACTCACGCTGACATTTTTTAATGATTTTTGAGTGAAATAAAAAAGTTTTTATTAATTTCTAAAAAAAAAATACATATCTTTGGTGGCATACGAGCGGGACAAGAGATTTGTTTACTTTTGCGACGAGGGGACGGGGGGGTTAAAATGGATAGTATTCTACTTGAACTGTCATCATAATCACATCATTTCAGCCGCATAACGTCCACTGCTGGACTTAGGCCTCTCCCAAGGTGTCCCGCCCACTGCCATTCCAACGAGCTAATCCACTAGGCTATGTCAGTGACTTTAGTTCTCCTACGAATTTCCTCATTTCTGATTCGCTCACGTAGAGAAACAACGAGCATAGCCCTTTCCATAGCGCGTTGCCCGACCTTAAGCCTTCTTATGAGACCCGTAGTAAGGAACAATGTTTCAGAGACATAAGTCATCACTGGTACACTGTAATCATACTACATCATACTCTTACTATATCCACACTGCAAAAGCTATTGAACCAAGCAAATAATCAAAGTATTCCACTATAATAAGACCATCGCCAAGGATGACACACCGGATATTCGAACTGATCCTAGGATTATATACTCACAGCCTGACCCAGTTGCCACCGCTTTTACGATTATGGCACATGTAAACCAACAACCTAATAAATCGTAAAAGACCCGCCGTCTTTAGTGACACACAGATCATGTCACTTCGTATTTTGGCAAAATTGAACAACAGTAAGCTAGTTGGACCCTTTCTTTGTGAATTCGGTTTCCAAAAACTCAAATCGAATACTTTTTTCTAAACTTCAAGACAAACATTTTCTATGGTATTTATACGAAATATAGACAAATAATGACGTCATAAGTTTCTGCAATAGTAAATCTAAAATCACATTAATGGCTATGATCATGACAAGTGACTCGTATTTTGTGGCGCTTTATTTTCAGTACCATATAATTTATTTTATCCCAAGAAAGTACTTACCCAGAAATTTTTGTTAAAGTCGTTACACTGGTCTAATGTCCTTATCATTCATTAAACAGAAATTGTTGATTCAATAAATCAAACAACTCATACTGTTTGACCATCGATTTCATAATTCCCCAACCCACTCTTACCCACGATTGGAAGAAACTGTGTCAATTTAATGTTTACAAACAAATTGACAGGGGGATAGCCATATTGAGGTCGTCACAAAATGCTTTAGTAAGTACCGTTTACGCAACTTATCGTTTTGCTATCACTGTATCGTTCTCGGCCCAGTTAGACGACCTAAATATTAGATTAAACTCAACACTTTAATGTGTATTGTACTGTACAGATAGTCTTTATAGCACAGGCTATACTAGATCACTATAGTATAATTAAATTAGAATAACAGTAGAAAAACAAACAAAAATCAGCACTTCCATATAAAAGTGTGCAACCGCCCACGCCCCTCCATGTGAAACAGGCGTGAAAATATGTATGTATGTATGTATGTCCCTTCCACGTTGTATATTTAAATACATACTAGAATGCAAAAAAATAAGCAAGCTTTAGGTTTATAGTTATTCTTCTACTTTCTTAATGTTAAATGCTTCTTCTAAACCAGTCTTAAGTTTCTTATTTATTTCACTTTCGAAAATATGGAAACTGATCTTGTTGTTTTGTTTTTCATTATACATTGACAATCGAACTGAGAACTTTTAAAAAAAAGTAGGAGGGTATCAATTTGTCGCGCTTTTTTAAATGTGTATTGTATTGTACAGATTACCGATTATTTAAAGACGATTTTTTACTGATTTTTTTGGTTGAAAACGTATAATTGCGGAGTGGTCACATAGAAATTTTATCAAAATCGTTGTATAGTTTGGGAGTGACGTCGGTTTTTAGTTTTAAAAACATGATTCGCATTTTTGCCAATTTCCCGATCTGCTCGAAGAGAAGTAGGTGGTATATTATAAATTTGTCTTTTCTCCCAGACTAGCACGTATTAATAATTACTTCTGTGAATCCACGTTGTCATAAAACTAAATTATCAAGAACTATAGTCGTCCATTTCCACCAGACACCCCGGAAATTATTTTCATATCGCATGACAAACAGTTATGATGCCGCAGTTTATAAGTGATCTATTGTATTTGTTGGGTATCTAAAGCACCATCATTCTTACTGAGACACGTTCTGCAATTTGTTCTTATTCTCCCTTGATTACTATAGTTTTTTCTTAAAGATAGAATACACGTATGATCAGTGATGTGCACAGCTATTTTCGACAACAATGTAGACACTTAAATATACTAGACACTTATATATAAAACAATAAAATATATTATGTGTCCGTACATTGAAAATATTCCCAAAAAAAAATATTTGGGGCGATATGGAGACATAGTAATAGAGTAAGAATTTAATAAAATAATGTCTGTCTGTTTGTCTGGTGTACACGCTAATCTTCAGAATTACTGGACAGATTCAAATTAAACTTTTTTTGTTAAATAGCTGTTAAGCCTGGGCAACATATAGGGTACCTGCAATTGATTTTGAATAATGGAACACCTGATGCAGAACCATAATGGTCCAGCTAAACTATAAGAAATATAAAAATGTCGCCTTGACAAAAGTTGTTCAGCCTGATGAGCATTTTTAGTAGGGATGCAACGATACCGATACGATAATCGTATATCGGCGATTATCGTAAACCTTTACGATTATTCGTTATCGTAAATATTACGATACGATATTTTTACGATACATTTACTTCAAAATTTTTAAATTTTTACTGTTTCAGGTGAAACGAAACATAACGCGTCAATTTCTGAACGCTTCGCATCCGTCACTTTTGGCATTGACAGTTTTAAGCAGGCAGGCAGGACTGATACACAGTGATGAGAGAAACCGACATAAGGGAAAAAACTTAAATATGTTGTGTTTTCTGAATAAGAATTTGCCAGTTATAAATTACGACTACAATTAAAATTAATTATTCAGTCAGTAAATGTAACAAATAGTTACAATTTAAAATATAAGTTAATGATGAAAATGGATAAAATTAATAAATATATTGATTAAAAATGCATAACTTTTTTTATACTTATACTTAGTCTTACAATAATAACATACCAACAAAGCTTCCAATAAATTCATCAAAATGGTATTAAACAAATATCGTAATGCATTCGTATCGTAATTCGTTATCGTATTTGGCCATTACGATGTATTCGTCATTTGTATTGGTATCGTAATAGCCGTATCGTTGCATCCCTAATTTTTAGGAGTCGTCAAGTCCACGCGAACGAAGTCGCGGGCTTCGGCTAGTGTTACCTAAGTTACTAGAATGGCTACATATCAAGTTAAATACAATTTTTCCCTAGTATCTGAAATTGTATCAGGGTGGCACAGGGTAGACAAATTGTATGTGTCTGTATGAAATGCACCGCATACCGCATAGCTCTTTCTAAGTCTTCCTGAACCTCTTCTATTTTTGTCTTTCTTTCTAGTTATTTTTAAGGTTCCGTACCCAAAGGGAAAGACGAGATTATATTACTTAGACACCGCTACCAGAAATATATCATCTGCGTGCTGTGATCAACTGTCTAGATATCACGGTTCAGAGATACAGCCTGGTGGCAGACAGGACGGACAGACAAATAGACAGACACGGCGAAACAATAAGGGTTCCTTGTTTACTATGGAACCCTAAAAATATAATAACTTTGTACTTAGCTTCGTCGAGTACACCAATCGACGCAGCTCGTGGGAACCAATAATAACAGATTAGGTTTTTTATCGGAAGTTGAGTAATTTATCTGAACAGATAAAAAGCTATGTACATGTTCACCTCTCATACACGTTATATAAGTACAGTAAAGTAACATATCGTCATTATGTTTACTTTGAAGAAAATATTTGCGTCTACTGACTTGATGCAAGTTTAGTATTCGGTCGGTTCTTACAACTCCCTCTCTCTCATACTGCCTGACTGCAAATATCTCTTAAACTTCAAATATTGTGTGACATTTTATCATTAATATTTAATTGTATATTCCGACATCTGAAATAAATAAATGAATTTATTTACCTAATTATTTAAACTAACTAACTAGATATATTTACGAGTCCAACTGGTTTCTCGAGCTATGAGAGTGGTATGAGTTTTGGCATCGTCAACTCGAAAAACTGAGGACGGTACGCATAAGGGCTTTGGTCTGTAAGCGTGATGCTGATGACTGATGATGATGAGGCACTTGTAGCGTAACTGCTGGCTGGGCGGACTCAGAACTGGAATTATAGTGGATGGGACATACCCGTAATAAATCAAGGGCTACATTAGATCGCTCTATATATCAATCAAACATTTAAAATAATAATTGGCCAAGTGCGTGTCGGGCCACGCGCAGTATAGGATTCCGTAGTTTTAAATGCCAACTTGCAGTCTAAAACGGCTAAGTATTGAATTTGTATGAAATTTTCCTTGTCGAGCACATTTTATAAGTTGATCACCTATAACTTTTTAATTTGTTAACTCTACTTAGCTCTGATAGTTTTCCTTTAAACTACATTATATATACTAAAGCTGTGATTTTTTTCACGTGTCCATATATAATCGTTTAGCAGATAGATGGGGGGGACACTTGACTTTAACAAAAAAAATTACCTGAAACCTAAATATTTCAGACACGGATCCCTAAATCGAAAAATGGTGTTCCCAAGCTCATAATATTTTTGAAAAACCTATTCAACGATACCCTGCACAATATGTTTGTAGAGAAGAAAAATATTGACTTCCTCTTTAAATGTAAGGCAACTACTCTAAAAAAAATTTTTTTCCATATTTTATTTTACGACTTTTTTGCCATGATTGATATACATATCCATGCCAAATTACAGCTTTCTAGTACTTATAGTTTCTGAGTAGGGCCGCGGACGGACAGACAGACAGACATAGCGAAACTATAAGGAATCCTTGTTTACTACGGAACCCTAAAAATTGGCCTTTCCATACAAAAGTGTGCAGACCGGGCGATTAATATAGTAATTTAGATTTTAATTTAGTTTTTATATTTGGTCCAGTAATTATTACTTGTTTTAATAGAAAAATAAATAACTAGTGGTTCGCCGCGAACTTAGACCTCGCGATTATTATTCCAAAATAGAATCCCACCAAAAACATTTTCATGTAAAAATGTTGCCAAGACGAGTCTACATAGCTTACCCTGTGAAAAAGTTATCAGATCTCGTATAAAGCCAAGCTCTGAAGACTACACGCTCTAAACCTACAAGCTCTACACTACACCTTAATCAAAATCTATGAAAAAGTGGTCAGATCTCGTGTAGAGCCAAGATTCTTGATCTATGCGCCCTTACCGTGTGTGAAATAAAACGGCCAAGCCACACGTCTACAAAATTCCACCTCCTATTCCGAGGGGAAAGGTTAGGTTTGTTTTTTTTTTTTTTGTTGTTTTTGTAGTAATATTAGCTTACATACCAAATTTCAGCGTGCTAGGACTTCAGGAAGTACCTTAAGAATTTTGATAATCAGTGAGTGAATCAGTAACGAAATCGGGGTCTTTCAGACATTAATAAAATCTAAAGTATAATAGCTACGACATTCACACTTTGTATTTATAATGACTATATTGGTGTCAATATATCTTGAAATTTTTAACTATTTAGCATCATCCAAACCAAAGTTATGAGAGTTCAAAAAACGACGAAACATTTCAAGAAAAGGTAGGTTGTGCCTATGCGCTCCGCTAGGCTCGCCTTGGCCGGGCATTCTCGTGCCCCCAGATTAAAATGAATTTTAATATCCAGTAAAACTGTTTTTTTTTCAGATTTTACAACCTTCTTTCTTCTTCTATTCTGAGCTGATAAGTTCATTTTTTTTTCAAAACGAATTAATTTAGAACCTGGATCAAATACAATATCCGTAAGACGTTTCGAACTTGAAAGAGCAACGTATGAACGATTATACACACGGTCGCCAACTCTTTTACGCCAATATCTACGACTACTTTATTCAAAGTCCTTGCGATTTGTGCACAGTTACTGCCTAGGCAAATGTCAATGAAAATTGCATACGTGAGCATGAAACTTGGCCAGTCTTCCGCGATCGGATCATGGGTGGAATGGAAACCGTGTTCTGGTGAAGATTCTTCCTCTCGAACCTCCACAGCGTGCTCACGAATTGAGTGCAAGCGCTTAAAGTTCAGGGAATAGTTCATGCTCTATTACTTCACTTGCGTGCTCACGCTGTGAACACAAGCTTTAGAGGCGTTCGGCCGAATTTTCTTGCTGACGAAGCTCACTTTCACGTTGAGAAAGATTTCTTGATTTAAGCGATTGATGAGCTCTCATTGGCACGAGAAGTACTGGCATCTTCCTTTAGTTGCGAAAGATGCTCATGCCGCTTCTCATTAGTTTCTAACTCTCTACGTAAAGCTACTACGCGGGCTTTGGCTAACGCTGATCTCTTTTTAGTTCGAAGCATAATCACTAATACTACTTCAGAATCACAGACAAGCAGCGATAACGATTGAACCAAAGTTTGCTCAACAAAATTGTTAAATTTAGTAATCAATCAAACTAAGCCAAAACTAAAATAATAATGCAGTATAACCGCCGGTTCCCATTAGTGATATTTTAGGAGCCGGCGCCGGCAGCGGAGGCTCTCCCTAAAAAAAAGTTATCGTCATTTGAATGAACTCAAGGCACGGGTTTGCCTGCAAATATATAGCAATCTTAAATAAGTTACATAGGAAATTTAAAATCCAAACTCAATTCGTCATCATTATACGATAGCATTATACCTATAAACATATAAATATATAAGCGAAAATCAGTTTGATAATATCTTGATATGCTCCAAATAACATGCCTATTAATTCTTCAAGAATCCGCTAGATGGTGCTGTTTCATTTAATCCATTTCTACAACGCGCATAAGCTAATAATGTCGTATAGAAATAATTTCTTTGAGTTTACTTTTCCTCAAAGAATTGCTTAATGACCAAAAATATTTTATTCGGTTAAATATAGTAATACTATCTCGTAACATGACAAGTTTCACCCCAATCTGATTAACGGTTCGGAAGTTATAGACCAATAATTATTTTCACAAAAATGCGTTTATCTCAGAAACGGCTGAACCGATTTTGATGCCAAACGAACTTAAAAATTCTATGAATAGTGACTACACTCATTCTTAATATCATCAAAATTAGTTCAACGGTTCGAAGGTTATCGTGGAACATATATACATACATACAAACATACATACAAACAATGTGTTTTTCGCCCCAACTTGAATTGTAGACCTTGCTCGCTTCGCTCGCTCGGTCAATTAGGCCCAACGCAGACGACAGACTAGACCGCGCCGCACTTTTAGTCTGTGAAAATAGAACCTATGGAATTACATGCAGTAACACACACGACGCACAAAAAGTGCGGCGCACAAAAAATCCGTGTAATTTTGGCAGACCGCGCCGCGCCGCGCCGCGCCACACCGCACAAAAAGTGTGCGAAAAAAATACAACGTATGCTTCAACCCGCGCTAACACAGACGTCGCGCACTTTAGTCTGTGACCTTCACTCGGCTAGTGGTGGACGTGACGTGCGCGGTATTACAGCATGGCGCTAGAGATAGATGTACCGATGTTAATTCATGAAATACAAAACAGACCTGCAATTTATGATACTTCAAAATCCGAGTATCATGCCTAGTATACCTTTCTTCTGGACCAATGCACTTTCTCATTATTGTTTCCGAATGTGTCAAAGTTGGTCTTAAAATGAATAGCAACTCATTAAAAGTATTAATATAAATTTTATAAAATTTGAAAAAATTGTCCGGATATTGTTTTGGAATTGCATGTTTCATATGGAATTGTCCTTTTAAATGTAATCTCTCCGAAAGTATAGGATGTACCCAAAATTTTCTATTTCTTCTTATTTTTCTGTACTTCAAGTATAAAATAATACATCACAATCTTTGCACTTCCATGGCGTGTAAAACTGTACGTGTCCCGTCCCTACAGTTCTGCCGACAGAATGATTCAAAATGTGCGTCGTGTGTGTTGAGTCCGTGAACAATCCGCGAAAGACTTTTTGCGCGCCACGCAGACTATTTGTGCGCCGCAGACTCGATCGGACAAAAAGTCTGTCGTCTGTGTTGGGCCTTATTAGTATAGGAATGTCGATTCTTTTTTGTTTGTTACTGTTATTTTTTATCATTACACATATCACATATAGTGATTTAGTTGTATATATTTCTATGAAATAACGTCACGAACACGACACGAATATAGCATATACTCAACATGTCATAAGTCAAGTATATGTTAATAGTATTAAGTAATATAACATTTATGTAAGTATGTTCTTATGGCCAAGGTGAACTAAGGATAAGTGTGTATAAGCAAGGATAGATATCAATAAGACCTCTTTAACCCGTCTGGCCAGCGAGGAGAGTGTATGCCAAGTCCTCTGGCTGCTCTGGCCAAGTATGGCTCTGGTAGTACACCTGTAAGTACTCGTAGGTATCTCAAAGAAATATGATTTACTAGTTACAAAGTTCAAAAATGTGTGCTCTAATTAATACTCTGTTTAGCCGATTTTAGCTGAGTTTCATACAAATTTTCACGCCCGATAAAAATTCTTAAAGAATGTTTTTTTTAAACAGCGATACCGTCACTTTTGTTTTGAACGTGATCTACGTAACTTCAAAATTGACCAAATATGATTTTTGCTTACAAAAATCTGTGTAATTTTAGCATAGAAAATGTGATATTTTGGCATAGCTTAGTATACAACTGATTGTACTTCACTTAAGACGTGATAGAATGTATGTATGTACTGTACTTCAATCGATTAAAAAAAAAATACGAACATACCTCTGACTCAAACTTTCTGATATAACTCTTATAAGCTTCAGTACTTTTTCTATAGTAAAAACTTTAACAGCCTCCGTGGTGTAGTGGTTAGAGCGTTCGGCTCATACCCGGAGGTCGCGGGTTCGATTCCCGGCGGGGGCAACGACTTTGTGTTGTTGTCCTGGTTTGGTTAGGACATTGCAGGCTGATCACCTGATTGTCTAATAAGTAAGATGATCCGTGCTTCGGAGGGCACGTTAAGCCGTCGGTCCCGGTCACTGTCTTTGACATTGGTCGTTACCTAAAACCATGTCAGAGGCCTTTAAGGCGGTTTAAAAACTCTGACACTAGTGTTAGTCACTAACACACTCGATAAGAAGAAGAAGTAAAAACTTTGTTCCAAAAAGAAAACTTTTTTATTTGTTATTTTATATTGTTTTATTCAAAAAGGGAAAAGGGACTTCTCAGGCTAAATAAAAAGGTAATATTATTATCTGCTAAATACACAAGCAACTTTGAAACTAAACTGGCACCGGACTCAAACCATAGATTTGGCATCTCAAAAACGCCTAAACAGTTCTCCATGTAATCTAAACTAATGTATTTAAAATTGTGAGGCCTTGTACCGCACAATAGCACCACCATGAGGTCAGTGGTATCATTACCGCATCTCATAAGGCCCCGTATAGGCTGATCCCATTTTCTCAACTTGAAGCACGCAACCGAATCAAAGACGTTATGTTACACAGGTATATTAGGTACAGCGTGGAGAGTGTAGGCCAAGACCTCTGGCAGCTCTGGCCAAGTATGGCTCTGGTAGTACATAGAGGGTCGTGCTCCTGCAGTGGAGACAAAAAGACCTGATGATGATGATGATGGTTGATTAGGTACATAGAGGACTAGCTGTGCCCGTTGGCTTCGCTCCCCGTAGGAATTTCTGGATAAAAACTATCCTATATCTTACCCTGCAAACTACCACATCAAATTTCATCTAAATAGGTTCAGTAGTTGAAGCGTGAAGTGGTAACAAACAAACAAATATATAAACTCACTTTCGCATTTATAATATTAGTAGGATAGGATATAATTTGTCAAAACTAAAATAAAAACTTACTTCAACACCAAACACCACCAATTTTGATAAAATTTCTATGGGACTATCTGACAAGTATGCCCTGT
This sequence comes from Acrobasis consociella, assembly GCA_963555685.1. Lineage (NCBI taxonomy): Eukaryota > Metazoa > Arthropoda > Insecta > Lepidoptera > Pyralidae > Acrobasis > Acrobasis consociella. The sequence goes on along the minus strand of OY743122.1, from coordinate 3,910,624 downwards.
CAAACAAAAACAACGAATCGATAACCTCCTCCTTTTTTGGAAGTCGGTTTAAAACACGCATCATTGTCGTTATATTCGTTTAAGAGTTATGTACGATGCAGACATACACACAGACTTGTCAAACTACTCCTATTTTTGCTAGGTCAGGGTTAAAAAGGATTCTTGATTCTTACGTTCGACAATGTGTACGGGCCTTAAGTTCCAGTTAAAAATAACCGACGGAAGTGTATCATTTATGTGATTCCGTATTGTTTCGTTATAATTGAGAATTCGTGTACTCTTATCCGCAGGTGTAAAATGCTAATAAGAACGCCTTTTGTTGGCCAGCCTAATTATTATTGTAATAAATCGTGCTTGGCGGCTTTTTTATACGTGCGTATCACTTATAGTTTTTTAAAGTGCCATGCCTCTGCTGTGCAAAGGTTCCCCTTTGGTTCGGTAATACTTTTGAATTTTTCAGGGTCCAGTGCATTTTCAGGGTCCCAATTTGAAATTAAACGGAGATATTATTTAAAATGTTGTCTTGATCAAGCCATAGATATCGCTTCAAACAATTTTGGACTAGTTTAAAGTGAAAATGTAAAGTTTTCTTCGCACATTTGCCAAAGGTGGCCGTTTTACGCTAATGTGCCTACGCACATTAGCGTAAAATGGAATGGAAGAACGTGAAGCTTTTCTACAAAAGCTTCACGTTCTTAATTTAAAGTGTAAACAGTAGTTTATATGGTTATCTAAAGACTGGTAAAGACTTTAATTGAGAAAAAGAGTTGTTAATTGATATTTTAAGAGATTGGTAAGTCATTTTTTTTTTTAATTTGATGTCTCACCAATTAAACGTATCTGAAGCAAAATAAAAATATAGTCACAGACAAACAGTGAATGATGATCATAGCCCAAACTAAATTTTAAAAAAAACAGACGATTTGTATTTTTTTCTGTGATTGGGATATCATGAGTCACCAAAGCCAAATATGGGTGTGACTTTATTTATTTTAAAATACGTAGCATAAAAACTTTAAAGAAATATTCATCGCGTTTTTTTTGCGAAATTTCTTTCTCTCCTATTGTTATTGTGCATTATGGTTCCTATCCCTAATTTAGTCGTTTACAACAAACATACAAATTACGTCACGTATAATAAAAACACATATCAACCTCATTTTTTATTTCATTTTATACAAAAAAAAAATCAAAGGCTTTATAAGAGTCTCATCTTCAAAACGAATTAGCACAAATGATTGGAATACAATGCTTTTCCTCTAACCACAAACCATTAACTCAAAAGTAATCAAACTATAAATATTCCAGGACCGAACTCGACGAACAATCATCTGTAATTTGGAGCAATAATTTGTATCAAATAATAAATAAATTGCTTACCTGCGCGCCCTTGCTATTATCTGTTAATGATTCGGATGCAACGTTGCTGGGTCTACAACGTACTAAGAAACCAACAATTCCTACCTTTTTTTTTCACTTTTTACTTATTATTTGTCTCGAAAATTGATTACAATTAGATTTACAACTTAGATAGAAGTGATAAATATTTGACTTGATTTACACTTCTTTTTCATTTAGCTAGAAATTTTTAAAATGTACTACTTTTATATTTTAAAATAATTAGACGAATATATATTGTAAATTTTACAAAACATTGTGATAAAATCATATCTTCATAATTTTGAGCCTACTCTGGGTGATAAAACACTTAACTTTACCTATATTCTTTACAATGTAAGTTGTTTTCCAGAAATTAATTAAAATAATTATCAAGTTCTATCCATTTGCTAAAGCCATTCTTTACATTTTATTAAACATTCAGGCTGATAACTTTGTTTCTCAAAATCGTAAAACAAGATTTGCGGTTCCTGGAAAAAGGCACAATACTTCAAACATAGCACCGCCTTCGTCTTAACAATCAGAAGGAATAACTTTTTAAAGCGTACTTAACTGGTCCGTCTGGTCTGGCAGACTTATAGGGTTATTGTCAAATTAAGCCAGAGCAGACTTGCTATTTTTACATTGGAATTGGCAACTAGGAACAAATTACGATGATATTGAGCTAGCCACAAAGTAAGTTCGAAACTTGTGTTATGGGATACTAACTTAATGATACTATATTTTATAACAGATACATATATAGATAAACATCCAAGACCCAGGACAATTTGAAAAAGGGCCATTTTCCAACTTGCCCTGACCAGGTATCGAATCCGTGACCTCTGGGTGGCGGACTAGCATGGCGACCACTACGCCACGGAGGTTTGTTTGTTTGTTTGTAATAACTTTATTGTACTATGAAAAAACACAATTACATACAAAAACAATAGAATAAATTGGTCGAGGTCGTCTTTTTAGGGATGATTTTATGATACAAGTACTATGTACCATAGTTTCATTCGTCTTTAGATCGTTGTCCACATTCAATATGACAACTAGGATATTAGAAACGTCTCACTCTTTGAAATTGTATACGTAATGTAATTAATGGACAAATTGTTATTTTTTTTAATCATAATTTTTCGCGTATGACTTGTTAAAGGAATACATGAATTTTTCGCAATCCAGTGCTGCCTCGTTTAAAATAAATTACCTATATAAAAGGAAACGGAGATTTCATTTTAAATTTTGTCGTTGCCATCAAATAATTTATTTAAAATAGGTGCACTGGACCCTGAAAAATGAATATATCTAAATCACATCTCTCATCATCATCTTAAGTCTCATCTCTTTAGTCTCCACTGCAGGAGCAGGACCCTCTCTGTGCTACTAGAGCCATACTTGGCCAGAGCAGCCAGAGGACTTTGGCCTACACTCTCCACGCTGGCCAGACGAGTTGGAGAGGTCTCATTGATGTTTATAAGCTTTTTTCAGCTTGTATTTCCTAAGTCGCCTTCTACGACATCCACGTCGACTTGCGTGGCCCTATTCTATTCTACCGAAAACCATACGGCAATCAGTTGAGCAGTTTGAAGTTAAAGTTGGTTTTTAGTTGTAAAAGATTATATAATGACACGCAGCAAGTCTACTACGACACAGTTACGGTTCAACCACAGACTTCTACTTTGTAGTTTACGCTTGACGGCTTGCTTTATGGGCAGCCATGTCGATCGTTTGTTTAATGCACGTGTTCAGTTTTAAATCATAAACACGCGAGCTTGCATTTATTGATCATTTGATTGTGATGTTTTATTTATAGGATAGGTATATAAATAATGTATGTAATAAAATTAGTAGTAGATAAAGTTTCAAGGCAGTAAGTAGATACACTTATAAATTTTTCGAAATAAATCTCATATGAATTTTCAAGTGCAAGTGCCATTTAAAATAAATTATTTATTAATTATATAAATTAATATGAAAGGAAACGGAGATATTATTTACAATGTTGTCTTGGCCAAGCCCTAATTAACCCTTCAAACTATATTATTAACTACTGTTTACAGTTTAAATGGTAAACGAAAAGCTTTTCCGCACATTTGCTAAAAACGGCCACTTCTGGTTAATGTGCAAAGAAAACCTTCACTTTAAGAGTCCGGCGACCCTAGACTTCTCCATACAAACGTAGTACACGTTTAATTTTGAAACCACATGTCAGATTCCGGTAAAAATTGGTAATTGTAAAGAAATTGCAATTATCTAGGGTTATAACTGGTTTCCTACAGTAAAATTATGAACTGGAAAGAAAATATAACGATTTAGAAGTTTCCCATACTAATGGTCAAAAATGATATAAAACACTATATTCTATTTCAAGTTCATATTTTTAGTGTCGAAAACTAGATAATTGCAATATCTTTAAAATTACAAAATTTTGCCCAAATCGGACATGTCGTTTTGAAATAAAACGTAGACTACGTTTGTATGGAAAGTTGTATTTTGGTCTAGGGTCGGCGGACCCTTAAGATAAGATGGGAAACAAATAACTACATACATATTATTATATCATTCCCACCATGTAAACATAACTTGGCAATATACTAAAAGGAAAGAGCCCTAAAATTTCCCCCAGACTAAATATTACTCCCAATAAAAATGTTTTAACAATTCCTTTTCAATCAGCTCCTTATCAATCCAGGCAGCTTTCTATATCACCACCTGTATAAACTAGTGACTCTGTGAGCTGTAGATTTTGTGAGTCACCCCGATCCGTTGAAGTTTATCGGATACAAAAGTTGTTCAGACAAAAAAATGGCGTCTTATTAAGGGTAACAAAAAACTTTTGTGACATTTTTGTTTTTTTTTTCGAAATGGCTGAAATATTTTTAAATGATTCAAGACCCATATTTTTTGAAAATTTTCGAAACAATAAATCTGTACAATTTTCACAGAATTTCACGAGAATCGGTTGAAAAATGCGACCAGTAGGCTAGAACAGCCGAACAGACAGTGGCGGATTTACATATTTGCCGCCCGAAGGCTATTTATAATTTGCCGCCCCTAAGCTGCGTTCACTGAAATATAATTACAAAAGCGCCCTACTACCTTCTCGATTGCAATGTACGAAAAATGTAGGTGCAAACAGCTTAAAATTTGCCGCCCCCCAAAATGTGCCGCCCTAGGCTTTAGCCTACTCAGCCTATTGGCAAATCCACCACTGCGAACAGACAAACTGACGGACAGTCGGACAACAGCATTTTTGCCCAATCTCGAAACTAAGACACCTCACCCCTTGGTCAATTATATACTTGTACAATTTTGGGTCTTCCTCTAGACCCGAGTAGCATTTATTCCACGCGTACCGGGCAAAAAAAGCAACTTTTTGGCCCGGGAATAAATAAAGTATTTTTTGGCTTAACAAAATGCTGTATAAAACTACGTCATTGCAGATACTGAAAAAATAAATCAGGCGTCTTGGCAAGCACCTGGGCGCCATGCTGCAGGGCTGGCACTGGCCAGGAGATTTGGCGAGCAAAGCAGTGCCGACACATGGTCGACACCTTGTAGGAGCGGATTTATGTCTCTAATCTGACTACTAAAGCTGCTGGTGTTGTTGCCAGTATTATGTACTTTCTATCCAAAAAAGGGGCAGGTTATTCGAAACGCCTCGACCAATTTGGAAAATTCTTTTCTGTTTTTTGTTTGGAGATGCTAGGTGGTAATTAATCATAGAAATTTTATCAAAATCGGTTGTGTAGTTTGGAGGTGAAGTCGGTTTTCAGTTACGAAAAAGTTTTTATGTCAAATTATATTACGTTCACCGATTATTTGAAGGCGACTGAATCGATATGAAGAATTATTTTTTGTTTAAAAAGGTATATAATACTTGTCAGGTGGTCCCATAGACATTTTTATTAAAATCGGTTGTGTTAGTTTAAGAGTCCCCTTACCCTAGACTTCTCCATACAAACGTAGTCTACGTTTAATTTTGAAACCACATGTCAGATTCCGGTAAAAATTGGTAATTGTAAAGAAATTGCAATTATCTAGGGTTATAACTGGTTTCCTATACTAAAATTATGAACTGGAAAGAAAATATAACGATTTAGAAGTTTCCCATACTAATGGTCAAAAATGATATAAAACACTATATTCTATTTCAAGTTAATATTTTTACTGTAGGAAACTAGTTATAAATCTAGATAATTGCAATATCTTTGAAATTACAAAATTTTGCCCAAATCGGAAATGTGGTTTTGAAATAAAACGTAGACTACGTTTGTATGGAAAGTTGTATTTTGGTCTAGGGTCGGGGGACCCTTAAGGGTGAAGTTGGTTTTTAGTTTTAAAAATTATTTATGAAGGCAGGCGATAAATAACTTACAACTTTCATAAAAATTAACCAACAATTTGAAACAGCGGTTGATTAAAATAAAATTAGTAAACAGAAACCTTCAATTTACTCTCTAATTAACTTAAAAAGTTTTTTTTACAAAAACTCACGTGTCATTAGACCCCTGCGTCGAGTGGAATTAAACAAAACTATTTTGAACCGTGTTTATGGGGGTTAAAGTTTATTTTTGCTTGGACTCCGGGGGGTGTAACATGAGTTGCTAATACCCCTTGGAGAGAAAGCGCGTTTTTTCGTGGTTTTTTACTTCGCTCTACCTGCGGTTGAAGCAAAAAGAGGGTTGTCTGTACAGATGTGAATACTTGTATTGGCTTAGACGGTAGAGACTAGTAGAGGTCGGTAGAGCAAAGGAGAGCGGGTTTTGTGCAAGGAATTCGAAGCTTGAAGCGAGAATGTGAATTGCATTTTGTGGACGGAATGGAGAAAATTTATTTTAGGTGAAGAATGCTTAGGATTTTTTTTAACACTCGACGACAAAGAGCTGTGTTATAAAGATGTGTCTGTGTGTCTGTGTATCTTTAGGTCTTCGTGTATGCCCTTCATTTAGGTTTACGATGCCACAGGCATCGTATAACCTAAATAAAGGGCTGATTTTAATGCGGTTTTTTCTTTGATAGCTGACTTGATCGATTTAAAAGTTATGGGGTGTAAATGCTTGAAAGTTTTTTATTTTTGACTAGCAAATAAACTTGTTAATAGTTTTATAAATAACTTTAGAAAAACTCTGATTGTCAACTAACCTAGTTAGCGCCATATTGAATTTAATGTGACGTCACATAGCCTTAACAAAGATTTAGCTTCATTTGCTTCCAACGTTGCCTCATTTTTCAAGATATCATGAAAACTAAACATTTAAGATACGAGGTACAGATGAACATACATAGCGGCGAATATCAAAACCCTCCTTTTAGCTTCACCGTAGTCGGGTGAAAAACGACAGCCTTGGTCAAAGTCCAAAGTCTGCAATCGACTGATAAATCTACCCCTGCTTACCGACACATCCGGATTGGAGCTCCATGGCGCAATGGGACTACGCATTACAAGCGCTTACGCAAGTTAAGTGACACAGGCGTGGTCTGCACTTGGATGTGACCACAAGTTTGTTTGTTTTTCATGTGTGTAAGTGGCCAACACTGGTGTCAGATTTTCAGGCTGCGCCTTAAGGCATCTAACATAGCTTGACGACTGCCATACAATGATGACAGCCGGGACCAACGGCTTATAGGTACGTGCCTTCCGAAGCACGGAGAAACTCAAGAAAATTTTTATGCCAGTCGTTGTCAAGTTAAGTTCGGACCACGCCCGGTGATGCTTTACTTGTGAAAACGTTAATAATGCGCATTCTCGCCGGGCCACTGAGCTCTCTGACTACAAGTCATAAAAAAGTCTCATGCTTTACGTGCTTCAGAAGGCACGTCAAGGTGTTTGTCTCAGCTGTCATCATTGTATCGCAGTCTCAACAAATACTGCCCAGGCAGCTTGATCTGGCACCAGTGTTGGCCACTTACACTTACGATAACCAAACGAGACCAAAAAACATCGGAAATCGACTGACCAAGTGTTATCTACCCCTGCCTACATACATCCGGGTGGGCTAAAAAAAAGAAAAACAGCGCTCAAAACAATAGGCGTAGTCGTCCGACCGGTTGCACCGGGAGATTCCAAACCGGTTTGAGTCTTATCACTGGGTGATAAGATTGAATTTCAAATGCAGTTAGAATGCATTGGTGATGCAGCGGTTTTGATAGATGAACTTCCTTGATGGAAATTGTTTTTATACTGTTTGAGTCGCACGTTAGGTCTCTCTATGAGAAGGCGCATTTAGATGATATGTTCACATAACTCCCATGCTGGTCTGGGAGATATAAAAAAAAAACTAAGAGTGTACCAGCTGCTTCTCTTCCCACGCAGATCGTAAAAGCCGATCGAGGGAATGGGCAAAACCGCAAATCATGTTAACAGGCGATGCGGCTAGCAACCTATCACTGTATTGATTGCTTTTCCATCTTCTCGCCCACCATGACGCTAAAAGTGGCTTTTCGGTCTTGCGGCCCTGGGCCCGCAAGACCCAAAATGCTCTGTCTGCCCCATTAGGGATAAAGACGTGATAGTATGTATGTATGTTCACATAATTAGGGCAAATCTAGCGGTGCCTTGAGTTGGTACGTACTTATTTTGTGGTATTGCTGAGCGAAATTTGAACATCATCATCAGGTTTTTAGTCTCCACTGCCCACGAACCAAGAAATTTGAAAAATTAATACAAATATTAGTATAATATAAACTGGTCTTTCCATGTCTCTCCAGTATCCAGAGACATGGAAAGCACTCCACCGACAAGAGCCCAGGTCTTAAATATAAGAAGAAGAAACTGGTCATTCACTTAGCGAGCCAGCTCCTGGCTGACATGTTTACTTCATTTGTGCTATCGTGACTTAAAATCACTCAGCATGATTCAAAGTCACGGTGACAATTTTTTTATTTTTTTATTGGCGTGTGCTGGGTTTTAACCAGGAACATCGACCTCAGGCGTACGCTCTCACAACTGAGCTATCGACGAGGTAGTCAAACTTGTGAAATCACCATTCACTTCGTTACTCGTGATGAAAAAAATCTTACCCTTTTTTTGCCAAGTCTGTTCCGTCCGAAAAGGAACTTCGTTCCAAAAATTCCATCGCCTCTTAAACCTCACTCCCAATGCTGGGCACGATGCCCCCTTTATCACAAATGGCCGTCATACTTGCATTATGTATGCGCGTTTCCACGCGTGACAGTGTACCCGGCGCCCCCTAACGGATCAAAGTAGAAAATTATACAAACGGCCGGCTAAAATTTCAATTGGTTGTTTGTATGGAAATGCTGCGTTGTGCCGTGAACGGGGAGATAAAAATCGATGGCTCGAAGTATGAAGGCTATGTTAAAATGGCATTTGGTTAAGTATCTAATATTCGTTTAGATTTTAATCGTACCTACGTAGTTCAAAATTAAAAAATGAGTTTTTTTTTCTTAGCGCTTTCTCTAGAACTTTTGTATATTTAACCGTTCCTTTACCGCCAATATCAGACACAATAGTAAGACAAATGGACGTGGACATTTATTAATGTCGTCCGGGGCTTGACCGGTTTAAGCCATTTTATAAATTTGATATACGGAGTAAAACAGTACTTAGGTCTACGAATAATAATTCTCTAGAAACGTAACTAATCCCGAAAAATAATTCCACGCGATAGGTGCCGCGGCGGGCGGGGCTTAAAATAGGAGCCGTGCGGCGCGACATTTCGCCGTGACACTCGAGAATTATTGTTCGTAGACTTAGGTCAATTATTTTATTAGAAAATCAATCTGATGATCAATATTTCTAACCTAAATTACTGGGTTCATCGAAATAGGTTCTAATACTTTTGTATGTTTAAGCATTTGTATCAATTTGATAAACGAAATAATACAGTAGGTCAATTATTATATTGGAAAATCAATTTGACGGAAGCCTAAAAGGAATAATACTTTTTGACCATGTCCACATTAATTTTTCTAACCTAAAAATTGCTGAGTTCATCGAAATAGTGAGCTTTAGCGCGGCCGCATACCATCAGAATTTTCTAACAGAAAAATTCTAACGCTCGCCGGACGCATGCCGGACGCACCACGCATACTGTCAGAAATTTCGATCCGGCAGCTTTTTAGCCCAGTCGTGTTGCGTTTGCGGAGACGCGACCTAGCCCAGTCGTGTTTCATCTGTACTTCCATACGTACATTAATTATGTTACCAATATGGATGAAGATACGTTATTGTTCTTAGCACGTCTTTTTTTGTTTTAATAAAATAAATTGGCCAAGTGCGTGTCGGGCCACGCATAGTGTAGGGTTCCGTAGTTGTAATGCCAACTTTGAATTCATGCCACTAAAAACGTCTAAAACGTATAAACACACGTATCTATTGAATTATTATGAAATTTTCCTTTTCGAGTAAATTTTATAAGTTGATCGCCTATAACTTTTTAATTTGTTAGCCCTACTTAGCTCTGATAGTTTTCCTTTAAACTACATTATATTTACTATAGCTGTGATTTTTTTCACGTGTCCATATATAACCGTTTAGCAGATAGATGTGATTTTAAAAAAAAAATTCAATTTGAACCTAAATATTTCAGACACGGATCCCTAAATTGAAAAATGGTGTTCCCAAGCTCACAATATTTTTGAAAGACCTATTCAACGAGATACCCAACACAATGTGTCTGTACAGTAAAAAAATATTGACTTCCTCTTTACTTGTATGGCAGCTACCCTAAAAAAAAAAATATTTCCATATTTTATTTTACGACTTTTTCGCCATGATTGATATACATATTCGTGCCAAATTACAGCTTTCTAGTCCTTATAGTTTCTGAGTAGGACCGCGGACGGACAGACACAGACAGACAGACACAGACAGACAGACATTGCGAAACTATAAGGGTTCCTTGTTTACTACGGAACCCTAAAAAGAAAGCTAAACCGTCGATATTGGGTTCACCCTCTTAATACGACAAGATTACAAGATAGCAATTATGAATAAAATTATTTGGCATATTTGCTCCCACGCTAAACCCCTCTGTATTTTATTTTGATCATTTTCGTTGTAGAGATTCTACAAAAAGAGATATTTCTCAACTTCGGCGATCAAATCTTGAATCGTACTCATTTTGCGTCGAGAACGTAGGAACCTAAACAATAACAAACATAAAACAATAGGGGTGACGACAGGGTCCGAAAAGTATGATTTTAATTAGTCCGTCTTTTAGATTATCCAAATAATGGACTCGTATTTTTCAGTTTACCAAAAAAGTAAAAATTCACAAAGATACGGAGCGTCAAAGTTCCGGAGTGGGAGTTTGCGACGTCACACTTAGTTAAAAATCGTACCCAGCCGTGACGTCACGTGAAATTTATATGCGCTGTATCTTTGTCATTTTTGGTTTCTCAGAGAAAAGAAAAAATCGTGTACAATATTTTTTAATAATCCAACCGATGGACCAAAAATATTTTTCCATTCCTCATGCCTATGACTAACACGTGTGCTCCGTGCGGCGGCGTGCCTGACCTGACGTGAAACTGATAGTGTGCGGGGCCTAGTACAAAATGTATGGTAAACACGCCTTCCGCAATTTCTGTCAGAAAAATTCTTACGTCCGGCAACGGTGCGAACCGGCGGACATCAGAAACGGACGGGCCGTTAGAATTTTTCTAACAGTGTGCGGGAGCTAATACAAAATATATGCACGGAGTGCCTTCCGGCGAACGTTAGAATTTTTCTGTTAGAAAATTCTGATGGTATGCGGCCGCGCTTATAATCCGCCTGACTGCTTGACTAAGCCGCAAGCGAGAAAGTGAATAAATAAATCCTTATTTGTACAAAATAAAATTATTGCAGTTGAAAAGGTCGATCGAATAATCAGCATATGATCATTTACACGAAACGATTCACTCGTCTGGATAATAACACCTATGGTAATTCTTGTATTAATTTTGTGACCTAGGTACCTACATTTTTTAACTGTATGTTTTTCTTTTCAGGTAAGTTGAAAGTTGAAAGAATTCTTCGTGGTGCTCTGGTCCAGATAACGTTAAGGTATTCCCATCGCCACCTGTAAATACTTCCAAAAACCATGACATTTTTTATCTTCGATTGCAGTCTGGTGAAAACTAGTGTAAAGCTATAGATGAATTCTCAAAATAATCCTTTATGCTATTTTATGAACTACCGTTTATAGATTGAAGTGAAAACGTGAAGGTTTTCTACGCACATTAGCCAAAAGTGGCCGTTTTTCGCAAATGTGCGTAGGAAAGCTTCAGAATCTCACTTAAAACTGTAAACAGTAGTTCATAAAATAGTTTAAAGATTTATCTTGGGCTTGGTCTACACAACATTTTAAATTAAATCTCCATTTACTTTTAAATGATTTATTAAAATTGGGGGCAGCAGGACCCTAGAAAATTCATGTATCTTTTATCATTTCTTTCTTTATTTATTGAACTTATACTTACTAAACTACTATTCCTTTATTTGTTGTCCTCGTAGTCTACTTAAACAATATAATACGTATGAATGTGAATATGTTCGTTCAATGATAACTCTTTGATCGGAGTTTTATGAAATTTGGTAGGCTAGATGTAGCCAAAATTCTCGAACATGAACTAGTTCCACAGAGCAGTTCAGTACTTCTGTTGCTAAAACCATTATCCTCATATCAGCCACAGAAAGTCCACTCTGCTAGACATAGGCCTCTCTGCCCCAATTATCACCAAAACGACCAGCCTGCATCCAGCGTTTTTCTGCAACCTTGCTCAGATCGTCTCAACCACCTAGCAGGCATCCTACGCTGCGTTTGCCAGTACGTGGCCGCCATTCGAGAACCTTCCGATTTCAATCCAGATTATCGGTATCGTATCGTATAAACCGTCCTTGATTACTGCTCGTGACATTTGATATAACGTACGCCGGGGGCTGTTTGGTTTTCATTTATTTCGATCAGTGTGCGAATGTTTGCGTTGAATTTAGTTGATGAGTTTCAGAATTTCAATTTTTAATCACCATGGATAAATAGCGGCTTTTAAATATTGAAATGCTTTAGCTAACATTGTAATGCAAATAAAATTTTGTTATAATGTGTGTTGTATGTTGTATGTGATCGCGGGGTGGCTTCCAGTCTGGAATATGACCACTCCATATCTTCCTGTGGATGTCAATGAGAAGCGCCTACATGTAGTTTAAGGGACTACTTGATTTTTTGGGGTCCAGTGTTGACGCAATTAGAAATAAGTTATTTGAAAGGAAACTGAGATATCATTAAAAATTTTGACTTGATCAAGCTCCTAGACAACGCTTCAAACTATTTAATGAACTACTGTTTATAGTTTAAAGTGAGAACTTGAAGCTTTTCTTCGCAAGGCAAGACGATTCTTCGTACAAATTCCCTGACTTTTCAAGCGATCAATTAAATTTAACATAGCTATGAACCACCGCAAGGGCAACTTGATTTTACATAAAAACCACATCGAAATTTATCCATCCGTTCGAGCGCTACAATGCCACAGAAAGACAGACATAAGCGTCAAACTTATAACACCCCTCTTTTTTGGGGGTTAAAATATCGTAATATACTGTTGGAATATTGTATGAAGACGATGTAATATGGACTAAATTCTCAGCATTGATGGATTGGACGTTTGATGGATTATTGGTATCAAATTCTATCGTTTAGGTTCGTATCTACCTGCATGATATCGGGAAACCTTCAGATTATGTCAGTTATAAAATACTTACTACAACTTGATAGCATGGATCAATAATTTAGATGGCTGTATCTCACTAAATAACCCAGTTATCCGGTCCACTAAAATCCTATTACAGTCCACATATCCCAACCCAAGTAAATCCTTCCCTGGTTCAGCAACTATGGAGAACTGACCGCTAATGCATCTCAATGGTACATTAAAGGATAGACCTGCGTATATACAGCCATCTCACTTTTTAGATAAAAAGGTACTAAAAGGCCTCTTCATGTTGACTTTGGTCCCATGAACGCCTCAAAGGACCCGTGAAAAGTGTACCAACATAATAAATAATTATTTTTTCCCCAAAAACTTTTTAACAGAATGTTGTAATGTTATAGCGTAGGTATCAGAGGTCTAAGCGCCCAGTCCATTCCCCATCTGGGAGTCCATCCCCGAACTAGACAAAGTCTGTATCTCGGGTGATGAACAACCGAACTGTTGACGAAAAAAGTGCGGTAAATAAAAAATCTAGTATATTTACACTACTCCGTTAGTGTAGTGACTAGTGACTAGCTAGACTAACGACGCGATTTTCAACAAAAATGGCCACCACAAGAGCCATAGCAAGAGAAGTTGCTTTAACTTTTAATAATTGGCCAAGTGCGTGTCGGGCCACGCCCAGTGTAGGGTTCCGTAGTTGCAAATGCCAACTTTGAGTTCATGGTACTAAAAACGTCTAAAAATGAATTATCTATTGAATTTGTATGAAATTTTCTTTTTCCGTGTACATTTTATAGGTTGATCGCCTATAACTTTTTAATTTGTAAACCCTACTTTGCTCTGATAGTTTTCCTTTAAACTACATTATATATACTATAGCTGTGTTTTTTTTTCACGTGGCCATATATTATAACCGTTTAGCAGATAGATGGGGGGGGGACACTTGACTCCAACAAAATTTTTCACTTTAAACCAAAATATTTCAGAAACGGACCCCTAAATCGAAAAATGGTGTTTACAAGCTCACAATATTTTTCAAAGACCTATTCAACGATACCCCACATAATGTGTTTGTCGAGAAAAAAAATATTGACTAATTCTTTACTTGTATGGCCGCTATCGTAAAAAAACAGATTTTATTTTACGACATTTTTGCCATGATTAATGTACATATCCATGCTAAATTACAGCTTTCTAGTACTTATAGTATCTGAGTAGGACCGCGGACGGACAGACAGACAGACAGACAGACATGGCGAAACTATAAGGGTTCCTTGTTTACTACGGAACCCTAAAAAATTGATGCCATATACAGACACAAGCGTCAAGCTTATAACACCCCTCTTTTCTGGTCTCAAAACGTACAGATCGCCCTCTTTTTTGTTGGGGCAAACTCAATTCTCTTTTCTGGTCTCAAAAACAATCATCGCATGGGATGACAAGACCGGCGCCGGCATTTCCGTGTTGACCGGTTGGGCGTGCGGTGTGCGCAGGCGCCGTGCAATGCGACCGGTCGTAGTCGTAGCGCCTACTTATTTTTTGTCCCCGTTTCCTGATGACAGTGTCCAGGGTTAATCCAAAAGCGGTACGCAAGACGGACGTCAGAGCGTAACCGCGTTTCAGTGTCAATGTCAAGCAACATTGAGCACTAACGTGTGATGATAAAGTCTAATTTGGTTTGACATAGAAATAGGACGTTACTGTCGTACGACTTACGTATTATTTTATGGAGTAAACCCCTAGTTATGATGATGGTGTTACTTCGCAACATATTTCGAAATATGAAAAAAAACTGAGTGTCGTGGGTCGTGGAACAGTCGGTTGGAAGTTACAAAAATTGAAACCCCTAAAAAACCTCCAAAAATTCCAGCCCTTAAAAAGTTCGTGACGGAAACATCTTACACTTTTACTTTTTTTAGCTTAACAATCCGCTAAGTCCGTACCGTACCGTCCGAAAGGAACTTCGTTCAAAAAATTCTTTGTAGAAACTTGGATTAGCTTACAGTCAACCGGCCAGCAATTGTATTTTTCATATTTCGATATAAATAGGTACTTTTGTTTCTTATTTATTTGGTAGATATGTAAAAAAAGTAACCTAGATACTCAGTAGATACAAAATTTATAATTTATGCTGTTATAGGTACTTTTCTCTGAAAGCATTTTCATATCCAAGCAAGAACACAGTCTAAGCATCCATAACTATCTTTTAATATTTAAGGCCCAAACTGCCTACATGTTTAAGGATACATTTTGCCTCCTCCTTCTAATGGTGATTTTCCACCGACGACCGCGACGGGGCGAGGTGCAAAAAATTAGTGAAGTGAAGAATAACCAAATCTCTTTCATGCACCTGCTTAAATAACTAGAGAGAATAAAAGAATTGTGAATACACTACACTTAAAAGTTTTAATAGTACGTCTCATTATTACAACGCAACGTTGTGTGTATTTCCCTAAAAAAACTTTATTGAGGTACGTACTACATCACGTCTTTATTATAGCATTTAAGGTATTCCGGCTTTAAGCAAACAGTGATTGTGATTACAATGGTCAAAACCAGTAATTAACAAAACAGCGATAATTATTCATTGGAAATTATATGGAAAAATGAGATGTTAGAAGTCACCTCAACCAGAGCGCATACGTATGATGTATGATTGAGCTATATGATACATAACAGCTCAATGATGTTGAGTTTAAATAACACGAAATTGGTCTATAACAGGATAGTAGCAAGTGGCGGTCCATTGCCTCTGCCTACCTTCTGAAATCTGAAACAGGTGTGATAATATGACGTATGTATCTATTATATAGAATAATTATAAAGAGCATTACACAGCGCGACGAACCGATGGCCGATGGGGCAAAAAGGTTCTTGAATGGCGACCGCGTACTGGCAAGCGAAGCGTAGGGCACCCACCTACAAGGAGGTCAGATGACCTGACCAGGGTCGCTGGAAAACGCTGGATACAGGCCACTCTTGATCGGTCATTTTGGAAATCTTTGAGTGAGGCCTATGTCCAGCAGTGGACGTTGTGTGGCTGAAATGATGATGATGATGAATTATAGAGGGTGAATACTGTTCGAATAGATTCACAGAAAGCTGACAAGATGAAAACGTATCAGCTCAATTTGCTCTCGCCTCGCACCGCCTTGGAAAAGCACCCTTAGAAGGGGGATTAGCCTCAATTCCACCTCCTCCTGGAGCCATTGAAAGCCCCCGAGGACGGCCTGATTAAAATTTCCGAGGCTTAAGCAGTGATTAAGCTTAAGACTGTGTAGTTTCATGTCGTTCTAATCTGAACATTGTTTATCTTACCAACTCTTGAGATCCGCGGCTTTGGATCAATTTAATGTTGCCAAGAAGGGTTTCAGAAAGAAGGCAAACAAATCTGCTCGTAACCAATAAACTTTGCTTCAACAAAGTATGTATGTATGATTTTGGACATTGACGTGACTAAGGGAATTTTTGCATTTTTTTAATGTAGTATTTGAAAGAAAAATTACGTTATCATGAATAGTTTTAGTTTTATCAAAATGAGTTATCTGGTTTCTCACGTATAGAGTCAGCTGTTGGCCGACATGTCTCTCTACCTGAGTAACTCATATCAAAAATGTCTGTGTCTTACGTTAGTTTTAATCAAAAAGTTTTCGTTTTTAAACAAGGCAAAGAAAATAGAAGAATGGAACATGTCCATTAATTCCACTGATAAGAGCAAGATCTTTTTCAGATACAGGCTTATTCATTTCCATTAATATATTTTTATCATTACATGTATCCTCTGCAATGTACCAGTCGCTTTTTTGTGCTTCTAGTGCTTGACATCACTTAAACTGCCAAAAACCTTAATGTAAAAATATAGTAACCTGAAAATAATGTAATAATTTCGGTTGTTTTTCTTAAACCACTTTACCAACCCATATCCTTAGTCCTACACATGTGGCCCCCGGCTCCCGGGCCCTTAAGAGCAAGGAAGTAGGCCTACTTAAGAGCATGGCTGCCGAAGGAGTATTGAGTTAAATTCGAGATGTATTCAATTAAGACTACCACTTACTATCTTGAGATGTTTGGGGGAGTATAGCACTTCGATTCAATAGAGGCTTCATGATGATTTAATATTTTGGAGTTAGGTTTCTAATATTGTCATTTATATTACAAAATAGCTTCGTAGATGGTATATTTTTAAATAAATCATAGAAAATCTCAAAATCAGGTTGTAGGTTCTTCAAAAAAGTTTTTTTACTAAACTAGTCATGTATTGGCTTTCAGAAAAATATAACATTTTATTTACTAGTAATACAAATATCCAAATATAAATGAATGATGATGTTAGATCGTCTACTAAGAAATAGGATTTTGACAAGACCTGGAAATCCATCGCGCAAGATAGAGATCAGATAATGGCGTACTGGACGGAAGGTCTTTGCCTAGCAGTAAAACAGTATAGGCTAATAAAAAACTAATGTTCCTTTCTCTCTCTCTCTCTCTCTCTCTCGCTAGTTTTACCAATATTAGTATAAATGGACTACTGCAGGCTACTACCATCTCAGCTTGATCATTGATAATTGCGTGACAAGTTATCATCTTTTGGAAACAATAATTGGATTAACAATTTTAAGGATGATGCAGTGTAGTTAATTATATTTTTAAATACCACACTGCATCATATATACTAGTCGAATACACTTCAAAATGTAGAATTAATTCTCAAGTCAGGAAATGCCTTAAACATCTGGAAGGCTCTTGCCATGGGCACTCAATTTTAATCAAGAAACCTCTCATCTCGACCGACCCAGCCTCCAATGACGTCGAGATCCGGCAAACGGGGTTAATCCGTCCGTTCCAGATACTGAATACTCACATGTCGGGAAAAGCTTTAAAAATATATTAGGGATTTGAAAATGAAGAGTCCCCTTACCCTAGACTTCTCCATACAAACGTAGTCTACGTTTAATTTTGAAACCACATGTCAGATTCCGGTAAAAATTAGTAA
The DNA here is from genome assembly GCA_963555685.1 of Acrobasis consociella. NCBI lineage: Eukaryota > Metazoa > Arthropoda > Insecta > Lepidoptera > Pyralidae > Acrobasis > Acrobasis consociella. The sequence goes on along the minus strand of OY743122.1, from coordinate 3,892,584 downwards.
TTGTAAAGAAATTGCAATTATCTAGGGTTATAACTGGTTTCCTATACTAAAATTATGAACTGGAAAGAAAATATAACGATTTAGAAGTTTCCCATACTAATGGTCAAAAATGATATGAAACACTATATTCTATTTCAAGTTCATATTTTTACCGTCGGAAACTAGTTATAAACCTAGATAATTGCAATATCTTTGAAATTACAAAATTTTGCCCAAATCGGACATGTCGTTTTGAAATAAAACGTAGACTACGTTTGTATGGAAAGTTGTATTTCGGTCTAGGGTCGGGGGACCCTTAAGGCTAAAAGAAATGAGTATATATAGGCCTTATGTGGGATCTTTTTGTTGGGGAGCTGACGCTGATTTCAGTCTCCGAACCTATAATTTCTTCAAGAAGTGAAGCACTGCTTGTGGTGTACGTTAGTCCCTTATTGAACAAAATAATAGTTTATTTTTAAGTATTTATTTTATCTAACTAAATTTTCATAGGAGCGAGATTTTTTTTTAAAAACTGTCAAAAATTAAGTTCTTAAACTTGTTGTAAACCATGATCGTAAGATCTTTTTGTCTCCACTGCAGGAGCACGACCCTTTCTGTACTACTAGAGCCATACTTAGCTAGAGCAGCCAGAGGATTTGGCCTACGTTGGCCAGACGTGTTGGAGAGGTCTCAAGCTTTGTTTGCCTTGTATTTCCTAAGTCGCCTTCTATGAAATTTACGGGCAGACTTGGAGTGGTCCTATTAAACTCTGCCGAAAACCACAAGGCGCTTTGTTGTAAAAATGTACACATGTATTTTTAATAGTCTACCACAGATGTAAGTGCAATTTTGTATCGAAAAATTACTATAATTATCTTTCAAAGTTTTGGGTACAGAAAACTTTCCTCGATGGCAATTTTAGGTAATTCAATTGGTCACTTAAAATACCTGCACAGTTGTGAATTTGACGCAAACAAACTGACCGACAGCCATTGCAGGGACTTCAATTACATGTCCCACCCAGGGGGGTTACTCCATAAAATAATACGTTAGTCGTACGATAGTGACGTCTTATTTCTATGTCAAATCAAAAAAGACTTTATCATCATAAGTTAGTGCTCAATGCAAAATATTTGCAGATCACAGCACAGACAACTTCCAGGCCGTGCTTTGCAAAAGAGTTGCATCCTTGTGGTCACGGTTAAGGAGCAGTACCAACACACTCTTGAAGGTGGTGTCAGAAAGAGTGGACAGTCCAATATGTAAACATTGGTCGTCCTTACACGTCTCAAATAATAACCCGCATTTTAAATTTTATTAACATAGTTATTAAGTTTCCTACTAACAAATATGGACCTGTATAGAATACCTGTGCAGTCTGAAATAAACGATTTCATTTCATTTCAATGTTGCTTGATACTGAAACGCGAATACGCAGCTTCCGTCTTGCGTACTGCTTTTGGAGTAACCCCACAGTACTCCATACTTTGACACCATTTGTTCAATACAGTAAAACTTTAATATTAACGCTAACTGTCGCAGCACTGCGCCTACACAGGCATTGTTTTAAATTACATATTTTATGCAACGAAGCAGATGCGTCACGATGCTAGGCCATAAAAGAAACGCACCCTGCTGCGTCCATGTTACCCAGACCCCTCCTGCTTCCCTTGGCGACCAAAATGAGGGGTACAAATCTCCTTTGTAAAGAAAACGAGAGATCAGGTTTAACTGGTTGCTGGGGGAACACACATTGGCACTTGATATCGATCTTTGACTCCCTCGAGCCTGGGCTGGAGCCAGGATTTATGTAACAGGCTTAGGATAGGAGTTGGCCTGCTAAATGGCTTAAAGTTCGCATTCGTTCCTTTTAAGGTCCACTTAGCCGTGATGTGTATCTGATAGGTTTTGTCGGAATGTTCGCAAAATGTAATTTGCATTTGTTAGCTTGATTTAGATGGGTTTTTGTGAACATTCCAGTTATATTTATATTTCTTTTATTTATATCGAACAAGACGCAGTTGAGTACTTACTATCCAGTTCAATGTCCGATATATACTTTTTCACCTCATCTCTAGTTTTAAAGAATCTTAATTTAAAACAAGATGAATCTTATTGTGAGATTATTTTATAAAATCGATTGACCTCTATTATTTAGATTCTTCAGTTTCTTAAAATTCTTTTATCTTTATCGTCTTAATCTTAGATTTAATCAAATTTAATCAAATGTACATTCTTACAAACGCAGCTCCTTATTACGAGTTTTATAAAACTCTGCAGTGCTATAATAGGCCCCTTAGGAGCCGAATGTTGTTTATTTTAACTCCCGCGAAGACCTCCCAAAACATTCCCCACAAGAGCACCAGCAATTTTTACAGCAAACTAACTGGCATACATCCCCCGCAGACAATACGAAGTTATCGGTCCGACTAAACAAGTTTTCGAGTGGGGATGCCACCGCTTATCTGTACGGGCACATGTGAGCTCGTGCCTTGGGGCCTTTAAACTAATGCCACTATAAAAAGACCCCACCTCCCCCCTCGCTGCGTCATAAAACAGGCCGTAGAGGGAAATGGGCCTGTAAACTGGCGGCTCAGGTTACGCTGGTGGGTCGTATAAAAGCTTTTGCCCGATTACTCGGTTGCCTGCTTCGCGTGCGTTCTATTTCCAAATGTGATAATGATAACCGAATACTTTGAGCGGTTCGACGCACCGTTCGATATTTAAAACTTGTTCCATAGACAGTTTTGTAATTTTATGGCAAAGGAAATATAAATTGTGCGCCGTAACTTTTTGTGGATGACACTTTGGTATGGTGTTCTGAGAAGGATTAACATCAATTTCTTTTTGCTTCGTCTGTGAGCAAATCTGTGTAGGTGGGGTCAGCCCCGCAAAAACTAACGTGACCAAGCTGCGACCCGGCACCCTTGTTTATTTTGTAGATTACCCACGGAATTTTGCATAATCTAGCTGGCCTCGCCCTATTTTTGGTGTGACACAAAACAATATACTTAATGGAATTTGACCAAATGTTTTTGATCACGATCGATAGAATGTTTTGAAAATACATTTTCAAAACTGAAAAACGACTTCACCCCATACTACTCAACCGATTTTGATAAAATTTCTATGGAACTTCCAAACAAGCATGCCCATTCAAACAAAAAATGTTGATATTCAGTCCAAGTGTCTGAATAACCGATAAACATACATAAAAAAAAGATGATAAACGACGAATTAATCTCCTCCTTTTTGGAAGTCAGTTTAAAATAGTAACTATATTGCACAAATTGTTTATAATCTTGGATAGTGCGTAGATTATTAAAAGTATTAAAAGTATTTGAGTATCTACAGAGAAGAGAAATAATTAGAGTCATACACATACATATTCAGTTGCCTAATGCATCGTAAAAAAGAGACATTTTGTATTATGTAAAACCTGACGAAAATCCTTTTAACCCTTATACTCCCCACACCAAGGCCTTATATTCCCCACAGGCCAAATTCGAAATGGCAAATGGGAATAGTTGAGCTGAAAGCGTGGTTGGTCCAACTCAGGTCGTAAGTCCCGATTAGGTTAATGTCAGAGGGACCACAGAGGGGGTGAAGGGCGTAATAACGCCCGCGGGAGGGGGCCATTCGAGAGGCACCATTAGATGGGCAATGGGCAGGTAAAATGGCAGTACCATGGGTAGAGATTGAGAACTCACGCATTTCTCGGGAATTCTCACAATAGTTCCTTATTTGATCTGGCTTGGGTTTTGTTCTGAACGTATAGAAACAGTACATCAAACTACCAGAAATTATTATATTTTCCACTATTTTATCGCTAAGTAACGAACGGTACTTACGTAAAAGTTACGTGCTGCTAGTGTTATTAAATTTTTTTACCGCCTATAAAACTACATAAGAATTGTTTTCTTTATAACTGACTTCCATAAAGAAAGAGGTTATCAATTCGTCACGATGTGTTTTTTTTTTCTTATGTATGTTTACCGATTATTCAAATACCTATTTCGAAAATTCTTTTTTGTTTGAAAGGGCATATTTTTCAGATGATCTCGTCGTCACAATTTTATCATAATCGGTCGTGTAGTCAGGGGGTGAAGTCTGCTTTTAGTTTTGAAAAATTATATCATATCATCTGTACATTTTTTCAGCAAACTTATACCAAACTAGAAAAAAATTAACGCAAGCGTCTTTCGTTCTGGACGATGAATATTAAAAGAATTTTGTTTATTAGAACCAAGAAATAGATTAATCAATGTCGGACATCGGGTGTACAATAAAAAAAAAATTGTTTTGGCATGTTGTCTTTGGCTCGTACTAGCCTTTCTTCAGGACAAAGCAGTGAGTTGCGTTCGAGTTTCCATAGTTGCACTCTTTGTGATCGTAAATAAACACAGTTTTATGTCCGTTTGTCTGTAGGCACGAAATTCTTGGCATACGCCTGTGAAAGCGCAGATTTATGATTCGCCAAATATTTTCAACCGACTACCACAAAAAAGTAAGAATGCACCAAGATTCTTGTCGTTGTGTGTATAGATATTTAATATTCTTTTTCTGATACTTTTATATTAGTCTATAAAACGTCCAATAGAAAGTATAAAAAATATATAAAGTACTTAATGAAAAATTATTTATTTGTTATTTTTTTCTTTTGGTGTACATTAAAGAGTTATCTATCTATCTGTCTACTTATTTACTTTGCTACCTAACGCAATAGGGATTCTTAAAGTAATACCGCATTGAAATTGGGTCCGTTCGTTTCGGAGCTACGATGCAGACAGACAGTTCGAACTTATATTTTTATCGGGGGTTAAAACAGGTGCCCCTTGATAGTCGAGCAAACATTATGGTAATCTTATATATACCTAAGACTAGATATAATACAATTTTTATGTGCACGTGCATATTTTAGCAATCAAACGCTCTGTTTGAATCCTAAAGAGTCGTGTTAGTGCATAATGGTATCAATTTAATTTGATAGTTTTGTCAGGATAAATATAGTTGAGATGGAGCACGTATTGCCGTGTGGTACCCGGTAGGGTAGAATAGGACCACTACAAGTCTTCCCGCGGATGTCGTAGAAGGCGACTTAGGAATAAAAGCTAAACAATGCTTATAAACATCCATGAGACCTATCCAATCCGTCTAGCTAGCGAGGAATGTAGGCCAAGTCCTCTGGCTGCTCTGGCTAAGTATGGCTCTGGTAGTACAGAGAGGGTCGTGCTCCTGCAGTGGAGACAAAAATACCTGATGATGATGATGACGGAGCACTTATTACTTAAATAAAAGACCGCGACGGATTAACAACCTCCTCCTTTTTTTTAAAGTCAGTTAAAAATAAAAATAGCTGCTCTTTCTACGGAGTGAATTAAAAGCAAAATTAACTCTTATTCAACAATCCCTTCATTCAATCCCTAAAAACGAAAGGCAAAATAAGATTAAGAAAAAAATAACAAACATTGCTATTTACGTTGCACGTTGTGGCATAAAGTGCGTAATCTACTGATGTGCTTCTCGCCGCGGCACGTCCACTGGCAGTGGCACTACCTTGTGAGGGGCACGTTCGATTAACTTAGCTCTTTTAGTCACTTACATAAATAGGGAGTAGTTATAAGTAGATTGTGTGTGGTTTCCGGAGGAGTAGAATAGGACCACTCTAAGTCTTCCCATGGATGTCGTAGAAGGCGACATTTTATGTAATTGTTGATAAACAGGCTGCGTTTACTTTGAATTAAACGCGGGGCTTGGGGAATTTGAGAAAAATGTGTCTTCTGGGTAACTTCATGACATCGTTATCATCCTTCAAAATGAAAAATGAATAAAATACTTTAAAAAATTGAAAAAAAGGGGCCGCTGAATATTTTTTTTAATTTTTGTTTTATTATGGGCGGGCAGTACCATATTCAATTTATTCAGTAATAAATGTTCTCCTCGATGTGCTCTACTATCTTTGTAGTCATATAATATTCAAAACTAAAAACCGACTTCAGCACCAAACTACACAACCGATTTTTTTAAAATTTCTATAGAACCCACCACCTAGCAAGTGTGTCCTTTAAACAAAAAAGAATTTTCCAAATTAATCCAGGCGTCTTCGAGAAATCGGGAACATAGGTACATAAAAAACACGCTCGAATTGATATGACAACTTCCTCCTTTTTTAAGTCGAGTAAAATTGGATTTTTTCATTTAAAAATTAGCTATAAGTATATTTACTTGCGTGCTCTAGCATAAAGTGGGTAATCCACTGATCCGATCCCCGCCGCGGCACGTTTAGTGCCACTACTATCTTGTAATCTTGTAATAATAAGCATGCCTTTTATGACAGAAAAAAATTTCAAAATTGGTCCAGGCATCTTCGAAAGGGAAATCGGGGAACATAGGTACATAAAAAATACAATCGAATTGATATGACAACCTACTCCTTTTTAAAAATATTTTTTTATTTTTATTTAAAAAATAGCTATAAGTATCTTTTCTTGCGTGCTCTAGCATAAAGTGGGTAATCCACTGATCCGATCCCCGCCGCGGCACGTTTAGTACCACAGGTATCTTGTAATAACAAGCATGCCTTTTATAAGAGAAGAAATTTTCAAAATTTGTCCAGGCGTCTTCGAGAATCGGGAACATAGGTACATAAAAAAATGATAATGTCCTCTTTTTTTGAAGTCTGTTAAAAACAGGGTAAAATAGGATCTTTTAAATTTAAAAATTAACTACATATAAGTAAGTATCTTGTCTTGCGTGCTCTAGCATAAAGTAGGTAATCCACTGATCCGATCCCCGCCCTGGCACGTTTAGTACCAACACTACCTTGTAAGGGTCACGTTTGGTTGTTCAGTGTGGCGTTCGGTTAATCGAAAAAGGTTTCCAACTATTTTTTTATCGTTATTCCCTCATTTTGTTAAAATTACTTAATGTTACGTTTGGTCTGAATATGGAATGGGAAAGCACAGAGTAGAGATATACTTACAGATTCAGCATTAATTAGAAAAATGACGATCGGTAGTATTTTTTTGCAATATAAAATTTTTGGGAGGATTATCCACCTATCAGCACGTATTAAAATCTACTGCCATTTTTTAATCATGAGTGTAAATTTTTATTGGGCGAATTAAATCGTTTTAACCTGGTAGATATTAACGTTACTGACAATTTTATCCATCAAAGTTACCAACGACATTACAATATATTTGACTTTATAATTGTTTTAGTATTGTTTACCACGCAAAAACGCAATTCAATTAGCTCTAGGTGCATTCAATAAACGACCTACAACTTTTTGCACCTTATTTTCCACTACATTAACCGTATTCTGCAACAACCAATCTGGCCCAAGTTTCTCAACGCTTGCCGAAACCCTATCGACTATTTGTCAACAGTCATCTGGCGACTTCGACTTGCACGGATTAAAACCACCCTTCCTGTTATATAATTTAAAATAAACAGTGCGAAACGAATCGTCCAAAAGGGAGCCTATACAGATTTTACTGCTGCTATTCCAGCATAATAAGACCCGCGAGGGTTTGAGAGGGGGTAATAATATAGGTCTGAGTATAATGGACATGTTTTATAACCCCCCCTCAACATTAAGGCGCGGTATAAAGCGAGTAATAGAATTTCAGTGGTGAGTTCCTCCTCCCCAGCTCTCATGTAACGATATTAGAGTGCGCATGCGTGGAGCAATCATCTCGAATTATGCGCGCTCACAATCCCCATGCGACGCTTTGGACCTCTATGGTCTAATGTCTTGGAACTGCCGCTTTACAACATTTCTAAGTCTATGATTTTACCCATCGAGATCAAAGATTTAGAATATACAAGTAGTGATCAAGATAGATGCTTTTACCCCTTACAAAAATGTCGCTGGTAAAATACTAGTGGAGTCACGAGTCACCGAGTTTCAGAAACTGTAAGAAAAAATAACTAGGTTGGTAAGTACAAATTGGCCTGGTCAAGAGTAGACAAATAAATTCTGGATTTTGTAGTCTATCCGCGACAAAATCCTGAACGACTCTTTGGACCTCGTAAGGTTTTACTTTATTGAAGGTAACTGTGTTTTGAACAATGTAGTATTTTTTTGTTAGCAAGAATTTTCTGGTTAGGTACTAGTAAAGGACTGATGGTGCAACTGCATTTCCGAAAGAAATGTAAAAAAAACTTCAAAACGTGAAATTGTCCTGTAAAAATGTAGAGAAACAAATTCATAATTTTCCATCTATTTACAAAGAAAAAAGTTTTAACAAAGCAAATTGTGTTTGGCCAGTTCCTACCAATGTTGGACTGGGTTTTCTTTTTCCCAAGGCGTCATGTCCGAGTGGGGGAGGCTGGCGCCCTCATTGTTATCCAATTACGACCTCCCGCGCGATAATACGCCGCGAATTCAAATTAGGAACGGGGAGAGCGGTCGCCGACCCCGCTGATCAATCGCTGGACCGCGCCCGACCGAACACGCATCGATACCTCGGGTGCACGCGAGATCTAGGGGCCCTATTTTTGAAGATGCGACAAAAATCTGCACTTCTACAAGTCATACTCGCCTTCCAAGTCATGTTTATATTGGTGAAATGATCGCTTTAAGCGGCCCGCCAATTGTAGAGCATTTTTTAATTAGGATCAATATACTTTAATAAATAAATAAAATATGCTATTTCGAAGTACATATTTTAAATTGTTGGTTGAATTGTAGTGCAGCTAATCTTCTAGAGAAAATAACACTCTTTTTCGCAGAAAACTTTGTTCAATGGTCTATAGTTTTCAACAAATTTCATCTTCAATAAGAAAAACAACATAAATCGGATCGGAATTTCCATGAACGAGACGAAGGTTTCTACGAAATTAACGTTACCAAGAGCCATAGATTTAAAAAAAAAACTATGTCTATGCCAATAGCTGTAAAATGACGACTGCTTACTTTTATTTTTCTTTCTTCATTTTAACTCCTTCTATGGCAGAGAGAAGAAAAAAAAGGAGATAGGTAGCTCCACTAAACTTCATCGACAAGAGCAGACTCTTAAATTCCAAAAATAAGACATCACGGCTTGTTGAGAATCATCCAACTAAAGCGATTCCAAAATGTCCCACATTTTGGAATTTGGAGTTGACGAAAACAATCATCATCTTTTACATCAACGTTTCAAAAACATGGCCCCAGATCACTCTTTCCCCCCTCGGGTTATGACAATTGAAATTTCAACTTTTTTATTTGACTTGACTCTGAGCGCGAGCTCTTTGCCGATTCCCGACACGCGATGTGACGTTTCATTTTTAACATTTTAGTTCCGACAGGTGATATTGTCTTACATTTTTAGGGTTCCGTAGTAAACAAGAAACCCTTATAGTTTCGCCATGTTTGTCTGTCCGTCTGCGGTTTCACTCAGAGACTACAAGTACTAATAAGCTGTAATGTAGTAAGGGTATGTATATTAATTATTATTATGCCAAAAAAGTGGTAAAATAAATCCTATAACTATAAACCTATAACATGTAAAGTGGGAGTATTTTTTTTCTTGACTAACCCGTCTTGATGTGTCTCGAAATATTTGGTATTTTTTTGTTAGAGTCAAGTGTCCCCCGCTCTATTTGCTAATCAGTTATACAGTATGTAAAAAAACTGGGTAGGTTCTATTTATCGGTTTCTCCCTTACCTAAAATTGTTACAGAAATACATTATCTGTGTATCAAATTTATCTAGCTGACTAACTCTGTTCATGAGATTCAGCCTGGTGTCAGACAGATAGAGAGACAGACGGACAGCGGAGTCTCAGTAATAGAGTCCCGTTTTTACCCTTTGGTTACGTAACTCTAAAAAGTGTTTTTAACCCATCCGCCATGGATTCCAGACACAATAGTAAACCAATCAAGGTGTATCAAAAATTGTACACATGGCGCTGAGTGTGTAAACATCCCAATGAGTTTCAGTTAGAAACAACACAAACACGTACCTTGCATTCAACAAAGTACAAGTGCATCAACTAATTTATAAGAATGTGCTAGCCAAGTTGATTTTACCACACACGATGCATTCTGACTGATACTGATGACTTAGCTGCAAGACGGCTGCAAGGTATCTAGTGCAAGGCGTGGTCTCACCTAAACAACTATTTATAAAGGCGTTTTGATGTTTAATTTTCTTTCTGGGTTCGTATTTGTCTTATTAAAACTGTTTTATCAAAAAAACATTTTGTTAATAGAATGCTGGTCTGGGAGAAATAAAAAAAAACATTTAGAATGTACCAGCTGCTTCTCTTCCCACGCAGATCGTAAAAGCCGATCGAGGGAATGGGCAAAAATGCAAATCATGTTAACAGGCGATGCAGCTAGCAACCCATCACTGTATTGATTGCTTTTCCATCTTCTCGCCCACTATGACGCGTGGCTTTTGGGTCTTGCGGTTCTATGCAGAGCCCAGGGCCGCAAGACCGCAAAAATGCTCTGTCTGCCCCATTAGGGATAAAGACGTGATAGTATTTATGTATGTATGTATTAATAGAAAGTACCACAGATGTGCGACAAACCGTTGACCGACATAACATTTGATCGGTACTACTATTGCTCGACATCAATTTTGTTCGACCAATGTTTGACTGATATAACATTTGATCGGCACTTATTAGGTACCTTCCCAGCATCAATTAACTTCTCCACACATTGTTAAACACTGTTAAATTTGCCTGCTATATGTCATCAGTCAGATTAAGACAGACTTCTGGGGGTTACTTCAAAAGCGGAACCCAAGACGGACGTTACTGCGTATCCGCATTTCAGTGTCAAGCAACATTGAGAAATAACGTATGACTATAAAGTCTAATTTCTAATTTGGTTTGACATAGGAATAGGACGTCACTTTCGTTCGGCTAACGTGGAGTAACCTGCTTACAGTTAAGTCTGTACCCTAATTAATCTAGCCTTCCACTCCGATCAAATATACAAAAAAATATAAAAATAAAAATCCGAAAAATATACAAAATATTTTTTCCGGTGTGTACAACAATGCGTTGAGTGATGATGGAGCTGTTAGGTAGGTCATAATCTTTGAAGGTTCGTGCTAACTCCCGTTTAAATACATAAACCCGGAAACGTCAGTATCCGCGTGTGAACTTGATCAACTAGTTATTGTTACACGGATATTAGTCACTGCATCATAATACCAGTTACAGTGTTTTCTCGAAACGGTCCATTGGAGACGACTTGATATCCCGTTGATAACTGGTACCGTGTGAAACGATCCTGACGGGTTGGGTTCCGTTACTCGATACCACTCCCGGAGATAGCAGCGGCCGTGATAGCTACCGGCAGTAGGTACACGTGGAAAAATATTGCCCTGAAGTTGGCTACCCTCTAACTTCATGAATATTGCACTGTGTTCACGCCAGGTTCACGCACGCCCTTCCCTCAAATTAAACTGTCACTGTCACTGTCAACTGTCAGTAGATACTTATTGACAGATACGAAAGTCGCTTTTGCCGCGTTTTTTCGTCGACTTCCAAAAAGAAGTTATCCGAACTGCGCGCTAATAAAAAAATCCTTTTCTAGCCGAATTTAAAAAAAGGAGATTGTCATATCAATTCAAGTTTATTTTTTTATGTACCTATGTTCCCCGTTTATTAGAAAAAGCCTGGATCGATTTTCAAATTTCCTTTTTTGTTTTAAAGGCCATACTTGTCAGGTGGTCCTGTACAAATTTTATCAAAATCAGTTGTGTAGTTCAGTTTTAAAAAATTATATACTTACGTAGCTCAAATTCATACATTATTGTTTGTAACTTCCGACCTCACCTCCAACAAAAAAGAGGGGTGTTATAAGTTTAACCCTAATGTCTATCTGTCTGTGTCATCCTAGCGGATAGACAGATTCCAAGCGGTTTTTTACGTTAAAGCAAAAAATAAAAAAATATAAAATGGTTCGATCTGTGTAGCAAGAGAAGAAGCTGGTACAATTTGTTTCTTCTTCTCTGAAAGAAAAGATCCTGCCTTGCTTGTTATCTATACATATAATAAAACAGTAAAAAAAGTCTGTCTGTACATTAAATATATTTCCAAAAAAAATATTGGGGGCGATGCAGACGTAGTAATAGAGTAAGAATTTAAAAAAAAATGTCTGTCTGTATGTCTGTTTGTCTGTTTGTCTGTTTGTCTGTATGTCTGTTTGTCTGTTTGTACACGCTAATCCCCGGAAATACTGGACGGATTGGAATGAAACTTTTTTTGTTATATAGCTATTAAGCCTGGGCAACATATAGGGTATAAATGATTTTGGAAAATGGAACGCCTGATGCAGAACCATAATGGTCCAGCTAAACTATAAGAGATATAAAAATGCCGCCTTAGTAAAAGTTGTTCAGCCTGATGAGCATTTTCCAGAGACATAAAGTCCACGCGAACGAAGTCGCGGGCTTCGGCTAGTCAATAAATAAACAAGAATGTATAAATGCGCTCTACGTCACTGATTTGTTGGTATTCTCGGTATAGGAATTATTTTGATGCCATATTATTGTGTTCAACTGTTTATTCATAATATTTTGTGTTTGTTTCAGGTATGTAACCGCATTCAGTCATCTTCGATGCCTGTTTGGTATGAATTTGAAAACACGGTTGTTTGTAAAAGCTCTTGAGATAAATCTTGGAATTTGAAATCTGCGTGGAAGAGATAAGATTTTTTTGACGACCTCTAGTGGTCATCAAGTCCTGGATTTGATCCCCCGATGATCTTTTTCAGATTGACTTGGGTCTTACATGTTTATCTATATACGTATTTGTTATAAAATATAGTTATTGTTGAGTTAGTATCCCATAACACAAGTCTCGAACTTACTTTGGGGTTAGCTTAATCTGTGTTATTTGTCCGTATATATTTATTTATTATATGGTGAAACACACAGGAAAAGCGGTGTAATTAACAAATAACAATTACAATTAGCAGTTTACAAAACGTCCTTACTGACGCATTCGCAATATTCCGCGTGGGTAACGTTCGTGTGGTGTCCAGTTTGATGCATTGCTTGCAGCACTGCAATTATGCATTGATGGATCGACGTTGTAGCCTTAAAAAGGGTATTATACCGTTTTATACATTATCATATTTCTCCGAACAAACTACGAACCGAGAACAGAACGGGCAATACGGACGCAAATTGTATGTGGTTTCCGGCAGAGTAAAATAGGGCCACTCCAAGTCCTCCCATGGATGTCGTAGAAGGCAACTTAGGGAATACAAGCTTAACAAAGCTTCGATCGGCCTTCGGCCAGCGAGGAGAGAACAGGCCAAAGCACTCCGGCTACTCTGGTCAATCAAAAATGGCTCTGGTAGCACAGAGAGGGTCGTGCTCCTGCTCTCTCTCTCTCTCTCTCTCTCTCTCTCTCTCCCCTCTCTCTCTCTCTCTCTATCTCTCTCTCATCTGAGCGTTTTCCCAGTTGCATCCTCAGTTGCAATGCAGTGGGGTGCAAGGGTCGTGCTCCTGCAGTGGAGACAAAAGGACCTGATGGTGATGATTATTGCGCGGGACCTTCGGAGATTCCGTTCTGTATGTAATACATACATAATATCACGCCTATTTCCCACAGGGGTAGACCAGAGACTATGGACCTCCACTTGCTACGATCCTGACAAACCTCTTTTGCTTCATCTACACTCATCAATCTCTTCATACAAATCATACATGCCCTTCGGTTACGGGTACTTTTTACCTTTCCTTTTTTTAGAACGTCTGCAATTTGGTCGCAGAATGTTCGCCGAGGCCGACCTTTTCCTACTGTTCCTTAAAAGTAAGATAAACTCTACTTGGACTCTACAATGCTGTCCATGCATGATGGAGCAAATAGAGTCATGGAAGAAAGCCATGCAATAAGTGACCTTCTGACCTAGCTGATTCACGAGATTGGTTTACGCCAAGAAGCGATGAAGAGTTACACAAATCTTATACCTTTAAACGAGCAATTCTTGTATGTATGTATATATATATATTTATAAATTTCTGTGATCTCGAAAACGGCTCTAACGATTTCGCTGAAAATTTGTATATGGGGGTTTTCGGGGTTAAATAATCGATCTAGATTAGTTTTATGTTTGGGAAAAAGGGGTGTTTTCGAGTTTTCATGCGTTTTTCTTTCCACGCAGAATATGGTCGCTAATTTCGTCGCGCCGACCGCCTTGATTTTAGCTCAGTGGTTAAGGATACCGACCGCTAGAAAAAGTGTTACGGGTTCGAATCCCACTCGGTGACTTCCTTTTTTTTATTTTATGTTTAAGTTTATATATATTTTTTTATTTTGCATTGTTTTAGACAAGTTTTTAAAAAAATAGTTAATGTTTGAGATGTAACCGAGCAAAGCTCGGTCGCCCAGGTACTCTTATACTTTTAAACGAGCAATTCTTGTATATTTATTTATATATTTCTGTGATCTCGAAAACGGCTCTAACGATTTTGCTAAAAATTGTTATATGGGGGTTTTCGGGGGTAAACAATCGATCTAGATTAATCTTATGTTTGGGAAAACGCGTATTTTCGATGTTTGAGATGTAATCGAGCAAAGCTCGGTAGCCCAGGTACTACAAACTAAATAGGATAGCGAGGAGGACGATTGAACCATGCCCTTGCTCGTGAAAAATCCTAATTGTAAGTCCTATGTTCTTCGGAAGGCTCCGTATAAAACGGTGGCCCCGGCTGTCATCATTGTATGGCAGTCGTCAAGATATGTCAGATGCCTTTAGGTAGCCTGAAAAATCTGCCACCAGTGTTGGCCACTTAAAGAACAACTGTAACCCACTTTTTTCATGCTGATGCTTATCTAGAAGAAAAGAAAAAACTTAGAATGCAATATTTGCTTCTCTCCATGCGCAGTTCCTAAAATCCGATCGGAAAAAAGGGGTTATTTGGGTCATGGGGTCCTGGGGCTCTATCTGTGCCCCATTACGAATAAAAATATAGTATAGTTTACGTTCCAAACGATTTAAAGACCCTAGAAAAATTGTGTCATATTGATCGCTACAAGGTATTATTATTCTCAGATTTGGACAGACTACTTACATATATGCTTAATTTTCAAGCCAGAATCTGACAAGTACCTCGGGCATACGTGGTAAACGAAATTCACGCAAGCAGCCGCGGGCGAAAATATCCAACACCGACAATTTTAGTCAAACTGGCCCCTGTTCCCATTCAACTGTGTGAACCGAATAAAGTACGCTTCCAGTGGGCACAAAAACGCCAAAAGCGAAGCGCCAGTAGCGGTGTTGGGGCGTGATTTGAACTGCCCAGGGGCAACGGTACAAAGGGGCGCTGGTACAGGTGTAAGGCGCAGGACACATTGAAAAGTCGGGGCAAGGACAGGGCGCCCGTCCTTACTGTGTGTTCTGCCACACGGCGTTTCTATACATTTTGTATGAAACCGTCGCTTGCCGTCGCGGAACAGACGTATATGTCTGCGCCCCGTCCGCATCTTACGTCTTTTTTAAGTGTCCAGTGGAAGGGATAGGGATATTCTTTACCTCGTCGTGAAATCTTAGAAACTCCTTTGGTGCTTCTTCTTATCGAGTCGATATGGCTCAAATTAAATATTATTCGACCAGAACCTAGCCACAGCGACAGCCCTGTCATTGGCGACATTCAAATCAGAGATAGAACAAGGAGTCGGGCAGTTGGGACATGACAAAAGACGGTCTCTAGATTGCGTGACCTTATATTCACACAAACTGTAGTCAGAGTATCCCCCCATCCGGCTCTGCTCTCTCAGCATCTCCCTGTGCCAGATTGGAGTGTGTTTAAAGATTTCCTCTGGTGCTTTAGCACACACCTTAACGCAGGAGGCAAGACAATAAGCCTTCGATCAAACGTCAGTTAAAAATTCGGTTTTAGGCATTATTCTACTGTAATTAAGAACTTAAAAACGACACCAAAATCTAGTACAAATATTATGTCTAGATAAATGGTAACGCTAAAAGCATCCTCATTCCTGTAAGGCGCCGTTGTGAACAAACCAAAGTCATCAAAGAATGTTAGACGCGAAGCGAATTGTAAATTCCTAGAACGACCGTTCCCAGCGGCTCCTGAATTAAAAATCACTTTTAAGAAAGTGTATTTTTTATCAAAATTATTCGGGTTAAGTGTGATTCTTTTCGTGCACCAGCACCCCTGATATTTAGGCCCAAGGGCGGCACCCAAGTTGCTTAGTCCGCGCTAGCCGGTACCGCCGAAAGCCTTGTCGGTTCACCGGTACACACGTTTACGTAGAAGACAATGAACCCTCAGTCAACAGTCGTGTCGTGGTACTCAAGCTAGTGTTTACCCGAAGGTCGACGCTCCGCCTTAGGCGGTTTATAAAAAACTTTGATGTTTACTAAAGAATTTTTAATTTCGCAGGTGTAATTAGATTTGCGAGACGTCATAAGTGGGTTAATATCGGTTTGATGTTTACAAGATTTTATTTCTACTTGGCTATTGTGTATTGAATGTCGTAGAAGGCGACTCAAGAAATATAAGCTGAACAAAGCTAGATGATAATAACATCAATGAGACCTCTCCAACCCGTCTGGCCAGCGTGGAGAGTGTAGGCTTAGTCCTCTGGCTGCTCCGACCAAATATGGCTCTGGTAGTACAGAGGGGGTCGTGCTCCTGCAGTGGAGACTAAAAAAGACCTGATGATGATGATGATATTGTGTATACCTACTAGGAACGAATAAAAAATTTAAGAGGTACGCAGTATTTTTTATAAATACAAAAGAACAATTTTTTAAAATATTTTTTAGTAATGGCGTACTACAAAAAATGCAAGACTTAAAAATCATCTTTCGTGAACATCACCAAAAGCCATTACGTCCTATTTTTTACTATACCCCGCAAAAAACATCAGATGTGTTCGAAATCAGATAAGGGATTTATTCTAGAAACGCGTGCAATTAAAAAAAACATACAAAACGAGGTAATGCGACCGATAGCATCGGTTGTAATGACATAATAATGTCGGCGACGTTGCCCCTAGCTGGGACATCTGGCCCGCGTGGAAGGTTTATACTTTTTGCAGTCATCTACTTTTTCTTACAGGCGGTAAAAATAATATTTTTAACCGACTTTCAAAAAGGAGGAGGTTATCAATTCGGCCGATCTTTTAGTAATATTTTATGGATGTTTACCGATTATTTGAATGGATGACACTTGAACCGATTTGAAAAATTCTTTTTTTTCTTAGGGTATAGGTAGGTAGGTACTTTTCAGGTTCGATAGAATTTTTTATCAAAATCGGTTGTGTAGTTTGTGAGTAAAGTCGGCTTTAAGATTTAAAAAAATAAATATTGTGCTTCTTATATATCTTACTAACTAATATTATAAACGCGAAAGTTTATAAGTATGATGTGAGAAAGCCCGGACTTTCAAGCGTTAACCCCCAATAACTTTAAAATCTGAACCGATTTTCATGAAACTAAGAACCACCGCAAGGGAACTTGCTTGCTCGTAATGAAACCGCAACGATATTTTGCCATCCGTTCGAGCACTACGATGCCACAGACAGACCGACAGACCAAATTAGCGTCAAGCTTATAAGTTTTTTGTCGGGAGTTAAAAATATGGTTAAAACAAAAGAAAGTTTACGTAGTGTCATGTTTAATGAAATAAATATTTGACACTGGTTTCGAAAGCTAACTAAAGGCACATAAGAACATTTTTTCTAAAGGCCTATACAAAAAATCTACCCTAATTTAAAGCAGCATTGAAAGTATTGAAACACAAAAGTTACGCAACGAATCGGACCAATAGGCGACCTTTCATACTTTTTTTTTATTCTATTCTTTTGTGCTCCGGTTTACAATAAATTTTTGCATCCGGCCAAAATTGACTGTGTAGGTTATTAACATTTTTTTTTCTTAGCAACTACGTTTTTTGCCGACCTGAGTCCTGACATTTCTTTCATAAAATTGACAAGTGTTACTATTATTCGCAGTTTGAGTTCTCAGAAACTATAAGTACTAGAAAGCTGTAATTTGGCATGGATATGTATATCAGTCATGGCGAAAAAGTCGTAAAATAAAATATAGAAACAAACAAGTAAAGAGGAAGTCAATATTTTTTTTCTCTACAAACACATTGTGTGGGGTATCGTTAAATAAGTCTTTCAAAAATATTGTGAGCTTGGGAACACCATTTTTCGATTTAGGGATCCGTGTCTGAAATATTTAGGTTTAAAGTGAAATTTTTTGTTAAAGTCACGTGTCCCCCCCTTCTATCTGCTAAACGGTTATATATGGACACGTGAAAAAAATCACAGCTATAGTATATATAATGTAGTTTATAGGAAAACTATCAGAGCTAAGTAGGGTTAACAAATTAAAAAGTTATAGGCGATCAACTTATAAAATTTACTCGAAAAGGAAAATTTCGTACAAATTCAATAGATACTTAGACGTTTTAGTGGCATGAACTCAAAGTTGGAATTTGCAACTACGGAACCCTACACTGCGCGTGGCCCGACACGCACTTGGCCAATTATTTGAATTCGGTTACAAACATCATGGAAGAAAAGCAAGCTAGGAGAGGAAAAGGAAGACCAGAAAATAAAATAAAAAAAGGCGTATCGCATTTAGTCGAAAATAGGGAGACATAGAAGATACTCCACCGATCAGAAGCCTAGTTCTTAACTTTATTGATGACTATACTAAGCCCGCGACTTCATTTGCGTGGATTTTATATCTGTGGAAAATGCTCATCAGGCTGAATAACTTTCGCTAAGGCGTCATTTTTATACTTCTTATAGTTTAGCTGGACCATTCAGTATAGTTCTGCATCAGGTGTTAGATCTAGTTTCATTCGAATCCGTCCAGTATTTCCAGATATTAGCGTGTACGAACAGACAAACAGACAAATCTTTATTTAAATTCTTACTCTATTACTATGTCTCCCCGCTCCAAATATTTTATTTTTTGGAAATATATTCAATGTACAGACACATTTTTTTTACTGTTTTATTATATGTATAGATATAGATGATAAGTGTTCCATGCCAAGAAATATTGGAAAGGATAAAATGATCTATTACACATTGATTGCACATTATGGCGAATCATGAATACAATCATTTGTTTTTAAAACATATTATAGCAACATAAAATAGGTTAATTAATTAAATATTTACATATATGGAAAGTTATTCAGTTCAATATCAAATACTTTTTCAATATTGATATATAGGTAGCCTGAGGGTACAGCACAATGAAATCGTTTAAAAAACGGTATCAGTATGTTGTACAGCAGGTCTAGTTTAGAAAAATATATATAGAAACCACTAGATTTATGCCAAAACTTACACTTCCATCTCTAACTTCATGCTCCAATCCTATTTTGACGTTTTTTGTTTGACAAGATTACTTGCTAGGCAAATAATAAAAAAATCCTGACGTCTAGTCATCATTTCGTTTCAGCCGCATAACGTCCACTGCTGGACATAAGCCTCTCCCGAAAATTTCCAAAATGACCGATCAAGAGTGGCCTGCATCCAGCGCTTTCCAGCGACCCTGATCAGGTCATCCTACCACCTTGTAGGTGACGAGTGGTTAACATATTCCAACCTATGTTAAGTAGAACTGATATCCATAACGCCATTATACCAAGTTTATTCGCTTGGTAAATTAATAAAACCCCGACTTTCAAGCGTTAACTCCCAATAACTTTTAAATGGCTGAACCGATTTTTATCATACATAGCTATGGTGGTTCATAGCTAGCAAGGGATCTTGCTTTCACGTAAAAGAAACCTCTTCGAAATCGGTCTATCCGGTCGAAATCTACGATGCCACAGGCAGACACACATTAGCGTAAAACTTATAACACCCCTCTTAAGACGCGATGCAGGTATGAACGGAAAGCATTATCTGAGGTAGGAAAAACCATTGAACTTGCAACACCGTTACCGTACGCAACCGACACAAGATTTTACTTCTATAGGTACTTCCGGAGAGCCATTTTTTCTTTTATTTCTTTTTTAAAGCACAGAAACCTTAAATATAACATGTGTCCTGCGGGACAGACAAGTTCTGTATCGCTAAGGGGACTTTTGCTATAAATATGCATACTGGTCTGCAATTATTTAGTAATTACTGTAATTAACATAGGTGCTACATAGTGCATTTCATCGTTTTATTTTGTAACGATTTACATACCAGATGCAGTTGTCTACATTTTTGTTGCCTCTGGTCTTAACAATTTGAGCCTATTAAGTAGCTTTAAGTTATGATAACTGCCCATTACATTTTGTAACGTTAAAATATCGACCTCTGTGGCGTAGTGGTCACCATGCTAGTCCGCTACCCAGAGGTCCCGGGTCCGATCCCCGGTCAGGGCAAATTAGAAAATAGCCTTTTCCAAATTGTCCTGGGTCTTGGATGTTTATCTACATATTTATTTGTTATGACATATAGTATCGTTGAGTTAGTATCCCATAACACAAGTCTCGAACTTACTTTGGGGCTAGTTCAATCAGTGTAAGTTGTCTCTATATATTTAATTATTTATTTATTTAATATGGATAAATTCGCTAATTTCCAACAACTCAAACCAGATACTTATTAACCGACTTCCAAAAAGGAGAAATTCATCATTTTTATGTATTTTCACTCTAAGACGCCAAAACCGATTTGGAAAATTCTTCTTTGTTTGAAAAGGTATACTTGTCAGGTAGTCCCTTAGAAATTTTATTAAAATCTGTCGTATAATTTGGGGGTGGAGTCGGTTTTTAGTTTTGATAAATAATTTCTAAACGAAAAAACAAAACAAACATTTTCTACGAGATTTACATGATGTTTTGTATGCAGTTGAATAATATAGATTAAAAAATATTCGGTGGAACAATCATTACTCTACAAAACTTTACTTATTTTTCCATGTTTTGCACTTGAATGCATATTTTGCATTTTATCTACCTAGGTACTAAAAGCTATGTATAAGTACTTCTATTAATGTAATGCGGGTCCAAGTGTTAGCCAGGTGGTGTCAAACGGTCACTTTACGCATGACACGAGCTTCCGACCACCACATGTCTTGTTAATACGATTTGGAAATTATACACACAGGAAACATTACATTTTCTTTTGATGTCTTTGTTGTGCGGGTCGTATTAAGTAATTACATTTTAACTATTTGTCATAACTTCAATGAGAAAGAAGCAATTTGCACGGTAGGTGAACTTAAATGATACATTTTACTGTCATTGTATGTACTATTGTAGAAGGCTTACAGAAATTAAACTTGATAACGCAGAATAAGTGTAAGAAATTGAATTTCGTGTATATATTTATAAAATTTATTAATTAATTAAAAATACATTATCCATCAGTCAACCCAACGGTTGATGACCACGATGATCCATTTCATTTCACTACATAACCAATGTTAAGTAGTGAAATGAAATGGACAGTCGTGTTTATAGATTAAATGTTAAAACGTGTTTTCTTTATTGAAAAGTAAGATAAATTCACCAATCCAAATCTTCCCGTCAATGTCGTAGAAGTCGACTTATGAATAACAAGCTAAACAAAGCATATAAACATCTATGAGGCCTCTCCAAACCGTCTGGCCAGCGTGGAAAGTGTAGGCCAAATCCTGTGGCTGCTCTGAGTATGTCTCTTATAGTACAGAGAGAGTCGCACGTAGAGACTTAAAAAGACCTGATGATGATGTTGAACGTGGGTCTACATGCAATAATCTAACATTTTCAAATAGTACATTGTCAAGGCCTACCTCCAACTTTATCTAAAGGTTCTACAGCGATCGTTACGTGTCAAGTGCTAATAGATTTCCGGCACCTGTGAGGCAGGTGCTCGCGACACGAACACGCCCTCCCGGTATTGGATTTACTTACAACATGGCGTCGATCGGAGATTAAAGTTTCGTGCAAATAGTGCTGAATACCATTCTTTGACTGATAGTAACTGTAACCCTTAGTTCTTGGTAAATATTTTGGTGAAACAATGAATTATTGAACATTGCCGTGTGGTTTCCGGCAGAGTAGAATAGGGTCACTCCGAGTACTACAATGTCTTATAAGACGACTTTGGAAATACAAGCTAAACGAAGCTTATAAACATCAATAAGACCTCTTCAACCCGGCCAGCGAGGAGATGTAGGACAAAGTCCTCTGGCTGCTGCGGTCAAGTATGGCTCTGGTAATACAGAGAGGGTCATGCTAGTGTCCTGTAGTAGAGGCAAAAAGGCCTGATGATGGAGATGAATTAATGAACTACTGTTATTGATTGAACAAAAATAAGTTGAGCGAGTTACTTAGATGATCAGACATTTTTATATTTTACGATAACTCGGATCGCAGCTATGAACATGTTAACTTTAATTGGCAAATATGTAAATAATAGCTATATGGCTGATCCTTGCCAAGCCTTGAAAGCTGCCACGAAAGAGAGAAAGACTATGATCAAGATACTCATAAATAGGTGATTGAAGTCAGCGGTTTTCAACAATTCAGACAAGGAGATGGCTTGTATCATTATAAATCATACATAACACAAGAGAGTAGATTACAGTAAACAAAAAAAATGGCATTAGTACGCTACTTTTAATACAATCATGCAAATATAATTAAATCTACTTAAGAAGGCTATCTTATAGGAAAACATTAATCCGGTAACACCCGTTTAACTGCTTATTAATAGAATAAGTATATTTTATTGATAATAAATAAACATACTATATATATAAACAGTAATTAATGACAAGATTAGAACTGAAAACCTATTTTTATAACTTAGATAGGCCCTAAAGGCTCCATGACTTCATAGTCTCTATGTAATAAATATTGAGTTATAATAATTATATAGATCTATAGATTCATATTACCTACACTGAAAAACTAATAGGTACATAAAAATTATATGTGATTAAAACATCCAACTTAGGTATTTTATTTAATTTTTTTTAGCTATCACTTCACATAAAATTCTACGTTGTGACATTGCGAATACCACAGTAAAATATTTTTTAATCAAAAATAAAACAATTTTCACATCAGTTTGTACTTTCGTTGCAGAATAGTAAAGTCCAAAACTGCTTGGCAATAATCTCCCCACTAGCGATTCGTGACAGTCCCACAGATGTTAGTGTTTTCTAGCACTTGTTACCAACACCCTTGCCACCTCACCACCCCAGCCTAAAATAACAACCTTCCCCTGGAATCTTCATAATTTCGAAGTAAAACAATGTCTAACCAAACATTCATTCACGGATAATTAATTTGATATAGTATATGTAGTAGGAAGTAAAATCAGGTGTTACCTATCCTATTACTGCTTTCCGAGAAAACGCTATTAGTTATTAAATTTATTTGTTTCGGTAAGTAGGTATGTTTCAGAAATGCGAACTGTAAATCCTTGAAAAGATTATTATGTCATCCATGTATATTACCCTCTTATTTTATTAATGAATATTGAGATAAGCTTTGAAATAGGTTTTCTACATCCAAATATTAATTAAGATCCGATTTTAATAAACCTACTATAAATAAAAGCATTTTGAATTCAAAAGATCCTTCTGCCAGTGTGTGTTTCACACATTGAGAAGTGACTGAAAGCAGATGGTTAATCCTTCTCCCTTCACACATGGAAAGTATTAATTCATCTTCCCCAAATGGCAATGTGTGCGGTAGCATTCCTGTTTGCATAACTTATTTGACATAATGATGTCGAAAGAATTCTTTAAGTAGAAAAATAATAAGTAAACTGTTGATTAATTTAAAAAGAAAATTTAGGCATGGATATAATTACTTAAAGGACATCTACTAAGTATTGCGACATCATAATAACTAGCGGTTAAGGTCACAAAAATGTAACATTGACTTGATGTACACATAGCCACCATTACGTGTACACGCACACAGGCGCGCGCGTGACGAAACAGATCGTGACGTCACGCCGGCACGCGAACACACCCACACGCGCACGTGCTGCTACCCACGTGACGATCCACGCACATTCACAAACAATTCGAATCGCTACGCTGCTATATAGAATTAAAGCGCACACTCGCGCGGATGTAAACAAAGTGACGTCGAGATATGCTGACTCACACGAACGCGTGGCGATGCACACAGCGCCTATGATTAATGTAAACAAACCGGTCGTGTCATGGCGCTCACTCACACTGGCGCAATGCTTTCAAAAGTGGGCCATCTGTTGTGTTTGTATTGAACCCGGCTCCGACGTCGAATTGCATTTCAGGTTCTTTAACATTGACGAGCTTTGCCTAGACCAAAGAATGTCACATGTTTTGAATGTTATTCTATTTTAAAATTATAATTATGTAGAATGAAAAGAAGTTCGGTTTTGAACTTTGTACTGTTGCATTAATTTCTAATACTTAACGCCTACATTTGAAGTTTACTAATCTTTAGCATTTGTTTTTAATATTATTTGTATCATCATTATGTAGCCTAACTCTTCTTCGTAATATTCTGCAAGGAAACTCTTTTTACCATGCTCTTCCTTTTATAAAAATATGTAGCTTTATCCAATTTACTCTTGATAATAAATGTCTTTGCTGTCATTATTACTGTAAAACAAAAAAAGATAACATTCCGGTTAGTCATTCAAGTAGAAGGAGGTAACATAAACTCGAACGAAATTGAAAATGTATCCGAACAAATTGGTTTCAAACATCGAAAGTATAGCAATAACACTAACTTCAGATTCTTCGAATCGAAAAGCCAGCCATCCACAGACAAAGAACAATAAAACCGCCAAACACAGATACTGGCAGCATAAAAAATTAAATAAAAATCAAGAGAATACAGTCGTGCACGAAAGTTATAACTGGCTGAATGTGAAACAAGTACAGTCGTAAATAAAAACGAATAGCGCGCAGCCCGACGCGTACTGTTATTACTCCCAAATTTATGGCATTTGCCCAAAAATTACCAGTTTCATCCAGTTTATGACGCACTGAATTCCTGCTCCTAGGCCTCCCTACTAAATCAAAAATAGTTGCGATACCTACCTTTCCGCGTTTTCCTGTAAGGGATTAAATTTTGAATCGAACGCAATGGAAGCAATTTTTAGGAGTATCAGTGGATATCAGATATTTGTAAGGATTTTTATAAATATGTGAGTGTGGAGAGTATAGGCCAAATTCTCTGGCTGCTCTGGCCAAGTAAGGCTCTAGTAGTACAGAGAGAGTCGTGCGTGCTCCTACAGTAGAGACTAAAAATATCTAATGATGATGATTATTATAAATATGTCATGAAAATATAGTTTTTACTACTGTTTTATACCCAGTAGGTTTATAACACATCGCGAGAACATATGCAAAGCTATGCTTTTTGCTAGTACATTACATATTTAGCTTATATAATCCATTAAAAAGATCGAAGAATCCAAAAGTATCATAAATTGTTCCGATGCTCATTCATTTCCAGTTCGGCAAGTATCAAATTTCTCCTAAACCAATAGACCCGCGTGAATTATGGTGAAGTACGAAAGTAGTTCTTATTTAAAATTGTGATTTGACTCAAGTTCTCGCAACTTTCTAACTCGTCTGACTTCCGATAATTTTCCTAAATGCTCTACGGCTTCTGGCTCCTATGCCGTATTTATTTTGGCTTCAGTTTCTGTTACAAGTCCAGATATCTCATGCCAAAACTAGGAGTAAATCTTATCTATTATATAAACATATAACATATACATAGCAGTTACAATTTACTTCTAGTTTTATAGCCTTAGAAGTTTTTCTAGATATGCATATTTGTTAAAGGCTTAATTTCTTGTTTTATTTATTTATACATCCATTAGGTTTTCCCCGTACACAATAATTAATCATTATTATTTTATTTGTTGATTTGAGATCCATGCAATATACTTCTATTATTTCTTTTTTAATGTCAATGAAAGCATATGGGAGATACGTTTTCCCAGTAATAGGACGGAATAGGTTAATAAAAATTACAAGGATGTTTACTAACGTTTATAGTGTATCGGTTCTCATCGAAACAGACCTTGGCCGAGAAGAAACCATTTAGGTTAGCACAATGGCACTATGGTTTGTGAACAAGAATGATAGAGAATGGAGATTTTCAGCTATGTAACCCTGACTGACGGCCTTAAATTTACAGAGGATAGCCTGGTTACAGATTTAGTCAGTGAAACTGATGATAGACGAAGTCCGATGGCCTTAACTTACTGTTCCTATGTTTACATAAAAGGATTTGCATTATCTATTATAATAATGTAACCCATTTGGAAAGAACAATTATAATAAAAAATATTATAAATAACAATCAATTTTCTTTAAATACGAAAGGATAAAGATAACTGTGATTATGTTTCGCAGTATCATTCTCGCGATTATCTGGTTCTGGAGGCCTTAAACTGAATTTAGATAAAAATACTACGTTATATTATATCACACTAATATTTTACGCTGTATATTTTTGGTGAATAATTTATAGCAGTTAAGTACTTGACAGTTTTCCTTAACATCAAATTTTAAAGGCTTACCTATTATAACTTACATATGTTTGAGCAGGTTAAAGATATTAATTTGTTTCGGTTTCAGATTATGTTACTTATTGATATGAATAAAAATTATAGAAATGCCGTATTGTATACACGCTGACATTCCATTGATTTGGAAAAAAAAATGTCGTATAGTAAATAAATTCCTCTATCCATATACATAATCCAAATTTCTGTATGTCATAAGAATAAAAAGTTGCGTAAATGATTTTCGATCGAGACCACGTAGTTATACGCCGGCCCAACGTCGATGACCCCGGCCGGGCGGCGGGCGGTGTATGGCGGCGGTACTACTAATTGATCTCACAATTTTAGTATCGAGTTTTAGACAACATTTTTTGTTTCTGAATTTTTATTTGGACTAGCTAATTAGGTCTTACTAACGATGCCTATGAAGTGGCCTTCGGCTTCAAAACCAATAAAAAGTCACCGTGTATAGCTGCAGTAAAACCTTAAATAATTTTATACAGCTTAATGACCTTTGTTCCAAGACCATAAAGGACTATAGGATAGTACGAGTAGGAATACTTCTAACCCAAATCTAACAGCAAACCTTTGACCACAACCGATATAAACCCAAATTACTCGCATAATTACGTAATTAAACGTAATTACACATTGTTTAGAGTAAATGCTACAATGCCTTGACCTCGCTATTGACCTGGTTTCTCCTAACCGGGTTACGTTACATCAGTAGCATTGTTGGATTAATAAACAGCTGTTAGCTCGCTCGCACCTCTGCTATTGTGTTTAATACGATCTAGATCAAAGATGTTTTGATAATTGGAATGTACTGTTGGAATTTGTTTTAGCTTTATTTGCTATCGTTGTTTTTTCTGGTGAGGCTTCAATTTCAACTTTATCTTTCTTTTCATTATGGTTTGTTTGTACTTTACTATTTATTTTTAAGGAATACTGATGTGGACTGGGTCAAAAATATACAATTTTATTTAGTCCGTCAACTAGATTATCCACAAATAAAGGACCCATATTTTTTCGTTTTGCAAAGTAG
Organism: Acrobasis consociella; assembly: GCA_963555685.1. Taxonomy (NCBI): domain Eukaryota; kingdom Metazoa; phylum Arthropoda; class Insecta; order Lepidoptera; family Pyralidae; genus Acrobasis; species Acrobasis consociella. Next base: position 3,865,089 of record OY743122.1, on the reverse strand, counting down.
TCAAAATTCATGAAGATACAACGCTTCGAAGTTTCGGAGTGGGGGTGATTTACGTCACCGTTGGTTAACAAGTGACATCATGCGAAAATTAAATGCGCTGTATCTTCGTCATTGATTGCTTATGAGAGAAAAGAAAAAATACGTATACCATACTTTTTAATAATCGATCTAAGTAGCCGAAAATTTTTTTTTGTCCACTTCCCTTTTTCCAAATTCTATGAATTTCAGATGTTTGGTTCCGATTGTTGTAATATTTATTTACAGTATATGCGTTGAAGACATTTTTTTCACATTTTATAATCTCCAAGTTCATGAAGATTTTAATCAAAATACTTTTCATATTTAGTGATTCGTCCAAGACCTTTATCAGTGCTGGAACAATTATAGTTGATATTTAAGGGACCATTTATTATTGAGGTCAAGTGAAGTAGCACGCGATAATCAATAAATGTTACTCAAAATAGATCTTCTATAAATACTCGTAAATATCTTTTATTATGACATGAATGAATTCAAAAGGTTAAGAACCCATTATAAACTTTTCTTTAAAGTTGTTCTTTGTTAAAAAGAATACTGAGAAAGCAGATTATAATAGAACCCTAAATACCTTGAATAAAAATGTTTATTGGGTAGCTGGTTCGTGAGGCTTGTTTGTCAGGTTTTGGCTTTCCGATATCATTTCCAAAGAATATGAGGTCGACCAGTTTCCCAAAGAGACCTTTGAGCCGATAGCTGGCTCGGAAGGTGACTGTTAAAGATAATTGCTTCCAAAAATAACTTTGACGACTGTTCAAAGTTTTCTTGTTATTATAAAGTTTGTCATGCCGTCACGCGTCCTCAAATGTAACTGTAAAATGACAATTTAATGATTTAATAAGTAATGTGGTTGGGGAACGAGTTGTGCCTATCGAGAAATACGGAACTGGCAAGTTTGTCTTGCCAAGACGCTTGCCAAGATCATTATCGAACGTTTTAGGCCGCCGCTTCTTGGCAAGATTTGGAACATTAAGTATTGGAATCAAAATTTGGAGGCGTAGTGGCGCCAAGTTTCTTGACTCTGCTATAATAAGCATTTAAAATATTTTTAGTACTCAGCAAATAATTCGGCATTTTCTTTTAACTGCCTGCAAGATTTTTTCTTTCAAATCTATTATCATGTTATTAAAAAGGTGTTTTATCTAGGTATAAATATTCAAACCTTCATAAACGAGAATAAATAAATAGGTAACAAAAACTTCTGTCCCTCTCTCATCCATCATAGATATCCTGCTTGAATCTAATAAAATCTAAAACCCGATTTTAGTAAAAAAAAACCTTAACATGTACATCATTAGACCAAATGTACCGTTATATAATACGTTAATAGATACAGACAGACAGTATTTATTACAAAGGTTGTTAGGTTTAACGGAAGTTCAAAAAATACCTATTTATAAAGTGGATTTCAAATTGAAACTGCGTACCTACATAGAATTTTTACTAAGTATGTGATGCTTGAGTGCGTCGACAAAGCGATTTTGTCTGATTGTATATCTTTTTGTAAATCATCAATTTCGGACTATGAACATAAAACTAAATTCATGATATGCCCATCGAGCAATCCCTGATCAAATGTTTGATAAATAAATGACAATGTTTCGGTACAATACTTAGTTAAGTAACTCTTTTAATTGCAACGACATCCAGGATGTTACGAAAGACTTCAAAAAACCAAATCAGATGTTAGAACAGCCAGAGCATAGTAATCCAAGATTCTTGATGGAACGTAAATAAAAAGCGCTTAGTTACACAATAAAGGTACAGCTGTAAAAACAATATATTTTATAAATCAGTACCGAGACCGAATTTGGTGCGCCGGTATATTGGATTCGCCCTCAGCAGCTGTGCCAACACCCAGTACTTTTTTCTCAGTTTTTTCTTTATAAAAACTCATTCTTTTTCTCGAGTGCCAGCCAGTTTCCATCTCCGTTACCAAGCTCAAAGGTAAGGGAATGCTCGGCCTCTCAGAAAACGGTTCACGCAACATTGAACTTTAAAACTTGACATATAAAGGCTGTAGAATAACAAAGTGCGGGCTAATTGTAGTTCAGCGTGTTGTATTGCCGCAATTGCTTTTCAAATCGGTCCATTTTTTGTGCACCACAATGGCCGTCGTTTTGTCGTTCTATCGATTTCGCATCGCGATTTATCGGATCCGATGCTTGAGCAAATGATTGTGTTTCGCGTAAAAAATCGAGTGCTTTAATCGATAATTGAATTTTAACGTTTGGTTCTTCGGTTTCAATTACTCTTACGATAAGATTGGTTCCATAATACTTGTTTTGTCGATTGCACTGCGGTGTTCCGAATAATCTTTATTTTATTTTTACCAAGCTTAATTGTCGGTAAATGTTCATTTACAAATAAGTAAGTTTTACTATATTTTCTCATACTCTTCATTTCTTTCATAACTATGTACCTGAAACTGGGAGAGTTTGTACCCGCTGCTTAAGCTAAACATTTCATTTTTATGTCTTTTTCTTCTTTATCTACCTATAGAACGACGCGTCGACCTCCGTGGCGTTGTGATCACCATGCTAGATCACCACCCAGAGGTTCCGGGTTCGATCCCCGCTCAGGTCAAGTTAGAAAATGGCCTTTTACAAATTTTCCTGGGTGTTTATCTATTTATGTATATATTATAAAATATAGTATCATTTAGTTCTAACTCAATGATACTATATTATTATAATTATCCCTATTAAATAAACTAAATATTTGGGACTAAGTGTCGGCTACATGATACTCGATCCTGTTTTAGTCTGTGCTCGAAGTTCAATTTTGTAAAGTTATATGTAAGTAAGCTATCAGGTTGAATAGCGTTCGCTAACAAAAATGGTGTTTCCATTTCAGTGAATGGCTGCCAATCAGCAGTATTTGCAGACAAATTTCCCGTCACGTCAGGTTTATAATTTAAAACACTGAGTGTGAATCTATTTTTAAATCTTGTTAATCATTTTTTCAAATAGTCATCTTCTTCCAAGCCTGTTATTTACCTTATCTCGAAGATTCAGTCTTGTTTTCTTTTTTTAGACTATTTGATATCTATAGCCTTTATTTACAAATATTTCCCATTTATTGTTATAAGCATTTTCCTTCCTAATAGGTATGCCTCTTTGGCTCGAAAATCTTTATTTTATGTGCAAAAGATTATCCATTTTAGTAGTATCATTTGTTTTAAACATTGATATATCATAGCTTCATACCTCAATATTATCTATATATATCATCAGCAATATTGCTGTTTAATAACATTTTAGAACCAGCTGCCATCAGATATCAAATAATATTGGCCGACTAATACGACATACAGAGTGCTCTTATTTGAATGCCTTTCAAGACATGCGTGAGGATAAATTCAAGGGATCACTAATGGTCAACCATTCATAATACTTGCTCTAAATAACTTTATGAAGAGATCGGGTAATTTTTCATACATATTAATGCAGCCTTTTAGCACTTCTATAAAATCCTGTCTTACTACCGGTCTATAAAGCCTGGTGCTGTAAACGTGGAATAGCCACAGGATATGGTCATCGGTATTGGTCATAAACTCAGTTTTGGACCACTCTATAAATATTCACCAGTTATTTTGTAAACTGCCTGCGTTATGGCTCCATATTTACAAAATATTTAGGGGTTTTGAGCCATTAAGTTTTATGAAAATATTATAGCTACGCCAGCTAAGCTATAATGCTCCGAAATAGATTGCCGCTTTTAGCGTGATGGTGGGCGAGATTGAAAAAGGAATCGAAATAGTGATGGGTTGCTAGCCGCATTGCCTATTATTACGATACGCATTTTGCCTCCCTCGAACGGCTCCTACAATCTGCGCGGCAAGAGAAGCAATTGGTATATTCTACTTTTTTTCCTTTCTTCAGACTAGCGCTGAAGATTAAACTTAAAAGTTTCTTATAGTTCTTATATAAAAATGTCTATGGCTTCTTCAATCTCATTTGCAGTAACCTTTACAATGATGAGCTCGTGATCCTTTTGTTCCGGCTGTCAAATCAATTTCAAAACATGAACAAAGCAGAAGATTGGTTGCGTGCTGTGTCGGAGTTCGTACAATCGCGACCATTGAGTAGGACGGTTATGGGGCAACGATTCGACGCGGATTTCACTGTTTCACTTTCCAATGTTACTAAATCGCCCTTAGAAGTAGCAATAACTTTTGAGATGTTCAAAACTGCGTTGGCTTCTTTGCAGCAAAACCACACCACAAAGACAACACGTGGTCGGCCGCTGTTTTCGATCAATCTCAGTAGATCCAATGTCCAGATCCATCATGGATCTAGTGAGATATTATTTTCTCAGTAGATTGTATGAAAATGTCACCATCTTCCTACTTAACCTAGTAATATTATAAACGCTAAAGTTTGTAAGTATGAATGGATGGATGGATGGATGTTTGTTACTCCTTCACGCGCAAACGGCTGGACCAATATTGATAAAATTTGGTACGCAGGAAGCTGACACCCTGGATTAATACATAGGCTACTTTAGGCGCAGGTAACACCGCGGGGAGCAACTAGTAAGAATTATAAAACTGACGCCTTAGTAAAAGTTGTTCAGTCTGATGAGCATTTTCCGGAGTCATAAAGACCACGCGAACGAAGTCGCGGACTCCGGCTATATTATAGCTTTTATATTATAGAACTATGCTCTTGTCGATGAAGTATGAATTTTCTTCCATTTGTCTCTCTCCACGCTGGCCATGGGTTGAAGAAGACTCATTGATGTTTATAAGCGTGTATAAAGTATGCTAAATCCTCTGGCTGCTCTGGCCAAGTATGGCTCTAGTAGTACGAGGAGGGTCGTGCTTCTGCAGTGGAGACTTATCCTCTCATCTGTGAGCAGACCGGAGTCCGGTTGACATGCATTATTTTACTATTGTGTCTGGTTTTTTGAACTGACAACAGATTTAAAGACTTAAAGATGAAATGAGATGATGTCTCTCTCATTTGCCAGTTTTCGCAACTAACTCAGTTGTTTTACTTATCTGTACATCATGACGTTCATCTTCTCCTTCATCTTTTCTCTTTGTATGACAATTGAATAGTTAGAATTTATACGGACCACAATTCGCCTTCATTATCGAGTCGGTCGTTGGATCACAACACTGTTGTAAGAAACTGCAGCGACACTATTCACATTTAGTAACCACTGCTTGACTATGTTTTGTTGATGTAGTGTGGTTGACGTGTGAACAAACGTTAAAAGATTGTGAGAACCTCTACATATTCTCTGTTTCAACGCACTTTAAGCAATTACCAAATAAATCGATAGATACCAAGTTTCCCTCTTTCCTCGGGCACCTATTTATAAATCTGTAGTGCTGACGACTAAATTTTTATCCATTCTATATGTGGGAGACCATACTGATTTTTAAATCACATGCTTTCGTGTTTAGTGATAGGGTTTCACCGTTTAATTTAATTTATAGGACTAGATAATACAACCTTTTTCTTGATCGGTGGTCCAGATGGAGTGCGCATTACTAGTGCTTTCGCTAGTAATGTAACATAGGGCGTGGTCCGCACTTAGATAGGTGACAAGTGGCATAAAAATTACTCGAGGTACATACTCCGTGCTTTGGAAGGCATGTATAAGTCGTTAGTCCCAGCTGTCATAATCATGCCGCCTTTTGACATCTATTTTATGTATCTGTTACCCTGTAAAGACAAAGGTTTTACCATTTTACCTAACTAACAAACTAACTAACTAGTAGCCCGTGGTTTGATTTATTACGGGTATGTCCATTCCACATTGTATAGTCAGTTGCAACCAGGAGACGTATTTTTGAAATCACTTGTCACATTACGAAGGGTTTACGCGAGCGTTTCCAAACGGGCGCATTTTTGAATCGGTATAGTTTGCAAAGGATTTGCAACGAGTGGTCTTGACTACTCGTAATTTTGACATTTGTAGCGTAGTTATGTCATCGAAACCAATCATGGGAAATCCGTTCCATTTCACGTTCCATTTTTATTCATGTTCGAATTTTTAGAAAAGCATTCACAAATTATCGATGTTTTCTGCGTAAAACAATATTGCTTTTCGCTGACACGACGATTTCAAAAATACGATCAAATTGTATTTTACGCGAGCGGTGAGTTGGAAAACTACACGTTTTGTGTTTCGTTGAGTCCCTCAGCAATGAAAAATAGCACTCAAGAACTCTGAGATCGAGATGTAGGATACTGTTGGCGCCATGAGCATACTAGACGCTTCTTGTGAACTATATCGTCGCTGTAGTTTTTTCGTAGCGGCGTAGAGATCGCCACAAACTTATTATATATTCTATTTAGTTTTGGCCAGTGTCCACCATAGCTTTTTCTTTCCGGTGCTATACTAACTATTTCCTCTCGTTTTTTCCAGGGTTCCACCTCAGCGGCGTGGTGCGCGCGCCGGCCAGCGTCCCGCCATGTTCTGAGCCAGAGAGGTTGTACAGGGTCACAGTCTCGTTCGACAGGTAACCTATTATCTATTCTTTGATAGTTAATAGATTCAGGTGTTACTTTGCGGAAGTTAAAGTGTTTGAATTACTTTGTGTGATTTCGCCACCAGTTAGTTCATGCAAACTACACACACACGCACACGATACACACACACGGTTCACACGGGCTGCTAGTGACAGGCATGCTGGGACTAACAGTAGTGGGTGGGCGCCAGCCGGCAATAGTTTGCATGAACTAACTGGTGGCGGAATCACACAAAGTAATTCAAATCACATAGTATGTATCTATTCTTTCTATAAGAGGATACATGAATTTTTCGAAGTCCAGTGCTGCCCTAATTTGAAAGAAAACGGAGATATCAAACATTTTGTCTTGACAAGCCCATTAATTGTTCAAACTATTTCATGAACTACCTATGTTCAGTTTAAAGTGAGAACGTGATGCTTTCAAATCAATTACAAAACACTGCCACTACAAAAGCTTTATGTTCTGAGTTTAAACTTTAAACAGTAGTTTGAAGGGTTATCTAGGGATTTTAAATGATATCTCCGTTTCCTTTCAAATAGGAGCAGCACTGGACCCCAAAGTGTAGTCACAGAACATATAATAGTACTAAAGGTTCCTCTCCGACCCATGCGAAAAATGTAAGCAACCAACATCAGTAGTCATTCAAAATTATACTCTAAACTGTGAGGAACCATGAGGTTTGAGCAAACGCTAAATGGCTTTCGGGACCCACAGTTTATACATCTTTCTTTTCGGGTTAAGGGTGATTCAAGCATGCAATATCGTAACCAGACTGGATACAACTTTTCATAAAGTATGCTTCCCAGTGGAATTCGAACCCACGACCTCTGGATCACAAGGCAAATGCCTTGACCACTGGACCATGAAGGAATTCGTATTTACGCCACTTAGGCTGGCTTTGTCAATCTGGATAATAAAACAATGGAAAATTCCTGGTGTTTTCCAGATGTGGTAATTATAATTTCCAATGATACCTAGTTGAACAATTTTAACGAAATGTTTCCAATATAGCTTTGTGCAGGTAATCCTCAGCAAAATACGTCTATTATCCTCAAAACTGTGTTGTTACAGTTAATGAACATATAGTTACAATATTTTGTATTAACTATGTGTGTATTTAGTCTACCTTTTTTTATTACAAGCTTATATTTAACTTGCAACGAATCTTTTATGTATTTATGAATGTTAGTTTAGGTCAAATCTCGTAACTCAATTTTTAACCAGTTATCCTCAACTGATTGATTTGAAATTTTGCATATTTATGTAAGTCTGAACAATACAGTATATTGAAATCAATAAGCTGTTCTGATGTGATGTTAAAGCCGTGATATTTGACGGAACTCGGTTATAAAATAAAATAACCTCATTGAGGAGGACTTGTTTGATTTTCTTGACGAGCACTTAATGGTAGACGAAGCCTAGAGTCCGATCGCGGAGACGGAAGGTGGTCGATGAAACTCAGTAATAAAATGACGCAACTCCATCGAGTTTGAGCTTATTTTATTTTTCTTAATCAGTACTTTGGCTTCACAATCAAAGCTTGTACAAATTTTTTATTTTTTAAATACACTTGTTTATAAAAATTGGTATAAAAATTTATTTCAGAACCATTATAAGTTGTAATAATGCTTCAAATGAAAGTCAAAAATGTAGCGTTTACATTTAGGTAGCAAACCCACTTTCTTAATGTCACAAGACACCTTCCTTTTGTTAAATCGGTGTACTAAGTAAACCTTTTCTTACGCAAAGGGCAATGTTTCATTCACTATTGTCCTATAACTTAGAAAGATACCTCGTTTTTACTGTGTTGTAAACTCATTTCACGGGTGGGATAGGCTGAGTATTATTTTCACTTTATGATCTAGTTTATAACGTAGTAGGTACATCTTTTAGTTCAGATGCTAAGGATATGTACTAGTAGAGTACTTTAACTAATATAAAAGCTGCGAAAACTGGATGGTCGAATAAATTAATTGGATCTATAGAAGAAGAAACAAATCCACACACAACAAGTTTATTTGCCTAACAAATTAAAAAAAAACCCTGTCTGTTAATAGTTTCACATGTACAGTCGGCTAGCGAGATACCTGGGCCGGCCCTCTACTATATACCTATATTTTGAATTTTAAACTCTAAACTCGAAATAATATTAACATGAAAATTTATATTCAGAAAGATTTTAATGAAGTCTATCTAAATTTGTCTATCTAAGTTTTTTGTTTAAGAGATAATTCAAGATATAGGCACAGGGCCGGCTCCGGTAAGTATCTGGTTAGCCGACAGTACAAACGCCATCTAGTGATAGGCGAAGGAACTAAATTTTAGAATTCATATCCGTAGCCCCATCTATTATTTGACAAGCAAACTAAACTAACCCTGATTTTTAAGAGATAACTTAATAAGTTTGAAACAGCCAAACCAATGTCATCAAACATAGCTAAAGTAAGATCATATCTTATAATCACCGCAGGGAAACTTCACGTAAAAAACCGCATCGAAATTGGTCCATCCGTTCGAGTGCTACGATGTCACAGACAGACAGACATTACCGTCAAATTTATAACACCATTCTTTTTGGCAGAGGTTGTTATAAACATTTTAATTAGGCAGCTTTTATTTCTTACAAACATTACATACTACGTAAACAAGTCTTTATCTTTATCACTGTCTAGACAGACATAGCTCAAGGCCTTGAGCTATGTCTATCTAGACCTAAAAGCAGATTTAATGGGTACTTTAGGTTCAAAATATGTAAATAGTTATTTTACAGTTTTTTAGTTATTTCGCAATGCCATTGCACTTCCTTGGATCGACATTTACGATCAAAGCAGTAAGTTCAAGGTACTACATACAATATTTTATCTTGCTCTTCATTTTGTTTTGTACTGAAAGCATTGGGCATTGGCGTTCTGTTTATACACGCTGGCTCTGGCGGCAGAACTACTTGATCTCACGATTTTATTTTTGAGTTTAAGTCAACATTTTTAGGTATTAAATTTCTGAATTTTTATTTTGACAAGCTAATTAGGTCTTACTAACGATTGTTATGAAGTGATCAGATCCAAAATCAATGTAAAATTACCGTGCATGCTAATTTGTAGCTATTGTAGTCAATAATAAATCTTCTTGCTTCAGATGCAAGATAACAGGAGTGACATGCAGCTGCGAGGCACGGGACATCTTCTGGTGCCAGCACGTGGTTGCATTAGCTCTGTACCGCATCAGGAACGCAGACTCCGTCACACTGAGGGTGCCTATATCAGGTGAGGAACCAAATAACAGGAATGATGTACAGCTGCGAGGCACGAGATATCTTCTGGTGCCAGCAGTCAGCACGTGTTTGCATTAGCTCTGTACCATATCAGGAACGCAGACTCCGTCACACTGAGGGTGCCTATATCAGATGAGAACCCAAATAATACTAGTGACATGCAGCTGCGAGGTTCGAAACATCTTCTGGTGCCAGCACATGGTTGTTCTACCACTCTACCGCATCAGGAACGCAGACTCCGTCACACTGAGGGTGCCTATATCAAGTGAGGAACCAAATAACAGGAGTGACTAAATGATACTAGTGACATGCAGTCGCGAGGGGCGGGACATCTTCTGGTGCCAGCTCGTGGTTGCTCTAGTACTCTCCCGCATCAGAAACGCAGATCCGTCACCCTGAGGATGCTTACCTTTCTTGCAATGTCGGACTGGCCACACCTAGAGCAAAGGTGACATTTGGCAGCCGGGCCTTAGTTAGCGTGGGCTCCTGCTGTACTTAATCAAGTTGCAAATAAACATTTTGATACGTTTTATATACCTATAAATGCTTCATCGTTCAAATTAAAAGAAAGGTTTTTAATATGAAAAAAACCATACGTCTAGTTATTCCGCGTTTTAAAAATGGCACTGCTGATACTGTGCCCAAGTGTGCTGTCCCCATGATGCACCTTAAACAGAATTCTGCCACCCTGACCCTTCAGGACCAAGCCGCCCTCAAATTTGCCAAACAAAATAGTTACAGACAACCTTTGCCCATTTCTAGAAACACTGCTGCAAATGGACCGACAGCAGCTGCAGAAGTTCGTCCAGTACCTGATAGCGGAGCACCATACAGAAGTGCTGCCGACAGCGCAGCGTTTGGCGGACGAGGTCTTGCAGGCCAGGTCCGCCATCAACCGGATCTGCGGAGCGCCAGACCCAACCGCCGGACCGCCGCCTGACGCACACCACGCCTGGCACTTGGACGAGCAGCAGGTAAACAGAACTCTTAAGAATCCCCTTAAACTAGACTTCTCTATACAAACGTAGTCTACGTTAAATTTTGAAACCACATGTCAGATTTCGGTAAAAATGGGTAATATTTAAGAAATAGCAATTATCTAGGGTAATAACTGGTTTACACAGTAAAATTGTGAACTGGAAAGAAAATATAACGATTTAGAAGTTTCCCATACTGATGGTCAAAATTTCGAGTTCAGATTTTTGGTGTCGGAAACCAGTTTTTTTTTTGGATTACCCTCGATAATTGCAATATCTTTGAAATTACAAAATTTTGCCGAAATCGGGCACGTCGTTTCGAAATAAAACGTAGACTACGTTTGTATGGAAAATTGTATTTTGGTTAGGGGTCATCCACATATTAGGTCACAATGTTAACGTGATAAGCAAGTATAATTACTTTAAAAAATATTCAAAAACTCCCCTCAATCCTAATCAAACGAGTCCAAACTCGATGGAATTGCGTCGTTTCATTAGAGTTCCTCTAGCTCCATCATCAGATCGGCTCCATTTCATTATATTATTGCATTGTCACGCGATATAGGTATTTAACTAGCAAGATTGAATTACAGACACAATGACAGACAACGGGACAGGTGAAACTAAAAAAAAAAGCTTGTAAAAAAACAGACTATACGGCAAAGAAAAGATATATGACAGGTTTTAAAGCACTCATTGGTCATCCTCTTTAGTCAGGATATTCTTAAATCAACCACGGTGGCTACAAATACAACTACTAATAAAAAAAAGTCGTTCAATGCTTTTATGAGAGCTGACAATAAAATGTAACGAGAAGTATAAAAGACTTCGTCATCCCAATTACAGTAACATCTGTCCATTTCTTGCAATCCAATTATTTAATAAAGTTTATGACTACACCACAGAAAGTATGTACTAATGTAGAGTACTTTGTAGTTATAGTTATCTCACACAATCCACTATTACAAAGTAGACAGACAATATGTAAAATCACTTTATGGAATGGACGGAAGGACAGAGCGATGAGTTACCTACCTTAAGTATTGCAAAAGTAAAATAAAACATAAAACATGAGTCGCTTTAGTGCATCGATTCCTTTTTAGGGTTTCGTAGTAAACAAGGAACCCTCATAGTTTCGCCATGTATGTCTGTCTGTCTGTCTGTCCGAGATTTTACTTAGAGACTATAAGTACTAGAACGCTGTAAATTCGAATGAGTATGTGTAATAATCATGTCAAAAAAGTTATAAAATAAAATACAGCAAAAAAATTTTTTATCGTAGCTCCCGTACAAGTAAAATGGGAGTAAATGTTTTTTATTGACTGTCCCATCGTGTTGGGTATGTTTTAAAAATATTGTGACATGAGCTCGTGAACATCATTTTTTGATTTAGGGATCCATTTCTGAAATGTTTGGTTTTATGGTGAAAATTTTTGTTAGAGTCAAGTGTGTGTGTGTGTGTGTGTGTCTAATAGAAGTTTGTCTGCGATCAGAAACTTTAGACCTAACAATAATTTAAAGCCCCGTTTATTAAACTTATGTCAATCATGCAAGAGGTAATTTATACACCGTAGATTTCTGTATGTGTTGTTTTAAATTTATGATTCCATTTTATCATTACCTAGGTTGTACAAAGTAGGTACTCAGCACAATATCTATAAAGTGTCGCTTCTAAATCATTCCATCGTATCATCACATCACCTAGATAGTACAAAGAAAGTAGGTCCTAAGCACAATGTCTATGAAGTGTCGTATCTGTAGCCTCCATAATTAGTTTTTGAGACTAATGACTACAAATTGTCCCCAACTGATCGCATCACACTATTTAGACTTAATGGCCCAAGATGATAAGGCAGTAATTATGTACGTACTTAATGTACCGTGTTGTTACAGGTCTGCGAGCAAGTTCGGGCGTACTTATTACAGGGGACTTATTATAACGCAAATAAGCAACTTAACTCATTATTTTCAAAGGTAAGTTATGCATGGCACTTTAGTTTCAATATTTAAGGCTCCTACCCGCGCTAGCGACCTTGAAAATACAAAAAAAAAATTCTCTTTCTGTAAGTGAGATTATCAGAAACCCTCGTACAACTTTTTAGCTAGTTTCCTTAAGTTACTTTAGAACCTCGAAAGTCATTGAAATACTATCCGCTTTAGAAACCTTTACAAAAAGAGTCAAAAGTGGCCATTTTTCCATTTTTAGTATTTTTTGCTAAGGAAACTACGGCGTATTGTATTTCAATGACTTTCGAGGTTCTAATGTAACTTAAAGATACTAGCTAAAAAGTTGTACGAGGGTTTCTGATAATCTCACTTACAGAAAGAGAAATTATTTTTTTTGTATTTTCAAGGTCGCTAGCGCGGGTAGGAGCCTTAAGAAGATTTTCTTTTCAGAGTGACAATTTTTGGGCACATTAGCCAAAAGTGGCCGTATTTCGCAAATGTGCGACGAAATGCTTCATGTTATCACTTTAAACTATAAACAGTAGTTCAGAAATTGGTTGAAGGGTTATCTAGGGCTTCATCAAAACACAATTTTAAATGATACAGAGTAGTAGGTTTGGTTATTTCTTTAAACTGTAACTTTTCTGTAAAGATTACGCACAAAAAAAAATCTAGTTTAAAATTAGGTACCTATGGAAAGGAAAAAGTGACACATACTGACGTGGTTTGGTATTGGAACTCAATAACGAAAAATAACTGTTTTTAGTGACGAAACAAAATAACCCACAATTTTTTTTCAAAGTTGGGTATATTGATTGCCATACCTACTACGGTTTCAGTAAAATTCTGTGGTTTCGTGGTTTCCAAACCTACACTAGGTATTTCAAAAAAAATCCTTCCTGATAAAGATTCCTAGTAACTACGTATACTATTATTTCTATTATTGTATTTACAGTAAATACATAAGAGTAAATAATTCTTTAAAGTATTATCTTTTTCTCTAAAGAAAAATAATAAATAACAATTTTATTTCACACTTTCCAGGTTAGAGAAATGCTCCGAGCCCAAGACTCCAACGGTCCACGAATGCTGATGCTCATGACTGAACAGTTCCTATCAGATCCTCGGCTCCTTCTCTGGCGGAACCAGAACACCCCGATGACGGAGAAATGTAGACAGTTGTGGGAGCAACTGGGGGCGTTGTGGGTCAGCATAGTTCTGGACCCTGGGAGCAATAAGCATCATAGGATGCAGTGGAAGTGCTTGTTAGAGAAGTGGTCTGCAGTTGAGGTGTGTCCGACAGAAGACCCGGATTATAGATCTTTTCCATTGGTAAGCACTTCTATAACACAATGTTTAATAATTAAACATTAACTTCTTTTTTTAATTACTATAATTTGCTAAACCTGCTTTACTTAAAATATGCTTTGTCTCGTTTTTCGGGTTCCGTACCCAAAGGGTAAAAACGGGACCGTATTACTGAGACTTCGCTGTCTGTCAGACTTCGCTGTCTGTCCGTCTGTCTGTCACCAGGCTGTATCTCAAGAACCGCAATAGCTAGACAGTTGAAATTTTCACAAATTATGTATATCTGTTGCCGCTATAACAACAAATACTAAAAACAAAATAAAATAAATATTTAAGGGAGGCTCCTATACAACCAACGCGATTTTTTTGCCCTATGCTGGATATCAATAATGGCAACAGGTAAGCAGAAATATGCACAGAATACTCAGTTGTATTTCTATTTTATTAATAAATAAAAAAAACAAAATAATATGAATACTTAAGGGGGGCTCCAATACAAAAAACTTGATTTTTATAGATAATAGTACGGAACCCTTCGTGCGCGAGTCTGACTCCCACTTGGCCGGTTATTATATCACATATTGACAAGAGCAAAAGGGACTTAATATGTTTTAACTAAAATAGCCTAAATTTTAGCTAAAATTTGTTTTTGTTCTTTTGTTGCCATTTTAATTCCATTATAACTACTATAGTGATCTAGTACAGCCCGTGGTTCTATTTATTACGAGTCCTTTCTACATAGTATACAGTCGCCTATTAATATGAATCAGATACCCATTCCCTCGATCGGATTTGACGATCTGCGGGGGAAGAGAAGCAACTGAAACATTCTAAGATTTTTATCTTTTCCCTCACCAGCAAGTCTAACAAATCTCCATTTTTGTTTCAGTACGCAAGAGAACGAGAGAGAAATGAGAGGGACCGAGACAGAGACCACAGGGACCGCGACCGAGAGAGACATAGAGATAGAGAAGAAAGGGATAGAGAGAGACTGCGGGAGAGGGAGGAAAGAGACAGGTTAGGGAACAAACATGATAATTATCTCAAAATTCAGAGTCAAAAGCGAATTTTAAATTTTGATTTTTAACCCCTGACAAAAAAGAGGAGTGTTATAAGTTTGATGCTAATGTCTGTCGGTCTGTTTGTCCTATAGCATTAATGTTCTTAGCTATGTTTGATAAAAATCGGTTTAGCCATTTAAAAGTTATTGAGATTCAGTGCTGTAAATAGGGCGGTGCCACCGGTGCCCAGGCACAGGGCGTAGACTCTGGGGGGCGCAAGAACGGCCAGATCAGGCAGGACTATTATTTTTTCGGTTTGCTCCTGATAAGTTCAAGATCAGGGTGGGCAACGCATTTGCACTAGTGAACTTGCGATTGAGTTTTAGTGAGTGAGACACAGTGGGTGGTATAATAGGCGAAGGGTCCACTTAACATCAGATGGCTCATCTGCTTGTTTGCCCACATCAATTCTTTAAAAAAATAGATTTTTCTTCCAAAATATTAGATAATTGGTCCACCAACACCAAGTTCCTTGTGCTTTATTTTATCATCCTGAATGAAATAAAGTAGACCTATACATAGCATTGCTCTAGGGTACCTATAATATCTAAAAAACAAGGGCGCAGTTATAGAAGCTCGCACAGGGCGCAAAAAAGGCTATTTACGGCACTGTTGAGAGTTAACACTTAAAGATCAGGGTTTTTCCTACCGCTACGAATATCAAGTCGTATCCGTAGTTACGCTACTCATCACTAGATGACGTTCTTGACAGTCGGGGTTTTTTTTAATTTGCCTCGCAACTAAGTATAACAACCTATAGGTACACCTAAGTCTATTCTACTTCATCAAAACTTCCACTAAGACCATTTAGCATCTCGAACGTAATGTTCATTACAAAAAGTTTTTTTAATATTTAGTACGTATCCTTTTTCCTGACTTCTTGACATCTCTGTCTATCTTCATTTCAGGGAACGACACAGGGATAGAGAGAGACAAAGGAGAGAAATGCATTCCCACTCGGAAAGTTCCGACGAGGACTCCCGACCGAACAGTTACGAACGGGAATACAGGAGAGCGAGTAAAAGACTTCGATTACACAACCAAAGGTCCGCGCCTCAGAGTACACCAAGGACTGTCTTCCACAAGTAGGTTATGCTTGTTTATTTTAGTCCCTATTTCCACTTAGCTAAGGTTCAGAGTTAGTTTGTAAGTTCCAACGAGAACTCCCGGCCCAACAGTTACGAACGGGAATACAGGAGAGCGAGTAAAAGACTTAGATTACACAACCAAAGGTCCGCGCCTCAGAGTACACCTAGGACTGTCTTCCACAAGTATGTTATGCTTCTTTATTTTAGTCCCTATGTGCTCTTTGCTAAGGTTCAGTTTTAGTTTGAAAGTTATGACGAGAACTCCCGGCACCAAGTACTGTCTTCCACAAAGTACCTAAGCGATATATAAACAAAATTACAGTTTTAAGTACATGTAGGTAACTAGTTCGTCCTTCCATAAAACTAAATAATCCTGGAGGAGCAGGTTCAGTAGTAGCAACAGTAGCTTATACACGTATACTTACTTGCTCTTTTTTTTCTCTGACTAACCAATAATGACGAAGTTACAGCGTAATTTAATTTCGCATGTCTTTACTGTCTCTTTTTTTTTATACTTTTACTACTACTACTATTTTCCTTATGAGTGGATGGCAACAGACTGCTCGAAATAGGGACGTTGGAAACAACAGGGGGAAGACTTTGCCAAGAAGAGAGCCAATCACCAGAAAAGAGTTAAAAAAAATAACTACCTATTCTTATACTTTATTTTTCAGAGCGCTGGATGCAGTTGACATATCCTGGGAGAACGAGCACCTAAAGAACATCCTCAGCAGCGACGAGTTCTGCGACCCTGAGAAGCCGTCCGAGAAGGCTGGTGGTTCGGCCATCACAGCGCCCCTGCCTTACCCCAAGTTTAACGACCTCGGTCAACCTTTGTGGCATGGTAAGTGACACTATTTACATGGTTGTTGCTTCCATGCTGGTCTGGGAGAAAAGAACATAAATCAGAAATCTTCGCCCTTCCAGTAATCTTCTTCTTACAATGCCCCATTATCGGAGCGGATTCTTTAAAGATTCATTTGTTGTACAAGCTGTGCGGCTTTGGAACTCTCTCCCACTCACTATTCGAAAAGCTCAAACTCGTTTTGCTTTCAAAAAGGCAGTGCGTGCACACTATCTCTGAAGACTGTCAGTAGTTATATACAAAATACAAAAATACAAAATACAAAAAATACAAAATCATTTATTTAACGAGAAACTTAATACACTGTATGATTAACAATGATTCCCGCACTAGGCACAAGCCTGTATCGCGGGCAATCAGAAGGATTAACAAAAATAAGCACTTATGCATTTAAAGGACAAAATAAAAAGTATTTATGTAGTTTAGGTATGTGGTTTAGTTAGTGTAGGTTTATTATATTATAATATGTATGTATACATTTTGACATAACAATATATTTTATCTTTATTTTTTGCTGTACTTACACCTCAAAATATTGCTTTCTCAGCATCACCTGTTGGTTGACTGGTAGAAAAAGCCTCAAGCCTTAAGTCCGCCATTAACATGCATTGTATAAAGTTAAATAAATAAAATAAAATAAAAACATACTTACTATTAAGCATACAAAACCGTTATTTATACTAATTTATTTTCACTTTTTCACCGGCGATATCAAATTGGCGCGAACGGAAGACTCCATGAGCATGACAGTTCTCTGCGCTAGGGAGGGGCGCGTGTCGATTGTGTAGAGCAACTAGTGTTGCGCCGCCCTCGTCTCAACATAGGTTGTCTTCCTATCAATACGTAGTAGTACAATGTACCAGTAACAGTCGAACGAGAAAACCGGCAAATCATGTAAATAGGCAATGCGGCTAGCAACCCATCACTACAATTTTACTTTTTAACTGCCTTTAAAAAAGGATGAGGTTATCAATTCGTCGCTATCTTTTTTATGTATGTTCACTGATTATTCGAAGACGCCTGATGCAATTTGTAAAAATCTTGTTTATTTGAAAAGGTAGATAAAGTACTTGCGAACGGGTCCCATAGAAATGTTATAAAAATCGGTTGTATAGTTTGGGTAGAACACAAACATTATAATAATTTGTCTACTGTGGTTTGGGGGATTAGTCGGTTTTTATTTTAGTTTTGAAAAATTATACCAAAATGTTGGGCAAGCAAAATGTAAAAAATTTCGAGTGACTCAAGATGCTTTGTCTTTCTCATTAGAGATAAACAAGTAATAGTGAAGAATATGATATGGTATATACTATGCTATGCTACGTTATGCTGCGCTATGCAACGCTATGCAATGCTACGCTATGCTTTGCTATGCTGCGTAATAGTATAGATAAAAGAATCATTAAAACTATTTTGCTGTCGTATTTATAACGAATAACTCCCAACTTCAACCCTCCTAGGAAATGCAGTTGGGCACAAGATGTCTCTGCTTAGTCCTTTTAGACGCCTCCTGAGATATCATCATAAAACCATGGAGGGTCCTATTCCATGCCGGAGACCACAAGGAAAAGATTGTTTACTTACCTGTTATTGTTTTATGTTAGGTTCTTTTTAACTGACTTCCGAAAAAGGAGGAGGTTATGAGTTCGTCAAGATTTTTTTATATATGTTCACCGAATCGAATATGCCTGGACCTTTTTTGTTTGAAGTATACCTTCTAGAGAGGTGGTCCCATATAAATTTTATAAAAATCGGCTGTGTAATTTGGGGGTAATGTCGGTTTATAGTTTTGAAAAAAATATTTCGTGATAAAATGACTAAAAAAATATTTTTATTTCGCAGAACACTTACCAGTGGTTGGTGCCCGGATAGAAGCCCTACGGGCACACGGGCGGGCGCCTGCCGCGCTGCGGTTAGCGGTCAGCGCTGCGAGGGCCATGCGGCATCGGCAGGTGTGTAAGGTCCCGCATAATATGCGTCCCGGTTTCCCGTCCCCACACCTCTCCTCCGTTCTAGCTTGTAGAGAGTAAGGTTATTGCACAATGATGATTAAAAACACATCCATAGATTTTTAAAATGCGTAAACTATACAGGCTGACTGGTAAATCACCTTGCAAATTGAAAGGGGGCACTCAGTAATCTATTCTCGTTCCAAAAATACAATAAAATAGGATCTTAAAAGTTGACCAAATTATTAAATAAAAATAAGAAGTGTTGACACTCGCGCTACGCGCGATGAAAGCGGTTGACAGTGAACCGAGGAGAATGTAGATAGTTATGTACCGAGCACGAGGCGAGCGCGGTTTCCAAACATTCCGAGATTGCGCACTAATTTGATTAAATTTTTCTTGGTAATTAATAAGTATTTTGTATGATTTATATTTTTTGACGTTACGTGTGATCATGATTTGTAATGTCCTTAACTGTAACGCTTGATTAATCAGTCAGCCTGTACACTTCCTTTACTGTGACGCGTGATTTACCAGTCGGCATGTATACTTCCTTCACTGCGACGCGTAATTTACCTGTCAGTCTGTATAATTCCTTAACTTGATTCGTGATTTACCAGTCAGCCTGTATAATTACCTTACCTGTGACGCGTGATTTACCAGGCAGCACGTATACTTCCTTAACTGTGACGCGTGATTTACCAGGCAGCACGTATACTTCCTTACCTGTGACGCGTGATTTACCAGGCAGCACGTATACTTCCTTAACTGTGACGCGTGATTTAGCAGTCAGCCTGTATAATATGTATGCATTGGCAGGAGGTAGCCCAACACCGCTGGCACGAGGCGGGCGGCGGCGAGGCGTCGTCGTCCGCGACGGCGGGCGCGTGCCCCGGCGGCGACAGCTGCGGCGGCGGCTGCGGCGAGCGCGCCAAGCTGGCGCTCGTGTGCGCGCACATGGACGCCGGCACTTGCGGCGCCTCGGCCGCCACCTGCGCGCTCAGCCACACGCAGCGGTGCATAGGGAGAGGTGAGACCTTATTGACCGAACTACAGAATAAGTATTCACGACAGCTGCGGCGAGGGTCCTTTACAGCCGAAAAATATATGGCACACATATCTAACCCATATATAACTGCCTACGTGGTGTAGTGGTTAGAGCGTTCGGCTCATACTCGGAGGTCGCGGGTTCGATTCCCGGCGGGGGCAACGACTTTGTGTTGTTGTCCTAGTTTGCTTAGGACATTGTAGGCTGATCACCTGATTGTCCGATAAGTAAGATGATCCGTGCTTCGGAGGGCACGTTAAGCCGTCGGTCCCGGTCATTGTCTTACCTAAAACCATGTCAGAGGCCTTTAAGGCGGTTTAAAAACTCTGACACTAGTGTTAGTCACTAACACACACGATAAGAAGACACATATTTAACTTTAACAGCAATATATAAACATTTACAACTTTGCCCATTGCTAGGGGCAAAGTTGCAATAGATTATAAACTTATAAACAAGGTTGTGCAAGCGAAATGAACATGATAAAATAATCTATCAACACCTCGTGTTTATATTTATTACAAACTAGGTTTTAATTGTGACAATTCACAATTAAAAGTATTGTACTTATTGTAAAAAAAAATAGATTTATTTTTACTTCTTTTCTTAGGTACATATTGTGATAAGACAAATTATAGGAATAATAAGTACTTATACATATAATTTGTCATAGGTATTGTTATTACAGGCATTGCATTAATATTTCACCAATCTCGGTTATACAATTGTAAAATCTAGAAAATATTGTTAGCTTTGTTCTTGTTAAATAAAATAAGTGTTAAGTTAGTAATTTAGTTGGTTTTGCTGAAAAACAAAATAAATCTGTGGTTTCGCTTATTTTTAAACATATTACACACGTAATCAGCAACTCGTTCGCCTTGCAGACAGCCGCTGCTGGACGGGCTGGACGCTGGAGGCGATCTGGTGCGTGTACGAGTGCCTGGCGGACGCCTGCCTCGCGCCGGACGACCAGCGCGCCTCGCCGCGGCTGCACACCGCCTACCTCGACGAGGAGCCCAACACCGGCCTGCCGCCGAGGTAACGGAACCGTCCTCATTATGAACCATGTTTTTTCATTCGAGTATTCGCGGTGAACAATGTGATGTAGTGGTCACCATGGTTCGTTACTCGGTCAGGGCAAGTTGGAAAATATCATACCAATATTATGAAGTCAATGAGCTGTTTTGATAATGAAGCCGGGAGAAATTCAATGAACCTATTTCTTTTTTATAAAACTTCTTAACCTTATTATGTAGGACTTGTTTGATTTGTCATTTGTCACAAAGCCTCTGATCACAAAGAAGGACGGTGGTCGATAGAACTCAGTAATAAAACGACGCAACTCCATCGAGTTTAAGCTTATTTCATTTGTCTTAATAAAATTCTTTGGTTTCATTCCATTACAATAAAAGCTTGTACAAAAAAGTTTTTGTTTATTAAAAAACTTTCTGATAGGCGTTTCATTTATTTACCTCTCCGAAGTGGTAAATTCAGTGACGTAAATCGTATGTCTCGAATAAGAATGAAATTGGCTTTGCAATGCACTTCTATGTATCTAAACGAAAAGGTGCCGAGTTCTGACGCGAACTAAATTAAACCAAATCACTAACGACATTGAGTAGATATTGCTTTGAATTCCTTTGCTGAGTAAGACTTCTGCAGGTAAGACTAGTACTTATTCTGTACTTTGGTGTTTATCCAGTGCTTCTTGTCAGCAGATACCAACACGTGCCTGTGGCCGGCAGTAAAAACCCTGAAGAGACATACCTGGCGCTAGCGTTAGAAGCAGCGTTACTGGGTTTGGGAGTTCAGAGGATGCTGCCAAGCGGGCTGTATGCGCAAGAGCGGTATTGCAAGCAGGTTTGTTCTGTTCTAACCTTTGCTTTGGAGTTGTCTATAATACAAGAAATTTAGGATATTCTGAACTTCGATTTAAAATACACGGTTATCTTGATTACTGGCGTGGCGAATGTTTGTTGTTTTTCGTGTGTGTAAGCGGCCAACACTGGTGTCAGATTTTTCAATCTAACATAGCTTGATGAAGCCATACAATGATGACAGCCGGGACAAATGGCTTTTACTTGCCTTCCGAAGCACGAAGGAGCTCGAGAATTTTGAAGTGAAAACTTCTTTAGCGGCGTTGTGCACTTTTTTTGGAATGGGTAAAAAATTTAAAACTCGCGTCAGGACACGTGACCCTGATCGAAAATTCGTAAGACGGCGCAGGGCGCTTGCGCGTATGTTCGTGTGTGTTTATGTTACAGCGTGCTAATAAAATGTCATGTTTGTGTACGATAGCCCAATAAATAAATATTGTATTCTACCACATAAATGAGAGTACTTTTATACTGATAATTAAAGCAATTCGTGCAAAATTATTCCCTAACCATTCCAAAATATCAAAAATGCACAACATTAATATTCAAGTTTTCACTTCTGCCGGCACTCCCAGAGTGCAACCCGACGTTTTTTTTTCATGCCACTTATAGTCACCCATCTTTGTGTTTTGTCGCTTTACTTGCGAAAACGCTAGTTAGGCGTTCTCCCGCTGGGCCAACGAACTCCTTAATGAATGGGAAAAACAAATGGAGAATGAACTAAAATTACTGACGTAACTCTTGAACAGCAGTAGTCATTATAAAATGTGGCCATTTTGGGAAAATGTTGGTAAAGTAGGTATTATGTACCTAATCGTTTATCTTTTCCTCAGGAGGAACGCCTAATAGCGCAACTACAGCGGGTAGAAGGCGAGGCAGCAGGTGGGGTTTGCGCGCGGGTCGCGAGAGCCCTGCTAGCTGGCGGCCCCGCCTCCTGCCTCGGCGCGAGAGTACATCCCAGGGCAGCGCCAGCGCATACCTTCGCGAGGTTCCTCTTCCTGGCTCTGTTACCGACTGACCCAGATCTGGCTTACCGCGTCGGATTGAGAGCTATGAGGTAAGCTACCCTTCTTTATTGAAGTCCAGCAATCAACATTGATGTCTGTACTCGAGACAGCAGATGTACTAATACTCGACGTCATTATAATTTGACTTACTATTTAAAAAAAATATTCAGTGCTTACTTCATTAGATATCAATAATTATATTTTATCATCTAAAACTCAACCTAAAATCTAATGTAAAAAAACATTTGTCAATTAATACGAGTACTTTTAGTTAACAACTACGAATATCACGATTTTTCTTTCGGCCAAGTCTCTTAGTTCTTTCTTGGCTACTGATATTGACAAAAAAAACTGCTCTTTCCATTCAAATTCAAATGTTTAATGATGATGATTTTTTGAACAGGTTACCAATGGTAGAAGAGGCGTACGCGCTTGACGGCGCGGGCAGCGCAGCGGGGGCGGTGGGCGGAGCGGGGGCGGGGGCATGGCATACGTTACAGCATGCTGAGCAACAACAGGCCGCGCTTGCCAGCGCTTTACTGAGTGAGTCATCATCAGCAGGTCTTTTGTCTCCACTGCAGGAGCACGACCCTCTCTGTACAACCAGAGCCATACTTGGCCAGAGCAGCTAGAGGACTTGGCCTACACTGTCCTCGCTGGCCAGACGGGTTGCATATCTCATCGATGTTTATAAGCTTTGTTTAGCTTGTATGTTCTAAGTCGCCTTTTACGACATCCATGGGAGGACTTGGAGTGGCCTTATGCTATTTTGCTTAAGTAAGTAACAAGGTTGTTTCATCTCTGCACATTCCCGGTTGAACCCTTAGCAACGTTGATTCAGGGTGCAGTTGCTGCTTCCTTCTTATTTCAATGTTCAAATCATAGGTTCACGTAAAAATGACGAAGGCTTTGTAAAGTGGAGAAGAATCAGACTGTACAATAATTTTTCAAAACTGAAATCTGACTTCGTTCCTAAACTACACTGCTGATTTTGTTATAGTAGTTTATGATACAAGTGGCGTAAATTGTTCATTACAAGCGAGCGTGGGTTTGACTCACAAGCGGGCGAAGCCCGCGCGTGAATCTTCGAAGCCGAGCCTTGTAATGAACAATACGTACACGTGTATCATACGTTTTTCAACACATTTGTGAGGAAAAAATATTATTTTGTATTAGTGTGGTAAATAGCACTTTCCGAGCGAATGTGTTGAAAAAATGAAAATGGGACCACCTTGCGAGTATACCCTTTAAAACATAAAAATAATTTTCTAAATCGGTTCAGGCGTTTTTGAATAATTAGTAAACATTCGTATTATAGTATTTTTCTTTCTTGTGTTCAAAATATAGTAAATGAATGTTGGCGCCAACGCCTAGTGGTTTCAAGAAGCAAGATTGTAGTTCGTCTTGTTGTCTCACCTTCAACTAAAATGTAATTTTTTTATTATGCTTTACTTCAAATTCAAAAACTCACTATTTTCGATTGATACGCCCTGTATTGTACGTTTGCAAATCATTAAATTCTTTTTTTTCAAAATCCGAGTTTATTTCCATAAAAAAATTAATTCCAAGTGTCCACTACGAGACAATAAATGGGTACTATGCCAAATTTCTTTTTCATTATGGTACCACTTTTTTACACGATTACAGAACAGAACTTCTCCTTTTTAAAATCCTAAACTGAAACTGTCGTGCCAGGCGCGGCCCGCGGCAACCCGGGGCGGCTGCGGCTGGCGCTGGCGGCGGCGCAGCGGCACGTGCGCTCGGCGGCGCAGCTGTTCCGCCTCGCGCAGGACGCGCTGCGCCACGCCGCGCCGCCCGACGCGCCGCACCACCACCGCGACCTGCTGGCGGCTGCCTTCGAGCTGGGGCTGCAGGTGAGCCCCCATTCATAACACTAGTGGCTCTGTGAGCTGTGTGTGGAATATCGCTGAAAACTGTGTTAAGGGTCCCCCGACCCTAGACCAAAATACAACTTTCCATACAAACGTAGTCTACGTTTTATTTCAAAACGACATGTCCGATTTGGGCAAAATTTTGCAATTTCAAAGATATTGCAATTATCTAGGTTTATATTTAGTTTCCTACACTAAAAATATGAACTTGAAATAGAATATAGTGTTTTATATCATTTTTGACCATTAGTATGGGAAACTTCTAAATCGTTATATTTTCTTTCCAGTTCATAATTTTAGTATAGGAAACCAGTTATAACCCTAGATAATTGCAATTTCTTTACAATTACCAATTTTTACCGGAATCTGACATGTGGTTTTAAAATTAAACGTAAACTACGTTTGTATGGAGAAGTCTAGGGTCGGGGGACTCTTAATATGACAAAGTAAAAATCTCTAAATGTTTGAAATACAGACTTTTTTAAGGTCGCGACTTGAAAATTCAACTTACCAAATAAAGCGACAAAATCGTTAAGTTGACAACACTGACAACAAGTATGTGTTCGAGTTTATAGGTATCACGTTATGTACCTATCTTACAATTTTGGCTTACGTAAATGGCCCATAAATAATAAATAATTCGTAAAATAATTACAAACGTTTGCTAAACCTATTTTAGTTAAAATGTGTTTTGTCTCGTTCTTTCGATGTCAAATTACAAAAAGATACAAAAGGATAAAACCTGTTTTAACTAAAATAGGTTTAACAAACGCTTGTAAATTTTTACAAGAAAAGAGGGTAAGATAGAAAAGTTGCCTACTTTTCTACTTACTTAGATAATTTTTTTAAAGATACGTTCTCTATTCATCAGGTTTTACGGATGACATTATCATCTTCAAACTGGCGGAGACGTGAAATGGTTCGTTGGTTGGTGACGTGTGCGACTGAACTCGGACTAGATGCGTTGCTCTCTATCATGCAAAACTGGTAAGTTTTGGTTGTTTATTAAGAAGTCCCTAAAAATTTACCGAAGCTAGTAAACTTAAAAATATGGCGCCAACACTATATTTCTATATTATATGTGGTACCGTAAAAAAGGCACTAACATTTTTGTGCAATATGGCGAAGAAATACTCGTAACGAAATGTTGTTTGAAAGCATCAAGAGTTAAGTGCGTGCTAATGGTCTCACGACCAAGGAAACAAAGTCGGAAAGGCGTCCTAGTTTGATATAAATTTACGAAAATCATTAATTTTAAAACTTAAATGAAGGACAGAAAAAAGTTGAAACAGTTGACATACAGAGCAGACCCCAAATAGGGAAATGGCGAGGAGAATGATACATACATACATACTATCACGTCTTTATCCCTAATGGGGCAGACAGAGCATTTTGAGTAGCTTGACGTAGGCAAGAAGGTGGATGAAGAAATCAAAGTAGTGATGGGTTGCTAGCCGCATCGCCTATTAACATGATTCGATGTTTTGCCCATTTCCTCGATCGGCTCTTAAGATCTGCCCGGGCAGAGAAGCAGCTGGTACATTCTAAGTTTTTTCTTTTCTCCCAGACCAGCACGAAAGCTAAGAATGATGATGAATTAATTTTAAAACTTACTTCAGGTATGAACTGTTTACGCCGACGGAAGCCACGGGCCCAGTAGCAGCGGCCGCCATGTCCCACGCGACTGCGCTCAGGCTGGGCTTGACGTTCGAGCAGCAAGAGAAACTTAGCGCTTGCGCGAGAACGCTCGCTTTGCAGTGCGCTGCTAAGGTAAGAAAATATTAATTTCACCAGTCCTGGGTAACTTTGACCAGTATTAAATTTTAGTCGGGGTAACTTTGCCCAGTATTATGTTATTATCAAGATTCCCATTTTTTCAATGAATAATTAGCGGCCAAAGTTACAAGATCATAATTGGATTCAAAAGTTAAACCTATATACCCTAAATGTTTAGACCATAAGTTTTGATGTTTTGTAAGGCAATATGGTTTAAAGAATCTTTATTTCTCAAAAAGAATACAATAACTGTATAATATTCACTTACATAGAAATAACTTAAAAAGGCATACTTATAAAATTAAAACGACGACGGGCTTGGCATTAAGTATACACGATCGTTTATCTACACTATCTACACTATCTACACTAATATTATAAAGAGGAAAGATTTGTTTGTTTGTTTGTTTGTTTGATTGTATTGAATAGGCTCCGAAACTACTGGATCGATTTTAAAAATTCTTTCACTGTTGGATAGGTATGTTATCCCTGAGTGACATAGGCTATGTATGTACCACGGGCGAAGCCGGGATGGACTGCTAGTGTTAAATAATAATGATAAAATTGCCTAATAAAAACTCCCATGCTGGTCTGGGAGAAATAAAAAAAACTAAGAATGTACCAGCTGCTTCTCTTCCCATGCAGATCGTAAAAGCCGATCGAGGGAATGGGCAAAAATTCAAATCATGTTAACAGGCGATGCGGCTAGCAACCCATCACTGTATTGATTGCTTTTCCATCTTCTCGCCCACCATGACGCTAAAAGTGGCTTTTGGGTCTTGCGGCCCTGGGCTCTGCATAGAACCGCAAGACCCAAAATGCTCTGTCTGCCCCATTAGGGATAAAGACGTGATAGTATGTATGTATGTATAATGATAAAATACAAAAAAAAATTATATTTCGCGTTCTTTGTATGCGGTGTTTGTTTAGGTTTCATTTTCACTTTAAGACTTCATCATCATTATCATCAGCCTTATCCTTAGCCTTATTCCCAGCAGTGGAATATGGAAGGCTGATATATTATAATATCAGCCTTCCATATTCCACTGCTGGGAATAGGCCTCTCCCAATGTATGTCCAGCGCCTTACGAAACCAGTTTTAGACCCGCGAATCTTCTAAAGTTATCAACTCATCTAGCTCTCGGAAAACTAAACTAAAGATATTTAATCCATCTCGTACAGGATCCCCCAGGGTGCGCCCTGAGCGCGCTATCCGTGTGCGAAGGCTCGGCGGGCGCGTTCGAGGCGGCGTGCGCGGCGGTGGGCGGCGCGGCGGCGCGCGGCGCGCTGGCGTCCAGCACGCTGTTCGCGGTGGCGCGGTACATGGAGCAGCGCGGGCAGCCGGCCCGGGCCATGCGGCTGGCCACGCTGGCGATGAGGAATCTCCACTTGCATTACAATCAGGTAAATCCTACTATCCTACTAATATTATAAATGCGAAAGTGAGTTTGTATATTTGTTTGTTTGTTTGTTACCTCTTCACGCTTAAACTACTTAACAGATTTGGATGAAATTTGGTATGGATATAGTTTGAGACTCGGGGAAGGTCATAGGGTACTCTTCATCCCAAAATTCCCACGGGGAGCGAAGACCGCGGGCACAGCTAGTTATTCATAAAAAAAAATTGCTTATCTATTTTAGCTTAAATATGTTATGTCTCGTTCTTTCAAAGTCAAATATTCGAAAGAAGAAAAGGGACAAATATGTTTTGACTAAAATAGATTTAGCAAACTGCTGTTAAGTATTTGTTTGTTTGTTTGTTTGTAATAACTTTATTGTACCAAAAAAAAAAAAACAAAAAAAACGACGGGTTGCACCCTGGGAGTGCCGGCAGAACTGAAAACTTGAATATTAACGTTGTGCATTTTTGATATTTTGGAATGGTTAGGGAATAATTTTGCACGAATTGCTTTAATTATCAGTATAAAATATTTCAAATCTTTTCTGAACCACAGTCTGTCACATATGTCACAAGCATGACCAAATTCATTTTCAACAAAATCATTTTCAAATACTCAGCAGTATGGCCACTACACAGACGGTCGAGCCATCAGCTGTCACCATCCATGGATGCGCGTAGCACGCTGTAACATAAACACACACGAACATTCGCGCAAGCGCCCTGCGCCGTCTTACGAATTTTCGATCAGGCCACGTGTCCTGACGCGAGTTTATAATTTTTTACCCATTCCAAAAGAAGTGCACAACGCCGCTAAAGAAGTTTTCACTTCAATAAATTACAAAGAATTCGAAAGAGCAAATATACAAAAGCGGATTTATCCCATATAGGGATCTCTTTCAGTCAATCTGTATTTTTTGTTGTTTTTATGAATATGCGGGATAATGTTTGTTATGTACACTTTTAGTCATAATATGCCTATGAGGGTAACTTTGTTTAACTAAAAATTACATGCAATAGAGACTGGCGGACTTTAATTCGAGAATCTTTTGTCAGCACTTTGTGATTCGGCAACAGAGTACCTATACGAGAGTGGTATTTTTTTAGGTTCGAATATACTTAAATTATATCAGCCAAAGAGATACTGAGATTTATTAGGTTGTAATATCTAAGACAAATAATAAATATAAGACTGAGTTTGTAAGCCAAATTCAGTTTCTTCATTTGTTATTCGTGCATGCTAGGTGAGACAAAAAGAGCTTAGTTCGAACATAGAGAAAAGAGATTACAAGAAATCAGTCAACAGATTACCATTTACAAAGATACCCGGAAAGACCAGTTATTTATATATTTGTTTATTTTTATTACAGGACAGTCATCCAGCGATAGCGGACATTCACTGGGCTGTAGCACTGGCACATTCACTCGGCCGAGCAGAGTTGCAGGCAATGTTACCGCTTCTAGTGAAGAATGTTCAGTGTGCGCCTGTTTTGGTGAGTTTTGATTTGTTTTTAACGAACGCTAATAATTTAAGCATTCTCCGATTTTTATCAAGTTTGTTTGACGTTTTTCATAATAATTATAATTTTGAGAAAGATATTTTAAAGATGTGTGCAAGTATGTTCACAATTTTAGTATTCTCCGATTTTTATCTTGTTTTTTGACGTTTTTCTAGATATTTTAAAGGTTGTGTTTAAGTGTGTTAGTTTTTTACACACCAGTGAGTGAGGTAGTATGCAGATTTTGTCACGATGGTTTCCCTCACTGGAAGCAAGTAGTGGTCAATAAAAATAACCGTATACAACGTGGAAGGGTCATACACGTATTAATCAAACCACGGGCTATACACTACATAAATCGCTATAGTATGCCAACATTTGACTGCAGTAGCGCAACAGAATGTTGCTGCACATTGTGTCGTGTGTAGCCACCTTTAGGGTCAGCTCAGAATGAGACGCGACGAGCCGCATATGCATGTGCTGAAAGAATGTCTCTTTCAGTCGGACGTGCTGCGGCGCTGCTGCGTGGCGGCGGCGGGCTGCTCGCGCGCGCGGCCGGCGCCGCCGCGGCCGCCCACGCCGCTGCGGCCGCTGCTGGAGGCCGCGCTGCGCGCCTACGCCTCCACCACGCACGCGCGCCTCGCGCACATCTCGCCCCGCCACTACGCCGACTTCGTCGAATTTCTTGGTGAGCTTGTTTTTTAGTATAGACATCCCATCGCCAGGCATAATTATTTCTCTTCCTTGTCACTACTTGGTCAATCTTTTATTACTAGCATTTTAATAAAGTATGTAGTAAATATTTTAATTAATTAAATATGACTTATAATATAAAATGAAATAAATATTTAAACCCAAATTCACAAAAATTTACAACCTATTTATTTAAAATATGTTTTGTCCCTCTTCCGCTTTTCAATATTTGACAGTGAAAGAATGAATATTTTAACTAAACTAGGTTTAGAAAACGTTTGTAATTTTTATGAATAAGGGAGCAAAATTATATTCAGAAGGTTCTTTCTTTGTCGCTTTTTAGCTAGTCGTGCGTGTGTGCTGCCACCTTTATGAAGCTCACCCTGCACTACCAATTTTACCCTCTTACGGACCCTGACATACTTAAATAATTTCTATGGCGTTTCGTAGCTGTTACGTTAGTAATTATATTAGCTTTGGTATTGAACAGAAAATTCTTTATTCATAAAGTAAATATTTACATAGCGTAAAAACTTGCTTTAGGTTACGTTAGTAATTATATTATATTTGCTTTAGGCATTCTTGAATGAGGCAATGTCCGTCCACAAGTGGATGGCATACAACCGAAATGATTATGATTTATGACCAATCATTAATCCAATCTAATATGCTCTTTTTTAGGTAAAGCCCGTGATACCTTCGCACTCGCCCATGACGGACCTCATCAGTTCGCAGCCTTATTACAGGAGATCAAACTCAAGTACAAGGGCAAGAAGAAACTCATGTTCCTGGTCAAAGAAAGGTTCGGGTGAACCCCGCCTAAAGATTTTAGTGGCATTTTCAAAAAAAGAAAAAATAGATAACATGTCCCGGAAAATTTTAATTCCGAATGGCGGGAATTCTGACATAAGTACGTGTTAGGGCTGTCGATTTTGGTAATATCAAAACACAAATTTTGAGTTTCTTTTTTTGTTGTTCTTGGATTATCATAGACATCCTTCTATGACAATCCTTGGTTAATGCAATTGTTTTGTTTCCGTTTTTAATTGTTTTTTGTTGACACAGTGCAATAGGAAACTGTAAATAACTATTAAAAATGCAACGTAGCGTAATATTTACAACAAAGGACATGTGAAAAGTTAGACTCGAAAAAAATTACCATTACGGTAAACGTTATTACCTCATGTATGGTACACACTGTGTACCCGTCGTGTACCAAACCAGTCTATTCTAAAGTATTATTTTTATTTAATAACTACTATAGCTGACCTCGTAAATGTCATTTTTTATTGTAAGTAATATTGTAATGATCTCAATGATTCCATTTGTGTAAATAGGGATAGGTTTATGTAAATATAGAGCAATATAAGTTTATAGTACTGAGATAAAATTGACATAAGTAGACGACTTGCGTTTTGTGTCCGCAATGAGATTTTATATAATTCGTAAA
This sequence comes from Acrobasis consociella, assembly GCA_963555685.1. NCBI lineage: Eukaryota > Metazoa > Arthropoda > Insecta > Lepidoptera > Pyralidae > Acrobasis > Acrobasis consociella. The sequence goes on along the minus strand of OY743122.1, from coordinate 3,833,455 downwards.
CGAGACTCAGTCGGGTGCAGTATTTTCATTGTGAATACAAAATGCAACTTCAAGTAGGAGAATAGCAACGCCATTCTTATAGCGTCCGATAGCAATGGATATCATTAAAATGAAACGACACAACACCAAAGAAATAATATAGTAAGTCCAAGTGTGAGATAAGCAATGCCATCATTGTTTCAGTATTCTTGAGTATTCGATATGTCTAGTTGAATAAATATTTTCTTAACTCTGTTTCATATAATTCAGTTTAATTGTTTAATAATTTCAATTATTTTATTTAGCAATCAGTTAAAAGTAACATACGTTTTGTTAACCATTTTTTAACGATCCATCAATTTAAACTTCAGTTCATATGAATACAAGTTGTTATTTAATTTCTCAGTTAGATGTAAAGTTTTAACAAGAAGTGCATTTATAAAGATAGAAAATGATTAATATTTAATGTAGAGGGTGAAGTTTGAATAGTGTTCAAAGATTAGGGAGGAATGAATTAAGGCGTTATCTATAAGCTTAAGTGAAGGACTTTTGTACTTTTTGTGGTGTGTTAAGAGGGTTGTGCAAATGCGAATTTTTTTCCTTCTGAATTTTTATCAAAATATTAGAAATCATCGCATATTCTGTACTTATAATTATAAATACGTTACATTGATGCCTACACTACATTTATTATTTTATCAGTAACCTAAACGACCTTTTGCCAACCCTGTAATGTGTCAAATCATATTTCAAAAACTATGCAAATACAAAAATCATTAACGCGACATTAGTTAAGTTTATAAAATGTAAATATGAAAAGGATTGTTTAGTTAAAGTGCTGAAATTACACCTTACAAGTTACAATTCACACTCAAATATTGTAACTATTTTGGTTTCAACAAAATATGAAATTATATAATGCTAACTCAAATACAATAGAATTTATTATGGGAAAGGTAGTTTTTACTGAGAATTTAGTGACAGTTTGTTAAGGCCGTACCCAAATTTTCCGGGGTCCAGTGGCGCCCCCATTTGAAAGGAAACGGTGATAGGTATCATTTAAAATTTCGTCTTTACCAAACCCTAGATAAGCCTTTTACCTATTTTATGAACTACTGTTTATAATTTAAAGTGCGAACGTGAAGCTTTTCTACGCACATTAGCTAAAAGTGGCCGTTTTTCGCAAATGTGCGTAGAAAACATTCACTTTCGCACTTTAAATTATAAACGATAGTTCATAAAATAGTTAAAAGGGTTATCTAGGGTTTGATCAAGACGAAATTTCAAATTATATCACCGTTTCCTTTCTTCTTCTTCTTCTTATATTTAAGAGCTGGGCTCTTGTCGGTGGAGTGCTTCCCATGTCTCTCTTCCTTCCGCTAAGTTCTTAACCTCTTTATTTTATACTTTTCTCCATTTTGACTCCGTTTCCTTTCAAATTATTTATTTTAAATGAGGGCGCGACTGGACCCCGGAAAATTTGGGTAGCCCTTTAAGATGACGCCCAAACCTTTTAACGTGCCCGCCTGTATCTGTATACTTTGTACGATGTAACCAGGCTTTCTATGTGGTAGATAGTGGCTACGAACAGACTGAATTTTTTTACCAATTAAAAACTGTTCTATGTAAACAAATTTCGTCTGACCTTAGTCCAATTGTATGTATTAAATTATGTACTTTGATTTTATAAATAAGTATGTTTTCATTTATCAAAGCAAATAAATCTTAAATGTGAGCAATAATTTTAGCCTTGCCGGTCTGTTTGTAATTCTGTGTGTTTAAAAGTGCTATTTTAATGTATTTTTATATTATTGTAGATACTTAATTATGATTAGAGAACATAGTAGTATTATATTATAAAGACTTATACGGACGAAATAATAAAATCCTAAACTCGGCTTCACAATAGTAAACACTACTACACTATATGCGTAATGTCACTTACCATGGTAAATTCAAGAAAATTCACTGGATACGTTATCAAAAAACGTGCATTTTTGACACGTTGAACATACAAACTTTAGCTAGAAAGCCCTTGTTGCATTTGATATCCTCATTAGGACTTCCATTTAAATGTTTGCAGTCTCTATAATACATATTATGTTGATCTCTAATGTCAGTAATAAAATTGAAATGACTTGCCAATTTATAACTCCAAGCAAATAAATATTTGACCTCAAGTGCCTTCAGGCGAGTCCACATTGGCGTCAGACCGGCTATTCCTATTTGTTATGATTATTTTTATTTTTATATTATACTTAATTATTCTCAATTTACTCCTTTTTATTCAGTGTCTAATATCATTTAATTTTGTAATTGTGTTTTACGTAAAACGTGGACACCCTTCAGTGCTGGTATTAAGATGGTGATAATTTCAATATAAATAATTGAAAAGTAACTCTGTAGTTTTTTTGCTTTAGTTACATACCTTCCTATTCTATAATCGTAACAGTTATTCTGAAAATTAAATAGTACAAAACAAGTATATTCACTCGGACTTTAATGTTACCTATTTAATTAAATACCATTCCAAGTACATACTACTTGTAAATAAAGTAATAGTAAGTTTTTACTATTTGATAAGTGCCACCCTTTTTTTTTTTTTTTTTGACGCGGAGAAAATCCCTTCGGATACCTTACCGGTTACGGGACACCGGTAAGGTTATGTGGTGTTACAACTAAAAACTCCGCGGTGTCACCTCTCAGCCGCTATCGGCCGGGACCGTGTGCTTCTTCATGCTCCACAGCCCCGGCGCGGCCGGCCGCTCCTTAAGCGGCCCCGGCTCGCCAACGGCCTCACGGCACCCTCTGCTGAATCAGAGGGGCCGGAGTAACCGCCGCCTTGGCCTCTTGGCCCAAGGACAGGCGCGCTGACACGCACACGCGCCTGCCTTCCACTCCGGAGGGCTGTCCGTTGGTCGATAGAATCCCGTTTCCACCGTCCAACCAGCCCTCATAATTTGGGGCCTGCGAAAGCAGGCCCTGCCCCAGTCCACCTGACGGCGATCGGGGCCCACACAGCCGGCTGCAGGGGATAGGGAGAGCGGCAACGTAACACCGACACTCCTCTTCCCCTGCGGCCCCACCGATGCCGTGCCAAGCGCCACGGCCGCGCTTGGTCGCGGAGGATAGGGCGAGCGGCAACGACACACCGACACTCCTCTTCCCCCGCGACCCCTACCACGGCTGTGATGGTAGGGGGGTCATCGTCACCCCCCTTCCCCCACAGCCAGGCCATTCCCTCCAGGAATGGCCTCCGCCGGGCCCGGGGTGGCCTAAGCCTCAACCCGGGCAATGGGTTCCTCTTAGCTTCCCTGCGGCCGAGGCAACCGCAGGTACTGAGCCCCCCCATCGCGACAAGATGGGAACCACATCGGGGGGGTGATAAGTGCCACCCAACCCAACTCTAATAAGCGGGTAAAGTAAGCAGGGTTGGCACTTGGTTGGCACTATTGGCTTGGCAATCTTGTTGGCACTAGTAAAAGGTGGACAAACTTGACAGAAGAAATTCGCCTTTCTTCTCCTCGTGTTTACAAGTAGCCCGGGTAGCCCGATTAGCATTTTTTTTTGCAATCATTGCATCAAAGAACAAAGTTGTTGTTCGGCGAATCAAAACATTGGCAAAAAATCCTTTTACTTAGAGACAAATAAAAAAAAATGTCAATGTCAATGCTCTGTCAGATTACAACAGCTGATGCTGACAATGACAGCTGTATTGCTGTTGCTTGATTAATATGTTTGTTGTCTCTGTGGAGTTGTTTTCATTTTCATTATTTTCTTTCCTAAATATTTTTCCTTTATTCTACAGAAATAAGTAGGACTCTAGTTTTCATTTAATTGTGAATAAAATCTTTCTATATTGCATTAAAAATAACGTGCAACTATGATTTCTCAGGTAGATAAAAAGTAAACAAAGAGTAAACATTTAAAAATGTTCTGCTATGAAATTTTGTGGATTGGTGGCAGGCGCCGAGGAGCTGGATATCTTCGCCTCTGGGGGTCAATGTCCTCCTATCTCTTTGTGGAGGGAAAACACCGGTATTGGATAAGTTCGCCCGGGTACGTGAAAACATCGATAAAATCCCAAAAAGGGGCATAAAGTAACTCCTCTTCCTTCTTTCTCCAGCCATTGTTGTGTTTAGGCAGTATGTGCCCTCATACATATACCTTACATAAATTGCCAGGGCCGGATGCCTCGGGGCAATAAAGGAGTTGGGGCCCCCTGACCCTAAATTATTTTCCAAATAAAATAATCCATTTTTTCAGTAGAGATTTCAATAAATAATTTATTGTAAAACCAAAGGTAAAGAAGCAAAAAAACAATTAAAGGAATGTTTACTAGTGTTTATTAGTTAGTCAGAATTTGAAAGATTTTTTTTTGAAGTCTTATGGAGACCAGGGTCTCCATAAGCGCGCTGTAGCCTCGGTTGCCCTTCCTTAAGTTCGGCCCTGTAAATGCAATCAGTAATATTAGGTTTTTTTTTAATTTTTAGATAAACTCTGAAACGAAGAACAGAAATTTGATAAGAATAAGAAATAAGATTCTCACATCACCAGCAGAAAAAGTTGAAAATATCCCAAAAGATTCTGATACTGAAGTACAAATTTTTGATATCAAAAGCAGTGACTTGGAAAATGCAATATCTTCTTGGGTAATACAACTATGTATAAATATATATATATATTATCATATGTTTATCTATTTTGAAGTGTATCTCATTTATTATACCCGTTCAGATGGACATGTGAGATATGTCCATTTTAGGATGGGTAAAATTCCAGATATGGACAGACTATGACAATGAAGATTGTGTACTTACATATTCTTTAATCATAATGGTATTATAAGTTTAATGTGTCTGTGTATCTATCTGAGGTATCATAGCTCCTTAAAGCATGGACCGATTGTAATGTGTTTTTTTTAAATCGAAAGTCTTGTCTGTCCAGATAGTTCTTAGCTATGGTTTGAAGGAAATCGGTTTAGCTGTTCAAAAATAATTGGAGGTGAACACTTTAGCCTGACAATTTTTTTTTATTAAATTACAGGCAAATCAGCATGGAGGATTTAAACATGATATTAGTAAACACATAACACCAAAAACTACCAGTGTTTTTCTCAATATATCTACTGTTAAGGTATTGTTTTTAAATCATTTTCTTATGGCAATTTATTAGTTCAATAAAATGATTATTCCTTATTAATCAAATAAATAAAAAAATTATTACTTATTAATCAATTAAATAAAATTATTTTAAAATTTTCAGGCTAGATGGAAATCAATGATAGCCAACAAGGGTCCCAAGATAAAGGTCTATAATTCTTTCAGCTATACTGAGGATATTAAATACGAAGGAAGGGTAAATCTAAAATAAAATAATTTTATTGTAAAATGAAATAATGAACTTACTCCCCTATACCACAGAATTAATTTAAGTATTACATACAGAACGGAAACCATTAGGGTTCCGCACAATATTCGTCCCCGCACCTCTCCCTTGAGGCGGCTGCAGGCGCCTGCAGCCGCCCGCTCAACACCCTCCCATGGCAAGAACGGGGACGGGAGACACATTGCGCGGGACCCTAGGAGATTCTGTTGTTTATGTAACACTTACATTAATTCTGTGATGTGCAGACATTACCTCTTATTATTATACGACCTCCATAAACATTATATTAGACGACCTCCGTGGCGTAGTGGTCAACATGCTAGTCCACCACCAGGGTTCGATCCCGGGTCAGGGCAAGTTGGAAAACGGCCTTTTTCAAATTGTCCTGGGTCTTGGATGTGTATCTATATATGTATTTGTTATAAAATATAGTATCGTTGAGTTAGTATCTCATAACACAAGTCTGGAACTTACTTTGGGGCTAGCTCAACCAGTGCAATTTGTCCCTATATATTTATTTATTTATTACATTGCTTCGCATATTGACAGGTAAGAGGGTCGACACAATTTCTGTTCCCACATTGGATTAGGCGGGTTTCAAAGCCATGAGAGTGTTCCGTACGGAACACGCTCTGGGTAGAGCCGTACAACGCCAGTCGCACAATTACACTAAATCTCTTACTTCCCTCGAGGACAATTTTCCAAAATTAGGCCCGAATTTGCCGGTCCCGTTTTGCGTGGCGAGCTGACGCCAGCGTCAGTTCTCGAACCAGCTTATTTAGCTCCTGCAGGAAGCTTAGAACGCCTGTACCGAACTGTCGTGTCGATTCCCCTTCGACTATCAATCTAAGGTAGATAGATAGATAAACTCATTTATTTGTAAACTCATTTGTATGTATCAACCCACCATAATCCTCTTTAGTATAGTTTATTAGTTTTAAGACTTTTTTGTAAAATTATGTGATTATGGTGAGAAATAAATAAACTATTATTATTTGGCAGGGGCTAGCATTTAGCTGGATAAGGGGCATTATGATCAATTTTAATCATAAAAGTGTTAAAACCTCTATATTCCAGCTTATCGAACTCCCCTTACAAGACGACGATATGAAATTTGTGATAATTGTGCCAAATGAGACAGACACTCTGTCTACTCTAGTCTCCACTCTAACCGACAGAGGGCTAGAAGAAGCTATTAACAGTATTCAACCCCTTTTCACCGTTTCGTCTGAGTTAGCTGCGCCGAAAATTAATTTTCATTCTGAAATGGTAAGTTCATTTTATGTTATTTTATGTTGTTAGTGGTTTATTTTTGCCAATTTATCCGTTAAAGAACTGACATTCAAGCGTTCACTTCCAATAACTTTTTAACCGCTGAAACATAGCTAAAAAACCAATGGATGAAAGAACCATCCCAAATAAGTTATCAAACAAAAAAAATCGCAACAAAATCGGCCCATTTGTTTCGGCGCTACGATGCCACAGACATCGCTTAAATGAACGCCTAAAAGTCGGGGTTTTTTTATGTACCTTGCGAATAAACCTCTGGTGTGATCTTAATCGTTTATGATTAACATTTTCGCCCATTCTTTCTATCTATTTTAACAATAACTAAGAATTATGTTCATTTTTAGGGTTCTGTAGTAAACAAGGAACCCTTATAGTTTCGCCATGTCTGTCTGTCTGTCTGACTGTCCTACAGAGAAACTATAAGTACTAGAAAGCTGTAATTTGGCATGGATATGTATATTAATTATGGCGAAAAAGTCGTAAAATAAAATATGGAAAAAAAAATTTTTCAGTGTAGCTGCCATACAAGTAAAGACGTAGTCAATATTTTTTTTCTCGACAAACACACTGAATGGTGTATCGTTGAATAGATCTTTCAAAAATATTGTTAGCTTGTGAACACCATTTTTCGATTTAGGGATCCGTTTCTGAAATATTTGGGTTTAAAGTTCAAATTTTTGTTCGAGTCAAGTGTCCCCCCCCTCTATCTGCCAAACGGTTATATATGGCCACGTGAAAAAAATATACAAACAATTATAGCATATATAATGTAGTTTTAAGGAAAACTATCAGAGCCAAGTAGGGTATACAAATTAAAAAGTTATAGGCGATCAACTTATAAAATGTACTTGAAAAAAGTCATTTTCATACAAATTCAATAGATATTAGTTTTTAGACGTTTTTAGTGGCAAGAACTCAAAGTTGGCATTCGCAACTACGGAACCCTAAACTGCGCGTGGCCCGACACGCACTTGCCCAATTATTGGCTAAAAGTTCCCTTTCTATGAGTTTGTTAAATGTTTTCATCTTTAATTTCTACAGAGAACCAGTATTGACAGATCAAAACTAGCAATTCAAAATGGCAGTATAGACGTCAACGAAAATGGAGTTTCCGCAAAAGTTCTTACATGTAAGTCGGTAACGCCTACCAGTATTACTACTGGTAGGTCTATTGAGACAAAAATTCCCATCTGTCCTACTGGTAGGACTACTGGGACTAGCTCATCGAATGTTGGTAAACCGTTTCAGTCTCGTTATTTTCAATCATCATTTTAATTTTTCATCAGTTCATATTACTCTCTCAGGCCTCCCTCTCGGCTCTCCATTTCTCTCTGTCTTGCGCTTTTGCTTGCCAGTCCTTTGAGTAGGCTTCTAAGTCGTCACGCCATCTACGCCTAGGTTTTCCACGTTAATAGTTGAACAACTCATTTTTTTCAGGCCTATTACCTGCTACTGAAGAAAATGCCTCTTCCTTTAAAGAAGAAAGGGAGCAGACTTCATTCTTCTTCGCCGTGACCTTCAAAGGTACCGCAATATTCACAGGAAGATTTACACCAACGTAGCGATAAGGGTCATTACTATTTTTTTAATGTGTATACCTATTTGATGTTATTATTTTTACATACAACACGTAGGTGTTACATCAACAGTTACATCAGTAAAATTAATATTTTAACAAATTATTTTTTAATTCTAAAATAAGTAAATTTTATCAATAAAGACCGTAAGGTTTGAGCTACATCTGTCAGCACGAACAACACTTTCGCATGTTGCTATCCTTTTCTGTCGCTCAGAACCGTTATTTGCTAGAGCGAGAGAGAGAGAGCGACGGAACGATTCAGCATGGCTGGTGGTGAAACGTTACACCGTCCAGTTCGTTCCGTTGCAGCACTTAAAATGTAACTCAACCCTCAATCGCTTTTTAGGGTTCCGTACCCAAAAGGGTAAAACGGGACCCTATTACTAAGAATCCACTGTCCGCCTGTCTGTCAACTATCCGTGATAGCTAGTTGAAATTTTCACAGACGATGTATTTCTGTTGCCGCTTTAACAGCAAATACTAAAATAGAATAAAAGAAACTAGAAATATTTATTTAAAGTTACCTAGTATTAGACATTGCTTTATTAAAGGAACCAAAGTGATCGAGCACTGAAACATAGCCAGTACATAATTGCACACTGGGTCGAGATTTATAAATTGTAATCTGATACCGTATTCAACTGCAAATTTATTAAGTTGCACACCACAAACGTAATTTTTTATAGATAATGGGACGGAACCCTTCGTGCGCAAATCTGACTCGAACTTGCCGGTTATTATGTCCTGTCACGTCACGTCGGAAACGCGATATGATGGCAAAAAAATATAACTGATAAATTATGGAAAACATTATTATTAAAAAACTCAGAAGAATCAAGAGGATATCTTTCCGATATACTCCTCCTTATATATTTTTTATTTATTAATTTTTTGGAAGACTTACAGCTATAATAAAGATGATATAGAAACAATAAAAAATAAGAAGCCATTTAAAAATCTCTACAAGTAGAAGTAAAATAGATAAGAGAAGATCAAGATTTTGGTTCACAGCGGTTAAAACTTAACCCTGCTGACAGGGACAGGGGGTCTCTTGTATCTTTTGGTCCACACTCCTTTTCGACCGCCGCTGTTGCTGCTGCCCCATCTGACCCCTGTATTCCTCATACACATCGTTCCCTTCCACCGACATCCCATCACTGAACTCCTCAGTAAATTCATCAGTAAAGTCATCGTCTCTTCGATTCTGATTTTTTACTTTACTGTCCATGTATTCTTTCTCTGGCTCTAAAGAGTTGGCTTGTCTTAGAATTTTGGGTTGGTTCCGGTTTTGTCTGGTTTGGTCTTCATGGGGAGCCACCTCGTTTATGGCGTCTGCGTATAGTTCGTCGTACCCGAGGACTAAGGGTGGAAGGACGAGAAGACTCGCTTTGCGCTCCTTGTTTTCTTCAGCGTTTATCTATTAAAAATGTAGCATATTTAGTCCAATTATTAAGTGTAGGAACAAACGGCAAAATTTTGTGTTGAAGCGATTTCGACGTAATTTTTGTTAGCAATTACGGGTGCATTAAATTCAAAACCTTGGATATGTACCCCATAATTCTTGACTAAGAAATAGGAAATCCCCTTAGGCTTTTTCTTTTTTATATTTTATTTAATTTTGGTTACCTTACTTCCTCCTGATCTGAGCAAAAGAAAATCTTAAAATTTACCAGCTGCTTCTCTTTCCGTGCAGATTGTAAAAAGCCGATCGAGGAAATGTGCAAGATTAAATCATGTTATTAACATGATTTAATCTTGCAATGCGGCTAGCAACATATCGCTATTTTGAATCTATACATCTTAACGCCTACCATCACGCTAAGCGAGGCCTTTGGGTCTCACGGCCCTGGCCCCTGTCTCCTCGGGCCCCGTCAGGGATAAAGATGTGAAAATGTATAAGTTACCTTACTATGATGATTGTAATACTTACAATTGTAACTCCCAAGCCTATAAATATTAATAGGATTAACATGCTTAATAATAAAAACCTTAGTTCTACTAATAAATGGTTTAAAGCTCTGTATTTATTTCCTTTTCAGTCATATTCACGTGTACTGCATACGCCATGTTTCTATCGATTTATTTATTTCACTTGCAATTGATTTTCTGATAAACTGCCTACCATAAACTTTTTTATGGTTAGTTGACGCTGCTTTTAAATTTACCTTCATTATGTACTTCTCGGGTTCTCGGGTCGAAAGGCTATTTAACACATTGACTGCCAGCATTGCAAAAATAATAGATTTCCAATTGTTTGTCGGACACTATAGGTTTGATTTATTAAGGGTATGTCTCTTCCACGCCTTGTATTTAGCCAAACAATCAATTTTTCTTTCTTTCTTTCATTTCTTTTGTAACATTTAGGTAATATCAAATCTTTTTTTAAATTACACTTCAAACTTCATCAGATCAGACGCCATGTTCTCTTCCTCGGGAGTGACAGGCTCCACTCCCGACTGGGCTGCTACGTCAGGCACCGGTGGTATATGGAGTTATGTGCCAAGTCAGTTTTGAGACTATCTGAAATTATGTGCCAAGTCAGTTTTGAGACTATCTGCAATATAGGTCGGTTTCAAAAATTTCTAGGTCTATGGGTTTCAGGGCCGGATTTAGAGGTCTAGCCTCGGGGCAACGAAGAAATAGAGGCCCAAAAGGTAAGCAACATTTATTAACAAAACTTTTTAAATTACACTTCAAACTTCATCAGGCGCCATGTTCTCTTCCTCGGGAGTGACAGGCTCCACTCCTGGCCCGGCTGCTACAGCAGGCACTGCTGGTGGTGGCTGCTGCAGGTCTACCCCAGCGTCGTGGAGTAGGGCCAGAAGCGTCGCTAGAGAACTGGCCAGCTGAAAAAGGAGGAGTTATGTGCCAAGTTAATTTTGAGTCTATCTGAAGTTATGTGATAAGTTAGCTTTGAGACTATCTGGAGTTATAGGTATATGAGAGAAGATCGTCTGGAGATAATCCCATTAGTACCTGAGCATCCACCTTCTCTTGCTCTTGCAACAAGCCAGCCGTTACCCTGGCTTCTTCCATCGCCTCTTCTAGTCTTCCGACGCGAGCGTGCCGCCCAGCCAAGTTCAGTCTGATGAAAGGATCGTCTGGAGACAGATTCACAGCTCTAGCATAAGCCGCGTCAGCTCGACTGTCTCCCAGCCGCTCAAGGGCTACTCCGATTAGAAGTACCTGGAAAATATGTTCTAATCACTTTTCCATGCTGGTCTAGGAGAAGAAAAATCTTCGAATGTACCAGCTGTTCTCTTCCTGTGCAGACCTTTAAAGCCCATTGAGGGAAATGGGCGAATTATGTACAAATTGTAAGTAATTAAGTACAAGTAATCATTACGGTATAGGGCTGCGTTGGCTGCAAGGCCGCTGCCGTGGCGAGTCTGCAGAAGGCCGAGGCGGGTCTCTTGCACATCAGCAATGCCAGGCCCAGGTCGTGAGCCGCCCTGGCACTCAGCGGAGCTGCCCACACTGCTCTTTGAAGGCAGGTCAGGGCCTGAAAAACATACAAATGTGTTAACCACTAATTTTTAAACTACCTACTAATATTATAAACGCGAAAGTTTGTAAGTAAGGATGGATGGATGGATGTTTGTTGTCAAGTAAAACCTACTGAATAGATTTTAATGAAACTTTACGATGCCGGTTAATGTATATACACGGTGAAAATTCATTGGTTCTGAAGCCGAAGGCATAAGGATCGGTAGCACCGCCGCCGGCCGGAGTTTATCGAAGTCACGCGGTAGTTTTCGACAGGCATATAGACATGTCATGTCACACTTTCAGCAGCCAAACTATTTTGGTTCCATGTTTTTTGCCTCATCTGCAATAGGAGTCTTGACCAAAACCCTTTTAAGAAGGCTGAATCCGCGAATACAGCTAAGGCAACAGTTGTTTCTTGATAATACTCAAAGCAATATACTTCTTCTTCGCCAGTAAAGCCAACCCTAAATTAGTATGGGCCGCCACACAAGCCGGATGAGCTGCCGACGCCGATTTCCGCCTCGCCAACGCTGCGTCAACGTCTTTATGCTGCAGCATCATAGCAGCTAGTACCAGAGCACTTCAGAACAGCTGCGTGTTGGGTCGGTTCTAGAGCTATGTATTCATCTCTCCCTGTGTATTATTGTACGAGCGCGGACCCACCGTTGTGAACACGATGGGCATGCCCAAGATATGTGGCGTCATACTTTCAGCAGCAAAATGACTTCTGGTTCCATGATTTTAAGATGAGGGGGGTTGCAAATAGGAGTCTTTATCACCTTTTATGAAGTCTAAATCCGCGAAGACGAAAGCAAGAGTTGTTTCTTGATAATACTCACAGCAATATACTTCTTCTTCGCCAGTAAAGCTAACCCTAAATTAGTATGAGCCGCCACACAAGTCGGATGGGCTGCCAACGCGGATTTTAGCCTCGCCAACGCTGCGTCAACGTCTTTATGCTGCAGCATCATAGCAGCTAATGCCAGAGCAGCCGCGTGTTGGGTCGGTTGTTGGGCTAATGCTGCTCCGAGGAGCTGGAACGCTTTTCGAGGGTCACCCGCTCTGAGGCGTAGGGCTCCGGCTGCCGCGAGGGTGTCGGCGCCGCAGGCGTGAGCTCTAAAACAGGAAGAATGTAAATGTCTGATAGTTTTTGCAAAACTAACAATTTTTCAAATCTACAAACCTACTTCATCCACATGCTTTTCAACTAATTTTGTCAAAATTTCCATGGGAGCACTTGACAGTCTAGGCATCTTCAAATAATCAGTTAACATACATAAAAATAAAGATTTCGATGAATTCATAATCTACTCCTTTTTGGAAATCGGTTACCTAAAACCGACCTTAAAAGCAAATTAGACGACCGACTTTGATAAAATTTCTATAAAAGGGCGCAGTATACCCCTAAAACAAAAACAATAAGTAGGTACGTTCGAATTGATATCCTCCTCTTTTTTGAAGTCGAATTTATATGAATTCCCAAAAGTAACGATTTTAATGAAATCTGCAGTTTGCAGAGCGGACATAGCAACTAGCGTCGCAACACTCACTCGCCCTGATGATCGTGTAAATCAATCGAAACCTTTCCTGACGGTTGATTCAATTTCATGTTACATAGATATTGTTACATGAATCAACCGCCACAAGAATAGATTCATCAAGGAAGCACTTACGTCAACGCCTGGTCATAAGCCACAAGCGCTCCTCTGACGTCATCAGAAGCCAACAACAGTTTCGCAAGAAGAGCTCCAGCCCTCTCCCCGCCGCCCGCCTGCACCCCCGCTCTGGCCCATTCCACCCCTCGTTCAGCGTTGCCCAAGTTCCACGCACACTCCGCTACAACATGAATCAAAATATCTGAATACGCTATTTTCCAAGAAGCCAAAGAAAAAGTCTTTTTTCTAAACGTCAAAACAAACAGTTTCTATGGGATTTTGTATGAAATACAGGCAGACGACGTCATATCATACAACCATTTTGGTCGCAGCGTAGTAATAATTTCATTTGAACACAAAATCTGGTTGAAGTATGTTAATAATTACTACACTTTAGTGTCTGACGGACTGTAACTGAATTTCTAGTAACAAAGTGCACACTATGTGTCGTCAATGTGTGAGACGAATTTCGGTTGCAATGTTACGTAGATATTACTAAAATGTTACTACATTTCCATTCTGGTTACAAAGGGGTTTCAATGTGTGCACAATAATACTACTTTTAAAGTGTGTAATAAGTAGAAATATTATTTTTAAATAGTTCCTGAAAAATGTGCACACTTGCCGTAACAAAGTGGTAATTCTGAATGATTCTAGAAATTTCTACCCCTGCTCAAAATGATCAGTGGTACTAAACTATTGGTGTGGAAATCAAATTAATAAATTACCTACATTGTGACTGTGCGTATTGATCGTGTGATCTAATTTTCTGAACAAAAGAACAACCATAATGAGTAAACCTTTTAAGCATTCGACGACTTACTACCGACGACTACGCGCATCAAAGGTAAGAAAAAAATATTTGATAAAATTTAAGATTTACAAATATTACCTAACCCTTTTTTTTAACCTTACCTAACCTTAAAATATCCAAAGCTTGTTCTATTTTAATTATAGCTTAATTCTATTTCAGTCTGGATCTTCCAACTCTACAGATGGTGTTCAACAAGAGTGTTCCATCTCCCAGATGCAATGTATGACAACACAAGTGCTCAACCAACAAATACCGCTGGCTCAACAAAATGAAAACATCCAGGATGGTCAAGATAATTTGTTAATTAGAGCAACCACATCCCACTCTCAATATGATACTGAAACTGTTAGTGTTGACACTATAAGTGTTGACACTGTTAGTGACGATGATAAAAGCAACAAAATATCCGTTCAATTCCAATTGAGGGAAGATTTACAAAACAGTGGGCCTTGGAACATAACATTAAACATAACGCTATCAATGGCCTCTTGGCGATTTTGAAAAAAAACGGAATAAAGGCATATTTACCCAATGATGCCAGAAGTTTGCTACATACTCCGAGAAAAAGTAATATAATAACAATGGGTACTGGTTGTTACTGGTATCATGGTGTTAAAAATTGCTTGTTAGGATTTCAACAGGAGGCTGGGTTTTTATCATCCCCTCTTAGTATGATAGTGAACATAGATGGCATTCCCATTGCAAAAAGCGCCAAAAGAGAATTTTGGACAATTTTAATAAAAGTAAATGGCTTTGGTGATTCTCCTTTTGTGGTTGCAATATATAATGGCAGTTCGAAACCACCTGTTGATGATTTTTTAAGACCATTCGTCGATGAACTATTACTTTTATTCAATAATGGATTGGAAATAAATGGAAAAACATATGAAATAGTACTTAAATGTTTTATCTGTGATACACCTGCCAGATGTTTTGTAAAAGGTAAACCAAAATATAAAAATTAAAACAGATTATATGTAACTAATTTATTTAAATTATACATACCTTAAAACAAGCAATTTTATGTTTATAATTGTCCTGGTAATCATTATGTAATTTTCATCGATGCTCTAAGTGCATGTAGCCGAAAATAATAATTGACCTTCTGAGTCATCTAGTTATATTAGACAAAATAATGAATTTACGAAAGTTACTTTGTAGACAGTCATGACTAGACGTGGCTGTTAAGCAAATAAACTTCACATTTATTATATTACCAGAAAGTAGGATACAGCTGTTTATAATTAATGATTCATATCCTTATATTTATATTTCAGGTACTATTGGTTTTAACGGATATAATAGTTGTATGAAATGTACCATAGAAGGAGAATATGATAAAAGAGGTCGACATATGACCTTTACACGATTCGATATGCCACTACGAACGGACAACTCCTTTCGTAATCGACTAGATCCGGATCATCATAAAGAGACTACCCCTATAGAAGATTTACCTATAGATCTTGTTGAAGACTTTGTTGTAGCAGATGCTTTACATTTGTTACACCTCGGAGTTATGAAACGCTGTTTATTGGGATGGATAAATGGCACCTATAATTTTAGATCAAAATGGTCCTCTAGAGATATCCAAAGTATTTCGTCTGATATCATGGATATAAAATCAACTACGCCTTTTGAAGTCCATGAAGGCAGAATGAGGGGGTTAGATACAATACATTTCTGGAAGGGCGCTGAGTTTCGAAACTTTTTAATGTATTTCGGGCCAGTCTTATTACAACACTATTTGACATCAGAAGTGTATGATCATTTTTTGCTGTTATTCTGTGCAACAATAATTTGTTCATGCGATTTATATAAGTCCTATCTTCATTTAGCTCAAACATTATATGAAACATATATTGAACAATATATACATATTTATGGGCATGATTCTATATCTAGTAATGTTCATAATTTGTGTCATGTAGTTAATGATGTAGTGAAATTTGGGCCTTTACCAAATATAAGTACTTATCCATTTGAAAGCATGCTGAACAATATAAAAAATTTACTGAGAAAAGGTGAAGCTCCGTTAGAACAAGTAGCTAATCGCATTCAAGAGTTGTCATATGCAAAAACTGAACATCTAAAACAAATATTCCCTATGGTAAGACATGAAAAATTTCTACATAATTGTAAAAAAATATACACTACAATTTACATAAGGAAGAACTTTTGTCTTCGCTGTACAGTGAAAGATAAATGGTTCCTGTCTAGTGATAATCGAGTAATAGAAATGCAATACGCGGAAATCATCGAAGGAAATTTAATGATAGCTGGAAAAAAAGTAAAATTAACCTTTGATTTCTTTGAATTACCTATCAAATCTCGATATCTAAACATACATGCAACTATTAAAAATTTTAAACAAGAAGAACTTCAACTATATGAACTAAGCAACGTAAAATGTAAATTAATTTCAATCAAGGATAAAAATAAAATAGTATTTTTGCCTATATTATCAACGCTACAGCATTCTCAGAATTAGTAATTACGTGTTATTTTTTAATATTCTGTATGTCATAAAGATTTATTTTTATTTTCTGTAATAGAATTGTGTAATATGATTCGTAATAAAATAAAACACTTGATTTGATCATTTAGATATATATTATATATTCATTTCACCACTAGTAATCAGAACTTTTGGTTAAACAGCTACATATATTTCCATGAGATAAGACAGGGTAATTTTTATCATCCCGCAAAATGAAAGTTGTGTTGTCCAGGAAACTGAACAACTTCCTCCGCAGAACAAAGGTCCGGAAACGACAAAAAAAAATCATATGCAAATTGCATCAGCCAATGATGCCATTTGTATGGCTAATTTAATAGATTTTTGTCGTTTCCGGACCTATGTTTTATGAAGAAAGCGGTTTAGTACAGAATTCGCCTATAATGTCTGAGGGTTGATAAAAATAACTTTGTTTTAAGCACACATTTTTAACTATGAATTATAAAACTTTTAAGTAAACTTTGGAATGTTTCCATATGAAAATTATATAACAATGTGTGGAAAATCAGTCACTAAATCCAAATAATTTAACTATAAAACTAAAAAACCTTTAATATTTTTATAAAATTATATGTGATGTCTGAAAAATCAATTTAAACTTTTAAATTAACTTTGAAAAATATTTCCATAACATAATTATAAATAAGGAAATGAATCCTAACCTACGCATAACTATAATCAGTGCACTTAAACTAGTTGAACATTTGGTTAGATTAGGTTAGGCCCATTGTTTGCCCATTCAAGCTTCTTCATTTTGATCCGTATCTTCTGATGTTATCTCATTTTGAAGAATTACTTTTTCTCTTTCTTGTAAGTGTGATAATTCTTGGCCCACAATATTTTCGCTGTTTGACATCTCAGTTGAAGATTTGTATCTGATAGAAAACAATAAAAAAAGATTTAATGAGCAATTCTTCTTTATTTTTGTAATATCTATATTAATAATGTCGTCAAGAAGACGGTAGACTCGATCGAATCCTTACCATAACATAAAACATAAAAAATTTAAGATTTCGAATTGGCAACATATATCCACAAAATTCGTATTGCCGAGTATTTTATGAAATTCTAATGGTGCTGACAGACTAATCGCACTCGCCATATCGGTCATTCTAGCGAAATGTCACTGATATCGTATGATATTGAGTACAATAATTAATAAAAATTCAGTTTCATAGGTACTAGCGCACATAGGTACGCATATATATTTTCTTATGTCATGCTTTTAAGAGAGTAAGTTTTGAACATATTTTTTATTTGAAGTTTATGAAGCTAAGTTTATATAGGTTTGTAATAGAAAGTTAAAGAAATAACGTTACTTACTTTTTTCTCATCAAGCGTTGTTTGGTGTGTTTTATAGCGCTGTGCTGAAGAAATGCATCTACATCTTTGACCGAGCACGTTTTATCTGCTAAAGAAGCAATTTTAAAAATCATTTCCCGTACTCTACAAAAGCTTATGAAAGGAATTTTATCACACCCTTTGATTCCTTTCCAAGAGCATAAAAGAAGACATTCATCTTTGATTATGTGGCTCAGCATAATTAATCCAAATTTGTGCAGTTTTTGTGATCCGTCGCGCCCACAAAATGTTGAGAACTTTTTGACCTGAAATATACGTAGGGATGTTTTATTATACGTAATTGAAAACAATTTGTCTTCATACAATTATAGTCAAAACCACTGTTGACTGTAAAAATAAGTTTAAACTGTTTTACACACATAAAAATCACGCCTATATCCTTTACGTGGTAGGCAGGGCATCAAAGACCCGTGATAAAACTCAGTGCCACATTTAGCAAAGAATGTAGGATTATAAGATAGAAAACTGATGCAATAGTGATAGATTGCTGGCCTATTGCCTTTAAGCACTAAACCCTCCCATTCTTGTACTGACTTTTACAGTAGGTATGCACGGGACCGCTCCTAGTCCAGCATGGCAGTATGAATATAACTCAAAAGCACTTATAAATGTTTTTATTTAATTTTTTTTATTTAAAAGTAAATTTTTAACTGAAGATTTCTCACTGATATTTTTATCTTTAAATCATCATAAGAAAGTTCAAAGTGGTTTGACCACTTCCAACTTTTTAATAGTGATTTTGACTGTTTGGTTTCAATTACATCGGTTTAAGAGTTAAAGAGGTTTTTATTTTACCAAGAAATTATTTTTAATCCGATTTTAGTCGCTGATCCTGAGTTGAACCAGTTGCGATATGAGTGACGCGTGATTAGTGATGCGTGATGTGAGGTGTGAGTGATAAGTGATGCGCGATCGTGATGCGTGAAGAATGATGAGTGGCGACGTATGAGTGATGCATGATGAGTGATTAGTAATTAACTAATTTATGCAGATTTTACTGTAACATAAGTAACGTACTGTAACTTACCAAAGCTTTTTCCAAATTTTTATCTGACAGATTTTTCTCTAATGTTTCTAAATCTTTGATTGATTCTATCGGGAACTTGAAACCAATCTCGGTAACATCATCTTTAGCGTTTTGCTCAATCTCAGTAGTTGTCTTTGGTTTTGTTTCCAGTAGCTCGATAATTTTGTCAAGTCTAACTTGAATCTTATAAAATCGGTCTTCTACGTTATCGTGATCTAAGAAAAGTTGATAAAATATTTTATAATAATTTATTATTTGTCATTTATGTAAAGTTTTTAGAATGAGTATAGAATGAGTGTGAACATTACCCACAAAAATACATCGTATACTAACATTTTTTGAAATCATTCACATATTCTTTAAGCTTACGATTTTCTTCAAGCAATTTATTATGTTCAGCGGCTAAATAATCTATAATGTTTGCTGAATCATCTGTACAATAGACGTTACTATTTAAAGTGACGTCATCTTGGGTGGTTATAATATTTACGTCGGAAATATCTATATTTTTAAGTGTCTTTGTTGTGGAAACCTCTATATTTTTCGGTGTGTTTTTGCTAGATATATTTATATTTTTCTGTGAGTCTTTGGCAGTTATCTTTATATTTTTCGGTGCATCTATGGTAATTATATTTTTCGTGTCCTGTTGTTTATCTACGATAGGCGTTGCTTTAGTCTTTTTTGCACTATTTTTCGATTGTGTCTTTTCAGTAGATGGTTTCCATGCAACATCAGATGTAATTTTCACGTTGTCAACACTTTCAGAATTCAAAATATTAACATGAGTTACGTTTTTCTCACTTTCTTGTGATACTTTTTCGAATTCGGCATTAAGATCAATGGGATCATAATATTTTGGTTTTTTAATACTAAGATGATGCAAATATCTGAAAGTATAAAAAAGGAGGTTTTATCAAAAACCATCAAACAGTATTTTTTTTATTTTTGCTAATAATTAAACTTCTTTAAGGTGAATGCAAAGGGCTCTTCATTAAACTTTTTTCGCTAGATGGCGTTGATTTCAATATTTTCAGGTTTTTTTAAAATTCTTGTGTAATGGATTACTGGTAGGCAAACATTTTTGATCGGCGAGCCTGTAACATACTCTTTTATTTATTTAATGGCATACTTTTATTCTTCAGTCAACGTTTTCAGAAAAATGCTCCAAAATAAAATCTGTCATTTTTTCTCGTATCTCTACACTCACTCACACTACGACAGGAGCTTCAAAAAGCATAAAAGATGGCGTAAACCGTTGTTATAGATTTGAGTATCGCCACTAGATGGCACTATTATAAAAACTTAACTGGATAGCGCTTATTTTCAGTCATTTTTTCGAACAGCCGAAAATCATTTTAAACACGGCCGGCGATAAAAAAATGATCTCAGATTGCATATTTGTCAACCACAGCTTTGACTCTGATAGTTAATCGAGCCTTGTGTCGGGGCACTCGTTTAGAGTTTAGACCATTTGGTGGAAGGAAAAACCACCGCGCAACAAACGTCGTCATTGTACCTACATGCATTGTATTTTTTAATAAAACCAAATCGTACACAATGTTGTTAAATTTTCTTTTTATTGAAGTTTAATTTTTATTACTGAAAAAAAAAAAAACAATTCATACAGATAGAATGATACATAATGATAGTGATTTCTTGCCGACATAAATTGTTAAATGTTGTAGTCATTATTCTGTGCACGGTGACTAAAAACAACTTTATAGTTTATTGCATGTTTGAACTTGAAATGATGGATGATGGAGACGGCAAACCTCTGTTATAGTGAAACAAAAAAAAAGAAACACTCCTGCATTTTCCTGACACGTATTTTCCCATGGACCTGAAATAAATTTTAAATATAAATATAGGTATCTATACAAAAATGTATACGGACAAATCACACAGACTTTTAAATCAATCAAACCCAAAACAAGTTCGAGACTTGTGTTTCAGTGTCAAACATGGCGGCAATTTGCAACTTAGGGAAACATTTTGAAACAGATTCCAATATGAAATGTTGAATCACATATAGTACAATAACAATAATAAAAAATATCACGAGTCCGTTCGACCACGCAGACAAGAAAGAAGTAAGTCCTGGCAAAAACGTCATCCGTGACATCCGTACTTTTCTTGCACCGTCGTGGATGAAGGCATTTTTGCTCGCCGCCTAATGTCATTTTGACTAAACAGCCGGTTTTATACTGCGGCGACCACTGAAATGTGTATACATGTAGCGTGTCACTACTATCAGACACCCAGGCGAGGTAAACAAATCTCAACTGGATACAACTTACCTATAATAAATTATATTAAATATTCTAATGATTTCAACTTATGTCATATCGGTATATCGTTTCAAACCTGCAAGCACTCGCTTCCTCGACTTAGGCGGTCCCGAATACACGTAACGTTGATATTTCTTCCTATCCGATCTGGTAGCCATTATTCTCCGAAATTATAATATAGCACGACAAAATTGTAACACATAATCTAGAGATGTGCCGTTGCCGGCAACATCTGGTAGATACAAACCCCACCAAAAACATACCTCTTACAATGGGGGCCAAGTTCCAATCGGCTAATTGTTCGCCTAAAACAGAGTTTTATAATAGATAGAGAGAATTAATTTTAATCAAGTGTTACTTACTGCACGAAAACCTGCCAAGTTCAAATTTTGAATTATTTAAGTACTTCAAAACTTGGCATTGGACTGGATTTCAACTCTTTTTTAGGCGAACAATTATTAGCGGATAGAAACTTGGCCCCCTTTTTAACAGATATGTTTTTGGTGGGATTTCAATACTTTTTTCAAGAAATCGTACCTATTTTTTCTTTTTATGCCACGCCTGCTATACAATGTGCATTATATATACATGACAATATTTTGTTTCCCCTCCCCCCTATCCTCCTCCCCATCCTCATCTAAGTTAATAAATATATTTTTTTAAATTCGGTATTAGATTGAGCCAACTCACGCTTGACCGATTTCTTAAATTTCTGTTTTTTTTGTTAATTTACATAACATAATACACGACCTGTGTGCCAAATTTCATAACGCTATTACAATTGGAAGTGGCTTAAAGGTTTTGATTACCGGTCAGTGAGTCAGTCAGTGCCAAAATTAGCTATTTTCACAGGGTCATATTTCAGGATCTACTGAAGCTATATGTATGAAATTTGGCATACTGCTTTTGTACTAGTATATAATTACGTAGGTACAATTTTATCTCTGTCCTTGCAACAGGCACTTAGCTACAGGGGGTCAAAAGTAAATAGTGTAGGTTCGTGTAAATAGTGCACGGCATAGGCGCGGCCTGTTGCTGGAACTTGGCCTACGCACTACCGTGCGCTTAGAAATCAAAAGAAACGGGTCCCGGCGGGAGTGCACATTACTAGTGATTGCGCAAGTAAAGCCACACCGGGAGTGGTCCGCACTTAGATGGGTGACCACAAGTGGCATAATAATGTCTTAAGCTTCTCGGTTCTTTGGAAAGCAGTTATAAGCCGTTGGATCCAGCTGACATTATTAAATGAAAGTCATTTAGTTTTGTCAGATTCCTTTAGGTAGCTTAAAAAATCTGACACCAGTGTAGGCCATTTACACACATGATTTATTTTGTTTTTAGTATTTGTTATTATGGCAGAACAGATGGCAACAAAAATACATAATTATTCGTGAAAATTTCAACTATCTAGCTATCGCGGTTCTTGCGATACTGCCTAGTGACATACAGACGGACAGACGGACAGACAGCGAAGTCTTAGTACCTAATAGGGTCCCGTTTTTACCCTTTGAGTACCATAAAAAAAGAGTGTGTACTCGATGGCGTGTACTTATGTACCTACACGCGTTAGTTAGAAGTTATACTTCTTTGACGTGAACATAAATACAGAGAAGATAAGTACGATCGCAGATTTTTTTAATAAAATATATCCAATGAATATTTGATATTTAATATTAATATCCGATAAAATAATTAACAACTAATTTATGAACTATCTCCACGTGAAGGTTTTACTAAATTGCTAATTTGATTGTTCATATAAGTAGATTACTTAGATAAGTCACGTTCAGAAGTTCGTAGGTTTATTGTGAAATTCTAAATAAAAAGTAAAGATTAATTTTTCGGTAGTATTCATAGTAATCAATACAAACATTAGTAAGTACTTATTTTTTGTTTATGAATAGGTACATGTTTACCTACTAAGCTATACCTATCATTATTTCTTTTAATTAATATATGTTTTGAAAAAAATTATTGTTTCAGTTTCAGAACGAACTCATATCGTAGAAATTAGAAATATTGTGGAGACTTTGAGAGAAATGCATTCGGTTTCAAAAGCAAACAACGTTGCCGTCTCGTGCCGCTGTGTACCTACTACACTTTGCGCGTTGCCTGCTGCATGAAGAGCGGCAACGTAGCATTCTGACCGCGCTGAGTCTTCTGACATAATACTACATTTAGATATTTTTATTACAGCGCCATCTAAATGATGTCCAAGTATGTCGTTGCAAGCATTCAGCTGTCAAATTAGACAAATGCAGTAGTTTTTAATAAATCTGCCAGATGTCACTCTAAAATGAATTCTATTTATTACACACACATTGTTAGAAATGTTAATTTTTGTCTTGTTTTAAATATCGTTTTTCTTGTTAAGTACTGTAAATTATTATGACAGACTTTAAAGGCGAGCACTACAACTTCATGAAAATTGGAAAATCGATTGTAATATGAGAAACACTATCCACATTAAGAGAATTGCTGTAAAACAAAATGTATGGACGGCCAAGGTTCGCAATCACCTTAACTAGTTATTGAAAGAATTTTTTTTGCGGCACTTTGTATGCTGCCTTCGATGAAATGGACAGCGATATCTTTTTATCGCGCTACACTTTTTACAAAAGTTACCCGACCCAACTTCTGGCGACCACTCCATTCGGGATCTCTTCACACGATATGTAGATGCAGGCGAAGATGGAAATATCTTCTGGTCTTCGTTTTCTTTACAAATCCTAATTTATGAGTTTCATGCTGTTAGTTAATTGACAAGATATATAGGGAAAGTTTGTGTTTGGGGAAATTATAAATTTTCAATTTTAGATTTGATTTTTTCTCCGAAACTCCGTTGTTGCCGGTCCCAAGCCCGGATGAGAAAGGAGGAGGGTTGGTATGGAGGAGACTACCCAGCCGTAAAACAGTCAACGCCGAGTATCGGGCGGCGGTTAACTAACCCGACAAATACGGCTATCACAAGCCATAAGAGACTAAATTCCTCTTACAAAAGTGTGAACTCGCCAACCCGCAATGGCTAGCGTGGCGTTTTAAGGCCATTCAACCTTCATGGAAAGTCTAAGACAAAGAAGGCCCTCAGTCCCCAGCGGTCCTGCTTGGTGCTTCGGCAAGACAGAGGGTGCTAAAAATCCCTGGAAGAGATCCGGCTGCCACATAAAGACGATTTACTTGGCTACGTATAACGTTAATACTTTACTCGGAGACGACCGCTTATATGACTTAGAACAAAGCGTATTATGGTTAGGGAGGCGAATAGGGGAATTTTCTGCAATACTCGAGCGTGGCAGTTTAAGATATGAGAGATACCTTAGACCTAATAGAACAACCTTGTAAAGTATTTAGCTCTATATGTAGTGACGCGCGCCTAGGATCGACGATCAGATTAGTAAAAAAAAATCGATAGTCTGAAATACTCCAGCGCATCAGATTAAGATATTGGGGGTTGATTTTAGTGTTTAAAGACTAAATTTAACTAATCTGACGATAAGTCCTTGACGCGACCGAGTTATAGGGTCGTGAACTTGTAAAAAAAAAACGTTAATCCGGCATTCTCGAGCGCGATTTTTTTATTATTTATTTTGAAGAATATAATCTAAAACTTACTAAAAATACAAAATCTGCCGGTTTTCGCATGACCGGAAGTGTGGAGGAGCTATTTCGTCTTCCTAAGAACGCGTTGCGGCATATAAGTCGCGAACGATACATTTTACAAAAAAAAAGTTTAAATAAACATTTACGTTGGTTGTATCTATCGCTTTATTGTCATTCTTAAATTCCCCGTTTTATCAAGGAGAAAGAAAGGAAAAAAAAGAAACCAAAAAACCTTTTTCGGTCAGATTAAGAGAACCCACCAACTTTTTTGTCAGATTAAAAAAATATGCTTTCAGGATACCGAGATAAACCTCCCCTATGAAAATCTGACGCGCTCGAGTATTTCAAAAAAACTTTTTTTTTTTGCATTTTCAAAAATTCATCGTAACTTATCGTCACGCCGAAATCGTCAGTTTTTTTAAAGGGAGCTTCCTTGGGACCTACTTAACACCCCTTCCGAAAATCTGACGCGCTCGAGTAAATTTTTTTTTGTTGCATTTTTGACTACTTTATGTGCCTACCCCCACCACGCAAACCGGCTGATTAGTATACCGTTGTTATCAGAGGCACTTGGGGCATACGTAGTATGAATATCTGACGCGCTCGAGAATGCCCAAGTAACTGTTTTTTTTAACATTTTTGAAAAACCGTACACGCCAAACCCACCGCTAAAATGGTTTTTACCATACGAGCTTTTCTTTTCGAAATTATTTTATCTTTCGATTTTGATAGGTCTCGACGGCGCCGTTGAATTACGCCATTTAGCTACCTCGCCTCCCTAACAATAAAATGGACAGTGATGGGGCTATGCGAAACGCGCAGACGTGGGGAGAATCTTTTAAAGCTGAGATCGGGTCACCTTCTATTTTATAAAGGTTATGATAATAACAAGTCGGAAGGTGGAGTAGGCCTTCTGATCAATAAGAACTTCTCTGATCAACTCATCAACATCAAAGCCATTTCACCCCGCGTCATCTACGCCACATTCAAAGCCAACAGCCGATATAATATCAAAGTCGTCCAAGCCTACGCACCAACGACTAGAAGTCCGGATACCTTAGTCAACGAGCTCTACAGCGACATAGAAACAGCAATGAAGGAAAATCCCTGCCACTTTACGATAGTCATGGGCGACTTCAATGCCAAGATTGGTAAAAATGCTCCACCCAACACCGAGGAGTATGTAGGAAATTGCGGATTGGGCAAAAGAAACGAGAGAGGGAAAATGCTTGTAAATTTTCTTAGTAAACATAAACTCTATGCTTCTAACACCTTCTTCAACAAGAAAAGTCATCGACTTTGGACATGGCGAGGCCCAGGTGGTGCTGTCAAGAACCAGATCGACTACATCTTGACAAATAAGAAATATATTGTAACTGACGTTTCAACTCTAAATAAAATCAATATTAGCAGTGACCATCGAATAGTTCGAGCTAAAGTGAATCTCAACCTAAAGGCCGAACGCAATAGTCTTATTCAGAAACGTCCAAGACATTGCTGCCTTAAGGCGATCGAAGCACAAAAGGATAAGTACGAACAGCGTGTCATCGAACTGATCAACTCAAAGCCAGCTGAAACTATCGACGATATCAACAACCGCTTGTCCGAAGCTATAACCATAGCATCTGGAGAACTGGGGAAAGTAGTCCGACCGAGGGAATCAATTCTGACGAGAGAAACTAAAGACCTACTAGAAAAACGAAAAGAAATGCTTTCTTCAGGATTCAGAGGGCTTTCTGAAATTCATAAAAAAGCTAAGAACGCAATCAGAAGAGACCTACGAGAAAACACCCATAAAACAATTACGGACACAATTAAACAATACAGGGGACCGAAGGTTTTCAGAAGAAAGCTACAAGTAGGAAAGCAGCAAATGTTTAGACTAAAAGTTGATAGTAACACCGAAACAACAGACCTAGAGGAGATCATGGAAATAGTTACTAAGTTTTACGCGGACCTGTATAGCTCCAAGGTGTCCGCTCCCACTCAAACAAACACCGACAAACGAGCTAAACTGTCGCGACACCTGACAGAAGATCTCCCAGACATTAGTCTATATGAAATTAAAACAGCCCTCAAAGCCATGGCAAACGAGAAAGCTCCCGGTGAAGACAACATACCTATTGAACTCATCAAGTATGGAGGAAAGGCTATTCTGCAGGAACTCAAACACTTATTTAACCAAGTACTGGTACAAGGGATAACACCAGAAACGTGGAAGAATGCCATAGTTAAGCTCATATTTAAGAAAGGCAACAAAGCAGATTTAGCTAACTATAGGCCTATATCTATCCTACTGCACATATATAAACTTTTCACCAAGGTGTTAACCAATAGACTAGCCAAACTGGATGCGGCGCAGCCTGTCGAACAAGCGGGATTCAGAAAAGGATTTTCGACAATCGACCACATATTCTGCACGAGACAAGTCATCGAAAAATCTGTGGAGTATCGTCAAAACTGTTGCATAGCCTTCGTAGATTACGAAAAAGCCTTTGACACCATAGAACAATGGGCGGTATTTAATGCTCTTCAGCGATGCTTGATAGACGACAGGTATGTAAAAGTGTTGAAGGAAATCTACAGAAGTGCTAACCTCCAAATACAGCTGCACAAGCTTACCCAGCCGATCCACGTAAAAAGAGGAGTTCGGCAAGGCGATACAATATCCCCAAAGTTGTTCACTGCCACTCTAGAAGACGTCTTTAAACTCATAGACTGGTCTCGAAGGGGAGTGAACATTAATGGTGAAACATTATCGCACCTTCGCTTTGCTGATGACATCATCCTATTTGCAAACTCTGTGGAAGAACTTAATGTCATGCTAGAAGAACTATATATGGCGTCCCTAAGTATTGGCTTGAAGATGAACGTAAGCAAGACCAAAATAATGTGCAGCGCAAGTACCAGTCTGCCTCACATTTTAGTCCATGGACAAAAGGTAGAAAATGTCACAGAATACCTTTATTTAGGGCAAATCATATCATTTGAAGACGATCGACACGAAAAAGAGATCGACAGCCGGATTCAACTTGGCTGGGCGGCATTCAGTAAGCTTGACGACGTTTTAAAGAGCAAAAGGATACCAATGTACCTCAAAAGACGCATGTTTGAGCAGTGTGTTCTGCCCGTGATGACATATGGCGCCGAGACCTGGACACTAACGAAGAAGCTTGTGAACAAACTCCAGGTAGAACAGAGAGCAATGGAGCGAGCGATGTTGGGAATATCGCTCGTAGATCGAATCCGAAATAACATCATACGGAAACGCACTGGAGTCACTGATATCGCAGTAATAGTGACGAGGTTGAAATGGAGATGGGCTGGACATATGAGTAGAAGAGAAGATGGTCGTTGGGCGCGTAAAATTGCCGAATGGAGACCTCGGCCTGGCCGGAGAAATGTTGGTAGACCACCTATGCGCTGGGCCGATGACATCTATAAAATATTGGGCAAGACCTGGATGCGAACTGCAGAAGACCGGGTCAAGTGGAAACACCATGAAGAGGCCTATACCCAACAATGGGTGAATGAAGGCTGAAGAAGAAGAAGAAGATTAGATTTTTTAAAAATATCACATTTAATAAACTGAACGTTGTGATAACATTATTGGTAGAAAATGAGAATCATTACATATTATACTAGAAAGTTCCCCGTCGCGTCTGTCTGCCTGTCTGTTCGCGATAAACTCAGAAACTACTGAATGGATTTTAATGCGGTTTTACCATCCGTGCGAAGCCGGGCCGGGTTGTTAGTAAAATTCTCAATGAACTTAGCTGAGTACGTACATTTGTTCTTCGTCTGTATCATCCAAATTAGCATACATTTCCTCTTGATTTAAAGCTTCCTCAAATGTCTCAATGTCTTTTACTTTGACGCGACATTTTTGATTCTTCCAATTTTTTTCAGGTATACTATTTCCATTGCTACGTAGACTCTCTTGTTCACTTTTTTTCATTGTTCTGGGCCAATACAAAACATCATCTTTAACCCAATTACTAGGCACGGCAGTAACTGCTAACCCGCCGCCTTCCTTCGTTATTACAATCGAAAACGGCATGATTTTTAATAGGTATTCGGGTAGGGAAGCCTAAAACAAACACACATTGCAAATTATAAAGAAATCAACACTAATTAGCATATTTTACCACACTAATAACTACTTCAAATGTCGATAAACACCGGCTTACAATCTTTATACTTATTTGTATAAAACGTACTTATGAAAGGTATCGGTTCAGCCACTCGTTTTGGCGCAGCGCCGCTGCCGATACGCGGTAGTTGTGCGACGGAGGTAGCACCAGGAACAACGAATTTTTTAAAAAAAAATAGAAGCGGACAGCAAAAATATGGCGCTTTAAGTCGTGTAAAATATAAGGACTTTAGATGGTTTTGTCTAGATATCATAGATAGTCATGTATACAAGTACCTACTAAAATTAAAGCCTAAATTTAGCTAAGTCGGTTACGTCTAGCTGTCCTTTTCTATTTATTTTATTAGAAAGTAACATAATTAATTTTTTTTTTATATATTTTGACGTGATAACGTCTTTAAAATCGTTTTAGTCGGGTGACATGTTCAGAAACTTGTGTCACACCAAAACCTCACGAGCGCGATCGCAGGTATAACGAGAGAGAGACGGACCGATCTCCCGTCTCATCTCGAGCGCTGCCAGAAGACGTTATCACGTAAACATCTCGATCGTAAACCTACTTTACAAACAACCAATTTTTTTTGTTTTATTTGATTTTAGTTAAGTACAACTCGAATCGACCCCAATTTAACTTTATGTTGGGAACCTCTGAATTTTAGATTTACACGGCAGCCATAGTGAAATTTGTTAAGAATTGCAAAAAAAGTGCACTTTGTGACTACTTTGTTACTAAACACTGTAAAGCATCATAAAATGAATGTTATCTGTTTTGCAACCTTAAAATCTACACTAATATTATAAAGAGGAAAGATTTGTTTGTTTGATTGTATTGAATAGGCTCCGAAACTACTGGATCGATTTTAAAAATTCTTTCACTGTTGGATAGGTATGTTATCCCTGAGTGACATAGGCTATGTATGTACCACGGGCGAAGCCGGGATGGACTGCTAGTATACTATATAATGAGACATTTACATTACAAATTGAATTAAATTCTATTCAAATTTTTAAGTTTTCAATGTTACCGTCAATATTATCAACTTTAACGATTTATCATTTCATTTTCATTCACACAAATTTAACAATTAAAATATTTATTTTACTTACCTGTTATAATATTGAGGCGCTCTTATTTATTAAGATTTTTATCAAAATTCCGTCGAGGAACTTGTTTCCGTTCTTGTCAAACACTTCACTTACCCAGCAATATCCACATCAAAGAAAATGAAACCAAACACAACAAAATAATGGCCGCAGTTTTTTCTAATTTAGTGAAGTTGACATTTAATCCTCAAGTTGACATAAATTTCAATCAAACATTCATTATCATTCGGTCATCATTCACTCAATCTGTGGTCACAATTCAGTAACGTCATATGTGTCTACAATATTAATACACTGTAGTCATAGAGTACTATAATATATCTGAAATAATATATCTGACTGTAGTACTAAATTACAACCACTTTTTGTGTCGGAAATTCCCCACTTTTGGTAGCAAAGACTGAATAAAGTAGTCGCAGCGACTGGTCTTGTTACTTGTGTAAAGATTCTGAGTGAGAACAGTTACGACACTGCGACCGAAATGGTTGTATGGATAGTTTTTTGGAGTCAAATAGCGCTCTTATTATCAGTTTTTTTGCAATTTTTAGGGTGAATACAGTCCATGATACTGATACATTCACCAAGACTCGTGTCGAAATATGAAAAGTAATTTTTGGCCTACCACTCAAGTTGACCGATCAGCTGAACCAAGTTTGTATGGAAAGCCAAAAATATTTTTGCATATTTGGATATGTTCCTTGGGGAAAGTTGTTCAGTATCACAGACTGAATTACCCCTTAAAATAGTATTGTAAGACCTTCTGTTAGGTAGTTAAGGCCCAAGAGGCCTTTCACCTAATAGATTACATACTGAGTATGTGTAGAGGTATATCAGTGTAGGTACCACACGGTATAGGGTGCCTTGGCCAAATAGAATTGGAGCCTTACCTAAAGCACAGTAGACGTCCGGATCTGGATGTTTTGTCAACTTATCAGCTTCTAAGTAAGCTTCCAGAGACAATTGAAACCGGCCCTGAAGGAATCTGGAAATTCGAAGCAAAAATATTATGAGCTGTATTGTATAAGAAGATATTTATTGTTATTTAGGTATGTATCATAGGTATATAATGTAATTATATAGTATTATTTGATATGTGTAAGTATATTGTATTGCTTTTTGTGCCGCATAGTTTTTTTCTGTTTATCCCTATGGTTGACTGGGAGAAAATGCTCTTAGCATTAAGTCCGCCATTTGTTAAAAGTATATTTGTACTTTGGAACAATAAAGTTTGATAAATATAATAAACATAACATAACATAACATACTATCACGTCTTTATCCCTAATGGGGCAGACAGAGCATTTTGGGTCTTGCGGTTCTATAATGCAGAGCCCAGGGCCGCAAGACCCAAAAGCCACTTTAGCGTCATGGTGGGCGAGAAGATGGAAAAGCAATCAATACAGTGGTGGGTTGCTAGCCGCATCGCCTGTTAACATGATTTGCATTTTTGCCCATTCCCTCGATCGGCTTTTACGATCTGCGTGGGAAGAGAAGCAGCTGGTACATTCTAAGTTTTTTTTATTTCTCCCAGACCAGCATGGGAGGAAATATAATAAAATAAATAAATAAAGGTGTTCTCCAAGAACCTTAGTCGTAATAATGCTAGGTAGTAACAAAGTGGACAGTATACAACGTGGAAGGGACATACCCGTAATAAATCAAACCACAGGCTAGGTAGACTAGATCACTGATATAATGATAATAAAATAACAGTCAAAACCAAAAAAGAAATCGACATTCCCACTCAAATGCCCGGGCGGCTGCACACTTTCGTATGGAAATGTCAATTTTTTTTAGTTTTTGACTTATTAATGAGTTTTATTATCATTACATAAAACAGTAAAAAAAGTGTGTCTGTACATTAAATATATTTCCAAAAAAAAAATTGGTGGCGATGGAGACATAGTAATAGAGTAAGAATTTAAAAAAAAATGTCTGTCTGTTTGTCTGTTTGTCTGTATGTCTGTTTGTCTGTATGTCTGTTTGTCTGTTTGTCTGTTTGTACACGCTAATCTCCGGAATTACTGGACGGATTCGAATGCAACTTTTTTTGTTATATAGCTATTAAGCCTGGGCAACATATAGGGTATAAATGATTTTGGAAAATGAAACGCCTGATGCAGAACCATAATGGTCCAGCTAAACTATAAGAGATATAAAAATGTCGCCTTAGTAAAAGTTGTTCAGCCTGATGAGCATTTTCCAGAGACAAAGTGCACGCGAACGAAGTCGCGGGCTTCAGCTAGTAATGATAATAAAATAACAGTCAAAAACAAAAAAGAAATCGACATTCCCACACAAATGCCCGGGCGGCTGCACACTTTCGTACAGAAATGTCAATTTTTTTTAGTTTTTGACTTATTTAATGAGTTTTATTATCATTACTCTAAACTGATCTATATAGCCCGTGGTTTGATTTATTACGGGTGTGTCCCTTCCACATTGTATATTAACTTCACTGGTAAAATGCCTTCTTAGATAAATCCAAGCTCAAAAAGTTCGCAGTCGGTAGGATTCGAACCTACGCTCCCAGAGGGAATCTGATTTCTAGTCAGACGCCTTAACCGCTCGGCCACGACTGCTTATATGAAAATCTCTTTAAACACCTGTTAGCATGTATAATAAAATAAATTAAATATATAAATACGTACATATCTGTTTTTGAAGCAGTAAAATGACGTCATATTTGCACAAGTGATTTTATTGAAGGTGGTATTTGTATATCAGTCGTTTACTACGCTTCCAGAGATAATGTATCTAGTATATGTATATGTGCCGTATGGTTTCCGGCAGAGCAGAATAGGACCACTCCAAGTCTTCCCGTGGATGTCGTAGAAGGCGACTTAAGAAATACAAGCTAAACAAAGCTTATATAAAGATCAATGTGACCTCTCCAACCCTGCTCTGGCTAAATTATGGCTCTAGTAGAAAAGAGAGGGTCATGCTCCTGCAGTGAAGACAAAAAAGTCCTGTTGATGATTATATTATACAGAACTGGACTTAGGTTAGGCCTAAACTCTAGTTGATTGCTGATAGGTTTGTTTGCTTTTCGTGTGTGTAAGTGGCCAACACGGGTGTCAGATTTTGCAGGCTGCCTAAAGGCATCTGACTTAACTTGACGACTGCCATACAATAATGTCAGCCGGCACCAACGACTTATACGTGCCTTCCGAAGCATGGAGGACCTCATGAAATTTTTTGCCACTTGTGGTTAACCACCCAAGTGTGGACTACGTCCGCTTTACTTGCAAAAGCACTAGTAATGCGCACTCCCGCTGAAAATTTGAGCCAACGACAAAAGATGGGCAGTATGTACAACAACGTGGAATATACCATACCCGTAATAAATCAAACCACGGGTTATTCTAGCTAGATTACTTATGTATAGTAATTATAATAAAATAACATTCAAAAAACAAAAAACAAATTGGACATTCCCGCACAAATTGCCCGGGCGGCTGCACACTTTTGTATGAAAATGGGAATTTTTTTAAAAGTTTTTGACTGTTATTTTAATTTCATTAAAGTGGTCTAGCATAGCCAGTGGTTCGATTAATTACGGGTATGTCTCTTCCACGTTGTATCTAGGAGTGCTACACTCGCCGGCTCTGAAGACACAATATACTCTCTTTTTCAAGAATCCTCCTGTCGTTTCTGTAAGGAAAAGCCTAAAGATTTTAAACTGATTACAAGAAAAAAGAGAAAAGGCCTTACAAACACTTAGCGACTTCTTTCAAAGGCTCGGGGTCCTGTGGCTGCAGCCTGATGCAGCTGTGGAACCGCTCTAACGCCTCCTGATACCGCCCCGCGTCTGCTAACACCGATGCCTGTGGGTTTAGACCATTGACTCTTTATAGAACAATTCAAATAGTACTTAATACCCTTTTTGATGTAGATAACATAAGAATTTTTTCCATCATCATTTCAGCTGCATAACATCCACTGCTGGACATAGGTCTCTCCCAATGATTTCCAAAATGACCGATCAAGAGCGGCCTGCATCCGCGATTTCCAGCGCTGACCAGCCTTGGTCAGGTCGTCTGGCCACCTTGTAGGTGGGTGTCCTACGCTTCGCTGGCCAGTCCGCGGTCGCCATTCATTGCCACTTTAACAAGCTAATCTGCTGGGCTATGTCAGTGACTGTTCTCCTATGAATTTCCTCATTTTTGATTCGATCACGTAGAGAAACACCGAGCATAGCCCTCTCCGCATAGCGCGTTGAGCGGACTTGAGCAATCTGTAAGGGACCACGTTTTAGGGCCTTAAGAGACCCCTTACCCTAGACTTCTCCATACAAACGTAGTCTACGTTTAAATTTGAAACCACATGTCAGATTCCGGTAAAAATTGGTATTTGTAAAGAAATTGCAATTATGTAGGGTAATAACTGGTTTCCTACAGTAAAATTATGAACTGGAAAGTTTCTCATACTGATGGTCAAAAATGATATAAAACACTATATTCTATTTCAAGATCGTATTTTTATATAGGAAACCAGTTATTACCCTAGATAATTACAATATCTTTAAAATTACAAAATTCTGCCGAAATCGGACATGTCGTTTTAAAATAAAAGGTAGACTACGTTTGAATGGAAAGTCGTATTTTGGTCTAGGGTAAGGGGACTCTTATGTAAGAAAATTTCACATCAGCTTGCGGCTCTAAGCAAGCACGACAAAGCCCAAGGGCCGCAAGACTGAAAGGCCACTTTAAGCGTGATGGTGGGCGAGAATAATAAAAGGCTTTTATGATCTGGTAAGAAAAGCCATATTCCTCCATATAAGTTTTGTCTTTTCTAAAGTAGTTTTAGAAATCCTTGATCCCGGTCCAATCGCGTACATAAGTTGTATACACTACACTATAAAGAGATGCTTGTGAATAAATAGGTAGGTACCTTTATAAAATGCGCATATCTGTGTGTATTTTCGCAATTTCTCTGCAACTCGTCCGCCAAGTCCAGGCATTGTGAGTGCTCGCCTCGCACGTAGCGAGCGTGAAGAAGCCAGTTGCGAGATGTGGGAGGAAACTCTGAAATGGTTTTTTTTAATCAACTTTTAAGTCAAAGTCAAAAATTTTTGGTCAATGTATGATAAAATTAACTCTTATTGGTCTTTTTAGTAATGCCATTAGCCGTGCCATTAGGCAGCTTAAAAAATCTGATATCAGTGTTAGCGACTTACACACAGGGAAAACAAAAAAACAAAAGTTATTGTCAAACAGCTAGGCAAAAGTGTCCTATTTCGTTCCATTTTCCCCTATTATGAGCCGCTCTTCTAACCAAGCAAATGAAATAAAATGTTTAATATGAATACACAGGTTTGAGAAGGTGTCGACGAAGAAAGGACTGTAATTTGCAGTTGGAGGAAGTAAGGCTAGTGTGGTGATAACAGTATAAGTTGCAGTGGTTGGAATGTAGCTGGGTGTAGTCGGGATGAAATTAGACTAGATATGAATGAATAGATCAAGAAGTCTTCATAAAACACAAGCTGGTAGGTAAAAATATTCGCTATATATTTTCATCAGGCGATTTATTGCAAGAAATTGATTTTTAAGTAAATACAAACCATATTTTAAGTAAAACAAAAAAAAATGGTACAACATTTGTATAATCATCAGTGTAGTGCATAGGGTTAATCTAAAAATAGAAATAAGTGACAAAAACAATATGATAAGCCATAATAAAAATAAGTTAGAATGCACATCTTTTGTTTTATACCAGTGTTAGGAGATTTATCAGACAGAATCGTATGTTTTCGCATATTTTCAACGTGGGCATTACCAATATAACACGTAAATATCGGGTAAGAATCTTTCTCAATTCTTACTGCACTGTATTTATTTGTTTACTATTTTGACTGCCATAGTAACCCTTTAAAAGATTCCATACAATTTCACTAGGTATATCCAAAGAGTAAATTAATATATAGGAAAGGTATATCTTTTGAAATTTAGTAATTGGGTAATCCAAGTCAAAACAATAGTGCCTAGATTATTCATAGCGCAAAATTAATAAAATAGATGTTTTTTGTGTTCCCGATTATTTTGCAAGGATTTGAACCTATTGATTCTTTTGCCTGTGTCATATTTTTTTAATTAGAAAAGATTATGTTCCATTGTCATACATTTGTCAAGTAAATACTATTTTTCTATGACAGTTGGTCAGAAAAATGTAGTTTAAATCAATTATTTGAACACAACAGTCTTCAAACGTCAAGATTATGTTGCGTTTTGGAACAAGCTTCATAACCATTACAAATCAAAATTTGACAAGTGTCTTATCACTGCTGTGTATTTTGTAATTTTACTAAAAAGTGGATTTAAATATTTTGTATAATAAATTAGAGTGCGTTTATTAGTAATTTAGAGATGGAAGATATGGCACGATTAGCTTTAGTGGAGCAGAGTGTCCGGGATATAAACAAATTTAGTGATATTTTGTACGAAGTTCTGCGGCACATAAATATTATTTTAGAAAACCCCCACGATTACGAATTGAGGACGATCAAAAGTGATGTTCTGAAGAAGTGTTTGGAATGCGAGGCTTTGGGTGACTATATGAAATACGTAGGGTTCGAACCGGTGAGGTCAACACATACTTTCCCTAACTTTTTAACTCCCTCTGTTTTGTAATGTTTTCTTCACATATGCCATAGTATAAGCACTAAAACTGGTTATAGTCATTACTAATGTAGTAAAAGAAGTGTTTTTATGCTATGGATGGATACATATGTTTATTCCACCCATTCTAAATCATTTAATTTTTAGCTAACTTCCAAAAGGAAGTCAGGGTATACGAAAGAGGGTCCCGGACTTAGAAAATTTTCTAGTTTTTTATTTGCCCCCATAAGGGCCTTTTCTTAAAACAACTGTAGGTTAGGTTCGTGTTAGGTTGCCTGTGAGCAAAGTAAAAAATCCGGGACCCTCTTTCGTAAACCCTAACCCAAAAGGAGCTGTTATTAATTGGTCGGAATCTTTTATTTTTTTATGTATATGGACCGACCGATTTTTTAAAGATGCCTGGACCGATTTCAGAAATTCTATTTTTTGTTTGAAAGGGCATACTTGTAAGGTGGTCTCATAGTAATTTAATCAAAATCGGTTGTGTAGTTTGGCGGTGAAGTCAGTTTTTTGAAAACTTATTCACCGAACATATTTCAGATAGCAGATAGCATGACCTACCCCAAGGAGTTTTCTCTGAGCAAATTGAGGATAGCTCAAGCGACCATAGAGAGGAAGCTGTGCTTCTGTTTTGGAAACCTTGACCAAAGCAGAGTCTCTATAAAGACTTTCCAAAACACTCCAGCAAAGAAGAGTAAATTCTTGCCGGCCAATGTCCTGGTATGAACATCTTATTATTATGTTGGTAAGCTTTTCAGCCACTGGTCCACGGGGCCCCAGTCCTTTGAGGCGTTTTTATCATTAGGCCACCAGTGATGACTTATAGCTCTGTTAACGTGTAAAACGTCTGTAATGTCTCATAAGAAGGCTCAAGGTTGCTCAACGGGCTATGGAGAGGACTATGCTTGGTGTTTCTCTACACAATCGAATCAGAAATGAAAAGATTTGTAGAAGAAAGAAGGTCACTAACATAGCCTAGCGGATTAGCTAATTGAAGTGGCAGTGGGCGGGGCACATAGCGCGAAGAACCGATGGCCGATGTGGCAGCAAGGTTCTCGAATGGCAGTCACGTACTGGCAAACGCAGCATAGAATACCTGGTTGTGTTGTGACCTGTGCAAGGTTGCAGGAAGGCGCTGGATGCAGGCCGCTTCCAATCGGTCATTTTGGAAATCCTTGAGGGAGGCTTATGTCCAGCAGTGGACTTTCTGTGGCTGATATGATGATGATGATCTGTACTTATAATCAGTTTTATTTCAGGATACCAAAAACGCATTCCTTCTAAAGATAGAGACGCTGTTCAACAGCATGATACAGTACGAAGATGAAGAGCTGCAAGAACTAGCGCGCGCACACATACCCATAGTGACGCTGCAGTTGATGGCCATAGACAGAGTTCGGGAGCATCAGAAGAAAATTAAGACTGGTGAGATTTCTCTTTTTTTAAAGACCAACTAAGACGGTTGATTTCCGGTAGAATAGAGCCACTCCAAGTCCTCCTGTGGATGTAGTAGAAGGCTTAGGAAATACAAGTTAAACAAAGCTTTTAAACATCAATGAGACCTCTCCAACCCCCCTAGCTGCTCTGGCCAAGTATGACTCTGGTAGTACAGAGAGAGTCGTGCTTCTGTTGTGAAGACAAAAAGACCTGATGATGATGATGATAACGAACAACTTCCATGTTGATCTGAGAGTGAAGCAAAATCATAGAATGTACTAACTGTTTTTCCTCACACAAATTTTGAAGAAATCCACCAAGGAATGTATTTAATGTATATGTTACCGAAAACGCTCATGAGAGTTGTGGCAATCGCAAATTTACCACAACACGAGGCAATGCAGAATCATCGGCCTGATGAGTATTTTCTGGAGACACAAAAACCACGCGAACGAAGTCACGGGCTTCGAATAGTTGATTAATAAAACCCCTTTTCCCAAACGACTTTACGTATTTTTTTACGCGTTTACTATGAATTGTCGTGCATTTCACCTCACTGCTTACACCCGCCACAATGTTAGGTGAGACAGCGTGCTTTTTGGCCACGCCCACCTCTGAGTTCGAGTCCGCGGCTAGTTCAACCTTAAAAAATAGCATGTGTGTGTATAACTAAACTGGAAGAGATCCCTACATGGGATAAATCCGCCTTTGTTTATTTGCCCTTTCGATTTTTTTGTACTTTATTTTCTTTTTTGGTACAGTAAAGTTACGAACAAACACTTGTTTGTTTGTTCACTTCTCTGTTCACCACGGGCTTTGTTACCGACGGAAACCAGTACGGTATTATCTCCTAGTTCCTTGCTTAGCTGGTTGCACGGTGGACTGCAGGTCGTGCACAATGAAATCAATTTTCTCACTTGACTTCTTTATTCCACGAAAAAATAATGTTTTAGGTGAAATCCAGAGTCCGGACTTGCCGTTCGACATAGCCCAACTCATGGAGCTGCTCAGCTGGTTCAAATACAAGTTCTTCTCGTGGGTCGACAAGCCTGCCTGCAGCCAATGCGGAGGGGACACGAGATTCATCGGTACTTCGTCGTTGAAAACTCAGACTGAGACATGTAGGCTTGAGGTAGGGCTATACCTGGGCAAAGATAATATAATTACTGACATATAACATACCCAATGCCATACAAATTGTTGGAGGGCCCGTAAGTAGGCAAAACTGGAGTTGCGGATAGGCACACAGAGATGGCAGCACACACAATTTGCAAAAAAGTGACAAGGGAAGTAAAAGTTAGTAGTTTATTTTTTATGTCCTATTTTTATCTTGCAACCTACATTTAGACTATCTGCATAACCCAAAGGTTGACTGGTAGACAACGCTTCTAGCGTTAAGTTCGCTTATTTTTCTGTACAATTTGTATTTGATGAACAATAATGATTTAATAAAATAAATAAAAATATTTATTGCATTTCATATAGGTCATATTTAATTACTTGGAGTACTACTTTATTTAAATAATAGGCATAAAAGATTTCAATGTTTTCATTATTACTATAAAGCGCCATCTAGTGACAAGGAAGAGAAATAATTGTTTATAGGGCGATGGTTAAGTATGACTCCGTATGACATGCATACCAAGCGATGGGTAGAAATGACATGGCAAAGCGGAATAATGAAAAAAAACGACGGGTTGCACTCTGGGAGTGCCGGCAGAAGTGAAAACTTGAATATTAACGTTGTGCATTTTTGATATTTTGGAATGGTTAGGGAATAATTTTGCACGAATTGCTTTAATTATCAGTATAAAATATTTCAAATCTTTTCTGAACCACAGTCTGTCACAAATGTCACAAGCATGACCAAATTCATTTTCAACAAAATCATTTTCAAATACACAGCAGTATGGCCACTACACAGACGGTCGAGCCATCAGCTGTCACCATCCATGGATGCGCGTAGCACGCTGTAACATAAACACACACGAATATTCGCGCAAGCGCCCTGCGCCGTCTTACGAATTTTCGATCAGGCCACGTGTCCTGACGCGAGTTTAACATTTTTTACCCATTCCAAAAAAAGTGCACAACGCCGCTAAAGAAGTTTTCACTTCAAAAATCAAGAACTGGGAAGAACCGGAATTTCCGATTCCGACCCAGTTTTTGTCCTGGTTCCAAAAACCAAGAACCTATTCCGGTTCTACAAACCCTAACTGGTGTTTAAAAAGTCGCTCTGTATACAAAATCTTGTTACAGGTGTACGAATGCGTGAAATGCGAAGTGGAGGTGGAATTCCCCCGGTACAATGACCCCAGGACCCTCCTCAAGTCGCGCCGGGGCCGCTGCGGCGAGTGGGCCAACTGCTTCACGCTTCTTTGTCGTTCTCTAGGCTACGACACTAGATATGTGTATGATACTACCGACCACGTTTGGTGCGAGGTGAGATTTGAGCGCGATTCATTAGGCTAGATCAGGTTTTTTTAGTCTCCACTACAGAAGCACGACCTTCTCTGTACTACAAGAACCATACTTAGCCAGAGCAGCCAGTGAATTTGGCCTAGACTCTCCACGCTGGCCAGACGGGTCGGAGAGGTCTCATTGATGTTTATATGGTTTGTTTAGCTTGTTTTTCCTACGTCGTCTTCCACGACATCCACGGGAAGACTTGGAGTGGTCCTATTCTACTCTGCCAGATACCACACGGCGATTTTACGTTTTTATTTAGATAAAATAGTGTATGAAACTGTACTGAAGACGGTAATAACACACTTGTGTATAA
Organism: Acrobasis consociella; assembly: GCA_963555685.1. NCBI lineage: Eukaryota > Metazoa > Arthropoda > Insecta > Lepidoptera > Pyralidae > Acrobasis > Acrobasis consociella. The sequence goes on along the minus strand of OY743122.1, from coordinate 3,792,373 downwards.
TATCCCTCATAATGCAACAGTTTCTTAAACTATACTATTAAAAATTGGGTGGGGAGTAGGCTAACTGCTTGACTCTGCTGTGTCGGTCGCTGGGCTCCGACACTAGAAATGTGTCTGATACTGCCGACCACGTGCGGTGCGAGGTGAGATTAGGCCCCATATAGACACTTTTATTCAGTAACTAGCTAAAACTTCGGGAACAAATTGTAGAAATCGAGCACTATGACTACGACAATAGGACGATTACAACAGTAAGATCAGATGTAGAATGTGTGAAATGTTCGATTCCCCAAGGGAGCGTTATCGGATGTTTATTATTCCTCATCTACATCAATGACTTACCTAAAACAATGACAATGACTCAGACATGTGTACTGTTCGCGGACGACTTATCACTACTGACACCTTACTTAAAACCTTATAATTTAAACAATATGCTTACCGAAAATATGGACAAAGTGACATCGTGGTTAACTGATCATAATCTAGATATAAATTTTAATAAAACGAAAATAATTGAATTCAGACCACATCAAAAAGAATCTTTAAATATAAAATTTAGCTATAATGGAAAAGATATCGAGACTGTCAAATCCTTTCAATTACTGGGAATGGTACTAGACACAAATATGAATTGGAAAGATCACGTTGACAAAATAGTAAACAAATTACAAACATTTACATACGCACTTCGGGAACTCAAAAAATCCACGAATAACAAAACGGCGATAACAGCTTACTATGCATATGCATATTCGTGGCTTACATATGGGGTTATACTCTGGGGAAATAGTACCGACGCGAATAGACTGCTAATTCTTCAAAAGAAATGCATACGTATCATAGAAAATATTAAAGACAGAGAAAGCTGTAGGCCATATTTTAAAAATTTAAAAATACTGACATTGCCATGCATATACATTTTAGAAACGAGTAAATTTATGAGAAAATATCCCCAATATTACACGAAAAAAGACGATTTACCGCGACGCTATCCCACAAGGAAGAAGAATATGTTAGCGAGGCCGAATAACACTCGTAATTTAGAAATATTTAATTCTGGGCCGCTTGCAATGACAATTAAAGTCTATAATGCCCTCCCAGACCTGCTTAGAGCAGAGGAGAAGAATTCGATTTTTATTAAAAGATTAAAAGCCCTGCTTATAGATAAAAATTATTATACATTGGACGAGTTTTTTAATGATAAAGATTTGACAAAATATACAATAAATGATAATGACAAATAACATAATCTGCATTGACATTTAATATAATTGACATTTAAATTAAAACAACATTTGGACGTTATTAAATATTATAGTATAGTATCGACACATTAAATAAAATAAAAAATATGACCAAAATTAAATTAAATGTATAATAAAAAGAAATTACATTTTTATTCATAATAATTTTAACATTGAATTTGATACATACTAAGAAATAATCCGCATGCCGTTCCGTTATTTTCTGTTGCAATGCCCTAACAGGGTTCATGTTGTACCTACTAACCTAAGAAGTGACTGTGTAGTGTAATCTAATATATGTATAATGTGAAAAGCAATAAATAAATTGAAATTGAAAACCCGCGACTTCGTTCGCGTGGACTTTATGTCTCTGGAAAATGCTCATCAGGCTGAACTTTTACTAAGGCGACATTTTTATATCTCTTATAGTTTAGCTGGACCATTATGGTTCTGCATCAGGCGTTTCATTTACCAAAATTATTTATACCCTATATGTTGCCCAGGCTTAATAGCTATATAACAAAAAAAGTTTCATTCGAATCCGTCCAGTATTTCCGGAGATTAGCGTGTACAAACAGACAAACAGACATACAGACAAACAGACAGACATTTTTTTTTTTAATTCTTACTCTATTACTATTTCTCCATAGCCCCCAATATTCTTTTTGGAAATATATTTAATGTACAGTCGCACTTTTTTTACTGTTTTATTATATGTATAGATTATATGTATAGATATAGATTACAAAATTTCATTCCATTTTATGTGATTAGATAAAATAGTACATGAAACTGCACATAAGTCGGTATTAATTTTATTCAGTAGTTTTAAATTTTCATCCCATTTTATGGGATTAGATAAAATAGTGTATGAAACTGCACATAAGTCGGTATTAACACTCGTGTATAATATCCCTCATAATGCAATAGTTCCATAAACTACTAAGTTATCTATATCTATACATATAATAAAACAGTAAAAAAAGTGTGTCTGTACATTAAATATATTTCCAAAAAAAATATTGGTGGCGATGGAGACTTAGTAATAGAGTAAGAATTTTAAAAAAAATATCTGTCTGTTTGTCTGTTTGTCTGTATGTCTGTTTGTACACGCTAATCTCCGGAAATACTGGACGGATTCGAATGAAACTTTTTTTGTTATATAGCTATTAAGCCTGGGCAACATATAGGGTATAAATGATTTTGGAAAATGGAACGCCTGATGCAGAACCATAATGGTCCAGCTAAACTATAAGAGATATAAAAATGACGCTTTAGTAAAAGTTGTTCAGCCTGATGAGCATTTTCCAGAGACAAAGTCCACGCGAACGAAGTCGCGGGCTTCGGCTAGTCTATATCTATACATATAATAAAACAGTAAAAAAAGTGTGTCTGTACATTAAATATATTTCCAAAAAAAAATATTGGGGGCGATGGAGACGTAGTAATAGAGTAAGATTAAAAAAAAAATGTCTGTCTGTTTGTCTGTTTGTCTGTATGTCTGTTTGTACACGCTAATCTCCGGAAATACTGGACGGATTCGAATGAAACTTTCTTTGTTATATAGCTATTAAGCCTGGGCAACATATAGGGTATAAATGATTTTAGAAAATGGAACGCCTGATGCAGAACCGTAATGGTCCAGCTAAACTATAAGAGATATAAAAATGTCGCCTTAGTAAAAGTTGTTCAGCCTGATGAGCATTTTCCAGAGACATAAAGTCCACGCGAACGAAGTCGCGGGCTTCGGCTAGTATTCAATAAAGTTTATTCTTATTCTAACTATTAAAAATTCAGTGGACCATGTGTGTCCACCTCTACTTCTTGATGACACCAGATATGTGTACATGTGCCAGAACAATACGGACTAACGTAATACTTCCAATGGTTGTTAAAGCTTAAAAGGTTATATTTAGTGTTATAGTATTAAATTGTTATATATTTACGATATAAAAGTGTAAAAAAAATGTAAAACATTTTTTAGAAAAAATTTAATTCTTTTAGATTAATTTTTTTTTTAATTTTTAAGAAAAATCGAATTAGCGCATCACTTCTGCATTAAAAAAAGTAAAATATTAAATGTTTGTTTTAATAACCAGGTGTTTGACTATGACTCCAACACGTGGCTCCACGTGGATCCTTGCGAGGCCAAACTCAACGCTCCGCTGATATACAGCCACGGTTGGGGCAAGAATCTGTCGTATGTCATCGCTCTGTCAAGGGACGACCTTCAGGACGTGACCTGGAGGTACACCAACAACCATAAAGAGGTTAGTTCTTTTTTGATGAGGCAGTTAACGGAATGGGATGAAATGGGATGAAATGCGAATCATTTTAACAGGAGATACGGCTAGCAACCCATTACTATGTTCAATTATTCAATTTAACACCATTACAATGCTCGGATTATCAAAATTAAAAAATGCAATGAAAAATTTCACCACGAGTGGGATTAAATTGAATAGGTACTACACTTCTAAATAGTGGGTAGTAGTAAAGATTAAATTTTTCAAACAATTTATTTCAAAAGCACTGGACCTCGAAAAATCTATCTGCCTAGGGGTTCATAATGTGATATTGTATGTATGTCATACAATATACGTCATACTGACCAACTTTCCCTAAGCAACATATGTCGAATTATGAAAAATATTTTTTGACTTTCTATACAAATTCGGATCAGCTGATTGGTTAACTTGCATGGGAGGGCAAAATTACTTTTCATATTTCGATACGTGTTCCTTTGAGAAAGTTGTTCAGTATCATGGACTGAATTAACCCTTAACTGCCTCCGTGGTGTAGTGGTTAGAGCGTTCGGCGACCCGGAGGTCGCGGGTTCGATTCCCGGCGGGGGCAACGACTTTGCGTTGTTGTCCTAGTTTGGTTAGGATATTGCAGGCTGATCACCTGATTGTTTGATAAGTAAGATGATCCGTGCTTCGGAGGGCACGTTAATCCGTCGGCCCCAGTCACTGTCTTTGATATTGGTCGTTACCAAAAACCATGTCAGAGGCCTTTAAGGCGGTTAAAAAAAAAAACTCTGACACTAGTGTTAGTCACTAACACACACGATAAGAAGAAGACCCTTAAAATAGTTTCAGTATATTTTGGTAGACCTTATATATAAATTTTGTAGGTCCGCAGTAGAAGGAACCTGTGCACCGAGGCGGAGCTGATAGCGGCCATCCAGTCGCTGCGCGAGCACCGCCAGCGGCAGGTGTCGGAGCCGCGGCGGCGGTACCTCGCGCGCCGGGCCGTGCAGGAACTGGTGCAGCTCATGGTGGAGAAGTAAGCCCCCCCGTCCAAAATTATGCAGGAACTCGTGTTGAGATGAGAAGTATCCCACCCCCCCTCGTGCTAAAATATGTATATCTTTTCATAGGGGCAGGAGCTCCTGCAGCTTAAGTTTGCCTCCCTCCCTGTTCTAAAATATGTTAATATTTTTAAAGGTGCAGTAGTTAGTGCAGCTAATGGTGAAGAAGTAAGCCCCGCCCCCCCCCCCCCCCCCCATTTTAAAACATATATTTTATTTTAAATATATTATCTCAATCTGTGTAATTTGTCCCTATACAATGTCCTTTTTTATTAAGTACAAATATTTAAAGGTGTGATTCAGTCCATCATTTTGGACAACTTTTCCCAATAAATGTATATTGAAATACGATTTTTTTTAAAGTTCTCATCAATCATTACTATGGAAAATGATTTTTTTTCGTATTTCGACACACATTTATTGGGAAAAGTTGTTCGAATTGATGGACTGAATCGCCCCTTAAAATACTTGTACTTAATAGAAAATGACGTATATTTATTTATTCTTTCAGAAAACCTAGTGACTACGAGTCCCACGGCCGGATATCCGGTTCCAATAAGTGGAAGACCGACAGAGGCGAAATTGGCACTAAAAAGAGCCACACCTTTGAGTTTACCCAGCCGGGTAACCACCAGATCCGGTACTACCCGGGCACGGATAAATACCGGGTGTCCTGCGACGGCACGGAAACGGACGTGATACCCGGGTGGGAGACCGGCGCGTATGACCGGAAACGGATGGCCAGGAAAATTGAGCTGGATTGGAAGAAAGTCTACTTAGCGAGGGATGGTAAGTTAGTACATACACGGTGATTTTTTATTGGTTTTGGAGCCGAAGGCCACTTAATAAGAATCGTTAGTACGACCTAATTAGCTACTCAAAATAAAAAAACGGAACCAAATTTTTTTGACTAAAACTCGAAAGTAAAATTGTGAGATTAATAAGTAATGCCGCCGCCGGCCGGCCGCCGGGATCACACGAGTTCACGCGACAGTTTTGGACGAGTGTACTACGTGGTCTCGATCGAAAATCATTTTTGTAACTTTTTTTATCTTATGTCATACACAAACCTCGATTACGTATATGGATAGATTAATTTATTTACTATACGACATTTTCTTTTCCAAAACCAATGAAAAGTCAGCCTGTATACAATGTGGATGGGATATAGCCTCACTAAATCGAACCACTGACTATACTATACTAGATCACTATAGTATAAAGAAATTAAAATAAAAGTCTAAACTAAAAAAAATGGTATTTTAATACGAAAGTGAGCAGCCGCCCGAACAATTTGTATGGGAATGTCGATTTTTTGTTTGATTTTTGACTGTTATTTTATTATCATTGTACTATAGTGATATAGTATACATCAGTACAGATCGTAAAAGCCGATCGAGGGTATGGGCGAAAATGCAAATAATGTACTGACAAGCGATACGTCTCCAATCACTATTTTGTATTCCTTTCCCAGCTGCTTCATTTCTCGCGCAGGTCGTAAAAGTTGAGCAAGGGAGTGGACAAATATGCATTTTTTAAACTGAATTTGTAACATTTCAATTCATGTGCAGTAGCCATTTACAATGTATTATACTGAGGTGAAATCGCTTTAATACATACATACATACTATCACGTCTTTATCCCTAATGGGGCAGACAGAGCATTTTGGGTCTTGCGGTTCTATACAGAGCCCAGGGCCGCAAGACCCAAAAGCCACTTTTAGCGTCATGGTGGGCGAGAAGATGGAAAAGCAATCAATACAGTGATGGGTTGCTAGCCGCATCGCCTGTTAACATGATTCGCATTTTTGCCCATTCCCGTTAATCGCTTTAAATTAAAATCAATATAATTTATAATATCCCAATTATACTATCGTTTACCATACCATGTTCATTATAAACTGTGTTAATTTTTATTTCCAGAGGACTCTTCAGAAACAGAAGGCTCAATATCCTGGAGACTTAGCACCAGTGGCGACTTGGTGTTCAAGTCGCTGTGTATAAGACTGACGTCGGCGTTGCACGATACAGGCCGAATTGACTGGACGCTGAAATTCGACGATAAAGAACCGGTCGGGGCTAAACTAGGCGGTAAGTACACGCTGACTTTTCATTGGTTTTGGAAAAAAATACATACATACATACATACTATCACGTCTTTATCCCTAATGGGGCAGACAGAGCATGTCTGGAAAAAAAATTCGTATATAGTACCCAAGGTTTTAGCTGAAAATCAGCGCATTGCTCTTTGAGCAATATTGTCGCTGAGCCTACGACCTTTTTGTGCAACTGCAGCATACACATCACATCGCTAAAAACTTGTACTTGATATACTAAACAATAATTCGTGTATTTCTTTGTGTGTGATTGTGTTTGTGCAGTTTTCACAAATAAACGTTTTATCTATCTATCTATCTATCTAAATTCCTCTATCCATGTACTAACATCACTATAGTATAATGATCATTTAAAAAAATCTAAAGACAATTTCGACATTCCCATACAAATTGCCCGGGCGGTTGGAAACTTTTGTATGGAAATGCCTTTTTATTTGTTTTTAACTGTTATTTTAATTTCGTTATATGTACGGTTCGATTTTTTTACGGGTATGCCCCTTCTACGTTGTATTAAGAATGTTACATAAAAAAGTGATATAAATTAATTTATTTTTGTTTCAATATCGAGTGGGGTATCAAATGAAAGGACTTGATTAGATTTGATTCATTTTGATTAGATTCAGAGTATCGTACAACAATGAACGTAGAAACTGTACAAATTCCCATTCCCATAGTCGCAGCATGCCTACCCATCGTCATATAAACATTATTATTTCTTTTCCGCGCTTTGGCGCTTTAAGGTAAAAATTAAAACATAAAAATCTTTTATAACTATTATTTAAATAAAGAAGTACTCTAATTAGTTAAATAAGACTTATATGAAGTGCAATATATTTTTTAAAAGTATATTCAACACTGTCTTCGTCATCTTTTTGATTAGTCGTGTCGTGTGTGCCGCCATCTCTGAGAGGCCACCCTGCAACTCTCGTTTTGCGTGCTTACGGGCTCTCCAATCGTTTCTATGGCGTTGGGTATCTGTTACGTTAGTAATTATATCATCTATGGTCGCGGGTATTCGTTTTTTAAACGTTTCTTGTTATAATTTCTAGAAGAGCCAACGACCTTCAGTCAAGATTTTACGTCTGTTATCGTCACTGCGATTCTGTCAGGGGGTACCGGCGATGTCGCCTGGCAACACGCTCAGTTGTGTCGCATGTCTTTGGAAAGCAAGGCCGGGGCCATGGAGATCGCTGCCACGGTTGAAAAGAAGTAAAGTTAACCCTTTTGGATCTTCTTATAATGCCACTTCTTGTCCAGGGGTAGACGTTGTACATTGTGATAAATTTCATCCATGTTCTTTTTTCATAAATTTTTATAGTTTTAATTTTTTTTATTCAGGGTGTATTTTTGACTGCCAGTAAAATTTTTTGAGCAAGTTCAGTGTTCATGATACGAAAATATATTCCTTAAAATCGATCAAAATGAAATATTACCCATACAAAACGGATTTTGTATGGCAGCACGATTTTTTTATTGATTTTTAAATATTTTTTTTACACAAAGCAGTTTAGCATCACGGACTGAACTTGCTTCAATTTGGCTGGTGGTTAGAAATCGACTGTATGTATATTGTATAGTAAGCGATTATTGCCTTGCCAATGCGGTGTATTGTTATTTCGTAAAATTTTATTCCAGTGTGAAAATATGTACTAATTTGATTAAAAATAATAATCGTGATATTATTTTTAGTTTCCATTATTTTCGAAAAGCAATATTGTTTTAATTGTTGACGTGTGAATCGGTTGTCTATGGACATCTGTTGTTCACCCATAGACAATGTAAATATCGTCGTCATCATCATTCTCCTCGCCACTTCCCTATTTGGTTCGGCTCTGTAGTCGACTGTTTCCACTTTGTCATTCACCATAATTTTGCACTAGCCCTCGTTACTTCATATCTGTCCTTACACACTCTTTCCAAGTCTTTCTCGGTCTTCCTTTCCCTCTACAGCCCTCCACCTCCAAATGGACTATCCTCTTAGCCAGATGTTCGGCAGCCCTGGCCATCCCACGTGAGACGACGGCTTTTCACTTGTCCACTATTGAAGCAACCTTCAAAGTGTATGGATATCGTATAGGTAGTTATTTGACTCATTAACTTATCTCTCTTTTTTATACGTATGGTTAAAAAGTTGAACGCGCGAAATATATCCCCTCAATATATTTAGTATTCACAAAAAATCTTTATAGGTATATCAGTTAATAATAGGTGAAACGCTACCGATTTAAAATGAAAATTTTTTATGCGAGCCGAAAGCCCGAAACGCTTTAGTGTTGCAAACCGTCGGCGCGCTAGTGTTGCCGAAAAATCGATAGTTTTACAATCGAAAAATGCCAAACTGTCGAAAGGCACATCGATAGCTGTAGAGCAATACTATGAAAGTATCGACTAAAGTCTATAGATATCTAAGTAGGCTATCGAGCAGCAACACTACGGCGCGTTGGCAAAGGCGGGGTATTTCTCTATTTCTATTTAAAATGGACTAAATCACTTCTTAAGTATTCTTTAGTCGGTGACAGAAACTTCGTACTAAGTTGCTCTGATCAAGGTACATATGGAGCCTCCCCACCCTCCACTCCCTTTAAATTAATTTTTGTTTACGGCCTTGGCAAATCAATGTTATTTTACCTGCATTATAATGCTATTCACGATGTAACATCTATATATTTCTTTTAATCTTTGACTCATTGTAAATCTATTGTAAGTTCTTATTGATACGTAAATATACATTCCTATTGTAAACTTGTTGAATAAAATGTTCCTTTGTCTATAAACTCCAGTGTTTTATTTTACCTTAGTTACTTTTACACCATTCATTTATGTTATTTGAAAAATATGCACAGAAATACAAACAATACTTAAAATTTAGCCGTTACTTTGCCTTGGGGGCATTTCTATTCTTCTCCCTCCCCTTTTGGGCCCTCAGGGTAGTCGCTTTTCGGGGAGAAGAGGCTTTACCAGGTCTTGCGGTGTGTTTGATTTTAGGCAAAGACGTGATGAGTCTACCAAAAGCTGGTTCAGCGTTGACCGATCTCATCCCGACTAAAGTTTGGGCGGGATAACTCTTCGTCTTCAACTTTGATGGGAGAGATTGAATGGTGTTCTTCCTCTTCGTCCTTATCCCTTCCATTGGAGGAATTGGGTGGCTGTCGTACTGCACAGCCGTCGACTTTTTCATCCGTCTGTCGTCGTTCTTGAGCAGTTGGTTCATTTTAGGATCGATGCCGAGCGCTAGGTTTGACACGAGCGACTGGAGATCCGACAAAGCGTGTCCATGCAAGCTCACGTCATCCTGTAATTTGTCCAACTTCTTCTCGAACGATTTGAATGCGTTTAAAACCTGCTGGAAAGCCTCTATCGGTCTTGTCTTATGCATCGTCAATATTTAGTCTTTACTATATTTTTTTTAAAGATTCAAAAAACAATAGTTAACGTAGTTTTATTTCAATCACATTTCTTTTTTTGGTTTGGTGCAATAATTATTAGTTTTAATCATACGGACATTTTGGATAGCCAAAGCGTGTATTTAGCAAAGTCAATCAAAGGGAATTTTATTCAAATAAGTCAATATTGACAATTTATTAAAATTAAAATAAGATCAAAGTGCAGTTGCAAAAGAGTTTGTTATCAAATGGAGCGGAAGAGAGGTGGAACTATGAAGCTAGGATGGTACCACTTATTCGTACCACGGTGGTACCTCTATACTCGACCGCCACAAAGGGAAGATCCCGCAAAGCATGGTGTCACCAAAGAGCATATAGGTAATCACTTGGTGGCGCCAGGGAAATCGTGGCTTCGCCGACGGTTCATTTGCAAACGGTTAAGCAACAAATCGGACGAACTCTGATATCGAGATGTAGGATACTGTTAGCGCCATCTCGTCTTCTTCTTGTGAACTATGTGGTCGCTTCTTTGTTGCAGTTTTAGTTCCTAGGCTTAGAGGTCACAAATTCCACGATATATTAAAATCTCTTTACAGCCCTTTTCCAGAGACAAATGTAAGTAAGTAAAAACACTTTATTGCACCAAAACACATGAAAATAACATTTAAATATAAATTCAGATGTACAACAGGCGGCCTTATCGGGCTACCTTTGGGTGACAGGATTGGCAAATAGGAGTAATAGTAAATGAGTGGTGCGATAGTGAGCATAGTACTAACTTAATTATATCGTGTATGACAGCGAAAATAAAAATATATAAGTAAGATAAACTAAAATACATAAAAGGTAATACGGTAATAAATATTGATTTCAAATGGTACAACAACATGAGATTCTTTGGCTTCTAAAATAAATATGGAACTTGTCGATGGTACAATAGTTGTCAGTGTCAGTGAACCACTCTATTCAGTTGTCAAACTCAAACGTGTCAATGTCAAAAGTGCACACGAGCGCGATGGGTGACACCGCCGCTGAAGAAATTAAAAACCTAAATATCAATGAAAAGGCAGGATTTTAAGCAATTTATTTAGTAAAAATATATATTTCTGTTCATTTTTCACGTGATGTTAAAGTTATTCGGCCTTCGCGGTCGCTGCGTCGTCCGCCTGAAGGAAACCTATGCCACATGGGTTTGTAGGCTGAATATGATTCGTCAGCAGTGATATCATAATAATATCAAACTCCTGAGAAAAACGCTTCGTGTCAGATTATATTGTAATAGTTTTTGAGCGTAAATAGTGATTTCCAGTGTGTGTTTCATTAAGTTATAGTTCAGATCTTGTGTGTACTTTCTCTTCATTGATTTTACAAATGCCATGTGTCCGCTTTTTTTTCTCGCATCAAATAGGAAATCCGACAGTTGCCTGTATTACTAGAATAGTCAATTTCTTCATTAGTGCAAACTTACGCCTATGACTTTTGCATTATCACAATATATGTAACTTGTACAAATGATGCAACTTTCCGGCTACCTTACATAAAATAGACCTCATTCATACTTCATATGACTTACACAAAGACTATTAGTTCTTTTATAAAACAAACACACACTCAAAACTGACCAATTTCATACCTATTGTAATTGATGTTAATCTTACAGAGTTACTAAGTAATGTTTTTGTTTACAGTCAAAAACCAAAGCAATGAAAGAAAAAAAGAAGAAAACGGAAGACTCCGGCGCTGTGTCAGAGATGAACCCCTGGCCTGAGTTCATCCAGAAGAGGATAACTCTCTGGGACAAGTTCAAGGCTCAATATATAGAGGAACTGGCTGCAAAGCCAGAAATGAGCATTGTGGTGACCCTCCCTGATGGGAAGACAGTGGAAGCTAAGGCGTGGAGGACTACCCCTTATGATGTGGCTAAAGGAATTAGGTGAGTGTATATTTCACAGATTGTACTATATAAGTATTTTATCAGAACCAATAAATAAATAAATAAATAAATAATGAAACCACTTATTTAACTCTAATTATTAATTTATTTGGAGACATGCATGTAAAGACCATTACAAGTAAATCTGTGTAATTTGTCCCTATATATTTATTTATCTTTGCCATAATCATATTTCCTGAAGCACACAGTTTAAACACATAAAAATAACGATTGCCTTATGGTTATAGATATAAATTTAAAATAACGATTGCCTTATAGTTATTTCATAGATATAAATTTAATAGTAAAATGTTTTAACGTGTGTAAAATGTAAATACAATACAGCCAATGATTTCAAAATTTAAGTTGGCTGCTCTGCCAATGTCAATATTTGCACAGACTGTACGTAACCAATTGCCTTATTTGTGCTCACAAGCGAATTCTGGAGCCAATAGTAAGTATTCCAGCTGGTTGGTGTATCTGTGTGCTTTTATATAATGCCTTTGTGGGCTTTCACAGAGTTCCTCATCCAACTATGCTACTGTAGATAAGTGGCATAGTGGCATAGTTGTTTGAGGAGCTTGGTACCCCGGCGGGAGTGCGCATTACTAGCGCTTTCGCAAGTAAAGCGACACCAGGCGTGGTCCGCACTTGGGTGACCACAAGTGGTATAAAAATTCTCGAGCTCTTGTCAATTTTTTTATTGTTCATATCAAAAGTAACAATTTAAAACCAAAAACCGAGATTTATTTAATCTGCAATATGAAACAAGGAGCGAAACAAGGAGCGGTGGCTGAAGATATCTTGAGCCACCTTTATTTTTATCATAACAAAAAAATTATCAAGTCAATGTTTAAGTAAGTACATCTGGTCACAGAGTACTATAAACTAGATCTGGTGATGTTTTTGCGGGTGGTAGAATGGTGACTGGAATCTTAGAAAATTTAAATAGATAAACATTAATATAATTTATTTAAATCAATTCTCATACATAAATAACAATAATACATAAGTATAATAATAAAATTCTAAATTGTTTTACAACAGAGTCAACATTCAAAACCTGTCCCTTAACGTTTCCAGCGCAAAGATGTCTTTTGCACTAGCTGCATTGTTACGTTGTATTGCAATCTTTCCAAGGAGATCCCTTTCTTATCAGCTATGTGGTGCCCTAATTCACCAATTAAACGTTTGGCGTCTACGCCCCAGCAGCCCATAGTTTAGACAGCTATGGGCACAAAAGAGTAATGTGACTCCATAGCCGCATTTCATAATAGTGTTACGAAACTGGGTTCGAGATTTGGAGAAAAACGCCAAAGTTCGTATGAGGGTTTTTATTCACTACGGAACCCAAAGGTTGACACGTGAAGATGGTCTTCCTGATGTCCAAGTCCAAGTCGCGTAGCAGCTGAGGTCCAGGTATATCGCCAAAGTTGTCGCAGGTACTTCCACTTGTCGCACTGAGGTAGGTTTCCTTCGCTTCGGTTCGCTTCGAAGTTATCGCTTTCGTAGCTCGTACTGATCTGGCGGGACGCGCGTAGATCATCTCGCACTCCGCCTTTCGGCGGGAGCGGGGTTGCTGCTCAGGGCTGTGGCCCTCTTCAGCGAATTGCTGCCGCCGCCTACTACGGTAGGCGGGTCACAGGGTAGTGGCCGTGGCGGCCACTTCAGGCTTCATCAGTCCTGGGGGTTCGGTTGAGGCGTCGCTGCTGGTGCGGCGCCTAGCTCGGCTGGCAACGGGATGATGGCATCTCGGGGCGAGGGCTTGTACCTGCCGTCCGGCGGGCGGGCGTGCAAAGGCGCAATCCCCCTGAGGTGGGGGTGCGCCGAGCGGTCCGCCTTCTCGTACATGCCCCTCGCCAGACGAGAGACAAATGTGTCCAGGCCTTCCCACTTTAAATCCCGGTGGACGACGGCGTTCCTCACGTAACGCGGGGCCCCGACGGCCGCCCGGAGACAAAGGTTTTCTTGGGCACGAAGACGTCGCTTGTTTGTCTCCGAGCAGTATGCGTACCACGCAGGGGCCGCGTATGTGAGGCGGGATCTAACGTAGGCCTTGTAGACCCCGAGCCGCGTCCGTAGCGGGAGGCTGGAGGAAAGCACTGGACGCAATTTCCCCCGGGCCATCTTCGTCGTTGCCACCACCTCGTCGACTTGGGCCTTCAAGCTAAGGCGCCTGTCGAACTTCACCCCCAGGTATTTGACGTGCGGCTGCCACGGCACGTCTTCGCCGAAGAGCTTCAAGGGCGGCGGTAGGTTGGTGTTCCCCGATATTAGTGCCTGCGTCTTGCTGACGTTCACCGACAACCTCCACTTGGAGAGCCAGTCAGGCAGGGCGTCTAGGGCCTTCTGGACTTTCTTGGCGGCGTACTTTGCGTTGACACTGACGGCAAAGTACGCGGCGTCGTCGGCGAAGAGCGCCAACTCGGCCTGACCGGCCACTGGGATGTCGTCGGTGTACCACGCGTAGCACGCAGGCGACAAGCAGCTTCCTTGGGGAACACCAGCCCGCACGGGGCGTTCCGATGATACGGCGTCTTCTACCGCCACCCTTATCTTCCTGTCCTCGAGGAAGGAGGCCACAATCCTGAGCAGTCTTTTGGGCATGGGCTTGGGCGTTGTCGACATTTTGTACAGCAACCCCTCGTGCCATACTCTGTCGAACGCCTTCTCGTTGTCAAGGAGCACCACAGCCACGTGCTCCTTGCGGTTGGCTGCCGCCGAGATCTTGTGCAGCAGTCTGGCTATCTGGAGCGTCGTCGAGTGTTCAGGCCGAAAACCAAACTGCTCCGCGCGCGGTGGTATGTGCGGGAGCAGGAGGCCGAGCAGGAGTTTCTCGAACACCTTCGAGAGAGCGCTGAGTAGCGTGATGGGCCGGTAACTCTCTGGCTTCTGCAGGTTCTTCCCCGGCTTGGGTAGCATAATGACCCGGCCGGTTTTCCAGTCTTCTGGATAGTGTCCCGAGCGCAGGATGCCATTGAAGAGGCGCGTCACCGCCGTAATGTACGTAGGCGGTAGATGGCGGAGCGCCTCGTTCGTGACGTTGTCTGCGCCCGGGGCTTTCCTGGGCTTCAGGCTCCGGATCACTCGCAGGACCTGGCCGGGAGTGAAGAACGCTGCATTCTCCTCTTCCGGTACCGGCTCCGCAAAGTAAGCTCGAAGGTGCTCGATGACCATCTTGTGATGATCCTGGTCGGCCACTGGGTTCGGCGTGAATTGACGCTCCAGATGCTCCGCGAAGATCTCGGCGCGATCTTCGGCTTTGAATCGTGGGAGGCCATCGGCTGCCAGCAGCGGTCGGACGGGTTGGGGTTCGCCCGTAAGCTGCCGGCAGAGGCGGTGAATGGAGGGGATATCACCGCCCACCGAGAGTAGGTGGTTCTCCCACGATCTGGCTGTGTGCTCCTGTAGGCGATCCTTGATGGTCTCCACCAGCTTGTTGAGCTCCGTCTTGGTGGCAGGCGGCGGCGGTCAATGGCGGGACGCGCACTCGATCGCCTTTTTATATGCGCCGATACAGAGGTCTACACTTTTCTCGAATATTCTCATTACTTGACGAATGTATTTCGATTGACGGGAAACATCGAGACGCCGATATGTATGTGTGAGTGCGACTAAGCCGACGACCATTCAAAGAACTCTAGCCTTTATGCCGTAAGAATATAAGGCCTAGTTTCGCTTGCATGATTCCACTCGCGAACATTCCAAGTCTATCTCGCCAGCAGAGTTCTTACTCGCGAATATTCTACATCTATCTCGTTCGCGACAATAGAAAATATAAATCTTTATTTGGAACAAAAAATAAAACAAAATAAGCTACTACAAAGGTTCTTATGCCGAGGCTTGCTGAGGCCAAGACGCTGGTTTTCAGAGGAGCTAATAGGCTATTTTACTGTGTATGTTTTTCGTTAATATTTTATATAAAAAAAACCATTGAAAAGAAATTTTACATTTTCGAAACACCAAGAAAAATTGTTTCAAATATAAGAGTGGGAGCGTAGTGGGGACATCTCACTATCTCTTTCGTACGCGCGAGACCTAATAGCGTGACGTAAGAGTGCTATATGTGCATCGTTTTTCTGTTACTTGACAGTTTCCCCTTCCATCAGATTTTAAAATCTTATAACTTACTTATTCCTGGGCAGAAAAACAAATTGTTTTCGGTTTCGGATTATGTTATTTATTGATATGATTAATAAAAATAATACCGTATTGAGTAGGCATCTTCGGATGTCTCTACTTTTCTTTTCCTTATTACATAATGGTCCAAAACACCAGTAACCACTAACATTTTAAAAAAGAGCATGTTTTATGATTTTAAGTTTTTAAACTAACCTCCCTAACATCAACTAATCACCAAGATACACCATCAGCTTACGTAACCCTCCCCAGCCAGGGTCTGGCAGACTCCACCATCATCGCTCGAGTCAACAACGTGCTATGGGACTTAGACCGACCACTCGAAGGAGACTGCAAGTTGGAGCTTCTGCGTTGGGACAACACGGACGCTCAAGCTGTCTTCTGGCACTCATCAGCGCATATGCTTGGAGAGGCTTTGGAAAGGGTAAATACAGATATACAGATACATTTTCACGTCTATATCCCTGACGGGGCAGACAGAGCCCAGGGCCGTAAGACCCAGATGCCACGCTTAGCGTGATGGTGGGCGTTATGATGGAAAAGGAATCAAAATAGTGATGGGTTGCTAGCCGCATCGCCTATTACCATGATTCAAATCTCGCCCATTCCCTCGATCGGCTTTTACGATCTGCGCGGGAAGAGAAGCAGCTGGTACATTCTAAGTTTTTTGTTCACTCCCAGACCAGCATGGAAGAGTTGGAAAGGGTAAATTAAATAATATTAGTAAAACCCGAATTTAGTTAGAACAAATACAATGTCCTTTTTTATTAAGTAGAAATATTGTAAGGGATGATTCATTTTATCGTTTCAAACAGTTTTTCCCAATAAATGTATATAGAAATAAGAAAAAGAAACCTATAGTAATGATATCAGGTGACTACTTCGATTTGTATAAGAACCTAAATTTTTTTTCGTATTTTGATATACATTTATTGGAAAAATTTGTTTAAAATGATGGACTGAATTACCCCTTAAAATATTTGTGCTTAATTAAAAAAGACATTTTATACCTGAAGAACTTTTGCCAAATATATTCATTCAAGAAAACTGATATTTTCGCAGTTTTTTCAGCACCTCGTTTTCTCGAGGTGCTGAAAAAACTTTATTTTAATAATTTAAGCTGATTTTAATAATTTGCTCAAGATTTTTAGGGTTGCAATTTTGGCTATAAACTTCTCTCATGAGAGCTAATAATCTATACATAATTCGGAGATGCATGCTCGTTTACGATGTTTGCCTTTTTAACCCCCGACGAAAAAGAGGGGTGTTCTAAGTTTGACGCTAACGTCCGTCCGTGTATCTGTCTGTGGCATCGAACGGATTCCCTTGCGTGGTTCTTAGCCATGTTCGATTAAAATCTGTTCAGTCGTTTATAAGTTATTGGATGTCAACGCTTCTGTTAAAGAAACAAAAACAAAACGCAATCCCTACGCCGGCAACACCGGGGGAATAACTTCAAACCAAATTCAAAATTGATTTCCTTTGTCTTCACATATACACATTCATTAACGGCTCTTACTCATAACTTGTCTTGTAATCTTCTTATCTTTCTCCTTATTATACCAGTCCTATGAATACAGTTATTTTATTTTACTTCCCATTATAGTTTACGTTTACATAGTTAGCAGATAGGGAAGTCCCAAATTTTCTAGCTTCAAAGTTCGGTTTTGTGATTTACCTATCAAATAATAGGATGGCGCTACGCATATCAATTCCGCTTAACATCTTATGTAGTTCCGCCACTTATCACTAGATGGTGTTGCCGGGGTTTTTTAATTTGCCTAGCAAATAAACTTGTTATGACGATAAAGACAGGGCCATTGTATTACTTACTATTTGTTTTAATTTTGCTAAGAATTTTTAAATATCTAAAATGCTTCACAGGTGTATGGTGGATGTCTTTGCTACGGTCCACCTATTGAAGAAGGCTTCTACTATGATATGTTCTATCCAGAGAAAGGGGTAAGTATATTTGCTTAGTTCAAATATCTATTGAGATATTTGAACTAAGAAATATAGATATCTTTTTATTGATATATGGATAGATAAATTTAATTTATGAAAGCAGGCACCAAAAAAAAAGAAATAAGAATTAAGTTAGTTTGGTGATGTAATAAGTCAATGGCTATTGAAGTATCTACTTGATCTCAGAAGCCACAATGACAGAAGATATAACGTAGCCTTAAAGATACTGTAGTTTAGTCAATCATTTTTAGGGTTCCGTACCCAAAGGGTAAAAACGGGACCCTATTACTAAGACTTCGCTGTCTGTCCGTCTGTCCGTCTGTCTGTCACCAGGCTGTATCTCAAGAACTGCGATAGCTAGAAAGTTGAAATTTTCACAAATTATGTATTTCTGTTGCCGCTATAACAACAAATACTAAAAACAAAATAAAATTAATATTTTAGGGGGGCTCCCATACAACAAACGCAACTTTTTATAGATAATGGTACGGAACCCATCGTGCGCGAGTCCGACTCGCACTTGGCCGGTTATTATTATTCATATCAATAAGTAACATCATCCGAACTCTTTTTCAAAAGTTTTCAAAAAATATTTCTTTTCAGTTTTATTTTTTTTGTTTTATATAAAATATAAACTATAAACATACAAAGTAAAAGAGCCTATTACATAGCCACATATCTTTATTTGTTTTAAGGCAGTTTTATTTGTTTTGTGTAATGTGAGTAATAATAAAATAGATTAAATTAATATGCTATTGTACTGGGGAAGATCTGTGGAAGAAAGAAGGGGAGGCCTTTGCCCAGCAGTGGGACACACAAAAACAATATTAGGGAAAGCCGTAAGGATGGTGTAAGATTAATTTAACAAATAAACAAAAAAATAATAAATAAAAAGCAATTTAAAAAAAATCTTCGTTATGTTCTTAGATATCCTCCACCGACTTCCATGTGCTGGAAGGTCTGATCAAGAAGATAGCGAAGGAGAAGCAGCCGTTCGAACGCTTGGAGCTGACCAAGGAACAACTGCTGGAAATGTTCGACTACAACCCGTTTAAGGTATGTTCTTCTTTTTTGAGCAATTTGATGTATAGGTTTGTAAAGAAACTTTTGTTTCTTTGCTGTAAAAAGTTTAGGAAAAGGAAATAAAAACCTTCAGAAGGTCTGTAACGATGTTGCAATAAGCACCATCCTTCATGT
The DNA here is from genome assembly GCA_963555685.1 of Acrobasis consociella. Lineage (NCBI taxonomy): Eukaryota > Metazoa > Arthropoda > Insecta > Lepidoptera > Pyralidae > Acrobasis > Acrobasis consociella. The sequence goes on along the minus strand of OY743122.1, from coordinate 3,773,078 downwards.
TCTTGCCTACCTCCTTTGTATCATTTCATTATTTTCAAATTTAATTCCTAAATTTAATATTTAAATTCCAGACATTCCTTGCTCATCATTTTTGACTCATTCCACTTTTACTCCTGTTACGAATAACATATCTCAGCACTTGCAATTTCTTATAATAGTTATGTTGTATGATAAATATATTTATTCTCTGGTCTTATGAGTCTCTTGCTCTCCGACCTCTATAAATTTCATGTGGGAATACGCCATTACTAGCTGGGACTGGTGGAGTTCCCACAGGTCCTACAAAATAAAAGACCAAATTAAAAACATCAAACAATTAATACATAAAAGACAAATTACATAGATTGAGCTCGTCCCAAAGTAAGTTAAAAAACTTATGTAATGAGATACTAACTCAATGGCGAAACGCAGTGACACAAAAAAGGCAATAACTCAGCGTTATAATTGCTCAGGAAGCAAACACTGAATTTCAGTTATTGCCATCAAGTAATTTATTTTTGAGCCAGTCATGAACCCAAATTAGGTAAATTATTCCGTACAGTTCATAAAATAATAATTCACAAAATAGTGTTACTTTTCATTGATCATATCCATTTTCAACGTGATTTTAAATTTATTATTGCAGAATCACTGATAATAAAAGCGCAATTTGATTTTAAAAAATCATGAAGTCTTTCTTATTTCATACAAATCCCATAGAAAATGTTTGTTTGACGTTTAGAAAAAAGCATGTGATTTGAGTTATTGGGAACTTCCATAATAGAAAAAGTTTTAATATCTCAGAATGTTTATTGCTTTTAGGTCCGGATCCTGAACGAGAAAGTGGACACCCCCACCACTACAGTGTACAGATGCGGCCCCCTGATCGACCTGTGTCGAGGACCTCACGTCAGGCATACGGGGAAGGTCAAAGCACTTAAAGTTACCAAGGTAAATTACATTCAAAGTTCCAAAGGTAAATTACATTCAAAGTTTTTTTATGTTGGCAGTATGGTAGATCTAAAGAAAAAAAAATCTAGGTATCTAGTGTAGTTATTAATCTAGTGGCTAGGCGTATATTTTTGGCGAAATAACGACACAATCATGTGTTGTTGTGAAGAATAGACTAAATAGATTTTCTTAAAATCTTATATTATCAATATTCTAATACATATAAGTGTTCACGACTATTTAAAAGACAGCAGTATAGAAGTAGAAAAAGTGGGACCATTCTCACTTATTTCATCGGCAAATAGTTTCATGGAACTCGTGAGTTCTCTTTTTCTAGTAGTTGCATTGACTCAGTAGTTTCATGGAACTACTGAGAGAAAAAAATGGTCAAAAAGAGTTTTTATTAATAAATTATTTTCATTTCCAACAGAACTCTGCAACGTATTGGGAAGGTAAAGCGGACGCAGAGAGCCTACAGCGGGTCTACGGAGTGTCTTTCCCCGAGCCCAAACAGCTCAAGGAGTGGGAAACTATACAGGAGGAGGCTGCCAAGAGAGACCACAGGAAGATCGGGAAGGTAAGGGAAAGAAAGAAAGAATAACTATTTATTTGGCTGCATTACATACTTATAAACAACTTAACAATTTGCTTAAGCTACATTACACAAGCATGCACCAAAACGGCCTTCGCCCACGACGCTGGTCTTCCGCGGATGCCGAGTAAACTATTATATTAGAAGTATTATCGTAGCAAGTGCAGGTCCATAATCTCTGCCTATCCTATGGGAAATAGGCGTGATCAGTGACGTGCACAAAAAAAATTGACAGGCACTGATCTTACTTAAATTACGAGAATGACTACATATGAAGCAAAATACATTTTTCGCTAGTTATATTATTTTAAAGGTGACACAGGCTAGACAAATTTTAAAAGGAAAGGGCTTCATTTTAGTAAGACATACATAAGATCCTGGCAGGGTCGCCATGTTATCCCTTTAAATGTCGGACGCCTGGAGCGGGCGTCTGATGTATTGTTTTACTATTGTGTCTGCTATGACGACGTTTGAAGGGTTACACTACATGGGGAGATCTTATAGTCTCCTCGCTCTTCTCTCCAATAATAACTGGAATTAATTGTTGCAGGAACAAGAGCTTTACTTCTTCCACGAGCTGTCTCCAGGGTCCTGTTTCTTCCAGCCGCGAGGGGCGCACATCTACAACACACTCGTCAACTTTATTAGGGAACAGTACAGGTAATGTATATCAATTATTCCTGTGGATGTCGTAAGAGGCGACTAAAAGACTGAGCACAAATATCTTGAACTGCATTCCTGAGAAAGGTAAACGTCGGCCAGTAGTAACATTTTTCGCACAAATGCATTCCCAAAGAGTAAGGTTAAGTAGGCGATCGCTCGTAAAATTTTAGACAAATCATTTAAACTTTGAAATAAATTATTTGAAAAATAATCTCAAATTTTGTCTCATGGCTAGTGAGGGGGAGGCCTTTGCCCAGCAGTGGGACACTATAATAGGAAAAAAAATAAAAAAAAAATTGGCTAGTGAAGCTTTCCTTCGCACATTAGCCAAAAGAGAAGAAAAGCTATACGTTCTCACTTTAAACTGTAAACAGAATCATAAAATAATTGAAGTCTTGATCTAGACAAAATTTATTTTAAATGGCAGCATTGGACCGAGAAAAATTCAAGTATTCCCTTAAGTGTCTTAAGTTTCCGCGCCATATGCCATCAAGGAGGATATTTTTAACTTGTATCTTTTTGCAGAATTCGCGGTTTCCAAGAAGTTGTAACGCCCAACATGTACAACTCAAAATTATGGCAAACTTCAGGCCACTGGGCGCATTACGCCGACAACATGTTCTCCTTCGACGTCGAGAAGGAAACATTCGCTCTGAAGCCCATGAACTGCCCGGGACATTGGTGAGTCTTCTCGTATTAGTTCGGTTATCGTACTTAAACATGTACAAATTTAAGCTCCGGCAAACTTCTGTCTACTGGGCGCAGTACGCCGACATATTCTCCTTCGACTTCGACAAGTAAGCCTTCGCTCTGAAGCCCATGAACTGCCTGGGACATCTGATGATGATGATGAGGATGAGTCTTCTCACAGTAGTTCGGTTATCGTACTTAAACATGTACAACTCTAAGCTCAGCACACTTTTGTTCACTGGGTGCACTATGCTGACATGTTATCTTCCGATGTCGTAAAGGAAACCTTCGGGTTGAAGCCCGGGACATTGGTGAGTCTTCTCATATTAGTTCGGTCATCGTACTTAAACATGTACAATTGTAAGCATCGGCAAACTTCTGTCTACTGGGCGCAGTACGCCGCCATGTAGAACGGAACACAAAAGTTCGTATTTTTTAATGTCACGCGTTTTTTCGATCCCTTTAACGTATACTGTCACGTTTTGCATGATATAACTCAAGTAATATGTGTATGGCTTAGATTTACACAGACCAGTATTTTTTGGGGATGGGGATCCCCCAGGAGATAAATCAACAAGTTTGTTTGGTTTTCATTAATTTTTATACATACATACTTACCCCTTTTTTTTTACTAGCCTGTAGGTTTTGTGTCCCACTGCTGGGCAAAAGCCTTCTTACCCCCTTATTCATAAAAATACAACTGTTTACTAAACCTAATTAATTAAAAATATGTTTTGTCTCGTTCTTTCTATGTCAAATAATAAAAAGAGGGAAAGGAACAAAACATGTTTTAACTAAAATAGGTTTAGCAAACGGTAGTTACTTTTTGCGAAACATCATCATCATCATTTCAGCCGCATATCGTCCACTGCTAGACATAGGCCTCTCGGATTCCCAAAATGACCGATCTAAAGCGGCCTGTATCCAGCGCTTTCCAGCGACTTTGGTCAGGTCGTCAGAATTTAATTTTTATGAATAAGACGGCTAAACTTTTTATTTCTTTCTTGCAGCCTAATTTTCGACAATCGCATTCGTTCCTGGCGGGAACTCCCCCTCCGCATGGCGGACTTCGGAGTCCTACACCGCAACGAACTCAGCGGAGCCCTGACCGGCCTGACTCGAGTGCGGAGGTTCCAACAAGACGACGCGCATATATTCTGCGCGCCGCAACACATCGAGCAGGAGATGGTAAGTGTCTTGTGCCTCTTGTCAGTGTATATACAGCGCCATCTAGAGTTGCCTCTATGGAGTCCTACATTGTAATGAACTCAGCGGAGCCCTGACCGGCCTGACTCGAGTGCGGAGGTTCCAGCAAGACGACGCGCATATATTTGTCAGTGTCATGTACAGCGCTATCTGGTGAGAGTTGGGGCAACTCTCAACGTCAGTGGTCAAAGTCCTTCGAGTAAACATCAGCTGTTTGTGTGATAACAGTTGCACGTTTTTTCCCTTATGAAGTTAACTGAGCCTTGGCATGCCTACCCATCGCCTTATAAACATAATTATTTCTCATCCTTGTCACTAGATGGCGCTATGCATTTGATAGCTGTCACTGTCAATGTCAAACTTTTTATTTTTTATTTTTTTTTTATTTTAAATGCAATAATTGTGTTGTTTCTTTAGCATTGGGTACTTGTATGTGATAAACGTATTTTTATTTTTTATATATATATTTTTTGTATATGTAGTCATGCGAATGTCCGTGAATGCACCCATTATGGCTCCAACGGAAGATCAGCGCTGGGATCTCGCTAATGCAAATCCTAGCATATGCTGAGTTGGAGACCATTTTGGAGGACAAGTAACTTTATTTTTTATTTGTACTTTAAGAATTTGTTTATGTAATTTTATTGTGTTGTTTTTGTCCTTCGAATAAATGGTATATCTATCTATCTATCTATCTATACATAATTATTAATACAAAATCTTTTATTACTATTATTTTATTTAAATAAAGTTGTACTCTAATTAATTAAATATGACTAATATCATCATTATATCAGCCACAGGAAGTCCACTGCTGGACATAGGCCTCCCTCAAGGATTTCCATTTCCTTAAAAACGTTTCTCTGACCAGGTCTCCTGCCTCGAGTTCCTGGAGCACGTGTACTCGACGTTCGGCTTCACGTTCCAGCTGAAGCTGTCCACCAGACCTGAGAAGTACTTGGGAGACCTCGCCACGTGGGACCAGGCCGAGAAGGTATATATATATATATATATATTGTTTATATTCCTAATAGGAGCCATTTATTACGTCACAGCGATATGGGGGTACGCCAAATGTGGCAGTGTGTGTTTAACGGATATCGAAATGAATAACCGGCTAAGTGCGAGTTGGACATCACAAAAAACACGTTTGCTGTATGAGAGCCCTACTTAATTATTTATTTTAATCTGTTTTTAGTATTTGTTCTCATAGCGGTAACTCAAATACATCATCTGTGAAAATTACAACTGTCAGCTATCATTGTTTATAAGATACTGTCTGGTGACGGACAGACGAACAGCGGAGTCTTAATAATAGGGTCCCGTTTTTACCCTTGGGTACGGAACCCTAAAAAGGATGCTAACTATGTCACTCGGGATAATATTTCTAACGATACATCAAATCTGTTTATGCATTTTAAAGTTATGATGGAATTAAGAAACTCACACATATTTAGATTTACACTCTGTCGTGCTTACCCATCGTCATATAAACATTATTATTTCTTTTCCTTGTAACTAGATGGCGTTTTAAGGTAAAAATTAAAACATAAAAATCTTTTATACCTATTATTCAAATAAAGTAGTACTCTAATTAGTTAAATAAGACTTATATGAAATGCAAAATGTTTTTTCAAAGTATATTCAACACTTTCTTCGTCACCTTCTTGGCTAGTCGTGTGTGCTGCCATCTTAAGAGGCCGCTCCGCAACTCCAACTCCGTTTCTATGGCGTTGGGTATTTGTTACGTTTGTAATTATGTTATCATCTTAGACGACCTCCGTGGCGTAGTGGTCACCATGCTAGTTCGCCACCCAGAGGTCCCGGGTTCGATTCCCGGTCAGGGCAAGTTGGAAAATGGCCTTTTTCAAATTTTCCTGGGTCTTGGATGTTTATCTATATATGTATCTTATACCTTTAAACGAGCAATTCTTGTATATATATTTATTTATTTATTTATATATTTATAAATTTCTGTGATCTCGAAAACTGCTCTAACGATTTCGCTGAAAATTGGTATATGGAGGTTTTCGGGGGTAAATAATCGATCTAGATTAGTCTTATGTTTGGGAAAACGCGTGTTTTCGAGTTCTCATGCGTTTTTCTTTCCACGCAGAATATGACCGCTAATTTCGTCGCGCCGACCGCCTTGTTTTTAGCTCAGCGGTTAAGGATACAGACCGCTAGAAAGAGTGTTACGGGTTCGAATCCCACTCGGTGACTTACTATTGTTTTTTTTTTATGTTTAAGTTTATATATAATTTTTTATGCATTGTTTATAGACAAGTTAAAAAAAAAATTAGTTAATGTTTGAGATGTAACCGAGCAAAACTCGGTCGCCCAGGTACTTTATTTATTTAATCTCATCTCGTCCCAGGCGTTAGAAGACTCCCTGAACCGGTTCGGCAAGCCGTGGCAGCTGAACCCGGCGGACGGCGCGTTCTACGGGCCCAAGATCGACATCTCCATACAGGACGCGCTCAGACGGTCGCACCAGTGCGCCACCATACAGCTGGACTTCCAACTGCCCGAGAGGTTCAACCTCAGTTACGTCAGGTAACAAAATCCTACTAATATTATAAATGCGAAAGTGAGTTTGTATATTTGTTTGTTTGTTTGTTACCTCTTCACGCTTCTTCTTCTTCTTCTTATCGTGTGTGTTAGTGACTAACACTAGTGTCAGAGTTTTTAAACCGCCTTAAAGGCCTCTGACATGGTTTTTAGGTAACGACCAATGTCAAAGACAGTGACCGGGACCGACAGCTTAACGTGCCTTCCGAAGCACGGATCGTCTTACTTATCAGACAATGAGGTCTGCTGGATCAGCCTGCAATGTCCTAACCAAACTAGGACAACAACACAAAGTCGTTGCCCCCGCTGGGAATCTTCACGCTTAAACTACTGAATCGATTTGGATGAAATTTGGTATGGATATAGTTTGAGACTCGGGGAAGGACATAGAGTACTCTTTATCCCGGAATTCCCACGGGGAGCGAAGCCCGCGGGTACAGCTAGTAATCTATAAATGTAATAAAACAGTAAAAAAGTGTGTCTGTACATTAAATATATTTCCAAACAAATATTGAGGCGATGGAGATATAGTGATGGAGTAAGAATTAAAAAAAAATGTGCTTTGGTCTAGTATGTCTCTGGTAGTACAGAGGGTCGTGCTCCTGCAGTGGAGACTAAAGACCTGGTGATGATGATGAGAGGGTGTTGGGCGGGCGAGAACGAGGGAGAGGTGTGGGGAATGGGGATGCATATTTCGCGGAACGCTATAAATATATAGGGACAAATTACACTGATTGAGCTAGCCCCAAAGTAATTTCGAGACTTGTGTTATAGGATACTAACTCAACGATACTATATTTTATGACAATACATATATAGATAAACATCCAAGACCCAGGACAATTTGAAAAAGGCTATTTTCCAACTTGCCCTGACCGGGAATCGAACCCGGGACCTCTGGGTGGCGGACTAGCATGGTGACCACTACGCCACGGAGGTCGTCTAAACTCATATTAATTCAGTTTGTAATGTTAAACATCAACATGTTTTTTCTAGTGAAAGTGGCGAAAAGAAGCGGCCCGTGATCATCCACCGCGCGATCCTGGGCTCGGTGGAGCGCATGATCGCCATCCTCAGCGAGTCGTACGCCGGCAAGTGGCCCTTCTGGCTCAGTCCGCGCCAGGTGTGCGTCGTGCCGGTGGGCGTGGCGTTCGATGATTACGCGATACAGGTGAGAAAAAAATATTAAAATTTTTTTTTCGTTTTGGGTCTCTCCTTTTTCATTACCAAGGTAATAAATACGAATAACCGGCCAAGTTTTTAGTATTTGTTGCTATAGCGGCAACAGAAATACATAATTTGTGAAAATTTCAACTGTATAGGTATCGCGGTTCTAGAGATACAGCCTGGTGACAGACAGACGGATAGGCGGACAGACAGCGAAGTCTTAGTAATAGGGTCACGTTTTTACCCTTTGGGTACGGAACCCAAAAAAAGGTGTTTGTACCGTGTAAGTAATAATTATAAAAAAGGCGAGACCAAAAATATATAAACGAAAAAAAAATTAATATTTTGTACTTACTGATATTTATTGCTACAATTTTGTTTTAGTGTAATAATAAGCAAAAAATAACATAATTAAACTTTAACAAAGCAAAAGAAAATAAAATGTGATTGAAATAGAATGTTTAATAGTCCTAAGGCTAGTGAAAAAATGCAAATAAATAAATATTTTTTTATTTCATTATTCAGGTGAACAAGCAGCTGTTCGAGGCGGGCTTCATGTCCGAGGTGGACACCGACGCCGGCGACACGCTCAACAAGAAAGTCAGGAACGCGCAGCTCGCGCAGTTCAACTACATATTAGGTCCGTCATGTTTTGCATCTAGGGGGCTGATCGAATATTACGTAAGCACTATAGGGGGTCATGAACCGATGGCCGATGGGGCAAAAAGATTCTCGAATGGCGACCACGTACAGGCAATCGAAGCGTAGGACACCCACCCACAAGCTGGGTTGACGACGTAACTAAGGTCGCTGGATACAAGCCGCTCTAGATCGGTCATTTTGGAAATCTTTGGGAGAGGCTTATGTCCAGCAGTGGACGTTATGCGGCTGAAATGATAATGAGAGTCAGCTACTGCCGACATGTTTCGACCTCATCCGGAGGTCTCCATCAGGTTGAATGTGACAAATTTTAATAATGTCTTGTGTCTCACGTTAGTTTTATAAAAAAATACAACTAAATCCCTTGACTTCCCGCCAAATACTCAGATGTTTTAACACTTTTAACTAACTTTTTTTCAGTCGTCGGCGAACGCGAGAAACAGTCAGGCACCGTCAACGTCCGCACTCGAGACAACAAGGTCCACGGAGAGATGTCCATACAGGGTCTGGTAGACCACCTCAACCAGCTGGTGAAAGAGAAGACGCTTTCTGATGACTGCAGTCTGCTGAAATAGGGTTAACTTAGCGATGCTCAGAAATTTAATTTATTTTTATGAAGTTTAAGAATTTTTGACGGATACATTGATTGATAGTGTACAGGTAGCGGCACGAAACTCTAGCGCTGACCTTGGCTGCGCAAAAGTCAAAAAGTAATACTGTACCCGTGCGCAGTATCCCCTCTACACTCCACCATGCCTACCCATCGTCATATAAACATTATTATTTCTTTTCCTTGTAACTAGATGGCGCTTTAAGGTAAAAATTAAAACATACAAATCTTTTATAACCATTATTTAAATAAAGTAATACTCTAATTAGATAAATAAGACTTATATGAAATGCAATATATTTTTTAAAAGTATATTCAACACTTTCTTCGTCATCTTTTTGGCTAGTCGTGTGTGCTGTCATCTCTGAGAGGCCGCTCCGCAACTCCAGTTTTGCGTGCTTACGGCCTCTCCAATCGTTTCTATGGCGTTGTATCTGTTACGTTAGTAATTATATTATCTTTGACTCCACTCAGCGCTAAACTTACGTGCTGCTACTTATAAAAGCTTAGCATCCCTACTTTCTTAATAATATTATAAATGCGAAAGTGAGTTTGTATATTTGTTTGTTTGTTATTACTTCACAATTCAAACACTGAACATTTTTCATCACACTTTCATTATGCCGACGCCGCAGCGGTGTCTTGTTTACAAACTACACATCGACCAATGTATCCAAACAAGCATTTGGAAGTAACACTTCTTGTACGAGATGTTTTATATTTATTATTTAGGTCGAAGCTTAGGAATTTTCTGAATTTTCATTGTGATTGAAAGTGGGTACGTCTTTTCATTTAGGAAACTTTATAATAACGCTGTGCGAGGTGATTGTATAATAGTAGTTTATGCGACTGTGCATAATGAAGGGCATTACAACACGAATGTGGGTTTATGAGACGAGCCGAAGGCGAGTTTCATAATAACATCACATGAGTGTTGTAATGCCTAATTATGTGTAGTTGCATACACTACTTTATCTACACACATAATTATCATAGTGCTCTAAGATAACTTAACTATCTTAATTCGTTTCAACTTTACACAAACACTCTTAAACAGTAAAACGTCAACAAACGACGACTCGTAATGGCAGCGTTTCCAAATTCGAATGTCATTTTTTAAAATCATAGACAAACGAATGAACGCCCCTATTCTTGTGTCACTCGAGATCAAATGTCGTGCGATTTATATATAAAAATATACGAAATTTGGCATTCGTCTTGATAACTGTTTTAATATCTATAGATACTAGAATAGACACCCATTTGAATTTGAGAGCTGTTCCAAATTTAAACTCATTACCTACTGATTTCAGGAGGTAATGTTATCAATACGTCTCCGTTAATTCCTACTGGTCGGTAATGCTGGCATTGCCTATGGTTTCTGAACGCATTTTAGAGCACTTATGATATGTGCGTAGATAAAAGAAAAAAAAGCGAAGATCGTAGGACTCGAATTTTGATACTTACTAAATTTACTATGGCATCACCCATAATGATGATTATAAATTGGGTACCTTCCTGGGTCAAAAATAAATTATTTGGTAGTGTTAACAAAATAAAACGTCACATAATAAAGATAATTTATTTGCCAAACATGTGTTACAAGATATTAGTACATTCAATTTCGTCCAATCATGTTTACTAATATCACTTTATGATCATATCCATTTTCAATGTGATTTTACATATATTGTTGCTGAAAAATTGATATCAAGAGCGCTATTTGACTCTTAAGAAACTATGACGTCATTAGTTTGTATTTCATAGAAATCGCCGAGAAAATGTTCTTTTTGACGTTTAGTTTTCTAAACGTCAAAAAGAACATTTTCTAGGCGATGTATCTGAATTGACTTGTTGGAAAGTACATAGCGAAATAAAGCAGATGTAAGCAGGGTATTTGTAATACCATTCGTACAGCTAAGCATGGTATAATAAAATAAGGTAGTCTCTTCCCGTGACAGCTGATGACGTAGGTGGAACTTGACTACATCATCAGTTTGATGTGTTGCCACTGTGTGAAATTGAATTACCCGAGAGTGATGCATTTTTAAATTTTATGTACCAATTTCGAATTAATAATCCGTTATATCAATTTATAAAATATTAAGTTTATGAATCACGCGAGAATCGCGAGATACTAAAGAGCTAAGTTACATAATATTTTATTTAATATCCATAAACTAATTGAGAAAGTCCTTAAATTTACTGAAAAGAACAATCAGTGGCAACACTTTGTGACGTAGTCAAGTTCCATCTCGGGAAGGAATACCTGTTTTATTATACCATGCAGCTAAGTACTAAGTATTGTATGTGTAAGCATTTTAGTATAAGACATGAAACTTCGGTTCTCACCTTTATTTCCTTAGTTAAACTTTATTGAGCTAAAAACCGCAATAGATGGACTTAATGCTAAAGCATTCTCCCTTTTACGATGAATGTAGGCATAACGTTAACCATTTTCAAAAAATAATAATACCTACCATAATATTCCTAATATCTGCCCAGTTATATTTAAATACATATAAATATCATACTTAGTTTATAATTTTTATTTAACCTCTGCATAACATAAATGTTCTTTTACTGCTTGCAGTTCCAATTTTAGTTGTACAATACCCGACAGGGTTCATAGAGTACCTATTTTAAGGCAGTGACTTATGTAATAAATAAATTGAATTGAATAACGCTTATTCTGAATCACGTCGATAAATGTGGACACTCCCATGATATAATAATATACTACGCCAGGTATGGCATTCCGACATTTAGTGGTTACGTGGGTGACACGAGCCTACGTCACCGCCACTCAGTGTAACCGGTACTGTAAAATCAAACACCCCAACTTTCATTTTTCACGTATATCTGAATCGGATTAAACCATGCCCATTTTTACAAATAACCTATTTATGAAAAAATAAGTTAGACTTGTTAATGAATAACAAGTATAACCTAATTTTTTATGCATTAAAATATTTATTGTCTTTTTGGATCATGGACACTCCCTTAGTATTTTTATTTTATCATCATTATGTTCTTGTCGGTGGAGTATTTTCCATGCCTCTTGATCTTATTCGTGAAGCTATGTCAGATGCCTTTAGGCAGCTTGAAATTGCGACGAGTATAAACCACTTTCACGCACGAAAAAAATTGAAACTGCCTTATTATTTCTTACATTGTCATTTCCTCTCGCAGGTCTATTGGAAGAAATTTCGTTAGAAATAAGTAGCACCTATGCACTATATTTGTTTACTTTCATAAATGTTTCATTTGTAAATTTTGAAGTGTACCAACCAATAAAATTAAATTGTTCATAACAATTTGCATTTAAAACAATAAAATAATACGTGTCTGCTTCTTTGGACGTTAGGCTTCACTCAAACCAGAACCGAAGCGGCAGGCTACTTTACTGTCAAACCAAAGTCACAATTATTTCTATGTATGAAATGCACAGAATAGCTTGAAGAAACCTCGGCCGCTGGCAGTCGAGGCTTTTGTTTCGTTCAAGCTTTGCTGTGCATTCCGAAAATAGACATAAAGGTGATATTGGTTTGACAATAAAAGTGCGCTGTACGCCACTGCAGTTCTGGTGTAAGATAAGCGTAAGAGAGTGGTATTGATTAATTTTACCTTTTTATTAATGATCTGAGTTAAAAGGTACATTTTGATCAATGCTGGTCCAGATTCCAAAAGGATTTGTTTCTTTTATTTATGTCTAGGTTTAGTAAGGTCAATAAAATTATTAAGTTCACATTCTTGTTTAATTATTTAATCCTCTACATTACACACATTCTAAGAAAATAACCTCTAAATAAAAAAAATAAAAAAAAGTGTCGACCACACGCAGCGCAAGATGCGCGACGCAATTTGCGTCGTGTTACGCGCCTACATGGCAACAATATGAGAAAAAGCCATAATTAAATTCTAGGATCCCTTGCATGTCAGGATCTACTGGGTGTCGGAATATGTATAATAATGTATAATATTTTTCAAACATAACATTATTTAATGCATCCTCAAGTGTCGCCTCGTTTTTCTATTTTTGAATCTGAAATAAAAAAAAGATATATATTTACAATCTATGCGTCGTAGTAAAGGCTCCAGTACTCGCGACAACAATCAGCGACCGTTGCGCGACAGTTTGTGACAAGAGTGACCCTCGCGCGACACAGGTCGGCGATAGGTGTCGGCCATAAATACTGTTCGTCTGTTAGAACCTTATGTAGGATGTTAGGTTAGATAATGTTAAGTTTATTTACCCCTTAAATGAATAATCTCCTTTATTCAAAACAAACATTACGAAATAAAATACAGCAGCTTAAATATTTCTTCCAACGCACCTCATCATTTAAATTACTACAAGTGACGTAAGACGGGTATACAAATTTTTGACTTCTGCGCAATGACGGTCAGCGCTAGTTTTGTGCCGCTACCCGTAATTGCTTCTTTCATTTTTTCAAAATTAAATAGTTTGAAAAAATGAAAAAAGAATCTGTCCTTTAAAAAACCATCCAGAAAGAATCTTGCACTTACAGCTTCCCAAATACCATCTCCAAACCAAGTATGGCCACGGACATGAGAACTCCATACAGCATGAGCAGCATCACCGGCTTCAGGTCCAGAATGCCGACACTGCTGAACGCCGCCTGCTGGCTACTGCAGTGGGGCTTCGGGATCTGCATGCGACGGTTTATGGCCGATTGGATGCCGGCCTCGCGGATTTGTTTGAACCTGCATTTTTAACATACATACATACTATCACGTCTTTATCCCTAATGGGGCAGACAGAGCATTTGGGGTCTTGCGGTTCTATGCAGAGCCCAGGGCTGCAAGACCATCTCTGGGAAACGCGACAGAGGTCGTCCACTGATGAGGTGGTCAGATGACCTTAAGCTTACGGCAGGACACCACTGGAGAAGGGTAGCGCGCGACAGAAGACAGTGGAAAATGCTAGAGGAGGCCTATGCCAAGAGGCACACTGAATTACGCGACATTATTTAAGGCAAAAACTAAGTGTTACAGTGACACAACATGTAATAATTCAGAATAAAGGGCTTATTATTATTATTATAAGACTTCTGTACGTGACTACTAGTAAGTACTTATTCTGTGCCTTGGTGTGTGATCATCCTACGATTTGAAAGTTTTTGATGTTAATTGGGATGTGTAATGGGTCCAAAAGATTTTATCCCGATAGTAACATCGCGCATTTTCGAAAAAGTAACTCTAACCAAAGACAATATATTACTACGCATAGATGGTCATCCTCCATATGTCAAAGTGTACCACCAAAAACGATACTTTTTCCTTGACTAACTAGATGTCGCTACCGGTATCAATCTCATTTATTTTGTCAATATTTATAGTAAAAATTAAAACCATCAAAGCAAACCTCGCGTGATTACGAAATAGTACCACACATGTCACTAGATGGCGCAATTCCTGTATGAGGGGTTTTCAAAGTGACATTTAAAAAAAAAATATAGTAACTCTTTTTCTCACTAGATGGCATTGATGCCTTGGTCAAGTGTCAAATAGTGGTGGGTCGTACGTAACGGGTTTTGCAGAAAACGGAACGGGCTGGTTTCATCTGGCAAAGGAACTGGATTGAGAACCAGTTTCACGAAAAACTGCTTTCTCTATCCTTTAAATAAGATTTAAAATTGCTTAAACATTACGAAAGAAACGTGTTTGTAGGAGAAAAAACATATAAACGGGCGGAACGGAAGGAATGTTCATTCATGTTTTGAATATCGGGGATCGTTTCGTTATTCGTTTCTTCGTTTCACCCGGTGCGGTCGTCCGTTCTCAGTATAACTATGTATATGAATCGAAAACCGTTCGTTCGTTTCTCTCGTAGAAACCAGTTTCAAAAAGCGTTTCATGAAAAAACGCCCAGTATGTCAAAAATGCTGTGCTTGTAAAATGTAAGCAATTTACATTCTACTAAGAATTTTCCCTTAAGGCCCAACACAGACGACAGACTTTTTGTCCGATCGAGTCTGCGGCGCACAAATAGTCTGCGTGGCGCGCAAAAAGTCTTTCGCGGATTGTTCACGGACTCAACACACACGACGCACATTTTGAATCATTCTGTCGGCAGAACTGTAGGGACGGGACACGTACAGTTTTACACGCCATGGAAGTGCAAAGATTGTGATGTATTATTTTATACTTGAAGTACAGAAAAAGAAGAAGGAATAGAAAATTTTGGGTACATCCTATACTTTCGGAGAGATTACTAAAAGGACAATTCCATATGAAACATGCAATTCCAAAACAATATCCGGACAATTTTTTCAAATTTTATAAAATTTCTATTAATACTTTTAATGAGTTGCTATTCATTTTAAGACCAACTTTGACACATTCGGAAACAATAATGAGAAAGTGCATTGGTCCAGAAGAAAGGTTATACTAGGCATGATACTCGGATTTTGAAGTATCATAAATTGCAGGTCTGTTTTGTATTTCATGAATTAACATCGGTACATCTATCTCTAGCGCCATGCTGTAATACCGCGCACGTCACGTCCACCACTAGCCGAGTGAAGGTCACAGACTAAAGTGCGCGGCGTCTGTGTTAGCGCGAATTGAAGCATACGTTGTATTTTTTTCGCACACTTTTTGTGCGGTGTGGCGCGGCGCGGCGCGGCGCGGTCTGCCAAAATTACACGGATTTTTTGTGCGCCGCACTTTTTGTGCGTCGTGTGTGTTACTGCATGTAATTCCATAGGTTCTATTTTCACAGACTAAAAGTGCGGCGCGGTCTAGTCTGTCGTCTGCGTTGGGCCTAATTCAGTAAATATATGAGAGAATTCTTATGAAAAGTTAGTCCAGACTTGATATTATGTCGTAAAGCTTGTATCCATTGTTATTTCGTCTTAAGGAAAACGACGAGTGCCAATATTTTGACAGTTTTTCACAATACATGGGCTAACCATAATTATAACGTAGTATATATTTTTTTTGTTAGAATATTAATAAGCAAACATTATAAATGAAACAGTAAATAGTTATGTTTATATTACCTACATAGATACCTAGAGAGTAGACATGATCGTTGAATGAACGAACGGTTTATTTCAACCGTTAACTGGCATGAAGTGCATGAACTATTAGACTAGTTTACCGTCGAATGATAAACCGAAATGATCGAATGATAATGATCGTGACTCCTGTTCGCTTCGCTACGCCAACCGAAGCTAGCAATCTGTTCGCTTCATTCATACTTTAATATTTGCCGATATGACTGTCTCTGCTGCGCGCATGCGCGAAATCCACGCACTGAGTGGGCGCAGTTCAATTCTATTGTCATACGCATAGATTGTATTTTTAGTTTATAAACAGGTTATTAGACATAATTTACGTTATTTTTTTGGTCTCATTTGACTCTAGTCTAGTTCACGTCACACCGTTGACGTTGTCGTTGAATCGTGCAATAAAAGTTTAGTTTACGTTGTCATAGTTCCTCAATGTAGTTCCTAACTAGTCGAAAATTAGACTGTTTATAAACTCGTTTAAAGTTGACGGAAAACGGTCTCGTTTCGTCGACGACAAAACCGTTGACGACCCACCCCTATAGAGAGTGACAGGACATTCAATATTGCCATCTATGACATTGACACATGCCTTTTTATCAACGCCATCTAGACTTATTTTTTAAATTTCTATTCTGAAAAGACCTCATTGTTATTCTGTGATTCATTTCATGCATACATATGCGTAGTAATATATTGTCTTTGCTCTAACTTATCGATTTTTGTGTACCTATAGTGACAACAGTCATTCGTGCACACACTAGCGAAACTATTTCTTCACATGTATTCCTTTATCTGAATCTAGTAAATAGTGGTTGATAAAAAAATTATTTTACATTTAAAATCAGATTATTTTGCATACTTAGAAGTACAAAGTCGGCACGAGCCGTGATCAAAACTGGGACCATTCGGGTGCAGGTTGCGCTCTAAACTACTACACTTCTTTAATCAGCTGTTCATGTCAGACTGCTGGGCAAAGACCTCCCCTCTTTCCTTCCATATCACTCTGTCTCTGGTTTTAACTTTCCAATCCTGTTCGAATGCTTTCAACCACTACACTACCCATAGACCTAGAATTTTTTTTACTACTTAAATGTATGAACCTATCGCTCCAAAAACAAGATACCTTTACTCACGTCACTTTTAGCAGTTCCAAATATGGAGAACCCTTCCTCACAGGCACCAGAGGATCGAAGCCGTTCATGAAGTCTACTTCCACGAGGTCACACTTCTCGGATTCCAAGAATGTCCTCTCGATGTGACGGTACACTGGTTCCACTATAGAATGGAAACTGAACAGGCCCTGGGAAAGGTACGTCACACTATAATATTATAACTGCCTCCATGGTGTAGTGGTTAGAGCGTTCAGCTCATACCCGGAGGTCGCGGGTTCGATTCCCGGCGGGGGCAACGACTTTGTGTTGTTATCCTATTTTGGTTAGGGCATTGTAGGCTGATCACCTGATTGTCTGATAAATAAGATGATCCGTGCTTTGGAGGGCACGTTAAGCCGTCGGTCCCGGTCACTGTCTTTGACATTGGTCGTTACTTAAAACCATGTCAGAGGCCTTTAAGGCGGTTTAAAAACTCTGACACTAGTGTTAGTCACTAACACACACGATAAGAAGATTATAAAAGCGAAAGTTTGAGAGTATGTGTGTGTATTTGTTATTTCTTCACACGTCAAGGTTGGACCAATTTTGATAATATTTGGTAATTTCTTACCTGTCTAATTCTTTCGGTGCCTTCGACGATGTCGTAGAATTGTCCTCTCCCTTTTTCTGGATCCACTCGTTTGTATATCGTCACACGGACAGGGTCCTGATATAGCTAGAAATAAAAATATATGATGACTGCTAAGGTTTGGGCTACATCTATCAGCCCAGAACAGCTTTTCTATGCTGCTATCCTTTTCTGTCGCTCAGAATTGTTATTTGCTAGAGCGAGAGAGAGCGAATTGCCGGTACTGAAGCTTTCCGTCACTCTGTTTTTGCCGTTCCGTTCTGCCAGATGTAGCTCCAACATATGTAAGTAGACTGATGATCAGTTCACGGGGTTCCCCGTGGATCAGGTGGGGGATCCTGGTAGATACACTCATATCACTCCACACAGGCATCGTCGCAACTATTTTATGATCTACTGTTTACAGTTTAAAGTAAGAACTATGAAGCTATTCTTCGCACATTAGATAAAAGTGGCCGTTGTTCGCAGGGCAAATATAAAAAAAAATATATCTGTAGGATTTATGAAAAATAGATAATCCCTCTTGTTTAGTAACTATTTATAAAACAATAAATGTTTTACAGCTATGAAAGTTTATTAGTTAATAATCAGTCATTAAACGAGTAATTAAACTTCCGTTTTCGTAGGAGTTACGAAAAATAATTACGAACACAGAATAAGGGTTTGCGCTGGACTCAAAAAAAAATCTTCTTTTACAACTAGTTACTAAACAGCGAAAGAAAAATCTTCTCATATTACAACTGGTTACAAAAGTTTAGTTACCAAAATGGAAGAAGGAGTATCACTGTTTGCAGCAGGTATGCTCATAGATCTAAAAAATCTAGATCTCGGGGCTTGCTCGACTTGTGCATGAGAAAATAAAATTAGTCAGCCGTTAATCTCACTTTAAACACAAAATGGTTGTAATCCACGTCGTTGGCAGCCAGAGTTATCTTAGAGTTCGCCAGCTGAGCGAGGCTCCTGATGGAGTTGGAGGGTGCTTGCAGTAGCACCACGATGTTGGCCGCGTACGCTGCGTATAGAGCCATCAGGGCGGTGAAGAAGATCCACAACATTATGCGACCTGGCGACCAGATATAGTAAGAAACGAGAAATAAAATTAACAATTTTAGGTAACTATGCCTACCTATCACCTTATAAACATACTATAAATATGTGCGTTATGATGGTTATAAGACAAAAGGCGGAATTTACTAGTAATTCGGTCAATGAGTGCTCAAAAGGGGCATGTGGATAAAAAAGTCGAAAGCAGAAAGTTTGACTCAAATACTTTGTTTGGATTAGTTAGGAGATAAACATACTAAAAGTCCTTACCCCTCCGAGGTGAGCCCGCGGGGGGAGGTCACACAGAAAGTCCCGTTTTATGTTTTTTTTTGCTTACATCTCGAAAACGGTGCGTCGTACAAAATTTTGCTGTACTACATAATGAAAGGTGATAAAATTTTCACAACTTTGGCTTTTACTTTTTTATCTATCTCCAATCGTTGCCTAGCTATGAGCTTCGAAAAATGGTCGATTTTCAAACCGGTGAAATTATATTCACTTTACGAGCCAGTGTGTTGAAAAATGTCTTACTTACCTGACACTCTTCTAGGCTCTAGCACACAACCTTGCTGGCTTACAGCACTCATAGTCAGCAACAGTGCGTCACCGATGCTTCCGTCCAGTTGAGTTGGACTCTAAACAAAGAAAGTCTGGTAAAAGTGTTTAAACATTTTCAGTTGGTTTTGGTTATGTACCTACCTCGGACAAGGGGTTTTCGAATGGCGACCGCGTACTGGCAAGCGAAGCGTAGGACAAAGCGTATGACACCCACCCAATAGATGGTCAGACGACCAAGGTCGCTGGAAAGCGCTGGATGCAGGCCGTTCTTGATCAGTCATTTTGGAAATCCTTGGGCGAGGTCTATGTCCAGCAGTGGCCGTTATGCGGCTGAAATGATGATGATGATACTATTATGATCTAGTATAGCCCGTGGTTCGATTTATTACGGGTATGTCCCTTCCACGTTGTATAAGCTCAAAAGTAAGGTAGAAAAACATACCTTCCCACTCCTGGCCTCCCATTTGCTGGTCATGTAAAAAGCAATCGTTGCTACAGAAGCACACACCGCTATGGCCACCCACACACTAGTAGAGAAGGGAAGGGAGAAGATATTAGACACGTAAGACAGGGGGGGTTGGCGGAAGATGAAGCGGACGCGGAAAGGGGCCAGTGTGTCCGTGTAAGTGACCACGGAGAGACGCTCAGTGTCGGAAACCTGACAGTTTGTACCTGAAGAGAGAAATGTCAATGTAAAGTATTTACTAAATAAGTAGCTGACGCCGTGTGGTTTCCGGCAGAGTAGAATAGGGCCATTCCAAGACCTCCCGTGGATGTCGTAGAAGGCGACTTAGAAAATACAAGCTAAACAAAGCTTACATCAATGAGACCTCTCCAACCCGTCTGGAAAGTGAGAAGAAGTCCTCCGGCTGCTCTGGCCAAGTATGGCTCTGGTAGGACAGAGAGGTCGCGCTCCTGCAATGTATTATATAATTACTAAATACTTTTACTTAATATAATTTTTCAAACTAAAAACCGACTTCACCTCCAAACTACACAACCCGCTTTTGATAAAACTTCTATGGACCACCTCGCAAATATATACTCTTTCAAACAAAAAAAAAGAACTTTCCGAATCGGTCTAGGCGTCTTCGTATAATCAATGAACATCTACTTTTTGAAAGTCGGTAATAAATGACAGTTTGTAATGTAGTCATACCTACCCATCGCCTTATAAACATAATTATTTCTCGTCCTTGCCACTAGATGGCGCTATAGGTATTAATTAAAACATTAAAATCTTTTATTACTATTATTTAAATAAAGTAGTATTTTAATTGATTAAATCATGAAATGCAATAAATATTTTTAAAGTACATTCAACACTTTTTCTTTGACACTTTTTTCTAGTCGTGTGTGCTGCCATCTCTGTGTGCACCTCCCAGATTTCCTACTTAAGGGCTCTCAATAGTTTTTTATGGCATAGGATATCTGTTACGTTAGTAATTATATTCCGTCTTATTATAAAACGTAGACTAAATTTGTTACTAGGTTTAAACCATTATTCGACCGCATCAAGGTAATATCTAGTAATATGCCACAGTCTCATCTGAAAATGGCTACTTGATTTGGTCGAATAATGATTTAAACCTAGTAACAAGGTTAGTCTGCGTTTTATAATAAGACGGATTATGTTTGGTAAAGGTGATGTTAATAGGCGATGCGGCTAGCAACCAATCACTGTATTGATTGCTTTTCCATCTTCTCGCCCACCATGACGCTAAAAGTGGCTTTTGAGTCTTGCGACCCTGGGCTCTGCATAGAACCGCATGACCCAAAATGCTCTGTCTGCCCCATTAGGGATAAAGACGTGATAGTATGTATGTATGTATGTTTGGTAAAGTATAGTAGCTTCTTACCCAAATCGGCATTGCCATTATGCAGGTCGTTGATCATACCAGACCACTTCCCGTCCTGCTTGTACCCCCAGCGGTGGCTGAAGATGTACTGCGGGGTAGCATTCAGCATCTGGAAGGCCAACTTCACGTTGACCCAGCAAATCTTGGCCACCACGTCGTATTGGAGTTCTCTGTGGACGAGAATCCCTTTATTGGTCCAGTTCTAGCTTTTTCCAGGACTTAATCAGACAGACTTTATCCTGATGATAATAGATGTAGATCTATCAGCACGGAACAGCACTTTTCCACAGGTATGGCAATTCATACAAACGGAGCAGCATATATACCTAGTACTACTACAAACGAAACAATCCGTCCGTGCACACGTCAAATGTGTGAGTTAAACAATCAGGGTCGCCACCACAGAATTTGTTGCTTAGCTTACCTGTTTTTATCACTCGGAAATCTATAAAATTTTCGTTATTTATTGTTTTCCGTGGACAAACAATGATAATGTGCGCAGTTTCTCACCATTATAATTCAATAATCCTAAGTGACTCGCGTTATGTCAACGTGCAACTACCAATAACCCTGTTTTACTGCCACTTACACCTCACAATAACGGGGGAGGGGTTGCGGGGACACCAGATTGCGGGGGACGGTGCGAGTTTCCGTTCTGTATGTAATACTATTATTTATTCTGTGACTTTTCTATACTGCTATTTTTTGAAATGCAATAAATATTTTAAAGTATATTCAACACTTTCTTTGTTACTTTTTTGCTAGTCGTGTGTGCTGCCATCTCTGTGTGCCTACCCGCAACTCCAGTTTTGCCTACTTACAGTTTCTATGGCGTTTTATGTTATCTTTGCCTATAGGGACCTAACTTCAGACGAATCGAAGATTTATTTGCAGAAGCTGATTTTGCGTGTTTTAAATTGTGTGTCATGATCATAAATGTATTCTTTGGCATGCTCTGGGTGATTAGGTACCCCATAAAATAATACGTTAGTAATATGATAGTGACCTCCTACTTCTTTGTCAAACCAAATTAGACTTTATTATCATACGTTAGTGCTCAGTGTTGCTTGGCACTGAAACGCGGATAAGCATTAACGTCCGTCTTGCGTACCGCTTTTGGAGTAACCCCCCTGCAGCCTAAACAGCTTGTTTGATTTTAGCTTGAGAGGTGCCGAATTACGGCAGTAGAAATTGATTTTATGAACAGTTATAACTGGTCATATTAATCAATTTTCCACTGGCAAGTATTGAAAAACTTACAGCCGATTTTCCCTGGGTAGATGATACTGCGTGGAGTTACTATCTTGAATTACATTAGCCATGGTAATGGGCGCTCCCATCACATCCCCTCGTCTCCTGAATAACGACCTATGAGGTCTGACGTCAGTGAAGGTTGCTGTAGTGCCGTTGTAATATCCTCTTGGAGATTGCACCATTGTTGAGGTGTTTGAGGACTTGTGAACTAGAACAGTTAATGACATCATCATCATCATCCGAGCGTATTCCCGGTTGCATCCTCAACGGTAACGCCAGGGCCGGATTTAGAGGTCGAGAGGCTTCGGGGCAAGAAAGGAGTGGAGGCCCCCTGGCCCCAAATTATTTTCCAAATAAAGTGGAATAGGCTGCTAAAATCCGCAGAATATACTATCAATTCCTTATCGAATTGGCAACTTTTATTCTATTGTGGATAGCCAGGAACAGGCAAAGAGCTTTTGAAGATTACAAGAAAGAAAACTCACACTTGCCACTTGCAAGGTAAAACAGCGAAAGAAAAATGTCGAAAAGCGAAAACAGCGTAAAAAATTTTTTACGAGTGTTTACTAGTTGGAATTTGAATTTTTTTTTTGAAGTCTCCATTGTGGGGGCCCCTCTTTCGTGGAGGCCCCGGGGCTGTAGCCCCGGTTGCCCCCCCCTAAATCCGGCCCTGGGTAACGCTTCAGAGCCCGGGGTCCGCTACCTAACCTAGGTGATTTGATGAGGCTACTGGTTTTTACTCAGAGCTACTGCTGTCTGAACGCAATACAATACAAAGGGTACACTAGAACCAATCTCTGGATAGGTTTGAGCAAACGCTAGATGCGGCGTTCGGGACTTCGGGACCGGTTTTTCGAGCAGTTTTTCTTCCCTTCCGAAGCAGCAGTGTACTGTAAAGTGGCATTTTGGGTGGCGATTTGAAATAAAAACGAAATGGAGAAAAAAATAGGGGAAGTAAACCAGAATATCACAAGTATTACATAGAGAACGGAATGTCCTAAAAGGTTTTAAGGTCTTGCACAATATATGGCTGCAGACCAATCCCGTGAGTGCAGACCGCGTCTGCAGCCGCTCACTCAACACCCTCCACAAGGCAAGAACGGGGGAGAGGTGCGAGGTCGGGGAACGGGGGCGTATACTGTACAGGTCTTTAGGAGTTTGTATGTAATACTACGTAAGTACTATATTTATTCTGTGGTATAGTAATACTTAATATTAATTCTGTGCTTTAATAAGTATAATTACCGTTGCACCTTTACTTACTTTCTATCATCTTATACCCATCCTCTGTTCTGTCTGCTACCACGACGTCACTATCCGAGTATATAGGGCTGTTCCATAGTATCTCGTTATGAAAATTATCCAGAATCAACCAACGATATGGTGAGCTGAAGAGTTTTCGAGAAGTAGCCTAAAAAGATCAACGTAATTAATTGTGTGTTATTTTTTTTCTAACAGCAGTTTTTTGGCAATAATAGTGAACTGGAAAGTTATCTTTCAGGCGTACTTACATCTTTATAAATAAATAAATATGTCGGAGATTTAAAAAAAATCCCTTTTGTTATTATTTACCACAACGCATATCGGCTGATTTTTAAATAAACAAATACGTTTCAATGAGTATAAAATAAAATAATTCGCCTAAGCGACGAGTAACAGTTTTGTTCGGACCGCCGTAATGTGCACAACTCGTTTGTTTAAGTAATGTGTATAGATTGATGATCGAATTTATTACAATTTATTTCATCTGGACAGTAAGTGGAGGCCTATGTTCAGCAGTGGACTTCCTGTAGCTATGATATGATATATTGATGACGCTGAGCCTAAGAGATGAAAATAAAAAGTACTTAGAAAAAATCAATGATACATTTTCAAGAACATCCTCAAAAGCTGGGCAATCTGAATCGAGAAGGAACAACACGCCGTGGTCCTGGTACTTGGACGCTGCGGCAAAAGATGACGAGGATCTGAAGCCAGATGCTGAAACCTTCTTCACTAGATCCACTTCAAAATCTGCATAAACAAAGATATCATATAATTATAAAGTATGATTCGTTGCCGGTGGTTTCCGGCAGAGTAGAATAGGGCCACTCCAAGTCGTCCCGTGGATGTCGTAGAAGGCGACTTAGGAAATACAAGCTAAACAAAGCTTATAAACATCAATGAGACCTCTCCAACCCGTCTGGCCAACGAGGAGAGTGTAGGTCAAATCCTCTGGCTGCTCTGACCAATTAGGGCTCTAATAGTACATTATATCTGTGAGTAGTACATTATTATATCTGTGAGTAGTACCATATATTATTATACCTGTGAGTAGTACCATATATTATTATATCTGTGAGTAGTACAGAGAGGGTCGTGCTCATGCAGTGGAGACAAAAAGACCTGATAATGAATGATTCGTTACTTTACTTATTTAGGTTAGGTATTTATTTTGTTTATTTATGTACTTTATTTACTGGGCGAAAATGCTTATCATGTTAAGGCGATGCGGCTAGCAACCCATCACTATTTTGATCTTTTTTTTAACTATCTCGCCCACCATCACGCAAAAAGGGGACTGAATCACCCCTTAAAATACTTGTGCTTAGTAAAAAAGGACATTGTATAGTTATTTTACTTACTTTTTCCCCAACAGAGGTTGCAGCAGATCAAAAAGGTCGGCGTGTGCTCCTTCTCAATAAACTCTTTTATAAAGTCTATAGTCATCATATCCTTCCCGAAAACCACGCTTACACAGAGAATCAAAATCAAGAGCATTTTGTTTGGGGTGCCCCTTTAGCTCAGAATCTCCTCAAATTTTCTTAAACACTTGCTTCTGTGAAAGACTATTTCAAATTAGGTAGGTGTTACAAAATCACGCAGAATTTTACAGAAAAGAAAGCGAGCGTCAGAAAACAAAACAGAAGAATTTATATTACGATACATTGCACCTTGAGGAAAGTTATTAAATTTTCAATTTTGTAAAACTGAAAATAAACTTCACCCTCAAACTACAGGGTGGCCAAATAACAGGTATACACTTTAGTTTTGTAATTTTATTCTATAAAATATACCAAGTATTCTTTGTTAAATATAATATTTAGGGCCGGCAGTTAAACATGGAAAATAATATCAGACATGTCCACCTCTAGCAGCATCACAGATGTGAACCCTTTTCATCGTGTTTTTCCTCACATTTTCACACATTTCCTTCAATATCTAAGTGACTGTGTCTGGAATATTTTGTTTTAATTGCTGAAGGTTCATTGGCCTGTTAGCATAGACACGTCCCTTTAGATAGCTCCACAGAAAAAAGTCAGGAGCTGTTAAATCAGACGATCTTGGGGGCCAATCAATGTCACCGTTTCTCGAAATTAATCGACCGGGAAACATTCTTTTTAATGTTTCGTAAAACGTTTTAATAATTAAAACACCTTGTTCCGTCGTAAAACGCTCCATAATAAATTTGCCGTGTCTACTCAAAGTAATGTTCATGCAACTAATGTGATATTTTCCGCCAAAACAAAATGGCGGCAAAAAAAATTGTATACCTCCAAGTTGGCCACCCTGTACAACACCGATTTTGATAACATTTTTGTGGAACCACTTGACTGCTCTTTCAAACAAATAAAGAAATTTCCATATCGGTCCAGGCGTCTTCGAATTATCGGTGATCATACATAAAAAAAGATCGCGACGAATTGTTAAGCTCTCCTTTTTAAGTCGGTTAATAGAATAACTTCTCTATATGAATTTGTTCCAGTCGCTGTGGAAACGGCTGGCCCTTGGTGCCCTGAAGCTAAAAGCTTCATTAGTGAGATAGGGCGCCGTTTACGGGACCGCGGTTATGTCCAACGTTCAGGATGGTACCTGGTTCAAAGGATATCCATTGCTATCCAAAGAGGCAACGCAGCTAGCGTAATGGGTACCTTTGAACCGGGGACAATCCGGGGCGGGATTTTTGATTAATATTTATTTATTTTTTAAATAATATTTCTATTTCTATTTCATTTTTATTTTCTTTTATAATATGATGTGTGTATAAGTGTGATTTGGTACAATAAATAGTTAATAGAAATACTATAATAAGAACGGTTTCAATATATTAGGAAGAGACGGAGAGGCCTAGCCTAGAAGGCACTCCAACAAGCAGATTATCTATACAACGTGGAAGGGACATACCCGTATTAAATCGAACCACGGGCTATACTAGATCACTATAGTTTAATGATAATAAAATAACAGAAAAAAACCGACATTCCCATTCAAATTAGGGGTGACGGCAGGGTCCGAAAAGTATGATTGTAATTAGTCCGTCTTTTAGATTATCCAAAAATAATGGACCCGTATTTTTCAGTTTACCAAAAAAGTAAAAATTCACAAAGATACGCGGCGTCAAAGTTCCGAAGTGGGGGGCTTGCGACGTCACACGTGACGTCACGCGAAATTTTAATGCGCAGTATTTTTGTCATTTTTGGTATCTCAGAGAAAAGAAAAAATACGTGTATAATATTTTTTTATAATCTAACCGATGAAATATTTTTCCATTAGTCATGCCTATTGCCCGGGCGGCTTTTTTTAGGTTTTGTCTGTTATTTCAATTTCATTATTACGTGTATGTTAAATTCCTATTTCACGTTGTATAATACAAGCAGAGACTGTAACGTGGACTGTATACCTACAATTTAGTAAACCTAATAAAAACCAATGAATAAAAGCAGTCAACGGATGTACAAATAAATATTCCATCGTGTTTTGGAAACAGTCTTGTTAAATTTTCAATATTTGAATACTTGGTTGGTAACTCGTGTATAATAGCTGTAATTGACGGTTTGGATGCAATTAAACTGAAGTTTACAGTGCATAATGAACGAGTCTTTAAGGCTTAGCTTGAACAATATTGGTATAATTACTTTTGAACAATTATCTAGCTTTAACTGTCGGCGTAGAAGTCGAAAATGGTCGTTCCCGTTCACGTCTTTTGCTAGAGCAAGAGCATCGAAATGCCTAGGTAGTAGGTCACCCTATTTCATCCCTCATTATTTATTTAACCCCTAGGGGTTAAATAAATAAAAAAATCTGTAACACGTATTTGCTCGTTTGCGTAGTTTCAAATAACATGATCTAACTCATCTTGTTTCTCCATAAAAACTTTGGACTCTAGTTTCACCCTCTATTAAGTGAGTTTGAAAAAATTCTTTCTTAGTGACTCCCTAGACCTCTGATGGAACTTAAATGCTAAATTTGGAGGCTCTAGGCTCTGCAGTTTGGACTGTGCGTTGATATGCCAGGTTTCTTCTGTTATTTATATAAATCACTCAAAATACAAAGATTTGCAGTAAATATTTCATATTTGAGAATTCTTATAACGTTCGAGCAAATGGACCACATGGCTAGATCTTTTTAATGATACTAAAGAACGAACGCTATCATATCTATCCATTTGTAACAAATTATTTGAAAGTAAATGGTATCTCCATTGCCTCTCATTTACTTATTTTAAATTTTGTCTAGACTAGACCAACTAGATAACCCTTCAACTATTTTATAAACTATAGTTTATAGTTTAAAGTGAGAACGTGATGCTTCTCTTCGCACATTAGAAAGTGATAGTTTTCTTGCAAATGTGCGAAGAAAAAGACGCCTGGACAAATTTGGAAAATTCTTACAAAGATCATACTTGTCCTTCCATATGTTTTTTTTTAATCAAAATTAGTTGTGTAGTTTGGTGTTTAAATCGGTTTTTAGTTTTAGAAAATTATAAATACTTACACTAAACAGGAATACATATAATGTTGGTAGGAATACGCTGCTATACCTATATTATATATGCTGGAAACGGCAAAGTGTGCCTAATATCTTTTAAATAAATAAATATATAGGGACAAATCACACAGATTGAGCTAGCCCCAAAGTAAGTTCGAGACTTGTGTTATGAGATACTAACTCAACGATACTATATTTTATAACAAATACATATATAGATAAACATCCAAGACCCAGGACAATTTGAAAAAGCTCATTTTCCAACTTGCCCTGACCGGGAATCGAACCTGGGACCTCTGGGTGGCGGACTAGCATGGTGACCACTGCGCCACGGAGGCGGTCGTCGATAAGAAACATGCAAAATAAAAAGAAAAAAAAAATATTGATTAGGTACAACTACTAAGGTATTCTTAAGTATCTTATGCACAGATCTTATATGTTTATTATTTTCAATGAGTAATATATAAAAAACATAACATCACATGCAACTGTTTGTTGAAAAAAATAAAACGTCACGTTAACAATGGCGTATTTACCTCATGACCAAGAGAGCGTTAGCCCGGGGTGGTAAAACATAATAATAAGGCCCAACGCAAACGACAGACTATCCGTGACGCACTTTTTAGTCTGAGAAAATAGAACCTATGGAATCACATGCAGTAACATACACGACGCACAAAAAGTGCGGCGCACAAAAAATCCGTGTAATTTTGGCAGACCGCGCCGCGCCGCGCCGCGCCTCACCGCACTAAAGCCGCGATTACACTACACGATTCATCGGGGACGATTTCACGCAGGCGCCCTAAATCGGGAAGTGTAATCGCTGGCAGGGAGACAGTGTCCCGATATCGGGTGATCGGGGCTACCCGACCGCCCTGTTTCCCTATTTAGGGCGTAAATCGGGTGATGTAATCGCTGTCCACGAGTCAGGGCGTTCAGAAGTGCCATTTTTGATACGCGGAGTCTCCTAAACGAATGATTTTTCCATACAAAAAACAGTCTGTGTAGTGACTCTGCTTTTCAAAAATGGCACTTCTGAATTAAAAAGTTACAGGTGGTGAGTTGGTGACAGACTTATAAAATGTACTCGGAAAAGGAAATTTCATACAAATTCAATAGAAAATTAGTTTCTAGACATTTTTATTTACTTGCACACAGTGCATTGACACGCACTTGGCCAATTATTTGATAATTGGAAAGCACAGGTGCCATCCTTTCGACATCAAGTTCGGCTGACAACTGAGTTAGGGAGGCGATCTAGTGCAGTGTAATCACAACGCCCTGTCTGTCGCCCCTGCTCATCGGCCCGACGGATCGTGAAGTGTAATCGCCGCTTAAAAGTGTGCGAAAAAAATACAACGTATGCTTCAACCCGCGCTAACACAGACGACCGACGCGCACTTTAGTCTGTGACCTTCACTCGGCTAGTGGAGGACGTGACGTGCGCGGTATTACAGCATGGCGCTAGAGATAAATATACCGATGTTAATTCATGAAATACAAAACAGACCTGCAATTTATGATACTTCGAAATCCGAGTATCTTGATAGAAATTTAAAAAGAAAACTGTGGGATGAAGTGTGCTGTAATATTTATTCCGCTCCTGTTTGGACATCTATGACGTCTAAAGAAAAAACAAAATTCGGTAGGTATATATTTTATTAGACTTTATTATACTGCCAAGGCACTTCCTCGTTTATTATTTATATATATTTATACATGTATATATATAATATTTCCTCGTTTCTATTCCATTATCTGTACCTCTCACACCAATGTTAGATATATCTTCGAAAGGGCATCTATACGACGTATCTTCAAAACAAATGCCGTCTCTTTTTCTTACAAAATTGTGAAGAATGCACCCTGCTTTTATTATTTTTATTGCTAATGGCATATTTACGTCTAAACTTTTTTGAAATATTCTCCATTTAGTGCACAAAATTCCAAATAAATAAATAAAATAAATAAATAAATAAATATATAGGGACAAATTACACTGATTGAGGGAGGCGCATTCTACCATTCTTCGCGCTCTAGACAACCGGTAATTAAAAATGCGCTGTTGGATGCTCAAATGGCGGTCAGGAAAAGGTCTCATTACGTGTGATGAAACTGCAAAGGCTTCATCTCCCACAAAAACAAATGGCATTGGTTGTCCGTTCAAATCACCGTGAAGTTTTCGTTTATTCGGTAGAAGTATTTTACCATCCTGAATTCCTTTCTCTAACGTGGAGTTTTAAAAAATGTTTGAGTCACTGAATTTTCCATAGGCGCCAACATTAATAAATGTGAAACAGTAATTAGCATCAACAACGGCCATCAGTACCGTAGAAAAATATGACTTGTAGTTATAGTAATTAGAGCCCGAGTTTGGAGGCATCTTAAGACGTATGTGCTTTCCATCTACCGCCCCTAAACAATTAGGAAATTGAGTTTGATTGTGGAATTTTTCCGCAATATCTAGCCATCTCTGCACCGTAAAAGCAGGAAAGCATTCATTTTTACATAGTTCCCAAAATGTACAGGTTTCTTCAACTATGGAACGAATAGTAGATGCTCCAATCAGATAATCTTCTTCGAGTTCGACGAACGACGATCCTCGTCCTAAATACCTGCAAAAAAAATGTTTTAAATTAGTTCCAAAAAGATATAAATCTATATATCTTCTATATATCTATATAAACAGTAAAAAAGTGTGTCTGTACATTTAATATATTTCCAAAAAAAAATTGGGGGCGATGGAGACATAGTAATAGAGTAAGAATTTAAAAAAAAAAGTCTGTCTGTTTGTCTGTATTTCTGTTTGTCTGTTTGTACACGCTACTTTCAAATGAAACTTTTTTTTGTTATATAGCTATTAAGCCTGGGCAACATATCTTATACCTTTAAACGAACAATTCTTGTATATATATATATTTATTTATTTATGAATTTCTGTGATCTCGAAAACGGCTCTAACGATTTTGCTAAAAATTGGTATATGGGGGTTTTTGGGGATAAAACATCAATCTACATTTGGGAAAACGCGTGTTTTCAAGTTTTCATTCATTTTTCTTTTCACGCAGAATATGGTCGCTAATTTCGGCGCGCCGGCCGCCATCGGCTTAGCTCAGTGGTTAAGGATGCTGACCGCTAGAAAGAGTGTTACGGGTTCGAATCCCACTCGGTGACTTACTTTTGTTTAGTTGTTTATGTTAAAGTTTATATATATTTTTTTATTTTGTACTGTTTTTAGACAAGTTTAAAAAAAAATGGTTAATTTGTGAGATGTAACCGAACCGGTCACCCAGGTACTAGGGTATAAATGATTTTGGAAAATAAAACGCCTAATGCAGAACCATAATGGTCCAGCTAAACTATAAGAGATATAAAAATGTCGGCTTAGTTAAAGTTGTTCAGCCTGATGAGCATTTTCCAGAGACATAAAGTCCACGCGAACGAAGTCGCGGGCTTCAGCTAGTACCTAATATTTTAAGTGAAATATGTTATGCAATTAGATAATAAAATTTTTAAATTATAATGATTATTATTTTTTATAGGAAAAGATATTCAGACGAAGTGGAACTCTTTGAGAAGTTGCTTTCGAAGAGAGCTTAGTGCTCAAAAAAATATTCCTTCTGGAAGCGAAAGGAAAAAGAAGAGAAAATATATTTATTTTGATTCACTGCTATTTTTATTGCCATTTACAGTGATAGAGAATAATGAATCTCCTATCGAAATCGAAAAAAGTTCGGAATCACTAAACGTCACAGTGCAGAGTTCAGATACTGAATCAGCTGATTCTAAACGTCCAAAGACGCAAACGAAGAGAAAGAATAATAATTGTTACGATGAGCAGTATTTAGAAATACTAAGAGAAGGCAATCAACTAATGAGAAACAACAACAAAAAAACTGAAAGCAGAACAATCTTAGGCGATACCGATGAGGATGAATCATTTCTTCGGTCCCTTCTGCCTTACGTCAAACAATTTTCTTCAGACCAAAAGTTGCAATTAAGAATAGAACTAATACAAACAATTTTAAATTTTAAAAACACCTTAAGCTGTTCATCTTCTGTTCAGAATCAAACACAACAAGTATCTGATGTAACTCTAAATGAACATAAATAAACAAAATAAAATAAAAAAGCCTTTTATTTCTTACATGCTTACATAAATATTTCACGCAACAGGTAAAAATAATGGTATTAGAATCTTTGATTAGAAATATAATGAATTCGCTAGTCAATTAAATTAAATTATAAATTGGAAATTATATATTTACATTGAATTACATTTAAAATAATAATTAAATTAAAAAATAATCATTACTTTGAAAACAGTAATAACACGGATATTAATTGTTTTCAAATTTTTTATGCAAGAACCCCTCTTGTGGGTGAAGGCCTCCTCCAGACTGCTCCAGCGTTCCCTGTCCTTAGCTATGACCATCCATTTCCTTCCGATTATTTTTGAAATGTCCTCATGCCAACGAGTTACAGGTTTCCCTCTCTTTCTAACTCCTATTGGCCCAGACCACTTTGTGAGTTTTTTCGTCCAGCGGTGTTCTTCCATTCTGGCTACGTGACCCGCCCACCTCCATTTAAGCTTTAGTGAGAAGTTGAGAACGTCTGTCACTTTCGTTATATTTCTTATAGCGGTATGAGGTATTTTTTGAATTTTTCTTATGTTAGTTAACTTCGCTCCATGCTGCGTTGGCAAGACCTTATTTTTGTTTTAACCTTTTTAGTGAATTTCCACGTTTGACATGCATAAGTAATAGATGGTAGTAGACGGGTATCTTATAACTTTTTCTTTATTTTTATAGGCGTATTGCCCTTTAGAATTTCTTTGAAGCTCTAGAATTTTTTCCATGCAGCAGATGTTCTTCTGTCTATCTCTAAATGAACATAGAATAGATCTAATCGATCCACCTATGAATTCAAATATATCTTACGCAAATGACACTGCTGAGAGACCGAGTGAGCCTTCTAACTGTAGTAACATTGTAGAAAATTCGGAATACGTTCCCAGACCAATCTCGGTACAATACTCAAGCGGCTCTTCTTATACGCCCTCACCCGTTCATAGAGATTACGTTTCAATCATTTCTCCCGAAAATGAATCGCTGTTTTCTCTTGGCGATGACGACAGTGGCGAGGTGTAACGTTTATAAAAATATCAGTGACAATTTGTTATTCTATTAGTAAGTTTAACTTTTGTCCTACGAATAATAATTCTCTAGAAATGTAACGCTCCTTCATTCACCGCTTCGATTCTGATTCCGTTTACGCAAACAAACTAACAATAATGACAACGAAACACTCAAACACACGCAGTGACAAAGATGCATCCTATTGGTTGCGACAAGGTCACGTCGTCGTCGCCGGTGGGGAACAGTACAACGCTTGGATGGTATTGTGCAGTACGCTAAAATAAATTAGCTTGTTTAAGCATTAATTTTTGAAGTGAAAACATTCCAAAAAAAGTGCACAACGCCGCTAGCGTTGTGCACTTTTTTTGGAATGGGTAAAAAATGTTAAACTCGCGTCAGGACACGTGACCTGATCGAAAATTCGTAAGACGGCGCAGGGCGCTTGCGCGAATGTTCGTGTGTGTTTATGTTACAGCGTGCTACGCGCATCCATGGATGGTGACAGCTGATGGCTCGACCGTCTGTGTAGTGGCCATACTGCTGTGTATTTGAAAATGATTTTGTTGAAAATGAATTTGGTCATGCTTGTGACAGACTGTGGTTCAGAAAAGATTTGAAATATTTTATACTGATAATTAAAGCAATTTGTGCAAAATTATTCCCTAACCATTCCAAAATATCAAAAATGCACAACGTTAATATTCAAGTTTTCACTTCTGCCGGCACTCCCAGAGTGCAACCCGTCGTTTTTTTTATTAAAAAACTTAAATACTAGTTACAATGAATTGAGGTAATTATTTGAAGTATAATATTTATTGATATACCATATATACATGGTTTAATTCAGGTTTTTCATGTAATAATAATGCTCAGCAATAATAATTGTGATTTAGTAATTAAGCTACAATTTTTTTTTTATAAGTGGACGACGTTGGCGAGGTTTAAAATGTATGTAAATATTAGTAAGTTTAACTTTTGTCACTATTGTTGTGAATTTTAAGAAAATCATAATATTACCAAAAAATAATTGTTAATTTTCCAAAGGTACAAATTTAAAATCAGCAATAATAATTGTGATTTAGTAATTAAGCTACAATTTTTTTTTATAAGTGGACGACGTTGGCGAGGTTTAAAATGTATGTAAATATTAGTAAGTTTAACTTTTGTCACTATTGTTGTGAATTTTAAGAAAATCATAATATTACCAAAAAATAAGACTGATTGTTATTAAGTAATTAAGCTCCTAATTTTATTTATAAGTGACATTTAAAACATATACAATTAATAACAATATCTGCCATAATAATTGTGATTTAGTAGGTAACCCCTAAATGTTATGGCATCATATTATTGTTTAAAAGTATATCATACTTTAAAATTTGGTGCCATAAAAAACGTACTTATATATGTCTACTTTTTTATATATTTTTTAAGTAGTGTGTGCTTCCCTAATTAATAGGTAAATAAGTTTTTTGTAATACTAATGCTTTGGTTTAAATAATTAGTACATACCTTAGAAGTTTCATTGGATACCTACCTAATAAAAAAAATGTTTTTGAGAGGAATAATACATAATATATAATAATTGAAAATTGGCATGTAATGTATTTTATTTACTTACCTGAGTGTCACAGCCTTTCTTCTGGACCAATGCACTTTCTCATTATTGTTTCCGAATGTGTCAAAGCCGGTCTTAAAATGAATAGCAGCTCATTAAAAGTATTAATAGACATTTTATAAAATTTCAACCTCGTATATTATTATACATCGCAATCTCGCATCGATCATCGCAAACACTTTCATGGCGTGCACAGATTAGACAGATTATAGATGGCGTGTACGTCCATCCCTACAGTTCTGCCGACAGAATGATTCAAAATGTGCGTCGTGTGTGTAGAGTCCGTGAACAATCCGCGGAAGACTTTTTGCGCGCCACGCAGACTTTTTGTGCGCCGCAGACTCGATCGGACAAAAAGTCTGTCGTCTGTGTTGGGCCTAAGGGTCCCATACTCTGTGTCGAAAGATGCTGAAGCGACGCACTTTGTGGCGAAAATATTTTAGCTTGGTACACTGGAGCGAAAACTTATTGAGGCGAAAGCTACCAAGTCAAAGGACGACCAAGACGATTTTTAAAAAAATTCTAGATTAAACCTCTAAAGGCGAAAGAAAACACAGAAAGTAAAGGCATCATTTTAATCGAGAGCAACGTTGTGTTCTGAATTTATAATTTGTTGGCTAAATTTTGTTTTTTGTTGATTAAAATAAAATACTTTGATATACTTCCTGTTTCAGTCCGCATTTTAAAGTAGCACATATTAAAATGTAATTAGAAAAAAAATCGCCACAATGCCTTTTGCTACGGTGTCTAAGATGCAAGACACATTATGTTAATTTTGCAAGAAATTTAGGGCATTTTTTTAATTTTTAAGTACATACTGTCTCTACCTATGTAGCACTTCTCCTATTTTGTTGCCTGATCTGCTTTTTCAAATAAAGTAAGACTACTTTTCTTTCTTTCTTTGTTACCTCAGAACTCCGTTGTTTATTTCGTCAATCATTCCGATTAGTTTTAGGTGACGAAGTTCCTTTTCGTTATGTACCATTATGTATCTTCTTTCAAACATAGTTGTGCAATAAATAATTTCGGATTCTGATTCGTATGGTACGTACAAGTACATATAGAGGAAAAAGTAAGTTTTTGTAAGTTTTTTTCTTCACGAACATTTTAGGCCTGGTATTTGTTGTTTTATAGTTATGTAAAAACTTGTTGCGTATTGAGCTTTTCTGTGACTATTCACCTGGTATTAAAAGTCGGTTTTGGTAAATAAAAACTTTTTTTAAAATTCATATTGTTCAGTTCAACTGTTTTATCAATAGGGTTTTGCTGTAATATAACTACCTATTTAGTAGTAGTTATCTTTCTCACATTGCTCTTCATCCACTGGTTGTCTGGAAGAGATTGCTTTTTAAGCGATAAGACCGCCCATTGTAGGTACTCATATAATGTAAAATTATTCCTTAGAGGTTCATTTTTCTTTTGGTGTACAATAAAGAGTTACCTATCTATCTATCTATCTATATCCAAATAGCCTGGTACTAACTGTTACAGCTTCGATTCATATTCTCTCTAGTATAACTCCTCGGAAATATCTGTGACCGTTGCTGGAAGGCGGTTCCATACTAGTCCATAGATATTTCTGACGAGTTTTACTATTGTGTTTTTAGGGTTCGGCCATAGAGGCGGCCCGCGGAAGCCTCACCTTCACAAAAGGGCGGCAAATGCATGACTGGCCCGAGGCACCAAATTATCAAATATTCGAAGTCAGCAAGATGATCAAATACGCATAACAAGGAAATATTTTTTTAAAAATTAATAAACAAATTAATAATCAAATACATATAAACACCACATCTTCGAGATTATATCTAATGATTAATCAAAATAATTTCAGAAACTTCCTCAAAAAAAAAAAAAAATTAAAAAATCTTACGCTGAACCCTGCAATTAATATTGCAATAAATTTGCATACATAATACAAAAATGAATAAAGTATCAATCAACATTATCAGTCTCACTCAGACACGCTGCATTAACTAATGCATTATATTCACCATGTTATAAAACTGTTGTTTTTATTGCTTCAAAAATATTTACTCTACTTCGTTTCTAACAAAAATGTAAGTACCTCATCATCATCATCAGGGCTTTTTAGTCTCTACTGTAGAAGCATGACCCTCTGAACTACCAGAGCCATATTTGGCCAGAACAGCCAGGGGATTTGGCCTACACTCTCCACGTTGGCCAGACGGGTTGGAAAGATCTCATTGATGTTTATAAGCTTTGTTTGGCTTGTAGGCAGGGACCGGATTAGCAGCTAATTTTTAAAACCCCTTTAAGTGGTCATCCTTACGATAGGCTTACCCTCACGTTTATGTTAGCCTGTAAAAAGCTTGTCCAGCGAAAGGCTTACCGTATATATATAGGGTAACCCTATCCTTATGATAGGCTAAGCGTTTACCAAATCATTGGAAGGGGTATTTTTTTCCGCTTTATTGAAAGGGTTTTTCCCCCCGCCCCGTGGCCGCCAGGGAAAGCGTTTCTTAAAGGGTTAGCCTATGAGATAGGGTTACCCTATGAGAAATGGTTTTTGTAAGGGTAACGTGACGTGCATGTTTTAACAACTTATTTAAAGGGAAACCCTTTTAAAGGCTTTCCATATGATACGGTTAGTCGATCGAAAGAGTTACCCAGCGATAGGGGGTTTTTGATCCAATAAAAATATTCAAGCCACGTTAGGGAAAGCGCTTCCTGTCCCTGCTTGTAGGTATTTCCGAAGTCGCCTTCTACGACATCCACGGGAAGACTTGAAATCACACGGCGGCAAAATAAGAGTTGTAAGTAACTCCTATTCGAAATTTTAGAGACAAAAAAAGGTGCGTGCTAATTAATTTTAGAAGCATTATAAAAAATAAATATATCTAGTATGGCCAACCAATTAGGCCCTTTTTAAGTAGGTAGTCATCATTAGGTATACTTTGTTTTAATTTTCAGATAATCAAAATTATTCAACCATGTGTATTCGAAGATGCATCACGCCATTCTCAAAACAGGTGGTTTATTTATTATGATGAACAAATTGCGTTCTATGTCTGATAATTACTTACACATTTATAAAAATTAACCGGCCAAGTGCGAGTCGGATTCGCGCACTAAGGGTTAAGGGAGAGCTCTCTTAACCCTTCGTCCACTTAAATATTTATTGATTTTTGTTATAGCGGCAACAGAAATAAATACATCAACTGTGGACGAACGAACAGAAAACAGAGTCTAAGGCGCTATCCACACATAACCGGGTTCCCGTCCCGGACGGGACGGGCGGCGGTCCGTGTCCGTTTTCCAGTCAGGGCCGGGCCGTCCGGGTCCTGTGTTCAGACATATTAGGGAAATAGATGTCGGGAAAATCTGTGTCGGTGACTGATCCGCACACAATGATGCCTTATTTAACATTGAGGAATTGGCAATAATGCAATCATTCAACATAGCACTCGATGAAGAAGAAAAAGTTCAAAACATACGTTCATTTACGCGTTCATGTTGCACACATAAACAGAATGTCGTCGGTTAAAAAATCGGATGGCACCATTTCAGGGGCGCACGCTGTCCGGGCGACCCCCGGGACATTGAGACGGCCCGGCCCTGAACTGTGTGAACGAGTTCATACAAATCGTATGTAACCGATTTTTCTCCGTCCCGGCCGAGCTCCGGCCGGACGGGAACCCGGCAATGTTTGGACAGCGCTTTAGTAACAGAGTCCCGTTTTGTAATAAATATTTACTTATACTAATTAATGTTTATAAGTAAATCAGTATAGGTAAAGTAGGTATATTTTGTTAGTTTGTGGGTTTTTTAAATTTAATATTCTTTTAAAGCAATTAGGTACATACCTTTTTAGTGTTTCGTGACGGTAGCAGTGGCTTTGAACATGATGGCCCATGGGTTCGACATCGGCTTCAGCTCAGTTCTACTCACGCAGTTTAAGAATTCACCGGATATTCCCACTGACGACGAGGCAGCGTCATGGCTTGGTTGGTACCTTCCTTATTTTTTATCTGTGCGATTTCATTGAACATTAATACCTATGGTAAACAATAATGATTGTTAATATAATATAATAATTATTATTAATACTAAAATATTAATATTTTAGTAGGCTTTATACCGCATTTACACATTCGTGTTCGTTATTCGCCTCGCGATTCGCACGAATGTGTAAACGCGGTACGAAGACGCGAATCGCGAGGCGAATAACGAACTCACTGTTTACATATGCGTGTTCGTTATTCGCCTCGCGATTCGCGCGAATGTTTAAATGCGGCAAAGTTTGGTCGGATAATGGTTTAATTAAACCTAGTAACAAAGTTAGTCTGCGTTTTATAATAAGACGAAAAGTTTTTAATCGTGGTCCTTATTATTGGGATGTTTAATACCTAACTTTATATTGCAGCTTCCATCGTAGGCCTGGCCCTCATAGTGGGGGCTCTCCTAGTCCCAGGGTTCATCCGAAAATATGGCCGTAAGGTCAGCTACCTCGTCAGCGCTGGCCTCATGACATTCGGCTGGTTCGGGATAACCCTGGCCACGAACATACCCTGCCTTCTACTCATGAGGTTCCTCCATGGGATCGCCATGGGACTATCGGGATTCCTGGGATACTTGATGATAGGGGAGTATACGACTCCAAGGTTGAGAGGAGCGTTCCTGAGTACTTTGGCTTTTGCTTTCCAATCAGGTATGAAGTAAGTTTGAGACTGAAAACTATTATTTTCACTACAATTATTCATATGGGGTATACCGTATAGGTACCTCGAAGTGTTATTCCTCGGAACGCACCTTTTTAAATGTGGGTGCGCTTCGAGGAATACCTAAAGAATCTCTCTTTATTATCATACGTCGTTCATGAATCATGCTGGTCTGGGAGAAATTAAAAATATTTAGAATGTACAAGCTGGCAATCTCTTCCCGCGCAGATCGTAGAAACTGATCGAGGGACTAAGTAGGCGAAAATGCTAATAATTTTAATAGGCGATGCGGCTAGCCAAACCCTCCCGTCAACCCACCCAACTAACTCTCATAGGTTGGGATGGAAGGAAAAAGGGGTCCAAATAGTGATCTATTTGGACCACTTTCTCGCCCACCATCACGCTATATGTGGCCAACGAGTCTTGGGGCCCTGGGCTTTGTCTGCTAAGAGCCGCAAGACCTAAAGTGCGTCGTCACTTTGTTTTGTTACAAATTTGTTGACGTCAAATGGTTACTTACAGCTAAGTTTACTGCCGCTTCCTAAGCGCTAGAGCAGAAGACACAGCAACAATCTGGTAACATTTTTTCAGGTACCCTCTTATCGCACGCATTAGGCGCATACCTATCTTGGCAGCGGACTGCCTTCATCTGTGGGGTTATAGGCCTTCTCGACACCATCATGCTGTTATTCTCCCCTGAAACCCCAAATTTCTTGGCCTTGCAGCAACGGTTCGACGAATGTAAGAAGTCCTTCCACTGGCTTAGAGGCCACAACGAAGAAGATGAACTTGAGAAGATGATCAAACAAAACATGATCAATGGAGAAAACAACAAAGGCATCAAGGACATGATCTTAAGCGTCAAAAGCTCAGTCAAGAAAAGGGAGTTCTACAAACCAGTTTTGCTAATGCTTGCCATGTTCTTCTGGAGTCTGTGGTCTGGAGGTATAATGCTGGACAGTTATATCAACGATGTTTTTGACTGCGTCCTTGGCAAAGACATAAACTACGGTCTGACTCTAATTTCTCTAGACGCTCAAAGACTACTGTCTAACACATTAGCTGTACTTTTATTTAGAGTTTTTACTCGAAGAACTATGCTGGTTTTAAGTACTTTATTCAACGTGGGATCATTATTTGCGACTGCACTTTATGTTTATGCGAGAACAAATAACTTGCTACCTTTCGACCATGTTGGCATTGGTATATTTTTGTTACATTTGTACTATTTTAGCATATCTGCGGGGACTATACCCTTACCGAATGTAGTTGCTGGTGAAATAACACCGTTAAGGTATAAGGAAATAAACGGTATGACGTCGATATTATTTTTCTCGGCGAATTTAATGGTAAGTGTGAAAACAGCGCCCTCTATGTTTAAAACTATTGGCATAGATGGCGCGCTCTCCGTCTATGGGTCATTAGTGTTCCTCAGTTCTATAATAATATGGATTTTTCTTCCGGAAACCAAGGATAAGACGTTACAGGATATTGAAGATGAACTCAGAGACTCTTATGAACCTGTATTGTCTGAGGACCCAAAATTGAGGGTAGATGAAGAAGCGGTGAAGGTATTAAACGAATAGCTAAGGGCAATAATTAACTTCCTTCCTTAGCACTAAATAAATCTATATATACAAAAGAGTAGTAAATCTAAAATAAACACCTACAATTAAAAAGGGATGTTATGTGCCGAACGAGTCAATGTGTGTTTTAGTCAGAAATATCCGACGCTCGCAAAATGGACACGACAATGTTAGTCGGAAAAATCCGACGTTCGCGATAAAAGAATAAGGAAAGCCTAAGATTGCATTCTTTTCAACCTCACCATTACCGCAGGTGATTAATCATAGCGCTTAAATACATTGTTTTAGCGCCCTCCGTGTATAATGTACAAGTCAACAATTAAGGGTCCTCCCCGCGCTAACGACCTTGAAAACACAAAAAAATTAATTTCTCTTTCTGTAAGTGAGATTATCAGAAACCCTCGTACAACTTTTTAGCTAGTATTCTTAAGTTTCATTAGAACCTCGAAAATCATTGAAATAAAATACCCTGTAGTCGAAACCCGAAAGTCATTGAAATAGTAATACGCTGTAGTTTCCTTTGCAAAAAATACTAAAAACAGCCATTTTTGACTCTTTTTGTAAAGGTTTCTAAACCGGATAGTATTTCAATGACTTTCGAGGTTCTAATGAAACTTCAGGATACTAGCTAAAAAGTTGTACGAGGGTTTCTAATAATCTCACTTACAGAAAGAGAAATTAATTTTTTTGTGTTTTCAAGGTCGTTAGCGCAGGGAGGAGCCTTAAGTAAGTAAGTCTGAAATGTTGTTCATGTTTTTTATAGTTTAGTTTCGATCTTCCGCAATATGGCAAAGTTCATTAACTTATTTTGCAACTTTTGTCGTATTTTTTGTACTTATGTCTGTATACAGGGTCTAAGAAAATGTACAGAAACTATTTTAAGCCTGAAATCAGTCCATGATACCAACAAATCTGAACAACTTTCCCCAAAGAACATAATAATTATATCGAAATATGAAAAAAAATGTCTGGTCTCGCATGTAAATTGAATGATGATCCGGATGACCTATAAAAAAACTTTTTAATATTTCGATGTTCCCTGGGGAAATTTATTCGGTATCATATTGTAATGAATCTCCTTAAAATAGTTTCAGTATATGCATATTGTTAAACGTTACGTATACATCTACGTGACCATTTTATATTTGTGTATAGGTAAGTTTATGTCAGAATGTAACTTTATAGGAAAACAAAACCTGTGATTACGAATATAATATTTTATTTTTTGTTTGTCATATATTACAACATTCAATGCAAATGATTCAGCAATGACTGTTAATAATGCAACCAGCGAAGCATAACTAAACCTTTTTTTATGGATTTCTTATATTAGGTACCATCCAAAAATTACGTCACACGAATTTCATGACTTTCCTACTCCCCCTCCTCCTCGCCACAGTTGGTCACAATTTTGAAACCTACATTTTATCTATACTCCGTTTGGTAAGGTATTTAAAATTTAATATAAACAATTTTGTCATGTCTTTTAATGTAATATACACTTTATAAATCAATACCGTTGCAAATTTTATTATGTTTTTATATATATGTGTACATAATTTAATTGTTATTAATTACATAATTACTCTGGACAAAATTAAATACATAACTAAACGGTGTATAAGCATGTTAAAATTTTCAATATCAGACTGACATTTTTTATCGCCATCTTACTCACTCTTATCTAAGTGTGCCAAGTCTAACAAGGATGACAATACAATATGGTGGC
Source organism: Acrobasis consociella (assembly GCA_963555685.1). NCBI lineage: Eukaryota > Metazoa > Arthropoda > Insecta > Lepidoptera > Pyralidae > Acrobasis > Acrobasis consociella. Next base: position 3,729,993 of record OY743122.1, on the reverse strand, counting down.
TTGACATTGTAGTACTGACAGTACTCGTTCGTTCAATAGGGGTGACGATAGGGTCCGAAAAGTATGATTGTAATTAGTCCGTCTGTTAGATTATCCAAAAATAATGGACCCGTATTTTTAAGTTTACCAAAAAAGTGAAAATTCACAAAAATACGGAGCGTCAAAGTTCCGGGGTGGGGGCTTGCGACGTCACATTTAAGTAAAAATAGTGCTTAAGTGTGACGTCACGCGAAATTTTAATGCGCTGTATCTTTGACATTTTTGGTTTCTCAGAGCAAAGAAAAAATACGTGTACAATATTTTTTAATAATGTAACCGATGGACCATAAAAAAAATCCATTTGTCATGCCTATAAAAGACCTTTATCACCATGTCTTAAACAAAACACAACTAATAATACGCCATTTTCATAAAAGAATCTGACTTCTTAAATCAGTTATATAGTAATCTACCAATTAAAGAAGTGCAGGCTTTTAATGAGTTTGATAAGAACATCTGCTCTCCTCAAATCGGTAGCATTGCACTACATAAATGATTAAACATCAAAATTATTAAACAATATTAGAAGTAAATAGAAGGACTTTGAGTTACAATGTTTACCCGTTTTGTTTTCCGACATTTTTGGATACATTTAATTTTTTTACAATACTAAACGCTATGTCGACAGCTGAGCTAATGCTATTGGATTGAGTTCGTAACTTTTTAAAACATTGTAATTTTTTATAGTCCTAAAATTAACAACCGTTTGCTAAACTATTTTAGTTTAAACATGTTTTGTCCTTTTTCCTCTTTTCAATATTTGATATTGAAATAACGAGTTTAAACATATTTTATTAATAAAAAAGGTTTTTAAAACGTCTGTTATTTTTTATGAATATGAGAGTGAGAATGTAAGTATACAGGATATAAGTTAAAAACAAAGAAAAATTTTTCAACTGGAAAATTCTTACTGGAAAGTAAGAACACATTTTCAACTCCACTACGGTATGATTAGATTTATTCAATTTTTTAGTTCATTACTTAATTGTCAGTGTTGGGCAAAGGTCTCATCATACAACATGTACAGGCTGACTGGTAAATCACGTTACGTACATATTGAAAGGGGGCACTCAGTAATCTATTCTCGTTCCAAATATATAAAATAAAAAATAAAAGAAGTGTGGACATAAGCAGTTTACCAACGAGCCGATTCGGTATCGAGCGCGTACCGAGTGCGCGGTTTCCAAACATATCGATAATGCGCACAATTTACTTGTACGCCGGAATATCAGACACATTAGTTAAACAATGCATTCTCGCGTGGATCTACGCTACGGTATACGAGAGGTTAATTAAATTTTTCTTTGGGATTAAAAAGACGACGTTACGTGTGATCATGATTTATTATACCCTTAGCCCTGGCCTCTTATTGGCTATGACTTAAGTGTGACACACGATTTACCAGTCAGCATGTACATTCAACAGATTTGTTACCCCCCATCTACCCCTGTTTTCATCTGTAAAACCCGAAAACACATACGAAGCTATCTTTTAATGATTTGTAATACTTCAATAAATAAATTAAGATTATAAAATAAATAATATGAATAAAAATAAATTGATTTACTTAATGAAGATGTTTTAAATATCACATTATTTATCACAAAGTAAATAAGCAAGGCTAGTTTCACAGCCGTGCGAGAGACTATTGTTACCGTGATATATAAATAAAACCGATACTATCGGTAGTATAGATCCTGACGACGAACATACTATCGATAGTATTGCGTTTCATAAACTATCGATACTGTCGGTAGTATCGATAGTTTATGTACTATCGATAGTATTGATACTTTGTTCGTCGTCATCGATCCATTTTTTGTTTAGGCTGGCTTCACAACTGTCCGGGAGACCCGTACGGGCTGGCAATACGCCCGGAGCGGGAGCACACATGAGACGCTAGAACATCGTTTCACAGCGACGCGGATTGGTGCGCACGCGACCCGCTCCGGGTTGGACCCGTATAACACCTATAACGCGGTAAAACGTTTCAGAGTACTGCGGGCGTAACCCGTACGGGTCTTCCGCACACGGACAGACCGCACGGGCGTCCTGGATAGCTGTGAAGCCAGCCTTATTGTGATAAAACGACTTATATCTATTACATTTATCACACATGCATTTTTCAACAATAAAATAATAATAGCAGAATGAGTAACAATGGTCAAGCAATCATTTTAAATATATAAAAAAATATATACCTAAATATTTTCCTGTCAATACCATACATATATATCGATACTAACGTTAGTATTGTTGGTTATCAATAGTACTGCTTTAAAACAGTTATCGATTCTATAGATGCTATGCTCCTCCCTACAGCTGTAAAACCAGCCTAGGTATTAAATTCGCTACATTTCAATAACTCAAAACAAACATATTTTCTATGGGATTTGTGGATTGAAAAACTGCCTCCGTGGTGTAGTGGTTAGAGCGTTCGGCTCATACCCGGAGGTCGCGGGTTCGATTCCCGGCGGAGGCAACGACTTTGTGTTGTTGTCCTAGTTTGGTTAGGATATTGCAGGCTGATCACCTGATTGTCTGATAAATAAGATGATCCGTGCTTCGGAGGGCACGTTAAGCCGTCGGTCCCGGTCACTGTCTTTGACATTGGTCGTTACCTAAAACCATGTCAGAGGCCTTTAAGGCGGTTTAAAAACTCTGACACTAGTGTTAGTCTCTAACACACACGATAAGAAGAAGAAGATGGGATTTGTATGAAATACAAGCTAATGACGTCATAGTTTCTCGGAGTCAAATAGTTTTTCTGCAGTAATAATTCTAAAATTAGGTTGAATATGGATATGATGGTGAATGACTATATATTTTGTGACTTTTATTCTCTTAACGGCGAAACATCATTTATTCTTGACCCAGGATTACCCAATTATAGATGATCTATACTACTGTTTATCTGTAGGTATACTGTGTGTTTTACTGTAAAATAAAAATACTTTGGCGCTCTGCGGTGCCATTTTTCAAACGCGAAGTTCAGTAAACGAACGTTTTTTGTATGAAAAAAATTATAATTATATAATTTTAATGAATGAAATTAAAAGTAAAGTAAAAATACTTTGTCGCTCTGCGGAGCCATTTTTTAAAACAGCGATCACTGAACGAACCTTTTTTATATGTTAAAAAAACATACGTTTAGTGAATCTGCGTTTAAAAAATTGCACCTCTGATTTGATTTAAAGTACAAATTCAAATATTTTCTTACATATGTATGACATTTCTTATTAAAAATGTATGCGATTCCGCATATTTAGGTTTAATTATAAAAAGCCTGCATACTAACACGATCCTGACAAACCTCTTTTGCTTCATCTAAACTCATCAATCATGAAGCAAAAGAGGTTTGTCAGGATCGCAGCAAGTGGAGGTCCATAGTCTCTGCCTACCCCTGCGGGAAACAGGCGTGATATTATGTATGTATGTACTAACATGAGTCTGCATTTTGTAAAAAAAAAGATAAATAAATAAATATTATCGTCCCATACCACAGAATAAATAGCGTACAAAATCTTCGTAATCTACATCGAATCTTATTCTACTTGTTACATAGTCATACTGGTATAAAAGTAAATAGAATATCACAAACGTCTTTGGCTACGTTCCTGCTGCGTCCACCACTTTGCTGCTGCTTTCGCTTCTGTTCTCCACGTCGCATAGCCTCGGGCAGTTGAAGTTGTCGCAAAGGGAACGGATCTAAAAAAATAAAAATAAGCTGTAACTCTGACTTAAAGAAATTAAGTGCTCCTCAAGGCGTATCCGGTAGAGCTATGTTTATATGCAAATAAATTGATTTGATAAATTGATAAATATGTTTTATTACAGAGATTGAAAATAAGCAAAATTAAAAAAAAAATGCTATAAGTATCTCTTACTTAAATAATGATTGTCAATTTTGTTATTGATTTGGTCATTTTGACGTCAAAACATTTACTCACTGCTAATTTATATATATAGTAACTAATTTATATAGTATGGATAGTGCAAACATTTATGACAATAAGTATAAATTAGAAAAAAAAAAAATTGGTTGCCTGTAAAGTCGGTATACGGGCGAAAGTTTTACGTGACAACGACTTTTTATGTCTGTCTCTCTCGCTCTTAGGCGGGCTAACCATGCCCGAGTGGAAGGGACGCGTGCCTCTCACTCGCTCTCATTGTGAGCGCATAACGTGAGCGGAGCGTAACGCAGTTTCTTGAAGTGTCATCCGGCAAACCAATTTATAAGACGTTGTCACGTCAAAAAAATTAATGGAGCACAAATTTTTTTTAAAGTAAGATTTACATAAAAATAAATTCAAGATGTATCCAGTAGGCTTTTTGTTTTATCACAGAGATGCCATGCCCATCTTCCAGCTCCATCATCAGATCAGCTTTATAATATCATAATATTGTATCAGTGCTCAGCGATACGCGCTCGGCAACAGTCGCGTACCGCCGCATTGCACTGTCACGAATATTTATTCGCGAATTGTGCGGCTTAGCCGCTGCCCGATACCGCTATGAGTTCCGAAACACTCATAGCGAACGAACTGTTGGCGTTCATCCAGCACGCCATCGATACCATGGACGAGATCAGCATCTTGCAGAACGCAAGTCTAACTTCAAGTTAGAGGAGATTTGCAGTGGCAAGGAGCTGCTGTACAGGAGTCTCGACATGGTCGACCGGATGCCGTCCCGCAGAAGGGATGAAAAGGGGGAGAGAAGCTTGCAGGATATCATCAACCTGCTGAAGGTCACAGACCCAGATGATGTGCCCACATTCGTGGCGAAGCGGCTGGACAAGCTGCCTCCCGTCACGTTCGACCACGTCGACGTCACTAGGCTGCTGAAGGACATCATCGCCCTGAAAGCCAGCCTGGCCGAAGTACAGTTTAGGTTAGGGGTCTCCGAATCTACCATCAGTGAGCTACGAACCGAATTATTAACATTGAAAAGTGATAATTCGATAAGTAGGTCACCTGAGACTGCTAACGTAAACATGCGACGAGGCGGCGCGCAAAATGTCTCCGTCAGCAGTTTGCAGTCGCCGCCTGTTGTTGTGCGCGCTACCCAGCCCGCCGCCCGCTCCCCCGCACCCGCCCCGGTGACGTCGAGCCCGGGTGTACCGCCGCGGCCGCGGGCCTATGCCGAGGCTGCCGCTGCGCCCTCGCCCGCCGTCACACCCGCCGCGACCACAACGCGGCCTTTGGCACAGGGGCCAACAGGGAGACGGCGTAAGCAAGCTTCCACCAAGCCGTTGCCACCACCGGGTCCCGAGAGGAACCAGCGCGATGAAGAGGGCTTCGTGAAGGTGGAAAGGAAGAGGAGGAAGCCCGTGAGCCGCAACAACTGCGGAACCGCGCCGCCCGGACCGGACTCTCCGCTGCGTCCTGCCGTACCATCGGCGCAGCTGTACGTGTCCCGTCTGCACTGGTCTACGAGGGTAGAGGAGGTCGTGGACTACGTCCGAAAGAAGTCCAACTTCACCTTGAGGGTTGAACGGCTGCAGTCTCGCCACAAAGCGAATTTTAATTCATATGTGGTGAGAGTGCCGACGCATCATCTGCCAACCTTCATGAAGGAGGACTTCTGGCCGCAGGGTGTCGTATTTCGGAGGTTCCGAGGTCGGCTGCCCGACGACACCGTGCGTCACACGTCGCCGATGTGAATTAGGATATAAATTATATATATTATGTATGTTAGTTATAAGGTATTTATAATATGGGTCTCTGGCATTGTACAAAATTTGTAAGTACAATGCTATTGCCTGAAATAAAGGAATTTATTATTTATTATTATTATTATTTATTTATTGTCACGCGATATACGTATGCGTGTAAAATGTCAGCTCAATCGGAAACCGGGAATTGGGTCTTGACTAACAAGATTCGTTTACAGTCAGACAACGGGGCAGGTGAAAGTAATAAAAGCTTGTAAAAATACAACAAAAAATAGTAATACTGCTGGATTCTTTTTACTTAAACTTCGCGGTAGTACGTAACATAGAGTGGATAATACCACCTTTAAAAATTCATTATTATCCGATCTATAGGACAAAATTAATATAAGTATTACATACTGAACGGAACCCTCTAAGGTCCCGCTCAATATGCGTCCCCGTCCCCTCACCTCTCCCCGTTCTCGCCTTGTGGAGGGTGTTAAATATATCTCGAAAAAGTGTAAGATTTCCAAGAGATAATAACTTTTAAACGACTGACCGGATTTTCATCAAATATGCAGTCGCCTGGCCGCCTCGATAAGGCGAGAACGGGGGAGATGTGCGGGGACGGGGAACGGGGACGCATATTGCGCGGGATTAAAGAATTCTGTTCAATTTATTACGTGTATGTCCCTTCCACGTTGTATAAGTATACTTACAGTATAAACTAACACAGGGGCGGCTATGACAGCGCCTGCCAGGACATCCCACCAGTGGTGTCTCCTGTCCACTATTCTGGATAAGCTGCACAGAACAGCGCTGGCAACGCTGAGTATTTGTATGGTGAGGACCGCGCGGGAGCGCGGGATGTGACGTGTGCGTTGGTGGAGGTAATACTGAAAAATTAAAATGTCATATCAGCCAGTTAACTTCCTGAATTTTTTGGAGTCCAGTGCTACCATATGTGAAAGTAAAAAGAGTTATCATTTAAAATTGTGTCTTGACGAACCCCTAGATAACCCTTCAAACTATTTGATGAACTACTGTTTATAGTTGTTAATTTGCCAGGCCAATTTTTCATATGTAAACCCCATCTAGTGATGGGCGGAGGAACTAAATAGTACAATTAATCCGTATCGCTAACGTAATGTATCCGTAGCGCCATCTATCTATCTGAGGAGCTCGGTGGCCCGGCGGGAGTGCGCATTACTAGCACTTTTGCAAGTTAAGTGAAACCGAGCGTGGTCCACACTTGGATGGGTGATTACAAGTGTCATGAAAATCTTCTCAAGCTCCTCCCTAATGAAGCAGACAGAGCATTTTGGGTCTTGTGGCTCTAAGCAGAGAGCCCAGGGCGCCAAATCTTTAAGTCCACTTTTAGCGTGATGGTGGGCAAGTAGGTGGAAAAATTGAATCAAAACTGTAAACTAGGGTACTTACGGCTATGAATAATCCAGCATGTAAAGCTAGTGATGTGTGTCCCGACGGGAAGCTCTTGTCAGACTGACTCAGCCAGTGGGCCTTAGCACACGTGTAGCTCGAGATGTACTCAGACCTGTTGAGGAAACATTATCATCAGGTCTTTTTGTCTCCACTGCAGGAGCACGACCCTCTCTGTACTACTAGAGCCATACTTGGCTAGAGTAGCCGAAGGACTTGGTCTACACTCTCCTCGCTGGCCAGATGAGTTGGAGAGGTCTCATTGAAAAGGCAAAAAGGCAGTGCGTGCACACTATCTTCGAAAACTGTCAGAAGTTATATAAAAAGTATTTATGTAGTTTATTTATGTGGTTTATTAGGGAATAATTTATGTATGTATATTTTTGTGTAGGTTTATTATATTGGATATATATGTATGTATACATTTTGATATAACAATATATTTTCTTTATTGTTTGCTGTACCCCCAAAAGATTTCTTTCGCAGCATCACCTGTTGGTTGACTGGTAGAAAAGGCCTCAGGCCTTAAGTCCGCCACTTACATGTAATAAAGTTTAATAAATAAAATAAACATACCCTTCACAAGTCTCTGCCTCCTTAGGGTTACATGTATCGAAGAAGTGTGGTCTAGGAGACCCCACTAGAAGCTTCAACCCTTGCACTATAGTCAGATTGATGAGCGTGCCAAACAAGTATTCTTTGTACCAGAATATGGCTTGGCGTTTCGATCGGTCTGTCTTGTTTTCTGTTTTGTATTTCTTTTCTACTATTAACATCTAAAAATTAAAAAAAAAAACTTTATTGCACAAGAAGAAATTTTCAATTTTGGAACACTTATAAAATAGTAACATGTAATAACAAGAGGCGGCCTTATCGCCGAAGCAATATCTTACAGGCAACCAAAATGAGATGAATAAATAAATCTTTATTTTTGGCAAGAAACATTTTAACGGAATGTACTATTGCAGCGTAGGTATCAGGGGTTTCTTTTTTATATAGTTAGATAGTATTTTTTATATATGGAACAATGGGTTTTTAGAGGAAAAGGAAGACCAAGAAGGCTGTGGTAAGAATGTGTTAGATTGAATATTAGCAGAATGGGGGTTAGTAAAGAGGTACCGAAGGATATAATTTCACAAGTGATGCACAGAGCTGACATAAAAAAATAGGGAAAAGGAGGAGAAGAAACACCCCTTAGTACATAGTGACGTCACAACCCCTTTTCTCTGCCATGTGTGTCGTAAGAGGCAAGTTAGAGAGATAGGTACTTATAACTAACAGTAGTTTTTCTCTTTTTATCCCGAAGGTTGACTGGTAGAGAATGCTATTAGCATTAGCATTTTGGTAAATAACGTTTAAATAAAATAAAATTAAATTAAATTAATTTTTCAAAATCAAAAACCGACTTCACCCCAAAACTACACGACCTATTTTGATAAAATTTCTACAGGACCACCTCGGAAGTACCTTTAAAACAAAAAAGAATTTTCCAAATCTTATTCAAATGATCAGTGTACATTAAAAAAAAAGATCGCGACTAATTGATAACCTTCTCCTTTTTTGGAAGTCGGTAAAAATGTTTATTATCATAAGAGCATTCGTACTTACAACTACAAAAGGTAAAAACAGAGTGGTTCCCAGCAGCCACTTCCAGCTGATGGTGTCTCCTGTGAACGGGTGTGACAGCGCGGGGTCATTGCACTGGAAGCCCAGCTGACCGGCTGGCAACAGACGGAGTTCTACTATCAGGAACAAGAAGATTACTGAAACAGGAGATTTTTTTTTGAGTCTGTGGAAATGTGAAGAGGTGAATTATGATCATTAGGTCTTTTTATTTCCACAGCAGGAGCACGACTATGTACTACCAGAGCCATACTTGGCCAGAGCAGCCATAGGACTGGGCTTACTCTCTCCTCGCTGGCCAAATGGGTTGGAGAGGTCTTACTGATGTTTTTAAGCTTAGTTTAGCTTGTATTTCCTAAGTCGCCTTCTATGACATTCAGGGGAGGACTTGGAGTGGCCCTATTCTATACTTTGCCGGAAACTACACAGCTGGAAACCTAGCGTATCCTCCACTTAGCAGTTCTTCTTTTTGGCGTCATTAAAAATAGTAGTCCTACCTGGAAATCTATCAAAAATAGTACTAATATTGCAGGGATCAGCTAGTATGCTATAATAATTTATACTATGTGATTTGAATTATTTTGTGTGATTCCGCCACCAGTTAGTTCATGCAAACTATTGCCGGCCGGCGCCCGCCCACTACTGTTAGTCCCAGCATACCTGCCACCAGCAGCCCGTGTGTGCAGTTTGCATGAACTAACTGGTGGCGGAATCACACAAAATAATTCAAATCACATAGTATGTAACTTTGATTTCCGCAAAGTAACACCTGAATCTATTAACTATGCTATAATAATATACAAGTTACTCATATAAAAACTCAGGGTTGGATGAGGTCAAAACATGAAAGCCTGTAGCTGACTTTTTACATGAGTAACCAGTATAAAGCGTATAATGACATTGTATGTCTGCAGATTCTAATGAGTCATGCTCATAGAGCAAATTGGTTATTACATCACTTGTACAAAAAACGAAGGTAATACCTATGTTTATTCTCTCGTCTCATGTTAGTAAGTTATATTTGGCATCTATTGGTTAACACACCTGTGGTGCCATTTTTGAAACGCGAAGTCACTAAACAAACGGTTTTTTATATGGAAAAACCATTAGTTTAGGTGAGACTGCACTTCAAAAATTGCACTTCTGTGTGTTAAATCTCATAACCAATGTCATGGAGGATGTTGCTTTAAAAGGTCTTGATTTAATTACCAGGTCTGGCAAATACTTTTGTTTGTAGTTCAAGGGTAAGTATATGTCTATCATGCACACATAAATAGAAATCACGTCTTTATTCAGTACGGGGCAGACAGAGCCCGGGGTAAAAATCTTAAGCAAATATTGTTTATAATTTGTCAATACTGCATACCTGCAGCAAACTTCTTCTTATCGTGTGTGTTAGTGACTAACACTAGTGTCAGAGTTTTTAAACCGCCTTAAAGGCCTCCGACATGGTTTTAGGTAACGACCAATGTCAAAGACAGTGATCGGGACCGACGGCTTAACGTGCCCTCCGAAGCACTGATCATCTTACTTATCGGACAATCAGGTGATCAGCCTACAATGTCCTAACCAAACTAGGACAACAACACAAAGTCGTTGCCCCCGCCGGGAATCGAACCCGCGACCTCCGGGGATAAGCCGAACGCTCTAACCACTACACCACGGTGGCAGTTAGCCACGGAGTGCAGCAAACTGTTGAAACATGACTATATTGTGTACCATCTTAAAATTGACAGTATTACAAAAAATAACTTTTAAGTTTGAGAAAATAAGTCGCAACTCTTGTTGTAAACCCCACTTGCCAGATTTTCGTAGTTTTAGAGTTATGAGTCCTAGAAGTTTAGTATGGAAATCGCTGATGGGAGCCACATTCGGCGTTATATGGGCCGTGTCGCATCACCTGATATTGATATTGACATGAAACACTCAGTACTTACAATATAGTATTTATCGTTGAGAAAAGTATAGGTAAATTATTTAATTATAGGTAAATAAAGAAAAAGCTTACAGCGATGCCACCGGTTTGTCTTCGACCAGAACAACTTGATTTTATCCATTTCATCCACTCTTTATCCACTTCACTGTAGGAATTGTAGGTACGTTTTAAGTTCAGCACATTTACGTACGTGCAGTACTTATGTACTTACTGTAAAAACGCTTCAACTGTACATTAATGCGATTATATCATAAGTTTACGAAGGCGTAGAAACTGTTACTTAATATATCTTGATTTACCATTTACACCTTATAAATATGTGAAACAAAGACACAGGTCGTTGCTACCTATATAAATTTTCAGTAGGTGTACGTAATAACTAACGGTATTTACGAGAAACTAATTAGAATAAATTAAAAAGTATTAAAACTAAAATAAAAATCCCCGACACAATCACAAATCTTGTCCTTTGGAAACTGACTGACTGACTGCCGTCCTGACAGTGACAGACAGATAACGCAACGACAACAGTGACATCTGTCTGACTGACAGTTAATTTGTAGAATTTTTTTTTCGGCACGAGAAAGAGTCTGTCCAAAGTCCAAAAAAGATTTTGCCATTTAACCGCGAACGTCGAATTTATCCTACAAATATTTATTTATTTATTTATTTATTTAACTTTATTACAAAAATGTAACAGGCGGACTTAAGGCCCAAGGCCTTTTCTACCAGTCAACCTACAGGTGGTGCTGATAAAAGCAAATTTTGGGCGAGAGTAGTAATTGGAACAAACTTTACAATAAATCTATACATATGAATATATACACATACATAAGATAAATAATATAATCTAATGTATTAATAAACCTACATACAATATACATAAATAGGTTATCTTTATAAACCATACATAAACTACACCAATATTAATAAAACTCTATGGCAGTTTGTGAAGATAATATGCGCGTACAGCACTCTTAAACGCCTGGCGACTAGGGGCTTTGCGAATACCAACAGGAAGGGCGTTCCAAAGAATCACGGCTTGTTTGGTGTATGAATGTTTAAGAAACCCACTCCGGCAGCGAGGCATATCTAGAAGGAGATTATTGGACGAACGAAGATCTCTAAGATGAGTATTAACCAGAAAATGGAACTTAGTTTTGAGATACATCGGAGTTTTTGGGTCAAAGAGTATGGAGAAAAGAGTAGTGAGAATATGCAAATTGCGACGTTGACGGATGGGTAACCATTTGAGTTTAGACCGATAAGCAGACACATGGTCATACTTCCGTAGGCCGAATATGAATCGAATACAATTGTTTTGAAGCCTATCAAGTTTGTTGAGAAAGTTACAATTCAGGTCCGAGCAACATACATCAGCATAATCCAAAATTGGAAAGATAAGAGAATATACCAACATTGTTTTAGTGTTGATGGGGAGGAAGTTCTTTAACTTGTACAAAGACCGGAGAGCTCCCGTAACCTTTCCGGAGACTTCAGCAACATGTACATCCCAACGGAGGTTTGTGTCAATATGAAGGCCAAGATCTTTAACACTTTGACAAAATGGGATTGGGGTGTTATTAAAGCAAACTGGGCGCAACGAGTTGCTATCAAGCCGACCTGTGAGATGTGAACTTCCAATTATAATAGCCTGACATTTATTTGGGTTGACAGTGACTCCAAAGCGTCGGGACCAATCAGCAATTGCAGTTAAATCTAAATTAATTTGGTCGATAGCCCTCTCTACATTATCAACATCAGTATGTACATAAAGTTGCAAGTCATCGGCATAAAGGTGATACGTGCACCGAAGTTCTTTGGTGATGAAATCTATGAAGATAGAAAACAATAACGGAGAGAGAATGCCACCCTGTGGAACACCAGTATCTAGCTCACTCCAATTAGATGAGGAACCATCAGTGCGAACTGACTGTTGACGTCCACGAAGATATGAGGAGAACCATGCCACAGCCGAGGGGAAAACCGAATGGTGGGAAAGGATCGCAAGAAGGATATCATGATCGACGGTATTAAATGCATTAGAAAAATCTACTAAACCCAGCACAGTGACTTTAGTATTATCCATGCCTGCTCTAATATCATCGATCACTTTGAGGAGTGCAGAAACAGTGCTATGTCCAGGTCTAAAACCGGACTGTAAGGGATTTAATAACTCATTGCGAATAAAATATGAGGTGAGTTGCTTGTGTGCGCAAGCCTCAAGAACCTTTGACAAAAGCGGGAGGATAGAAATAGGTCGGAAGTGATTTGGGAGAGAGGGATTGGAAACTTTGGGTAAGGGACAAATAAAAGCTTTTCGCCAAAGTGAAGGAAATTGACAAGAAATGAGGGAAAAATTAATAATGTGGGTCATGACAGGAATAATAATGTCAAGTATGCATTCAAACATACGACGATTTAATTGATCAACCCCCACAGCTCTGGTTTTTATGGCTAAAAAAGTCTTTTTGACTTCTTCCTCACTGACCGGAGAAAAACTGAATTCAGTGATATCACGAGAGGGAAGAGCAGCGATGCAAGAGATAGTGTTCAATTTCGTTAGATCATCCAACTGGGAAGAAGTGGTGAAATGTTGATTGATGTCATCTAACGATATTGAAGAAGGGATATTAGAACTGACTGATTTACCGATACCTAAAGTTCTAAGGAACTTCCAGATATCAGCAGAAGATGAAGAGGAAACAGTGTCGAGAATAAAGCGGCGTTTGGCGTCACGCATCATCCTATTACATCGATTTCTTGCAACCTTAAACGATGTCCAATTTTCACCGGAACGATCCCTCCTAAACTGACGGAATGCTCGGTCCCTACGCCTCATAGCCATTCGCACCCCAGGAGTAATCCAAGGCGCAGGAGGAAGTTTAACTTTAACCTTTCGTATAGGGGCGTGTATGTCATATAACTTAGTGAGTGCATCGTTAAAGATTTCAACTTTTTCATCCACACTATTTGCTGACTGCAGCCTCTCCCAGTTAATGTTAGCGGCATCTGCAGCTAGTTTCTTAAGATTTATCCTGGCAAAACTACGCCGGTAAACTGATTTTGGGATAATTTTGGACGGCTTGAGATTGTAAGAACAGTGGATCAAGTCATGTCGGGAGAAAGCCGGGGCTGGATGCTGGCCATGTGATGAAATAAGATCGGCTGACGAAGTTATAATTAAATCCAACCAAGTATCTTCGACATCAACATTGTGGTGAGTAGCATTTAGTGGGATAACTTGAAGACTGGCTGACTGAAGTATACGGCCTAAGCTAAGAGCTCGTGTTGACTTACTGTCTAGAAGGTTAGTATTTAAGTCACCAAGAATAATGTGATGTATGTACTCAGAGCTGAATGAATCCAAGGCAATTTCAAGGTCGGAGAAGTAATTTGTTGAAGGAGGACAGTATACCACGCCAAGAACAGCCTTGGAACCCCCCACCAAGACTTCTAGAAATATAAATTCCGCAGAAGCAGAATATAGGGCCGGCGACATTGATAACACTTTGTACGCAATTTCGCACCGAATATAGATTGCCACACCTCCACCACCTTTGCCTACCCGGTCATTACGGACGGAAATATTGTCGGCTCGGCCCACAGATATAGATGTAATAGATAACGCACGTATCAAGATTTGTATGGAAACCAAGCGTGCCAACTTTTTAAATGCCTACTGTGACGTCACAGGCAATTTTAGTGACGGGAAATTCAAACCGATTCAAAGAAAGCGCTCACTACGATTTAAACGATTTATTGAAGACGCACGCCGCCGCCCTGATCGTCTCGCTCATACTCATAGATTTTATATCTGTGGTCTCGCTCGCTCACTCCGCGCTCGCTAACCATACGATCGATTAACTTTCAAGTTAATCGATTTGTGATAAAAATCACAATCGATTTTCTGATTGACGAATGATATGAAATTGGATAAACAAATGATTCTAAACGGAAAATTGTTTGATAATAAAGAATAAATATTTGTACTCAAATTATTTCAATTTAACTGAAATTCAAACTATACCAACTTATTTAAATTTAAATTAAAACTAAAAATTACAAATAATATAAATATTTCAACTGAACTTTAAAAATAAACTATTATTATTCTTAAATAATCGGCCAAGTGCGAGTCGAATTCGCGAACGAAGGGTTGCGTACTATTATCTATAAAAAAACACGTTTTTACCGATTTCAATGCGTTTTTTTAACGTTGAAGCAACTTCCCTTGCGGTCGTTCTTAGCCATGTCAGGCTTGTCTCACTCCGCGTAGAGGTATCGAAAATATACCGCTTCAATGGGGGAAATTCAGTAGGGACGACTCACTAACGAGCAATGAGCAGTGACGCACGCGCGGTTTTGTTCACCAACGTGTGACCAGTAGTATATGTTCAAAGAGCGACTATATTACATGTATGTACATGAACTCTGAAAATATTACCCTCGTTTTCTAAAGTGTAAATTAGGAAATGAGCTTGTTTATACATACATACATACATACTATCACGTCTTTATCCCTAATGGGGCAGAAAGAGCATTTTGGGTCTTGCGGTTCTATGCAGAGCCCAGGGCCGCAAGACCCAAAAGCCACTTTTAGCGTCATGGTGGGCGAGAAGATGGAAAAGCAATCAATACAGTGATGGGTTGCTAGCCGCATCGCCTGTTAACATGATTTGCATTTTTGCCCATTCCCTCGATCGGCTTTTACGATCTGCGTGGGAAGAGAAGCAGCTGGTACATTCTAAGTTTTTTTTTATTTCTTCCAGACCAGCATGGGAGCTAAGCTAAGCTAAGCTTGTTTATAATCTATTAAATTGGCTCTTTAATAATAGTTAATATCATTCGTCAGTCCGATATCGATTAAAATCGATTATTGGTATATGTTGTAGAACGAACTACACTAGTCGCTAAATTTTACTGACGAATGAGAAATTGCCGGTACCACGACGTCGTAGCGATGCGCGACAGTATCGCTTGTTTCGATATTCATTGCTTCTTAACACACAACGTCGGATCAAACGCTCAAAGCAAACGCGGCAATGTAATGTGAATATAGTTTTTAAACCTTAATCTATACTTATTTAGGTATAATCTTGGAATCACCGCTTGGAATGCTTAAAAAATTGTTTTAAAATGAATTTACGCATAATTTTTTTTAAAATAATTTAGCTGTGGTAGGAAATATGTCCTTGACTATAAGCGCTTGCAATTTTTGGGCTGTTGCAGTTTATTATCACGCAACGAGGCATTATCTTATTTTTCGCTGCCGTCCGGCTGCAATCACAGACACGCGCGGACTGTCAGTAGCGGCGGCCAACCTCGACGCTTTGTCTGAGAACTTACACGCGAAGTAGGTGCATTTAAGTCGTCTATCTATATCTATGTCTGTGGCTCGGCCCCTTTCCGCTAACGTCGGATATTTCCGACAAAAAAATATGCTCGTTTGACACATAACTAAAGTATTTATATCCGTTTTTAGTTGTAGGTATTTATTTAAGATTTACTACGCCTCGCGCTGGGGGCACGACAACATGATATACAGTCTCGCGGTGAAAGGATTAAGAAAATAATATGAGATCCCTACTGCCTATTGCCCTAGCATTACATACAGATTATACAGAAGAATCATCATCATCATTATCAGGTCTTTTTAGTCTCCACTGCAGGAGCACGACCCTCTCTGTACTACTAAAGCCATACTTGGCCAGAGCAGCCAGAGGGCTTGGCCTACACTTTTCACGGTGGCCACTGTTGAAGAGGTCCTATTGATGTTTATATTATAAGCTTTGTTTAGCTTGTATTTTATTTACTAAGTCGCCTTCTACGACATCTACGAGAAAAGTTGGAGTGGCCTACTCTGCCGAAAACCACACGGCGTGCCGGGAACCACACGGCTTGTTTCCGTACATATATATTTTATTCATTCTTAATATTTATTATATACAGTTAAGATGAAATAGGTAATCCTGTCTCATTAAATAATAGTGTTTTATTGCGTACATTAGAATATTTTGGATACCGGCAGGTTTATGCATTATTCAAGTTGCATTTGGTTATAAGATGCATTATTCATCATAGTATTTACGAAATGAGGGCTAATGCAAATTATTTATCTATTTGCGCAGTCGTCTTCAACGAATTCCAAGTTGTTGATGTAACGGTTTCGATAAATCTGATAGTTCTTTAATGCCAGATAAGTCAATGTTCATAACCATATGATTGTTAGCAAAATGTAAAGTTGAAAAAATCTAAACTCAAACTTCAAAATTCTAAATTCAAATTTCAAACTTCAAAATTCAAAATCAAGATGTTTATTCATTCTACTTCTATGATTGAGTCATTAGATTTTTACATGTCAATAATTATAATTTACATTACGTGTGTAACTTCAAGTAGCCATGCACTAAAGACTAGAGATTCTCGAAAAAATCTAGGTCCGTCCATCGGGAAATCGGACCTAGACCTTTGCCCGGCAGTAGGACGATAAAGGTTAATAAAAGTATTTTTTTCCGTCGGCCAAGACCTCAGAAATCGAAGAAAATCACCCAGAATTTTGCGCGTACAAATATTCCCAGGAGACATATACAAAGTAGTCAAAGAACTAATAACGATCCTCAGCATGAGAACACGACCAAACCGAAAAGAAGAAAGAAGAAGAGATAAACAAACACTGTTCTTTTCCCATTGGAAACCAGTGCTTCTGCGTGTGACCAAAACTGTGGAAATGAGTTTCCTTCGAAGAGCGCAGAGGTGCTATTTTTCAAACGCAGAGTCACTAAACGAACGGTTTTTTGTATGGAAAAACCATTCGTTTAGGTAACTCTACGTTTCAAAAATGGCACTTCAGGGGGGTTACTCCAAAGGAAAGACGCAAGACTGACGTTACGGCATAACCGCGTTTCATTCATTGTCAAGCAGTTGATAAACACAAAAATGTCTGGCTCGAGCTTGGCCCTATTAGAGGTTGTATTTGTACATTCACAAATGTCATAATTTAAGTACATTCTGTACACGTTTTAGTACAAAATTTACAAATAGACATTAATTTTAAACTTGATATCATGCTTAATTAATAATTATGACATAACAATGGTATTCTCAGTCCACATATCTAATTTTAGTATCAGTATAATTGTAAGTTGACGTTTTTGGAGAAAATGCTGCAGTACAGTTTGTTACCGTTTCTTCTGTACTTGCGCTAAGGAAGCGGCAGTAAACTTAGCTATAAGCAAATGATCTGACGTCAACATTTACCTTATAAGAAATCGAAAGAAAAAAATGACAATTATCAAGTGATACAAATATCCAAAGATAAACAAATCATTTTGACTTTGACTTTAAAATGGAGGTCAGTGCTTCAAAGTCTTATTTGGTTTGATCACAGAGTAATAATATACTGGTTTGATATAGAAATAGAACGTCACCATCGGACAACAACTGACTGACATAGCCCAGCGGATTAGCTCGTTGAAGTGGCAGTGGGCGGGACACATAGCGCGACGAACCGATGGCCGATGGGGCAAAAAGGTTCTTGAATGGCGACCGCGTACTGGCAAGCGAAGCGTAGGGCACTCAGGTGGTTAGATGACCTGACCAGGGTCGCTGGAAAGCGCTGGATGCAGGCCGCTCTTGATCGGTCATTTTGGAAATCTTTGGAAGAGGCCTATGTCCAGCAGTGGACGTTATGCGGCTGAAATGATGATGATGATGATGACCATCGGACGACTATCGTATTATTTGATGCAGTAACCCCCTGGTATCGGTAGCTTTTCTTTCAAAATACTCAAATTAAATTGTCGTATATACAATACACGTAATATAAATTGTGCTTATTGACGTGTAAAAGTGCCTGTAAAGGGCTGATTACTAAATAAATAATTGAGTTTTTTTGAGTTGAGTGCAGGCTTTACTTTGTATCTTAAATGTGTACTAGAAATGAAATATTGCTACTAAACTTTAATAAGGCAGGTAGTGCCTAAGAACGACGTGCGAAATTTCTAGCCGTTTTACTTTATGCCTACTTAATGAGCCTACATCTTAAATGTACTGTTATAGGAAACAATCAAGCTACTATATACTATAGATAAATATATCCAATAACTACATAATAAACAAACTACTTCAAGGATAGGTATTGAGATAGTGCCTTTGTTGGTACAACTTTTATTTTATGAATTATCTGTATAGTAAATTTTTCGGGTACATCAATTGGTAAATAAATAAATATATTCCTTTGACAGTCAAAGAGGCATTGTCAATAAATAAGATTATGTACCTTTACCCGCGACTTCGTCTGCGTTAATTTAGGCTTTGTAATAAAGTCTCTTTTGTATGGCACAATAGGATTCCCCATACAAACTCCTCTTTTCAGACCCTTAATGGATAATTTTTAGGACAAAATATAACCTTTCACGGGTCTCAAACTATATCCATATCAAATTTCATCTAAACAGGTTTAGTAGTTGAAGTGTAGAATTAACGAACAAATACAAACTCACTTTCGCATTTATAATATTAGTTGGGATTCTTATCTGGATTTTAACATATCGTCAACGAAGCGAGGTTGTGTGCACTCCATAGACTTAGACTTTTTTAAAATCAATTGTGAATTCGATCTTGATCACAAAATAAAAAGAGCAACAGATGATGCTCTTTCTAGACTCTACAAACAATGGGAGCTCTTATATCAAGCAAAAATTAATGTCTTAAATGTTTATAAGGATTACAGTTACAAGGCACTTTAAATCACCTTTATCCGTTTTTATACAAGTAATTAGGTAAGTGACGTAGGACTTTATTACTTTAATCGATATAGAATGCATTTTATGCATTTTAAAAGTAGTTGAATCGCTGTATCCTCACGCAAACCTCTCAAAGGACCGGGGTAAAAATGTTTTTAATTTCCTACAAAATTCTCTAAATAATTAATGACTTTAGTTGTATTAACATTAAGTGAGTTCTTAGTCAAGTTTATTAAAATAATCATTGTAATATTAGAGGCCAAACAAAAGGTGGATGGAGTGTATGAATCCTGGTATGACTATCATTCATCACATCATTTCAGTCGCATAACGTCCACTGTTAGACATATATAGGCCTCTCTAGAGCGCCTTGCACCCAGCGCCTTTCGACCTTGGTCAGGTCGTCAGACCTCCTTGTGGGTGGCTGTCCTACGCTTTGCTTGCCAGTACGTGGTCGCCATTCAAGAACCTTTTTGTCCCATCAGCCATCGGTTCGTCTTGCTATGTATCCCGCCCACTGCCATTTCAACGAGCTATCCGCTGCGCTATGTCAGTGACTTTAGTTCTCTTACGAATTTCCTCATTTCTGATTCTACTTATGACTAGTGAGGATCAAGCAAAATAAATGGAAGCGACATGGTGTGCCGATCCTGTAAGAAAAGTAAGAAAG
Organism: Acrobasis consociella; assembly: GCA_963555685.1. Classification (NCBI taxonomy): domain Eukaryota; kingdom Metazoa; phylum Arthropoda; class Insecta; order Lepidoptera; family Pyralidae; genus Acrobasis; species Acrobasis consociella. Next base: position 3,709,885 of record OY743122.1, on the reverse strand, counting down.
AGAATGCAAAACGGTAGTTCATATGAGAAAAAATATAAAATATATTCTTAAGATAGCTCAGGTAAATAATCGTCATCATCATTATCATCAGGTCTTTTTGTCTTCAATGCAGAAGCACGACCCTCTCTGTACTACCAGAGCCATACTTGGACCGAGCAGCCAGAGGACTTGGCCTGCACTCTCCACGCTGGCCAGGCGGGTTGAAGAGGTCTCATTGATATTTATAAGGTTTGTTTAGCTTGTATTTCCTAAGTCACCTTCTACGACATTCACGGGAAGTATTGGAGTGGCCCTATACTCTGCCGGAAACCACACGGTAAATCATTTGAAGCTTTATGTCGGCGTTGAATTGAGTGTAATGAGTTTTCATTATTAGGTCTCTTTTGTCTCCACCGCATGAGCATGACCCTCTCTGTACTACCAGAGCCATACTTGGCCAGAGCAGCTAGAGAACTTAACCTACACTCTCCACGTTGGCCAGGTCTCACTAATGTGTTTAAGCTTTGTTTTGCCGCCTTCTACGACATCCACGGGAAGTCATGGAATGGTCCTATTCTATATACTCTGCCGGAAACCTTACGGCGTCACAGTAAATCATTTGAAGCTTTATGCTGCCGTCGAATTGGTTGGTGTGTTGGTGTCCGCGTTGTATAATTGGCAGTAATGAGAGAAGGCCTTTATTTTACGAATCCACACAATCAGGGCTAAGTAAAAGACCTATTGTTAGCCTGCGTCTGGCGTAACTTTGTATTACGGAAACCATTTCGAGCGGTAAAATGAATGTTATCACCCTGTTTTATAACGATCGCATTATGTTTGCTATTTAGCTACAGGCTTGCCTACCTTATAAACATAATTATTTCTCTTCCTCGTTACTATTTAAATGGCGTTGCAGGTAATAATTAAAACACTTAAATCTTTTATATTATTATTTTAATAAAGTAGTATACTCTAATTAATGAAATATGACTTATATGAAATGCAAATATTTTAATAGTATATTATCCATTTTCTTTGTCACTTTTTTGCTAGTTGTGTGTGCTGCCATCTCTGTGAGCCTACCCCGAAATTCCAGTTTTGCCTACTTACGGGCCCTCCAATAGTTACTATGGCGTTGGGTATTAGTTACGTTAGTAATTATATTATCTTTGATAAAAGGTTTTATGAGACCAAAAGGACCACCCTTTTGGTCGCATAAAAACATTAACAATCAATAAAATTGAGATATTCATAAAATTGATAAGAAAACATTAGCATTAATAAATTACTATCTCTGAATATGACAAAAGAAGGTAGGTATCAAAAGTAATTTAAACGAACATAGACAACAAACGATGCGCGCCCTTTTTTCTTTTTTCTTCGTGTGTGGCCAGGGCGAAACGTTAAAAAGGTCCTATTCGGGATGTTGGCTAACCACAGCGTCGTAATTTATAACGAGCTAAGATAAAATAGTCCGGTTTGGGATACTATTATATTAATGAAGTAAATTTTAAAAGGCGTATACTGATAACGGTTTTATTACAGCTATAGTAAGCTGGGTCTCATGGGATTTGCTTATCATTTGCCGCCTTGCGCAATGTTGGACATAGACAATTAGGTGATGGGCCGGAAAGTATGAACTCGTTTCTTGAATTTTTAATAGGTAAATACCTAATATGTGGGCGTACTTATCAAGTCTTTTGGTATGTAATAGGACGGGGTATATTAATTAGGGGATACCTACTTAATGTATAGTTATTATTATTAGGTAATCTATAATCTACCAATTTTAACAAATAGATAATGTAGATACTAATCTCGTCAACGGGTATGATGCATAAGGTCTAACTAAATATACTGAAACTATTTTAAGGATGAATTCAGTCCGTGACAGTGAACAACTTTCCCCAAGGAACATACTTATGTCGAAATATGAAAAATAATTTTTGGCTTTTCATTCCAAGTAGGATCAGCTGATCGGTTATTCAGTATCATTCAACCATTGTTAGAAATAATAAATCAATATCCTAATAATGATAGAAAACTGTGGAGAGAGTTGACATACAGAGCCGACCCCAAATAGGGATAAGGCGAGGAAGATGATGATGATGATGAATAAATCAATATCCTGGGGTAATAATACCTACTTTTAGTCACCGTAGGTGTCACTTAAGTAAAAAGGGGAATAAAAATAGAGATAGGCCGCTAGTTGCATAGCTTTATGGTTTTTTCTTTTTCTCTTTATTAGCTTTTACCATCTACGCGGGAGTAAAAGGATAAAGTCGAACTTAATAACGTATTTCGAATTGGTGGACTTCCACTCAGTGGCGTAGCTACCGGAGGGCTAAATGGGCCAGTGCCCCGGGGCCCCAAGCTCAGGGAACCCCCCTGCCTTTTTTAAATTACAGGTAGCGGCACGAAACTCTAGCGCTGACCTTGCTTGCGCAGAAGTCAAAAAGTAATACTGTACCCGTCCGCAGTATCCCCTCCACACTTCACTCAGCGCTAAACTTACGTGCCGCTATTTGTAACCTATATCATATCTTATTAGTAATCTGTGCCTTTATCGTCCCACTGCTAGGCAAAGGCCTCTTTCATTTCCTTTCATGTGTCTCTATTTCCTGCCTTCGCTGATCTCTCACGTTGGATAACGTCGAGGTCGATAAGTATAATTTTATAATGGAGTCGACTGTATTACGACAAATCTGGAGTACGTCGAATTCGGAACGAACGACTTTAAAAGTTGGGGCCGTAGTTTATTTTTTGCCCCAGGGCCTTTGGTTCCTAGCTACACCACAGCTTCCACTTTACTTAGTAATGTTTATAAATATGTACTCTTAGTACCTACAGGGAGCTCCAGCCACGATTAAGTAGTAGTAATAAGCAAAACAGGAACGAATCCAGACGAGCGGTATTGTTTGCGCTTCCGCATGTTGTTTCAATAACACACAATTTATAAATGCATGTTGCGGTACAACGTGTGTATGATTCTTTTTGAAAAATGTCCGGAATGCCATAAATATTTTTGACAGGTAGACACTTCTTACCGAAATTACGAGAACGGCTGCTTATCAAGCAAAATTCATTTTTGAATAGAATCCGATATTATATTAAGGTGGCACAGGGAATGGTGCCAGTGTGGGACTGCGGAATGGTGACCAGAAATAATGGGACACGCAGGCCTTAAAAATTTTTTTTTGCTTGCTTTTATGTTTTCCCTTCTTTCGACTTCGTTGAAATTACGGATTGAATAGTAAGTATAATATGCTTTTAGTATTAAGTAAATAGACATTCATTCAAATTTTTAATTGCAAATGTTGTGTACACAAATTTATAAAAGTTGAATTTTAATCTTCACACCTATGAGTACTTACTTATAGTGATAGATTTTAAGCTTTTCCGTGCTTCGGAAAGCAAGTTGGTTCCAGATGTCATTATAAGAGTAAAAAAGCCACGTTGGATGCCTTTAGGCAGCTAGAAAACTTTGACACCTTTCAAGAATCTAGGCGGTTTTTGATCGACTGTCAAATTACAGCTTAAAGTCTCAAATACTGTTGGATTTTAGTTGTCACTACTACAATAAAGTCCATCCGTCTTAGGTCCGTCTGCCTAGAGTCTAAGTAACTGGCTACTTATAACAGACAAAAAATAAATAAATCTTGATTAATTTTTAAACAACAAACAAAAACTTTTTTCTTTTTAACTAATTAAACCAGGAAACTTAGCTAGAAAACAGTGTCGTTGATTTTACCGCGACATCTTCAAACATTTAAAAATCAAATAAAGACATTAGCCGAGACCGGCTTCTGTTTGTTTAGGTTCGTGAGCTTGAAGGGCAGAGTACCTACGCCTAAATATTTTGATGGCTCGGAAATCTCTGAACATGTAATCAGATTCCTCAAATTCAAATTTCAAATTAAATATATTGTGGCGACCTCTGCGCCACAAACGAGGAACTAAACACCACAAACAACAATGAACGCAGCAATACCTAGTTCACAAGAATCATACGAGATGGCGCCAGCAGATTCTACATCTCGATCTCAGAGTTCTGGTTGCAACTAACTATATATACAACCTCCGACAAAACACCGTCGGAGCCGCGGTTCCCCAGGCGCAACACCATGCCTGGCAGGAAGATCTTCCCTTTGTGGCGGTCGAGCATATCACCTCGCTCCCGCTACAGTGGTGACCCCGACGTGATTGGAAGCAACCTTCTCCATCATCAGCAGTCAAGCAGCCTTCTTCATCATCGAACTCTGTCATCATCGTTCCTCTCTCTCACTCAATGTTGGTCAGCAGCAGCATCAGCAGTCTCACAGCAAGCCAGCAACAACGGGTCAATCATCAGGTCCATCGCAGCCGACTCACCGAGCTTCCTGGTCCTGATCCCAAGCACCCACAACTCACTCGACGACTTCAGCGACCGGCGCATCCCCCGCAGCATCGTACCCTGGATCCGAGGCATCTACTCTCCAGCGTAGCACTCCGGTAGGACATCATTCCGGCGCCAACAAGTCGACAACGCTCAAGACAGTCTCGACTCACCGCAGACTACGAGCAAGCAATCCACTTCCGACTCACTGGAAGGCTCCCGACTCACTGGGACAAGAATCATCTGGCACTTGCAAGCTACTATATAAAGCACAGACTGCACTTGGAAAAAAAAAAAAACTATCAGACCTCCGGTCTTGGGAGGGAGTCCTGTGGCGACCTCTGCGCCACAAACGAGGAACTAAACACCACAAACAACAATGAACGCAGCAATACCTAGTTCACAAGAATCATACGAGATGGCGCCAGCAGATTCTACATCTCGATCTCAGAGTTCTGGTTGCAACTGACTATATATACAACCTCCGACAAAACACCGTCGGAGCCGCGGTTCCCCAGGCGCAACACCATGCCTGGCGGGAAGATCTTCCCTTTGTGGCGGTCGAGCATATCACCTCGCTCCCGCTACAATATCTTTATTATCATAGGATATTTAATATCTCTTAATCATCGTCATTATTTTGTTGCACAGTTGTTGACGTCAAATGGCTACTTAAAGTACTAAGTTTACTACAGCTTCCAAAGCGCTAGTGCAGAAGAAGCGGTAACAAACTGCACTGCAGCATTTTCTCCAAGGACGTCTTCAGTATAATACATACATACATTATACAATATTACGTTTTTATTCCTAATCGAAAAGGGCCGACACAGCATCTGGGTTCAGGGGGGTTACTCCAAAAGCGGTACGCAAGTCGGACGTTACCGCGTTTCAGTGTCAAGCAACATTGAGCACTAACGTATGAAGATAAAGTCTTTTTTGTTTTACATATAAATAGGACGTCACTATCGTACAAGTGATTATTTTATAGAGTAACTCTCCTGAGCTCAGAGGTGCTATTTTTCAAACGCGGAGTCACTACACGAACGGTTTTTTGTATCGAAAAACCATTCGTTTATATGACTCCGCGTTTCAAAAATGGCACTTCAGAGCCGCAAGCAAGACCTAAAGGTGAAGAAGTGATGGTATGCGCGAAGGTGGAAAACGGAATCTATCTTGCTTTGGGTTCCATAAATTGGAAGCACGTGGATCCTTTGGGTTACACTCTACTTACCCCCTTGCCTTACTCACCCGCATTGGGATTTCTGAAGAAGGACTGCATAAGCTTCAGAATATCACCTGGTGCGTAGTGCCTGTAGTCCTCTAACTTGGGATAAGCTAATCTCAAGAGGTCCAGTATACGCTTTAGAGTCATAGCTTGTTTATTTATTTAAAATCTTTATTGAGCCCAAAGCTACAATAGGTGGACTTAATGCTAAAGCATTCTCTCCCTGTCAACCTTTAGGAAAAGAAAACAGATAAGAAAGTTGGCGTCTAAATCTTCTTGTGTCATTCAATCTTGTGTCGCATTGTCTCCTCTACTTCCTCACATACCCGACATTTAGGGCTCTCATAACATCATCGTCAGGTCTTTTTGTCTCCACTGCAGGGGCACGACCCTCTATGTACTACCAGAGCCAAACTTGGCGTGAGCAACCAGAGAAATTGGCCTACACTCTCCCCGCAGGCCAGACGGGTTGAAGTGGTCTCATTGATGTTTATAAGCTATGTTTAGCTTGTATTTCCTAAGACGCCTTCTACGAAATCTACGGGAGGACTTGGAGTGGCCCTATTCTACTCTGCTGGAAACCACACGGCAGAGGGCTCTCAACAAGTCTCATTTTGAAGAGATGACAGCGTCGTTCCTTTCCTTTACCGCCAATACCAGACACAATAGTAAGACAATGAACGTGGACATTTATTAATGTCATTCGGGTCTTTACCGGTTAATATGTAATGTAGTAGTAATGATCTGCGCGTGAAGGTATTCCTTTGCTCCCAGTCCAGCTTTTAATAGACAAAGTATCTATCTGACTACTCGGTTAGTTGAAGTAGGTTTTGACCTTCCACATTCTTACTCCCACGTAACATCGCATAACCACTTTTCTCCTCAAAAAATAATAATAAAAATGTACTTAATCGTGTTGCAATTGAAGTTCTATTAGTATTAAGTAAATAGATACATACGAGGTGCATATCTTTTAAAGTGGCTATAAGGGTGCGGCCTCAGTATCAGCGGAGTTATAAACAAGGTAGAGTCTGTATGTAGTCGTACGAGACTACAAGTATGTTTGAGTAGTACAGTAAGCCAACGAGATACCTGAGCCGGCCCTCTTTCTTTACCTTGAATTTTCAAACTCAAAATAATATTAACATGAAAGAAAATGCATATTTTGAAAGACTTCATTAAAATCTTACTGAATATAATTTTCATCCCAGCCCAGGTATCTTGTTTGCTGACTGTACGTACCCAAAAACGACCTTATAAAAATGAAAGACATAACATAAATATGGAGTGCACATAATGATATTCTGGACTGATATCCACCTCTAAATAAAACCTCTAACAAAATATACAGGTGACAGATTCAGAAAGACGAAATAATTGAAGGCCAGTCTCAATCCATCTTAATAAACAGACCGAAAAAGAAATATTAAAATCCTACACACTCAAAAAAATCATAAACATTCGTTCGCTCCATCAGTGATTGCTTATATTCAATAATATATTTTTATATTTCGATTTTTTTTCTAGTCAAGTCATTCCAGGACCCGGACTGAGCATTTTCGCCTTTCTGAAAACTATTAGAACAAGATAGGAATCGAACAAAGTTCGGTCGAAGATGATTGATTAAACTACTGTTACTATAGGTTCTAGCTGTAAGTAAGACCGCAACCCTAAGTCGGCATGCCATATTCAAAGTATTCTATTACTTAGTGCGGTCATTGAACATATCACTTGTATCTATTTAGTCGCTGCTTGATTGAGACAAGTACTGTCGCGATCTAAACCTTTTTATTCTTTTTTCTTATAAACTACTAGCTGTACTCACGGGCTTCGCTTCCCGTGGGAATTTCGGGATAAAGAGTACCCTATGTCCTTCCCCGAAACTCAAACTATATCCATACCAAATTTTATCCAAATAGGTTCAGAAGTTTAAGCGTGAAGAGGTAACAAACAAACAAACAAACAAATATACAAACTCACTTTCGCATTTACAATATTAGTAGGGTAGGATAGTAGAATACAATTTGGAAGGGTCATACCCGTAATAAATCTAACCACGGACTGTACTAGACTATAGTATAATAAAAATAAAACTAGTAGTTCGTCACGAACTTAGACCTCGCGATTATTATTTCAGAATAATGTACCTGATTTGGATGAATTTTATTATCGGTGCAGGTTTACCGATATGCGAATTCATGGTTGTGACCAAATTTCCAAAATAGTTGCCAATCACAGCACTTTCTTCAAATAATATTCGATCTAGCTCTGAAATGTCAGGAGCACCTTCCAACCATACAATTCCATGGATATGAGGTCTACCGTGATGCTGAAATTCAATTCTGTACCAGTAGTCTTTCACCGAAAAATGACCCATCATTTTTCAAATGTCAAAGTCAGCTCGTTGTTGGAAAAACCAGGTTTAAATGTTTATTTGTATTGCCATGGCTCTATGCCGCTGCTCATTTTGGTTTCTTACTTTCTTCGTAAAGCTACTTCGCGGGCTTTGATTGCTGTTGATCTCTTGTTAGTTCGTAGCATAAAGCACAGACAAGCAGCGATAGCGATTGAACGAAAGTTCGCTCAACAAAATTGCTAAATTTAATAAACAAGCCAACAATCAATCAAAATAAGCAAAAACTGAAAAAAAAGCTAATCGTAAAATAAGCAAAACCCTTTTATTTTAAGTCGGTTAAATATGATAAAATTTATAGAACTACTTATGAAACTCAAAATAATAACTATAATAGTTATACAGAGAAATTACTTCGTGAACCCCAGGGAAGATATGTATTTTTAAGAAAGTTGTTCAGTAGCCCGGACTGAATTCACCGTTAAATAGTTTGAGTATATTTTGTAAGAGGATTTGTATTGTATATTCGTCACGACTTAGTCAGCTAGACTTCGCGAGTCACCCTAAACCCGTTTAAGTATAACGTATAAAAAAGTTGTTCAGACAAAAAAGTTGTTCAAATAAAAAAATGTCGTTTTCATAATGGCAACAAAAAAGTCTCATGACATTTTTGAAAATATTTTGAAATGGCGGATATATGACAGTTTTAAAATTTTAAACCCACATATTTCCGCCATTTTGAAAAAATTCGAAAAACTGGCTCGACAAAAAAATTCTATTTAGTTGCTGAACCTGCTTACAAAATTTCATGAGAATCGGTTAAGAAATGCGACCTGTAGGCGAGAACAGACAGACAGACAGACAGACAGACAGACAGACAGACAGACAGACGGACAAAAGAATTTTTGGCTAGTCTCGAAACTGAGACGCTTCGCTCGCTTCGCTCGCTCGGTCAATAACAGTAAAAAGCAAAAAAAAATGTTCCGCATTTTCATACAAAAGTATGTAGCCGCCCGGGCAATTTGCATGGGAATGTAATTAGTTTTTTATTTTTTTAACTGTTATTTTATTATCATTATATTATAGTGAACTATTATAGCCTGTGAATCGATTTAAGACGGGTATGTCCCTTCCACGTTGTAAACTTAACTAAAACGCACAGGACCTTACTGCAAAGGAGGCACGACACGTAGTTACGGTCCGCGTTTCAGTGTCAAGCAATATTATGTTGAGTTTGAGCATTGCAGCATGATGATAAAGTCTAATTTGGTTTGACAGCGCAATCGGATGGGTGACTCACATGTATTTTATGGAATAACTAGCTGCGCCCCGCGGTGTTACCCACGCCTAAAGTAGCCTATGTGTTAATCCAGCATGTCAGTTTCCTGCATAGGTAATACCGTCATACATACCTATAGTCAAATCGCTATTAAAATTTTGTGCCAGCTATTTCTTCTCCACTTCGTAAGGTCTTCGGCATCTTCAGGTGATGATTGGCATGCATTTTATATATGGAGAAGAAAAAGCGGAAAAGCGAACCCGAGCTCTTGAAGCAATAAAGATCTACAGCTAAGAATGCAACTGGGAATGCGTTAAGATAATAAAATATAATAAATAAATACATAGGGACAAATTACACTGATTGAGCTAGCCCCAAAGTAAGCTCGAGACTTGTGTTATGGGATACTAACTCAACGATACTATATTTTATAACAAATACATATATAGATAATTATCTAAGACCTAGGACAATTTGATGTCTTTGTCTGATTGTGAATTTGAGGCCATTTTCCCACTTGCCCTGGCTAGGGATCGAACCCAGGACCTCCGGATTAGCGGTCTAGCGTGTTGACCATTACGCCACGGAGGTCGTTGAAGATGAACAAGTAATCCTTACTAATATTATAGGTAAATGCGAAAGTTAGTTTGTATATTTGTTTGTTTGTTACCATTATATGCTTCAACCACTGAACATATTTAGATGAAATTTGATATGGATATAGTTTGATACCCAGGGAAAGACATAGGATAGTTTGTATCTCGAAATTCCCACGGGGAACGGAGCCCACGGGCACAGCTAGGTAGTAGTATATATTTCCCAGGTAGCAAACTGACGTCAGCGACGTATAAGCGACGTCACTTATAGGTCATAATAGGGTCGGTCATTTATTCGTCGAGAGCAGACGTTAAAATGACGTCAGTTTAGGGTCAGCCTGGAGCAGGACGTCGTATTTACGTCAAATTAAAGGCAAGTATCTGGACGTACCATATACGCCGCCAAGAGGACGTTTTGCTGACGTCTATTTAGGGTCAGTTTTTGGACGTATCATATTCGCCACAAAGTGTACGTCTTACTGACGTATATTTAGGGTCAATATCAGGACGTACCATATACGACGCCACGAGGACGTTTTACTGAAGTAAATTTAGGGTCAGTATATGGACGTAAGTACCTACCATATTCGTCCCAACGTGGACGTTTTATTGTTCAAGACTTTTAAGGTAAAAGTAACATGTAATCAGTGATACAATTAAGTGAAAAAAACAGCGGAACCGAATCGGTGGTAGACGCCAAGGCATTGTGAAGTTGGCCACCTGTTAAGTTTAAGTAAAAGTACGGTTTAAATTATTTTTCCATGTCCTTAAGTCTATGGTCTTAAAAAACATGGTCCCTGTATCATTGTTCTGGCAATTGTCTCCCACTGTCCTTAATTGCATCTTAAATATAGATTATACTACTTATATTGTGTTTTTTTAGTTTCATCCATAAAAGTTCTTGAGTCTCTTCAAGATACGTAGGTAAGATGCCTGCAAACGTAAATGCTACATGCTAAGCACTAAATTCTATCCTACTATCACGCGTAAGGATTTGCGAGATGGAGTGAAAAGGGATAGAATATAACACGTACCGTAGTCTTTTGATCTAGGGCCCCTGACCAATAACTTAGAACCGTCGAAGAGCTTAAATGCGCAGTTCAGGCTTTAGTGCCAGTTTTGCCAGCACGTTATTTCACTCAATAGCCAGGGCGGTTCTCTTTTTTAACAAACTACCCACCCAAACTACCTAAGGGGAGCATATTGCCATGCTAACGATATCAGCTGTAAGTGTGTTCTTACAATCTATATAATACCCGCTGTCCAAATTCGTGTAGTCTTTGTTAATTAATTTTATTTCCTCTAAATTAGGCAGTTTTAGACTTTGTCCATTCCGTAAAAAATTAAGACGTAAAAAGAATTAGGTAATAGTTCTAATCATAACCATAAAACCTTTTATTTTGAGTAATATTGTATGCAAGTGTTAGTTTTTTAGAAAATCCCTAGATGGCGCTGTTCAAAATTAAAACTGGTTATGGTTTCTTAGAAGGAAAGAGAGGAGTAGGAAAACCCAGAAGGAAATTTATAGACCAAATAAAAGAACTATTAAAAGTGAAAACATATAAAGAGGTTAAGAACTTAGCGGAAGGAAGAGAGACATGGAAAGCACTCCACCGACAAGAGCCCAGCTCTTAAATATAAGAAGAAGAAGATGGTTTCTTTTATGTACATTCTTATTACTTGGTGCATATTTCCAATTAATCGAGTTCAGCAGTAGTGTGTGGTTTAATTTCCATATCGGTGTGCGACGGTAGCGACACCCAAGACACACTGTACATATCATGAGCTCAAGTAGGTCCTACTCCTGACTTGTATGTCTTAGTAACGTCAGTGGCTGCCCTAATATGTACGGCCCAGTAACGTCCCTATGAATTCAGTATATGACGTCACTCAAACGTCAGTGGCTGCCCTAATATGTACGGCCCAGTAACGTCCCTATATGACGTCTCTCTAACGTCTGTAAACTGACGTCTCTCTAACGTCTATAAACTGACGTCTTGAGGCTGTGACAAATTGACGTCATCTGTTGGGACCCCCCGACGTCAAGACATGACGTCTCTTACGTCGAGCAGTACCGTAAACGGACGACATAATGACGTATAAATGCTACCTGGGTTATCGTTTCTGTCCTCACTTACACATCTGTCACTGACAGTACCTCATCTGAAAATTTCTCAACGCCTTCATCCATGCTCATTATCATATTAGGAACATTGCACAAGTAGAAAATTTTATAAAAACATTATATTACGTCATAAAGTTAATGTATTTTGTTACATGTACTCGTAAAATGTTCATTAGATACCTAGAAGTGCATTGCAAGCCAATTTCATTCTTATTGCTCTAGACATACGATTCATGTCACTAATTTTCCCACTCTGGAGTGGTCGCCGCGCGCATAGTAATAATATAGGTATATTTTCGATACCTAAACGGGGAGGGACACAGGACACAGGCCTATTACCATGAACGCGTATATTACAACATTACGTAGTATGATGGTAGTGTTGGTATTTCTTTTACCTCCGATCTCCTGTTTACTTAGCTGTAGACTGCAGACATGGTGGGCTGTGCGTGTGCACACATAGTTTACGGGATCTGACAGCCTTAACCAATTAACGTTGGTTAATATTTGCTTTTTATTGGGCAATTCGTTAATTGAGCTTGTTGGCTTGGTGCAAGTGGTTGAATAAGTTATTTGAACATAATTATAATGGGATCTTCGTCACCAGGAGTGCTATTCTTCATTGAGGGATTCAGCGAATCACAAAACGTGTAGTTTTCTAACTCACCACTCCCGTAAAATACAAATTGATCGTATTTTTGAAACCGCGCGTCGTGTCAGCGAAAAACAATATTGTTTTACGCAGAAAACATCGATAATTTGTCTCTGCTTTTCTAAAAATTCGAACATGAATAAAAAGCAACGTGAAATGGAACGGATTTCCCATGATTGGTTTCGATGACATTATCTACGCTACAAATGTCAAAATTACGATTGGTCAAGCAAGACCACTCGTTGCAAATCCTTCGCAAACTACCGGTTCAAAAATGCGCCTGTTTGGAAACGCTCGCGCAAACCCTTCGTAATGTGACAAGTGATTTCAAAAATACGTCTCCAGAAGTGCTATTTTTGAAACGCGGAGTCACCTAAACGAATGGTTTTTCCATACAAAAAATCGTTCGTTTAGTGACTCCGCGTTTGAAAAATAGCACCTCAGGTCTTTTTAGTCTCCGCTGCGGGAGCACGACAAGCTACTAGAGCCATACTTGGCCAGAAGTGCTATTTTTGAAACGCGGAGTCACCTAAACGAATGGTTTTTCCATACAAAAAATCGTTCGTTTAGTGACTCCGCGTTTGAAAAATCGCACCACAGAGCAGCCACAGGAAGTCGGGTTGGTGTGGTCTAATTGATGTTTATAAGCTTTGTTTGGCTTGTATTTCTTGAGTCACCTTCTACGACATCGACGAGTTGGAGTGGTCGTTCGGTTCGTCTTCCGTCCGGTCGTTTAACTATAGTCGAATCATTTAAACTGTTTCGGCTAATTCTTTTCGTATCTTTGCTAATTGTATTCGCTGTGTGCCTGAAGCGAGGATTTATTGGATCGTCTTTTTGCGCAACCCTATAGGTATCAATTATGTGTTTGATTTGCAATCAATTTATAATTATATTACAACGTGGAAGGGACTCACCCGTAATAAATCGAACTACGGGCTATATAGATCTCTATTGTATAATGAAATTAAAATAACAGTATAGAACAAAATATGATTTGTATAGCCCGTGGTTTGATTTATTACGAGTATGTCCCTTCCACGTTGTATAATGAGGATTACATGAGTAATTAAATCATATATTTGATGAGGGGAAATATGTTATTATCTCACGATTTCTCAGGACTCTCCGACCATTAAATACACCGTAACTCGACTTCTCGCCTTGCAGTTACGCAAACTGTGCCATAAATTTCATTTTACACCTTTTAATAACTTACAGGTAATGTGGTTTCCGGTGCAGAATAGGCGAAGGAAATAAGCACAAAAATCTCGTGCAACAACTGAAGGAGTTTGACATCCGGCTGCGGCCAGTTGTAGAACTTTTCGCCTTTTGCAGAAGGGCTGACAGCAAATGGACCTGGTGGATAATAACAGCCAAATCTGGCGTCACATTTTACTCGACCTATAGACAATCTTAGGGCGCGTTCAGACAACACGCGTTCGCCCATGCCTAGCCCACGCCTAGCGCGCTTCTAAATTTGTTGCATAAAATTTTAGACCTATTGGACATTAATACAACTTGCATTTACCGAAGTCCAGTCTGGGCGAGAATCGGGCGGGCGCGAGGCAGGCGCAAGGCGGAAGCACGGCGAGTGCGTGGCGTAGACGAGGCGTGCTCGTATTCATTCTCTTCTTATCGAATGTCTTATAAGAGGTAAGACTAGAGTCAATTCGCTACTTTCCAACTACTTAAATCAGATACTTTTTTCATTTACAAACATTTTCTATGGGATTTATATGATATACAGGGTAATGAAGTCATAGTTTCTTGGTGTGAAATAGCGTTCTTAATATCAATTTTTGTGCAATAATAAATCTAATATTTCAAAATATGTAATATGATCAATGACAACAGACATTATTTTGTGAAGTTTTATTTTCTTAACGGTAACAAATAATTTATTTTTACCCAGGAAAATACCCAAGTATACACGCAAAATCTTATTTATATTGCCTTCCACGTAGTATAGGAACAAATTACACAGATTGAGCTAGCTCAAAACTCACAAAGTAAGTTCGAGACTTGTGCTATGGGGTACAGTCTCAACGATACTATATTTTATTACAAATAAATAGATATATATATAAACAAAAAATAGATCTTTTTCCAATTTGACCTGACCGGAGATCGAACCCGGGACCTCCGGTGTGATAGCGTGGCATGATGCCCACTAGGCCACAGAGGTCGTCAAGTTAACTGACTCGGTTTATTTACATCCCTAATTATGTATCTTCATATTATATCACATATATATGTGTACGAGTACCTTTGTAATGTACAGAACGTGGAAGGGACATACCCGTAATAAATCGAACCACGGACTATAGTAGATCACTATAGTATAATGGAATAAAAATAACAGTAAATAAATAATAATTGGTGTTGGCGACGCAAATAAAAGAGGGAAAAACTATGTACAACTGCGGAATATTTTATTTAAACAAGACGATAGATGAAAACATGAATGTACGAAACCATTGTAAAAAGGAACTCACGAAAAATATTTAAAATTTTGGTGCTGACTAAAAAAGGAATAATACCAAATTCTTAGTGGCCAGCAACTTAAAACTTATTTCTAACAAATTACCTATGTACGCACTATGTACAGATAATATATATACAAAATTACACCTTCGTGCGTTGCCTACAATTGGCATCTCCATACTAAAGTTTGCAGCCGGCATGGGAATGTCGATTTTTTTTGTTGGTTTTGACTGGTATTTTAATTGTATTATGCTATAGTGATCTAGTATAGCCCATGGTTTGATTTATAAAGGTTATGTTTCTTCAAAGTTGTATACCACCGTTAACAGAAATTTATAAGTTATATAGAAAATCATTAGGTGCCTGTAAACGACTCATAATATATATCACGGAAAATACTACGTTTAGACATGATGACCGTTTACACTTGAAGAAGGTACCATACCTACCAAGATTAACTGTTTCTAAAGTGCCAAGTGAGAAACTGTTGACTTTAGAAATAAATGAAGACGTAAGGATAAACAACTCGGTTAGTTAGCCCAAAGTAAGTTAAACTTTTGTTAAACAAGGGACGTACCCGTAATAAATCGAACCACGGGCCATACTAGATCATTGTAGTAGGTTAGGTATATTGGAATTAAAATGACAGTAAAGACAGTAATTAAAGTATGCAGCCTCACGGGCAATTTGTATGGGAGGGAATGTCGAATTGATTGTCAATAGTTTGCAATAGGTACTATTGATGGAAGGTAAAACTATCGATAGGATCGATAGTATTGTATTTAGATACTATCGATAGTATCGACACTGTATCTACTATTTGCATGAAAAACTATCGATAGCTATACTTACCATCGATATTACAATAGTATCGATATTAAATAATGCTATCGATAGTTCTTTATACAAATAGTACATTTACTATCGATACTAGTCCTATCGATATTGTTGTAATAAATCGAACCACAGACTATACTAGATCACTATAGTATAATGGAATAAAAATAACAGTAAAAAAATTGGCATCTCCATACTAAAGTTTGCAGCCGGCAAGGAAATGTCGATTTTTTGTTGGTTTTGACTGTTATTTTAATTGTATTACGCTATAGTGATCTAGTATAGCCCATGGTTTGATTTATAACGGTTATGTTCCTTCAACGTTGTATACCACCGTTAACAGAAATATATTATGTTATATAGAATAAATAAATAAATAAATATATAGGGACAAATAACACTGATTGAGCTAGTCCCAAAGTAAGTTCGAGACTTGTGTTATGGGATACTAACTCAACGATACTATATTTTATAACAAATAAGATAAACATCTAAGACCCAGGACAATTTGAAAAAGGCCGTTTTCCAACTTGCCCTAACCGGGAATCGAACCCGGGGCCTCTGGGTGGCAGACTAGCATGGTGACCACTACGCCACGGAGGTCGTCACCCTCGAAGATGTAGAAAATCATTAGGTGCCAGTAAGCGACTCGTAAATCACGGAAAATACCACGTTTAGACATGATGACCGTTTACACTTGAAGAAGGTACCATAACTGCCAAGATTAACTGTTTCTAAAGTGCCAAGTGAGAAACTGTTGCCTTTAACAATAAATGAAGACATAAGGATAAACAACTCGGTTAGTTAGCCCCAAAGTAAGTTAAACTTTTGTTATAATTGTTATACAAGGGACGTACCCGTAATAAATCGAACCACGGGCCATACTAGATCATTGAAGTAGGTATATTGGAATTAAAATGACAGTAAAGACAGTAACTAAAGTATGCAGCCTCCCGGGCAATTTGTATGGGAATGTCGAATTTTTATTTTCGTTTTTTGACAGTTATTTTAATTTTATTACGTTATAGTGATCTAGTATAGCCCGTGGTTTGATTTATTACGGGTATGTAACGTCCACGTTGTTTATTAATTTATTTATATTGAAAATGATCTAGGGAAAACCTATTTTTTTTTAAATTAACCTTTACTGTCCCACTGCTGGGAAAGGTCTCTCCCATTTTTTTCCATTCATCTCTATCCATAGCTGCTACAGACCAATCACGCTGGAATGCGTCCAAGTCGTCGCGCCAACGCTTTTTGGGCCTACCCCTGCCACGCCGATCATTTTCGGGGATCCACGAAGTTATCCTGTGAGCCCATTTTTCAGGGGACGTTCTGCTAATGTGACCCGCCCAATCCCACTTCAACTTCAACAGTTTTGTGGCCCACATCGGTGATGCCAGTCTAAAAATTATATAATGTTAATAATAAACTCGGCGCTTAAGCCTATAACTTGTAATATTCAAGCAATGCGCACATTTCCTCTAAGTAAGACGATCTCAATTTCGCAGATACTGTGTACTTGTCTGACTGGCATACTTTGCTCCACCTGCTTTCTTCGACACTAGTACTTTAGGTCCATTAACAAAGTAAAGTTAATTTTATTAAATATGGTTTTGAAATTTCGGATAAGCATAAAAAGAAAATTTCTCCCCTCTACATTTCATCCCCAACTAGACATGTTGGTTTTCTCTCCCCGCGTACATATGGGTAGGGTTCCGTAGTTGCGAATGCCGACATTGAGTTCATGCCACTAAAACGTCTTAAAACTAATTTTCTATTGACTTTGTATGAAATTATTATTTTTTAATTATAAACCCTACGTAGTTTTTATAGTTTTCGTTTAAACTTCGTTATATATACTATAACTGTGATTTTTTTTCTCGTGTAGACATATGACCATTTAGCAGATAAAGAAAAAAATACTTCCATTTTACATGTATGGCAGCTATTGTATAAAAATATTTTTTTTCAAGATTTTATTTTACCACTTTCTCGTCCTGTACTTTTAGTCTCTGTGTAAAACCACGGACGGGCAGACAGACAGACATGGCGAAACTATAAGGGTTCCTTGTTTACTACGGAACCCTATTGTAAACCGATCATGACACTCTCTTGATATCTGACTCACCACCATTATTTTTATTCCCTTTGCCTTTTTCGTACGCCCACCATCAGTTTAAGGGATACACAAATTTTATCAGAAACCAGTGCTGCCCCATTTTTTTTTGTTAAAATGTTGTCTCATAGATAACTCTTCAATGTCTAGATAACGTCTCATGCGGCTCTAGGGAACTCATCAAACTATTTTATGAACTATTATTTACAGTTTTGAGAACGTAAAGCTTTTCATTGCGTTTTTGCCAAAAGTGGCCGTTTTTCGCTAAAATGCTAAGAAAAGCTTCATGTTCAGCATAAAATACCTTCAAAAATTCATTAGGTCTTACGGCCCTAGGCTTTTGTTTACCCCGTTAAGGATAAAAACATAGCATTAGGTATATAAGTTATGAGCCAATCTAGTCTCTTTGAAAAACTGTTAGATTCCTCGATTTAACTCGGTAAGGTAAGTACTTACCAATCGCTGGGTAAGTTTATGGGCTTTTGGTACCAAGTGGAGTAATTCACGACTGGAAATAAAAAGGATTGTGTTTTCGTTTACATAATATGCAGGTTTGTATTTAATGACAAAGCTAAGTTATTGTTATGAGAATACACGCTTCATTTTCAATATTGGTTTAAAGATTTATTTTTGTCTGTTTACAAATCGAACTTCGGATCCGGTCAGGGCAAGTTGGAAAATGGCCTTTTTCAAATTGTCCTGGGTCGTTGAGTTAGTATCCCAGAACATAAGTTTCGAACTTACTTTGGGACTAGCTCAATCAGTGTAATTTGTCCCTATATATTTATTTATTTTAGAATGTCATTGACATATTATTAAAATTGTAATATTCACACTTTCCATATCCTTGTAATTAGAACAAGGTTTTTTTAAACTGTTTTTACAACCGTCATTGACGTCAAAACAGCTCGTAAAGGCGCGTCCGCGCGCCTGGCCCAAGCGTAGCCCACGCCTAGCGCGCTTTGAAATTTTTGAAAGAGTCCTATCACACGTCAATGTAACTCAAATTGCTTTTACGGAAGTCTAAACGCACACGCTTTGCCTACGCCACGCGCTCGCCTTGCGTCCGCCATATCCGCCTCGTTCCCGCCCGGCCTTCGCCCGGTCTGGACTTCGGTAAATTCAATTTGAGTTATATTGATGTGTGATAGGATTAAAATTTCATGCAATACATTTCAAATTTCCCGAGCAGCTGCATAGATTGTATGGAAATTAGTTTAGACCGTGATTCGATTTATTACATGTTATTAGTATTACGGGACTTACCGCGATTAATATCGTCGGCCAGCGACCATGATGGCAGAAGGGCCGCCGAAATATCTGGCAAAAAACGATATTAATCGCGGTAAGTCCCGTAATACTAATAACAGTAATTGTGACCGTGAAACTCTAAAATCATAGATTTATTACATGTGCCTTCCACGTTGCATAAATGAAAAATAATTACAGTTTTTCTAAGTTAGCATTTTTGTGAAATTGCGACTCTATTCTTTCTTTGTCCGTGCACACTGTACACAAACAGTGTTGCCATGGCAACGCGACAGTCCCATAACTCTGCGGTATCACGATTTTATCGGGGATTTGGTTTGGGTAAAATATGCACCTCGTGCGTTTTTAGCCTTCATGTTAAGAGAAAATTAATACGGGGAAAGCTTTATGCGAGTCTTCTATATGTATTTCATACAAAGAGGACTATGTTGTACCTTTATTGCATGGTAATAGTCCTTTTGACTTAACGATTTGTGGTAATGGTGCCTTTGACCGCATACCTAATACTGAAGTAGTAGTTATTCTAAATATATTAGGTACCTACCTAACACGGTTTTACTTAAGTGCGTAGTTAGTGTATCTGTAAAAGCGGACTAGTTTCACATTATTATGTTGGTTTTACATGATTTCAGCGTGTAAATCAAGCAGGCATATTTTTAAACACATTTCAGCCATAAAAATGTTCTACATATTAGGTTTATTACACTTATTAAAATAAAAGAAAAACACATTTATTCAGTGCAATATTTTACAACTGTTACTAAATCACACGAGAACGAAGAAGCTTGTGAACAAACTCCAGGTAGAACAGAGAGCAATGGAGCGAGCGATGTTGGGAATATCGCTCGTAGATCGAATCCGAAATAACATCATACGGAAACGCACTGGAGTCACTGATATCGCAGTAATAGTGACGAGGTCGAAATGGAGATGGGCTGGACATATGAGTAGAAGAGAAGATGGTCGTTGGGCGCGTAAAATTGCCGAATGGAGACCTCGGCCTGGCCGGAGAAATGTTGGGAGACCACCTATGCGCTGGGCCGATGACATCTATAAAATATTGGGCAAGATCTGGATGCGAACTGCAGAAGACCGGGTCACGTGGAAACACCACGAAGAGGCCTATACCCAACAATGGGTGAATGAAGGCTGAAGAAGAAGAAGAAGAAGAAGACTAAATCACACTAATAATTAAAGTCGAAAGTTTGTGTGTGTGTGTGTGTATGTTTGTTCCTTTTTCACGCGCAAACGGCTGGACTAATTTTGGCAAATTTATTATGCAGAAAGCTGACACTCTGGTTTAACACATAGGCTACTTTAACACTGTCTGTTTGTCTGTTTGTACACGCTAATCTCCGGAAATACTGGACGGATTCAAATTAAACTTTTTTATATAGCTGTTAACGTATACGGTATTGTATAATTGCTTTTGAAAAACGAAACACCTAATGCAGAACCATAATGGTCCAGCTTAACTATAAGAAATATAAAAATGAAGCCTTAGCAAAAGATGTTCAGCCAGATGAGCATTTTCCGGAGACATAAATTTTACGCCGACGATGTCGATGGCTTCGGCTAGTACACAATAAAATACTTGATACACTTTTTGCACAAAACAAAAAAACATATGCGCAAAAGGCGGTCTTATCGCTAAGCAATTTCTTCCAGGTTACCTGATTTGTATACAATAAAATAGCCTATTCCTTATGTTTGTAGAAGGGCCGCCATAATTTAATCAAATCGCTCCGATTTCGCCTAATAAGTATAATTGCTGGCTTCCTTTCCCTTCTATTTGCTCAACTTTTCTTTTGTACAGCAGCACATACATCAACTGTAACAGTTTTCGAGTACACCACCCTTATAGTATTGAAATAAGGTTTCACTTTAGTGAGGTTATGATTGCTGTTTATCTTCTGTACAGTGCACTAGGACAAATCGTTTATGACTATGAAAATAACATTAATTGAGTAAACTTTGCACACACTTTTATTAGTGGTGTTCTGGTGGTGTTATAGTTTGGCTAATATTTCGATTGGATAGTGCAACACTGAGGAAACGTACCGTGAGTTTAGTAATTTTTATTTATTGAAATTTATAATAATTTGTTCATTTTGCAAATGCATACATTTCAACTTCATACAATTGCAAACAATCAAAACAAAATATTGGAAAAACTTGGAGTGGTCTAAGTCTTTCCGTGGATGTCGTAGAAGGCGACTTAATAAAAATATAAACATCAATGAGACCTCTCCAACCCGTCTGGCCAGCGTAAAGAGTGTGGGCCGAATCCTCTGGCTGCTCTGACCAAGTACGACTATGGTAGTTCAGAGAGGGTCGTGCTTCTGGAGTGGAGACAAAAAAAACTTTTGATGATAATTAATTAAATTACTCACAACCCGCTCTGTAGCATTTCCGCTGCAAAGGTGCCCAATATACTAGCCGCGTTACCGCGCTGAATAGCAATGGCCAACCTTTGCATCAGAGATGAGTCAGAGCAGCAGTCACCATTTTTAACATTCGACAAAAAAGATTTTGAGTCAATTTTGATGCGGTTTTTCACGCGAAAGCAACTTTCCTTGTGGTGGTTTTTAGGCATTTTTGATGAAAATTCATTTAGTTTTTTAAAAGTTATTAGGTAATAAGATAACTCTTTAAATTCGGGGTTTTGTAATTTACCTGACATATAATAGATGGCGCTACGATATCAATATATTAGGTAGTTCCTTTACTTACCACTAGTAATTTACCTGACAAATCATAGATGGCGTTACGGTATGTAGTTCCGTCACTTATCACTAGATGGTGTCGTTGGGGCTTTTTGATTTGCCTATAGCAAATAAACTTGTTTTTTCTTGTTCTGTGCCCTACCTAACTCTTAGATTAAACTTAGCGTCAGCAGCACGGCAGCACCCCAACATCCAATGGCTTCTACGGCTAGGCTGTGGGGATGAAACTATAGTGCTGTCCCCACAGCCTCATACATAACCGCTTCTTTTTTGCTGCGTCCTCAGCAGCCGCTGCTGCTGTGTTAATAATAACTATTTCGTCAATATTCAAGTTTTAAGAGTTTTGTTAAAAATATCGATTGATCGTATCGAGTGGTCATATGACCATTCCTGTTCCATCTTCTTGTGGATATCGTGATAACTGTCATTATGATGTCGTGCGTGATAAAGGACAAACGTCTCGTGATGTAAAACAATTCCCAACTTGATGACCTGTAGTAGGCGATCCGTTACAAAACTACGAAAAGTCAAATCCTTTTCAACCGACTTCCAAAAAGGAGATTTTTAAATATATGTTTACCGATTATTCGAAGACGCCTGGACTGATTTGGAAAAATCTTTCTGTTTTGTTTGAAAGAGGATACTTGTCAGGTGATCCAATTTTATCAAAATCAGTTGTGGAGTTTGTGTGTGAAGTCTTCTAGTTTATAAAAATATTATTATCTTGTAAGGCCTAGTCATAACAAAGCTGGGAGGTCCAGGTCTCAGAAAACACCCATTTATGTATTCATACACAATTTCAACTTTTTTTAACGTGATAACGTCTTTAAAATCGTTTTAGTCTGGTGACATGTTCAGAAACTTGTGTCACACCAAAACCTCACGAGCGCGATCACAGGTATAACGAGAGAGAGACGGACCGATCTCCCGTCTCATCTCGAGCGCTGCCAGAAGACGTTATCACCTAAACATCTCGATCGTAAACCTACTTTACAAACAACCAATTTTTTTGATACAAAAGCTGGAATTATTTCTCACAGCTTAGCGTCCTACCAGCAGATTTATCTCCTAACTTGACAATACCATTTCCTTCTTGACTTGGCTGTGCATCGTTATCTAGATGCTTTTCAATTCAAACGTTTTTGTCAAGGATTTTATCGTGCCATCTTATACATCCAACATTGTAGGCGAAGGGCAAACAGTAAGAATCATTACATGACGCAAAACGAAATGAAATAAGTAAAACGGAAACAAAATTAATTTCCATTCGTTATTTATTTTAATAGTTTGTACTGAAATCTTTACCATTCTGCGATCTTACCATTTTACCATTTTGTTCTTTATTACAATAGGCACTTGAAATTGCAGTAGGTAATTATCGTAGCTACTGACTGAAAAAAGTTCAACTCAACACCACATGCTTAAACATTCAAAAATTATGTATAGATAGACTATGACAGCACAGTGTCAGCCTGTACATGTTTAAAGATTTTTTAGGTGCCAGTCTCTCATACTATTATACAACTTGGTTTGTGGGCGTCTTAAGTCACGAACAGCTATAATTTTCTTTCCAGCCTCGAGATTTTGTCTTTTTTGAGCTATTTTGAGGACGCCAGAGAATGTCTAGGTTTTAACGGTTTATTTTTAACCCTAGACTAAAAAGCGGGGTGTTATAAGTTATAAGTTCGACGCTATTGTCTGTCTGTGGCATCGTAGCACTCGAATGGATAGACCAATTTCGATGCGGTTTTTGGTTTCGCTACTTAAAACCCGAATTTGCAGTCCTCAACATGTATTTGCTGTATGCTGGAATTTCTGAAACGAAAGTTCCAAAAATTCTTAACATTCCCATTTTTTTTTTTCATCAATTCAAGATGGTCGTTAATTCTCACTCAGTTGCATGCGATTTGACTGAAACTCATACTGAGTTGTTTTCAAGAATATTTTTGGGTGGCGGAATCTTGATTAAATTCTTTTTACAAACATCATGATTTTTTTTTAGTGTTCATAAAGCTTTCGATTTTGCAGTAACTCGGGTGTACCACGACCCCTTGTTTTCGAGTAAGTTCATATTTTATGTAATTTTCCTTTAGCACTTATACTCCATTTGGTTAGGTAAGTATTACTACTACTATTTATAATCAAAACCTTTGCAAATTACAAAGTAATTATGTTATAAATTATATAATTACTTTGTAATTTGCAAAGGTATTGATTTATAATGTATATATTTCAATACAAAGACATGTCAAGATTGTTTACATTTATTTAAAAACCTAACCTAACCTAACCTAACCTAACCAAATACCCCACGGGCCAGATCACTACTGTATAAAGAAATAAAATAAAAAACGTTAGAAAAAAAACAAATACGACTTTCCCATATAAATTGCCCGGGCGGCTGCACTTTTGTGTGAAAAAGCCGATTTTTTATTGGTTTTTCGACTGTTATTCTAATTTCATTATACTACAGTGATCTAGTATATACAGCTCGTGGTATTTATTTATTACGGTATGTCCCTTCCACGTTGCATTATCTATGGCATGATCATGAAACATTTTCTTACTATTATTCTCAAAAATCCCCCTGTAACCAGAGAATTAGTGACAGATCGTATTAAATTAAGAGCAACGATGCGGGCTGGTGATTGTCCTGTCGACGCCCCATAAACGTGTTATGGGCTTCTAATTTGTTCTTTCTTTTTAGGGTTGATTTGTTGTGGTTTGTGTCGATAGGGGACGTGACTATTGGGTTTACAACGTGAAAGAGACATATAATTGTAATAAATCGAACCTATATATAATATATACTAGATCACTTAAGCATAAAGAAATTAAAATAACAGTGAAAAAAAATTGGCCATTCCTTACAAAAGTGTACAGCCGTGGGAGACTTATGAACTTACATACATACATATTATACTATCACGTCTTTATCCCTAATGGGGCAGACAGAGCATTTTGGGTCTTGCGGTTCTATACAGAGCCCAGGGCCGCAAGACCCAAAAGCCACTTTTAGCGTCATGGTGGGCGAGAAGATGGAAAAGCAATCAATACAGTGATGGGTTGCTAGCCGCATCGCCTGTTAACATGATTCGCATTTTTGCCCATTCCCTCGATCGGCTTTTACGATCTGCGCGGGAAGAGAAGCAGCTGGTACATTCTAAGTTTTTTCATTTCTCCCAGACCAGCATGGGAGACATATAATTGTAATAAATCGAACCAGGGGCTATACTAGATCACTAAAGTACATAGAAATTAAAATAACAGTGAAAAAAATTGGCCATTTCTTACAAAAGTGTAGCCGTGTGGTTTTCGTTAGAGTAGAATAGGGCCACTCCAAGACCTCCCGTGGATGTCGTAGAAGGAGACTTAGAAAATACAAGCTTAACAAAGCTTACAAACATCGTGAGACCTCTCCCACCCGTCTGGTCAGCGCGGAGATTTAGGCCAAGTCCTCTGGCTGCTCTGGCCAAGTATGGCTTTGGTAGTACAGACAGAGAGAGGGTCCTGCTCCTGCAGTGGAGACAAAAAGACCTGATAATTATACAAAGTGTGCAACCGCCTCGGGCAATTTGTATAGGAAAGCCGATTTTATTTTGTTTATTGATTGTTATTTTATTATCACTGTACTAAAGTGATCAAGTATAGCCCGTGGTTTGATTTATTACGGGTATATCCCTTCCACGTTGTATACAACTGAGCTTTTAGTTTTACTTTTGTTTTATTTTAGTGGTTGTCTAGTTTAACTCTATGTTTTATTTATTATGTATTGAGATGACGTGTCTATGCAAAAGGCGCAATCTGATACTCGCGATTCTCGTTACCGGTAAGATCTTTACACTGAGGTTAATTGCCGTGTGGTGGCCGGCAGAGTAGAATAGGGCCACTCCAAGACCTCCCGTGGATGTCGTAGAAGGCGTTAGGAAATACAAGCTAAACAAAGCTTATCAACATCAGTGGGACCTCTCCAACCCGTCTGGCCAGCGCGAAGATTGTAGGCCAAGTCCTCTGGCTGCTCTGCAGTGGAGACAAAAAGACCTGATAATTATACAAAGTGTGCAGCCGCCTCGGGCAATTTTCATTATCAGTGTACTAAAGTGATCAAGTATAGCCTGTGGTTTGATTTATTACGGGTATATCCCTTCCACGTTGTATAGTACCCTGAGCTTTGTTTTACTTTTGTTTTGTTTCAGTGGTTGCCTAGATTAACTCTATAATTTTATTAATAGACTAGCCGAAGCCCGCGACTTCGTTCGCGTGGAATTTATGTCTCTGGAAAATGCTCATCAGGCTGAACAACTTTTACTAAGGCGGCATTTTTATATCTTTTATAGTTTAGCTGGACCATTATGGTTCTGCATCAGGCGTTCCATTTTCCAAAATTATTTATACCCTATATGTTGCCCAGGCTTAATAGCTATATAACAAAAAAAGTTTCATTCGAATCCGTCCAGTATTTCCGAAGAATAGCGTGTACAAACAGACATACAGACAAACAGACAAACAGACAAACAGACAAACAGACAAACAGACAAACAGACAAACAGACAGACATTTTTTTTTAAATTCTTACTCTATTACTACGTCTCCATCGCCCCCAATATTTTTTTTGGAAATATATTTAATGTACAGACACACTTTTTTTACTGTTTTATTATATGTATAGATTTAAGGATTGAGATGACGTGTCTATGCAAAAGGCGCAATCTGATATACGCAATTCTCGTTGCCGGTAAGTTCTTTACGCTGAGGTTAAAATAAGAACTTATTACGAGTAATATTTCATAGAGTAACGATAATTTTTCAAAACTAATAATCGATTTCACCCCCAAATTATACAACCTATTTTGATAAAATTTCTATGGGACCACCTGTAAAGTATGCCCTCTCAAATAATTTTCCCAAGTCGAACCAGGCGTTTTCGAATAATAAATAAAATTTCGAAGTGCATATCATTATATAGAGAAGTTCATTGTATACATCAATACACTAGTGTAGGCCACTTACACACACGTAAAAAAATAAAAAAGGAAGATATAAAGAAAACAAGGTCTTATATTGAAAATTGTCTATTCATTTATTTGAAACACTAGACATACAATCAGGCACACACTTCTACACTTCATTAATTATTTACAATGTTGAAAAATTAAAAAAATAACTACATCTAAAATGGTTCATTAAATGCGAAGGAATGTCAACGTGTAAATTAAACAGATTAAAAAGATATGAAATGTCAAATAAATATAAGGTCTAACAAAATATACTGAAACTATTTTTAAGGGTGAATTCAGTCCGTGATAGTGAATAACCTTCCCCAAGGAATGTTGCTTTTTTTTTCATATTTCGAAAAAAACGACGGGTTGCACTCTGGGAGTGCCGGCAGAAGTGAAAACTTGAATATTAACGTTGTGCATTTTTGATATACGAAACAGCAGGCGCAGGCATACATTTTCGCCGCGCCGTAGAAAGAGAGGGGGATACTCCCTCTCCTACGCCGCGCCAGCTGTCTACTCTCCGTCCGTCTTACGAATTTTCGATCAGGTCACGTGTCCTGACGCGAGTTTAACATTTTTTACCCATTCCAAAAAAAGTGCACAACGCCGCTAAAGAAGTTTTCACTTCAAAAAACCCTTTCCATGCAAATTCGGATCAGCTAATCGGTCAACTTGTGTGCAAGGCCACAAATCACATTTAATATTTCGATACGTGTTCCTTGGGGAAAGTTGTTCAGTATCGAGGATTGAATTCACTTTTAAAATAGTTTCAGTATATTTTATTAGACCTTATAAAACTTTACTTTTCTATAATTATTAATTGATCCTATTTGGCATAGAAGCATAGAAAACATTCTTGATATCTCTTTGATGTTAAACAAGATCACATAGGCATCAAAAAGTCTAAAATTCTGCAATGATGGAAATTGATGTTGTTTTGTACGTTTAATTTCACAAGAAATATAACGTGAAAACTACCAATTGCTACTTTATAAATTATTAATAAATTTATAGATAAAAAGTATTTATTTATGTGTTATTTATAAATACAAGGTGGGTAATGATATCTAATACTTATTCGTATAACATAACCTTACGACTAGACAGGTACTATACAGCGAATACTGTTTCAGATTTCCCATTTCTATACGCATGCGTATAAGTAACTGGCTGTTTTTTTTTTCAAGAAGAAATGACAACATTTCTGTTTTCATTGTGGGTATTTTTATTAAGACTTTTTGCAATTTTGCTAATTATTTAAACAAGTCCATGATTCCCCTCGAAATATATTACCTATTACTTATTTATTTTATTGGTTATAAAGAATTGTTTTTGTTCGTTTTGATCAACTCAACATCGCGGGTCACTTTGTCCAAATTAAGTTACACGTAATAGGAGTCTCTTTTTTAGGGTTCCGTAGCCAAATGGCAAAAACGGAACCCTTATAGATTCGTCATGTCTGTCTGTCTGTCTGTCCGTCCGTATGTCACAGCCACTTTTTTCAGAAACTATAAGACCTATACTGTTGAAACTCGGTAAGTAGATGTATTATGTGAACCGCATTAAGATTTTGACACAAAAATAGAAAAAAAAAATCAATAAATTTTGGGTTCCTCATACTTAGAACTGAATCTCAAAAATGTATTTTTCATCAAACCCATACGTGTGGGGTATCTATGGATGGGTCTTCAAAAATGATATTGAGGTTTCTAATATCATTTTTTCTAAACCGAATACTTTGCGCGAGAGACACTTCCAAAGTTGAAAAGTGTGTCCCCCCCCCGTAACTTCTAAAATAAGAGAATGATAAAACTAAAAAAAATATATGATGTTCATTACCATGAAAACTACCAGCAAAAATTGGTTTGAACAAAATCTAGTAAGTAGTTTTTTTTATATGTCATAAATCATAAACGGCAATTTACCTTTCATTCAATCAACTCAAATATAAAAATAAAAAAAAATACTAGAAGACTTTTATATTATGTTATTTGCTACTACGGAACCCTTCATGGGCGAGTCCGACTCGTACTTGGCCGCTTATTTTTATTGCCATAAGCATTTTAGGGAATGTAGTCAGTATCATGGACTTGTATTTTCAACTGTAAAAATGTTTACAGTAAAAAAATGCTTGAAAACAAATTTTTTCAGTTTACAATTCAGTGTTTACAAAATTTTCAGAATTTTTATTAACAATAAGTGTAAAAAAGTCAATTATACTACATTTACAAGTGTCATAGATAGACATAAAAATGTACCTAAGTATATATATTTTTTATATAAAAGTGAAAATAAATAATTTTAGTGCTCAATAAGTAGAATAATCTCAGCTATATTTAACAAGATTGTTATTTTATATAGCTAAATAAGAAATATCAAAGGTACACCTAAGTAAATCACTGGTATCTTCTTGACTTTTTTTACGACGTACATTGCCTGTTTTAGAACAGTTAAATTTTGATCGATTGTTACAGTAAAGCAATGTAAGTTAAAAAAATCTGCATCGAGTCTAGGTTTGGTTATGAAATAACTCCAAAATTATTTTAGGCAAAATAATTTTGAGTTTTAGAATGTGTAAGACGAAAAGCACCTGAATTCAACAATCAATTTAATCAGTTAGATTATCCAAAAATAATGCATAATGTTTTTATTTAATTTACATTAATTTTACAATTTACTAAATTAGTAATAAAAGTCACAGAGATATAGAAAGTCTAAGTTCTGGAGTTATGATTTCTGAGTTAACTCTTAGATAATATTGCATTTCAAGGGTGACGTAGCGTGAACTTGAATTGCGACGTATTTTCGTCATTTTCATCAATAAGTAAAGCGAAAAATAGGTACGTGTACAATATTTATCAATAATTCATCTGATTAGTAAAGTTTAAAAAAATTTAATCTTTCAGCAAAATATTTTTTTTTACTGTTTGAACGATCTTTTATTTAGTTATGAAGGAATGTAAGATAAAAATAAATAACAGAATACAAAAATTTCGTCAGATCATTAAAATATTTATCAGTTATGGCTTACCTACATTATTATGTACAAAATCTATCGTTCAACTCAGCAAAACAATCACGCCACTTTTGCAAGTTACAAGATTGCAAATTCAACTAAGCATCAAACTATTTAGGCTACCTACGTAAACAGCTACAACAGCATTTCAATAATTGGCTCAGTGAAAACTTAATTGACTACTACCATCACATTATTATGGCAAAATCGAATACCATTTCGATTTACAGTAGTTCATTTGTCAAAAACAATATTTTTCTAGTCAACGACTTAGTTAGCGGACTTGGGAGGACGCCAACGAACGTTTTTTTATGTGAATTTTTAGCAATGCCATGTAAAATTTGGTTTCGATTTTTTCCGTAGGTCCACTAACTCATTCGTTAACCTTTACCATTCACTAATCGTTTGAAATTAAAACTATATTTACAAAACAATTGCTGCAATTGTCAAAAATTAAAAATGTTCCCGCGTATTTTCGACTTTCGAACACGCCACTACGCGGCTACCATAGATAGTTTTATTTTTTAAATTCCGAGTAAGCACACGGCTTACACTGCCTGAGGCTAGGGCATCTCCACGTGGGGCTTGCTGGACAGCAGCCTCCTTACTGATTGGTGGTTGTTGCCATCACTGCTGGAGATGTCGCTGGTACTCACCACGGCTGGCTGGGAGAAGTTCTTGCATAGAACTAGGACCTGAAAAAGAAATGAGTTTTGAATGGAATGTCATTTTACATGATGGGACTATTTTAACCTGAAACATGTAGTATTTTATTATAAAGTACCTATATCTGCTAATCTACTCATAAGTATTGGAATAGGTATAAGTCTATAAGGAGAGAGCCTATAAAAAGGGGGAAAAAGGAAGGCCATTCACAAGATTAAGTGATGATATCAGAAGAGTTGCAAGAAACTTTTGGCCTATAGAGTGGCCGAAAAGCGAGAAGAATGGAAAAAAATATGGAAGCTTTTACCGCAAGAGCTCTTTTGTATTTTATAAGTCTAATTACTCCCCATTTGCAGAAAATTATCATCATTACTACACAAAGAAAAAAGTACGTCAATAACTATAAATACGTACACAAATTGTGTACACATTTTTAGTAATGTATAATTTTTATGATGATGCACATAGTTTGCAAATTACGTTGGTTTTTGCGCAGAAAAATGACTACGTATTGTATTGTATTGTATTATATATCTTATCGTTAAGTTTGTTTAAACTATAACGTATTTTTCATTGTTAATAATTGTTTTCGCAAATATTAGCCTTTATTATCTTTCATTAGCAAATATTAGCAGTAAGGTATTTACTTATTGTCTGGGATTGTGTCGCAATGATTTTCCTTATAGAGATTTGAAAAATAAATAAAAGAAAACTGGATTCATTGTAATATAGCATAAGGTTTATTTAGGTGCTTAATTATAATTACCAAAATATAACTTGAACAATATAAATTGTGTATTTGCCACATGCTAGGATGTTAAAACACGCAACTTTAAAAATGTTAAAAATCGATCTCAAAATTTTTGGTATATGGGTAGCTCAATAATTTAATAAATAGATCTATTTCTAATAACATAAGTATAATATAGGTAAACAATGCTTTACCTAATCTATTATAGGTTATACTCTGACAAAGAAAGTCAAGTAGGATACAAGATATAACATCTCGTGAAAAACTTACTGCCAATGCCCCCGTGGCCCCGCCAAAGCCAAAGCCATCGATGCAAGATATCCCACCAGCGATAGCGGTGGTCTGTGAGTCTGCTCAGGGTGCAAACTACTGCGTAGATGAGAAACAGAGCTTGGACTATAACATAAAAGTCAAGCAAAGACTTACTGTGTGTAAGACAGCCAATGCCCCATATGGCCCCGCCAACTAAGACATCCCACCAATGTTGACGGTGGTCTTTGAGTCTACTCAGGGTGCAGACTACAGCGTAGATAATAAACAGAGCCTGGACTATAACATATAATCCAAAATCAAGCAAAGACTTACTGTGTATAAAACAGCTAAAGCCCCCATGGCCCCGCCAACCAAGACATCCCACCAGTGATGGCGGTGATCTGTGAGTCTGCTTAAGGTGCAGACTGCAGCGTAGATAAGGCACAGAGTCTGGACCAGAGGCACAATGAGAACAGAGCGGTTGTGCCAGCTGAACGCCCGCCGTTGGAGGTACCACTGGAAAGGAATGTATTTGTTTAGAAGATTTTTCGTACGCGTAATATTAACACTTTCGGGACAGTTCTAATTATAGTCATAAAACAATTGCATTGATTGTGATTACTTCAAAATTAAAAAGTCTAGGCGATATGCACCCGGCAGGCATCCGGTATGACTCTGCCGCGTAATATTGCATTGCCAACGAGTTTGCGTGAATCACCTAACGACACCTAGCGTTTGTTCAAACCTATCCAAGAATTGACTCTGGTCTACTTAACTCTTAAGGTTGCGGAGTTCAGACAGACAGTGACCTCGTCAAATCACCTAGGTTAGGCAGCGGACCCCGGGCTCTGAAGAATTAGCGATGAACTGAATGGCATCTTCGGGTGATAATTTTTACAATAAAAGCGGGAAAGTATACACTGGCCTTCGAAGCAGCATGGTTACTCCCTTATATAAGTATAGTCGTCCAATAGTGACGTCCTATTCTATATCAAACCAAATTAGACTTTATCATTATACACCAATGCTCAATGTTGTTCGACACTGAAACGAGGATACGCAGTAACATTCGTCTTGCGTACCGTTTTTGGAGTAACCCAATAAGTAAACTTGCTACCCAGAAATATGCCCGAGGAAAAATACAAGAAAGTACTTACAGCTAAGAACAACCCACAGTATACGGACATGGCGGCGTGAGCTGA
This sequence comes from Acrobasis consociella, assembly GCA_963555685.1. Classification (NCBI taxonomy): domain Eukaryota; kingdom Metazoa; phylum Arthropoda; class Insecta; order Lepidoptera; family Pyralidae; genus Acrobasis; species Acrobasis consociella. The sequence continues at coordinate 3,676,976 of OY743122.1, read as the reverse complement.
CGGGAAACTTCTGCCGGAGTCGATCATCAGGTAGCGGGAGTACCGCGTAGAGGTACATGTGTAGCTGCTCACGTACTCAGACCTGAGGAAGAACGAGACAACACTATACTATACGTACACACATTTATTTCCCGAAAATGCATTCCCAGAGGTTTAACGTTAACAGGCGTCACGTTTGCCGTGTGGTTTCCGGCAGAGTAGAATAACTCACCACTCCAAGTCCTCCCGTGGAAGTCGTAGAAGGTGACTTAGGAAATACAAGCTAAACAAAGCTTATAAACATCAATGAGGCCTCTCCAACCCGTCTGGCCAGCGAGGAGAGTATGGGCCAAAGTCCTCTTGCTGCTCTGGTAGAACAGAGAGGGTCGTGCTCCTACATTGGAGACAAAAAGACCTGATGATGTAAGCAGGGCGGCCAGTAAAACTAAAGCTAAATCGTTTAAACTGTCTATTTCTTCTCGATTTTGCATGGTCCATGACCATCATGGGTTACCATTGACTTGAATTAATGTTATATTTGTAGAAGAAAAGTAGATGAAGCGAAAGAGGTCTGTCAGGATCGTAGCAAATGGAGATCCATAGTCTCTGCCTACTTCTGTGTGATACCGGTGTGATAATATGGATGTATGTATGTAGAAAAAAAATGGGTAAGCGCACCTAGAGTTTCGATAACTATATATACACTGTCACGTCTTTCTCCCTACTGACAGACAGAGCACTTGGCTCTTGCAGCTCTAAACAGTTTAAGTAGTAGTTAAAGTTTCGAGCATTGTGATTGGTCAATTATGCACCGCTAAGCTACTCTCAGCTTCAGTGGAAACGCAGCCAAAGGCTGCTTTTAGCGTGATGAAAGATCGTGTAAAAAGTAAAAAATGTTCACGTCAGTAACCGACTTTGTGTTTTTCGTCTTTATGGTAATCCACCAAAGTATGGTATTCAACCAAAGCAGTCGTGAGAGTATTTAGCCTACTATATACCTATTTTATTATTGAAACGTCATGAATGGAAAACGGTAAATGATATAAAACAAAAGCTTTTGTTTCTAATAAAGGCGGAGATTTGCATTTATGGATAGTGCTTTTGATACGATTTTCCCATGGCATAGGTAATGTGTGACAATTGTGGTGCATAAAATTAACGTTTAAAGCCTAGTAACAAAGGCACGGAATCGTTAAAGTTTTATGAGTATCGGATAGGCATACTGCGAATGCAAAGCAAGTGCAGCTATACTGTTCTAGCTTTTGAATGAGCAGCCAGTGTTCTTTTGGTCCCTGCTATAACAGGCTTTAGATACTCCAAAAAGTAACTCATCATTCTAACGTATTCCCGGTGGCATCTTCAGCGGTACTCTTCAAAGCTCGGAGTCCGCTACCTAACCTAGGAGATTACTGGTTTTTATACAGAGTGACTACCGTCTGACCTCCGCAATCCAAAGAGTAGACCAGAGCCAATCCTGGGATGGGTTTGAGCATACGCTAGATGACGTTCGGAACCCACAGTTTATACTTACGTGCCTTCCGAAAAACAATTTTATATATAATTTGATGTTATTTATAGTATTTATATCTAGTTTAATTTTCTTTATTAATAGTTGTATTTACTTAGTTTACTTATCTTATACCTTTAAACGAGCAATTTTTGTATATTTATTTATATATTTCTGTGATCTCGAAAACGGCTCTAACGATTTCGCTGAAAATTGGTATTGGGTTTTCGGGGGTAAACAATCGATCTAGATTTGTCTTATGTTTGGGAAAACGCGTATTTTCGATGTTTACGATGTAACCGAGCAAAGCTCGGTCGCCCAGGAAGTGTTATTAAAGTTTATGAAAAATGGTTATAAAACGTCCAGATGTCAGGCCAGAGTCATTTAATCGGTTTCAAGAAGATGAATAGAGAATAAGCATGTATTTTATTTATTTGCTTAATAAATCCTTATTAACCACAGTATACAAATATGAAAGAATTTATAAAATATCTTAATCAGCAACGAACTTGTGATACTTTAAAGTTTCAGTTAAAGAGTCTGTTTTGGACTGGTGACGTCAACGTCCATGTTATCTATACATTTGCCCTCAGATCAAACATTTGCCATAGAAAATAGCATTTTTGCGAGTAAGATAGACATATTTTCGTAAAATCTTTATATCTCGTTCGTTTTTCAACCAATTTTTTATTGTTTTTACTTTGAGTATGTACTTTACTTTTGAATATTTAAAGATAAACTGGTTTTTTTTTTTATGCATATTGTCTATTGTCAAGATTCTACTGTAACAGAAATACACTAGACGCGGTGTAAACAATCTGCAAATACACATTATAAACCAATTATTCTCAATTAACGACATTTACCGCTTTACTATAAATATGCGCAATACCAAGAACATTGATAACCTTACGCCTTCAAACGATTTAAAATCCATTGCCTGTTTTGTTTAAAATAGATCCTGATCGGTCGAACAAAACTGGCAATGTATGTCAAATTAAGCATGTGTGAGTCCAGCCTTAGTGATAAGGTGCTGTGTATTTTGCAATAATTTTGGCTCGTCGAGACTGTCTGACGTAGATATGACTGTTATTGCTTCGATGGAAGATATTTTGTCACCTTTTTGAATCAGTTTAGTTTATTTTTAACACTTGGTGGTTATACTAAGTTTAGTCCATTCAGATCCTTCCTACCTAAATGAAAAAAAAGGAAAACTGTAAAATATACGTTAAGCTTCATGATGAAGTACGGATGGCTTTATGCTCATTTTAGAGACTTGTTCAACGTATCGGAGTTACTTATTGTTGAAATAAAATGTTGTCGTAATACGGTTTGTCGGATTCAGTTTCGTAGTTGTTCGTCAACTCATATGAGACCATTTCCTCGTGTCGTCACAAAAGACGCTACCCTCGGTTTTCACCTCCAATACCAGCGATTTGACACCTCCCAATACCAGCGATGTACGTACATATCCCTCCTTCAGTCGTCTGCTCACCGCTGAGCGTCCGACCGACCTAACTTTTTTAGGATCTTTCTCCACTTGTTACGATCTTTTGCCTGCCCTACTGCTTTGGAGATCTTGGTGTTTAGATGTTCTTTTATTTGTCCAGACCATCGAATCGGGTTACGACCTCTTGATCTTTTTCCTTCCATTCTACCGGCCACTATGTACATATAAGCAGAGGTATCAAGTAAAACGAGTTGTAGAGAGGTTAATGTGGAGATGACGAAATCATTATATGTCATATAGATAATGACCCATCCCACGCGAAAACCCGAGTCACGACTTTTCACTCAGCTAATCGCGACCTATCAATAAAGATTACTTTTAAAATGCCGGACGGATGATGTCCGTATGCGGACATTTGGATAAGCACTGATGGTTGACAGGTCACGATTTAGTACTTCCAAGCTATTCTATCAAAAACAGTCGTAGATGAGTGGTCTTCTCATTAAGATTTAAAACGGACGATGTATGCAGATGATATGATGCCATTGCAGTTCAGAAGTGAGAACCTTGCTTTTGTTTTCATGGACGCTCTTATGCAAAGGACATGCAGATATCAAGGTCCATTGAAACGGTGCAATTTTCTTGCCTGTTGCATACCATTTTATTTACAACAAATGATTTGTATGACTGAAGTTTCGTTTAGACCATGCAAATTAATATATTTCCCCAACAGCATATGCAGGTAATATTGGAAAAGATAATAATAATTACAAACATAACAGATACCCAACGTAATAGAACTAATTGAAATTTTGAAAAACCCGCTCTCGCCCCGATCTGTGAACTCGCGAACTTCAAATCTCGGCAACCCTTGATTGATTTGGCTATGTTAAAACCTAAAACTTCTATTAGCCATATCTACAAATGAAGCTTCGATGAAAACTACTCAAGTTTACGTCGAACAAACAAACATGCATACAAACACCACATTATTCAAGTAGACACTGAGAACTTCGCTCGCTTGTCCAATAAAGTAAACATGAAAAATGAGCTCACCCATTACAAGTCTTGGCTTTATCCGGCTGGCAGAGATCAAAGAAGGTCGGTCTTGGGGATCCGATCACACACTTCACCACCTCGAGAATGGTCAGCGTCACCACTGCCCCATAGATGTAGTCCCGGTATATCAAGCCTGCTGTCTTGGCTGCGGTCACCAGCTTGCTCGCTTGCAGGTTGTATTCCACGTCTCGGTGGAGAATTGCTTCAACTGCCCACATCTGTAACAAGATTAAAAATTATTATTATCTAATCTAATTAGATTTACTCACGTAGTGCTTACATACATACATAATATCGCGCCTATTTCCCACAGGGGTAGGCAGAGACTATGGACCTCCACTTGCTACGATCCTGACAAACCTCTTTACGTAAAAAACTAAAAAGTCAACGCAAGTTAAAATAAATTTAAATAACAAAACCACGGCAGCATATTTCTGAACATTATTCACTTCTTTATTATTCATAAATTGTGATTTTGTTTTGGAAAGTATATATGTGACCACTGCCGAAAAGAATCGACGAAAAACTGTAACTTGTTTTGGTTTTTCCTACCAAGTAGTTTTAAATGTAGGTATGTGACAGAATTTCAGCTAACCTAGTCAAATGTAAACCGAAACAAAACGTCCAATTTTTACCACACGGCGTTACCAAATTAGGCGTTCAAAAATCAGAGTTTTGGACGATTTGCAATGCAAATTAACTCACGCGGAGATAATGAGGCAGATTGAGACAATACTCGGAAAATCCTTTAGAACTCAGTGTTTGCCGACTTTGTTTAAATTATTGATGATATATTTGGCACGATAGTGTTGTTTTTCGCGTCTGTCTTGCAATTTGCAGATGATTAGTTGCCAATTAGCTTTACCAATAAAGGAAATACCTATTGCATATCTAAGCACCAAGTAATCATTATGCTCATGTATGCCACGTTTATAAGTATACTTGTATTAATTTTGTATTCGTTTTTCAACATTCCAACAACTCGGAAATTTGAAAATTAAGCCCAAATTAGAAATCAGACGGTTGTGATTAGTGTGGGTGTTCTTTTTCTCGTTTAAACTTGGATCAAGAACAAAAAATTCGATGATTGTTAAGGATGTTTTCTTTATTCATCATTCTCTTTTTCTTGTGATTTAAGAGTTTGCTCTTGTAAGTGGGGTTAAGCGGAGAAGCCTTTCTCTCTTCTCTCTACCCACCTATGACCTTACATCTAATTTTATTTTAATTTCTTGACCAAACTTGTTTGTTTGTTTGTATTACTCTTTTTTGTATCTTCTCATTATTTATTTATTATTTATTACTTAATTTAATTATTGCTTTTAAAATCTAAAGATCAGGGTAAAAAAGTTATAACTTAATGCTTACATTGTCTACATAGTTAGCAATAAAACAATTAAGTACTATTGTTATCAATGAACAAAATAAAATCATAATTCGCAAAAGTTTTTGCACATTTTATAAACATCGTTTCTTCAGTTATAATAAAATACTTAAATCACATTGCGACCTGTATAATGTATTGCTCCAAATTTAAGTACAATGTACAGATGTAACTTTTTATCTCCTGACATTATTATGTCTTTCAAATTATCTCAGTAGATAGTGGCTGACTGACATTAAAATGAGAGAGATACAGTGCAGAGGCGCAAATAGTATGCAAGGAATTGACCTTAAACTGAATGCTTAATATTAAATGCTCTGGCATCATGCATACTCATCTTTGGAAAGAATCTAAAGCTATTGTACGCTTTGGAGTACGCGCTAATTAGCGTTGCAGGCCTATTGATAGTCGACTTTGAAAAATAGTCACACACACAATACTATTGATGTTTTATAATTAATACAATGCATCATCATCATCATCAGGTCTTTTTGCCTCCAATGCAGGAGCACGACCCTCTCTGTACTACCAGAGCAGTCAGAAGACTTGGCCTACACTCTGCTCGCTAGCTCTGGTTAGAGAGGTCTAATTCATGTTTTTATGCTTTGTTAAGCTTGTATTCCCTAAGTCGCCTTCTACGACATCCACAGGACAAACCACACGTCAAATATCTACTCGTACTCTCGATAGTAAATAAAAAATATATGTAATATTATGAATTCTAGTTAAAATGAATAAAAGAAGAATCAATATCTAATTTTAAGATTGTAGATATTCCTTATTAGTGATGATAAAACTATCACTAATTTAAGAATAAAGTTAAGAAGTGTTTCAGAATTACATAAAACTCTTCTTATTTTTCAGGAAAATATAATTTGCGGATCTTTATTCTTTATTTAGTTGTAAGTGGTGCAAAATAAGCCGATAGGTTGGTGAAGGCCTAAGTTGGAGTATTAAACAAGAATTAAATTTTGCCTAAGTCACTATTAAAAGTGAAACGGGCTGTAAAACAGGTAACACACGTGCAAACATCAATCTTACTACATTGAAGTAACTTGAAAACAACCTAACATACATCAAAATTCCAAACGGTTGAAAACAATAGTTAATAAAATAACTGAAATATCTGGCACTATGATTTTAGTAGCTACGAGAAAGATGGCTTCAGTGTATTAGAAAGAAGTACCTAATAGATTTGTATGCTGCTATGAAAATACAAAATTACTTATAATAGGTACCTAATTAATTCATTTGGAGTTAAGTACGTATTTATTTCGAGTATATTTTTTCGATTTAGATCTATCCCGTATATACTATTAGTTACCATGCTTGTTTTGTCATTTAGAGTATAGAATATGGGTGAGAACTAATTTTTTTTTTGGCTCAATAGTTAGATTGTTAAAAAGTATGGCGATATAATGACGACGATGCACCGCATTTAAATTTCGCGTGACATCACTGCCAGAAAGGTGACGCAGATCTAGAGAGATGTCGAATCAAAGCGCTGGATCTTTATGAATTTTTACTACTTTGCTTAATGAAAAATATGGGTCCTTTATTATCGGATAAGAACAAATAAAATATTTTTAACCACATCCCTATTAATATACTTAAGTATTACGTTAAAGGTCCAGAGTAGTCCAGGCTCAATTTGAAGTGCAGACAAATCATGTTTTCATTGTTGCATCTTATAATATGTATAGGTCTATCAAAATGAACTGAAACTATTTTATGGGTAAATTCAGCCCGTGATAGGGAACAACTATTTTGTTAGACCTCATTAGTCGGATTAGGGAAAGATATACATTATTTAATACTCACAATTAAAAATGGCACTATAACAGTGATAGTGGCGATGAGCGAGATGGAGAACGTGTCTCCCTGGTACGGGAAAGAGAGGGCAGGATCGTTGCATGTGAACCCGCTGCGGCGGCTCGGGAGCGCCCCCACTTCCAGCAGGATGCATATTGCGGCAACTGTGGGCAAAGGAGAGGAATATTTAGTATCACATCATCATCATCAGGTCTTTTTCTCTCCACTGCAGGAGCACGACCCTCTGTACTACCAGAGCTTACTTGGTCAGAGCAGCCAGAGAACTTGGCCTACTCTCTCCTCGCTGGGCAAACGGGTTGGAGAGGTCTGATTGATGTTCATAAGCTTTGTTTAGCTTGTATTTCTTAAGTCACCTCCTACATCCACGGGAGGACTTGGAGTGGCCCTATTCTACTCTGTCGGAACAAGGCAGCAAATTTCGTATCACAGTTCAGTTTAAATTTAGTATCACAGTACACTTTAAATTATATAAGGTGATACTGATCAACTTTCCCCTAAAAATAAAATTCTCCAACACTTTACAAAGTACAACGAAACATTTTTCATTTTCACATCATTATCCTTGAAATTGCAAAAAGTTAGGTGCCATAACGCATAATATGTACTAAGTATGTCCTTACAAGTAGGTAAGATTCTCATTTGTAAATACCAGTTCGTAGTGCGAAATGAAAAATTCTTAAATTTTCTAAGAGAATTTAGTAACAAACATTTACGATCTGCTAAAACTGGTTATTGTTTGAAGTTTGAAAAGTAACACAAGATAAATCAGTAACCTGCCCCATCTATCTATGCTATTCTCGTTAAAATAACATTACAAACATATTAACTGCTTTATTTCAAATATCTGTTATGATACCGAGGTATTTGGGGCAATTTGTGAAAACTTTCTCGCTTTTAGGATGCGCTGCGTGAAATATAAACATAATAATTTCGAGCTGGACAGCTGTGCATTGTGACATATTTAAAGTTGTAAATCTTGTCTGTGTTCCTTGGTTAATTTATTGCAATGTAAATTATGGGTTATGTTAGTTATGTAACATGGCGTGTTTAAATTTTCTTGTCTATTGTAAAGTTTAAACAATAAATAATTGTGGTTGCCATTTATTCAATAAATTTAGATGTGGTAAGTCTATTATGACAAGCTCAATAAATCACAGATTCAGGAGCTAGCCTAATAGGTTGTTTTAAATAGTTTCAGTATATTTTGTTAGACCTTATATATTTCTGTATTATTTACAGGAAAATAGTTTCATATTTATGTCAGAAAGATTGAGCATTTCAAAACTAAACATCCACACAAAATCCCATGCAATTAAACATTTGACACTCAAGACCACAAATTCGATAGATATACTCGCGTAAAAAAAAATACTTTAATTAATATACAGGTAAATGTTGATTAACTTAGTAGATTACTATCTAATATCATGTTCCCTTAGATTTGACATTTAAAACTATAAACGATGCGAATACTAAAACCGGTCACGATTGCTGCCTCTGGGATTATCTCAAGTATTCGCAAATTGCTTGTGATAACTGTGGCTAAATTGAAATTCGACTTACATACCGATACAAGAGGTACTTGAAAGTTCAATTGGGTAGGGAGCAAATGTAAGTTTTATAATTATCATAGCAATTAGGGCACTTGGTTAAATTAAAACTCTAATTACTTCTTCAATAATGGTACATTCAGCCAAAGAGGTACGTACTTGGGTCAGCCCCTCTACCAATATCTTGAATTTTCTCTTCAACTCAAAATGACATTAACATGAAGACATATATTTAGTAAGATTTCATTAAAATCTTTTATTTTGAGTTTAATTCAAGATAAAGAAAGAAGATCTCATTGACTGACTATACTACTGGAAGCGATCTCTTTCAGATAAATCCGAATTGGTATATAAGTATGGATTGTTTTTAAAATATGGCTTGCATCTAATGTTCTAATATGTACAAAAAAATAATTGGTTAAAAAAAAAAAAAAGAATCGATAAAATCCAAATGAATATATAACAACTAATCCTGCCATACGTGCCAATGAATTATAAAGAGATAAGAATAATAAATTATTTGAAAATAAGGACCTTCATTGGAATAAGAATCCATTCTGAATAGGATTTTGTAATCAATGATTCAGTGTATTGGATTCCATTCATTAAGATTTTTATATTTTACACCTCATAAACGTGTCGGAGTCAGAATGGAGTTATGAAAGAATTCGTGGCTCAGGATTCTCAAAAGGATTTTGATATGGATGACGAATCGTAAAATTTTGCGCCCTCTTGGAATGAAATGAGGACACATAAACTTATATCGTCTTATTATAAAACGCAGACTCACTTTGTTACTGGGTTTAAACCGTTTTATTTTGTTCATATTAAACAAATAGTTCTCTTAAACTGTAAAAAATTGTTGATTCAATCCAAAAGAGTAAATATACGTTGACTGAAGGGCTGAGATGATGATGACGATTCAAATCAAGAAAGTACATAAGTGTTATAGTTAAAAAAAAAATGACTAGTTCTATAATTAAAAACTGAGAAGGTTACATGCGTACACATTGATGTGGTGATAAAACAATTCAATGACCATGAATCTTTAAACTGATAAACCGAATCAAGTAATTTTTAAAGTATGACTGACTGTACAACTGTATCTGTTGATAAACGTTCAGTTATCTGTAAGTAAAGTCATTAACACTAAAGGAGTTATTGAAGTGGTAGTAAAAGGATTCAATCACTCTTAAGACTTAAGAATCCTGGTTAAGTGATAAAAATAATCAATAATTTACACGTAACAGTATTTGTAGGTGATAGCTGTATCGTATGAGAGCCATTAACGACTCAAGGTGTTATAAAAGTGTTAAAGTGGTAGTAAAAGGATACAACAATGAGCAACAATCAATGTCAGTACTGTAACTGCGAGATAAAGTGATGGTAGGAAATGGAAGTGATAAGAAGAAAAGTGATTGATAACACTGTAGATGACATAGATCGAAGTACATAGTGTAATGTTGTTAAGGAGATTGCTTTTTCTGCGTGTTATATAAATCTCTTTTGAAATTCGGGCAGAAATTATTTTATACTTTTTTAAGTAAGGGAAGAATTGATTTGTGTAAACGCCGCTGTTGTTAGAATTTACTTACAATTAGAATAACTTGAGAGATTTACTGGAGGCATTGACTATGACTGCTACAAGCATGTATGTTTGTTTTAATTCATTACTGATCATAAAATGTAGGGAATTCACGAAAAAACATTTTAATTAAATAAGCTAATTGTACAATGTAACAAGCCTTTCTCCGTGAGGCCTAACTTTCAGATAACCAAGAACTTAAAAAGATTAGGAAAAATAATTCGGAAAGCGTGAACTTGATTAGTTTGGTACCCTTAGTGACATTATTTAGAAAACTTCGATGTCAAACAGATAACTCGAGATACGTGGAGAAAAGAGGCTTTTACCCAGCTGTGGTACACAACATGAGGCTAAAAACCTTTTATTCTCCTTTAAAATGCATTACGTAAAACAACAACGAAATAGTAATTAAATACACTGCATATCTGAAGCAACTGCATCTGCCTGACAAAGCCCTATCGCGTCCGTTGCATCTCCGCTGCATACATTGTTAAGATGGACCGATAGTGATGAATTATCGTCAAGGACAACTTTCTCTTAGGACGACTGTACACTACAGTGACGATAATCGTTGGGATAATGAAAAGTGTTGTCGACTATAGTAAGAATATTTTAAAAAGTGACATTATTGCGAAATACTTGTGTATTTGGAGCAAACATATTTTGCAAACTAACAATCTATCAAATCAAATAGGTAAGTAGGTAGTTATGTCATAATACATATCACATTTTTAGTCCTAAGGGAGTAGACAGAAAATAGAAAAACTATAAAAAGTAAATAAAAGTACGATTTCAAAGTTTTTTTTTTGTAAATGCTTGTTCAAATTATTTGAGTAAGTACTTGGTAAATATTTTTTTTTAACAGATATGTATTTAAATTACTTTAGTATACTTCATTATTATTATTTTATTTCTTTTTCTCAATAACTTATATTTTTGAATATTTAATTGAAATAATGCACAAAATTAAATGTAAAAAAAAGAATTTTAGTATTCTCATTTAAATAAAGACAAATGACGGAAATGTTAGTAAACCTCGTATTTAGGTGCAGCAAAACCAGTATTTTCCCCAAATAACTTACACAATGACGTCGATTAAGCAATACTTAACAAATAGCGTTCGCGCTTTCCCTTACTCGTACTTAATGTACCCCACTGATTAGGGCACCGCCCAGGCCCATCACTCAGATAACCCTAACAGCTTTTTAAGTAATACACACATACTACACTTATCTTAAACTACAGTTACATTTAAAACTAGTGGCCCTGTGAGCTGTAGACCTCGCGGGCCACCCCAATCTCTTGAAGTTTATCGCATAAAAAAGTTGTTCAGACAAAAGTTCCGTCTTAATAAGGGTCACAAAAAAGTTCTGTGACATAATTTAAAAAAATTCAAAATGGCAAAAAAGTAATATTTTTAAAGATTTCAACCTTTTTATCATATTTATTTCCGCCATTTTGATAAATTATGGAAAACTGAATCGGTAACAAAATCTATTTAATTTTCGAATCGTCTTACAAAATACGAGAATCGGTGGAGAAATACGACCTGTAGGCGAGAACATACGAACAGACAAACTTTTAAATATGTCCATAAGTACACTAAACAGATTTAAATTTAACTAGGCATCGTCTGAGGATAAAATATAATATCATCATCATCATCAGGTCTTTTTGGCTCCGATGCAGAAGCACGACCTTATCTGTATCTACCAGAGCTATACTTGGCCAGAGCAGCCAGAGGACATGGCCTACACTCTCCTCGCTGACCGGACGGGTTGAAGAGGTCTTATTGATGTTTAGCTTGTATTTCCTAAGTCGCCCTCTACGATATCTACGGGAGGACTTGGAGTGGAATAATGATATGATTATTAAGATCTTAAAAATAATAATAGTAGAAACATTATAAAACTTAGTTACAATTAATAAAATAATAAAAATTCTATAGAGTTATTATTTTCAACATCCAATAAATTACTACCAACGCGTTTACTAACTATTACTATCTGACCACAAATGGTAGTAAAGTAACATGTATAAGAAGACTACCATTTAGTAGAAAGTCATAATATAAAGCTATAATAATAAACATTTACTTTCTAACGCAACGCGAAGGAAGTGTGTAAAAAAAGTTATTACTTATTACACTTATTGCATAAGTTTCCGGGATATATCTCAACAAACATCTCAACGCATGTTTCTTGCATGCAGGGCATCCGGATATTAATGTAATTTTATATCATACAGAGGAAATCGAGAAATAAACAGGTGGTATTGCAACAGACAGCAACATTCAGTTCTCATATAAATTCCATTTGAAATGTGGTGCTGGAGGAGAATAAAAACAAACAATGACAGAAAAAATTGCAAATGAAAAGGTATTAGAGGATGTGAGAGAGAAAAGACAAATACTACACATTATAGAAAATAGAAAAGGGAAAATATGCAGTCATCTACTACGTCACGATGCGTTCTTTAAAACAATAATGGAAGGAAAAATAGAAGTAAAAAAGAGGAGTAGGAAAACCCAGAAAAAAAATTATCGACCAAATAAAAGGAAAATTAAACGTGAAAAAATATAAGGAGTTTAAAAACTAAGCGGAAGAAAGAGAGACATGGAAAGCACTCCACCGACAAAAGCCCAGCTCTTAAATATAAGCAAAAAGATAAATTCCAAGTTGTTGAAAGTCATTATAAAACAAGTAATGTAATATGAAATCGTACACAGAGTTAATAAGGAGCATGTGAAATTCGTTTTATTAAAGATGCTTTACAAAATTTTTCAAAACTAAAAACCGACTTTAACTCTAAACTACACAACCGATTTTGATGAAATTTTTTATGGGACCATCTGACAAGTATAGGTACCTTTTTAAACAAAAACAGAATGTTCCAAATCGGTCCGGGCGTTTTCGTATAATTGGTGCACATACATAAAAAAAATAGAAACGAATTGATAACCGTCTCTTTTTTGGAAGTCGGTTAATAAAGTTATGGAAACGTAAGTTATGCGATCCGATGTGCTTAATTCTTAAATTAAACCTACATATCGCTATTTTCCGCCATTTTGATCTAATTGCGGTCTCTGTTGCTCAGCTTCAAGTGCAAAACCGCACTTCGCATGAAATTACACATGTTTCCCTCACGTTTCTCTGATTACAATTGTAATTAGGACAAAATATGCTATTTAATTGTATGTTCTATTGCACTCTAGCCTGGATTGTATTTGTCATGATAAAGTCGTGCAGCAAAATTACAAAAGCTTGTAGATTTCAGCCAGAAAGCACACAGGCTTGTATAGTTGAATTGAAACTCACACTGTAAACCCCAGAGCGTTTTGGTCGGGCCGGCGGCGCATCTCTATAAGTTATTGGAGTAAGTAAGCATGAAGTGAGATTACAAATGCTCGTCCAATCACCCAGGTAGCTTGCTTAATGGGGTATGCAAAGAAATTTTCAAGTGTAGTTTAAACCTTTTCAAAAGATACATAAGATCATTTTAGAAAACTAAATTCGTTATTTTCAGTTTTTATTCGGTTTAAGTATTTTATTTCAATTTATTTGTAATTATCACTGTGACGTCATATCGTAGTCTATATATACGGAAAGTCTCCTTTGCCTCATAAAACATTTTGCTTCGTTATCTGTGTGATTTTGAAAAGACAAAATGACCGAATGTGTCATTTTAAAATATACACAGATAACGAAGCAAAGTGTTATAAGAGGTAAAGGAAATTTTCCGTATACAGACTACGATATGACGTCACAGCGATAATTATAAAAAAATTAAAATAAAATACTTATACCGAATACAAACTGAAAATAACGAATTTAGTTTTCTAAAATGATCTTATGTATCGTTTGAAAAGGTTTAAACTACAAGTGATAATTTCTTTGCATACCCCATTGTATTCTATAGGAACAACTCGCGACAGTTATTTTGCATTTAGTTGTACGTTAAAAATCTCGCCAGTAAAAGCGGCATCTTTTGATGAATAGCGGAACTACCAATACGATTTGATCTCCGTAGCGCCATTTATTTTTTGCTAGCGAAAGACCAGGAGTGCTATTTTTCATTGAGTGACTCATCGAAACACAAAACGTGTAGTTTTCCAACTCACCGCTCGCGTAAAATACAAACTGATCGTATTTTTGAAACCGTCGTGTCAGCGAAAAATTATATTGTTTTACGCAGAAAACATCGATAATTTGTCTATGCTTTTCTAAAAACACGAACATGAATAAAAAAACAACGTTAAATGGAACAGATTCCCCATGATTGGTTTCGATGACATTTCTATGCTACAAATGTCAAAATTACGAGTGGTCAAAACCACTCGTGCAAAACCTTCGCAAACTACCGATTCAAAAATGAGCCCGTTTGGAAACGCTCGCGCAAACCCTTCGTAATGTGACAAGTGATTTCAAAAATACGTCTCCTGACTTTCAAGCGTTAACCCCCGATAACTTTTAAACGCCTGAATCGGTTTTCAATAAACATAGCTAAGAACCACCGTAAGGGAACTTGCTTTTTGGCAAGGGTTAAAAATGATAGTTTTTACTCAAGAAAGGACGATAAATTTAGAAGACTTTCCAACTTTAAATTACGAAATAGAACACAAGATATCAAATGTCATTAAATACCATACGATGTCAAAACCAACAAAATAGTTCAGTAACCAGTAACTAATCTCAAGAAATGCGGATCTCCGGCAAATTATGATTATGGGTCCAGTTTAGGGCATTGCATTGAATTAATTTAACATGTTGACCGATAGTGGTAAAGCGAGGTTGATGTTCATATTGGTCGAGCGCTCTGGCTTTGGTTTTTGTTAGCCTTTTTCACGGGTATGCACTACATAGAAGCGGAGTATATGTCGACCGTAGAAAATTCTGTTCTGTATGTAATACTTATATTGATTATGAGCATTTGTTCGACGTTCAGCTTTCAGGCTAAGTGATTTTGCTTTCAAAATCAAATTCTCCACTAAACTCTAGTGGAAATGGCCTTTTTTAAAATATTTTGTACCTGCCTTAGCCACTAGGCCCCAAAAGCAAGCCTTTCTTTCACGCTACCAAGGGCTTCAACATCGTTTTACAAATGTACCCATGATTTGGTCCCGTTTCTAATCTTCTTGTCAGTAGGGCAAAATATTGAATGTTATTTTACGTTAGTCTCTGCGTTGACTTGTTGGAGGTGCGATTTAGAGTCGACATCATGACCGACTAGCTCGATTGCAGAATGAAAGATTTGCTTCTGGAATAAATTAAAGAATTAAGGCCATACCCAAATTTTCCGGGGTCCAGTGGCGCCGCCATTTGAAATAAATCATTTAAAAGGAAACGGAGATATCATTCAAAATTGTGTCTTGGTCAAGCCCTAGATAACCTTTAAAACTATTTTATGAACTACTGTTTATAATTTAAAGTGCGAACGTGAAGCTTTTCTACGCACATTAGCTAAAAGTGGCCGTTTTTCGCAAATGTGCGTAGAAAAGCTTCACGTTCTCACTTTAAACTACAAAAAGTAGTTTAAAAAATACTTTGAATTGGTATCTAGATCTTGACCAAGACACAATTTTAAATGATATCTCCGTTTCCTTTTAAATGATTTATTTTAAATGGCGGCGCCACTGGACCCCGGAAAATTTGGGTATGGCCTTAAGCTATTGTTATTCATACTCGCCTGGCACACTCAATACAACACGCTAGACTCGACCAATATAAATCTGATCTATCAAGCGTGGGGAAACACGTTCGATTAAGGGCCGATTCAAAATTCCTAATTATCAATTTTTGATTGTGGGAGAAAGTCATCGCGAAGTTTTCTTATTTATAATATTGAAGCTGTAGGTAATGTAATGGTTAAGTAGGTATATTTCTCTAATCGTCAAGTGCTTTAGAGCACATCAGATGTCGATAAAAAAACGCATTATATGTCTATCATAGCATAGTGTATGTCTTAATGTGGAAGTTCTTGGAAACATAAAGGAGATTATAACGGTATATTCGTAGTTGAGATTGGATGAAATACCATACATTTTTAGAGTTATAAACTTTTGTTTCTGTCAATATGGTCAAGCATTCAAAGAGACAGGCAGGCCGTTCCGATCGGTCGTTTTGGAAATCCTTGGAGGTGGCCTATGTCCAGCAGTGGACTTCCTGTGACTGATATGATGATGATGATTCAGAGATAATAATTTATAACATCTCCAAAAAATGATCATAAATCCTACTTCGTCTGGCTATAGTGTTTCTAAATGGCGTATAGGGAACCCGGCATGGGAGTGCATTGATATCGGTCGACAGCCGTGTTACTTTTTGGAGTACGAGTAAGGCCCCAGATTTTGATAATAAAAATTTTAATCGTAACCATAAACAAATTGACATGGAAATAAACATAACACCGCTAAATTAAACCTATCGTCATAAAATAACACATGTCTACAACGACCGTATCGTACCCACGTGGCGTTCATTAAAACCCAGGGTAGGGTTACCGTGACACAGTTTTTGAAAATGGGTGATATAAATAAAATAAATGTACTAAAATGATATAACAAAGCAAGCAATATACATAGGGTTACTGGTAAGTAGACGACGAGTGATAGTAGGAGTCAGTACAAAGAAATCTTAATGGTTTTGTTAAAATAGTCACCTTGGGATCGATACTTAGTTTTACTTCAATATTTTCTTTTTTTGGTTGATTTAAATTTTATTTTTGTAAAATGAGAAATTTTCTATTTAAAACTCTACAAAAAAACTATGTAAAAAAATCTGAAAAAAAAATATAAAAATCTACAAAAAAGACCTTCATAAAAACAATAATTACAAGGTGATTTTTATACAAAAACCTTAAGAGTAGCATAAATAGAAATGGGTTACACAGGGAATCTAATAGTAAAATTTGTTTATACTGACCTCTACTATCACCTCTTGAAATGATCCGGTCTACTTACTAGTAACCCTGTATATAGTCCAAAAAAGCAACACTGGTTATGGAATGAGAACGGTTCGTTGGCAACAATTTGTAGGTAAACCAAGTCATGGCAATCTGCCACTGGTAAATATTGATTTCCGCCTCCACCATTTTCCTTTAAGTGAAAAAATACTCAAAAAAAGAGAAAAAAGATTAACTAGATAAAACTTAGATCTCAAAATAAGACTGAAAAAGCGATGTGATGATCTTTTACATAAATTTAATAAAGAAAATCTAGATAAAACTTAGGTCCCGAAGTAAGACTTAAAAAGCGATGGTATCTTTTAAATAAATATAATATAATATTAATTGTATCTACATAGGTACAGCCCTATGGGCACAGACTGCGTGTCGCACAGGCCATGTAATTACCACGAACAACGGTCATATTAGACCGACAGAGGTGAAAGCAGGATCGACCAAAATAATCGAGTGGGCGACAGGAGCGGGTGGGGTGTCACTGCTAGCCTTACTCGATGTTAGATCGGTTAAACTTTAGTTATTATAGCCTTAAGAGCACATACTGCTTTTTGCGCAGGCCATGTTATTACCACAAACATCGGTCATATTAGATCGACAGAGATGAAAGCAGGATCGACCAAAATTTATCATATAATACATAATAAAATCGAGCCTTATGATGGATTGAACAGATTATTGTATCTATGAGTAGGCATCGTAGGTTAATTTGAAATATTGAGATCTGTTTGGGCAGATTTCCACGCTAATGCTCGGGCAAAAACCAAACCACAAGCAAATAAAATATGAAAAATTGATCCAGCAAACATGTTTGCAGCCAGCAGTGCTGTAAGTATGTATAAATTGAATCTTTAGGGTGACCAAACCAAATAAAAAGAGCTTTTAATATAATATTCCTAATCAAAATTGTTTTTTTAGTAGTTCAGTATTTTTTTAATAATTTTATATGTACGAAATAATAATAATTGTACAGTAAATAAGAACTTAACTGAACTATCAAATAAAATAAACCTAATGAAACTACTTAATTCAAAAAATTGTCATCTTGCCCATGCGGTATTGATATTAGTAATTTGATTCTAAAAATTATAATTACAAGGCACATTTACATTGTCTTTGCCGGTCCCTGACGCTAGCACTGGCACCACACCCGTTCCACATTCTCTACAATGCAAGCGCCCATGCATAACTTATCTATAACGAATTTTTGATTACGTGTGGGCGTAATCAATTTACTTAAATCGTGTTTCTATGAATAGTGACCCACATAGACAGACAGATATGCAAATTTTACACGATATTTATGTATGAAGATGTCATTAGAGTTTAATGTCATTTTACAGTCAATAACTATAAATTATTTTAGCTATCATATGACACGGTAATTTATGTAGCTAAGTAAGCGATGAAAACCATTTTTATAAGCTTTTATTTAACATGCGATGTTTCTTGTATGTATGTTTGTTTAGGAATGTTGCAACTCAATTTTTAAGCAGTTATACCAAATAGACTGAGCAGATTTCTTTTTTTAATAATTATTTTTTCCTTACAATAAAAACAGTGCAATTTTTTCAAAATCTTGAATGTAGATTTTTTAAATTTCATGTGTTATTTCGACACTTGCATTGCACGTGCATTTACACACTTCTAAAGTTAACTTCATACTTAAACTTCAATAAAGTGACTCTCTCAATGATTAGATCATTTTTATTTCGGAAATATGTAAGTAGATTCATTTTTTCTGAAACAATGAGTATAAACCTATATACCCGTAAGATTATATATATACATAAAAGGTGCATTATGGCGTCCGGAAAAAAATTATGTCCGGACTTATTACTGTTGAATAAAGGAACAACTAACGGTACAGTTGCATCCATGCATGCATAGAGAAATGTATGCTAATCAGAAATACATAATTGATCGGATGGTTTCACTGCAATAATTAGAATCCTAAGTGGAAAGTGTTGTGCTGTCAAAAGAACCTAGGCGTTATGTGTCTTGCTATTATATTATTATTATAGGTTTTGTATCATTTCAAATAGAATACATTTGGAAATGATACAAAACCTATAATAAAATTCTTTTCCCAAAATTATCTGTTTCGAACAGACTTTAAAATTAGATGTGTACATATCTCAATAAGCTTTATATTTATTTAATGTTTATTTCTTCAGAACTACGATGCAGTTACAACTTAAAGATTATTTTAAAATATTTCTAACATAACATTAATTAAAGGTTTAGTAGTAAATATCACACGTTCGTATACCTATACATACATACGTAACACTAAAATGGAGTTAAAAAAACGAGCTTAAAATAATTGAAAAAATATACTTGTGTCATTCAAGTAAGAAATAGTTGTAGCGTATTTTGCTTGCACATGGCCAGGAAAGTAACGGACTTGAAGTCGCCCCCATGTCTGTCGTAAATAAATTTAGGTCTCTAGAGAACGCCAACCCATAACCAGTGACGACCCAAAAGAGATCTCTTTGGAGAAGAAAGATTAGGTGAGCCGACTTTAATTAGAAATGGTATAAGGCCCGAGGAAGAAGAAAGATGCGTATTTTACTAGAAAAGTGAGAGGACCTTTGCCCAAATCTGGGACATCGAATAATATGAAAACTTTAGTGGTGTTTAGTTGTCTATGGTTAAAGCCGGCATTTTACCTTTTCATCTTAAAGGTCCCATGCTGGTCTGGGAGAAATAAAAAAAAAACTTAGAATGTACCAGCTGCTTCTCTTCCCACGCAGATCGTAAAAGCCGATCGAGGGAATGGGCAAAAATGCAAATCATGTTAACAGGCGATGCGGCTAGCAACCCATCACTGTATTGATTGCTTTTCCATCTTCTCGCCCACCATGACGCTAAAAGTGGCTTTTGGGTCTTGCGGCCCTGGGCTCTACATAGAACCGCAAGACCCAAAATGCTCTGTCTGCCCCATTAGGGATAAAGACGTGATAGTATGTATGTAGTATGTATATTAGAGGTGGTTGTGAAATAGAAGAACGGGCTTTCCAATCCATTTGAACTAATTTATGCGAAATAATACAGATGTGTTAATTAGATATATGAATTTAAATGTTCATTATAGCAAATAACTACGATACTATTATTTATTATTCTATGAAATAGTGGTCGGGCTGGTTTGATGCATCCGAATGCATTCCTGTTTTACTCAATGAGGTATATGCTGTTCTACATTCGATGCAAATGATGGGATTACTTTGTATTTCTAATTTATTATATGTCATGATCTATGCTGATCATGTTATAAGTGCCTGGGCGACCGAGCTTTGCTCAGTTACATCTCAAACATCGAAAATACGCGTTTTGCCAAACATAAGACTAATCTAGATCGATTGTTTACCCCTGCAAACCCCCATATACCAATTTTCAGCGAAATCGTTAGGGCCGTTTTCAAGATCACAGAAATATATAATAAATATACAAGAATTGCTCGTTTAAAGGTATAAGATAGGTGATGTGGCTAGCAACCCATCACTACATGGATTGCTTTTCCATCTTCTCGCTCACCACCACGCTAAAAGCTTTTGAGTCTTGCGGCTCTGGATTCTGTCTGCTTATAACCGCAAGATACAAAATACTCTGTCTGCACCATTAGGGATAAAGACGTGATGTATGTATGTATGTCAAGGTCTTATGGCCGTTAGTTCTGTTTACCCCGGAGGTATAAATATATGATGAGTAAGCATATATGTGGATACCTGCATATACACTATCACGTCTTTATCCCTAACGGGGCAGACAAAGACACACATCTCTCTCCAAAGTGGTGACCTCGACTACGCAAACAAAAGAAGAATCTCAAGTAAGTGGAATCTGCCCAGAAGAAAAAAAAATCGACGATGGGACATCATGGGACGTCACACCATGGAAGAAAATAATGTTGGCGCACCGAAAGCTCAACCTACCATCCAATTAGAGATTGCACATATGTCACTGGCTCTCCGCATTCCACCATTCTGGCGCGACCGACCTCGGCTGTGGTTCTATAGCTTTGAAACTGAAGCTGGTATCTAAGAACAGAAGAAGGGAGAACAGCAAAATGGCGCAAAGGGTCGTCGTTC
Organism: Acrobasis consociella; assembly: GCA_963555685.1. NCBI lineage: Eukaryota > Metazoa > Arthropoda > Insecta > Lepidoptera > Pyralidae > Acrobasis > Acrobasis consociella. Next base: position 3,655,581 of record OY743122.1, on the reverse strand, counting down.
GTCTGGAAAAACAAGAACATCATCAAACAAATCTCCGACTTACTTATTGTACAACCAATCAAGCCATCAAGGAATAGAACACCGTATCATTAGTATACTGAGATGCTGAAAACAGATGAGCTACATAAGGTAATACAGAAATTAATGCAAAAAATTCTTCACATTTTAATACACAAGAACAAAAATAGGAATACATTTATCAAAATTCAAAACAATCGATATGTACAATTCAAATTCAGTAAACATGATCCGTTACACGAAACTAGGCCAGCTATGCAGGTGCAATTGTTCGTATGCAGTCGATGCAATGGGGACACACGGGAAGCTGTCTGGTTGTCAGACGCTCGGAAACTGCCTTGACAACTAGTTGTGTTCGTGTATATTTGACGTGACATAGTTAAGGGGAGTAAGACATGGTTGTCAACTCTTTGGAATTTCTATAAATGCAACGGTATGCAGGGTATAAATGCACAGGCGATAGGTGCGTACTTGGAGCCAATATGAACTTATTTTCTTACGAAAATAATACATACCTACCTACATAAGTACATAATATCACGTCTTTATACCCTGAGGCAGAGGAACGATTTTAAATCTGGCGGTTCTAAGCAGAGCACTAGGGCCGCAAGACTCAAATGCCAGTTTCAGTATTTTAGCGTTATTAAAATTAGATAAAATAACAATGGCAATAATATTCACTGATATCTGTACAGAAAAAAATTGCTCAAAATATTCGGTTTGAAAGCTTGATGGATACAAAAATCAAGTTTAAAACTGACATGATGGTTTTTGTGCACAGTTTCTTTTTTATGTTTCAGGACTAGCAAAAAGTATATTTCTACAGAAAGAGTTGATTGTGGACTGTCTAAATTGACTCTTTGTGTCTTACACTACCATCGCACCATACCAACCGCTAATAAAAAAGTATTAACAAGAAACGAAAAGACATAAATTGTAAACATAAATAAACTAGTGGCTCTATGAGCTGTAGACCTCGCGAGTCACCCTGATCCGTTTAAGTTTATCGAGAAGATATTCAGAAAAAAAAGTTGCGTGTTATGAAGGGTAACAAAAAGTTTAGAGATATTTAAAAAAAAATTTAATTGGTTGTGTTATAATATTTTAAAAGTTTTTAACTCCCATATTTCGCATTTTAAAAACTGAATCGACAGAAAATAATATAATAGACAAGGACCTAAAATCGTATGATTTAAATAAGTTCAAACAAAAGCAAAGAAAGCTTAATAATCTAGCTTTCTAGTTAGAGAATGCAAAAGGCATTAAATGAGCATATCTTTGTGATAAAATTAATTATATTGTGTCTAAACGTGACAAAATGTCCCTGGCTAGAGCGTTACATAGTAAGCATATTGTAATACGAGAGAAATCCTTAGTTTATTAGCTACAAGAGACTTTCTGACGCTATCTGTGAGATCTTTTAGCTGTGTGAGGTCGTAGTAAAAGCTTGTTTTGTTTGATAAGTTCACGAGAGAAAGCTCTTAAATTAAGTAGAAGTTCACAAATGTCCTAACTCATTCGTCTTTTTGTTTGAATTTGATTTCTGGTTTGTTTATGTATTTTGCCAAAACTTTCGTATTCAATGTGTTATTTAAAGAAGTACCTCTATATTATTTAGTATATCATCATTAAATAAATGCCATCCATCTTTGTTCTGTGCCTTATGAAACTATGGTATATAAGCTATTTAATAATTTCGAATCATTGTAATTTACCTAGTTAGTACTTATCGTTTCTTTATTTTTTATTTTATTTTCTTACCTAACTTAAATACATGAAAATGAAACCAGCGGATTTGAGGCCGCAGGCCTTTTCTGCAAAAACTCTAATATTAAAAACGGATCATGTACTAGTCATGTGCTAGTATTTATATAACTAAATCAAGTCGTATAAGTATCACCTGTACTTATTTAAGCTTAAATTCTAAACGAATATATCAACATTTCTTTAAGTGTCAAGAAGACAGATAGACACTTCTTTCTGAAGCTGCGTTCTTTACCGAATTCCGTCCCTTATGCGATCAATAGGAAATAAACATTTACGGTTTCGACCTCCCTGCGAGTTAGTGTGGTTGTTCGAAAGGTAACGATCAGTTGTTAGGCTAACTGAAATACCGCTATATTTGTATGTTATACCTGTAGACACTAGCTTAAAGCCACGGCTTCGCATGCTTATGGTACTTATTTTATAAACAACTATCTTTTTGGAAGTGTAACGCTCTAAAAAAACAATGACGAGTATTAAGAGATATTATAAATATCCTATAAAGATATATTTGGATTAAATTGAATTAAGATGAGAGGAAGGGAGAAATTGGACTATTGCTCAATAAAGGTATAACACATACTATTTTTTTGTAATATCAATAACTAACATACCTATTACCTAATTCGGAACCAAAAACAAAAACATATACATATACATTGATCCCCTCAAAAATTAGTAAGTTAGTATGCACGTATAGGTATGTGACGTCACTACGATTAAGTTTCGCACGTAGGAAGGAGATAACAAGATGTCCTCACCACGGTCCCACTCTTCTTCATACTTATCAATATTTTAAAAGTTAATTTTCTTTATTTTCTCATAAAAAGATTCTTTTTTTGTTATTTGTTGTTTTGTAAATAATATTGTCGTGTGGTTTTCGATAAAGTAGAATAGGACCACTTTAAGCCCTCCTGTGGATTTCGTAGAAAGCGAATTAGGAAATACAAGCTAAACAAATCTATTAAACATCAATGAAACCTCTCCAACCCGTCTGGCCAGCGAGTAGAGTGTAGGCCAAGTCCTCTGGCTGCTCTTTTCAAGTATGGCTCGGGTAGTACAGAGAGGGTCGTGTTTAGCAGTGGAGACAAAGAGACCCGATGATGAAGATGATGATCATTGCAAAAAGACTCTTTTGAATGAATACATCACTACGTCACTAATGATAATAATGATGATACACATCATAATGATGATACTCTTCATAATAAAAAATAAATAAATATATAGGGACAAATTACACTGATTGAGCTAAAGTAAGTTCGAAACTTGTGTTATGGGCATGGGATACTAACTCAACGATACTATATTTTATAACAAATAAATATATTAATAAACATCCAAGACCCAGGACAATTCGAAAAAGGCAATTTTCTAACTTGCCGTGGCCGGGGATCGAACCCGGGACCTCTGGGTGGCGGACTAGCATGGTGACCACTACGCCACGGAGGTCGTCATATATCATAATGATGATGAGAATTCTAAAGCTATGATAAATAAAATCTTATTCTCCTAAACAAAGTGTTCTGTGTATTCCATCCACACCTAGTAATGCGCCGGTTTTTATTAAATTACCACGCTGCATTGGCTGACCCTATTTCGAACCTAAACAAACTTGCATTTACCGTTAAAACTTATTGATTTACACCTTATATCAACTGCGTAAAGTCGATATTACATTAGCGGAAATGTAAATGTGGTTTGCATTGCGTTTCGTTCTAGCCAATTAGCATTTGAGAGGTCATTGCACATAGATAGTGCGCTTATTTTTTGGTTATGGTCTATGGTACAAAGATCTTAAGCTGTTTGAATAGGTCAATGTTCGGTTTATCTAGATTTAGAGCATGGAGGGGCCTAGTTCATACTATAAATCTAGTCTGTTACATTTTATTTTCATATTATTACAAAATTTGTTATTTTTAATTCAGTAAACAACCCTATTGAAGATGATTTATCTAAGTAGGTAATAAGACAAAAGTTAAAAAAACTAAAGCCCGACTAAACCTAAAATACTTAGGTAGGTAGGTACATAGGTAGTTAGGTACGATTATTCAGATAAAAGAGTGGGTAATGTGATTTAGTTTAGGTACTTACTTGCCAAGGCCAAAGATAATTACAAACGTATCAAATACCCAACGCCATAGAAAGTATTGGAGGGTGTAAGTAGGCAAAACTGATAGTTAGCAGCACACAGAGATGGCAGCACACACGACTAACAAAAAGTGACAAAGAAAGTCTTGAATATACTTTTAAATATTTATTGCGTTTTCGTATAAGTCATTTTTAATTAATTAGAGTACACTTTATTTCAATAATAGTAATAAAAGATTTAAATGTTTTAATTATTACCTACAGCGCCATCTAGTGGCAAGGAAGAGAAAAAATTATGTTTACAAGGCGATGGGTAGGCATGCCAAAGTCAGTTTACTGCACAAGGGGGAAAACGTGCAACTGTTATCACACAAACAGCTGATGTTTACTCAAAGGACTTTGACCACTGATATATCACTTCTCTGGCCTTTCATTCCACGATAGAACAGAGGATTGACCGATTGCAGCTGACATTGATAAACTAATTGCGATTTGTAACTCTACAATTGAATTAATTTATAGTGTGGCGTATGGGTTTCAAACAACAACACTAAGTAATTATTTATCTATTTCATCATCATCGTCATCAGGTCTTTTTAGTCTCCACTGCAGGAGCACGACCCTCTGTACTACCAGAGCCATACTTGGCCAGAGCAGACAGAGATTTGGCCAACACTCTCCACGCTGGCCAGACGGGTTGGAGAGGTCTCATTGATGTTTATAAGCGTCGTTTAGCTTGTTATTTCTAAGTCGCCTTCTACGATATCCTCTGGAATTCTTGGACTCTGTCTTTGACATTGGTCGTTACCTAAAACCATGTCAGAGGCCTTTAAGGCGGTTTAAAAACTCTGACACTAGTGTTAGTCAATAACACACACGATAAAAAGAAGAAGATTTTTATTTTTTGTCTTTCATTTTATTATCATTATATAGTGATCTAGAACTCGTGGTTTCATTTATTACGGGTTTGTCGCTACCAAGTTGTATACATACATATTTTTTAAGGTCTAACAAAATATACTGATACTATTTCAAGAGGGAATTCAGTTCGTGATAGTGTCAAATTTACTTTATAACTTACATATATTACTATAAATCCCTATCTCGCTAATAGCGCCATATAATCCTGTCTACAAGATTGAATTAAACTTACAAAATTATAGCTTCCTCTTCCTTCGACAGTTTTAGATGCACCACATGACGTCACTTCCTGTTAGTTATTGACAACACGTAGTATAAGTTTGACGAATAAATAAATATTATTTTGCGACCAAGGTACAAGAAACTTAACACATCTCATCATCACTCATCATCATCGATGACGACCTCCGTGGTGTAATGGTCAACACGCTAGACCGCTAATCCGAAGGTTTATCTATATTTGTATTTGTTATAAAATATAATATCGTTGAGTTAGTATCCCATAACACAAGTCTCGAACTTACTTTGGGGCTAGCTCACTCAGTGTAATTTGTCCCTATGTATTTATTTATCATCATCATCCGAGCGTATTCCCGGTGGCATCCTCAGCGGTAAAGCTTCAGAACCCGGGGTCCGCTACCTAACCAAGGTGATTTGACGAGGTTACTGGTTGTTACACAGAGCGACTGCCGTCTGACCTCCGCAACCCAAAGGCTACACTAGAACCAATCCTTGGAAAGGTTTGGGCAAAATAGATTAGGAGGTCACGACAAATTTGGTAACGATAAGGGATATGGCTGACTCTGGTTTTATAGAATAAAGAGCACCTCTCTGATGCTAAATATGTTGGTCTGCCTGCGTGGAGTGGTTGCGTTACTTAGATATGGCGCCTGAAAAGTTGGTTATCGTGACCAAAAAAAAATGATAAGGGATATGGCTGACTCTGGTTTCACAGGATTAAGAGCATCTCTCTGATGCCAAATATGTCGGTCTGCCTGCGTGAAGTGGTTGCGTTACTTAGATATGGCGCCTGAAAAATTGGTTATCGTGACCAAAAAAAAATGATAAGGTAAATGGCTGACTCTTGTTTCACAGGATGAAGAGCACCTCTCTGATGCTAAATATGTTGGTCTGCCTGCGTGAAGTGGTTGCGTTACTTAGATATGGCGCCTGAAAAGTTGGTTAGCGTGACCAATAAATGATAAGGTAAATGGCTGATTCTGGTTTCACATAATGAAGAGCACCTCTCTGATGCTAAATATGTCGATCAGTCTGCGAGAAGTGGTTGCGTTACTTAGATAGGGCGCCTGAAAAGTTAGTGACCTGGACAAAAAAAGAAAATTATAAGGTAAATGGCTGATTCTGGTTTCACAGGATGAAGAGCACCTCTTTGATACTAAATATGTTGGTCTGCCTGCGTGAAGTGGTTGCCTTACTTAGATATGTCGCTTGAAAAGTTGGTTATCGTGAACAAAAGTAAAAAATAATAACGTAAATAGCTGACTCCAGTATCACAGAACCAAGAGTACCTCTCTGATACAAAATTTGTCGGTGAAGTATTGTTTGTTTTGTCGGTCTGCCTACGTGAAGTGCTAGTGTTACTTAGATATGGGTATGGCGCCTGAAAAGTATGTTATCGTGATCAAAAGTAAAATTATAAGGTAAATGACTGACTCTGAACGGCTGCATATCGAGCAAAATACATCTATCGTTAGTATCCGATATCATATATACATGCCGCAGTTAATAATTGTACTAACAACAGTTTTGTCAACTTTTCAGAAGAGCATTTAATTTAGAAAGTTTTGTCCAGAACGGCACAAAAATAATTACATAATTTCACGTCTATTCAAAAGTCTAGTCCTTTGACTGCATTATATCCAAAAATTGTGGTATTATAGCTGTCTAATTTCAAAAATAGTAAAATAGGTACTCTTTGTTCTGTGATACTAGAGTCAGCTATTTACGTTATTATTTTTTCTTTTGTTCACGATAACCAACTTTTCAAGCGACATATCTAAGTAACGCAACCACTTCACGCAGGCAGACCAATATATTTAGTATCAAAGAGGTGCTCTTCATCCTGTGAAACCAGAATCAGCCATTTACCTTATAATTTTCTTTTTTTGTCAAGGTAACTAACTTTTCAGGCGCCCTATCTAAGTAACGCAATCACTTCACGCAGGCAGATTGACATATATTTAGCATCAGAGCGGTGCTCTGCATTCTGTAAAACCAGAGTCAGCCATTTGCATTACCATTTTTAGGGTTCCGTACCTCAAAAGGAAAAAACGGAACCCTTATAGGATCACTTTGTTGTCCGTCTGTCCGTCCGTCCGTCCGTCTGTCAAGACCCTTTTTCTCAGGAACGCGTGGAGGTATGAAGCTGAAATTTATATCAATTACTCAGGTCTACTGTCCCTTGAAGCTGTGAAAAAATCAAACTTCTAAGCCAACGCAATCAAAAGATACAGCCGTTTATGCCGCAAATTTTCGACACTTGCAAGGGAATCAAAACCTACAGGGTGCTTCCCGTGAACTCAGAATCTTGAAATTTGGTACGAAGCAACGTCTTATAGCATAGATAAAGGAAAAATTACGAAAACCATAAATTTTTAGTTACATCACATAATATATTTTTTTTTAATAATTTTAAACTTACTACCCATTTCCTCATAAACGCGTAGAGGTATTAAATTGAAATTCATACCAAATTCTCGTTTGTACGGAACCCTCGGTGCGCGAGTCCGACTCGCACTTGGCCGGTTTTTATTTTGGTCACAATAACCCACATTTCAGGCATCATATCTAAGTTACGTAACCATTTCACGTAGGCAGACTGACATATTTAGCATCACAGAGGTGCTTTTCATCCTGTGAAACTAGAGTTAGTCAATTATGGTATAATTTTTTTATTTACGATAACCATCTTTTCAAGCGACATATCTAAGTTACGCAACCACTTCACGCAGGCAGACCAACATATTTAGCATCAGAGAGGTGCTATTCATTCTGTGAAACCAGAATCAGCCATTTACCTTATAATTTTCTTATTTTGTCCAGGTAACTAACTTTTCAGGCGCCCTATCTAAGTAACGCAACCACTTCTCGCAGACTGATCGACATATTTAGCATCAGAGAGGTGCTCTTCATTATGTGAAACCAGAATCAGCCATTTACCTTATCATTTATTGGTCACGCTAACCAACTTTTCAGGCGCCATATCTAAGTAACGCAACCACTTCACGCAGGCAGACCAACATATTTAGCATCAGAGAGGTGCTCTTCATCCTGTGTAACAAGAGTCAGCCATTTACCTTATCATTTTTTTTTGGTCACGATAACCAACATTTCGGGCGCCATATCTAAGTAAAGCAACCACTTCACGCAGGCAGACCGACATATTTGGCATCAGAGAGATGCTCTTAATCCTGTGAAACCAGAGTCAGCCATATCCCTTATCATTTTTTTTTGGTCACGATAACCAACTTTTCAGGCGCCATATCTAAGTAACGCAACCACTCCACGCAGGCAGACCGACATATTTAGCATCAGAGAGGTGCTCTTTATTCTATAAAACCAGAGTCAGCCATATCCCTTATCGTTACCAAATTTGTCGTGACCTCCCGTTCTAAAAGCTAGATGGCTTTCGGGACTCACACGAGAAACTAAACAGATATACCTCAAAATACCATTAATTTATACTAAGATGCAAAAAAACATCACTAGTATAGACATAACATTATAATAATTCTTGGATGCAAAAAAATATCACTTATAAGCGTTGAATTTCACGCGGACGAAGTCTCTGGTATCAGCTAGTGAAATAAATCCAGGCATAATGGAAATTATGTTGTAGCTTGAGGCTTCAATTTATTATTTCAAAACCAAAACAGAGTACTTGAGTATTATCAATTTTCCACGCTCGTAAAGCCCTTGCATTGCACCTGTATACTTTACAGATGTATGGTACTTGTATTCATTTCCTAAGTTAATGCCTACGGCTAGCTTAAGTAACAGTGAGTTGTTAAGATTCCAGACTATTTTATTGTGTGTGTTTTTGATTAATAGTATAAATGAAATAAAAAAATACTACTAAAAAAAAATATTTTTTGATAACGGCAAGAAAATTGGTCATTTCAAATCTAACAGATCTTAAAGATACGATTCAGATATAATTTCACGTACTTACCCCTAAAGGGGCAGACAGAGCCCCTGGGCCCTAAGACCCAAAGGCCACGCTTAGCGCGATGGTAGGAATCAAAATAGTGATTCTAGCCGCATCGCTTATTAAACATGATTTAAATCTTGCAGGTTACAAGGTAATTTTTAGGGTTCCGTATCCAAAAAAAAAAACGGGACCCTATTACTCTATTGCTAAGACTCCGCTGTCCGCCTATCGGTCCGTCTGTCTGTCACCTGACTATTGAAATTTTTACAGTTTATCTATTTCTTTTGCCGCTAACAATAAGCACTAAAACCTAATTAAAATCAATACTTAAGTGCTCCCTATAAAACGTGATTTTTTAATAGATAATGGTACGGAACCCTTAGCGCGTGACTCCGACTCGTACTTGGCCGTTTATTTAATAAACATGTATATTTTAGGGGACAGTTGAGATAAAACACTTTTCTTTGTCTCGGACATTCTAGGAAGGAAACTGAGCGCACGACGATCATGTCACTCGTATGTAACACCAACTATTGCAAGCTTAGACCTAGATATTGTAAGACCACCCACGAACTCGTTAATTATATATGCCATTTGAATGAACCATGAACCAAGTAACCACACGCAGACACCTGTGAGTCCTGTGACTGACGAACTTGTCAATAAATGATTTGACGTCAACATTTATCTTTTAAGAAATCGAAAGAAAAAGAATTGACAATAGAGAATATGCACGCATTTTTTTTATTTACTTAATAAAATCCTTGTTAACCACAGTAAACAAATGTGAAAGAATTTATCAAATATCTTAATCAGCGACGAACCTATGATACTTTAAAGTTTCAATTAGAGAGAGAAGTCCGATATGGACTGGTGATGTCATAATTACATGTCATCAATACATTTGCTATAGAAAATAGCGTTTTTGCGAGTGAGATAGACATATTTTCGTAAAATCGCTATATCTCGTTCGTTTTTCCACCAATTTTTATTTTGTTTTCACTGTTAGTACTTTACTTTTGAATATTTACAAATAAACTGGTTAGATAACACATATTTTTTTCATGCATATTCTCTATTATCAAGTGATACAAATATCCAAAGATTAATAAATCATTTTTGACATAGATAAAAAGGTTTTCGATGGTTTTCGCCTTTAACACTTATTGCTTTAAGATACCTTCATGCTGCATGCTACTACCTCATTTTTTATCTCATTCCATCACTATTAAGAAACTCAATTTCAAATTTCAGATTTAAATTTTTGACACATTTTATTTATCATCATTATCAGGTCTTTTGTTTCCACTGCAGGACCACGACCCTGTTTGAACTACCAGAGCCATACTTGGCCAGAGCAGCCAGAGGACTTGGCCTACACTCTCCTTGTTGGCCAGACGGGTTGGAGAGGTTTCATTGATGTTCATAAGCTTTTTAGCCGCCATCTACGACATCGACGGGAAGACTTAGAGTGGTCCTAGTCTATTACATATTATCACGCCTGTTTCCAAAAAGATAGGCAGGGATCACGGACCTCCCCTTTCTGACCTGACCTGGGAGGTTACTAAAAAAGTGGTACACGAGACGGAGTTTGCTGGATTGAGCTGGACAGTTTAAATTTACATAGATGATGTATTTTTGTAGCCGCTATGACAATAAATATAAAAACAGAATAAAATTCCCATAATACAAACGTGATTTTTGAAGTGAAAACTTCTTTACGGGGTTGTGCACTTTTTTTGGAATGGGTAAAAAATCTTAAACTCTCGTCAGGACACGCGACCTGATCGAAAATTCGTAAGACGGCGCAGGGCGCTTGCGCGAATTTTCGTGTGTGTTTATGTTACAGCGTGCTACGCGCATCCATGGATGGTGACAGCTGATGGCTCGACCGTCTGTGTAGTGGCCATACTGCTGTGTTTTCACTTCTGCCGGCACTTCCAGAGTGCAACCCGTCGTTTTTTTTAAAAATACTTTTAATGTTCAGACACATTTGTTTAACTGTTCTAATACATATCGTCTTAGAACCAGACGTCTGGTTACCAAAACAATAATTTTCTTTGAAAATAGTTTATCACAAATGATACACATACATGCGCCCTGCGCCGCCTAAACGAAACAGCAGGCGCAGGCATACATTTTCGCCGCGCCGTAGAAAGAGAGGGGGATACTCCCTCTCCTACGCCGCGCCAGCTGTCTACTCTCCATCCGTCTTACGAATTTTCGATCAGGTCACGTGTCCTGACGCGAGTTTAACATTTTTTACCCATTCCAAAAAAAGTGCACAACGCCGCTAAAGAAGTTTTCACTTCAAAAATGCCTGTGCAAAATAAGGTATAATTGATTTTGCCACCTGATGCATTACCATAATGGCCCAGATGAGCATTATTGTCCACGCGAACGAAGTCGCAGGCATCAACTAGTATTGACTAAACGTATTTGTTTCCATGCACCTGTAGTTATAAGTAGTCCTGGAATCTAGTTTAGTTCACATTCCCGATCACCAAGAGGTAATCGATGAGTTCTGCTTGGAACTTCCTAGAGTGTCACCTCGCATTCCCAACTGGCAAGGTTCAACACAAATTATAGGGTCAACAGATGAGGCACGTCGTGTTGTTTCCGGCAGAGTAGAATAGGACCACTCCAAGTTCTCCCGTGGATGTCGTAGAAGGCGACTTAGAAAATACAAGCTAAACAAAGCTTATAAACACCAATGAGATCTCTCCAACCCGTCTGGCCAGCGAGGAGAGTGTAGACCAAGTCCTCTGGCTGCTCTGGCCAAGTATGGCTCTGGTAGTACAGAGAGGTCGTGCTTCTGCAGTGGAGACCAAAAGACCTGATGATGATGATGATTGTTCCCAAAATTGACTTATTTTGATAATTTGAAATTGGAGCAAATATTTAAAAATATATATTTTGGATTTTCAAACAAAAAACTAATTTATCGAACCGAATTCTTCCGTAGCATTCTATAATGTGTGATTCAAGTCATACCCAAGTGTATCGTAACGATTGTCGTAAAACGCATTTAGCCCGTCGTAAAATCACTTATGTGGATCTGCCCCAGTTGACTGGTCCTGTGGATTCCAGACTAAGTTAAGTTTAACTAACTTTAACTTAAACGTTTAACTTAATACGCGTGAAAAAATATATTTTTTATCTAATCAGTTTATCCATAAATATTCAAAAGAAAAGTAAAAACTGTACACAGTTTTTACTTTTCTTTTACAGTACTGACAGTAAAAACAGAATAAAAATTGGTCGAAAAACGAACGTGATATAACTATATATATGTTATCTAACCAGTCTATTCATAAATGTTCAAAAGTTAAGTACTAACAGTAAAAACAGAATAAATATTGGTCGAAAAACGAACGAGATATAACGATTTTACGAAATATGTCTATCTCAATCGCAAAAACGCTATTTTATGGTAAATGTATAGATAACATGGACTTTGATGTCACCGGTCCATATCAGACTTCTCTTTCTAATTGAAACTTTAAAATAAAAAATAAAAAAATAACTCTTATACTTACGAAAAAGTAATCTTATTTATACCAAAAAATAATAATAATCTAAAACCACTAATCATGGGTTTGTTTATTTGTATGTTTGAGATTTTGAAATTTTATACTTATATATATTTTTTCCATATTTTAATGTAGGAATTTTGGTGTGTATGGAATTCGGCTATTTACACCCTAAGCTCTTTCCTATAAGATATATATCTAAACAGATATAAAACTAAGGTAGGTATATATCTGTATATCTTGTCTGTTTTCCCCGGTGGCATTCGTCTTCATCATATCACGTTCCCGCTGAATTTAGATGTAAAATCTACAATCTTTCCTTTAATTTTACGCAGTTTTACATAAAGTCTAAACGATGATCCGCGGTATTGATAAAAACAATGATTCTGCCTATAAGTTTCAGTTTTATTGCAAAGGGTAACAATTAACTTAATTATAAGGACCAGTTACTTATTAAATTTAAACGCTAAACTTCGCTGTGTTGCCAAACGTTTTTTAATGTTTTGTAATGCCAAATAGCTAGAGGGGATCATATAATCCAACAAAAATTAGATGATGACACGAAATACGACGAAATCAAAACGATTACCTAGCAATATCGTACATTGTAATGTAACTTTACCCATGCATCTCCATCCACACAATACAACGAGTATCATGATATTCATAATAACCGCATCCAAATACGAGAAGTGTCGTGTTTCTCCGTTTGTTTTGGTTCCAATGAAACCGTGTCCGGTATTTGTATGGTAGGTGTTATTATGTTATCAAAGATGTCTGGGAATGCGTGTTTACGATCTTGGTAAAAACATATTATTGATGAGTTAATTTGTGACAAATTTTGTTGCATGATTGAATAATACGTCAGTGAGTTTGTTTGTTCTTAAGAGCGCCCAACCCGTCTTACTTTTCATACTAACGCTTTTACGTGATTATGGCGTTGTATTGTAACAGATCTTTCTTGGAAAGTTTTGAATTAACAGGAATCTTGTGCGCTATATCTAGGTTTCTATCGAAATTAAAAATTAAAATTCGGAGAAACAAATTTAGTATAAGCCTCCAAAAATCTGCTTTTTTGTACAAATTTTACCTGAACTTCGGCCGTTCATTATAGTACTCATGAATTGTAAAAGTAAAGAAAATATTTCCATTTAAACCTTGCAAATGTAGTGAAGATTCAAAATGAAAAACATTTATTTCGCACACTCGTAAGGTTTACTGGAAAACACGTATTAGCTGGAACAAGTTTTATGAAATTTCCGCATCCTATAAATAGTTAATATTTGTTCAATGAATAGTTAATAATAATACTAATTTCGTTCAATAGAATGCAAACTGAGCGCTCAGGCACTATCTCTCTCTTTTTGCTTTGCTTTTTTCTCTAGCATTGCGCTAAATGAAACAACAACAAGCATTTCAAACCATGCTCGCGTTGACGATAGACGGGCCGGGAAGGGCCCTCTTAAGTACATGTTTTTAGACTTCCGATGTCTACACCCATATCAAATTTCATCTAAAAAGGTTCAGTGGTTGAAGCGTGAAGTGGTAACAAAGAAACAAATATATGAAATAAAACAATAAATAAATAGCTACAGACTCACTTTCGCATTTATAATATTAGTAAGGATAAGGATATAATAAAAAATAAGGGTTCTATTTGTAACAAAAAAATAAAATAAAGATACACCTACTACTTCACTTTAAGCGAGTAAAAAACGAACAACTACACTAAAGATAAAGCAACACATGTTAAACTTTTTACCGAAAAAAAGGTATATTTTGTTTACAACGCACGCTTACCACGGGAAAAAGGACCGCCGATATAAACAATTCAAATGTTTACCAACCTAAGTTGCCTACGATAGCGGTCACCGCGTTGGGTGGTCACTGCTTGACATGACACTTGATACCTGACACTGTTGACACAGCGGTGACACCGGTGACACCGCGGCACGACTGAAGTACAGGCGGTGAGAAAAGCTAATAGACAAGACAATATTGTTAATGTAATTTTTATTACAATATCTGAAAAGGAATTTACGAGTATTTTGTTTACATCGCAAGCTTGCTAAGAAAAGTAAAAAAGAGACGCTGATATAAACAATTTTGAGTGTTGCCTTCAGATAGCGGTCGTCGCGGTGGGTGGTCACTGTTTGACATGACACTTGATACCTGACACTGTTGACACAGCGGTGACACCGGTGACACCGCGGCACGACTGAAGTACAGGCGAGAAAAGATAATGAAACAAGAATTTTATTTGACAGGCAAATTAAATAAATAGCTCGACTCTCAGGTCCATAACTTTTCACCTCCATTACTTTTGAATCAATAAACCAATATCCTTCTAACTTACATAAACCACTGCAAGGAAAAAAGCTTTTACGTTAAAAAAACCCCATGGAATTCTGTCCATACGTTAAAGAGCTACGATGTTACATATACAGACAGACAGATAGACATTGGCGTCAAACTTATAACAACGTTTTTTTTTGTTACAATGAAAATATTGAAAATAGATAGTAAAGTGTTGCGTGTCTGATCTGACGCACACTTGTTAAGTACTTGGACTTTTGTCATAAAGGTGAATTTTATGTAATACTAGAGGCAGCGCGCGGCTTCGCCCGCGTTAACCACACGAGTGAAGTCGCGGGCGTGATGCAATATAGCCTATAGCCTTCCTCGATAAATGACTTATCTAATACTGAAAGAATTTTTCAAATCGGACCAGCGGTTCCTGAGATTAGCGCGTTCAAACAAACAAACAAACTCTTCAGCTTTATATACAATGTCCTTTTTTATTAAGTACAAATATTTTAAGGGGTGATTCGGTCCATTATTTCGAATAACTTTTCCCAATAAATGTATATCGAAATACGAAAAAAAATTTTTAGGTTTTCATAGAAATCGAAGTAGTCACGTGATATCATTACTATGAAAAATAAAAAATATTTTTTCGTATTTTGATATACATTTATTGGGAAAAGTTGTTCGAAATGATGGACTAAATCACCCCTTAAAATATTTGTACTTAATAAAAAAGGACATTGTATAAGTATATGGATAATAATGCAATCTTTTTTTCAACCGACTTCAAAAAAAGGAGGAGGTTATCAATTCGACGTGTATATATGTTTTATGTATGTTACCTCATAACTCCGTCAAATATGAACCGATTTTAAAAAAATATGTTTCGTTTTAAAGAATGCATTGCAAGGTTGGTCCCATATAATTTTTTTTAAGATCGGAGAAAAGGTCTTGGATCTGGAGACCGAAATACCTCAAAAAAGACAAAGTAGCTCAAATATTTGTGTATGTTACCTCATAACTTCGTCAAATACGAACAGATTTAAAAAATATATGTGTCCTTTTAAAGAATGCTTTGCAAGGTTGGTACCATGTAATTTTTTTTAAGATTGGAGAAAAGGTCTTGGACCTGGAGACCGAAATACCTCAAAAGAGACAACTGTAGCTCAAATATTTGTGTATGTTACCTCATAACTTCGTCAAATACGAACAGATTTAAAAAATATATGTGTCCTTTTAAAGAATGCTTTGCAAGGTTGGTCCCATGTAATTTTTTTTTAAGATCGGAGAAAAGGTCTTGGACCTGGAGACCGAAATTCCTTATTAACAGACAACTGCTGCTCAAATATTTGTGTATGTTACCTCATAACTCCGTCAAATATGAACAGATTTAAAAAATATATGTGTCCTTTTAAAGAATGCTTTGCAAGGTTGGTCCCATGTAAATTTTTTTTAAGGTCGGAGAAAAGGTCTTGGACCTGGAGACCGAAATTCCTTATTAACAGACAACTGCTGCTCAAATATTTGTGTATGTTACCTCATAACTCCGTCAAATATGAACAGATTTAAAAAATATATGTGTCCTTTTAAAGAATGCATTGCAAGGTTGGTCCTATGTAATTTTTTTTAAGATCGGAGAAAAGATCTTTGAGCTGGAGACCGAAGTTCCTCAACAGACAACTGCAGCTCAAATATTAATAATACCTTCTTTTCAACCGACTTCAAAAAAAGGAGGAGGTTATCAATTCGACGTGTATATATGTTTTGAGTATGTTACCTCATAATTCCGTCAAATATGACCCTATTTAAAAAAATATATGTTTCGTTTTAAAGAATGCATTGCAAGGTTGGTCCCATGTAATTTTTTTTAAGATCGGAGAAAAGGTCTTGGAGCTGAAGACCGAAATACCTCAAAAAAGACAACTGCTGCTCAAATATTTGTGTATGTTACCTCATAATTTCGTTAAATACGAACAGATTTAAAAAATATATGTGTCCTTTTAAAGAATGCTTTGCAAGGTTGGTCCCATGTAATTTTTTTTAAGATCGGAGGAAAGGTCTTGGACCTGGAGACCGAAATTCCTTATTAACAGTCAACTGCTGCTCAAATATTTGTGTATGTTACCTCATAACTCCGTCAAATATGAACAGATTTAAAAAATATATGTGTCCTTTTAAAGAATGCATTAGAAGGTTGGTGCCATGTAATTTTTTTTAAGATCGGAGAAAAGATCTTTGAGCTGGAGACCGAAGTTCCTCAACAGACAACTGCAGCTCAAATATTAATAATACCTTCATTTGTATGCTGATATCACTTTCCGTCTAATGATTTCATGTTTGTTTGGAAGAATCGCTTATAAAATTAGTTTCTTATAATTTGAGTGAAGATCTGATGAAGGGTTTTGGATCTGGAGAATAAAACTCCGGAAAGAAAGACAGCAGGTCACTTGTAAAAAGTGCAAAGTTTATGATTTGTGTTTTTTTTAAATATGTACCTACTGCAGATATATTTGTAGCATCTTATGACAAGGTAACACAGCCGTCCACGATGCCAAGAAGGAAACAAGCATACGGCCCACTAGACCAATATGTTATGTCATAAATCCGTTGGTTCAAGCGCATGGAACAGAGAAATCCGTTGGTTCAAGCGCATGGAACAGAGAAATCATCAGATCACAACACGCAGTCATGTTAATTTTTCTGTCTGTGCTTCATATTTTTATTATTATCGCAGTATCAAAGAAATAAATAAATATATAGGTACAAATCACACGGATAGAGCTAGCCACAAAGGAAGTTCGAAACTTGTGTTTTAGGTTACTAACTCAATGATACTATATTTAATTATAGAAATACATCTTATGCCGTTTACCTTAAACGAGCAATTCTTGTATATTAATTATATATTTATAAATTTCTGTGATCTCGAAAATGGCTATAACGATTTCGCTGAAAATTGGTATATGGGTGTTTTCGGGGGTAAACAATCGATCTAGATTAATCTTATGTTTGGGAAAACGCGTGTTTTTGAGTTTTCATGCGTTTTTCTTTCCACGCAGAATATGGTCTTATTAATATTTCAAAAACTACCGAACCGATTTTGATGCCCAACTTGAAAATTCTATTGATATTTCCTATATGTCTACTAAATTTCATCAAAATCAGACATCGGTTCGGCAGTTATCGCGGTACAAACATACATACATACAATGTGTTTTCGCCCCCAACTCGATTTAGAGACCTTGCTCGCTTCGCTCGCTCGGTCAATAAACCGATTCTAATGATTCAATGTTTGTTTGGAAGAATCGCTTATAAGATTAGTTTTTTATAATTTGAATGAAGACCTGATGAAGGGTTTTGGATGTGTCTTTTATTATTGATATTAATACTTAATAAGCACTAAGGCCTCACATTAAAAGCTTGTATGAAAAAAATATTTTTATAATAATTACTTATACTACTTTAATTGTCAATTTTATGATAACTATTTATTTATTATTTTCAGAAAACAACATTTAGTATACAATAAAAAATGCAATGAGCTTAGTTCTCTTCCTGCTAAAAGCTGTGAAATAATAACTTTTTGAAAAAAATAATAACCGACTTCAAATCGAAATGCACAAAAAAGCAAAAAATAATTATTTTTTATATCAGATGTCCCTGAAGTTCTGGGTTAAAAATCTCTATAATACTCATTATTTATTTGGAGTCCAATCTAAGTACCTATTTTACATTGCAAATATTCATTAAGTACTTTAGTACGCCACGGGAATCGATATAATGTGAAGAAAAAAACACATTTTATCTGCAAATAATATTACATAAGTATCTAATTGCTGAACAGATCATAGCAAAGAACACTCTCGATTGAATTACTTTTGTAACAAGAAAAAATCAAAATCGGTTCATTGATTTGGGAGCTACGACGTGGTAGGTATCCGTATTTTGGGCGCTACGACGACGTACTCGTACATGTTAAACTTCTTTGCAACTGGACTCTGAGGCAGGAAGATTGGCACCGACTCCAAATAAATAATGAGTATTATAGAGATTTTTAACCCAGAACTTCAGGGACATCTGATATAAAAAATAATTATTTTTTGCTTTTTTGTGCATTTCGATTTGAAGTCGGTTATTATTTTTTTCAAAAAGTTATTATTAAATATTCGCACTGAGACAGCATAGATAATCCTAAATCCTTATCAATTAAATATCAATTTTAGAATAACTATATAAACATAACACGTTTAATATTTCCAAGCAATTTAGTTTCATTAGTTGAACAATTATGTAGATATTTTTAATTCCTAAGCCGATAATGCTAAAACAGTTTGTGTGTATAATTTAATGTCATTTGTATAATAGATTCGTTCTAGCATTGCTGAGTGACTGGAACTAATGCTTGGCAAAATGTTATCACATTCGCTACAGTCAAGGAATTTACAAATCATTTGTGAATGCCTTCTATTTTATAATTGACACTTCGCAAGATTAAGTTGTACTTAGTTGATTTACACGAACATTTAATCAAGTTTCTGGTTATTAGGTACATAAGTATGACTTTGAATTACATGATTTATGGCAGTAATACTAGTGGTATTGTTTGATTAGACTTAAAATCCTTAGGTAATAAATAGGCTTTAAGCTCATAAAATAATGTTAGGTATTTGAACCCTTTTTTTTAAAGATGTAAATAAATTATACGCATATCTTTAGAGTTTCTTACATTTATTATATTGGCAAATAAAATAAATATATAGGGACAAATTACATTGATTGAGCTAGCCCCAAAGTAAGTTCGAGACTTGTGTTATGGGATACTAACTCAACGATACTATATTATATAACAAATAAGTACATATATAAATAAACATCCAAGACCCAGGACAATTTAAAAAAGACAATTTTTCAACTTGCCCTGACCAGGGATCGAACCCAGAATCACTGGGTGGCGGACTAGCATGGTGAATACTACGCCACGGAGGTCAACAATCGTTGACGTTTATATACCAACAACAAATGGAATATTTTTATTGTATGACGTGTTGTGGAAAGTTCGCTAATTAGACAAATATTTAAAATGACCCAAATATCGTTAAAATAATGTGCTTACGCATAACCAAAGTCGTTGACCGAAGTGTTTACTTAAAAATATAATAACAAGAGAAACAAAAGAAATGGAATCAAACCTAAAAATATCATCTTATCCAGTTTTTTGTTTATTTACTTATTCGGTACGTATATCTGTAGTAGATATATGATTTTAGGCTGTCGCGGTTACAATGACTATATCCTCCATAGTTTTTTTTGTTTTCCCGAAACCATGTCGCCTGTATCGGCGTCTAAATAACTGACTCCTCTCTAAATTTGACAAATCTGATCTAATAAATAATATACCTAATAAATCGAATCTAATCTCTAATTTCATCGCTTTAGCGATATAAGACCGCCCATTGTATATTTGAATGGTTTTTCTGTGAATTTATTTGAATTGTTTTTTTTTTTGGTGGTTTGTAGAGGAAGGCCAAAGAAAAGGTGGTTGGAATGTGTGAGGGAGGATATGGGAAAACGGAATATAACATCGGAGCTGGCTCAGGATAGGGGAAAATGGAAGAAACTTACATGTTGTCCCGACCCCACATAATGTGGGATAAGGAGAGGAAGATGAAGATGATGTTTTTTTTTGGTGTACAATAATATTATTATTGTACACCAAAATTGTACGTAGTATAGTATTACCACAGTAATAATATACTACGTACAAGTATTACTAAAATTAAATTAATCGTGGTATTACAATATGCAGCCAAAAAATATTGTAAAATCACTCTCGCACACAACTGTACCATCGCATGTAAGGGATGACGAATTAAGAATGTCTATTTTAGAATAATGAATTATTCATCGCTTTCTTCATATAAACGGATCGATTGTGTTTGTATATCATTCATACAACAATAGACAGTTAAAGTCTTTGTATAGAGTTGAGAAGTTTATCTCTTTTTTTATTCATAATAAAATAACTCACACTATCCGATACGACTGAGGGTCACCGATTAAATAAACCAAAAAGGCACCTTGTAATATTTTTCAGGTGTTAGATATAATATACAATGTCCTTTTTTATTAAGTACAAATATTTTAAGGGGCGATTCAGTCCATCATTTTGAACAACTTTTCCCAATAAATGTATATCGAAAAACGAAAAATATTTTTTCGGTTTTCATACAAATCGAAGTAGTCACGTGATATAATTGCTATGGAAAATGAAAATTTGCTTTTTGTATTTCGATATACATTTATTGGGAAAAGTTGTTCGATATGATGGACTGAATCACCCCTTAAAATATTTGTGCTTAATAAAAAAGGACATTATATAAATTTGATTTGAAAAATGTAATTTTTTGTACAAGCTTTTATTATGAGGCAAAGTACGTATATTAATACGTACGTATATCAATGAAATAAGCCCAAACTTGATGGAGTTGTGTCGTTTTATTAGTTATTACTGAGTTCCGTCGACCACCGTCCGTCTCCGTGATCAGAAGAGATCCCTACATGGGATAAATTCGCCTTTGTATATTTGCTCTTTCGAATTTTTTGTACTGTATTTTGTTTTTTGGTACAATAAAGTTATTACAAACAAACAAACAAACATATCAAACGAGTCCTACTCAATGAAAGTATGTTCTTTTATAACTGAGTTCTGTCTAATATCTCCCGACTTACACAAGTATGCAAAATTTCAGCTAAATCGGTTGAGGATAACTGGTTGAAAATTGAGTTGCAAGACTTGACCTAAACAAACATTCATACATACATATTTATAAGATACATTGCAAGTTAAATAAAAGTTTGAAAATAGTAGCTTAAAACTATTTAGCCATAGGTATGTAATGTCATGCAAAAAATCAGTGTTCAGAATTTTAACATTAAGTACTTTAATTTATTCATGAGACCGTTAACTTTACATTCTTAAAACTCCTTATTTGATTGATTGTAGGTATTAACTTACAATTTAAGTAACCACTAATGACATATGAGTTTTCCCCAAATATTGCACAGTTAAAAACACCTACTTACAAAATACCTAATAATTATGCGTAACTTGCTATCGCTACAATGTACATGCAATTTAGATATAAATCTTTATCACCCGCCAATTAAAACCACTGGGTCTATTAATTCTAATTAATTATGCAGAGATTGTCAACCGTAGATACTAAGGCAGAATTATTTACGAGATTCCAGAGGTACTGACGCGATCCGCCTGTAAGAAGGTAGGTGCTTACTTTTAAAATTTGTAGGTATTCACTAATGTGATAATGATAATTTTTTCTTACACTAAAAATAGAAATAAAAAATGTAACACATTTTGTTTGTAAGTAAGTAGATATATAAAAAGTTAATATCGCTACATAAACATACTTGTTCATAGTTTCAGACTTTACATCAAATGACAACAAAGATTATGCATAATTATTTCTCTGTTATTTCTACGTGTTTATCTTATTTTATTTAAAATATTTTTATTTTTAATTTTAAGATAATAGTTATATATAAAATACATATATAACTCGGAACAATCAGATAAAAAATAAATATTCAAGAAAAAATATCACAAATAAATTAAAAACGATTTTTTTTAAAAACTTTCTCATCGCGTTTCTCCAAGGATGGTGAAAATGTTTCTAACACGTATTGCCTATTTAAAATCGAGACTTAGCAGAAATCATTGTTTACATGTGCAATATCCGCTTTGCTTCGCCTAGTTTCTAGCAATATTTGTTTATTGCATCCGCACTGTAATTCTCGTTAACGGAGAAAAAACGGTGCAATGATGAAGAAATTACCGGAACTGCGTAAAAAGTAACGTGTTGCTGTGGAGCATCAGTTATGGCGTCGATTAGAGACGCTCTGTAAGAGCTATGATTTGTGTGGATAGCACGGAGTAGGTACAGTATAGAGCTTAAGCGTTTTACATGCGCATGATGGATATCCTTGGTAAGAATGACTTTCTGACCAACGTTTCAAGAAACATTTTACTGTACTGTACTGTACGTTTAACTAAATTAATTGTAATTTTTAATAAAACATACGAAAAAAGGACTGAAAAAGAAGTAATTTTTGAAAAAGTTACATAAAGCTATCTATGACCACGTTAACGTCCCAAATTCGCAGGTTATAATTGGGAAGCCAATTAAAGTTTCTTGTATGGAGCCTATATTGTTGTACTTTAGGGTTCCTTACCCAAGGAGAACGGAACCCTATTACTAAGAGTCCGTTATCCGTCTGTCCATCTGTCTGTTTGTCATCAAGCTTTATCAAACCATGACATGACTCGTGATAGTATTTCTGTTGCTGCTATAACAGCAAATTCTAAAAACAGAATATAATAAATATTTCAGTCAGGCTTTTATACTACAAACGTGATTTTTTATAGGTAATGGTACGGAAAACTTCTTGTGCCATTCCGATTCGCACTTAGCTGTTTGCATTTTACTTTATTTTTAGTCTTATTTGCCAGATTGTACTCTGTATTATCTACTCTAGTCAGTGTTGAAATCCAGTTTACTAGAGATTCTAAGTATAATTTGTTATCGTCATTTGCGGTTTTGCTTTCCATGATTGAGTCGTTGGATTGCAGTTAAGATTGCATCTAATCTACCTGTGTGTATCTCATAATTTCTACAGCACTAGCATTTGCAGTAATAACAATAAATTTTGGTTTATGTAAATAGACTAACAAAATGTTCTAATCTGTTATGTTCGTTTAGTAATTATAATATTATGTGATATTTATTGGAAGTTCTGTTGAATAGAAAGGATTAGAAAATTTGTCCCTATCTCCTATATATTACCTTTGTATATACCCGGGCGGCTGCACACTATATGCTACATATATAATAGTGATCCTGTATAGCCCGTGGTTTGATTTATTGCGGGTATGTCCTTTCCACTTTGTATGTGTATTTGTTTATGTAGATATAATATGTTCAGTTTATCCCTCTTTTTACTTAATATTTATGTTATAAATATACATTAAAAATAAAAAAAAATATTTTTTCTTTAACACTCTTCTAGTATTTTTTTTTCTCATTTGATTCGCACTCGTATCTATCTTTCCAGGCCATTGCTGAAAATCAGTGCACTGCTTTCTAGCCAATATTATCACTGAGCTTTGACCTATTTGTCTTGTTTTGATTTATTGTTGTGTTGTGTCTTCATTTTAAGGACTGTGTGTGTGTAACTAATGTATGTATAGTATTTTTTTGTGAGTGTGTCGGTAGCGACAAATAAACAATTTATCTGTCTATAATACTTTGTATAGTTATTACTTAGGTATATTAATTTATCATCACAAAGTTAATGTAAGTACTAACGTATATAAGTAACTTAAGCATACCCCTTCTCGCGAGATTACGATCCTTAATACCTCAAAAATCAGTATAACATGAAATAAAACTTATTACCGTGAATGTGACATAGATAGAAAACGTTTATAAAATAATGATAGACAGAATTAAACAGTCGCATAAATTGTTTCAACCTAGTAAATATACAGTATCCCAACGTATTCCTCGCGCCCAGATTCGTGTTGTACCTATCAATGATTGTGTGACAATTTTGCTAGTATAGAGCCTCAGAGCAGTGTTAAATTAAACTTTAATTTCGTATAGTTCTTTTAAATAATTATAAAATCACAAAATAAAGCAAGTTATTCTCAATAATTTGTTTTGATCGAGAGCACTACCTAATAATTATATCGTATCGACCCCTTTCCATACTGATTTCCCTTTGCGATCTTCATTGGGTACCTACCTATCTACTGTTTTCTCAATTCAGGTTTGTACAATAGAAACGTTACTTAATTTATAAGTGAAAGTGTTTAAATTCATTACAATCAAGTTTACGAGTAAACAAGTGAAAACCAAGTAAATGGGTGATTTTGCTAAACCCATAAAATACAGATAAATCTAAGGCGAAACAGGTTCTGCCCACACCGTATAAGATTTAAATATTATCTTGATTTCAAAGTGACCATTTGTAACAAGCGTATTAAAGTTGACAAATATAGGCCAAAACGTGAACATTTCATTCAAAGTTTATTGTAAAGTATGGTTTGGAACAAAACGATTACAAGGTATTGCGACGTCGGTATTATAAAATGATACTGCGTTGTTTCTTGTTGCAAAATCTAGCCATTGCATATATGATCTATCCACAAAATGTGCAGTTCATTTAAAAAATGTAGATAAAGATTATGATTACTCTCTTTAGTATTTCGTACCCTAAAGATAAAAACGGGATCCTATTACTAAGGCTCCGCTGTCCATCTGTCTGTCACTAGGCTTTATCTCATGAACCTAGATGCTTGAAATTTTTGCAGATGATGTATTTCTGTTGCTGCTACAGCAACAATTACTAAAAAAAGAATAAAATAAATATTTAAGTGTTGCTCCCATACAACAAACGTGATTTTTGCGTGAGCTCAAATTACATAATTTTTTATTATGTAAAATTAATTTTATTAACTCCCGATTAAATAAGGGGTGTTATATGTTTGACGCTGATGTCTGTCTGTTTGAGACATTTCAGCGTTCAAACGGACAGAATAATTTCGATGCGGTTTTTTTTACGTAAAAGCAAGTTTCCCTGCAGTACCTAGTTCTTAGTTATGTTTAATGAAAATCGGTTCAGCGCCGTTTAAAAATTATTGAGAGTTAACGCTTGAAAATCGGCGTGTTTACAGTTCGAGTGGCAAATAATAGATGGCGCTACGGATTTAAGTTCAACTATTTAGTTCCTCCGCTCAACACTAGATGGCGTTTTCATAATATAAAACTATTGAAAGAAGATTTTTTTAATTTGCCTGGCCAATAAACTTGTAACACTTATGAATTAATTTAAACAAATACAATACAATACAAATCAACTTAATTGCACCATAATAAACACAAAAAGTACAAAACAAGAAACAATATAGGCGGCAAAGGCGCCGGCAAATACATAAATGACATAACATTACTACTGTAGTGACTATCTATTCGCAATAATATAACAATATTTTAAATTAATTACCCAAATAAGGAACTAATGTTCTCCGTACCGTAGAGACAGCGTTAGATAATAACATCAAGGAAGGGATCAAAGAATGACATAAACTTAGTATAATAATATGTCCTAATAGTAATTTTACGACGACACGGGACATAAATACTTCTGAACAAAATATTTGATAGGCAGTTAAAGCTAATCTGAGTAACAGATTGGGAAAGTGAAATGGTAGTATAATATTGCTAGTAGTAGTCATAAAACCTACGCACTATTATTTCCTTACGGCTTGCACTGTTGAGTAACATCGTCCTTTAGTAAGATACAATGGTAGGTATCTATCGTTCAGCCTTATAGCTACCTAGCAACCAAGCTTTTTCTTCTTTTTTACTAATTGATTCGTGCGATTATGAGCTAAGTCTTCTCTAAAACTAAAGAAGATTAATTTTTATTTCATTTTAATTAAATGATTTAGTTTTAAAGTAAATATACAACTAAATATTTCAAACGTCTACCGGTTGCCGTTATTAATATCGAGCAAAAAACGGCAAAATCACGTTTGTTATATGGGAGCCCCTTAAATATATATTTTTTAATATTTTTAGTATTTGTTATTACAGCGGCAACAGAAATTCACGATCTGTGAAAAATTCAGCTTTCCAGGTATAATGTTTCATGAGACAGACGGACGGACAGCGGAGGCTAATAATAGGGTCCCCTTTTTATCCTTTGGGTATGGAACTTTAAAATGGGTTAGCTCTATTAGACTATTTACGTAAGTAACACCTAAAAGGGTTAGCCTTATTAGACTATTTACGTGAGTAACACTTAAAAAGGATTAGCCCTATTAGACTATTCACGTAAGTAACACCTAAAAGGGTTAGCCCTATTAGACTATTTACGTGAGTAACATCTAAAAAGGGTTAGCCCTATTTGACTATAAACTGGGCGTGTTTCGTGCGTCGTCGACTTTTTGTAAATAAGTAAAAGGAGCGCAATTCGGGCATTCATCAAAAATTTTAAAAAAATGTGACTCCATCGTCTGCTCGCGTTTCGCGCTCTAATATTCTATAAACAAGTACCTACGTTAGTCGTAACACCTAATAAGAGTTAGCCCTATTTGTTTATTTACGTGAGTAACACGTTAAATATACTTGAAGCTAAACTTACCCAGCAGCAAAATGGGCAGGTCAATGAGCAGATGCCACCAGAAACTGTGGCGTGCCTGCATCTCCAGAGGGGCGGGGGGAGGCTCGGGTACTGTCTGCAACAATAGATAATAAAATATTAATGGTGTAACAGAACTTAGCATAGCCATCATTGGACTTCTGGCTATTAGCTGACTAACGGTACCTTAAGGTTTTCAATAAATGTGGTATGAACTCAGTGACTCTGTGAAGTCATTTTTATGTGAAATGAACAATAGTGCTGGCGAAAAATCGATAGTTTATCATTCTTACCCAGTTTTGAAAAACTAACTTTTTTTCTGGTTTTTATAGAAACCAAAACTAATTTTGATAGACTGAAATATGCACACGTACATAATTTTAAAAGAACTTTGTTTGATAGGAGTCTACACATTCGTTATATTGAAATAAAAAAAAATTGTGAGCTGTCGACAAAAAAAGATTTTCAGAGATGTTGGTTGAGATAAGATTAATTATTCAATAATAAATCTTTTAAGTAAACATTGGTAATATTTCATCAACAGCCATTGTTAATAAATTGCTTCCTTTTTATAAACTAAAATAATGATCGTAGAAAAATTGTATAGAAATTGAGATCTCAATGAATATCACTAATTCACAACAGTATTTAACATGCAAGCATTAATTTAAGTGAGATTCTGTGAGATTAAACGTAGCCCAACACTGACTCAAAGTTCTTTGGGAAAACGCTGATACAATCTGTTTTTGTCCATCCAATTAACAAATAAGAATGTTAATGGCTGGCGTATCTAGTAAGAAAACTAAACGACTTAATTTAAATGAGTTTTGATATTGTAACGACGCGACGACATCTCATGTTCAGATATTTGAAATAGATAAGATTCATTAATTGGTTTTTACGTAAATGTTACCTTAATTTACTTTTATTTACATGTATATGTAAAACTATATTTATTTTTGTGTCTAATAGAGTGAAGTTAGTTTCGTTATTTTTATAATATGCTAACAACACAATAATAATATACAATTATACATACCTATGCATTTACCGTTTTTAAAATGCACAGAAAAGAAAATTATGAGAATAATATTGATCAACTGAAGGTAAAACACATTGAATAAGAAACGATTTGGCTATGTGAGTATAAAAATAACAAAGATAAATACTACGGTAGGTCTACAGCTTTCAATGACGCTTGTAAGTTAAAGCTCTTACAACTACAATAGCAAATAGTTAAACATACTTAGTATTTAATGACCAATCGAGAATGTCGGTCAATGGGTTGTAAACTGCTTTTGGGTTACAAAATGAGGTAAGTACTTTCCTGTGCTAAGACATGGATTATTTTTAACTTCAACGAATTGTAGTAACAGCCTCTAGCAATATTGTACGAGTCATAAACCCAAAAGTAGTTAATCCTAGTTAAACAGTAGTTTACTACCGCAGTGAACTAGTTATTTCATTACTTATAACATAACCGTTACACTACTAGAGATACTGGGGAGTTACTCTTTAAAATAATACGTTAGTCGTACGATAGTGAAGTCAAACCAAATTAGACTTTATCATCATACGTTAGGGCTCAATGTTGCTTGCCTGAATACCAGTCTACATGTTTTGTGAATATAGCTTGGCCTCTGCATTGTATCTTCTGTGTGCCCAAGGACCGTGATCCGGCGCGGCGTGAAAATGTAAATGTCTAGGCTAGGCTGGCTGGTGGTATCAAGTGCAACTGTGACGTCACTGATGGCCTGAATTCTTACTAGTCTACATGTTTTTTGAATATAGCTTGGTCTCTGATCATCATCATCACCATCAGGTCATTTTGTCTCCACTGCAGGAGCACGACTCTCTCTGTACTACCACAGCAATACTTGGCCAGAGCAGCCAGAGGACTTGGGCTACACTCCCCAAACTGGCCAGACGGGTAGGAGAGGTATCATTGATGTTTATAAGCTTTGTTTAGCTTGTATTTCCTAAGTCGCCTTCTACGACATCCACGGTAGGACTTGGAGTGGCCCTATTCTACTCTGCCGAAAAGAACACGGCTAAAAAGCTTTGCCTCTGCATTGTGTCATCTATGTGCCCAAGGACCTTGATCCGGCGTGCCAATGTAAATGTCTGGACTAGGCTGGTGGTATCAAGCGCAAGTGTGACGTCACTGGTGGCCTGAATTCTTGCCATTCGTAACATGTGTGGTTAATTGCAAATTGAATTTTTTATGTATCTAAAACCTATGAATAAGTTAGAATTTTTGGAGCGATTTCAATCCGTGATACTGCACAAATTTTCATAAAAGCAATAAACAAAAACGAAAAACGAAAAATTTTCATTTTGGAAATCCTTGGGAGAGGCCTATGTACTGTACAGCAGTGGACGTTATGCGGCTGAAATGATGATGATGATGACAGTAAGCTACCATAAGTAAGTAAGTGCCGCAAATAAATTTTTGTTTATCTGTATACTGAGAAAGAAGGCTTTTAGCGTTAAGTCCGCCAATTGTAAACAAATGTATATTGTGGATCAATAAAGTTTTTTTTAATAAATAAATGTGCGAACAAAAGCTTCACGTTCTCATTTTAAACTGTAAACAGTAGTTCATAAAAGAGTTTGAAGTTTGAAGTTTGAAGAATTTTTAGGGCGTAATGAAGATAAAATTTCAAATGACATCTCAGTTTCCTTTCACATAATTTATTTAAATTGGACCCCCAAAAATTCATGTAGTTTTAAATTTCATTCATTGTGAGCAGGAAGAGTTACAAGAAAACCATCCGATAACCTGGAGAAGCTAAAAGTGACCGGTGGAATGGAAGGAAAAAGATTAAGGCGCGTAGCCCGATGCGATGGACTGACCAAATAAAAGAACATTTAAACACCAAGATCTCCAATGCACTAGCGCAGGCAAAAGATCGTAACAAGTGGAGAGAGATCCTAAAAAAGTTAGGTCGGGCACATCACGACGCTCAGCAGTGAGCAGACGACTGAAGGAGGAAGGAGGAGGGAGGTTACACCATTAAATTGTACGTTAGTTAGTCGAACGATAGTGACGTCTGACTATGTCAAACCTAGACACACTAAATTTGATTTAGTTATGTTAGTACTCAATTTTGCTTGACATTAAACGGCAGACACGCAGTAACGTCCATCTTGCGTTCCGTTTTTGGAGTAACCCGCCAGGTTGACGAATTAGTTAAATTTTGCATGATGTTGTACACAATAGATTTTTTTAAAGTAGATAGTAAATCAAACAACTTTTGGCACAGTTCAGTGCAGCGACCTCTCATTGTTGTGTTGGCCAAATAGTCTAGGTCACTAGCTTATGGTAATCAATAGATGAACACACAATGTAATAGATCAATCATGTTTAGACCGGTACGTGGGTTGCATTAATGTAAAGTACAGTTTGTTTTCAAAAACCAACTCTTTAATTAATTATGTGCTCTAGCACATAATTAATATATCCATTTTCAATGTGATTTTCGATTTATTATTGCGGATTTATAAAACTAATACTAAGCTCTTTTGACTCCAAGATACTATGACGTACAACAACATAAAAATCCCATAGAAAATGTTTGTTTTGACTTTCAGAAAAAAGTATCTTTAAAGATTTGACTTGTTGGAAAATGGCGGGTTCTGTGGCTCTAGTGCAAAATTTCACTTATACACCTATACGTATAAATACAAGGTAACGTAAGTACATAGGTATCTATTGCATTTTCGACACTAACAGGTGAAATCCGTTTGGCAATTGGTTTAGTCTATAAATCTATCTCTCTCCATCGGCAGGACCTCATTTGGCAACAGCTACTGTTTGGCAGGGTAACGGCATTTGACGAGATATGATAGAAATAGACAATGAAGTAACGGCATTGTTAATAAATATGCCTTTAAATCTATACGTTTATATCCGATCATAAATTTGATGTCCTCTAATTCTGTACAAAATTGTGTAGTTATATGTGGGTTGATACGCATGGCTTTGGCTAGGATTTCTCTGAATTTTGAAGCCTCTGAAATAGTTTTGAATTTTAATACAGGCTGTTAAGAAAAATAAGTTTTTTTGGAGCCTCTGAAATAGTTTTAAATTTTGATACAGGCTGTTATGAAAGAGAAGATATTTTAAAAATATTTCACAACATAATTTGTTTTCACTATGATCATAATTGTTTTAATGCATAAAAACGATTACGATTTCTTCACATAAAATCTCTTAACTTCACACTGTGTTACAACAAAGCTACGTAGCTGTTGAATTTTAGCTCTTTATGTGTGAAACACATTATCCGCAGTTATGACAGTTGTACATAATATACTTAAAACATTTACATGAAACCGAAAGCTACATAGTATTGTTATCAGAAAGCAACTTTCGACGTTTCTAATGAACAATCAAACCTATGGTTACTTTGAACTCTTGTATTGTCTATAGACATTGTTGGTCTATGCTATGCACACAGGCCTATTGTAAGGTCTTTATTTGAATTCAAGCTATAACTGAGAAGTGTGTCAACGGCCTTAGCTGTAGATATAATATAATGCGTTAAATTCTATTGAAGAAAGTCTATATATCAGACGTTTATTGCAGTTTAAAGATATCTCAACTGAGCATAAATAAAGTTTTACAAAAGATATTATGACGGTATTAGGAAATTGAAATTATCTGGCTCAAAGAATCAGCATTGCCATACAACGTGGCAATGCTGCCAGCCTTTTGGCCACGTTGCCGAGGGGTAATATTTTAGTGGGACTACATAATTTGTATTAAAATTTTAATAAGTCTGTATAGTTTGAATTTAAGTTAAATTGAAATAATTTGTTTGAACCAAGGAAATTGATAATTTAATAAGTTATTATAAAGCTATGAATACGATTATTTTAATTAGTATAGGTACTAACACTGAAAGTAAATGAAGCAATTAAGAAGCTTGAATTTATTACTTATATATTTTAGATTTTATAGTTAGCCATAAAAGTTGATGTTAAAACGATCCGTACAAATTGAGAAGCAAATTTTTACATAAAACAATGTTAACTTCTTACTTAGACGTCATAATATTATAAGAAAAGATTTTTTTAACCAATGGTAAATAAAAATAATCTCTTAATTATAAAAAAAATGTTGATAAACCACCTCGATCACGTTTAAAAAAAAACGCGTCGCAATAGGTCCGTTACATTAGTTTATTAATATGCTACGATGTCACAGACACTTCAAACTTATCTCTTCTTTTTGTGTCAGGGTAAAAATGTATCTACTAAGTACTAAAAGAAAAAAGTAGAGAAAAATGCCCGAAAACCCGGGCTCTGAAGCAGCACAATTAAGGATGCACCCTGCACTAAGATGAAAAAGTCACTAGGAAAAAGGACAAGACAATGAAAAACCAAACCGTTACATATGTCTTCTAACATAGTATATAGGTACATCTTAAAGGGAAAGTTTTAACTTACATAAATAAAATAATATTTTGCAATAACAGTAGAAATTTTCTAACAATGGTTCTCAAGATTTCAACGGTTTATTTCCCAGACGACCATTGACAAACATAATTTGTCTATGCCTCCTACACCGATAACAGAATAACACACAACTGTCAAAACGTTGTGGATAACCGGTTAACCGTTATGTTATGGGAACATACTTAATACTACACAATGTTGTAGATTTAGATCAACAACAATTTATGATTGCACTGGCGTGATATTGGCTTTTCTGTTTTGATTTTATGGAGTTATGATATTTTATGTGGGAAAAAATGATTATCAAAGCAACTTTTATTTGTATGAAATGAATTATGCTTTATTTTTATGCTCGTTGTATTTAAAAAATAAAACGGAAAAAAAATCAAACAGCTCTTCGCAAATCCCAAGAAGTTACACGTCTAATTCCTCCTTTATGGCAAATCCTGTCTTACCGCCTTCATCATTGCTTATTATCTTTATTTTTTTCTTTTTATTTAAATAAGAAAATATAATACCTAGATAAAAGTATATGCCTACTTCAGAACTTCTAAATCTCATTAACTTTGAACAAACATTAACTTCTATTCGTCGAAACCAATTCTTTCGTGAGTGACTGTTAGTTTTAAACAATATTTTACGTCATTCCTTTCAACCAATTGTTATCAAATCAACCATTACGGCTTTAAAAATATTTATTCTACAACCATCGCGGTGATTTCATAAGAATAACAATTAGCAGGTGTATCTCCGTTTCTCGATTTGCAAACCAAAATGGCGACGTGTGGATTGACGTGAGCTGTCATGCCCTTTTCGGCGGGCTGTCGAGCTGTCATTGACTCGGAAACAAAGTATTTCGTGCGCAGAAGAATAACTTTTTCATAACTATCTTTAGACAATACAACAAACTTTATTGCACCATTTACTGTTAATGTTTTTCGTAAATATTTTATATAAAACAAAAAATACCACTGAAGAGAAATTTTTTTTTGAAAACAGCTAGAAAATTGGTTTATTAATGAAGTATTAATTAAGTAAGAGTGGAAACGTGGCGGGGACATCTCACTATCTCCTTCTTACGCGCGGGACCTACTAGCAGTGACGTCAAGCGCGCTGTGCGTGCATCCTTTTCCTGTGACTTGACAGTTTCCCCTTCCACCACAGTTTTAAAGCTTTTTTTAACTTGCTTATTGATGGGCATATTAAAATTTTTTTTTAATGATTTCTGATTATGTAACTTATTGAGATTGATATGAACAATAAAAATTATTGATTAAAATTTCGTATTTCGGGATATAAAGTAAGGATAAGATATAATGAAATACAAAGACAAGAAGTGCCATTTATAAAACGTGGACTGACCTAAACGAGTGGTCTTTCCATACAAAAAAAAAAGACGTGTGGCACTCGGGGACTGCCGCGGTAAAGCTATTGCAAACAAGGAAGGAAGGCAACGTCGCAAACGGATGACGGAGACGAAGCGGCAACCTACATGGTAGGCGGAGTGGAGAGCGTGAGGTTTTTTCGTTACGGAATTTTTGGATTCGGTGCCCGCGCTCAAGGCGGCTCTTATTTTGTTTTTAAGCTATTGCATAGCTTCTATCGCGAATAGAAGCTATGCAATAGCTTGATAGAAGCTATGCAATAGCTTAAAAACAAAATAAGATGATACCTACCTAGTCTAATTCAAGGTAAGCTGCATACTTTTTAATTTGTAATTAATGCGCTATTTTAGTTGGCAGTACTGCGCTGATTCATTAGAAATTGCGCGTGAGTTCAGTTTATTAACGGAAATGTCGAATCGGCATGAATTTGTGGTTTGAGGTTTTCCGGAAGAGAAATGTACTTATTATAATTCATTAATTTTTACACGTGAAGCAGGAGCGAGCTGCAATTTTTTATTATTACGATAGTAAAATCTAAGTATTATTATTTTTTGTAAATCTAAATTGTGAGTATTTTTATTTATTTCAAATACAATAAAGAATTAAAATTGTAGAAAAACTAAATTCAAAAGTAAATTAAAAATCTAAAGTGCGAATGTTAAATTTTAATCCATATTATCTATAGGTAAAGTGTTCCATTCAGCATTTGCAGTTCCAACCACCACAACAAACAATTTGCCATCGAACGTTAATACTATGAAAGCACGATTTAAGCGCAAGCTATAACTGAGAAGTGTGTCAACGGCCTTAGCTGTAGATATAATATAATGCGTTAAATTCTATTGAAGAAAGTCTATATATCAGACGTTTATTGCAGTTTAAAGATATCTCAACTGAGCATAAATAAAGTTTTACAAAAGATATTATGACGGTATTAGGAAATTGAAATTATCTGGCTCAAAGAATCAGCATTGCCATACAACGTGGCAATGCTGCCAGCCTTTTGGCCACGTTGCCGAGGGGTAATATTTTAGTGGGACTACATAATTTGTATTAAAATTTTAATAAGTCTGTATAGTTTGAATTTAAGTTAAATTGAAATAATTTGTTTGAACCAAGGAAATTGATAATTTAATAAGTTATTATAAAGCTATGAATACGATTATTTTAATTAGTATAGGTACTAACACTGAAAGTAAATGAAGCAATTAAGAAGCTTGAATTTATTACTTATATATTTTAGATTTTATAGTTAGCCATAAAAGTTGATGTTAAAACGATCCGTACAAATTGAGAAGCAAATTTTTACATAAAACAATGTTAACTTCTTACTTAGACGTCATAATATTATAAGAAAAGATTTTTTTAACCAATGGTAAATAAAAATAATCTCTTAATTATAAAAAAAATGTTGATAAACCACCTCGATCACGTTTAAAAAAAAACGCGTCGCAATAGGTCCGTTACATTAGTTTATTAATATGCTACGATGTCACAGACACTTCAAACTTATCTCTTCTTTTTGTGTCAGGGTAAAAATGTATCTACTAAGTACTAAAAGAAAAAAGTAGAGAAAAATGCCCGAAAACCCGGGCTCTGAAGCAGCACAATTAAGGATGCACCCTGCACTAAGATGAAAAAGTCACTAGGAAAAAGGACAAGACAATGAAAAACCAAACCGTTACATATGTCTTCTAACATAGTATATAGGTACATCTTAAAGGGAAAGTTTTAACTTACATAAATAAAATAATATTTTGCAATAACAGTAGAAATTTTCTAACAATGGTTCTCAAGATTTCAACGGTTTATTTCCCAGACGACCATTGACAAACATAATTTGTCTATGCCTCCTACACCGATAACAGAATAACACACAACTGTCAAAACGTTGTGGATAACCGGTTAACCGTTATGTTATGGGAACATACTTAATACTACACAATGTTGTAGATTTAGATCAACAACAATTTATGATTGCACTGGCGTGATATTGGCTTTTCTGTTTTGATTTTATGGAGTTATGATATTTTATGTGGGAAAAAATGATTATCAAAGCAAATTTTATTTGTATGAAATGAATTATGCTTTATTTTTATGCTCGTTGTATTTAAAAAATAAAACGGAAAAAAAATCAAACAGCTCTTCGCAAATCCCAAGAAGTTACACGTCTAATTCCTCCTTTATGGCAAATCCTGTCTTACCGCCTTCATCATTGCTTATTATCTTTATTTTTTTCTTTTTATTTAAATAAGAAAATATAATACCTAGATAAAAGTATATGCCTACTTCAGAACTTCTAAATCTCATTAACTTTGAACAAACATTAACTTCTATTCGTCGAAACCAATTCTTTCGTGAGTGACTGTTAGTTTTAAACAATATTTTACGTCATTCCTTTCAACCAATTGTTATCAAATCAACCATTACGGCTTTAAAAATATTTATTCTACAACCATCGCGGTGATTTCATAAGAATAACAATTAGCAGGTGTATCTCCGTTTCTCGATTTGCAAACCAAAATGGCGACGTGTGGATTGACGTGAGCTGTCATGCCCTTTTCGGCGGGCTGTCGAGCTGTCATTGACTCGGAAACAAAGTATTTCGTGCGCAGAAGAATAACTTTTTCATAACTATCTTTAGACAATACAACAAACTTTATTGCACCATTTACTGTTAATGTTTTTCGTAAATATTTTATATAAAACAAAAAATACCACTGAAGAGAAATTTTTTTTTGAAAACAGCTAGAAAATTGGTTTATTAATGAAGTATTAATTAAGTAAGAGTGGAAACGTGGCGGGGACATCTCACTATCTCCTTCTTACGCGCGGGACCTACTAGCAGTGACGTCAAGCGCGCTGTGCGTGCATCCTTTTCCTGTGACTTGACAGTTTCCCCTTCCACCACAGTTTTAAAGCTTTTTTTAACTTGCTTATTGATGGGCATATTAAAATTTTTTTTTAATGATTTCTGATTATGTAACTTATTGAGATTGATATGAACAATAAAAATTATTGATTAAAATTTCGTATTTCGGGATATAAAGTAAGGATAAGATATAATGAAATACAAAGACAAGAAGTGCCATTTATAAAACGTGGACTGACCTAAACGAGTGGTCTTTCCATACAAAAAAAAAAGACGTGTGGCACTCGGGGACTGCCGCGGTAAAGCTATTGCAAACAAGGAAGGAAGGCAACGTCGCAAACGGATGACGGAGACGAAGCGGCAACCTACATGGTAGGCGGAGTGGAGAGCGTGAGGTTTTTTCGTTACGGAATTTTTGGATTCGGTGCCCGCGCTCAAGGCGGCTCTTATTTTGTTTTTAAGCTATTGCATAGCTTCTATCGCG
The DNA here is from genome assembly GCA_963555685.1 of Acrobasis consociella. NCBI lineage: Eukaryota > Metazoa > Arthropoda > Insecta > Lepidoptera > Pyralidae > Acrobasis > Acrobasis consociella. The sequence goes on along the minus strand of OY743122.1, from coordinate 3,618,350 downwards.
AATAGAAGCTATGCAATAGCTTGATAGAAGCTATGCAATAGCTTAAAAACAAAATAAGATGATACCTACCTAGTCTAATTCAAGGTAAGCTGCATACTTTTTAATTTGTAATTAATGCGCTATTTTAGTTGGCAGTACTGCGCTGATTCATTAGAAATTGCGCGTGAGTTCAGTTTATTAACGGAAATGTCGAATCGGCATGAATTTGTGGTTTGAGGTTTTCCGGAAGAGAAATGTACTTATTATAATTCATTAATTTTTACACGTGAAGCAGGAGCGAGCTGCAATTTTTTATTATTACGATAGTAAAATCTAAGTATTATTATTTTTTGTAAATCTAAATTGTGAGTATTTTTATTTATTTCAAATACAATAAAGAATTAAAATTGTAGAAAAACTAAATTCAAAAGTAAATTAAAAATCTAAAGTGCGAATGTTAAATTTTAATCCATATTATCTATAGGTAAAGTGTTCCATTCAGCATTTGCAGTTCCAACCACCACAACAAACAATTTGCCATCGAACGTTAATACTATGAAAGCACGATTTAAGCGCAAGCTATAACTGAGAAGTGTGTCAACGGCCTTAGCTGTAGATATAATATAATGCGTTAAATTCTATTGAAGAAAGTCTATATATCAGACGTTTATTGCAGTTTAAAGATATCTCAACTGAGCATAAATAAAGTTTTACAAAAGATATTATGACGGTATTAGGAAATTGAAATTATCTGGCTCAAAGAATCAGCATTGCCATACAACGTGGCAATGCTGCCAGCCTTTTGGCCACGTTGCCGAGGGGTAATATTTTAGTGGGACTACATAATTTGTATTAAAATTTTAATAAGTCTGTATAGTTTGAATTTAAGTTAAATTGAAATAATTTGTTTGAACCAAGGAAATTGATAATTTAATAAGTTATTATAAAGCTATGAATACGATTATTTTAATTAGTATAGGTACTAACACTGAAAGTAAATGAAGCAATTAAGAAGCTTGAATTTATTACTTATATATTTTAGATTTTATAGTTAGCCATAAAAGTTGATGTTAAAACGATCCGTACAAATTGAGAAGCAAATTTTTACATAAAACAATGTTAACTTCTTACTTAGACGTCATAATATTATAAGAAAAGATTTTTTTAACCAATGGTAAATAAAAATAATCTCTTAATTATAAAAAAAATGTTGATAAACCACCTCGATCACGTTTAAAAAAAAACGCGTCGCAATAGGTCCGTTACATTAGTTTATTAATATGCTACGATGTCACAGACACTTCAAACTTATCTCTTCTTTTTGTGTCAGGGTAAAAATGTATCTACTAAGTACTAAAAGAAAAAAGTAGAGAAAAATGCCCGAAAACCCGGGCTCTGAAGCAGCACAATTAAGGATGCACCCTGCACTAAGATGAAAAAGTCACTAGGAAAAAGGACAAGACAATGAAAAACCAAACCGTTACATATGTCTTCTAACATAGTATATAGGTACATCTTAAAGGGAAAGTTTTAACTTACATAAATAAAATAATATTTTGCAATAACAGTAGAAATTTTCTAACAATGGTTCTCAAGATTTCAACGGTTTATTTCCCAGACGACCATTGACAAACATAATTTGTCTATGCCTCCTACACCGATAACAGAATAACACACAACTGTCAAAACGTTGTGGATAACCGGTTAACCGTTATGTTATGGGAACATACTTAATACTACACAATGTTGTAGATTTAGATCAACAACAATTTATGATTGCACTGGCGTGATATTGGCTTTTCTGTTTTGATTTTATGGAGTTATGATATTTTATGTGGGAAAAAATGATTATCAAAGCAAATTTTATTTGTATGAAATGAATTATGCTTTATTTTTATGCTCGTTGTATTTAAAAAATAAAACGGAAAAAAAATCAAACAGCTCTTCGCAAATCCCAAGAAGTTACACGTCTAATTCCTCCTTTATGGCAAATCCTGTCTTACCGCCTTCATCATTGCTTATTATCTTTATTTTTTTCTTTTTATTTAAATAAGAAAATATAATACCTAGATAAAAGTATATGCCTACTTCAGAACTTCTAAATCTCATTAACTTTGAACAAACATTAACTTCTATTCGTCGAAACCAATTCTTTCGTGAGTGACTGTTAGTTTTAAACAATATTTTACGTCATTCCTTTCAACCAATTGTTATCAAATCAACCATTACGGCTTTAAAAATATTTATTCTACAACCATCGCGGTGATTTCATAAGAATAACAATTAGCAGGTGTATCTCCGTTTCTCGATTTGCAAACCAAAATGGCGACGTGTGGATTGACGTGAGCTGTCATGCCCTTTTCGGCGGGCTGTCGAGCTGTCATTGACTCGGAAACAAAGTATTTCGTGCGCAGAAGAATAACTTTTTCATAACTATCTTTAGACAATACAACAAACTTTATTGCACCATTTACTGTTAATGTTTTTCGTAAATATTTTATATAAAACAAAAAATACCACTGAAGAGAAATTTTTTTTTGAAAACAGCTAGAAAATTGGTTTATTAATGAAGTATTAATTAAGTAAGAGTGGAAACGTGGCGGGGACATCTCACTATCTCCTTCTTACGCGCGGGACCTACTAGCAGTGACGTCAAGCGCGCTGTGCGTGCATCCTTTTCCTGTGACTTGACAGTTTCCCCTTCCACCACAGTTTTAAAGCTTTTTTTAACTTGCTTATTGATGGGCATATTAAAATTTTTTTTTAATGATTTCTGATTATGTAACTTATTGAGATTGATATGAACAATAAAAATTATTGATTAAAATTTCGTATTTCGGGATATAAAGTAAGGATAAGATATAATGAAATACAAAGACAAGAAGTGCCATTTATAAAACGTGGACTGACCTAAACGAGTGGTCTTTCCATACAAAAAAAAAAGACGTGTGGCACTCGGGGACTGCCGCGGTAAAGCTATTGCAAACAAGGAAGGAAGGCAACGTCGCAAACGGATGACGGAGACGAAGCGGCAACCTACATGGTAGGCGGAGTGGAGAGCGTGAGGTTTTTTCGTTACGGAATTTTTGGATTCGGTGCCCGCGCTCAAGGCGGCTCTTATTTTGTTTTTAAGCTATTGCATAGCTTCTATCGCGAATAGAAGCTATGCAATAGCTTGATAGAAGCTATGCAATAGCTTAAAAACAAAATAAGATGATACCTACCTAGTCTAATTCAAGGTAAGCTGCATACTTTTTAATTTGTAATTAATGCGCTATTTTAGTTGGCAGTACTGCGCTGATTCATTAGAAATTGCGCGTGAGTTCAGTTTATTAACGGAAATGTCGAATCGGCATGAATTTGTGGTTTGAGGTTTTCCGGAAGAGAAATGTACTTATTATAATTCATTAATTTTTACACGTGAAGCAGGAGCGAGCTGCAATTTTTTATTATTACGATAGTAAAATCTAAGTATTATTATTTTTTGTAAATCTAAATTGTGAGTATTTTTATTTATTTCAAATACAATAAAGAATTAAAATTGTAGAAAAACTAAATTCAAAAGTAAATTAAAAATCTAAAGTGCGAATGTTAAATTTTAATCCATATTATCTATAGGTAAAGTGTTCCATTCAGCATTTGCAGTTCCAACCACCACAACAAACAATTTGCCATCGAACGTTAATACTATGAAAGCACGATTTAAGCGCAAAAAACTGTACAAGAGAAGACCTGAACTCGACTAATTACAGAGTCGTAAATGTGGCCACATATTGGTCCACATTCAATTATTGATATTATTATGTAGGTTTTATAGTCCATTCCGACTCGTAAACGCCATCATTCGTTCGAGCGCTTCGATAGACAGACATTAGCGTTAAACTTACATATACCCTCTTTGTTGTCGAAAGTTAAAAAGAAGCGCCAAAAATTACTCCATCAAAAGAATATTCAAGTCTGTACATTGAATATATTTCAAAAAAAAAATTAGGGTGTTAGAGACATTGTACTAGAGTAAGAATTAAAAAATGGTCCGTTTTTTGTTATATAGCTGTTAAGTCTGGGCAACAAATAGGGTATAATTGATTTTGGAAAATTGACATCTGATGTAGATCTATAATATAATATCATGGTCCAGCTAAATTATAAGAAATATAAAAATGACGCCTTAGCGAAAGTTGTTCAGCCTGATGAATTTTTTTTGTTGAGGTTAAAAATCGGAAGATTTGGTACTCCTGATGCAGAATCAAGTTAAATTTATTTGCATAAACATGTGCGTATAAAAAATCGATGAAGATCATCGATTTTTTGATGTGGAAATCTAAGAGATCAGGTTAAAGTTGTATAAATGGGAGTACATTAATACGCAGGAGTCATAAAGTCCACGCAAACAAAGTCGCATGCATGAGCTAGTTTTATATACATTTGTAAGCCTTGATCATTTAGATTTTCTCTTCCATAGTATTACAGTTCGCTGCAATTTCCCAATCTAAACATTGCAGTACAATGGCGCTAGAAAGTGACTCACGTAACCTTAGCGGTCGTAATAAGAGGTAATGGTCATTACAGAACTAATGTCGACTTCACTTCAAAGTAATATCGCTAAGTAAACACCTAACTTGTGTCGGGGATAAGAAAGATAATCCTAGCCTACTAATATATAAATGTTATAAATTAGTAGGATAGGATTATCTTTCTTTTAAATAGGAATAATCCTTACTAATATTATAAATGCGAATTTTGAGTTTGCATATTTTTTTGTCCAAACCCCCTCATGGTGTTAGGAAGGAAAGAGGGGAGGCCTTTGGACAGCAGTGAGACATGAACAGATAAAAAAAAAAAAATTGTTAGTTTGTGACCACTTTACGCTTCAACCACTGAACCTATTTAGATGAAATTTGATATCCAGGGAAGGACATAGGATACTTTTATCCCGAAATTCCCACAGTGAGCGAAGCCCGCTTGCACATCTGGTATATATATGTATAGAAAACATCCGAGACCCAGGACAATTTGAAAAAAGGCTATTTTCCAACTTGCCCTGACCCGGGATCGAACCCGAGGCTTCTGGGTGGCGGACTAGCATGGTGACTACGCCACGGAGGTTGCCTTTGCATCTATATTGTGCCTTTACCGCTCGTAATAAGAGGTAATGGTCATTAAGTAATTACAGAACTAATGTTGACTTCACATCAAAGCAATATCGCTCCGTAAATATCTGGTGTCGGGGGTCACAGAACTGATCTTCGTTGCAAGGAGAATTTATATTCGTTGATTGGTCTGCGTAGTAAAATATACTGTTACGTCTTGGTCTCTAACGGGGCAGACAGAGGGCCGGTAAAGGTAAAGACCACGTTTAGCGCTTTAGTTCGCGGGAAGATGGAAAAAAGGAATTAAAATAGTGATGGGATGCGCATCCTATTGATATAATTCAAACTCTTCCTTGATCGGGTTTTTAATATCTGCGTGGGAAGAGAAGCAGCTGGAACATTCTATGTTTTTCCTATTCCGTCGATCGGCTATAGACAGAGAAAGACAAGACCAGCATGGAAGATGAAGTAAAATTAAAATAATTAACTAAGTACGAAAAAAGAAAAAAAATGACCATAGCTATCCTCCGCGGTTATGCAGCCAGTGTTCTGGGCACCGGGTTGTAACTTTATTTTGTATTTTTTTGACCATGAATTGTAATGTATATTTTATAATTTAATTGATTACTTTTAAAGCCTTGTAGGTACTTAGTTAACATCTATTTCTTTTTATTTATGTTACCTATCATAAAATGTCTACTCATTTAGGTTCATTAAATTAATGATGTCTATGCCAATTGTTTTTAATTTGTGAATGGTCATGATAACTCAATTCATTATCATTCTCATTAATTAAAAGTCTAGATCTGTTAGGTTTTATGTGACGATGATAGTCATAGCTAGACAAAACTAGATTTAAAAAATATTGGGATGTATTAAATATTACGGATTTTAAATGATATAAGTAAACAAAAATTATAATTACTCTTGTATCGTTTGTTGGTACAGAGCCTAGGTAGAAACATTGTGGAACTCAAAAATTGTTTTTTAGAAATTCATTTCCGATGTATTTTAAGCTGCCAGTTTATTTTACTTCTTTTAATTTATAATCATTTTATCACATTAATGAATACAGACAAAATTACGAATTCCTGACAATTGTTACAAATATGAATAATATAAAACCATCCGAAAATGTTAAGAGATAAAATCCGTAACATAGGAAGCTTTTTCTTTTTACTACACGAGTATTCATTGTTAAAATTAATGATAAAAAAATTGGTTGCCTGTAAAGTCGGTATACGGGCGAAAGTTTTACGTGACAACGCGATCATAGTTGAGTGGGAGAGAGACGCAAGGCATTCGGCGGGCCTCTCTCACGTTCGGTGACTCATCGTAACGTTACCGAGCGTTACACTTTTTCATAAGTGACTCCCAGCCGCAACCTAATTTAAGACGTTGTCACGTCAAAATACATTTCTAGAAACTTCTATCTATCGCATCAAACAACACATCTTTTCACTGCTCTCTTACAAACAAATATTGTCCCATTATTTCCGGTGTGGAGTTTACACAGACTGACATAATATCTTAATTCTGGTGATAGTGTTATCTGGTCTTATGAGATAACAATGTCATTCAGGGTCAGTTTAATGATTATGACGAAATGTTGGAAATTCTGGAAAGAAACTCTGTACAAAGCGATAATACACACATCTTAGCGATTTAGTCAAAATAACATTTGAGACTAGTTGCAACTTAGACGAATTGCTATTTAAGAGTTCTAAGTTGCGTTTTAGACAAGTTTCTACATTTGACTATTAGACTATTTGCATTTAAGACCATTCGATACTAACTCTTTTTGACATCTGTTTTATGTATCTGCTGATGTGCTCGTGGGCTTCACTCCCCGTGAGAATTTCGGGATGAAAACTATCTTATGTCCTTCCCTGGTATCAAACTATATTTATATCAAATGTTATCTAAATAGGTTCAGTGGTTGAAGAAGTGGTAACAAACAAACAAATATACAAACTCACTTTCGCATTTATAATATAGTAAGGATTATTCTGTAACATTATGTTTTGGTGCAATAAAAAAAGATTTTAGCTTACAAATTCATAGACAAGTTTTTTTTTAAGTAACTCTGTCTTTTTAAAAATGACTTCAAAACCAGTAGCAATTAAAGAGAAACGTAGGTAACATTTAATTATCATATTTTTCCAGTTATTTCCAATCTGAGATCCTTTTATAGGTACAAAAAAGGATTTTTCAAATCGGCTCAGTTAGTCGGTTCTGAGGAACAAAATTATAAACCCAAATTGATAGCCCCTCCTTGTTTTAAAGTCGGTTAAAATGGGCATTTGTTTTTTTCTTGTTACAATCTGCGTCAAAAGAAAATAGGGGCCAAAACAAAAAATACATCGAAATAAGGGAGTTATATGGCAGGAAAATCAAGAAAATTCTGAACAATATGATATTAAAGCCAGATAAATAAAAATTTGGGGTAAGGACATAAAAATGGATCAGAACCTCTAAAAGAGTTTATTAAACAAAAAACAAGAAATGACCACCAATATGATATAAGTGGGCTGCAAATACGGTAGATGTATTGTAAATGCTAAGTGATGAGTGAAAGGGGCCGGAAGTATAGGCTAGCAACAGTAGCAACGCTGTTAATGTTTGCAATATATGTAGCCAGGTTAATTAGTACAAGTTCAATGGATTCCATTTTTGAAGTTATGCGACAAGAAATTACGTCAACAGTCAGTTTTAAACCGACTTTAAAAAATATAAGGTCATGAATGTTTTTTTTTTGTATGTGTGTTACGCGAAATCTTCACCATTTCTAAACCTATTTTGATACTTACCTAATTCTTTTTCTTTGGAAAGTTAGTACCTAGTTGGTCCCGTATTAATTTAAAGATATGATTAAGAATTTGTGAGATATGAAAAAACTCCTAAAGGAAATAATATCTGTATTTTTTTGTTAAAAACTAAATTTTTGTTTACTTACAAAAAAAAATATACTGTATATTTCGCGCCGTGCGCGTGGATATTTAACCCCCGAGCGCTTGAAGCCTATCCATGAAAATCGGTTCAGATATTTAAAAGTTATTGGGTGTTAACGCTTAAATTGTGGATTTGTACTTTCCCTGGCAAATAATAGATGGTGTGATATCAATCCTTTTTATCATCGGTTAAAATATTATGTAGTTCCGCCACTTATCACTAGATGGTGTCGTCAGTTTTTTTATTATTTGCCTAGCAGATAAACTAGCGATAAAATAGGTACATTTTACGAGAAATCTTCTTTCATGCTATTGCAGCACTTTACGTAGTGGATATAAAGTACCCTGTTTATTACTCGACTAAAACATCGCCTTCAGAATTTATGACGATAGAAATGCACACAGACTTATTAGCTTATTACACATTCAAGTAGCACGCACCGATCAATTGCCAGTAATGTGACAGCAGGTTACGAGCTATGAGCACTAGACAGATTAACAGTTAACACGTTGGTTAATTTAATGTACGGTTCGATGACCACGCAGCGATGACGCATCGATGGTCTAGGCGCAGGAAGCCCGGCCTTATGTGGTTTAGTAATTGGCATTGCAGTTTTTATGGCAAAGGAATTTTTGAAGTGAAAACTTCTTTAGCGGCGTTGTGCACTTTCTTGCAATGGGTAAAAAATGTTAAACTCGCGTCAGGACACGCTCGCGTCAGGACACGTGACCTGATCGAAAATTCGTAAGACGAAGACGGATGGAGAGTAGACAGCTGGCGCGGCATAGGAGAGGGAGTATCCCCCTCTATTTCTACGGCGCGGCGAAAATGTATGCCTGCGCCTGCTGTTTCGTATTTTAAAAATGCACAACGTTAATATTCAAGTTTTCACTTCTGCCGGCACTCCCAGAGTGTCGTTTTTTTTTAGCAGAACAAAAATCTTTGTATGACGACAGAATGACATGAGTGAGGTCTGGCTGAAATAAAGTGAAACTAGTGGCCCTGTGAGCTTTAGACCTCACGAGTCATCTCCGACTCCCCGACCCGTTGAAATTAATCGTATAGAAAAGTTATTCAACAAACTTTGCTTTTTAATAAAGGTAACAAAAAAGATTTATAACATTTTTACAACATGTTCGTGGCTGAAATATGATTTTTTAACGTTTATAAACCCTATATTTCCGTCATTTTGAAAAATTTCGAAATACCGAGTGACAAAAGAAATTAAATAATTTTTAAATCTTTTAACAAAATTTCACCAAATGCGACCTTTAGTCAAGAACAGCCGATTTTCTGATTCATCTCTAAACTGAGACGCTTCGCTCCCTCGGTCAAAATGTGCCTTGACAGATATAAAGTATCCTCCCTTCCTTGCATACTTCTCCCGTGATTAGTTGATAGAGCTACCTAATTATAAAGGAGTTTACACCTATAAAAGATTGTCCGTCATTTAATCTTATTTTAAAATGCTCAGCATTAAAAGTTTTCATGTCATTTTTTTTTTAGTACGAAACCTGTGGTAAAGTAAAAGAATTAGGTATACGGAAGACTATAAGCTGTCCTCCCTTTCTTGCATATTTCTTCCGTGATTAGATGGTAGAACTATCGAAAATGATAGAAAATCTAAGCTAAGGGCTAATAATGGAGTTTCCACCTATAAAATGGTCGGTTATTTAACCTGATTATAAAATGCTAGCTTAAAAAGTTTCAATGTCTTTTACATTTACTGTTTTTTTATTACGAAATCCGTGGTTAAGTAATAGAATTAGAAATACGGAAGAACTACCAATGTTCCCTTGCAGTAAGCTGACATCATTAAGCCTTCCATGTGAAGTAACATGAGAAGGTGATGTTCAGTTCAAGGCATTATTTATTGTCTATGGCTTCAAATGCTGCTTCGGTAATTTTTAAGCTTTTGGAGCCCAACCGTCTTAATATAAAAACAGGACTAACTTTGTTTCCTAGTTTAAACCATTATCCGTCCCAAACAAGTTGACGTTAAGTAATGAAACCAACTCATCTGTCAATATCAAATTGATTTGGGTGAATTATGGTTTAAACCTAGTAACAAAGTTAGTCCTGTCACAGAGTAATATAAACTAGCGTAAGTCCTGTTTTATAATAAGACGGAAAGTGTTTAAACGTAGAGATATCTTATGAATTTTTAGGGCGGACATTGGCAAAGGAAACATAAAATATGAAACTATATGACAACTTGTCTATAAGTTCGGACTTTGGTGCCTGGCTAGGTGAAAATAAATTTGTTGTATGGGAGACCTATAAATACTTATTTATTTTATTCTGTTTTTAGTATATGTTTTTATAGCGGCAACAGAAATACATCATCTGTAAAAATTTCAACTGTCTAGCTATCACGGTTTATGAGATCTATACAGCCTGGTGTGGTGACGAAAGACAGACAGACAGATGTACGGACAGCGGAGCCTTAGTAATAGGGTAGGGTTTTTAACCTTTTGGATACGGAATCGTAAAATCCTTACCACGGATAACTCAAATACTAAATTAGAAATTTTATCAAATTCTACAATAAGGAATCGGAAACGCGCCAAAATGAAAATACATTTTTACTACTTCGTAAATACAACCAATAGCAAAAGTAATAATATGTTCGGGTAACTCACGTATAGGTAGAGTCAGCTATTGCCGATATGTTTGGACTTCATTCGGAGGTCTTCATCAGGGCGAATAATTCATTTTAATGTCTGTGTCTCACGTTAGTTTTAATCAAAAAAATAATGGGTAGTATCCAGGGTCAAAAATAAATACTTTTATACTCACTCACTCAACCTCCCATGCTGGTCTGGGAGAAATAAAAAAAAACTTAGAATGTACCAGCTGCTTCTCTTCCCACGCAGATCGTAAAAGCCGATCGAGGGAATGGGCAAAAATGCAAATCATGTTAACAGGCGATGCGGCTAGCGACCCATCACTGTATTGATTGCTTACCATCTTCTCGCCCACCATGAGGCTAAAAGTGGCTTTTTCGTCTTGCGGCCCTGGGCTCTGCATAGAACCGCAAGACCCAAAATGCTCTGTCTGCCCCATTAGGGACAAAGACGTGATAGTATGTATGTATGTATGTTTATACTCACAAGGGAATAAAAAGTCACAAAATAATGTCCCGTGTCATTAATCACATCCATTTTCAACGTGATTTTATATTATTGCAGAAAAACTGATAATAGGAGCGCTTTTTGACTCCAAGTAACTATGACGACACGACGTGCTATTTCATACAAATCTCATACTCAATGATGTTTTTACTTTTAGAAAAAAGTATCTGATTTGATTTGTTGGAAACTAGCGGATTATTACTAACGCAAATGGCTAAAACTAACGCATTCAAGAAGCGTGAAATTAAAACCACTAAATCTGATGTTTGCCTACAGAAATTGGAAGGGAAGCAGACTAAACATTACATACTTAGAACGCGCAGCAATTTTACACATGTAGCTTATTTTTGAATTGCCAAATTAATATATTTATTAACAGTTATTACGGGTGTTTGTATACTAAAGTAGTCTTTCACATTCATAAGTATCAGTACTTTACTATTTTTGTACCAAATATTACCAATTAAGTTAAAGAAAAACAACAAAACTTATGCAGCTTAAGTTTAAATTCATGCCACGCGGCATTCTTTGTATTATACAATAATGTTTAGTTTGCTTCTCTTTATATGTCTGTGTGTTTGTCAAAATTCAACATGGAGTCTCAATTCTCAACTCACACGCTATTTTGTTGAAGTGAACATTCTTCATGGCCGAATCAATAAAGTGTACAGTGTATGCGAAACATCTATTAGGCCAATGGTTCAAGCAGAAATGTTGGCTTGTTGGCTTGTTGGCGTGAAATAAACAATGACTTTTTACGAGTGAATGAATTTAAGAGTCTTACCCTAGACCAAAATACAATTTTCCATACAAACGTAGTCTTATGTTTTATTTCTAAACGACATGCCCGATCTCGGCAAAATTTTGTAATTTTAAAGATATTGCAATTATCTAGAGTAATAATTGGTTTCCGACGGTAAAAATTCTAATCCGTAAAAATTTCTTACCAATTTTTACCGAAATCTGACATGTGGTTTCAAAGTTAAACGAAGACCTTTTCCAACGAAATTTTCTACTAATGTTTTTCATACTATAGGTACTACGTTTATATAGAAAAGTCTAGAGTCTAGGGTAACGAAACAATAACCTATTTTAGAACGATTAAATTTCTATGCTGGAGAAAAGAAAAAACTAAGAATGTACCAGTTGCTTCTCTTACCGTAAGTCGTAAGAGCCGATCTAGGGAATGGGCAACAATTCGAATCACTTTTTATATTTTGGGATACTATTGAGAACAGTTTCTCAAAATGATGGACTGAATCATTCCTTATAATATATGTAGGTTCTTAATAAAAAAGGGCATTATATAATACAAAAACAGAAGTCCTATGTCCATTGAGTCAACACTTTAGCCGAAGCCATAATAGTTATGCAAACACGGTTACCCTGTTACTACCGTGTGTATGTGTATCAGTTACGCTAATTACTCGGAAACAACTACCTACAATATGTACAGAACTAAAGTCATTTCTGTTTGTTTTTATGAGTCTCTGTTACTAAGTACTATTTTTTTTGCGTGGTTAGAAGATTTCTAAGGAAATACAAGCTAAACAAAGCTGATAAACATCAATAATACCTCTTCAAACCATACGTTATTGGAGAAAATGCTGCAGTACAGTTTGTTACCGTTTCTTCTGTACTTGCGCTTTGGAAGCGGCAGTAAACTTAGCTATAAGTAAATGATCTGACGTCAACATTTACCTTATAAGAAATCGAAAGGAAAAAAAGTGACAATTATCAAGTGATACAAATATCCAAAGATAAATAAATGAATTTGACTTTGAAAAAAAAAACATACAAGCCAGTGAATATTTTTTCAAAACTAAAAACCGACTTCACCCCCTAACTACACAACCGATTTTGATAAAAAATTTAGAACTTATAAGTATACAAACAAAAAAACGAAAATAAATCCAAATCGGTCTAGGCGTCTTTGAATGATCGGTGAACATACATAAAAAAAGATCACGACGAACTGATCTTCTTCTTTGAAAGTCGATTAAAAATATCTGATAATGATTTATGTACATAAACGTACCCATTTAAGTCTTCCCGTGGATGTCGTAGAAGGCGACTTAGGAAATACAAGCTAAACAAAGCTTATAAACATCAATGAGACCTCTCCAACCCGCCTGGCCAGCGAGGAGAATGTAGGCCAAATCCTCTGGCTGCTTTGGCCAAATATGGCTCTGGTAGTACAGAAAGGGTCGTGCTCCTGCAGTGGAGACTAAAAAGACCTGATGATGATGATGACATACCTATTGTTTCATATCGTGACTAGAAATGCGGAATTTCTTTTGCAATAAATAAGCATACAAAGTATTAACATTCGCATTTCGCGAAATTTCTACCATTTTCAAGCATTCTCGCGGTGGAATTGGCGGAACGGTCAGCAAAAAAACATATAAAAGGCAAAATTTACGAGCCATTCGACACCTCGACTCGTGACTAGTTTTTGCAATGGCGCGGCTACCGTTAGCAATAAATTGTTTGCGGACTTTTTCTGCAATATTGGTTACTGAATTCTGTAAATACAATAGATTGGATATGTATATTTTTTGTTATTTCAACTTTATTTAAAAAAGTTGTAAACGACAGACTTACCCTTTCTCTGTCTTGAACTTTCTCTATTTTAGATATACCAGTACCTGGGCGACCGAGCTTTGCTCGGTAACATCTCAAACATTAACTAATTTTTTTTAAAACTTGTCTAAAAATAATGCAAAATAAAAAATTATATATAAACTTAAACATAAAAAAACGAAAGTAAGTCACCGAGTGGGATTCGAACCCGTAACACTCTTTCTAGCGGTCGGTATCCTTAACCGCTGAGCTAAAAACAAGGTGGTCGGCGCGACGAAATTAGCGACCATATTCTGCGTGTAAAGAAAAACGCATGAAAACTCGAAAACACGCGTTTTCCCAAACATAAAACTAATCTAGATTGATTGTTTACCCTCGAAAACCCCCATATAAAAATATTCTGCGAAATCGTTAGAGCCGTTTTCGAGATCACAGAAATTTATAAATATATAAGATATGCCGATAAAAAAAAATATTGATTTTTGTTTAAGTTTCATACTTAAACATACTACAAAGGTGTCATATTTTATTTGTATTTTGCGTGTGCAGTGTAAGTGTAAGTACTACTCGGTTTTAATTTTAGGCTAAGTTTGTATTTTAATTTTAAATGATTTCCATCTCTTTTTTTAATTTTAATAAACAATTTTCCTTCTTAATTGCTAACCGTACCTTTATGATTTACCAAACTCTATAGCTCAGCAAGAGTATTATCAGAGAAAAGTACTTACTACATAATTCATGAAGAAAATCTAACAACAAGAAAATCATTTTAGGAATCTCCCCATCCACGCACAACTACAATTTGCTATAAAGAACGAATGCTCGTCTTCCCCTGTAAACAAGGGTTGGTCACCCCAGCAAATAAACAACAGTACTAGACATCTCACCAACAAAACTGCATTTGGATAAGTACTTGTTATCGCTATGTTTTTCTCTGGGTTTTGTTGTTACAGCTAATCCTCTAATGCAGTGTCGAAAATTTACTGTGTGAAGTTGGCTTAAATAATAATGAAATTGAAAGTTGACTGGTAGAGAATGCTATTAGCATTAGGTCCTCCTTTTGTACCATTTATTATTGGCGAATAAAGTTTTAAATAAATATAATAATAAACTGAATAAAGAAAAAAACTAGTTAAAAAAAATTTTTAGATTAAAAATGCGAGGAATGTGGAATATATTTTTGGTTTTTTGACTGTTATTTTAATTTCATTATACTATAGTAATCTGGCATAGCCCGTAGTTCGATTTATTACAGGTATATCCCTTTCACGTTTATTTATTTACTAGCTGTACCCGCGGGCTTCGCTCCCCGTGGGAATTTCGGGATAAAGAGTTCTCTATGTCCATCCCCGAGTCTTTAACTATATTCATACCAAATTTCATCCAAATCGGTTCAGTAGTTTAAGCGTGAAGAGGTATAAATAAACCAACAAAAACTCACTTTCGCATTTATAATATGAGCAGGATTTATTTTATTTTATTGGTTCATGTACACGTAGTATAAAGTACGCACTATGCATGTGCAATCCAACATGGTTTAGTAATAATTGAATAAGAAAAGACATAATAAAACATTGAGAACATGTTCTTACGCCCATAAACTCTCGGTAAGCTATATTTATTGGGTATAGAATAGAAAGCGCCTCTAAATAATAGTCAAGCTTGCCTTTAGACATAGGAAAACCTTTCCAGTTTCCGCGGTTTCCTAGAATTGTCTGAATTGAAGCTAAATTATTGACACTTTCAAAGATTATGAGTCAATTTATGATATTTTATGCTGATATTAATAATCAATATTTAAATTTAATTGCTAGATAGTGGTTTTTCTTTTATATTAATAAAAAACATTAAAAACAAAATATGGGTTTTAATTCTGAGTACCTATCACTTTTTGTTTTTAAAAGATTTTTAATTTTATTTGGGAGGTTGTACGTCAACCCTCTTGACGTCATTTGCTATATATTCCATATAAATATATTATTTATACTCCTCTGCTAACGTTTCACTATATTCTCTCCATCCATCGGTTGCATGGAAAAAATGGCTTTTAGCAATAAGACAGCCTTGTACATTTTAATGTCTTTTTGTGTTATTTTTTTTTGTGTACAATAAAGCATCACGTAACTGTTACACGAATTTTTTTTATCGCATCTAAAGCCCCATTTTGCACTGCAAGTTTCTTGCCTATCACATACAATTAAACTGAAGTAGGTGTCGAATCGAACCGCATGCAATGCAGCGTAAGACGCGCGACGTAATTTGCGTCGCGTTACGCGGCATTTCATACCATTTCTGCAAGATGCACAGGTAGAAATTGTATCATTGCTATTTACTTCCGAAGGTCAAAAGAGGGGTAAGTCGAGAAAGTTATAGGCCGACGAAAGCATTCAGTGCGTGAAAAGACAAGAATTTATTCCACATGAGGACAGCACTGGTGTCCGTAAACAGCCTTAATTTATCCCTCCTACACACAACTTATCTTTACACGCGTCCGTGGGTGCGCTGCGCACGCGTTCCATTGAAACCACTTAATTACTTAACACCGTACTGAGGTGCTATTTTTCAAACGCGGAGTCACTAAACGAACGGTTTTTTGTATGGAAAAACCATTCGTATAGGTGACTCCGCGTTTCAAAAATAGCACTTCAATACGCTTAAGGCTGTCCAATTAGAATTTCAAACTATGTTGACAATGCTACAAAAATAACGAGTTGTGAAATGTTTGGGACTTTTAAGGCTACCTTTAACATTTATTTTAGACGCGTATTAAAAGCAATGAATAATTTACAAGGATTTATCCGTAACATGCTTCGACAAAAGGTTGAAAATTTATTTGACAGACAGCCGTTCTTTTCTGTGTAAAACGATTTTCTTTCGGCATTTCTTCTAAACAGCGGTCGTTGTGAAACGACAGTTTCAGTAGCTTCATGGTATAATAAAATAAGGTATTCTCTTCCCGTGACAGCTGATGACGTAGGTGGAACTTGCCTACGTCATCGGTTTGATATGTTGCCACTGTGTGAAATTGAATTACCCGAGCGTGATGCATTTTTAAAATTTATATACCAATTTCGAATTAATAATCCATTATATCAATTTATAAAATATTGAATTGATGAATCACGCAAGAATCGCGGGATACTAAATAGCTAAGTTACTTAATATTTTATTTAATATTCATGAACTAATTGAAAAAGTCCTTAAATTTACTGAAAAGAACAATCAGTGGCAACACTTTGTGACGTAGTTAAGTTCCATCTCGGGAAGAGAATACCTGTTTTATTATACCATGAGTAGCTTGTTTTAAAAATAATTTAAATATAAATATATTTACACGTATTCAACACTACACTATTGACATGTAAAGGTGCCTGCAAAGGCCTAAATATTTGATTCAATTCATCAGCACCAAGCTTCGTCAAAAAGACTACATATATACGTGAAAGCAAGTTCCCTTGCGGCGGTTTTTTGCTATGTTCGATGAAAATCGGTTCGGCAGATTAAAGTTTATTGGAGGTTAATGCTTGGAAATCGGGGTTTGGTCTTAAATTATACATCATAGTTAAATATAGTTTGTGAGTGTCTGTGTGTGTGTATGTTTGTTATTTTTTGCGCGCAAACGGCTTGACTAATTTTGATAAAATTTGGTAAGAAGGAAGCTGACAACCTAGTATACATAGACTACTTTAGACGCGGGCGGGTAACATAGCGGGGCGCAGCTAGTTTGAAATATGCAAATAAAAGAACTATGTCCAATATAGGTACTATTTTCCTATGTACTACGTTTACTTTTATAAGGTTTTATCTGTAACTTTTTCAAGTGTACATCTATATCTATATCTATACATATAATAAAACAGTAAAAAAAGTGTGTCTGTACATTAAATATATTTCCAAAAACAATGTTGTGGGCGATGGAGAAATGTCTGTCTGTTTGTCTGTTTGTACCACTAATCTCCGGAAATACTGGACGGATTCGAATAATTTTTTTTTTTGTATATAGCTGTAAAGCCTGGGCAACATATAGGGTATATATGATCTTGAAAAATGGAACACCTGGTGAGGAACTACCTATACTGGTCCAGCTAAACTATTAGAAATATAAAAATGACGCCGTAGTAAAAGTTGTTTAGCCTGATGAGCATTTTCCAGTCATAAATTCCACGCAAACGAAGTCGCTGGCTTCGGCTAGTGAACCAATAAAATAAATAAATAAATATTTTTTTTTTTAATTTTGGTCCTTTTAACCCATTAACCGCGAATTGAATGTGACAAAAAATTTCGTGCCCATTCGTATTGTCTCAGGGAATCCAAGTTCTTTTTATAATTTCAGTAAGAAGATTCACTGTCGGATAATTCCGACATTCGCGGTGAAAGGGTTAATAAAAGTGTAAGATAACGAGTAAGTAAATCTGATTTATGGCATAGTCTAACTACCATTGGAAATAAATCCAAATAAAAACAAAACTTTAACTCAAATTGTAATTTATTCGGTACTAAACCAAAGGACAAAAATTAAACAGGATGTTTTATGGTAACCATTATTCATGGAAGCATAAAAACACCTGTCTTAAAGATTTATTGTCTTAAAAACGATATACCTATAACTATAACCAATATAATAAATAAGTTTGGTTTAACTCTCACTGAATTTAAAAGGAAACAGAGATATCATTTAAAATTTTGTCTTGATCAAAAAAAAAAATGCCCGAAACGGCCTAGATAATTTCCGAGAAATTTCTCGCAAGACATTTCTTTAGGAAATTTTTCAACCAAATTTCTTAAGTTAGTGTTGAAAATTTCCAGAAATTGTCAAGAAAAGAAATTTATAAATTCTCGGCGGCATATCACTACATACGAGTACCTATTCTAGCCCTCAAAGGTCCTATAATGTCAAACCATAAGTATTGTGTTGCCAATTAAACTTGCAAGCATATTTTTAACTCTCACAATACGGTAATCTAAACTTTAGTACCTTGCTATAAAGAACATGTAACTTACTCCAATAAGTGGCTAAGTAAATTTAACGCCTGTTGCAATCAATACAGACTTTCAGTCTTAACAACCGCACTTAAAGTTTAAATTGCATTGCAGTTGCAGGTTGTAAAAGTTGCGTTGGCGCCATCTAACAAAGTAACCCGTGAAGAATGCGTTCTATGAATAGAACCTAACATTCACTAATTTTAACCCCACACGATATTAATAAAGTTACGCGAATACGGTCTGCCATATTTCCTGATGTGCCTAATATACTTTGTGAAAAGTTGTTTTCAACCTGGTTAGAATATTGCAGGTTTGAATCACCTGATTATCCGAAAAGAAAGATGATTCCATGTTTCGGAAGTCATGTATTAACTGTGGACCCAACCGTCATCTAGCGTTTGATCATCAAACTACCCAAGGATTGGTTATGGTTTACCCTTTAGGTTGCGGAGGTCAGACGGCAGTCACTCTGTATGGAAAACCGGTAACCTCGTCAAATCCCCTAGGTTAGGTAGCCGACCCCGGGCTCTGAAGTATTAATTACTGCTGAGGATGCAACCGGAAAAATACGCTCGGATGATGATGATATTTCCTGTGGTAAGTAGTTTGTTTTCCTTAAATTGACAACGTCTCATTTGACGATGCAAGCGAAAATCCGTTAGAGCTGTTGCACAATAATTTTTAAATCTAAAAAACGACTTTAATCCAAACTACACAACCAATTTGATGAAATAACTAGGAAACTCTCTTACAAGTATGTCAAGAGAAGAAAAAAGAATTTTCCAAATTGGTCCAGCTATCTTCGAGTTATCAGGGAACATAAGTAAAATAATAATACGACGAATTGATAACCTCCTCCTTTTTTGGAATCAGTCAAAGAGTTTTCTTTTCCTTACCATTACAATAATATCTATTACGTTTGTTGTATGGAAGACCAAATTAAATATTTAGTTTATTTTGTTTTTAGTATTTTTGTTGCTATAGCGGCAACAGAAATAAGTACATCATCTGTGTGTTTCAACTGTCGAGCTATCACAGTTCATGAGATACAGCCTGGTAAATGACAAGCAGAAAGACGGACAGTAAAGTCTTCGTAATAGGGTTCAGTTTTTACCCTTTTTTAGTTTAAAAAAAATATTTCTTATGGTTCTGTTCTTAAGATTCCTTTTTCGGTTGTTTTAGAATTTTCTGTTTGCTCACAAGTAAGTACAAAATATTTTTAGACAATAGGTGATTTTTCAAATATTTCATTATGTATCTCTGACCTATTGACCTAAGATGAAACCAGAATAAGATAAGTTACTACTAACGAAGCATTGTTGCTAGTTAAATTGAATGTCAAATAGCAGTGCCCACCTCCATATATGCACAGTCGTGAGAGAAAGGATTAAATACTTTTTCATAGTTTTGAGGCGAAATGGCCTCATTTAAAATAAATTGTTTAAAAGTAAATATGGTGATAATTAAAAATTTTACTGCCATCAATCTGTAGAAAGCCCTTTATATTATTTAATGAAAAACCTTTGAAACTAATTGGGTTAGTCCATCTAGTTTTTAAACGAGTTTTCGCCAAAAGCCGCCACTTTTGGCGAAAATTAGTTTTAAAACTAGACGGCCTATCAATAATACTAATAAAAAAATACTTTAAAACTTTTAAAATATCAAATGAAGCGCCACTTCTGCTACCATTTTGCCTTAATAGAGACAATTTTTACTAAGTTTTTTTTAAAAGCCTGATGTTGTTTTCCGCTGCTGGGCAATGGCCTCAAATAAAATTTTGTTGGCCAATACTGGTGTTTTGTTAGTATCTGACTAAGCTCAACGACTGTATTACACGCTGATATCAGGGGTCAACGGCTTAACGTGCCTTACAAAACACGGAGGAGCTCGTGAATTTTTTATGCAACTTTTGGTCACCCATCCAAAGAGTGGCAAAACATCGACTTCGTTTATTTTTAATCAGAACAAACTCAAAATCAAAAGATTACTTAGTTTTATTTTAACATTATGCCACAGAACTAAGCTCCCGCGCAATATGTGTCCCCGTTCCCCGTCCCGGTACCTCTCCCCCGTTCTCCCCTTGATAGAAGTGTGAGGACGGGGAACGGGGAAGCAAATTGCGCGGGACCTAAAAAATAAAAATTAAAAAATGTTTTCTTTTTCAAGATAATTGGCTATGCGACAGTTGGTCCGTAAATATTTATTTTATTTCAATTTAGACAACCAATCAAGAAGAAGCAACTACAAAAAAATCTTTAACATGCACACCATCAGGAAACCATAAAAGCATTTAACTCATTAACCAACCCTTCAGAACTATCAATTGCCCCATACATCAAAAAATTAAAAAAGAATTATACATTATCATAAATCAATATCGAAACCGTCAGGCGCCACTTTGGCCGGCACTTGTTCATTGATAGACAGACAGACAGCTGTACAAACTGTTATGTATAATTGTATAATAAAAGATGGGAGTTTGGCTTTGGAGATTACGAAGTGGGCGGATTTAGGAATTTCATTTTTAAATGTTTCCTATTGATCTAGGAAGGTTATAATTTTTAAATGTTTCAGATTTTATGTTTTTTACAAGGCACTTTGTAATATTTATGTATTTGTTATAAATTTGAATATGCCCACGGGCACAGCTAGTAATAAATATAATTACTAACGTAAAATTTGGCTAAAATGTCTTAAATTTAAACAGAAGCTAGTAACCCGGTTTATTATGAATTTTAAGTTATAGCTTATTAAACGTACCTATATATATAAATTTAGGTTTACGAGGCGACTGACTGATAAATTTGAATAGAAATTGGGGATTAGACGTTGTTGAACTAAGTAAATAAATATGTTTTGTCTGCAAATGAAGACATAAATCAGATTAAAAATATGACTTTTTTTTAAACTAGGAGAAATTTATTATGAATATTGTAAATGTAATAACTTATTAACTTATTCAAAATATATTTATAATATGATAAAAAAAAAACATTTTATTTGAATAGGGCTATGCAAAAATTTACTGTAAGAACCACATGATTTTTAAAATAGTAAAATTTATTTTTTATTTATTTAACTTTATTACAATACATGTAAATGGCGGACTTAAGGCCTGAGGCCTTTTCTACCAGTCAACCAACAGGTGATGCTGAGCAAGCAATCTTTTGGGGGTAAGTACAGCATAAAGAGAATATATTGTTATATCAAAATATACACATAAATATATATCAAATATAATAAACCTACACAAAAATATACATATATACATTAATCCCTAATAAACCACATACATAAACTACATAAATACTTTTTATATAACTACTGACAGTTTTCGGAGATAGTGTGCACGCACTGCCTTTTTGAACGCGAAACGAGTTTGAGCTTTCCAAATACTAAGTGGGAGAGAGTTCCAAAGCCGCACAGCTTGTACGACAAATGAATCTTTATAGAATCCGCTCCGATAATGTGGCATTGTAAGAAGAAGATTGCTAGAAGAGCGAAGATTTCTGACGTGAGTATCACCAAGAAAGGTAAATTTGGTCTTGAGATAAGCCGGAGTCTTAGGATCAAAAAGTACAGAGAACAAAGTAGTTAGGATATGCAGACTACGCCGCTGTCGGATAGGTAACCATTTTAACTGAGATCGGTAAGCCGACACATGGTCGTACTTCCGTAATCCGAATATGTAGCGAATACAGTTGTTCTGTATGCGATCAAGTTTATTGAGGAGATCACAATTCAACCCCGAGTAACACACATCCGCGTAATCTAGTATAGGAAGAATTAGGGTAGTCATAAGCATTGTTTTAATATTGATTGGTAAAAAGTTTTTTAATTTATACAGTGTACGTAATGCACCCGTGATCTTACCAGCAACCTCAGAAACCTGAACATTCCACGAAAGGGTTGAATCAATAGAGAGTCCTAGGTCTTTTACGCTGGACCTAAGTGGTATTTCCGTATTCTCATAGTAAATTCCCGAGTGAGAATTGTCATCGATCCGACTTAACATACGAGAGCTACCGACTATAATGGCCTGGCATTTAGCGGGGTTTACTGTGACTCCAAAGCGACGCGACCAATCACTTATGGCCAGCAAGTCTGCATTAACTTTAGCTACCGCGTTGTTGAGATCTTCAACTTCGGTCTGCGTATAAAGCTGCAAGTCATCGGCATACAGATGATACGAACAATGAAGCTCTTTAGTGATGAAATCTATAAAGATGGAGAACAACAAAGGAGAGAGAATACCGCCTTGGGGAACGCCAGTGGAAAGATCACACCAATCCGATGAAGATTCATCAAGTTTCACTGATTGCTGACGTCCCCGAAGATAACTAGAGAACCAGTCCAGTGCCGAAGGGGAAACTGAATGATGAGAAAGAATTGCTAAAAGGATATCATGATCGACGGTATTAAAAGCATTAGAAAAGTCTACTAATGCCATCACAGTGACTTTAGTATTCTCCATGCCATCTCTAATATCGTCGGTCACTTTAAGGAGGGCAGAGACTGTGCTATGTCCAGGTCGAAAACCAGACTGTAATGGGTTTAATAAAATTAAATCTCGCTAATCATTTACACTTTTTACGGTTTCTAATTTGGGTGCAACAACTATGCAATACAGTTCATTAATGGAGCCAATCAAAAATCTGAGTCAAAGACGTTATGCGGTAATTACCAAAGAAAACAATGGATATGTTATTTTTTCTTTGTTGAAAACCTACGAGTAACTGGTAATTACGTGGTGTTTTTGAGAGTGGACCGGTTATGAGGACAATTGCCCTAGAAAAAGCGGTATGAAGTGCAGGAAAATACAGTAATGTAAATGATTTGTTTGGGTTTTTTGCTATATTTTGTTTGTAATGGAATACGTGAAAGGTCCAATTTAAAAAAAAATACAAGATGTTCTTTTATCCTCCTGAGAAACAAAAACATTTTCCTATAAAATAAAAATGTTGCAAATTGTGGAGTCTCACATAAAATATTATCAGCAGCATGGCCAAAACGCTGACAATGTTGTCAGGTTGAAAAACAAATCGTGATTCTTTGTGCCAGATAACTTCTAGTCCTTGGGTGACGGGATATTTCAATCCTACTAATATTATAAACGCGAAAGTTTGTAAGTATGGATGGATGTTTGTTACTCTTTCATGTAAAAACTACTGAATGGATTTTAATGAATTTTTACAAATTTTTACAATAATATAGCTTTTACATCAAAATAACACACAGGCTACAATTTATAAAGATATTGTGTGATAATCCTGCGCAGACAAAGTCGCGGGCACCAGCTAGTTCATAATTATATTCTTACATAATGCATATATTTACGGCATTTGTTCAATGTACAAACAAACAAAATAAATAAAATTACTTCTTAGTCCAGCCCTGTCCTGAGTGCATTCCCCGAGGGTTCCGGAGAAATGTGGGAGAGACGAATTAACACTCACACAAGTTGATGGACGTGTAATCGTTATATCGTTAGGAAGATGTATTGTATGGCAGCCATCTATATCCATTTTCAGTAGGTTGGCTCGAAAAGTAAAACTCTATGATATGTTAAGGTCAATGACATTTCTTTTTATCCGACTACGAGGAAGCTTAGTGACAGGGTTATGATTTTGGCCATATGTATTAGAATTTACGTGTGGGCCACCAAGTTAAATTTCAAATTAAAATAATTATCTTAATAAAATTATTATAGGATATTTATAATATTAAAGGTTTCTTATAATATCCTAACTCATATTACTAATCCTATTTTGTTTTGATTGGTGTTAATCAGATTGATAATAAAGTCCAGATGTAAACATTTTTTTTGTTTAGTTTATCAGATTTTATTTTTATTTTGGCCAAAGGCTGAGCTTGGCCATTGAACGCGCAAATGCCACCAGTCTCTTGGGTACCCTACCCTGCGAGAGCAGCGATTCGGGCTTAATTTTTTTTATGATCTAATGTTTTTTTTATCATATTTATATCTAGTTTTTAATAATAGTTATATAAAGTTATATCTGTTTATAATAGGTATAATAAAATATAATTTTAAGTTATTTTGCGTTTGTTTTATTTCTGTTCTGTTATTTCGAAATATTTACTTCCAAATATTTAACAAACAGCACCATCTTACCTGGTTTAAATACAGGGCTAAATAGACCCGGCAAATCTTGTTCACGGGAGACCAGGTTAATCTTGTACACGCAAAGAAAAAAAATTTTACGGCCTACGTGAAAAATAGACTCGTCTCGACTCTGAGCAATTCACATCAATTTTAGTTAAGTAGGGGTTGTGACTTATGAGGGTGAGAAGTCTACTCAATTTGTCATTGTTGATGAAAGGTCAACGCCCTTTCTTGTAGATGGTCTCAAAGGAATACTTAGGTATGCATTTTAGTCCTACTAAGGTACTTAACTGTTGTTGTGACTTTGATGAAATAGCTGGCTAAGTGTGGAAGTAGGAGGTTTGACTCTAACAAAAGTTTGCACTAACCAAATATTTCAGAAACATTTCATTTAAGTATTCTTTTATTAAATTTAAAACATTTCATTTAAGTATTCTTTTATTAAATTTAAAAAAATATATTTACAAGCGCACAATATTTTAAAAGTCCTATTCAACGATAGACACGATGGGATTGAAAAAAAATTGACTCCCAATTTACTTGTATAATAAATTAATAAATAAAATAAAAAAGCCTTTTATTCCATAATTAATTTTACATGCTTGTATATTTAAAAACCATTAAACTTAATTAAAATTTTATATAATTTAATAAATATATAATTTACTTGTATGCGAGACATAAAAAAAGTTTTTTTGTTCAAAATTTTACCGATTAAATAGTAATTTATTTTTTTAAACTAAAATCCGACTTCAACACGAAACTTCACAACCGATTTTGATAAAATTTCTATAGGAATACCTGACAATAAGTATGTAGTTTTTAATAAAAAATGAATTTTCTAATTTGGTCCAGGCGTCTTAGGAGTAATCGGGGACCATACAAGAAATATATTTAACCCTTTCACCGCGAGACTTTTTATCAGTTGTCGTGCCCCCAGCGCGAGACATGGTAAATCTAACATACCTATCTACAACCAAAAACGGATATGGATACGTAAGTTATGTGCCATACGAGCATTTTTTTTTGTCGCAAATATGCGACCTTCGCGGTATGGGCCCGACAATGTTTGTCACATAATATATGCGACGCTCGCGGTTAAAGTGTTAAAAGTTCTAACAAAATATACTGAAATTATTCTAAGGGTGAATTGAGTTCATGATACTGAACGACTTTCCGCAAGAAATACATATCGAAATATAAAAAGTAATTTTGGCCTCCCATACAAGTTGACCGATCAGCTGATCCAAGTTTGTATGGAAAGCCAGAAATTATTTTTTACATTTCGACATAGGTTTTTGGGGAAAGTTGTTCACTATCACGGACTGAATTCACCCTTAAAATAGTTTCAGTATATTTTGTTAGATCTTATATAAACATTCGTATTGATAACCTTCTTATTTGATGTGAGTTAAAAAGATATACCATACCCCATCAAACAAAACTAACCCAAGACCAGACAATAAACTTCCTCTAACTATAAAGGTCTTTTATGTCATTTAAAAGTTCAAAGACAAAGCTGTGGTTTGACACCGATAGTGCTTCCGGCGGTTATTATGATGGTTTCCGCTTCATTTTAAAAACCGGAAGTAGTTTTCAATAGCACGAGTAAAGATGTGAGAAGGTTGGCGTATTTGAATAAACTGCCATCTAATTAAAAAAAAAAAAATTGGCTCTTTAGAAGTGCCGGCCGCCAAAAGTAAAAACTTGGGGTTGGTAACAGTGTCGCGAGTTTAATAGTTTTTTCCCATCTCAAAAAATATTTCATGCCTGCCAAAAGCGCCTAAAGAAGTTTTCTTTTTAAAAAGATTGTGAAGTTCTCCTATCCATTTTTTTATTTCACATCACTATAGGCTTCTATTTTTTTGCAATTTTAGCTCAATAACATTTTGAATAAATACTCATAATAACAAAAAACTAATAGACAAGAGCTGATTGTATATCTCGCCATAGAATTGCATGCCATATCCGCAGTAAGTAACAAATGCAATACGCAGACTAGTCCTTATATCTAAATAGAAAAAAACAGTTTCTGTGCAAGTTGGACTCGCGCACAAAGGGTTCCGTACCATTATCTATAGAAAATCACGTTTGTTGTATACGAAAATATATATTTCATTCTGTTTTTAGTATTTGTTGTTATAGCGGCAACATAAATACATCATCTGTCTAAATTTCAACTGTCTAGCTGTCACGGTTCATGAGAAACAGCCTGGTGACAGCAGTCAGACGGACTGTGAAGTCTTAGTAATAGGGTCCCGTTTTTACCTTTTGGGTACGGAAGCCTAAAAACGCAATACGCAATTCTTATACGCAGGTGGAAAAAGTTGTGTGTTACTATCATTTATAGTCTACTACAAATTGTTTCTCCCAAACCAGCTCCCATGCTGGTCTGGGAGAAATAAAAAAAACTTAGAATGTACCAGCTGCTTCTCAACCCACGCAGATCGTAAAAGCCGATCGAGGGAATGGGCAAAAATGCAAATCATGTTAACAGGCGATGCGGCTAGCAACCCATCACTGTATTGATTGCTTTTCCATCTTCTCGCCCACCATGACGCTAAAAGTGGCTTTTGGGTCTTGCGGCCCTGGGCTCTGCATAGAACCGCAAGACCCAAAATGCTCTGTCTGCCCCATTAGGGATAAAGATGTGATAGTATGTATGTACCAATTGTTGTCAACTTTATACTACATACAAAAGTTCTTCAAAGAGTGTCCGGACATTCTACATTCTTTCATGGTAGACAGCAGATGACCAGACTGACCCAATTAAAATTAATTTTCATTACTTCTCGCGTATCGAGATATGAGATGTCAAGTGTGGTTAGTGCTCTGACATATTAATGTGCATCTGTATAATTATTATTATTACATATCTTTATTTATTTAAGTAATTAAGTAAAACCTAATATATGTAGGTTTTTATAATATATCTATTAGCTGTTCCTTTACCGCCAATACTAGACACAATAGTAAGACAATGGACGTGGACATTTATTATCTTATACCTTTAAACGAGCAATTCTTGTATATTTATTTATATATATATTTATTTATAAATTTCTGTGATCTCGAAAACGGCTCTAACGATTTTGCTGAAAATTGGTTTATGGCGGTTTTTGGGGGTAAACAATCGATCTAGATTAGTCTTATATTTGGGAAAACACGTGTTTTCGAGTTTTCATTCGTTTTTCTTTCCACGCAGAATATGGTCGCTAATTTCCTCGCGCCGGCCGCCATCCGCTTAGCTCAGTGGTTAAGGATGCTGACCGCTAGAAGGAGTGTTACGGGTTCGAATCCCACTTGGTGACTTACTTTTGTTTTTTTTAATGTTCAAGTTTATATATTTTTTTTTATTTTGTACTGTTTTTAGACAAGTTTAAAAAAATGTAGTTAATGTTTGAGATGTAACCGACCGAGCAAAGCTCGGTCACCCAGGTACTTTATTTATTAACATATACATAGGTACATATCATTACAGGTTGACACCTAATGCGATAGTGCATTACCGACATTTATTAATGACGCCCGGTCTTGACCGGTTAAAAAGTAAAAAACATAAAAAAATTACATATATTATTATGAGGCTAGACAAAACGTTTAAAAACTAAACGAATGTATATAATTATTAAAAAACAAAATTGATATAAATAACGAAAAGTAATACAATAAGCTTTTCATTACCATTTAGTAATTATAATTACCATTCGGATTTTTTAAAGTTAGTGTATATATTTTAATTTTAATTTTTTTCTCAATAATCAAGAGCTTGTGGGTACCCTATTTTAGAAGAGCTTTGATTTCATATATTAGGTTATGTTTAGATTAGAATAAGATACAGTTACATTATTTTAAAAAAAACTTAGCGTCACAAATATTAAAACCCCTAAAAAATTTCTACCCCTAAAAAGTTTGTGATTAAAAATCTTCCATTTTTGCCACATCCGCAAAATCAATTCTGCCCAAAAAAAAACTTTGTTCCAATAAAAAATCTCGTTTTGAAATATTGCCGAAAACTTACCTTTAAAAAAAACGAAGTCGACAATCTATTTCCAGGAATTCTACCCCGTCGAGGATGAAGACGTGACTGTATCGGTGTCGTTCCAGGAATTCAATAAACTATATCGCGTGCGCGAACTTGCAGAAACGCCAACACACTATAAAATATAATCGCATATAACTTTGTCACGTGCCATTTCCATATATTGTTTATATTTATTTCCTCCATTTCCTATGGTACATTTTATTTAACATTTACTGCCGAACTATAAAATATAACAACTTCCCGCCTACAAAGCCCCGTTACTGCTATGTTTTAAAAACATTTTCTCGATATGTGTAGGTTAACGGGATTGTATACAAAGAAATTGTTTACAACTGTTTTAACATAATTTATTGCTTATTTATTTAAGTACATTATTTGTTATGCTGTATTATTTTATACTAGCCGCAGCCCGCGACTTAGTTCGCGTGGACTTTATGTCTAAGGAAAATGCTCATCAGGCTGAACAACTTTTTCTTAGGCGAACATATATTTCTTATAGTTTAGCTGGACTATTATGGTTCTGATTTTCCATTATTCAAAATCAACTATACCCTATATCTTACCCAGGCTATATAACAAAATTTTCATTCGAATTGGTCCATTTTTTTCGGAGATTAGTGTGTACGAACAGACATACAACATTTTTAAAACAACTTACTCTATTAGTATGTCTGCATCGCTCCTAATTCCTTTTTTGGAAATATATTCTATGTACAGACACATTATTTTACCGTTTTATTGTATTTGTTATGCTGTATTATTTTATATCTTGTCGACTTAAAAAAAAACTGAGTTTCGTGGAACACTCGGTTGGAACGAAGTTATAAAAATTTCAGCCCCTAAAAAGTTCGTGACGGAAAAATCTCACGCTTTTTTTCGCCTAGTTCCCATCCGCCAAGTCCGTATCGTCCGTAGAAGGAACTTCGTTCCAATAAAACAGTTTGTGACGAATGGATATAAATTACATACATACATACTATCACGTCTTTATCCCTAATGGGGCAGACAGAGCATTTTGGGTCTTGCGGTTCTATGCAGAACCCAGAGCCGCAAGACCCAAAAGCCACTTTTAACGTCATGGTGGGCGAGAAGATGGAAAAGCAATCAATACAGTGATGGGTTGCTAGCCGCATCGCCTGTTAACATGATTTGCATTTTTGCCCATTCCCTCGATCGGCTATGGATATAAACTAGTAGTTCGCCACGAACTTAGACCTCGCGATTATTATTTCAGAATGATGTACTTGATTTGGATGAACTATCGGTGCAGGTTTACCGATAAGCGGATTCATGGTTGTGACCAAATTTTCAAAAAAGTTGGCAATCACAGCCCTTCCTTCAAACGACTTTCGATCTAGCTCTGAAATGTCAGGAGCACCTTCCAACCATACAATGCCATGGATATGTGGTCTACCGTGATGCTGAAATTCAGTTCTGTACCAGTAGTCTTTTACCGAAAAATGATCCATCATTTTTCAAATGACAAAGTCAGCTCGTTGTTGGAAAAACCAGAAAACTACTTATTAGTTCGTAGCATAATTACTAATACTACTACAGAAGCACAGACAAGCAGCGATAGCGATTGAACGAAAATTCGCTCAACAATATTGCTAAATTTAATAAACAAGCCAACAATCAATCAAAATAAGCAAAAACTGAAAAAGAACTAATCGTAAAATAAGCAAATCCCTTTTTTTTAAAGAACTACTTATGAAACTCAAAATAATAACCATATTTCTTATTCAGAGAAATTACTTTGTGGACCCCAGGGTGTTGTATTTTTAAGAAAGTTGTTTAGTAACCCGGACTGAATTCGCCCTTAAATAGTTTTAGAATAATTTGTAAAAAGATTTGTATTATATATCCGTCACGGCTTAGTCAGCTAGACTTCGCGAATCACCCTAAACCCGTTTGAGTATAACGTATAAAGAAGTTATTCAGACAAAAAAGTTGTTCAAATGAAAAAAAGTCGTTTTTGTAATGGCAACAAAAAAGTCTAGTGAGATTTTTGAAAATATTTTGAAATGGCGGATATATGACAGTTTTAAAATTTTAAACCCCCATATTTCCGCCATTTTGAAAAATTTCGAAAAACTGGCTCGACAAAAAAATTCTATGTTGTTGCTGAATCTGCTTACAAAATTTCATGAGAATTGGTTAAGAAATGCGACCTGTAGGCGAGAACAGACAGACAGACAGACAGACGGACAAAAGAATTTTTGGCCAATCTCGAAACTGAGACGCTTCGCTCGCTTCGCTCGCTCGGTCAATTAACGAGGAAAAAACTGAACTCTGCTTGTAGTTTGGTTGGAGTTCGCATTATTAGTGTTTGCGTATGTTAAGTAAACTCAGCCGTGGTCCGTACCTCGTCCTCCGTGCTTCAGTTTCAGTGTTTATTATGGTGCAAAAATTTGTATTGTATTTGTAATGTATGCAAGACTCTACCTACCCACGCAACTCGGTAAGTATTCACTCGCAACATAGTGCCGCGCCGGTGGGAAAAATAATATAAAACGGCGCGTTACGCGACGTAAGTTGCGTCGCGTATCTTGCGCTGCGTATGTTCAACACTAAAAATATACTTTTTTTAAAATTAACCTTTACTGTCCCACTGCATCCCCCACTGCTGGGCAAAGGTCTCTCCTATTTTTCTTCATTTATCTCTATCCATAGATGCTTCTGACGTCTAAGTCATCGCGCCAACGCTTTCTAGGCCTACCCCAGCCACGCTGACCATTTTCGGGGATCCACGAAGATATCCTGTAAGCCCATTTTTCAGGGGACGTTCTGCTAACGTGACCCGCCCAATCCCACTTCAACTTGGCAGTTTTGTGGCCCACATTGGTGATGCCAGTCTTAGAATGGAGTGTGATATTTGAGACTCTGTCTTCTTCTTATCGTGTGTGTTAGTGACTAACACTAGTGTCAGAGGTTTTAGGTAACGACCAATGTCAAAGACAGTGACAGGGACCGACGGCTTAACGTGCCTTCCGAAGCACACAGCAAGCAGCCTGCAATGTCCTAACCAAACTAGGACAACAACACAAAGTCGTTGCCCCCTCAACGAACGCTCGCTCTAACCACTACACCACAGAGGCATTTTGAGACTCTTTTACTTAGTAACTTTTATTTTAATTTTGCTACGTGAGTAGGTGGTTATGTAAAACTAACTTTACAGCAAAATTCAACCCAGTTAAAAGTAATTTGTTACTCGATACTAAAATAAATGGTTTCATGCGGAATCGGAAAGCAATATGCATTTAATTACTATTTCTAATAAATAGAAACACTGATTGCTGGAAACTGAGGTCCATTCAATACGTTATCGTAGTTCCAGAAATAAACAGGAAGGGAAAGGTTTCCCAGGGTCGGATTAAAGGGAATGTATAGCTGAGAAGGGCTCGACTTACGATGTCAGGGCCCTTAGACATTATCCGTGTTATTATAAAACGCAGACTAACTTTGTTACTAGGTTTAAACCATTATCCGACCAAATCAAGTTGACATCTAGTAATATGCCGCTGTCTCATCTGAAATGTCAACTTGATTTGGTCGGATAATGGTTCAAACCTAGTAACAAAGTTAGTCTGCGTTTTATAATAAGACGGTATATGGCTGTAGGACAGGGCTGGACTAAGCATGTCGTCACGTCGGCGCCCCTAGGCAATGAGTGACTGGAGGCCCCCCAGGACCGAATTAATTTATACATACAAACGAAGTATGTATAGATTAGATTAATAATTTAAACTGACTCCTACTATAAGTTATGGTTCGTTTTGTTTGTAATTTTTAGCATGTATAAAATTATAATCTTAACATTTCATAGCTCAAATTAAGAGTCTTGGCCTAGAGCCCTAGTGTGCGGGCCCTGCTATACAAACCACAAAACTAAACCCTGTCTCCCGGGCCCTTCAGGCTTAGTCCGACCCTGGCAATTTCCTACACTATCCAACCTTGAACCTTCTCTATCCAATGCGGTACTAGGTTTCCCTGTTCCTAATTCATTCAGAAAATTGTATGGTACGATAGTACTATATACGTATTTAAAAGTTAACTCTTACGTTCGTTCACTCAAATACAAGTTAAAACTAATATCATGAAGGCGAAAGTTTGTAAGTGTGAGTTATTTGTGTATGTGTGTGTTTGTTACTTCTTCACGCGCAAACGGCTAGACCAATTTTGATAAAATTTGGTATGCAGGAAGTTGACACTCTAATTAACACATATGCTACTTTAACCGCGGGTAACAATAAATGAATAAACGATAATGTTATTACTGTCGGTTACAAAAACATGCACTACTTAGGTACCTACTTCATCATTACCTAACTAATATACTGTATACTGGTTATGCCTTGCGGCTTCCCTTACGAGTGTATGTTCCGTTATTAACAGACCAACACATTAAGAGGGCCGTGATCAGTAGGCGGAGCTACCTATATTATAGCGATAAATCTTATAGCTTTTACGGTGTAGTTAACACCTTAACATATTATTAAATTGTACATGTTTGTCAGGTTATATTTTCTGCATCGTTAATTTTATTTTAGTTAATAAACATACATACATACATATTTTCACGCGTGTTTCTCATGGGGATAGGCAGAGACTATGGATTTCCACTTACTACGATCCTTGCAAACCTCTTTTGCTTTGTCAATGAAGGCAGTCAATTAATATCTGATGATAATAAAATTGTTGATTATTGTTTCTTATATTTTCTTTAATTTAAATATTTACTACTTATTTTTTTGAAAATAGGCACTTGTTTGTTTGTTTTTCGTGTGTGTAAGTGGCCAACTCTGGTAACGGATTTTTCAGGCTGTCTAAAGGCATCTGGCATACAATGATGACAATCGGGACCTACGGCTTATACGTGCCTTTTGAAGCACGGAGGAGCTTGAGAAACTTTTATTCCATTTGTGGTCCATCCAAGTGCGGACCACGCCGGTGTTGTGCCCGGAACGAGTACGAAGCTTATTAGGTATCTATAAGTTTTCAAATCTAAAAACCGCCTTAACCCTCAAACTACACAACCAATTTTGATAAAATTTCTATGGGACCACCTCGGAAGTCGGAAGTAGGTATATATATGTCCTTTTAGAACAAAAAAAGAATTTTCCAAGTCATTTCAGGCGTCTTTGAATAATCGGATGAACATACATAACAAGGCCGCGACCAATTAATAACCTCCTCCTTTTTTCGGAAGTTGGTTAACAAATAGATTTCAGTTGGTTAATAATAATAAAGTCTTGTGTTTTGAGTTCCAAAATAAAAATTATATTTTATGTCCTCGAACTTTAAATAAATACTTACTCCAATTAAGTGGCTGTCATAACTATGTTTATTAATCTATAATTTAATAGCTTTATGCATTAGCAATTTCCGCGAAAGGCTTTACTTTAAACATTCCTTTCGATGATTAAATTAAGGAGAAAGGTGGAAAGGTGAAATTATATAATTAGATGTTAAATCAATAAACAATTAGATATTATAACAGGTAATAATTTACAGTAATGTATAATTGAATGTCAGCTCTATAATCCGTTACTTATTCTCATTATTATATTCATCATCATCAGGTCTTTTAGTTTCCACTGCAGGAGCACGACCCTCTCTGTACTACTAGAGCCATACTTGGCCAGAGCAGCCAGAGGACTTTGGCTTATACTCACCTTTCTAGCCAGACGGGTCTTAGAGGTCTCATTGATGGTTGTTTAGTTGTATTCCCTAAGGACGCCTTCAAAGACATCCACGGGAGGACTTGGAGTGGCCCTATTTTACTCTGCCGGAAACCACACGGTTATTATATTACTTAATCTATATCTATACATATAATAAAACAGTAAAAAAAGTGTGTCTGTACATTAAATATATTTCCAAAAAAAATATTGGGGGCGATGGAGACGTAGTAATAGAGTAAGAATTTAAAAAAAAATCTGTCTGTTTGTCTGTTTGTCTGTTTGTCTGTTTGTCTGTTTGTCTGTTTGTCTGTTTGTCTGTTTGTCTGTTTGTCTGTTTGTCTGTTTGTCTGTTTGTCTGTTTGTCTGTTTGTCTGTTTGTACACGCTAATCTCCGGAAATACTGGACGGATTCGAATTAAACTTTTTTTGTTATATAGCTATTAAGCCTGGGCAACATATAGGGTATAAATGATTTTGAAAAATGGAACGCCTGATTCAGAACCATAATGGTCCAGCTAAACTATAAGAGATATAAAAATGCCGCCTTAGTAAAAGTTGTTCAACCTGATGAGCATTTTCCAGAGACATAAAGTCCACGCAAACGAAGTCGCGGGCTTCGGCTAGTTATTATATAAAATTAAATAAATTCAAATTCCAGAATAATAAAAAAACATCAATTACGTGCTGGTCTGGGAGAAATAAATAAAAACTTAGAATGTACCAGCTGCTTCTCTTCCCATGCAGATCGTAAAAGCCGATCGAGGGAATGGGCGAAAATGCGAATCATGTTACCAGGCGATGCGGCTAGCAACCCATCACTGTATTGATTGCTTTTCCATCTTCTCGCCCACCATGATGCTAAGTGGCTTTTGGGTCTTGCGGCCCTGGGCTCTGCATAGAGCCGCAAGACCCAAAATGCTCTGTCTGCCCCATTAGGGATAAAGACGTGATAGTATGTATGTATGATATCCTATGAATGAATAAATATTGCTTCAACCACGGAACCCAGAAGATGCTCTGTGGATTCACATGGGGTCAACATCCTTTTGACAACATAATTAACTTATCGTTTAGAAATGTTCACGGAACCGCGGGCTTTTCGCTTGTCAAGCGTCCGCGTTACTATCTACGAGGTGTAGGGGTCAAGGCACGTGTGATAAAGTGGGTAAACATTATGATTGCAGTTATAAGACCTTTTGCACTTGTAGAGGCTTGAGAAACTGTCATTTTGCTACGATTACCTGAAATGGATCAGCTATTTTTCTTTCTTAACGATATAACTTTTAAGTTGGTCCTATAAGAACATTACTTACAAGTTTTTATTTTTGTTATTTTAGTTTTATTATGTTATAGTGATCTAGAATAGCCCATGGTTTGACTTATTACATCCTAGATATGTCCCTTCCACGTTGTCTAATATATAGATTTTTACGGCTTCAGACAGATGTTATGTAAACAAAACTATAAACAAAACAATACACTTTTTGTTTGTATGTATCAAACCCGTTTTTTATCAAGCCATAGGCATTTGTTTTTGTTATAAGTAAATCAAATAACTAAAAATATAAAGTGATTTTAAGTAGTCATCGGACTACTGAAGTGGGTAGACTATGGGCAGAATAAGAGAATACTTGACTTACTCTACTTTCTTCTTTAGATAGCTTTTTTAGGGTTCCGTACCTGAAAAGTAAAAATCGAACCATATCGACTTGAAAGTTGACGGGTATAGAGGAAGAGGAAGGCCGAGAAAGACGTGGGAAGAATGCGTAAGATCGGATATGGGGGAACGGGGGGTCAGTACAGAGATGGCACAGGATAGAAGGTTATGGAGGGAGTTGACATACAGAGCCGACCCCAAATAGGGAAAAGGCGAGGAAGAAGAAGAAGATTACTAAGACTGTACTCCTGTCTTTCACCAGGCTGTATCTCATGAACCGTGATAGAGACAGTTGAAATTTTTACAGATGATTTATTTATGTTGCCGTTATAGCAAAAAGCAAAAGGGGCTCCCGTACAACAAACGTGATTTTTCTTTATAAATAACTAGCTGTGGGTATTTCGGTATAAAAAGTTTCAAACTATTATTCATATCAGATTTCATCTAAATAGGTTCAGTGGTTGAAGTGTGAAGTGGTAGCAAACAAACAAACAAATATACAAACTCACTTTCGCTTTTAGTAGGATTTTACGGAACCCTTCGTGTGTGACTCCGACTCACACTTGGCCGATTATTATAGTAAATACTAGCTGTACCCGCGGGCTTCGCTCCCCGTGAGAATTCCGGGATAAAGAGTACTCACAGACATAGATATAGATCTATATCTGTGAGAGTACCCTTTGTCCTTCCCCGAGTCTCAAACTATATCCATACCAAATTTCATCCAGATCGGTTCAGTAGTATAAGCGTGAAGAGGTAACAGACAAACAAAAAAATATACAAACTCACTTTCGCATTTATAATATTAGTAGGATTTGTTATAATAAATTGAAAGTAATAATGATTTCTTGACCTTGGTACAAGTCGTCGGAGATGGGTGAGAGATGTTTTCAGCACCAATAAGATATTGTAGAAGCAGGTTAGTAAAAAAAGATGTAGGTTTTCTCTTGTATGTTCACTTCATATTTTATAAGCTATTATTTGGTAGCTAACCATTTTTTTAAGAGAGGAGTAGGAAAACCCAGAAGAAAATTTATAGACCAAATAAAAGAAAAATTAAACGTGAAAACATATAAAGAGGTTAAGAACTTAGCGGAAGGAAGAGAGACGTGGAAAGCACTCCACCGACAAGAGCCCAGCTCTTAAATATAAGAAGAAGAAGAAGAACCATTTTTTTAATTGTTTAGTTTTTAAGAAGGTTTACATTAAAAATAATTTTAGAACAGGAAATAATTAAAATAAATATTATAGTCAATTATAGTATTACAGTACGTAAAATTTCGTAGCAAATTATTCTACGATCGCTACGTACATAAATCTTCGTAGCGCGGCTTTTTATTTATCACTTCTACCAGTTAATAATTTACAGATAAGTTTACGCCATGGTTTGTGGCTCTGCATACAATAGTATACATGTATGAGTGTATACAAATAAAAACAAATTTTATTTACCAAAAAAGATATGTATGTGAGCGAAATATTTTCAAAATTTTGTAAGTACTGCTTTTTATAATAAATAGATGTCAGTAGGATTTACGTTAGTAATCATATACTGGTATTATTGGAGTTTACTTGCACTTATCACCAGGTCGAAGCGGTCAAAACATATACCGTCTTATTATAAAACGCAGACTAACTTTGTTACTAGGTTTAAACCATTATCCGACCAAATCAAGTTGACATCTAGTAATATGCCACTGTCTCATTTAAAAATGTCCACTTGATTTGGTCGGATAGTGGTTTAAACCTAGTAACAAAGTTATTCTGCGTTTTATAATAAGACGGATAAGGTTTTGTTCCAGTCGGCTATTTTTACTGCTTGAATGTGTTCATTATAAATACTGTTACTGTCTCGACAAATTAAACATTTGTGCGATAAGATTAATAAACGTTTATTATAAATTATAATGTTATAGTTATGTCTGATGACTTTCATGTTTTTATGAGTTATTTGTGATGTAATATTGATAATATTGTTGCTATTAACATTTTAGAAGTGAATTAGTTTCCCATGCTGGTCTGGGAGAAATAAAAAAACTTAGAATGTACCAGCTGCTTCTCTTACCACGCAGATCGTAAAAGCCGATCGAGGGAATGGGCAAAAATGCAAATCATGTTAACAGGCGATGCGGCTAGCAACCCATCACTGTATTGATTGCTTTTCCATCTTCTCGCCCACCATGACGCTAAAAGTGGCTTTTGTATCTTGCGGCCCTGGGCTCTGCATAGAGCCGCAAGACCCAAAATGCTCTGTCTGCCCCGTTAGGGATAAAAACGTGATAGTATGTATGTATGTATGTATGTATTAGTTTGTGTCTACTTTTTCAAATGTGGATTGGGCATGGAAAAATATATACCTAACAAGAAACGTTGATTTTACTAGCTTACTGAGGAGCTCGGTTGCTAGCGTTTTCGCAAGTAAAGCGTCGCCGGGCGTGGCCCGCACTAGGATGATGACCACAAGTGGCATAAAAATTTCTCGAGCTTCTCCGTGCTTCAGAAGGCACGTATAAGCCATTGGTCCCGCCTTCATCATTGTATGGCAGTTGTCAAGCTATGTCAGATGCTTTAGGCAGCCTGAAAGATCTTGACACCAGTGTTGGCCACTTACACACACGAAAACCAAACAACAACTAGCTTTCTTAGTTAGTATAGGAATTATAATCACACTAATGTTATAATGGCGAAAGTTTGTATGTTCTTCACGCGCAAACGGCTGGACCAATTTTGATAAAATTAGGTATGCAGGAACCTGACATCCTGGATTAACGCATAGGCTACTTTAGACACGGGTAACACCGTAGGGCGCGGCTAGTATAATTTAAGCTACCTACGATACCATAGGAGATGGGGTTATAGAAGGAGATGTGGTTACCTTTGCTCAGCAGTGGGACCTGTGGGATAATGTGCTCGTACTAATGGTTAAAAAAAACCGATACTTTCATTGTTTTTAAAGCAACTAAAATATTGTAAGAAATTCATTCATGATAATAAAAGAAATGATTTGATTAAATTTGCTGAGCCCAAGAAACATCAGCACTACGATTTATTGATGTTTGAGAATTCTTGAAGAAAGAAGAATACCTACTTACTTAAACATAATAATATTGGTAAAATCGGACACAAGTTTATCTACCTACAAATTTAAATATAGTAGAGTAGGTATGCTTAATTTAAAATAATCTGTATGAATTAAAAATATAACTAAATATTTCACGCTTAATTAATTAGTATACCTACAATACGAGGAAGTATTATGTTGAATTATAAAATAAATCCCCTGATAACTGTATATTGACACAGTAAATAAAATAACTAACTTACGCACGAGTAGGAAACTGTGATTTACGTTTTACATACATAAGTATGGGTAATTAATTAATAAATAGGTGCTTAGTTAATAGACCAATGAGCGAAGCGACTACTTAGTTTCGAGATTGGCCAAAAATCCTTTTGTCCGGCCGTCTGTTTGGCTGTTCTCGCCTACAGGTCGCATTTTCTTGAAATTTTGTGAAAGTTGCGAAAATTATTTAGATTTTTTTGTTGACTCAGATATTCGAAATTTTTCAAAATGGCGGAATTATGGGGATTGAAAACTTTATAAATATATATCATAATATTTCAGCTATTCCGAAAACGATGATATGTTTATATATGACATTATTGTATTTTATTTGTGACATTTCCGAATTTTTTTCAAAATTGTCACTAACCTTTTTTATTACCCATGAGACGCAACTTTTTATCGAAACAACTTTTTTGTCCGATAAACTTCAATGGGTCGGGGTGAATCGTGACGTCTACAGACCACTGAGCTATTAGTATAAAGACAGTCATTGCTTTGACCGATAAGAATAGATAAGACTATTGCAATCATAGTACCTACATTATAGCTTTTTGATTGCAATATTTTATAACCTACTTAGTTTGTTCGTAGAAATAAATCGGTAGATAAATATACCTATATATTATATAGGTATTAAAATTAAATATTTTTTGCTGTTTAAAATGTCTATTTTTAAAAGTAATAAAATAAATTAAAAACCTAAGTAAATTTAATAAAATTGTTGCAGCGTCTTTTAAGTTAAATAATAAATAAATAAAAAAGTAAGTAGGTACAATATATTAACTGTTAAGAAATAATTCGGCGTTAACAAAAATATTTTTAATTAAAATTAAAAGAAACATGTTTGTAATATTCCGCTGACGATTCCCTAATGAAAAACTTTTTTATTAAAGGTATTGCAAATAAAAAAAATGTTAGGAAAATTACTTACCAAAACTCTTTATTTACCGGCTAACCAGCCGAATAATTAGTAAACAAGCGCCAACTTTGACCATTATTTAATCCAATCAAAAAGTTTCAACTCACTGCACAAAAACAAAAACAAACACTGCGGATAAGGCTGCACAAAAAAGTTTCTTATGCGTAGAAAAAGAAAACACTTTTTAAATCAAATTTCGAACGTTCGATCGCGTATTTGAAATTCGGAGCGCGGCGAAGCGTGCGTTCACGAAGCGCGCAGTGCAATCGGCGACTGGGCTTCAAGTCGGCTTGACTTGTTTAGGAGTATGAAGTACTTACTGAGTCGGTCTGTACTAGAAACTCACACGGGAGTTTGTGTACGTCGTTAGTACTGAAAGTTTAGTGTGTAGGATTAGAAGATAGGGATCTAGGGGCACCTGAAAATGATTGATGATAGCGCTTGTGATGAAATTTTGATGCAATACTTAGCATTGTAGCTAGAGGGGTTGAATCTTTGCTATCTTTGGAATGTAAGGTCAATTTTTATTTAAGATACAGGCAAAGAATACTATTTTATATTTACTTAGATCCCAACATACATACCCAGAGGTCCCGGGTTCGATTCCCGGTCAGGGCAAGTTGGAAAATGGCCTTTTTCAAATTGTCCTGGGTCTTGGATGTTTATCTACTTATATATGTATTTGTTATAAAATATAGTATCGTTGAGTTAGTATCCCATAACACAAGTCTCGAACTTATTGTGGGGCTAACTCAATCAGTGTAATATGTCCCTATATGTATATTTATTTATTTATTTATTTTAACATTTTCCGAAATTACTTGTCTATTTATTTATTTATTAATGAACTACAATCATAGCTTTTCTTATAAGTTCGTAAGTGCTTAGAATATACAAGTTTGCAGAACTGCTAGATTGAACACCAAGACAAAAGTACATACCGCAGCTTTGTACTACTGGTTTAAATGAGGCCACTGGCAAATTTTTGAACTCCAATTTATTATACTCATATCGCACCTAAGTTGAATTAAAGTTTTTTCGTTTG
This sequence comes from Acrobasis consociella, assembly GCA_963555685.1. NCBI lineage: Eukaryota > Metazoa > Arthropoda > Insecta > Lepidoptera > Pyralidae > Acrobasis > Acrobasis consociella. The sequence goes on along the minus strand of OY743122.1, from coordinate 3,576,809 downwards.
TGTAAGTGGCCAACCCTGTTATCTGGTTTTTCAAGCTGACTAAAGCATTTGACATGTCCTGACGACTGCCGTACAATGACAGCCAGGACCAACGGCACGTGCCTCCCAAAGCGCGGAGAAGCTCAACTTTTTTAATTGCTGCTTGTGGTCACCCATCCAAGAAAGGGCCACGTCCAGTGTCACTTATCTTGAGAAATCGCAAAGAATGCGTTAATCTGTTCCTGTTTTATTCCAATAATTACGAATCATATTATGCGTGTAGGAAAACTAAGGAAAATACGCGGTATCTAACGCACTATTATGTATTCTGTGCCTAACGTCTGTATATTTTTCCTGGAAATATTGTTTGGATTACTAACGCCCTCTGTAGGTGAGTAGCAAAAACTTTTGCTTACGCTATTCGACTACAGATGGCGCTAGGTGATCGTAACGCTACGCGCCATCCAGTACAAGAACAGACCTATGGTGCGATTTTTCAAACGCGGAGTCACTAAACGAACGATTTTTTGTATGGAAAAACCATTCGTTTAGGTGACTCCGCGTTTCAAAAATAGCACTTCTGGATTTTTATATAATAACAAATACAAGTAACATCGTTTACTGAATCAAACATTTTCATAAATTAAAAAATTTAAAAGTTCAGCCTATTAATTCGATCTACATAAAAAGGCACTAGTTTATTCCTGTCTATTATCCTACTCATAATTTTAAATAAAGTTTTATAGTTCGGATGTTTGTTTGTATATCTATGACGCAAAAACTACGGAGCGATGACGTGTGGACACTGGATAAAAAGAATATTATTTTTATTCCGAAAAATATAAGTACCTAAGGTTCATTTTTTAAATACCTATGTAATATATTATTGGAGATAATAAAATTTAAATTAAATTAAAATTACACTTACTTATTAAGATTTAATTTAAAACTAAAAAAATAAGTAGTACCTAAGTAACTTAGTAAGGTTCCTATTGGATTTTCAAGTTAACCCTTGTCAATTATTTAGGCGAGGTTAGGGAGAAGTGGTGTATTTTGCATATGAAATAGACTTTTAAGGTATTTTACCAAAAACCCTAAAAGTATCTATTTATAGCGCGTTTCTGCTAAAAGTGGTTACTTTTGGCAAAAACAAGTATTAATACTAGGCGGACTAACTAAATTACAATTAACGATGGCTTAAAAAGGTCTATCTTATGGCTAATAATAGCAAGATTTTAATAACGTACTTATCACCACATTTACACAATTAAACAATTTATTTCTAAAGAGGGTGCTTCTTTTACCTTAAGAGTCCCCTTACCCTGAACCAAAATACGCTTTCCCATACAAACGTAGTTCTACGTTTTATTTCGAAACGTCATGCTCGATTTCGGCAAATTTTTTTTTTATTTTTTCTATTTTTATATTGCAATTATCTAATAATTAGTTTCCTACGTATAAATTAGACTTGAAGTAGGTAGTGTGTTATATCATTTTTGGCCATCAGTATGGGAAACTTCTACATCCTTATATTTTCTTTCCAGTTCATAATTTTACGTCGGAAACTAATTATTAATGATAATTGCAAATTTCTTTAAAAAAATTTTTTTTTACTGAATTCTGATATGTGGTTTCAGAATCAAACGTAGACTAAGTTTGTATGGAAACGTCTAGGGTAGGGGGATCCTTACGCATTTTTTTTGTTCGGTTTGGAGAACAAAAATTGATGTCGAGCAATAGTATGTAGTACAAATGTAATGTCGGTTATAGGTCTGCAGAGCAACGGTTTGTCGCACGATTGTCTTACCTACTTTCATCATTTACGTTACTTATTAGATAAAATGCAAGCCTTTTGTATACAAACTAAAGTAGGGTATCATTATGGAGAAATAAAGAGATCCAGTTAGCTAGAAATCGTGGCGTGAAAGATGATGCTATGTTGATACTATCGGGAAGATTTATCTAATGCGGATAAAGTCGTAAGTACCTATATTAATTAACGCGAGAGAAGTGATAAGTATGCTGTGCAATAATTAAACGTAGACTGCTATCTCTTTATTTCATGTAAAACATAAGTTACTCGTACGTCTCTTATTATTATTTTCCATATTTATTGTTGGTCATTTTTATTGATGGTCATTTTTATTAAGCCTGTTTATTATTGGATATTTTTATTGTTAGACATTTTTACTGGCGGACATTTTTAGTACTGGGCATGATTATTGTTGGCAATTTAATTGTTGAACATGTTTATTATTGGTCATTGACCGAGCGAGCGAAGCGAGCGAAGCGTCTCAGTTTCGAGATTAGCCAAAAATTATTTTGTCCGTCTGTCTGTCTGTCTGTTCTCGCCTACAGGTCGCATTTCTTAACTGATTCTCTTGAAATTTTGTAAACAGGTTCAGCAACTAAATAGATTTTTTTTGTCGAGCCAGTTTTTAGAAATTTTTCAAAATGGCGGAAATATTGGGGTTTAAAATTTTAAAACTGTCACATACCCGCCATTTCAAAATATTTTCAAAAACGTCATTAGACTTTTTTGTTGCCATTACAAAAACGATATTTTTTTATTTGAACAACTTTTTTGTCTGAACAACTTTTTTATACGTTATACTTAAACGGGTTTAGGGTGACTCGCGAAGTCTAGCTGACTAAGCCGTGACGGATACACAATACAAATCTTCTTACAAAATATACTGAAAGTATTTAAGGGTGAATTCAGTCCGGGTTACTGAACAACTTTCTTAAAAATACATATGTCCCCTGGGGTCCACGAAATATTTTCTCTGAATAACTATTATGGTTATTATTTTGAGTTTCATAAGTAGTTCTATAAATTTTATCATATTTAACCGGCTTAAAAAAAAGTGCTTCTGTAGTGGTATTAGTAATTATGCTATGAACTAACAAGAGATCATCAGCAACCAAAGCCCGCGAAGTAGCTTTACGAAGAGAGTAAGAAACCAATGAGCAGCGGCATAGAGCCATGGCAATACAAATAAGTATTTATTTTCTGGTTTTTCCAACAACGAGCTGACTTTGTCATTTGAAAAATGATAGGTCATTTTTCGGTAAAAGACTACTGGTACAGAACTGAATTTCAGCATCACGGTAGACCTCATATCCATGGGATTGTATTGTATGGTTGGAAGGTGCTCCTGACATTTCAGAGCTAGATCGAAAGTCATTTGAAGAAAGGGCTGTGATTGGCAACTATTTTGGAAATTTGGTCACAACCATGAATCCGCATATCGGTAAACCTGCACCGATAATTCATCTAAATCAGGTACATCATTCTGAAATAATAATCGCGAGGTCTAAGTTCGTGGCGAACTACTAGTTTTTATTAATGGTCAATTTTATTATTGTTGTTGTTGAAGTTGAAATTATTAGTAGTATTATTTATTTTATCAAACTTTATTGTTACAAAGTACAAACATACTTTTAACAAATGGCGGACTTAATGCTAAAAGCATTTTCTCCCAGTCAACCATAGATATAGTAGATATAGAGATAGTCATTATTATGAGTTAATTTTTTTTGGTATGTGTAAAATTTTAACCGAAAACATACACACTATAATTTTTCAAAACTAAAACCCGACTTAACTCCCAATCTACACAACCGATTTTGATAAAATTTCTATGGGACCACATGACAAGTACACCCTTTAAAAAAATCAAATCCGTTAATGCGTCTTTGAATAATCGGTGAAAATACATTTAAAAAATCGCGAAGAATTGATAACCTCCTCCATTTTAGAAGTCAGTTAAAAATAGCCTATTAAGTCCCAAATCCGTAATAGACTAGACACGAACACAAATCAGGCAGTCACAGAGCGAGCACCACCACACAAAGGACCGTCGGTCAACGGTTCGGTTTCCTGCTTGCACAATGGGATATTTGGCCATTGTCGCATTGCCTTGGCCATTTTCTGGGACGCGGTCACATGCTTTTATTTATATCTTCACATCTTATTTTTTTTTACAACTAATACATTTTTTACAGGTAGACATAGACAAGGCCCAGAGCCGTAGGACCCAAAGGCCACGCTTAGCGACATGATGGGCATTAAGATGAAATATAATCAAAATAGTGATGGGTTGCATCACCTATTAACATAATTCAAATCTCGCCCATTCCCTCTTTAGAACGGCTTTTGCGATATGCACGGGAAGAGAAGCAGCTAGTATATTCTAAGTTTTTTCTTTTCTTCCAGACTACATGGAAGTAATAAATTTTATTCCCTAAAAAATATTTAAAAAATCCTTGTCCTCTAATAATTCTCTTAACTTACGTCCATATTTTTTGATAAATTTAGTTCTTCCGTCAATGTTGGTGAGATCTGTTTTTGTAAAAAAAACCAGCGGTCCGCAAACCAACACTATTTTTATCCCTTTTTCTGTCTTTACGCCCCATCACTTACGGTCCCGGGCTTTGACTACCCCGTTTGATGTTAACTTTGTCTAAAATTTTATTCGTCTTAGAAAGAATAGGCAGAAACAGTTTTATCCAAGGTTAGCAAAACGTGGTATCGGAATATTTTTTGATCATAATCATTTCAGCCGCATAATTATGGTCCACCGCTGGACATAGGCCTCTCCTAAGGATTTCCAAAATGACTGATCTTAGAGCGGCCTGGATTCAGCGCCTTCGAGATATATCTAATATTTCATGATATTTCATAATTATTCCTCAATATCTTCATCATCATATCAGCCACAGGAAGTCCACGTTTCCAAAATGACCGACTTCATTGTGTTCCTTAACAATTTTTGATATATTTCGCACCTTTTGCCATATTAGGTGAATGGTTAAGCGCAGTAGTGCCATAAAAATTTTGTTCAGGGTTGCTGGTGGAGACCAGCGCATGATCACAACCCCAAAAAAAGGCTGTTGGCCATCCAAAAATTGGCCAATTGCGAGTTGGAGTACGAACTCACTCATAAGAAAAATCATGAACTTACCTACGTTCTGAATTATTTTTCAGTTTTGGTATTTTTTTTAACCCCTTCAAATGATAACATTGATTACAAATTATACTAAACCCCATTTTTTATTTTATTTACTATGGAAAACTAACAGCCATATCTTATCTATTTAAACCATAACAACAAATAGTTATAAAACTTAGCCAATAATAAGTTTTCACTTATAGAAAATTATACACCAAGATATTATGAAATAGGCTTGTGGGCATGCCCACAGTGCCCACAAAAGTTGTGGGCACTATCCGCGTCTGTATGGCCATTGACCACGGAGTACGACGATAGTTCCATACGAATTACCACATGTTTACGTAAACCAATACAATCGCAGTTTTATGCGGCTACAACGAATTACAATTGTAATTAATTCACTAGATTACAGTTGCAAATGTTGTAATTGATGTGTAGTTAGCACGAGTAGACTGAACAGGAACTTACAGACTTATGTTTATTTAATATTTTTTTAATAGGATAGTATCCAGGCTAGGTAGGATAGTATCACAATTAATTACTTTGTACTGATTGGAAAATAAAACGTCGTCACAAGGTAAGAAAAATATCATTTTATTTATTCATTCATTTCAGCCGCATAACGTCCACTGCTGGACATAGGCCTCTCCCAAAGAAAGAAAAATATCAAGTGACTTCAACTCTCCCAGTCTATTAAGTTTTGTAATAAACAATAATAAGACGCAGGTTTGCAGGTATCCTTTTTTTATTAAAATAAAAAATGCTAGGAAAGTATTTCCAACACTTTGCGGCCCTGGCTAAAAAATATGAATGGTCCTTTTTTGACTACAGGTAGTCAAAAGTTACAAGCGTGGGAAAAGTGATTTTTTAAAATATACCTCTATTGTTGTATTGTTACAAATGAACCATTCGTTGTTGTCCATTGAACTTGCAACGGAATTTATCTAAAACACGTTTACGAGTACATTTGCACTATATATACACGCTGACTTTTTATTGGTTTTGGAAAAAGAAATGTCGTATAGTAAATTAATTCCTCTATCCATATACGTAATTCAAATTTCTGTATGTCATAAGATAAAAAAGTTGCGTAAATGATTTTCGATCGAGACCACGTAGTTATACGCCGGCCGCCGGCTGCGTAATGTCGATGACCCCGGCCGGCCGGCGGGCGGTGTATGGCGGCGGTACTACTAATTGATCTCACAATTTTACTTTCGAGTTTTAGACAACATTTTTTGTTTCTGAATTTTTATTTTGACTAGCTAATTAGGTCTTACTAACGATGTCTATAAAGTGGCCTTCGGCTCCAAAACCAATAAAAAATCATCGTGTATAAACCAATTACTTCTAAAACGGACGGCGTTTACAAGTTCACAATATTTAAGAAAAACCTATTCATCAACGTGTTGGTCGAGAGAAAAAAATACTTCCACTTTACAAACAATTTCTTCAAGGTTTTATTTTATTACTGTTTCGGTATGATTAATATACATGCCAAATTACAGCTTTCTAGTACATATGGTCTGAGTAAAACCGCGGACGGACAGACAGACATGGCGAAACTATAAGGGTTCCTTGTTTACTACGAAACCCAAAAACCCCGACTTTCACGGGTTCACCCCCAAAAATTTCAAACGTCAAACTCAATATGTAGGTAGTGGGCCAGCCCAGGTATCTCGTTGGCCCACACTACCTTCCTTGGTACCTAACTACCTACCAAAGCTATACGTAGGAACTTTTTATTGGCTTTCCGATATCCATTAAAATCAAATATTTTTTTGTTAATTTTATTGTATTACCTCCTTAAAAACAAATAAATAAAAATTAAAAAAGTTTATTGCAGCATTCCGTGTTTAGGGTGGTTCAGTTTAAAAAATCGGTAGGTGAAATGAGATCAACACATTTTTCATAAAAAAAAATTATACATCGTGATAGGGAAATCTAATAAATCAAACTAGATCTGTAATAGTATCACTATAGTATAATGATCATAAAATAACAGTCAAAACGACAAAAAAAATCGGCGGCACACTTTTGTATGGTTTTTAAAAGTTTTGACTGATATTTTATTTTGGAATGAAGTTCCTTATCGCGCGTTGCGAAAGGGGGCTAGACGGAAAAAATTAAGACCTATATATGTACTATACTTGTATGCCGTGCGGCGTGCGCGTGTTTCTCTGTCTGTCTCTCTCTCTCGAGCTTCGTTCCATCCGGGTGTCCCTTGACACCTCTCAAGTTTTTTATTATACTATATTGATCTAGTACAGACCGTGGTTAGATTAATTACGGGTATGTCCCTTTCCCATTGTATTCTATTATTATTATAATAACATACATGTAAAAAAATTACGCACAAAGAATTTATACAATGTCCTTTTTAATTAAGTACAAATATTTTAAGAGGTGATTCAGACCATCATTCCTAACAACTATTCCCAATAAATGTATACGAAAAAAAAATCATTTTCCATAGTAATGATATCACGTGACTACTTCGATTTGTATGAGAACCTAAAAATTTTTTTTCGTATTTCGATATTCATTTATTAGGAAAATTTGTTCAAAATGATGGACCGGACCACCCCTTAAAATATTTGTACTTAATTAAAAAGGACATTGTATATAACATACATTTAACGTACCAGTATGAAATGAATATCTTAAAATAACCTCAGCATGAGGCATGCACAAAGGAATTCCCGACTTAGTAATGCTGAGAATTCCTACGAAGCCTTTGACTTCCTTCTATCAAAGTCATTCTAAAATAAACCTTATTATATTTGCATAAGGTTTAGTAATTTCTGATATTTGATAATACTTAACATAGCAGGTAGCGTGCAAGCTATTATCGATTTAAGATCGTATTATTCAGTAAAATCACACTAAACACAACCTCAGTAAAGTAGGTAATGTTTACTGTATTTTTTTTTCATTTCTTTAATCTTCGTTCAAATATTTTTGAAAATATTTTTTTTCTTCACTTTTTTTGGATGTGAATTTCATATGATAGATAAATAAATAAATATATAGGGACAAATTACACTGATTGAGTTAGCCCCAAAGTAAGTTCGAGACTTTTGTTATGGGATACTAACTCAACGATACTATATTTTATAACAAATACATATATAGATAAACATCCAAGACCCAGGACAATTTGAAAAAGGCCATTTTCCAACTTGCCCTGACCGGTAATCGAACCCGGCACCTCTGGGTGGCGGACTAGCATGGTGACCACTACGCCCCGGAGGTCGTCAATAAATAAATAAATATAAATACATAATGCGCGCACTTGACGTCTTTGGTGGAGAATATGCTGCAGTGCAGTTTGTTGCCGCTTCTTCTGCACTAGCACTTAGGAAGTGGCAGTAAAGGCCATTTGACATTATTCGTCCACAATTATCCACTTTCCGTGTGGTTTTCGGCAAAATAGAATAAGACCACTCTTAGTCTTCCCGTGGATGTCGTAGAAGGAAATACGACTTAGGAAATACAAGCTAAACAAAGCTTATAAACATCAATGAGACCTCTCCAACACGCTGTCCAGCGAGGAGAGTATAAGCCAAAGTTCTCTGGCTGTTCTGGTCAAGTATGGCTCTAGTAGTACAGAAAGGGTCGTGTTCCTGCAGTGGAGACTAAAAAGACCTTATGATGAATTATCCACTTATCGAGTCTTTTTTTAAATGCATTTATAGAAGGCGCAGATACCTCTTCTCCTGGTTTGAAAAGATCTCATTTTTTTTGCATCAGAAAACCTTTTGCCTGGTGTTGGTCATTTTGCCCCACGCAGGACTGTTTGCCCCACTCAAAGTGCAAATCAAATGGCCTAATATATTTTTGTACTACCTCAATTAATCAAATAACCGATTATTTTATTAAGTTTAAATTGAGTATTTTTTTTAAATACAGAAACAAAAAAAACACGATATTTAAAAGCTTTACAGTATTTAAACTTTCGTATCATCCGTTCACGTCCGTCGCAAGGCAACGTAACTCTGTGCGAATAAAAAAAATAAAAAACTTGTCCAACCACCCATTGGACCAAGGATCATCAAGAAAACAGGATTGCTAATACGCGCAAGTACGTACTTACAATATACATGATAATGAAGTATCGAAACCGGTATCAACATCACTGATGTACCTCTGTCTCTTGAATTGAGCTAGATACAGCTAGTGTAGTGATTCACAGGCTTCACAGCTGATAAAGATACCTACATTGTCACGTCTACCCTAATAGTTATTTAGACAGAGCCCAAAAGCCCAGAGGCTAGCCACGCTTAGCAGCATAAATATGGCAAGAATAAATAAATAAATAAGCGGCCAAGTGCGAGTCGGACTCGCCCATGAAGGGTTCCGTAGTAGTATTTTTTTTAATTTTTATATTTGAGTTGATTGAATGAAAGGTAAATTGCAGTTTATGACATATTAAAAAAAAACTTCTTACTAGATCTTGTTCAAACCAATTTTCGCTGGTAGTTTTCATGGTAATGAACATAATATATTTTTTTTAGTTTTATCATTCTCTTATTTTAGAAGTTACGGGGGGGGGGACACACTTTTTTCCACTTTGGAAGTGTCTCTCGCGCAAAGTATTCGGTTTAGAATAAAATGATATTAGAAACCTCAATATCATTTCTGAAGACCTATCCATAGATACTCCATACGTATGGGTTTGATGAAAAATATTTTTTTGAGTTTCAGTTCTAAGTATGGGGAACCCCCAAAATTTTTTGTTTTTTTCTATTTTTGTGTCAAAACCTTAATGCGGTTTACATAATACATCTACTTACCAAGTTTCAACAGTATAGGTCTTATAGTTTCGGAAAAAAGTGGCTGTGACATACGGACGGACAGACAGACAGACAGACATGACGAATCTATAAGGGTTCCGTTTTTGCCATTTGGCTACGGAACCCTAAAAAATGGGTTGATAGCCGCGAAACGATTACGTCACAATTTCAAAATTAAATCAATCTTGATAAATCATGCTATGGCACATAAGTAGTTACGGAACTTTTATATCTACTTAATACACTACACATATTATCAGTATGAATTCATAAGCTTTCTTCAAACATACATTGATACTGTTTCAACTGTTTGTATCAGTGGTGCCAATTTTGAAACGCAAAGTCACTAGACGAACGGTATATTGTAAGAAAAAACCATTTGTTTAGTAACTTTGCGTTTCGAAAATGGCACTTCAGACGACGTCATCTAGTGATATCAAGGCAAACAGCTGTTTGAAAGAAATAGTTTCGACCGAACTATGCTAATTGAAACGGAAGTGGAACAAATTGAGAATTTTATTTTGTTTACGGTAATGGTAAAGTATAAGCGTTAGTTAATAAGTAATTTAAATAACTACCAGACCCTAAATAATACCAAACATAATTATAATCAATTTGTTAATGTGGATTTGAAACTAATTTCTTTAATCATTAGCACGATTTCGTAAAAGGTTCAAATGCAAGATGTTTTCTCAAAAAAACTTCTAAAACTGCATTTAAAGTAAATTATTGTATGAGAAAAACAAACTTAACACTATAAATTATGAATAAAACCTGAAAACTTAACACTACTTTATGCCAATCGTGCAAAAACTTACGGCAACATCGATTGTCGAGGTGGATGACATATCAATAGTAAACACTCCCTCACTACTCGCTGGAACCACTTTAGATCCTCTTTTTGGTATTTTAAAACACGACACCACCTTATAAGTGCGAACCATAGTGCAAAACTCACTTCACTTCACTGTTTTAGTCACAAAATGAGATTATTTTGGAGCAAAACGTGTTATTTTGTGGGACAAAATGCGCGCGCGCAGTGTTTGCGTGGTAAACGGCAAATGCTGACAGGTTAAGTAATTGCTTAGCTGTGGTGACTCAAGCAGCAGGTAAATCTTGCAGCCGATATGGATCTGTTGCTTTTGTAGGTTCTGACGATTTTCATTACTATAGATTTTATTCTTGGAAGCGAGTTAATGAGCTAGTTGTGCTGTTTTGAATTTATGTTTATGGATGAAGGGTTAAAGTTAAAAATAATATTCCTATAAAATTTTGCGTTTATTGCATATGATTCTACGAATTCGTTTGTATGAATATATTTGTAAAGGAATGTTATTTATTTCTTGTGAAGTTTAACATAGTTGGATATTGTCTTTATAATTTATTTTTAACCGACTTCAAAAAAAGAGGAGGTTATCAATTCAATTGTATGTTTTTTTTTGTATGTATGTGACGCGATATCTTCGGCAACCGCGGACCGATTTTAAAGATTCTTTTTTTATTTGAAAGCCCTTACTCCCAAGTTGGTCCCATATTTGTTGAGGACAAAATGAAGAACTTTAAAGATATGGAAGAAACTCCTGAAAAAAATTGAAGACGGTTGTTTTTTTTTGTTAAAAATTTAATTATTTACACGCGATAAATACCTAATATAGTTTTTTATTTAGTTAATTTTTTTACAAACGTAAAACTACTCGTACATACATTTATTAGAAATTATGTTTTTTTTTATATTTGTTATTTTTTTGTAAACGTAATTAATTGTAGGTAAGTATTATTAATAAATTCAGAATATCTAGAGAACATCACTATGTCAGAACATTTCGTTTAAAAACATCCAACATCGCAACTTTACCTAGTAGTTTGTACGTAAATTCTTTACTGTACAAAAAGGACACAACAAAAATACAATGGCAGACTTATCTCTGTAAGGGATCTCTTCCAGTCGACCCAAAATTGATTTTTTACCATTGAAGGTTTAGGTGGTGATTATTTGTTTTGTTGTCACTACATAAGGGTAACACCATAACTTTTTATGTAACAAACAGTAAGTCTTCTTCAAATAGCTTTGAGCCTTTGAACCAAAAGCACATATCGAACTAAACTTCATTTAAATTCATCATTGTTTTGGAGAAAGTAAAAGGAACAAGGTCTTAAATCGCCCGGTTGCAAGTGAGTCATTTGTTTGTTGAGTCAAATATAAACGTTTGGTCTAGCTAGCATACTAAATCGAACCACGGGCTATACTAGATCACTAAAGTATAATGAAATTAAACTAACCGAAAAAAAAAACTAAATTCCCATACAAAGTGCCCGAGCGGCTGCACACTTTCGTATGGAAATACCGATATTTAGGGTTCCGTATCCAATCGGTTAAAACGGGACCCTATCACTAAGACTCCGCTGTCTGTCTGTCTGTCTGTCACCAGGCTGTATCTCATGAACTATTTACATAAATTCTTATAACTGGCGCGAACCTAACGATGTATTTCGGGTATCGAATACGAAGTTAAAATTGTGTTAAATACTTATAGAATTGATTTAAAAGCACAATTTCAAACACGCAGTTATTAAGTTATTTGCAACAATAGTAGTTAAATCAATAATTTAAATAAAATTAGGTATGCGCATTTTTCATTGATATCACATGCAACCTCTTAAACTCAAATTATGCAGGAGACATATTTTTGAAATCACTTCTCACATTACGAATGGTTTGCGCGAGCGTTTCCAAACGGGCGCATTTTTGAATCGGTAGTTTGCGAAGGATTTGCAACGAGTGGTCTTGACCTCTTGACCCTCAGTCTTGACCACTCGTAATTTTGACATTTGTAGCGCAGATATGTCATCGAAACTAATCATGGGAAATCCGTTCCATTTCACGTTGCTTTTTTATTCATGTTCGAATTTTAGAAAAGCATAGACAAATTATCGATGTTTTCTGCGTAAAACAATATTGTTTTTCGCTGACACGACGGTTTCAAAAATACGATCAATTTGTATTTTACGCAAGCGGTGAGTTTGAAAACTACACGTTTTGTATTTCGCTGAGTCCCTCGATGAAAAATAGCACTCCAGATCTGGTGCATAATATGCATATGCGTGCATTTAACGGCTACAGGCACTTTCATTAGCAATTACATGTCATGTAAGTAATGTAAGTGATTTAAGTAAATTTTGTAAACATCAGTTTTAGAGTTCCGTACCCAAAGGGTTAAAACGGGACCCTATTATTAAGTCTTCGCTATCCATTTGTCCGTCAGTCGGTCCGCCTGTCGCTCACCAGGCGTTGTCTGTATCTCATGAACCGTGATAGCTAGACAGTTGAAATTTTCACAGATGTTGTATTTCTGTTACCGTTATAATAACAAATAGATACTAAAAACAGAATAAAATAAATATTTACGTGAGGCTCCCATACAACAAACGTGATTTTATATAGATAATGGTACGGAACCCTTCATCCGCGAGTCTGACTCGCACTAGGCCGGTTATTTTATAACATCAGTATTGCTACTTTGCTCCAAAGTTATACATACATACATACTATTACGTCTTTATCCCTAATGGGGCAGACAGAGCATTTTGGGTCTTGCGGTTCTATGCAGAGCCCAGGGCCGCAGGACCCAAAAGCCACTTTTAGCGTCATGGTGGGCGAGAAGATGGAAAAGCAATCAATACAGTGATGGGTTGCTAGCCGCATCGCCTGTTAACATGATTTGCATTTTTGCCCATTCCCTCGATCGGCTTTTACAATCTGCGTGGGAAGAGAAGCAGCTGGTACATTCTAAGTTTTTTTTATTTCCAAAGTTATATTATAGAATAAATTGGAACTAATACAATTTAATAGATAAGTATCGGTTCAAATTAAAACGGTTTTGTTTTCTTTATCTGTAAGTTGCCAACACTGCGTGTCAATTTTTTCTGTCTTAAAAAATCTGACATATCTTACTGCCAATACAATGACACAATGATGACAGCCGGGGACAAAGGCTTATGTTGCGTGCCTTTCTGTATACGGAGAAATTTTAATGCCACTAGTGGTCACCCATCCAAGTGTAGACCACACCAGGTGTCGCTTAACTTGCGGAAGCACACGTAATGCGCACTCCTACCGGGCCACCGAACTTCTCGGTAAATTAAAACTAATATCTAAGTATGTTTAAAGTTCTGGCTTTTCATTGTTTCGTTGTGACAATCAGGAATTAGTAGAACCAAAAAGAAATCGAAAACCCGATCTACCTTTTTGCTCGAAACCCGGAAAAAAACACATTAGGCGGGAGATAAAGAATTCAACAAGCTTTACTTCGTGGAATATACTTAGTTGAATGACATTCTAAACTATTTTAAATTGATTATATCATTCCAAAACCATAATGGGAATCAAATACCTAGCATATTTCCTCCATCCTATTCCTCACTATGAATCACTCCCAGTACAGTAGGTAATATATGTATATGGGTATACCTCTCCAATCCATCTGGCCAGCGAGGAGAGTGTAGGCCAAGTCCTCTGGCTGCTCAGGCTACGTATGGCTCTGGTAGTACAGAGAGGGTCGTGCTCCTGCAGTGGAGACAAAGACCTGATGTTGATGATGACAGTAGGTAGGTATGTATCTACCTGTAGGTACAAGTTTTGTTGTTATGGTAATACTTTTAAATCGGTCCAGCCATTCTTGAGTGAATAGTATAACTAACATGACTTTATATTGTATAGATATATGTAATATCGTAGAGATAGTATCTTATATTTTTTAATGAAAAGGAAAAACTGAAATAACAATAGGTCAAGAGCAAGTCACGCACGAATAAAAAATCGTATCACGATTGTTTATGGAAGCCCCCTAAAAATGCATGAAAAGGAGAGAGATTACATTATAACCGAACTACGTACCTGACATGTGTGAAACAGTTCGGGTTGAAGTCTATTTTTATCAAACTCCATACATGTTTTCCTGCTTTAAAAGTATGGCATCATCAATAAAATGATTAATAAATAGGAAAGGAAATTGCTGTGAATGCGGTCATTATAATGTGCCTATTTCATTCAATATACATATTTCTAGGTATATTTTACTCATTTTATAATCTACATTTGCAAAATATTACTTATTATAATCAATAATAAAAAATAAAACAAAATTTTATTTAATACATTTCATTTAATACTAACTAAAAATAATACTAAAAAATAATCGTCTCCTACTAAAATATAAAATTAATAACTAAAATTAAACATACCTACCAATCTTTCTAAAAAAGTAAATGTTTAAATATATTATTGAAGTTCTGTCATGTCATATATATAACTTTAAAGTCTACGGGGTTTTGGTCGTTTCGCCCCCAACCTATTCGCCCCAATATATCACTATTTGAATTGGCAGTTTTAATACCTAATCATGTTTATACTAGGTTACACTATTACATCTCCACATCATGGGGCGAAACGACAAAAAATTTATTTATCTTGGCCCTTGTTGGAGAGAAGGTAGTATTTTTGTTCGTGCACAAGCAAACATTCAAAGTTTTATTAAAACCTCGTAAAATATTTTGTTTTCCAATACTTTTCATATACCTATATACCTACTGCCTGTTTTGTCAATTAAATTCTGATTTACAATTACAACAAATCGAGCAATGTTCATGGAACCAGGATCTGAATTTAGAAGAGTGTTATGTTCTCAATCCTCTGGTACAGCTTGATCTTCATCTTAAGGACCGCCAGGATCCAATCAGCGGTGAGAGACACGAAGCGGACGTCGTGGTCAGAGTACGTACCCTCGATGCGAAACACCATCTGAAAAATATGTTTTGCTAGTTTTTTTTTGATTTACCACATATTGGTGAGTGTCGTTTCCTTCAAATTTTAAATATTGATGGATAGGTCGTTTTGCCCCACAAGCTATTCGCCCCACTACGACTTATAAAATTAAGCATGGAGCAATTGGAACTAAAATTTGTTGAGCTTTTCACTACAATAGAGAATATTTAATGTGTAATTAATATAGCACAGGAACAGAGAAAGGCCATTATGAAATTTAAATGCATGAGGGAGATTCGGGTAAAAATAATGTGATATTATAGAAAAAAATATCTTCGTACCATGGAAACCAAAACTAAAGTTGGGATCTGGTGAGGAAGAAGATGAAACTCTTATTCAGCCACAGTGAAGTCACTTTTTGTGTTTGTTTGCTATTACTCTATCTGTTTGTTCGCTAACTAGTTACTGGAAACTACTTAACATAACGATGCTATGTATACTTTTGTGTATACTTGTTGAATAATTGATCTAGATATTTTATTCAAAAAGGTTCCAGATACATAAAATGGAAACACACGTATCCGGAACGGGTCACTAGTAGTTTAAAAAATGACATTTTTTGTACAATACAGTCCGCCACAAACCTGTTCCCACCACAAAACGTCATTTAAACAAACCAATTTCACTACAATTAAACTCGTAGGTAATTTCTATATCAATTCTCTAACATGACACAGCGCCGACCGCAACACACTGTGACGACGAACAGTCGCCCTCCTACCCCGCGCCTTTTCCCCGCGGCCCATATACACGGTGATATTTAATTGGTTTTGAAGCCGAAGGCCACTTCATAGGCATCGTTAGTAAGACCTAATTAGCTAGTCAAAATAAAAATTCAGAAACAAAAAATAATGCCTAAAACTCGAAAGTAAAATTGTGAGATCAATTAGTAGTACCGCCCCGCCATACAACGCCCGCCGGCCGGCCGGGGTCATCGACATTACGCAGCCGGCTGCCGGCGTATAACTACGTGGTCTCGATCGAAAATCATTTACGCAACTTTTTTATTTTATGACATACAGAAATTTGGATTACATATATGGATAGAGGAATTTATTTACTATACGACATTTTTTTTTCCAAAACCAATAAAAAGTCAGCGTGTATAAGCGGCAGCGAGCTGGTCCTCGCCCTCTTGACCACTCCTGGAAGCCTGGCTGTAGCGACACCAAAGCTGAGTACTTGCTACTACTCTGGATCAACGAATCTCGTAACTGCTAACCGACGACCCTCTCTGTGACGCTTTTTAGTATTAATTATCTAAATTGTTAAAATTGAATTAAAAGTTTGTTATCTGAATATTGTTTTCTATTAAAAAAACCTACACCGTCACAATACGTAGTAATTACGTGACCTACCTGTCTACAATAATACAAGAGGTAAGTACGTGAGGAAGCAAACGTTTGTATGGGAAAAACATTTACCTTTTACCGCACAATCGCATGAATAAGGTGGTTTCATTCAGTACGAATACTTGTCGAGTATTGATGTTTGACGGTTTGTTGTGACCTCGTGACTTTATTTTATTACCTACATCACTACAAATACTTGCATACTATCTCACGTCTTTATCATTTACGAGGTGGATTCTTAAGTAAGCCAGACCCCGTAGCACGACATCAGGGGGGTTACTCCAAAAGCAGTACGCAAGACGGACCTTACTGCCTAATTTGGTTCGACATAGAAATAGGACGTCACTTTCGTACGACTTACGTATTATTTTATGGAGTAACGCCCCTGCGACGATTATATCGAACGCTAGCTTCTGTCGCTATTTCCCTTCCAGGACATAGCTGTTTAAATGACGGAACGTCTAAATAGTTTGATTGTGTTAATGTCAAAATGTACAAATTTAGATGGATAAATAGTTGTAGTGACAAAATGACAAAATTTCACATTGGATTTATATTAAATAGTTTCGCTAGACTCAATAAATTTTATCAATCGTTTATCTTTGGTGCCATGCTGCGATGTAGAAAATAAGGGAATTGGTCGTTTCGTTCCATAAGCTGTTTGCCCCATGGTCCGAATCGTATAAATAAATAAGAACCTTTGAATTTTCAGTGTTGCACCATTTTTGTTTATGCTTATAAAAAATACTTGAGAGGTGTCAAGGGACACCCGGATGGAACGAAGTTCCTTTTGATTAATGAGGAGAAAGAGAGACAGACTGAGAAACACGCGCACGCCGCACGGTCAAAACAAAAAGTGTCGTTACAACTTTTGGTCTTATTTTTTTCCGTCTAGCCCCCTTTCGCAACGCGCGATAAGGAAATTAAAAGTCTTGGTGAATGGCCTACGCTGCACAAAGGGTAGAATGCAACTCAAGTGGAATACAAAAATATAAATTGCTATGTCATCATCATCATCATCAGGTCTTTCTGTCTCTACCGCAGGTGCTCACCCTCTCTGCACTACTAGATCCATACTTGGCCAGAGCAGCCAGACGAGAAGTTGCTATATAAAGTAAAAATATTCTTGTGATCACTAGAATTTCGAATGTTGATTGGCGGCGACGAATTTGTTGACATATAATTTGTGAAAATTTGATAAGCGATTCGGACGCTACAGTGGAACAGACCCACCCACAATAAACAGAGTGCTAAAATCATTACCCTTCCTCTTGGCTTTGCCATAGTCGGATAAAACTATACATTCTTGATGTCTATGATCAATTGATCACACATTGTAAAGTATATCATTTATTTATCAAAAACTAAAATAATAAATATTTATCAATCAAAAATTGATTGATAAATTGTACCCTGCTCAAAGGTAACCATTATGCTAGCTGCATTGCCTCTCTGAATAGCAATGGATATCCTTTGAACCGGGGTGTGTGTGTGTGTGTGAGACGATTCCTTTCTCGATCTCCACTCACAGTATCTCACGATTAGAGCCACTAAGCTCATAAATAAGAATTATTATAGTTCACAGACAAAGGAAGGCTTATGCTCAGCCCGGCAGTAGGTTTTTGAAAGTTGATAAAGATGATGAATAAGATTATAGTTCGCTCACCCCTGGAACACCCTTCATTTCCAAAGGCTCTATGTGCTTGTCATCGACCCTGAAGAAGACGCTGACAGTGGCTTGCGGTACAGGGTAGCTGGCAGTAGGCTGACTAAAGATGGCCTGGAGAAACAAATATAGGTACTGAAATATCTTTGAGAGGGGCAAGGCTTTCACCTTGCGCGGAAAAATGCCCACGGAACGAGGTGAACTAGGTGATATCTTTGAGACGACCTCAGTGGCGTGGATGACAGGGTCAGAAAAGTATGATTGTTAGTCCGTCTTGTAGATTAACCAAAAACAATGGACCCATGCTTTTAAGTTTACCAAAAAAGTAAAAGTCTACAAAGATATACGGAGCAGACGGAACAAGGTCACACAGTATTTAGTTTCCCTTGATTCTTCTTCGTGGTCTTCAGTTGGATATTCTCTAACTCCGTCGATTGTTCTTAATGTCCAGCCCTGAGGTCCAGTCCATTGATACTGAACCTTCTCCCCCTTCTCTCCAACAGCCACAACTCCAGACCTTTTTATTTCTGCGTAACGTATATCGCCTCAAAGTGTGTTTACATACGTAAGACACACGACAAAGATATTTTTGATAAAACCAGCCAGCAGGTGGTGCCAGCTAGCGGAATTTAAGCGGATCCTTTAATTTACTGAGCTTTACTTTTTCTTGATTCTCCTTCGTGGTCGTCAGTTGGCATTGTCTAACTCCGTTGATTATCCTCGACTTTTCAGCCAATTGACACTGAAACTTCGCGCCCTTCTCTCCAAAATCCTCAACTCCAGATCTTTTTATTTCTGTGTTACTTATTCGCCAAGTAAGGCTACATATGTAAGACATACGAGACAAGAGAATTTTAATACTCACTTCAAAGTAATAATACTGCGCGCACTCATCCTGCGACGCCCCCATGTAATTTAACACATATGAGAAAGCGTCGGTCAGGTACCACGTCCGTTCAATGGTCTGGCGGAGGAAGTCGCCAGTGGTGCCAGCTAGTGGGTCCTTTAGCTTGCTAAGTTTTACTTTCCCTTGATTCTCGAGGATGTTACGACTTTCTGCAGATTATACATCAGAGTTGAATTTACGTATTTCTATAACTGGCTTTTTATTTTATACTAGCCGAAGCCCGTGACTTCGTTCGCGTGGACTTTATGTCTCTGGAAAATGCTTATCAGGCTGAACAACTTTTACTAAGGCGGCATTTTTATATCTCTTATAGTTTAGCTAGACCTTTATGGTTCCGCATCAGGCGTTCCATTTTCCAAAATCATTTATACCCTATATGTTGCCCAGGCTTAATAGCTATATAACAAAAAATTTTCTGGCATTAAATTGGTCCAACCAGCCGCTTGCGCATGAAAGTAACAAACGTAGACACACGCACACACTTATAAATTTTTGTCTTTATAATATTAGTGTTATTAGATATGGATTATTATTATGACATGGAAAGAAGCATAGATGCTTCTTTTCTTTTGTAGTAATTTCGGCGATATTGCACACATAGGCATATAACTGGTTTTCACAGTCAAAATATGAACTTGAAACAGAATATAGTGTGTTAACTGTGTTATATCATTTTTGACCATAAGTATTGCAAACTTCTACATCCTTAGATTCTCTTTCCAGTTCATAATTTTACCTTCTGTAACCAAAACCCTAGATAATTGCAATTTCTTTGAAACTACATTTTTTTAAAGAAATCTGGGAAAAAGGGGATTCGCAGGACATAGAACGCGCTTAGCTGAGAAGAAGTAGAAATGCATCTCACTTACGTGCTAATTGTACCAAATTTTGTCTGTCTCCCAATTTCTCCCTAGCTTTGTTGATCACAGAGATTACGGTGTCAATCGCTCGGTCTTCATACGGGCAGATTGCTGGTATATAGCTGAACTTATGCATTTCAACTTATTCGGTAAAAAAAATACTGATTGTATTAAAATACGATGTTTATTTGACAAAATTAATTGTTAAATGTCAATTCAAATTGTTTGACAAAGTCACTAGAAAATGTTATGGTTTTTTCGTGCACTTTTTCAGATTTTACGGTTTGAGGTCAAAATGTCAAAGAGGTGACTCGTTAACCAAAAAATCAAAAAAGTGGCTGTGACATACGGACGGACAGACAGACAGACAGACATGACGAATCTATAAGGGTTCCGTTTTTGCCATTTGGCTACGGAACCCTAAAAAGCAATATTTCAGTCATACAGAGTGATATTTCATTCGTTTTGGAGCCGAAGGTAATAATCATACTCATAATCAAATAAGGTTCGTTAGTAAGACCTATTTAGCTCGTTAAAATAAAATACAGAACCAAACAATGTTGAGTAAAACTCGAATGTAAAATCGTGAGATTAATTAGTACTACCGCCGCACCGTTCGGCCGGCCGGAGTTTATCGAGGGCACGCGTCGCGGCTCGCGGCAGTTTTCGACGGGCGTAACTACGTGGTCTCGATCGAAAATCATTTCCGCATCTTTTGTCATAAACAGTTTCCTATATGTAGATAGGGATTTATTTACTTTACGGTTTTTTTCCAAAACTAATAAAATGTCACCGTGAAGATTTTGAATAAATTCTAGGTTAATGATTTCAGCAGGCAAGCAAGCTGGCCCACAATGCACCCATAGATTCGAGGACCTCGTTAGCCAGTTGGGGGTAAGTATTCACAGCGCTTTTGCAAGTTAAGCAACCCTGGCATGCGGTCTCCATTTGTAGCAAAAAGGTAACTCTACACAGCACAGAGTCAGCAATATTTAAATATTTCAGTTCACGAGTGCTCCTGAGTCATGATTGTTTGTGTGTGTTTATTATGTTTGAAAACTTCAATGTCAAATTTAAATATTCCGCAATTCAAGGTCAAGTAAAGTTGACAAATCTTCATTTAAAGTACCTGTACCCTGCATGGCAAGTCAAGTATTCGGAAATAGAGAAAAGTTATTGGCAATAAGCTAAACTGTATAAATGTTCAGAACTACTACTTTGTAGGAAATATTTATTTATACTTCTAAATCTTTGGTATACTCGTACATGTAGTGTGGTAGCATAGGTAATAAGTGTGTATATGAGTAAGAACATATATATTTGATGAACGTATTGAATAAAGGAGGAGTATCAAAGTAACACTTGTTTCATTAAGTCGCCTCATCTCTACATGGCGACCCTGCCAGTCGGCGCAGCCCTGCGCCGGCGCGGCCGCGTGGTGCGCATCGTCATGCGCGAACAGAAATATTATTAATAAAAATAAATAGTACGAGTGAAATTTCGGAATTTTGAGAAAAATTGTGGAGAATGAGGTGGCAACCATAAGAAGATTTTGAATACTCAAGAATGAAAAAATAAAATAAATGAAGCTGTCAAGAAATTAAAGTGAAGAAAAATCATCTATATTATAAAGAAGAATATGAAGAAATAAATATTGTTATGAAAAAATAAATTAAGTTGCGAAGGAAGAAAAACCAAGTCGAAGAAAAGTATGAATATTCAAGAATAAAGAAAAATAAATAAATTTGTCAATGAAGACAATGAAGAAAGAAAATAAGATATTTTATCAAAGAATAAAGGCATAAAGTTTATTATGAAGATATTGTCGAAGTTTATATGAAGATTTTGACGTAAAAAGAAGCGTAAGCGTAGGTGACAAGGAAAGGTGTCCAGGGTATAGCCCGGCCCAAAGAAGTGTACGGGACAAGGAACGGAGTCCAGGGTATACAATAAATAATTCAGCTATTCGTTTGAAAAAAAAAATGTTATAATTATAAGTACATATTTAAGTTTGTGTACTGAAAGTTTGTATAAGAAATGATTTTTATGTTATGATATCTGCCTGCACTGCATTCCTTACCCATACCTGTAGTTGGTTCATGTTTCTTTATCACTAAGTAATATTATCCGTTTGTTTTCGATCAAGAATAAGTTCATGTTTGATGATGTACTATAATTAATCGTAATTGAATCAAGTTTGTAATAAATTTAGTTATTAATTCTATTTTATTTGATGTAAAAAAAAAACAACTAAAGTGTATTTTTTTTATTTCAAGGGGGAAGGTGTAGTGTGGTAGCATAGGTAATAAGTGTGTGTATGAGTAAGAACATATATGTATATTTGATGAACGTATTGAATAAAGGAGGAGTATCAAAGTAACACTTGTTTCATTAAGTCGCCTCATCTCTACATACACATGTCGCGTCAATAACTAGTACGCAAGTCTCTTTTTAACCGACCGCCAAAAAAGGAGGTTATTAATCCGTCGCGATCTGTTTTTACGTATGTTCACCGATTTTTCGAAGACGTCTAGACTGATTTGGAAAATTATTATTTTTTTGTTTAAAAGGGTAAGGTCTGGTGGTATCAGAGAAATTTAAAAAAAAACGGTTTTGTAGCTGAAGCTAGTCGGTGAAGTTTGACATTAGTTTAAAAAAAATTATTACATCAGGAGATGCATTACACATTTATCTACACAATCTCAATGTAAATGACTTCTGCAGTAAAATAGTAGTCACAATCAGTGAGTCATCCAACGAAAGTAAATATAGTATGTAAATATGAAGATACTCATGTTGTGCTATGCGTGAGTCAGAGCGCCGCCGCCGCCGCGCCAGCGCTGCCTTGAATTTAAGTATTACCATGCCTACCCATCGCCATTTAAGCATAATTATTTCTCTTCCTTGTAACTAGATGGCGCTTTGAACAATAATTAAACATTAAATATATCATAAAATCTTTTATTACTTTTATTTAAATAAAGTGGTACTCTAATTAAATAAATATGACTTAAGTGAAATGCAATAACCCTTCTATGTAGACTCTGTACACACTTTTGTGAGTATGAATTTACGAGTTTGTATACGCTTAATTGGCAACGGTAAACCAACGGGGGCGAGCTCGCACGAATGTGAGGATGGTCCTTTATGCCTACGATTTTTTTGCGGTGACAGGTATGGTCTCTGTGGATTAGTGTACGTCTGAAGCCGCGCGAGGTGAAAGTGTCGCGAACTGTCATAGTTGTGATAAAAAAATTCTGGTGAGCATTATTCGTGTTTGTTTCTGTTTTATCATGTTTAGAATGAGTGCGAAATAGCCCACGAGGTTAAGAATTATAAATTACTGCTTACATTTATTGAATTCTAAGCCCGCTAAAATAAACCTCTCAAATGTAAGGGCTCGGTCTAAACTAAAAAATTTAAGGTAATTAAAAAAAAAAAAACAATATTTTCTTTATTTTAGGTATTGTTATGATGTTTTACAATCATGATGAGTTGAAGAAATTTTGTATTTGACGATGCTGCTATTTTGGACGCAATAAATGACTCATTCGGTGATAACTCTGATGAAAATGGAAATTGGGTGCTGCCAGGCAAAAACCCATCTGATGAAGACCAGGAGGAAGATGTAATTGCTCCTGTTGTAGCAACTACAATTCCAACAATGAATAAAAGACGCAATGGATACAATCACTGGTCAAAATGTGACGCAATAAAAGCACTACGATGTTGTAGCTGCAGCATTTAGTCAAAGTTAGATGCAAAAAGAGCAAAATTTATCTTTGCAGTAGTAAAGTTAACTATTGTTGTTACGTGTTTCATAATAAAAAGTACCCAGGGGTTTATAATTAATAAAAAAATATCATTAAAGTTGCGTCCAAAAAGAGAATTATGATTAAAACGGAGAAAATTGTACCTAAAACGAATAAATGTTAATTTTTGTTGATTTTGTTTAAAAAAAAAGAATGTCATAAATGTTAAATAAATAATACTGTCAATGTTATAATATTTAACTGGTTTAATTATGATTAAAGTTTAATTTCCTGTATTAAATAGTTTTATTTTACAACCCTCACGACCGTGAGTGTACTAAGACTTGGCCCGATCTCCCACAATAGTGAGCATCCTGAAAAACCGATTTTCAGTTTATCTAGAATTTTTTCAGTAGTAAATTCATCTTCAGCAACCCCAAATTAGCAAGAAACAGTAACTTTCGGTTTGAAACACCTTGCCGTTAAGCGTCAGGTCTGAAAGGGATAAATATTTTTAAATTATATTTAACTTTAACACTTTCTTTGTCACTTTTTTGCTAGTCGTGTTTATGCCATCATGTGACATGTAACTCTAATTTTGACTAGGTACCTACTTACGCCCTCCATAGTTTCTATGGCGTTTGGTAGGTATCTGTTAATCTTTGGCTTTGTATGGGCACAGAATTAATTGACCGAGCGAGCGAAGCGAGTGAGGTCTCTAAATCGAGTTGGGGGCGAAAACACATTGTATGTATGTATGTATGTATGTATGTATGTATGTATGTATGTATGTATGTATGTTTGTACCGCGATAGCAGCCGAACCGATGGTTTGATTTTGATAAAACTTGGTAGGCATGTAGGAAACATTAATAGAATTTTTAAGTTCGTTGCGCATCAAAATCGGTTCAGTAGTTTTTGAAATATTAATAAAAATGTCCGCGATTATGTAGCAAACGAAACCATAGCGCGTTCTAACTTTGGATACCGCCATCTAGGGGTTATTTAGGAAACTGAATTGCAAAAAATAATCGCGAGGTCTAAGTTCGCGGCGAACTACTAGTAATAGTATTACATACAGAACGGAAACTCGCACCGTCCCCCGCAATCTGGTGTCCCCGCAACCCTTCCCCCGTTATTGTGAGGTGTAAGCGGCAGTAAAACAGGGTTATTGGTAGTCGCACGTTGACATTACGCGAGTCACTTAGGATTATTGAATTATAATGGTGAGAAACTGCGCACATTATCATTGTTTATCCACGGAAAACAATAAATAACGAAAATTTTATAGATTTCCGAATGATAAAAACAGGTAAGCAAAGAAACATATTCTGTGGTGGCGACCCTGATTGTTTAACTCACACATTTGACGTGTGCACGGACGGATTGTTTCGTTTGTAGTAGTACTAGGTATATATGCTGCTCCGTTTGTATGAAGTGCCATACCTGTGGTATGGGTATAGGAGTAACCTACCTACAGCGATAAGCTCTTAAATTCATTATTATCTAAATTAACGATTCGAAACTGTGAGATGGATAAATTAGTTAAGAATTTTAAATAATTTATGTCCAAGAATATAAATAAAAATCGCAATAGGAGGTACCACCTATTCTTAAGTTTTATAATGATGTAAGTACCTACTAAATAAATAAATATCATACAAATAAAAAAGATTTAGTTAATATTTTTCTCTATAATTTCCCAACTAGGTACTTAGTAATCAGTGGTCACTGACGTTTTCCACAAATGCTTGATACATAATTTGATGTTACTAATCTGACCACATAAATGTGTGTACAGTCGAGGACCCAATTATCTGACCACCTTTATTACCTTTTGCTTTTGAGAAACATCGCACAGCTATAAACCAAATCATTTTAAAGAAATATAATCCTTAGCCGCTAAAAATACGGTATATTTTTCATTAACAGTTCAACTATGCAAGTATAAAATTGTAAACTATACCTTCTTACAGACAAACTTAATAGTAATAAGTGATTAGTAATTTCATCAACGTCGTTCATGAAGCAGTGGTCTTGCGGTCATGGGTGTAGACTGTAGTCTAAACATCGCAATCCGAATCATCATGGTTCGACCCCGCTAAAATGCTTTGAGTTTTTATTTGGAAGTATTGTTTTCTGCTTCCAACAAATAGTTTTACTTTTGAGTTTGGAATACAAATAATACTATGAACTTCTGTATGCTTAACTTAGAAAAGTCAAGTGGGTAGATGATAAAAATATGGATTGTCTGATTTAAACGACATTCTGGAGACAGGCCAGTCTACGCTCATTTGCAGTGACTACGGTTGTTAGCTATTTGATTAATATACGAGAATTATTGGAAATGTCGCACGTAACGGATTTTTTGAAAGCGGAAATTATTGTTCTATATGAACAATACGAGTCTATAAGTGAAATAGCAAGACGCTTAAATATTTCGGTAAGTGAAATAATTATCTTTTAACTACCTAGAATGTGATAGTGCAATTGAATTTATATAGAATAATTCAGTGCATAGTGCAATTGATTTTTATAGAATAATTCAGTGCATTATTCCTAGTCGGTTAGTTAAATCTTTGTTCACACACAGAATAGGTGGCTAGACCTGGTTTTAAAATAGTTTTTGCTAACAATAAAACCACTTACTTTTGAGGAAAGAAGTTCATTTTGTTAACCTTATTTTATTTTTGTTCACAGAGAAATACTGTGAAGCTATGGATTAGGCATTACCAACAAACGGGTGATGTGCAGCGTAATCGCCCCGGACCTGCGCCGGTTATGTTTACCGATGAATCGACGCGTCATCGGGAGATTATTTCTAGGCACTCACAAGACCCATTTGTGACCACCAGATCTACTGCTGCCATTCATGGCGTGTCCATGAAAACGATACGCAAACACTTGCATGCGGAAGGGTTCAAGACATATATACCGGCAAGAAAAATTCTACTCACACCCGCCCATCGTAGTGAACGTCTCAGATTTGCGAATGATTATTTGAATTTTGATTGGCATAATAATGTTGTAATTTTTACAGATGAGAAAACATTTAGATCAGACAAAGACGGTCGAAAAATTTTATGGCGAAAATTAGGGGAACGCTATAAAGAAATTAATATGCTGCCGAACAGATTGAGCGGTAGAATAACACTGGGATACTGGGGTTGGATGTCTTCAATGGGTCCAGGTGAATTGGTTGAAGTCGGTGGTCGTTTTAACAGCCAGTCTTATTTAGAGGTGTTACGCGATGTTATGTTGCCATCCGTGCGCATAGCTTATCCGGACGAACACATTTATTTTGTTCAGGACAACTGTGTCGTGCATCGAGCTGGTATTGTGCGTGATTGGCTCGCGTCACAGGTCAATATGACAGTTATTGATTGGCCGTCGAAAAGTCCCGATTTAAATCCTATAGAAAATCTATGGGGCCAAATGATACTTAACTGGGACTCATCTCAAGTTAAAACTAAAACTAATTTAGATGAATTGGTGATGTCTACGTGGGAATCAATGTGGGGAGGAGATTTGTGTTGGTCGATGGTAACCGATATGAAAAATCGCTTACAACAAATAAAAGATTGTGAAGGAGGCCGCTTAAGTATTGAGCTAGGTTTTTTTAGTGGCGCAAATTATCTGTAATGAATTTGTTTCAGCAAGGTATATGTAATGTGTAAGTGATGTTATTGTTACTTAATGTAACAAGTATATTCACTTTATTACAAATTAAGTCCGTATCAACTTACAAAAAAGGTAACTAGGTTAATTACATTTCAGTTACAGGACTTGTTATGTCTACGTAAATAAATAATAAAAATACTTTATTTTGTAATTTATCCTAACCCATATAATATTGTCTAATATAGTTAGAAGTTAAATCAATATATCGTTGTGAATGTTAATGTTGCTTTATATTATTACCATAAACATTAATTCTTCTAAGAATTGTTATTTTAATAAAACATATTTATTTCGAGCAGTCTCACCTGAATCGGCGGCGATAGGCAGGCACATTGAGTGAATATCATAATATCTATTTAGAAGCTTTAATTTCTGAATATAATAGATACCTAGATACGGACTTAAATACCTACTTCATTAAAATAGCACAGTGATTACGAGTATTGAATACCTATCTAGTCTGTAACAACATTATTGTTTTATATTTTAGATATGTTTTTATAAATGATAGTGATATTTACTTAAATAAATACTGATTATTTTATCAATCCTTCACTTTTTTATTTACAATAATTTCACAAGAATTACCTGGTTATTTTATACTAAGGTAAAGCGGGTGCGTAAGTGGTGCTTCTATTTGAATTATTTTTTTGATCAAACTTGATACCTAAATAAATACCTAATTAAAAATTGCAAAAGTGCTAGTGAAGTAGTATAAAAAGGACTACCAATACTTTCAAAGGTTATTCATAAAATAGAAAACAGTTATACATGTGCAATCGACTATTTTTTTTTTAATAACGCCACATTTACGATTAAGAAAATTATTGCCTATGAGGGCGCCACTTACGCACCCAATTAACTTTAATAGTAAGTAACTAATAATAAAATTACCTCATGCTTAATTTATTATATTTTGCATTATTCATACGAAAAAAAACAAAATTTTTAAGGAAAAATAGTGGTTTTTAACTTCCATATTATATATGTCTTTTACTAGGTTCGAACACGCGACTGGAAAACCTTACCTTTCTGTAACAACCTTATGGTTAACCACTGAGCTACAGCTACGCTGACAAAGGTGATGAATATATGCTAAGCATTTCAAAGAAAATAGATGAACCGTAATAATAACAATAACTTACAATGTGCTATTAAACAAAATCTTTCTTTATGCTTAATAACATAAGATACTATTTCGAATAGAATACATTTGAATATGCTATGGCTATAGTTAAAAAATGTTAGAACTCAATGAATAAAGAATATCTCACCTTATGCTTAGTGTCTTAAGATATTATTTCGTAAAATGAATTAACTAAACCTATTTGCAAAGTTGCTCAGAAGCAAAAAGTCAATAGGTGGTCAGGTATCTTATGCCGTAGCTGTACGTCGTAACCGCAGAGCAAAGGCAAAAATATACATTTGCGGTCACACATTGACTACTTAGTATGTCACGCACTCAAATTGTGACCATAGTTATCAACAACATACATTGGAGAGGTCTCATTGACTGAGCGAACGAAGCCGCACCGCACCGCATAGTGGAGAAATCCGATGACGCACGCTCTGGAGCAAAGGATGGCCATAACAATACATCGGTAATGCGGCCAGTGTTTTAGGCACCTTTGCACCGGAGACGCTAAGGTGTGGATTGTTTTTACTGTGTATTTAGGATAATTGAAAAATGTTAAATGTTTACAATTTTATTATTATGAATAAATACATCTATAAGTATATTAAATATTACTTATATGAAATTCAATAAATATTTCTAAAGTATAGTAAAAGCTTGTAATAATAATATTAAAAAGAGGCAAATAATTATAAAATCAACATCGAAATTTAAGACATAAAATTAGAACAGTAAAAGGTTCTCAATCCTCCGGTACAACTTGATCTTCATCTTGAGGACCGCCAGGAGCCAATCAGCGGTTAGAGACACGAAGCGGATGTCGTGGTCTGTGTACGTACCCTCTATGCGAAACACCATCTGAAAAATGATATGTTTTGCTATAAAAT
This sequence comes from Acrobasis consociella, assembly GCA_963555685.1. Lineage (NCBI taxonomy): Eukaryota > Metazoa > Arthropoda > Insecta > Lepidoptera > Pyralidae > Acrobasis > Acrobasis consociella. The sequence continues at coordinate 3,547,016 of OY743122.1, read as the reverse complement.
TCAATTTATTTCATATTGTGAGTGCATTCGTTTCCTTCAATATAATGTGTGGCGATCTCTACGCCACTACGAGGAACTACAACCACGAAATAATGAAGCGGCAATCGACAAAATAGTTCACAAGAAGCATAGGAGATGGCGCCAGCAGTATCCTACATCTCGATCTCGGAGTTCTGGTTGCAACTGACTATATACTGTCGGAGCTGCGCCCGCGGTTCCCCGAATATGCCTAGCGGGAAGATCTTCCCTTTATGTCGGTCGAACACATCACTTCGCTCCCGCTACAAATGAATTGGTTGTTGAAGTGGATTTTAAAGATGTGGACTTTCAGGCTAGTTAACGTTCAGGGAAGTGGACCTTAAGGAAAATAGATCTTATATAGACTGAAAATTCCGGTAATAGCACCTAACACGCCGAAATGATTTCGCCCCATAACCTTTTCGCCCCACAATTCCAAATCATACAAGAACGTCACTACGACTTATAAGATTAAGCATGGATTGTGTATAATCTAAGAAACTACTGAGGCAATTGTAATTATAGAATATGGAACAGAGTGAGGCCAAATTATTTATTTTATTTAAATTATCATTGTATAGACCTAATAAATGGTTTACAGAAAGTTACGGAAGTTGCATTCTATGTCTTCTTTAGCACTCCTTGCCCCCTTTTCCTGAATCACCTAATTTACTTTTGATGTAAGCTTGTGCTTTTTGCTTAATGTAGATGAAATGCATGAACTTAACTCACACTTGGTACACCCTTCAATTCCAAAGGCTCTATGTTTTTGTCCTGGACTCTGAAGAAGACGGTAGCAGTGACTTGCGGTATTGGGTAGCTGGCTGTGGGCTGGCTGAAGATGGCCTGAAGGAAAACATATACTGAAATGTCTTCAAGCATCAAATAGCCAACTTTTGTCTTGAAATTATTTAGTGGGAAGGAATGGGCGACATTGTAAATCATGTGGGATGCATAGGCGATGCGACTAGCAACCCATCACTGTATTGATTGCTTTTCCATCTCCTCGCCTAACATCACGCTAAATGTGGCTTTTAAGCCTTGCGGCCCTGGGCTCTGTCTGCTTAGAGTAGTAAGATACAAAATGTTGTCTGCCCCATTAGGGATAAAGAGGTGATAGTATGTATCTTTGTATGTATGAAAATCAATTAGCGGTCTTTTCCATGTAGACCTAGAATGTTTTACTTTACTGTATGAAAAGACCACCATAGCCAAGAGCGAGAAATAAAATAACACGATAACAGTCACCTTTACAAGAGCAAAAGAGATAGCGATCAAAGTAAAAATGTCAATTATTGGTAAAAGAGTGCTATTTTTTATTGAAAGACTCACCGAAACACAAAACGTGTAGTTTTTTCCAACTTACCACTCGCGTAAAATACAAACATCATATTTTTGAAACGGTCGTGCAGCGAAAAAATCAATATTGTTTTACGAAGAAAACATCAATAATTTTTCTATGCTTTTCTAAAAATTCAAACATGAACAAAAAAGCAATGTAAATAGGAAAGGATTTCCCATGATTGATTTCGTTGACATTACGAGTGGTCAAGAGCACTCGTTGAAAAACTTTCGCATACGACCCGATTTAAAAATGCTCCCGTTTGGACTCGCGCAAACTATTCGTAATATGACAAGTGATTTCAAAAATACGTCTCCAGGCCTTGTCGGCCTGGTACGGACCAATTTGCTCAACATTTACATTTTTCAAATTGTATAGTATTTTACTAATAACACTGGTATTTCATGACTTGGAACGCGAGCGGTGACTTGGATAACTACAAGATTTGTCTTTCGTTTTGGAGTCCTTGAACGCAGCAATCCAAATCCAGTCACGGTCTCCAAAACGAACCCGGTAAGCTAATATACTTATTACATCATAATCATGATCATCATGTCTTTTTGTCTTGCTTAAAAACATTAATGAGACCTCTCCAAGCCATTTGGCCAGCGTGGAGAGTGTAGGCCAAGTCCTCTGGCTGCTCTGGCCAAGAATGGCTCTGATACTACAGAGAGTGCTCCTGCTGTGGAGACTAAAAGACCTGATAATGATGATATACTTACTTCAAAGTAATAATAACGCGCGGACTCATCCTGCGACCCCCCTAGGTATTTTAGCACATATGAGAAAGTGTCTGTCAGGTACCACATCCGCTCAATGGTTTCGCGGAGGAAGTCGCCGGTGGTGCCAGCTAGCGGCTCCTTTAGTTTACTGAGCTTTAATCTCCCTTGATTCTGGAGGATGTTACGACTTTCTGCAAGAAGTATTTCCATAATTAACAGCAGTGTTTCTTTTTGTCTGTTTGACTACAGAAATTTAACCTTAATACGTATATCATACACATGTGTTTGAAGCGTAATTGTATGGAAGCGTAATAAAACGCAAAAAAGTATATTAATGTCAGGCAAATTAAAAAACCCGACTTGCTAAGGGAAAAAGGTTTGAGGACGGGAAACATGTCGAATATTGCGCGGGACCCTAGGAGTTTCCATTCTGTATTTAAAATTTATAGGTATTAATTCTGTTTTTGTGAAGGGGACTTAGGAAATACAAGCTAAACAAAGCTTATTAAACATCAATAACATCAATGAGACCTCTCCAACCCGTCTGGCCAGCGTGGAGAGTGTACGCCAAGTCCTGTGGCTGCTCTAGCCAAGTACGGCTCTGGTCTGGTAGCACAGAGATATTGGTGCTCCTGAAGTGGAGACAAAAAGACCTAATGATTATTATTAATTCTGTACTTACGTGCTAATTGTACCAGGTTTTGTCTGTCTCCCAAAGTCTCCTTAGCTTTATTGATGACAGAGATGACGATGTCAATCGCTCGATCTTCATACGAGCTGATTTGTGGTACATAGTGTTTATATTTGTACATATTTATTTATATCAATTTATTTTTTGATAAAATACTGATTGTATTAAAATATTTGTAAGTATATTCTAAATCTTTGTTAAAATACGACGTAACAAAATGAATTGTAAAATGTCGACTCGAAATTGACAAAGTCATTAGAAAAATTGTTCCCGTCAAAGAGCAAGAAAAACTCCTTTGACTTTGTTTCCTTCTCTTTTTTTCATTCTATAAAAAGCCATATATTCCCATTAGGGGGAGGCCTATGTCTAGCAGACGTTATGTGGCTGAAATGATGATGATGATATTCCATATTTCATCGAGCATTTTTTCAGATTTTCCAGTTTGAAGTCATCATAGAGGCCGAAGCTACCATCAAATCAAAAGGCAATATAAAATACTGTACGCAGGCTGCTTCCAACCGGTTGCTTTGGAAATCCTTGGGGAGGCCTATATCCAGCACCCCAGCAGTGGACTTCTTATAGCGTGTATTATTACCAAAGGGGTTATCTATCATAGACAACTGTAGACATATTCATTCATCCTACTCAATCCTAAAGTGCCTAAAGCTAGATTCTTTTTACTGCGTGATGCATAAAGAAATTTCGTCTTATTATAAAACGTGGCTTAATTTGTTACTTGGTTTAAACCATTAGTACCTGGGTGACCGAGCTTTGCTCGGTTACATCTCAAACCATAACTACTTTTTTTAAACTTGTCTACAAACAATACAAAATAAAAAATTATATATAAACTTGAACATTAAAAAAAAAAACAAAAGTAAGTCACCGAGTGGGATTCGAACCCGTAACACTCTTTCTAGCGGTCCGATTCCTTAACCGCTGAGCTAAACGGATGGCGGCCGGCGCAAAGAAATTAGCAACCATATTCTGCGTGGAAAGAAAAACGCATGAAAACTCGAAAACATGCGTTTTCCCAAACATAAGACTAATCTAGATCGATTATTTACCCCCGAAAACCCCCATATACCAATTTTCAGCGAAATCGTTAGAGCCGTTTTCGAGATCACAGAAATTTATAAATACCTATATAAATAAATATATATACAAGAATTGCTCGTATAAAGGTATAAGATTCATCCAAATCAAGTTGGCATCTAGTAAACTGGCACTACCCCATCTGTCAATGTCAACTTGATTTTGGTGGATAATGGTTTTAAACCAAGTAACTTTAGTCCTCGTTTTATAATAAGGCGGATTGACTTCTGAGATAAAATAATCATAGATAACAAATAGATAAGGAAGAAAAAGATTCTAGGTCTAAAAGAAGTAGTAACAATCAGTGAGTCATCCAATAAAAGTAAATATAGTATGTAAATATGAAGATACTCATGTTATGCTATGCGTGAGTCAGAGCGCCGCGCCGGCGCTGCCTTGAATATTACATACATACATACATACTATCACGTCTTTATCCCTAATGGGGCAGACAGAGCATTTTGGGTCTTGCGGTTCTATGCAGAGCCCAGGACCGCAAGACCCAAAAGCCACTTTTAGCGTCATGGTGGGCGAGAAGATGGAAAAGCAATCAATACAGTGATGGGTTGCTATTACATACTTATATAATCATAATTGTATTTATAAGCTGTGTGGTTTCCGGCAGAGTAGAATATGGCTACTCCAAGTCCTCCCGTGGATGTCGTAGAAGAAGAAGAAGACGACTTAGGAAATACAAGCTTAAAACATCAGTGAGAAAAGAAACAGAAACAGCGTGGAGAGTGTAGGCCAAATCCTCTGGCTGCTCTGGCCAAGTATGGCCCTGGTAGTACAGAGAGGGTCGTGCTCCTGCAGTGGAGACTAAAAGACCTGATGATGATGATGATGATGATGATGATGATATATAATTGTATTGTACTTATATGGATGGCTGTATACGAGGTGCCTCATATTAGTTCAAAGTACCTGGGCGACCTACATACATCTCAAACAATAACTACATTTTAAAAAATTATATATAAATTTGAACATAAAAAAAACAAAAGCAAGTCACCGAGTGGGATTCGAACCCGTAACACTCTTTCTAGCGGTCAGCATCATAAACCGCTGAGCCAAAATGGATGGCGGCCAGTGCGACGAAATTAGCGATCATATTCTGCGTGGAAAGAAAAACGCATGAAAACTCGAAAACACGCGTTTTCCCAAACATAAGACTAATCTAGATCGATTGTTTACTCCCGAAAACCCCTATGTACCAATTTTCAGCGAGATCACAGAAATTTATGAATATATAAATAAATATACAAGAATTGCTCGTTTAAAGGTAGGTATAAAATATTTTAAGTGGTTACATGTACAATTTTATTAAAACTAATATGAACATCAAAAATAAAATGAAATGGCTTCTTATTGACTAAAATAATCAAAATAAATCGTGATACATGAATAAATAATAAATAAATATATAGGGACAAATTACACTGATTGAGCTAGCCCCAAAGTAAGTTCGAGACTTGTGTTATGGGATACTAACTCAACGATACCCCTTTAACTGTCGGACGCCCGGAGCGGGCGTCTGATGTATTGTTTTACTATTGTGTTTGCTATGCCGACATTCGAAGGGATACTATATTTTATAACAAATACATATATAGATAAACATCCAAGACCTAGGACAATTTGAAAAAGGCCATTTTCCAACTTGCCCTAACCGGGAATCGGACCCGGGACCTCTGGGTGGCGGACTAGCATGGTGACCACTACGCCACGGAGGTCGTCTATGAAAGATACATAAGGTCAAAGATAATATCCATAGAAACTATTGGAGGGCCCGTTAGTAGGTAATACTGGAGTTGCAGGCACACAGACATGGCAGCACACACGACTAGCAAAAAAGTGACAAAGAAAGTGTTGAAGCTTTAAAAATATTTATTGCATTTCATATAAGTCATATTTTTAATTAGAGTAAAAAAGTAGTCTAATAATATAAATAATACCTAGTAGTAAAAGATTTTAATGTTATCCTATCTTATCCTACCTTCCTACCTAATATTGTAAATGCGAAAGTGAGTTTGTATATTTGTTTGTTACCACTTCACGCTTCGACCACTGAACTTATTTAGATGAAATTTGATATGGATATAGTTTGATAGCCCGAAATTCCCACGGGGAGTGAAGTCCACGGGTTCAGCTATTTATAATGTAAAATGGGGGCATAAAAGGTATGATAAGGTGTACAGTACACTGTACATCTAGCAGATTGTTAAATATTCATATAATAAAGTTACTGAGTCAAGCACCATGTCCAAACTGCTTCTGTGCGGTGACCAGTGACCCATATATCCTACTACACACACATTATGTCATGTGGACACACTGACCGGACGCCGGCGTCTACTGTGACTCATTCGTTTTGAATACACAATTTTGAGTGATTTTATCTTAAAACTATAATAAGCCGTGTGGTTTCCGGCAGAGTACAATAGGACCACTCCAAATCTTCCCGTGGATGTCGTAGAAGGCGACTTAGGAAATACAAGCTAAACAAAGCATATATAAACATCAATAGGACCTCTCCAACCCGTCTGGCCAGCGTGGAGATTGTAGGCTAAGTCCACTGGCTGCTCTGGCCAAGTATGGTTCTAGTAGTACCGAGAGGGTCGCGTTCCTGGAGTGGAGACTAAAAAGACCTGATAATGATGATAATAATCTTATAACTGGAAGTTATTTTTTACCGATTTCTAAAAAGGATAAGGTAGTCAATTTGTCGCTAATTCGCGATTTTTTTATGTATGTATACTGTATGGATTATTCGAAGATGCTTGGACCGATTTGAAAAAATATTTTTTGTTTAAAAGGGTAAGGATACTAGCGAAGTAGTCCCATAGAAATTATATCAAAAGCGGTTTTGTAGTTTAGGGCTGAAGTCGGTTTTAAGTTTTGAAAAAAAATTTGGTATAAGTTATTGATTTCCGAAAAAAAATCTTGAAGTACTAGTAAATATATTTGTTTTTATTGCGATTGCTATTTTTGGATACTTTATTAATTATAATTAATTTAATTAACACTTTATAAATAAATTTTGTGTTGCCATAAAAATGCTGCAGGTATGCTGGGACTAACAGTAGTGGGTGGGCGCCCGCGCCGGGCGGCAATAGCACAGAATACATACTAGTGTAGTAACTTATTAGTAATCTGTGCTAGTACGCAATAGTTAGCATGAACTGGTGGTGGAATCACACCAAGTAATTCTAATCACATAGTAGGTATGTGATTTGGACTTCGCAAAGTAATACCTGAATCTATTAACCTATCTCAATGATTGCCATTTGCCGGCCCTGAGCTACTCTCATGTACTACATTATACACCAGAATGTTTTATCTTACTGAAAAGTGTTATAAGCTGCCTACAGCTATCAATGTTTATCTACATTGCGTCATAGTTTTCTGGTAAATATAGACATTCAGAATTTGCACAGATAGAGGTACTTGTAGAAGCAGCATTTCTATGGCAACAAAAAGTTAATTATAGAGTAGGTATAAAAGAGTTAGTAAATAATCCTATCCTACTATCCTACTTCCTACTTATATTATAAATGCGAAAGTGAGTTTGTATGTTTGTTTATTTGTTTGTTTGTTACCTCTTCACGCTTAAACTACTAAATCGATTAAGATGAAATTTGGTATGGATATAGTTTGAGTTTCGGGGAAGGACATAGGGTACAATTTATCCCGAAATTCCTACGGGGAGCGAAGCCCGCGGGTACAGCTAGTAATCTACACTAATATTATAAAGAGGAAAGATTTGTTTGTTTGTTTGATTGTATTGAATAGGCTCCGAAACTACTGGATCGATTTTAAAAATTCTTTCACTGTTGGATAGGTATGTTATCCCTGAGTGACATAGGCTATGTATGTACCACGGGCGAATCCGGGATGGACTGCTAGTTAATAAAATAAGATGCATAAGCGCGGTAGGCAACGGGGCTGCGTGTGATCGTTCTAGCCCTCTGCGCCGACCGACCGACACGCATACTGTGTTATGTACACTTAATATGTATGTGAAGTTCACATTTTTTATTATTAAAGACTTTTTACTAAACAACTTTATACTAAAAAAATAATATTTAAAACAGTCCTAGTACCTATTCATCACCATTAATGAATTTAAGAACTACGTCCTTGTCAGTGAAGTATTTTCCATGTCTCCCTATTTTTCGCTAAATGCTTGACCTCCCTATACGACACAACTTTCGCCTTTTCTTTTACTTCATCCATGAACGACCTTCTTGGTCTTTCTTTTCCTCTCTTGGCTTCCATTTTCCTTTCATGATGTTTTTTATGTTGATCGAGTTGAACAAGGATGTGGAGCACATTACAGTGAATGGGCACAGAATCCAGCGAGTGTCGCAATATACATATCTTGGTCAAACACTATCACTGAGCAAGGACTCCCAGAAAGCTGAGATTGAAAGGAGGATAGGTCTAGGATAGGCTGCTTTTGCGAAATTAGATGATGTCCTCAGAGGGAAGTTACCTATGTGTCTCAAACGACGAGTGTTCGACCAATGCGTCCTGCCTGTGATGACCTATGGATGTGAGACCTGGACCCTCACGGCTGAAAATGTTGATAAACTAAAAGTGGCACAACGAGCTATGGAAAGGGCTATGTTGGGCATTTCCCAAAGATCGTATTCGAAACACGGAGATACGAAAGCGGACCAAAGTTGCAGATATAGCCAAAAGAATAGCCACACTTAAGTGGAAATGGGCAGGTCATATCAGCCGTAGAGAGGACGAAAGATGGAGCCAAAAAACAATGGACTGGCGACCATGGTTAGGCCGCAGAAGCCGCGTCAGACCAATGACAAGATGGAGAGATGACATCTTCAAAGCAGCCGGTCCACTATGGAAAAGAAAGGCGCAACATCGGGAGGAATGGCGTGCAATGGAGGAGGCCTATATCCTGCAGTGGATAGATTAGGCTGTAAAGAAGAAGAAGAAGAAGATGTTTTTTATAAAGTTGCCATGCCGCATAAGTTGACCAGACATCATTCCTTGTCTTATATCTACTGTATGCATTAACGTTCTTTTATTAAAGTACTGCATGGTTCTATTTTTTATTGTATTTACAGTAAATCTTACATACTGCACCGCCTATTTCTTAAATATTTACTTCTCACTCTACCCAAAGGTTGACTGGAAGAGATTGCTATGCGATAAGTCCGCCTTTGTATCATAATTCTGTCTTATTCATTTTTTCTGTTTTTTGTATTTCCTTTTGTTTATGGTGCAATAAAGAGTATTTGTATTGTATTGTATTCTATTGCATGACAATAATAAGTGTGAGTTATTAACATAAATACTTAAAAATAATTTATTTTTACTCGGAAACATCGTCTGATAACTGAAGGTTGTCTGAAGGCTCTTTATAATATATATGCAAAAATTATGTAAAAAAACACAGCGCAAATCTGCAACTTATATCTTTACATACATACTATCATGTCTTTATCCCTAATGGGGCAGACAGAGCATTTTGGGTCTTGCGGCTCTATGCAGAGCCTAGGGCCACAAGACTCAAAAGCCACTTTTAGCATCATGGTGGGCGAGAAGATGGAAAAGCAATCAATACAGTGACGGGTTGCTAGCCGCATCGCCTGTTAAAATGATTCGCATTTTTGCCCATTCCCTCGATCGGCTTTTACGATCTGCGCGGGCAGAGAAGCAGCTGGTACATTCTAAGTTTTTTCGTTTCTCCTAGACCAGCATGGGAGAATCTTTACGTTTGCTAAATACTCACAAAGATTTCTTAGAAAATGGCTAATAACATAATCGCATTCTTGTATATGATTCATAAAACATTTAAATATTTGCGAACTGTTTAGAGATGTAAAACCCACAGAAGGACTGCATAATATTTTATAAGACTTGCAACATATGCGAATTGTCTCAAATCTGAAGTCTCAATACAAAAAATATAAATAGCCTATTAATACCAGTGGAAATATTTTATTAAAAAGCAAGAAATTTGGTTAATTAATTATGTAGAGCCTTTAAAACTATAATGGAAGAAACAATTGAAGGAAAAGCGGAGTAGGCAAATTTGTCGACAAAATAAAAGAAAATTAAACGTGAAAACATATAAGGAGTATAAGAACTTAGCGAAAGAAAGAGAGACATGATGTTGATGAGAAGAAAAATGATGTTTACGAGTGGGAGTTTGGCGGGACCATGGTATAATAAAATAAGGTATTCTCTTCCCGTGACAGCTGATGACGTAGGTGGAACTTGACTACGTCATCAGTCTGATATGTTGCCACTGTGTGAAATTGAATTACCCGAGCGTAATGCATTTTTGAACTTTATATACCAATTTCGAATTATTAATCCATTATATCAATTTATAAAATATTGAATTGATGAATCACGCGAGAATCGCAAGATACTAAATAGCTAAGTTACTTTATATTTTATTTAATATTCATGAACTAATTGAGAAAGTCCATAAATTTACTGAAAAGAACAATCAGTGGCAACACTTTGTGACGTAGTCAAGTTCCATCTCGGGAAGAGAATACCTGTTTTATTATACCATGGGCGGGACATCTCACTATCTCTTTCGTACGCGCTAGACCTGATATGAGTGACGTAGATCGCTGTACGTGCATCCTTTTCATGTTACTTGATTGCTTCCCTTTCCATCACATTTTAAAAGCTAATACCTAAATCACTTATTTTTGGGTAGATTAAATATACTTAGTTTTTTCGCTGTCCAACGAGGGAATGCTGCCAGCATATTGGGTACGTTGCCTCGAAGTGGTGCGTTGGAAGAAATACTTTATTTATAAGGAAATGGATATCATAATTATTATTTGTTCTTTTTAATAAATGATTAAGTAGTTTTGTTTTGGAATATGTCATTTATTGTTATGAATAATAAAAATAAGAATAGAATACCGTATTTTAGTGGTCCCATTTTTGATAGACAGAGTTTGCAATATTCTTAAGCGTCAAATAACTAAATATTTCAAATACCAATACATAATTTTTTTAGAAAGATATGCTAATAAACTAAACTATACAGTAACGATTTATTTCATCATCTTCGGGTATTTTTGTGTCCACTGCAGGAGCCCGACCTCTCTGTACTACCAGAGCCAAACTTGGCCCGAGCAGCTAGAGGACTTATCTTTTACTCTCCACGCAGTCCAGGCGTGTTGGAGAGGTACGATTTATTTTCAAGAACCTAATTTAAATACAGTCAGAACAGATTAAATTACTGAGGTAACCATACTTTAAAAGATTTTTTCCGTTGTCGGGTTTTCGTTTTTTAAACTTACGTCTAGTTACCTTTGTATACAAAACTGTTCAGCCAAAGTAACAACATAATCGTGCTCACGTGCTTGGCTCATACGGGCATCATACAGTTTACTGCATTGTCGAACTGCGATATCTAGATGAGCGAATATCACAATATTTTCTTAGTCTGTAAATGTATATATGTATACAGAGAGACGGACAGTGAAGTCTTAATAATATATATCCAAATTAAAATCTAAATTTAAAATCTAAATGTTTAAATTCTAAAATCGAACAATATTGAACAAAATGATTAATAACATAAACTTTATCTACAAATAATGTTATTAGAATTTTCATAAAAACAATAGTATACTACGAAATCAGAAAAATTAAATTTAAAAACGGAATTAAAAACGAAATGCAACTAAATTAAAAATCTAAATATTTTAAATTCTAAAATTGGACAACATTGAACAATATAATGACAAGCAGGCACAAATTGCAATTATTTGGATTCCCTTTTTCACTCCCATTGCACATGGTCTTTGAGTCTATATTATATGTATAAGCGTTACTCTACCATATGAAGCACCATATACCAGACACAAGTAAGAACTTACTGAAATGCAGAAAACTCCAATGTTTTATCTAAAAAAATATATTTCTTTAGAGCTTCAGATACATGTAGATCAACACGACAATAACGATGTATTAAAATTAATCTCCACTATATCTCGCCGCCAGTCACTTCTAGCTCTGAATCAACATCGCTCACCGCTGCGCTCACGCAAGTAGTCTTAACACGTCGTCGCGAGCGCCACCACGCGTCTAAAACCGCGGTTTACGTTCCATCGATAATTTTGTTTTGATTACAAACTGCAGTTGTTACACAATGGGAGCATTGGACTGCGTGACCAAGGGGATGAGAACTGGGAGTACTGAAGTGTTTACTATAAATTTGTCTTCGAATTCAACGCTCAATGAGTCGGTGAGTAAGAAAGTACTGTTGGTTAAGTTTGAACAACTGTGTTAATTAATGCATGATCAATGTGTGTCTGAATTGAACACTACTTTTTGTTGTCGGTTCTGTTGAGTGAATTTTATGTCAACTTTTTTTTGTAATCATTCATGTTAACTGATTGATTAACTTCATCAATCATAGGCGAGACTAGCTACGCCTCTCGATGTTTCCTGCGGTTAAATGCACAAGCTAGCACCCTGGATTAACTCATAGGCTACTTTAAGTTAAAGTAGTCTATGTGTTAATCCAGAATGTCAGCTTCCTGTATACAAAATTTTATAAAAATTGCTCTAGCCGTTTGCGCGTGATGTAGTAACAAACATACACATACCTACACTCACAAACTTAAACTTCCACCTTTGTAATATTAGTGTGATGTGATCTGTTAACTCCACTTCATCTTTTCCTGTTGATGTCGTAAGAGGCGACTAAAGGCAGTACCAAAGAGAGTTGACGTCAGGAAGGCGGTCGGTAGTAAAACTATAGCTAAACCTATTAAACTGTTCCGACTATGTTTTGGCTAATTAGGTAGATAAATTAAAAGTATAGTACTTATACGTATTTTATCTTTTCTCTTGTTATCAATTAAAGTGAGGAAAATTTCTGTAAAGTTTTTGTAAGTGGAAATAAATAAACAAATGATGACGAAGATACAGCGCATTTAAATTTCGCGTGACGTCACGATCAACTACGTTTTTTAACCAAAGGTGACGTAAGTCACCCCCACTCCGAATTTTTTTTATGAATTTTTACTACTCATGGGTCCTTGATTTTTAGATAATTTAGTTGACTGACTCAATAAAATAATATTTTTTTACCCAGTCCACATTCGTATTGACATGCATAATTATATTTAGAGATGAAAAAGCGCGAAAGCGTAGGACACCCACCCACAAAGTGGTCTGACGACCTGACCAAGGTCGCAGCTTAGGATGCAACGCAGCAATCGGGACCGCGCTAGGTTACGATGCCATCCATCATCATATACATAACCATCCATAGCCTTTATGTTATCCTTTCAGGACATAGGCCTCCTCCATATCCTTCCATCCTTGTCCCTTGCCACCTGCATCCAGTTGCGGATTGCGTGACGCTTAATATCGTCCACCTAACGCATTGCTGGGTGTCCTCTACCTCGCTTGTTGGTCCATGGTCGCTGCTCCATTACCCATCTAGTCCACTGACTTGAGTCCATTCTTGCTATGTGTCCTGCCCACTTCCATTTTTGCCTTTTTATTGTATAAACAACGTCCCTGACTTAGTCCTCTTTCGAATCACTTCATTTCGTATACGATCCGGCAATGTTATTCTTAACACTGCTGAATCCATTGCGCTTTGAGCAACTCTGACGACCTCCGTGGCGTAATGGTCAACACGCTAGACCGCCAATCTGAAGGTCCTGGGTTCGATCCCCAGCCAGGGCAAGTTGGAAAATGGCCTTTTTCAAATTGTCCTGGGTCTTGGATGTTTATCTATATATGTATTTGTTATAAAATATAGTATCGTTAGTATCCCATAACACAAGTCTCAAACTTACTTTGGGGCTAGCTCAATTAGTGTAATTTGTCTCTATATATAAAAAAAAAACTCTGAGTTTTTAAGTCTAGGTGCAAAATGGACTGTGTTGAAATTCCTTACTCAGGTTGACATTATTTTTAACTAGCCGTTTAGGTCCATGGTTGGGCAAAACCTTGTTGTTTCCAGCTGTTTCGATCTTCAAAATTCAATTTAAAATTCAAATGTTTTTTCAGTAACTACAGTAACTATAGACCTTTGCAGGCACTTTTACACTTCCATAAGTATAATTTACATTACGTGTAGTGTATATTAAAATTTAGAAAGAAAATCTAATACCGACCAGCGCTTCGCAACGACCACTGCTAAAAAGAAACGCTGAAAGAAACTCATTTTCACAATATTGGTCTTAAGCTCCATCACTCCAAAGGGTCATGTTCTAGGTTGTCTTACTACTTGCAAATCTAATTGGTAATTACAACTATCTATTTCTCTAAAGTGACATTGGTGACCCAGACAGATAACCTATCAGCGACACGTGGCAACTAAGTACCTACTTACTTGTTTGAAGTATAGAATTCTTGGGTTGAACCATACGTATTTCTTCCAGGAAGTTATACTGAGTATAAACCCTCACCGCACTGATTCAACAGCATAAAGGTTTTCCTTATCTGTATAAATCCTGATTTAAGGCCTTCGCTCATTACAGATCTCGACGTCGAACAACGTCTGAAGACCGGCAATCCGGAGGTCCTGGATTGGCGGTTGGAGAGCAAATTGGATAATAGTCTTTTTCAAATTGTCCTGGGTCTTTGTTTATATAGTTTATTGATATAAAATAGGCATAGTATCGTTGAGTTAGTATCATATAATACAAATTTAAACTCACTTTGCGGCTTGCTCAATATAAAACATATGCACTTACTATTTTAGTGTGGCTAAAGCATTGAAATGTAAGCTTCACATCCTAGAGGTAACCTCACAGTGTAATTGTCAAAACTTTGTTGAAAGAAGTTTATGTTTTACATAGAGCAAGCCCCAAAATAAGTTTTAAACTTGTATTATATAGGATATTAACTCAACTATAAAGACCCAGGACAATTTGAAAAATACTATTATCCAACTTGCTCTGGCTGTTGATTGAACCCAGGACCTCCTCCGTATTGCCGGTCTAGCGTGATTATCGTTATGTCATGGCGGTCGTCGATATATACCTATACATATACAACGTGGAAGGGATACCGTAATAAATTGAACCACGGGTTATACTAGACCACTAGTACAATGAAATTAAAATAACAAAAAAATAAACAATCGGCATTTCCATACAAAAATGTACCCCCGTATTTTTTAGTTTTTTGATAATATAGTGATCTGAATTATTATGTTCCTTCCACGTTGTATATCACCTACTTTTACCTACCTGTACAATTTTCAATGTAGAAGTTTATTTTATTTTTGTGTCTGCATGATTTGTGTATATATATATATATATATATATATATATATATATATATATTGTAATGTATGTGTGGTATAGTGGCAAATAAATGAGTCTATCTAATATCTTTATCAAATGATGAGTTAAGTCAGTGTAGCACCGTCGTCGAGTTGATATAATGGGTGAAGGACTTAAAACCGGTTCTTTAAATGCTCTTGCTTCTCAGAGCTCAGGATTTAGTCATTAAGCCTCAGTTGCTTGTGAAAGTCACTGCATACAACACAATCTTTCTCATAACTCGACCTGTTCGCTATTGTTTTGCTACTAAGAAACGAGAAACAATGTCAAACGTTTACTTTTACATAATATTTATTAACCTCTATGCCGTGTGGTTTCCGGCAGAGTAGAATAGGGCCACTTCAAGTCCTCTAGTGGATGTCATAAAAGGCGACTTAGGAAATACAAGCTAAACAAAGCTTATGAACATCAATGAGATCTCTCCAACCCGTGTGGTCAGCGAGGAGAGTGTAGGGCAAAATCTTCTGGTTACTCAGGCTAAGAGTAGCTCTGGTAGAACAGAGAGGGTTGTGCTCCTGAAAATGGAGATTAAGGACTTTATAATGATGAACCTCCTTGCTGGACTGGGAGAAAAGAAATAAAGTAGAATGCCAGCTGTACCGGCTGCCTCTAGTTCTTAAGACGATACCACAAAATTCATGTACCTCATTTGTGGGCGGAGCTAGACGTTTCGTGTCGATTGCGCGAGGGGGCGCTTTCCTTGATATTATTTTTACGCACACTCCCGAGAACATGTTCATGACCTCGGGAGCTTAGAACGTATGGAGATAGCAGATAGATATGTTTACAATAATATTTTTAATTCAGTAGATACAAATATGTTAAAAGAGGTGATTCGGTCCATTATTTTGAACAACTTATAGTAGTACATGTATATTGAAATACGAAAAAAAATAACGTTCTCAAACAAATCGAAGTAGTCACTTCATCTAGTTACTATAGTCTTTATGTATGGTATTTTTTTCATACAATAAAGTTAACAACTTTTATGTTACTTTCGCCAAGAAATCAAAAGACAAAATATATAAATATAGTTACAAATTGACCGGTCGGCTGATTAGAAAATATTGTTTTTATATATTTCGATACAATAATAAGGTCTTTGGGGAAAGTTGCACACATTAAAACATAGGTATAGAATATGTAAAAGAAAAATATTCAGTATATTTCGTAAAATAGTTTCAATGTATTTTTAAATATATACATATAGGTGTACAAAATTAAAAATTAAAACAATTTTTCATAGATTTATTGCTAAACATATACAATAAAAATAGCATAATAACAATAATAATTGATATCTTTTGATTATACGATGAGACTGATGTATTGAACATAAAAATAAAAAACATCCTAAGTAATATAATAATCTTGATAAAGTTTGAACTGGACAATCAACTGCTAATAAGATTACATTATGTTCAAAGAATCAGAAAAATATTTATTGCCCAATACAGCAGTATTTATTTTTCACACACATAAAGAGCACTTGTCTAAATCGCCTCCCTATCATAGTTGCAGCACCAGACAAAGCGGAGTAATTTCTCTCAAGAGTCTCTTTCACCAGCAACCATCCAGTATAACATCAATTATGGCATTGCCATTTTTATCTATTTTACCCTCTTCAATCGCAGCAGCTTTTTGTCTTTCTCCAGCTTTTTTTATTTCGTCCTAAGCTGTGGTCCCCCAGTTTTCGCATATTTTGTCATGTGCACGGTTGTAAATGCGCTCAGACATAATTGGGATATCTAAGGAGGCAGGCACTAATTTGTTTGAGTTGGGGGTGACCACAACCTGCTACCATAGCTCCTGCTACTCCATCTTTATTAACATCCTCCAATGTATTCTTTATTATAAATTGTTCGTTGCACATGGAGCATGATAAAAAGAAATTTGATGTTATTCCCGTACATTTTTCTGATACAATGTTGATGGTATTTAACCCACAATCACAAAGCGACTGGTGGCTATTTTATTTAATTCTTTAAAGAAGTACTCGATGTTCACTATACTATGTCCAGAAATATTTTCATTAAATTCATCCTGAAACAAATACCATATTGTAATTTTTATTTCATGCTATTAGGTATACATATGCAAAACTATATGTATAGATAAAGATAATTTCAGACCGCAATACTGAAAGAACTTCGATGTCACAGACAAACAGACATCGGCATCAAACTTATAACACCCCTCTTACTGTCTGTCTGTCCGTACGTCCGTCTATCTGCGACCAGGCGAAATGCCCGTTTACGAGATTAAAAAATAACTTAAAATATTGTCATTATTGAAAGTATGTATTCTATTAAGTTCTATTTAAAATACACACCTTTCCATACCACCTGTTGTGATCCTGACGAAATATTTTGATTGTCCAGATACATAATTTGTAAATCCGACTCCATATCAATTACACCTCCTTGTTCTTCTTGCGGCGGCGTCGACAAAGTATCATCAAACTCTGCTTTAAGAGGATATTTTTTAGCCTGAAAACAGTAGTACTTTTATATTGGCGGATTTACTTCGAAGTTATTCGGTGCATATTATCCAAAATGTTAGTTGGGTAGAATAAGTTGTAACTTGTAACAGTAGAATAAGACAAAAAGGTACGTATATAAAGATACGTATGAAAATAACATAAGTAGGTAATTATGGTTTGAAAGTAGGACAGTACGGTGCCATCTCAGTATGATACAACTTATACCTAGTAGGTACCTATGTTTTGACTAGTCAGTAAGATTGATAGGCACTTATTGACATACCTACTGCCTTTCTTACAAACTTTACATATTTTATCAATGTAAGCCACTTATTTAGAAACATTGAGGTAGGTAAGTACTTACCATCTATTAAATTTATGTCTCATCAGGCTTGCTTTTTCCTTGAGAAATCAGGAATGTTCCCGTTTTCTATTTTTGTTTTACCTATTATTATTATACTTATGTACACAATCACAATGTAAAACAGTTAGTGAAAATAGGGTTCTATTTTCACAGACCAAAAAGTGCGGCTCGGATTAGTCTGTCGTCTGCGTTGGGCCTAAAACTTAATTTTTACAAATAAAAGATCGATCATTCGAAACGTTGGGATACGCGGACGACTGGCACAGGTCTTACGTCCAAGGAATCCTTACGCAGACTGAGCAAGAGATAGCGCTCGGCGAGTTGACCCGCGTGGGGCAGAGAGAAGTATACGGTGGGTGTGTTCAATTGGGGTTCCAATCCACATGAACGAATAGGTCGTAACCGCCAAAACCTTTATTAATAATTTACAGCAAAATTAAATGATCAATCAAAATTTCATCTTGTTATTATTAAAAATGTCTGAAAATCTTACTTATAGTTCAAAAGGTTTCTTTTAAGTCGTCCTATTCGAGCGATAATATTGATAAGTTTGCTAAGTAAGACCATATTTCGAAAAATATTTCTATCGAGATTTTTCTTTTCAATCATGTTTTCATCTTATCAATAAACTAAGAAAAGAGTAAAAAATCATATCCTTAAATTTCAAATTTATATTTCAAATACTTTGCGAGATAAATTAGACTCAACACAACCTTTTTTGCGGAGGTATCGTCTCATCTAACCTTTCAATGCATTGTGCCGTTGTCGGCATAACGACTTAATTTTTTTATTAAATTTAATGTTAGCTTTTGATGTGTTTTTCAATATCGTTTGGGTATTTATTTAGTTAATAATTTTAACAGTTTATTAGATATTTTTTTTTTGTTTTTATCTATTTTTATCAACTTTTTCGCGACTACGAACCATGAGATAGAGAGAGAGACGACCTCCGTGGCGTAGTGGTCACCATGCTAGTCCGCCACCCAGAGGTCCCGGGTTCGATCCCCGGTCAGGGCAAGTTGGAAAATTGCCTTTTTTAAATTGTCCTGGGTCTTGGATGTTTATCTAATATATGTATTTGTTATAAAATATAGTATCGTTGAGTTAGTATCCCATATCACAAGTCTCGAACTTACTTTGGGGCTAGCTCAATCAGTGTCATTTGTCCCTATATATTTTTATTATTATTATGAGACAAGATCCATATTAAAGAAAAAAAGAAAATAACTTGAACATGGTCAAATTGACATAAAATAAATTTTAAAATATTAAACATACTTCTATAAATTCATAAATAAAAATAACGAAATAGAAAAATAATTTTATTAAAAAAATCTTTTTTTCGTTTTCGTCGATGACGGTTTTTAGTCGTGAAAAATTATGTTTTTATAAAAAAAAACATTGCATTTAACTAAATTTATTTCTATTTCAAGTTATTCATGCAAAATATTCACATCTATCGCCTCTACATGATGATATTATACGACACTTTCTCTACACACTCCACAGCTACAAATGACTCATAAGTTACGCTATGTTTGTTAACCGTAATCTCTCCTTATGTAACATACAGATGTAGGTTTATATCTACAGATAAAAAAGTATTGATAAGTCTGAGAAAATTTACTAAAAACAGTACAAAAAGTATTTTTTTCTTTTTAGGGTTCCGTACCCTATTACTAAAAACGGGACCCTATTACTAAGACATCGCTGTCTGTCCGTCTGCCTGTCACCAGGCTGTATCTCAAGAACCGCGATAGCTAGACAGTTGAAATTTTCACAAATTATGTATTTCTGTTGCCGCTATAGCAACAAATACTAAAAACAAAATAAAATAAATATTAAAGGGGGGCTCCCATACAAAAAACTTGATTTTTTAGATAATGGTACGGAACCCTTCGTGCGCGAGTCCGACTCGCACTTGGCCGTTTATTTATATACATCTACGACGGTTGCCGACCTGTAGGTATCACGGGCGTATGTCGGCACAAACGAAGTACTTCACCAATATCAATATATTTTTAGATTAAAGTATTTAATTTAGAAACGTAGGTAGGTAAATAATTAAATAGTATCTAAGTTCAAGAACAGTTACTATTAGAATCTGTGCCTTTCATCTTTTACCATAGTTCAAGGTTATTAGATTGTACCCAGTGACATTTTTAGCTTCAGAATTTTTTTTAAAGGCAGTTCATTTGTTCTCTCTTAGATTTAAGCATAAAATGATTCTCACCTCGTGTACCTATGCTTTAATAAACAATAAACAATACTGAACTACTCTCTAATATACGTGTGCTCCCACAATGACATTAAATTAAATGTGTACAAGTAGACGTCGTAGTGCAAGAGAGAGAAGAGAGAAACAACAAGGGTAAATTTATTTCTTAATATAGCAGAACTGATAAAAATATCAGAATGAGAGCACTGCGTCAGAATGATGAGGAAGGAATGTGTAAAGAATTTAAAAAAAAACGACGGGTTGCACTCTGGGAGTGCCGGCAGAAGTGAAAACTTGAATATTAACGTTGTGCATTTTTGATATACGAAACAGCAGGCGCAGGCATACATTTTCGCCGCGCCGTAAAAAGAGAGGGGGATACTCCCTCTCCTACGCCGCGCCAGCTGTCTACTCTCCATCCGTCTTACGAATTTTCGATCAGGTCACATGTCCTGACGCGAGCGTGTCCTGACGCGAGTTTAACATTTTTTACCCATTCCAAAAAAGTGCACAACGCCGCTAAAGAAGTTTTCACTTCAAAAGACGGGTTGCACTCTGGGAGTGCCGGCAGCAGTGAAAACTTGAATACTAACATTGTGCATTTTTGATATACGAAACAGCAGGCGCAGGCATACATTTTCGCCGCGCCGTAGAAAGAGAGGGGGATACTCCCTCTCCTACGCCGCGCCAGCTGTCTACTCTCCATCCGTCTTACGAATTTTCGATCAGGTCACGTGTCCTGACGCGAGCGTGTCCTGACGCGAGTTTAACATTTTTTACCCATTCCAAAAAAAGTTCACAACGCCGCTAAAGAAGTTTTCACTTCAAAAATAAAATAAAAATATGAAATTTAAAAAGTGAACGGAACGAAATTAGGGGGGAAAGAGGTAAGTAAGGACATGAAGGATGGAGATTCTTGCAACATCGTTACAAACATTTTTGCAATCGATAAACGCAACGTCCTTCTGGTGCAGTCGGGTAAAACTCTTCACTAGGTAAGCCTGCCTTGTTTCCGATGACCATCCATCCAGGAATCCATCCTGTTACCAGACTTACCAAACTGCCTATTCTTCTGTGTGTTAGTGACTAACACTAGTGTCAGAGTTTTTAAACCGCCTTAAAGGCCTCTGACATGGTTTTAGGTAACGACCAATGTCAAAGACAGTGACCGAGACCGACGGCTTAACGTGCCCTCCGAAGCACGGATCATCTTACTTATCGGACAATTAGGTGATTAGTATCAGCCTACAATGTCCTAACCAAACTAGGACAACAACACAAAGTCGTGCCCCCGCCGGGAATCGAACCCGCGACCTCCGGGTATGAGCCAAACGCTCTAGCCACTACACCACGGAGGCAGTTAACTGCCTATTGATGGTTAATGAGTGAAAGAAGTCAGGAAAGAAATTTGCCCATCATTGGGAAAGGTGAAGAAAAACATGCGAGTTTCGCTCCTAGTTTAAAAATAGACAAGTGGGAGTGACAACTAGTAACAAGCGATAACTCTGCACTTGTCAATATGTGATTCGGGCTCTTGGTAGAAATCAGAAATATGTTTTGTCACATTACCCTCGTATTCGACACTGGAGTTATTTTCCAGTCTGTATTATAATAACATGTGATTCAATTCGATTGTCATGTAAAACTGTATGTGTAGTGTATTGTGTCTTATTTTAGTTTGTCCTTGTAAAACTCAATTGTTGTGGATTATAAACACGGTATAAAGTGGGTTAAAGATTTTTGTTATTTATAATGTACAGATACATTCATCATTTTCATCATCAGGTCCTTTAGTCTCCACTGCAGGAGACTAAAGGACCTGATGTCCCTCTTTCTCTGGACCGTCCCTCTCTGTACTATTAGAGTCATACTTGGTCAGAGCAGCCAGAGGACTTTGGCCTACACTCTCATCGCTGGCCAGACGGGTTGGAGAGGTCTCATTGATGTTAATAAGCTTTGTTTAGCTTGTATTTTCTAGGTCGCCGTCTACAACATCTAAGGGAAGATTGGAGTGGTCCTATTCTACTCTGCTGGAAACCACACGGCGAAACATTATCACGTCTTTATTCCGGACGGGGTAGATAGAGTTCTATAACTGTTTTCTAGGTTTTTTTAATTGTAGGGCCTACTTATTGATGATTCTAATAGCTTAAATGTCTTCCATTCTATCCATATTTAAGCCTTTTTAATTTACAATACAATACAATACAATAAAATACAAATACTCTTTATTGCACCATAAACAAAAGGAAATACAAAACAGAAAAAAAATGAATAAGACAGATTTATGATACAAAGGCGGACTTATCGCATAGCAATCTATTCCAGTCAACCTTTGGGTAGTGGGAGAAGTGAATATTTAAGAAAGGCGGTGCAGTATGTCAGATATACTGGAAATAGAATAAAAAATAGAACCTGCCACAATATTATATATACTATATATTTACACAGCTTGTTAATGTTTTTTGTGAATCCGGATGGGCGCTTCATGTATTTAATGCAAACAACTTTCTCTATCAAAGATAATAAACAGACGACCTACTTATTACTATTAAATAAATGATCTTTTTCACATTGTCCTGGGTCTTGGATGTTTATCTATATAGGTATATGAAATTGTTATAAAATAAAGTATCGTTGAGTTAGTGTCATAACTATTCATAACACAAGTTGCGATCTTTCTTGGGGCTAGCTGAATCTGTGTGTTTTATTAATAAATAGATATTTGAAAGACAAATTACTCTAATCTAGCTAGCCCCAAACTAAGTTCAAAATTTTAGGGATGCCAAACTCAACGATACTATATTGTACAATTAAGAGTCCCCCGACCCTAGACTTCTCCATACAAACGTAGGCGTAGTCTACGTTTAATTTTGAAACCACATGTCAGATTCCGGTAAAAATTGGTAATTGTAAAGAAATTGCAATTATCTAGGGTTATAACTGGTTTCCTATGGTAAAATTATGAACTGGAAAGAAAATATAACGATTTAGAAGTTTCCCATACCAATGGTCAAAAATGATATAAAACACTATATTCTATTTCAAGTTCATATTTTTAGTGTCGGAAACTAGTTTTAAACCTAGATAATTGCAATATCTTTGAAATTACAAAATTTTTCCCAAATCGGACATGTCGTTTTGAAATAAAACATAGACTACGTTTGTATGGAAAGTTGTATTTTGGTCTAGGGTCGGGGGACCCTTAATACATAGATAAACACCCAAGAGCTACAATTTGAAAAAGCCTAGGCTTTTCTAACCTTCCCTGGCTGGGGACTGAATCCAGAACCTCCGGAACTGGGCTAAACACTAGGCCACAGTGGCTCGATCAATCGATTCGATCAATGCTCGAAATAAAAGAGAATTTCTAGTCAGCTTTTTTTAAATACATTAACATTTTAACTACTTATTTGACATGGGAATGAGACCTTCATTTAGTCCTGCAATACGATACTAATGTGTCTAACCTGGTAATTAGCATTTATGACAGTATCCAGCTAAATTGACTAATTAAATGCAACCCGAATTGTACTGTGGAATTTTCTAGCAAGCTAAAAATAGTCTGTTGCTCTGTACTAGTCCAAATAGTTTAGGCAAAGATAAATCAGTCTTATTATTAAAAAAGGCCTTAATCGTGGTTTAGTTCCGTATTATCTAAGTCGGGGTTTAGTACGGTAACGAACGTTAAATCTACTTTAGAATTTGCTTTATTACAAAACGTGCACCAAAGTCGGATTTAGATAGGTAGATCATTCCGTTTTTCATAATAATATTATTATTTTGAAAAAAAAAAATTAGTTTATAGCGAAATAGGTTGAAATATAATTGATTTAAAACTATGCAACGTATTGAATTTTATCATAAATCTCTTATTTATTGATCTGATTGATAATTAACATTTATTTTACAATAAATAAAATAATTACAGTATCAAGACACGGAACGCGGATATGTTGACAACTTTGACAACGTAATTCTATATGTATTTAGTCTGTGGTACTGTGATTGATGAGTCGTCATGCAAGTACATACAATTTCATGTTGGTCATCATAATCGTCCGTCATGGAATCTAAACTCTAATTTTTTTTTGTAAATTGTAGAAAATCTTAATAAATATTGTTTTTATGTGTGTTGCATAGTGTTAGAAACATTAAATTGGATTTTTTATGTTGTGAATGTAAATAAATGAACAATAGTGTTTAAATCGTGCTAAGTAAGTATTTTTCTTAGAAACTTGTAAAACAATAAAAATACTTTTATACCATATTCATGGCAGTTTCAACACATTTCCTGGATATATTTAGAAACTATTGGAGGAACCGTAAGTAGGTAGAGACGTGACGGTCTGTCTGTATTTCTTTTTTGGCTTCGCTGGTACTTATAAACTTGTTAATAGGGCCTTGTTATAAATAACTAAACGCAAAACTAAAGATAAGTAAACGCACAACTAAAGAAAACAAAACGTAATCCCTACGAGGGCAACACGGGGGGAATTAGGTTCAAATATTTATTCAAACTAGATTTCCTTTGTTCTCACATTTACTCTTTGTAATCTTCTTTCTTACATTTTATTAGTCCAATGTACGACCCTCATTGTATTTGCTTCCCAGTATACATAAAACCAGGGATAGGGAAATAACCTTTTTTAGCCTTGACTACCTACTACATAATTCTTGATAAAATTATTTAAGTTAATAAAATGTAAAAGTACTTATGTTCTTGCATACCACCTAACTACCTATATGCTGACTCAAACGGGAAACAGGAATGATAAAATATATGCCTATTTATTTGCGTATTTACTCACACTGAAGAATTAATTACTAGGTATATCATATACATGTTATTTATGGAGACACACGAGGCATAAATAAACACTTACAAATACGATAAGTCCTAGTCCAGTAACGTATTTGTGTAGAGCCAAGTGGAGCTTGGCCCGGGGCAATGTAAATAAGGGAGCTAGGCCAAATATTCTCAAATAGAATAAGTGAATCCTGCTAACTGGATTCTATACATTTTTCATTATCACTCTCTCTCTAGATGTGCTTTTGAGTCTGAGCCTTTTCTACTGGACCGTCCCCTTGAAACCTGAAAATGAGCTCAATATTTACATTAAGTACCTATTTCGTGCTGTGAAGTTTAAGCCTGCGAATGATGATGATTTCTTATCTGTAGCTATAGGTAAAAAAAACATTAAAAAAAAATTTATGTGTGAAAGTAAATGGGTTACCAAGTGCGAATCAGATTCGCGCTCTAAGGGTTCCGTACCATTATCTATAAAAAATCGCGTTAGTTGTATGAGAGCCCCCTTAAATATTTATTTTATTTTGTTTTTAGTATTTATGAATACATCATTTGTGAATATTTTAACTGTCTAGCTATCGCGGTTCTTGAGATACAGCCTGGTGACAGACAGTCGGATAGACGGACAGACGGACAGACGGTCCTGTTTTTACCCTTTGGGTACGGAACCCTAAAAATGGTATGAACTCGTTGCACTGAGAACGCTGCTACACTTTCTGGTACCTATCTATACGTTCCTTACCTCTTACGACTCTCGTGGTAAAGAAAACGGGTGACGACAAATTGTATTCTACTCTGCCATCAGCCCATCACTGAAAATCATACAATTCTCCAACCTTGTTTTAAGCGTCGAGTCTTATAATAAGAATAAGTATATAATAAAACTAATCTTAGGCCTATTATTCATTCAGTAAGAAATTTTTGTCGCTAACGTTTGGGGTGGCAAATAGTCCGGGGCCCTAGGCACCAAGACAAAATACACGTCACCAGTCCCAGCCAATTTATGTACCGCTTGTGAGGTAAACCAATAACTCGTAGGCTTCGATTATCCAAAAGAGTTATGCTCCGCGCTATTGGATGGTTTTAAGCAAGAAGGCATTTTTTCCTTTTTTTATTTAATAATTACAGACTAAAAATTCTGATTAAAAATACATACTAAGCCACAAGTTGTTGAGTGGATCAGCCACCTCAAAACTCCCATCCTAACTATCCTATCTTAATCCTACTTAAACCTTTATATCATGAAAGATAAACAAAAAAGCAATATCGTTTTCCGAAAACATTTTATTAGCCTATTTTCAAGAATTGTATAAGCCCTGTAGCTTGTGGTCAGTATACTCCATGTTAAAAAGCACACTTAAGTCCTACAATAATCTGACTGCTTTATTAAAGAGGCGTTTAAATGGATTTTATAGAAAGGAAGTTCTAATGTTTATAAACAAACTATTACCAAGCCCGCTAAAACTGTTGCTTACCACTTCACAAATTGTATTTTTAATAATTGATATAATAATTAAAATTATTTTATTACTGAAGTTTTTTTCTTCAACAATGTGTTGAAACACGTAGTATGGCACACGTATGTGTATATCGTTCACTCGTATAATTAACTACTATTATATTATATATCTGGTCACACTTGGATGAGAGCAGCACAGGACCGAGATGGGTGGCGTCGCCGAAGAGAGGCCTATGCTCAGCAGTAGGCGGAAGAAGGGCTGGGATGATGATGATGATGATGATATTATATACCTAATTTCAGTGTTCCTCATGGTATGGAACTCCTGTACTATCGTCCACTGAGCTTCTGTGACTGTCTCTAGTAACTCTCCTTCAGTTAGAACCAGCAGTTAGCCTGTTAATTAGTATAGATTAATCGAAATAAAACAATTGTAATGGCAATTAAAAGTTCAATTGCAATTAATTTAATTTTAATTAATTAAGTGATCGCAATCAATTTTTAATCAACTTACCAATCATTAATTAATTCAATACATCTACTGGCTTTGTCTCGCATAATCCCGTCCAACAGTTGCGTCCGATAACCCTCCACCTCTGGCCTGCTAGTTATTTATAACATATATTTATTTGCAACGAGTAACATATAGACTCATTTGTTAAGAGGTGTCCGTTGCAATCACTGAATTACTGTCGGCCTCACATTACGCGTAACACTCCAATTTTAAAGCGACTCTATATAAAAGGGGTAAGGTTTATGCAATTATCAAGTGTTACCCGTGATTTGAGGCCCACTGTACTAAAGTGACATTGCGCAATTGAAAGGACCTACTGGGATACATTATTTACATAGATCTATACCACAGAATTAATAATAGTATTACATACAGAACGGAAACTCGCACTGTCCCCCGCAACCCTTCCCCCGTTATTGTGAGGTGTAAGCGGCAGTAAAACAGGGTTATTGGTAGTCGCACGTTGACATTACGCGAGTCACTTAGGATTATTGAATTATAATGGTTAGAAACTGCGTACATTATTATTGTTTATCCACGGAAAACAAAAAATAACGAAAATTTTATAGATTTCCGAGTGATGAAAACAGGTAAGCAAAGCAACAAATTCTGTGGTGGCGACCCTGATTGTTTAACTCACACATTTGACGTGTGCACGGACGGATTGAGGATTGATTCGTTTGTAGTAGTACTAGGTATATATGCTGCCCCGTTTGTATGAAGTGCCATACCTGTGTCTATACGTAAATAAGGAACTCTTCTGTAGAATATCATTCTTTAAGCCTCCTATTGATTCTAAGCTAAGAAATTAAGTGATAGGAATGTGTATTAAAAAAAAAAAACGACGTGTTGCACTCTGGGAGTGCCGGCAGAAGTGATATACGAAACAGCAGGCGCAGGCATACATTTTCGCCGCGCCGTAGAAAGAGAGGGGGATACTCCCTCTCCTACGCCGCACCAGCTGTCTTCTCTCCATCGCATCCGTCTTACGAATTTTCGATTAGGTGACGTGTCCTGACGCGAGTTTAACATTTTTTACCCATTCCAAAAAAAGTGCACAACGCCGCTAAAGAAGTTTTCACTTCAAAAATATATTGGGCTCATTAGACAGTTTATTATACGTATGTTTATGTAGGTATGTTCTTTTTATTTTAAAATATTTATGTATTTTGTATACCTAGGTAATTATTTTTGTATTGTACACGCCAATTACCTATTTTTCCCATTCTCTCGGGTCTGCTGGAAGAAATTTCTTTAGAAATAAGTAGCACCTATGTACTAACTATGTTTACTTTTATAAGGTTTTATTTGTAACTTTTTCAAGTGGACATGAACCAATAAAATAAAATAAAATAAATAAATAGATTATTAAAAAGTATGGTAGCAATAGTATTCCTATGCTGGTCTGGGAGAAATGAAAAAAACTTAGAATGTTCCAGCTGCTTCTCTTCCCGCGCAGATCGTAAAAGCCGATCGAGGGAATGGGCAAAAATGCGAATCATGTTAACAGGCGATGCGGCTAGCAACCGGATGGGTTAGCAACCCATCACTGTATTGATTGCTTTTCCATCTTCTCGCCCACCATGACGCTAAAAGTGGCTTTTGGGTCTTGCGGCCCTGGGCTCTGCCTGCATAGAACCGCAAGACCCAAAATGCTCTGTCTGCCCCATTAGGGATAAAGACGTGATAGTATGTATGTATGGTAGCAAAATAACGAAGATACAGATGAAATAATATTATATTCCTTACTCAGTCCACGTCTTTGTATAAAAACTGATAAAAATATTTTGACTGATTATTTTTTTATAAATATTGACTGACTTGTAAATTTTTTGTGTTGTATTACAAAATGACGTGTAAATATTTTTAATGAATAAATGATAGGTAATGATTATGTTTATGTATGCTGTTGGTGCTGCAAAGTTATTACCATAACCCTTAGCCAGGCAGGGTACACATAGCGAACCACCTCAGAAATATTTTTTTTCTGACGAGCAGATGCTAGCTAGAAAGCGCAAAATGTCATCCGTCTATTGTCTATGATACAGTTGATTTCTGAACGAAAAAAAAAACGCCTCTAAAAGAAAAAACTTGACATTTCGCTTGTCAAAGTGAAAATAATGGTCAACCGGCAAAATTTGGAGCAAAGTGGAAGTGTTTTTTTTGGATTATGGCAGGAAAAATCCCGGTAAGTGATACTATTTGTGTTTTTATGATATCAGATAGATTGAGTAATATGTTATATGTTTCGGTTTTACATGATATTTGTTTTTCTTTGAAATATTTACGCCGAAAGTTTGTGTTCAAGATGTGACTTCTGCCTGTCTGGAAAAACCACAGATATAGATGTAATAGATAACGCACGTATCAAGATTTGTATGGAAACCAAGCGTGCCAACTTTTTTAATGCCTACTGTGACGTCAGACGCAATTTTAGTGATGGGAAATTCAAACCGATTCAAAGAAACCGCTCACTACGATTTAAACGATTTATTGAAGACGCACGCCGCCGCCATGATCGTCTCGCTCATACTCATCGATTTAATATCTGTGGTCTCGCTCGCTCACTCCGCGCTCGCTAACCATACGATCGATTAACATTTAAGTTAATCGATTTGTGATAAAAATCACAA
The DNA here is from genome assembly GCA_963555685.1 of Acrobasis consociella. Classification (NCBI taxonomy): domain Eukaryota; kingdom Metazoa; phylum Arthropoda; class Insecta; order Lepidoptera; family Pyralidae; genus Acrobasis; species Acrobasis consociella. Next base: position 3,517,350 of record OY743122.1, on the reverse strand, counting down.
TCGATTTTCTGATTGACGAATGATATGAAATTGGATAAACAAATGATTCTAAACGGAAAATTGTTTGATAATAAAGAATAAATATTTGTACTCAAATTATTTCAATTTAACTAAAATTTAAACTATACCAACTTATTAAAATTTAAATTAAAACTAAAAATTACAAATAATGTAAATATTTTAATTGAACTTTAAAAATAAAACTATTATTATTCTTAAATAACCGGCCAAGTGCGAGTCGAATTCGCGAACGAAGGGTTCCGTACATTATCTATAAAAAAACACGTTTTTACCGATTTCAATGCGTTTTTAGGGTTCCGTAGCCAAATGGCAAAAACGGAACCCTTATAGATTCGTCATGTCTGTCTGTCTGTCTGTCCGTCCGTATGTCACAGCCACTTTTTTCAGAAACTATAAGACCTATACTGTTGAAACTTGGTGGTTATTATGTGAACCGCATTAAGGTTTTGACACAAAAATAGAAAAAAAACAGTAAATTTTGGGGGTTCCCCATACTTAGAACTGAAACTCAAAAATTTATTTTTCATCGAACCCATACGTGTAGGGTATCTATGGATAGGTCTTCAAAAATGATATTGAGGTTTCTAAAAGCATTTTTTTCTAAACCGAATACTTTGCGCGAGAGACACTTCCAAAGTGGAAAAAAGTGTGTCCCCCCCCCCGTAACTTCTAAAATAAGAGAATGATAAAACTAAATAAAATATATGTTGTTCATTACCATGAAAACTACCAGCGAAAATTGGTTTGAACGATATCTAGTAAGTAGTTTTTTTTTAATACGTCATAAATCATAAACGGCAATGTACCTTTCATTCAATCAACTCAAATATAAAATTTAAAAAAAAACATACTAAAAGACGTTTATATTATGTTATTTGCTACACCGGAACCCTTCATGGGCGAGTCCGACTCGCACTTGGCCGCTTATTTATTTAAATGTTGAAGCAACTTCCCTTGCGGTCGTTCTTAGCCATGTCAGGCTTGTCTCACTCCGCGTAGAGGTATCGAAAATATACCGCTTCAATGGGGGAAATGCAGTATGGACCACTCACTAACGAGCAATGAGCAGTGACGCACGCGCGGTTTTGTTCACCAACGTGTGACCAGTACCAGTAGTTCAAAGAGCGACCATATTATATACATGAACTCTGAAAATATTACCCTCGTTTTCTAAAGTGTAAATTAGGAAATTAGCTTGTTTATAATCTATTAAATTGGCTCTTTAATAATAGTTTATATCATTCGTCAGTCCGATATCGATTAAAATCGATTATTGGTATATGTTGTAGAACGAACTACACTAGTCGCTAAATTTTACTGACGAATGAGAAATTGCCGGTACCACGACGTCGTAGCGATGCGCGACAGTATCGCTTGTTTCGATATACATTGCTTCTTAACACACAACGTCGGATCAAACGCTCAAAGCAAACGCGGCAATGTAATGTGAATGTAGTTTTTAAACCTTAATCTATACTTATTTAGGTATAATCTTGGAATCACCGCTCGGAATGCTTAAAAAATTGTTTTAAAATGAATTTACGCATATTTTTCTTTTTAAATAACTTAGCTGTGATAGGAAATATGTCCTTGACTTTGGGCGCTTGCAATTTTTGGGCTGTTGCAGTTTATTATCACGCTACGAGGCATTTTTTTATTTTTCGCTGCCGTCCGGCTGCAATCACAGACGCGCGCGGACTGTCAGTAGCGGCGGCCAACCTCGACGCTTTGTCTGAGAACTTACACGCGAAGTAGGTGCATTTAAGTCGTCTATCTATATCTATGTCTGTGGGAAAAACTTTTTGTGGTTATCATGTAACCACTGTCCTACAAGCGTTTATCCATAAATGTAAAGGCAAAACCATATTTACACATCAAATATTTTGTATGGTAGATAGATAGGTTCTTGGATCGAAGAATAACCGATACCCAGCCTATGTCCTTTTCCATGGTCCAATATAACTCTACGTTAAATTTCATGAAAATTGGTTAAGCCGTTTTAGCGTGAAAATGGATCATACATACATACATACAAAATTACATACATACACACTTTGGCATTTATAATATTAGTAAGGATACGGCAATGCCGTTTATATCCAAAATTTTGATACCTCGGGGTTACATTGATGTTTAAATAAGGTTTTATACAAAGAAACACACAAATCTTTCCTCTTTTTATTAATTGGCTTATATGTGGATTCACCTTTATTTTTTCCATACTTACATGTTGTGACCTAACTGAGCAGTGGTCAGATATAATCCACATCATGTATATTTAAATGGGCAGTGGTCATATCCAGACCAGAGGGTTTTTTTTAGGAAAACATAGGAATAAAAAAAAATTAAGAAATTAGTTTCTTTATTATCATCCAATCTACCATTATCTGTATATAAAGATGAAATAATCGCCAGGCCTGGCTAAGGGATAAAGTTGCATAACTGAGCTATAGAAATCACTATGATTTTCCTATGGGAATCATAGTAATGTAACCACCAAATGTAACATAATCATAAACAATACAGAAGTGTTTCCTTATGTTTGATTACGTGGAGTTTATATGGCTTTTATAGCTTCCCTAGTGTGCTTAGAAAATATTTTACGAGTTAAGTGTACATGTGTGGGTCGTCCGTGAAGAATCTACTAGCGAACTCCGTATAGCGTTTGCTCAAACCGGGCTCGATCCCCGGTCAGGGCAAATTGGAAAATGACCTTTTTCAAATTGTCCTGGGTCTTGGATGTTTTTCTATATATGTTTTTGTTATAAAATATAGTATCGTTGAGTTAGTATCCCATAACACAAGTGTCGAACTTACTTTGGGGCTAGCTCAATCTGTGTGATTTGTTTTGGTCTACCCTTTTGGTTGCAAAGGTCAGAAGGCAGTCGCCTTTGTGTAGCAAGTTATTTGCCAGGAAAATTAAATAATTGACCAAGTGCGTGTCGGGCCACGCGCAGTGTAGGGTTCCGCAGTTGCGAATGCCAACCTTGAGTTCGTGCCACAAAAAACCTCTAAAATCTATTTTTTATTAAATTTGTATGAAATTTTCCTTTTCCGAGTAAATGTTATAGGTTGATCGCCTATAACTTTTTAATGTGTAAATTCAATTTAGCTCTGATAGTTTTTCTTTAAACTTCGATATATACTACAGCTGTGAATTTTTAGCAGATAAGGGAGGGGGGGAGGGGGGATGACGACGACGACGTCACTTGACTCTTAAGACAAAAATTTATACCAAATATTTCAGAAACGGATCCGAAAAATGATTTTTGCAAGCTCACAATATTTAATATTTTCAGATAAATCTTTTCAACTATGTCCCACTCGATGGGGTAGTCTAGAAAATAGAATTTGACTCTCACTTTACTTGTATGGGAACTACCTTAAAAAAAATGTTTTCAAAATGTTATTCTACTACTTTTTGTCATAATTAATATACATATCCATACCAAATTAGAGCTTTCTAGTACTAGTAGCTTTATAGTCTCTGAGCAAAACCGCTGACAGACAGACAGACATGGCGAAATGTTTCTTGTTACTACGGATCCTAAAAACGGCCCAACTTTCACGTAGTTTCATATGTAAACGTCATCTAGTGACGGGCGAAGGAACTAAATAGTAGAATTAATCTGTATCGCCAACATAACGTACCCGTAGCGCCATCTAATATTTGACAGGCTAATCACCCTGACTTTCAAGCAATAACAAAATATCTTTGAAACGGCCGAACCGATTTCACAAAACATACCTAACAACTACCGCAAGGAAACCTTTCACATAAAAAAACGCATCGGAATCGGTCCATCCGTCTGAGCGCTACAATGCCACAGGCAGACAACATTAGCGTCAAACTTATTGTACCCCTCTTTTTTGGAAAGGGTTAAAAACCAGTAACCTCGTCAGGTCACCTGGGTTAGGTAGGGGACCCCGGGCTCTGAAACGTTACAAACGTGAAGTAAGGTATGTAATGAAAAACTTGAGAGGTGTCAAGGGACACCCGGATGGAACGAAGTTCGAGCGAGAGAGAGACAGACAGAGAAACACGCGCACGCCGAAAGGCTTACAACTATAGCAAAAAGTGTCGTTACAACTTTTGGTCTTAATTTTTTCCGTCTAGCCTCCTTTCGCAACGCGCGATAAGGAACTTCGTTCCAAAAACTGAAAAATAATCCAATATTTTACATGAGCAATTAGAAATGAGTACACTCCATGAAGAATCCATTTCTTTCTAAATGATCTGCAATTCGAATTAAATAAATTAGGTTAAGTCCGATTGACGTAGGACGGGTGGGTTTTCCTCCAACTTAGTCATATGAACGTGATTTAAGTAATTGTATGACTATTTGTATGTCAGTGTAAAACAATAACTCAGAAACGTGGTTGTTTCAAAAAGATTTATGTATCAAAGGACGAATTGTGTTCTTTTTTTAGTTTTTTTTTATTGATGTACTTACCTACCATATTAAACATTAATTAACTAAGTACGCTAATAAAATATTGACAAAATCTGGCCTAAACTCTGTTCAATAAGTATTTAGTTTAAGAGATAAAATGTGTGCATGATATTTTGTAAAAGGACATAACTTGTCGTTTCAAAGTCAGTCAAAAACTAGAATTATTTGCCAAAAAAGGTGGAGCTACGGTGAAGTTATAAAAACTGTGTATTAGCTATAGTGACATAAAAAAATTATAGTGACAAGAAGTCAGTCGAAGAAGTAAATAGTGTAAATTGGTGTAAATAAAATGGTACAGCAAAATACTGCTATTCGGACAAGTTTGGAAGGATTGAAAAGGATGGCTTCGATCAGTTTTCGAAATAATGTAAGTTCCTTTAAATCCTATAATATAGGTTTAATACAACGAGGAAGGTACATACCCGTAATAAATCGAAACACTGACTATCATCCTCATCATCAGGCCTTTTAGTCTCCACTGCAGGAGCACCCTCTCTGTACTACCAGAGCCATACTTAGCCTGAGCAGAGGACTTGGCCTACACTCTCCTCGCCGGCCAGACGGGTTGGAGAGGTCTCATTGAGGTTTATAAGCTTTGTTTAGCTTGTTTTTCCTAAGTCGCCTTCTACGACATCCACGGGAGGACTTGGAGTGGCCCTATTCTACTCTGCTGGAAACCACACGGCAATCATAAAAAAATGCGACATTCCCGTAAAACTGCCCGAGCGGCTGGCGTGAACTCAAAATTGGCATTCGCAACTACGAAATCCTACACTGCGCGTGGCCCACCACGCACTTGTCCAATTTCTTTATTTAGTCTGAACTCCGGAAGCTGTTTACGCTTATCAACACATAAATGAGTAATCATAAGGAAACTTCACTATATGTATCTATATATATTTTTACGTAGATAACATTTTATCATCGAATTTAAAAGAAAATCATCGACGCATACATATCAGTTAGTGACTAGTAACAGTTGGAAATGTATAGTGTATTTAGTCAAAAAATAATATATTAGTATAACATAGTGTAGTGTTTTTTTCATAAGATCATTTAGTAAAGACTTGAAGTAAAATATATATAAAGAGTAAACTGTGTAAAGAAGAGATATTTAAGTACATATTATATAATATGCATACATATATGAGTAATGGGAGTGGTCATACAGTTACAACAACGGATAAGGAGTGGTCTGGTTATATGCCTGAATTAATAATGGTAAATATGTTTCCATATATGTATTTTAAAGTTTTATGTTAATCAAAAGGATATTAATTAATTTATGAATAACCTATCAGTAATGATTTATTTAAGTAGCATACCTGTAGGTATATCTAATTAACTATATTTGTAAAAGTGATGAAAAAAAGCATTTTCACTCTCCATTATACATATGGACAATATTTTATACGGACAATTAAATGACATTATAAAGAAGTCTTTTTTTCGAAAACTGCAAGTATATTGGTTATTAAATGAGCTAACAATTAGCTATTAAAATGCTAAATGGTGGGAACATTTCGCTATCTCTTTTGTACGCGCTAAGTCTAAAACCAGTGACGTCATGCGGGTGTATGTGCATCCTTTTTCTCTTGACAGTCTCCTTCCACCGGATTTGAAAGGCTTATAACTGATTTATTTTTGAGCGGATTAAAGTTAGTCTTTGTATACGGTTTTCTATTATGTTCGTTTTGATATGAATAAGAAAAAAAAAGTCAAATACCAAATTGGCTGATAGATTTTTATATACACACTTTCACGTTATTATCCCTGATAGACAAAAAGGGCATTTTTAGGTACCTAAACAAAAAAAAATGTAAGAACTTATTTTTTTTTCCACATATATTATATACTTTTACTTTAAACTAGCAATTCTTGTCAATCCTTGTAGGCTAAAACTAAGATTACGGTATGTTGCACGGGTCCGGCAATCCAACCGGCAACAAACAAACACACAAACAAACCTACGCAGTTCTGCTACCACCCTAGATAAGGTCTAGGGAACCTTCTAACCTAATTATAACCTAAAACTAAACTAGATAAATTAATTTCTTTTAATTACCGGAGAGGAATAAACTATATTTTTCCAAACGTAGATTGCGTAGGCCAAGCTTGCTCGTTCTACCAAAAACACGTACCAAGCTTGCGAAAAAAAGCATTACTTTTGAGGGAGCACGCTTTTACAATAGAATACCTTCACGCATCAAAGACGTAAACTCCTTAAGCGGTTTTAAGTCCCAATTACGTGATTATATAATGCAAAACTGCTCACTCTCCGAGTAGAAAAACGCGGTATATTTTCATGTGATTTGATTATTAGTATTATTTTGTGCTTGTTGCCTGCATGTGCAACCTACATACATGTGAATTCGGATACGGTGACTGCTTTCTAGATTTAGTACCTTTAAAATAATATTGTTCTCATGTAAGTGGATTTATTGTTAATCTGTTTATGAGAATAAATTCTTTAAACCTTATATTAAACTTACAGTTAGTACGGCCTTCTTCTAGCTTGATCTCGAAATCCTCTTCGGGGTTTGGCGACGGCCTTGGGTCCCTTCACGGGCCCCAAGCCAGTGGTGAACACAGTTGGGTCCCTAAGCAACCCCCTGAGCTCATATCTGTCGCCCCAGACGAATATGTTGAAATATATCACCACTTCACAATAGATTTCACCGTCTTTATTGTAATTTCACTGAGGTACATATAACCAAACACGCGAATTGTGACTTAACGCCATGTAACGTCTTTCATAACGATTTGAGTGTTTATCACTATATATACATCTAGTTTTACAAATATCACCAACCACAGTCTATTTTAGATTCAGTTCACATAAATACTTCCGTTCCGAAGCGGGCAATAGATTAAAACAATGAGTCTATGATTATGCAAAACACGATATTCAAACACTCGACAAATACACTGTCTTTATGCATACAACAACGATTTATTTCTGGCGCCATGCCTTACAAACGATAAACAAACGAATTGGGCACTCAAACAAACTATAATTGGTTAATTAGCGTTCCCATACGCTTTTTACAAACGATCGCCCAAGTAACGCGACCGCCCGCGATCCGTGATTTCGAGAGCTAAAGAGGTTATTTCCTGAGCGGGCGAACACGGCCCGCGCTCGGCCGCGCGCCCACGGATGGATTATCGCTAAATCGATAAATCTTGCCCGTGTTTGTGGAGATCACACGCAGATGGCGCAAGTCTCCTAACAATAAGTACTTTTATTCAAAACAATCCTACTATCCTACTTCCTACTAATATTATAAATGTGAAAGTGAGTTTTTATGTTTGTTTGTTAGCTCTTCATGCTTAAACTACTAAACCGATTTGTATGAAATTTTGTATGGATATAGTTTGAGACTCGAGGAAGGACATAGGATAGTTTTATCCCGATATTCCCACGGAGAGCGAAGCCCGCGGGTACAGCTAGTTATAATACAATTAGAATCTCGGAAACAGCTTACGATTTCATCATTTCATTTGCCATTCGTTGGAGCCACACAGACAGACATTTTAGCTTCAATTAAACACTTTTTTTGTCGGGGTTTTAAAATACTTTCTCTTCCTGATATTTTGATAAGGATTTCTTAGACGTAAAGGATTACTGGTTTGTCACCTGCATGATATCTAGATTTGATAATTCACACGTATACAAGCCTATCTTATCAACAAATCCGATTTATATGTCATTTTGCTAAAGGTTATCTTATCTATGATTGATATTTTAATTCCATATGTCAATGTCTTGTTATCGATTGACATTTATATTTTTGCATCTTCTAGCTTCTAGATATTTTGAAATCTTGCGCCCCTCGCCCACCGCGACTTTTTGTCGCGATGCAGTCGCGCGATTACGAAACGCGCGACTGCATCACTACTAACGCGCGTTAGTCGCATTTGCAGCGCGATACAGTAGTGATGCTAACGCGCTACAGTATCGCGACTGCATCGATACAAACGCGCGACTGTCGCGCGACCGTTTCGGATGACATCGGGGAGAGAGTGGAGGGAGGGTAGCACGTGTGGAGAACCGAACATCAGCGTCCAATATTGACGTTGCTTCCGTTGCCCACGCTTCGGCTGTCTACTCTTCGTCTGCTTACGTAAAAGCAGCACCAAAGATAACGTGGCTAATGTTGCCTCAACGGAGTCCATCTTGCAAATGTGACGATGACGCATTTTTCTGTCGCGCGTTTGCATCGCGACAGAAGCGCGACAGTATCGCGTTGGTATCGCGACTGCAAGGGTACACAGCTAGCGACTGCATCGCGACTGCATCGATGCAAATACGCGACAGTATCGCGTTTGCATCGCGACAAAAAGTCGCGGTGGGCGAGGGGCCTTGGACGTAGAATCACCAATCGAACACAAAACTAGTTATATGAAAAAAAGTTCTATATTTTTTGTTCTCATATTTTTAATAAATGATATGGCCGTGTGGTCATCGTCGCCTTAAGTGGGGGGGGGGGGGGGGGGGTTGGTCTTGGTCAGATCATATCTTTGACTTTTGTTATGAAAAAAGGCACTAATGAGAGATAACTAGGTATCTATAATACCATAAAGAGTACTTTCCTACAATTTTCAGTAAATTGTATCTTTAAACCTCAAAGTAAACCTCAACCATGAAAAGTAAAAACCTAAAGTAAACTGCCGCGAACATTTAGTAAATTCCCTTCAGTATACTACACGCATGACGTACAATTGTATTAATTTTATTCAACAAATAATCAACTAACTCTCAAATGTGGAGTAAAGTTTACTTAATACACATAAAAATGTAAAAAAAAAAAATCGAAATACCTCAACAAACTACTTATCAATTACCTTTGTTTCTTTACGAAAAATACGTATAAACAAAAGTTCAAGGCATACGAAAAATAAGTATAAACAAAAGTTCAACGTATACGAAAAATAAGTATAAACAAAAGTTCAAGGTATACGAAAAATAAGTATAAACAAAAGTTCAAGGTATACGAAAAATAAGTATAAACAAAAGTTCAAGGCATACGAAAAACACGGTATTAAATAAAAGTTCAAGCTAGCCCTTTTTAGATGTGTTGTTTTTAATTATTTAGGTACCTACTACCTACCAATTAGGATTAGGTAGTAGATAGCCTCTTATTATCTGTCGTTTCAAAGCCACCCTAATATTTAAAAACATCTTGGAATTTTAAGACAAAGAAAGTTATCTCTTTGTTATTATGTAATTTTTACATAAGTAGTTGATCACAAAGCTTAAGTATATCGTAAGTGAACATTTTTAAAATACTTTACAACTTGAAAATAGCGCATAAGTTACAATAAACCTTTGAAATAGGTGCCCTTTTTTAAAACAAATATATTTGCCCGGTAAATTAAAAAATCATCATTAATCAATTCATCAGGGCGAATGTGACTAGAGAAAAAAAAAAACCCTGACAACATCATCTAGTAATGAATAGCGGAACTACGTATTTCAACCGATCCGTAGAGCCAAATTTTATTTTCCAAATTAATTGAAAATTGACTATTATTTGCCGAAACCCGACTTTTAAGCATTAACTCCCAATAACTTTAAAATGGCTCAACCGATTTTGATCAAACATAGCTAAGAACCACTGCAAGAGAACTCGCGTTCACGTAAGAAAACCGCGTCGAAATCGGTCCATCCATTTCAGAGCTACGATGCCACATAACGACAGACAGACGTCAGCGTATTATAGCTTTTTAATAATGGTTTATTTTATTTTTTTGAAATCTTTGGGAGAGGCCTATGTCCAGCAGTGGACGTTATGCGGCTGAAATGATGATGTTGATGATGTATACCTTTTTGTAGGGTTGGAAATTAAAAGGCTTGAAAGGAACAAAGGCACTTAACTTCCTCTATCATTAACCAAACAACACTAAAATATTCACTAGCACTTAAGCTGAATAATACAGCAGTCTGCTCTTCTTGAAATATGCGGCTGGAGTAGGGTGTTTGACCACAGCGAGGGTTAACAGCCAGCCCCTTTTAAGCTGGATGATTTATTTAGCAGTTCTAGTGGTCAAAGACCTTTAGGTTTTAGGTAGTAATGACAAAAGTGCTCTAAAGCAACTATGCTATTTGTTAGGTTAACAATCTCAAGTAAACAAATTATCAATCAATACTCAATGATATATCTCTCTGGAAGACTTAAGAATCACTAAATACGAAAATTGGGATCAAAAGATTATTTGTTTTTTCATATTTCAGACTGAATTTGCCCTTTTTAACTAATTATAATTAAAGTTTTAACAAAAAAACCACTGACATCAATTTCCTTCGGGAGTTTCTTCCATATCTCCAATCTCCAAAGTTCTTTATCATGTCTTCACCAAATTAATATGGGACCACCTTAAAAGTAAGGGCTTTCAAATAAAAAAAGAATCATCAAAATCGGTCTACGGCTGACGAAAATATCGCGTAACATACCTTCATACAAAAAAAAACATACAACGAATTAATAACCTCCTCCTTTTTTGAAGTCGGTCAAGTATATTGAATTTCTTATACATCACAATATTTAACAAATTATACTAAAACTATTTTGAGGTAGAACTCAGCTCGATATATGTTCCTTGGGGAAAGTTGTTTCCTATCATGGACTGAATTCGCCCTTAGAATAGTTTCAGTATATTTTGTTAGACCCTTGATTTATTATGACGATCTCAATTTCAAGTGTAATTGAGTTGAACCCTTGGTTTTAATTTGTAGAATCAATCTTACCTAAATCGGTATTGGACCTTAGGTATGTAAAAAATAAAATGACCACTTTTCATAGTAATTTTTACTATTTTATTCTATTCCGTGCTTCGGAAGGCACGTATAAGCCGTTGGTCCCGGCTGTCATCATTGTACAGTCGTCAAGCTATGTCAGATGCCTTTAGGCAGCTTGAAAAATCTGACACCAGTGTTGGCCACTTACACACACGAAAAACAAACTATTTTATTCAATTGTAAATTTTACTGTTCTCAGGCAGTTTTCAATCGGTTAGGTAAACAAAACATACATACATAATATTACGCCTGTTTCCCATAAGGGTAGGCAGAGACACAATATAGATATGTACTGTGGCAGAGACTACAATAATATATGTATATAAAAATAATAAAATAAACAAAACATTTCTACCAAATACACAATTTTCCCTTGAACTTTCTGTCAAGAACTTTTGTGAGCTTCCGGTGAAAGCTAATCAGACCTTCATCGCAAAGCCTACCAATTTTGGCAACCTTGAAAATAAATGTAGTGCCTTAAAGGTTTCCTTTTTGTTTACTAAACCAACACATTAACGATTTTTTTTAATTGCATAGAAAAGTAATAAAATTCAACAAATTAGGTATAATTTTTGATATATGAAAATATTTTTTATGGTTGATGTAAAAATATTTTTTAATGTTTTGTACTCATGTATCAGACCCACTTCATGTTTTTATATACTACATTGATTTGTGTAACACAAATCAAATTCTGTATAAATATTATCATAAAGTTATACCTAATACCGTATTTGAGCCGATTTCGATATTTTTATAAATAGACTACATGTTTATATATAGATAAATAGACTATAATAGTAATACCATACTTATACATACATAGCAATATCACAAAGGGTGAATCATAAATCCACAAACACAAGCTTTTAAATTTCAATTCAAATATTTATTTTAAATTTTATTTTTAAAATAAATGTTTAAAATGAAATGAAAACTACATACATACTTACATATTGCAGAAAAATGAATGCACTTGAAACCAAAATAGAAAAACTCCAAAAGCCATTTTAAAACAAAACAAAAACGAAAGACTTAGTAGCAAATGTGCGCGCCGACGACCGCTTTCTTGTCCTTGATACTCTGACCTTTCCCCAAGGGCGCCCTTCAACCCTCGAGGACCGTTGACCTTCAGCCAGACTTTATGCCGTAATTTAGACGTTTAATTGGATGCCTTAATGGGACCCTTTTGGCTTCCGAATGTTTTATAGTGGCAGTGATTTTGGTAGAATTTCGTTTATAGTGTCTATGGATTTACACGACTGCACCAAAGATGGAGTGTAATAATATGTGTGCACTTGTGCTGGGTTCATGTGTGTATGTATGTGAGTTTCTTTATTCCAATGTACTTTGGAATGCATAAACAGATTGGATGTATCGTTAGGAACATTATCCAAATGACATTGTTAGTCTTCTTCTTTTCGTGTGTGTTAGTGACTAACACTAGTGTCAGAGTTTTTAAACCGCCTTAAAGGCCTCTGACATGGTTTTAGGTAACGACCAAAGTCAAAGACAGTGACCGGGACCGACGGCTTAACGTGCCCTCCGAAGCACGGATCCTCTTATTTATCAGACAATCAGGTGATCAGCCTGCAATGTCCTAACCAAACTAAGACAACAACACAAAGTCGTTGCCCCCGCCGGGAATCGAACCCGCGACCTCCGGGTATGAGCCGAACGCTCTAACCACTACACCACGGAGGCAGTTTAAGAAGAAGAAGAAGAAGATTAACTAGTTACACGACTTCATCTAAAGAGTGTAATAATATGTGTGCAGGACGTTACTAATTACATTATCTTTGGTGCAGGTTTCATGTGTGTTTGTATGTTAGTTCTTTATTCCACCATAACTTTTAAAAGGCCTAAACAGATTTATTTCCGGAGTGACATATTTGGTATTAGTACCTGGGCGACCGAGCTTTGCTCGGTTACATCTCAAACATTAACAATTTTTTTTAAACTTGTCCAAAAATAATGCAAAATAAAATTTTTTTTTTAACTTTAACATAAAAAAAAAACAAAAGTAAGTCACCGAGTGGGATTCGAACCCGTAACACTCTTTCTAGCGGTCGCTATCCTTAACCGCTGAGCTAAATCAAGGCGGTCGCGGCGCGACGAAATTAGCGACCATATTCTGCGTGGAAAGAAAAACGCATGAAAATTCAAAAACACGCGTTTTCCCAAACATAAAACTAATCTAGATCGATTTTTAACCCCCGAAAACCCCCATATACAAATTTTCAGCGAAATCGTTAGAGCCGTTTTCGAAATAACAGAAATTTATAAATAAATATATATATATACAAGAATTGCTCGTTTAAAGGTATAAGATTTTTATTGTTCCGGGTAAAAACGGGAGCCTATTACTAAGACTCCTCTGTTCGTGTTCATAGTCTGTCTGTTTGTCACCAGACTGTATCTAATAAACCGTGATAGCTAGACAGTTGAAATTTTACAAGTGATATATTTCTGTTAAAATAGAATAAAATAATTATTTCCCATGCAACAAACCTGCTAAAGGGACGAAACCCTTTGTGCTCGACTCGCACTTTGCCGGTTATTTATACCACCAGTCCGTTAGTAATGTTTGTAAGCTATTCTAAAGAAATTCACTATCCACGAGTATTAATTATGTTTATTTTTTGTTCACAGAGAAGAGATTTGGAGTCGCAGCAGTTGAAGTCAGACCTGATCAAAAGGCGGCACAGCATTTGGTGGACGGTAGCGATAGACGTACCTTTGTTCGCATTAGGTAAGTTTATACATACATACATACATACTATCACGTCTTTATTCCTAATGGGGCAGACTTTTTTGGGTCGTGCGGTTCTATGCAGAGCCCAGGGCCGCAAGACCCAAAAGCCACTTTTAGCGTCATGGTGGGCGAGAAGATGGAAAAGCAATCAATACAGTGATGGGTTGCTAGCCGCATCGCCTGTTGACATGGTTTGCATTTTTGCCCATTACCTCGATCGGCTTTTACGATCTGCGTGGGAAGAGAAGCAGCTGGTACATTCTAAGTTTTTTTTTATTTCTCCCAGACCAGCATGGGAGGTAAATTTTATTAATTAATATATAGTCTCAGATTAAAGAATAACGTATTCTTAAATTACCTTTATCGTCCCACTGCTAGAGAAAGGTGTTTTCAATTTCTTATACAACGTGGAAGGGACATACCCGTAATTAATCGAACCACGGGCTATACTAGATCACTATAGTATAATAAAATAAAAATAACAGTAAAAAAAAAAAAAAGATATTTCCATACGAAAGTGTGAGCCGCCCGGGCAATTTGAATGGGAAAGTCGGATTTAGTTTTAGACTGTTATTTCATTATCATACATACATACATAATATCACACCTGTTTCCCGCAGGGGTAGGCAGAGACTATGGACCTCCACTTGCTACGATCCTGACAAACCTCTTTTGCTTCATCTAAACTCATCAATCATTATCATTATACTATATTGATTTAATATAGCCCGTGGTTCGATTTATTACGGGTATGTCCCTTCCACGTTGTATAGGTTATATGTAAAAGTAGAAAATAAATAAACAAGTTTATTTGCCGGGCAAAATTAAAACAGCCTCGACGCCATCTAGTGATGAGTAGCGGAACTATATATTCGTGTAATTGAAAAAACTATTTAAAATTATCAATATCCGAAAAAAAAGTTAGTTTTTTTAGACAAACAATACATAGTTTGTGCAAATTTTGACTGGCCTTGGGTATTTTAACTTATTATCAACCAATTAAAATATTCTCAATCATGTTTAGCATTAAAACGACATTTTAATCAAGTCGCCTCATAAGTAAAATTTGACGACCTCCGTGGCGTAATGGTCAACACGCTAGTCCGCCACCCAGAGGTTCCGGGTTCGAACCCCGGTCAGGGCGAGTTGGAAAAGGCCCTTTTTCAAACTGTCCCGGGTCTTGGGTGTTTATTTATAATAAGTATCTATTATAAAATATAGTATCGTTAATTTAGTATTCCATAATACAAGTTTAAACTTACTTTGGTAATTTATTCAATCAGTGTGATATGTCCGAAAAAAAGTAGAACTCACGTTAGTACTTAGTACTAATAGTACCTGGGCGACCGAGCTTTGCTCGGTTACATCTCACACATTAACAATTTTTTTTTAAACTTGTCTAAAAGCAATGCAAAATAAAAAAAAATATATAAACTTAAACATAAAAAAAAACAAAAGTAAGTCACCGAGTGGGATTCGAACCCGTAACACTCTTTCTAGCGGTCGCTATCCTTAACCACTGAGCTAAATCAAGGCGGTCGCGGCGCGACGAAATTAGCGACCATATTCTGCGTGGAAAGAAAAACGCATGAAAACTCGAAAACACGCGTTTTCCCAAACATAAAACTAATCTAGATCAATTGTTTACCCCCGAAAACCCCCATATACAAATTTTCATCGAAATCGTTAGAGCCGTTTTCGAGATCACAGAAATATATAAATATACATACAAGAATTGCTCGTTTAAAGGTATAAGATTATCTGTGGTAGCACGTAGCACTATTTCCAACTAACTCTAATAAAACTAAAATAGACTAAATCCCAAAATAACCGTCAAAGATCATCAATCAAAACTTTATCGCCTACGCATGTGGACAGAAAAGGTAAAAAACATGTTCTACGCAGTCGCAGTCGGGTAAAAAAGGTTCAAACATGTGCGGTAACATCTTTGCATGTGGCGGTGTGCACGCAATCTTTTTCTAAAAATAAAGATGATTAAAAAAGTAAACGATATTATTTTGAGTGTTCCGTACGGAAAATAAAACCAGCCAAGTGCGAGTCGGATTTGCGCACGGAGTGTTCCGTACCATTATATAAAAAAACAATCATGTTTGTTGTGTGAGAGTTGTATTTTTTTTAATTATTTTTTTTAACGTAAATTATAATTAAATATTCGTTATTAATATCGAGCAGAAAGCGCCAAAAATCACCTTTGTTGTATAGGAGCCCCCCACTTAAATGTTTATTTTATTATATTTTTAGTATTTGTTATGAAGCGGCAGTAGAAAAATAACATATAGGTACATTTTATCTAAGATTATGTACCCCAGATAAAGAAGTGATAATATATCTACCTAAATCTGTAATCCATGCAAGTAAATAAACAAACTAGATATTTGAATAGTTAAATATGTTTATGACAAAAACATACGTAAAGTGATTTTATATTCAGTATTTAGTAACAGTGATTTATTATTCGGTAATTATCTTACATATAGAAAATTAAATAAATATAGAAATCTAATTTACTAGTCAAAACTTTTACATTGGCATACATTGAATAGTGGCGGGTGACCCGTGCCCCACGATTTTATCGGCTTTTACAATCTGCTCGGGAAGAGAAGTTTCATTCAGAACTGAGAATAAGTGCAATATTACAAATTTGATTAATTTAGTTATTCTTGTCGTACTAACACTAAATGGACTTTTTTTTGTGTCTGAATAAAAAAAAAAATATTTTTTATTTTTATTATATTTCATAATGAACCCTAAAATCGTGTGAACGAACTCCCAAGAGAGCGCTACGATTCAAATTAGCAAAAGACTGTTGTTAATTAGAGAAGAGAGATTTGTCAAGCGAGAGAGATCATACTTATTCATTTTGTCTTGCAAAGCACATAATTGGGATCAGATTTCGGGTGAAAAAGTACCGAAGTTTTGTACCTCAAATAATTATTTTAAGATTTTATAAAAAGTAGGCAAGTTTTTTAATGGCTGAGGTAAGAATAATAATAATAGTCATGATTATGGCAGGTAACGTTTCTATCCAAGCATCAATCCATCCCAATTTCATTTCATAACTCATAAATCTTTTCCTTTTTAAAACCTATTCAAGGGTACACCGTTTTATAGGTATATTTAGGAATGGATGAATCTCCCATGCTGGTCTGGGAGGAATAAAAAAAACTTAGAATGTACCAGCTGCTTTTCTTCCCACGCAGATCGTAAAAGCCGATCGAGGGAATGGGCAAAAATGCAAATCATGTTAAAAGGCGATGCGGCTAGCAATGCCTAATAGGGCAGACAGAGCATTTTGGGTCTTGCGGCTCTATGCAGAGCCCAGGGCCACAAGACCCAAAAGCCACTTTTAGCGTCATGGTGGGCGAGAAGATGGAAAAGCAATCAATACAGTGATGGGTTGCTAGCCGCATCGCCTGTTAACATGATTCGCATTTTTGCCCATTCCCTCGATCGGCTTTTACGATCTGCGCAGGAAGAGAAGCATCTGGTACATTCTAAGTTTTTTCATTTCTCCCAGACCAGCATGGGATATACTTAACTGAATAATTATTCGAAAGCCGCTTTGTCCTTGAACTTGGTGGTATTCAAAAAGTTTCACTTTAAAAACCTTTCTAAAGAAATGCTACCTAAGTCTTTAACAACCATAACGGACACACTTAATTAGGTAGAAACATACTTAAGTGAATTTAATCTCCTTCCTGGAGCTTAATTTTGATGTAAGTTTAATAAACACAGTTAATTGAAATCACGTAATTCCACACTTTCTACTAATTAGCATATAAATGAAAATAAAGTAGATAAAAACAAACTATACACTTAGACGAAGTCTACTGTCTACCTCTAATATAATGAAATGACAAGCTTTTATGTATCTTGTATGTATGTATGAATGTATGTTTGTTTAGGTCAAATTTTGCAACTTAATTTTCGACCAGTTATCCTCGTCCGATTTGGCTGAAATTTTGCCTGTGCTTGCCCAACGCAGACGACAGACTATCCGTGACACTTTTTAGTCTGTGATAGTCTGTGAAAATAGAACCTATGGAATGATAGAATTATACGCAGTAACGCACACGACGCGCGCCGGACTTTTTGCGCGTCGTGTGCCTTAAGGTCACAGCACACTTATCAACTCGGAAAGGGATCGACACCGTATCGCCACAGTACATACAGTATTGTATCTTCATACAAACGGTCGGAACGCAAGTTATACCTACGCGCCTCGAAGGTCGGTATACACTTGTTCCGTGACTCGGTATACAAACATTCGGGATTACGCCGCAGTGGCGTACGGTGTTTTGTTGTAAGCAGCGTGCTATTTGTGAACACTTATTAAGAAGGTATATTATTCTTTTTCTTGTGGGACAATAATATGGCAAAACACAGACAATATTGTGCTGTTTTTGGTTGTTTAAACTCTTCAGTAAAGTAGTTTTTATACGAGTACCTACTAGGTAGTACGTCGTTTATTAATTTTTTAATAGGTTAGCATTTCAGTTTCTCTACTGAGTAAATTACCTGGATTAAAAAATAAATAAGTGATAAGGTTGAATTGAAGACAGACTTAACCCACGACCACGAGTGAGCTATTTTACCTACGCTCGCGATAAAAAAAACTAGTAGGTAAGTAGGTAGTGGTTTCCTAGGCTACATGTCTACTTACTAATGTGGGAACTTAGTTACTTACATATACCTATTATTGAAATATGCAATTTATGTTTATTAAATATGCTAATAATCAAAAAAATAACACGCTTCCTTTTTCATTCACCTTACAATCACAAAACTAGTCACTTAAGTAGGTAGATGAAATTAAAATACGGGGCAGCCCTAGCGCACGCGTGGCGTAGGTATGTTTTTCAAGGACAGCGCCGAGTCGTTCTACTGTATGATATCTTTACCGTGGTATCGCCTTTCGCCGCGCGGTCAACCAGGCGTCAACCTGACGTAGGCACGTAACCAAACAAGCTCAGCTTCGGTACGTCGACTCGACTGCGATTGGGCGACGCCGCGCTTACCGCTCGCCGGCCGCTTTGGTCTGGCTGGCACTAGAAAATTTTAAACGTAAAGTGTAGCGCACGGTTATGTCTTGGTTCACAATACGCGAGTTGGCAATCATAGCCATAAATTTTTGTTTATCTACAAATAAATAAAACGCGGGTGTGAGGAAACGGAGAGACGTCAGCTCGCATACGGAGAGGCGTAAGCGCGCGGACGTCGAGCCGCAAGCGCGGGGACCGCAGTTGACCGACCAGCAAAGCGGTTCGTGAGCTGGTCCCGAGGCGAGGCGTTTACGTTACGAATCCGAATAGTGTGCGTTGCAGTAGGAAGTTTCATACAAAGAATACTGAGCCGCTCGAGTTGATACGTTTACGTTCCGTTTACGAGTTGATAAGTGTGCTGTGACCTTTACTGCCTGTGAACCTGTGATTCCATGGGTTCTATTTTCACAGACTAAAAAGTGGTTTAGTCTGTTGTCTGCGTTGGGCCTAAGTCGAATTATAAAATCAATAAGTCAATGCTGACGGATCTCAGTAATTAAACATAATAAACCTCATTGAGTTGGACTCGTTTGATTTGTCTCGAAGAGTATTTTATATGTAGCCGATGCCTAAAGACTAATCGCGGAGATATAAAGTAATCGATGGAACTCGGTAATAAAACGACGCTAGTTCGTCGAGTTTGGGCTTATTTTATTTGTCTTGATAAGTGCTTTGGTATAATTTTTTACTTAATTTTTGATAAGTGTTTAATACGTTGTAATTAATTTGGATAAGTGCCTCATAATAAAAGATTGCACAATTTATAAAAAAAACTATTTTCTCACTCACACTTTGTAAAACTTTTTTTGTATTGGTGCAATAAAGAGATTTTCTTATTTTTTTTATATATTAGGGGATTCTGTTTTCCGCGAGCCCCGTATCTTTGATAGGTACTGCTGATACTGAACTATATGTGTACCAGCAATATGAGATAAAAAAATCGTCATGCGTTATAAAGAAGAACATGGGATTTTCAATAATGCTTTCCGCGTGCTTGCTACACTGTTATTTTATACGCGGAACCACAGTCTCCGTTCTTATACACAAAAAGCGAGCGTTACAAATACTTGGACTGCCAGACGAATGATCGAACATGCGTGGAATGGAACGCGGTCAAGATATACCCATGAGAAAAGTTGATCTCGGTTAAAATTTATCATTTTTATTAGTATTACTTGTCGAATGTAAAGCCTAGTGAGAATAGGGCCTCTCCAAGTCTTCCCGTGAATGTCGTAGAAGGCGACTTAGGAAATACAAGCTAAACAAAGCTTACAAACATCAATGAGACCTCTGCAACCCGTCTGGCCAGCGAGGAGAGTTTAGATCAAATCCTCTGGCTGCTCTAGCCAAGTATGGTGTATATTTAAATATGCATTAAAGAGTTAAAACAAACAAACGGGTACACAAAGATACCTATTATGTATGATTTTCTTTTCCACCTGCACGTTCATCATCACGCTGAAAATAGGATGTTGGTCTCTGTCTGTGCCGTAAGAGATAAAGACGTGCATAATCGTTTTGGCGGTATCTGTTACAAGGGATAGGCGAGACCACAGGTAGAGCTACTCACCTTATTCTGTAAAGATCTGTAACAAAGTTGTTCATACTGGAATTATCCCATAATTATATCCCACAATAAATTTATTTTTACTAATAATGATATTATTTGACGTATAGTAATGTCAATCTCTGTTCATATGCCTTATTGTAAATTGTAATGTAAATTGCTCCCATGCTGGTCTGGGAGAAATAAAAAAACTTAGAATGTACCAGCTGCTTCTCTTCCCACGCAGATCGTAAAAGCCGATCGAGGGAATGGGCAAAAATGCAAATCATGTTAACATAACAGGCGATGCGGCTAGCAACCCATCACTGTATTGATTGCTTTTCCATCTTCTCGCCCACCATGACACTAAAAGTGGCTTTTGGGTCTTGCGGCCCTGGGCTCTGCATAGAACCGCAAGACCCAAAATGCTCTGTCTGCTCCATTAGGGATAAAGACGTGATAGTATGTATGTATGTAATGTAAATGTAACATACGTAGTATATTATTACTCTGTGGTAACATCATGGTAGCGCCATCTGTTGTCGAGTAGCGAAACCAATGTAACGAACTTATGTTACTTTACGTATTGTCAGATTATTGAAAGTAGAGTAGTTTACTGCACTGCCTTTGTCGGACGTAGGTCCCGATTTTTTTGCACACACCTTTGTATTTATTTATTCTTAATTGAGCTGAAGCCCGCTACTTGGTTCGCGTGGACTTTGTGACTTCAGCTACAGAAATATGAAAACTCAGAAAATGCTCATCAGGCTGAACAAATTTTGCTAAGGAGTAATTGTTATATTTCATATAGGTAGTTTAGCTGGACGATTATGGTTCTGCATCAGGTGTTCTATTTTACAAAATCATTTATACCCTATATGTTGCCCAGGCTTAACATCTATATAACAAAAAAGTTTCATTTGAATTCGTCCAGTATTTCCGGAGATTAGCGTGTACAAACAGACAGTTTATTTTTATTTTTACTCTATTTCTATGTGTCTATCGCCCCTAGAAGACTAAAAACCGGCCAAGGGCGAGTCGGACTCGCTCATGAAGGGTTCCGTAGCAGCTAGTAACATAATATAAGAAGAATACTCTTATTTTAGAAGTTACAGGCCCCCCCTCCCCCCCCTGTAACTTCTAAAATAAGAGTATTATATTTTTCCACTTTGGAAGTGTCTCTCGCGCAAGCTATTCTGTTTAGAAAAAAATGTTATTAGAAACCTCAATAAAATTAGGAGACCTATCCATAGATACCTCACACGTATGATGGGTTTGATAAAAAATATATTTTTGAGTTTCAGTTCTAAGTATGGGGAACCCCCAAAATTATGTTTTTTTTTTCTAATTTTGTGTAAAAATCTTAATGCAGTTCATAGAATACATCTACTTACCAAGTTTCAACAGTATATATAGTTCTAAAAGTTTCGGAAAAAAGTGGCTGTGACACACGGGCGAACAGACAGACAGACATGACGAATCTATAAGGGTCCCGTTTATACCCTTTAGGTACGGAACCCTAAAAAGACTAGCTATAGGACAATGCAGCGTGTCTACACATGCGGTTTTAGCACGTGGAAACCAACGTGCTGATGGGTTATTACATCATTGATGTTACGATGCAATGGAGATTTCTCAGTCAGTCTTCATGAGGGCATTTACGACCATTGGCAATTACAGAGTGGGGGGATCTTGGAAACAATTGTCTTTTTTATTGTCTGTTACCATACCTACATTTGGTGAACAATCTGCTAATTTAGGACGAGCAGAATTTATAATGGTTTTGACAAAAAAGTAGGTAACAGTGTTGTATACTTATAACAGATAGTACCTGGGCGACCGAGCTTTGCCCGGTTACATCACAAACATCGAAAATACGCGTTTTTCCAAACATAAGACTAATCTAGATCGATTGTTTACCCCCGAAAACCCCCATATACCAATTTTCAGCGAAATCGTTAGAGCCGTTTACGAGATCACAGAAATATATAAATAAATATACAAGAACTGCTCTTTTAAAGGTATAAGATTAAAACTGATTGTAGGAGTTTAAATTCTATTAGATTATATTCTGCGACCAAATTGTAGACTTTCTAAAAAAAGGAGAGGTAAAAAGTACCCGTAGCCGAAGGGCATGTATGAAGAGATTGATGAGTTTAGATGAAACGAAAGAGGTTTGTCAGGACCGTAGCAAGTGAAGGTCCATAGTCTCTGCCTACCCCTGCGGGAAATAAAATCTGCATGTTATATGATTACACTGTATTTAAATATAATTGTTAAAAAAAAACCTATTTGCAGTTAAATGAACTGAATTGAATGAACATAAGTCCGAAAGCCGTCTCTGCTTTTATTTAATTAAATACAAACAAAAACTTATGGACATATTTTTTCATTAACATATAAGAAGAAGAAGAAGTAAGTAGCGTTTCTAATACCAAGTATAATACGAGTAGGTTATGATTTAGGTATTAAGAATAGAAACGCTTTTTTTTCTTACTAATTAAAAATCTGGTTTAAAAAATCAGTCTAGGTAAATTTACTATGAACATTAAATTTTTTCCAGAATTTTTATTCTTTATTCTATATTTCATCCTTACATTTGCTACAGATAGATGTATTCCTATTTACTAAAGAAAGGATTGGTATAGAAATCGATGAGGTTAAGGCCACATTGATTGAAGCTGATTTGAATTCCCACGGTCTATGTAAAGCTTATGAGTAGATACAATTACTTTTCAAGGTCCATTGGAAATAGAAGTTTATCGATTCATCGTTTTCATATCCTTGGTATATTTTATAATAGAGCAAGAAATCGAAATTCAAAACTGTTTTTAAATGCTAATCCTCTTGCTAAGTAACACTAAATATGGCTCTGGTAGTACAGAGAGGGTCGTACTCCTGCAGTGGAGACAAAAACAACCTGATGATGATGATGATGACTAACCTATTTTAGTTCAAATGTGTTTTGTCACTTTCTTTCAATGTCACATATTTAAAAGAGGGACGGGGACAATTTTCTAACTAGTATAGCCATATAATATTTGAGGGTAAGCTTTTACAAGCACTTCTGACACACCAATTGAAAACGGCCAATAGCCAGATGGATGTAGTGTTACCATCCGTCCGGATTAGTCCGGACATGTCCGGACTTTTAGACTCTTATCTGGACTTTGTCCGGCCCTTTAATTTGTCCGGATTTATGGAATATGAGTAATAAAACTTTTTTTTTATATAGCAAATCAGTCTTTAATCAACAACGAACTTCTCATTTATCAAAAAACAAAATATAAAATCTTTTTTAACAATAAATCTTCAACTGTGAAGTTTGCAAACAAACAAATAGTTCAAACATATTTTCTTCAATCAAAACAAAAAAAATGTATTTAAATTGTATTGTAAAAACTATTTAATAGTTTTACGTAAAATAATCAAACTTGCTATTATATTACGTAACTATTACTATTTTACGTAATACGTAAAATTGGTTAAATGAATAAATTTACATTCGGTAAATGTATTAATTTTTATATTTTTGCAAAAAAGTCCGGACTTTTATCGAAATGTCCGGCTTTTTGCCAGGATTTTTCAAATTCCTAAATGGTAACCCTAAATGGATGTCCTATGCTGCGCTTGCCACTACCTCAGACTGAATATAAGTATTTACTTAGTAATAAGTAATTACTTAGTAAAATGTCTTTTTTTTAAGCAAATTTTCTTAGTTTTCTGCGTAAAACAATATGGTGTTTCGCTGACACGATAGTTTCAAATGGTTTCAAAACTCAATCGTATTTTACGCGAGCGGTGAATTGAAAAATAGCACTTGAGGTTACAAACGTCCTCTTACTCAACCCGAGTCAACCAGAATTTTCTTTATTGTCTATGACATAACAATCTGCGCTTCTCTTTTATTGTCTTCTGCCGGTGTTACGACGGGAAGTGACGTACGAGATGATTGTCTAAACGGCCGGACCCTTCAGAGACAGGATCTAGTGTTGTTTAGTGTAATCTGACACCGGTTTGTTTGTTGCCGTGCGTGTATGCAAGTGGAAACACTTGTTAGCAGTAGCGCGCATTTCAAACAGACATACAGGGTTGAAAAAGTCTTTGTGGGTGTCTTGGTAGTGACAAATAAACATTTATATATCTATCTATGAATATATTAATGTCTACCCTGTGTCACCCGCATATTATTTAGATTTTTTAACAAGCTTCTATTTAACTTGCTTGCTTGTATTTTTTGTAAAGCATATTTACTTATACATTATATTATCTAACAAAATCATCATCATCATATCGGCCACAGGAAGTCCACTGCTGGACATAGGCCTCCCCCAAGGATGTTCAAAACGACCGGTCGGAAGCGCCCTGCATCCAGCGCTTTCCTGCAACATTTAAAAAATATACTGAAACAATATTACAAGCTTTTTACAAGCTTTTATTTAACTTGCAATGTATCTTGTATGTTTGAATGTCTGTTTAGTTCAAATCTTGCAACTCAATTTTCAACCAGGTATCCTCAACCGATTGAGCTGAAGTTTTGCATACTTGTGGAAGTTGGACGACAATACAATATTATGGAGTCGGCAGATATTCGACGGAATTCAGTTATAAAACAACATAATCTGATTGATTAGAACTCGTTTGATTTGTCTTGACGATGCTATTGGTTGAGCACGGAGACGGAAGGTGGTCGATGGACTCAGTAACTTCTAACTTACTTCTACTTTTAATAGTCAGACCACTATCGGTGTCATCAAGTTTTCATTGCCCAAGTGGTTCAGTGGTCAAGGCATTCGCTCTGTGATCCGAAGGTCGCCGATTCAAATCCCACTGGGAAGCATACTTTGTGAAAAATTGTTTCCAGTCTGATTAGGACATTGCAGACTAGTTTCACCTGATTATTTGAAAAGAAACATAATTTTTACAGTATAAATATTATTAGACATTATACAAAGTAGACTAGCTAGACATTTTTACAATCGAAAATACCAGTTAGCTAGTCAATAACCGACTTCATAGCACCCAAAAAGGAGTTGATGATCTCATACGTCTAGAAAGCTAACGGTTTTTAATATACAGATATTTAATTGGCAGTGAAGGCTACTTTAGGCTATGTATATAAACTAGATAGATATCAGTAGATGTACGATAGGGATGTGGACTATTCAGACTCACATATAGATTTTTTTTGATCAGCAAACAATGACGCATTTAAATTTCGCGTAACGTTACGATCAGTTACGATTTTTAACCAAAGGTGATGCCAATCACCCACACACTCACTCCGTAATGTAGTGCCTCCGTGGTGTAGTGGTTAGAGCGTTCGGCTCATACCCGGAGGTCGCGGGTTCGATTCCCGGCGGGGGCAACGACTTTGTGTTGTTGTCATAGTTTGGTCCTAAACATTGTAGGCTGGTCACCTAATTGTCCGATAAGTAAGATGAGCCGTCCTTCGGAAGGCACGTTAGTTCGGTCCCGGTCACTGTCTTTGACATTGGTCGTTACCTAAAACCATGTCAGAGGCCTTTAAGGCGGTTTAAAAACTCTGACACTAGTGTTAGTCACTAACACACACGATAAGAAAACTCCGTAATGAAGCGCTGTATTTGATTTTTTACTACTTTACTAAACGAAAAATTATGGGTCCTTTGTATTTGGATGACCTAGTTGACGGACTAAATAAATTAATTTTTTTTCCCGGTCAACATCTCTATTATAATTGACCGAGCGAGCGAAGCGAGCGAAGCGTCTCAGTTTCGAGATTAGCCAAAAATTCTTTTGTCCGTCTGTCTGTCTGTCTGTCTGTTCTCGCCTACAGGTCGCATTTCTTAACCGATTCTCATGAAATTTTGTAAGCAGGTTCAGCAACTTTATAGAATTTTTTTGTCGAGCCAGTTTTTCGAAATTTTTCAAAATGGCGGAAATATGGGGATTTAAAATTTTAAAACTGTCATATATCCGCCATTTTGAAATATTTTCAAAAATGTCATTAGACTTTTTTGGTGCCATTATGAAAACGATTTCTTTCTATTTGAACAACTTTTTTATACGTTATACTTAAACGGGTTAAGGGTGACTCGCGGAGTCTAGCTGACTAAGCCGTGACGGATATACAATACAAATCTTCTTACAAAATATACTTAAACTATTTAAGGGTGAATTCAGTCCGGGTTACTACACAACTTTCTTAAAAATACATATCTCCCCTGGGGTCCACGAAGTAATTTCTCTGAATAACTATAATGGTTATTATTTTGAGTTTCATAAGTAGTTCTATAAATTTTATCATATTGAACCGACTTTAAAATAAAAGGGTTTTGCTTATTTTACGATTGGTTCTTTTTTCAGTTTTTGCTTATTTTGATTGATTGTTGGCTTGTTTATTAAATTTAGCAATTTTGTTAAGCGAACTTTCGTTCAATCGCTATCGCTGCTTGTCTGTGCTTCTGTAGTAGTATTAGTAATTATGCCACGACAGCAACCAAAGCCCGCGAAGAAGCTTTACGAAGAGAGTAAGAAACCAATGAGCAGCGGCATAGAGCCATGGCAATACAAATAAACATTTAAACGAAAACCATTAATATAATAGTTTTTTGTTTTCTTTAACAACGAGCGGACTATGTTATTTGAAAAATGGTGGGTCATTTATGGGTGAAAGACTACTGGTACAGAACTGAATTTCAGCATCACGGTAGACCTCATGTGATGTATGGTAGGAAGTTGCTTCTAACATTTCAGAGCTAGATCGAAAGTCATTTGAAGAAAGGGCTGTGATTGCCAACTATTTTGGAAATTGGGTCACAACCATGAATCCTCATATCGGTAAACCTGCACCGATAATTCATCCAAGTCAGGTACATTATTCTGAAATAATAATCGCGAGGTCTAAGTTCGTGGCGAACTACTAGTATATAGATCCGTCAGCCCAAACTGTTTGTTTATCCGGAGAGCTTTCATTACGATAAAGGATAGTAAAAGTCGTCAAAGCAGTTTATTTGCTCTTTATTTAGGTATGTAGGTTTTAGCAAATCATTCCTTGATTCGAGGTCTTCCCTGAAACAAGATTATGTTTTAAAAATTAAAGCCCGTCTACGGAAAGATTCTTGCTGACACGTACCTTTATCCTGTGTAATGAACACAAACGGACAAATTACAACATTGAGCTAGCTAGCCCCAAAGTAAGTCCGAGACTTGTGATAAAGGAAACTTACTCAACCATACTATATTTTAAAACAAATACACAAATATAGATAAAGATCCAAGACCCAGGTCAATCTGAAAAGGATCATTTTCCATCTTGAACTGACCGGTGCTCGAACCTCCGGTGTGAATCTTTAATTTGCGGAATGTCGGTTCTTAATCTTTTCCTTTGTCATATTGCGATGTAAAATAACGACAATCCGCAATTTGCACGTCAGAATAAAAGATGGCGTCAATTTGCAACAATTTGCCAGCCTTCCTGCCCGACATTGACTTTGAACTCCCAAAACAGGGGTCTCGATTGGTTAATATCACAGTGCCAATGCCCATTTCAATGTCACGTGATTGTGTAATGGATGATAAAACCATTCATATCTATATTGCGCACCATTTTATGTAAAATTTGATGGTTTGATTGGAAAAATATAGACGATTGTGAACGTGGTAGTTGAGTATTTTGGTCCATAACTATTTTTAAAAGATCTTATTTTCTTTTTCGTTCAAGATGAACTGATAAAATAATACTAAAAAAATAAGACTGATGAAGTAAGGTAAAATTTCTTATCTCCAACACTCAATGGTAATTTTTTCAATGCCTTTCAAGTAAAATTTAAGTATTTGTTAATAGTTCTTGTCACTAGGGAAGCCAAGCCTAGGCTAGGGTAGTCATCAGTAATAACTTTAACTTAGCAGCATCGCATATTGTCATGATTCAGCCCAATACCTCTGATCTGAGTGACCTGAGAGTGGAAAAAGAAGTAGCTGGTCCATTATATTAACCCCTTATCAAATTTTGCATTTTCAATTCTTTAACATATTCTAGCCTGTTTTATCTTGTGTTAAGTATTCCTTTTGTTCACAGTTCTTGCTTTCATCGGCTTATTCGAGTTGGACCTCATCCCGTCCCACAAGGCTGGCTTCTACTGCAAGGACCCCGCCATTATGCACGCCTTCACAGGGGACACTGTTGGCATGAAGAGTCTCTGCTTCACTATTCTTCTTCTGCCTATTGCTATGGTAAGTTTCGTTTTATCATTAAACTTTTCAAATATAGCTGGGTCTGGGCTAAGTCTAGATGGATTGATCATCATGTGATTATCATTATCATTTCTGATTTATCTACTATCTGAAAAGTCGCATAACGTCTACTGATAGACATTCGCTTTTGAAGTGGGACGACACCGTCGGCCAACTTTCGTGTTATTTTATGGAATAAAGGATTCTGACTTATAGAGTTTCCTACCCATGTGAGAAATAGGTATGTTAATTTAATATGTATGTATTATAGATAAAAAACAAAATTATACTAATTTTGTAATGTGATCTTTCTTTGCAGTTCTGGGCGACAGAATCCGTCTTCACAGAAGAAGACACGCTGTCTTCGAGGTCCAAACAAGCTTGTTATCGGTGTCTCCAGCTCTTCAGAATCTACCTGTACGGGCTCCTCTTCAACCTGGCTATTGTGGAGGTTATGAAGGGTATCCTCGGCTCCCCAAGGCCGACCTTCTACGCGATCTGCAAGCCTGATGTTTGGGAAACTTGTAATGAGTAAGTTGGCATTTATAGTCTACTTAAAAACTCTATATATAATGACTTTCCGAGAAAAGAGGCTTTACGATTAGAACAGGTAATTAATAGTTTGCCTCTCACTCGCAAACTCCATATTTCGGCAACCCTTGAACTGCATCAGCTTTATTTATTTCAAATTAATTCTACGAGTCTTTCGAGTTCTTCTCCCATGCTGGTCTGGGAGAAATAAAAAAAAACTTAGAATGTACCAGCTGCTTTTCTTCCCACGCAGATCGTAAAAGCCGATCGAGGGAATAGGGAAAAATGCAAATCATGTTAACAGGCGATGCGGCTAGCAACCCATCACTGTATTGATTGCTTTTCCATCTTCTCGCCCACCATGACGCTAAAAGTGGCTTTTGGGTCTTGCGGCCCTGGGCTCTGCATAGAACCGCAAGACCCAAAATGCTCTGTCTGCCCCATTAGGGATAAAGACGTGATAGTATGTACTCGTATGTATGTATGTATTCTACGAGTATCAGCTACTTTAACAGCACACGGCTATCAAATTTCATAACGCTCCGATTATAACTCCCCGAGTTATCGTCGCACTTACTGATTGTTCAAGTGATCTGATCAAGTTGACTCGGAAAACATTGTTCACTTCGCTAGCTCGTTCAATCAACTTATAAATTGGCGATCTTTCTTACGTTGTTAACAGCTTGACTGAAGGATGAAGATAAAGAGCTTGGCTCATAGTTCAGTCAATTTATTTCGACTTACAGGTACACGTTATTTTGATCAGACTATCTTATTCAAACTTACAAATTATATTGGTACTAGGTACAGGCCTGCCTTTTACGGAGTTTTTATCAAAGATACTCCAGTTATCATCGCCGTAAAATTTTTCTTCATTATTCATTTGTTTTTCTTTTTTAGGTCGCAATACATGACCACCTTCAAATGCACATCAACAGAGTTCTCCACGTGGTTTCAGAGCGATGCATCACACAGCTTTCCTTCTGGTCACACGTCGCTGTCTGTCTACTGCGGGCTGTTCCTAGCGGTAAGCACAATTATTTTGTTGTGATGTCTTGGCCAAAACTATTTTCAGAATTCTTTTTAACCCAAGTGAAAAAGGAGGAAGTTATCAATTCGTCGAAATCTTAATTTTATGTTTACCGATTATTCGAAGACGCCTAAGTCGATTTAGAAAATTCTTTTTTGATTGAAAGGGCATACTTGTCGTCCCATAAAAAAAATATCAAAATTTGTTGTGTAGTTTGGGGTTGAAGTTGGTTTTAAGTTTTAAAATTTTATTACGAATAAATAATATTCTGATTACTTTTTACCCTTTATGGCAGTCAATGACCAAAACTAAAAGTCCGCGTTCGATGTGATAGTGGGCATATATTTGAAAAATACAAATACAAATCACTGACCTCCATATAATACAAATACGCTGGACCTATGGTACCCTAAGAAATGACAGCTCTTTATTGTGTCTATTTGAAGCGCCCCCAATGCGTGGGAAGAGAACTAAATCTGACGTAACTAATTCGGAAATATCTTTAACTTTTATCGATGTCATTGTCCCATCTCTAATATTAGTTCCGTTCCCACCCACTTCTACTTTGCTTCTACGATCAGCGCCAAAATGGCAAAAATCAAATCGCCTCACTATGGCCCTTCTAATCATAGGTCCAGCGTACTTGTATATATGGAGGTCAGTGATACAAATGCATTTATTTAACGAACTTCTTAAACTAGGATACAATGGTAAAAAATTACAAATTAAAACTAATGTGAATGTTGTTTACTGGTGGCCTGTGGCAACAATGCCTGTCCTGTGGTAGCCTTTCTTACATTAACAGAAACTGGTTTTATAATATAAACTAATTTAAAAAAGCATTAGAAGATGACTGCTTGCTAGCCACATTAACTTACTGACTTGATTCCTCCTATATTCTCCAATTATCTCGGCTTGGACGATGTACGTGGGAAGTTACGTGCACTTTTATTCTAACAAGAATATAATGTTTATTTTGGGACTTACCTTGTTGTGTAAATGTCATAATCGATTTTTAATTAACAGTGGTACCTCCAAAAGCGCGCCTTCTGCTGGAGCCATCGCACCGTTGTCGTAGTACCGTTCCTGCAACTGGGGCTACTGACCCTTGCAGCTTTAGCTTCACTAACGAGGATCACAGACCACCGACACCACTGGTGGGATGTCCTCGCTGGGCTTGGCATTGGCATTGCTACTGTTTATTACGCTGTAAGTTTGATTTCTGTCAATACGGCATGGTCATCATCATCATCATCAGGTCTTTTGTCTCCAGTGCGGTCGAGCAGAACCCTCTCTGTACTACCAGAGCCATACTTGGCCAAAGCAGCCTACAGAGAGGACTTGGCCTACACTCTCTTCGCTGGCCAGACGGGTTGGAGAGGTCTCATTGATGTTTATAAGCTTTGTTTAACTTGTATTTCCTAAGTCGCCTTCTACGACATTCACGGGAGGACTTACATTGGTACCACAAGGTACCAATGTAAATACATAAATGTATGAATTCGACATGTAAGAAAACATTTCTATAGGAAATTTGTGGTAATTATAATAATGTGAAGCCTGGAATTACACAACTCCTTTGTCATATCATATCAGATACACTGGAATTCCATTGTTGCTAGATATAAGCCTCGCCCAAGGATCCAAAATGACCGATCGGAAGCGGCTTGCATCCAGCGTTTTCCTGCAACTTGGCAGGTCGTCTGACCACCAACAGGTGGGCGTCCTACGTACGACGTAAATACGAGTCTTTGATCCTTTTGGAAACCGTCATAAAAGCGTTATAATGGTTTTGGCTTTTTCTCCTCTTCGGATGATTTTCGGCGTCCTTGGATGGGCATTACTGTGCATACTTACTTTTTTTTAAAGCCCCAAAGCGCACACTATTGATACTCCGCTAGCTCAGATAAAATACAATTGAAAGCGCTTAAATGAAAAGACATGACTGTGATTCAGTGACGTCTCAGTGACTATACCTAGCAACACTAAACTAGGCCTATGCTTAGCAGTGAGCGGATGAAGGTCTGTATTAATGAGGATAACGATGAACACTAAAGTATGGCCCCCTTTTTTAATTTTCTGACCATATTTTTATTTGTTTACAGGTAGCAGTCCTATGCGACAACTTCTCTCAGAGATCGAGCGAGTCAAACGAATCGATATCAGAAGACAGTCAGCCGACACTCAAAACATTAATATTTGACGGTAGGAGGGGGGACACGACACCATAAACTGAAAATACCATTATCATCCGAGCGTACTTTCCTGGTTATATCCTCAGCAGTAATGCTTTAGACCCCGGGTTCCTTTACATAACCAAGGAGATTTAAGACTAGTTTTTACACAGAGCTACTGCCGTCTGACCTCCGCAACCCAAAGGGTAAACCAGAACCAATCCTAGAAATAACCAATATTAATACCCAAAATTGGTTAAAATTCAGTAAATTTTACCAGTGATATTCCGCCATCTTTTGTTTCAAAATGGCGGTCAAATGTACATTATTTCATATAATGTTTGAAAATTGTGCTGTTGCCTCGATTTATCATAGCTGCCTGTATTGAAAAATATGATTCGAACGAATGTACTGAGTTTTAACAGTAAGAGAAGCAAAAAAATTTATCTAAAAAAAGAAAACTGTGCATACTCGTAATACAAAAACGGTTTTTACTGCTAAAAAAAATTCACGTCATTTTGAATCGATATGATAATTATTTTTAGTTTATTTAATTCCATAGTTGAAGTATGTTCGTGAATGAATATAGTAAACAAATATAACTTTTTGTTTGAAGCACAATATTGGCAAAATAATTCTCAAAAAAAGACACAAAATACTTATGCATTAATCGTATAAGTATTGTAAATCGGGGCCTTTTCATATGCCTCTTTTTATACAATCAGAGTTTATTTATTTTATATATACATGACAGTATTATTATTAGATATTTAAATTAATAAATCAAATTGTACACGGTATACTACCAAGTATTCATAATATGGCTTCAAGTTTGTAAAAATTTTTAGTGTAAAAATAAGTAAGTAGCTAGTATTTGACATGAAAATGCCATAATTATAGTCATTGTTATAGATAATTATTATAAAGACATGTTTCCTTAGATTACGGTTAGGTACTTAAATAGTCGTTAGTTTTGTATGACTACAATTTTTTGACAAAAGATTATTATAAGAATTTTCTGTTAGGTCGATTATTGTCTTTTTGTCAATTATCATAATTGTGAAGAAAATAATTTATTTAAATTGAGGGTGCCACTTGCGTGATTGTAGGGCCTTAATAAGTGAAGTGAGTATGTAAATTTGCATGGTACCTTTTATTATTATGTGTAGCTTTGTACTTGTTACACCTACCTCTATTTAACACTTATTTGTATATTAAGTATGATGCATGTAAATATATTTTTTATTCACTAAAAAGACTGTATTATAATAACGCGTTTTAAATTAAAACGTTATTTTATTGTATCATAAATGTCATAATACGTGGTTAACAAATTATTTTGTCATATATACTTAATACGTAAAGAAATCTAGTTGAAAGGTGTATTTGTACGTTGGTATAGTGAGGTGATACCTACATACATATCATAGGTATAATGAAAATAAATCATAAATCAAAAAGTTTGAAAATAAAAATCTCTTGAAAATGGAAGTATGTTTCATTTTTAACCCCCGATAAAAAAGATGTGTTATAAGTTTGACGATAATGTCTGTATCGGTCTATCTGTATTACTGTCTGTGGGGCATTGTGTCTCTCGAACGGATGGACCGATATCGATGCGTTGTTTTTTTACGTGAAAGCAAGTTACCTTGTGGTGGTTTTTAGCTATGTTTGATATCGGTACAGTCAAAGTCAAACTCAAAGTAATTTTTTTATATTCAATGTAGAATAAATGCCATGCTCCTCCTCCCATGCTGGTCTGGGAGAAATAAAAAAAACCTTAGAATGTACCAGCTGCTTCTCTTCCCACGCAGATCGTAAAAGCCGATCGAGGGAATTGGCAAAAATGCAAATTATGTTAACAGGCGATGCGGCTAGCAACCCATCACTGTATTGATTGCTTTTCCATCTTCTCGCACACCATAACGCTCAAAGTGGCTTTTGGATCTTGCGGCCCTGGGCTCTGCATAGAACCGTAAGACCCAAAATGCTCTGTCTGCCCCATTAGGGATAAAGACGTGATAGTATGTATGTATGTATTTAGAATAAATTTATCTCTTATTGAAGGTAATTTTTTAAATAGCTGTTATTGTAGTGCGAAAGCTAAAAATTACAGCGTTTCGGAACGAACATTGCTGGGAAGATTACGCCGAAAGAAACCCAGTTCAGTCAGTCGTTTAAAAGTAAATGGGGCTTAACGCTTAAAAGTCGGGGTGTTTAATTTGCCTGACAAATAATAGATGGCGCTACGGATATCGATTCCACTATGGTATAATAAAATAAGGTATTCTCTTCCCGAGATGGAACTTGACTACGTCACGAAAGTGTTGCCACTGATTGTTCGTTTCAGTAAATTTAAGGACTTTCTCAATTAGTTCATAAATATTAAATAAAATATTAAGTAACTTAGCTATTTAGTATCTCGTGATTGTCGCGAGATTCATCAATTCAATATTTTATAAATTGATATAATGGATTATTAATTTGAAATTGGTATATAAAGTCCAAAAATGCATTACGCTCGGGTAATTCAATTTCACACAGTGGCAACACATCAAACTGATGACGTAGACAAGTTCCACCTACGTCATCAGCAGTCACGGGAAGAGAATACCTTATTTTATTATATCATGGATTCCACTAGGTCACTATTTAAATTAAGAATAGTACACTTTTGCTTTAAATAGCTCTCGGTGGAACCTTGTCCCATATTTGCCCCTAGACTACAAGTAGACCCTTATATTGCTCAATGTACGAAGGGCCCTAAAATAGGTCAGAATAATAGTTGTTGCCCAACGCGTTATTACGGGCCATTACATAAAGGATGTGGCTTCGAATCCCGTGGGACGGACCCTGCACTTAGTGATCGATTTTAATTCGACATGCCTGAGCTTCTCAAATTATGGTGGTTTGTGAAAGTATGACCTTATGATTTTATAGTATCTACTTACATACATACTATCACGTCTCTATCCCTAATGGGGCAGACAGAGCATTTTGGGTCTTGCGGTTCTATGCAGAGCCCAGGGCCGCAAGACCCAAAAGCCACTTTTAGCGTCATGGTGGGCGAGAAGATGGAAAAGCAATCAATACAGAGATGGGTGCTAGCCGCATCGCCTGTTAACATGATTTGCATTTTTGCCCATTCCCTCGATCGGCTTTTACGATCTGCGTGGGAAGAGAAGCAGCTGGTATATTCTAAGTTTTTTTTATTTCTCCCAGACCAGCATGGGAGTATGGTATCTAGTTTGTGATTAAGGCCTTTAATGTTACTTGCACCTATAACATAAATGGCCGATGGGGCAAAAATGTTCTCGAATGGCGACCGCGTACTGGCAAGCGAAGCGTAGGAAACCCACAAGGTGGTCAGACGACCTGACCAAGGCCGTTGGAAAGCGCTAGATGGTTGCAGGCTGCTCTTGATCGGTTATTTTCGATACCCTGACAAAATATCTATACTCCCTATTTTTCGGTAATACCTCTCTTTTTTAGGGTTCCGTTCCCAAATTGTAAAAGTGGGACCCTATACTAAGACTGCTGTCCATCCGTCTGTCCATTTGTCTGTCACCAGGCTGTATCTCATGAACCGTGATAGCTAGAAAGTATTTTTTTTACAAACGATGTATAATTATTGGGGGCACTTACACTAATAATGTCCAAATTATAAAAATGAATCACCTTTCTTTTCACATTATCAGGTGTACCAAGCCTGCATATCTTAACCAGACTAGAAAAAAACTTGTCACAAAGTAGGTACGCTTTTTCCAGTGGTATTCGAACCCACGACCTCCAGATCACAAAGCAAATGCCATCTGGACCGGGGCTTTTGCTTGTAGCATAAGCAGATAACGTTTTGCATCATACAATATTTGGGATATTGACTAATTTGTTTTCGTTACAATAACCTATGAACGAGCGATTCCGTGAAGTGCTGTTCAAATGCATTAATTGCTCTAATTTCTATTTAATTATCACATGTTGCACCGGCCAGATAAAGCGGTGCATCAAAGTGCATAGATAAAGTTGCAAGCGCCTGCGCAATAATGAACACGTTAATGCATTTGCATGTTGAACACTATACATTACTTGTAGAATTGTCTAGGTATCGAGGTGTATTGATATCACTGTATTGATTGCTTTTCCATCTTCTCGCCCCCCATGACGCTAAAAGTGGCTTTTGGGTCTTGCGGCCCTGGGTTCTGCATAGAGCCGCAAGACCCAAAATGCTCTGTCTGCCCCATTAGGGATAAAGACGTGATAGTATGTATGTATGTATCGAGGTGTACAAATTCTATGTTTATTTGATATATGGGCAAAAAGAAAATGGTCCAAAATTTGATAGACCAGTAAGTTTTTACAGTTTAGTTTCAGTCAATCGCTTTTTCATCATCATCATCATCATCAGGTCTTTTTAGTCTCCAATGCAGGAGCACGACCTTCTTTTTAGTACTAGAGCCATACTTGGTCAGAGCAGCCAGAGGATTTGACCTACACTCTCCACGCTGGCCAGACGGGTTGGAGAGGCCTCATGATGATGATGAAGCGTTGTTTAGCTTACCTAAGGCTCCTTCTAAGACATCCACGGGAGGTCTTGGAGTAATTCTATTCTACTCTGCTGAAATCCACATGGCAACCAGACGCTTTTTATGGCATGGAGTATAGAATAACAATACATAGGTACATAAGATTTTTTAAATGTTTTTATTTCTGTCGTGGCTTAGTCCCAGAATGTGCATAATAAATGTCTGTTCTTAAAGGCTGACTGTTGAAGAATGTATCATAAGAAATTAATTTGCTCCATTGTGGTCAATAAAGATTTAAATAAATAAATAAGCTCCCAAGTTGCAATAGTGAGACTTTTCGTAGACTCTACATTAATTAGGTACTGACTCTTGTTCAAATTAGTAGAATTGATCCTACCAAAGGCGGAAAAAGGAAAAAAAAAAAACTTAAATAAGTCTACTATTACTGACTTTACTTTCCCTGTAAACGTTCGAGTAAAGTCAAACTTCACGTGCTTTTTACGCATTTGATTTAGATTTCAGTTTTTTTAACTTACTTACTTTTTGTTTGGTCAGAGCTTACACATTAAAAGCTTTTTACTTGACTTTGGATTAGCCAAAGAACTGCCGATATGATCTATGGTGTCACCCAAACGTACTGCTAGAGACACTACTCTACACGGAGACACCGTAATAATGATACCTATAGATGGGTGAGACCACAAATTTCCATCTATCGAGGTACAAAGTAATTACTTGTAGCAATAGATACCTAAACGATATGAGCTTGTAAATAACAAACCCTAAACGTCGTCATAACAGTCCATAACTTAGCTAAACGTCCGCAGCGCAGTTCATTGTGATTTATTGTAGTTTTCCCCCTGCAGGGAAATGACAGGTGGATTGATATAAATGGCCAAATGCACTCGCGCAAGCGAAATAATTTGAGTCATTTGAAATTCTGAAAATAATAAGTACCTACAAAAATATACAGTGTGTACCATGCGTATACAAGGGAAGGAGGGGGGGGGGGGGGGTGATTGGAGGTCCAGACCGGACAGGACACCCTTTAGAATACGACGAAAATCATCATAAGGTCTTTTTTACGACCTCCGTGGCGTAGTGCTCACCATGCTAGTCCGCCACCCAGAGGTCCCGGGTTCGATTCCCGGTCAAGGCAAGTTGGAAAATGGCCTTTTGCAAATTGTCCTGGGTCTTGGATGTTTATCTATATATGTATTTGTTATAAAATATAATATCGTTAAGTTAGTATCCCATGACACAAGTCTCGAACTTACTTTGGGGCTAGCTCAATCAGTGTAATTTGTCCCTATATATTTATTATTTATTTATTATTTTTAGTCTCCACTGCAGGAGCACGACCCTCTCTGTCCTACCAAAGCTATACTTGGCCAGAGCAACCATAGGATTTGGCCTACACTCTCGACGCTGCCTTGACGGGTTGGAGAGGTCTCATTGATGTTTATAAGCTTTGTTCAGCTTGTTATTCCTAAGTTGCTTTCTACGACATGCACGGGAAGACTTGGAGTAGTTTTATTCTATCTGCCGGATATTACACGGCAACTACAAATATTAAAAATCATTAATTAGATTTGATTTGATTTCTCCCATGCTGGTCTGGGAGGAATAAAAAAAACGTAGAATGTACCAGCTGCTTCTCTTCCCGCGCAGATCGTAAAAGCCGATCGAGGGAATGGGCAAAAATGCGAATCATGTTAACAGGCGATGCGGCTAGCAACCCATCACTGTATTGATTGCTTTTCCATCTTCTCGCCCACCATGACGCTAAAAGTGGCTTTTTGGTCTTGCGGCTCTGGGCTGTGCATAGAGCCGCAAGACCCAAAACGCTCTGTCTGCCCCATTAGGGATAAAGACGTGATAGTATGTATGTATGTATTAATTAGATAAAATATTGTACGAATACCCGTGCCAAGCCGGGGCGGGCTGCTAGTATAATTTTAAATTTACGTGCCATGCAAAATATGCATTGCAATTATACGACCCTCGCTGAGTCACGGGCAGGTGCGCGGCGGCGGTTACTCACAGGGCTTCCCTGCATGGACATAGGAATTTTATATTAACGGTCATTTTGATACTACATATACAACGTGTTAATAAAATAACGCAAAACCTCTCAGATGGTACTTCAGCCCATGAAACTAAACAACTTTTGTTCTACAACTTTCACAAAACCAAAATAAATATATTTGAATTTTCATACAAACTGATCAGCTGATCGAGTCAATTTGTATGAAAATCTTAATTTTATTTCTGGCATTTTGGGAATATTGTAGAACAAAAGTTGTTCAGTTTCATGGACTGAGTTACAACCTGAGAGGTTTTGCGTTATTTTATTAACACGTTGTATATATGCCCTGACGGGACAGACAGAGCCCGGGGCCGCAAGATCCAAAGGCCACGCTTAGCGTGATGGTGGGCGTTCAGATGGAAAAGGAATTGAAATAGTGATGGGTTGCTAGAGTTGCTATAATAGCCGCATCGCCTATTACCATGATTCAAATCTCGTCCATTTCCTCAATCGGCTTTTACGATCTGCGCGGGAAGAGAAGCAGCTGGTACATTCTAAGTTTTTTTTTTCTCCCAGACCAGCATGGGAGAATAAGTTATACAAAGCTTAAAAACATCTATAAGATCTCTCCTGTGTCTGGCCAGCGAGGAGAGTGAAGGCCAAGTCCTCTGGCTGCTCTTTCCAAGTATGGCTCTGGTAGTACAGAGAGGTTCGAGCTCCTGCAGTGGAGACAAAAAGACTTGATGACGATGGTCATCATGATTACATCGGTCATTTTGTAAATCTTTGTCCAGCAGTGGACTTCCTGTGGCTGATATGATGATGATGCATAGAGCTAGAATTTTTTCTTAATCTATGTGAATACTTTTGTTTTGACGTATCTGATTTGAGTTGTTTGAAAGTAGCGAATTAGTAGCGAAGAAAAAGCGGAAAAACGCAGGCGCATCTCAAGGGCCGAAGCCGCACAGCTGCGGATGTAATCTGAAACGAGCTCAGAATGACAAATAAAGCATAAGCCGTCGGTTCCGGTCACTGTCTCACGGTTTAAAAACTTTGACACTAGTGTTAGTCACTAACACACATGATAAGAAGAAGAGTAAATAAAGGTGGCTACACACGACACAATTTTGCATACAATCTACAGTAACAATCTGGTGCTAAGTATACTGTATTGCAGATTATCATGTGTGTAGACGTGTTGTGGCCCACAACACGAACACGGCTGCAGTAGAGCAACAGATTGTTGCTGCAGATTGTACGCCAAATTGTGTCGTGTGTAGCCACCTTAAGAAGTTAGGTAAGTAATTATTTTTGGCAGTGATCTCAACATTATCGAAGTCTAGATGCAAAGTATTATATTAAAGCAACGTTATTATTATTGCAGATGTAAGTTCGTCGACCCACTTTCGGTGACGAACTCTTGCTAAAATAATCAGTTGGCGAAAACACTAATTGGGGCGCTTATTTATATATACGTTTGTGTATAATTTTAAGTTTTAAGTACGGTATTCAAATGAGAAAAATATCTATAAATATATTCTTGAGATAGCTTCAAGGCTAAAAACACAGTAGAAAAATGATAGTTTTAGGACATAAAAGACCAAGATAAATTTTAAAATTCAATTCAAAGTTTGCCATTTCAATCTGTTTTTAATAGAAAATAGTACCCGCCAATGTTGTTACGTCGTACGCATGTGTAAACTAAAAAGTGCCAACCTGTCAAAATGCATACATTGGCGCATTTAATTTTGGTTTCATATCTCTATATCATTCTCGAAGCAATTCAGACCATTTTCGACCCCCTGTAACTTCGTTTTGGATAAAACTAGAAGACTGAAATTTTCAGTAACCATGCAGGCATTGTAAAGACACGGTATATTTCAAATTTCATTCAATTTGAACCAGTATTTTAAGAATTATAACGGGTCAAATTTCTTAATTTTGTCACTCACTGACTCACCGATCACCAAAATTCTAAGGCACTTCTAGCAGACCAAATTTGAAGCTTCTAGCTTCAAATTTGGAATATAAGTAGTGTTTGGTGTATAAATCAAGGAAAAACTAAAAAATGTAGAAAAGACCGCCAAGTCTTCAGTTAAATTTTTCAATATTGGCTTTATTCGTAACGATGTTTTACGGCAGTTATTATTATTGCGTGCGAAGCCGCGGGTTTAAGCTAGTCCCATATAAATATAGGCGCATGGTAGTGCCCTTGCCAAATCGAGCAAAAAATGGGTATTCCCGTCATGAAAACACGTGTAAATTAAATTATTTAATGCAAAAAACGTACCTACGTGCGTATTCGTACTTATTACGAGTGCGTAAGGTTGTAAATTAATTATTATACCACGCGCTGCGATGCTAGCGAGTGAGCGCGGGCCGTTACTACGCGCTGCGCGGTCCTAGCGCGAGGGCGCGGGGCGGGGACAGTGGCGGGGCGCGCGGAAAGGTGAATGTCGCCGAGCGAGCAGCAGCCGCGCTCATGCGCGCGAGCGACCCAATGCTGTTCGGATGTGCCCAGAATTCTTACCTATAAGTTTGCGATTTTCATTGATAATTTCGATTGCTATATTAGTTTGACGACTAAAAGCTACTCTCATTGGTTTACTGATATTATTTGCTTACAATTTGGACGTTTTTCGGATAAATTATTTAAATTAAAAAGCGCAGGAATCCTCAATTTGTGAATACAACAGACTAAGAAGCATTTACCGTCCAGATTTGTCAAAAATTGTAACATCAAAGCCTCCCAGAAAAACGCATAGAGACAGGGAGTGGGCTCTTAGAAAAACTGTAGCTGAAGCTCAAGAAGTAGTACCGGAAAAGAGAAAACGGAAGGCTACCCACAAAAATAAGAAAAGTTCATAAGTCAGAGAGAGGGCTTTAAGAAAATTCGTTGCTGGTAGATATACATATATACAATAAGTAGAAGGTACCGAAAAGGAAAAAAGTAGAACTGTCTACAAAATACAAAAAGAAATGAGATCCCATCAAAAACAATACTTGTAAAAAAAACCAAGTCTCGCAACTCAGTTGTTCTGCGGTAAAAAGTTGTGAGATCCATGTAATACCAAGTCGGTTATAAATTTATTCAGTCTCTACGACTTTCTGCGACTTTCTGCCTTAATACGTCCAGTCTCTAAGACCACGA
Organism: Acrobasis consociella; assembly: GCA_963555685.1. Lineage (NCBI taxonomy): Eukaryota > Metazoa > Arthropoda > Insecta > Lepidoptera > Pyralidae > Acrobasis > Acrobasis consociella. The sequence goes on along the minus strand of OY743122.1, from coordinate 3,475,057 downwards.
TCGTGGTCCATAACAATTGAAAATCAATTGTGTCTGGAATCTCCGTACTCGAAGCATTAAGTTGTTACGTAATAATTAACAGCATCTTATAGCGACGCATATCAATATTAAAATTCTTTAATGTTTTATATAAATATATTGAGACTTGGCCATCGCCTGAAAACACGTGTAAATTCAATCGCCTGAAAACACATGTAAATTCAATTATTTAGTGCGATGGCCAAGTCTCGATATATTTATATAAAACATTAAAGAATTTTAATATTGATATGCGTCACTATAAGATGCTGTTAATTATTACGTAACAACTTAATGCTTTGAGTACGGAGATTCCAGACACAATTGATTTTCAATTGTTATGGACCACGATCGTGGTCTTAGAGACTGGACGTATTAAGGCAGAAAGTCGCGGCAGAATTCAGAATTTCCAGCATTTTAAGTACCTCCCCATTTGTAAACCGATCACTGTTGGGTAATGGTATTTTTTTTTAGAATACTTTAAATTATAAACTTTACATCCTTTATTCCGAAAACACGATTTTACCTAAATGACTCAGTAAAAAAAATGAACAAACCTTTTAGGTAAATAGCCATATATCTTCCACATATAAACAAATTTAAATATGATATTTTGTGTACATGTAGCTTAAGCTGTTAGAAAATTTCATGTAGATTTATTTTTCTTAAATACTGATTAATTTTTTTAACACCTTATAAATACCAATATCGGTACGGATCAGTACTAATTTAGTCGGCGACCCGCCGCGTCAACGGGAGGACGTCGCCATTTTTTTCAGCACCGCTAAAAATTAGTAAAACTCGTAAAAAAATATATTTTAAGCGCTAGAACTCCATGTTGGATTTTGTTAACTAAGCAAGGCTTTCTATATTTGCACAATCATTATTTTAAAAACATTTATTGTTTCCATACCTGGAAAATGTTTAGTGTATAAACGTATCACAAGATGGAGCTGTTGCGGGACTCTGTACATTGTTGTTCAATCACATAACACTTGCGAGTTTTCCATCCAAAACAGCAATGAATAACAAACCTAATATAATTACTAGCGTAACAGACGCCCAATAATGCCATAGGAACTATAAGTAGGAAATGTTGGAGTTGCAGGAAGCCTCACAAGAGATGGCAGCACACACGATGAGCAAACAGTGATAAAGGAAGTGTTAAATATGCTTTAAACATATTTATTGTATTTTACGTCATATTTGATTAATTCGAGTACAACTTTTTTTATTAGAAATAAAAGATTTTAATGAATTAATTATTAACAAAAAGCGCCATCTAGTGACAAAGAGTATGACTTATCAGGGAAAACGTTTCATTTACATTCATGGTAAACAAAAGCAGTCATACCCTTATAATTCTATATCTCATTAAAAAGTAAATGAATAAATATTTTTATTGATTGCTTATTTTATTAATCGTGCTCAATTTTTACACAAGCCATTATTATTTAATAATCACTATTATTGTACTATTATTGTACATTAAATAAATTTCCAAAAAAAAATATTGGGGGCGATAGAGACATAGTAATAGAGTAAGAATTTTAAAAAAATGTCTGTCTGTTTGTCCGTTTGTCTGTTTGTACACGCTAATCTCCGGAAATACTGGACGGATTCGAATGAAACTTTTTTTGTTATATAGCTATTAAAGCTGGGCAACATATAGGGTATAAATGATTTTGAAAAATAGAGCGCCTGATGCAGAACCGTAATGGTCCAGCTAAATTATAAGAGATATAAAAATGTCGCCTTAGTAAAAGTTGTTCAACCTGATGAGCATTTTCCAGAGACATAAAGTCACGCGAACGAAGTCGCGGGCTTCGGCTAGTTTTTAAATAAAATCAAGAAAAGAGAAAAATCTTGAAACACACGAGAAAATCAAAATCAAAACCTCAAAAATATTGATTGATATGAGATGCGATCTCGCGCTCTTCTATATATAAGACAAATGCCTTTGCTAGTTGTGCCATACATTTGATCATGGTAGAATAAAATAAGGTATTCTCTCTCCGTGACAGCTGATGACGTAGGAAGAACTTGACTACGTCATCAGTGTAATATGTTGCCTCTGTGTGAAATTGAATTACCCGAGCGTTATGCATTTTTGAACTTTATATACCAATTTCAAATTAATAATCCATTTTATCAATTTATAAAATTTTGAATTGATGAATGACGCGAGAATCGCGAGATTCTTAATAGCTAAGTTACTTAACATTTTATTTAATATTAATGAACTAATTGAGAAAGTCCTTAAATTTACTGAAAAGAACAATCAGTGGCAACACTTTCGTGACGTAGTCAAGTTCGTTCTCGGACAGAGAATACCTTATTTTATTCTACCATGCATTTGATGACATTGCAGGTAAAATTACAGTATTTTATGAATAGTACGATGTTTGTTTAACGATTTCACGTTTGAGGTTCTAAATTATAAAAATAGATGGAGCTAAGGAGCACCGAACTACTGCTAATAGACATGCTTTTTTGGCATGCTTTATCTACTATTAAAGCACACATTTAGTTCCAGATGGTTGCACTGAGAAATTTGACGAATGGCGCTTTTTACATGCGGGGTGGGGTATGAGGTGGGGGTGGATTTGATATTTTTCATATCACTTTCTGGGCCTTAAATAAATTTATAACCGACTTGGTATTACATGGATCTCACAACTTTTTACCGCAGAACAACTGAGTTGCGAGACTTGGTTTTTTTTTACAAGTATTGTTTTTGATGGGATGGGTATATTTTATGGTAGACTTTTATGTTACATATCGATTAAATGAAAAATTTGTTCCTTCTTTTTTATTTTTGTCAATAAAGTTTATTTAGTTAGAGTCATTATTATATTTCTTATAGTTTAGCTGGACCATTTTGGTTCTGCATCAGGTGTTCCATTTTCCACAATCAATTATACCCTATATGTTGCCCAGGCTTAACAGCTATATAAAAAAAGAAGTTCTAATTTTATCTGTCCAGTATATCTGGAGATAAGCTTGATCATACATACGGAAAAACAGACAAAAAAATTAAAAAAAAAAATTGCATTCTATTATTTTTTATAAGTGTCCCTCTATCCATTTCAGTCAAAAATACTAAATATACAGACAAAATATTTTTACTGTTTTATTATACGTATATAGATATATAGATAAATAAATATTTATGGACATACACTAGCCTCATAGTCTCTAAGTAAGTTCGAAACTTGTGTTATGGGATACTATACTATATTTTAAGACAAAGACATATATAGGTAAACATCCAAGACCCAGAACAATTTGAAAAAGGTCGTTTTCCAATTGCCCTGACCGGGGATCGAACCCGGAACCTCTGAGTGGCGGACTAGCATGCGCAACTAGCACTACGCCACGGAAGTCGTCGTTTTCATAGCTTGCTGGATTTGAACCACGAATCTTTCATTAGGCACTATGACCTCTTCCGCTTGACCATTATATCAGTTTGAGGCTTAATTGCACTTCACTAAGTGGTGCTGAAAACTTTACATTAATTATAATGCCATACAGTTTTTAGGGTTCCAATGGTAAAAACAGGACCCTATCGATAAGTCCGCCGTTGTATGTTTACTTTCTGGTTTGTATCTGTGTTTTTTATTATGTACAATAACGTTTTCTATACAAAGAAACTACACTGTCCGTCTGTGCTGTGTCACCAGGTTGTATCTCATAAACCATGTTAGATAAACGAAGTTGAATTTTCAACCGAGTTGCCCTATAATTAACAAATACTAAAAACAGAATAAAATAAATATTTAAGTGAAGCTCCCTCTTTATAGTTAACTAGCTGGTGCCCGTGACTTCGTCTGCGCAGTATATTTATAAATTGTAGCCTATGTGTTGTTCTGATGTGCAATATTATTGTAAAGTTTTATTAAAATCCATTTAGTACTTTTTACGTGAAACAGTAACAAACATCCATCTATACTTACAAACTTTCGCGTTTATAATATTAGTAGGATAGGAGTACGGAACCCTTCGCGACAGTCTGACTTGCACTTGGCCACTTATTTAACCACTGAAATAGACGCGGAAGTGTTTGTAACACGCTGCTAAAGTGTCGACAAAGTGATATGGATTTTAAACTGTCGAAAGATTAGTGATCAAAAGTATGTTAAGAATATGAAACTTTTGGTAGCCAGTATTTACAGGCTGATAAATTTATTTAAGAGTCCCCTTACCCTAGACCAAAATACAACTTTCCATACAAACGTAGTCTACGTTTTATTTCAAAACGACATGTCCGATTTGGGCAAAATTTTGTAATTTCAAAGATATTGCAATTATCTAGGTTTATAACTGGTTTCCGACACTAAAAATATGAACTTGAAATAGAATATAGTGTTTTATATCATTTTTCTAAATCGTTATATTTTCTTTCTAGTTCATAATTTTACAATAGGAAACCAGTTATAACCCTAGATATTTGCAATTTCTTTACAATTACCAATTTTTTGCGGAATCTGACATGTGGTTTCAAAATTAAACGTAGACTACGTTTGTATGGAGAAGTCTAGGGTAAGGGGACTCTTAACCACTTGTATGCCAGAATATCAGACACAAAGTTTAACAATGCATTCTCCCGTAGATCTAAGCAACTCATAGAAAAGTACTAATCAAGTCTCAATCCCCTACGGGGTAGATGAAATCAGGTCCATATGGTAAAGGGTTGTTAAAAGAATCAAAACCGCTGACATCTGTATACCTCGATCATGCCTACCCATACCCATTAATATTTTGAAAGCATGTTCAACACTTTCTTTCTCACTTTTTGCCAGTCGTGTGTGCTGCCAACTCTGTGTACTTCTACTTCTTCTTGGCGTGTCGATGGCCAACCCGTTTTCTTTTATTCTATCAGCCCAATATTGAGCTACTCTGATGGCGTCGTCAGTAGCCACATATAAGTTGTCCAGGGTGCAGCTAGTAGCACCCGGGGCAGGAAAGCAGGTGCGTCATAGTTTGTGGGGAGAAGCCACACTCGCACACGTTTTCAGAGCTATCAGTTATCTTCCACCTGGACAAAAGCTCTCCACATCGACCTACTTTCGTACGTAGCCTATTGAGCGATTTTCAAGCAGGCCAGGGTAAATCATGTCCAGGTGGCAGTTCCTCTTTTGGTAAAATAAAATTGGGTACAATGTGGCCCCTTTCCCAAAGTGTTATCCTGGCTTCTCTGATATCACCAGGGACTTTGTGCTTTGCAAGAAACTATGGCGGCTTTTTAGTCTTTTAGGGGCCGGGTCACTGTGTCTGTGTACTTACCCGCAACTATCAGTTTTGCCTACTTACGTGCCCTCCAATAGTACCTATGGTTGGTTGGTATGGTTAGGTGTCTGTTACGTTAGTAATTACATTGTTTTTGCCTCGATCAACGTACCTAGATTTGTATGGGAAGAGACGACATTCTAATTCTAATTACCACGACAAGAATTCTATGGGCGTTACAGGTTACTTTTCCATAGAAATTAAACTTCAAAAGATTCAACAAATACATTAATTAATATTGGGAAATATTGTGTCCTGACGGGTCTCAAAAATAGTTCTCTATACCGCCCACTCGAGCGAAGCAATGGGGACTAGTTAGTTTATACTAGGGACCGAACCTCCTATATGTGCATGATGCGTTTGGTAAATCAAAATGTCTGAAGGGTATTTACCTAAAGTGTTGGCGCTGGACGGGAGGTAGGAATAAAAATCATATGATGATATTATGTATTGTCTTGCCAAGCAAATTCAAATTTGTCAATTAAAAAAAAAAGACAGATAAAAAGAGGCGCGTCATTAACATTCGGTAAATACCCTTTAGACATTTTGATTTACCAAACGCACCTTGTACGTACATGCATTAGGCACTAAAGGAAAATAAGTTGTTCAGCTTTTAGGCAATTTGTAATGAGATACTTCTTATCATATATCCGGCTGCCGTGTAGTATTCGGTAGAGTAGAATACAACCACTCAAGTCCTTCCGTAGATGTCGTACAAGGCAACTTAGGAAATACAAGCTGAACAAAGCTTATAAACATCAATGAGACCTCTCCAACCTATCTGACCAGCTAGGAAAGTGAAAGCTAGGTCCTCTGGCTGCACTGGCCAAGTATGGCTCTGGTAGTACAGAGAGGGTCGTACTCCTGCAGTGGAGACCAAAAGACCTCATGATGATGATGACGACTTCTTAATGAGATAGGTAGCTGGTATGTCTTTTATATAACAAATCTCTTGACGAAATTTGCTTATGTGCAGAACTTACCTTTTCTTTGATAGTGCATACTTGCTATGGTAAGGGAATTAAATTCATTTAGAGCCACATGTTGTTCAGAGTCAGAGCCGTAAGTTGTCTCTGTTATAAATGTTATAATAGTCGGCAAACAACTTAAACAAAACACAATAATGCGCAGATTGCGCAGAACCGAATTTCAAACGAAACTTCTACTCCGTAACTTTGTGTTCAAGTTATTTCCCAATCACTTTAAATACTTACACGTTGACATATGATAGGGGGTCTCGATCGAGGCCCGAATGCCATTTTCTAATATTGTCCATGTCTCAAAGGGTTACTACAAAAACGCAAGGTCTAGGAAGGGTAATGATGTGACATTACACTTTCTAGACCTTGCGTTTTCTGTAGTAGCCCCTACTAATGTCTTCTTATCGAGTGTGTTAGTGACAAACACTAGTGTCAGAGTTTTTAAACCGCCTTAAAGGCCTCTGACATGGTAACGACCAACGTCAAAGACAGTGACCGGGACCGACGGCTTAACGTGCCCTCCGAAGCACGGATCATCTTACTTATCAGACAATCAGGTGATCAGCCTGCAATGTCCTAACCAAACCAGGACAACAACACAAAGTCGTTGCCCCCGCCGGGAATCGAACCCGCGACCTCCGGGTATGAGCCGAACGCTCTAACCACTACACCACGGATGCTGTACTAATGTCGAAGTCGTGGAAAGGTTTTCCGGTCCCTGGCTTATACAAAGATGTTTATTTACTATGCGCCGTGAGTCTGTGAGGTGACGGTTGGTAGCTGTCCATAATCTGGTAGCTTACCATACAATATACAATGCTAGGCGTGGAACAAAGAGGCATGGAGTGGAAATTATAGATTTTTGAAACGCGGAGTCACTAAAGGAATAAGTACTTTTTATATGCAAAATTTTCGTTTATTGACGCTATGTTATTTAATATTATTATTAATTCTGTGGCTATGTTTCAATAACCGGTCAAGTGCAAGTCGGGCTCGCGCACGATGGGTTCTGTACCATTATGTAAAAAAAATTACGTTTGTGTATGGGACTTAAATATTTATTTTATTCTGTTTAATTTTATTGTTTGTTATAGCAGCAACGGAAATACATACTCTGTGAAAATTTCAACTGTCTAGTTATCACGGTTTATAAGATACAGCTTGGTGACAGACAGACGGTCGGACGGACGGACTTAATAATAGGGTCCCACTTTTACTCTAGAATAAATTAGTTCCGTGCCTTTGGGTGCTTTGGGCTTACTGCTTAATAAGTATTATTTATTTATTTATTTATTAAATCTTCATTGACCATATGGTACAAAAGGTGGCTTAATGGTAATGCATTCTCTACCAGTCAGCCTTTAGGCAAATCAGAAATAAATGTATTATTAGATACACACTAGATACCGCTCTAAGTATTTCCCTGTTCTAAACTTGAACCCTACCAAACTGACATGCGCGCGCGCGGACGACACAAATAGATCCTTTTATACGATTCCCTGTATTTATATTAATTGACTATGTTTGGAATAGCTTTCGTTCGAACTGACAAACATGCGTGCCAGAAATATTTATTCGTTTTACTGTTTGTTGCCTTTGAAGATTTCGATTTGAATTTTTATTTCTAGTCGCTGGCTTTGAGGATCGTGGAACAGCAAGCTAGTTTGTTTTCCAGGCAGGCAAATCAAAAATACCCCGACTTTCAAGCGTTCACCCCTAAAAACTAAAAAATAATTTTCTATTCAATTTGTATGAATTAAAAATTTAAAGCACATAAAGTTGATCGCCTAACTTTTTAATATGTGAACCCTACTTAGCTCTTATTGGTTTTTCTTTTAACTTCATTATCCCTTAGCCAGGCCTGGCGATTATTTCATCTTTATATACAGATAATGGTAGATTGGATGATAATAAAGAAACTAATTTCTTAATTTTTTTTTATTCCTATGTTTTCCTAAAAAAAAACCCTCTGGTCTGGATATGACCACTGCCCATTTAAATATACATGATGTGGATTATATCTGACCACTGCCCAGTTAGGTCACAACATGTAAGTATGGAAAAAATAAAGGTGAATCCACATATAAGCCTAATATTAATAAAAAGAGGAAAGATTTGTGTGTTTCTTTGTATAAAACCTTATTTAAACATCAATGTAACCCCGAGGTATCAAAATTTTGGATATAAACGGCATTGCCGTATCCTTACTAATATTATAAATGCCAAAGTGTGTATGTATGTAATTTTGTATGTATGTATGTATGATCCATTTTCACGCTAAAACGGCTGAACCAATTTTCATGAAATTTAACGTAGAGTTATATTGGACCATGGAGAAGGACATAGGCTGGGTATCGGTTATTCTTCGATCCAAGAACCTATCTATCTACCATACAAAATATTTGATGTGTAAATATGGTTTTGCCTTTACATTTATGGATAAACGCTTGTAGGACAATGGTTACATGATAACCACAAAAAGTTTTTCCAGACAGGCAGAAGTCACATCTTGAACACAAACTTTCGGCGTAAATATTTCAAAGAAAAACAAATATCATGTAAAACCGAAACATATAACATATTACTCAATCTATCTGCTATCATAAAAACACAAATAGTATCACTTACCGGGATTTTTCCCGCCATAATCCAAAAAAAACACTTCCACTTTGCTCCAAATTTTGCCGGTTGACCATTATTTTCACTTTGACAACTTTTTTTCGTTCAGAAATCAACTGTATCATAGACAATAGACGGATGACATTTTGCGGTTTCTAGCTAGCATCTGCTCGTCAGAAAAAAAATATTTCTGAGGTGGTTCGCTGTGTGTACCCTGCCTGGCTAAGGGTTATATATACTACAGCTGTGAATTTTTTCACGTGTCCATGTATAATGGTTTAGTAGATACTCGTAGAAGAGGCAAATCTTTGTTAGAGTCTAGGGACCCTTAGACTCTAACAAAGATTTGCACTTTAAAACCAGGGGGGTCACAGACTCTAACAAAAGTTTGCATTATAAAACCAAATATTTCAGCAACGAATCCCTAAATCGAAAAATGATGTTCACAAGCTCACAATATTTTTGATAGACCCACTTTACAATACATCATACGATGGGGTCAAGAAAAAAAAACTTCTATTTTACTTATATGATTTTAGAGTTTCACGGTCACAATTACTGTTTTTAGTATTACGGGACTTACCGCGATTAATATCGTTTTTTGCCAGATATTTAGACGGCCCTTCTGCCATCATGGTCGCTGGCCGACTGAGGAACTGCGATGGATGTCCGGCTGTCAAGGGTAACCATATCGGTCTACCCTCTTTCTTCGTCGTTTGTTGCATAAGTCCTTACACACAACACTGACGGTGTCCGTTCGGGAATTGTTTTTAGTTATTCGCACACTCTTTTTACAAAGCTCAATCACTGGATTCCACGTGCCTGACAACTTGAAGCCATCTTCTCGATTAAAATTGGGATGCTTCTTAATTTCAATCGCCTCTCTAACTAAGCGTGGTATGTATATTCTATTTTACTTGTACGGGAGCTACCCTAAAAAATGTGTTTTTAAATTGTTTTTCTATATCTTATTTTACGACTTTTTCGGCATAATTGATATACATACCCATACCAAATAACAGCTTTCTAGCAGGTACTTATAGCTAGTATTTATTCTGTGCTTATAGTCTCTAAATAAAACTGCGGACGGATAGACAGACAGACAGACATGGCGAAACTATAAGGGTTCCTTACTTGTTTACTGCGGAACCCTAAAAATGTGTTATTTTTGTAGACGACAAGGCGAAAGATTTATGGGTTTCGCATTTTTCATACATATAACATTCTTCTGTGCTTCTGCCTTCATAATAATAATTGACCGAGCGAGCGAAGCGAGCAAGGTCTACAATTCAAGTTGGGGCAAAAAACACATTGTTTGTATGTATGTTTGTATGTATGTTTGTATGTATGTATATATGTTCCACGATAACTCTCGAACCGTTGAACTAATTTTGATGATATTAAGAATGAGTGTAGCAACTATTCATAGAATTTTTAAGTTCGTTTGGCATCAAAATCGGTTCAGCCGTTTCTGAGATAAACGCATTTTTGTGAAAATAATTATTGGTCTATAACTTCCGAACCGTTAATCAGATTGGGGTGAAACTTGTCATGTCACGAGATAGTATTACTATATTTAACAGAATAAAATATTTTTGGTCATTAAGCAATTCTTTGAGGAAAAGTAAACTCAAAGAAATTATTTCTATACGACATTATTAGCTTATGTGCGTTGTAGAAATGGATTAAATGAAACAGCCCATCTAGCGGATTCTTGAAGAATTAACATTCATGTTATTTGGGGCATACCAAGATGTTATCAAACTGATTTTCGCTTATATTTATATGTTTTTAGGTATAATGCTATCGTATAATGATGATGAATTGAGTTTGGATTTTAAATTTCCTATGTAACTTATTTAAGATTGCTATATATTTGCAGGCAAACCCGTGCCTTGAGGCACTCCCTAAAAAAAAGTTATCGTCATTTGAATGACAAATGACGATAACTTTTTTTTAGGGAGTGCCTCCGCTGCCGGCGCCGGCTCCTAAAAATATCACTAATGGGAACCGGCGGCGGTTATACTGCATTATTTTCAGTTTTGGCTTAGTTTGATTGATTACTAAATTTAACAATTTTGTTGAGCAATCTTTAGATGCCAGTACTTCTCGTGCCAATGAGAGCTCATCAATGGCTTAAATCAAGAAATCTTTCCCAACGTAAAAGGGAGCTTCGTCAGTAAGAAAATTCGGCCGAACGCCTCTAAAGCTTGTGTTCACAGCGTGAGCACGCAAGGGAAGTAATAGAGCATGAACTATTCCCTGAACTTTAAGCGTTGCACTCCTTCGTGAGTACGCTGTGGAGGTTCGAGAGGAAGAATCTTTACCAGAACACGGATTCCATTCCACCCATGATCCGATCGCGGAAGACAGGCCAAGTTTCATGCTCACGTACGCAATTTTCATTGACATTTGCATAGGCAGTAACTGTGCACAAATCGCAAGGACTTTGAATAAAGTAGTCGTAGATATTGGCGTAAAAGAGTTGGCGACCGGGTGTACAATCGTACATACTTTGCTCTTTCAAGTTCGAAACGTCTTACGGATATTGTATTAGATCCAGGTTCTAAATTAATTCGTTTTGAAAAAAATGAACTTATCAGCTCAGAATAGAAGAAGAAAGAAGGTTGTAAAATCTGAAAAAAAAACACAGTTTTACTGGATATTAAAATTCATTTTAATCTGGGGGCACGGGAATGCCCCCGCCAAGACGAGCCAAGCGGAGCGCAAGGGCACAACCTACCTTTTCTTGAAATGTTTCGTCGTTTTTTTGAACTATCATAACTTTGGTTTGGATGATGCTAAATAGTTAAAAATTTCAAGATATATTGACATCAATACAGTCATTAAAAATACAAAGTGTGAATGTCGTAGCTTTTGATTTTATTAATGTCTGAAAGCCCCCGATTTCGTCACTGATTCACTCACTGATCATCAAAATTCTTAAGGTACTTCCTGAAGTCCTAGAACGCTGAAATTTGGTATATAAGCTAATATTACTACAAAAACAACAAAAAAAAACCAAACCTAACCTTTCCCCTCTGAACAGGAGGTGGAAGTTTGTAGACGTGTGGCTTGGCCGTTTTATTTCACACACGGTAAGGGCGCATAGATCAAGAATCTTGGGTCTACACGAGATCTGACCACTTTTTCATAGATTTTGATTAAGGCGTAGTGTAGAGCTTGTTGGTTTAGAGCGTGTAGTCTTAAGAGCTTGGCTTTATACGAGATCTGATAACTTTTTCACAGGGTAAGCTATGTAGACTCGTCTTGGCAAAATTTTTACATGAAAATGTTTTTGGTGGGATTCTATTTTGGAATAATAATCGCGAGGTCTAAGTTCGCGGCGAACCACTAGTAATAACTGTCTTTTGTTTCTCTGGTCGACTGGAACAGATCCCTTCTGGGATAAGTCCACCGTTTGTACAGCTGTTTATTATTGTATGTGGTTAATGTTTGTTTTGAGTGCAATAAAGTTTTTAAATAATAAATAATAATAATCTTATACCTTTAAACGAGCAATTCTTGTATATTTATTTATATATTTATAAATTTCTGTGATCTCGAAAACGGCTCTAACGATTTCGCTGTAAATTGGTATATGGGGGTTTTCGGGGGTAAACAATGATCTAGATTAGTCTTATATTTGGGAAAACGCGTGTTTTCGAGTTTTCATGCGTTTTTCTTTCCACGCAGAATATGATTGCTAATTTCGTCGCGCCGGCCGCCATTCTTTTTGGCTCAGCGGTTTATGATGCTGACCGCTAGAAAAAGTGTTACGGGTTCGAATCCCACTCGGTGACTTACTTTTGTTTTTTTTATGTTCAAATTTATATATAATTTTTTATTTTGTATTGTTTTTAGAAAAGTTTAAAAAATGTAGTTATTGTTTGTGATGTAACCGAGCAAAACTAGGTCGCCCAGGTACTAATAACATTACAAACGCAGGATTGTTCTAGTAGAACTTCCCTCTTACGTAGCTACCGCATATTCCGAATACATTTTGAAGTAAATTACGTATTGTTGATTTCTAAATAACAATCAGCTGTGCGCCTGCGCCCACGATTCGAACAAGCACAAAGCTATCGAGATACTCGACGTCTATTGAAATTTACTTCCGTCGTCTGAAGCTGGAATTTCTAGTTTGCATGTAAGTAATCACTGTCTCATACGACACGAGAAGTTGGTTGATTTTTTTTTATATAGGGACAAATCACACAGATTGAACTAGCCCCAAAGTAAGTTCGAGACTTGTGTTTTGGAGTACTAACTCAACGATACATATATTTTATAACAAGTATATACTCTGATAGATAAGCATCCAAAACCCAGGTTAATCTGAGAAGGTGATGTCGGATTGTTTGCAAGTTTTGCAACAATCAAAAGTAGAAACGGGGTTACATCTGGCTCACTGTGAGCCAGGGTCAGGGTAAAACAAGTGGCGACCAGACCAGAAAATATATTTTTGAGCAAACTCTACATTTTAAGACTTCAAGTTTCTAGTCCAGGAGGAACATAACGGCTGTGTGCGGTCCTCATTGGAGCCCCTATCGAGAGTTCCATAGTCATTTGTCTTTATTTGTTGACAATAAAACTTATAGACAAGTATTAGTTTTTTTCGAAAGCAAAATTAAGTAGGTAGGTAGCTTCATCAAATTACGATCGCGTTCTTCAATAGCCATCACTTCTTACGGTGGTTTCTAAATGAGAATTTCTATTGCCGCCAAATAGGTGATGGAGGTATTGCATTGCACTCCAAACACCGTAGCAGTGCGGATAACAATGCAAGTTACGGAGAAATATCTAAATACAGGTAGGTTTACTCTTAAAGTAAACATTAAACTTTGTGTTCAATGGGAACAGATCCCAATGCATCGCCAGCAACTGCATAGGAAGTAGGCGACATGAAGCACCCTTCACCGCAGCGTATTGTCCCCTTAGATAGAAAAACAATAGGCCATGCCTGTCAATAGCCTGTTTCTCACACCAACATCAAAACCACTACCTAACCACTTCCCCGCTCTTATTCCAAACCCATAAAGTCCAAAGTCCAATACATTTTAAATTACTGGTTCGTGGAAATAAAGTGGTCAGTCATCGAGTTGTATGGAACTCTTGAACTCCTTCGGAACGCTGAGAGCCTAGTACTTTCTATTCGCGTAAGGATTGTCAATAGGACAAGTGCCTCTCCACAAACGATGTTTCTTTGGTCAATGAGTTCCGTGATCGATTTTCTAAGATGGTACCTATAAATTAAATGAACGAAGAAATAAATCAAAACTCCTATTCCAGTAAAGTAAAGTGGGAGTATTTTTTTTTCTTGTAATATATAACCCATCGTGTTTGATATCGTTGAGCAGGTCTTCCAAAAATGTTGTTTGACCTCATTATTATTATGTGTTAGCACTAATGAAGGGCAAACTTCCTCTATGTCTAAAGCGCAAACTCCTCGACATATGTATCCTGTCCTGCCCATTCTTATCTATGGCGCACAAACATGGTCGCCGACTGAAAACCAAAGTCCAGACTCAAGGTCTGCCAGCGGGCGATGGAACGCAGTATATTAGGGGTAAGACGAATAGACAGGACAGACATGGAGACGCGGTCCTTTGAGGTGTTCATGGGGCCAAAGCCAACATAAAGACGCCTTTTATTACCTTTATATCTAAAAAGTGAGATGGCTGCATCTATGGAGGTCTATCCCATAATGTACCATTGAGATACACTAACGGACAGTCCTCCATAGCTGCCGAACTGTTGCCAGAGAGGGATTGACTTGGTTTCGGCTATGTGGATGGGATGTTAGTGGACCGGATAACTGGGTTATGGAGTGAGATACGGACATCTACGTACCAAAAAATCTCTCACAACAATTTTAGCCTGATAGATGGTAACTTGCTGCTCGTTGGCTACACTGCCTGTGGGCACCCTAACTCGTCACGAAGTTGCGGCCAGGGCGCAACACTACGAAAGCAGCTGAGGGCGTCGAGAGGTGCGGCTCCGATTTCACCATCACGGGGCTTACCTGAGAGCGGGTTTCCCCGTTATTACGCCATTACGTGCAATATGTACACTTCCACTCTGGCCGGCCTGTTAAGGCAAGACGCAAGGCATATATATATATATGTGTGTGTAAGGTCCCCCTGGAGGTAGAGTACTTGCGGCGGTGTCGCCACTCTCCATCAGCTCGCCACAAGCTGCTCTGCGTTGACTGACTGCACTGGGAATTCAGTGGGCGATGTGATCGTCACGTCTGGACGCCTTTTTATATTATTTAGAGCCTGCTAGATCCCACTGTTGGACAAAGGCCTACCTCTTGGCTCTCCATTTCTCTTCGTCTTGCGCTTTTGCCTGCCAGTCCTTTAAGTAGGCTTCTAAGTCTATTATTTGCATTTTTTTTTCATTTATTTGGATATCAAACAATGACACATTACATTAAACTTAGAATTATATCTAGAGTCTTATTAATTAATACATTTAATTGTGTCACCACTTACGATACCACAGACTAATGAGCACCATAACACCTGTAATACATACAACGTAAAAATTCTTTTGAACCGATTCTAATACATCAGCGTATTGGCATAACTATATGGGATTATAAATAGACACAGAATATTAAAAATAGACACAGCATATTTCAAATAGACACAGCATATTTCAAATAGACACAGCATATTAAACTGCATTGATAACTAAATTTTATTTATAATAATACAGAATTTTTTTTTTTGGTTTCTATAATTTGGTTTATTTTGTTACCCATTAAGTAATTTTAATTAAATACACAATATGGGCAAAAATGCGAATCATTTTAACAGGCGATGCGGCTAGCAACCCGTCACTGTATCGATTTCTTTTTCATCTTCTCGCCCACCATGACGCTAAAAGTGGCTTTTGGGTCTTGCGGCCCTGGGCCACAGCCTGGGCTCTGCATAGAGCCGCAAGACCCAAAATGCTCTGTCTGCCCCATTAGGGATAAAGACGTGATAGTGTGTATGTGTATGTGTGTATGTAATTAAATACACCCTAATTTATTTATTTCGATGTCTTGACTTGTCTAGTTAAATTTTCACCCCATCTACCAAATTTATGCATTAAGCATTAATTTTTTGTAGTATGATCTAATATTTTAAGTGCAATAAATTAAATTAAATAACATTGTGAGAAAATCATATTTTATGAAAACTGAAATTGATAAATACTTAAATACACAGCTCTTTGCTGTAGCTACACCAAAAGAAAATATAATAATTTTACATAAAATGGTGAAGTACTTATACATTTGATGTAGCATTCTCATGTGTATCTCCTCCTACGTAAGTATTCCACTTAGCCGCAACAAAAATTGCAAAACAACAGTATATATCATTCGTTTGGTGTGACAGTAAGAATGGAGGAAGGCGGGCCAATTTGGACCATTAGCCAATTCAGGCCCCTATTTTGGTAGAGGTACCTCGCTCTTGAACGAGCAAGTTCAAGGGCAGTTAGGACGGTTAGGTGACGTCATTGGCTTCGCCGGCTTGGGTTGGCGTCAGGAGTTCAGAGCGTGCAAAGTTAAACCGCCGATAAAAAGAGTAGGGTTGTTATAAAGACGCTAGTCTATCTGTCGGTCTGTATAGTGTCTGTCTAACTGTCTGTGGCATGGTAGCGTTTTAAAGGATGGAAAAATTTCTTTGCGGTATTTTTTACGTCATCTTCATCATCATCAGGTCTTTTTGTCTCCACTGCAGGAGCACGACCCTCTCTGTACTCTACCAGAGCCATATTTGGATAGAGCAGCCTGAGACTTGGCCTACACTCTCCACGCTGGCCAGACGGGTTGAAGAGGTCTTATTGATGTTTATTTAAGCTATTGATGTTTGCTTTGTTTAGCTTGTATTTCGTAAGTCACCTTTTACGACATCCACGGGAGGGCTTGGAGTGTTCATATTCTACTCTGCCGGAAACCACACGGCGAATATTTTTTCAGCCGTTTCTAAGTTATTGGGAGTTAACACTTTAAAGTCAGGGGCTTGCTTCTGGCAATAGCGCCATATTTTTTTTCGTATCGGCAACTCAAGTCGTATCGTTGGTTCTGCTACTCATCACTAGATGGCGCTCTTGACAGTTGCAGTCTTATTATAAAACCCAGACTAACTTTGTTACTAGGTTTAAACCATTACCCGACCAAATCAAGTTGACATTTTCAGATGAGACACTGACATATTACCAGATGTCAACTTGATTTGGTCGAACAATGGTTTAAACCTAGGAACAAAGTTAGTCTGCGTTTTATAATAAGACGGTTGGAGGTTTTTAGCCTAACAAATAAACTTGTATTAGGGAGGGATGTGAGTAATAATTAATTAGAAGATAAAAACTGACAACCTATTTTCTTTAATGAAAGAAAGAATTTCAAGGATAAGAAAATAATAACTTAACCGCCTGTTTATTTCAGCATTTAGTAACACATGTAATGGGGGAGATCTGTTAGCCCAGTTAAAGTGTGGTGTGTGGGTTATATGGCACACTTACATAGTATGTAATATTTATAATTATTATTTCTGTGACTGTAGATAAAAATAAATAAATACCTAATATGTTTCAATAATATAAAGATTCTTTTGCCTAAACTAATAGAATGATTACAAAAGTATTCCTCCAATCACGGCCCAGTTGAGTAGAAACATCAACTATCCGTCATTGTCAAGATGTCAATGTCAAAATAATTTGAGTTTTGTTTGTTGATTGATTCAACTTGAATTTGATGCCGAACGGTTTTTGAATTGTTTTTATGGAAAATATTTCCATTTTACATGCTGTTTCTTCAAGAATTTAGCGTTAAAATAGTGTTCAGGCATATACAATGAATCCAATAAACGACATAAGCGACGAAGAATTCGTGCCGTTCCTACAAAGTTTAGGTGTTGAGACTTACAAAAAATCGTTTGAATGGATGCTGAATGACCCTGCTTTTGCCGGTGTTTTACGCTGGCTGTGCAACAATTTGGATCAAAACAATGCTTTAAGTGCTCGTGAGGAATACAGGTACATGTTTGATCCGCTTATTTCCAAGTATTGCTCACTTTTAGCTACCTTTTTATGTCTACAAACTCTTCCCTTATTTCCAAGTATTGTTCAATTTTCGTTAACTTTTCATGTCAACAAACTTTCTTTAAAAGTTTTTTTTTAGTTTGCGGCTTGATCTTAACCTTATTTGTTCTCCTTTTGACGCCAGATACATAGAAATCGAAAAAAGCGGTAAATTACTTCCTTCTTCGGAGCTGGATACCTCTGTCGCTTCGATTTTGGATGAATATCCTGGTGTGGTTCTACCAGGAGACCAGGAAGGCTTTGAAGATGTCAAGTTGGACATCAGCATGCAGAAAGACAGGCTGAGTTTGTTGAACAAACAGTACCTAGTAGTTGAGGACATGGTGAAGCAGAATAAGTAAGTAGTTTCAATTTATTTTGAAATATATCTTAAGAAGGGGTAAAAGATGTGACTGATTTATTTGGAGTGCAAATAGCGTTGCCAGGCGTCCGGATAAAGCTGGACACAGTCAGGCTTTTTGGTTGCATGTCCAGCCAAATTAGAGTGTGTCCGGCCTGTCCTGCTTTTGTTAGGCTTTTTACATTTCATGAACGACCAAGCGCCGAGCGCAGGCGACGTGAGTCGAATGTCGCGTCGGTCGCTCACGCAGGCCGAGGGGCGCCCCGCCGCCGCCTGTCGCCCGCCCCCTTGCGCTCTGTCGTTATTGTTCATTCCTCGATTAATAGCGCACGTGCCAAACGTTGCGTTACGTGGCAGCAAGATTTATGATAATAATCAAAAAAGCTTGGTTTCACATACATTTTTTTTTGTTGTACCTACTGCTGAGACAAAATCCTCAATAATGTAGGGTGTCCGGCTTTTCTACCCAAATGTCCGGCCAAACTGGCTGGTCTGTCCGGCTTTTAGGTTTGGCTACCTGGCAACCCTAAGTGCAAAGAGTTCCAATGAGGGCCTAAGAATGAAAACCGCCCGCAGAATTAGATGATCCATGTTTGATATTAACACATACTGTCACATTTAGTATGATGATACATTGCTGTGATTAAATATATGGAGGGTATCGAACTTTATACATAGGATTCTTTATCTTTGGAATTGGACCACTTCATAAAGATCATTGGAAAGCTAATTCTTCTTTCTTGTCGTATTCCTCATGACTGAGGGTTGTGACCACCATAATTGGTTCTGAGTACGCGGTCTTTCCAGGCTGCTCTATTTTGGGCCATGTGTATAGCGGCTTGGGTGTTGCACTTCAGTGCACTTAAAAGAGGATCAGTCCATCTTGTTGGGGGTTTGCCTCTAGGTCGTACTCCTTCCACGCGGCCAACAAGTATTTGTTTTTCTAGATTGTTTGGCTCTCGTCGTGCTATGTGACCGAAGAATGACAAAGCCCTTTGGAGATAAATCACTGATAGGCGGGTCCTTATATTAAGCTGCTCCAATATCGATACGTTGGCACTCAAAATAAAAATTCTAAAGCAAACAATGTTGACTAAAACTCAAAAGCAAAATCTTGACATTAACTAGAAGTACCGCTAAGGGCCTGCCAGAATTAATTGAGGTCATACCAGTCCGGCGGCAGTTTTGAACAGGCATAACTACTAGAGATGCGCCGAATACTTGGTATTCAGTATTCCGCGTATTCTGCATCTTCCACTATTTGTATTCAGCCAAAGTATTTGGCTTTATAGATTAGATTTGGATAGAGAAAATCAAAACCAATGAAAAGTCTGCATATGTCATACATATTTCTTTCTTTTTCAGACAAACAAGAGAGCAGTTGAATTCAGAAGTGACAAAACTACATGCAGCAAAGCAACAAGGCTCTGAGGATGTGTCTGCGGCAGCCGAGGAGTGTCTCCAACTGGCTGAAGAAGTGGAGTCCCTTACGGAAGGAGTCATTGAAGTTATTGCTGATTCCCTGGATGTTTACACCAATTGCCATGCTGATCAGGTATGTTACTACAAAGTAGACCTTCATGCCTACAGATTATTATTTGCTTTATGCTATATTAAATTGAACTATTATATATGTAAATTAAAGTCTACTTTTGTATGCCGGGCGATCGCGCCGTTCTGCTGTATCCGTCCGACGTCATTGACCTTGCGGCTCGTAGGTATCAGTACGCGCGCATGACTCGGAAGTGTTTTGATACTTTATTAATTTTTCTTACTTTTAGTACTTTTTAATTACTGCATTAATTGCAGTGTTGTTACCATACAAAATATCCTTTATCCTTTCCGCTGTCACTGGGTGGAATTCCACCCGGCTTCTTACTATTGTGTCTGGGTTTTGTCGCATCTTAAAGAGTTAAGTGAGTATGATGATAAGTTAAATTAATGTTAATCATTTCAATTGCACCCTGTATACGGTTTGAAAAAATAATTGATCCTGGTTGCTAAAGAGTAGCTTTTTCAAGCTAAAATGTATGTGTGTCTGTCTGTATGTGTTTACAACCTGACTACTCTTAAAAGATTAGGAATAAAGGTTATTTTCAGCTGGCCAGACCTCAGGCTTTTTAGGTAAAAGCATGTTTCCTTGTGGTGGTTCTTAGATATGTTTGATGCAAATCGAAAAATTCTCTGCCTACCCCTGTGGGAAACCAGTGTGATAATATGTATGTATGAAAATCGGTTCGGCCGAATAAGTTTTTGGGAGGGTTGTTGTAGTTTTTCTAGTAAATAATAGATGGCGCTACGGATTCGTTCTACTATTTATTTCCTTCGCTCATCACTAGATGGCGTTTACATATGAAACTATAGAAAGTAGGGGATTTTTTAATTTGCCTTGCAAAAAAACGTGTTTTATTTCAGGATCTTGCAAAGAAATTCTTCACCTTCGGTCCGTTCGAGACGTACAGACAGTCGCAAGCTCTGTTCAGGTCACACTTCGATCTGTACACGTCTAAGAGGTTCAATAGGAAACAGAAGAACAATGTTACGGATGAAGATTTGCGAATGGCTTTGATTGAAGCTAAAAATATGGAGGAAAGGTTAGTGTATAGGACTTTATTCTTTATATTTTAACTAGCCGATGCCCGTGACTTTGTTCGCGTGGACTTTATGACTCCAGCGTATCTGCATCAGTTCAGTGGAATAAAATAATATTGCGACTATAAATTGAGATGTAAGATATCCTATCTTTCAAGTTGAATCAAATTGCACACGGTGTGCAAATTAAATTTAAATTGGATCAGTAGTTTAGGAGTCCATCGTGGACAAACAACGTGACACGTAATTTTTATATGTAAAGATAAAGATGTATCTAATTTTTTATACCTACTTATGTTAGTTCAAAGTAAAAATTTAGAGGGACAACTTGCAAATGCTACTTATTTGTATTTGACTATTCTATCCGTCTGTCCGACTGTCTCTCTGTCTGTTACCAGGCTGTATCTCATGAACCGTGAAAGCTAAATAGATAAAATTTTCACAGATTATGTATTTCTTTTGCCAATATAACAACAAATACTAAAAACAATAAAATAAATATTTAACTCATGCTCCCATACAACAAATGAATAGCATTTGTTGTATGGGATATTTTTATAGATAATGGTACAGAACCCTTCGTGCGTGAGTCGGACTCGTACTTGGCTGGTTATTAAGTTAGTTTTATTAGTTTTTTCTGTTCATTTGCTACACCACGTTGTTGTACATTTGCCACAAAGTTAATTCGTCACTGAAAAAAGTATGTGTTAATTTGCCAATCCTCAAACTTCTTAAAGAAAAATCGACGCGTTTGTCCTATATCCGAACGAAAATCTTTTAATTGATTGATTGACTTTCAGATTGTCTGACGCAGCTCTTGCTTACATAGAGTCGAAGGCTGAGCTTGCCGGTGAACAAGCGAAACTGGCCCTTGTGTCTAATTACAATAACGTCCACCCTAGTCAAGTTACGTGAGTACATATTGTTTTTTTAATTTTACTTTTCTCCATCTATCCCCTCTCCCTCGCCCCCCTTTCCCCCTCCTAAAAAAACCCTATAGAGTCGATTTGTTTCAAGATTTTTACCACCATGACTAATTAATATTATGGCGTCTTCATATTATTAAAGAGCTAAGCTCTTGTGTGTGGAGCAACCAATGCCTTCCATCGTATTATTAGGGTGTACGCTGCGTAAAGCGACCGCGTGTGTTATCTCTTTCGCACGTAGAGTTTCAGACAGAGAAAGACTGAACATGTCGCGTGGTCCCGCAGCGTACGCCCCTAAAATATTGTGACATTTCAGAGCCTGCACACTGGAAGCCCAAAGCGCCCTTGAGCTGTTAGAGCAAGAGGAGACGATAGCCGACAGCCAAGTACACGACGCTGTGCGGTCGCTGGTCGAGTCTAGGACCAGATTGGCCGTGGATACGACCGCGAAGGCCGCTTTGGCTGTGAGAGAGTATGTTTAGCTAATTATTTGTCCCAAATAATGTGTGTGTGTCGTTGTAGAGAGATCTTACAAACCTATTGAATAAACTTAACAGTAAAATAGTGAGATTAATTAGTAGTACCGCCGCTAGGCGCCGCCGACCTGCCGGTCGGAGAATCAAACTCTCATCACATCATATTTAAAAACCAAAATTAGCTAAATCGGTCCAGCCGTTCTAGAGTTTTAGCGAAACTAAAGAACAGCAATTCATATTAATACAATAAAAAGACATACCCGTAATAAATCGAACCACGGGCAGTACTAGATCACTATAATATAATGATAATAACAGTCAATTTAAAAAAAAAAGTCATCCCCATATTATTTGCCCGGGTGGCTGTACACTTTTATATGGAAACACCGTTTTTTTTTTACTTTTCGACTTTTATTTTAATTTCATTATACTATAGTCTAGTATAGCCTGTGGTTCGATTTATTTGATATATAATTTTACAATTATTCGATGTATTTTCAGACAAATTCACACAGACCTAACACATTTACTAGACACGACGCAACAAGCTTTAACGCTGGACCGACTGCTGTATTGTGCGTTACGTCACGAGCTGCGTACTCTGGAGGAGGTGGTGCAGTTCACGTCACAGTTACGTCAGTACGTCATGGACGAAGCGGAAGCGGTTTCTAGTAGAATTGTGAGTATGTTTTAGAGGGTGAATGAATCTAGATAAATCTCACGCATTTATTATAAAGGCGAAAGTTTATGAGGTGTGTGTGTGTATGTTTGTGACTTCTTCATGCGCATACGGCTGGACCAATTTTGATAAAATTTGGTACGCAGGAAGATCATCATCATCTGCCTTACCTTATCCCATTATCTGGGGTCGGCGCAGTATGTCTTCTCTTTCCACAGTCCTCTGTTTTCCGTCATACTAACATCTACTCCTATTACCCCCATATCTTGCTTTACGCATTCCATCCACCTGTTTTTTGGTCTTCCCCTTTCCCTATTTTCACTTACCTTCATGTTTAAAATTATTTTTGTTACGTGTTGATCTTCTCTTCTCATTACATGTCCAAACCAAGACAACCGATTTCTTCTTACTGTCTCGTTTATTGGTGCTACCTTTATACTTCCCCTTACATATACATTGACACCCTGTATTTAACACATAGGCTACTTTAGGTGCGGGTAACAACGCAGGGCGCAGCTAGTAAATCATATAGAAAAGAAAGACGATTGCGTGTTTCAGAAAGCACGTATAAACTGGGTCCCGAACGCCATCTAGCGTTTGCTCAAACCTATCTTAGGATTGTTCTGGGTCCATTGAGTAAGACGTGGGGCTGCCGTAGATTGACGCATTACCCGACTGCCTTATGTTTGTCATTATTGTATGGCAGTCGTCGAGGTATGTCAGATTCATAGCGATAAAAGCAGAGCCTATGGCCACAAGATCTAAAAGGCCGAGACTGGAAAAAATAATCAAAAGTAATATGACTCGCACTCTCGCCCATTCCCTAGATCGGCTTCTACCATCTGTGCGTAGAACATTTTTTTTTTCTTTCCAAAACAGCATGTATGCGGAATAAAACATATTTTTAAAGTTATACAACGTGTAACTACTAAAAGGGAGCCTGAAAGGGGGTAATCATACTATCAATGTGAACAACTTTTACTATGGGGCCATTCCTGAAATCGCAAAAAAGAAATCTGCAGTTTCATATGTTTTAGTAAAGTATTTAATTTTGTATGTAACTAGAGTTTTTTTGTGATTTCAGGGATGGTCCCAAAGTAAAGGTTATTTACATTGATTAGTACGTGAACTTACTTTCGGGTTGATACCATCTTTTCGTTAAACGTTTTACAAGCGACTTATTATTTCTTCAGGAATCAATGAACACCATCTGCACCGAACAAGAAGTCGCAGAATCGAAGCTGGATACCTCAGACCCGCTGACACAAGCCATATCCAGTATACTGGGAGTGTCCACCACTGATGCAATGACTTTGGTCAAAGTCTACACGGATTTGACTGGAAGCGTTAGAGAGTTGAGAGACAATGTCGAAGAAGCGTTTAGGAAGAAAGAAGATGGAATTGTTGAATTGTAAGTTTTTATAACTCCTTCAGTTATCAGATTAGAATAGGATCACTTCAAGTCTTACGAAATACTTATATTCTCTACCTCTATCATTCTCCACATCACCCGTTTGGTTGACTGCTAGATAAGGCCTTAGGCTTTGAGTCCGCCATTGCATGTATAAAGTTAAATAAAAAAAAGCTAAACAAAGCTTATAAACATCAATGAGACTTCTCCAACACGTTTGGCCAACGAGGAGATTGTAGGTCTAGTCCTCTGGCCAAGTATGGCTCTGGTAGACCCTACCAGTGGTAGTACAGAGAGGGTCGTGCTCCTGCAGTGGAGACAAAAAAAGACCTGATGATGATAATACCTCGTTGGTGTATTGGTGACCTCGCTAGTTCGACACTCTGAGGTCCTTGGTTCAATCAAAATAGTAATAAGTTGCTAGCCGTCTTGCCTATTGACATGATTCGGACTGTTTTTAAGGGAAGCAGCTGGTACAATAATGAAAAGAAATAATAGTATTATTAGCTATAAGACATTTTCATCATCATTATTATCAGATCTTTTGTCTCCACTGCAGGAGCATGACCCTCCCTACTACCAGGGCCATACTTGGCCAGAGCAGACAGAGGACTTGGCCTGCCCTCTCCTCGCTGGCCAGACGGGTTGGAGAGGTCTCTTTGATGTTTACAAGCTTTGTTTAGCTTGGATATCCTAAGTCGTCTTCTACGACATGCACGGGAGGACTTGAAGTAGCCCATTCTACTCTGCTGGAAACAGTACAGTACATATTTTATGATAATATAATTATTTTGCAGTGAAAAATCAACAAAACCGCTCCGCGACTTCATATGGGATGGTTGTACTAAGCAACCGAACTGTCGCGATAGGAAATCAGCCGCCTTATACCACACTCTGCGACAAGAAATGGAAGTTGTCGACAAGAAGGTGCTAGATGCTAGCGGCCTATTTACGTCTGTCAAGGTATTTTTTATCTTTCTTACTCTTTCTATCTCTTTTACACTCTGTGGCACCACACTCTTGGACAAGAAACAGAAGCTGTCGACAAGAAAGTGTTGGATGCTAGCGGTCTTTTAACGTCTGTCAAGGTATTCTTCTCTCTTTCTTACTCTTTCTATCTCTTCCACATTCTGTGGCTTCGACCATTCTCTGCGGCAAGAAATGGAAGTTGTCAACAAGAAAGTGCTGAATGCTAGCGGTCTTTTTACGTCTGTCAAGGTATTCTCTCTTTCTTACTCTTTCTATATCTTTCACACTCTGTGGCACCACACTCTTGGACAAGAAACAGAAGCTGTCGACAAGAAAGTGTTGGATGCTAGTGGTCTTTTAACGTCTGTCAAGGTATTCTTCTCTCTTTCTTACTCTTTCTATCTCTTTCACATTCTGTGGCTTTGACCATTCTCTGCGGCAAGAAATGGAAGTTGTCAACAAGAAAGTGCTGAATGCTAGCGGTCTTTTTACGTCTGTCAAGGTATTCTCTCTTTCTTACTCTTTCTTTCTCTTTTACACTCTGTGACTGCTACCATTATCTGCGGCAAGAAATGAAAGCTGTTGACAAGAAAGTGTTGGATGCTAGTGGTCTATTTACGTCTGTCAAGGTATTCTTCTCTCTTTTTTACTCTTTCTATTTCTTTCACACTTTGTGGCTTATACCATTTTCTGCGGCAAGAAATGGAAGCTGTCGACAAGAAAGTGTTGGATCTTTTTACATCTGTCAAGTTATGTAGAGATATTTCTTTCTGGACATACACACACACTATCATGTCTCCCATCCTACACCTCTACTCTTACGATCATTATATTTATGTGCAAGTTAATATGAGTGGATGGATAGATAAATGCGTATGTATGTTTGTATGTACATACATACATATGTAGTTTGTTACGCTTTTACGCCATGATACTCGCAGATGAATGGAATATAATTAAGAAGAAAATATTTCCTTATAAGAATTTTATAAGCTTATTAAGGCCATACCCACATTTTCCGGGGTCCAGTGGCGCCGCCATTTAAAATAAATCATTTAAAAGGAAACGGAGATATCATTTCAAATTGTGTCTTGGTCAAGTTCTAGATACCCATTCAAAGTATTTTTTAAACTACTTCTTGTAGTTTAAAGTGAGAACGTGAAGCTTTTCTACGCACATTTGCGAAAAACGGCCACTTTTAGCTAATGTGCGTAGAAAAGCTTCACGTTCGCACTTTAAATTATAAACAGTAGTTCATAAAATAGTTTTAAGGGTTATCTAGGGCTTGACCAAGACACAATTTTGAATGATATCTCCGTTTCCTTTTAAATGATATATTTTAAATGGCGGCGCCACTGGACCCCGGAAAATTTAGGTATGGCCTTAACATCAATGAGACCTCTCCAACCCGTCTGACCAGCGTCGCGAGTGTAAGCCAAAGTCCTCTGGCTGCTCTGGCCAAGTATAACTCTGGTAGTACCACAGACATGGATATACATAGACGACTTAAATGTATCTACTTCGCGTGTAAGTTCTCAGACAAAGCGTCTAGGTTGGCCGCCGCTACTGACAGTCCGCGCGCGTCTGTAATTGCAGCAGGACGGCAGCGAAAAATAAAAAAAATGCCTCGTTACGTGATAATAAACTGCAACAGCCCTAAAATTGCAAGCGCCCAAAGTCAAGGACATATTTCCTATCACAGATGAGTTATTTTAAAATTATGTTATGCGTAAATTAATTTTAAAACAATTTTTTAAGTTTTCCAAGATGTGATTCCAAGATTGTACCTAAATAAGTATAGATAAAGGTTAAAAAACTACATTCACATTACATTGCCGCGTTTGCTTTGAGCGTTTGATCCGACGTTGTGTGTTACGAAGCAATGAATATCGAAACAAGCGATACTGTCGCGCATCGCTACAACGTCGTGGTACCGTCAACTTCTCATTCGTCAGTTAAAGGACAATGCCGATTCGACTATGGGAAGTGGCGTCTTTTTTTTTTCGCGCGGCCACTGACCAAACTTATTTTTTCTAATAGGCAATAGCATAATAACCAAATCTTATTATGACATATATACCTCTAAACGCAGTCCGAACTGAGTTATTGAGGTTAGAAAATGTTAAATAATCATATGTTTTTAAGGCAGTTTTCGTCCTATGGGCGGAAGTTGAATGAAAATATGTAACAAAATAATTATCTTTCGACATTATAATTACCTTTTTACCCCTTTAAGACCTTCCCCGTCACCTCCCTCTGACACACACACACACACACATTGTTTGGCGAGTTAGCAGGCATTGGTGAGTCATCCATCGGTCTTTGTGAGAACAAAGCAGAGCAAGTACACTATCTAAAGTCCTTGCGCCATCCCTTTCCCCCACCTCCTCTCCATCAACCTTTTGTCTTTTTGTTGACTATTGTGTAAACCACGTGTTTTAAGAATAAATGAACTTGATCTGTTTACTTATAGTCCAACATATAAAAGATATGTTTGTATGTCTATATGTAATCAAAAATATAACATATCAAGGAGACATTATTATTGTTAAAGCTTGTATGTTTTTTCTACTTTTTAAACAAATGATGCAATCAATAAATCATTTTTTGGTTGTGAATTATAACACTAAACAGTATTTACTGTAATAATTGTAAGAGTGAATTGAATGTGAAGTGAAGGAAATTATGAAATGAAATCATTTAAATCATCATCATCATTTCAGCCGCATAACGTCCACTGCTGGACATAGGCATCTCCCAAAGATTTCCAAAATTACCGATCTAGAGCGGCTTGCATCCAGCGCCTTCCAGCTACCTTGGTCATTTCGTCAGACCACCTTGTGGGTGGAAGTCCTACGCTTCGCTTGCCTGTAAGTGATAGCCAATTGAGAACCTTTTTTGCCCCATCGGCCATCTCCTCTTCGTCTCTTCCTCGAAGCTGGAACTTCCTGCCTGAATTAATTGACCCAGGTATGTATACTAGTCTACAACTTCGAGGGTGGAGCTCTCAACACAAACAGGTAGGGACGCAACATGGACATTCGACATTACTTTCGTTTTGTCCATGTTCCTTATAAGGCCCGACTGTTGGGAAGCTCGGTTTAGGTCTGCAAGCATAGTACTTAAGTCTCCCATCGATTCTGCCATGACAACGATATCGGCAAATCGAAGGTGAGTGATATACTTGCCATTGATGTTGATGTCAAATCCTTCCCATTCCATAAGCTTGAAGGCATCATCCAGAGCAACGGTGATCAGTTTCGCCGATATAACGTCTCCCTGTCTTACACCTACATGCAGTGAAATTGTCCTAGTGCACTGACTTGGACTGACATAGTGGCGTTATCGTATAAGCACTTCAACACTTCGATATATCGGTAGTCAATAGGGCATCGCTGGAGAGACTGAAAAACGGCCCATGTTTCGATCGAATCGAAGGCTTTTTCATAGTCCACGAACCCCATGCATAACGGCTGGTTATACTCCCTCGTCTTCTATATAACGAGCGGCAGCGTATCTATATGGTCCATGGTACTAAAACCTTTACGGGAACCGGCTGGTTCGGGAGGCTGGAAGGCATCAAACCTGTTTGCGAGACGATTCGTGATGATCCTCAAAATCAACTTATATACATGAATCAGAAGCATGGTAGGCCTATAGTTCTTCGATAGGGTGTTATCTCCCTTTTTGAAGAAAAGGACCACCACGCCCCTGCTCCACGCTTCCGGCTTGACGCCCTCGAGCAGAACCAGCGTTCGGCCCGCTTTCAGAAACTCTGCTGTAATCCCATCCTCGACCGGCGCCTTATTGTTTTTAAGCTGTTTGAGG
Organism: Acrobasis consociella; assembly: GCA_963555685.1. Taxonomy (NCBI): domain Eukaryota; kingdom Metazoa; phylum Arthropoda; class Insecta; order Lepidoptera; family Pyralidae; genus Acrobasis; species Acrobasis consociella. Next base: position 3,445,831 of record OY743122.1, on the reverse strand, counting down.
GCCATCCTAATCTCGTACAGTCTCATGTCCAGGATATCTTTGGTATAGTGTCGGGTTAGCTTGCCTCTTGGTTATTCAGCCATTTGTTTGCTGGGTAGTGAAACTTAGGTATACTCAGCTATCCATATAAACGTCTCGATCTCCGCCAGAACCCCTTTCTTTGTCAATCTTCATCAATCGGCTTTGCCCAACCGACATAGCTCTTACGAACACTTTGGAGCCTTTGTTCTGCTCTATCGTCTCCTTAATACATTTAGTATTGAAGGAGTTGATGTCGTGTTGCAAGGACTTTTGTATACGTCCGTTGAGCTGCCGATATGATTCAGCATCTTTGGAGGTCTGCAGCGGCCTTGATCGTCGCACTGTCATTAAGTTTAGGGTCTCAGCAGAGATTTTCTGAGGTCTTCGTTTGGGGCGGGATCTAAACAACTTCGATCTCACCCCTTGAACAGCTTGTATAAGCCCTTGGTTTATCTCGTCCACTGTAACGCAATCCTGAAAGCCTTTGAGATCCGGTTTTGATCCGATTGATCACTGAGACATCGTTGAATATTCGTCTCTTAGTCGTTAAGAAAAGGTCGGAAAATCATTTTAATATTAGTATTTTAATTGATACCTATTTAATTCGTATAATATACATATTGAAACGAACCGCAATGATAACAGAAAGAAACGAAACAATATCTACATACGAAAGAGTGATATGGAACCGTTCCTTACGTTTTCCTGACAGTGAAGCACGCGGTTAATGGAGAGGAGGCGGGGGAAAGGGTTGGCGCAATGACATTAGATGTGTACGTGCTCTGCTTTGTTTGCATAAAGACCGATGGCTCACTAATACCTGCGAACTCGCGAAACTATGTGTTCAGTTGTCAGGGGGTGCTGGCGGGGAAGGCCCAAAGGGGTATAGTGGTAATTAAAATGTCCAATGATATTTATTTTGTTGCATATTTACATTTAACTTCCGCCCATAAGACAAAAATTGCCTTAAAAACATATGATTATTTAACATTTTCTAACCTCTATATCTCGGTTCGGACTGAGTTTAGAGGCATGTATGTCATAATAGGTTTTGTGTATAATGTTATTAACTACTAGAAAAACAAGGTTTGGTCAGTGGCCGCGCGAAAAAAAAAGACGCCAAAAACCGGCATTGGCCTTTAGCGACTAGTGTTGTTCGTTCTACAACATATACCAATAATCGATTTTAATCGATATCGGACTGACGAATGATATTAACTATTATTAAAAAGCCAATTTAATAGGTATCGATATAAACAAGCTCATTTCCTAATTTACACTTTAGAAAACGAGGGTAATATTTTCAGAGTTCATGTATGTAATATGGTCGCTCACGTTTATTCTTTGAACATACTATGATATACGTTTAGTATGTTTATAAATTTCTATTGTGTTTGAAAAATACTTTTTTTATAGTTTCCCACGTGATCCAATCATAAAGGAAAAATGGATTGCGGCCACAGGACGGAAAGACTGGTTTCCGACTAAATACAGTATTTGTTCGATACATTTTGAAAATAGCAGCTTCATTGAAGGAAAAAAGTTGAGATTCACAATCTGCGTTTAAGCAATTAAACACTGCACCGTATTTTTTTGCGATTTTTGTTTTTCTTTCCATGACGTTCATCGTCACACGTTGGTGAACAAAACCGCGCTCACTGCTCGTTAGTGAGTCGTCTTATCTGAATTTCCCCCATTGAAGCGGTCGTAGCGCGTAAGTATATTTTCGATACCTCTACGCGGAGTGAGACAAGCCTGACATGGCTAAGAACGACCGCAAGGGAAGTTGCTTTAACGTAAAAAAAACTCATTGAAATCGGTCCATCCGTTCGGGTGCTACGATGCCACTCTTTTTCAAACGTGTTTTTTTATAGATATTCGTTCGCGAATTCGACTCGCACTTGGCCGATTATTTAATAATAGTTTTATTTTAAAAATTCAATTAAAATACTGATTCTTTATTATCAAACAATTTTCCGTTTAGAATCATTTGTTTACCCAATTTCATATCATTCGTCAGTCATAAAATCGATTGTGATTTTTATCACAAATCGATTAACTTGAATGTTAATCGATTAGAGATTTTAGGTTATCTAAAACTACTGTATCTTAAATTTACCACACATGTCTATAATCCCTCGTGCTTTAATAAAATATCAACAAACATTATATTTTAGTAAACTGACTTGAATATTTACGTGAACGTGAAGTTATTTTAAAGCACGTTCACACTGAAACTACTCGCAGTACTGATGATTGCGTATGGTAAGCGAGCGCGGAGTGAGCGAGCGAGACCACAGATATAAAATCACGAGAGATATGAGCGAGAAAATCAGGGCGGCGGCGTGTGTCTTCAATAAATCGTTTAAATCGTAGCGAGTGGTTTCTTTAAATCGGTTTGAATTTCCCGTCACTAAATTTGCCTGTGACGTCACAGTAGGCATTTAAAAAGTTGGCACGCTTGGTTTCCATACAAATCTTGATACTCGCGTTATCTATGTATATCTATATCTGTGGGTAGTACAAAGGTCGTTTTCCTGCAGTGGAGACAAAAAGACCTGATGATGAAGACTTTTCTAAAAAATAAGTTTCTGTTTCAGAACGGCGACAAGAATGGTATGAGGAAGCTGTGGCAGTGGTTCCTAACGGATCCCAAGAAACTGGTGTCCACTATGAAGGGCGTCAGCAGAAATTATTCTTGATAGATTTGTCACTATTTGCGATAAGTCTAGCCATTATGCCTATCCATCGCCGTACAAACATAATTGTTTAGTCCCACCATCACAACAACAGTCGATTGGACCTGACGTCACTGTGTTGCCATTTTGTGTTAAATATTTTTAAAAACCCTCTTCGCTAAGTTTGCCATAGTCTGCATTCATTACGAGTATATTAAGTATGTAAGTGCCTATTTTTTATTTAAATAAATAAAACATCAGTTTTATAAAAATATTGTAAATATTTATTCCAAAAATTAATACCTACTTACGCTAACATAACTAAATAAATACTAAACTTGATCACAACGATTGTACAGTCCTTATATTGAAACTTATTGTTTTCAACCATTGTTTGACTATACATAGAGAGATAGATCACATATTCGACTTAAAACATACAAACATACATACTATCACGCCTTTATTCCGGCAGACAGGCATTTTGGGTCTTGCGGCTCTGAGCAAACAGAGCCCAGGGCACAAGACTCGAAGGCCACTTTAAGCGTGATTTTTCGACTTAGTACATCTTCCAATAGTACATCTTGGGCAGTGAAAAATATAGTGTCAGATCGCTAGGATTTATTTACTGCCCAAGCTTAAGGGCAGGGAGATAAATATGCGATCTGAGGCTTTCTTTATCACCGTGCATGTTCTGTAGACAATTTAACATCTCCCTTGACCAGTGACATTGTTGTGCGTAAAATGCAACTTAAAGACATGGTGAATTAACTTGTCGTCTGTGCAAAATACCAGACACAATAGTTTAACAATGCATGACGACCGGATTCCGGTCTGCTCACAGATAACAGGATAATAGAATTTAGTCTTCTACATTAAAAAAAAACAACCTAATGAGTAAAGCTTCCACTGGACATATGAGATACAGCCTGGTGACAGATAGACAGTGGAATCTTAGTAATAGGGTAGTTTTTACTCTTTTGGTACGGAAACTGAAAAAACTTACCATTTGAAAGGAAATTTTGTCTTGAACAAAACCCTAGATAACCCTTCTAATTATTAAAACACGAATGTGGATTTATTATACGAGGCGAAGCCGAAAAATGAGTTTTGATATGATTTATGAATGAAAAATAACATTCACAGTCACAACAGCTGTAATGTTGACGCCATATTTGTTTTGGTGCGCTACTACGCCGCAGTGGAAAAAATCGGAACTAAATTTGAATGACTTGGCTAAGTCTTGGTCAGTCATATTCAAAGGGCTGACTTTCAATACGCCAAGTGGTTAAACGTTGAGTGATTCTAGTTGAATTAACTATCGGCCTAGGCATCCAATTGGAGGCCTGGTTGTAATGTCCGGACTAGGTGTCCAGTTGGATGGCTAATTTAAGAGTCCCCTTACCCTAAACTTCTCCATACAAATGTAGTCTACGTTTAATTTTGAAACCACATGTCAGATTCCGCCAAAAATTGGTAATTTTAAAGAAATTGCAATTATCTAGGTTTATAACTGGTTTCCTACAGTAAAATTATGAACTGGAAAGAAAATGTAACGATTTAGAAGTTTCCCATACTGATGGTCAAAAATAATAAATAACACTATATTCTATTTCAAGTTCATATTTTTAACGTTGGAAACCAGTTATAAACCTAGATAATTGCAATATCTTTGAAATTACAAAATTTTGTCGAAATCGGACATGTCGTTTTGAAATAAAACGTAGACTACGTTTGTATGGAAAGTTGTATTTTGGTCTAGGGTAAGGGGACTCTTAACCAGTTGACTGCGACACATAAATTGCATAGAAAATTCATGTAACTTATTATTTTCTAATGCCATAAAAATCATTTCCGCTGCATTTTCAGTCTGACCGAACCCTTAATTTGGATATAGGTCTTTCATTTTTAGTTATTTCTTGTCCCAAGTGGGCCTCGGTCGTTTCTTGATGAGCGTGTCCTCCGGAGCGACATGTATGGGGTTTGTGAAGTCTAACTCGATGTTGTCGGGGATCGCGTCGTAGTACGTCACATGGTCCGTGGTGTTGTCTGCAAGTTGGAATTGTAGAGGTAAGTACTTCTTTTTTGGAGTGTCGTAATAAGAACTTACGTTATTAATATTTAAAAATAAAAATTGCAAAAAAAAATTTACCAAAATTAAAATACCGAAAAATTTTAATTTCCCAAAAAGTAAAAAAATATGTCCAAAAATAAAAATTAAGGCAAGGCGAGCTATAAATTTATATTGCAATGAGTCTTGATTAACTCAAAAAATAAGATATTCTGAAACTTTTCTTTTATAACGTGGAAGGGACATACCCGTTATAAATCAAACCACGGGCTATACTAGATCACAATAGTATAATGGAATTACAATAACTGTTGTTCACAGTTGTTGGTGATACTACAAGAATATCACACAACTGCGAACACTCCACCACTATTCATAGTTTCCAACAGAGCAGCGCGGGCGGTGACACGCTCAGTGCGTTGAGGACAGCGGAAACTTCGGGTCGCCGCTCCTCCTAACACTCGCCCTAAGGATGATCGTCTAAACAGATCGAAACTAGTCGGCCTTTTCCGACTACACTACGTGAGTAAAGCCGTGTTTAAATTATTCAGTTAGTAAAAATATTGTGACGAATTCTGCACACTGCCATTAAGCTACTTCAGACATGGTACATCATCATCATTTCAGCCCAATAATTGGACTGCTGGACTGGTCCTCCCCCAAGATAAACGATCATGAGCGGCCTGCATCCAGCGCTTTCCAGCGACCCTGGTCAGGTCATCTGACCAGGAAGCGAAGCGTAAGACACCCACCTTGTAGGTGGGTGTCAGGGGTTTCCATTCAAGAAACTTTATATTCAACAGAAACACTAACTTTGTCACTATTTCACTAGTCGTGTGTGCTGCCATCTCTGTGTACCCGCAACTCCAGTATTGCCTACTTACGGGTCCTGCAATAGTTTCTATGGCGTTGGGTATCTGTTACGTTTCTAATTATTTTTATCTTTGCCCTATCAATATGAAAATCTGACATCTCCAGTGTTATTAATTTATAACTTAATATACTCGAAGAAAGGACTTACGTGTGAGATTGAGCCTCGATATAAGGTCTTCCAAATGTCTCTGGTCTAACGTCGCTTTCACGGCTATCCGGTCTCTCAGCAGACTGCGCTTGTGCCGTGAAGATTTCCGGACGTCCGGGGTGTTCCGGCTGAGGAGGGGGAGGGTGAACACCATTTCTGAGAGGGGGGTGTTGTCTGGGCCAAATTCCTGCGATAGAGATGAGGACATGGTTAGAAAAGTATGGCTGTGTGTGTTATTTTTATTTTGTCTAAGCGGCCAGCACTGGTGTCAAATTTTTTAGGCTGCCTTAAGGCATGTTCAATTTAAAAGTTGCGGCTTGCAATTTTATTTAAATTCTACAATTTTATTTTTACAATTCCAATTATTAACTGTATAAAATTGTTCGCGCCCGTAGCTTGCGCACCGGGCCACTGAGGGGCGAGTAAGACGCACGGGAAGCAGTGGCGAGTGGATTGGTCGGCTATCACGACATATCTGTGGTAATGACGTCAGACAGAACAGCGGCGATGTTGATTGGGTGGTAGTGAACAACCGAAGACCACTTGCCTTTAGACATCCACGAAGACGCCACTCTTTTTGACGTGATAACGTCTTTAAAATCGTTTTAGTCGGGTGACATGTTCAGAAACTTGTGTCACACCAAAACCTCACGAGCGCGATCGCAGGTATAACGAGAGAGAGACGGACCGATCTCCCGTCTCATCTCGAGCGCTGCCAGAAGACGTTATCACGTAAACATCTCGATCGTAAACCTACTTTACAAACAACCATTTTTTTTTGTATATCTGTTTTTCTTAGTTGTCAATATAATTTATTTTCATACAGTCCAGGTTTTCATTTTAAACAATCGAAGGATCCTTAACAAAAATAGTATATAACCTGTCGTCTGTGCAAAACACCAGACACAATAGTAAAACAATGCATGTCGACCGGATTCCGGTCTGCTCACAGATGACAGGCTAACACACAAATACATAAACGAATTATTCGAAGCGCATTGCAGAACATACTGGTAATATATATGGACGCCGCATCCGCTCGCCCGTTCAGGCCGCGGTTGGCATCAACTGCGGGCCAGCAATCGCCAAAAGCGAAAGACAAGTTACGGCCGCCATACAGTTTGCGATAATAAAGCGACAGTCGGAGGAATTATACAAGCTGGCGCCCGCGACTTCGTCTGCGCAGGATTATCACACAATGTCTTTATAAATTGTAGCCTATGTGTTATTCTGATGTATAAGCTATATTATTGTAAAGTTTCATTAAAATCCATTCAGTAGTTTTCACGTGAAAGAGTAACAAACATCCATCCATCCATACTTACAAACTTTCGCGTTTATACTAGTATTAGTAGGATTGATCAACTCTCGGTCGCTTCGCCCGCTCGTTTAATTGCTTACCAAGCATTTTCCACTAACGCAGTAGGAGGTATTTTTCTTCCCGCACGCAGTCCCTAACGGGAACCACCCCTCCTGTCCGTTGACCAAGTAGAACCTGTGGGATACTCTCTCGTCTTGGCAGGCGATGCGGCACGGCCGGTCCGGATCCTCTGAAAATACCAAGATATAATATACTAGCTGTACCCGCGGGCTTCGCTCCCCGTGGGAATTTCGGCATAAAGAGTACCCTATGTCCTTTCCCGAGTCTCAAACTATATCCATACCTAATTTCATCCAAATCGGTTCAGTAGTTTAAGCGTGAAGAGGTGACAAACAAACATACAAACTCACTTTCGCATTTATAATATTAGTAGGATATTAGAAGAACATAAAATTAGAAAGTATTGCAATTCTAGCTTTCAAACGCGTTTCTGCTTAAAGTGGCACTTTTTGGCAACAATTTTATTTAGCTAGGCAAATTAAAAAAGTCGTAGTTATGAGTAGCAGAACTACCGATACGACTTGATACCCGTAGCGCCATCTAGTTTTTGCTAGGAAAAGCCCTGACTTTCAAGCGTTAACCCCAAATAACTTTTCATCAAAGAAAGCTTAGAACCAACGCAAGGGAACTTGCTGTCACGTGAAAGAACGCATCGAAATTGGTCTATGCGTTCGACCGCTACGATGGGACAAATAGACAGACCGACAGACTTTAGCGTTGTACTGGACCTGACGTCACTGTGCTGCCATCTGGTATCACATATACACGCTGACTTTTCAGTGGTTTTGAAAAAAAAAATGTATAGTAAATAAATTCCTCTATCCATGTATGTCCCAGGTAGCATTTATACGTCATTATGTCGTCCGTTTACGGTACTGCTCGACGTAAGAGACGTCATGTCTTGACGTCGGGGGGTCCCAACAGATGACGTCAATTTGTCACAGCCTCAAGACGTCAGTTTATAGACGTTAGAGAGACGTCAGTTTACAGACGTTAGAGAGACGTCATATAGGGACGTTACTGGGCCGTACATATTAGGGCAGCCACTGACGTTATACACAGACGTTCGTTACTAAGACATACAAGTCAGGAGTAGGACCTACGGGAGCTCATGATATGTACAGTGTGTCTTGGGTGTCGCTACCGTCGCACACCGATGGTATGGAAATTAAACCACACACTACTGCTGAACTCGATTAATTGGAAATATGCACCAAGTAATAAGAATGTACATAAAAGAAACCATAACCAGTTTTAATTTTGAACAGCGCCATCTAGGGATTTTCTAAGAAACTAACACTTGCATACAATATTACTCAAAATAAAAGGTTTTATGGTTATGATTAGAACTATTACTTAATGCTTTTTACGTCTTAATGTTTTACGGAATGGACGAAGTCTAAAACTGCCTAATTTAGAGGAAATAAAATTAATTAACAAAGACTACACGAATTTGGACAGCGGGTATTATATAGATTGTAAGAACACACTTACAGCTGATATCGTTAGCATGGCAATATGCTCCCCTTAGGTAGTTTGGGTGGGTAGTTTGTTAAAAAAGAGAACCGCCCTGGCTATCGAGTGAAATAACGTGCTGGCAAAACTGGCACTAAAGCCTGAGCTGCGCATTTAAGCTCTACGACGGTTCTAAGTTATTGGTCAGGGGCCCTAGATCAAAAGACTACGGTACGTGTTATATTCTATCCCTTTTCACTCCATCTCGCAAATCCTTACGCGTGATAGTAGGATAGAATTTAGTGCTTAGCATGTAGCATTTACGTTTGCAGGCATCTTACCTACGTATCTTGAAGAGACTCAAGAACTTTTATGGATGAAACTAAAAAAACACAATGTAAGTAGTATAATCTATATTTAAGATGCAATAAAGGACAGCGGGACACAATTGCCAGAACAATGATACAGGGACCATGTTTTTTAAGACCATAGACTTAAGGACATGGAAAAATGATTTTAACCGTACTTTTACTTAAACTTAACAGGTAGCCAACTTCACAATGCCTTGGCGTCTACCACCGATTCGGTTCCGCTGTTTTTTTCACTTTATTGTATCACTGAGTACATGTTACTTTTACCTTAAAAGTCTTGAACAAAAAAACGTCCACGTTAGAACGAATATGGTAGGTACTTACGTCCATATACTGACTCTAAATTTACTTCAGTAAAACGTCCTCGTGGCGTCGTATATGGTACGTCCTGATATTGACCCTAAATATACGTCAGTAAGACGTACACTTTGTGGCGAATATGGTACGACCAAAAACTGACCCTAAATAGACGTCAGCAAAACGTCCTCTTGGCGGCGTATATGGTACGTCCAGATACTTGCCTTTAATTTGACGTAAATACGACGTCCTGCGCAACGCTGACCCTAAACTGACGTCACTTTAACGTCTGCTCTCGACGAATAAATGACCGACCCTATTATGACCTATAAGTGACGTCGCTTATACGTCGCTGACGTCAGTTTGCTACCTGGGGTAATCCAAATTTCTGTATGTCATAAGATAAAAAAGTTGCGTAAATGATTTGCTATCGAGACCACGTAGTTATACGCCGGCCTAATGTCGATGACCCCGGCCGGCCGACGGGCGGTGTATGGCGGCGGTACTACTAATTGATCTCACAATTTTACTTTCGAGTTTTAGACAACATTTTTTGTTTCTAAATTTTTATTTTGACTTGCTAATTAGGTCTTACCAACGATGCCTATGAAGTGGCCTTCGGCTTCAAAACCAATGAAAAATCATCGTGTATTTAATAATTAAATTTTTAACAAAAAAAAAACAGCTGACTTAATTTTTTTTCCAGTCTAAAATTCTTCATCTTGTCTTCACCAAATTAATATGGGACCTAATTGGGAGTAAGCGCTTTCAAATAAAAAAATAATCATCAAAATCGGTCCACGGTTGCCTAAGATATCGCGTTACATATATACAAAAAAAAACATACAATCGAATTGATAACCTCCTCCTTTTTTGAAGTCGGTTAAAAACTCTCATAAGAGGATTATATCCAGCAGTAGGTCAAAGAGTTGACGGTGATGATGATGATTATCATCATCATCATCTTAGCCGCACAACATCCACTGCTGGATATAGGCCTCTCCCAAAGACTTCCAAAATAACCGATCTAGAGCGGCTTGATATCACGTCCTTATCCTTAATGTGGCAGACAGACAAAAAGAGACGTAGAGAGGGGTTTACCTAATGCAGGAGATATCTGCATGCCCAGTCCGGATAGTCTTCTGACTCTCTCCTTGTACTTCGTGCAGACCATGGTAGCGTACTGGTAAGGAGACTTCCGGTGGGTACAGCCCTGGAAAGTTACAGATGGAGATTTAAATATCTATGTATCTTTGATGTATCACAATGTTTATATATTAGAAGCTATTTCATTTATTTATTTTTCTACTCCTGTACTGTTATCTGTCTTTTAAATGGTTCTGAAAACTATTATAAGAACATTGATAATATGATTGCAGAAAAAAGTCTATACTCTATGCCTCATAATAGCACATGTGTCGTTATTTCACTAAAACGATACGCCTAGCCATAGACCTAGAACTTTTACTGCCAACATAAGAAAACATGTTTTTTTTACATAGTCACTATAAAGACGTCAATTAAAAAAAATGTTTACCATAGATACCATATAGATCAGTACTTGTATATTCTAAATCTGATTTACCAAACATACGTCAAACATTTTTATATTTTCTTTGTTAGTTTTTGTATTTTATTAAGTAAATATAGTCGTAGAAAAAGTATTGTATGCAACGTTGTATAAGTACGTCAAAAAATGCTCGATGGCGTCTCCTTACGATGCTCGCCAAGGCTCGCATCGTAACCTGCGCCACTCGCATTTTTTGACCGTTCTTATGCAACTGTTGCATAAAATACTATGATGTCCTTTTTAGTTTTAGTAAAATGTAATAACATTAAATAAGAGTGTCAATCTTAGCCCCCATTTCATAAACTCCCGCATACCATCACAGGGAGTGGAGGGATGCCTGAGAAACAGCGTTACCTCTGACTCCGGTCAGGGGTAACACAAGCTGAGGCATTCCTTTGCCTACTTGCAAAGTTTTGTTAAACTGTTTTTATAGTGTAGTGACTTAGTATGGCAATAAACGATATTTTTATTTTATTTATTTATGTTAGAGATTACCCTGGACGGTTGACTGGAAGAGATCCCTATACGGGATAAGTCCGCCGTTGTATCTTTACTTTTCTGATTTGTATGTGTTCTTTGTTATTTACATTAAAGCTTTATAAACAAAAAAATAAACATACCTTCGTATTTATTGAAATTAACAAACGTTTGCTAAACCTATTTTAGTTAAAATATGTTTCGTCTCGTTCTTTCAATGTAAAATATTGAAAAGAGGAAGAGGGACAAAACATATTTAAACTAAAATAGGTTTAGCGAACGGTTGTTAACATATTTGGATATGCGGGTTAGGGTTTGGCTACATCTATCAGTACGGGACAGCAATTTCTATGCTTCTATCCTTTTCTATCGCTCAGAACCGTTATTCGCTAGAGCGAGAGAAAGCGACGGAACGTTTCAGCACGGCCGGTACTAAAGCCAAGAGTGGCCGTTTTTTGCAAATGTGCCAAGAAAAGCTTCACATTCTCGCTTTAAACTGTAAACATAATTCATGAAATAGTTTGAAGAGTTTCCTAGGGTCTTTTGATTTATTTCTTGGACTTTATGAGATCAGAATTTTAAATGATATCTCGTAAATTTTCTTTCAAATAATTTGCTTCAAATTTGGACACCGGAAAATTCTTGTATGTTTACTTAGAACTGCAGATCTGGCTGGGGAGTAGCGGGGCTAAATCAACCCTTAAGAATCGTTAATAGACTTTTCCATACAAACGTAGTCTACGTTTTATTTTGAAACAACATGCCAGATTTCGGTAAAAAAATTTAATTTTAAAGAAATTCAATTATCTGTGGGTTATATCTGACGGTAAAATTATGAACTGGAAATAAAATATATGGAGGTAGAAGTTTTCCATACTACATACATACTATCACGTCTTTATCCCTAATGGGGCAGACAGAGCATTTTGGGTCTTGCGGCTCTATGCAGAACCTAGGGCCGCAAGACCCAAAAGCCACTTTTAGCGTCATGGTGGTCGAGAAGATGGAAAAGCAATCAATACAGTGATGGGTTGCTAGCCGCATCGCCTGTTAACATGATTCGCATTTGTGCCCATTCCCTCGATCGGCTTTTACGATCTGCGCGGGAAGAGAAGCAGCTGGTACATTCTACATTTTTTAATTTCTTCCAGACCAGCATGGGTTTTCCATACTGATGGTCAAAAATGATATAACACACTATATTCAGTAAACCAGTTAAATGCCTAGATAAGTGATAAATTTTGTAAAATCTTTGATATTACAAAATTTTGCCGAAATCTGGCATGTCGTTTCGAAATAAAACGTAGACTACGATTGTATGGAAAAGAGTAGTTTAGTCTAGGGTAAGGGGACTCATTTTCAACGACAAATGTTTACCAAGTCAGGGCGCGTAGAGTCAGGTCTACACAGCTGTATGTTGGGGGTTTGTCTTGAGGCCGACCGAACCAATCGAACCCCGACCCCCGGGGTGATGCAGTGGTAGTGGCAGCCGCTGGTGGGGCGCCACTGGGACCCGACGGCTCGACGCCAAGTGCCGGACGATTTTGTTCTGTAAAAACATGATTTTGTGATATTATAAAAATTGCCGTGTGGTTTTCGGCAGAGTAGAATAGGACCCCTCCAAATCCTCTCGTGGATGTCGTAGAAGGCGACTTAGGAAATACAAGCTAAACAAAGCTTATAAACATAAATAAAACCTCTCCAACCCGTCTGGCCAGCGATTCATAGTTCAAAGACAAATAGATACGAAGACCGAGTAAGACGTGGAAAGAATGTGTAGCTATTGTGTAAGGACAGATATAAAGACACGAGGGGTTAGTGAAAATATAGTAAAAGACAGAAAGTGGAAACAATTGACATACATAGCCGATCCCAAATAGGAAGCAAAATGATGGTGATCATTCATATCTCAAAGTATTTTTTTTTATGTTTTTACTACTATATAACTAGTAGTTCGCCTTGATCTGTGGTACTAATCTCGAACTCACACAGCCTCTTGACCGATTAGGATCATGTTTGAACTTAAAAATTATATACTATAGTCTACTATTATATACTATTTTCTAGTTCTATACTATCTATAGGCTACCTCGAAACGAGACGAACGACGCTACTACATAAGTTATCGTCGAATAAATATACTAACGCCGGATTAGTGTAGTCTAGTTTGGTGCTACTTCTGGGTCTTGAGGCTCTGTGTCTCTACAGAGCCTCAAGAGCCAAAATGCTCTGCCTGATTTCTGTTCAGTCAGAAGTCTTTGCTCCTAATCCTAATGGATCAGACTGTCTGACCCATTAGGGATAGACTTCTGTCTCCACAGAAACCAGACAAAGCATTTTGGGTCTTATGATTCTTGAGGCTCTACGGAGACAGAATATCCCTTTATTAGTCAGACAGTCTTATGTATGAGGAGCAAAGACTTCTGTTGCCGCAGAGCCTCAAGAGCTACAAGATCCAAATTGCTCTGTCTGATTTCTGTGGAGACAGAAGTCTACCCCTAATGGGTCAGACAGTCTATCCCATTAGGGATAGAGACGTTAAGATCGAACATTAGCTTACGAGGTGGTGTGAGTGGTGGCCGCTTGCAGCTGCAAAGCTTCCCACTCGCAGTCGCCCGGCTTCAGAGAGAACTCACTGTCGGCGCTCTCCGAACATGTGAACTTCTGGAAAGAAGATAATTCTTATTGAGTGCCTAGTTATTTTGAAATTCCATACAATAATGGACTGGTATCAAAACGGTCGCTGTTTGGTTTCCGGCGGAATAGAATAGGACCACTCCAAGTCTTCCCAGACTTGTACTCGAGGGAGAAGCAGACCGATTGGGAAAAAGCACTTACTATTTGGGGAAACAGATTGTTTGTGAAAGTTGACCGATCGGGAAAGTAGACCGATTGTACTGGAGGGCCGTGGATGTCGTAGAAGGCGATTTAGGATTTAAGCGAAATAAAGCTTATTAAGATCATGAGACCTCTCCAACCCGTCTGGCCAGCGAGGATAGTGTAGGCAAAGTCCTCTGGCTGTTCTGGCCAAGTACGGCTCTGGTGGTACAGATAGGGTCGTGCTCCTCCAGTGGAGACTAAAAGACTTGATATACATACAATTTAAAACGGTAGAACAACTGTTCAGGCATGGATAAATCAAGATTTAAATAGCTGACTTTACTGTTATTTTATTATCATTGTACTATAGTGATCTAGTATAGGCCTGTGGTTCGATTTATTACGGGAATGTCCCTTGCAAGTTTTATAATATGTATTTGTTATAGAATATAGCATCGTTGAGTTAGTATCCCTTAACACAAATCTCGAACTTACTTTGGGGCTAGCTCAATCTGTGTGTTTATTTATATACTAGCTGTGTCTACGGGCTTTGCTCCCCGTGAGAATTTCGGCATAAAGAGTATCCTATGTCCTTTCCCGAGTCTCAAACTATATCCATACAAAATTTCATCCAAATCGGTTCAGTAGTTGAATCGTGAAGTGGTAACAAACAAATATACAAACTCACTTTCGCATTTATAATATTAGTAGGATTAGTAGAATATATTAGTTAGGATTAGGATTAAAAATTTACCTGGCATACTCCAGCAATGCAGAACATAGGTGATAGTTTTGAGCAAGCAGTTCCATCTGGCAGGGTCCACCCTCGGGACTTGTAGCCCCCTCCCCTGGTGTCACACCACACCGCACAGGCGCTGCTTACGTCTGAAATGTGAGTTAGATGATTGAAAAGGCAGCGGGCTGGGCATCTATTCGGACATTTTAAAAATCAATGAGAAAACTTTGTCTAGCAGTGAGCTTCCTTGGCTGAAATATACATGGTCTAACCGGACTCTATTACTAAGACCCGCTGTCCGTCTGTGTGTCCATTTGTCTGTCACCAGGCTGTATCTCATAAATCGTGATAGCTAGCAGACAGTTGAAATTTTGACAGATGATGTATTTCTGTTGACAACAAATACTAAAAACAGAATAAAATGTAATACAAGAAACGTGAATTTTATAGATAATGATACGAAATCCTACGATCACGAGTCCGACTCGAAAACGAAACCGAAAACGAACCGACCAAGTGCGCCGGTTCGTTTTTATTGGAAGGCCAAAGTAACTTATTAGTCTCATCTGCACCATTGATGGTGTATGTTAATGGTACATACGGTACGATAAGCGACATAATGTTGAGAAAAGTAGTTTAGTATCATGAAATGACCCCAAAAAAACTGCCTCCGTGGTGTAGTGGTTAGAGTGTTCGGCTCATACCCGGAGGTCGCGGGTTCGATTCCCGGCGGGGGCAACGACTTTGTGTTGTTGTCCTAGTTTGGTTAGGACATTGTAGGCTGATCACCTGATTGTCCGTTAAGTAAAATGATCCGTGCTTCGGAAGGCACGTTAAGCCGTCGGTCCCGGTCAGTGTCTTTGACATTGGTCGTTACCTAAAACCATGTCAGAGGCCTTTAAGGCGGTTTAAAAACTCTGACACTAGTGTTAGTCACTAACACACACGAGAAGAAGAAGAAGAAGAAGAAGAAGAAGAAGAAGAAGAAGAAGACCCCAAAAATACTTTCAGTGTATTTTGTTAGATATATGTAAAAAAAATACCATCAGAGTCGATTCTTTGCAGTCCAGTACCAATGAGGTCAGGGTCGACATCTCTGGCTCGCAGGCAGATCTGGTCCGCGAACTCCCTCACAGTCATCCGCGGTACGTTGTTACACTGAAAATAATGGGAAGATTATCAAAATTCAAGTGTTTATTCAGTAACTAGACCTTTACAGGCACTTTTAAACGTCAATAACGACCTCCGTGGCGTAGTGGTCACCATGCTAGTCCGCCACCCAGAGGTCCCGGGTTCGATTCCCGGTCAGGGCAAGTTGGAAAATGGCCTTTTTCAAATTGTCCTGGGTCTTGGATGTTTATCTATATATGTATTTGTTATAAAATATAGAATCGTTGAGTTAGTATCCCATAACACAAGTCTCGCGAACTTACTTTGGGGCTAAGTCAATCAGTGTAATTTGTCCCTATATATTTATTTATTTATTTATTATTATTTAATAAGTATAATTTACATTACGGGTCGTGTACAATTAAATTATTTTTAAAGAATAGCTATACCGATATCAGCGCTTCGCAATGACCACTGCACTGCATCGTTGAGTTAGTACACCATAACACTAGTCTTGAACCATGGTACAATAAAATAAGGTATTCTCTTCCCGTGACAGCTGATGACGTATAATTTCGAATTAATAATCCATTATATCAATTTATAAAATATTGAATTGATAAATCACGCGAGAATCGCGAGATACTAAATAGCTAAGTTACTTATTATTTTTTTAAATATTCATGAACTAATTTAGAAAGTCCTTAAATTTACCGAAAAGAACAATCAGTGGCAACACTTTGTGACGTAGTCAAGTTCCATCTCGGAAAGAGAATACCTTATTTTATTGTACCATGTCTTGAACTTACTTTGGGGCTAGCTCAATCAGTGTTATTTGTCCCTAAATAATAAAAAAAAACTGCTAAGTAAAAAACGCCGAAAGAAACTCAGTTTCACAGTATTGGTGACTACTCGCTAGAAATTTTATACAAATTTAGTAGAAAATTAGTTTTTAGACATTAAACACATGGGGCGTAAACTCAATGTCGGCATTCGCAACTACGGAACCCTACACTGCGCGACACACACTTAACCAAATATTATTTGCTAGGTCCATAGAAAAATTATAGTCTTGTCGAGACTATGTCCTTGCGGCAAGCCACGTAAAGGAACCTTATTCAAAAATCTTGATGCTTGGCATTGCTTGAATCTTCTGTTACATACCTGGTGCGCATGGCAGGTTTGGTATTTCTTGTCATGTCCAGCGCAGTAGTTGCTGCTGCTCTCGTGCCTGTAACAGATTCAGGATATTTTCTAGTATTTCTATTCATGAAAACATCAAACTGGTTTTCGAAGCATCTTGCTAATAGTTATGACTATGTCGAATGGAAAATATTTCTTGTCCATTGGTTAGATTATTAAAAAATATTGTACACATATTTAATCTCGAGAGATCATGCATGTATAAATTATTGTAATCACGACACGTTATTAAATTATTTGAATCAATAACACTTGTATTGTCAATAGTATTTGCTAAAATAAAAAACAATATTTTGAGTAGCGAAAAGCTACTTTCAAAAATTCAGAGTATGTGTTGTGCGATTTATTTTGTCCCAATATCTGTATTAAGTATTATATTTCTTAATTTTGTTTTGTACAGACAGCAACACAAGCTTAATCAAAATAAAAGACAAAATATTGACAACACCTAAGCGTAATATATTATTCGCTTGGTTTTTTTCTGACAGTACTCTAAAAAATCAATGGGACGAATCGCACACAGAACCCTAAACACTTTTTTGTGTGTGTTTCGACCCATTGCGATTTGGACGAAAATTTAATGGGACGAAACGCTCACCTACGCAATATTTTTTACAATCGGGGGTATCGCGACCGTTGCGGCTTCGCGAACAAACAAATTTTATAATTCGGGTGGTTCCCGGCCGGGAGCTTCGCGGACTGTGGGCTTAACAGCCGGAGCCGCCCCTGCTACCTACTGTTGGGTAGGGCGGCTTCGAACACTAAAAAAAGAAGAATCATGAGAGGGTTCAAGCCTATCACAATCTTACCTCGGTCTATTGCACTTCCTATTAGCCACAGCCACACCGGTGGCGGCCGGTGAGTGTGTGTCGTCTAACAGACAAGCGGACGCACACTCCGACCAGCCGGTCCAGCGACCCCACGACCCTCGAGGAATGGTAGAGCCTTCCCGTTCTACACATTCTCCACCACGGCAGTACTGAAAACAATATATATTTTATTATCATCATCATCAGGTCTTTTAGTCTCCACTGCAGGAGCACGACCCTCTGTACTAACAGAACCATACTAGGCCAGTGCAGACAGAGGACTTGGTCTACACTCTCCTCGTTGGCCAAACGGGTAGGTCTCATTGATGTTTATAAGCTTTGTTTAGCTTGTAATTAATAAGTCGCCTTCTACGACAGCCACGGGAGGACTTGGAGTGGTCCTATTCTACTCTGCCGGTTACCACACGACTAAAATATTTTGTAATAAGTTGGAATTTTTTTCTTTTTGTACAAGCTTTTATTGTGATTTAAAATACTTAATAAGGCAAATGAAATAAGCCCAAACTCAATAGAGTTGCGTCGTTTTATTACTGAGTTCCATCGACCATCTTAAGTCTCATCATCGTCTACCATAAAGTAATTGTTTATCTACTAGCGACCTACCAGACGAACATACTAACATAACGTAACGACGAAGCGTAGGACACCCACTTATAAGATGGTCACAAGACCTGACCAGGATCTTTGAAAAACGCTGGATGCAGGCCGCTCTTGATCGGTCATTTTGGAAATCTTTGGGAGGGCCTGTGTCCAGCAGTGGACGTAATGCGGCTGAAATGATGATGATGATCTTCTTCTTCTTATGTGTGTGTTAGTGACTAACACTAGTGTCAGAGTTTTTAAACCGCCTTAAAGGCCTCTGACATGGTTTTAGGTAACGACCAATGTCAAAGACAGTAACCGGGACCGACGGCTTAACGTGCCCTCCGAAGCACGGATCATCTTATTTATCAGACAGTCAGGTGATCAGCCTGCAATGTCCTGACCAAACTAGGACAACAACACAAAGTCGTTGGCCCCGCCGGGAATCGAACCCGCAACCTCCGGATATGAGTCGAACGCTCTAACCACTACACCACGGAGGCAGTTATGATGATGATGATGACTTACCATATCTTCCCCACATCTGGTGCCCTCTAATGCTGGGTGCGACGTCCACGTATACCTTTCCCTTTGGCAGTGAAGGTCTCGGCAAATGTCTTCCAGGTTTTGAGCAGCGGAGTGACGACTTCCTCGACCGTATTTGAGCATACCTGAAAATGAAAAGTTTGTACTATTTTCCATCGAATTTTGCTGACGTCTTTGGTCTATTGAGTGCTTTCAAATAAATACCTAATGGTGTTTACGGCTAGCGTTCGGATTTGAGTTTTCGGTATAAAGTTGAAGTTACTATTTATGCAAAATATGATAGATACCTATGTAAAATAAGGCTACAAAAATATAAATAAATATATACGGACCAATGACACAAATTGAGCTTAGTCCAAAGTAAGTTCGAGACTCGTGTTATGGGGTACTAACTTAAGGATACTATATTTTATAACAAATACATATACAACGTGGAAGGGATATACGCGTAATAAATCAAACCACGGGCTATACTAGTTCTTCCTTCCTTCCATGGTATAACAAAATAAGGTATTCTCTTTCCGTGACGGCTGATGACGTAGGTGGAACTTGACTACGTCATCAGGTTGATATGTTGCCACTGTGTGAAATTGAATTACCCGAGCGTAATGCATTTTTAACTTTATATACCAATTTCGAATTACTATCCATTATATCAATTTATAAAATATTGAATTGATGAATTACGCGAGAACCGCGAGATACTAAATAGCTAAGTTACTTTATATTTTATTTAATACTCATGAACAAATGAAGAAAGTCCTTAAATTTAGTGAAAAGAACAATCAGTGGCAACACTTTGTGACGTAGTCAAGTTCCATCCCGGGAAGAGAATACCTGTTTTATTATACCATGCTTCCTTCTACGTTTTATAGGTAGATAGACAGCCACAGATCTGTATATCATTGATTCTTGGTCGGAGGATAAGGCAATTAATATTATGCTATCATCGCACCTAGCTCAGATATGTGAATAGTTAACACGTCTTATAATGTCCGTTTACTCAAAAGATCTATAGAAAAGGCAGTCTACTCACATTGTTGGTCAGCATCGAACCTCTCCCCAGGCAATATTCCTTCAGCGCTATGGTCCAACTGACCAGCTGAGTTACCGTGATCCAGAAGACATCTTGATTGAAGAGTGCTGTAAAATATTAATTTTGTATACATGTGTATTGGGACCTCCCCATATTGCGAAAAATATCGGAACAAAATTTTATATGGCCAATTCACCAATTGGTCATCTTTTGTTTGAAAAAAAAAGAAGATTGCTACGGGATAAGCCCGAGCAAAAATATAAAAATAAGGCTATGGGAAGGGACAATAAAATACAAATTGAATTAATATAAACAACTATATTGTCCTTTCCAACAATAAAACAAATATTAAACACACAAAACTAATAATCTAAGGACACACGCGGGTCCAGCGAAAAAATAGGTAGACCTGTACAGATGTTGCGTTTACAAATAAAAATAAAAAGAACGGTGGTTCGATTCATTTTGTAAAAAAAAATAAGTTCAACTAAAAAAAATCTATATAAAAAATACACGTGTGTGTCCACTGCTATATAGGTGAGTTGCCGACTGTTAGACCCCTAAACAAAATATAATTAAAATCCGAATCCTGTCTCTGTACAAAACAATATGAGACAGGAGTGGTCCCTCTCGGTTCGAAGCCGGCACTGACTTCTACCACATTTCCCCCCAGCACCACACAATTATACAAAAAAAAGACGTGTGGCACTCGGGGACTGCCGCGGTAAAGCTATTGCAAACAAGGAAGGACGGCAACGTCGCAAACGGACGACGGAGACGAAGCGGCAACCTACATGGTAGGCGGAGTGGGGAGAGCGTGAGGTTTTTTCGTTACGGAATTTCTGGATTCGGTCCCCGCGCTCAAGGCCCGCGATAGAAGCTATGCAATAGCTTAAAAAAAAAAACACAAGATCCACCGACCATACGCACTATTCTGTACACGACAACCTATTTTTTACCACGTATATGGGCGCCAATTAGTAAGTGATATTGTAAACATTACATTGTTACACCATACATAAGACAAATAAAACCAGTTTTTTTGACAGGAAAATTACAAACCTAGTTTTAAGCGATAACTTAGGAACTTTTAAACAGCTGAACCGATTTGCAACAAAAATAGCTAAGAACCACAGCAAGGAAACTTGCTTTCACGTCCACACACAGATAGATAAGACACTAGCGTCAAACTTATAACACCTCATTTTTTGTTGGTCGTTAAAAATGTCATGAGGCGCCATCATTTCACGTTGACTTTTACCTACAAGACTATATATTGTACATACTATTTAGAATTGTTTACTTACTCCAAGAACTTCTGCAAATAGTTCTTGCTGCATTGCGACCAGGTGATCTTTCCACTGCCCAAGGTTGGGCTCATGATGTAGGCGCTCGGGTCGCAGCCGTTGTCTGCTAGAGGACCGTCGTGGCGCATACCGAGACTGTAAAGTAAATAATTACATTTTTAACAAAAACAAAAAACAACCGACTTCAATTTCTTTCAGGAGTTTTTCCCATATCTCCAAAGATCTTCATCATCCATGACCAAATTAATATGGGACCCATATTAATTTGATGACGTCATGATGAAGATCTTTGATGTGTGTAAGTAGCCAAATTCATGTCAAATTTTTCAAGCTAGAGAGAGCCTATATAGACATTATCGAACAAACATACATTCAAACGCTGGATTATTCGCGCTAGTCCCAGTAGTCCTACCAAGTTTGTTCTACCAGTAGGACTACTGGGAATTTTTGTCCCAACAGACCTTCGAGTAGTAATACTGAGAATTAAATTCCCAGCTGTCCTACTGGTAGTTATTCAGGTTGACTCTTAAAAACTTCGCTTACGCTTACTCAAATAGAATGTCAACCATTATGACATGATAAAACCTAGTAAATACAAGAGCGAATACACGGCATAGGTACAATTTATGTGAAGCGGAAGGTACTCGTAGTAAATCAGCTACTAAACAGCGAAAGCGGAGACGGAAAAGATTCGAAAACGCCACGTAAGCGTTAACATGAACAAGGCGTCGCGTGCGCATCTGTCCCGTAGCAGTTTTCCCCGATTTGTGGCATTACTCCCGAACCTACACATATTTAAACAATTTCATACCCTAACAGCTGCACTAAGCGTGACCTGTATGAGGCCTTAGACAACGTTGTGAAAGTGGCAACCTTCTGGAGGGAAAAAATCTGATTTTATTTTGAACTTTCAACATGAGAAGAAGGAGAAAACAATTTTAAGCCCTTATTGCAGATTTTAAGGCCACAGCACACTTATCAACTCGTAAACGGAACGTAAACGTATCAACTCGAGCAGCTCAGTATTCTTTGTATGAAACTTCTTACTGCAACGCACACTATTCGGATTCGTAACGTAAACGCCTCGCCTCGGGACCAGCTCACGAACCGCTTTGCTGGTCGGTCAACTAGCGGTCCCCGCGCTTGCGGCTCGTCGTCCGCGCGCTTACGCCTCTCCGTATGCGAGCTGATGTCTCTCCGTTTCCTCACACCCGCGTTTTATTTATTTGTAGATTAACAAAAATTGATGGCTATGATTGCCAACTCGCGTATTGTGAACCGAGACATAACCGTGCGCTACACTTTACGTTTAAAATTATCTAGTGCCAGCCAGACCAGAGCGGCCGGCGAGCGGTAAGCGCGGCGTCGCCCAGCCATAGTCGAGTCGACGTACCGAAGCTGAGCCTGTTTGGTTACGTGCCTACGTCAGGTTGACGCCTGGTGGACCGCGCGGCGAAAGGCGAAACGGTGTCGATCCCTTTCCGAGTTGATAAGTGTGCTGCGACCTTAAGGCTAGATACATTGTGCACTACAGAATGATCATCACCATCGTTTCATTCCCATGAAGTCCTCTGCTGGATATAAAACTTCCCTATATAACTCTAAATGACTGATTGGTAAAAGTCTGCATCTTGTGTTTTTCTGTAAATTGGGTCAAGTCGACGTGAACCTTTCTACCCCATTGGCTATGGGTCCAATAACCTAATCCGCTGGCTTATGTAACTTCTTCGTGATCATCAGGTCTTTTTAGTCTCAACTGCAGGAACACGGCCCTCTATGTGCTACTAGAGCCATACTTGGCCAGAGCAACTAGAGGATTTTGCCTACACCACGCTGGCCAGACGGGTTGGAGAGGTCTCATTGATGTTTATATTTATGTATATTATATGAAGGCGACTTAAGAAATTCAAGCTAAACAAAGCTTTTGTTTAGCTTGAATTTCTTAAGTCGCCTTCTACGAAATTTACGGCACTTGGAGTGGTCCTATTCTACTCTGCCGGAAGCCACACGGCGCCTACTCTATATGCTAAATTGCTTATTGCTTTGCGTAAGCATAGGAAATCTGTAGATACTGACTTGTGTCCAATTTCATGAGCAACCACATAGACGCTCTCAAAATGTCTTCCTTCGTTGACGGTGCAACTGCTGGTAACTGTGCACATACCAGCGACTGGCGCCAAACCTAAAAAAATACAAAGATAGGGCAGTGGAAATAGATATGTTTGTAAGTAATTTTATAATTGAAGAAGCTATAAGACGCTCCTTATGGCCTTTAATCGGAGCCTGTAAGTCACTATAATTAGCTGCGAGGAACATATTATGGTATGTAAGTAAATACAATTAGAAATGGTACACAAGTACCTACGTTTCTTTTGGATGTTTATCTGTATAATATGTATTTGTTATAAAAAATAGTATCGTTGAGTTAGCATCCCATAACACAAGTCTCGAACTTAGGGGCTAGCGCAATCTGTGTGATTAGCCCGTATATATTTATTTTATTTATATGAGATATCATTTGCTTTTGGGCTTTATGACAAACACAGTCGAAAAAGGGTGGAGAGCGGAAGGAAAAGGCATTATTTAAGGCATCTAAATAGTTAAAATATGCAGGCAATTAAAATAATGAGTAACATGTGTACCTACAAGTGGGTAAGGATATATTGACAGATATTTAAATAAACTGCATTATATAGTCAACCTACAGTACTCAGGTTGTCAAGTGCTTGATAAATGACTAATTTTGTAATAGCGGTGACAATGCAAAAAGTTAGAAATCAGATACATTAGACACGAAACATTATTTCAAATTGGTATTGACAAAGAGAGCGTTAGAAATTGTTGAGTTATTTATTCTATGGTGGATTTACCGAAGCTAATGCTTATTAAGATAAGTAGTGTCATGTTAACTTTGTGGTCTGATCATGATCATAGTATCCACTTACTTATGTCATACTAGCCGAAGCCCGCGACTTCGTTCGCGTGGACTTTATGTCTCTGGAAAATGCTCATCAGGCTGAGCAACTTTTACTAAGGCGGCATTTTTATATCTCTTATACTTTAGCTAGACCATTATGGTTCTGCATCAGGCGTTCCATTTTTTAAAATCATTTATACCCTATATGTTGCCCAGGTTTAATAGCTATCTAACAAAAAAAGTTTCATTCGAATCCGTCCAGTATTTCCGGAGATTAGCGTGTACAAACAGACAAACAGACAACTGTTACTGTTACTGTTTTATTATATGTATAGATATAGATTTGCCTGTTTGACGTGGTTTTTATTAAAGCTCTCTGTCCTAGAATAGGGTTCATGATTTGTTATAGGTATATCGTGTAATAATACTCATATACATTTTGAGAGTTTATGGTAAGAATACCTAAAGATTATGTAAGCCAAACGTGCGTTATTTATTTCTGCTGCAGGAAATTAGTTGCAGAATTTCCGTTCTATAAAAATACACAAGTTATTTTCTGTGCTGTACAAACAAGACAGTTGTGCGACAAACCGTTGCCCGGCAGACTATGACTGACATAATATTTTATCGGTACTACTATTGCTCAGCATCAATTTTGTTTGACCAATGTCTGACTGACATAACATTTGATCGGCGGCACTATGCTCGACATCAATTTTGTTCGGCTAATGTTTGACTGACATACCTTTGCCCGACATCAACTTGGACTTTTGTTTGAAATGCAGCAGAAATTTACGCTCGTTTGGCTTCAAGGCACATTAGACGGCCACACGACAATCTAGTGCGCGAGGTGCCTAAAACCAATTGGACTGTAGATAAATAATGATTTTATAAAATTTTACTTACCAACAACTTGGCTGCTAACTTTACCATTCTTATTGACCACGTACAAGTCTAACCCGGTCAAAATCAAAGCGTGGTCCCAATGTAAAGGGTCATTATCTCCCGGTGGATTCTCCAGTCTTTGCCATGTGCAGAAATTACTCAAAAACCTATCTATATCATGAGGTCTCTTCAAATTTACTGGATCCTCATGTAAAATTTCCAGTCTTTTCAATATAAAATTCACTGGCCTGCCCAATGAAGGGTCGTGGTATAACAACTGTACAGCATTAATCATAGCTAGAATAAATCTGACTAATTCCCTCTCAGTGTCTTTTGGGAAATTTATTATCATATGTTTGTACAAATCTCTATCAACAAACACTGCTGTTTCAACAAAAACAGCTGGTAATATAGACCTTTTTTGTCTTTGTGTGTCTGTTACTAATTTCTTGACAAATGTACCTATAGTCTTGTTTCTATGAGCTAGATTCAATTTGAATCCTTCTAAGCTATCTTTGTTAGTAACATGATTTTGTACATCTCTTTTTCTTCTATGTTTTGTCCATGTTTTAACAGCTTCTGGTAATGTAACTGTATTTATATCTCTTTCTATACAAGTTTCTTTTTCTTCATGATTATTCAAATCATTTCTTTCTCTTCTAACTATAACGTGAGCTTTTGAATCGTTATGGTGAAACCTTTCTGGTAACGGGTGTATAAAATAGTAACTATCGTCATTTTTGACTAAACCTCGCTGAAAAAATTTAAATAAGATGTCGTAATTAGGCATTATTACAAGGTTGAATGTAATTAAGTCTATTGTGTGCTAACTTTATTATCTCATAGTGGGAATAATCTACAGATGACTAGGTTTTTTAATTGATTGTGTATTATGAGCTTTTATGACACAACTTCAACAACAATAGCATCTGATAAGGCTGCATTTAAAAATCAAATATTTCAGATTTTTGGTGTTTTAGAGATAGACTTGTTTTAATTTTTATAAAAGCTAGATGCAGGCCGCTTTCAATTGGTAGTGTTGGAAAACCTTTGGGGAGGCAGTCCAGCAGTGGACTTCCTGTGGCTGACAAGATGATTTTTATGTTTTAGATAGATTATATACATATAGGCGGACAATTTTTTAGAAACTTGGTTTAGAAAACTAAAACGCTTTTTGTAATACTGCTGCCTTTAAAGCATCTGTAGATTTTCTAGATTATTATGTAGAAACATTAACACTTACCACATCATCACAAGCATACAACGCAGCATTATCACTCTTAAAATAACACAAATCCAGCTCCTCATCTGAATGCTGATCTAGCACCGCTTCAGTATCGTTGGACCATCTTCTCATCAAGAGGAACTGGGGGTCTAGGAAGCTGTTCCTGGGATTCAGCTTTAGGTTTAGGTGCTTTTTTAGTGAGAGTAACTCTTGGTCTTCGTGGAAGAGGGAGCGTTTGCGACGGCGCGTCTGCTTCAGGTGTGCTATTTCGAATTGTGCTTCTGAAAAAGTTAAGGTTTTTTTGAGTTTAAGTAGTGTCACTACACAGTGATTAATCACTGTGTAGTGACACCCATTATACAGCTGTGTGTGTACACCTACACAGCTGTATCATTTGAGATCTATTTTTATTTTTTCTTTAATACATTCACATTTATACTAATTATCTTTTTTAAAGTAATCAATTTACAATTTTTAATCAAAAATAATTGCAAACTGATTTTGATGACAATCGAGACCCTCAAAAATAAGCTTGAATGAAATTACTTTCTGATTTATTATTAGCGTAAAATAGAAAATATAATAATTATAAAAAAAAACACAAGTTAAGAAAAAGAAAGAGGTAAAAACTGTTTGAGGTAGGTTTGAAAGGTGTCAGAAACACTTAATTGTCTACTAAGTATTGCTTGTATGTATGACCGTGTACAAAATAAGAAAATTAGCTCATTAATCTTTCTAAGCATTAATCATTAATCATGCCATCGTGGCTAGCAATAAGATAATAAAGCGTGACATGACTCTAAAAAGACATGAAAACGTAACAATTTACTTTCAAAGGGTCGGGTACTGTTACAAATTGAACAAAGGTCGTCTGGTAGGTCAACAGTTCAATGTTATAACGGTCTTACCATTGTGGTTGGCACCGAAGAGGAACACTTTTTCCGATTCTGTCAGATGATCCAGCAACTGCTTTGAATGTTCCTGTAACAAAGATAAATTAAAGTTTAATAAATAAATGGCTGCCGTGCACAGGCTTTTATTGCGTGATGGAAAAAGGAGGAGAGAGGAGAAGGACAGAGGAGGAGATGGGAAAATGAAATCAAGAAAGAAGCTGGAAGATTATGGCGGCAAGTTAATGACCTGCAAAACAGCAGTCACAACAAGAAAACAAAGTACGTCAGCAAGAGAGGCTGCCGTAAGTAAGTATTATAATATTATTCTTCTTAAATCACTCTATCTATTAATGAAAACTGCATTAAAATCCGTTGCGTAGTTTGATAAAGGTCTAAGCGTGGTCTCCGCTTAGCTTATGATAGGTGTGAGCCACAACGCTGGATCACATATCAGATAGATCGCTGGGTTATGTTTATTTGAATAGATACCAAGGTATTCAAACATACAACACATTTTTTTCTAGTTATCATACAATAGTCATATCGAAGATGGCATACAACACGCACGCTGACATGTAACACAACCAATTACACACACGTCAACGTTCCCCCTGACCCTGTGCTTTACATGAAAAACTGCAATTGTTAGTCTTTAAGTTTTTGAGGTCGCCTATTATTATGATTGCACTGCGATGGGCTATTTATATGATTAATTTTCCGCATTTTTTTTCAATTAAACCATTAACATGTGCAAAGTGCCACAAACAATGTATTCTTTGTCCACATATTCACGTTAAATATTAATTCAATTGTGAGTTGACGCGTCCTCGGAGAAAATGCTGCAGTGCAGTTTGTTACCGCTTCTTCTGCACTAGCAGTAAGCTTAGCTGTAAGTAACCATTTGACGTCAACAAGCAATGAAACAAAAATAAGTGACGATATACTAGTCACTTTATTCGTGTAAATTAATAAAATAAACAAAAAAGAAAAAATAACTAAAACTAAACTAATAACTTAAATTACTTATAAAAAAGCCCTGGCAAGTCTCTGCGCCGTGATATGGTATTGTCACGTACGTTGTATGGCAATGCTTATCTTTTGAGAGCCAGTGACGAGATCTTATTTTTTGACAGTCTTTTGAGTGTTTTTGAGTGACAATTACTAAGAGATATTATAAATATACTACTATAATAAAGATATTGCCATGTGGTTCCCGGCAAAGTAGAATAGGACCACTCCATCTCTTCCTGTGGATGTCGTAAGAGGCGACTAAAGGATAAATTCGACACGAAAACCAAAAAAGGCTTCCGACGGGCAGCAGCGTCGGAAGCCCGATAGTGACACAACACTGCGCTCGCCAACCCGCCTGCCAAGCGTGGCGAGTATGGCAAAACCCCCCCAATGGAGGTACAACAAAAGACCAGGCCCCCAGTCCCCGGCAGCCCCGCTATTCCTGGCTCCGGTAGCGGTCATGGTAACGGCGGGGCAGGGGGTGCTAAGAATCCCCGGCAGAGATCCGACTACCACTCCCGTCGAAGACTGGCCCTGGTAACACATAACGTCTGCACACTGAGGACTGACGAGAGGTTAGATGAGGTGGAAGAGGAAATGAGTAGGTTACGATGGGACATTGTGGGGTTGTCTGAAGTCCGAAGAAAGGGCGAGGGCACGACAACCCTAGAGTCTGGTAACCTACTCTATCACCGGGAAGGGGACAAAAAGAAGTCCCAGCATGGTGTCGGGTTTCTCGTCCACAAGTCCCTCATTAACAACGTCACAACCATCGAGAGTGTCTCTAGCAGGGTAATATACCTGATACTCAGAGTATCTAAAAGATACTCGCTGAAGGTTATACAGGTATATATGCCAACAAAGGATCACTCCGATGAAGAGGTGGATGAAGTGTATGAGGACATAAGTAAGGCCATACATATTTCTGAAACCTATTTTACGGTTGTTATGGGGGATTTTAACGCGAAACTGGGCAAACGAGGCGATGGAGAGTTTAGGCTGGGAAACTTCGGATACGGAGTGCGAAACAACAGGGGACGTAGGCTGGCTGATTTTTTGGAGCAAGAGGGACTCTTCGCGATGAACTCTTTCTTCAAGAAGCCGCCACAAAGGAAGTGGACCTGGATAGGTCCAGCAAAGAAGAACCAGCCCCTTGTTAAAAACGAAATCGACTTCATCTTAACGACTAAGGGACGAATATTCAACGATGTCTCAGTGATCAAAACCGGGAGCGATCACCGAATATTAAGAGGCATCGTGAATATTGATCTCAAGGTCGAAAGATCGCGGCTGATGAAGTCGACGCTCCGACCGACGCAGATCCAAATCGAAAACTATGAGGGTTTCCAGCTTGAACTATCGAATCGCTTTCAAGGCCTTCAGGATTGCGTTACAGTGGACGAGATAAACCAAGGGTTTATACAAGCTGTCCAAGCGGTGGGATCGAAGATGTTTAGGGCCCGCCCCAAACAAAGACCGCAGAAAATCTCTGCTGAGACCCTTACCTTAATGGCAGAGCGACGATCAAGCCCCCTGCAGACCTCTGAAGATGCTGAATCATATCGGCAGCTCAACAGATGTATACAAAAGTCCTTGCGACACGACATCCGCTCCTTTAATACTAAATGTATTAAGGAGACGATAGAGCAGAACAAAGGCTCCAAAGTGTTCGCGAGAGCTATGTCGGTTGGGCAAAGCCGATTAATGAAGCTAAAGAATGAGGACGGCGACGTGGTGTCGACAAAGGAAGGGGTTCTGGCGGAGATCGAGAGGTTTTATGGACAGCTGTACACCTCAGTTTCACAACCCAGCGGACAAATGGCTGAAGACCCAAGAGCCAAGTTAACCCGACACTATACCGAAGATATCCCGGACATCAGCCTGTACGAGATTAGGATGGCCCTCAAACAGCTTAAAAACAACAAGGCGCCGGGCGAGGATGGAATTACAGCAGAGCTTCTGAAAGCGGGCGGAACGCCGGTACTGAAAGTCCTTCAGAGGCTCTTTAATTCCGTTCTGCTCGAGGGCGTAACGCCGGAAGCATGGAGCAGGGGCGTGGTGGTCCTGTTCTTCAAAAAGGGAGATATCACTTTATTGAGGAACTATAGGCCTATCACGCTTCTGAGTCATGTATATAAGTTGTTTTCGAGGGTCATCACGAATCGTCTCGCAAACAGGTTTGATGCCTTCCAGCCTCCCGAACAAGCCGGTTTCCGTAAAAGTTTTAGTACCATGGACCATATTCATACGCTGCGGCAGGTAATAGAGAAGACGAGGGAGTATAACCGGCCGTTATGCTTGGGGTTCGTGGACTATGAAAAAGCCTTCGATTCGATCGAAACATGGGCCGTGCTTCAGTCTCTCCAGCGATGCCGTATTGACTATCGGTATATCGAAGTGTTGAAGTGCTTATACAGTAACGCCACTATGTCAGTCCGAGTACAGGAGCAGTGCACGAGGGCAATTCCACTGCATAGAGGTGTTAGACAGGGAGACGTTATATCTCCGAAACTGTTCACCGTTGCACTGGAAGATGCCTTCAAGCTTCTGGAATGGGAAGGATTTGGCATTAACATCAATGGCGAGTATATCACTCATCTTCGATTTGCCGACGATATCGTTGTCATGGCAGAATCGATGGAAGACCTAAGTACTATGCTCGGAGATCTAAATCGAGTTTCCCAACAAGTGGGCCTTAAAATGAACATGGACAAAACGAAAGTAATGTCGAATGTCCATGTTGCGCCCCTACCCTGTTTGTGTTGGGAGCCCCACCCTCGAAGTTGTAGACCAGTATATCTACCTGGGTCAATTGATCCAGGCAAGAAGTACCAGCTTCGAGGAAGAGGTCTTTCGACGAATCCGACTCGGCTGGGCAGCGTTCGGGAAGCTACGCAGTGTCTTCTCGTCAAATATACCTCAGTGTCTTAAGACTAAAGTTTACAACCAATGTGTGTTACCAGTGATGACTTATGGCTCTGAAACATGGTCTCTTACTATGGGTCTCATAAGAAGGCTCAAGGTCGTGCAACGCGCTATGGAAAGGGCTATGCTCGGTGTTTCTCTACGTGATCGAATCAGAAATGAGGAAATTCGTAGGAGAACTAAAGTCACTGACATAGCCCAGCGGATTAGCTCGTTTAAATGGCAGTGGGCGGGACACATAGCGCGACGAACCGATGGCCGATGGGGCAAAAAGGTTCTCGAATGTCGACCACGTACTGGCAAGCGAAGCGTAGGACACCCACCCACAAGGTGGTCTGACGACCTAACCAAGGTCGCTGGAAGGCGCTGGATGCAGGCCGCTCTGGATCGGTCATTTTGGAAATCTTTGGGAGAGGCCCATGTCCAGCAGTGGACGCTGTGCGGCTGAAATGATGATGATGATGAATAAAGATATATGAATTGCGAAAAAAAAAATGTTTTTTTGATTCAGGAGGCCGTAAGTTACATTTTAATCTAAATATTAGTATAGCAAACTAGGCCAGTTCAATTAATCAAAATTATGATTGTTTGTTTTTGACCTCTCGGGTGAAGGTCGCGACGATTGTTTAGCATCACATTTATAAGGGTCAGTTCAGACAGAGGGGAAAATGCTCGAGCAATTTACTAGCTCAATTTAAAAGACCGTATTACCACAGTCTTCTTCTTTTCTTCTTTTACAGCCTAATCTATCCACTGCAGGATATAGGCCTCCTCCATTGCACGCCATTCCTCCTGATGTTGCGCCTTTCTTTTCCATAGTGGACCGACTGCTTTGACGATGTCATCTCTCCATCTTGTCATTGGTCTGCCGCGGCTTCTGCGGCCTAACCATGGTCGCCAGTCCATTGTTTTTTGGCTCCATCTTTCGTCCTCTCTACGGCTGATATGAACTGCCCATTTCTACTTAAGTGTGGCTATTCTTTTGGCTATATCTGCAACTTTGGTCCGCTTTCGTATCTCCGTGTTTCGGATACGATCTCTAAGGGAAATGCCCAACATAGCCCTTTCCATAGCTTACCACAGTACATTGTGGTATTACCATAGCCTAAATGGGTCTACGGCCTAAAGTGTAGGTAGGTTTAAACGATTAAACATGAAAAAATGCTCGCACGGTCTCGAGACCGCATATTCGCGTTTTGTAGTGTATGCTAATAGGCTAAAGATAATTTTCGAGTGATATAAAAAAATCCTCTTCGCTGCGCTCCTCTCTATCTGAACTGACCCTAACACTATTGTTTAACACTTTGACGCGAACGAGTTGAATAGTTATCCGTAAAAAATGTAGATGACGGCTTCTAACTCACTCACACACTATCACGCCTATATCCCTAATGGGGTACAACTAGAATAAATGTAACTAATGTAATAAATAGAGAGGAGAGTGTAGGCCAAGTCCTCTTGCTGCTCTGGCCAAGTATGGGCTCTGGTAGTACAGAGAGGGTCGAGCTCCTGCAGTGGAGGCAAAAAGACCTGATGACGAATGTAATAAATGGTAAATGGGGTACAATAATATTATGCCGTGTGGTTTCCTGCAGAGTAGAATAGGGCCACTCCAAGTCCTCCCGCGGATGTCGTAGAAGGCGACTCAGGAAATGCAAGCTAAACAAAGCTTATAAACATCAGTGAGACTTCTCCAACCCATCTGGCCAGCGAGGAGAGTATAGGCTGGCTGCTCTGGCTGAGTATGGCTCTAGTAGTACACAGAGGGTTGTGCTCGTGCAGTGGAGACAAAAAGACCTGATGATGATGTACAAAGATATTATTTTGAACAAGATTGAAGCGAACAAAGTTCTCGAGTGTAGGTACATATTTGGATGATCAGACGTTTGTATGTAGGTATGTATACAACGTGTAACGGAAAAGGGGTATCAACCCGGGTCCGGGATGTAAACGTTCTAATCAATGTAAACACTAAGGTACTATAGGCCAATCCCTGAAATTTAGGTTTATTTCATGGGACCATTCCCATAGTCATGTGTTCACATTGATTAGTACTTTACTCACTTTTAGCTTAATACCCCTTCCGTTACATTTTGTATATGCAGAGCCGGATTTAGGAACCACGGACCATTTTTTTTTATTTTGCTTAACAAATAAAGTTGTTTATGAATAAGAAGCTAAATGTTCAAATGAATGGTGTGATGACACAGCTTATTACACAGTTAGACGTGCGTTAGCCCACCATAAAACAAAGCTCGGTGTTAACGCTGCCTATTGGTAATTATGTAGGAAACGTGTGCGCCTGTGTTACACGGTTTGTATCACACAAATTATGGTACTCGTGCGCAGAAGTGATAACCGAGTGGTGGTCCATAGTGCTTTGTAAACTTAATTTTTCCGGACTGACTTACATTAGAGAATTGAATTTTTCGGGGTCCAGTGCTGCCCCTATTTTTAATAAATCATTTAAAGGAAAACCAAGATGTCATTTAAAATGTTGTCTTGATCAAGGCCTTGATAACCGTTTAAACTATTTTATGAACTTAGTGCTTATAGTTTAAAATGAGAACGTGTAGCTTTTTTCGCACATTAGTCTTAAGTGGCCGTTTTTCGCAAATGTGCGTACAAAAGCTTTCTCACTCTAGAATTTTCCATACGAACATAATCTTTAGTTTTTGTTTTAAAACCATGCGTGGAAGAAAGTGCATAAGTAGTATAGTAGTTATCTAGGATTTTAACTTTAATCTAACTTTTGATTTCCGCAAAATTTAAAATTGTTTGTAAATTTAAAGAAATTGCTTAAACAAATGTCTAGGATTTTAACTAATATTACAAAGTAAATAAATACGTATATAAACTTGAAAAATACCTAATTGTGTATGCCATTAATATTTGACTACATCATTGAAAGCTTTCACATACTATATTGGTATATTTTCTCTTAAGTTCATAATATTTTGAACGTCAACACTAATAATGATGAAATTTAAGTTGGTGAGTGTTGAGCATAAACAACTTCAAATGCTTATACAAATTTAAAGCAAGAGGTACTTACTTTGTGTATCTTGATGTGCATTTGTCCGTAACATTCTCAAAACAAACTCAAGTGATAACAACACTGTTATTAACATAAGGAAACGTAAAACGAAATCGCGATAACGCAGACAATACAAAACGTCTATAGCCCAAACACATGTCTAGCCTTCACTAACCCAACCATTATAACTAATAATAACTAATCTACAATCAAACTCTGTATGTATTCAATGTGAAATTTGCATAGTCCCGGATTTATTATGATTTTTCTGACAATTTACGTGCGTGACTGTACGTTCTTTGTTCCGAGATGTATGAACGCAAATCTTGCATTTTTGGTTTCGCTTCGGTACCCGGTGTTTTAATTGCAAGTATTGCAAAGACAAAGAGGAGATCATTGTATGGACATGCCAGTTTCTCTGGATAGCTCGGATATTTGAGATTTCTCTGGATAGCTCGGATGTTTGAGATTTCTTGTGAATGAGCGAAAATATCTCGCGTTGCTTGTCAATGTAAAGAATTTCACGAATTAGATCTAGTTGTGCCCGCGAGCTTCGCTCTAATTTTACATATTGGGATGCTTTTATCCCCAAATCCCTACGGAATTATATATCCTAAGTCCTTCCCTAGGGCTCAAACTATATCCATACCAAATTTTATCTAAATATGTTCAGTGTTTGAAGCATGAAGTGGTAACATAAACAATTTAAACAAACTCACTTTCGCATTTATAATATTTGTTGGGATTAACTCTCTAAAGATAGTTATAAATAACATCTATCTCTTTAATATTTACCACCCTCTACGCAAAGGTTAACTGGAAGAGATTGCTATGCGATAAGCTCGCCTTTGTATCATATTTCTGTCTTCTGTTTTTGTATTTCCTTGTTTATTATGCAATTGTATGTTTGCATTGTATTGTATCCTCATCTGGTCTTTTTAGTCTCCACAGGAGTACGACCCTCTACGTGTACTACCACAGTCCTACTTAGCCAGAACAAACAGAAGACTTGGTAAACACTCTTCACGCTGGTCAGACGAGTTGGACAGTCTCATGTTTATAAGCTTTGTTCAGGTTGTATTTCCTAAGTTGCATTCTAAGACATCTACGGAAAGTCAGTCAGTTAGTATTCTCCGTATACTCCTGATACTAAAGAGTAGAAAATGGACGGTTCCCATTAGTACCTTTACGTTTTTCCACTTATATGGTATATATGCTTTCTTAGTCCTCTATCCATTTCTCACGACATATTTTAGACCGAAAACCACAGCTCCTCCATCCTTCACATTTAACCCTATCTGCAAGACTATCAATTCATCACTAACCTTAAAGAAATAGGAAGTAAAGACCTCGCTTAAATTCCTAAACCCTCCAACAAAAGATGCTATGTAGGTCATACCGGGACCAATCGTGAATAGTGTCTGTCAAGGTAAACAATAAGAGAAAGAAATGTCAATGGTTTGAATGCTGTCGAAAGGCGAATGTTAGACAGACACATTCTGGTCTTGACTTTACAATAGATAAGACCGTGATATTTAATATAGGTAGTCTAGGACTTAATTAAATAGGACAATAATAGTACATTGCGATATAAATGCGTTGTGGTGGTTATAACACACGAGGCGGAATTTACCAGCCCGAGCTGAAGGCGAGGGCGTAATATAGCCGAGTGTGTTTAACCAAAATACGCACGTATATCGTACAACGTTTTGCAACACACTTGCGAGGAAAAATACATAATGAACTCATTTAATTGATTTGAAATTAAATTCAATAAAACTGTGATGCACATAAACCTTTCTCGAAGTTATACTTTTTAAAATCATTTAAAAGTTGAAGGCGAAACCACCTTGTTGGTTTCTCCGGCTGACGGTCCGCATTGACCCGGGGGCCGGTCGCCTAAATCTATAGTAACAGTTCGGAAAAATAAGTCTAATAAAAGCCAATGCTTTATCAATTCTTATAAGGAAATCAAACTATTTTGAGAAAAACTGAACAATGACGTCACGGTGTAGTATTTCATAGTTTCATACGTATCCCATAGAAGATTTTTCATCTAATTTGCCTCGTCGGAAACCAGCGGAGTTTAGTGTAGTCCATCTCATATGTTTCGGCCATGATGAATCGACGGCAGCCAGGATTGGCAATCGCGAAACAATTGGATCCAGAGCATCCATACAACCGCCATACAACGCGGTTACCGCACTATTTGCGCAAGAAACTTTCATTGTATTCAAAAAGATGTATAATTACACACTTTCGCCTCCAGAGTCAGTCAGATGGAAATTAAGGAAAACGAAATTAAAGATATATGAAAGTCAAGTAGTGCGTATTTTTGTATTTGACCTCCCGGGCGTAATGTTTTGTTTGCCGCCCCATTTTCATCTCAGCGCGTTCCCGGTTGCATCCTCAGCTGTGTGCTACTTTGAAGGTCAGGGTGCACTTTCTCATGTTTTCTTAGTTAGTTAGTTATCTCTTTATTGTACCAATCATAATAATAAAATACGAACAGACTTAAGAAAAAAATATCATAAATTCGTACGAGGGCGGGCTTATCCTAGGAAAGAATTCTCTTCCAGCCAACCAAGAATCTGATAGGAACATTTGATACCTGATTTCCTTCGGCAAATATAAATGCATACATACATAATATCAGTCCTGTTTCCTACAGGGGTGGGCAGATACTATGGACCTCCACTTCACACGATCATGACAGACTTCTTTTGTTTCATCTATACTCACCAATCTTTTCATGTTACCGGTACTTTTTACCTCTCCTTTTTTAGAACGTCTGCATTATAAATGCAATGGTTAACCAAGGATGCTGAAGAACAGACGAAATCGAAAAGAAATTATTTGAGAGCTATTGTTTTATGACCTGGCGCTATTGTGTTCTCCCACCGAGCCACCAATCTCCTCAGTGTGCAAATGGTGAGCGACCTGACACAGTTAGATTTTGCAATATTTCCAAAGCATCTGACATAGTGGTTAAAGACTGCCATGTTATGTTGATAACCATTGTTTGACCTAATGACGCGCAGTATCTTATGAAGCACAAAGAAATTCAAGATATTTTTATACCGGATATAACACAAAATGCGTTTGCCGTTCAAATAAAAACAATACTTTGGCTCCAAGTAGGTGGCTGTTAGCCCCAACATATGGCAAAGCCCCGGGCTATGGCCCTGTAGATACGCCACTTAAAGTAGTGCTTCGTAATGATGAAAAAGTGATGCCAGATGACACAGCTAAGTTCTTGAGTGATGAGTGATGACGCATTAGAATTTTGTATTGAAATTATTTCATTGCGACTGCTTATAAGCTTAGCTCGTATAGATATGACTAGTAATTGGTCTTATAACTTATTTTTTTTTACTATATCAGAATGAGGTTTATATTTACGGGCGTTGGTATGTATATTTAAACAACCTTATAAGGTATAACAAAATATACTGAAACTATTTTAAGGGTGAATTCAATCCACGATACTGATCTTCTTTTCCAAAAGACATATAACGAAATATGAAAAAAAAAATTGGCTTCCCATACAAACTCGGATCAGCTGATCGGTCAATTAGTATGGGAGGCCAAAAATTACTATATAAACAACATAGGTGATATAAGTCTTGTTCATCCGAATGTTCTGGTTGGTTTTTACAGATATACTGCGCTGTTGTATTTTTTGAGTTCGTTTACATACAATCGGGTCTTCAGTTTCGGAACGAAGTTCCTCTTCGGACAGTACTACTCGTAATTCTAGGGACTTGGATTTTTAAGTCGCGAACTTTGTTATAAGCGGAAATTTTTTGGCGGTATTTTTAGGGACTTCCTTTTCTGTAATTTCATTCCAACCGATTATTCTACGACACTCAGTTTTTTTAAAGAAGTACATAATAACTATTAAACACGGTTTAATTCACTTATTAATAAAAATACTTGTTACTCAACCAGTGAGCCATACCAGTGTATTGTTTATTTATGCTTCAAAACATAAAATGAAGATGGAAGTATTATAAAGTATGATGATTTGTTATGAAGGGAAAAGTAGTACCTTATTATAACTGCAAGGAAGTGACTTTTGGGTTGACGGGCCTTGGTTCCGGCTAATTACGACCATTGTTTGGCTGTTATTGGTCTTATGAGAAGGAGGTACGACAATAGCAGGTTTTCGCACGCTGAGCTCTTATCGGGTAGGCAAACCAAGTTTATTTGGTGTTTTAGTGTATGCTTCTTCAATGTAGGTTAATTTAAACTTAAGATATTATTTTGAACCGTACGGTTACCGGCAGAGTAGAATAGGTCACTCCAAGTCCTCATGTGGATGTCGTAGAAGGCGTCTTGGGAAATATAAACAAAGCTTATTAACATTAATGAGACCACTCCAACCCGTCTGGCTAGCGAGGAAAGTGTAGGCCAAGCTCTTTGGCTGTTAGGGCCAAGTATAGCTCTTGTAGTACAGGGAGGGTCGTGCTCCTGCAGTGGGAACTAAAAAAAGAAACAAGATGATTATTTTAAACAAGATTGAAGTGAACGCAGTTCTCCAAGTGTTTATATTACATAGTGTATATAATTGGAAGTTTTTACGTAGGTATGTTTTATATCCAGGGGTAATTGGATAAAACAAGTGACACTCTGGTCGCAATAAGGGATGGGACCAGAAGACAGAGCCAAGGGAAAGACGCGTTGGAAGGACGACATCTGCCTAACCTTTGGGCTGTACTGAACTAGATTGGCAGAAATGGAGAGAGCTGGCGGAGGCCTATACCAAAAGGTATAACGAGCTGCGAAACATTATATGAAACATCACACAAAAACAATACCAAAACGAAAAGAAACCAAAAAGCTCGGGAATAAAAGGCTTTGTTATTATTATATGTATGTTTGCACGATGATAAAGAGGGTGTTTTTGATTGCAACTTTGTGAAGTACATGAGTATATAAGATTAAAAATATTTATTTATTTTATATCACGTCTATATCCCTAATGGGGCAGACAGATCCTAGGGCTACAATACCCATTGGGTTTTAGCAGGATTATTGGGTAGAAGATGAAAAAGTAATCAAATTAGTGATGGGTTGCTAGCTGTATATTTACATGATACTATTGTCGTCCATTCGCTCGATTAGCTTCTACGATCTGTGTTGAAAGAGAAGCAGCAGAACATAATAATTTAGTTCAAAAAGTTCGGTCAAGACAAGACGTTCCTAAAGTATGAGAATGTTTTTAAAAACAAGAGTGACACCTGAAAAATATATTATCCTTTATAAAAAAACTAGCTGTGCCCGTGGGTTTCGCTCCCTGTGGGAATTTCGGGATGAAAACTATCCTATGTCCTTCCCTGGGTATCAAACTATATACATATCAAATTTCATCTAAATAGGTTTAGTGGTTGAAGCGTGAGGTGGTAACAAACAAACAAATATACAAACTCACTTTCGCATTTATAATATTATTAGTAGGATAATAATTTTCCAAATCGTTTCAAAAAGTCCAGTCGTTTTCGAATAATCCGTGAACATACCTACATAAAAAAAGATAGCGACGAATTAATAAACTCATTTTTGGAAGTTGGGAAAAAAGCAACTTTTCGTTCAGGCCGAACTAGTATAAAAAGTTCATGAAGTTATTTCGATATAAATTATTTCTTAAATAGAGATCTAGTATTTCATTTACGATTTACGTAAGTCCTCACAGAAATCTAGGTCAAAATAGTAACCTAAGTGGTATATTGGCAAAATTTCCAGTTTTAAGCTGCAAAGTCTGTACCAAATAATTGAGAGCGGACGTGGTATTGAAATTAGGATTAGATTGGCGACACACTTTCGATTTTAATTTGTTAGAAGTTGGTATTTATTTATAGGCCGCAATGATGATCGACAAAGTGGAAAACGAAATAAAAATAGGTCTTTTAGTCTCCACTGTAGGAGCATGACTCTCTCTGTACTACCAGAGCCATACTTGGCCAGAGCAGCCGGAGGACTTGGCCTACAATCTCCTCGCTGACCAGACGGGTTGGAGAGGCCTCATTGATGTTTATAAGCTTTGTTTAGCTTGTATTTCCTAAGTCGCCTTCTACGACATCCACGGGAGGACTTGAAGTATTCTCCTCTGTCGAAAACCACATAGCTATTAATCAAAATTGTAATGGATCGCTGACCACATCGCCTATTATCATAATTTTTATTTTCTCCTCGATTGGCTTCTATTAAGTATCTATGCGGAAAGAGAAGCAGTTACATAATGTGTATAAATTGATTTTGGAAAATGGAACACCTGATGCAGAACTATAATGGTCTAGCTTAATTATGAAAAATATAAAAATGACGCCTTAACAAAAGTTGTTCTGCCTAATGAGCTGAGATGATGAAGAATTTTCTAAGTCATAAAGTCCACGCGAATGAATTCACGGGCTTCGGCTAGTTAGCAATAAAGACGTGATAGTGTATGTTAGTATGTCTATACTAATGTACGAGAAGAATTCAATAGATGTTTATGTGCTAAGTGAAGAAGATAAAGCAATAGCAATTGAACGGACTTCGTAAATCAAAGCAAAACAGACAAAAGAAACACGCAGAAGTGTGTGATCGAAATCCGGAGATAACTTCTAACAGTAAACGAAACACGCACAATTTGTAACTTTTAAAGTTCTCATTTAGAATACAAAAAGTCGATCTGAACCAATAACTGGAGGTTCTGTCAATCAAGCTGATCGTTTCAACATTGTTTCTCACGCATGCAAAAAGTTGCAAGCGTGTACACCGACTTTTCTTCTGGAATGCGTATTGGTTTGGGCGTGGGCACAAAATGTTTCGAGTAGAGAAACATGTCATGAATTTACTTAATGCGAGTTTTCAAATATATGGGACACCAGAAGGCAACACAGTGAAGTCATTTGACGGAACAAATGAACCTTGATTCATCATGAACCTTGGTCACATGACAACAGTCCATTGGACTTGTGTTATGTGTCTTATATTTTTGAAAACCCTCATTTACAATCTGTGTCGTTAACTTGCACGAGTGAAGATCTAAATAACTGCTATTCACCGCGCATAAAAAAATCAATGTCAAAAATGTCTGATGCGGCAAGATCACTAAAGTAAATAATAAACTAGAAACTGAAAGAAAAATATTGATAATTGTACAATCAAAATGTAAGGACAAAATGGAGGTTTTATATAGCGTGCTCACATTTATTGAAAGTATATCT
This sequence comes from Acrobasis consociella, assembly GCA_963555685.1. Taxonomy (NCBI): domain Eukaryota; kingdom Metazoa; phylum Arthropoda; class Insecta; order Lepidoptera; family Pyralidae; genus Acrobasis; species Acrobasis consociella. Next base: position 3,404,215 of record OY743122.1, on the reverse strand, counting down.
TTATTTTTTGCTACAACGAGTGCTATGTATTTATGTCGGTTTTGGTTCATTTCCCAAATTCTCATAATAAATTAAGAGAATTTGTGAAAATAACACGAGACCAGGTGATCACCAGGTAGGCTTAGCGAAATATATTGTACTGTACCTATGTAGTTTTGTTTCTGTACTTACTATATTTTATAATTGGGCGTGAGGCATATTGCCCAACTGACACGTTGCGGTAATTATAACATGGTTTGTATCGATACTTGTCACCATCTATCATGTAACCATTATGTGTCGTTTAAGTTTAGATTAGAGTACTTCAAAATATTATGTAAATTTCTTAAATATGTACCTAATTTTACATGTTATTTCGTTATTTTTAATAAAGCGCTTAGTGTAGGAGAAGTTCTAAAATCATTTATTTATCTTTGGATAATTGTATCACATAAAAAATTTAAATTTTTCTTTGGTTTAATTACTCAATTTGCTATGAGTTTGCAGTGTTTAAACTAACAATAATTACAATTAAATATTAAACTTAATTAAACTAACTAAAATGAACTTAAATACTTTCGATTTGCTTAGGACTAAGTTTTTTTTGCCGTTTTCTAAGCGCAAGTACAGAAGAAGCAGCAACAAACTGTACTGCAGCATTTTCTCCAAAAACGTCAACTTACAATTATACTGGTATTTGCTTTACTGACTTTTCTTATACACATTTGTGATAAATGAAATATCACGTACAAACTAGTCATTCTAGAAATAAAGATTCAAAATGGTTGCATAATATAACCATATAAAATAAAAAGTTTTTTAATTATTGAAATTTTTCTAATGTCAAATGTATATAGGTTTTTTTATCTTGGTAAAGAGTAATTTTTTTTGTTTTTTTTTATAACCTATATATTGTCCCATTGTTGGGCAAAGGCCTCCCCTTATTGCTTCCACGACTCACGATCCAAGGCAGCTTTGGGTTCCAGAAGGACACCGGCGTAGGGGAAGGCCGAGGAAAAGATGGAGGGACGATATTGAAAGCTACATAAGTGGATGGCGGCAAGAGTACATAATAATGTGAAATAATTCAAAAGATGACCTTAAAACCTGACCTTAGACTTGGACTATTTTGACAAGTTTAGCAACACTCGCCTCCATAAAGTGTGAGATCGTCAAACAATATATCTCATTAACTAATTAGACCGACTAGGTACAATTCAGAACGATTGCATCTTTGCACAACGCTACACTTAATTGTATGGCAGAAATGCTGTGTTATGTAAGCTAAGTGACAGTTGTGAGAATGGGTCATATTGCACGGTAAAATTGTGGTAAAAAGTTGGTAAAAAGTCGTTTAGAGTTATTGCGTTTTGATACTGTTTTGGTGGAAATAATATGTGGTACATAATAAGAGGAGATATTAGTACAGAGAGGGTCGTGCTCCTGCAGTGGAGACAAAAAGACCTGATGTTGATGAAGATGAATGTGTGGTACGTGTTGCTTGACTTACTTGGACCAATGGGAGTAAGCGTAGAGTAAGTAATTCATTTCTCCCATGCTGGTCTGGGAGAAATGAAAAAACTTAGAATGTACCAGCTGCTTCTCTTCCCGCGCAGATCGTAAAAGCCGATCGAGGGAATGGGCGAAAATGCGAATCATGTTAACAGGCGATGCGGCTAGCAACCCATCACTGTATTGATTGCTTTTCCATCTTCTCGCCCACCATGACGCTAAAAGTGGCTTTTGGGTCTTGCGGCCCTGGGCTCTGCATAGAGCCGCAAGACCCAAAATGCTCTGTCTGCCCCATTAGGGATAAAGACGTGATAGTATGTATGTATGTATGTATGTATGTATGGGAGTAAGCGGTAAGGAGATACTTGAATTTATTGGGGTCTAGTGTTACCACCATTTGTAATAAATTATTTGAAAGGAAACGGAGATATCATTTACATTTTTGTGTTGATCAAGCCCTAGATAACACTTTAAAGTATTGTTTAACTACTTTTTATTGTCTAAATTGAGAACGTGAACTAGTTTAAAGGGTTATGTAGGGCTGGATGAAACTACATATTCCAATTGATATTCGTCTTCTTCTTCTTCTTATTATTATTAAAGAGCTAAGCTCTTGTCTGAGCAACCAATGCCTTCCATCTCTCTCTGTCTAAAGTCAACTCCTTAATATCCTTGTATGTTGAAACATTAATCTGATTATTTGGTTGTTTTATAAAACTATCTCTAGGTATGTGACTGTTATCCTTTGCCTCTTCTTCCCTCGATTTTCCCCTCCTTGATATTCGTAGCGCTATAATTTTTTTGCTGGGCAATCTAAAAAGTTCGGACTTTCAAGCGTTAAACCCAATTACTTCTAAACGGTGGAACCGATTTTCATTAAACATAGCAAAGATCCACCGCAAGGAAAGTTGATTTCACCTTTAAGAAACAAATTGAAATCGGTACATCTGTTTGAGAGCTACGATGCCTCAGATAGACATAGACATTAGCGTCAAAGTTACACCCTCTTTTTTCGAGGGTTAAAAAGACACATGTTAAGCAACCCAGGGCGTGGTCTGCATCTGGATTAGTACAATCTATATCAAGCTGAGGTGAAATACATAAAGTGTTAGAGAAATCATAAATAGTACAGGTATTTAGTGATACTGTTTAATGAGCTACAGAAACATATATTATTATGGGGAAAACTAACCGGTCTGAGAGAAATCTCATTTGTATATACATAGTAGAGTAAATAAATTGTAGACTAACGTTTTCTGAGTGAATGGTGTAGTTTATAAGAGGAGGCGATGTAAGATCACTGAGGAAATAACGAGTACCTAACCATTTAGAACTAAGTATTAACTACTCGTACATGTTTAATATACTGAAACATATTTTGTTAAAAGTCTAACTTTGCTACTTTAAAACAACTGAAATCAGATACTATATTTTTCTAAACGAAACTAAGCATTTTCTATTTTTATTCATGTTAAAAATTAAAAAAAATATATACAGTCGATTTTACAAATTAATATATACTAAATTAAACTATATTAAACTATAAATAAACGTTAAACTAAACTATAATGATTATATATAAATTAATTTTGCATTGGATTTTATGAAGCTAATTACGTCATAGCTTTTTGAAGTTAAATATACAGGTAGTGGCACATAACTCTAGCGCTGACCGTTATTGTGCAAAAGTCAAAATTTATTTATTTATTTATTTATTTAATCTTTATTGTTCATCAAATACAAATTGTACAGAACAATAGGCGAACTTAACGCTAGAAGCGTTGTCTACCAGTCAACCTTTGGGTTATGCAGATAGTCAAAATGTGGGTAAGCTTTGCAAGTCAATCAATCAATCAATCAAATATATCTTTATTATCATAGGATATTTAAAATATCTCTTAATAATCGTCATTATTTTGTTGCACTATTGTTGACGTCAAATAGTTACTTACAGCTAAGTTTACTACCGCTTCCAAAGCGCTAGTGCAGAAGAAGCGGTAACAAACTGCACTGCACCTCTTCTCCAAGGACGTCAACTCACAATTAAATTAATACTTAAAGTTAATGTGGACAGAGAATACATTGTTTTGTTTTTTATGTCATATCATAATTTAAATTTAATTTTTAGAATGTCAAAATTTTAAAGTAATGTCAAGTTGTAGATTCAGTTTGTACAAAATGTACCAAATTATGACATTTTCGAGTACCTATATTACAAACTTTTAGAGGGACCCGCGTCAAGCTCAAGCCAGACATTTTTGTCTTTAAGGTAGTCATCGGTCCTATAATAAGCCTTCTCACAAAGTACTTTCTTTACATAAGTTTTGAATCTTTTGTCTGGCATATCAAGGATCGATTTTGGCAATTTATTATAAAAAAGTATACAGTTCCCCATAAACGTCTTATTAATTGTTTTAAGCCTATAAAACGGGGCAACTAAGTCATTCTTATTACGTAAGTTTCTATCGGTAAAATCGCTTACTTTATTGTATGAGGAAATATTTTTCCTTACATACATTATGTTTTCAAATATATACTGTGATGCTAAGGTAAGTATATCTATTTCCTTGAATAATTCTCTGAGAGAGTCTCTAGATCCTAACCCGTAAATAGCACGAATTGCCCGTTTTTGTAAAATAAAAATAGTCTGAATATCGGCTGCATTCCCCCACAGGAGTATGCCGTAGGACATTACACTATGAAAGTAACTAAAGTACACTAGTCTAGCAGTTGCTACATCTGTCAATTGTCTTATTCTCCTAACAGCATAAGCCGCAGAACTAAGCCTATTTGAAAGTTTAGTTATATGAGCACCCCATTGAAGTTTCGAGTCTATTGTAATTCCTAAGAAGGTAGTACTTTCAACAAGATCGAGTTTTTGACCATCTATCATTATGTCAACGCAGCCCTGTCTCACATTCGGAAGAGAAAATCGAACGCATTGAGTCTTTTTCGCATTTAACATGAGATTATTGGCAGAAAACCAATCAGAAATGGAAGACAAGGTGCTGTTCACCGCGCTAGCGTTTGTGCTATGTCGATCAAGTTTGAATATAAGCGAGGTGTCATCAGCAAACAGCACTATGCCAGCCTGCTTCTCAACCATGTAAGGCAAGTCATTGACATAAACCAAGAAAAGGAAAGGTCCAAGAATTGAACCTTGCGGTACGCCTATCTTAACATTAGATCCGTGCGATTTTATGCCATTTAAATCAACAGTCTGATGCCTATCTGTTAAATAAGATTCTATAAGTTTTATTGAATTATCATCAAAACCGTATTGACGAAATTTAAGCAAAAGTGTCGGATGATCTACGCAATCAAATGCTTTGGAGAGATCACAAAATGATCCAATTCCATCATTTTTGTTCTCCCATGCGTCGTATATATGAGTAACAAGTGCTACTCCCGCATCGGTGGTCGATTTCCCGCCAGTAAAGCCGAATTGTTGGCTATGGAAAAGGTTGTAGGTCTTAAAATGAAGAAGCATTTGATTGAGCATTATCTTTTCGAACACCTTACTCAAAACTGGCAGGATAGATATAGGTCTGTAGTTGCCAGGATCTGTTTTTTCTCCTTTTTTAAATAAGGGGATTAGTTTACTACATTTCATTAGGTTAGGAAATATGCCTTCATCAATACATTCGTTAAATATAAAAGCTAAATCAGCAGCTATGATATTTATGATATGGCTTACTACAGCAACTGACATGCCCCAATGGTCTTCAGATTTTTTTAAATTTAACTGTTTAAATGCATCTATTATATCTTTGGGGCCAATATGCTTAAATTTAAATTTAGAATCACAAGGCCTAACATTATTCTTAAGCAAGGCTTCAGCACGCTGGGGGCTAGAATTCACATTAGAAGTAAGTTCCAAAGGAATGTTAGTAAAGAAATCATCAAAAATATTTACTATTTCTTCAGTTTTAGTAATAGTCTTACCACAAGATTTGATATGACAGATATTTTCTTTGGCTTTATTTTTACCCGTTTCTTTATTTATAACATTCCAAGTTTCTTTTATTTTATTAGGAGCATTATTTATTTTTCTACTTATACGATTTGCCTTGGCTTGTCTACAAACTTTTTTAAATATTTTGGAATAATTTTTAACATATTCTAGAAAGGAAGGACTAAAATTATATTGTTTTTGGGAATATAAGTCATAAAGCCTGCTCCTACTTATGTAGATGCCGGTAGTAGCCCACTCACTAAACTGTAATTTTCTATGCACTACAACTTGTTTTTGTTTTAAACTTTTTGAATATTCCGAGGTAATAACGTTAAATAGTTTATTGTAATGGTCGTCAGGATTTTTTCCTGTGTAAACGACCGACAACAATTTGTTATCTAAATTATTTTTTAGTTTTTGTATATTTTTAGAAGTAATCGGCCTACAAAAAGTCTTATCTTTGTTCAAAATGCTGGACTTGCCTTTGGACTCCTTGACATAAACTACATATACACCTGAATGATCAGAAGGCAGTTTATTAATAACTGATTTAACAGAATATTTAATATTACTAAAAAAATTGTCTAGACAAGTAGCAGATGTAGCAGTGATTCGTGTTGGCTCAAAGAATACGTTTACTAATTCATAACATTTAAAAAGATTTAGAAATTGTGTACTTTTTGGATTATCTACTAAGATATCAACATTAAAATCTCCGCAAACAATTAAATTCTTTTTACTAGATGAACAGGACTTAAGTACCTGGTCCATTGTTTTAAGAAAACTTTTAAAATCACTATTAGGAGGACTGTATACACAAATAATTATATGATGATCTAGCTCGGCACAGGTCACCTCACAAACGCGCTCAACAGAAAGTCTGACAATATCCGTCCGCTCTTTGCTACGGAAAGAATCTTTTACAAAAATTATGGAACCCCCTCGCTGAGCAGACTTCCTGTTAAAGCAGCTAACAATATTATAGTTGTTTAGGCTGAACATCATCTGACTCTCATACAGCCAATGTTCAGTCAAACATAAAATGTCAACATCCAATTCTTCAAGAAATAATTCAACTAATAATTCTTTGCCGGAAAAACCTTCTAAATTTTGATGTACTATTCTTAGTTCATGAGGCCTTTCCGTTGTCTTAATGTTCAGTTTAAAACTGCCGTCAAGTCTACAGATTTACCATCACATATTCCTGGTAAATCGGTAGGCGTCTTAAAACTAGGTTTTCGTTTACAATGTAAACTCGTCCAAAAATTAATATTATTTGCTACTAACGTAGCAATCTTACGTCTAGAATATTTTGAAAGATAAATATTATCTTTTGTCAGATCACATTCACCTATGAAATTATTGGTGTCAAAAAACACTAATTTATCACTATAACGACATGTTATATTATGTATCAAAGTATTGAGATAGTGAATGTTTCTATTATTTGTTGGAGACTGGCAACGTATATATGGAAATGCACATAAAATTATTTTGCCTACTTCTAGTTTAGTTAAATAATCCATACAGCTGATTATTTCTTTTTTTCCTATTCTATTACTATTGCCTATCAGTAATACAACAGTAGATTTACTATTTATTTTGGTTAATTAAGATAAAAATACAAGATAAAAATAGTACATAAAAATAAAGAAGTAAACGAATGTATCGTTTACTTCTTTATTTTTATGTACTATTTTATAATTATATATATATTCCATATACATATATACACACATACATATTGAAATACATTACCTATACACATACAATTAGTACTGTACCCATGCGCAGTATCCCCTCTACATTTCACTCAGCGCTAAACTTACGTGCCGCTACTTATAGCGCTCTTAGTATCAGTTTTTTCCGCAACAATAAACCTTAAATCATATTGAAAGTGGATACGATCATGACAAGTGAAATAATTTTGTGACTTTTTTTTACAATTTATTTTTGACCCTGAAAATTATCCAATTAAACCAGATTTGAAAAATATTTAAATTTTGCGAAGTTATTTAGTTTCTCCTGTTTCATGTAAGGTGGGTGAATATGCAATATTGTGATACTAATGACCTGATGATGAAGCAGAAAGGTGGCTAGGGCATCTGCGATACAACATCATCCCGTTAAATTTGGGCTCGATTAATTCGTCTTGGGTAGTACTTTATTTGTAGATGATATCTAGGATCTGACGAACATAAGTAATGTAAACAACGTGGAAGGGACCAGTGATAAATTAAACCACAGGCTATATTAGATCACTATAGTATGATGATAATAAAATAACAGTCAAACACACAAAAAATCGACATTCCCCGGCTGCACACTTTCGTAAGAAAATGACGATTTTTTTAGATTTTGACTATCATTTCAATTTCATATACTCTACCTCTTATCTTTGAGACCGACTTCAAAGTAAAGCAGTTTAAGATAGATATCGAATAGAAACTGCAAATTATGCACCGAGTAACTAGCAAGTAAGTAGTTTTTGCTAAACTGAATAGACTAAAAAAACATTGTTAAATGATTGTATATGTTTTTTATTTGAAAGAAGAAACATTTATTACCACGTATATGCTCAAAATGATTTTTTGAAATTTCTTAGTATTATTTTATAGGCTTTTGTATCGATCTTTTGGCTCCGTCTATCCGTAAGGGATAAAGACATACATACAATTTATTGTGTCTAACACTCAATTCCGACAGACGAAATCTCGGTTGTCATTTCAGCCGCATAACGTCCACTGCCGGACATAGGCCTCTCCCAAAGATTTCCATAATGACCGATCTAGAGCGACTTGCATCCAGCGCCTTCCAGCGACCTTGGTCAGATCGTCAAACCACCTTGTACCCACAAAAGTATATAGGTAATACATATATAACGTCTAGGGAAAAGTTGTTCAAACCATAGCTTTGAACAACTTTTCCCAAAGAACATTATACTCGTATTTATTTTTCATTACTCGATTTCTTGGGAAAAGTTGTTCAGTATTATATACTGACGGTTCAATGACTTTATTATATTCTGTGATGTCATTTCAAGGAGCTCGCCGTAGTAAGTGCGCATTATTAGTGCTTTCGCTAGTAAAGCAACACCGGGCGTGGTTTGCACTTGGATAGGTGACCACAAGAGGCATAAAAATTTATCGAGCCTATCCGTGCTTCGGAAGGCATAAACCGTTGGTTCCGGGTGCTATTACAGATGCTTTTAGGCAGCTTGAAAAATCTTAAACCAGTGTTGGCCACATACATGAAAAACAAACAAACAATGTCATTTCTGATTGCGCCCGTTGATGTCTTTTGGTCGTGACGTATCTGTCGCATTACAAGCCAGCCATCTTGAGTGTCGCACAAATATAATAATCGGCCAAGTACGATATCATACGAAGAGTTCCGTATAAAAAAAATACGTTTATTGTACGGGAAGCACCACTTAATAATTTGTTTTATTCTGTTTTTAGTATTTGTTTTTATTGTGGCAATAGAAATACATCATCTTTAAAAATGTAAGCTGACTAGCTCAAATCGGTTCATGAGATTACAGCCTAAACAGACAGCGGAGTCTTAATAATAGGGTCCCATTTTTACCCTTTGGGTACGGAACCCCAAAAAACATAATATGGCGTCTTTATCCCTAATGGGGCAGAAAGAGCCCGGGCGCGCTGAAGCGTTACCCTGAGGATGCAACGGCAATACGTGAGGATTATGATAATTATTGAATACAATATAGTACTACTATAATTTCTTGCTTTTAAGGCAAAAAGGTTCTTGAATGGCGACCGCGTACTGGCAAGCGAAGCGTAGGGCACCCACCTACAAGGTGGTCAGATGACCTGACCAGGGTCGCTAGAAAGCGCTGGAATCCGCTGGATGCAGGCCGCTCTTTATCGGTCATTTTGGAAGTCTTTGGGTGAGGCCTATGTCCAGCAGTGGACGTTATGCGACTGAAATGATGACTACTATAATAGTAATTATAATATGAAATAGTAATTATTCTATGTTATCATCATCCAGCTAAATCGCCAGACATTTCTTATTGGTAGGAAGGTCTGGTGGTTTGGCGGTTCTTGATAATAAATAAATAAATATATAAGGACAAATCACACTGATTGAGCTAGCCCCAAAGTATGTTAGAGACTTGTGTTACGGGATACTAACTCAACGATACTATATTTTATAACAAATACATGTATAGATAAACATTCAAGATCCAGGACAATTTGAAAAAGGCCATTTTCCAACTTGCCCTGACCGGGAATCGAACCCGGGACCTCTGGGTGGCGGACTAGCCTGGTGACCACTACGCCACGGAGGTCGTCAAAATCCATAGTTATTTGATTTTTTTCGATTTTCTAATCATTTCGTAAAAAACTGTTTCTGTTTGTGAAATAAGCTTGACGATATTATTGTGGTGGGAATGATGGGCTGTCTTGCTTCACGCCGCCACAGAGATGCCTTGTTTTTCAAGATTTAGAAACTATTTCAAAATTTGCTTTATTTTTCAACCGTATTCAAAAAAAGGAGCAGGTTCTATGTTCGACTGTATAATCTTTTTTTTATGTATCCGATTTCTCAGTCCATAGGGGACCGATTTTTAAAATTATTTTTCATTCGAGATTGTGCTCTTCCGAGTTGGTCCGATAGAAATTTCATCAAAATTGGTTGTTTGTTTAAGAAAAATTATATGAACTACTCTTAACAGTTCATAGTGAGAACGTGAAGGTTTTCTTCGCACATTAGCCAAAAGTGACAGTTTATCGCAAACTATAATCCGTTCATAAAATAGTTTGAAGGGTTACCTAAGGTTTAATCAAGACAAAAAAAAATCTCTGTTTCCTTTCGAATTATTTATTTCAAATGGCAGCAGCACTGGTTTCCGGAAAATACAGTATCCCCTTATCATGATTTGTATTTTAGCCTATGACACTTTGCTTTTAGATACTCGTTAAATCAAAATTTAAACCAAAAGTTAGGTACAGGTAGTGGCACGAAACTCTAGCGCTGACCTAGCTTGCGCATAAGTCAATAATTAAATTTTTAAAAACAACCGACTTTAATTTATTTCAGGAGTTTTCTCCATATCTCCGAAGTTCTTCATCACTTCATCACCAAATTATTATGGGACCAACTTGGGAGTAAGGGCTTTCAAATAAAAAAGAATCATCAAAATCGGTCCACGGTTGACGAAAATATCGCGTAACATACATACAAAAAAAAAAAACATACAATCGAATTCATAACCTCCTCCTTTTTTGGAGTCGGTTAAAAATTAGTACTTTACCCATGCGCAGTATCCCCTCTACATTTCACTCAGCGCTACACTTACATGCCGCTACTTGTTTTCTATAAAATATTGTTACACAGCTTTAAAAAAGCAACTATTTGCTAGTATTATTCCATTAGGGCATAAAATCCGCGGAATCTGTATCACGCCACGGTTCACTCATGAATATTAACAATATGTTCGCCTGTGTTGCGACACGGCACAAACATGTGTGTACTAACAGTGTTTGATATAATACGCCTTTCACCCTTTATTTAGATACTAGCTGAAGCCCGCGACTTCGTTCGCGTGGACTTTATGTGAAAATGCTCATTAGGCTGAACAACTTTTATTAAGGCGGCATTTTTATATCTCTTATAGTTTAGCTGGACCATTATGGTTCTGCATCAGGCGTTCCATTTTCCAAAATCATTTATACCCTATATGTTGCCCAGGCTTAATAGCTATATAACAAAAAAAGTTTCATTCGAATCCGTCCAGTATTTCCGGAGATTAGCGTGTACAAACAGACAAACAGACAAACAGACAAACAGACATACAGACAAACAGACAGACATTTTTTTTTTAATTCTTACTCTATTACTACATCTCCATCGCCCCCAATATTTTTTTTGGAAATATATTTAATGTACAGACACACTTTTTTTACTGTTTTATTATATGTATAGATATTAGCTGTCCGCAAAAGTGTGAAATCGCGAGTATGTTTCCTATTTTGAACACTATTCTGCGCAAACTTCTATATAGGGATATGGGAGCAAAATTAAGCCATAGGATGTACGGTTAAACGATATAGAACATAGGCTATAAGTTCCTTTAAGCAACTGCCTCCGTGGTCTAGTGGTTAGAGCGTTCGGCTCATACCCGGAGGTCGATTGTTCGATTCCCGGCGGGGGCAACGACTTTGTGTTGTTGTCTTAGTTTGGTTAGGACATTGCAGGCTGATCACCTGATTGTCTGATAAGTAAGAGGATCCGTGCTTCGGAGGGCACGTTAAGCCGTCGGTCCCGGTCACTGTCTTTGACATTGGTCGTTACCTAAAACCATGTCAGAGGCCTTTAAGGCGGTTTAAAAACTCTGACACTAGTGTTAGAAACTAACACACACGATAAGAAGAAGAAGTTCCTTTAAGGTTAAGGTTCAGTCGTTTAACAGTTATATGGGAGTATTATATAACAGCTATGTCAGATGCCTTTAGGCAGCCTGAAAAATCTGACACCAGTGTTGGCCTAACATACTCGAAAAACCAACAAAACAAACAATGGGAATAACGCTTAAAAGTCGGGATTTTCATTTTACCGAGCAAATAATAGATGGCGCTAGAATATCAATTGGTATTTGTAAATCCGATACTCATCGCTAGATGCCGTTCTTAAAAGTCGGGGTATTTTTTATCTGCCTTGCAAATAAACTTGTGTGTGCTATGTTATAAACGCAGCTATTATGCCCTACTCTGACTACATGTATTTTGTATATTATAATACAACGTGGAAGGGACATACTCGTAAGAAATCAAACCATGGGCTATACTATATCACTATCGCTTAATAAAATGAAAATAACATTCAAGAAACAATTTCTGGAACAATCCCATACAAATTGCTCAGGCGGGTGCACACTTTAGTATGGAAATGACAAATTAGGGCCACTCCAAGTCTTCCCGAGGATGTCGTAGAAGGCGGCTTAGGAAATACAAGCTAAACAAAGCTTATAAAAATCAATGAGACCTCTCCAACCCGTCTGGCCAGCGAGGAGAGTGTAGGCCAAGTCCTCTGGCTACTCTGGCCATGTATGGCTCTGGTAGTACAGAGAGGGTCGTGCTCTTGCAGTGAAGACAAAAAGACCTGATGTTGATGATGATGATAGTGATCTAGAATTTTTTTATATTTTATAGTATGTACTCCTATTATTTTAATTGTATAGGTACTTGTATTTTTCTACACTGTAATACTCTAACTGCGCCAACTCCCCCACATCTTTTATAATCTTCTTTACCCAAAGGTTGGCTGGAAGAAATCACTTTAGTGATAAGTCCGCCTTTGTACCTACTATATTTAAATTGTACTTTTGATTATTGTCATACTTAGTTGGTGCAATAAAGAAATTTTATCTTATCTAGAATAGTCTGTGGTTCGATTTATTACGGATATGTCCCTTCCACATTGTATAAGCAATGTATTTAAAAATTGACTATTCCATTGTGAGTTTTCGTAACATCAATCATTGGATCGACCTTCACAGCGGTCGCTCGACCTGACCTGACGTTTTAATGGCAGTATGTAGTTTCCGTCATATTATATGGAGCGTATTTAAAATGGGCTTGACGTGGCTACCGCAAAATTTGATACGTGTATGCAGTAGCTTGGATATGTGTTTGGTTAAAGGTTTGTATTTGTACATTCACAAATGTCATAATTTAAGTACATTATGTACACGTTTTAGTACAAAATGAGGGAATGGGCGAGATTTGAATGATGGTAATAGGCGATGCGGCTAGCAACCCATCACTATTTTGATTCCTTTTTCATCTTAACGCCCACCACGCTAAGCGTGGCCTTTGGGACTAACGGCCTTAGGCTCTGTTTACCCCGTCAGGGATATAGACGTGAAAATGTATCTGTATTTGTATCTTTAGTACAAAATTTACACATTGACATGAATTTTAAACTTGACATCATGCTTAATTAATAATTATAACATAACAATGTATTCTCAGTCCACATATATAATTTTAATATCAGTATAATTGTCAGTTGACGTTTTTGGAGAAAATGCTGCAGTACAGTTTGTTACCGTTTCTTCTGTACTTGCGCTTAGGGAGCGGCAGTAAACTTAGCTCTAAGTAAATGATCTGACGTCAACATTTACCTTTTAAGAAATCGAAAGAATAAGAAAAAAAGTGACAGATATCAAGTGATACAAATATCCAAAAATAAATTTATAATTTTTGACTTTGACTTTGGTTGCTGAAATCAAAGTCAAATATATCATTATTACATAGGATATTCACATTATAATATGTCTTAATTAAATAATCGTCACTTTGTGTTGATGCACCTTAATTTTTGACGTCAAATGGTTTTACTTATTGATTGGTAGTACTATTAAATTACACATTTTCTGTTCACATGGGGTAAAGACGAGATTCAACATTTTTGTACAATTTAATGTGTACCTACACTTGTAAACTTTTATTTTAAGAACTTACTTTATCCCACTGCTGGGCAACGGTCTTTCCCATTTCCTTCCGACCTGAAACGCTTAGAAACTTATCTATATCTATACATATAATAAAACAGTAAAATATAAGTGTCTGTACATTAAATATATTTCCAAAAATAAAATATTATGGGGCGATGGAGACATAGTAAAAGTGTAAGAAATTAAAAAGAAATGTCTGTCTGTTTGTTTGTTTGGCTGTTTGTACACGCTAATATCCAGAAATACTAGACGAATACAAATGAAACTTTTTTTTATATAGCCGTTAAGCCTGGGCAACATATAGGGTATAATTGATTTTGGAAAATGGAACACCTGATGCCGAACCATAGTGGTACAGCTAAACTATAAGAAATATGAAAACGACGCCTTAGCAAAAGTGATGATGAGATTTTCAGGAGTCATAAAGTCCACGTGAACGAAGTCGCGGGCTCGGTTAGTATATTACAAATATGTGAATGAATGTTTCTAATATGAATACCATAACTTTTCTGCATAAGGTATCTTAATCTGATACGATAAAAATGTATATATATTTTTTTTGCTCGATAGATATTCTGTGATATTTGTGATAAAAATATTTCGTTGCATTAGTTAGAACTCTTGTATCACGCACGAGGCTTCGTGTTCGTGATTTAGTTTATATAAATCGTGACATTCTGTACATACACAATAATACACTTCAATTTAGGGGAAACTAAAACATGTCTACATACGGTACATTTGAATAATTGTATTATATTAGTATGGAGCGATTTATGCTTGGAATTACACTGCTGGACAGAGTGAGAAACACGGAGATTCGCAGGCGTATTAAACTTCCAGACATAGTCCATATCTTCGCTCAGAAAAAGTGGAAGTGGGCGGGCCACTTAAGCCGGAGAGAGAATGGAAGATGGAGTCGGAGAGTAGTGGAAGGGCCACTTAAGCCGGAGAGAGGATGGAAGATGGAGTCGGACAGTAGTGGAAGGGCCACTTAAGCCGGAGAGAGGATGGAAGATGGAGTCGGACAGTAGTGGAAGGGCCACTTAAGCCGGAGAGAGGATGGAAGATGGAGTCGGACAGTAGTGGAAGGGCCACTTAAGCCGGCGAGAGGATGGAAGATGGAGTCGGAGAGTAGTGGAAGGGCCACTTAAGCCGGAGAGAGGATTGAAGATGGAGTCGGAGAGTAGTGGAAGGGCCACTTAAGCCGGAGAGAGGATTGAAGATGGAGTCGGACAGTAGTGGAAGGGCCACTTAAGCCGGCGAGAGGATGGAAGATGGAGTCGGAGAGTAGTGGAAGGGCCACTTAAGCCGGAGAGAGGATTGAAGATGGAGTCGGAGAGTAGTGGAAGGGCCACTTAAGCCGGAGAGAGGATGGAAGATGGAGTCGGAGAGTAGTGAAATGGAGACCGAGACAGGGCCACAGAAGCGTAGGAAGACCAGCGTTAAGATGGGCCGACGACATAACCCAAGCAATGAGAAAGACCTGAATGAGAAAAGCTCAAACCGTAGAGAATGGCATGCATATGAGGAGACCTACACTCAACAGTGGGTGGAGGAAGGTTGAACAGAGAGAGATTATATTTAGGAGCAAAATTATAAATGTTAATGCACTTCTGAGTATTAACCTAATTTTCTTAAGAGTTCGTTACTCCATCTTGTGAAATGGCCTATTCAACCCCGTCGGGCGTGCGATAAGTAGTATAATTTATGAAGGGCGTTATAAGTTTGACGCTTATGTCTGTTTGTCTGTGGCATTGTAGCTCTTGAACGGATGTACCGATTTATATGCGTTTTGTTTACTTTGACAACATCCTACACAACAAACATGATATTTTATAGATAATGGTACGGAACTCTTCGTGCATGATTCCTACTCACACTTGGCCGGTTTTTCAAATATATTTTTCTCAAATTCAATTAATCAATCAAGTCAACTTGACCTACAGATCAAGTTCTCTAGTGTCCTTGAGGCCTGAAAAAGTACCTTTTAGGTCTTAGTACCTTTTGTTACAATAATTAACATCTGAAAGATTGAGCAAACCAATTTGCAAATTAATTGAGTGTATAACATAGATAGATAATGTTCAACGAGTAAATAGTGTAGGTTGACCAATACTACGAGGTCACTGACCACACGCGTATGTTTACGATATTGTAATTACTCACGATTTTGATTATGTACAACTGAGGTAACTATTAGTAGAACGAATTCCGACGATTCGATAGACTCTCGTATTTTTAGATACTTTTATTTATTTATTAAAATGTAAAAAAAACGCCTAATTGTTCTTGTCAAAAAATTACCAAAAAGTTTTATTTTGTCATATGAGTTTTTTTTTAAATGTTTTTTGAACTGAACTTGTAAACATTAAACGAAATAAAAAAACTCTTTCGTCATATTCGTTAATTCTAAATTTTTTAAACATAAATGTTAAGGTATCTAAAAAAATGAAATAAAATATCTTTTTTTTAAATTAAAACTAACGTGAGTGAGACGCAGACATTATTAAAATAAGTTAACGTTGTACTCACGTATGGAGTCAGCTACCGCTGACATGTTTCGACCTCATCCGGAGGTCTTCATCAGGGCGTACAGCTATGTGACTAAAGGCCCGTACACCGCACCGACTCGCGACACACTTGACCTCCGGATGAGGTCGAAACATGTCGGCAGTAGCCCACTCTATACGTGAGTAACCCTTAACGGGTTTATATAACTCATTTTCATAATTTAAGATTATCAATAAACGAAATAAAGACCCATCCCATCCATCATTTATTTATGTATCTTCTTTTATAAGATCATACTCCAGGGTCATAGGGCATCGTTAAATAAATTGCATTCAATTGAAATCACTGCATAAGGAATTTGGCATTGACATTTCAAATGTCTATTTAAAAAAATATGGATAACAATATCATGAAAAGTTACAAGCATAGTCAATGGGTCTATTTCGACATCACAGTAATTTAACTCGTAATTAAAATTATGTGTTGCGCGTGCGATGCTTGGCGCACGATTTTTAATAGGTACGTAGACTTGTCATGCTTACTGATTGACATAATGATAGAAAAGTGACACGTTTAAATAAATAAATATACGGACATTTAAGATTAAAATTAGACTGGAAGACTAAAATTAAAACATATTTATTAACCTTCAAATAATTAAGGTTACATCCATACTTATATATAAAGCTGAGGAGTTTGTTTGTTTGTTTGTTTGTTTGTTTGTTTGTTTGTTTGTTTGTTTGTTCGTTCGTTCGTTCGTTCGTTCGTTCGTTCGTTCGTTCGTTCGTTCGTTCGTTCGTTCGTTCGTTCGTTCGTTCGTTCGTTCGTTCGTTCGTTCGTTCGTTCGTTCGTTCGTTCGTTCGTTCGTTCGTTCGTTCGTTCGTTCGTTCGTTCGTTCGTTCGTTCGTTCGTTCGTTCGTTCGTTCGTTCGTTCGTTCGTTCGTTCGTTCGTTCGTTCGTTCGTTCGTTCGTTCGTTCGTTCGTTCGTTCGTTCGTTCGTTCGTTCGTTTGTTTGTTTGTTTGTTTGAACGCGCTAATCTCAGGAACCACTGGTCCGATTTGAAAAATTCTTTCGGTATTAGATAGGTCTTTTATCGAGGAAGGCTATAGGCTATATTGCATCACGCCCGCGACTTCACTCGAGTAGTTAACGCGGGCGAAGCCGCACGCTGCCTCTAGTAATAAATATATACTAATTTTCTTCAAGTTCTACCGTGGATTTCGTAGAAGGCGACTAAGGAATACAAGCGAAACAAAGCTTATAAACATAAGTGAGACCTCTCCAATCCGTCCAGCAAGGAGAGTGTAGGCCAAGTTCTCTGACTGTTCTGGTTAAGTATGGCTCTGTTAGTCCAGAGAGGGTGGGTCGAGCTCCTGCAGTGGAAACAAAAATACCTGTTATATAATAAATATATGTATCTCTGTCAGAGTCGAGTAATTTGTGACTGCATTGTTATAATAGAGATCAGGACATAGAATGGTTAAAATCCCGATTTGATCAAAGAGCCTATTTTGAGAGCGAATTCTCACAGCCTATTTTGGTCTAAATTAGTTTTTCATAGATACTATCACGGACAGATAGAGGCCTACCTAGACGGCATAACATAAGATGTCATTCAGGCGACCGGTCGTCAAATCATTTTTTAATATGTTCCATAGAAATTTAATCAAAATCGGAAAGCCAAAATTTATTTTTTATATTTTGACACATATATTTCTTGGGAAAGAGGTGAGAAGGGAAAGATGGGGGAAGATAAAGATAAACATCCAAGACCCAGCTCAATCGAAAAAGAACAATTTTCCATCTTGACCTGACCGGACCGGGTATCGAATTCGGGACCTCTGGTGTGACAGCGTGACATGATAACCTAGGCCAAAGAGGTTGTCATTGCATTACAATATTCTACCTATAGATATATTATTTACCTTTAGAGGCAGCTCCTATGATAGTTGGATGTAATCGGGGGGTGGAGCATACTGCTTCCGCCAGATTTGTAATCCTACTAATATTATTAATGCGAATATGAGTTTGTGTATTTGTTTGTTTGTTACCTCTTCACGCTTAAACTACTGAACCGATTTGGATGAAATTTGGTATGGATATACTCGGGAAAGGACATAAGATAGTTTTTATCCCGAAATTCCCACGGGGGCGAAGCCCGCGCAGGTACAGCTATATTATAATTAGAAGAATTCGTATTTGGAATCTCAAAGATTCATTTGTTCTATCATTCATAAAGCTATTTCGACTTTTTAATCGGCTTGTAAATGGTTATGCTCCTTATAGAGAGTGTCTTCTGCAAAAAACCTGTTTCCTCCTCCACAGCGCACATTCCCGTGCAATAGTCCCTTCTCAAGCTTCAGAAATCTTTTAGTGTAAATAGGTTTTAGTTACTTAAGTCCATCTTTTCAGTAAAAGCAATATAATTATATAATTAGGTAAGTATTTAGGTATTCCATTTTATTTTTAATACTAGTGCTTTGAACTGGAACTCCTTGGTTCTAGACTTGAATTGGATTGAGTCACGAAATCGATCGATATTACGACATTATTATTTTAGACTGCTCTTGTTATCCGACTGTTGTACCGACGGCAGAACAAATCAGATGGAATAATTATCTTCCATCTGATTTATTATATACTAGCTGGTGCCCGCGACTTCGTCTGCGCAGGATTATCTCACAATCCTACTAATATTATAAATGCGAAAGTGAGTTTGTTTATTAGTTTGTTACCACTTAACGCTTCAACAACAAAAGTGATTTAGATGAAATTTGAAATGGATATAGTTTAATACCCAGGAAAGGACATAGGATAGTTTTTATCTCGAAATTCCCACGGGGAGCGAAGCCCACTGGCACAGCTAGTATCTTTATAAATTGTATAGCCTATGTATTATTCTAATATATAAGCTATATTATTGTAAAGTTTCATCAAAATCAATTCAGTTGTTTTTACGTGAAAGAGTAACAAACATCCATACTAACAAACTTTCGCGTTTATAATATTATATTAGTAGGATACTTATAGAAGTTATAGACATATTCTTCTTCTTCTTATATTTAAGAGCTGGGCTCTTGTCGGTGGAGTGCTTTCCATGTCTCTCTTCCCTCCGCTAAGTTCTTAACCTCTTTATATGTTTTCACTTTTAATTTTTCTTTTATTTGGTCTATAAATTTCCTTCTGGGTTTAGATATAGACATATTATTTCCCCCTAAAAAAAACTAACTAAACTGATCAGCTGCATCAACCAGCAGTGATAAATAAGTCAAAGAAATCTTGTTTTGCCGATTGTACATTGACATTCTATAGAAAAATTACATTGTTATGCAAATCAACGTTGAGTTTCGACGTGTAGGCCGCCTTGCTGCGATGTGGCAAAGTGCTCGACATCCATTGTTACAGGTTCGATTTCGTGTCGTTACAAAAGCTAATTTGATGGTACATTGTGCTGAGCAACACCTCAAGCATGTAAGTTAATGGTAATAAGTTTTTATTTTAACCTTCTTTGGTACAAAATTTTGAAATTATGTAAACATACTTTAATGAAACATTACGAAATACTAATATTGAAATTATTTTTTTATCTTCTTCTTCTTCTTATCGTGTGTGACTAACACTAGTGTCAAAGTTTTTAAACCGCCTTAAAGGCCTCTGACATGGTTTTAGGTAACGACCAATGTCAAAGACAGTGACCGGGACCGACGGCTTAACGTGCCCTCCGAAGCACGAATCATCTTACTTATCAGACAATCAGGTGATCAGCCTACAATGTCCTAACCAAACTAGGACAACAACACAAAGTCGTTGCCCCCCCGGGAATCGAACCCGCGACCTCCGGGTATGAGCCAAACGCTCTCACCACTACACCACGGAGGCAGTTAATTTTTTATCTTTTATGCTAGTCTGAGAGATAAAAAAAGTAGGAACAAGTTAATTTGTTAGGCAAAATAAAAAATTCCCCAACTTTAAATAATATCATAAGTAAACGCCATCTAGTGATGAGCGAATAAACGTACGCGCCATCTATTACTTGCCAGACAAACTACAAAACCCCGATTTTTAAGCGCCCCGATAACTTTAAAGCGATCGAACCGATTTTCATCAAACATAGCTAAGAACCACCGCAAGGAAACTTGCTTTTACGTAACACATCGAGAAATTGGTGCATACGTTCGAGCGCTATGATGCCACAGACAGACTGACATTAGCCTCAAGCTTATAACACCTCTCTTTTTGTCGGAGGTTAAAAACTAGCTGCATCTCTTCCTGTGCAGATCGCAAAAACCTATCAAAGGCATGTTAAACACTGTGCGATGCGATGCTATGCGAAATATTTCCACCTTCTTATCCATCGTCACGCTGAAAGTGTCCTTTGAGTCTTTCAGCGTTGGGCTCTTTCTGAATGCGTCTGCTAGATCCAAAATTCTTTGTCTACCCTATTAGGTATAAAGACGTGATGTGTGTGTATACGTATGTATGTATTGAAACTTTTGTAAAAGCAGATTTATAATAAAAGTCTAAACTAACACGAAAAAAATGGATTAAATTCCGATCAAAAACACGCAAGTTATACTTACTGACAAACGCATATAAAAAATGTACATTTTTCGCTAGTTTTCTCGCGAGTACAATTAATAAAAAAGAAAATCAACTCGTTAGATATAATATCACGACAAAAAGACGAAAAGGTATCAATTATGCATTTCCCCGATGATATTGCATGAGAATCGCAGTATAATCGGATGCAAAATGCGCGTGCGTATGTAAAATGCAGCAAGTCGAGCGGAAGAGCAGAAATCTGTGTGCAAGATTCCTAAGATGCTTTGTAAAGATTGTCTACATTGTAAGCGTTATGGAAGATCTTATTTTAAGTTAAAAGATTTTTTTTTAATAATTTTGGTGTACTTTTATCATTTAATACTACATTATTTTATTATTACATTTATTACATACATTTAGTACTTTTCTTCCATGCTGGTCTGGGAGAAACGAAAAAACTTAGAATGTACCAGCTGCTTCTGTGCCCGCGCAGATCGTAAAAGCCGATCGAGGGAATGGGCAAAAATACGAATCATTTTAACAGGCGATGCGGCTAGCAACCCGTCTCTGTATTGATTGCTTTTCCATCTTCTCGCCCACCATGACGCTAAAAGTGGCTTTTGAGTCTTGCGGCCCTAGGCTCTGCATAGAGCCGCAAGACCCAAAATGCTCTGTCTGCCCCATTAGGGATAAAGACGTGATATATATATATATGAGGTTGCGTATTACAATTTTATACGGGCAATTGAACAAAGTTGAAACAACTTAATATTATTTAAGAGCTATGCTCTTGTTGTTGAAGTATGAATTTTCTTCGATTTGTCTCTTTCGTCCACTAGCCGTTTTACTTCGGTGTACGATACGACTTTTACCTTCTCCTTTATCTGCCTCATGTAGTATTGCCTCGGTCTTCCTGGTCCTCTTTTCCCTTCTATCTTCCCTTCAATAACGTTTTTTCATGAAACGTCGTGTGGTATCTGATGACTAACATCTTTCCTCGTCTAACAAAGTCCAGAATGCACCTAGTCTATCTGCTTTTTTTCAGGACCTCCTCATCATATCAGCCACAGGAAGTCCACTGTTGGACATAGGCCTCCCCCAAGGATTTCCAAATCGACCCATCGGAAGCGGCCTGCATCCAGCGCCTTCCTGCAACATTGCGCAGGTCGTCTGACCATCTAGCAGGTGGGTGTCCTACGCTGCGCTTGACGGTACGTGGCCGCCATTCGAGAACCTTTCTGCCCCATCGGTCATCGATTCTTCGCGCTATGTGCCCCGCCCACTGCAACTTTAATGAGCTAATCCGCTCCTCATTGGTAATTTTTCCAGTCCAGCCTATCCTTTCCATCCCATTTTCATTTATATTCCGCTGAAAACATTGTATTAATTTATCCCACTTACACTGTGTTGCGTACACTATGCAATATGCATGCATGTAAGCTATCGGTGTGCAACAATCTTTACGATAGTGCACCACTGCATCTCAGAGTTCATTGACCTTCCGCTTTTGCTTGGAAACTTGTTGCATGACCTTAACCAAGTAATTATTTATAACTTGTGTATTGCATAATGTTGACACTTGATCAATTAATACACCCAGGGCTGCAATACTCAAAGGCCACTTATAGTGTAATGGTAGGCGAGAAAACGGGAAAAGGAATCTAAATTGTGATGGGCTGCTAGCCACATCGCCTATTGAAATGATTGCTAACAAAAAATAAACTTAATTCGTCTTATTATATAACGCAGATTAACTTTGTTACTAGGTTTAAATCATTATCCGACCAAATCAAGTTGACATCTAATAATATGCCATTGTCTCACCTGAAAATTTGAAATTTTTTATTAAGTAACCCCCGACAGGTGTAGGCAATTAAGGGCTCTTACAGACAAGTGACAGAAGTATACCTAAACCCGTAGCGCCAAAAAGAAACTTAAACGAATCTCATCAGTTTTATTTACACATTTTTTCGTGAAATCAGTTTTCTAATATACATTATCAGAAGAATAATATGTATTAGACTTGCAAGAGCAACTCTTTTTAAAAAGGTGAAAAATCTCAGAATATACACGTTGAGAGATAGGCAAAAGTTAGAAGTCAGCCACTTTATTTAAAAATATTGACATTAATATAGAAATATTGATTATAAAATATAATCCAGTAGATGAAAACAATTCAAATCAGACACTTTTTTTGAAAGTCAAACAAACATTTTCTATGGTTTTTGTATGAAATACTAAAGCGTTACGTCATGCTTTTTTGAAGTCTAATAGCGCTCTTTAATATCAGTTTTTCTACATTAATAAATCTAAAATCGTGTTCCAAATGGATTTGATCAATGAAAAGTCCCATGCTGGGAGAAATAAAAAAACTTAGAATGTACCAGCTGCTTCTCTTCCCACGCAGATCGTAAAAGCCGATCGAGGGAATGGGCAAAAATGCAAATCATGTTAACAGGCGATGCGGCTAGCATCACTGTATTGATTGCTTTTCTTTCGCCCACCATGACGCTAAAAGTGGCTTTTGGGTCTTGCGCTGGGCTCTGCATAGAACCGCAAGACCCAAAATGCTCTGTCTGCCCCATTAGGGATAAAGACGTGATAGTATGTATGTATGTTTGTATCAATGAAAAGTGACACTGTTTTGTGACGTTTTACTTTATGAATTGTACTGAATAATTTATTTGAGGCATATGTCCAGCAGTGGACGTTATTGCGGCTGAAATGATGATGATAATGAATTTATTTTTGACCTAGTCAGATGACTGGGTCAAAAATACCCAATTATAATGAAGTTACCCCTTTTTAAATATTTGACGCTATTTATTATCATCAGGTATTCCACAGAGTAGGTTTCTGCCATTGTTCTTTAAATTATAGCTAGTTATTTTTATAGGGGGCTAGTTCGATAATTATCTATATGGAACAGCTACAGCACTGTTACCAACTACAACAGTGGCTCATTGTTGAGCCGTCCAGACGCAACAGTTGACCGATTTGTGAAAACACTATTAGTTTCGATCCGGTCAAACGCCCTTGGTACAAAAAGTACAATTTCGTTGGCATAATGATTAATGATGCTTTGGATTGTGTAACTGTTGTAAATTCACTTTAGATGTTAAGATGAAGATACAAAAAGACTTAAGCACGTTTTATTTTTATATAAAAAAATAAATATATACGGACAAATTACTGATTTAGCTACCCCCAAAGTAAGTTCGAACGTGTGATAAGGGATACTAACTCAACGATCCTATATTTTTATAACAAATACATATATAGATAAACCAACTAGGCCAATTTCCAAATTGCCCTGACCGGTGATCAAACCCGGGACCTCTGGGTGGATGACTAGCAAGGTGACTATATACGCCACGGAGGTCGTCAAATATAAATATAAGTTTATAACCTATATTAGCCTAGTGCTGGCCTAAAGGCCACTTCGAAAGTAGGGAGAGTTTGCCCACAATCTATTAATTCTTCCTTGTAATAAATAAACTTCCCATGCTGGTCTGGGAGAAACGAAAAAACTTAGAATATACCAGCTGCTTCTCTTCCCGCGCAGATCGTAAAAGCCGATCGAGGGAATGGGCAAAAATGCGAATCATTTTAACAGGCGATGCGGCCAGCAACCCGTCACTGTATTGATTGCTTTTCCATCTTCTCGCCCACCATGACGCTAAAAGTGGCTTTTGAGTCTTGCGGCCCTAGGCTCTGCATAGAGCCGCAAGATCCAAAATGCCCTGTCTGCCCCATTAGGGATAAAGACGTGATAGTATGTATGTATGTATGTATGTAATAAATAACTAGAATTAGGTCTGTCAGGATCGTAGCCAGTGGAGGTCCACAGTCTCAGCCTACCTGAATCGATTTTCATCAAGGCTAAGAACCACCGCAATAGGAAACTAGCTTTAAGGCAATAGCTAAGCAAAGCTTATAAAATCAATCAGACCTCTCTAACCCGTCTGGCCAACGTGGAGAGTGTAGGCCAAATCCTCTGGCTGCTCTGGCCAACTATGGCTCTGGTAGTACAGAGAGGGTCGTGCTCCTGCAGTGGAGACAAAAAGACCTGATGATAATATTATAACACCCCTTATTTTTGTCGGGGATTAAAATTAAAACTAAGGAGCATATAAATATCATAAATTAAGAATACTGTAAGCGGGAAAGTAAGTAATATGCAATAATTCGAACTTTAACGGAAAGGGAAAAGTGTTGCTACCAATTTTCATAATTACCCACATCCTGTTTCCCGTATATGAGGGAAGTGACTGTCCTAAGTACCTACACACGTATATAAGAGCTATGTATTTGAGTAAAAAGATTGTGAAAGTTACGGTTAGTTACGTTGACACGTAAAGTATAATGCAACGTGGAAGAAAAATACCCGTTATAAATCAAAATACGGGCTATAGATACTAGATCATTATCCTAACTAATATTATAAATGCGAAAGTGAGTTTGTTTATTTGTTTGTTACCTCTTCACGCTTCAACTACATAACCGATTCGGAAGAAATTTGGTATGGACATAGTTTGAGACTCGGGGAAGGACATAGGATACTTTTTATCCCGAAATTCTTACGGGGAGCGCAGCCCGCGGACTCAGCTAGAAAAATAGAATTAAAAAGTGACCTTTTCATACGAAAATGCGCAGCCGCCTTGCAATTTGTATGGAAATGTCGACTATTTTTTTGTTTTTGCATGTTATTTTATTATCATTTTACTATAGTGATCTAGTTTAGCCTGTGCTTTTTTTTATTACGGTTAAGTAAGTAATATCTTGCTGGCATGAATTTACATTTTACAATTTTACCCGTTTTCTGCATACAAATAGAATTACAAGTAGAAACTGCAGATACGCTACGCTAACGCTGTAGATGGAATATGCAGATAGTGCTCTCAGCCTTCTGACTAGAAAGCGGTTAGGCTGTTTTAGTACCTCAATAGTGACTCTGTGAGCTATATAGACCTTGCGAGATTGTCTTTATAAAGCTTTTATAACACCCTGATTCTTTGCGGTTTATCGTATATTTTTTTTCAACACTAAAAACTATCTTCATCGCTTAATAAGTAAACATTCCTCTCAATTACTGGCCGGTTGACTGGAAGAGATCCCTATATGGGATAAGTCCGTCGTTGTATGTTTACTTTTCTGATTTGTATGTGTTCTTTCTTTTGTACAATAAAGCTTTATAAACAAACAAACAAACAAACAAACAAACAAACAAACTTCACCCCTAAACTAACCAACTGATTTTGATAAAATTCCTATGGGACCATCTGACAAGTATGTCCTTTCAAACAGAAATTTCAAATAGGTCGAGGCCTTTTGGAATAATTGGTGAACATGTATAAAAAATAAAATAAAGATCCCGACGAATTGATAAACTTCTCCTCTTTTGGACGTCGTCGGTTATAAAAGGTGATTTAGATGAAAATAACATTGTTGAAACTTTTTCGAAATGGCTGCAAGTTTTCGTATGTAATATTGTAATAGCATCACAACTCACAGATGCCTAACTAACAAGTGGCATATAAAACACGCCACCACTGGTACAAATCTAAATACGTTAGTTATTTAAATTTGTTTTTAGTAAAATCTTGTTCTATCTAAATTTTTCGGCGGCCAGTGCTTCTCCCATTTGAAATTAATTATTAGAAATGAAACGGCAACAAGCTAAACAAAGCTACGAGTATAAATATCAATGAGACCCCTCCAACCTGTCTGGCCAGCATGGAGAGTGTAGGCCAAGTACTCTGACTGCTCTGGCCAAGTATGGTAGTACAGAGAGGGTTGTGCTCCTGCAGTGGAGACAAAAAGACCTGATGATGATGATGATGAAGATATATAGATAACCATTCAAACTATTTTATGAACTACCGCTTATAGTTTAAAGTGAGAACTAAAAGATTTTCTTCGCACGTTAGCTAAAAGTAAATGCTTTTTCGCAAAAAAAAACAAGTATACCCTTAAGGAGATGTTCACTTCGATCCTTCCTTATTGCTTACCGTTTGCAAATAAACCTAAGAAAATAAGGTAATTGCAAATGACCCGCTCTTCCTTATGAAGTAGAAAGTGCTAGTTGTTTTAGAATGCGGCCCTATAGAATCCGGCCGGAAAGTTAGGATTCCTTTCGTTAGGTATGTAAAAATAGCTATTTAACATTTTCTTATTCAAGACTACATTTCCATAAAGATGTAGTGAAATACTTACTTATGTTTATTAATTAAGTTTCTTTCATCTTAAGATTTAATAATTAGGTACGGAAGATAACATTCGAACCGCAAAAACGAAATAAGTAAAGGGTAAAATTTTTATATGCGCACTTTTGTGATATATGTACATATAAGATAATAACTTACACGAATATACAAAGGTCTTTTATATTATTAAGTACAAATATTTTAAGGAGTGATTCAGACTATCATTTTGAAAAACTTTTCTCAATAAATGTATATCGAAATACGAAAAAAAATTTTTAGGTTTTCATAGAAATCGAAGTAGTCACGATATTATTACTATGGGAAATGAAAATTATTTTTTCGTATTTCGATATACATTTATTGGGAAAAGTTGTTCGCAATGATAGACTGAATCACCCCTTAAAATATTTGTATATTTGTAATACCTACGTCGTAAAATAGTTCATCACAAATTATGGTTTTAAGGAAAACTGGATAAAGGAGAACCTAGTTGGTTGGAACAAGAAGGTATTGTCATTATATCAGTTAAATAACAATATAATTTTAACTAAATAAATTACTAATTTAAAACTAACTCAACTAATTAAAAATAACAGAGATCAAATTATATAAAAAATTGAGGCCAAATCGCTGCCGTCATAGGGCAAAGTACCCTATGGCTTGGCGGCATTTCCACGTTGGATAGAAATACTTATTACTTACCCAGTATTTGGACAAACTGTTAGTCGAATAAAGTACCTATATACCTATCTACCGGCTTATTAAAACCGTATTATATAACGTTATAATTTATCAAAACGCATTATATAAATTAGCACCGAACCACATACTAATAAAGTGATAATTCTCAGTTTTTATTAAGGAACTGGTGGTGTGCTCTAGTAACTAGGGCGTAGGAGTGCCATAAACTACTTAAGGCTTAGGACACATATATAGCGGTCATAAATCTACAATTTATCTAATAGTCCCTATGTATTTACATCACTGTCACAGGAAACTTCAAAGAAGCGGAGTATCATTTATGCGTGCGTACTTCTACAAACGAAACTATACATCTGTGCGCACGGCAATGTGTGTGTGTTCGCCCGCTCAACACCCTCGGTAAGGTGAGAACGGGGGAGGTGCGGGGACGGGGAACGGGAAAGCATATTGCTCACCTAAGGAGATTCCGTTCTGTATGTAATACAGGGGCGTAGCTACCGCCGTATCTGCCGTATCAATTATACGGGGCCCCCGGCCTACGGGGGCCCCCAAGGTGCGTAAGCAAAAATAATAAAAACTTCCCAAATTTTTTAAATTTCAGAAATGAGAAAATTAAAAAAAATCAATTCATTTTTGCCCGAGTAAAGCGTGCGTTCAAAAGTTGGCAACACCCTACATCGGTTAAAGCGGGCTGCGGGATTTCCCCGTTTAAGTCATTTACGAGGCGCAAACCGAGCTTTGCATTGGTGTGAGTGTATACAGATAGTGTATTGGCGTCCAAATAAAAAAATATTTAAGAACTTCTATGAGACAGGAACGCCTGTCAGACCTGTCACTATTGTCCATAAAGGCCTGATAGAGGCAGAAACTTTAGAAAAACTAAAGTCATCATCAGCTATGAATGATTTAATTAATCAGTTTGCCGAAAAAAAAGGCAAGGAGAGTTAAAATTTAATTTGAATTGTTTTTAAAAATGTGACAGATAGATAATTATGATGAATAAATATTTCTTTTAATTTTATGCAATTTTTTTTTTCTTTTTTGAGAAATCTTTACCCTTCCTAAGGGCCCCCAAACAAATTTTTATACGGGGCCCCGCCAAGGTACGCTACGCTTCTGATGTAATACTTATATTAATTTGTGTGTTACTGTCATAATTCTACAGGCATTTATTTATTAGTGTAATACCTATACGAGTAGTTAATTTTTGTGACATAGGACACATGTCGGTAAAAGTCGGCGACTGTCGGAGACCGTCGCTGACCTATGTAGCCCATAATCTGCGACGGTAGCTGACTGTTGCGTATGGTCAAGTCAATCTCCAGCAATAAATAGTCAATGATTATCGGCTGATAAGCTGAAGCTTGATTGTTTGTCGTCAAGTTTCATAATTTTTTTTTGACAAACAGCATTACCTGTCTAAAAGGAACAATTAACCGTTTTTAGCTTCTATTTTTGCTTTTATTTATGAACTGGTTATGTAAGTGTCCTACACGATGTAATGTAACCAGCGTAGGTGTGCCATAAACTGTACACTTACATCTAATTAAGACACGTAGCCGCAGTAAAAGCAGTCATAGTCATAAATTGCTCTGTACTAACTTAATGAAGATTTATTACAATTTACTCTCTCTTGCTACGTATAAAGGGCCATTGACTTATATAGAGCCATAATAATACCCGTAGGCAACCATAACCAATTGATGTACGTTATCTCGGTGTAATTTGATGATCGGTCTTTGTATACATTTATGTTCGACTTTAACCCGATGAACATTGTTGTGATCCGATAAAGAACTCAAGTTCAGGATGCTGGAAAGCATGTTATCATCTCTAATGGACTTGGGCACCTGGCCATACGATGGGACTATAGGTGGAGTAGAGTACTGACGGAGTGACGGCCTCTAGATGGTAAACGTAGTGTGGCTCGTCCGAGAGCTAGATCGTTTAATGACTTAAGAAGAGTCGCGGATAGAAACTGTTTTCGTAAGGCGCAGGACCAATGCGGTTGGCATACATTGAGAGAGGCATATTTTCAGCTGTGATATATGGAAAGTTGCCGATGATGATGATGATGATAAACCTTGTCATTTATAAATCTACGCGATGAGACTAATTGATAGGGAGCGGGCTCTGAAGCGTTACCGCTGAGGATGCAACCGGGAATACGTTTGGATGTTGATGCTTCTGTACAAAAAACGCTTGACAACCCTCTCCGCCACCCGCTTGATATTTCTCTCTCTCTCTGTAGGTTTAGCAGTATTGTTATTTAATTTTCACAAAATTACACCAAGTATTTTTTGCTGCAAAATTTTGAATTAACAACATTCGTCTTGCCTCTTAAAACAGAGTAATCTCGGCGTCTCATCTCGGAACGAACGTTGCGTATACGAAAGTAATGCAATTTCTAATTCCGTAGTCTGCTGCGAGTGTTCTTTATGAAATATATCAAATTACTTTAGTATGACGTTCCGTAAAATGTGGCAACTTGACCATACTCTTAGCATCTTTACCATGCCATGGGTATTTGACTTAAGTTCAATTATTTTGAAAAGTTGTTAATAATCAACCCTGGTTTTAAATGGAAGTATTTTTTTGATCGTTTATGGTAATACTTTTATACTTTTCTAAATGGCAACATTGATAGTTCTGACAATATGGCCGTCGAATGCGTGCTGCTGTGAAGACGAGAGCAGAACGTGTTTTTAAAATTGTATTGATAAAACTTAAACTATTAGCAACAGGTGAGTGAAATTTTAACATTGCAATTAAAAAGTGATTAAGATTATAATTGAAGCTATCGGCGTTTGTTATTTTGTCATTTTTTTGAAATATCTGCTTGCTAATGTAATTTGAGATTAGGTAAAGTTGCCACTGATTGCTTTGTGGCAACTTTACCTTGAGCTAGGGTTGTCAATGAGTTAGGTGGGTTTATTGTTTACCCGACTGCGCCAAAAGGGAGGTTATATGTATGCATGTATGTTTGTATGTATGTGTGTATGTATAGTTCTATAATCCCCTCTGCAGCCTTAACGGCTAGATAGATTTTAGCTTAAGAGGTGTCGACAAATAATATCGTTAAATGCAGTCTGGTTGTTTTGGTTTTTTTTTATAAATTACTTGTTTCTTTTTGTTTTTGATAGGTAGTTTTTGCACCATGCTTTTTGTGCTTTTTATCAACAGCGCGTCGGTAATTATGTTTGCGCTTATGGTAATGTGGCTTTTATTATTTTATTTCAGAACCAAAATGCCTCCCAAAAAATGCACGATAAAAAAACGGAATCGCCGTAAAATTGGAGCTAGGCCATATAAAAATTATACAGATGAAATGTTGGCATTGGTCATTGAGATGGTAAACACTAAAATAATGTCTTCTTACGAGGCGGAGAAAAATTTTAGCATACGAAGAAGAACTATAGAAAAATAAAGAATAATAATTATTTAATTTTGTTTTTAGAATTTGTTGTTATAGCGGCAACAGAAATACATCATCTGTAAAAATTTCAACAGTCTAGCTGTCACGGTTCATGAGATACAGTCTGGTGACAGACAGACGGACAGACGGTTAGATGGACAGTGGAGTGTTAGTAATAGGGTGCCGTTTTTATCCTTTGGGTAAATCCTTAAAAAGGCAGGGTTAAAAAAAAGCATTCTTTTTCATAATTTCAGAAGATTTTGAAAGAGCAATTGGTTCCTTTTTTTTTTACTATGGTCTTAGTTGGGTATTTATTGATATCCATAGCATCTTTGAAGAGGAAAAGTTTAACGCATACCAAATGCAATGCAACTATTCTTTCTTCTAAAATGAAGACTTTATTTATTTAAACTTAGTAACGCCAGAATACTGGTATAAACTTCAAAACCATAAATGGCAAAGTGATGACACGAGCCCTAAAGAATACCTTGTTGCAAAATTTGGTCCAGGAAAAGTTCTCCATCGATCAAAAATGTGCTCTATTTTCTGGTGAATAAGATTGATATTTGTTGCAAGGTATGACACAATGTTGCCAGTGACAATTTGTCACGATGGTGCGTTGACACTCGCACAATGCGTGTATTCGAACGCAATTAGTGACGGCAAGTGAGTAGGGTTCCGTGTTAAAGACTTAGGTGGAACAAAATAATTGTTTTTGCAAATAATGGAACACTTTAGTGGAAGTGGTTTCTTGGCATGTCACACGCACCATAACCTGTCTAGTAACAATTATAATTTACATTTGTTTTATTGAATAGGTAAGTGAAATTTACAATGTTCGTAGACATTTATATCCATGATAATAGCTCTGGTATCTATTGTGAAGAAATTTAGTTTTGAAACCGGTCGCCATCGTCCATGCTGGTCTGGGAGAAAAGACAAAACTTAGACTGTAATAGCTGCTTGTCTACCCACGCAGATCGTAGAAGCCGATCGAGAGAATAGGCAAAAAATTCAACCATGTTAAAAGGCGATACGGCTAGAACCCATTATTATACCGATTCCTTATCATCTTCTCGCCTATCATCATGCTCAAAGTGAATTTGAGTCTTGCGGTCCTGGGCTCTGACTGCTTAGAGCTGTAAGATACAAAATGCTCTGTCTGCCCCATCAGGGATAAAGACGTGATATTATGTATGTAACCGGCCGCCAGGGTAAGCCTCCTTGGGAATGCGGTTGTAGCTCCAGATGATTTTTAGGGTACAAGGAATCCTTATAGTTTCGCCACGTCTGTCTCTCTGTCCGTCTGCGGTTTTCTTTTACTCTTTCAGTCGCCTCTTACAACATCAGCAGGAAGAAATGTAATCATGTTATTCTTTACTGGAAACAATCTATCTCGGATACTTAAAATTTTCAGTAACACTTTTCTTTTTTTTGAATCGCCTGACCTGGTATGGCCACGTAATGAGAAGGGATGCCGAACACCTGGCAAAAAAAATGGTCGACTTGAAAATAGACGGGTATAGAGGAAGAGGAAGGCCGAGAAAGACGTGGGAAGAATGCGTAAGGTCGGATATGGGGGAACTGGGGGTCAGTACAGAGATGGCACAGGATAGAAGGTTATGGAGGGAGTCGACATACAGAGCCGACCCCAAATAGGGAAAAGGCGAGGAAGAAGAAGAAGACTTTTCTTTTTTTTGAAAAATTTTCTACTGACCTATACAAAACTTCTACAGAACCTATTAAAGGTCAGACTAGTTCGCGTATAACTATCTCCATTCCGTAAGATTTCGTGAGGTTTATGGTCCACGTCGGATCATTATGCCATGGGCTGGTGGAGATAATTACTAATGTGAGATGTCACTGGATGAAAAGCGGAGATTAGAGTGGATCATTAAAAAAAAGCGGCCAAGTGCGAGTCGGACTCGCCCATGAAGAGTTCCGTAGCTGCAAGTAACATAATATAAGTCTTGTAGTATGTTTTTTTATTTTATTATTATGTTTGAGTTGATTGAATGAAAGGTAATAAAAAAGTACTGACTAGATCTCGTTCAAACCAATTTTCGCTGGTAGTTTGCGTGGTAATGAACATCATATATTTTTTTTAGTTTTATCATTCTCTTATTTTATAAGTTACAGGGGCTCCCCCCCTGTACACACATTTTTCCATTTTGGAAGTGTCTCCCGCGCAAACTACCCAAGTAGCACGTTAGTGAATTTTGGAACTTATTTTGCAACTGTAGGTAGCATATAAGTGATGCAAGAGTGATCGGTATTACTCATAGATGCAAATAGCACTCGAATTTGCATATGAGTAACTCTTATCACTAACAGTTGCTTTTGAGTTATTTTTGTTCCTGCTTTATAAGTTATGGTGGCATAAAGCCGAATTTATTACTTATAGATGCATAAAGGTTTTAATTTTCACTCTTTCGGAGTGAAAGAAGCATATGACATCTTAAACTCTCCTCTAAAGAACCGTGCCCTAATAGGTGGTATTTTTTCCTTATTTGGCACCTTTAATACTAAATGAGTAGCATATGTAAGTTATTTATCACCTGTAGTGGCTTAAAAGTTATTATTGCAGGTCATTTGGAACCTAGTGTAATTGCCTTTGTAAGGTCTAATATACTCTAATTTGTCACTGTAATGCGTTAATCGATTCCAAAAGATGGTTCTTGAAAACCATAAGCAACAAATTTCTCTCACTTAGAGCCACTTAAGATCTAACAGTGCTAAAAGATAGAAATGTGGAACTTATTTTTAATTTTGTTTCGAGCAATTGTTTCTAGGGAATTTGACTATCATTATCGCAGGTTCCTTACATATTAATGAAATTTAAATAGATTACAATTTATTTCCTACATTTTAGGTAGTTGACTAGTTTATGAAATAGTTATCAATCACTTAGTTCACTTTGAATTTTTTAAATCCACTTACGTTATACAGGGTGTAAATGAAAGATTGGTAGGCAAGGCAAGATCAGTTTTTATTCATGAGTTATTCTGAAATTACTGATGTAAATTCGACTAAAATAAGTGATGAAAATTAAGCTGAAAATGATAATATGAATAATGTAATAATTGAGAAAACTGACCTCGAAAATTATGACTGAGCTTTGAAATCTTTGACGACACTTATAAACACTTAAAATCCAAATTTGCTTCCAGTAGACCCAAAAACGCTCATGCTATCGTTTCAACCACAAAAAAACGGCATTCTGAAAAAAAAATATTTTATGCAGATTAAAATAAACATCATTATAAATTAAAATTAAGTAAGTATATTTATTGTAAAGAAGAACTGCTAACGAAAAATTACAAATTCGAAACTATATCCAGTAGAAAATATACATTATTTTACAAATTAAGTAAATTTTACTTTATTTACCTTCGTAAATGGGTTTTGGATACAAAATTGAAGATCCCCAATTCAATGCAATGACAACGAGACCTGCAAAGTGAAAATAATCACTACTAGGTAATAATGAGTGATGTTTGGATCTAGCAGCTCCAATAAGGCAACAAATGAGTGGAAATATGATCTGTAAGTTCTATTTTAAATCGCCATGTTTAAAAAAGGAGTCTTTGAAAAGTATCTTCTTGAATGGTATTTTATTACAATAGCATACAATAACATGAGTTTTGATAACTGTTTCTGATGTAGTTTGACATTATACTTTTTGTGAAACCATAATGTTGGGTTTTTAACAACCAAATTTTTATAAAGTATATTTGATCAGTGCATATTATTTGATAATTCTTGATAAGATTGAAGGCGCATCAAAATTTACTTAGTAAATATACCATGGTTTCACAATGAAAAACCATTTGCAAGGACTCCAAGATGTTATCCTGCGGTATACACATAATTTTTTAATACTCACCACAAAGATGCAATAATCCAAATAAATTTGCTGTCACAACACAAAGCACAATCGTCCTTTTGTTTATCTCCACCGAAAATAAGAACTTGATAGGATCTCATTTGTCACTCAACGAATGAACTGTATCGCTTTATCGTTCAATCATTCATTCACGGCGCGCAATTTACACCGTTAGTTCCAAGTGCCACTCAGGATAACAATTCGAACTCTTATGCATCGCTTTTGCATCTATAAATAAGTTGCAATTTTTCTCCCTTTGGTAATATACAGGTTGCTTAAAGGTTCTAACCACCTTTATAGAACTTAATCACAGTGGATTTTATTACTGAAGTTTCCAAAAAAATACTATATGCAAGCTATTTGTCACCAAATGTGTTACTTGGGTAATAAGTTAAAAAAAATTATGTTAGAAACCTCAATATCATTTTTGAAGACCTATCCATAGATCCACACGTATGGGTTTGATGAAAAATAATTTTTTTAATTTCAGTTTTAAGTATTACAATTATGTTTTTTTTTTCTTTTTTTGTGTGAAAATCTTAACGCAGTTCACATAATACATCTACTTACCAAGTTTCAACAGTATAGTTCTTATAGTTTTGGAAAAAAGTGGCTGTGACATACGGACGGACAGACAGACAGACAGACAGACAGACATGACAAATCTATAAGGGTTTCGTTGTTGACATTTGGCTACGGAACCTTAAAACATATAAAAATTTTAGAAGGATTTTCAATCCAATTGTTAAATTTAGAATTCATTTTCGATTCATGGTTAGCTATCCTTCGGAGCTTGGTGTTGCCCCAAAAAGCAACAGATTTTATGACTGATGCGTGACGTCATTGGTTAAAAGGCGAAGATTAGAGTGGAACATTTAAAAAAAATATATTTGTGTACGTGTTGCAAAAGTTGAAAAGTGTATCTATTTATATTAGCGAGTTTCTAGTTTCACTATACCTTACTGGCTCTAAAGCAGCTGCTTTAGAGCCGGTAAGGTTTATGTATTATTGTCAGGTAACTTATCTATACATATAATAAAACAGTAAAAAAATTGTGTCTGTACATTATATATATTTCCAAAAAAAATATTGGGGGCGATGGAGACGTAGTAATAGAGTAAGAATTTAAAAAAAAATGTCTGTCTGTTTGTCTGTATGTCTGTTTGTCTGTTTGTACACGCTAATCTCCGGAAATACTGAACGGATTCGAATGAAACTTTTTTTGTTATATAGCTATTAAGCCTGGGCAACATATAGGCTATAAATGATTTTGGAAAATGGAACGCCTGATGCAGAACCATAAATGGTCCA
Source organism: Acrobasis consociella (assembly GCA_963555685.1). Lineage (NCBI taxonomy): Eukaryota > Metazoa > Arthropoda > Insecta > Lepidoptera > Pyralidae > Acrobasis > Acrobasis consociella. Next base: position 3,367,707 of record OY743122.1, on the reverse strand, counting down.
GCTAAACTATAAGAGATATAAAAATGCCGCCTTAGTAAAAGTTGTTCAGCCTGATGAGCATTTTCCAGAGACGTCCACGCGAACGAAGTTGCGGGCTTCGGCTAGTTATGATAATAACTGGACTCCGTAATCAACCATATTTCAGGAAGTCAAGACGAATTATGCTCGTGAATACTCTTAATACAGGTCCATCCTAAGGCTAACGTTTCTTACGATGCCTAGTAATACAGCTATTATCATCATTAATTCGCCCCAAGTCTCACAATTAAGCTGCGTTTGCTGGCAACTGGCTGATACGGCTTATGCTTTTTATTTTAGTTGTCTTTTCTATTGTTTTGTTGATTTGTGTCTTTGGTGGTTACTAAGGTTCAGTTTGTGATTATTGTATATTAAATATAGCAATATCCTATTAATATATCCTACTAATATTATAAATGAAAGTGAGTTAATATATTTGTTTGTTATCATTTAACGCTTCAACCACTGAACCTATTTAGAAGAAATTTGATATGGATATAATTTGATACCCAAGGAAGGACAGGATAGTTTTATTCCCAAAATTCCCACGGGGAGGAAAACCCACGGGCACAGCTAGTCTTCTGTATACGTGCTTCCATTTCATCCATCAATAATTAAAACATTTCATAATTGTAACATCCCACATTCCGCTTGTGAACACCGTTAGGACTTTAAACATTAAAATCTGCAAGTTAAACATTTTCACACCATTTCTCGCCATTTAGATTAAGTTGGGCAAAACGATCTCCCAGATAGCAACCAGACCGGAGATTATCTTGTGTGAACTGTCCCTGCGCGCGCGCAGGCCCACGAGCCCATCTTAGCCTTTCATTGTCTTCATGCTTTCGTAATGTGCTTTATGGTTTTTAACAACATAATGGCTTGATTGACACATCAAGTCAGATGCTCAAACTAACCAAATCGAATTTATGCACACCGAAAATGTATAAAGAGGCATCATGCTAGTCCACCTAGAGGTTTCGGATTCGATCCCCGGTCTGGGCAAGTTGGAAAATGGTCTTTTTCGAATTGTCCTGGGTCTTGGATGTTTATATGTATTTGTTATAAAATATAGTATCGTGAGTTGGTATAACATAACACAAGTCTCGAACTTACTTTGGGCCTAGCTTAATCAGTGTAATTTGTCCCTATTTATTTATATTTATATTAGCATGTACATTTTGTACAAACTAAATCTACAACTTGACATTATTTAAAAATTTTGACATTTAAAAATTCAATTAAAATCATGATATTACATAACAAAACAATGTATTCTCAGTCCACATTAACTTTAAGTATTAATTTAATTGTGAGTTGACGTCCTTGGAGAAAAGGTGCAGTGCAGTTTGTTACCGCTTCTTCTGCACTAGCGCTTTGGAAGCGGTAGTAAACTTAGCTGTAAGTAACTATTTGACGTCAACAATTGTAAACAAAACAATGACGATTATTAAGAGATATTATAAATATCCTATGATAATAAAGATATATTTGAATTTGAAAATTTGAATTGAGCCACAGGCAGTTTACAGCTAGACATTGGCCTCCTCTAACATAGACCTCCCTCTCTCCCCTCCCTCATATTGTCTATTTACAATAGGTAACATGGAAGAACCCCGGAAGAAAAGCTATAAGGCTAAGCTTTATCGTCAACTTTCGTAATAATACCGTGAAGTCCCGAGGCATGTCGTGAGCTTTGCTGTAATTTTTGTCGTAATTTGAGGTAATTCTGACGACTTCGCGTCGTGAGGCTGTGACGGTTTGCTGAGCGACAAAATCTGTTTGAACCCACCTTTACTGTTTTTATGTGACACGGTTTTTTGGGTTTTAGTTTGAATGTTTTGCATAATTACTGTTGTTATTTTTGTTTGTATTTCGTGTGTGTAAGTTGACAACACTGAAGGATTTAATATGATTGTTAGCCAGTAACACATTCGACAAATATAAAATAAAAGATTCCGAATAAATGAGAACCTCCTCCCTTTTTGAAAAAAAGTGAAATGCATTTTTTTACTGAATCTAATAATTTCGTAAGTAAACGCTAGGCTTAAAAAATATGAGTACCTTATCTTCTTATCAGTTTGTTTAAAATTTAAAGTTCAGTCAACTTGATATTATTAATTTGTCACTTTAAAAAGAACTATCGTTATGTAGGGAAGCATTGAGACAAAAAGGAAGACATAGTATATAATGATATACTAGGTCATAGGTAGTTTAGGTCATATTGTCTCCACTGCAAGAGCTTGACCCTCTCTATACCACTAGACCCATACTTGGCCAGAGCAGCCAGAGGACTTTGGCCTACACTCCACGCCGGCCAGATGGGTTGGAGAGTCTCATTGATGTTTATAAGCTTTGTTTAGCTTGTATTTCCTAAGTCGCCTTCTACGACATCCACAGGACTTGGAGTGGCCCTATTCTTCTCTGTCGAAAACCACACGGCTAATATTGCTACACAGTAGTGAATAACTTAATCATTGAAATTGTAACAAACTGAAGGAAAAATACAAGTATTTCACCAAAACGAGTTTTATTCTTTTTGCGTGTCACGAATATATTTTTCGTGCAATAATTTTAGTGGAACGTGTTTGAATTTAAAGTGCGGTGGCATAACTTCAAGTGCTTTGAAAACACAGTATTTATACCTCAACTCCGTTTTACTTATCTTTTGTTATATATCTAAGATCATTGAACTCTTGCATACTGAGATAAAAAAATAATATTAAGATCAGTAAGTACAAAAAAATGACATTGTTTCGTACTGTTTACTTAATAATAACTGGAAAATCTTTTTGTAAAACAAGAAAAAAAAGATTTACGGTCAAGTAATGGGTAAAAAGCTTTATGTTACATTATGGTTTGTTGTTTTCCGCTAATTACTCGTATATTGTACTGGTACTTAGTATATAGGGTGTTGCCATAAAAATATCATTGTATTATATTTATTACAAGGAATTAAAGCTTGAATATATTGATGACGTATTACATTCATGGCTGTGTTTATTATGTAAAGTAAATGTTTCGGTAAAACATTAACAAGAGTTATTCCTTAATTTTAAAGATCAGCTTTTAATGCATTGCGTTAATAAGATTGTAAAAATCAAAAGTAAAAAAATAAATGCGTAGATAGGTATATATTATTATTATTTATAAAACTGAAGCTAAAGCGGGCTCTGCAGCGGCATCAGCTGAAAACCTCAAACGACGCAAATATGAGAGTATCGGAAATTACTACATATTTGAGCCGTTTGGGGTTGAAACTTTAGGACCGTGGGGGCCATCAGCTCACAAATTATACGGCGCTATCTCAAGGAAACTTATTGAAGTTTCCCGTGACCAGAAGGCTGGCCTATATCTAGGTCAGAAAATAAGCATTGCCATACAACGTGGCAATGCAGCCAGCCTTCTGGGCACGTTACCGCAGGGTAAACAATTACCAGGCCTTTTTTATTTGTAAATATTAGTTTGTAGTGTATTGTAGTGAGTAGTTTTATAATTTTTATTTTAGTATTTAAGAAAATTTAATGTGTATATATAATTATTTTTCGAAATAAAAATTGACCTTTATAAAACTTCTACGTCAATTTTTTTTTTTTAATTTACTGTATACTTTGTTGGCAACACTGGAAAACGACGCCTGGAGTGGGAGCTAACGGCGAGCGACGACACTTTTGTTCGAGCAGCGGAGCGCGCCGGTCTTTGCCACTGTGTTTGTTTTTCCCTTTTGCAAATTATTTTTGTTGAGTGATTTTACCTATAGTTACAGTTATTTAATTGGATTAATATTTGATTACTTACTTCATTCGTTACTGATCTTTAATTATAAATAATCTTGTTATTGATATAAAAACCAATAGTGCTTCATATGCGAGTGTTTTAACATTTCCGTTAGTTTGAAATAAAACAGTGTATGCAATTCTATAATTAATCTATCATTATACGATCCCTAGCCTTTTGTTAACATCAGAAGTGCGATTATATATCGAATCCCGCCTTTTTAAAAAAAAAATGGGTAGTAAAAAGGGCAAAGATAAGCACAAGCGTAGAAAGAGGCGCGCTCGATCTCCATCAAGCAGTAGCAGCTCAAGTGACGAAAGCAGCAGCTCTGGTAGCAGCGTCTCAAGGACACCACCGCCGGCACCCCGGGCTCGAAAAAGGATTAAGGTATCACAAGCGAACGATACCTGTACTGTGAGTACAAACAATATAACCCTTCATAATATGATACCAGGATTTGACCCGTTGAATGATAATGTGATTACGTGGCTCAATGTGATAGATTCTTACGCATCAACTTTTTCATGGACCGACAGTATGACACGCTATCAGGCATTAAACAAGCTCAAAGGTTCCGTTAAAGTTTGGTACGACTCCCTTTTACGTAGTGATCATTCGTGGACACAGTGGTTATGGAAAGATTGGAAGGAAAAGATTTTGAACACGTTTACAGTGAAACGAAATATGTTTGAGTTATTGAAAGAAATCATAGATCGTAAACCTATTGAAAATCAGTCTTTATACGATTTCTTTTTTGAACAAAAAGCGAAAATAGATAACTTGCGTTTGAACTTTACTGATGGAGACATAATTGCAATTATTCTAGGAAACATAGGTGACACTAATATTACTGCTTCTGTAGAAGCCAGCAACTTTAAATCGTGTGACAACTTGGCTGGGTTTTTGCATAGTCGGGTGTACAAATCAAAAACCGTAAAACAAAATGTGACTTATAATACTTCGCGTGATAATTACAACAAAGGTAGCCCTCAACTACAAAACTCGTCATCTCAAGTAGCGACGTCAGCGGCTCTGCCTGTGTCTGGGACATCCCAGTCTGCACCCTCTACTAGTCAAACAAACTTAAACACAACTCATACAAAAAAACCGTTACTTTGTTATAATTGTGGAGGGAATCATAAACGTATACAATGCACGGTGAAGTGCGAGTTTTGTGGTAAGAGAGGACATTCGGAATCTGTTTGTTTTACTAAGAAAAGTTCAACGTTAGATAAGCCGGAAAAAAGTGACAAACAGGAAACTAAATATGTACAGAGGGCAGATGCAAAAGATAAGTTTTGTAAGCAAATCATTATAAACGGTAACAGTAATGACGCGTTCATCGATACAAGTAGTAGCTGCTCACTTATTTCGTCAACGTTAGTTCATAAAAATAACTTACAAAAATATCCATTGAAATCGCCTATTGCGTTGCAGGGATTTTCGAAGGACAACCTAAAACTAGTATCCGAAACAGTTCGAACAAACATTCAACTAGATTCAATCGAGTTGGATAGCGTTGAATTTTATGTTCTTGATGAGCTTTCTGGATGCGATTTACTTATTGGTAGAAACGTGACCGAACGCCGTGATTTGATGTATTTAAGAGTAGGCGACACTCTCACGTTTCAACGTGCCGGTTCTTTGAAAGATTCGTGCAAAGTTGTTGAAAACATTACTTTAGAACTTGATACTGATTCACACATTAATGAATTGCTTACCCTTTTTAATAAATATCCGAATTGCTTCGCTAATAATATAAACCAGTTAGGAAAAGTAAATGGACACGAGATGACCATTAATTTGAAGGACAATAAACCAGTTCAGTTGAGACCGTATAGGACACCAAACAGTGATAGGCTAGTAATTAGAGACATCATTAATAATCTACTCGAAAATGGAATTATACGTGAAAGTAATTCGGCATACGCAAGCCCCGCTCTACTTGTAAACAAAAAGAATGGAGAAAAGAGGTTATGCATCGATTACCGAGCTTTAAATAAATTAACTGTACCGGACAAATACCCGATGCCGCGTATCGAAGATTTAATTGATAGACTCCATGGTTGCAAATTTTTTACCAGTCTCGATCTAAAATGTGGGTACTATCAAATAAAAATGGCTGAAGAATCTATCCACAGGACTGCTTTTATTACGGAGGAAGGTCACTGGGAATTTTTGAGACTTCCGTTTGGCCTTGTTAATGCTCCTTCTCATTTTCAACAAATGATGAATAAAGTCGTCGGAAATCTTAGATTCGGAAATGTCATTTTATATTTAGATGATATATTAATAATAAGTGAGACAGCGGAAGATAATCTCCGAGTTCTCGAAAATGTTTTAGAGATTTTCAAAAATAATGGCCTTACATTGAACTTAAAAAAATGCCATTTCCTTAAAACACAAATAGAATTTCTAGGTTATGTGATTAATGCCGAAGGCCTGAAACCAAGTGAAAATAAAATTGACGCAGTTAAAAAGTTTCCGATTCCTAAATCAGTACATCAACTGCGCCAGTTTCTCGGTCTGATAAGTTATTTTCGCAAGTTTATTAGAAACTGTGCTTTAATTTCAACTCCTCTGACAAGACTGCTAAAGAAAGAGCAACCATGGGAATGGACAAACGAACATGAACGGACTTTCAATACTCTAAAAGACATGCTAACGTCTAATAGCATTTTAACGATATATGACCCAAAAAAAAGAATGTGTGTTGTATACAGATGCAAGTAGAGAGGGTATTGCGGGCATTTTAATGCAAGTTACAGAAGAAGGCGAGAAGCCTATTCATTATTATAGTCGCCACAAACTTCAGAAAACGAGAAGAAATATCACTCTTTTGAACTAGAACTTCTGGCTGTCGTGCAATCTTTGCAGAAATTCAGGCATTATCTATTAGGGGCACATTTTCGTATCATTACCGATTGTAATGCGGTTCGTTTTGCGTTGACAAAAAAAGACATTATTCCACGCATAGCGAGGTGGGTTCTTTCTACCCAAGAATTCGATTTTGACATAGTGCACAGAGAGGGAACACGTATGCATCACGTCGATGCTTTAAGTAGAAACCCACTTCCTGTTGGCGAAAAGTCAGAGGCTGAGATTATTTTGTCTATCACGGAAGCGGATTGGATGCTTTCGGTCCAACTTCAAGACCCGGAAATAGTGAACATAAGGGACGCATTAGCTTCTGGTGAAGCAAGTGAACATAGAGATATTTTTGAGACGTATGAATTGCTAGGTAACAAGGTCTACAGACGCACTAGTTAAGGTCGGCGTTGGTTAGTTCCAAAGAAATGTATTTGGCAAATTATAAAATACAATCATGACGATTTAGGCCATTTTGCACTTGACAAAACCGTCGAAAGAATTGCATCCCGATTTTGGTTTCCTCGAATGAGACATATTGTTAAGAAATACATAAAAAACTGCATTAACTGTATTTATTATAAAAATAAAGGCGGTCGGAAAGAAGGTGAACTGTATCCGTTACCCAAATTCGCACACCCCTTTCACACATTACATTTAGACCACCTGGGCCCTTTTGTACAGTCTCAAAATAACAATAAATATTTGTTAGTTGCGGTAGACGGGTTTACTAAATTTGTATTTATTTCCGCGGTTCCTAGTACTGATTGCAAATATGTTATTCGTGAACTCGAAAATATATCTAAGATATTCGGTAACCCTCGGAGATTTATTACGGACGCTGGTTCAGCATTTACATCCAAAATGTTCAAAGATTATTGCAAAACTAAGAACACCAGGTTACATACTATAGCTACGGGTATGCCACGTTCAAACGGGCAAGTAGAACGGTTCAATAGATCAATTCTAGAAGCACTAAAAGCCACAAGCGCTGACTTAGACGAGGATTGTTGGGATCAATGCATAGTACGACTTCAACAAGCTATAAACAGTACTTATCACAACACGATTAAAACCGTTCCTAGCGAAATTTTTTTTGTATATAGGTTACGGACTGATAGCGATAAACTTGAACCTGAGCTTGAGACTGATGGTGGGGATCTACGGACGTGACTGAATTGCGTAAACTAGTGGTTAAAAATACCATTGCCAGTTCCGAATCACAAAAAGAAAGATTTGACAGACAGCGCACTAAAGCCCGAAAATACAATGAAGGTGAGTTGGTACTCGTCAAAATACAGAGCCAAACAAATGATGGAAGAAGTAAAAAATTGCTTCCTGCCTACAAAGGTCCCTTTCAAATCAAGAAATGTCTTGACAAAGATAGATACGAAGTACAAGATATGAGAGGCAGTGAAAGGAGTCACAGAGCCTATAATGGGGTAGCCGCGGCAGAAAATATCAAACCATGGATAAATATTGATGGGTGGTGTATTGATTAGTAACTATTTGATGTTCCGTCGTGTTGGCAAGGTAAAAGAAATGGTATATACATTCTAATTTATTAATACTTTTTTTTACATCAACGTAAAGATTAAATATATATATATATATATATCTGATCATACTTTTAATAATTTATCTGAATGGGGAATGAATGGTCAATTTGTTCAGACAATAACTAAATCGGCCGAACAGTGAGCTGACATAGTAACTTCCTAAGAATAAAGGGTAGACACTATTACAGGCACTTAGAAACCGAATAAGTTGTTGAACCAACATATGGGGTTGTCCAAGTCAACCTAATTGGATCATTCATTGCTCGTTTACATTAAGATATTGGTTATTGAGTGTTATAAACTTGGTCTCCTAAGTCTAAAGCTACCATTTTATAACAGAAAGCTGAAACCTATAGTATGAATCATGATGGGCCGAACTAATTAACTGTTTGTGTTTTCAGACGAGTAAATCAGCCTGAAACAGGGAATTGTGGTAGCAGTTCATGGTGCCTGAGGACAGCCACGGCGCAGGAGGGCCGTGTTGGCAACACTGGAAAACGACGCCTGGAGTGGGAGCTAACGGCGAGCGACGACACTTTTGTTCGAGCAGCGGAGCGCGCCGGTCTTTGCCACTGTGTTTGTTTTTCCCTTTTGCAAATTATTTTTGTTGAGTGATTTTACCTATAGTTACAGTTATTTAATTGGATTAATATTTGATTACTTACTTCATTCGTTACTGATCTTTAATTATAAATAATCTTGTTATTGATATAAAAACCAATAGTGCTTCATATGCGAGTGTTTTAACATTTCCGTTAGTTTGAAATAAAACAGTGTATGCAATTCTATAATTAATCTATCATTATACGATCCCTAGCCTTTTGTTAACAACTTCTTAGTTGAGTGCTCTAAATTACTGTTTAAATTTTTCTGCACACCGCTTATTAGAGTGGTAAAATGTACATTGCTTTTTCAATGAAACTCAAAGGCTATTCTACACTGATTTGAATAAAAACCTCGTAAAAGTAGCTGAATTGTGACCGCGTTAATTTTGCGAGCTTACCATCTAGATTGTTTTTATGTAATTTATCTGTCTTAAGACAGTAATTTAGTGGTTAATTTAAACAAGATGAGCTGCGGCAAATAGGAAAAATAATAATCTAAACAAAAGCAATAAAAAGATCAGAATAAATCTGAATTTTTTAAAATCAAATAGAAATTGTTAAAATTTAAGTCCGTTTGGGGGGAAATTCATACAGACACACGCTTTTAGTTTAATCGTAGTACCTTCTTCTGTGTGCATCATAAAATATATTATGCAACGAAAAAAATCTAGATCTTTAGACAAATATTTAAATAAATTACAACAAACATAATATCTAGTTTTCATAGCAAAGATATACATGACATCTTTGCTATGAAAACGAGATCTTATCTATATCTTTTAGGGGTTTGATTTTGAATATTATCATTGTAAGTTCATACAAATTATTTATTTCAAGGTAAGGTGATAAAATATTCTTGTTAAATGTTCTCGTTATGGGCTGACATAGTATAGGGAATAACGAAGATCAACATTCTATGAAACGAAGGTAGGTTCGAGGTGAACCAGCATTATATGCTAAGTCAATAAAATTTATTTGTACTAGTAATTAGGTAAGTCCATCTATAAATCGAGGTATTATTGCAGAGTAAATACTTGGTATTATTAGTTTTATTCGTTTCTGAAATATTTGGCAAATTTTGCAAATTTTTGTTGGAGGCAAGTGTCCCCCCCCCTCTATCTTCTAAACGGTTATATATGGCCACGTGAAAAAATTCACAGCTATAGTATATATAAGTAGTTTAAAGGAAAACTATTAGAGCTAAATATACAAATTAAAAAGTTATAGGCGATCAACTTATACAATGTACTCGGAAAAAGTAATTTCATACAAATTCAATAGATAATTAGTTTTAAAACGTTTTTAGTAGCATAAACTCAAAGTTAGCATTCGGAACTACGGAGCCCTACACTGCGCGTGGCCCGACACGCACTTGGCCAATTATTTACAAACGATTTAATGATTTCAAAAAGAGCGAAGTGATTCCTTGAGAAAATGTTATTATATTTTTAATTTTATTTCTATTTGAATTTGAAAACTAACATAAAATTAAACAATCGTTCTTGACCATTTAGGGTCCTCGTTAACCGGTGTTATGTCAGTTATAAACGTTTTAGTACTAGTAATGACCTTCAACTCTGCCTGTTTGGTAGAAGGGATATGTCACGTTTGAAAGTGCACTAACTGGTTCTGCTAGGGCTTTTAAATGCAGGTAACTGTGAGAAAAAGCGCATATCAGTCCTTTCATTTCGCGTTCATTTATTTATTGGCATTCTTGAATAAATATTTAAATGGAAAATATTATTGACTACAAACTTATACAATATTATTCATATTAAAAAAATATTTTAAATTAAAACATACTTAACTAAACATAATTAAACTTATTAAGTGCAGCTGTTGAAGTCGGGCAAAGAACTGCTGTCAAAAAAATGAGCGGGCAGCCATTTTGTATCTAAAATTTGGTTCCAATTTCAAGTTCCACGGGAGCTTTACCCTTACGTTAGCAACCATCGTCAGGGAGACTGGTCTACTAGAAAATGTCGGCGTTTCTGACTGCTTTTTGTGAGTTCTTCTTTCAGTGCCATCTTCAATGAAGGTCGGCAATCATCATTGCGATCTGCACTTTTGAGACGGCCACTCGAAACAGGGATCGAGTACTTTTCTTGTACCATTGGCGTAGATTTTTCAGCCACGATGTTCTTTGTGAGTAAACCTTAATAATATATTTACTTAGAAAATTAAACGCAAGCACATGTGTCTTTATACAGGATAGGTTACCGAAATGCCAGTACACAGTTAACCCTTTAAATGTCGGACGCCCGGAGCGGGCGTCTAATGTATTGTTTTACTATTGTGTCTGCTATGTCGACAGTCGAAGGGACAGTAGATCTTCAAATGTGGTTGCCACAAATTTTTTTTCCGAAAAGCGAAGGAATAAATATATGGGGCTAACGAAATATACGAAAACTATTTTAACCCGTAAAGTCCCGGACGGCATTTATAAATGCCCACGTTCATTGTCTTTCTATTGTGTCTGGTATTGGCGGCTGCGAATGGGTTAAAGGTGAATTTAGTCAGTGATACTAAATAACTTAACCCAAGGAACACGTAGGTATCGAAATATGAAAAATAATTTCTTGGTTTCCAGTACAAGTTGACCGGTCAGCTGATCTAAATTTGTATGGAAAGCCAAAAATTATTTTTTATATTTATATACCATAAGTATTGTTAGTATCGCGCACGAAACGTTAAAATAATAATTGGGCAAGTGCGTGTCGGGCCACGCGCAGTGTAGGGTTCCGTAGTTGCAAATGCCAACTTTGAGTTCATGCCACTAAAACGTCTAAGTATCTATTGAATTTGTACGAAATTTTCCTTTTCGAGTACATTTTATAAGTTGATCGCCTAACCTTTTTAATTTGTTAACCCTACTTAGCTCTGATAGTTTTCCTATAAACTACATTATATATACTATAGCAGTGATTGTTTTCACGTGTCCATATATAACCGTTTAGCAGATAGATGGGACACGTGACTTTAACAAAAAAAATCACTTTAAACCTATATATTTCAGACACGGATCCCTAAATCGAAAAATGGTGTTCCCAAGCTCACAATATTTTTTAAAAGACCTATTTAACGATACCCCACACAATGTGTTTGTAGAAAAAAAAAATATTGACTTCCTCTTTACTTGTATGGCAGCTACCCTAAAAAAAAATTTATTTATATATTTTATTTTACGACTTTTAATATACATATCCATGCCAAATTACAGCTTTCTAGTACTTATAGTTTCTGAGTAGGACCGCGGACGGACAGACAGACAGACAGACAGACAGACATGGCGAAACTATAATAGTTCCTTGTTTACTACGGAACCCTAAAAAGATCACCACGAATTGTCCTGCTTTTTGAAACTCGGTTAAAAATGTATACCAAAAAACCATTGTGTGGTGAAATTGACGAAATCTCAGATCAAAATAGATATAAGTACGGCTGGCGAAGCCTAATGGTGTTAAAATTGCTACACAAGCTGCAACACTCGGCTTTTCATGGGTGAAGTGTAGCCTTGCAAGGTTGCTTTCAAACGATAATTGTTTTCTTTGTGAGCTAAAGTTGATGGATACTTTAGAAACATTTTTCTTTGTTTTCATACATTGGCTTCAAAAACCCATATATTACAGGATGACTTTTTACCCACCAGCCAAATTTTTTTAAGAAAGTTCAGTCCATGAAATAAACTGGTACTATTATAAAAATCGTGTGTCGCGCCGGTGCGGTGTGCGGGCCTTTAGTCACATTCGTCCTGATGAAGACTTTGAAGACCTCCGGATGAGGTCGAAACATGACGTCAGTTCAGTAGCTGACTCTTACGCAAGTAACCCGTTAACTCATGTTAATAATGCATGTGTCTCAGGTTACTTTTAATAAAAAAAATACTATAAATCGTTTTTGAGTTTTTAATATTGAAATAGTTTTCTTCGGTAAGGCAATTGTTAAAATTATTTGCAAACTAAAGTGCTAATCGACCTTCATATTCTGAATTCGCAAAAAATAATCAATTAGATCATATAGAATAGAATAGAATATGGTTTATTATATACAGTGATACCATAGGTTAAGCCTGTGTCACTCCCCGTTTAGGTATCGAAAATATACCTACATTATTACTATGCGTGCGGCGACCACTCCAAGGTGGTAAATTTAAGTAATAGGAATGAAATTGGCTTGCAATGCACTTCTATGTATCTAATCGAAAAGATGTCGAGTTCTGACGCGAGCTAAATGAACCATATCGCTAACGACATTGAGTAGATATTTCTTTGATTTCCTTTGCTGATTAAGACTTCTGTGTGTGAGTGCTAGTACTTACTCTGTGCCATAGGCACAGAATTAATAATAGTATTACATACAGAACGGAAACTCGCACCGTCCCCCGCAATCATGTGTCCCCGCAACCCTTCCCCCGTTAATGTGAGGTGTAAGCGTCAGTAAAACAGGGTTATTGGTAGTCGCACGTTGACATCGAGTCACTTAAGATTATTGAATTATAATGGTGAGAAACTGCGCACATTATCATTGTTTATCCACGGAAAACAATAAATAACGAAAATTTTATAGATTTCCGAGTGATGAAAACAGGTAAGCAAAGCAACAAATTCTGTGGTGGCGACCCTGATTGTTTAACTCACACATTTGACGTGTGCACGGACGGATTGTTTCGTTTGTAATAGTACTAGGTATACAATGTCCTTTTTAATTAAGTACAAATATTTTAAGGGGTGGTTCAGTCCATCATTTTGAACAATTTTTCCCAATGAATGTATATCGAAAAACGTAAAAAAATTTTTAGGTTTTCATACAAATCGAAGTAGTCACGTGACATTATTACTATCGAAAATGAAATTTTTTATTTCGTATTTCGATATACATTTATTGGGAATAGTTGTTCGAAATGATGGACTGAATCACCCCTTAAAATATTTGTACTTAATTAAAAAGGACATTGTATATGCTGCTCCGTTTGTATGAAGTGCCATACCTGTGCCATAGGCTAGGCTAGCAACAACGCCTACAGCTACTTAGTAGCCTATGTCACGGCCGTCCGTAATTTAGGAATCAACTCTGATTCCTCCCATTTAAATAAAAGTGCCTTGACCTGTCTGATTCACAAGTCATTCTATATTAGCTTTCCGCTATTAGGCTTGTAGGTGCACGTGTAAATCTTCCAAAAGATATATTTAAAACTAGGTACGAGTAGATCAAGTTTAAAATTAACAACAATTTTATCAAAATAGGTCCATCCATTTGGGAGCTATTATATATCACAGACAAATACACATAGGTATACCAATATTAGGAAAGATTCACAGACACGTACGTACGTGTATCTATTTTTTAACTTATTCTATTGTATTACCTTTGGTTTCTAGTCTGTAGATAGTTCGTAAGAAATAAGGCAGAGGGCTCTAAAGGACTCGTATCCCCCTAGATAAATTTTATATAGCGCGACGGACTAGCACCATCCCGCTAGTTAATTGATATGTAGAGCGAGATAGTAATAGATAAAAGCGCTCGTTAAACGCTTTCGTCAGTACCATGCTACTTGGGCAGGGCCGTAAAACAATCCGAGAAAAATAGAATAAGCATAACCTAGTGGCATACATAAATAAATAAATAAATAACAAAAAAAACGACGGGTTGCACTCTGGGAGTGCCGGCAGAAGTGAAAACTTGAATATTAACGTTGTGCATTTTTGATATTTTGGAATGGTTAGGGAATAATTTTGCACGAATTGTTTAAATTATCAGTATAAAATATTTCAAATCTTTTCTGAACCACAGTCTGTCACAAATGTCACAAGCATGACACATTAGACACACGAACGTAACGTAACATAAACACACACGAACATTCGCGCAAGCGCCCTGCGCCGTCTTACGAATTTTCGATCAGGACACGTGGTCCTGACGCGAGTTTAAGATTTTTTACCCATTCCAAAAAAAGTGCACAACGCCGCTAAAGAAGTTTTCACTTCAAAAATAAATAAATAAATATATAGGGACAAATTACACTGATTGATTTAGCCCCAAAGTAAGTTCCAGACTTGCGTTATGGGATACTAACTCAACGAGACTATATTTTATAACAAATACATATAAAGATAAACATCCAAGACCCAGATCAATTTGAAAAAGGCCATTTTACAACTTGCCCAGACCGGTAATCGAACCCGAGACCTCTGGGTGGCGGACTTGCATGGTGACCACTACGCCACGGAGGTCGTCAAACATATATATCTATTTTCTGTAAACCGAATTCTAACACCTATTTAATACCCCAGTATTTGTGAACCTTGGTTCAATCTAATTTCTCAGGAGTTATCTCAGGCTAGGTCTTTAAAAGATAAACTTTAACATAAAATTCATTGTTATAAAATGCTAATTTAAAACAAGAGAAGTCATCTGATAGGTTAATGAACGAGGCTTTCAGCCTATTTTTTTATCTTTTTGCTGATATTATTTATTGAGTTTCTTTGTTAAATACCTAAAAGAAATTCTTCTGGTTTTGATAACAGTTGGCAGGGGGATATCTACTTAGGTATCTAGATAGAAAGGTCAAAAGGCTATAATATTTCGATTAACACTATATAATAGTACATTAGTTATTTAGTTGGTAAGTTAGTTGATTTGTGTTTGAGATTGGTAAGTACAGTCAGCTAACGAGATACCTGGATCGGCCCTCTACCTATTAATAATCATCATCATCTGGTCTTTTTGTCTCCACTGCAGCAGCACGTAGCTCTCTGTACTACTAGAACCATTCTTGGCCAGGACAGACAGAGGACTTGGCCTACACTCTCCACGTTGGCCAGGCGGGTTGGAGAGGTCTCATTGATGTTTATAATCTTTGTTTAGCCTGTATTTCCTAAGTCACCTTCTAGGACGTCCACGGGAGGACTTGGAGTAGCCCTATTCTATTTACTCTACCGGAAACCACACACCACACTACAAATTTTATCAAATCAGTTGTGTAGTTCGGGGGTAATGTTGAAAAGTTTAGTTTTGAAAAATTATTGAAGTGAAAACTTCTTTAGCGGCGTTGTGCACTTTTTTTGGAATGGGTAAAAAATTATAAACTCGCGTCAGGACACGTGGCCTGATCGAAAATTCGTAAGACGGCGCAGGGCGCTTGCGCGAATGTTCGTGTGTGTTTATTTTAGTTAGCCGGTCCAAGCAAACCTGCAAATCTGCAAATCATCAGGTCTTTTTAGTCCCCTCTGCAGGAGCACGACCCTTTGTACTACCAGAGCCATATTTAGTCAGAGCAGCCAGAGGATTTGGCCTACACTCTCCACACTGAACAGACGGGTTGGAGAGGTCTCATGATGTTAGTTTATAAGCCTTGTTTAGCGTATTTCCTAAGTCGCCTTCTACGATATCCACGGGAAGACTTAAGAGTGGTCCTTTCTACTCTGCCGGAAACCACACGGCAAAACAAGACTAACCTAGCCCAAAGTAAAGCGCGTAGCCCAAGACCGATGGCAAAGCACTATCGAATAGCCCATTGAAAGAAGTCTATAGTGACCTTTTTAGTCGCAAAAGGTTGCGACTTTACCCGAAAAGGGTATGTAATAAAAAAACCGTTTAAAACTATAAGTCAAGTCTATGTGATCGTTTGCGACTTTACCAAAAAAGGTATAAAAAAACTGTTTTGTTCCAGAAGCGCGCTGTTTAGCATGTTCAGCAACAACAACGTGTCGCGGACGCGGCGGCACAGCGGCTCCTTCAGCCCCCTGGCGGCGCCCGTCAGCCTCACTGTAAGTCGAGAATCAAACACTTCCTCTATGCTGGTCTGGGATAGCGTTGCAGGACTGTCGATGGTTGACCTAATAGTCGATATATTCATCATCATCGTCACCAGGTCTTTTTGTCTCCACTGCAGGAGCACGACCCTCTCTGTACTACCAGAGGCATACTTTGCCAGAGCAGCTAGAGGATTTGGCCTGCATTCTCCTCGCTGGCCAAACGGGTTGGAGAGTCTCATTGATGTTTATAAGATTTATTTAGCTTGTATACTCTAAGTCGCCTTCTACGACATCCACGGGAGGACTTGGAGTGGTCCTATTCTACTCTGCCGGAAACCACACAGCAATATCGATATATTGATGACAACCAAACCCATCGACAGTATTGCATTTCGCTAGTGTCGAAACTATCTATAGTATATTTTTTAAGGTCAACTATTGATAGTGCAATACTATCGATAGTTTTTGAATTTTCGATTGCCATCATTTTACTCATTACTACCTCTGCGAATCGCGTTAAATCATTTCGGGTGTGGCGTCCGAGTGACGAATGATTATTATCTGATAAATGAAGTATCACGCTACAGCGAATACTTATTTCTGAGCAAATAACTAGGTTTTAATTGAGAGTTCCAAAACGGCAATCGTGAGGCGAAGCAATGAACACTGCATTTTTTTTCGGATGGAACACCGCAGAATTGTCGATGCTAATGTGTTCCGTCGCTCTCTCGCTCTAGCAAATGACTGTTCTGAGCTACAGAAAATTACAGCGTGCTACGCGCATCCATGGATGGTGACAGCTGATGGCTCGACCGTCTGTGTAGTGGCCATACTGCTGTGTATTTGAAAATGATCTTGTTGAAAATGAATTTGGTCATGCTTGTGACATTTGTGACAGACTGTGGTTAAGAAAAAATTTGAAATATTTTATACTGATAATTAAAGCAATTCGTGCAAAATTATTCCCTAACCATTCCAAAATATCAAAAATGCACAACGTTAATATTCAAGTTTTCACTTCTGCCGGCACTCCCAGAGTGCAACCCGTCGTTTTTTTTTTATTGTATATATTTTATTTTTGATGGAATTTAGATACAAATACTGCTGAAAAACTGATAGAGTTCTAAGTATACCACTCCAAGAAAATATGTTGGACAACAAAGTAAACAAAATAAACAAAGTATCAGATTTAATTCACAGACTAATGGATTCTCACCGAGAATTAATTTTAGATGGCGAAACAGACCAAAATGAGACCAATCTTGTAAATGCTTCAACCATGCAACCTCATGAAATAATTACTACCTACAGGCGAGATTATATTTAATGGAATGACTTGGGAACTGAACTTGGTCTAACAATGGATTGTTTGAAACCAGAGTAAGCTGAATGGACTAAAACACTTTCTCCTTATAATTTCTAAGGCTTGAACTTACAGTTTGCTGTTTAAACTACTATGTAATTTTGTATAATAGCCTCCTAAAGATTCAAATTCTAATATATCTTTATTAACCATTGGATATTTCAAAATATTCTTTAATAATCGTCATTGTTTTGTTGCAAAATTGTTGACGTCAATTACTTACAGCTAAGTTTACTACCGCTTCCAAAGCGCTAGTGCAGAAGAAGCGGTAACAAACTGCGCTGCAGCATCATTAAGTCACCATCATCATCATCATCCGAGCGTATTTTCCCGGTTGCATCCTCAACAGTAATGCTTCAGAGCCCGGAGTCCGCTACCTAACCAAGGAGATTTGAGGAGGCTACTGCGGTTTGTACTCATAGCCATTGCCGTCTGACCTCCGCAACCCAAAGGGTAAACCAGAACCAATTATTAGGTAGATTGATGATCGAATGCTAACACGGAATGATCTTTCTGTTTCGGATAATCAGGTGATTCAAGTCTGCAATATCCTAACCAGATTGGAAACAACTTTTCACAAAGTAAGCTTCCTAGTGGGATTCGAACCGCTGACCTCCGAATCACAAGGTTAACCACAGAGGTTAACGCTTTGACCACTGGACCATGGAGACAGTCACCCTAAAGATTTAGTACTCACTCTTAGAGACTGGTACTTAAACGTTGTACCTATGTATATGATTTCGTTTAATATCTCCAAGTAACCGCTTTCTTCTGCTACCTTCCTGAAAAAGCCTTTATTCTACTTTACATACATATACTATGCATACATACGTATAATGTATGTATGTATATTTTTGACGACCTGACCAAGGTCGCTGGAAGGCGGTGGATACAAGCCGCTCTAGATGGTTTTTTTTGGAAATCCTTGGGAGAGGCCTATCTAGTTCAGCAGTGGACGTTCTGCGGCTGAAATAATGATAATGATGTATGTATATTTACTTGGTAGAAGTATTAAATTATGGTTTTTAGGGTTCCGTAGTAAACAAGGAACCCTTATAGTTTCGCCATGTCTGTCTGTCTGTCTGTCCGCGGTCCTACTCAGAAACTACAAGTACTAGAAAGCTGTAATTTGGCATGGATATGTATATTAATCATGGCGAAAAAGTCCTGGAAAAATATTTTTTTTTAGGTTAGCTGCCATACAAGTAAAGAGGTAGTCAATATTTTTTTTCTCGACAAACACATTGTGTGGTGTGTCGTTTATTAAGTCTTTCAAAAACATTGTGAGCTTGTTAACACCATTTTTGGATTTAGGGATCCGTTTCTGAAATATTTGGGTTTAAAGTGAAAAATTTTGTTGACGGCAAGTGTCCCCCCCCCTCTATCTGCTAAACGGTTATATATGGCCACGTGAAAAAATTCACAGCTATAGTATATATAATTTAGTTTAAAGGAAAACTATCAGCGCTAAGTAGAACAAATTAAAAAGTTATAGGCGATCAACATAAAAAATGTACTCGGAAAAAGAAATTTCATACAAATTCAATAGATAATTAGTTTTTAAACGTTTTTAGTGGCATAAACTCAAAGTTGGCATTCGGAACTACGGAACCCTACACTGCGCGTGGCCCGACACGCACTTGGCCAATTATTATCCTTTCGTGTGCGTTCGACTATTGTTTTAAAGTTTTCGGAATAATTTCTTGTAAAAACACACAATTTTACATACACACACAATTATTACACAATAAAAAAGTGTGTTCATAATTTACCGATCAAGACCCGCACGACATTAATAAATGTCCACGTTCAATGTCTTTCTATTGTGTCAGGTATTGGCGGTAAAGGAACGGTTCATAAAACAAAGAGTCAATATCCGTAATAAGTATAATAATCAGTATAAAACCGGAGTGTAACCGAAACCAGTGAAAGTTAAATAGATTTAATCCAATTATGTTAAATTGACCCTCATAATGTTTTGTTACTGAGACCACAAAATGTAGAAGTGCAGAGAAGTATTAATTCGTATAGGTACTTACTTGTAAGTATTGTAAGTATCAGTAATATAGATCAAGTTTTAATGATTGTTTATTTGGGTACAAACTAAGTAGGAACTATATTTAGGATCATACTCTACCTATATCTGGTTTCATAACTCAACTATATGGGCGCCACTCGGTGTTTTTCGCAGTAAACGACCATGTTGAATAGATAAATATATGGGGCCAACCACACAGTTTGAGCTAGCCCCAAAGTAACCTTAAGTAAGGAAAATTTAAAAAGGCTATTTTTCAACTAGCCCTGGCTGGAGATCGAACCCAGAACCTCAGGATTGGCAGACTAGCGTATTGACGATTACGCCATGGAAGTCAACAAAAAAATTTTACAGACAAAATTTCATTTACATAGAAAATCTTATCAATATAGTATTTGGTCTATCAGAAAAATTTTGTAATAAAAATAAATTAAATCAATTAAACCAAAAAAATAATAATCTTACTTGACTACATTTTGTACGAAGTTATAGCGTTCTGTACCCTCTATTGTTTACACCTGTACTTTCGCGGTTGTAACGGACTATTGCGCAATCTTTATTGTTGTTATAGCAGTTTTGGTGACGAATTAAGATACTCAATGGATAGTTACTTATGAAAAAACTGTTAAGTAACATTATTTAATATAAAAAATATTAAAAAAGAGGCAGTTCTTAAAAATATTTTTAATTTTAATAACTGTTCAATAACTCTTTCATTTTGGAATGGAAGAAAAAAAAATACTAAGTACTTATGTATTACATATTATGCTCTTGCTGCACAGCTCGTAAAAGCCGATCAAGAAAGTAAAAAGTAAAAATGTAAAATAAGTATTTATTTCTCCAACATAGTTAAGATTTAGGACAATGTAATGAAAGAAAATGGACGAAATGCGAATAAATCATCTATTAATATTTTTAAATCTTTTTAGAGTAGTAAAAAAGGAACTCTTATAGTTTAGCCATTTCTGTCTGTTCGTCTGCGGTTTTACTCGAGACAATACGTATTACTAGTAAGCTGTAATTTGGTAAAAAAGAGGTAAATTAAATTTAAAAAAAAAAACTTCTTGTTTAGTTGTAGAGTAAATTCTTTTTAGTCAACTAGCCCATCTTATGGGGTATCTTTCAATACGTCTCTTAAAAATATTGTCAGCTTGTAAACACTATGTTTCGATTTAGGGATCCGTTTTCTAAATATTTGGTTTATATTGCAAATTTTTGCTACAGTCAAGTGTCCAATAGAGGGCTACCTGTTAACGGTTGGATATGGACACGTGAAAAAATTCACGGCAGGTATAAACAATGTCCTTTTTAATTAAGTACAAATATTTCAAGGGGTGGTTCAGTCCATCATTTTGAACAACTTTTCCCAATAAATGTATACCGAAATACGAAAAAAATTTCTTTGCTTCTCATACAAACCGAATTAGTCACGTGATATCATTACTATGGAAAATAAAAAAAAATCTTTCGTATTTCGATATACATTTATTGGGAAAAGTTTTTCAAAATGATGGACTGAACCACCCCTTGAAATATTTGTACTTAATTAAAAAGGAAATTGTATAAGGTGTCTAACAAAATATACTAAAACTATTTATAAGTGAATTCAGTCAGTATAACTTTCCCCAAGAAACGTATGTCGAAATGTAAAAAATAATTTTCGGCATTTCATACAAACTCGGATGATCGCTCAACTTGTATGGGAAGCCAGAAACTATTTTTCATATTTCGATATGTTCTTTGGGAAAATTTGCTCAGTATCACGAACTGAATTCACCCTTAAAATAATTTCAGTATATTTAGTAGACCTTATATAGGGTTTACAAATTAAAAAGTTATAGGCGATCAACTAAGAAAATATACTTGAAAAAGTAAAATTTCACACAAATTCGACAGAAAATTAGTTTTAGAAGTTTTTAGTGGCGTGAACTTACAGTTAGCATTCGTAAATATGGAACCCTACACTGTGCGTGGCCCGGCACGCACTTGGTCGGTTATTCCACCTTTAGGTCTTTCGGCCATTGACTCTATCTGCTGACAGTCGCAAGACCCTAAATGTTGTGTCTGCCTCATTAGGGATAAAGACTGGTTAGTGTATGTATGTAGGTATATAACCTCCCATGCTGGTCTGGGAGAAATAAAAAAAACTTAGAATGTACCAGCTGCTTCTCTTCCCACGCAGATAGTAAAAGCCGATCGAGAGAATGGGCAAAAATGCAAATCATGTTAACAGGCGATGCGGCTAGCAATCCATCACTGTATTGATTGCTTTTCCATCTTCTCGCCCACCATGACGCTAAAAGTGGCTTTTGGGTCTTGCGGCCCTGGGCTCTGCATAGAACCGCAAGACCCAAAAAGCTCTGTCTGCCCCATTAGGGATAAAGACGTGATAATAAAAAACTATTTGACTTCAAGAAACTACGACTTGACACCTGTATTTTATACAAATCCCATAGAAAATTAATATTTTGATGTTTAGAAAAAACTATCTGCTTTGACTTTTTGGAAAATAGCCAATAGTTGTCCATCATTTGTATTTGACTTCAAAAAACTATGATCTCATCTACGTGTATTCTATACAAATCCCAAACTTTTGTTTTGACCTTTTCAAAAAAGTCTGATTTGACTTTTTGGATAATAGCGAATATCCATTGAGTATTCAGTTCGTTAAGTAATAATAATACCATTTAATCACTTAAAATCAATGTTAATACATTATGTATCAATTAAATCACTTAAAAATCAGTGTTATTACGTAGGTATCAATGATTTTTTTTTATCAATGTAAGTTTATCAAAATTCAATTACTTATTTAAATTCATAAAAATACAAACATGAAAATTATTATAAATTATAATAATTTTTATTCAAATGAAACATATGCCTACATCAGAAAAAATAACTTACATTATTCCCAAACTTTTCACTTTTGACATCCAGGATCGAGCACAGAGCCGCTGCCAGGAGCATTTCCCTCCAATGCACCACCATTTTAACATACACTAATTAACTAATACAAACTAAACAAAACAATGTCACATTTTCCTAAAATCAGGCAAAACAAAAATTAAAATCATTTTCGCGCGGTTTGAGCGCGATTTTGACAGTTTATTTTTTAATTCCCGGAATTGTTGCGCGCGCATTCCGCGGTCAGGCGAAGGTGTGAAGTCGCATGCGGCTTTTGCATTGGAATTGCCAGAGGCGGCAGTTCGCGGCGTTTTGCAGCTCGCGACTGCGCGGTTTGGTGCAATTGATATGAAACTCGATTAGAATGGATAGTGCTGTGATAACGTCGATAAATTTAGCAGTTGTTTGGGAAGTGGTTTGGGAAGCAGTTTTGAAAATGTGCTAGGTATGTAAATAAATGGGATATTTTAATCATCTAATGAATAATAAGTGAAGTTTGTTTCAAAATATATTAACGAGTCCTTTTTGATGTTGGTAAAAATTTGAAACTTATCTCGATTACAAATTATAAGTGCGTAGGTTTTAAAATAACATTAGAACTTGTCCAAGTCTCTCTCTCTCTCATCTGAGCGTTTTCCCAGTTGCATCCTCAGTTGCAATGCTGAGAAGCCCGGGGTCCGCTTTCCGACTTTGTCCAAGTATTTAAGTTATATCATACAAGGTCTAACAAAATATAAGTACTAAAACTATATTAAGAGTAAAGCAGTCTACGATACTGAACAACTTTCCTAATGGAACATATTATATCGAAATTTGAAAAATAAGTTTTGGCCTCCCATACAAATCGACCAATCAGCTGATCTGAGGTTATATGGAAAACTAAAAATTAGTTTATTTATTTTTATAGGTATTTGTTCCTTGGGGAAAGTGGTTCAGTATCATGGTCTGAAAATAGTTTTAGTATATTTTTAGTTATATATTTTGTAAAGATTTCCTTTGAGAATTACGGGTCTTTTCATCCCGGTCCTTTGAGAGGCTTGCGACGGATACAGATATAACACGTAGAGTCCCTTTGGAAGTAATTTAGCACTCCCGCCAAAATCCATTCCTGGGTATTCCTATGTTTGTACCCTTAGGTTTCGGCAAAAGTATTATTATTACATCGTTATAATAATTATAAAAAGGTATAAAAAAACAATCATGAAAATTACATATCTACGGAATTATTTATCGATAAAAACAACCCCCAACCCTATTAACTGCTGTATCTCATAGACGATTCCTTAAAACTGTCTGAAATTCTAACTTTAATTTTTGTACTTTCTCTTGTTCTTTGTACAATTTGACAGTAATTTTCAAAAGGAAAAGTTTTGACATTTATATACCTAGTCTACATTATTAGAATATACTTTCGCATGTTGCCTACCAAACTAGGTAGCTTATGCCCGCGTTTTTATTTGCGTGCAGTGCCGCGTTTGGAGGTCTGGAGGCCTCAAGGCTACAAACAAAAATGATTTTCCAAATAAAATAATCCATTTTTTCAATCGATTTTTTAATTTATAATTTATTGTAAATCAAAGGTAAAACAGTGAAAAAAACGACGGGTTGCACTCTGGGAGTGCCGGCAGAAGTGAAAACTTGAATATTAACGTTGTGCATTTTTGATATTTTGGAATGGTTAGGGAATAATTTTGCACGAATTGCTTTAATTATCAGTATAAAATATTTCAAATCTTTTCTGAACCACAGTCTGTCACAAATGTCACAAGCATGACCAAATTCATTTTCAACAAAATCATTTTCAAATAGACAGCAGTATGGCCACTACACAGACGGTCGAGCCATCAGCTGTCACCATCCATGGATGCGCGTAGCACGCTGTAACATAAACACACACGAACATTCGCGCAAGCGCCCTGCGCCGTCTTACGAATTTTCGATCAGGTCACGTGTCCTGACGCGAGTTTAACATTTTTTACCCATTCCAAAAAAGTGCACAACGCCGCTAAAGAAGTTTTCACTTCAAAAAAATTAAAAGAAAAGTGGTTTATTAGTGTTCACTTGTCGGAATTTAAAGACTTGTTTACCAGTCAGAATTTAATAGCTATTATGGTTCATGAGATACAGCCTGGTGACAGACAGACGGACAGACCAACAGACAGATAACCAGACAGACGGACGGACGGACAGCGGAGTCTTAGTAATAGGGTCCCGTTTTTGCCCTTTGGGTACGGAACCCTAAAAACGTAGATAAACCAGCTGTTTCACTTCTCGCCCAGATGGTAAAACCCGATCCAATAGGCAATAAATGGAAAGACTGATGGAGCGGCTACCACCCCATCGGCTTGCGCCTCTATAATAAAATTCCAGATGATATAGTAGCATTACCATTATCTAAGTTTAAGACAGCCGTTAAAAAACCATTTATTAAAAATTGCGTATTGTCATGGAAAATGACTATTTATCATCACCTGAGAAAAATTCTTGGAAATAGTTGACTGCAAATTGTAATTGTATAATTTAAATGTATCTTAAGTATAAATCTGTATTGTAATTGTAACATAGCCCATCAGGCTGGGTAGGGACCAATACTGAACTGGGTTTCTTTCGGCGTAATCTTCCCAGCAGTGGTCGTTCCGGAACGCTAGTAGCTTTTAGCTTTTGCACTAAAATAATATTTAAAATAATGACCTTTAATAAGAGATAAATTTACATTGAATAAAAAAAAATGATTTTGACTTTGACCATTATACTTTTTCCATCTAGCCTACCATCATGTTAGTGGCCTTTTGGTCTTACGGCTCTCGGCTCTGTATAAAGCCGCAATATCCAAACTTACCTAGATAGATTTTAGATACAGTATCGCAGAGAAGTAAGTAAAACAGTGAAAATGTGCTGTTACTATGAATCGGAGTTCCGCTTCGATTAATACCTCTCTCGCGCAGACTGTGACAACAAACCGTGGAGTCGACGTTATGTAATTTATCTTATAAATGCTTGAAGGTTCATTTTTACCCGAATTCCGAAAAGGAGGCTCTCAATTCGTCGGGATCTTTTTTGTGTGTACGTCGATTTTGCGAAGACGTCTGGACTGATTTGGAAAATTCTTGTTTTGTTTGAAAGGAACTTTGGTCACGTTGGTAGATATTTTATCAAAATTGATTATGTAGTTTGGAGGTGAAGTCGGTTATTGGTTTTGAAAAATTATAAATTTTGATTTAGGTTTGCTCCCATTATTGAAATAAATAGGATATTTTTTTACATATTTACAAATATACAGAAAAAGATACTGTCATTAATAGTGTCAACAATAATTATACACACTAGCAAGTGAACTAGTGTGTATGTTGCTTTATAATGTTTGATTTATAATATCAATGATAATGGCATAACTCTGAAACTCTCTAATTTTAAGAAAAATGGTCTCAAAACTATGCATTTCATTCAGAGTTAACGGGCTTCCGAAGATCGACATATTTTACCAGATCGTCTATTGCTGTCTATAATTATTATTAAATGGCAGTTGTCAAGCTATGTCAGATTTATAACGATAAACCTTATTTCATGTCTGTATTATACTGATTTGTGGGGGCATTGAGGTACATATTAATATCATTTGCCAACCATGTATTTTTCAGTTTAATCATGTAATTCTTTTTCGATGAAAAGGCTACAGTAAAGTTTTAAAAATGCCATTTACATAAAATTGTATATACCCGCGATTATAAAGAATTCCTCAGATCACACTTTAGTAAAGCATTTTAAAATAATAAAGTCAACTCTATGCCTTTCATTAGTCTGAATTGTATAGTACAGATCGCATTCGATATGTCACACACGTTCCGTATGTCTGTCCATTGTTACGCCTTTCTCTCCAGCAGTAATCTTATTGTTCGCATAATGTATAAAAGGGAACTCTAGTGGGGTGTAATTAATTATTCAGTTCTAAATAAATCACTGATGCCGAATAAATTATTTGGTACTAGACAAAAAAACATTACAAAATAATGTCACTTGTCATGATCATATTCACGTTGTAGAAAGAATTTGTTTAACACAAGTTTATTTTCCAGGCAAATTAAAAAATCCCCGACTTCAAGAACGCCGTCGAAACGACATATTTCAATCGATTAGTACTTACGTATAGGAGCCTTACTCAGCAAAGGAATTCAAAGAAATATCTTCTCAATGTCGTTAGCGATATAGTTTAATTTAGCTCGCGTCAGAACTCGGCACCTCTTCCTTTAGATACCTAGAAGTGCATTGCAAGCCAATTTCATTCTTATTACTCTGGACAAACGATTCATGCCACTGAATTTCCCACTCCGGAGTGGTCGCCGTGCGCTTAGTAATAGGTATTAATAACGTAGGTATATTTTCGATACCTAAACGGGGAGTGACAAGCCTGCTAGTGTCAACAACATTTCTGCATCACACAAAACATTCAAATCAAAACCACAAAATTCTGTAATCTAATAAAGACTCAAAGCACGTATTATTACAAAATTTCTCTCATCATCCAAGACTTTCGCTGGACTTTCAGTTTTGTATCGCAAATGAATACAAATACCTTCTTTTGTAAAAACGATTGTAGTATGTGTAATTAGGTATTTTCCTAAGCCAAAATTAAATTATTTTGTACTGATAACAAAATTACATACATACTATCACGTCTTTATCCCTAATGGGGCAGACAGAGCATTTTGGGTCTTGCGGTTCTATGCAGAGCCCAGGGCCGCAAGACCCAAAAGCCACTTTTAGCGTCATGGTGGGCGAGAAGATGGAAAAGCAATCAATACAGTGATGGGTTGCTAGCCGCATCGCCTGTTAACATGCTTTGCATTTTTGCCCATTCCCTTGATCGGCTTTTACGATCTGCGTGGAAAGAGAAGCAGCTGGTACATTCTAAGTTTTTTATTTCTCCCAGACCAGCATGGGAGTAACAAACATAACAAAATTAAACGTCACAAAACACATCCATTTTAAAGTGATTTAAATTTTTTTATTGCAGAAAAACTGATAATAAGAGCGCTATTTGACTCCAAAAAATTGTGACGTCATCTGCCTGTATTTTATACAAAATCCCATAGAAACTATCTGATTTGACTTGTTGGAAAATAGCGTATTGTGTATCGAATTTTAGATAAGCTCCAACCCAAACGTCACTACTGACTTTGTTAAACAAACTCTTTTTAACCCCCGACGAAAAAGAAGAGTGTTGTTACATATAATTTTGACTCCAATGTTTGTCTGTCTATGCTATTGATGTTTCTATAACAAAATATGCCACCCTTATGAATACATTCAGAGAAAAATCATATCACATAAGTCCAAACGACTGGCAATATCGTTGGTTGAGCGTATGAAGCGCACGCGTCAGTGGATCCTTCTTGACGAGGTTGGTTCGTGCGGCACACACAACAACTGCGGCTGTCGCCACCCCACATACCCTTTTGGGACCGAGAAACTCACGCGTATATACCCGCTTTATGTATCGTGCCTCGAAGAATCTTAAATACGTAAGATACCAGCGCTATTTCTCTCCTAACTTCAAGATCTTTGAACTCTACCATTACCATGACAAATAAAGTCGGATTCAATACATGAGTGGGTCATTTACAGTCTCATATAAAGATAATGCAGAAACTTATTTTGCACTCATTTCAACATCATCATCATCATATCAACCGCATAACGTCCACTGATGGACATAGGGCTCTTCCAAGGATTTCAAAAATGACCTATCTAGAACGGCTTGCACCCAGCGCCTTTCAGCGACCTGGTCAGGTCGTCAGACCACCTTGTGGGTTCCATTCCATTATGAGGCAATACTTTTTTTGTGCACAGCCTATATAAACTTCGAGCTGGCTCCTGACCAAAGCATTATATAATAATTTTATGGCAGATGCAGTTGTCCTATCCTACATCACCAAATAACCAATAGTATAGAGGTCGATTTCTTTATCCGATGTACGCAATAACAAACCCCACAAACCATCCGTTTTCAGACAGCCCCATTAACCTACAGGCACACAAAACGAAAACAAAGGAGTACTGTTATTCGGTGCTAACTACATGGCAATTAATGTGTGGAGACAAAGGCTTGCGGTAAGTGGACACGGTTCGACGGATAGCGAGAAAAATGATACAAAGATTGTATTGCATTTACTGCAGTCTCGTGAATAACTTTCTTATCCTTTTGTAAAGGAAAGAAAGAGGCCATTTCGTATAATGTCTTGACGTCATAGGGATGAACGAAGGGGTGTCACAAATGTGGCATTACCTCATGGCAATTTCAGAAGACGCGCACGCGTCGCGCGCTTTGAATTTGTTGCATATAATTTAAGTTCACACATCAATACAACTCAAATTGCATTTGCCGAAGTCCAGTCAGGGCAACCTAGTTGGAGCAGTTCTTCTTTACATGTATCATCTCATTTCAGCCGCATAATGTCCACTGCTGGAAATAGGCCTCTTATATGGATTTCCAAAATGATCGATCCATAGCGGCCTGCGCTTTTCCAGCGCTTTTCAGCGACCTTGGATAGGTCCAGGTCTCCTACACTTTGCTTGCTAGACCGTGGTCTGCATTCGAGAACCTTTTTACCCAATCGGCTATTGGTTCATCGCGCCATGTGTCCCGCCTACTGCCACTTCACAACAGACAGACAGACATGGCGAATTTATAAAGGTTCTTTGTTTACTACGGAACCCAGAACGAGGTTGTGGGCGTTGTGATCTTATGGCTAGACCTGGTTCTGGTCTACCCTTTGGTTGCGGAGGTCAGACGGCAGTCGCTCGTGTAAAAACCAGTACCTGATCTCTTTAAACCTTCTAGGTTATGCAGCGGACACCGGGTTCTGAAGCGTTACCACTGATAATGCAACCGGGAATACGGGAGGAAGATAATTATATAGATAAACATCTAAAACCCAGGTCAATCTGAAAAAGATTATTTTCCATCTTGACCTGACCGGGTATCATACTCGGGACCTCCGGTGTGACAGAATGGCAGGATGTCCACTAGGCCATATTTCATTTCATTTCATTTATTTATTTCATAACAAAACATTTTTTGTGTCGAAATATTAACAGCTTAGTCTAACACACTTAATAATTACAATATTGATGCTATAAATAAAATAATATTTCAAGAGTACCCATTCTTAGGTTAAGTATACTACAAACAAATGTCCGAAAAAAAAAAACAATGTCATCATTAGATTATGTCATTTTAGAAACTCCTCGATACTATAGAAACACTTCTTTAATAAAAAAATTTTGAGCTTTACTTTGAAACTACTCTTATAAAGTAACATTTTTAATTCAGTTGGCAATTTATTAAATAGCTTTATCGATTGAACTTGAGAGCTGTGCTTAACAATGTTTAAACGGGTTGCGGAAAAATCGACCAAATCCTTTCGTCTTGTACTTTCTCTCACTTTTCTCTCTTCACTAGTTTCATATTCATGTATATTCTTAGATAAATTTGCTAACAATACTAGAATGTATAAACAGGGAATGGTCAAAATTCCTAATTTTCTGAAATATGGTTCACAAGATTCCTGCTGGTGAATACGCACCATTGTCCTTATTGCCCTTTTTTGAGATCTAAACGCATTTTGAATGTTGTAGAGATAACTACCACCCCAAAAAAGTATGCTGTAGCGTATTTTAGACTCGACTAGAGCATAATAAACCATTTTAAGGTGAGTCACATCAATTTCATCTCGGAGGCTTCTTAGCACGTAGCAAGCAGAACTAACACTTTTTTCAATGTTTATAAGTTCCAGTTTCCAATTTAATAAACTGTCCAAGTGTACCCCGAGAAATTTGACATCGTCAACACATTGTACTTCTTCGTCATTAAGTGTTATACTCAGCCTATCTTGGTTGTTGGCTGTTGTTTTAAATAGCATAATGTTTGTTTTTGACGCATTCAATTTAAGACCATTTGCAGAAAACCAGTCCAAAAAGCACTTTAGGGTCAGGCTCACTAAAAGATTCAGCTCCGCTATATTATCTGCAGAAACAATAGCATTCGTGTCATCTGCAAAAACTACTAAGTTAACTGAGTCATTTGTAGTATTTGATATGTGATTAATCAGATCATTCATGAATGTTATAAAAAACAAAGGGCCCAGTATAGAACCTTGCGGTACTCCTACTTTAACATTTTTTGTTGTTGATCGATACTGTCTTTCACACATTTCAGAGTCTAGAGCCTTTATTTCCACGAACATGCGTCTATTTTTCAGATAAGACCGTAGAAGTTTTAATGCGCTACCCGTGACTCCATAAAACGAGAATTTTTCCAGTAATAGATCCTGGTCGACCATGTCAAACGCGGAACTTAAATCTAAGTACATACCTGCAACTTTTTTTTTTGTGTTTAATTTCGACAACACGTCCCCAACGAGAGTTCTAATCGCATCCGTTGTTCCAATATTCCTTAAATAACCAAATTGTCTTTTATTTAGCACATTATTTAATTTTAAGTGTTTGAGCAATCTTGATTTTATTATCTTTTCAAATATCTTTGAAGTAGTTACTAGTAAGGATATTTGCCTAAACATCTTAGGATCTCGTTTAGATCCTTTTTTATGGACCGGTACAATTTTGGCAATCTTAAATTGATCTGGAAAAATACCTTGTTCCATACATTTATTAAAAAATATACTCAACGGCTCTGATAGAATATCAATATTGTCTTTGATTATTGTGATGGGCACATCATCGTAACCACACGAAGATTTACCAGCCATTTTAAGAACTATCTTCTTTATTTCCTCTGGGGTTGTTGGTTCTAGTGACGACAATTCGTTTGTTACACAATTAGAACTATTTTTTAAATAATCAATGGCCAGTTTAGGGTTGCTAGATGTTGCACTTGTACTTAGGTCAAATTGATTAGCAAATATGTCAGCAATTTTTTTCGGGCAGTCTATTATATTATTGTCATGATTCAAAATAAAGTTATGGCGTTCCTTACTGGTCTTATTTCTATGCTTGTTAATTATTTTCCAGACGTCTTTGCTTAAATTATTAGAGCGTTGTATTTCTGATTGTACTGCAATTTTCTTCGCATTCCTTATGACCCTCCTGTACAGTGTTATATATTTTTTTTTGTAAGCTATTATAGAAGAGTGGCAATTGTTTCCGTTACAGACAAACAAAAATCTTTTAAATTTACTTGAAGTTTTAATTCCTTTTGTAATCCACTTAATGTTTGTCTTGGTATTTACTTTACAGCGCACCTTTTTTTTAGGAAAACTCATTTCAAAAACGTGATTAAATTTTTCAATGAAAACATTTATTCCCATTTCATCCCATTGTAGTCTAAGTATTTCTTCTCTAAATGTTTGCTTATTTTTTTCACGAAAAATTCTTTTGATTATGTATTTCTTGGTCTTATCAATTTTAGGAGTTTCAGTTCTAATAGAACAAAGAAGAGCTCCATGCCCGTCCGCTAATCCATTATGGTCTACCACGCATTTGTTTATTTCTTTATCTGATAAATTTGTCAGCACATTGTCTAAACATGAGGAGATTTGATTACGCAAAAATGTAGGCTAGGCATAGGCTGTCTTCGGTCCGAAAAATATTCCCCAAATCATCGCCGACCAGCGAAAGTGCTAGGGCTCGCTCTGCTGACTGCTTTCATTTTATTACGGTTTATATGAACATCACCTGTTTATTGTTATGCGTAATGAATGCGCATGCGCAGGTTTTGTGGTCAAGTTCACAGACGGATTTGTGAATAAATTATTTAGAATGATAGTGTATGGCGAATAGACAACTAAATAGATAAACAAGGTATGTTTATTATAAATGTTATTACTTTTGGAAAAAGTAAAGAAAAGAAGCATGACCTATTAGTAACTATAGGTATAATAAGGAAATAAGTAAAGCCTCGTGGTAGTTTAGTTTGTATAATATCCATCGTTTGAAGAGCAGCGGCTATAGATGAACAACCCATCTATAATCACGACCATTCTGTCAAGAGTTAAAGAGTGAGAAAAGAAGAAAATTTAAATAACCTGTGATTGTGAATCACTAGGCGTCACATCCAAATATGTAGATTATAATATTGAATAAGTGTCATCATCATCATCATTAATAATCATCATTTCAGCTGCATAACGTCCACTGCGGGACAAAGGCCTCTCTCAAGGATTTCCAAAATAACCGATCTAGAGCGGCTTGCATCCAGCGCCTTCCAGAGACACTTTCAGCGAGCTTCATTATCATCATCCGAGCGTATTCCCGGTTGCATCCTCAGCGGTAACGCTTCAGAGCCTGGGGTCCGCTACCTAACCTAGGGCGAAATGACGAGGTTACTGGTGTTTACATAGAGCGACTGCCGCCTGACTTCCAGAATCCAAGGGATATACCAGAACCAATCTTTGGAAAAGTTTGAGAGCAAACGATAAATGGCCTTTGGGAAAGACAATTTAAACGTGCTTTCCGAAACACGGAATCATCGTTTTTTTTTTGAATAATCAGGTGATTCAAGCCTGCACTATCCTGACCAGACTGGAAAATACTATTCACAATTTATGCTTCTCAGTGGGATTCGAACCCAAGACCTCCGGATCACAAGCCGAATGCTTTGACCACAGAACCACGAAGGCAGTCGTATAATATTAAATTAGCGTGTAAATTATTATCTACTATTTCTTTATCTAACAAAGTAGGTAAATAGTGAAGCCGTTGAAGCTAAAGAAGTAGCCTATGCTACTTTTATGCTCTTCAAAGCCGATCGAACCCCCGCTCTATCTGTTAAACGGTTATATCTATCTATACATATCTATATCTATATCTATATCTATACATATAATAAAACAGTAAAAAAAGTGTGTCTGTACATTAAATATATTTCCAAAAAAAATATTGGGGGCGATGGAGACATAGTAATAGAGTAAGAATTTAAAAAAAATGTCTGTCTGTTTGTCTGTATGTCTGTTTGTCTGTTTGTCTGTTTGTACACGCTAATCTCCGGAAATACTGGACGGATTCGAATGCAACTTTTTTTGTTATATAGCTATTAAGCCTGGGCAACATATATGGTATGAATGATTTTGGAAAACGAAACGCCTGATGCAGAACCATAATGGTCCAGCTAAACTATAAGAGATATAAAAATGTCGCCTTAGTAAAAGTTGTTCAGCCTGATGAGCATTTTCCAGAGACAGTGCACGCGAACGAAGTCGCGGGCTTCAGCTAGTGATAAATATATGAAAAAAATCACAGCAGTAGTTTTTAAGTTATTCTTTTTTTCGCACTAACAATAAATGGACTTTTTTTTGTCTGAATAAAGAAATTTTTTTTATTTTTATTTTATTTTATAATGACGAAGTTTAAAGAAAAACTGTCAGAGTTAAGTAGGGTTTACAAATTAAAAAGTTATAGGCCACCAACTGATAAAATAGGGCCTTAAGGCTGCGTTTCCACCAAAGATGTGCTAGGAAAATGTGTCGTGCGAGGATGTGCAGCTGTGCTGTGGAAATGTGTGGGCGTTTCCACCAAAGCTGTGCGAGGAAAATGTGTCGTACGAAGATGTGTAGCGGAGCTGTGAAATGCGCATTAATGTGCGGTGCGAGCCGTGCGAGGATGCGTTGCGAGACTGTGTAATGTGTCGAGACGGGGGGTGCGGTATAGTGGGAGCGGTGCGGCCTGTCGCTCTCGTCTCACTGTGTTGTAGTTAGCGCTTGTACTCGTACGCATGCGGCAGGATTTCGTTGCAAAATGGACGAAAAATTAATCGAAGCTGTTAAAAAATATCCATGTTTGTGGAACCCTTCTTTGACATTCTACAAATGTAATGAAACTAAGGACGCTGCATGGGAGGAAATAGTCCAAGAAATAAAATATACAGATGGTAAGAAATAATCATGTATTAGACATATTGAAAATACAGGTTATAATACTTAGGGCCAGCGCACACCTAGGATGACGCGGCGAAGATACTGAGAGGGAATCAATTTAAAAATAAACCTTAATTTCTAGTACGTAGGGGCGAAAACAACGCGGGCGCGAGCAGAAGCGCGCGCCGCCGCCGCACGCCGCCGCGGGTCCCTCTGCAGCATGCCATTTTCGTCCCAATGTCATAGATGTTAAGGTTTATTTTTAAATCGATTCCCTCTCAGTATTTTCGCCGCACCGTCCTAGGTGTGCGCTGGCCTTTAGGTAGGTATTTACTGTGTACGATGAATTCGTGACGAAATACGAGTATCCTGCCATGGCACTTTTCCTTGATTATTAAAATAAGAGCAGTATTTCTCTCTTACTTGATAACCATCACTTGATTCAACGACGGAAACGCCAGGTACAGATACAAGAGTACTTGTTTTATCTATGGAATCCAAATAATCTGGTTGTTTTTGTATTAAAAAATTATGCAATACACATGTGGCTTTTACAACTTTGTCAACCGTTTCCACTCTGCATTCAAAGTCTTTACGATACACATACCACTTTCGTGCCAATACACCAAAAGTGGCTTCTACAATACGACGTGCCCTCGAAAGTCTATAGTTAAATATACGTTTCTTTTGATCTAACTGATCCCGCGGATAGGGGCGCATGAAATTTTCCAGTAAAGGAAAAGCCTCATCTCCAATAAAAACAAACGGTACTGGTTCACCTCCTTCATATAATGGTTCAGGTTCAGGAAGATTTAATCTCTTTTCTTTTAAATATTTTCCAAAAACACTATCATCAAATATTCCAGCATCACTGAATCTTCCCATGGATCCCACATCAACCATTATTATCTTTCTCCTAGCGTCAGCTAAGCACATAAGCACTATAGAAAATCTTTGTTTGTAATTAAAAAAAGATGAGCCACTTTTTGCAGGACACATTATATTAACATGTTTACCATCAAGAGCCCCTAAACAATTTTTGAACTGCCATAGCTCTTGAAAATCTTTTGCGATTCGTTTCCAGTCATCTTTGTTGGGTTTTGGAATAACAAGGGGTTGTAAAACGAGCCAAAGAGCATCACAAACTTCTGCTACAATTCTTGACACACTTGCTACTCCAATCCTAAAATTTTCTGCCAATCTTGTGAATGACGAACCCGTTGATAAATACCTGTAAAAAAAAATGTGTATAACAATAAAGGAGAATAATTAACTAATCTACTAACAATTTATTAATCTTTTTTAGATGAGCATTTTAAAAACTAAATGATGATATTGTGTCTGTATTAGTTGACCTACGTATAAATTCAAAATGAACTTCAAGTTACAACATAAAGGAAGGACTGAAATTTTTGAAAACGCCTGAATATTTTTCTGTTGGTAGGAATAACCTTCCTTTATAACATAAAAAATATCAAATTTTTCTGTCTAGTCATTTAATTATAAAAAATTAAATCTTTTTATTCACGCAAAAATGGCGAACTCATGGCTGTATACAAAAATTATTTTGCTCTACTACAAAAATAAAGTTACTGCTATCTGACATTTGTCAGTTAGTTAACCGCAGTGACAACTGCCAAATGTCAGATAGCAGTAAGTTTTTTACATCTGACATTTGGCCGCTGTCACTGCGGTTAACTAACTGCATGTATAAAGGAAGGTTATTCCTACCAACACAAATATATTCAGGGGTTTTCAAAAATTTCAGTCCTTGCCTATTATACTTGATCATCTTTTTTGATATTTGATCTACGGAAATAATATTTGATGTTCTTTTAAAGTAAACGGGCTTTACATTAATTAATTCGATAATTTTTGAATTAGTTTGTCTTTTTGTATTGATCCCCTAATAAATAAGCTATTTAAAGTTTATTAAAATCTACATTATAATAAACTTTAAATTTAATTGATGAAACAAAAAATGTTTTACAATATCTATTTTGTTGCGAGTGACACTCTTCGATTATTGACCGTTTAACGAGTTGGCCATTAAGCCAAAATAATTAAATTGAATTGAATTGGCATGGAATTGAATGGAACGGAATGTAACGCAATGAAATGAAATGAAATTTAATTGAATTGAATTACTGAATTGAATTCTAATTTAATTAATTTAGTATTTGTTTTACTTAATCGAATTGAAGTAAAATAAGTTTAATTGAAATAAATTAAAAAAATATATAGACAGACAGACAGACAGACAGACAGACAAAAATTGTAAAAAAAATATATTTTTGAATGTGTACCTTATATACATTAACATGCATGTAGTAAAAAACGGTTATTTTAATATTACAAACAGACACTTCAATTTTATTATTGGTATGGATATGGATAATGAAATGTATCGTAATTTTCTATTATTACAGTGAAAAGTGCAAAAAATCGTTGGAAACAACTACGGGATAGCCATCGCGATGCGCTAAAAAGGCAGAAATCTAAAAAAAGCGGACAGGCTTCAGCAAAAATACGTGAATGGAAATATCAGAAAATAATGGAATTTCTTTTACCATATATGGCAAACAGAGAGAGAGAGTCAAGTTACAAAGAAGATACTCCATCGCCGACAAATCAAGATGACTCTTCGCAAAGCACTCAATATTCCAATCTCAGCAATCCTTACGAAATAGCCTCAACTTCAGGCATTTCAACGGATTCAGTCACCCCAACATCAGCAAAGAAAAAAAAAGGCGATGACTTAACTAACTTACTACAAAAACATATGGAAAATCAAGAAAATTTTCGAAAAGAACGGCAGGAATTAAAAGAAGCTTTAAAAGCAACAGAATACGATGATATTGATCATTTTTTCCTTTCAATGGCGAAAACATTTAAAAAATTACCAGATTACATGCAAGTTCCATTAAAAAGGAAACTTTTTAATTTTATTAGCGAAGCCGAAGAATCTTACGTGATGTCTTGGTATAATCAAAATGTGGGTTATTCTTCAAGTTCTGGTACCAACACATTAGGCCGGATGAATTTATCGCCTCAACCCCAATCTGAACAAACTGGTTATTCTACAAGCTCTGGTAGGAATCGACCTGTTAGCCCGATGGATTTATCATCTTTTGAACTAGAAACTGAACAACCAGCACCTCCGGGGACACAACATTCAAAAGATCTACAAACGCCAAATAATTCGAACAATGTAGGAACAGAGCCTTATTCACCATGAAGAAGAGGAACGTATCATAACTCATTTGGCAGTGATAATTTTGTACTAATTTGTATAAATTGTAATTAACATGTTTTAATAAAGACTAAACTGATTATAAATAATTTTACTTACTTTATACACACCGCCAATCTTTCTTTAGTGCTGATGCATTCTCTGTAGTGAGTGTCTTCTTTCTTAATTATATTCTCAATCAAGCTGTGTAACTCATAAAAGTTTCTTCTAGATACTCTATAAGACTTTTCAAATACTTCATCATCAGCCGTATAAAAAAACGTAAAAAATTCTCCATGTACTCGATGATACTTAATATGGTCACGTATCCAAAATCTGTGTATTCTTCTACTGCTCAAAATTAAAGAACTAGTAAACTCTGTCTCTTCTGCTTCCATTTCTTCATCGCAAATTGTTAAGTACAAAAGTACCTTCTTTTTCCAATTATCCATATTAGAAAATGCGCACATCCACTTCAAACAAACACCGTCTATGGACTGGCTGATATAGTGTGATTCAAACCTCGCAACGCATTCCTCGCAACACATTTCTCGCAACACATTCCTAGCAACACATTCCTCGCAACACATTCCTAGCAACACATTCCTCTCAACACATTCCTCGCAACACATTCCTAGCAACACATTCCTCTCAACACATTCCTCGCAACACATTTCTCGCACACTCGGTCGCTTGTTTTGTATGTAAAAAGAACTCGCACCGCTAAGCCGTTTCCACCAGAGCTGTGCTAAGCGAAGCTAGGTAAATGAAGCAATTCTATTGGTTCTTCAAAAACACATTTCTCGCTACGCATCCTCGCACATCTCTGGTGGAAACGCAGCCTAAGTCCGCCATTTACACGTATTGTAATAAAGTTAAATAAATAAATAAAAAATGTTTTCGAAAGGAAAATTTCATACAAATTCAATGGAAAATTAGTTTTTAGACGTTTTATGTGGCGAAAGAAGGAATGGGTGACTAGCAATCTGTCACTATTTTGATTGCTTTTTCCACTTACACGACAGATATAAACCTGGTCTTTGACACTTATAGCCCTAGGTTCTGTCTGCTTCGCAAGGGCTAAGAACGTGATTGTTATGTATAACCTGCTGTAAAATAAAATGCATGCCTATTTGTAAGTTCCTACAAAAGATATTGCTGATGCGAAAATACTAGGCGTGTAGAATATGCACCAGGCACCTACTAGAATGAACGTTAAGTATAAATTTTCAAATTTGCTCTTTCAGATTTACAAGGGGACTAGTAATACCGTAATAAATTGAATTACGGGCTATACTAGATCACTATAGTTTAATGAAATTAATTTAACAGTCAAAAACGCCACAAAAATTTGGGCATTTTTATACAAAAGTGTGTAGCCGCCCGGGAAATTTGTGTGGGAAAGTCGTTTTTTTTTAGTTTTTTCACCATACCATAGTGTAGTGATCTAGTACAACCCGTGGTCAGATTTATTAAGGGTATGTACCTTCCATGTTGTATGTATTTTACTTAATTAACTAGGTACTTAGCTTGCCAATCTACCACGACCCTTCGGTGTCCAGACTTGGTCACAAAATAGCAGAAGTTCAAATTGAAGGCTTGCCAGACAGCCACGGATGTGTCAAACTGATTGATAAAGTTGGAAACACCACACTGTGCTCCATAAAAAGTTGTTACGGATATATACGGAAAGATAGGGCCCAAATTGCCAAAGACTGGGTTCTAACAGATTGTAATTAGTGCGTCTTTTAAATAACCCAAAAATAATGGACCCATATTTGTCAGTTTTACTAGAAACGTAATAATTCACAAAGATACGGAGAGGAGCATCAAAGTTTCGGACTGGAGGCTTGCGATGTCACATCATTAAGAACCTAGAATTGACATTATACAAAATTTAAATGCGCTGTATCTTTGTCATGTTTTGTTTCTCAGAGAAAAGAAAAATACGTGTACAATATCTATGTCTATACATATTATAAAACAGAAAAAAATGTGTCTGTACATTAAATATATTTCCAAAAAAAAAAAGAAGGAGTTGATGGAGACATTGGTCTGTTAGTCTGTCTGTCTGTGTGTCTGTTTGTACACGTTAATCTCCAGAAATACTGGACGGATTCGAATGAAACTTTTTTGTTTGGACAATATCTAGGATATAAATGAATTTGGGAAATAGAACATCTGATGCAGGACTATAATGGTCCAGCTAAACTATTAGAAATATACAAACGACGTCTTAGCAAAGTTGTTCAGCCTGATGAGGATTTTCCAGAGACTTCATGGCAGAATTGAAACACAGATTTGTAAGAAAATACCAAAATGTATTCGTAGGATAAAAATAAGACTAGGTGCTTGAAAATTAGGCTAAATATATCTAAGTTCAGCAAAAACATTTTAACTACGATTTGGAGGTAGAGAGCTTATCTATGCTCCACCAACGCTGAGCTGGTGGAGCATAGATAAGCTCTTTTATATGGGATTTGTATGAAATTAATATAGACTAATAACGTCATACTTTCTCAATACCAGTTTTACTGCAATGATAAATCTAAAATAACGTTGGAAATGGATATGATCACGACATAAATGACATTATTTTGTGTCGTTTTATTTTCTTAATAGTATTTTTTTTGCCAAGGAAAGTACCGATCTTCCGATCGGTTGTTTTGGAATTCCTTGGTAGGCCTATGTCCAGCTGTAGACTTCCTGTGGGTGATATGATGATGATGATGATGAATATGAAGAAGAAAAGTAACCAATTTTGTTATTTTAAATAAATTCCATCCAAGCTTTTCCATATTAAAGAGTGCAACCGCCCGAGCAATTTGTAGGGGAACGTCGAATATTTTTTTAAAGTCTTGACGTTATTTTAATTTTATTATATTATAGTGATCTAGTATAGCCTATGGTTCATTTATTTCGGGTGTGTCCCTTCCACGTTGTATCCAGATTAATACTGGTTCTCCAGTCAAAATATTGGTCGTTTTAAAAAAAGTTGCACGTTTGTACAAAAACGTTTAGGGTAAGGTAATACATACTTATTTTTTTTAAATTTTCATTTTTTTTAAAATTTCATTTAAAATGTAAGGCACTCTGTGATCATCGATGTTAACGTGTTATTTTTTTAATTTTCTAAATTCCTCATTGCTGTTGTTTCTGGAGATATTTTTCTATTGTTTTCTTTTCTTTTCTTAACTTATTTGAAAGCCCGTTCTTAGACATTGAGACTTTTCGCTCCTGAAAGTAAAATAATATAAAATTAGGACTAAGTTGTAAAAGAGGTTACAAATGAATCACATCTTCGGTCAAGACAGAGTCTTGTTACGAAAGACCCAAACGCTACGTTTAGTTGATGGTAGGCGTAGATAGACGTATTGTACGAAGTATGCCTTAACGAATAAAATCCTGCCGGTATGTTTATGTTACAGCTAAATCTATTTTTATGCCAGTCTGCAGTCTGTCTGCGATCTACAATCTGCAAATATGTTAAACAAATGTTCATGTGACGTCATCAGTGTTTACTTTAGGCAGTCTATGTAAAGTCTGGAACAATCTTCCACCACAGAAGTTTTTTTATTTGGGCTGAGATACAGATTTTATTGCCGTGTGGTTTCCGGCAGAGTAGAATAGGGCCACTCCATGTCCTTGACTGTGGATGTCGTAGAAGGCGCCTTAGGAAATAAAGATAAACAAACTTTATAAACATGAATGAGACCTCTCCAACCCGCCTGGCCAGCGAGGAGAGTGTAGGCCAAATCCTGTGGCTGCTCTGGTCAAGTATGGCTCTGGTAGTACAGAGGGGGTCGTGCTCCTGCAGTGAAGATAAAAAGACCTGATGATGATGACAGACTTTATGGAATATGAATTTCTATGGAACCCAATTTTTTACATTTTGATAGTTATTTTTGATGCTAATGTCTGTCTGCCTGTCTGTAGCGCTCAAACGGATGGACCGAATTCGATGCGGGTTTTTTTCGTATAAGCAAGTTCCCTTTCGGTGGTTTTTGGCTATGTGGTTCTTTGAAGAAAATAGGTTCAAACGTTTAAAAGTTATCGGGGGTTAACGCTTGAAATTTAGTGTTTTTCTATAACAAAACATAGATGGAGCTACGAATATAAAGTCTTATCGGTAGCTCCGCTGCTCATTACTAGATGGCGGTCTTGAAAGTCGGGCTTTCTTTTTAATTTGCCTAGTAAATAAATTTGTTGGTCAAATTTTGACTGAGACTGCATATAACTTAAAATTAGTTTCAGTTTTTTTTATTATTCACTTTATATTAGGTCTTACAAAATATACTTAAACTATTTTAATGTATGAAGTAAGTCCGAGATAGTGAACAACTTTCCCCATGGAATATATGTCGAGATATAAAAAATAAATTTTGGCTTCCCATACAAACTCGGATTAGCTGATCGGTCAACTTGTATGGAAAGCCAAAAATTACTTTTCGTATTTCGATATGTGTTCTTTGGGGAAAGGTGCTCAGTATCATAGGCTGAATTTACCTTTGAAATATTTTCAGCATACCTATTTTCATTTCATTTATTCAATAACACATTGTTATACTCACTTTAGAAAAATGTCTAGATCTAGTCTACTACACATAGACCACGTATTAGGGTTATTTTGAGGGTCGTACTGATTGGTCATGACGTACTTCCGGTCTGGACAACCCTGGTGCTGGCCGTCGTGGTGAACTCTAAGGCTTAAAAAGAAATTAAAAAAAATATATCTCGTCTCCATTCTTAAAAAGGTTGACAGAGTTAAGGGTCGTAAAAAGCCTCGTTTAGTATAATGATGGAGGTTAGCCATTTTTGACGACCTCTGTAGCCTAATGGATATCGTAGAAGGTGACTTTGGAAATACTAAAGAAAGCTTATAAACATCAAGGAGACTTCTCCAATCCGTCGGCCAGCGTGGAGAGTGTAGGCCAAGTCCTCTGGTTGCTCTGGCCAAGTATGGCTCTGGTAGTACAGAGAAAGTCGTGCTCCTGCAGTGGAGACAAAGACCTGATGATGATGATGTGGCCTAGTGGTCAACATGCCAGGTCACGGGTTTGATCCTCGGTCAGGTCAAGATGGAAAATGATCTTTTTCAGATTGACCTGGGTCTTGAATGTTTATTTATTTACCAATTTATGCACAAGGAAAATGTTTACAGAGAATTCATAAAATAAAAGTTGTACAAAGGCACTACTTATCTCAAAAGAGATCTCTTCCTGTAGGCCTGTGAGAGGAGATGTTTATGTAAGAGAGGCATACAGGCGTGTTCATACATAGGATTGAGAAAGAAGAATTAAAATTACATAAAACTATACAAACTACAATAAACATACTTATACATATATTACACGTAAATTAAATATATACTCATCAATTATTATTAAATGATGAAGCAAAAGAGGTTTGTCAGGATCGTAGCAAGTGGAGGTCCATAGTCTCTGCCTACCCCTGTGGGAAACAGGTGTGATATTATGTATGTATGTATGTTAAAAATTAATAATTAAAAATAAGCTAGCTTCTCGGGTAGTGCGTGGGCTGCAAGCAGACCGTGGTAATTCGGGGATTTGGGTCAAGAAATGCTGCGGGCATCCATTTTGTAGCCAAAATCTGATTCCAGCTTCGAGTTCCGCGGAAAACATACCTATGCGCAAGTTCATGTGCCAGCAAGTAAACAATGTTCTTTCCTTTCCACTCCATGACTGTGCAGCTGTGGTAGATACTACATAAGCCACCTAAGAAAGTGCGGCCTGAAAAAACACGGTAATTATTTAGTTTTACAAAATTACGTTATGCGGCTGAAATGATGATGATGAAATTTTTTTAAATGGCGGATATATGGGTATTAAAAATAAAAAATAAAACATTTCAGCTATTTCGAAAGTGTCAATTTTTTTTAGTAAGACACAAATTTTTTGCCTGAACAACTTTTTAATTCGATAAACTTCAACGGGCTAAGGGTAACTCGCGTGGTCTACGGCCCAACGCAGACGACAGAATAGACCGCGCCGCACTTTTTAGTCTGTGAAAATAGAACCCACGGAATCATATGCAGTAACGCATACGACGCGCAAAAAGTACGCCGTGCGTTACTGCGTATTATTCCATAGGTTCTATTTTCACAGACTATCACAGACTAAAAAGTGCGGCGCGGTCTAGTCTGTCGTCTGCGTTGGGCCTACGGCTCACAGACCCACTAGTGAATACCTGTGCTACTCCACATTTTCTGTCCTTTGTCCAAAGAGTACACGTCCAATCCAGTAAATAACACAGAAAAGTACTTTCTTTTCTTCAATTTCTTCCTTTGCCCTTGCCATTTGCAATATTTCTTCAAATATGTTGACACGTTTTTGTCATTCACTAATCTTCTTCTCAAATACTTTGTTGCTAATAATTTCAATTTGATTTTTTGATTCAAATATGGCCGCTGAAATAATTCTTCCACTTTTGATACTAAGTTTCTTGTCATAGTCTTCACTGTGGTTAAAGTTTTCTTGTGATACAAATGACGTAGTTTCAGAGCTATATCTTTGTCAAAATGTATCATTATTGGTATGGTTATATTTGTGACTTTCTCAAAATATTCTATTGAATTTTTTG
This sequence comes from Acrobasis consociella, assembly GCA_963555685.1. Classification (NCBI taxonomy): domain Eukaryota; kingdom Metazoa; phylum Arthropoda; class Insecta; order Lepidoptera; family Pyralidae; genus Acrobasis; species Acrobasis consociella. The sequence continues at coordinate 3,323,122 of OY743122.1, read as the reverse complement.
CTATGTAGTTCGTGGTTTCTCTCTGAAAAATAGATAAAATTAAATAATTAAAATTAATTTTTATTTTCATGGGTCCGAGAGCTCTAGCGTGTTCTTGACTCTAACTCACTTTGGGTGGCTTAAGCCAGAATAGTAAGTACTTACCTAAGTTATATTTATTCGTAAAAAAGTAAATTATAAAATTAAAATATCTTTCTCCCATACTGTTCTGGGAGAAAGAAAAAACTTAGAATGTACCAGCTGCTTCTCTTCCCGCGCAGATCGTAAAAGCCGATCGAGGGAATGGGCAAAAATGCGAATCGTGTTAACAGGCGATGCGGCTAGCAACCCATCACTGTATTGATTGCTTTTCCATCTTCTCGCCCATCATGACGCTAAAAGTGGCTTTTGGGTCTTGCGGCCCTGGGCTCTGCATAGAGCCGCAAGACCCAATATGCTCTGTCTGCCCCATTAGGGATAAAGACGTGATAGTATGTATGTATAAAATGAAATCTAAACCTTGCCCAAACTCGATGGTTTTGACGTTTTATTACTGAGTTCCATCGACCACCTTCCATCTCCGTGATCAGACCCTAGGCATCATCTACCGTAAAGTGCTCGTCAAGACAAATCAAACGAGTCCTACTCAATGAACTTATGTTGTTTTATAACTTCGACCTCCGTGTAATTGACGACCTCCGTGGTGTAGTGGTCATCATGCTAGTCCGCCACCCAGAGGTCCCGGGTTCGATTCCCGGTCAGGGCAAGTTGGAAAATGACTTTTTTCAAATTGTCCTGGGTCTTGGATGTTACAAATACATATATATAGATATATATATGTATTTGTTATAAAATATAGTATCGTTGAGTTAGTATCCCATAACACAAGTCTCGAACTTACTTTGGGGCTAGTATGATGTGAATATGAATACTCCATCTCTCCCTGTGGTTTTATTTTATTCAAATTTATTCGTTTTTTAAAATTGACTATATTTTTTATTTAAATTATGTTTTTTCATATTTACGATTAAAGCCACCTTCAACACTTTTATAATCTTTAGTTGACAAGCCAATTTAGTTATCCCTACATGTAAGGCGTAAACAAGTAGTTTACTCTGAACTGTTAACTCGCGAATCCCATATCTTGACAAAGTTTACTAGCCATATATACGCCTACCATCCATATACTTATATATAAAGCTGAAGAGTTTGTTTGTTTGTTTGTTTGTTTGAACGCGCTAATCAAAGGAACCACTGGTTTGATTTAAAAATTCTTCCGGTATTGGATAGGTCGTTTATCGAGGAAGGCTTTAGGCTATATTGCATCACGCCTGCGACTTCACACGTGTGGACGTGTGGTTAACGCAGGCGAAGCCGCGCGCTGCCTCTAGTATGTCATAAAGCTCCGTTTAAAAATACTTAAGTTATCGTCGAACAAACATACATACATATAAACGCCGGATAGTTCATGTTTCACTCGCTCGTTCAATAACATTCTTAATCTCCTTCATCCAAATATATGTTTTATTTTTTAATTAAATTATTACGTGCATAACTTCCTTTAAAACTATACAATATTATCGGGATGACAGATCAAACAATCACACGAACATAAAACAAACACTCACACTTTTTTATAATTGCAAACACATTCACAGTTGTGTTTAGGTCAATATTAGTCTTTAAATGATTGGCCAAGTGCGTGTCGGGCCACGCGCAGTATAGGATTCCGTAGTTGCGAATGACGACTTTGAGTTGAGCGCCACTAAAAATGTCTATTGAATTTGTATGAACATTCCTTTTCCGTGTATAATTTATAAGTTAAACGCCTATAATTTTTTATTTTTGTAAACCCTACTTAGCTTTGAAAGTTTTCCTTTAAACTTTACCTAGCCCAAGCAGCACAAAACAGCATTATATCAAACATGAAATAATGCACAAAGCATTATATGGAAATCGTATTGTAGCATTATAACTTTTGTACGATTCTTTTACGTTTAATTTGGGCCCCAACTTAGCCAGCCTTAAGTTTTATATCGGCAGTTCAATGACAATACAACTTTTGTATATTACCTTTACTAAAGTCAGTAAAGAGCATATCCCTATGCTAAAGACATTATTTGTAACTTCATTACGATTGTTAAACAGCTTTTTATTTGACAATATGTTGATTTAATCCTCTTATAATGCGTACTCCATTATTTTCTTTGTAAATATATTATCACATAGATTAAAAAATATACATTTATTGGGTCAACATATTATGGCGTGCAGATGTGATGTGATGTAAATAGAAAATTAATTTTGCGTGAGAGATCTTTATTCTGTGTTTTTAGTGAAATGGACCTGCGGGCATAAATTTACTGTAAACATATATAGGGTTTATGGTAAAAAATAAAGGCGCCCTCGCAAAAATGCTTTTTTGTTAAAATTATTTGTAAAAACATAACCTCAATATAAACGTTTTGTAAAATATACGCTGTTAACACAGTTTTTACACATATAATTTGCTTTTACGGTCATCCGTGAATAAAAGTAATCAACATTAACGCTGTTTGAACAGATTTTGATGACTTCAAATTATCTTTATAACAAAAGAAAACAGAAAACAAATGGCGACAGATAAATTTGGTTTGCAAAGCTAAGTTATGATAAATTTATTACTTGTGTATTTAAAAATACATTAAATTAGATCAAAATACAGCTATTGGCTTTATTTGCTTTTTAATAAAGTAAAAAAACTAAGCAAATGCATTATATCTTATTTAGTCAAAGCTGTTGTATGACTAGCATTATATTAACACAATCACAGATCAATATACAGGTTTTAATCGTCAAAAATGTTTAATTACAGTTTAAGACATTATACAATCATTGATTAATGTTAATATAATGCATTACGCTTTTCAAATGATCGATATATGTTACGATATTTATATTAAAATTATCAGATGTTAATTTACGACTGTTGGCATTGTAATTTATATTTTGTAGACTATTATATATCAAAAAGCATTATCACAAGCCGAGCTAGTGCCAAATTAAAGTGATTATTTATCTTAACGTCCTAAATCCACATTTTTTAAAGATAATATACAAGTTGTGTGCTGCTTGGGAGCTGCGATTTTTTCCTTGACTCTAACAAAAATTTGCATTATAAAACCAAATATTTCAGAAACGGATCCTTCAATCGAAAAACGATGTTCACAAGTTCACAATATTTTTAAAATGACCTATACAACTAAAACCTACACGATGAAAAAAAACAATTACTTTCACTTTAGATACTAGAGTATTAGAGCTACACGAAAAAAAATTGATTTTCAGGATTTTTCTTTACCACTTTTTTGCCGTATTTAATAAACAAACCCGTACCAAATAACAGCTCTCTAGTACTTAAGGGTCCCCTTAACGTAGACTTCTCCATACAAACGTAGTCTACGTTTAATTTTGAAACCACATGTCAGATTCCGGTAAAAATTGGTAATTGTAAAGAAATTGCAATTATCTAGGGTAATAACTGGTTTTCCATAGAAAAATTATGAACTGGAAAGAAAATATAACGATTTAGAAGTTTCCCATACTGATGGTCAAAAATGATATAAAACACTATATCTTATTTCAAGTTCATATTTTAATGTCGGAAACCAGTTATTACCCTAGATAATTGCAATATCTTTGAAATTACAAAATTTTGCCAAAATCGGACATGTCGTTTCGAAATAAAACGTAGACTACGTTTGTATGGAAAGTTGTATTTTGGTCTAGGGTAAGGGGACTCTTAAAGCCGCTGAGTAAAACTGCGGACGGACAGACAGACAGTCATGACGAAACTATAAGGGGTACTACGGAACCCTAAAAACCTGTTATTAGCTAAAAATCATATTTTTGGACTTAAACATGGATATTGTTTGTAAAACGCGTTGAAAAAAAAAACACAGGTAAAGTCACATAACGCAAAACTAATCCAATAAAATTGATTTAGAAAATTATTTGATCTAAACTGTCGAATTTTTTTGACTACTTAAAATAATTTTAACTTATCAAATTGTGTAAAAATATAGTAGGTAGTAAATAATCCTACTATCCTACTAATATTATAAACGCAAAAGTTTGTAAGTAAGGATGGATGTTTGTTACTCTTTCACGTAAAAACTACCGAATGGATTCTAATGAAATTTTACAATAATATAGCTCATACATCAGAATAACACATAGGCTACAATTTATTAAGATATTGTGTGATAATCTTGCGCAGATGAAGTTTCGGGTACCAGCTAGTAAATTAATTAAAAAAAAAATTTGTAAAACTTACATATTTACAAAATCCGCTATGAAAAAGCACAAAGCACACAAACACTGAACACAACTTCATCGTTACCGGTAGACAAGTCTGACTAATTTCAAAGCTAGGTCCTAACTCGACCGCATACCCATCTAAAGACCTGACTTTGCCTGTACAATTTTGACAATTTATTTTAAATTGTATTTACAGGAAAAAATAATTATGTAACTTTATTTCCTCGTAACCTGCATGGAAACTAGTAATTTCTAATGAATTTCGGAATATTCAAAACTCAATAATTAATTACCGACTTTAATATACATATCTAAGGTAAAAGGAAAACATATTATTTATATAGGTTTATAACCAATGAATATGAAATCCTAAAATTTCAATTTCAACCTATTTTTACATTGTAAATTAATATAATATATCAGTACATTCACAAGACTGTTTATAAAAGAATCTAGATCTATACTTTACATTGCTATACAATGTAGAGTATAATGTAAATATGTTTACGGTATTTTCCTGAATCAAAAATAAATTATTTGATATTGTTAAGAAAATAAAACGTCACAAAGTAATAATATAATGTTGTCATAATCATAAAACCATTTTCAAAGTGAATTAAGATTTTATCATTGCAAAAAAACTGATATTATGAGTGCTCTTGGACTCTACACTATTTCATACAAATACCGTAGGATATGTTTGTTTAAAAAAATATCTGATTTGAGTGATTGGAAAATTGCGAATAAGCTATAGATTGAGTCATTTACCTCTATCAGGCATCTATTTGGAGTTTATAATCTTATTTATATTCGTTTTGGCCACTGATACAATGAAACAAAGAAAAGAAGGACAATCAAAAGAGTCTGAGTGTCTTCAATTCGCGGGATTCCTGCGATAAACGGCAATGAGCACTAATAGCGGCTACAAACGAAGCGATAAATTGTTGCAATAAATCGAACGTGTGTGTGAGAATTGGCATCATAAAATTGTGAATCTTTTCTAGATAAGGAAACTGATTTTTTTATTCCCAGGAAAATGTTTTGCTCTTTGCAAATATTGACAGCAAGCTATAAAGAAACATAAACTATTCTTACAAACAAATAGCCCATGTAATGTGCTAGGCAACTCCCGCCGAGAGGTTTTTACATTTGTTGGGTAAGAGTACCGGTTACAATAACTTAGCTCTTTTTTATTTCACCTCAACCCAATACTTATATAAGTTTTGGCCACTAAAACACACAAAATAAAGAAAAAAGGCCAACTAAAGAGTCTGAGTGTTCAATTTGCGAAATTTCTGCAAAAAACGGCAACGAACGAATGAAATGTAGGTTGTAGTAGACAATGACAAGTAACGAATATGGAAATTAAAAGAATGTATGTAGATAAAATATGATGTGATGACGTGATTATGTTGACGATGATATGTGATGATTTATAGCTTTGAAGCGTGGTTCCTTACTATGGGTCTCATAAGAAAGCTCAAGGTCGCTCATAGCATAGCCCGCTGGCTAAGCTCTGTGTTTCTCTACGTGATCGAATTAGAAATGAGGAAATTCGTAGGAGAACAAAACAACCAAAACTCACTGACATAGCCCAGTGGATATGCTCGTTAAAGTGGCAGTGGTTGGGTCGACGACAAAATCTTAGGCAGCTTTCAACAAAACTGCACAGTTTAATCGCTACGATATATCGATGCAATTTATCGTTGCGTGTGTAGCAGCTTCATCTAAATTGATAGCTACTTAGTACGAAAAAAGACGTATAAGATTGATGTGTCATAGCAAGTCATTGACTTTGTTGTCATCACTTCTGTGTTAATTTGTATAACCTACTTTATGTTGCTTTTTACCTCATACAAATAGACATTTTTGAGTTCAAAGAGTAGGTATCTTTTGGGTTACCTAGCGACTTTCTCTTCTAACAAGAAAAAAAGATTTTTTCATATACGTATGTTTCTGATGCATCCTTCATTTTAATGGATTCTTACATAGGTACTTTATAATATTTAACTATGTATCTATTTTTTTCAGTATGCCTAACTTAAAGTGCCTAAAAATCTTTTTGTGTCAGGGACATTTAAAACACACACATCTAGTTTTTAAGCTTTTTTTAGATTTGGCATTTAGGAATACCGTTATTTTCGATGTCATCAGAAAAAATATATTTTTAAATAATATTTTCAACGAGACATCAAGACAGACCTACCACATTATCATATTATTAGCTATATTGGTCATGTAACAGTATCAAAAGTACGTATGGTATAATTGAAGTACCAGTACCGGATACTATCGGATGATCGCCTTCAGCTATTCAATTATACTTGTATAGTAAATACATACGACGTGCAAGGGACGACCCGTATAAATCAAACCAAATTAAATCAACCAAGAAATGATGATAGATAAATAGATAGATATACCATTTATTCGAAGGACAAAAATAACACAATAAAATTCATAAATTCTTAAAGTAAGTTACAAATAAAAAATAAAGTTACATGTCCTCCAAAATAAACTCAGCATATGCTAGGATTTGCGTTAGCGAGATCCCAGCGCTGATCTTCCGTTGGAGCCATAATGGCTGCATTCACGGACATTCGCATGACTACATATATAAAAAAATAAAAATAAATAAAAATACGTTTATCACACACAAGTACCCAATGCTAAAGAAACAACACAAATGCATTTAAAATAAAAAAAAATAAAAATTGATGATGATGATGAATCCGATTCGAGTTGAATACAAGAAAGTAAATTTTTCTTCATCGCTTTGGATGGTTCCTGGTGGTTTTCTACAGAAAAAGTTGCTCGTTTTGGTCTATCCAAGTATTTTATGTCAACCCTACTACATGCAGGCCAGTAAAGACGATAGAATAAGATTCGAATTTAGTACGAAAAAGCCAAATCATTTTTTATCCACCTGGGATTTTAAGGTGATTTTCTACAGGAAAGGTTGTTCATTTTGACAAGCTGAAAAATCTATTTAAGTATATGACCGTATTATAGACCCGGTATAGTTAAAGTGCCTAGTAACAACTCAGTAGAAGTATTCATAAACGGACAATCAAATTGTTCATGCTTCAGCGAACATTCATGAAGTAAAGTATTGTTTGTTTCTCTTGAATACTAACACATACTACAATACCAATTTTAGAATTAAAATTGGGATACCCTCACCGTGTATAGTCCAGAATGCTAAATAATTGTGACAAAGATCGTCAGGGTAAGTTTAAGTTAGAATTGACAAAGAAAAGCCGTGTGGTTTCCGGCAGAGTAGAATAGGGCCACTCCAAGTCCTCCTGTGGATGTCGTAGAAGGGGACTGAGGGAATACAAGGTAAACAAAGCATATCAATGAGACTTCTCCAACCCGTCTGGCCAGGGAGGAGAGTGTAGGTCAAATCATCTACTGTGGCTAAGTATGGCGCTGGTAGTACAGAGAAGATCGTGCAGCAAGAAACTAAAAAGACCTGATAATGATGACGACACAAAGAAAAAAAATTTTTTTTTAAGCTTTCATAGTGTGGCCTATGTACTTATCACGACAAATTTAAGTAGCCCAAACTCGATGGAGATGTGTCGCTTTAATTATAGGGTCCTATGTATATATTTCATTGTAATTTAATTTACATTAGTATACAAAATTTAATCTTAATTGACTGAGAATAGACTCAAACAGCTAGAGGTTTTGTCAAACAACGGAATATACAATCCAACTGCGACATATATAAAAGGCAAAAGTGATTTACTGATGATTGTATCAACGCAAAGGCGAACCGCTGGGTCTAGAGACTCCAAATTTGGTACAGATGTTCCTAATAAGTTGTAGAGGTGCACTAAGAAAGGATTTTTCAATACTCACCCCTTAAGGGGCTGGTCTGGGGGTCCAATGTTTGTAAGGAGAAACCAGATTCTACACTGTAATAAAGATTGTTATATTTTTTATATGTATTCTAAATTTTTAACTAATCCTAATTCATATGTTAAATTATAACAAAATTAATAATGTACAAAAAATAAAATTTCCTGTTAGAATCATTTTCGATTTCTACGCGGACGAAGTCGCAGGTTCAAGCTAGTTTTGTTGCAAGCAATTTAAATTTGTTGCACCAAACGTATCAAAAAAGGAAGTCGTCGCAAATTTTGGCAATACGATAAAAATGTATGTATTTTTAGCTCCAGTTTAGTGCGAAAAAAATTATCAGTAGACCTGACCCAGTCTGGTTTGTTATCCTAACTTTGTATGCATATCTATATAAATTTGTATAATAATATTATAATCTTAATACAAGTTCGTAGTATGGATAAGGAAGCTATGCCGATTTTTTCGACAATATCGACGACTTGTCGACGTCGACTTTATCTGTCTTGAGCTTTTTTCTTTATAGTTTTGAAAGAAATGTATACATAAACTTAACAAAACAGTTAAAAAAAAAGGTGTCTTACATTGAATATATTTCCAAAATAATATTTATATAGGGCGATGAAGACATAGTAATAGATAAAGAATTAAAAAAAAAAGATTTGTCTGTTTGTCTGTTCGTCGACGCTAGTCTCCCGATATACTAGACGGTTTCTAATTAAACTTTGTTTGTAAAATAGCTGTTAAGCCTGGCAACATAAAAGGGTATAATAATGATTTTGGAAAATGGAACATCTGATGCAATACCATAATGGTCCAGCTAAACTATAAGAAATATAAAAATGACGCCTTGCCAAACTTGTTCAACCTGATGAGCATTTTCCGGAGTCAAAAAGTCGATAATCGTAGCCATCCGTTACTATTTTGATTTCCTTTTAGATTTCCGAAGTCCCAAATAATTAATAATTTTTCAAAAAGAAAAAAACTCCATTTTTCAACTTGCCCTGACCGGGAATCGAACCCGAGACCTCTGGGTGGCGGACTAGCATGATGACCACTACGCCACGGAGGTCGTAATGACAAACAATGACCGGTGACGTAAGTAATTAAGTAAACCTATAAAATCACCGCTAAATTGAAAATTATTGTGCCAAGCCTATATTTTACAATAAATGACATTATCATAGACACTCGACTATTTTATACAGTGTGTCTCAGGAATTTTATAAAAATATTTTCAGAATTAAGGCATATTATATAAGGTGTAACATAATATACTAAACTATTTTAAGGGTGAATTCAGTCCGTGATACTGAACAACTTTCGCCAAGAAACGTATGTCGAAATATGAAAAGTAATTTTTGGCCTCCCATACAAGTTCACCGATCAGTTGATCCCATAGACATCGATTTTTTTTACAACGTAAAAGACCACACTAGCCGTGTGTGACAGATAATATGATAAGTGTCATCTTCATAAGAGCAAAAGAGATAGCATCAATTTGACAATGAGACAAGTTTTCATACAAAACATGTCACCCATTGTCACCCTGGCTCGAACATCGTTACACGAAAATTTGATTTTCCAAATTTTAAACTGTGTTAATTTATAAGTTATCTTATTCTGGAAAGATAGTATCTTACTGCTTTACCCATAGTTTGTGTAGTGGTACAAATACAACCCATAAAAAGTTATACAGAAATTTTCGTTTCTGGTCACATTTTACAATACTCTATATCCATCTCCACCATCCACCTTCTAAATCTATGGTTGATCCGAATTTCGATACTGTACTTTGGGGAAAGTTGTTCAGTATCAGAGACTAAATTCATCTTTAAAATAGTTTTAATAAATTTCGTTATACCTTATAATATATTTATGAAAAATAAGAGGCTGGTTTCATACACGCACGAAAAACACCCGTAGAGGTATTGCTTTTCATGTTTGTCACTCATATTAGCCAACACTAATGTCAGATTTTTCAGGTATCTTGAAAGGCATTGCAAGATTTGACCTAAACAAACAATTATACGATATATTGCAAGTTAAATAAAAGCTTTTAAAAATTGCAAGATTTGACCAAAACAAACATTCATACAATATATTGCAAGTTAAATAAAACTAGAAAAAAGTAATTTACATATGATTTTGTATGTAAGATAATTTGAAATTGAGATCCGCACGTCTGCCTGCGCAGTAGATCGTGACGAATTCCTAATTCCTGAGATTGATCTGATGGCATGGCTGTGTCGTATGATGTCATAATTCTATGTATTGATTCAGTTAAGTCTGTCTAGACACAAATTAAAATGACTTCAAAGCATGATCGTGAGTATTTGTCGACCTCCGTGGCGTAGTGGTCACCATGACAGGCCGCCACCGTTTCGGGTTCTATCCCCGGTCGGGGCGAGTTGGAATATGGCCATAGAAATTGCTGGGTCTTGGATGTTTATCTGTATATGTATTTGTTATAAAATATAGTATCGTTGAGTTAGTTTCCCATAACACAAGTTTCGAACTTACTGTGGGGCTAGCTCAATTGGTTTCATTGGTCCCTATATGTATAGCTATTTTTTTATGATTTAATGTTAAAATATAACAAAGCTTTGACAATACTGATTTGAAATGGGGAAAAATGTAATGGGAAAAAAGGTGAATTATTTTGATGTGGCTAGCAATCAATCATTATTTTGTTACCTTTTCCACCTTCTCGCTCATCATTACGTAAAAAGTGGCTTTGGGTCTTGTGGCCCTGGGCTTTGTATGTCTGCTTTTTCACCTGCATTTTTAAAGTATCTCGATTGTGATCTCGCTATTCTATCTGGTAGGTAGGGTATTCCAGAGCCGCACGGCCGTAATAGCTAAATATTTAAAAAAAACCAGTTAGGGTTGTTTTTATTTTGGTATTAACTAACATTTGCACCTGATACCTATTTGCGAGTGTAAAATACTGTATGATAGTACTGTGACAAAGTCCTTTCTTCAATTTATAACGACGACGTCATTGCTACTTTGTCGTTATGAAGTCATAGTTCTGTGTATTGATTTAGTCAGTTGCTACAACTATTATTAGTTTGTTGTTACCACAAATTGAAACCTTTAGCTTTTGTCCTTTAAAGTAAAGGCAGGCATTACCTACTATTTTTGCAGTCATTAAAACTTCATACTTTTAGTGTATATAAATATACACGGTGATTTTTCATTGGTTTTGATGCCGAAGGCCACTTTATAAGTATCGTTAGTAAGACCTAAGTAGTCAAAAAAAAAATTCAGAAAAAAAAATTATGACTAAAACTCGAAAGTAAGACCATGAGATCAATAAGTAGTACCGCCGCCAAGCGCCGCCGATCGAGCGGCCGGAGTTCATCGAGGTCACGCGGCAGCTTTGGGCGGGCCTAACTACGTGATCTCGAATGAAAATCATTTTGGCAACTTTTTTATCTTATGTCATACACAAATTTGGATAGATGAATTTATTTACCATACAACATTTTTATTCAAAACCAATTAGAACTCAGCGTGTATAGCATTACAATGGTCGGAAAAATATCTGAATCAAAAATATGTAATGAAAAATCATGCCACAAGTGAGATTCGAACTCACGTCCCTCGCATCTGTACTATGAGCGCACTTCTAATTTTTTCTCGTGGCTGGATTTTTATTACATATTTTTGAATCAGGTTCATACATAATGAGGTACTTATATTAAAAGAAAAATAAAAAAATATATTATTTACATCTTTATTACAACAACATACAATAACGACTATGAACACATACTGACCACCGTCCAATCATCACATATCAATTCATTACTAAAATTAAAATGTACAAACGTAAAAAACAATAAAATAAAATAAATTTATTTTTGACCGTACATTTGTACAGTCGGTTTTGTGTCGTAGAAACAAGAAAATTTTACTTTTTTTTTCATTTCAAATGGGTAGAAATGCAAAATTCTTATGAGTTTACACAATTTAACTAGCGAAGGTGGAAACCTAAAGCTGGGCATTGACGATCAGTTTTTCGCGTCAGTTTAGACGTAAAACTGTGGCGTCACTCCAAATGGTTTTAGGCTAACTAGATTTCCCCATTCACTGAAGAGACGGAGTGACGCCAGTGAATGGGGAAATCTACTACGTCTACGTCTAAACTGACGCGAAAAACTGATCGTCAATGCCCAGCTTAAAGGTTTCTTTATTTTACAAACAAACGAGCAACCTGATAGTGTGTTATGTAACCCTTAACACATTGCTGGACGCTTACGGCTGTAGATGTAATTGTACTGTTATTTCTATTGTGTCTGGCCGAGTTTCCTGCAATGTATTAATGTTGCATCCATAGACATAGATTTTTTTTTGCATCCCTGCATAACAGAGGTAACCTTGATATTTTTCTACAACAACAGGGGTAACTCTGATAATCCTCTGCAACAACAGAGGTAACCTTGATAACACTTGGTAATTCTGAATAAATCTTTGCATAATTATATTAATTTAATTCTAGACAAATATATCTTTATTATCATAGGATATTTGCAATATCTCATAATTATCATCACTTTGTTTTGTACAATGGATTCAGGAAGTGTTACTTTATGAACGTCAAAGTTACAAACTCTTTTATCGAAATTTTCAATTACTTTGTGTACTTCCTCAAAGTTTTTGTTTGTTTTGTTTTTCGTGTGTGTAAGTGGCAAACACTAGTGTCAGTTTTCAGGCTACATAAAGGCAACTGACATAGCTTGACGACTGCCATACAATGATGACAGTGACCAATGGCTTATACGTGCTTCCCGAAGCAAGGAGGAGCTCGAGAATTTTTTTGTGCCACTTGTGGTCACCCATCCAAGTGCGGACCACGCCCGGTGTCGCTTTACTTGCGAAAGCGCTACTCATGCGCACTCCCGCCGAGTCACCGAGCGCTTCAAAGTACCTATGTAATTTAGATTATAGAGCATGTAACTACGTTTTACAGTCACCGTCCATTCACCTTTGGGTAGGTCCATTTGTTTATTCGGTGGTATATTTTTCCTGTTTCCATGATACGTTAAACCTTCTTCAGTAGCCAGCGTCCGCGTCATAACTACTCTTTTTGCTGTCGTAGGTAGCTGGAAATAAGATTTTTAATGTTTAGATAATTTGAAATGACAAAAACAGGGCAAAACTACTGTGTTTGGAGTCGTAGGTAGCTGGAAATAACATTTTAAATGTTTAGATATTTAGAAAAGGCAAAAACAAGGCAAAAATAAATGTATATCTACAGACATAAAAAAAAAAAAAGAAAATCAAAATTAAAAACTGACTTTACCCCCAAACTTAACAACTGATATTAATAAAATTTCTATAAGATAAAAAAAAAACTGGGACTGACAGAGCCCAGGGCCGTAAAAAAAAACGTATTTTCCAAATGGGTCGCGGCGTGTTGGTTTATTTACATTACGTGTTCTGAGAACGCGCTTGCAAGTTAGACTACAAAAATTAATCGAACAAGGGTTCTTTGTTTAATAATTAGTTGACGTTGTTATTTCACAGAACTGATATTTTATGATGAAATCTTAATCTGTGGACCAGAGCTTTTGTTCGTTCCTGTTAGTACTCCGCTCACCTTCATGGTGTTAAGAAGTTATTCGCTTTACTTACGTTCCGTTCGTTCCGTCTGTAAAACAATTGAACTAAATAAACGGGTATAATTTTTCAGTTCAAATATTGGTTTAATTACTCCCCATATCCAACACGGTGTCTTATAATATTATTGGTGAACAAACATAAAAAAATATCGCAACGAATTGATAACCTCCTCCATTTTTGGAAGTCAAAAACTAGAAATGATAAGCTACGTAGGTAAATAATTGATGTTATAAACTGTTTTTAGCAATGAACAGATAATAACAAATAAATTATTTGAATCCTACGAATGTTTTTGAGTACTTGTTTATGCATGTTTGTAACTCATCACCAAAAATGTGAGATTGGATTGGGACGAAATTCGGAAAAAAAAATTAAGTTCCAGAAGGATTGCCAAATAACTTGAAATAGGCAACTTTGCAGGTAACAGCTAGATTTAGTATTGCTTCGTTATGTACTGCGCTAAACTCCTAGTGTATTACAAGTAGCAAATATTTTCCGAGAATATTTGCTCAAATTTTACTGCAGGAGTAAGGCAACAAGTATTTTTTTTTTGTCCAAGTAGCGTTAAAATCTTACTAAACAAAATACCTAGACTGTACAAATTTTTTTGCAAAATAAGTTTATGAAAAAACAAGTTTTTTTTTTACTACCAGCCCGAAGTAATTATGAAATGAAATATTAAGCCCAAACTCGATGGAGTTGCGTTGTTTAATTACGGAGTTCCATCGACCAACTTCTATCTCCATGATCAGAACCAAAAAGTGCTCATCAAGACAAATCAAACGAGTCCAACTCAATGACGTTTTGTTATTTTATAACTGAGTTCTGTCGAATACATCCCGGGCCAAATTGAGAGTTTTTTCTTCTGTCCCCGATCAGCATGGAATAGCGCTTGCCCAATAATGCGCTAAACTGGCCTTTGGGTTTGATGGTCTCTGCTTGCTTTCGCATGCAGAAAAATAGGTAGGTGTACACAGCTTCCCAATAAAATGGGTATAGAAAGTTTTAGCAAAATTGTGTGCTGCTTACCACGAGCTGTATCCGTAAGTTCCAAGCTCTTCAGTATGGCCTCAGGAATGGGGGGTGGGGTCGGCAGGTGGGCTCCCTCAGCTCGGAAGCCGTTTTCGTCAGCGGTGTACGTGACGGTGTACGTCTGGCCGTCGTCTCCGATGTAGGAGTAAGAGCCAACCACTTGGAGGGACCCTTCTTCTGGGACGGAACCTGGGATCACTCGACCTGAAATATCAATCAGTTTTAGGATCACTCCACCTAGCAAATTAATCGGTTTTAGGATCACTAAACTTGGAAAATAAAACGAGTTTTAGGTTCACTCTACATAGAAAAGGAACCGTGTTTCGATTTTTCGAAGGTCGATTCAGAAGGATAAGTACTTCAATCCTGAAAAATAAACCAGTTTTAGAATCACTCAACCTAACAAATAAACCGGTTTTTGGATCACTCCAACTAGCAAATTCGGTTTTAGGACCATCATCATCATATAGGCCAGGAAGTCCACAGCTGGACATGGTTTTTAGGATCACTACACCTGAAAAATATACAGGTTTTTGATCGATCGATCGATTCGATCGAAGAATTTCGATTTAGAAGTGCGGTGCGGATTGTTTCCTATCTTTCTACATTTAAGAACTGTGGTGCGATTTTTCAAACGCTGAGTCACTAAACGAGCGGTTTTTTGTATGAAAAAACCATTAGTTTAGGTGACTCCGCGTTTCAAAAATCGCACTTCTGGGCTCCTATCGGTGTTATTTAAGAGTCGCACACAAAGTCGTTTTTTTGGCAAAGATATAATAGAGTGGTTTGCCATTGTCTTTTCAATATACTAGTTAATTTGGATTCTAAGTTGCATTATATAAAGTTTAGAGAAGAAAATTCCAGAAAGTGCACGCGGGCTTTGAAGCAACACAACAGAATTAAATGATATGTAAAAATATAAGATTAAAGATGTTAAGATGTAAGTACATAGATAAATATAGAGGTAAATATAGGGGTAGGTAGGTAGTATATCTATATTTAGTTCATGACTCGGGTTTAGAGTTATGAATCAAGAAAATCATCATTTTTCAGTAAATAGGGATTTACTTTAACAAAAAGAAAAGAAAATACATTACAAACATCCGAAGGATGAAATCTTTCATATAAGATACTTTAAACTGGACATTCTAGTACAAAAATAGAACCAGTGATTGTAGTTATAAAAATTCAAGTAATTATCGGAATCAAAGTAATTATTTTACAACCATAAAAGCTATATAAAACGACCCAACATTAATAACTTCTACGTGCGTAACCTTTAATTTGATTCGATGCATACCAAAAAAAAAACGGCCAAGTGCGAATCGGATTCGCGCACTAAGGGTTCCGTACCATTATCTATAAAAATCGCGATTGTTGTATGGGCCCTTTAATATTTATTTTATTTTGTTTTTAGTATTTGTTGTTACAGTGGCAATAGAAATACATAATTTGTGAAAATGTCAACTGTCTAGCTATCGCGGTTCTTGAGATACAGCCTGGTGACGGACAGACGGACAGACAGCGAAGTCTTAGTAATAGGGTCTCGTTTTTACCCTTTGGGTACGGAATCCTAAAAACTTAAACACAAATTACATTTCTATACCTTTTGACTTTGGCGTACACAGATTCCATGACCGATTCAAGCAAAAGCCACTTTGAGGTGAAATAATCGGCCAAGTGCGAGTCGGACTCGCGCACGAAGAATTTCGTACCATTTAAAAAAATCACGTTTGTTGTATGGGAGTTTATTCTCTTTTTAGTAGTTATTTTTATAGAGGCAACAAAAATACATCATCTGTAAAAAATTCAATTGTCTAGCTATTACGGTTCTTGAAATACAGCCTGGTAACAGACAGACGGACAGCGGAGTCTTAGTTATAGGGCCCCTTTTTTAAGGAACCCTAAGAAATTAAAAAAGTAACAAGTACATAATAGATCTGGTCTATTTATAATTCACATGATTCCACGAAACTTTTGACTTTGTCGCGATCGGCTTTTACGATTTCTTACCTTTGACCATTTATATATGCAGAATTAGAGTAAATAAAGATTAAAGTTATATATAGCATCAAATCCCTAGATAATCCGACGTCATGTAACTAGTTTATAGCTTGGAGGCACAAATTAAAAATAGTACAGATGTCACAATCTCGTCTCATATGCGACAGTCTTGATCATCCTCTTTAACTTGTATGCTACCAAAAAAATATTTCAAAACAGTTTTAGAAAACATTCGAAGCAGCTGTATGATCTGATTCTACCTACACTTTTCCTGTTCCGTTATTCAATTTTCTTCTTTTCATGCTGTGAGAAAAGGTTAAGCTGAAAATTTGACACCAACTCTCCTTGGAAATGCTTTAGTTGTACAAAGATGTTAGTGTGTTATACTTTAGTCGCTATTGACGACATCCAAAAGAAGATAAGGAGTGGTCCCGTTTATGGTCAGTAACCACACATAAGTGTAATTATATCTGAACCATTTGATACATGTGGCTAGCAACACGTCACTTTTTTGATTCCATTTTTCAACCTTTAGGCCTACTATCTCACTATAAATGGACTTTGAGTCAAGCGGCCTTAGGCTGTGTTTGCTAAAATTAAATTTATTAGCTTCTCAAAGGTTGGCTGGAAGAAATAGCTTTAGAGTTGAGCTACATCTGTTGGGCCGTGCTGAAGCGTTCCGTTGCTCTCTCTTGTTATAACAAATGACGGTTCTGAGCGATAGAAAAGGATAGCAGCATGCGAAAATGCTGCAGGATATAGCCAAACCCTTAGTGATAATATAAGCCCGCCTTTGTGCCTACCTCCTTTTATTTTAAGTTGTTCTATATTTTTATCTTATTTAAGAGCCGCAAGACCCAAAATGCTCTGTCCATTAGAGATAAAAACGTAACAGTGTACGTATACATTTTTATTAAGTATATTTTAATTTAATTTAAATTTATTTTTTTCCAATAAAGTTCTTACAATCGTATGTCTATGTTTGTAAGTAACATTATTTTGTGTCGATAGAAGGGCACACAATTTATGCCTCTCACGCAGTTACGAATGTTTGTCAAATTGCATGTTGTTAACGCTGGGTCATCTGTTTTATGGTGCAAGGGCTATGGAGTACATAAACGTACTTTATGAGAAGATACGTTAATCGTCTTAACCTTAAGTACGACAATCGTACAAGAATGTCAAATGGTTCTATAAAAAAAATATTATTTCTGCTTTATTACTTTTAGGATCGTAGCAAGTGAAGGTTCATAGTCTCTGCCTACCCCTGCGGGAAACAGGCGTAATATTATGTATGTTTGTATTACTTTTAAATTCAAACTATGTAATCATTTTTCTCTGCTGGTCTGGGAGAAAAGAAAGAATTTAGGTACAATGTGTTACTTGCTCTGTTCTTGCTTTTCTTGTAATTTAACTCAATGGCAGTTAAGTTGTTAACTGTCATACATATCTTCTACTTTTAGTCTCCACTGCAGGAGCACGATTCTCTCTGTGCTACCAGAGCCATATTTGATCAGAGCAGCCAGAGGACTTGGCCTATACTCTCCGCTGGGCACGGGTTGGAGAGGTCTCACTGATGTTTATAAGCTTTGTATATCTTGTAAGTTCCTAAGTCCCCTTCTACGACATCCACGGGAGGACTTGGAGTGGCCCTATTCTACTCTGCCGGAATCTATTTAGCAACTGTCATTTACTATGACATTCTTTTTTTCTCTTTTGGTCTAGGCAAAAGAAATGGCGACGACACGCTATGTTGACTCCATTTTACAATATTATTAATATTTATAATATTTTTACATTGAATTAACTGAACAGCAAAATAGAATCTGATATTTTTATGGAAAAGAGGAATGTTATTCTTAACATTTTAAATTATAAATGATCCAAAGCACCGATGCAAAGATTGGACTCTTATTGACTTGGTCTTGATCTTTATCAGTCTGTTAAAAAACAACTAACTGACCATTTTTGGCAGAAACGAATTATAGGTTAGCAAAAAATAAAATAAAAACCTGTCAATCGGGCTACATTTTAATCTATACTCGGAAGACGTCAATCCTAAACAATTATATTAGGTGAGGCAAAAGGAGTATCGATTACTTTAGTAACTATTAATTAATCTGTGGTATGGAGGAGGTCATGACTTCATGGAAGAGGTGGGACATGGGAAGGGAGCCACGCTACCAAAAGGGTGCTAAATTTAAAGTTTACTTGATACAGGAACTGCGTAAGGCCAAAGAAAGATAAATGAAGGACGTCAAGGATGATAATAGATGTGTCAAGTACCATGACCAGGATAGAGGGAAATATTGATTGTCATGCTGTTTCGACCCCACTGATATTGTGATAAAGGTGAGGAATATGAAAGGATCAAAGGAAAAAGTATGTGATAAGAAAACTTATAGGCTATTTTACTGTATTTATAGGTATGCTTTTGGTTTATATCCTACTATTCTATCCTATCCTACTTCCTACTAATAATATAAATGCGAAAGTGGGTTTGTATATTTGTTTGTTTGTTACCACTTCACGCTTTAACTACTGAACCTATTTAGATGAAATTTGATATGGATAGTTTGATACTGCGTATTCGCGTTTCAATGTCAAGCAACATTGTGCATTCATGTATGATGTTATCACATTTGCTTTACATAGAAATAGGATGTCACTAATTGACGACTATCGTATTATTTTATGGAGTAGCCCCTCTGGCAACGACAGTTACAGTGACGTCACAGCCACCGCGGCAGTCATTCACTGAACTTCGCTAGTAATTTGGTCACGACTTCGTCAATTTTTATCCTAGAGCCAAAATTTTTGCAATTTATGTTAAGGATTTTTTAGCTCTATAAAATTGCATTCTTAATTGAAAACGTTACAGATTATCGTGGCCAGGTTTTTCAATTCAAAGTAATACAAAGTCAAAAAATATCTGTATTTCTTCTAGAAATAAAACCCTTTAATATTTAGCACATTAATTTTCGACTCGGGTTGCTTGTGGTCAGAAATTTTCTTTTCGCCTAATGTACTATCTAGTATTGCATAGGTCTATAATGTAATTATTTTTGTAACACCTTTTTTTGTTTATTGCATACTCACAAGCATGTCTATATTCAGGCTAAGTAAATAGATGCGTTCACCGCAAAGTGTGATTGTAAGAGCTCTTGTACACGCGCGATTGTTGAGCGTGAGAGTATTAGAAAATGCGTGCGATTAATAGGCATATATGATACTTATGTTTTTTTTTGTTTCCATCCTTCATTTTGTTAATATTTTATAAATGACGTTAAAAAAATACTAATAACTGCATAGATTTTTCTTTGTTTGTCTAATTATGTACTCGTGTGTCCATTTAAAATTATATTATTATCTTTTAGTATCAACTTTTTATGATGATTAGGTACTTAGTTAAAAATCTTATAGAGATTGTTTGATTTTTAAAAATGATTGTCTCTAGTACTTCTTAAAATACGGTACATACTTCACTGTTGTATATTACCTATGACGCATAACCAAATCACTAAAATTTACGATGGTGCCTACAATTTTTTAAGGGCTGTATAAGGTATAATAGGAAAGTGGACTCAGTAAAAGATATATTACCTCATTTAGTCCGTCAACTAGATTATCCAAAATGAGTGACCCATAGTTCTTCGTATAGCAAAGTAGTAATATTTCAAAAGGATACAGCGTATCAAAGTTCGGGGTTGGGGACCTTTTTGTGAAAATCTTGACTGATAAAGATGTCATAATGCAAAATTTAAATGCGCTGTATCTTCATTTTTACTATCAGAGAAAAGAAAACATACGTATATCAAAACTTTTGACAATTTTACCTAATAAACCAATTTTTTTCTTATCTGCATCTGTTTTTTAATGAAATTCAATTAATTTCATGTCGTGAATCATGATCCTTATAGAAAGACTTTTTTTGAGTTACACACACAGTTCTTCACTAAAGTCGCACATCAAACGCTAGTGTGTGGTATCTCTAAACACTTATCCTTTCGCCAACTTGATAAATGTACTTATACATTAGCACCGAAAATGCCAGAGCTCGGAGTCGAACCTGTGACCTTAGGCGGAGTCGAGGTCACTGTGGTTGTTATAAACATTTGTGAAGAAAGTTAATGCAATAACATCAATTACATGTTTTTTGTGAAGTGGCTAGACCGCTAGATATTTGCAGCTTGTGCTAAGTGTTACATTACGACATGGCATGTAATGAGGTGAGAGGATAGCCTCGTGACAAAAAAGATGCTAATTTTGCCGGGTGGTTCCCGGCAGAGTAAAGTAGGACTACTCCAAGTCCTCCCGTGGATGTCGTAGAAGGCGACTAAAGGAAATACAAGCTAAACAAAGCTTATAAACGTCAACTAGACCTCTCCAACCCTTCTGGATAGCGAGGAGAGTGTAAGCCAAACCTCTGGCTGTTCTGGCCAAGTATGGTTCTAGTGGCACCCAGAAGGTCGTGCTCCTTCAATGGAGGCTAAAAAGACCTAAAGATGAAATTTGAAGATTACTGGACAAAGAAAAGGTGGATGGGGTGTATTAAGGACGATATGGATAAAAATAATGTGACAAGTGCCTCGACAATGGACAAAGGGGAATGGTCAAGACTCAGATGCTGTCCCGACCCCACGTAAAGTGGGGTAAGGTGAGAAGGAAAAAGAAGACCAAATGTTAAAAGTAACGATTGGGGTTTTTAGGGTTTTGATGGTGGACAAACATTAGAGGATTATCTAATGGATCTTCAAAAGTTGTCAGCTGCCAAATTTGAAAAAAAAAAAACTTGTGAAGTGTCTAGAGACACCCGGATGGATCAAAGTTCGAGAGAGAGAGACAGACAGAGGAACACGCGCACGCCGCACGGCTTACAACTATAGCAAAAAGTGTCGTTACAACTTTTGGTCCTTTTGCAACGCGCGATAAGGAACTTCGTTCCAAAATGTGATTAAATTCGCTATTTTCCAACAACTCAAATCAGACAGATAGTTTTTTTCTAAACGTCAAAATAATCATTTTCTATGGGATTTGTATGAAATAAAGACTTATGTTGTCATAGTTTCTTGGAGTCAAATAGCGCTCTTAATATGAGTTTTCTACAATAATAAATCTAAAATCACATTGATAATGGATGATTCTTATAAATTCTATAACAAAATGTATTAAATTGTAAACTTTTAAAATTATTAAACGCGTGACCTTCTTTTGTTTTCAGTTTCTTGACTAATATTTTGCCTAGTATGTGTCAAATTTAACACATGATGGAACCACTTTAATAATATTTGATAATAGGTAACAGCCGAAACATTTTGATATAAGATATTATCTTTATTTATATCAATAAATTTAAGATCTTTATTCTTATGTGTGAAGAAATTCTGTGTCATCCTAACCTTAGCTATTTGTTTGATATTCCATGACGAAACCACTTCTATGCTATATTTTACTGGAGTTTTAGCCATTCAACATACAAACGTACATACATACTATCACGTCTTTATCCCTAATGGGGCAGACAGAGCATTTTGGGTCTTGTGAAAAGAGAAGCAGCTGGTACATTCTAAGTTTTTTTTTATTTCTCCCAGACCAGCATAGGCATAGAATGTGAAAGGGACATACCCGTAATAAATCGAACTACGGGCTATACTAGACCACTACAGTATGATGAAATTAAAATAACAGTCAAAAACTTTAAAAAAATCGGCATTTCCATTCAAAACTGTACAGCCGCCCAGGCAATAAGGAAATACCGAATTTTTGTTTTGTTTTTTGCCTGTTATTTTATTATCATTCTACTATTGTGACCTATGGTCCGATTTATTACGGGTATGTCTTGTATAGTTTGTTATTAAAGATATTTTTCATTTCATCTACTCGAAAAACTATGTTTCCATCTCCTAAATTGTATGTTTGTATTTATGTGTGTGTGTGTTCAATAAAGTTTTACAAACGAACAAACAAAAGGTCAAAAACTTACCATCCTGTTCCACTTTAGTACCATCACTGGTCTCGAAAGCATAATGGTATCCCTGCTCGTCCATCTGATTGTCATACTTCAGAATCTGGGCCTGACTGCTGGCAGACGCTGAGGACTGTCTGTTGGCCTGGACCCCAAAGTCCTGGGGGCCTTCGAAGGGGGTATCGAGGCCCACATCCCCTCCGCCTGAGGAGCTGGAGTGGGGAGGGAGGTAGACGTTGTCGAGCTTCGCTGCTGTGGCTGCTGCAGCCAGGGTCATGATGATGAACTGGAAATTAAAAAAAAAATGTTTTTCGTGAGTCTAAATGGCAATGTTTTTGTTAGATTTTTCAAACTACCTAAAGGCATGGCTTGATGTAAACTAGGGACTAACGACTTAGAACGCCTTCGATTTAGCACGGAACCTCAGAACCCTTCTGTCGCTCTCTCTCGCTCAGAAAATTAGAGTTCTGAGCGACAGCAAAGGATGGCAGCATAGAAAAGTGCTTTTCCTGACAGATGACAGACTAGCCCAACCCTTACGTGCCTTCCAACGCACGTAGGAGCTCGAGACATAATGCCACTTTTGGTCATTCAAGTGCAAACCAAGCTAGTGATGCGTATTCCCATCAGGCCACCGACCTCCTCACTTAGACTTCCACCATTTTCCAAAACTAAAAACCGACTTCACCCCAAACTACACAACCAATTTTGATGAAATTTCAATGAGACCACTTGTTAAGAAAGACCTTTCAAAAAAAAATTTTTTTTAATGGGTCGAGTCATCTTAGAATAATCGGTGAACATACATAAAAATATAATAGGATCGCAACAATTTATTGGCTCCTCCTTTTTGGAAGTCGGTCAAAGAGTTGCATACCCCACTATACAAGCTTACTTTTCATGGGTTTAAGAAAAAAAAATGTCGTAAAGTAAATAAATTCCTCTTTCCATATATGTAATCCCAATTTGTATATGACAAGATAAAAAAGTTGCGAAAATTATTTTCGATTGAGACCACGTAGTTACGCCTATCCAAAACTGCCGTGTGACCTTATGAACTGCGGCAGTCCGGCCAGCGGCGCCTGGCAGCGGTACTAGTAATTGATCTCACGATTTTACTTTCGAGTTTTAGTCAACATTTCTTGTTTCTGATTTTTTTATTTTGTCTAGCTAATTAGGTCTTACTGACGATCCTTATGAAGTGGCCATCGGCTCCAAAAACAATGACAAATCTCCATGCATGTACATGAAATAAGAAAACATTTCGGAAGAATTTGTTCTTTTGTCGAGTCAAAATGGTTCCAATTCAGTTTCGATTTCAAATGATCTTTGACCAGTTTGCGACCACGACGATCCCTCTATCATTAGTCTCATTAATATCCTTGATGGCACACGACGTAGGGCAGTTCGGACACGATAAAAGGTATATCGACTGAATGACACCACAGTGCAAAGGTAGTATCAGAGTTATGTTCGGAAGAACTTCACGATTATAATGACTGCATTAAATCCGTTTATTTACTAACAGGGCGGCTGTTTTGCTGTGACTTCCAAAAAAGAAGGAGGTTATCAATTCGGGATCCTCTCATTTCTCATAAGGTTAATAATCATAATATGGTTTGTCATAAGGCTTTTATCATAATATTTGATTCAAATAATGTTTACTGTAATAATGTTTGGGTAGGCATAATCATAGATTGTCATACAGAATTTTCTCATAAAATGTTTTATCATAATGGATTTGTCATAATTGTTATGGTCATAAACATAGTTTGACATAATGTATTTTGATCATATTTTTTGTGTTATTTATATTTATCATGAGCGAGACAGCGACTCAAGCTTAAGGCGAAATTAACACAGACACAAAAACAACTTTGACGTAGGCTTTGAGTGTCGGTTAGGTTTGTTAGGTTTCCTTTTTTGGCGAAAGTATAAAGTACCTACGTATTTAGTGACTAAATTACATTGAAATGAGTTATTGTGTCTCACATTTATAAGTTCATAGAGCCCGCTAGATCCAATTGTTGGGCAAAGGCCTAAATTGAATTCATAAATAATTATGTTAAAATTAAATTTATATTAAAAAACATTATAAGTAATGACATTATGATAAAAATTATATTATGATTATTACTATTTATGACAATCAGTATCTATGGCGAAAGTAAGTATAGACAAAAATATGTGATAAAAATTATATTCAATTTTATTATGATACTCGTAAATTATGATTATGAGAAAAAGCATTATTTTAAAGTATATTGTTACAAATATTTTTATAAGAATCATTAGAGACCCTATCAATTCATCTCGATCTTTTTTTTATGTTAGTTCACCGAATATTCGTAGACGCCTGGACCGATTTTGAAAAATTCTTTCTTTGTTTGAATTTAAGGGTATGCTTGTGAGGTGGTCCCATTTCGATATTTTTATTTTATTTTATTGTTCCAATGTACAAATATACTTTTAACAAATGGCGGACTTAATGCTAAGAGCATTTTCTCCCAGTCAACCATAGGGATAAACAGAAAAAACGATGCGGCACAAAAAGCAATACAATATACTTACACATATCAAATAATACTATATAATATATAATTACATTATATACCTATGATATATTCCTAAATAACAATAAATATCTTTTAATTTTTCTATCGAGGCAATCTGTATGTGTCACATTTTATTGTATAATGAGCAAAACTTTTTCAAAATTAGTAGTTTTTGAAAGCAATATTTTTTTATTGTATACAAAACGCGTCACAAATCTGTTTTGGGTGGCATTTCGCCTTAACTAATTCTTACTTTATACTTAGGCTAATTCTCGTAGGTAAGTGTAATTAATTTGTAAGGATGTATGTATGTAGTGCGATTTGTAATTATGTACGAGTAAGGATAAGGTTCAATCTTTTATATAATTATCCTTACAGGATAATCTATGGTATGCTACGGTGTTTACCATAGACCTATATTTTTTTTACTGCGTAAGGTGTCTACATATGCAGGGAATGGTTAAATAAATCTTTGTTTCCGACCTAAGCTATTAACCCATGTCTCTTCTTTGCTTAAATTCTAAATCTATTTATGAGTCAATTTGTAATATTTAAAAATGGAACAAGTAATTATTTAAAAAAAGTATATTTTGTAAAAAATAGCTGTTATTTAAAGACTCTCCTCAAGACGAGTCAAACAAGCCCAAACATGATGGAATAAGCAAGTTTCCTGGGTCAAAAATAAATTATTGGGCACTGTTAAAAGAATAAAATGTCACAAAATATTGTCACTTGTCATTGATCATATCCATTATCAACGTGATATAAGATTTAATAATGCGGAAAAACTGATATTAAGAGCGCTATTTGACTCTAAGAAACTATGACGTCATTCGTTTTTATTTCATACAAATTCCATAGAAATTGCTTGTTTTGACGTTTAGAAAAAAAGTGTCTGATTTGATTTGTTGGAAACTTCTTTATTGCGTCGATTCATTAATGAGTTCCTATGGCCATCCCCCGGCTCCATTATCAGATCAGCTCATGTCATTATAATATTGCATTGTCACGCGATATACCCATGAGAGTAAAATTTCAGCTCAATCAGAAACCGGGAAGTGGGTCAAATTTAACTTGCAAGATTTTATTACAGACAGAACGACAGACAACGGGGCAGGTGAAGTAAATTAAATCTTGTAATAAATCACATTATGTCACACTAATATTATGAAGGCGAAAGTCTCTGAGTGTGTGTGTGTATGTTTGTTTGCTGGACCAATTTTGATAAATTTGGTATGTAAGAAGCTGACGCCTTGAACTAACACATTGGCTACTTTAACAGGGGGAAACACCGCGGGGCGCAATTAGTTTAAGTATATATTATTTATATATGCTATTTATCATCACTGTTTCTATCCTTCTGCCTTCCTACTTTAGCTTTTCTTTTTTGCATTAAAGTTTTCGTCATTTTATTAACTTGTGCATGGCTAAATAAGAAATGCGTCAAGCCAAAAGTAATAATAATATAATCTTTGGACAACTAGCACAAAAGTACCAAAGTTCATTGCACAGCGCCAAACTATTGCCCGGTTGAGAGATCAAAAGCTTACTTTCTTATTTCGAATTTAGTAATTCGCGGACTATTATCGGACTAGACATGCCATTCAAGGAATAGTGTCTGTAAATTCCTGTTTGTATGCAAATTCTGGTTATTATTTATTTTATTTATTTATTATACTAACATATTACAAAAATAGATACAACAGAACATTATAAGACATTTACATAAACCACTGAGGTTTGTAGTGAAATGTTAAGAAGTTATTCTACGTACAATGTAAAATCTAAAACACAATCATACCTTATTCTACTTACTAATAGATATAACAAATACCTACCCAACTTAAAATATTATTGATATATATTATGATATATATTATGATATTACAATGTAATTATTTTAGCTGGGCAACCACGTCAAAAGTTAAAGGTTAGTTTATTAATGTTTTCCAAAAAGTATCTTTTTAATTTAAATTAAATGTTTTTTCGGAATGGTCTCTTGTCTCCACTGCAGGAGCACGACCCTCTTTGTACTACTAGAGCCATACTTGGCCAGAGCAGACAGAGGACTTTGGTCTACATACTCCTCGCTGGCCAGACGGGTTGGAGAGGTCTTATTGATATTTATAAGCTTTGTTTAACTTGGATTTCCTAAGTCGCCTTTTGCGACATCGACGGGAGGATTTGGAGTGGATCTATTCTACTCTACCGGACACCACAGGGACTATATGCATACTTATATATTACTTATTACAATCACTTCACTATAACGACCGAAATCCACAATATCACAAAACACATCACTTTACTTCGTGACAAGAAAATGGAAAGGACACTAGATTACGTAACATAAAATCTAATACTAACGAATTTCATGGCCGATTTGATGTGTGCACTAAGGGAGGTAAAACTATAATGTGCCATATAGATGATACACCGCCGTTTTATACCAACATCTGTTCGATATTTGAATCTTATAAGTTCGGAATGCAACGCTCGATTTTTGTCAGCCCTTCACTTCGATTCTCGCCTCTATTATTCCAAATTCAAAGTTTATTTTTTTCTTTTATTAATAGGCAAGGATGTAAGTTAATTTTTGTCAGCCCTTCACTTCGATTCTCGCCTCTATTATTCCAAATTCAAAGTTTATTTTTTTCTTTTTTTAATAGGCAAGGATGTAAGTTATTAAATGCTTTAATATTGATTTAGATTTTGAAAAGATTATGATATATTTTTATTATACGTAATGAGCATGGCAGTAATTTGTATGGCATTGGGAAGTACTGTATCTCATTGATTATGCATGTGATCCATTTGGAAGACGTTTCTGTCTAATGATGTCGATTTTCCAAGATATCTTCTCGTGTATTTTAATTAAACTGAATTAGCATTCAATTACTAGATCAAATAATTTTTGGTTTAATTGCTCTTCGTAAATGGAATTTGGTTGGCTTTTAAATTAATGTGTTAATCAATATTGCAAAATTAAATGCTAAATGTTCGATTAAGAGTTCGATTTGAGAGCAATTCGTGTGCAGGGAATACTTTTAAATAAATTGTTAACGTAATAGAACTAATATAAATAAATTTTGGAGAAAAAAATGGAAAATGGCCTTTTTCAAACTGTCTTGGGTCTTGGATGTTTATCTATATATGTATTTGTTATAAGATATAGTATCGTTGAGTTATTATCCCATAATACAAGTCTCGAACTTACTTTGGGGCTGACTCAATCAGTGTAATTTGTCCCTATTATCATCAAGTTTTTTAGTCTCCACTGCAGGAGCACGACCCTCTGTACTACCAGAGCCATACTTGGCTAGAGTAGACAGAGGAATTGGCCTACACTCTCCACGCTGGCCAGATGGGTCTCATTGATGTTTATAAACTTTGTTTAGCTTTTATTTCCTAAATCGCCTTCTACGACATCCACGGGATAATTTGGAGTGGCCCTAGTCCAATATGCCGGAAACCACACGGCACAATTTGTCCCTATATATTTATTTATTTATTCGTCTGCCAAAAATGAGTGTCATGTTGTGCCTTTTTACATTCGGTGTCATTTATTATTACAATCTTTTATTTAACTTGCAATGTATCTTGTGTGTTTGTTTAATTTTTAGGTCAAATCTTGCAACTCAATTTTCAACCGATTGAGCTGAAATTTTGTATACTTGTGAAAGTCGGACGACGATGAAGATACAATATTGTTGAGTCAATGAGCAGTTCTGATGATGATAATGATGTTTGTAGGAACTCAGTTATAAAACAACAAAATTCATTGAGTAGGACTAGTTTGATTTGTCTTGACGAGCACTTTATATTGGCGATGCCTAGGGTCTGATCACGGAGACGGAAGGTGGTCGATGGAACTCAGTAATTAAACGACGCAACTCCATCGTGTTTGGGCTTATTTTATTGCCTTAATAAGTACTTTGGCATTACAATAAAAGCTTGTACAAAACGATTAATAAAATAAAAACTTATTTCTTCTTACAATGACACCAAAATGAGCTTGGTTCTTAAATGTAGATAGGACCTTAAAAAAAGATGAAATTTGTAAAAATTACGGATTTTTAGGGTTTCAGGTAAATAAGAAACCCATAGAGTTTCGCCATGTCTGTCTGTCAGACAGCAGTTCTACTCAGAGACTATTAAGTAGTAAAATAATGCCAACAAACTGGTAAAATAAAACCATGTTTTTTTTTGTTAGCTCTGTCTCTGTCCGTACATGACATTATGTAAAATGGGGGTCTATTTTTTTCTTGACTAACCCGTCGTGTGAGTTATCGTTGAATAGGTCTCTCAAAGATATTGT
This sequence comes from Acrobasis consociella, assembly GCA_963555685.1. NCBI lineage: Eukaryota > Metazoa > Arthropoda > Insecta > Lepidoptera > Pyralidae > Acrobasis > Acrobasis consociella. Next base: position 3,293,472 of record OY743122.1, on the reverse strand, counting down.
AAGCTTGTGAACACTATTTTTCGATTTAGGGATCCGTATTTGAAATATTTGTTTTTATAGTGCAAATCTTTTCAAGTGTCCTCTCTATTGTATAAGTTCACGTAAAATATCACGGCAATAGAAAGAATATTATAGAAGAACTATCAAAGCTAAGTAGGGTTTACTTATTAAAATGAATGAGTAAAAGACGTAAAAGTATGTTTTACGTTAGCGACTAAAAGACATCTCTTTTAGTAGTCATATTCCACCGAATATGATCCTGAACTTGAAGATATAGCCTTCATTAGCAAATAAGTAATTCTCATAAAATTACTTGTGTTATAGTATCACCGTTTTGTTAGGAATGCATTCACATGACCATATTCACGAAAAATCGTGCGTACACCCAAAAATTCTAGCTATTTATGATTGAGGTCAACTTATAACTTATTTATCAGTTAAATGATAATACGAATAATACTAGCTTAAGGTTGAACTAGTCGCGGATTCGAGCTCATAGGTGGGCGTGGCCAAAAAGTATGCTGTTTCACCTAACATTATGGCGGGCGAAAGCAGTGTGGTAAAATGGACTGACAAAGTATAGTAAATATAGCGCGTAAAAAATATGTAGTCATTTGGGAAATGGGGCTTTATGCAATAGCTACTGGATTAATCAATTACAAATAAGATTTACTAAAATCTTCGTACATTTATGATGAGACAAAACGATATCATGATAAACGTTGGATGTACAATGTCAAACAGTGGAGGAAATCCCCTTCGCAATTTGTATAGAAAAAGTATCGACTAGTTCCACCTTATGATTGTTTGCTCGTTTGGTATACAGTAGTTAACTTATTGAAGTGAAAACTTCTTTAGCGGCGTTGTGCACTTTTTTTGGAATGGGTAAAAAATGTTAAACTCGCGTCAGGACACGTGACCTGATCGAAAATTCGTAAGACGTGTGTGTTCGTGTGTGTATATGTTACAGCGTGCTACGCGCATCCATGGATGGTGACAGCTGATGGCTCGATCGTCTGTGTAGTGGCCATACTGCTGTGTTTTCACTTCTGCCGGCACTCCCAGAGTGCAACCCGTCGTTTTTTTATCTGTTAAATGGTACAAAACGTATTACTAGCTTATGATTGTTTGCTTGGCTGTTATTTAAGAAGTTCGCCCGAACTGAACTCGCGAACCCCATATCTCGGCAACGCCTTGACCGATTTGGCTCATGTTTAAATTTAGAAATCCTATTGGCTATTATACGACTACCAAATCATAAAGTTTTTATCAAACATACTCAAGTTATCGTCTATAACAAACATACATATTTGAGTGGACTGGAAGAACAACGCTCGCTTCGCTTGCTTGTTTAATTAGCTAGTTTCCAAGTTGAATCGTTCACTTTTTCTAACAAACTTTTTAATAGGGTTGTATAAAATATTTACCAAACCGCGAAATTGTATTTTCTTGGAGCAAATTACTGCTTTTAATATAAATTATTCTGCATTGATAAATATAAAATCATGCTGAAAATGGACATGATAAATAACAAGTGACATTATTTTATGACCTTTTATTTTCTTAACAGTACTAAATCATTTATTTGTAAGCAAGGATACAACCCTATTAGGTTTACTATAATCTTATACTTTTAAACGAGCAATTCTTGTATATTTATAAATTTCTGTGATCTCGGAAACGGCTCTAACGATTTCGCTGAAATTTGGTATACCGGGTTTTTGGGGGTAAACAATCTATCTAGGTTAGTCTTATGTTTAGGAAAACGCGTGTTTTTGAGTTTTCATGCGTTTTTCTTTCCACGCAGAATATAGTCGCTCATTTCGTCGCGTCGGCTGCTATCCGTTTGGCTCAGCGGTTTAAGATGCGGACCGCTAGAAAGAATGTTACAGGTTCGAATCCCACTCGGTGACTTACTTTTGTAGTTTATAAGTATATAATTTTTTATTTTGTATTGTTTTTAGACAAGTTTAAAAAAATGTAGTTAATGTTTGAGATGTAACCGAGCAAAGCTCGGTCGCCCAGGTACTAAGTAGGTAAGTGGTTTCCGACCGTAAGTCCGTTAGGGAATGCGCTAAACAAAGCATAAAAACATCAATAATAGCTCTTCAACCCGTCTGGCCAGGGAGAGTGTAGGCTAAGTCCTCTGGCTGTTCTGGCCAAGTACGTCTCCAGTAGTACAGAGAGGTCGTGCTCCTGCAGTGGAGTTAAAAGACCTGATGATGATGATGAATAAATAAGTGATAAATAATGAATAAATAATAATATTAATGATTTTATTGAGCAAATAAAAAAATACCTGCACATTCTCTATTAATCTTAACAATATTTATTATGTACAGCCTTCAATTGTTAAACTGGAACTGCACTAGACTCTAAAAGTTTATATCATAAAACTTTTATAGCACTTCCCTTTTTGTTAAACAATATATTTAATCTACATATATATATATGTGTAGAATGAATAAGCGCACTTCAAATTTTTGTACAATTTTGCACTTATACGTTGCATTTCTGTATGTTCTGCTTTGATGTATTGCTCCACAATTTGTAAACCTTTGATTTAAGTCGTGGCCAACATCGCTGAGTTCATTGTTATAGTAATTAGTTTTAATTTCTTGTAACTTATATTTTACTGTGAACTTGTTTGTGGTCCAAATTAATAAACAAAAAAAAAAAAAAGTATAATGCAAGTTTTGGTTCAGTGAAGTATTTACATAATTATCTTCTAAATTGATAAAATGCATGTCAATTATTAAATAGTAAGTGAAGAAGTTAAAGCTGGAATAGTTTTAAGTCATCCTACTTACTCTCCCGCATCAATTCTAAATAAGTAGTTTCAGAATACACTTCAGAATATCAAAATAAGTCGTTCATTTAAAAAATCTCCTCCGAAGTAGGCGTCCAGCAGGGAGACCCATTGGGACCAGCGCTTTTTAGTTTAGGTATGCACCCCATCATAGCTAATCTAAATTCTAAATTAAACGTCTGGTTCCTGGATGACGGGAATTTAGGGGGCAAGGTGGACTCCGTTAAAGATGATTTATCTAAAATAATTAAAAACTTTAGTAAAATAGGTTTAGAACTCAATTTAGGTAAGTGTGAGCTCTATGTCTCTACAAAGTTTGACGAAAATGACAGAAATTTAATCATTAAAAAATTTAAAAACATTGCTCCAGATATCAAAGTTTTAGAAAATAGTTCACTTTGCCTTCTAGGTGCTCCACTACTCGAGGAAAGCATTAGACCAATCCTAGAAAATAAATGTGAAACACTTTCGAAAAATATAAGTAGATTGGGCCTTCTGAATTCCCATGTCGCATTTACCATTCTTAAATATTGCCTTTTTGTTCCAAAATTTACATATATATTAAGAGCATGCCCAATCTGGAATCACTTAGACCTTTTGGAAAACTTAGATGCTACCCTCAAAAACGCTTTAGAAAAAATTCTAAATTTAAACCTCGATCACCGCGCCTGGATTCAAGCCTCTTTACCTATTCGATCTGGTGGCATCGGTATCAGAAAAATTTCTAGTATAGCTCTTCCGGCTTTCCTTTCGTCCGTTCACAGCGTATCACATTTGTGTGCGAAAATTCTTAAAATGTCTTCAGCTGATATACACTGTGCAACGGATGCAATCGATGCCTGGAAGACTCTCTGTCCCAATGAAAACATCCCAGAGGCACCAAACCGACAAAAACTCTGGGATGTCCCTCTGGTACAGAGAGATTATAACTATTTGGTTCAAAATTCTATCAGTGATTTAGACCGCGCAAGGCTTCTTGCCGTCTCTGAACATGAATCAGGACACTGGTTACACGCACTCCCCTCCGCCAACCTCGGAACACTTTTCGACAATGGCAGTTTTCGAATTATCGTTGGACTTAGATTGGGTGCTGCCATTGTCGAACGCCATCTATGTTTATGTGGCAGTGTCGTCGACAGGAACGGACTACACGGGCTACACTGCCAACGCAGTGCCGGCAGATTTTCACGCCACGGCTCCATTAACAATATCGTTAAAAGGGCGCTTGCCACCATCGATATCCCTAATGTGTTAGAACCTGTAGGAATAACTCGCGATGATGGCAAGCGTCCAGATGGTTTAACCCTTGTCCCTTGGGAGCGGGGGAGGGCACTCGTGTGGGACGCGACATGCGTCGATACGGTTGCCCCTTCTCGCCTCGGGGCGACGGTGTCAAGGACTGGAGCCGCGGCTGAAGCAGCAGAAGACGCCAAGCGGCGAAAATATTCCTCTTTATCTAATGAATATATTTTTGTTCCGCTTGGCGTCGAAACTCTTGGTCCGTGGGGTCCAAGTACTAAAAAATTTATTAAAAAAATAACCCCTCGGCTTGTCGACGCCGCTGGTGACAAGAGGGCTGGCTCATATCTCGCGCAGAGGATTGCAGTAGCTATTCAGCGCGGGAATGCAGCCAGTGTTCTTGGCACCATGCCACATGATCAAGATTTAGATTTTTAATTTAGTTTTTTAATTTAGATTGTAATTTAGATATTAATTCTAATTGTATATAACGATACTATATATATCAATAAACAAAATAAAAATTACTTAAAATTAAATTATGTTTAAAGTTCAAGGTCGCTCAACGGGCTATGGAGAGGACTATGCTCGGTGTTTCTCTACGTGATCGAATCATAAATAAGGAGATTCGTAGAAGACCGAAGGTCACTGACATAGCCAAGCGGATTAGCTCATTAAAGTGGCAGTGGGCGAGTCACATAGCGCGAAGAACCGATGGCCGATGGGGCAGAAAGGTTCTCCACGGCCACGGACTGGCAAGCGCAGCGTAGGACACCCACCTGCTAGATGGTCAGACGACCTGCGCAATGTTGCAAGAAGGCGTTGGATGCAGGCCGCTTTCGATCGGTTGTTTTGGAAATCCTTGGGGGAGGCCTATGTCCAGCAGTGGACTTCATATGGCTGATATGACGAAGATGAAATTATGTTTCTTGTCTTTCGTAATAATTTGATTAGGGAAACGTTCAAGTTTTTCGCATGGCGATCGACTCATGGCGATAGGTCAATCGCTAATGTTTTAAATGATAAATCGACGCTGCCTTTCGCAAATATCGAATTAACAACTTACCTATCTTTATTGTTTTGTCTATTTCAAAACATGAATAGGCAGGTAAGTTATGTAGCTCATTAATTTTTTATCTGTTTACGGTCTGCCAAAAATATTGGAATACGAGCTGTCCAAAGTTAAGCTGAGAGGCGGTACATTCCCTAATACTCCGTTTTATCTTCTTTCCTAACTTTACTTTAAGAATTTCTAGAGGTAGTCTTCTTTGTTTTTATCGCGTCGTAAGCTGAAATGTTACAATTTAATTCTTTCTGAATTTTGCCACCCTTTTTTACGCTTCCGAGGAAAGTATACAGGTATAGGTCAAGCTTGGTAGATAAACTTAGGTAATATATTTATCTATGTATATTTTGAATGTAAGTTTATTGATATATATTATTTTATTTATCAAATACATGTTTATATCTTAATATATCTTTAAAAATTATATATTTTCACCTCCTTTTAAAGACTTTTTATTCTCGGAATCACCAGTTGATTGGTAGATAAGGCTTTAAGTCCGCCTATTACATCTAAATATAATAAGCGGCCAAGTGCGAGTCGGACTCGCCCGTTTAGGGTTCCGTAGTAGCAAGTAACATAATATAAGTCTTGTAGTATGTTTTTTTTTATATTTTTCTATTTGAGTTGATTGAATGAAAGGTATTATGCGGTTTATGATTTATGACGTATTAAAAAAAACTACTTACTAGATCTCGTTCAAACCAATTTTCGCTGGTAGTTTGCATGGTAATGAACATCATATATTTAGTAGTTTTATAATTCTCTTATTTTAGAAGTTACAGGGGGGACACACATTTTTTCACTTTGGAAGTGTCTCCCGCGCAAAAAAAAACATATCATAAACTTCAATATCATTTTTGAAGACCTATTCATATAGATACCCCACGCGTATGGGTTTGATATAAATAAATTTTTGAATTTCAGTTTTAAGTATGGGGAACCCCCAAAAATTATGTTTTTTTTTTCTATTTTTGTGTCCAAACCTTAATGCGGTTCACAGAATACATCTACTTATCAAGTTTCAACAGTATTATAGTTTCGGAAAAAAGTGGCTGTGACATACGGACGGACAGACAGACAGACAGACATGACGAATCTATAAGGGTTCCGTTTTTGCCATTTGGCTACGGAACCCTAAAAATGATCCCCCTTTCCCTTCGTAACGTCATTACCGAACGGCTGGACCGATTGAAATAAAATTTGGTATGGATATCGTTTAAGATCCGACAATGGACATAAGATAGTTTTTAACCCGAAATTTCCTAAATAATAAATAAAAATAAATAAACGGCATGATATGAGGTGCTGCATGATTTGGTCGTTGTGACCACACCAACACTGCTTCTGTCTGCTTGGTCAATATAGCACCAGCGCGCTAGATATGCGCAAGATTGTGCCTTACATCGACCTACCTCAATTTGAGGAGCTTGGATTTCGCAAGGAAAGCGACGCCGGGCGTGGTCCGCACTTGAATGTACCACGCGAAGGAAGTCGCGGGCTTCGGCTAGTGATCTTACATTAGCCGAAGCCTTTCCTATTTTACTATCCTACAATATTAAAAATGCGAAAGTAAGAATGTATATTTGTTTGTTACCTCTTTCACGCTTAAACTACTGACCGATGGTTGAAATTTGGTATGGATATAGTCTGAGACTCGGGAAAGGACATAGGGTACTTTTTATCTCGAAATTCCTACGGGGAGCAAAGTCCGCGGGTACAGCTAGTATTCTTGTAAATACTAACTTTTTATACATAACAGTTACTTCGAGAGGATGTTGTTTAATTTATGGCAAGGAATACGTCACTTTGTTTAGTGTTGATTGACTTTATATTTCCGGCCGTTAAGTACTTATGTACGTACTGACATTTCAAAATTGCATGTTTAGGGCCCTTGCAGACGAGCAACGGCTCGCGACAATAGTCGACGACGAGGCCACGCGAGGCGGGCGACTCGCGACCTATGGTGTGGTAGGATTGCGACTCTGTTAACCTATTTTTGAAATGTTTGTTTGTATATTTTTCGTGTATGTAAGTGGCCAACACTGCTGTCATTTTTCAAAGGCAGTCGTTAAGCTATATTAGATTCCTAAAGGCATCTGACATAGCTTATCGACTGCCATACAATGATGACAGCCAGGACCAACGGCTTATACGTGCCTTCCGAAGCATGGAGGAGCTCAAGATTTTTTATGCCACTTGTGGTCACCCATCCAAGTGCAGACCACGCCCAGGGTCGCTTTATTTACGGAAGCGCTAGTAATGCGCATGGTATAATAAAATAAGGTATTCTCTTCCCGTGACAGCTGATGACGTAGGTGGAACTTGACTACGCCATCAGTTTGATATGTTGCCACTGTGTGAAAGTGAATTACCCGAGCGTAATGCATTTTGAACTTTATATACCAATTTCGAATTAATAATCCATTATATCAATTTATAAAATATAGAATTGATGAATCACGCAAGAATCGCGAGATTCTAAATAGCTAAGTTACTTAATATTTTATTTAATATTCATGAACTAATTGAGAAAGTCCTTAAATTTACTGAAAAGAACAATCAGTGGCAACACTTTGTGACGTAGTCAAGTTCCATCTCGGAAAGAGAATACCTGTTTTATTATACCATGGTAATGCGCACTCCCGCCAAGCTACCGAGCTCCTCAATTTTTGAAATGTAGAGTCACTACGAATGGTTTTTAGTATCAAAAATGGCACCCTACAAGAAGGAGTCCCATAAGAAGCACCGTACCCTAGACTTTTCCATACAAACGTAGTCTACGTTTAATTTTGAAACCACATGTCAGATTTCAGTAAAACTTATAAAAAGGAATTACTTAAATCAAACAAAAGAATTGCAATTATCTAGGTTATAATTGGTTTCCGACCGTAAAATTATGAACTGGAAAGAAAATATAAGGATGTAGAAGTTTCCCATACTGCATGATCGTCAAAAATGATTAAGACTCCTACCTGCGCTAGCGACCTTGAAAAGACAAAAAGATTAATTTCTCTTTCTGTAAGTGAGATTATCAGAAACCCTCGTACAACTTTTTAGCTAGTATCCTTAAGTTTCATTAGAACCTCGAAAGTCATTGAAATACTATCCGCTTTAGAAACCTTTACAAAAAGAGTCAAAAGTGGCCGTTTTTAGTATTTTTTGCAAAAGAAACTACAGCGTATTACTATTTATATTAACTTTATATTCTATTTAGCCTTAACATTATATTCTATTTCAAATTCATATTTTGACTGTGAAAACCAGTTATATGCCTAGATATGTGCAATATCTTTGAAATTACAAAAGCCATGGGCTTCAACTAGTTAATAATAAAATATTGCAAGAGAGCTGCTCGTTGCATAAAATAGCGTCATAAGAAATGATTTGTCTAATTATTATAAACAAAGGAAGTTATTATCATAGCTTTAACTCAGGAAAACACATGCACTTGACTCATAAAGCATCCGCATTTTTTATAATAAATTATAGAATTATAAACGAGTGAGAAAATGCTAAGCATGACTAAATGAAATAATAACCATGTACTAATGTATTATTGGCGTAAAGTGCGTTCTCGTCTTTAGTTTAATTAGTTTTAATTTCCTTTTAAAGTAAAAAATGTTTCCTGATTATATTGGGACACTAATTGTCTACGAAAATCATTAAATTTCAAGTAATTTACATAAGTACCTACTTACCTACTTAGTCATCAGGTCTTTTTAGTCTCCACTGCACTCTGTACTACTAGAGACATATTTAGTCAGAGCAGCCAGATGATTTGGCCTACACTCTACACGCTGACCAGACGGGTTGGAGAGGTCTCATGATGTTTATATGTTTTGCTTAGCGTCTTTACTCAGTCGAATTCTACGCGACATCCACGGGAAGATTCTACTCTGCCGAAAACCAGGCGTTTACCTACTTATCTTTCTGTCTGATGTTTCAGTAAATTAAAATTATTTATAAAATGCTTTTTTTTTTAAATTGTATGTAATACTTAGAATAAATAAAGCAGCCCTTATACTAGCGGGACAAGCAGGGTAAATGTTTTGGTAAACAATTGATACGTACATACCTACATTTATTAATATATATACATACCTACCGATAAGCTTAACAATTTGACCTCTTAGGGCGTTTTGGAAAATAATTAAAAAAGAAATACATTAATCATTCAATGTTTAATACAAATCGAAAATAAATAAATGCGCTTGTTTTTGATTTATATCTAAAAGTAATTTAAGTGATTAATATACCGACACATATGTACTTTCATATTCCCCCTTTTTCATGCATTTCAATGTCAAAATATTGTATCTACATAAAATGTTACATAAGTTTAACACCTAACAACTACCAGGCGTTTTTTTAACACTTTATTGCTACTGACGTGAAGTTTAGTTAGAATTTTGAAGCTTTGGTCTTACTGATTCATTACGGAGCTCAGCAATAGAATTTCTATTTCTACTACTCACGAACGAAGAGTTCCATTTCATTATCTATAATAAAATACGAAATTTGTTGTATAGGAGCGCCCCACTTAAAATTAATTTTGTTCTGTTTTTAGTATATTTTGTTGTTTTAGCGACAACAGAAATAGATAATCTGTAAAATTTCAACTGTCAAGCTATAGAGGTTCATGAGATACAGCCTGATGACAGACAAACGGGTGCGCATTGTCTTACATAACTTTTTAACTCATATCATCGGAAGTCCGAAAATGTTTCTCATACCATTTTAAATCATAATGATCATTCTTCATAAAAAATTGAAATACTAATAATTTTAAACTATAATCATTGGAATTCATAATATCACTAATCATACACTTCGTTTTTAATAATATTTGTTTTCATATATTTGTTTATACTAATGATCTAAACTCCTAATCATTCGAATTAATAACTATTATATTCATACATTTTTTTTTTCTAATATTTTTTTTAATAAATTTCTTAATCATAATTATTTTATCTATATTATTGACAATGATAATATCTATAATCAAACATTTGTTTTATACTTATATATTCACTTTCATACAGACTGATACTAAATTAAAATAATAATAAGTGTAAATGAAATGGAATAGGTAACAATCATTCATTAAATGAAAGTAGACAGACGCACTGACAGGTAACTCAAAGTTATAAAACTTTGTTGATAGAAAAGTAGATAGACACACTGACAGATAAGTCAAACTTATAAAACCCCTATCATTTTTGGTCGAGGGTCAAAAGTAATGGATTTACTTTTATTGTTTAATAAAACGAATTGCTGCCAGAAAAGTAGGTTAGGTTAGGTGACTGTGACCCCAACAGCGCGCGAGCCGAGCGAGCGAAGCGAGCGTTTCGCGGTAGCGGCCGGCGAAGCGCTAGAAACTATTTTTGATAGAAAAGTAAACAGACACACCGACAGATAAGACAAACTTATAAAACTAGAGTTAAATCGTTTATTTAAACCAATTGCTGCCAGAAAAGTAGGTTAGGTTAGGTTAGAACTGTGACCCCAACAGCGCGCGAGCCGAGCCGAAACTAATTTTTGTTTGAAAAATAGACAGACACACTGACAAATACGTAAAACTTATAAAACCCATCTTATTTTTGGTCGAAGTCATCCATTTCTATGCGTTACAGAGACAAATCCATGTTAAAATATTTTTTAGTATTGCTTTTATTAATACAAAAATTATGACACTTGTCCTTTATAAAGTAAACGATTCTGAACAAAGACGTTATGAGTTTTAGTATGTTTTAGTAACAACATTATTAATAAAAACAATTGTTAATTGAAAGTTATGAAGAAAAAAATTATGAATTTAAATTTGTTCTTGGTAGCAACAGTATTAATAAAAAATTATGATCACTAAATGTTATGAGCTCCGATGATAGTAATAAAAATGTAGGTATGAATAAAAAAAGTATGAAGAATAAAATTATGAAGAGTGATGATTATGAACACAAATCGGTAGTAAGATGAAGAATATGATTTAGAATTTTATGAGAGCCAATATGGACCCTAGACAAACAGATAGACCCACTAACGGACGCATAGCGGAGTCTTATTAATAGGGTCCCGTTTTTACCCTTTGGGTACGGAATCCTAAAAACGCACCCACCACGAATAATTAACATTATGCAAACGACTCTTCTCAGTTTGGATTTGCGCGTGCGTTGCTCTTTAGGGCTCTTGTAGACGAGCGAAACTATGCTCGGAGTAGTTCACAAGACCTGTCAGTCAGTGTGTCGCGCGACTATCGCCAGCCACCGCGCGATCGCCAGTGACAGACGGCGATCGTCACTGATAGTTTGTGACAGCAGTGATAGTCGGAAACAGTCTTTAATGATTGCCTACTGTCTCGCGATATTCAGTACCGGGTTGCGCATACTGTCGCTCGTCTGTTACCCTTAGGTCTCACGGAACTTTGAGTCTAGACTCATCTCATCTTTAGGTGTTTTAGTCTCCACTGCAGGAGCACGACCCTCTCTGTACTACCAGAGCCATACTTGGCCAGAGCAGCCCAAGAATTTAGCCTACACTCTCCACGCGGTCCAGATGGTTTGGAGAGGTCTCATTATGTATATAAGCTTTGATTAGCTTGAATTTCCTAAGTCGCTTTCTACGACATCCACGGAAAACTTGGTCTAGACTAAGACTATCTTTAAAATTAGTATTTTAGTTCACCGCAGACAGACCGATGCTCTAGGGGTCATCAATATAGCATGTTTCGATTTTTACTTTATGGTTTGTTATTCTGCCTTTTATAAATCTGTCACTCCTACACATTTTGACGCAAGATACTAAGTAGTTACTTTACTCAAATGATGGGTGTGCCTTGCCTATTGGTCAATGTACACCTTTTTGGGCTATTCACGTATTATTGATTGGATCTGGATGAATGTTATAAGATGTTGGTTTTTTGGGTTCCATATCTAAAGGGTAAAAACGGTACCCTAGTACTAAGACACCGCTGTCCATCTGTCGGTCTGTCCAGCTTAAAATAGCCACTCTTAAAATGGTTTCAGTATATTTTATTAGCTATATAACTGTTTTCTTAAATAAACTTTTTTGCTGTGTGGTTTCTGGCAGAGTAGAACAGGGCCACTCCAAGACCTCCCGTGGATGTCGTAGAAGGCTACTTAGGGAATACAAGCTAAACAAAGCCTATAAACATCAATGAGACCTCTCCAACCCATCTGACCAGCGTGGAGAGTGTAGGCCATGACCTCTGGCAGCTCTGACCAAGTTTGGCTCGGGTAGTACAGAGAGGGTCGTGCTCCTGCAGTGGAGACAAAAATACCTGAAAATGAAACTTTTAACTGAAATCTGATTATTCTTCTTTCTGATTTCTTCTCATATTCTTTTATAATCCCTCCTTCTGACGCGGTCAGGTAAATGGAATATATATCACATTTTATTAGAAGACTGTCGTTAAATAATGTAGCCACATATTTTTTACTGCCTTGCTCTTTATAAAAACATTAAAAAATTACTCCAAACTCGTAAATAATTAAAACAGAATTTAAAAGATTTATTAAAAGTAACATCAAATGATCCGACTGTGAAATGATAAACTTTATAGTAAATATTTGATGAGATAATTATGAGATCATGAGCGTCAATTAGATTATAAATGTCAAATCATTTAATTAAGTTAAAATTTAATTTTGATGCAGTTTGGTTTTCATCTAAAGGTTGTGTGATGACAACAGAGTAGAATATAAATTAAATAAATATATAAGGTCTAACAAAATATACTGAAACTATTTTAAGGGTGAATTCAGTCCATGATACGGAACAACTTTGCCCAAGAAACACGTATTGAAATATGAAAAGTAATTTTCAGCCTCCCATACAAGTTAATTACAGAGTTTTACAGCCCTGGGCTCTGTCTGCCCCGTCAGGGATATAGATGTGAAAATGTATCTGTATCATACAAGTTAATCGATCAGCTGATCCGAGTTTGTATGAAAAGCCAAAATTTGTTTTTCATATTTTGACACGTTCATAAGGAAAAGTTGTTCACATCACGGACTGAATTCACCCTTAAAATGGTTTCAGTATATTTTGTTAGACCTTATATAGGGACCAATTACACAAATTGAGCTAACCCCAAATTAAGTTCCAGACTTGTGTTATGGAAAACAAACTTAAAGATACTATATTTTAAAACAAATATATATATAAACATCTAATACCCAGGACAATTTGAAAAAGGCCATTTTCTAATTTGCCCTGACCGGTGATCGAACCCGGAACCTTTGGGTGGCGGACTAGCATGCTAACTACTACGCCACGGAGGTCGTCACATTAATTCGTCGTAAATTAAAATTTGGTACGATGAAGACAAAGTGTTAAACAATAATTTTAGTGATTTAAACAGTAAAATAAGGAGGTAAAGTAAAAATCAATAAACGTAGGTATCTAAATAAGTTTGGGAAATCCAAAAGTGCAGACCTCATATAAGTACGGTCATTAAAACAAACATGAAAATTGACATAGGGCTTACGGGCAATCTGATAGTACAAAGAAGAAGCGATCTGACTAAAAAATAGACTCAAAAGCCTTATATCCAGAGCCGTAAAAATAAAAATAAAAAGTCGGACGTCGATTGTCTCGCTTGTTTTTATGGTTCCGTATCCAAAGGGTAAAAACGGGACCCTATTACTAAGACTTCGCTGTCCGTCCGTCTGTCTGTCACCATGCTGTATCTCAAAAACCGCGATAGCTAGACAGTTGAAATTTTCACAAATTATGTATTTCTGTTGCCGTTATGACAAAAAATACTAAAAATAAAATAAAATAAATATTTGAGGGAGCTCCCATACAGCAAACGCGATTTTTATAGATAATGGTACGGCTTAGTGCGCGAATCCGATTCGCACTTGGCCGATTATTTTTGTTATTTGTAAAAGGTAATTTTTTGAGTATTTCTTTAATAATAATTAAACGAAACTGAATTAGATAGTAATTATCAATAAGAAATAATCCCGTAATGAAGCTATTATTGTATAAGTGTAATATAATAGAGACCGTTTAAGTCCAGAAAACTAAGAAAACGACTGATAAAAGTATATATTTGGAGCATAGCCCTATATAGTTGCGAATCATGGACAATGAGAAAGAAGGATAGAGCTAGATTAGAAGCGTTTGAGATGTGGTGCTGGCGGCGAATGGAGGGCATTAGCTGGACGGAAAAGAAAACGAATGAGGAGGTGCTGGCACTTGTTGGAGAGAAACGAAAACTACTACAAACTATTAATACTAGGAGAGGGAAAATGTTAGGACACCTGATTAGACATGATGAATTTTTAAAAGTAATATTGGAGGGGAAAATCGAGGGGAAGAAGAGGCAAAGGAAGACCTAGAGATAGTTTTATAAAACAACTAAAGAATCAGATTAATGTTTCAACATACAAGGATATTAAGGAGTTGACTTTAGACAGAGAGAGATGGAAGGCATTGGTTGCTCCACAGACAAGAGCTTAGCTCTTTAATAATAATAAGAAGAAGAAGTCCAGAAAACGGTTGACCCTGCTATGTTAAGAGTAGAGCACTACCTCAACGCTCCGCTTAAAAGACGTGCAATTAGTGTTTACAGCAGCCTTTTCTGTACAAAGCTTTTTTATATAATTTACTGCGATCATTAACTTGTCTGCTCAGTGTGGTCAATGCCTTTCGATTAGCAGATTTTAACCGACTTCTAAAAAAGGAGTAGTTAATCGATTCATCGCGACCTTTTAAGGGTTCCATAGTTAACAAGAAACCCTTATAGTTTCGCCATGTCTATCTGTCTGTATGTCTGTCCGTCCGCGGTTTTACTCAGAGACTAATATTACAGAGTTTAATAACTCTTTCAAAAATATTGTGAGCTTATGACACCACCATTTTTCGATTTAGTGATCCGTTTCTGAAATATTTGGTTTTAAAGTGCACGTTTATGTTATAGAGTCAAGTCTAAATGGGCGTTTAGTCTGGAATTTTTTGTCTAAAGCTTGATAAACAGCAACAAGGAAATCTTAAACTTTGTCAATAACCGGTAACATTTAACTTTTGACGATGTGTATTGCTCAATAACTATAAACCACATATTTTAAAATCATTGAGTTTTTTCAATTTATAGTGCAATGTGTGACCTCTAAAAACTGCGTAATAAACATATAAAATTGTCGTGACTTGTCTGTGATTCGTGTCATCATATCCTGAAGTTACAATTTAAGGGAAGGGCATACTTGGGCGGGTCGGGGTTGATGGCCCGGCGAAAGTAAAGGCCCATTTAGACGGTGCAAGTTTCTTGCGTGTTGCATACAATTTTATTGAAGCAATAAATGATTTGTATGGCTGACATGTCGTTTATACCGTGCAAGTTGTCTATTGCTGCAATAAAATGGCATGCAACGGGCAAGAAACTCGCACCGTCTAAATGGGCCTTTAGGCATGCATCAGCATTTACTGATACACCACGGCTTTATCAATAAAGGCCTAAAGAGGGCTTGGGACCCGAAGACCTAAAGGGAACGTTTACCGTGACGCTGGGAATAATAGTGGAATAATCGGCCAAGTGCAAGTCGAACTCGGGTGAGTTTGACTTTAGTTCGACGAAGGATTCCGTCCCGTACCAATCCATAAAAAAACACGATTGTTGTATGGGAGCCCCCACTTAAATATATATTTTATTCTGTTTTTAGTATTTGTTGTTATAGCAGCAACAGAAACTCATCATCTGTGAAAGTTTCAACTGTTTTGCTATTACGGTTCATGAGATACAGCCTGGTGACAGACAGAAAGTGTTTGTTTGTTTGTTTGTAATAACTTTATTGTACTATGAAAAAACACAATTACAATATACAGTGTTTATAAAAGGGTCCGATTTTACCCTTTGGGTACGCAACCATTAAAATGAATTCAAATAGTAATTGGTGCTACACTATACTGTATGGGTTGCTAGTATAATTAGGTTGCTAACAGGTTCTGATATAATTCTTATACTGGTCCATTCTCTGGATCGGCGCAGCTACCAAATTCTATGTTTTTTCCCAGACCAACATGCAGTATGTTAGTATTTTCGACCCGCTCAAATATGCCCAATGTTTCTTTATTTTTAAAAATCATTAAGAGACAAGCTTTGATGAGCTAAAGATTAATTAAGCAAAAATTATTAAGAAAGGATAAAAAAATAATAAACAAATAATTAAGTAGAAAACGTAAAGACTGGGCCAGCCCTAAAAATAAAATAAAAGTAAAATAACCGGCCAAGTGCGAATCTGATTCGCGCACTAAGGATTCCGTAAATCTATAAAAAAATCGCTTTTGTTGTATGGGGGAGCCCCCCTTAAATATTTATTTTATTTTGTTTTTAGTATTTGTTGTTATAGCGGCAACGAAAATACATAATTTGTGAAAATTTCAACTGTCTAGCTATCACGGTTCTTGAGATACAGCCTGGTTACAGACAGACGGACAGACGGACAGACAGCGAAGTCCTAGTAATAGGGTCCCATTTTTACCCTTTGGGTACGGAACCCTAAAAAAGAACAATAGGTGATTTGTTGATAAAATTTTCGTGTGTCACACAATCCAATAAGGGCTCCGAGACCAATGTCAGGACACACTGTGTAATGTGGTATTTGACAATAATATTAAAAAAATAATAATAAAAAAACAACCGACTTCGTATTCTGTCAGGAGTTTCTTCCATATCTCTAAAGTTCTTCACTATGTCCTTACCAATTTAATATGGGACAAACTTGGGAGTAAGGGCATTCAAATAAAAAAAAAATATCAAAATCGGTCCATGGTTGACGAAGATATCGCGTAACCTAAATAAAAAAAAAACTAGAGAGGTGTCAAGGGACACCCGGATGAAACGAAGTTCCTTTCGATTAATTAGGAGAGAGACAGACAGACAGAGAAACACGCGCACGCCGCACGTCTTACAACTATAGCAAAAAGTGTCGTTACAACTTTTGGTCCCGTCTAGCCTCCTTTCGCAACGCGCGATAAGGAACTTCGTTCCAAAAACATGCAGTCGTTGATAACCTCCTCCCTTTTTGAAGTCAGTTAAAAAACTAAAAATAGACCGAAAATCTAAACTTTCACTCTACACCAACTGTAGACAAAATAATCTAGGTTCAAATGCACAAAACTAGCTCTTTGTCTGTGTTTGAATGTCTTTATGATAACCAATATACCAATATGAACTTTAATTATAACCTGTCAAAAATACAATACTTTAATTCATGGTTATGTATACTTTTATATTATATAAATATTTCTGCCAAAGCTTGTAATTATAATGTTATGTATTATACGACTAGCTCTCCTCAGGTCATACATAAGTGTTTATAATTTTTCAACAGTCATGGACTTCAATTTTATTATAAGTGCTAGACTCGACATACACTGATACCTACACTTAAAAACATATTCAAGCAGTTTAACGTTATTTATATGGCGTGAAAGTTCTGTAGAATTCCTGCTTTTTATTTTTATATTGCAATTTACTTGTACCTATATTAATTTCTATATTGCGAGCATAATTGGATAGATTTGTTTTGATGCTTGTAAATTACATAGGTATATCAAATTTACTATACTTTAGTCTCGATTAGTTTGACTTATTTTTTATTACTTTTTGAATGCAAATTCCATTTGTGTGCTTGTTTAATATGAAAGTAGCCTACTATAAGCCTGTATTTTTCTGAACGGTTCATACAAGAGCACGTGCAAATTAAACAAGCCTAATCTTGTAAAAAATTGTCAGTACTGTCTCCAAAGAGACAGCCTTTTAGCCTCCTTTTTCGGGCTATGGTTACAAAGAAGGGCTTAAAAAGCCTTTAGGATTTTTAAAACTTAGGCTACTAAGTAAGCCATCATAGTACTGTCACCTAAACAGCTTAAACAATAACATACAAAGTTTTATCCTAAAGTACACTAATCAAGAGTATTGAATAGGTCTAGCCTAAAGAACTTGAAGCACAGAAATATTATCCTGTGACTAATAGGCTTTAGGCCTGGGTAATACTAAGCTTGCATGTATATTAAGTCAGTCTAGCATGTATACACTACAGGTCAGTGTCTGAGGTCAATACTCTGACATCAGCTGTTTGTTCCACAGTGGTGTCGAAATAGTCTATTTGTCAGATCTAGATGAGACCCAGTCGGGAATAAGATAATTGGGTACATTGTGGCGAAACTGCGGTCGTTAGTTTTTGCATGTTTCCAACCTTGTTCTATTTTACGTGACAAAATCTTGTATCGTGAACAAATGTCACAAAAAAAGTATGATACAGATAATCGGTTTCTTATTATTTAAGAACAAAGTCAGGGGCGCATAAAATCAACGGGCCAAGTGCGAATCGGATTCGCGCACTTAGGATTCCGCAGCATTATCTATAAAAAAAGTGTTTGTTGTATGGGAGCCCCCCTTAAATATTTGTTATATTTTGTTTTTGACCGAGCGAGCGAAGCGAGCAAGGTCTACAATTCAAGTTGGGGCGAAAAACACATTGTTTGTATGTATGTTTGTATGTATGTTTGTATGTATGTATATATGTTCCACGATAACTCTCGAACCGTTGAACTAATTTTGATGATATTAAGAATGAGTGTAGCAACTATTCATAGAATTTTTAAGTTCGTTTGGCATAAAAATCGGGTCAGCCGTTTTTGAGATAAACGCATTTTTGTGAAAATAATTATTGGTCTATAACTTCCGAACCGTTAATCAGATTGGGGTGAAACTTGTCATGTCACGAGATAGTATTACTATATTTAACCGAATAAAATATTTTTGGTCATTAAGCAATTCTTTGAGGAAAAGTAAACTCAAAGAAATTATTTCTATACGACATTATTAGCTTATGCGCGTTGTAGAAATGGATTAAATGAAACAGCACCATCTAGCGGATTCTTGAAGAATTAATAGGCATGTTATTTGGGGCATACCAAGATGTTATCAAACTGATTTTCGCTTATATTTATATGTTTATAGGTATAATGCTATCGTATAATGATGATGAATTGAGTTTGGATTTTAAATTTCCTATGTAACTTATTTAAGATTGCTATATATTTGCAGGCAAACCCGTGCCTTGAGTTCATTCAAATGACGATAACTTTTTTTAAGGGAGTGCCTCCGCTGCCGGCGCCGGCTCCTAAAAATATCACTAATGGGAACCGGCGGTTATACTGCATTATTTTCAGTTTTGGCTTAGTTTGATTGATTACTAAATATAACAATTTTGTTGAGCAAACTTTGGTTCAATCGTTATCGCTGCTTGTCTGTGATTCTGAAGTAGTATTCGTGATTATGCTTCGAACTAAAAAGAGATCAGCGTCAACCAAAGCCCGCGAAGTAGCTTTACGTAGAGAGTAAGAAACTAATGAGAAGCGGCATGAGCATCTTTCGCAACTAAAGGAAGATGCCAGTACTTCTCGTGCCAATGAGAGCTCATCAATCGCTTAAATCAAGAAATCTTTGCCAACGTAAAAGGGAGCTCCGTCAGCAAGAAAATTCGGCCGGAACGCCTCTAAAGCTTGTGTTCACAGCGTGAGCACGCAAGGGAAGTAATAGAGCATGAACTATTCCCTGAACTCTCAATTCGTTAGCACGCTGTGGAGGTTCGAGAGGAAGAATCTTCACCAGAACACGGATCCCATTCCACCCATGATCCGATCGCGGAAGACTGGCCAAGTTTCATGTGCTCACGTACGCAATTTTCATTGACATTTGCCTAGGCAGTAACTGTGCACAAATCGCAAGGACTTTGAATAAAGTAGTCGTAGATATTGGCGTAAAAGAGTTGGCGACTGTGTGTATAATCGTACATACGTTGCTCTTTCAAGTTCGAAATATTGTATTTGATCCAGGTTCGAAATTAATTCGTTTTGAAAAAAAAAATGAACTTATCAGCTCAAAATAGAAGAAGAAAGAAGGTTGTAAAATCTGAAAAGAAAACACAGTTTTACTGGATATTAAAATTCATTTTAATCTGGGGGCACGGGAATGCCCCCCCAAGACGAGCCAAGGGCACTACCTACCTTTTCTTGAAATGTATCGTCGTTTTTTTGAACTCTCATAACTTTGGTTTGGATGATGCTAAATAGTTAAAAATTTCAAGATATATTGACACCAATACAGTCATTAAAAATACAAAGTGTGAATGTCGTAGCTATTATACTTTAGATTTTATTAATGTCTGAAAGTCCCCGATTTCGTCACTGATTCACTCACTGATCATCAAAATTCTTAAGGTACTTCCTGAAGTCCTAGAACGCTGAAATTTGGTATGTAAGCTATTATTACTACAAAAACAACAAAAAAAAACCAAACCTAACCTTTCCCCTCGGAATAGGAGGTGGAAGTTTGTAGACGTGTTGCTTGGCCGTTTTATTTCACACACGGTAAGGGCGCATAGATCAAGAATCTTGGCTCTACACGAGATCTGACCACTTTTTCATAGATTTTGATTAAGGTGTAGTGTAGAGCTTGTAGGTTTAGAGCGTGTAGTCTTCAGAGCTTGGCTTTATACGAGATCTGATAACTCTTGCACAGCAACTCTTTTTAGTAATAATAATAGAATAGGCGTCTTCTGTGTCTCTTTTTAAATATGCTATCTTCACAACTCTCCGAGGTATAAAGGGATTGTACTTTTTCGTGAAATCGGAGCATTCGAAGGAAAAAAAAATCCGATCTCAAAAGCATGACGTCACGCTTTTGTATCTCATACCAATTTCATGGAAAATGTTTGTGTTGACGTTTAGTAAAAAGATAAAAAGTGACTGATTTGACCTGTTGTCATCTAGCGGGCAAGCTAGTGTTGTAAAAAAGAGTAAGCTATGTAGACTCGTCTTGGCAACATTTTTACATGAAAATGTTTTTGGTGGGATTCTATTTTGGAATAATAATCGCGAGGTCTAAGTTCGCGGCGAACCACTAGTTAGTATTTGTTGTTATAGCGGCAACAGAAATACATAATTTGTGAAAATTCAACTGTCTTGCTATGGCGGTTCTTGAGATACAGCCTAGTGACAGACAGACGGACAGACGGACAGGCAACGAAGTCTTAGTAATAGGGTCCCGTTTTTACCCTTTGGGTACGGAACCCTAAAAAAATTACCCCCGATGAAAAAGAGGGGTGTTATAAGTTTGACGTGTCTGTGTGTCTGTGTAGCGTATCGCCCTAACGAATGAGCTGACTTCATTGCGGTTTTTTGTTTGAAAGCTGACTTGGTCTAAATGGTTTGTAGCTGTGTTTGTTTGGAGTTGGTTTAAAAGTAATCAGGGGTTAATGCTTCCTATTTTAACCGTATTAACCGCGGAATAAGTTGCCTATGTGTTAATCTAGGGTATCAACTTCCCCCCCCCCCGATGGGTTCCCGGTTTGTCGTACCGGGGGGGCTCAGGACCCGTGGTGCCGTGGAGCTACGGGGAAGCCAAGAGGAACCCGCGAGGGGGCGCTCCTGCGGTTTGCGCCAGCAGTGAGCGCCCACATTGGGGCGGCGGGGGAGTGGGAAGATCTCCCCCCACCCGGGAGGGGTGCTCCCGCGGGCTCGGCTTCGGCCTTGAGCCTGCTGGGATGCGCCCAATGGGGCGGTGGGGGAGTGGGAAGTTCTCCCCCCACCCGGGGTGGGGCTGCCGGGAGGGGAATGTTTCATTGCTCTCCCGGCGCTTCAGGCGGGGCCACACCGCCGTGGCTGTGGTTGATGATCGGTCGCGGAGGTCAGGGAGTGTCGGTGCTACGTTGCCGCTCTCCCTGTCCTCCGCGGCCGAGTGGTGCCGCACCGCGTTTGCGGCGAGAGGTAAGCGGCGGAGCCTCACATCTTCTCCGCCGCTGGGAGCCGGTTTATCTGGCTCCCATGGGCCCACAGGCGGTGAACTGCGTGGGAGTTCGCCGCCTCTCAACTGGGCCGAGGAGGTACGGCGCGTCCGTGAGTTCCGGACGCGCCTACTTGGTGAGTGGGGGGGCGCTCAGACGCCTCCGAGGAGGGGCTGCTTCGGCGGCCAGCCGCGCCGGGGTTCGCGGTTGTATTTCCTTTCCCGTGTCCCCGGCAAAGGCGGTTAAGGTGGAACTCCGGAGGTTTTTTAGTGGGTAGGCACGTCACTCTGGCGTGGAGTCCCACATAACCCGACAGCCTCCCCCGCAGGCTGATGGGTATCCGTAACAGGGATCTTTCCACAATTAAAAAAAAAAAAAAAAGGTATCAACTTCCCGCATTCTAAATTTTATCAAAATTGGTCCAGCAGTTTCCGCATGAAAAAGTAAGAAACATACACACACAAACTTTCGCCTATATAATATTAGTGTGATGTAATCGTGTGATTAAATATCTTTGGGAGAGGCCTATGTCCAGCAGTGGACGTTATGCGGCTGAAATAATGATGATGATGATGATATCTAGGAGGGTCACCTAGAACAAAAAGATACTGTTAAATTTGATGACCAGGAATCGCAGTAGTTTTTTTAATTTAAAATTGATTGTTTTCTTTATCTAACAAAAAATAATTATTAGATACTAGCCGAAGCCCGCGACTTCGTTCGCGTGGACTTAATGTCTCTGGAAAATGCTCATCAGGCTGAACAACTTTTACTAAGGCGGCATTTTTATATCTCTTATAGTTTAGCTGGACTATTATGGTTATGCATCAGGCGTTCCATTTTCCTAAACCATTTATACCCTATATGTTGCCCAGGCTTAATAGCTATATAACAAAAAGAGTTTCATTAGAATCCGTCCAGTATTTCAGGAGATTAGGGTGTATAAACAGACAAACAGACAGACTTTTTTTTTTTAAATTCTTACTCTATTACTACATCTCCATCGCCCCCTAATATTTTTTTTGGTAATATATTTAATGTACAGACACACTTTTTTTACTGTTTTATTATATGTATAGATGTATAGATATAGATAGATAAAACATCCAACCGTTCACTATGATAGTCCCATTAAATAAATCGTCTTGACTACCAATTGCATAAATCCTTTAAACAGCAATGTTTAAATTACTTAAGTAAATGCCACGTTAATTAGATTTGGCTAATAAAATGTTAGTTGACCATTCGCTAATTTATCAGGCGCTTATCCGTTGTATAGTTATGTAATTCTCACAGACCGTGTGATATAACACAAGTTCATATTGCCATAGTCGCAGGGTTAATCGGAATGTATATAAAGCCAAGGGGTCAAGTTGATCATCAATTTTATTTAAGGGTTTACTTCAACAGCAATAGAAGTGGCAATAGGCTGCTATGGACAGGGATCTGTGGAAGAAAGAGAGGGAGATCTTTGCCCAGCAGTGGGACTTTCCAACAGGCTAGAATAAAAGGGTTTACATCAATTATCCGAACGTATTCCCGGTTGCATCCTCAGCGGTAACGCTTCAGAGCCCGGGGTCCGCTACCTAACTTAGGTGATTTGACGAGGTTACTGGTTTTTACACAGAGCGACTGCCGTCTGACATACGCAACCTAAAGGGTAGACAAGGACCAATCCTTGGATAGGTTTGAGCGTGCCTTCTTCTCCGTCTGCCTTTTATGCCTTCTGAAAAACGGAATCTTCTTTCTTTTTCGGATAATTCGGTGATTCAAGTCTGCAATATCCTAACCAAAGTGGACGCAAATTTTGACTAAGATGCTTCCCAGTGGGATTCGAACGCACGACCTCCGGATCACAAGGCGAACGCGTTGACAACTGGACCACGGCAGACGTAAGGGTGGGTACATCTGAAAGAAATTTAAAGGTTACCGATCAATCTACTATTCTGTTTGTTTTTTTTCTTCGTTTAGGTGGTTACTACTAGTGTCTGATTTTACAAGCTGTCTTATGGCATGTAACACAGTGTGACGACCATTAATATATCTACTGGGACCAACGGCTTGATATGTCTTCCGAATCGCGAAAGATTTTTATTCCACCGTGGGCATTTGAGTCTTGCTACCCTAAGCTCTAACTGCTTAGAGCCGCAAGACCCAAAATGCTCTGTCTGCCCCCTTAGGTATAAAGACTCCAAAGTGGTTTCCGGCAGAGTCGAATAGAACCACTCCAAATCTTTCCTGGATGTCGTACAAAGCTTATAAACATCAATGAGATCTCTCCAACTCGTCTGGCCAGCGTGAAAAGTCTCGAAAGGTCTCGGCGGTTCGGAGTAACAGTTAACCCCAACAAATGTCAAGCTATACTGATCGGCAGCGCTCGTCTCTTAAGTCGTATTGACAATGGGACCATAACACCAGTTTCGTATGAAAACTCTATCATTCCATTTAGTTCTAGCGTGAAAGACCTTGGCCTACACATAGATACTAGTTTCGCCTGGAATGTGCAGGTTTCTGAGACTGCTCGTAGGATCACTAATGGATTGCGATCCCTGTACAAACTGAAAAATTTTCTCCCTATAAACATAAAAACTATGCTCATTCAAACTCTTATCCTACCTATTCTGGACTATGGTGATGTGTGTTACTCGGATTTGAATTGTGACCTCCTAAATAAACTCGATAGACTTCAAAATAACTGTCTTCGATTTATATATAGCCTTCGTAAGTACGACCATGTGTCTGCTTACCGCACTCAACTAAACTGGTTGCCTATTCGTCAGCGTCGCCGGCTGCATATTCTCACAACCCTCTTTTCCATTCTTTTTGACCCAAAAACTCCGTCATATCTCAAATCAAAATTCATTTTTCTTAGTGATACTCATTCAAAAAATCTTCGCTCTTCTAGCAATCTCCGTCTTGATATACCATTTCACCGGAGTGGGTTCTTTGAACGTTCGTTTGCTGTTCAAGCGGTAAAGCTTTGGAACGCCCTTCCAATCAAGATCCAGAAGGCTCGCACTCGTGTAGCGTTTAAAAGTGCAGTGCGTGCACATTATCTTCAGGAACTGTCAGATAAAATACAAATAATATATATGTAGTATATGTATTGGTTATTATATCTATCTATGTATATTTTGAATGTAAGTTTATTGATATATATTATTTTATTTATTAAATATGTTTTTATTTATATTACTAAATATTATTAAATCTTTCAAAATTACGTATTTTGCACCTCCTTCTAAAGACTACTTATTCTCGGCACCACCAGTGGGTTGACTGGTAGATAAAGCCTATGGCTTTAAGTCCGCCTATTACATTTTTAATAAAGTTAAATAAATAAAAAATAAAAAAAAAAAAAGTGTAAGCCAAACCCTCTGTACCTATGTGGCCAAGTATGTCTCTAGTGGTACAGAGAAGGTCGTGCTCCTGCAGTGGAGACTTAAAGACCTGAAAATGATGAGATGTATGTGCGCGAGCAAGGCCGTGGGCTTCAATTAGTATCTCTATAATTTATTTACTTAGGCCTACACACCGTTTACTGTGCAATTTCGTCATTTCGCACCTGAGCCGTCAATCAGACGCAATTTAACGAGATCGTGCCTCTCCTAGCTTCATTAGGTAACCGATCTTTGCTTCTTAACAGCGATATTTACTCAAGATATCCACTTACAAAAAAAAGTTTGTAATTTTTTTACAAAAAAATTATCAACCAGGGAAGCTGAAGTGAAGATGACCCAATGTCAGATAACTCTTAGGAGAAAATGAAGCTCTAGGCTACATGACGTGGTATAGGTCGTTAAAATCACACTAATAATAAAAAGGCCAAAGCTTGTGAGGGTGTGTGTGTGAGATGTTTGTAACTTCTTCACGCGGAAACGTTTGGACCAATTTTGATACAATTTGGCATACAGGAAGCTGACACCCTGGCTAAGTTAGGCGGTCACACAGCCAGCGGGGCGCAGCTAGCTAATTAAATATTGCTAAAACAAGGTCAAAAAAGAGCTACAATCAACTGTTACGGCGCAAACCTTCTCATATTAGGAGAATCATCATCATCAGCTTTCGAAAACCCACTGCTGTGCATAAGCCTACTTTTGAGGATATCGCCAATAAAATAAAAACTATACTCGAATAAGAAGTAGTGGAAATGGAGGTAGAACTTAAGACCTTAAGAATAGCGTTGCAAGACTATCGATAGTTGATCTTAAAAATAGTCATAATATCGACAAATGTATCGATAGTACAATTGATAGTATCGACACTATATAATATACCCTTTTTTAGTTTATGAATATATTATAAATTCACAAAGATACGGAGCATCTAAGTTCCAGAGTGGGGACGTCACCGCTATGTAAAAATCGTACATAGACGTGACCTCATGTGAAATTTAAATCTGCTGTAGATATTTTTTGTTTCTCAGAGAAAAGAAAAAATATGGGTTCAACATTTTTAATAATTTAACCGATGGGCCAAAAATATTTTTCCAGTCATCATGCCTTGTTGATGAATAAGTGCCAAATCTTGAGATTTCTATATCAATGCTTCTGTACAAATCGTTGCAAGTATGTATTGTGTTTATTTTATTGCTGATGGGTTATTTACCAACTCGAAAGAGGCTTTTCATTGCCTGATTTGATTTTCTGTTGCTGCCTTTTGTAATGTGTGATTGTGACAGCTATCTATTACCTAATTATTTCCTCATCATTATCATCAGGTATTTTGGTCTCCACTGCAGGAGCACGACCCTCTCTGTACTACCAGAGACATACTTGGTCAGAGCAGCCAGACGACTTTCACCTACAATCGCTGGCCAGACCGGGTTGGAGAGGTCTCATTGATGTTTATAAGCTTTTTTTTCAGTTTCTACTTACTTGGAGTGGCCCTGAAACCCTTTCACCGCGAGACTTTATATCAGTTGTCGTGCCCCTAGCGCGAAACATGGTAAATCTTAAATACCAATCTATACTCCATTTAGTTAGGTATTTAAATAAATGTAAACAATCTTGACATGTCTTTTTATTTAAATATACACTTTATAAATCAATACCTTTGCAAATTACAAAGTAATTATGTTATAAATTACATAATTACTTGGATTAATGGAGTATACAACCAAAAACTGATATAGATACGTAAGTTATGTGCCATACGAGCATTTTTTTTGTCTCAAATATCCGACCTTCGCGGAATGGGCCCGTCAATGTTTGTCGCATATATCCGACGTTCGCGGTTAAAGGGTTAAATTTACAAAATCTTTATATCTTGATGATGGTCTAATTTCCTAAAATAACAGAAAATTCAATTTCCAGAAATCCTCCAAGCATCGTGGTCGTGACAAGCTAGGTGTCGCTCTTGATCGGTGTCAAAAAGCGCACGATTTCATTGTTAATACCATTTACTGTTTCAAGTGTATCCATGCCTCTTACTATATCTCTGACCAACCCAAATTCTACTCTAACGTTAACACCTAAAGTCTAATTTCCTTCTTCAGGAGTTAAATTGTCACAAAATTTGTTACACTTATAGGTTTAACGAAATTGAGCTCTAGATTACTAGTTATTAAGTTGAAAATGGATTGTTAAGGTTAAAGAGATGGTCTTTTGATAGGATATAGAGCAAATTCTGTAGGTTTGTCGGTTCGGTTCAGGTTTAGAGACAGTCAAGTGCCGTGCTATCTTTAAAGAGCATTCGATGAAAATATCATGGCATCGATATGTCGACCTTCGCTCTCGTGGTAGGTCAAAAGGTTTAACAAAGAAAGCTTACAAGTAAAAATTTATAGAAATTATTTTTGATTTTCAACTTTTTAACAGATATCCAAGCTGCCTCCGTGGTGTAGTGGTTAGAGCGTTCGGCTCATACCCGGAGGTCGCGGGTTCGATTCCCGGCGAGGGCAACGACTTTGTGTTGTTGTCCTGGTTTGGTTAGGACATTGCAGGCTGATCACCTGATTGTCTGATAAGTAAGATGATCCGTGCTTCGCAGGGCACGTTAAGCCGTCGGTCCCGGTCACTGTCTTTGACATTGATCGTTACCTAAAACCATGTCAGAGGCCTTTAAGGCGGTTTAAAAACTCTGACACTAGTGTTAGTCACTAACACACTCGATAAGAAGAAGAAGAAGAAGAACAGATATCCAAAAAAAAACTTGAGCGGTGTCAAGGGACACCCGGATGGAACGAAGTTTGAGAGGTAGAGACAGACAGAGAAACACGCGCACGCCGCACGGCTTACAACTATAGCAAAAAGTGTCGTTACAACTTTTGGTCTTAATTTTTTCCATCTAGCCCCTTTTCGCAACACGCGATAAGGAACTTCGTTCCAAAAATAGGGGGTTAATCGTTTCACCGATATTCGACAACGCCTTGACCGATTTGGTTTTTTTATTGTTTGAAAGGGCATACTTGCCAGGTCGTTCCATAGGAATTTTATCAAATCGGTTGTTTATTTTTATAGGGTTTTTTAGGCATTCAAGATGTAGTAAGAACTAAAGTACTCAAACTAAATAATTAAATATACACGCGGTGGATACCGTGTGGTTTCAGGCAGAGTAGAATAGGACTACTTGAAGTTTTCCCGTGGATGTCGACTTAGGAAATACAAGCTAAACAAAGTTTATAAACATAATGAGACCTCTCCAACCCGTCTGGTCAACGTGGAGAGTGTAGGCCAAATCCTCTGGCTGCTCTGACCAAATTTGACTATAGTAGTACAGAGAGGGTCGTGCTCCTGTAGTGGAGACAAAGACCTGATGATGATGATGACACCGTGCATGCAATGGAAAAAATACAATGGCATATAAAGGGGGATTGAAACAGCGACCTTATTTTTTCGCCATTGCTTATTTTCATTATTTAGATCGGTTTAGTAGTTCAACTCCCATGCTGGTCCAGGAGAAAAGAAAAAACTTAGAATGTACCAGATGGTTCATGTTAACAGGCGATGCGGCTAGCAACCCATCACTGTATTGATTGCTTTTCCATCTTCTCGCCCACCATGATGCTAAAAGTGACTTTTGGGTCTTGCGGCCCTGGGCTCTGTATAGAACCGCAAGACCCAAAATGCTCTGTCTGCCCCATTAGGGATAAAGACGTGATAGTATGTATGTATGTAGTAGTTCAAAGTCGGTTTTTTGTTTTGAAAACTTATATAATAGCGCGGATCGTGCATCCTTAGTTACGTAACTTGGGGCTGGAACTTACTTTTTGAAGTTTATAATCTTTCTTGTCTATCAAATACCAAAAGCGTTGTCTGCCAGTCAACCTTTGGGTTATCCAGATAGTCTAAATCTGGTTGCAAGATTAAAGTATAATATGGAAGATAAAAGTTGAACTCGCGTGAAGAGGGTTCCGTACAATGCTAAAGTCAATCATATTTGAAATCCTCACAGTAAGACGCGAATTACTTACTACTAGAGATATTGTGGTTTAGTAACGTTAGTAGATAGTATTAATAGAAGGAAAGAGAGGAGTAGGAAAACCCAGAAGAAAATTTATAGACCAAATAAAAGAAAAATTAAACGTGAAAACATATAAAGAGGTTAAGAACTTAGCGTAAGGAAGAGAGACATGGAAAGCACTCTATCGACAAGAGCCCAGCTCTTAAATATAAGAAGAAGTGTTAGTAAACTATTTTCCGTACATAAGTGAACGTATTATATTGAATTTACCACTTGACTTTCAATTGATAGAAACCTTAAAAGATTTCTGAATTTCCTGTAAGCTACATGCAATAAAATTTTGAACATTTGCATGGCTACGTAAATTTGTTATAAATAAGTATTTATAAATAAATATTTGAAACAGATTTAGACCGTCTAATTTGTATGTCTGTATATAATGATATAAAACTTAAATTATTCCGTCTGATGAACACAGGATTTCCTAGTATTATTTATTTTTATTTAGATAATGGACTGATTAACCTGTATAGTTATAGGTCACAGGAAATTGGTGGAGAACAAATATTATAGAGCGGAATATAAATTGTTACCAATTGATCGCTACTTTATTTTCTCACACAACTTTGTTACAAATACGGATAATTCTATTAACCAACTTAAAAAAAAAGAGGAGGTAATCAATTCGACTGTAGTTCTTTTTTTGTATGTATGTTACGCGATATTTTTGACAACCGTGGACCGATTTTGATGATTCTTTTTTATTTGAAAGCTTTTACTACAAAGTTGGTCCCATATTATTTTGGTAAAGATATGACGAAGAACTTTGGAGATATGGAAATAACTCCTGTAAGAAAATGAAGTCGTTTATATTTATTGTTAAAAATTTAATTATTTATAAGAATGTTGCCCGCATTGCCAATCGCACAGGAAACTCAAATTTTTCTAGGATAAAAAGAAAATTGCTCCCATGCTGGTCTGGGAGAAATGAAAAAACTTAGAATGTACCAGCTGCTTCTCTTCCCACGCAGATCGTAAAAGCCGATCGAGGGAATGGACAAAAATGCAAATCACGTTAACACGGATGCGGCTAGCAACCCATCACTGTATTTATTGCTTTTCCATCTTCTCGCCCACCATGACGCTAAAAGTGGCTTTTGGGTCTTGCGGCCTCGGGCTTTGCATAGAACCGCAAGACCCAAAATGCTCTGTCTGCCCCATCAGGGATAAAGACGTGATAGTATGTATGTATGTAAGAAGAAAATTCTAGTTAAAAGATCTGATGACTTCTGTGTTCTAGTGGTCATTATACCACGCTGTTACACCAGTCACCGCGGCAGACCAATGACAAGATGGAGAGAAGACATCGTCAAAGCAGCCGGTCCACTATGGAAAAGAAAGGCGCAACATCGGGACGAATGGCGTGCAATGGAGGAGGCCTATATCCTGCAGCGGATAGATTAGGCTGTAAAAGAAGAAGAAGTTACACTAGTGATCCCGGCTTCGATCCCTGGTCAGGTCAAAATAGAAAATGGTCTTATTCAGATTGACATGAGTCTTGGATGTTTATCTATTAAGTCTTTGTTATAAAATATGGTATCGTAGAGTAAGAATCCTATAACACAAGTCTCAAACTAACATTAGGGCTAGCTAGATCTAATTTTCCGTATATATTAATTTATTTTATAGATATTTGTTTATATTAAATAATGTGTGCAATGCTACTTTTACATATGTGCGATTGCAGTTTTCACATATAAATGATTTATCTATCTATCTACATGTTACATTACATGTACTTTTGGCTAGAAAGTGATACAAACAAGCTATACAACAACAATTTTTTTTGTTAATTAATTATTTCAATAACTACTGTTATTCGTATTACGGGACTTACGGCGAACATTCATAGCAGTTCCTCAGTCGGCCAGCGACCATGACGGCAGAAGGGTCGTCGAAATATCTGGCAAAAAACGATATTAATCACGCTAAGTCCCGTAATACTAATAACAGTAAAATATATTCCAATCTAAAATATAACATGTCGTAAATGACTTGAAATATCTATATAGTGCTATTAATTCTATCAACAATACTTCAATTTTAAAAATACCTTTCAAAAAATATAATATAAAACCTAATTCAAAGAAATCATCAAATTGCTCAACTCAGACGAGCGTGTTTGTAAAAAAGGAAGATGTTCATAAAAGCTGCTGCAACATTAGAGTACCGTTAATTGTTGTGTCGCAATGTTGTAAGTAGTTGTGATTGAAATATATTTATTAAACGTAGCGTACTTGATCGTTGAACCTTGACCGTGTGTGGGACAAGTTACGAGTTTCGCTCTGAAACGCTGGATGATTATAGGATTTGCACTAATAAGTTTATTATTGCAAATCCTATATCCATTAATATACTGACATTTATATTTATCTTTTCTTTTACCTCTTCTAAATATTTTTTTTTTTGCAATTTTATTGTTAAGATATTTTAAATGTTCGGACTTACAAAAACTACATCTCATTTAAATTAAATTAAAATGTAATCAAACTTAACTGAAATTTAGGGCTGTTATTTACATATATTTATAACTTAAAAGTTCTATGTATCTCTGCTGACATTCAATGTAATCACTAACAATTTTTGACATATCCTGAATCTAAAACCACTATTATTATATAAACTCAACATACTTTTAGTTCGCAACACTCTGTCAGGGATCATGTACTTATTAACCTACTAACCATTTAATATATGAGTGCATGTAAGCGAATATAAAGAAATATTTGCTAGGCAAATTAAAAAAAAAACCAACTGCCAAAAACGCCATCTAATGATGAGTAGCGGAACTACTGATGGAACTACTAGTAGAAGTATTGATACCGATACGAAAATTGATGGTGCTACGTATCTGTAGTGTCAGTGTAACGAGATTGCGTTGACTAACCCAGAATTTGATGTTTTTGATCCTAAGCTAGGCTCATAAATTAGGACACTAAAGGAAATCCTGTACTGTGCTACAGGAGAATGAGCATGTAAAGTAAATTAATTGTAATATTTTATTTGATAAACTTGTTTTCTCTTAGTTTGTAAGATTCTCCTTTAATAATTGTTTCTTTGTAGATACACACATATTTTGAATTGCGACCAGTTTTAAATGTTTTTAATGCTTTTTTTGTGGATTTTTGTAATAGTTGTAATCTGTTTTGTGTGATAATAAAATAAAATAAAATAAAAAAAAGAATAGATAGATATCGACTTTATAATAAATCGCTTTCCGCTTATAACTTATAGCCCTAATCCGCCAATATAACAGGGCCTAATTAGAACTTCTTCACACTAACGCGGTCAAAAGTCATAAAAACTATTTAATTCGTTGACCAATCAGGAAATACGATTAACACATGAACTTAATAGCAACTGAATGTAATAATTGAATTTCAACTTAAATTACTAAATAGATAGTGATTAGTTCACATTTCAGAAGATTGTGAAGCAAAATATCTTTATACAAAGCGATAACATCTTTTCCGCTTTTGGCAATTTTTTGAAAATAATGTAGATATTATGAAAGACAATGGTTATAAGTTTAATTTTTATTTTATTAACGTCAGATTTTATTTTCAATTTAAAAAACTATTTTTTATTAACTTTATTATAATTATGAAAAACCCTTCATAGCTCGCTTTAAATTCATACGTAAAAATTAAGACGACATCTACTGATGAGAAGCGAAACGATCAGTATTGCCGTCTATTATTTGCCAGGAAAATTACAAAACCCTACGTTCAAGCGATAACGTAATAACTTTTTAACGGCTGAACTGATTTTCATCAAACATAATGAAGAAAAAACCACCACAAGGGAATTTTCTTGACTAAAAAACTGAAATATACACATCAGTGAGACCTTTCTAACCCGTCTGGCCAGCAATTAGAGTGTAGGCCAGTTCTTTATCTACTCTAACCAAGTATGGGTCTAGTAGCACAGAGACGGTCGTGCTCCTGCAGTGGAGACTAAAAAGACGTAAAGATGAGATGACAAGGTTCAATAGATTGAACTGAGACCATCCATTATCGAATCGATTAACCCATCGATTGGACTCGTAATCAAATGTATCATTACATGTTAATGTGTTCATCGATAAATTAATATATAATTTAGGGATCAGTTATACAATGTGGAAGGGGCATACCCGTAATAAATTGAACCATGGGGTATACTAGATAACTATAGTATGAAATTAATAAAAGAACAGTCAAAAAACAACAATAAAATCGACATTCCCATAAAAAAATTCCAAGTGGCTGCACACTTTCGTATGGAATATAAATATAATTATTATTTTGTAAAAACATTAACTGCACTGCACGGTAACTAACATAAATAAAATCACCGTGCAGTTGATGTTTTTTTTACGTACTTATACAAAATAGTACATACATACTACACGTCTTTATCCCTAATGGGGCAGACAGAGCATTTTGGGTCATGCGGGTCTATACAGAGCCTAGGGCCGCAAGACTCAAAAGCCACTTTTAGCATCATGGTGGGCGAGAAGATGGAAAAGCAATCAATACCGTGACGGGTTGCTTGCTACAAAATAGTAAAATAATGAAATAATAGTAAGTTAATGAAATAAAATCTTTTAAATTTAGGAGTTTATGAAACAGAATTAAGACATGACCCCATCGGCCATGGGGTAGGGGCGTATTCGAGTTCCTCATAAGATACCTTTTCATATTGTTTGACTTCATACATTAGAGTTAAATAATGACTGCTATTTATTACTATTTTTACCAAGGAAACTGGTACGGAACCCATTTATTTTAACGTCAATATGCATTTAACTGCCACTCCTAAAACAAATTAAGACGCTACAATACTCGTGAGATCTCAATGGTATTCACATTTGAACCATATATATATGTTTTGATTGAGCTTACTATGTACCTACATAAAGGTCAATGCCACGTGTTTTGACAGTTGTATCAAAATATGAGCTTCGATCGATCAAACTCACACGTTGATATATCGATAAGTAGTTAATTATTAAAGAGGTCCTCCGCTGCCGGCGCCGGCTCCTTCTTCTTATCGAGTGTGTTAGTGACTAACACTGGTGTCAGAGTTTTTAAACCGCCTTAAAGGCCTCTGACATGGTTTTAGGTAACGACCAATGTCAAAGACAGTGACCGGGACCGACGGCTTAACGTGCCCTCCGAAGCACTAATCATCTTACTTATCAGACAATCAGGTGATCAGCCTGCAATGTCCTTATCAAACTAGGACAACAACTCAAAGTCGTAGCCCCTTACTTACTTCTTACTTCCGTCGAGGACAAATTTTCCGCAGTTAGGCCCGAAATTGCCGGTCCCGTTTTGCGTGGGGAGCTGCCACCGGCCTCAGTTCTCGAACCAGCCCAGCTCCTGCAGGAAGCCTAGAACGCCTGTGGGCGCCCTGCACGCTTCCGCCATGGTTCCCGGGTGTTCTAGGAACCTTCTTCTTATGTGTGCGACGCCATCGCACTCCAGGAGGAGATGGCTCGCAGTTTCTTCAGCCTCCATGCATGCTCTGCACAGAGGACTGTTAGTTAAACCTAGGGTGAAGAGGTGTTTATTTAGTGCACAATGACCAGTAATGATGTCAATCATACGGCGTAGGTTCCTCCTTGGCAGTGCTATCAGACGTCGGGATAAGCGTCTGTCCCATTGGGGCAGCGCCTCCCTAGCCTGCCGGCACGTCCGGAGGGATTGCCATGATTGAGCCTGTTCTTCGCCAATTCGACCTTTGATCCAGGAGCGAACCTGCGTGAAGGGAATCGGGGCCATCGGAAGGGGACCCTCCGGTGACATGCTCGATCCCCGACGCGCCAGCTCGTCCGCTGCATCGTTACCCAGTGAGTTACTGTGACCTTTGATCCATTGGAGAGTTACTTTGTTGTACTTACAGAGATTATCCAGGGATCTGTGGCATTCTTGTACTAAGGCAGAGTCCACGTATGCTCTCCTCAGGGCAAGAAAAATTGCTGCGCTGTCTGTCAGGATACGGATGGACAAACCTGATACTTTTCTCCTGGTAATTTCTGTTGCTGCGTGGGTTATGGCTGCACACTCGGCTTGAAAAATAGAGTTTTCTTTACCCAAGGCAGCTGCAGAGTGGATGTTGAGATCGTGGGAAAATACACCAGCACCTACACCGTTGTGTGTTTTCGAGCCGTCTGTGTATACTCTCACTTCTTCAGTACCTGAGCTGTCTGATGGTGCTTCATGTAATTGTATTTTGTATTTTTTGTCAAAAATAAATTGTTTGCGGATCCTGTCGTTTATAGCACCTATAAGGTGTGATGCCCCTAGGGCTATTGAGAGGATTTGTGTGTGTGGTGCCTTGTCTTTATGTTTCCATAGGCCCAACGTATGAAGTCTTGCAGCTGCGACTTGTGCTTCTTGTTTTATGTGTAGGTGTAGCGATCTAATATCTAGGATTGCTTCTAATGCTGCCGTTGGGCAAGATTTCATGCCGCCTCCTATCGCCAGGCATGCTGTTCTTTGAAATCGCTGTAGTTTCTCTTGTACTGTAATCAAAGTAGTTCGATACCACCATACTATTGCAGCGTATGTGAGTCCTGGTCTGATGACTGTGATGTACAGCCATTTCATGATTTTCGGGGTTAGTCCCCAGTTTTTGCCTACTAGTCTTCGGCAGTTCCATAGGTTTATGTAGGCTTTGTTTAGTTTTTCATCAAGATGCGTGCTCCAATTCAGCTTGGAGTCCAGTATTACGCCTAGGTATTTGACCTCTTTCGATAGTGTGAGTGTCGTACCAAAGAGCTTGGGTGGTTCGTAGTTGCCTAGGGCTCTTTTGTTTGTAAACATAACTAGTTCTGTTTTGTTCGCATTTACTGAGAGGTCATGTTTGTTACACCAATCCTCTACAATGCGTAATGCACTTCTGGTTAGGCTGCATACGACGCTAGCCGAGTTCCCTTGTATGAGTATGGCCAAGTCATCAGCATAGCCTACTGTATAGTAGTGTTTCTTGTTTAGGGATGTAATTAGATCATCTACCACTAAGCTCCACAATAGGGGTGAAAGTACCCCTCCTTGTGGGCACCCTCTGGTTGCCATTATTTTTGTGGTTTCACTCATGTCTAGTTTTATGTTGCGTAGTTTCAACATGTTGGATATCCAGCCAGTTACAGTGCCCGGCACTTCATGTCTATTAAGGGCCTCTTGTATGCAATTAAAGTTTGTCTTATCGAACGCTCCTTCTATGTCGATGAAGGTTCCTAGACACAGATGTTTGCTGTGTATAGCATTTTCCAGTATTGTTACCACTTCATGTAACGCTGTTTCTGTTGACTTTCCCGTGCAATAGGCATGTTGCTTGGGATGTAAGGGATGTTTGATTAATGCCGTATCTCTAATGTGCCTGTCACATAATCTTTCCAACACCTTGAGAAGGAAGGAAGAGAGGCTTATAGGTCTGAATGATTTGGCATTTGTGTAGTCTGTTTTTCCAGGTTTTGGTATGAATATTACTTTAACCTCCCGCCATTGCTGGGGAATGTACCTGTGTGCTAGGCAGGCTGTTAGTAGGTGGGTTAAATGTCCCAGTAAGACTTTTCCTCCCCATTTAAGGAGGCCAGGGAAAATGCCATCCGGGCCTGGTGATTTGAAAGGTTGGAAGCTGTTTATAGCCCATTCTACTCTGTCTAATGTAACTATCTCCTGGGCTAAATTCCAGTCTTGTTCTGTAGGATTATGTGTTGATTCCTCAGGTTTTTCCAGGTGGTCGTATTTAAGGCAGCCTGGAAAGTGGGTTTCTAATAGTATTTCACATATTTCTTCCGTGTTAGCGGAGTAACTGCCGTCCAGTTTTTTTAAGAGTACCGATCGTTTTGTTGCCCCCGCCTGACAGTAATTTGCAGACTCTGGAAGCTTCAGACGTAGTTTCGATACTCGTGCAGTATTTACACCAGGATTTGCGTTTGAATTTTCTGATCCTGTTCTTGTAGTTGGAGCGAGCTATAGCATAGTTGTCCCAGTCTCTTTCGTTTCTAGTATTCATCGCTCGGTTTAGGAGTCGGTGTACTTGATTCTTGCGCCTTTCTAGTTCAGGGCCCCAGAACTTTTTACCGCCTTTGGGGCAGCAACCTCTGGTGCTGAGAGGGCAAGATGTTTCGTAGCTTTGTGTAATAGCCTGTGATATAGTTTTGGCATAACCTTCTACATTTGGGAGGCTGTTTAGAACCGCACGTTGTTGTATCGGTCCAAGTTTGTTTTGCAGAAGTTTCGTGTATGTGCTTCTGTCAGTTTTTCTCGGGTTTCTGTAGGGAACAGGTTTGGCAATTGTAAAGTTTACCTTGTATCGTAGCCATCTGTGATCCGAGCAGGATGCCTCGTCAGATACGTGCCAGTCAGAGATGTATTCTAGGATGCCGTCTGTGGCTAGGGTGAGGTCAATAATGGTACGACATCGTTTAGTTATAAACGTAGGTTTATTACCTTTGTTTAGTATGTTGAGATTTGTCTGTATAAGGTAGTTTACCAGTTCATCCCCCCTGGGATTGGATTTCTCCATACCCCAAAGAGGGTGATGCGCATTGGCGTCGACGGAGACAATGAGCTCCAGGTTGTTTATTTCACAGTAACTTACCAGTTCTATGAGTTCACGAGTTGGTATGTCGGCGCCGACGTCTCCTGGGAGGTAGACGGAGGCGATCACTGTATTCGGTAGGGTTTTGTGGTCACTCGTTGAGATCCTGATGGC
Source organism: Acrobasis consociella (assembly GCA_963555685.1). NCBI lineage: Eukaryota > Metazoa > Arthropoda > Insecta > Lepidoptera > Pyralidae > Acrobasis > Acrobasis consociella. Next base: position 3,255,365 of record OY743122.1, on the reverse strand, counting down.
TGTCAGATCTCTGGAAGATAAGTGTGTTAGTGGCAATGCCATGAAATTGCGGGGTAGATAGATACAAGCCCTGGGAGACTCACAGGTTTGATCATAGATTATCTTACCTCCGATGTTGTTTAAGCCACATATATTGTGGCGTCTGATCCACGGCTCCTGGATCAGCGCAAGGGTGTCGTTCTTCTCCAGCTCGCCCCGCAGGGTAGCCGTTGCGGTCTGACTATGCTGGAGGTTAATCTGGATGACGTCAGTCATCCGGGTCCGAGTCGGTGAGTCGGACATCATTTTGTCGGTCCTTCTCTACCTCCTCATCCCTGCAGCCTATCAGTGCCATGCGCCTCCCTGCTTCTTCGACGTCCTCGTCGTCGGAGAGCGCTTGACACCCAGCTTCGTTCGTCCTCACCTCAGCCCCGTTCTCGGCCGGGGTGGCCATCTCAGGTGTGGACGACGCGGGGAGTTGTTGGAGCCCTGAGGGTCCTGCCTCCTGCTCACCCGGTGCAGTGGCGGATGTCTCCTCAGGCTCCGTAGCGACGTCCATACGTGTATCGTCCGTGTTTTCTACCTGGTCCTTGTCACTACCCTTGGTGGGTATCTGTAGATACACCGACCCAAGGGAGAATGCCAGGCAGCGTTCATGTTCCACAATGGTGGGCAGAAGCTCGTCCGGTACGCCTACCAGAACGTAGATACCATCCTCTTGGTGTATGGGACTGTATAAGTTCCATCTATCCACGCCAGCCCACGGATTCATGCGGTGGAGCATGGTGTGGAGTTGATGTATTGTCCCCTTCCTTGCGGGAAGGAACAATCCGCATTTGGTCCTCTTCGGTAGGTCCTTTTGGGTCATCACCGTGAGCGGTTGGTTATTGGAGGCCGGGGGAAATCCAGACACCACCTTCTTGAGCCAGGACTTTGTCGCCTCGTCCCTGCATTTGAGCTTAAGCACGCCCTCAGCGATGACAGGCTTACCCCCAAACACAGGGATGACTTCAGCATCCAGGTCAAGAACCTGGTTCATGAGTAAGTCCTCGATCTTCTCCTGAATCTTACCCAATTCTTCAGGCTGTAGGTCTGATCTGTCCACCGTCGTGACGGCCATGTCCAGATCGGTAGCTACCGCACCGGCGTATGTAGTCCCGCTCTTCACAGCCGCACCATCAAGTTTCACCTTCTTAGTCTCACCCCTTGGTGAGATGGTGTCGTCGAGGCGCGCCCGTTTGGTTGTAGGAGGGGGCTGTTGCTGCTGCTCCTGCTGCCGCTCCCTCGGCTGCTGCCTTGTTTCGGGCTGCTGCTTCTGGGGGGGCCGCTGTTTTTGCAGCTGTTTTTTTCCTGCGGAAGGAAGTTTCGATCCCCCTTGCGGGGTTTCGAGTTTAGAACGACCTTTTTCCTCCGAGGAGGTGGACGGTCGTGTATTGTCCAGCGTCCTTTGTTCGCGGGAGTGTGTCGGGTGTAGGACGTTATGTTTGGCGACCTTTGTACTACTTGGTCTTTTGCCATACCTGTTCGAACGCCTAACCGTGTTCTGGACCAATGCTGGAGGTGAATGCTTCGCTTGGTTCCGGTTGCCCTTCCCCTTGCGACGAGTCACCTCCTGCCAGGTCTCCAGTAGGGCACTCCGTTTCGGAGTGTCCATTTGCCTGTCGTGTACAGATGCGCCGGCGGTTGCATCTGTGTTTTTTGTCTCCGCACCCGAGGGTTTGGAGGTTTGTGTGGGGTGTTTTTTGTTTTGGGTATCCATGTAAAAGTCGTAGCCCCGTCGGGAATCGAACCCGCGACCTCCGGGTATGAGCCGAACGCTCTAACCACTACACCACGGAGGCAGTTTCCTAAAAATGGAGGCCGGCTCCTAAAAACATAACTATTGGGAACCAGCGGTTATACTGCCGACAGCCGAGATTTAAAACACCGGCTGCCGGTGCCAGCACTCAAAATTTGCCGCCAAGTGTAGGTTAGGTTCGTTAGGTTTCCTGTGATCAAAACACGAGCGAGCGAGCGACTCAAGCTAAGGGCGAAAGTAAAGGCGGGTCTCCTGCGCCAGAATTTTCGAAACATTACACAAAAAACATGAAACAAAAACAAAACAAAAATATTATTTTTCATACACAAACCGTCTCTTGCAAATAATTTCTGTTTTGAATGAAACATTTCTTTATGGTTGACTTCATCATGAGGTGCTACTTTTCAAACGCGGAGTCACTAAACGAACGGTTTTTTGTATGGAAAAACCATTCGTTTATAATATTTATTTCTGATTACTGTTATCATCATTTTTGTCAGACGAAGAACTAGAAGATGTGTTCTGCGTTATACTAATTGCAGATAATAGAGATAGGCTCTAAAAGACTCGTACCCAAAACCATAAAATAATTAAAAAAGAAACCCTCCCCTTCTCACCCCGCGCAGCGCATGTTTTCCATTTGCTTTGGAAAGCAGAAACATGTGTATGCCATAGACAATTGTGTATAGCCACGCCCCTTTGTTTGCATGTTTTTGTGTAATGTTTCGAAATTTTAGGTGCAGGAGACCCGCCTTAACACACACAGATCGTGTTATACCAGCGCCGGCAGCGGAGGCACTCCCCAATTATTATATGCACAGGATGCCCGTGGCGTCGTCCGCGTGATCTAACTTTTTGACAATCCCATGAGATATAAATCACATTTTTTTTAATAAGTTTATCTCTTCTTAAAGAGTGTATACGCCTTATACACGGGCCGAAGCCAAGCGTAAACGGGGTTATTTTATGCTTTACGTTGAGGAAATGTCGTCCATCAAACATAAATTGTATTAAACAATAGCATTGTCTACCAACAGTCAAGTTTTGGGATACAGATTATCTTTTACCCTGGCATAGCAGCTGCAGGCGCCTGCAGTCTCCCGCTCAACACCCTCTACAAGGCGAGAACGGGGTAGAGGCGCGACGAGGAATGCGGACGCATATTTGCGCGGGACCTTTGGATATTTTCCGTTCTGTATATTGTAATAATTAGGTATATTAATTCGGTTCTTTCATATTTTTAAATTCTCCCATGGTCTGGGAGGAATAAAAAAAACGTAAAATGTACCAGCTGCTTTACTTCCCACGCAGATCGTAAAAGCCGATCGAGGGAATGGGCAAAAATGCAAATCATGTTAACAGGCGATGCGGCTAGCAACCCGTCACTGTATTGATTGCTTTTCCATCTTCTTGCCCACCATGACGCTAAAAGTGGCTTTTGGGTCTTGCGGCCCGGGCTCTGCATAGAACCGCAATACCCAAAATGCTCTGTCTGCCCCATTAGGGATAAAGACGTGATAGTGTGTATGTATGTGTTAATTGTGGTTAGGGGTATGACATAAAAGCACAGAATTAGAACTAGTACTTACGTAGTGAAAGTAGATGTATGTTTGCATGAAAAGTAATTTTGGGCTAGAGGTTTGCATACTTAAGTTGAATTGAGTGCGCAAAATCAGATGTGTAAACATTTACGATAAAATTTAACCGAAAGTTAAAATTACTAATTTGAATTTTTAGCTAACCGCGCAGTTTTTTTATGAAGATTATTATCCAAACACAAACATGTATTTAAGATCGTATTACATAAAATTAAGAGTACTAAATACAATGCCAAAGCGCCTGTCTTGAAACTTTAATCAGGTATATGATTTTGTACCTTAGTAGATATGAATTGTTCTTTCTGACTGTACATAATATCTTATTTGTAGATTATATCTACATTATCTTATTTCTTATGCAATTACTAGAGTTTTAAGGTAAAAATAAATAAATAGAAAAATATATGTGGGACAAATCACACTGATTTAAGTTTAAAAATTACTTTGGGGCTACCAAAGTAATTTTTAAATTTGTGTTATGGTATACTAACTTAACAATACTACAATATTTTACGATAAATAGATACTTATATATATATATTATTATATATTTTAGTATTTTCTATTGTATATTTTTTTTTCTCTTGTGTATTGGTGCAATAAAGAGTTTTCAGTCATTCATTCATTCATACCTATATACTTATAGATAACCAACCAATACCAGCAATATGTAGAGACTATATATTTTAAGGGTTAAGATACTTATTAGAAAGTGCTTTTTTAATCAAAATCCATGTGAGTTTATATAAAACACATGATACTTAAATATTATTTTGAATGCGCTATATTAAATTAATAAATAAGTAGGTATAATATTTTGACTTGTCTCCGTGAAATAAAATATTTCCTCAAAGCCTCAGTCAGTGACCTCTATACGTGATTGCTGTTACTAGTCACGGTTTTAATCTGGGCAGTATTTGAAAACTGTTTGCTTGTTATATGGCTAAAAACTAGATGGCGTTACTGGTTTCAAAAAGAAATAAAAAGGAATAATGAGAAATAAAAATTAAAAAAAAAAAAAACATTTTTTATAACGGATACTTGATGTTAATTAGTTCAAATGAGTTCTAGTGTTTAAAACTTCGAAAAAACATGGGTCAGGCGTATTTAATTTACACACTTAATGTTAGTTCTTAGGTAATAATTATTATTACATACTCACTTGGTTGAAGCAACGTACCAATCCATAATTTTGCTGTTAAATCATCAAATCTTACAACATAAGACAATAGGTAAAGTTCATAATGAAATGGCCGATTATAAAAATATTAGTCAAATCCAAATGACAGCTGGGTTTGAATTATGTTAAGTTTGACTTATGTAATTTATTACATGCTTAGGTCACTATGGTCAATTATTATGCAAAATGCTATGGGAGAGTTCAAGCTCCTTTCATAGATGGCTAGATAAAGTTTTGGAGACTATGTATTTAGAAAGTCCAAAACGGTTAATAAACTATTAAGTTTTGCCTAGTCTGTTATTCTTAGTTAGTTTGAGACCTGTGTTGTGTTTACAAAATAAACTTCGTTCATTCATTCATTCATTCAAGTAAGAATAGGTAAGTATACTTCGTCTTCTTTACATATTAAAATTTGATGGTGAGTTGACTTCCTTGGAGAAAATGCTGCAGTGCAGTTTGTTACCGTTTTTTCTGCACTAGAGCACCTATGCCGCTTCCTAAAGCGGCAGTAAACTTAACTGTAAGTAACCTTTTGACGTCAAGAGTAAAAGTGGGCATCAAAACTAATCAAAATGACGAATATTAAGAGATATTGTAATTATCCTGTGATAAGAAAAATATATTTGAATTGAATTGAATTGATAACTAGATCTTTCTTGTTGAGGGGAAAAAATACCTAAATTGTACCAGCTTCCTCTTTCATGAAAACCCAGCCTTAGAGACACGATGAGTCGAATTCCAGGTCCTCCCGTGGATGTAGTAGAAGGCGACTTAAGAAATACAAGCTAAACAAAGCTTATAATCAATGAGACCTATCCAACCCGTCTGGCCAGCGAGGATAGTGTAAGCCAAAGTTCTCTGGCTGCTCTGGCCAAGTATGACTCTGGAGCTCCTGCAGTGGAGACAAAAAGACCTGATGATGAGTTGAATATGCCTTTTGCGTGGTCATGACAGACGCATGTCATGGGATTCGTTTCCTTAGATTATTTTAGTCCCATGACGAACATTGGTACCTAATAAAAAACTTAGCTATAAGTAAATGATCTGACGTCAACATTTACCTTATAAGAAATCGAAGGGAAAAAAGTGACAAATAACAAGTGATACAAATATCCAAAGATAAATAAATGAATTTGACTTTGACTTTGACTTTAACTTAGAACCTGTCAGTTTTTAAAGAAAGATAGAAATTAGCCTAATTTTTTTTCTGTTTTGAGTGTTTTTCGTGTGTGTATCATCATCATCATCATCATCATCAGGTCTTTTTGTCTCCACTGCAGGAGCACGACCCTCTTTTTACTACCCGAGCCAAATTTGGCCAGAGCTGCCAGAGGTCTTGGCCTACACTCTCCACGCTGGCCAGACGGGTTGGAGAGGTCTCATTGATGTTTAAAAGCTTTGTTTAGCTTGTATTCCCTAAGTCGCCTTCTACGACATCCACGGAAGGTCTTGGAGTGGCCCTATTCTACTCTGCCGGAAACCAAACGGCAAGTTTGTTGGGGGGGTTTGTGTATGTGGCCAACTAATTACTCCATACTCAAGGAGCTTCACATAAAGAAGTGCCTTTAGATTAAACTTGCTGTGCCTAAACTAGTTTAGATTAAACTAGTTGCTAAAAGTAGCCTATGTGTTTATCCAGGGTATCAGCTTCTTGAATACCAAATTTTATCAAAATTGCTCCAGACGTTTGCGCATGAAGAAGTTACAAACATACACACATACTCACAAACTTTATAATATTAGTGTGATAGTATAATGTCAGATATCTGGGCCGGCTGATTGATTGCTTGTCCATCTTTTCGCCCACCATGACGCTAAAAGTGGCTTTTGGGTCTTGCGGCCCTGGGTTCGGCATAGAGCCGCAAGACCCAAAATGCTCTGTCTGCCCCATTAGGGATAAAGACGTGATAATATGTATGTATGTATGTATCTGGGCCGGCCCTATATTTTGAACTCCTAAACTCAAATTAATATTAACATGAAAATGTAGGTGTATAAAGAAAGATTGCACTAAAATCTTTTGAAATATACATTTATCAGTTAATATAAATTGAAAACAAGTAAGTAATCAAAAAAAATTTTTTAAAACATGCTTTTATCTAAATCATCATCATCATCATTTCAGCCGCACAACATCCACTGCTGGACATAGGCCTCCCCCAAAGATTTCCAAAATGACCGATCTAGAGTGGCTTGCATCCAGCGCCTTCCAGCTACCTAAATGTGACAAGACAAATCAATCGATCCCAATCTCAATAGGGTTGCATCGTTCAATTACAGAGTCCTAATGCCACCTTCCGGCACTATCATCAGATCAGCTCTATGTCATTTTTTATATCACGCGGGATAAGTATGCATGTAAAATTTCAGCTCAATCGGAAATCGGAAAGTGGGACAAAAGCCATTGCTTAAAATTGGTGCATTTTCTTTTTAGCGCGGCGTTCAACCATTTTTTGTATGCTTGTACAACAAATTACAAGAAGCAATATTTGTTAAGGAATGATATTTGTAAACTCAGTCGGGACGGAGTTATATAATGAAGATGAAGAAAAAAATATTTTTAGTTACTTGAATTACGGACACCATATAATTTCCTGAGCTATTGATGCGATGCTTGCTATTAAATTAGATAATTATTGTAATGACAATGACACATGATTAATCTTCGAGCCGATATAACTGTCCGTCCCGACTGAGTTTACAATTATCATTCCTTTACAAATATTTCTTCTTGTATTTTTCTGTACACGCATACAAAAAATGGTTGACCGCCGCGCTAAAAAGAAAAGGCACAATTCCTCTATACAAAATGGTCATTGTCCTTTACCTTGCAAGATTTGAGTACAGACACAACGGGATAGGTGAAACTAAATAAAAGCTTATAAAATAGGCAGAGAGCTGGCCCAGGGATCTCGTTACCACTGTCTGTACTGATGAACGAATAGTCTAGAAACAATATGTGGTCACGATCCCATTGAAGTACCGAAGAAGATTTGGCTAGCGCTGATGTAAGACTTTTAAATTTTCCAGTGACCTTCATTCGTCACCTTGTGACAAATAAAAATGTTAATATCTCACAAGATTGCACGATACATTTTGGTATCGAGTATTTGATCGAGTTGTCGTAGTTATTCATACTTTAGTGCTGCGGAAAACTATGATGTCGATAAAAATAATATAATTTTAAATTGCTGCTTGCATATTATTTAAAATGCCCGTGTCCATGAAAAATTTGATATACTTACTTAGTTATAAATGACAAAAATCTAACACCATCTAATTCCTGGGGGTTAATACTGAGAAGCACAACGTACGTTAGGGTTATCATTAAAAATCATGAAAAATCACTATTTTCACTAGATGACAGTAATTTTACGTCTCGTAAGATGCATATAGGCTGCTCAAAAAATCTACACACTAGTGTAAGCTAATAACACAAGTATGATAAGAAAGACATACATTCCGGCTAATAAAGTTTAAAACGGAATTATATAAGCTAATGAGTATTTTTTTCTTATAAATATCAAAGTAAATCAATATCGATATCGAATTTTCCTTCTACACTTAAGTGCAAAAAAAGGCAGAAGTACTCTGGGAGTTGCAATAAAAGTGAAAACTTAGTGTCGGTGACAGTGACGCGAGTTCAGTGGTTTTTTTCCCATTACAAAAATACTTTCCGTGCGTGCATAAATTTGTCACTTTAAAAAAAATCAATGTCAATAAATGCCGATATCGATATAACATTTACATTTTCAAGAGCAATCTCTATGAGGTAATCTGTAAGATGGGCGGCGCGGCACACCTTGCGCTTTGGTAGAGAACGCTGACCTTTCACACGCAGGCGTGCTCAACCATTGGAAACACTTTCAGTTTCACTATTACAAACTAGCTGAAGGCCGCGACTTCGTTCGCGTGGACATTATGACTCATCTCACTCGGAATATGCTCATCAGGCTAAACAACTTTTGCTAAGGGGTCATTTTTGTTTAGCTAGACCACTATGGTTCTTCATCAGGTGCTCCATTTTTTGAAATCAATTATATCCTATATATTGCCTAGGTTTAACAGCTATATAACAAAAAAGTTTGATTTGAATCCATCGTGTATAAACAGACAAACAGAAAAACATTTTTTTTATTCTTACTTTATTAATACACGCTGACTTTTCATTGGTTTTGGAAAAAAAAACGTCGTATAGTAAATAAATTCCTCTATCCATATACGTAATCCAAATTTCTGTATGTCATAAGATAAAAAAGTTGCGTAAATGATTTTCGATCGAGACCACGTAGTTATACGCCGGCCGCCTACTGCGGAATGTCGATGACCCCGGCCGGCCGGCGGGCGATGTATGGCGGCGGTACTACTAATTGACCTCACAATTTTACTTTCGAGTTTTAGTCAACATTTTTTGTTTCTGAATTTTTATTCTGACCAGCTAATTACGTCTTACTAACGATGCCTATGAAGTGGCCTTCGGCTTCAGAACCAATAAAAAATCACCGTGTATATAGCTTGTATTACTCTTGAAATATATTCAATGTACAAATGGACACATTTTTTTTTTACTATTTTATTATATATACATTTTTTTTTACTTAATACGTCATGTGGCCATTGCCATCCAGCACTAGCACAGCAACGCTACTATTTGGCTTGGGCACTGTTGCAATGAAAGGGCGGGCTTTTTTACAATTTGGGCGCGTTGGGTATGCACGAAAAGCATTTTTTGAGATGGGGTAAAAACCATTGAACTCGCGACAAAGTTATCTAGACAGATATCTAGAGTTAGATCTAGAGATTAACCTGTAAAACTATAATATAACAAAGTCACCATATTTTTGAGATATTTCGTGAATTTTTTTAGATAACAAACGGAAGAATATTTGTTTAAAAGCTATATTTTGCCGTTTGTTTGAAAGAAGTAATCCTTTAAAGAGCTGTAGGTACAATTTTTTTATTAATATTACTTCATTAAAAAATAAATATTTTGTTTCACTGAACTAAAATTTTTTTAAAAATTATACACCAAAGGCTTACAACACAACTCGTTCTGCAATTAGCAAACGACTAACTAACATTCCTTACTAGTAAAACCGCGGACTTTTTCCACTTAATTTTTTGGGTTTGGGTTCCGTGCCCGAAGGGTGAAAATGGGACACTATTACTATGACTCCGCTGTCCGTCCGTTTGTCTGTCTGTCTGTTACCAGGCTTTAACAGATGATGTATTTCTATTGCCACTGTAACAACAAATACTAAAAACAGACTTCCATACAATTTATTATTATGTGATTTTTTTTAACCCTTAGTGCGCGAATCCGATTCGTATTTGACCGGTTATTATTTATGGCTGGGCTTTTTTCGTTCTACGCGCCAGATTTCACTTTCAATCCTTTTCAGAAGTTTTTTTAAATGTATATAACTCTTTTGAGATAAGTAGTGCCTTTGTACAACTTTTGTTTTATGAATCCTATGTACACATTTGCAGTCTACATAAATTGGTAAATAAAATAAATAAATAAACATGCATTTGAAATGTTGCTGACCCCTGGTGGAACAGTAACCGTCGAGACGGTCTGCAAGTGGGTCACAGCTGAGTCTCCAAGACCGGGTTATGTAACCAGTGACTATAACCATCTGTAACTAACGGTAACTATAACCATCTGTAACCAACTGAAACTATATTCACTCGCGCTATTGTTTTTATGATTTAATTTAACTATATACTTAACAGGGCGTTACTGTTTGTTGAATAACTTTATGACAGTGCAACGCGAATGATGGTTTTGTAGAAAATAGTATCTAGAATTTAAAATAGTGGATTATACAATGTGGAAGGGATTATACAGATACATTTTCATGTCTATATCTCTGACGGGGTAGACAGAGCCCAGGGCCGTTAGCTACGCTTATACCCGTAATAAATCTAACCACGGTCTATGCTAGATCTCAATAAGACAACTCGATTAAAATAACAGTCAAATATTTAAAAACAATCGTCATTTTCATACTAAATATATACGTAATACGAAATAGCACACATAGCGCGAAGGACCGATGGCCGATGGGTCAAAATGGTTCTTGAAAGGTGACTACGTACTAGCAAGCGAAGTGTAAGACAGCAACCTGTAAGGTGGTCTGACGACCTGACCAAGACCACTGGGAAGCGCTGGATGCAGGCCGCTTTAGATCGGTCATCAAATCCTTTGGAGAGGCCTATATCTGTCATTTTGGAAATCCTTAGGAGAGACCTATGTCCAGCAGTGGATTTTATGCGGCTGAAATTATGAGATTATACAGCAAGAGCGATGATGATTTGACTGTCTTCTTGGTCTTTGGAACCGGAGTTCGTGGGTTCGAATCCCAATGGGAAGCATACTCTGTGAAAAGTTGTTTCCAGTCTGGTTAGGATGTTGCAGGCTTGAATCACCTTTCTTTCTTATCGTGTGTGTTAGTGACTAACACTAGTGTCAAAGTTTTTAAACCGCATTAAAGGCCTCTGACATGGTTTTAGGTAACGACCAATGTCAAAGACAGTGACCGGGACCGACGGCTTAACGTGCCCTTCGAAGCACGGATCATCTTACTTATCAGACAATCAGGTGATCAACCTGCAATGTCCTAACCAAACTAGGACAACAACACAAAGTCGTTGCCCCCGCCATGAATCGAACCCGCGACCTCTGGGCATCGCTGAGCCGATCGCTCTAACCACTACACCACCGAGGCAGTGAATCACCTGATTATCCGAAAAAAAGATGATTACGTTTCGGAAGGCACGTAAAGCTCTGGATTCGGAACGCCATCTAGCGTTTGCTCAAACCTATCCAAGGATTGTTTCTGATCTACCCTTGGGTTGCGGAGGTCAGACGGCAGTCGCTTTGTGTAAAAACCCGTAACCTCGTTGAATCATCTAGGTTACATATGTAGCGAACCCCGGGCTCTGAAACGTTACCGCTGATGATGAAACTGGTAATACGGGAGGATGATGATAATACCAAGAGCGATACAAGAAGAAAGGAGAGCAGATCGCATATTGTTACATAAGGTTTAACAAAATATACTGAAACTTTTAAAAAAACTTTGACGACCTCCGTGGCGTAATGGTCAACACGCTACACCGCCAACCCGGAGGTACTGGGTTCGATCCCCAGCCAGGGCAAGTTGGAAAATGGCCTTTTTCAATTTTTCCTGGGTCTTGGATGTTTATCTATATATGTATTTGTTATAAAATATAGTATCGTTGAGTTAGTATCCTATAACACAAGTGTCGAACTTACCTTAGGGCTAGCTCAATCAGTGTAATTTGTCCCTATTTATTTATTTATTTATTCAGTCCCTGGTACTGAGCAATTTCCCCAAGGACACGTTCCTATATAAAAAGTAGTTTGGAACCTCTCATACAAGTTGACTTATCAGGTGATCCGAGTTTGCATTGAAAGGTAAAATGATATTTTTCATATTTCGACATATGTTACTTGGGGAAAGCTGTTCTCTGTTACAGACTGAATTCAGTCTTAAAATACTTTCAGTATATTTTGTATATGTAATATTCTTCTTTCTTTATGATAAGTACCTGGGTGACCGAACTTTGCTCGGTCGGTTACATCTCAAACATTAACTAATATTTTTTTAAACTTGTCTAAAAACAGTACAAAATAAAAAATATATTTAAACTTGAACACAAAAAAAAACAAAAGTAAGTCACCGATTGGGATTTGAACCCGTAACACTCTCTCTAGCGGTCAGCATCCTTAACCGATAACCGCTGAGCTAAGCGGATGGCGGCCGGCGCGACGAAATTAGCGACCATATTCTGCGTGTAAAGAAAAACGAATTAAAACTCGAAAACATGCGTTTTCCCAAACATAACGACTAATCTAGATCGATTGTTTACCCCCAAAAACCCTCATAATACCAATTTTCAGCGAAATCGTTAGAGCCGTTTTCGAGATCACAGAAATTTATAAATCTATATCTATACATATAATAAAACAGTAAAAAAAGTGTGTCTGTACATAAAATATTTTTCCAAAAAAAATATTGGGGGCGATGGGGTCGTAGTAATAGAGTAAGAATCTATATCTATACATATAATAAAACAGTAAAAAAAGTGTGTCTGTACATAAAATATTTTTCCAAAAAAAATATTGGGGGCGATGGGGTCGTAGTAATAGAGTAAGCATTTAAAAAAAAATGTCTGTCTGTTTGTCTGTTTGTCTGTTTGTCTGTTTGTCTGTATGTCTGTTTGTCTGTTTGTCTGTTTGTACGCGCTAATCTCCGGAAATACTGGACGGATTCGAATGAAACTTTTTTTGTTATATAGCTATTAAGCCTGGGAAACATATAGGGTATAAATGATTTTGGAAAATGGAACGCCTGATGCAGAACCATAACGGTCCAGCTAAACTATAAGAGATATAAAAATGTCGCCTGAGTAAAAGTTGTTCAGCGTGATGAGCATTTTCCAGAGACATAAAGTCCACGCCAACGAAGTCGCGGGCTTCGGCTAGTATTTAAATAAATAAATATACAAGAATTGCTCGTTTAAAGGTAAAAGATATAACCTGCACGTCAATGGTCTTGATGGTCTTAGCTCTTGGAAGTTTATCTATATACGTATTTGTTATAAAATATAGTATCGTTGAGTTGGTATCCCATTACACAAGTCTCGAACTTACTTTGGGGCTAGCCCAATGAGTGTAATTACTAATTTGTCCCTATATATTTATTTATTATTTATTATATGGTCATCTAGGATGCCAAAAACTATGCGAAATCTAGAAGAACAGTTTATAGTTTTACGAAGGAAACACTGGTGTCAGATATTTCAAGCTGCCTAATTGCATCTGACATGGCTTGACGACTGCTATATAACGATGACAGCCGACCAACGGCTTAACCTGCCTTCAGTAGCACGGAAAAGCTCGGATACCGGATCGATAAGGCCTTTTTCAATTAATTTTTATCTAGCTGCTTACCCGCGAAATAAGTAGCCTATTTGTTAATCCCGAGTGTCAGCTTCCTGCATACCAAATTTTATCAAAATTGGTCCAGCCGTTTGCGCGTAAAGAAGTAACAAACACACATACTCATAAACTTTGGCCTTTATAATATTAGGTGATTAAGTTAAAAAACAATTTTACCATTTTTCAGCTTTTTGTTGATTTGTGTATCTTTGAAAGTTTAGATTGACTGATAAGTGTGATATAATCTAATTTGTTTCTTAAGAACAATTGGTAATTAAAAACATGCTCTTGTTTCCCAATTTAATTACAGACAAATGCGTCAATAAATCTATGAAATGTCGGTTAATAGGTACTTGTATGATTTTGTATACTATAATATGACGCTCTCACGAATGTTACGGTTTCGTATTGTATGCTATATGTTGTAATACTGAGTTCTTACAGTTGATTATGCGGACATAGAATAAGTAGCTAGCAGAATAATTTTTAAAATATAAGCTTGCAGAATAGTTTTTAATTTTGGTGTCTCTGTGAGGTCTCATCACTAACGTCATCAATTCTACCGGAAAAACTTCTCAACTGCACGTATGCTATACAAGAATTCTCAAATTTTTGAAGTGAAAACTTTTTTGTGAAAATTACGAAACTTCCATAGTACTTCGGAAAGAACAAGACATAAATTGTGGAGATTTTCGGCTTTTAAAAGAACGTTCGTGATTGTAGGATATTTATTTCCTCGACAAGAAAAAGAATCGTAGGCATAAACTTGTGTCAGTCTTTGCCTACGAGCTTTGTTTATTCCTATATTTTGAATTTTCTCTTAAGAGTCCCCCGACCCTAGACTTTTCCATACAAACGTAGTCTACGTTTAATTTTGAAACCACATGTCAGATTGTGGTAAAAATTGGTAATTGTAAAGAAATTGCAATATCTAGGGTTATAACTGGTTTCCTATAGTAAAATTATGAACTGGAAAGAAAATATAACGATTTAGAAGTTTCCCATACTAATGGTCAAAAATGATATAAGACACTATATTCTATTTCAAGTTCATATTTTTAGTGTCGGAAACCAGTTATAAACCTAGATAATTGCAATATCTTTAAAATTACAAAATTTTGCCCAAATCGGACATGTCGTTTTGAAATAAAACGTAGACTACGTTTGTATGGAAAGTTGTATTTTGGTCTAGGGTCGGGACCCTTAATTCAAAATAATATTAACATGAAATGTATATTTATAAATAATTAAAATCTTTCTGAATATCTAGGTTCATTTTCATTTTAATATTATTTTGAATTTAAGAGAAAATTCAAAGTATGGCCGGCCCAGGTATCTCGTTATCCGACTGTTCGTACATACATACATACATACATACTATCATGTCTTTATGCCTAATGGGGCAGACAGAACATTTTTAAGTCTTGCGGCTCTAAACAGATAGAGCTTAAGGCTGCAAGACTCAAAGGCCACTTTTAGCTTGATGTGGGCTAGAAGGTGGATGAAGGTATCAAAATAGTGATGGGTTGCTAGCCGCATCGCCTATTAACATGATTCGATTATTTGTCCATTCCCTCGATCGCCTCTTACGATCTGCCCGGGAAGAGAAACAGCTGGTACATTGTAAGTTTTTTTTTCTCCCAGACCAGCATGGAAGTAAGTACATTATCCTAGGATATTTATTTCCTCAGCAAGAAGAGTAATTGTAGACATATACTTGTGTTAAGTAGTCTTTGCTTACGAACTTTGTTTATTATTTGCAAGATTACTCTAGGTACATTACGATAAGAGTAATAAGAAAACAATAAATAAATAACCATATTGAAATGAATGTAGGCATAGACTAAAATTTCACAGCTTTACTCTTTGCCACTCTGAAGGTCATTTTGGTCGTGGACTCAGATACGTCTAATGAGGGAAGAGTGATTAGAAAACAATTCACGTTACGATATCACCTTGTTAGTGGAACATTGAGGCAATGCAAACATTTTTTTTGTTTAAAACTAAAAAAGTTGAAAAAAAAAGTATTTGTTCTAAAAGTTAGCTCTTCGGACGGTTTGTATGGGATGTTGATGTAATTTTGAACAGCTTGATTAGGATACAAATTGCGTTGCTCAATTTTTATGATAGACATAATTAAATAAATAAATAAAATAAATAAATATATAGAGACAAATTACACTGATTGAGTTAGCCCCAAAGTAAGTCCGAGACTGGTGTTATGGGATAGTAACTCAACGATACTATATTATAAAACAAATACATATATAGATAAACATCCAAGACCCAGGACAATTGAAAAAGGCCATTTTCCAACTTGCCCTGACCGGGAATCGAACCCGGGACCTTTGAGTGTAAAGTAAATATATATTTTTTATATAATTATATAAATATAATTTTAATATAATTTATATAATTTTTATATATTTACTTTGATTTTTTCATTATCATGGTGTATTCTTATGAATTCTGTGGTGTGTGGTACCAAGACCATATCACAGAATTAAAAAAAAAATTACACACCTCTACGGAGTATGCTCCTTAATGGTTATTTCATCTTTATAATGTTCTGGTAGTATCCTAAAATAAAATTAAAAATATGAATCTACAAAACCAACTGCCCTAGATTTTGAATTGTAGAAGCGGAAACAGGAGTTCTTTTCCGAAGCGGAACCCCAACCGGGAGAAATAAAAAACTGGGTAACTGTCCTTTACACAACGTGGAAGGGACATAATCGTAAAAATCAAACCACGGGCTATACTAGATCACTAAAGTTTAATAAAATTAGAATAACAACATTTTATTATCATTATACTACAGTGATCTAGTAAATCTCCCATGCTGGTCTGGGAGAAATAAAAAAAAACTTAGAATGTACCAGCTGCTTCTCTTCCCACGCAGATCGTAAAAGCCGATCGAGGGAATGGGCAAAAATGAAAATCATGTTAACAGGCGATGCGGCTAGCCACCCATCACTGTATTGATTGCTTTTCATCTTCTCGCCCACCATGACGCTGAAAGTGGCTTTTGGGTCTTGCGGCCCTGGGCTCTGCATAGAACCGCAAGACCCAAAATGCTCTGTCTGCCCCATTAGGGATAAAGACGTGATAGTATGTATGTATGTATGTTTAAACGAGCAATTCTTGTATATTTATATATTTATATGTTTATAAATTTCTGTGATCTCAAAAAAGGCTCTAACGATTTCGCTGAAAATTGGTATATGGGGGTTTTCGGGGATAAACAATAGATCTAGATTAGTCTTATGTTTAGGAAAACGCGTGTTTTCGAGTTTTCATGCGTTTTTCTTTCCACGCCGAATATGATCGCTAATTTCGTCGCGCCGGCCGCCATCCATTTTGGCTCAGCGGTTTATGATGTGCACCGCTAGAAAGAGTGTTACGGGTTCGAACCCCACTCGGTTACTTACTTTTGTTTTTTTATGTTAAAATTTATATATAATTTTCTATTTTGTATTGTTTTTAGACAAGTTTAAAATAATTTAATTTAAGTTAATGTTAATGTTTAAGATGTAACCGAGCAGTGCTCGGTCGCTCAGGTACTTATCATTATACTACAGTGATCTAGTAAATTCCGTGGTTTGATTCATTGCGGGTATGTCCATTCCACGTTGTATAAATTATTTACAACATCTATTTTTATCATCTGATAAATTAATTAGATACATTATAAAAGACTAAAATTTGTTCTCATCGTATAGATTTCACATAATTACTCTTGAGAATATTTTTCTTAAGTAAAAAACAATCGACGCCGACTTCTTGCAAATAAACAAAAGAAACAAGAGATTTTGTGCTTAGATAACTTAATGAAATAGGTCAATTATAGATAACTTGGGCAAAAAGGTGGCGACATACTTAAATATCTTTTAAAAAGATTGGACAAGACTAGTTATTGTAAAATAAAGGTCAAAATTATTTATTTTTAGTTAATTTTATGTGTCCATTTATTCATTTTAAGCACTAATTTATTCATTAATAATTACGAAAAAATTAAAAAATCCTTAAATTTTGGCATTTAAAATAGTATTTTTTTTGATTAAAATATTATTTAAAATAGTAGATCAATAAAGTAAAAATATCCAATATAGGTACCTATTTTGACGATAGTTTGACTATCGATAGTTGACCTTGAAAAACAGTCACAATATCGATAGGACTATCGATAGTATCGATTGTTAAGGGTCCTCCCCGCGCTAACGACCTTGAAAACACAAAAAAATTAATTTCTCTTTCTGTAAGTGAGATTATCAGGAACCCTCGATCGAGAAATAAAATACCCTGAATTTTCCTTTGCAAAAAATACTAAAAACGGCCATTTTTGACTCTTTTTGTAAAGGTTTCTAAACCGGATAGTATTTCAATGACTTTCGAGGTTCTAATGAAACTTCAGGATACTAGCTAAAAAGTTGTACGAGGGTTTCTAATAATCTCACTTACAGAAAGAGAAATTAATTTTTTTGTGTTTTCAAGGTCGCTAGCGCAAGGAGGAGCCTTAATAGTTTGCAATACTGTTGATAAAAGTTAAAACTAACAATAGTATTGATACAATGGAATTTACATACATCGATAGTATCGATACTGTAACTATTTGAATGAAAAACTATTGATAGCTAAATTTACTATTGATATTATAATAGACCTTTAATATCGATACTATCCATAGTATGAATTAAAAACTTACGATCTTTTTCTTATCGTGTGTGTTAGTGACTAACACTAGTGTCAGAGTTTTTAAACCGCCTTAAAGGCCTCTAACATGGTTTTTGGTAACGACCAATGTCAAAGACAGTGACCGGGACCGACGGCTTAACGTGCCCTCCGAAGCACGGATCATCTTACTTATCAGACAATCAGGTGATCAGCCTGCAATGTCCTAACCAAACTAGGACAACAACACAAAGTCGTTGTCCCCGCTGGGAATCGAACCCGCCTCCTCCGGGTATGAGCCAAACGCTCCAACCATTACACCACGGAGGCAGTTAAAAAACTAACGATACTATCAATATACTTACTCTTTTCCGATGACACGATAGTATCGATAGACTACCGATATTTTATACAATTGCTTGCTAATACACTCTGCTAATTAACAGATAAGTGCTCTAGCGTCACACAAACACCAACCCAAATTGGTAAAACCTAATATCTCATTAAAACAACTTTGGAGCAAGGACACCACATTTTTTACACACAACAAGAACAAATAAGATTAAAAGTTCCCAGCGCAGCTTCCGCATTCAAAAATCATCCGACGACCTTTACAGCTGATCCATTTTGGTCGCAGTAAAATGGTAAAATAATTGATCCAATATCGATTTATTCTATTTAATTCACTGTGTTACATTTGTACAGTCATCAGCAGAAATATGAATTGGGCTGCATTTCCATTAAAGCGGAGCAGAGCGGAGAGGAGAGATATTGACCAATCACAATGCTCGACATCTCCGCTCCGCTTCAATTCAAACAGCGGAGCGGAGAAAAGCGTTTCCAGATTTCCACAGGCTTGCCATATAGTTATGCGGGTCGGCACTGTCGTTTCGGCAGTATTTGTCGAACGACCAAGCAAAGTCAAAGTCAAAAATCATTTATTTATCTTTGGATATTTGTATCACTTGATTATTGTTACTTTTTTAATTTCTTTCGATTTTTTAAAAGGTTATTGTTGACGTTAGATCATTTACTTACAGCTAAGTTTACTGCCGCTTCTTAAGCGCAAGTACAGAAGAAGCGGCAACAAACTGTACTGCAGCGAGGCGGAGCGCTAACTTATCGTCACACTTTTAGTAAGCTCGGCGTAAGTTATCTCTTGCTCTGTCATACTGCTAATAAAATTAGATTAATACTAACCTTGAAACGCCAAAGCAATTATTGGAGGACCCGTAGGAAGAGAAACAATTACGTTTATATTACGATGGGTAGGTATTATATTAGTAAACGTTTTATAAGGTGACATTTTTTACTGCTGACTGTACTTGATCGTATGCCTCAGGGCTTGTTAAGTATTGAATAATCTAGATGTTTAATGGTGTGGTTATTCTGATAGAGATAGCATTAAATATACATTTTATTCGTAAAATAAGTCCGATGAAGATATAAGTTTTATTAAAGTATTGAAAAAAAAAAATGTAATTTTATCAAAAAATTATACTATAAAAAAACGACGGGTTGCACTCTGGGAGTGCCCCAGAGTGCAACCCGTCGTTTTTTTATAAGAAGGCAGAAGTGAAAACTTGAATATTAACGTTGTGCATTTTTGATATTTTGGAATGGTTAGGGAATAATTTTGCACGAAATGCTTTAATTATCAGTATAAAATATTTCAAATCTTTTCTGAACCACAGTCTGTCACAAATGTCACAAGCATGACCAAATTCATTTTCAACAAAATCATTTTCAAATACACAGCAGTATGGCCACTACACAGACGGTCGAGCCATCAGCTGTCACCATCCATGGAAGTGCGTAGCACGCTGTAACATAAACACACACGAACATTCGTGCAAGCGCCCTGCGCCGTCTTACGAATTTTCGATCAGGCCACGTGTCCTGACGCGAGTTTAACATTTTTTACCCATTCCAAAAAAAGTGCACAACGCCGCTAAAGAAGTTTTCACTTCAAAAATTTAATGATGATTTTTCTGTCTCCAAAAGATGATGACGATGATAAGTATGTCAATTCATTCGTTTTACAAAACTTTCTGAAGAAATTCTCATCGAATCAAAAATGAACGTCTAAATTTGTTTTTTATTTGTAAAAACTTTATTGCAACGAAAAATAAAATTTATTTGGAATCCATTCTAACATTTAATAATTATAGTAATTATGATAGGTATCTGGCTTTATATACTATACCTGTTATTTAGACGCCAACTTTCTTATTTGTTTTTTTTTCTTTTCTTTCTCACCTTACTTTCCACCTATTGTAGCTTTTGGCTCTATAAAGATTTGAAATAAAAATAAATTATTATAGTTAAGTTTGGCAAAATAAATAATTTTAGATCTAGATAAATAGTAAATAATCACAACTGTCTTCTTTATACTTGTAAAACATTTAAAAAAATCGCCATTAAATATTTTTCAGGATTTTCTTCCAGTTCTTCATCATATCTTCTCCAACCAATGTTGTGCTAAAGGCTTTCAAATAAAAAACAAATCATCAATATCGGTTTACAAGTGGCAAAGATATGGCATAACATACGTACAAAAAAAAAAAACATACAGGTCGAAATTGATAACCTCTTTTTTTAAAGACAATTGATAAATATCTCTCATGAATTTGACTATTCGACTACTTAGCAACTAAATAGCAAATTGGTACTTAGAGCTCCATTATGTTTGTTAAAGTTTGTTCGTGAGCAATCATTGTAATTTAAAATACATATAACATAAACATTGTTATAATTTGGAAATTCAATAATTCAGGGCCAATAGCTTTGTTATTGGTAATGCACAGGAAATAACTGTAGGCATAAATATACAAGGTGGAAGGGACATTTTTTTTATTTTTTTTTTATTAGCCATTCATGTCCCACTGCTGGGCAAAGGCCTCCCCTCTTTCCTTAGAATATCATACCGACATACCCGTAGAAAATCGAACCACAGGCTGTACTAGATCACTAATAGTTAAAATTAAATAACAGTCAAAAATAAAATAATAAAAAATAATTTCATGCAAAAGTGAGCAGCCGCCCGGCCAATTTGTGTGGCTATCGAAATGTTTTTTTGTTTTACGACTGGTATTTTATTATCATTATACTAAAGTGATCTAGTTTAGCCTGTGGTTCAATTTATTACTGGTATCTTCCGCGTTGTAAAGATATGCTAAGGAAAATAATCAATAAATACAGGATGACGGGTAATCCTGTCGTATTCCCTTGAAGGTATGAGGTCGGGTCGTAAGTCGTAAGCAACCGATATGTATCCAAAAGTCAACGATTATCGGAATATTTTGAATGTAATAATATTGACTTTACTGTAGCTACGTTTGATAGAAATTAGTTCAGCAGTTCAAAAGTTATTCAAAGTGAACCCTTGAAAGTCAGGAGTTTTTGGCGCCTTCCAAAACACAGACTGGATCTAGTTTGGCTCTGGTGCTGTCAGTTAACACATTGCAGGACACTTACGGCTGTGGACGTAATTCAATTGTTATTTCTATTGTGTCTGGCCGAGTGTCCTGCAATGTGTTAAACCAGTTCTTCCCACGATGCCACTAATACTTTGTCATTCAAATTTTATGTACTCCGTGTATGTAGAGTACCTTTCCGCAATAAATGTATTTTAATTTTACAAGCTTTTATTTAGTTTCACCTGTCCCGTTGTGTGTCGTTCTGTATGTAATCTTGCAAGTTAAATTTGATGCTCTTCCAGATTTCCTATTGAGCTAAAATTTTGCACGCATACCTATACATATTGCGTGACAATGCAATATTATGATAACTTGGAGTTGACCTGATGACGGAGCTGGAAGGTGGTCATGGCATCTCTGTGATACAACAACATATCCCACCGAGTTTGGGCTCGATTGATCTTGAGGAGAACTTAACCTTTTTAGGTCATTGTACTATTACAATATTTTTTTTAAACAAGCTTTTATCTATAAAAACCCTTTTAAATTTTTTTTTTAAAAATAATTACTTGTGTTTATTTTATTTACTTGTCCGCTTCTCTTATCACTAAACGACCATTTACATATAAGTACATACACAGCAACACAAGTACACATCTAGATCAGGGAGCGAGCCCATCTCTAAATGTCACAGCCTTGCCACACACAGCCACAGCTCCGTGTAACGAAATGTGTCTGCACAGATTATGGAGTTGGGAATAAAATTATTTCCTTTACACTTTATATAATATTATACTAGCTCACGCCTACGACTTCCAAAATGAGCATGCTAACCGATTTTAAAAAAGTAGGAGGTTACTATCTTTTTAGGGTTCCGTAGCCAAATGGCAAAAACGGAACCCTTATAGATTCGTCATGTCTGTCTGTCTGTCTGTCCGTCCGTATGTCACAGCCACTTTTTTCCGAAACTATAAGACCTATACTGTTGAAACTTGGTAAGTAGATGTATTGTGTGAACCGCATTAAGGTTTTGATACAAAAATAGAAAAAAAACAGTAAAATTTGGGGGTTCCCCATACTTAGAACTAAAACTCAAAAATTTATTTTTTATGAAACCCATACGTGTGGGGTATCTATGGATAGGTCTTCAAAAATGATATTGAGGTTTCTAATAGCATTTTTTTGTAAACCGAATACTTTGCGCGAGAGACACTTCCAAAGTGGAAAAAAGTGTGTGTCCTCCCCCGTAACTTCTAAAATAAGAGAATGATAAAACTAAAAAAAATATATGATGTTCATTACCATGAAAACTACCAGCGAAAATTGGTTTGAACGAGATCTAGTAAGTAGTTTTTTTTTAATACGTCATCATCATAAACGGCAATTTACCTTTCATTCAATCAACTCAAATATAAAAATTAAAAAAAACACACTACAAGACTTTTATATTATGTTATTCGCTACTACGGAACCCTTCATGGGCGAGTCCGACTCGCACTTGGCCGCTTTTTTTAATCTATGTTCACAGAATATTCGCAGACGCCTGGATTGATTAGGAAAATTCTTTATTTAGTTTGAAGGGCATACTTATCAGGTATATCATATATAAAATTTATTAAAATCAGTTCTGTAGTTTGGAGGTGAAGTCGCCGCGGTTTTTAGTTTTGAGAAATTATTTTATGAATGACTAATTCAGAAAATTTCTTTTTAGTTTGAAACGGCATACTGGTCCCGTAAAAATAATATCGAAATCGGTTGCATAGTTTGTGAGTGAAGCCGGTTTTAGTTTTTAAAAAATATGAGCAATATTCTTCTTAAAAGCTTACGCTTCCTAGTTTTCGTGGTCTCCCAAACAGGTCATACAAACATAATTTGACGATCGGCGAGATAGTGCGTGATCCTGTATCTCGCGGTTACAAAGTTCAAACTAGTGACATGACAGGCTTTGTTGGTATTTTTAGACAAAAATGTATGAGAAAAGTACGTCATTTCCTGTTGGTTGACCATGGACATATCCTCCCTTCATTGGGAGGCATTTTGTTTAGCGGTGGATTGATATAGGCTGGAGAATACAACAAAATATAGGGCCTAGGCCAGCAGAAATCCAAGATTGAAAGAGGACGCGGGGGGGGGGGGGACACACACGTGCAACACTGCAGAAGCACGACCCTCTCTGTACTACCAGAGCCATACTAGGACAGAGCAGCAGGACTGACCTACACTCTCCTCGCTGGCCAGACAATGCTAAAGTTCATGCAAAAGAAGAATTAGCCGGAACATTTTGAAGGACTTGGCAATTGTTTTACGAGTGCCTGTTTGACCTCATCCCTTTTTAGGAATGAGAAAATCTAGTAAATAAAATATACAATAAACAGCTCGTAAAAGCTAATCGGGGAAATAGGCGTGATTTTCATTTTTTTATTTTATACATTCAAATGACCAACAGCTTACACTTACAATACAGGTTACAAAGTAGTAAACAAAAACGCCAAGTTAAGTACTTACTTAGATAATAAACAATTATACATACAATCAGATGAGTTATTTTTCCTGCGGTGAAGGTATAAATAAATACCTAATATGTAAACACAAAGTACTGAGCGAATGTAATTTAACCACTTTTAAAGAAAGAGTCATAAAGTAGACATTTGGCCTTGGCCAAAGAAGTGTTTAATATATCTATGACACATTTTTTTAAATTGTCTAGAGATTTAACCACTTTATAGGCGATGCATTTAGCAACCTATGAATGTTTTTATTCCTTTTTCAACCTTAACGCCCACCATCACGCTAAGCGTGGTCTTTGAGTCGCTCTGTCTACCCCATCAGGAAGAAAGACGTGCTAATGTATCTGTAGTTAATAAAATCGTAATAAATAATACCTATTAAACTACCTTTACTCAACTAAGAATATGAATCCCGATGTACAAAGTTGCACAATAATTAAAACGCCACATAAGTTAGAACATAATCCTCACTGCCACTCCGCAGATGGTTCAGGCCAATAACTATCACGTTTTATTGATTTGGACTAATTTCAAGAGTAGTTAGCAATTGTAATTTGCAAGTATAAGTGAGAAATTCCTAATTTCAACATATAACTACATGAATTTCAAGTTGATCAGCTGATGGTCTTTTTAACCGACTTGTAAAAAAAGCAGGCGGTTATCAATTCGTTGATATTTTTAGAGTTCCGTAGTAAACAAGGGACCCTTATAGTTTCGCCATGTCTCTATATCTGCCTATCCTAAAAATGAAGTTGTAAGTTTTACTCAGAGACCGTAAGCACTGGAAAGCTGTAATTTAGCATGGGTATAATATATTGTATAATAATCATGCCGAGAAAGTGGTAAAACAATTTTTTTGGGTAGCTCCCACAATAGTAAAGAGACAGTTTTTTTTATTCTTGACTAACCCATTGTGTGGGATATCGTTGAATGGGTCTTAAAAAATTTGATGACATTGTAAACATCATTTTTCGATTTAGGGATCCGCTTTAGAAATTTTTGTTAAAGTGTCCCCTCTATATCCTTAACGGTTTTATTATATAGACAAGTAAAAAAATTCACAGCAGTAGTATATACAACAAATTAACAGGGTCACCAAATTTAAAGTTATAGGCGACCAACTTATAAAAAGTATTCGGAACGGAATTTAAAAAAAAAAATTAAAACATTTTTAGTGGCATAAACTCAAAGTTGACCCTACACGCACTTGGCCGGTTTATTTTTTTCTTTGTTTACCGATTATTCGAAGACACCTGAACTGATTTGGGAGTCTTTATAGGGTTTCGTACCCAAAAGGTAAAAACGAGACCCTATTACTAAGACTTTGCTGTCTGTCCGTCTGTCTGTCTGTCCGTCTGTCTGTCACCAGGCTGTATCTCAAAAACAGCGATAGCTATACAGTTGAAATTGTCACAAATTATGTACTTCTGTTGCCGCTATAATAACAAATACTAAAAACAAAATAAAATAAATATTTATGGGGGGGGGTCTCCCATACAACAAACGCGACTTTTTTGCCCTTTTTTTGCTCTATATCTATAATGGGAACAGGTAGGCACTTGAAATATTCACAAAATATTCGGTTGTATTTTTATTTTAATATTAAATAACAATATAACATAAAATAAATAATTAAGGGGGCTCTTATACAAAAAACTTGATTGTTATAGATAATGGTACGGAACCTTTCGTGCGCGAGTCCGACTCGCACTTGGTCGATTATTTGTTGTTTAAAAGGATATACTTTTGAGGTGGTCCCATAGAAATTTTATTAAAATCAGTTGCGTAGTTAGGATGTTGAGTCAGTATTTAATTTTTTTTTTAAATATTTACATATATATAATTATCCGTCCATGTTTGTGCGGATGTAACTTACGAACATTTAAGGGTCAACCAGACCATCAAAACTTATTAAATCACAGATTCATTACTCATCTAATTCCGACACATGTTGGTTACATATTTAACAAATTGTAACAAGAATTACATATTACATAGTAATTACTGTAACCTTAGCATCGAACCATACTTGGCTTAATTGATGTTACATGTTTAACTTGATTCATCTATTGTGGGTTTCGAATACCTGGTAAAGCTTTTCTTATATGATGACTAAGATGGTTGCCCACTACTAGGCATGTTAGAAAGAGCGAAGAAAACAGTTACTATGCTAATAATAGATATTTTTTTAACAAAAAATAATTGACTTCATTTTCATTCAGGTCTTTCTTCCGTAATTTCAATAGCGAAGATATCGTGCAAAATACATACAAAAAAAACATAGGGGTCGAATTGATAATCCTCTTTTTTGAAGTCGGTGAAAAGGGATAAGATGTTCAAGAGAATTGCTTCCAAATAGAAGGATTTTTATTTTTATAATATAAATGTTATGTAAAATTAAGCAATACTCGCTGTTATGATCTTTCAAAGAGAAGTTATCTTATACCTTTAAACGAGCAATTCTTTTATATTTATTTATATATTTATAAATTTCTGTGATCTCGAAAACGGCTCTAACGAATTCGCTCAAAATTTGTATATGGGGGTTTTCGGGGGTAAACAATCGATCTAGATTAGTTTTATGTTTGAAAAACCCGTGTTTTCGAGTTTTCATGCGTTTTTCTTTCCACGCAGAATATGTTTGCTAATTTCGTCGCGCCGATCGCCTTGTTTTTAGCTCAGCGGTTAAGGATACCGACTGCTAGAAAACGGGTTCGAATCCCACTCGGTGACTTACTTTTGTTTTTTTTATGTTTAAGTTTATATATAATTTTTTATTTTGCATTGTTTTTAGACAAGTTTAAAAAAAATTAGTTAATGTATGAGATGTAACCGAGCAAAGCTCGGTCGCCCAGGTACTGTCCTATTAAAAGAGGACTGATATTTATTGTTACTTTTTCTGAGAGGTTAAGAACTTTGTGTTCTGTTTTTTGTAAAATAAATAATTATTTAAAAAAAAACGATTTTAATTACTTCTGTTAAGTGTGAACTTTATATCAAAGTAGGCTGTTTCCAATTAAAAAGCTTTTCAGGCGACAGAGAGACCTAAACACATAAAGCGCTCGTGAGGCGCATAATTATCTTTTACGTACCTCCCAACATGATTACCTTTCTAGGGTTAAGAAAACTTTCGCTTCAATGAGATTTGAGCACTTCTGACATATTATTTACACCTTTAGAGTTTAATCAACCGATTATAAACAATTGTGAATCAATAAAGTTTTAATATATAAATAAATACTTATTTAGTGGAGATATAAGCAACGTAAATACCTAAGTGTATAGATTATTTAACCTATGAGGCTAGTAAATTGAAACGACTTACATGTTGTGCCGTTTACCGTTTCTTAAACTTATCCCTAAAGTATGTTAAATTGATAAAGATCTTAAACAATTCTGAAATAAATAATTGAATCTCTAATCGATTTTTAGAATGATATCTATCTAGCCAGGATAATTATCTACCACCTATATCTAAAACCTACAATAGGTGCTCATCACATAGTAATCAGATGAGTAATACTTTACGTATCTAGCAATTACAATTACTCTGCGGATAACAATGCATTAAATAATACCTTCGATTAAACTCTGAAAGGCTGTTCAATTACCCATCAATCATACACAGCAGGTGTCAGGTAGACTCGTATTAAAAAAGTTCAGATTGTGTTAGCAATATTGAATAAAAATAAGACCTAGATAGCGCTGTCTAAAGTTAGAACACGCCATGGTTAAGATTGTTATATAATCGCGTTTTTTTATTAATATTTCAAAAACTACTTAACTGATTTTGATGCGCAACTAACTTGAAAATTCTATTGTTATTTCCTACATGCTTACTAAATTTCATCATAATCAGACCATCGTTTCGGCAGTTATGGCGGTACAAACATACATACATACATAAGTACAATGTCTTTTCGCCCCCAACTCGGTTTAGAGACCTCGCTCGCTACGCTCGCTCAGCCAATTAATTTTATATAGGGAAAAGGTGAAGAAGAAGTAACCGAACCATCACGATTACATCAGCTTTATAAGAAAAAAACCGCATTATAAAATCGGTCCATTCGTTTAATAGCTACGATGCTACGGACAGACTCACATAAAGTCAAACTTATAAGACACTTATTTTGCGTCGGGGTTAATAAAACAATATAAATATGCTAATGATAGATTCTGTCTGTCATGCCTAATGAGAGATAAAGTGGTGATACTATAGTACCTATCGTAAATACTTGTGTAATGGAAAAAGGCTTTGCCCAACAACAGTTGGGAGTTGGGACACAAGATCTATAAGCTAGCAAAAAATATATAAATTTTACTTGTATTTAATAAACCGAATGACAAAAGTTGATATGAGAAAGTGGGTTGATTTATTTTCCAAAAATGAAAGGCGAAATGGAAAATTTGTGGCAGCATAATATTATCTTAAAGCAGCTTTCTATTTGAGGAGAAATGTAATAATACAAAAACATTTAAAAAATATATTGATAACCAATCTTAATGTAACAAAACCACTAGATTTTAGTAGCTTTGTAACAGATTATATTAATTTACACTTGCTTACTCAACTCGCATCAAACTCCACCAATATAAAACCAATTCACAACCCAGGAAGACTAAATTTTCTTACAAATACCAAAAGCTTTATTACAAGGGAATAGAATTGAAAACTTGATGTATGTTTTGAAATGTATATGCAAATTCGCCCACAGTGTTGTGTTCTTATTTGCATATGATATTGTTGTGCCTCCGGAAGGTATGAAATGAAGATGTAACTACATAGTTGTATGATATAAAAAGTATGTACTTAAGGCACGATGGGTAACAATAATAAATCACTATATCATCAGCACATTATAAACTGTCAAAAGTCATACTGAAATTAGCTGGGTTACTCTAAAAGACGCAAGACTTATGTCACTGCGTATCCGCGTTTCACTGTCAAGCAACATTGAGCACTAACGTATGACGATAAAGTCTAATTTGGTTTGACATAGAAACAGGACGTCACTCGTACGATTAACGGATTATTAGAAGGAGTAACCCCCCAGGAACGGATACTCTATAAAATTACTCGACAGTCGTCCGAGATAAAGGTTTTTTGTCATATATTTTTTTTTTATGTTATAATTCGGCAAACGAGAAAGCGAGCCTCCTGATGGTAAAAGGTCATCGCTGCCCATAATAATAATAATAATTTTATGACTCTGGATACTGATTGTCTGATAAGTAAGATGATCCGTGCTTCGGAGGGCACGTTAAGCCGTCTGTCCCGGTCACTGTCTTTGACATTGGTCGTTACCTAAAACCATGTCAGAGGCCTTTAAGGCGGTTTAAAAACTCTGACACTAGTGTTAGTCACTAACACACACGATAAGAAGAAGAAGAAGACTCTGGATACGAGCCTTTTAGAGCCTAGTTTTTTCCGCATACACTAATTACATGGAATCTTATACCATTCAAAGAGCAATTCTTGTATATTTATTTCATTATTTTTATGCTGGTCTGGAAGAAAAGAAAAAACGTTGAATGTACCAGCTGCTTCTCTTCCGATTGAGGGAATGGGCGAGATTTGAATCATGGTAATAGGCGATGCGGCTAGCAATCCATCACTATTTTGATTTCTTTTCCATCTTAACGCCCACCACCACGCTAAGCATGGCCTTTGGGCCTAAAAGCCCTGGGCTCTGTCTACCCCGTCAGGGATAAAGACGTGAAAATGTATCTGTATCTGTATACCTTTAAACGAGCAATTCTTATATGTATATATATATATATATATTTATTTATACATTTCTGTGATCTCGGAAACGGCTCTAACGATTTCGCTGAAATTTGGTATATGGGGCTTTTCGGGGGTAAACAATCGATCTAGATTAGTCTTCTGTTTCAGAAAACGCGTGTTTCTGAGTTTTCATACGTTTTTCTTTCCACGTAGAATGTGGTCGCTAATTTCGTCCAACCGGTCACTGTCTGTCTGAATTACGCGGAAGGCAAGAAACGATTGTTACGGGTTCGAATCCCGCTTGGTGACACTTTAATTTTTTTTATTTTATTATTTTTTAATAACCGAGCAAAGCTCGGTCGCCCAGGTACTGTACTATAACGTAGGCTATTCCGTCAGTAGGAGTTCCCAATTACTATACTTACTCAAAAAGAAGAAAAAAAATATGACATAGGTCATCACCAACCCTTTACTTTCACTTTCGAAATCCAGATTTACAAATAACCAGTAAACATTTCTAAAGCTTATACTACGCTTTAAGAATATTCAAGAGGTATTTCTAACGCAATCTTAGTCACGGTAAATTAATTTGGTGCGATACCATCTGTTTTCACGATGATTTTAGTTTAGCGAATGTGTATTATATTATCATTATTATACAACGTGGAAGGGATATATCCCATAAAAAAGTACAGGCTATATATAATATATAACTATAGTACAGAGTAAATACTACTACTAACTATAGTACCTACTCTTGTACCTCATTACATGTTGTTATTTCATAAGTGTAAAAAAATTGTAAATGTCTTTTGATGCTATAAAGATTTTTGTATTGTATTGTATAGTATAATAAAATAAAATATTAGTTTCCTATACAAGTCGACCGATCAGCTGTTCCTAGTTTGTATGGAAAGCAAAAAAATATTTTTCGTATTTCGATATATTTTTCATGGGGAAAGTTTAATTATCATGGGCTGAATTCATCCTTAAAATAGTTTCAGTATATTGTTAGACGTTTGTATATATACATTACTAGCTGTACCCGCGGGCTTCGCTCCCCGTGGGAATTTCGGGATAAAGAGTATCCTATGTCCTTTCCCGAGTCTCAAACTATATCCATACCAAATTTCATCTAAATCGGTTCAGTAGTTGACGCGTGAAGAGGTAACAAATAAACAAACAAACAAACAAATATACAAACTCACTTTCGCATTTATAATATTAGTAGGAAGTAGGATAGGATAGTAGGATATAGGATATACAACCAATACCTACCCTAATCTGGAAAATATAATTTTCCATTTTGACCTGACAGGGGATCAAACCCGGATCTCCAGTGTCACAGCGTGGCTTTATGACCACTAGACCACAGAGATTCGTCATAGTGTAAGTCATCATCAGGTCTTTTTGTCTCCACTGCAGGAGCACGACCCTCTGTACTACCCGAGCCATACTTGGCGAGAGCATCCAGAGGACTTTGGCCTACACTCTCCTCGCTGGCCAGACGGGTTGAAGAGGTCTCATTGATGTTCATAAGCTTTGTTTAGCTTGTATTCCTAAGTCGCCTTCTACGACATCCACGGGAGAACTTGGAGTCGCCCTATTCTACTCTGCCGGAAACCACACGGCAAACGAATACCGTGTAGTATTGCATAGTGTGAGTAATTTTCCCTAAAATAACACCAAGATAGTTCTCCACGAGCCGAAGTTTTGGTTCCGTCATATCCTGAAGGTTGAAAAGCTTGTATTTTTTAGGATGTGAGATTTGTATCTCCAAACAAACGCACAAGTGAGTCAGTGCACCTTGACACTGGCGTGGGTGTAACAATGGCTAACTGATGCCACACCAAATAATTAAGCTATTGTATGGTGCGTGGTTAAACCAAGGACTTAAGAAATAAATGCATCTCCTTACAAAAATATACTTTTAACTAACAACTAAATAGTATAATACTGGAAAACGCTGGATACAGGCCGCTCTAGATCAGTCATATGAGGGATTATGTCCAGCAGTGGACGTTATGCGGCTGAAATAATGACGATTATAACAACTGACTCGAGCGCAGTTCCCTGAATTTACCTGAACAATTCATTTACTGGGTCGCAATTTTATGGGGAATCTGAATTCACAAGTGATGCGATAAGCAAGCAATCACTATTTCAATTCCTTATTTTATCTTTAAGCCTCCTCCTCCCCCCTTGACCAGAGCCTAGATCTGTCTGATTAGGGAAAAGACATGATAGTATTTCAGTGACTTTTTTATTTTATTTAAAAGCGAATAGATAAATGAAATAGAATTTAAAAGGACAAGCAACTCATATAATAAATAAATTAATGAAAGTCGCGAAACATACCTTCAACGAACTGAGACTACGTAAAGTGCAACCGTAACGTAACGTCAGCATAAACAATTATAAAAGACTTTTGCTTAAATTCCCGTATGCGATTTAATAATGAGACAACTATTAAATGCTTTTGTCGGTGGAGTATGAATTCTCTCAGTTGTCTTTCTCATTCGCCACTTTATTTACTTCGCTTACGTCACGACGTTCACCTTCTTCTTCACCTGTTTCATGTAGCTATGCCTCAGTCTTCCTGTTCTGTTCCTCTTTTCCCTTCTATCTTATAATATAATGATACAATGCGATAGATTTAAAGTAGTTAACCGATAAAATGTATTTTATCTTATTTAATATTCACTATCTACATTTTTAAATCAAATTATGTTGTTAAATGAACAAATGGTTCACAAATTGCCGGCCATGTAATACATACAAATTACATAAATAACAGAGTTATATTAACCGATGCTTGAATCTGTAACATCGATTAGCCATTTGCGCTAGATAGTTCAGTAATTGTGAATTTATCTTTAATATAATCTAGACCACGTGTGGATGAAACGATCTATGAATATAGGTGTATATTATTAGAATGATAAATCGAACCTGTACTAGATCACTATAGCGTAATAAAACTAAAATAACAGTACATAAAAGAATGAAAATATTTTTTGTCATTTCCATACCAAAGTGTGGAGCCGTCCGGGAAATTTTGTATGGGAATGACGATTTTTTTTTAGTTTCTTGTCTGTTATTTTAGTTTTATAATGCTATAGCGATCTAGTATAGCCCGTGGTTTGATTATTACGGGCATGTCCCTTCTACGTTGTATAACTCGATGATGTCTGTATCTCTATGTGGCAGACAAAAACGTTCTGGAAGAATAAAATTTAAAATATAATTTACTAAGAAGAAGAAGACGGGGCAGAAAAAGCATTTAGGGTTTTGCAGCTCTAAGCAGACAGAATCCAAAGGCCTCAAGACTCAAGAGTGAGAAGATGGAAAGAGAAATCAAAATAGTAACAGATTGGTAACCGGACCTATTAGAATGATTCACATTGCAAGGAAACTCAGTATCATCATCGTCATCACAGGTCTTTTTGTCTCCACTGCAGGAGCACGACCCTCTCTGTACTACCAGAGCCATACTAACCATAGGCTCAGTATGATACAGTTTAAGTCTTGGATTCAGGGGTCTTTTCATTTTGGTCCTTAGAGAAGCTTGCGTGGGGATACAGATCCAACATGTAGAGGCTCTTCGGAGAAGTTGATTTCATGTGGCGCTCCCGCCAAAACCCATTCCTAGATATACCTATGAGAGGTGTAACATTAAATAGGTTCCGGCAGGAGAAAGATCTATTGCAAAAAAAGGAAAAGGTCTACGGGTTATGGAATGAAATTAGGATGGACTAATGCTAGGATATTGCAATAGAAACGTCACCTGCCAGTTCTACTTATTTAATTCACTTTTTGCGGCCAGTAAAATAACGTTATATTGTATAATCTTGTTACGCATCCATTTGCAGATATAATTAAGCATTTTGTTGTAAAAATGATATAATTAGCGGTTATGCTCTAAAATTAAGGTGTTGAGAAGCCTCAAATTGTAGGAAGGAGTATAGACTTCCTCTTAAGTATCTATTGTTTTCTGTAAAATAAAATTTTGTAACTAAAGCAAGGTTATTGGGTAACCATAGTAATCATATCTTTGACTACTTTGTTTTCCCACAGGTATCGTAAGAGCCAACTAAGGGAGGTTTAGGTAATAGAGCTGGTGGGCGTGAAGATTAATAAAGAATAAATTAGTGACGGGTTGCCGCTTCGCTTATTAACATTATTCGCATTTTCGCCCATTCCCACTATAGATGAAGGTCGTTGGAAAGCGCTGGATGCAAGCCGCTCTAGATCAGTCATTTTGGAAATGTTTGAGAGAGACCTATGTCCAGGAGTAGACGTTATGCGGCTGAAATGATGATGATGATGATATAAATAGACAGCTTTCTTTTCTCGCAGACGAGCGTGATAAATATTTTTAAGTTCGGACATGACCCAAAATTGGTCTATGGGTTGTTGAGATAAAGGGTTTTAAATTTAAGGCCTATTTACACGGTGCAAGTATTTTACCTGTTGCGTATGACGACCTCCGTATCGTAGTGGTTACCACTCTAATCCACAGTACGGAGGTTCCGGGTTATAAGGTTAGTCTTAATCGAGCCCCGGTCAGGGCAAGTTGGAAAATGGCTTTTTACAAATTGTCCTCGGTCTTGGGTGTTTAACTATATAATTATGTAGGTATTTATCATAACCCAAGCTTATGTTTACTTTGGGGCTAGCACATTCTGTGTGATTTTTCCCTATATATTTATTATACTAGCCAAAGCCCACGATTTCGTTCGCGTGGACTTCATGACTGGAAAATGCTCATCAAGCTGAACAACTTTTGCTAAGGCGTCATCTTTAAAATTCTTATAGTTGAGCTGGGGCCATTCTGGATCTGCATCAGGTGTTCCATTTACCAAAATCAATTATACCCTATATGTTTCCCAGGCTTAACAGCTATATAAAAAAAAAGTTTCGTTCGAATCCGTCCAGTATTTCCGGAGATTAGCGTGTACAAAATTCTTGCTGTATTACTATTTCTCTATCGCCCCAACAATTTTTTTTTTGGAAATATATTTAATGTACAGACACACTTTTTTAATGTTTTATTATATGTATAGATGTATAAATTTTATTGAAGCAATAGGTAACTTGCATGGTCTATATGAAACGTCAACGTTACATATAAAGTTACTGAGCTAGTTTGCAACAGGCACAAAACTCGCATCGTCTAAATAAGCCTTTATAGATATCACGAGTTATCAATTTCATCTAATCATACCTTCAAGATTCCAAACCATATTGCAATACCCTGTTATCAAAATCATTCACTCCATCTAACTATCGAAATAACCGGTGCAAAAATAAAATTATAATACTTAGCATTTCAAACTAAATAAAGAACCTTCAATGAGCTTTCAAAGCGCATCAAAGCTTATCAGACCATCAGTTATGGCCCATCAATATCGAATTATTGAGCAATTGTTACAGTTTAAATGTATGTCTGTTTGTTAGCCAATGAAGTGAATTATGAAGGGGTTTTTTCATGGCCTCTGTTGCGTTAATGAAATATTAGATGTATGTGGTGGAGTCGAATTTCAGTAATTTTGATACCCTTTTTCCAATCAATAATAGTTTGTTTTTAGGGTTCCATATCTTAAAGGTAAAAACGGAACTCTATCTGTCCGTCTGTCTGTCTGTCACCAAGCTGTAAGAACACCATGAACCGTGATAGCTAGATAGTTAAAATTTTCACAGATGTGCTTATATATAACAAAAAATACTACAGAAGCAGACTAAAAGGCTCCAGGCTGCTTAAAGCATCTTACACAGATTACAAGAATCTAAAGTCAAAAATGACAGCTAGGACCAATAAATAAAGTATTTTGTTTGTTTGTTTGTTTGTTTATAAAGCTTTATTGTACACAAGAAAGAACACAGATACAAATCATTTATTATTTTTTAATAGTATTTTGACAAGCATTGAAGAGTTTGAGATATTTTTGTTTTAGAAAATGACACATTTACTGTCTACTTACCTAATTAAATTTTTTTTAAG
Source organism: Acrobasis consociella (assembly GCA_963555685.1). Taxonomy (NCBI): domain Eukaryota; kingdom Metazoa; phylum Arthropoda; class Insecta; order Lepidoptera; family Pyralidae; genus Acrobasis; species Acrobasis consociella. The sequence continues at coordinate 3,219,510 of OY743122.1, read as the reverse complement.
ACATACAGACTTCAATTTCTATGGGACTACCTGACAACTATACCCTTTTAAACACAAAAAGATTTTTTCTAATCAGTCCAGGCGTCTTCGAATAATCGATGAACATACATAAAAAAAGCGGCCAAGTGCGAGTCGGACTCGCCCATAAAGGGTTCCGTAGCAGCAAGTAACATAATATAAAAGTCTTATAGTATGTTTTTTTTATGTTTGATTTGATTAAATGAGAGGTAAATTGCGGTTTATGATTTATGAAGTATTAAAACAAAACTACTTACTAGATCTCGTTCAAAACAATTTTCGCTGGTAGTTTTGGTTATGAACATCATATATATTTTTGAGGGGGGGGAGGGGGGGGACACACACATTGTTCCACTTTGGAAGTGTATCTCGCGCAAACTATTCAGTTTAGAAAAAATATATAAAAGAAACCTCAATATAATTTTTGAAGACCTATAGCCATAGATACCCTACACGTATAGGTTTGATGAAAAATATTTTTTTTGAGTTTCTGTTCTAAGTATGGAGACCCCCAAAATTTATGTATTTTTTCCTATTTTTGTGTGAAAATCTTAATGCGGTTTACAGAATACATCTACTTACCAAGTTTCAACAGTACAGTTTTTATAGTTTCGGAAAAAAGTGGCTGTGACATACGGACGGACAGACAGACAGACATGACAAATCTATTATAATGGTCCCGTTTTTGCCATTTGGCCACGGAACCCTAAAAAGGTCGCGACAAAGTGATACTTTTTTGTTAGTCATTTAGTGACAATGAGTATTTTCAGTGCCTATCTGTTGCCATTACTGATATAGAGCAAAAAAAAATAAAAAAAATCGCATTTGGTGTATAGCAGGCCCCCTTAAATATTTATTTTATTTTGTTTTTAGTATTTGTTGTTATAGCGGCAACAGAAATACAAATTTTGTGAAAATTTTAACCGTCTATCTATCACGGTTCTTGAGATACAGCCTGGTGACAAACAGACGGACAGACAGCGAAGTCTTAGTAATAGGGCCCCGTTTTTACTCTTTGGGTACGGACACCTAAAAAAGATTTTTTCTTATTAGTCCAGGCATCTCCGAGTGATAGTTGAACTTACATAAAAACAGATTCCGACGAATTGATAACCTCTACACTACTAATCTACTCTAAAAATGACATAGATACTTTCTACCAAAAATAAGTGAAAATATTCAGCTCAATCGGAAACTGGAAAGTGGGTCATATTAAGATTTGATTACAGACATCGACAGATAACGGGACAGGTGAAACTAAAAATAATAATAAAAAGCTTGTAAAAACAGAAACTCCTTACACTTGTGCAAAATAAATTAAAAAAACTATAGATAAGTACACTGCACTTTTTATATCAACACTTGACATTAACACTAGAACTCGTCCCTAAAATCAATTCGAATTAACATCAACGTCTCAAGAACTAAACTCCGAATTTAAATCCCAAAATCAATAACAGTAAAGTTGCAATTAGATCAAATTGAACTAAGTCCCTATTTTACGTAGTTCCATTGCATCCTACAGCATAACCTTGACAGTGAAGACCTGGCAAATGAAGCACCTATAAAAACGAATGGAGGTACCTGAACCAGCATTCTTTGATCGGATCTTAATAAGTTAACAACATGAAATTGGTTAGTAATCACGCCATTTAAAATTGGATCAAATTTTGTAGATTTCAGTTGGTGGGATCACGATTCTTTTGTGATATAATAGTTAGGTCACTTTGGGTCACGATTTGTGTAGTGTCAGTGAGAAAGTTCGGTAGTTCACGTAATTTTGAATTGGACACTTTTTTCTAAAAATTCCAGACTTTTAAAACTTTGCATCAGTAAAATTTCCAGAATTTTTTAATTCATTAGGGCTAAAGATATAGTTAATTAACATGTATATATTTTTTTCTTTATTGATTATGACATTGTTTGAATTTTTATTTTACATTTTTTTTTCTTTTGTCAAAATGTGTAACAGAAAAGTATTTCCATTATTTTATGAAAGGAGACCAATGTTTTAAATTAAACAAAGTAATTTCAAATTTCACATGCGTGTTCTTTATACAGAAGCTTATTATACATTCATTCATGAAAATGGTGACAAATTGTCATAAATTTTTTTGTACAACGTGATCTCCTGAAAGAACTAAATCAAAGCTACTAATTTCTTTTTAATTTTATTTAAAAATATATTTCCTGCTCATTCTTGCAGCTCACATTGCGAACTACCAAAAAACGGGTCAATAAAAAAATAAAAAAAATAAAAATTTTGTAATAAACTTTTTAATAAAATATCTTTTTTTTTTCAGTTCATCCTCGCAGCTCTAGTCGCGGCTTGCTCCGCTGGCGCCCTCCCCAACTACCTGCCTCCCCAATACCGGACCGCCCCGACCTACTACCAGGAGTCCTCCAGACCCCGGGCAGCTTTTGAACGAAACGCCGCCATCTTGAGGTCCGTCAACGACAACAACGAGTATGGATACAGATTCGCCTACGAAACTGAGAATGGTACGTACTATTTATTTATTTATTTATTTACAAAATTCATGTACACAAAATACAAACACAGAAACAAACAAAGTAAGAAAATTGAGTACATAGGTACTGCTTATTTCATAAGAAATCTCTTCCAGCAGACCCAGGAGAGGAAAAGTGAAGAAAACAGGTAGTAGTAGGCGTGTACATAATAAACTAAATTTAAATACAAATACATGTAGCTACTTATCTAAAAATTTAAACATATACACACATACATTATTATACAATACATAATGTATATACATAGACTAATATATACGCAACTAAAAATATATATTATAAATATATAATATAAAAATATGTGTACTATTATTTAGTTTTTACTGTAACTTCGAGAGTAGGTAGGTATCCCCAGAAATAATGGGTTCTGGGATTAAAACATTGTCTTCAGGGTGATCATAAAACTTTTGAAAAAAAAAAATGTTTGTATAAACTTTGAGTTGCAAGATTTAACTTAAACATATACTTATAAGATACATTGCAGGTTAAAAAAAAGTATGTATAATTTCATCAGCAGTTGAAGCATGATTGAATATTTGACACAAACGTACATGGTGGAAACCAACTAACAAGCTTATTTACCAGGCAAATAAAAAAACACTCGCTTTTTAAGCATTAACCCCCAATAACTTTTAAACCGCTGAACTGATTTCCATCAAACATAAGTAAGAACCATCTTGATCAGGTCAGCTTTTAAACAATATAAAAACCACGTTAAAACCGGCACATCTGTTTATGCGTCACAGACACACAGATACAGACACTCACAGACGTCAAACTTATAATTATAATACCCCTCTTTTGTCGGGTTGTAAAATTTAAGATCCTTATAGACTGAATAGCTGAAGTACAAAAATAAAAAAGCGGACCCCGGGCTTCTCAGCATTGCAACTGAGGATGCAACTGGGAAAACGCTCAGATGAGAGAGAGAGAGCTGAAGTACAAAAATCGAAAAGAAATATTTTTTGTACGATGCAAATCAAAATGCGAAATAACCAAATTCCTATAAGTTTCTAACAAAATTTGAATAAGACTATGTATGAGTAAGTATTTCTTTAAGATATCTAAGCCTATCTACACCAATAGATAATTAGTTTTTAAACGTTTTTAGTGGCATAAACTCAAAGTTGGCATTCGGAACTACGGAACCCTACACTGCGCGTGGCCCGACACGCACTTGGCCAATTTTTTAATACAAGCTTTTATCTTACAAGTTAAAAAAAGTTAAAAGACGAATCAAACCAGCCCACACTCGATCTTCTTCTTCTTATCGAGTGTGTTAGTGACTAACACTAGTGTCAGAGTTTTTAAACCGCCTTAAAGGCCTCTGACATGGTTTTAGGTAACGACCATTGTCAAAGACAGTGACCGGGACCGACGGCTTAACGTGCTCTCCGCAGCACGGATCATCTTACTTATCAGACAATCAGGTGATCAGCCTGCAATAACCTAACCAAACCAGGACAACAACACAAAGTCGTTGCCCCCGCCGGGAATCGAACCCGCGACCTCCGTGTATGAGCCGATCGCTCTAACCACTACACTACACACTCGATGGGTTTAAGTCATCTCATTACATAGTTCCTATAGACACCTTCTGGCTCCATCATCAGATCAGCTATGTCATCATAATATTGCAATGTGACGCGTTACACAGCGTGCAAAAATTCAGCTCAATCGGGAACCGGGAATTGGGTCAAATCTACTTTGCATAATTCGATTACAGACAGACAAACAACGAAACAGGTGAAACTAAATAAAAGCTTGTAATATAATACAATATAAACCTTTATTGCACAAAAAAATGTATAAATGTATATATAAATGTATATACAATGTCCTTTTTAATTAAGTACAAATATTTTAAGGGGTGGTTCAGTCCATCATTTTGAACAAATTTTCCTAATTAATGTATATGGAAATACGAAAAAAAAATTTTAGGTTTTCATACAAATCGAAGTAGTCACGTGATATCATTACTATGGAAAATGAAATTTTTTTTTTCGTATTTCGATATACATTTATTGGGAATAGTTGTTAGGAATGATGGACTGAATCACCTCTTAAAATATTTGTACTTAATTAAAAAGGACTTTGTATAGGGACAAATTACACTGATTGAGCTAGCCCCAAAGTAAGTTCGAGACTTGTGTTATGGGATACTAACTCAACGATACTATATTTTATACATACATACATACAATCACGTCTTTATCCCTAATGGGGCAGACAGAGCATTTTGGGTCTTGCGGTTCTATGCAGAGCCCAGGGCCGCAAGATCCAAATACGCAAGACTATATTTTATAACAAATACATATATAGATAAACATCCAAGACCCAGGACAATTTGAAAAAGGCCATTTTCCATCTTTTCCATCTCGGGTGGCGGACCAGCATGGTGACCACTTCGCCACGGAGGTCGTCATATAAATAAATACTACACATGATCTTAAAAACTATAAAATGCGAAAAAGCGGCCTTATCACTAAGCAATTTGATCCAGGAAACCTCGCTTAGATAGAAAATTACTTAAAACTTGAACATTTAAAGTAATAGCACTGAAAAAGTAAAAATAACTAGCTAAGTGCGAATCGGATTTACGTACTAAAGTTTTTAGTAAATCGCGTTTGTTGTATGGGAACCCCCTTAAATATTTATTTTATTTTGTTTTTAGTAATTTGTTGTTATAGCGGCAACAGAATACATAATTTGTGAAAATTTCAAACGTCTAGCTATCGCGGTTCTTGAGATACAGCCTGGTGATAGACAGATGGACAGACGGACGGATAGACAGCGAAATCTTAGTATTAGTACTAAAATCCTTTATACTAAAAAGACCTATAAAAGACATTACAAAATAAAAACATTCTCATGCTATTTCAATATGTTTAAAATATGTCAAAAAAGGTTTGTACAAAAACATGATAGCATCAATTTGATAAGCCATTACGCGCAAACGTGGTCACAAGAAAATTCTATTAACAACACAATGTACGAGTAGGTACCTTTCATAACTTGCTTGCAAATTATCTTAAAAAGTTTCAAAAGATTCAAGTCATCAGTTTGATCTCGACGTTTCTAGTTCAATTAACTTACTGGAATGACTTTTTGATTCTTGGAATACAAATGTATCTTCCTATTTGGGTATTTTGAACAATTTGAGTAAACTTTATTAGCACATAAACCTAGAAATAACTTTAGTAAAACTGCTACTAAATTAAATATAAATACCTAATTAAAAATAGAATTAAATAATATAAAAAATGAACCCCAAATCACAGCGCTCGCAGGATAGGGTGCCCAAGAGTTAGGTAGTGCATAATAAAATTTGAAAAAGTTGTAGTGGCTTCTTTTTCCGCGCTGATCATAAAATAGGAGGGAATGGGCGGGAATTTGGCGAGGCTTTAACGATTTACGCGGGAAGAGAAACAGCTGGAACATTCTAAGTTTCTTCTTTTCCTCCCAGACTAGCATGGAAGAAGGGAATAACTATGGTCTACCCTTTTAATTACATAGTATAGGCTATACCTGATCCAACAGAATAATAATAATAAATTGAAAGACAAAAATTTAAAACAAATTTCGGCATTTCAATACGTTAATATGCAGACACCCGGGCTGTGTATGGGAATGTCATTATTTTTTTGTTTTTTTTTTGTCTGTTATTTTCATAGGCATAGATTTTTTTACTACGTAAGGTTATTTTGCCTCATTATCAGTGATTTAAGAATAGCCTTCCACATTGTGTAAAATTGTTTACTATAAGTATTGTGCATATCTTTATAAGCATAACTATCAAGAACTTAGCAACTTCAATATATCCAATATTATTTAACATGCGATCATCGTAAAATTGATATTAAGTAAAGATACTTCACTTCAAATAATCCTCATAATAACGTGTTCTAAATATGTCGAATATAATCACAAGTCAATTGCAGAATAGCCAAGATCTTTAACACTAATTTGTTAAACGCTATAACATTTGCGATGCGATGCATGTAGATTGGTCGGGAGAATGCTGTTTCATTATTGGTTTAGAATGTTGGTATTAATTGGTAAAGTTGGTATTAGTCAACAATTTTATTATCTTGTTTATATGGGTTTATATATTGTGCACATCAATGCTACGTGCCATTTTATTGGAACAAAGTTCCTTTTCGGATAATATGGTCATGGCTGGACGAAAAAAGTGTACGATTTTTCCGTCACGAATTTTTTTAGGAGACCAAGAAGTTTTTGGGGATTTTTAGGTGCTTTGATTGTTGTAACTTCGTTCCAACCGAGTGTTTTATGACACTCGGCTTTTATTTTATTTATTTACTTACTTATTACGACTATGAGTTCGGATTTGTATTCGTACAAAAATTTTACAACCGGCCTTCGTACATCAGTGCTACATGGGAATGCAATAGATGTAGGTGATGTTGCTTTGACCTCTAAAAATATTAAAAGTATTTTTTTTGTTTTTCATCATCATTGTTTCAGCCGCATAACGTCCACTGCTGGACCTAGGCCTCTCCCAAGGATTTCCAAAATGACCGATATAGAGCGGCCTGCATCTGGTACTTTCCACCTTGGCCTTTATCAGGTCTTTATACTACTTTGTGGGTTGGTGTCCTACGCTTCGCTTGCCATTACATGGTCGCCATTCTTTTTTTGCCTCATCGGCCATCGGTTCATCGCGCTATGTTTTCCACTATGCTATGCTATGTCACTGTCTTTTGTTCTTTTACGAATTTCCTTATTATTGATTCGATCACTTAGACAAACACCGAGTATAGCCCTCTCCATAGCTGTTTTTACAATGTATGTACTTTGAAATTCCAGGAATTCAAGCTGAGGAGACCGGTCGGGAAGCCAATGGTATCGAAGCCCAGGGCAGCTACTCGTACACGGGAGATGATGGCCAGGTGTACAGCGTGAGGTACACCGCCGGAGCGAACGGCTTCCAGGTACGTTAGTATGGATGTATTTCATTTTATTTTGTTTTTCACCGAGCAAGCGAAGCGTCTCAGTTCCGAGGTTGGCCAAAAATGCTTTTGTCCGGCTGTCCGATTGTCAGTCTTTCTGGCAGGTCGCATTTCTTAACCGATACTTGTAAAATTTTCTGAGAAGGGTTGAAAATGAAATAAATTTTTTTGCCGATTCGATTTTCCAAAAGTTATCGAAAGGGCGAACAATGGAGGTTACAACTTTTAAAACCGTATTTCAGCCATTTTAAAAAAATTACAATAATGTCATAAAACTTTTTTGTCTGAACAACTTTTATATCCGATAAACTTCAACGAGTGGAAGGACTTGCGAGGTCTACAGCTCACAGAGCCACTGGTTAAATTTAATGGAGGGTTTTCAAAAATATGGAACACAAGCTGCTGTTATTGGATACATTTGATCAAGTAAAAAGAACCTGTCAGCTGATGGTCCAAAACACAGTCGATTGGAGCTGACGTCACTCCGTTGCGAACTGGTGTCATTTATTTTTGAAACCCTTTATTTTCTAAGGCTAGTGCGAAGCTTGAGACATTTTTTTATAATTATTCTTCGCTCTGGATACTAGTCTTTCAGAGTGCATCTTAATGTTTTCACTTCTTTATTCCTAACCCTAACCCTAACTATAGAATCATAATCATCATCTTCAGGTCTGTTTGTCTCCACTGCAGAAGCACGACGATAAAACCAATTTTTTTTTGGTCCCTCTGCTAGGCAATGGTTCCCCCACCTAAGTAGTAAGTAACCCACTGGTCCAATGCGTAAACCTCACCTACACTTGGTACGATCTGTACTACCAGAGCCATACTTGGCTAGAGCAGCCAGAGGACTTTGGCCTACACTTTCCACGCTGGCCAGATGGGTTGGAGGGGTCTCATTGGTGTTCATAAGCTTTGTTTAGCTTGTATTCCCTAAGTCGCCTTCTACGACATCCACGGGAAGACTTGGAGTGGCCCTATTCTACTTTGCCGGAAACCACACAGCAATTTGTATGCACTATAGAATTAAAGGATTTTAATACGGATTGTCAATACTCTTTTTCAGGCCGAGGGTGCTCACCTGCCGACCCCGCCGCCGCTGCCCGAGGCTATCGCTAAGGCCTTAGCTGAGAACGCCAGGGATGAAGCCAATGGCATTTTCGATGATGGTAAGGAGTTCGTCACTATACATAACATACTGGTCCACAATTATACATTTAAAATCGCCATTCCGACTAGCTAAGAAAAAGAAATAGATCTTACGGCTGGAGTAGGATATCTGGAATGAAAAAAATGCGGATAAAAGTAAAATGATTGAAGGGAAATGGATAAGCGCAGACTGCAGATCATTAGCATTTATACAACAAGTTTTTTGCTAGGCAAATTAAAAAACCCCCGGCGACATCATCCAGTGATAAGTGGCGGAATATCCATAGCACCATGCGGAATATCAGTCAGTTAAATTACAAAATTCAACTTTGAAGGGTTAACGCCTCATAACTTTTAACGACCAAACAATTTTTTCGTACGTGAAAGCAAATTCCCTTGTGATGGTTCTAAGCTAAGTTTGATAGAAATCGATTCTGTCGTTTAAAAGTTATTGGGGTAAACGTTTGAAAGCGAGGGTTTTCCTTAGCAAATAAAAGATGGCGCTACGAATTTCAAGTCATGTTGCTAGTTCCACTACCCTTTACTAGATGGCTTTCTTAACAGTCGGGATTTTTTTCTGTCTATTTTTTTTTATCTAGGCGGGATTTATTTTTCCAAGCTAATAAACTTGTTCTTCATCGTTTCATCGCAGCACGCTTCGATTTTGTTAGTATGTGTACTGACTGACCCTTGTCGCATGGTACTACCATTGCCATGGTGACATCGTGTCAGCAGTCTTTCAGTCGTTATTAATTTAGCAATTGATAATTGCGAGCGACAGAAAAGGATAGCAGCATAGAGAAATAATGTTTCGTGTTGTATGGCAATTCAATTCAATTCAAATATATCTTTATTATCATAGGATATTTATAATATCTCTTAATAATCGTCATTGTTTTGATGCACACATGTTGACGTCAAATGGTTACTTACAGCTAAGTTTACTATCGCTTTCAAAGCGCTAGTGCAGAAGAAGCGGTAACAAACTGCACTGCAGCATTTTCTCCAAGGACGTCAACTCACAAATAAATTAATACTTAAAGTTAATGTGGACAGAGAATACATTGTTATGTCATATCATAATTTAAATTAAATTTTTATAATCTCAAAATTTTAAAATAATGTCTAGTTGTAGATTCAGTTTGTACAAAATGTACCAAATTATGACATTTGCGAGTACCTATATTACAAACTTTTAGAGGGACGTGCGTCAAGCTCAAGCCAGACTTGTTTGTCTTTAAGGTAGTCATCGGTCCTATAATAAGCCTTCTCACAAAGTACTTTCTTTACATAAGTTTGGCCTTTAGTTTTATCAATCCTAAGCTCTGGCTAACACGTTAGGAATAAGACATTATAGTGTATGTACGGGACAGACAGAAAATTATTGTACCTATGTTGAAGATTCTAAAAAAAAGGAGGTTATCAATTCTTTGTGATCTTTTTTTTTGTTCACTGATTATTTAAAGACGACTGGACAGATTTCAAAAATTTTTTTTTTTTTGAAATGTTATACTAAGGTCCCACTTTGAAAATATCGGCTGTGTAGTTTAGGGTTGAAGTCGGTTTTTAGTTATGAAAAATGAGTAAAACTTTCAATTTCTTTGAATTCCAGGAAGCTACCGCGACGGTAAATACGACAACTCTGGCTCTGGGGTTGCCGTGGCTCGCGCGTACCAGCCAAACAGACAGTACCTCGCTCCAGGGTTCAGACAGCAAGGGTACCACTATTGAAGTTACCAGGGGAGTCACCGTGCCATGTAGGTTAAGATTGTACACACGAAAATATTGTTAAAGAAAATTTGGAGTAATAAAATGAAGTATATTTAAAATATTACCAAGGTTTTTATTTTCTTTTGTGTGAGATTTTCTAAGATACAAAATTGCTGTCGAAATAACAGTTTTTTTTTGGGGCAATCCTTCTCTATTCTTCGGCTATTTGGGCTATGCGTATCACATCGAGTCACAAGTTACTTTTTAGGGTTCCGTACTCAAAGGGTAAAAATGGGACCCTATTACTAAGACTTCACTGTCTGTCCGTCTGTCTGTCACCAGGCTGTATCTCAAGAACCGCGACAGTTAGACAGTTGAAAATTTCACAAATTATGTATTTCTATTGCCGCTATAACAAAAACTACTAAAAACAAAATAAAATAAACATTTAAGGGGGCTCCCATAAAATAAACGCGATTTTTTTGCCCTTTCTTGCTCAATATCAACAATGGCAACAGGTAGGCACTTGAAATATTCATTTACTACTCAGTTGTATTTTTATTTTAATAATAAATAAAACAAATATTTAAGGGGGGCTCCCATACAAAAAACTTTATTTTTATAGATAAAGGTACGGAATCCTTCGTGCGCGAGTCCGACTCGCACTTGGCCGGTTGAATTTCAGCTGAAAAGATGCACTTTGAGTGTTATATAAGTCCAAAATATTAAAAACTCTAAAACAATAAATTAAAAAAATATTAAAGCATTTGGTGTAATGGTACCTGGTCAGTCCATTCCTGTTCAGCGTATATTTTTAACGTGTCCCAAAAACGAGGAGGTTATAAATTCGTCGTAAGCTCTTTATGTATAGATTAGGAGGTCACGACAAATTTGGTAACGATAAGGGATATGGCTGACTCTGGTTTCACAGGATGAAGAGCACCTCTCTGATGCTAAATATGTTGGTCTGCCTGCGTGAAGTGGTTACGTTACTTAGATATGGCGCCTGAAAAGTGGGTTAGCGTAACTAAAAAAACAATAAATAAAACTGTGAAAACAGAATCAGCCATTTACCTTATAATTTTCTTTTTTTGCCAAGGTTACTAACTTTTCTGGCGCCCTATCTAAGTAGCCAGAGTCAGCCATTTACCTTATCATTTTTTTTGGTCACGATAACCTCTTTTCAGGCGCCATATCTAAGTAACGCAACCACTTCACGCAGGCAGATCGACATATTTGGCATAAGAGAGATGCTCTTCATCCTGTGAAACCAAAGTCAGCCATTTACCCTATGATTTTTTTGGTCACGTTATCCAACTTTTCAGGCGCCATATCTAAGTAACGCAACCACTCCACGCAAGCAGACCAACATATTTAGTATCAGAGAGGTGCTCTTTATTCTATAAAACCAGAGTCAGCCATATCCCTTATCGTTACCAAATTTGTCGTGACCTCCCGTTTTAGTAAGTTTTCCGATTATTCGAAGACACCTGAACCGATTTGGAAAGTTCTTTTTTGTTTGAAGGGGCTTACTTGTAAGGGTGGTATAGTGATGTTCAAGACTCGAGCCCTCCGAGTCCTCTTACGTAGGACTCGGAGTCGTTTACAGGGCTCGACTCAATTAACGGAAGGCTCGACGACTGCGAGCTAAAGTGAGACTCGGAGCGTGAAATTAGAGTCTCTTTTTGAACCCGAGCCTTTTCCTGCGCTCGAGTCTTTTTACCCGCCTGCGAAGAGGGAGGGTTATGTTTTCCGAGTCTATTTAAAAGCAATAATTTTTAATTTAAAAAAGTAATATGTCAATAAGGAATAAAATATCAATAGAATTTAAAAGAATGTTTGCGTGCACACCTTGAATAACCAAAATTTTATCTGAAATCACGCCTCGAGTCTTGTAAGCTTTCAAGAACTGCTCACGTTCATTTTAAGACTCAAGCTCTTTTAAAGGCTCGAGTCGTTACTCAGAGAACTCGCGCTCGCCTCGGCTCGGAACTCCAAGCCTATTGAGCTCATAGAGCCCTGCAAAACCGACTCGAGTCTTCAAAATTAGAACTCAAGGACTCGAGTCTTGTACATCACTAGGTGGTACTGATGAAATTTTATAAAAATCGGTTGATTGATAGTAAAGTCGGTTTTAGTTTTGAAAAATTATTAAAACTTAAGCAGTACGCTTTACTAAGTATTTAAATACCTAAACTAAACTTTTCTCTTCTTAGTAGATTTTTTCTGTTTTCTATATCTTTGAAGCAAAGATGCGACGCCTAGATATTTTAAAACGAATATTAAAAAACAAAAAATACTTTTAGGTAATCAAGGTGAAAAAAATGACAAGTGTAATAAAGTTTACGTAATTTTCCGTTTTTAGGGTTCCGTACCCAAAAGATAAAAACGGGACCCTATTAACAAGACTCCGCTGTCCGTCCATCAGTCTGTCTGTCCGTCTGTCAGTCTGTCTGTCTGTCTGTCACCAGGTTGTACTCATGAATCGTGATAGCAGGCCAGTCAAAACCGTATGTCTGTCTGTCACTAGGTTATATCACATGAATCGTGATAGCTAGCCAGTTGAAATTTTCACAGGTGAAGTATTTCTGTTGCCGCTATAACAACAAATACTAAAAACAGAAGAAAATAAATATTAAGGGGGCCTTTCATACAACAAATTTTAATGTGATTTTTTATCGATAATGGTACCGACGTGCGTGAATCGGACTCGCACTTAGCCGGTTGTTATTTTTTTAAAACCACGGTTTCAAGTGAACTTTAAAAAATAGAGGTAATTAATTACTTGTCTCATTTTTTATTTACTTACTTAACCGAGCCAAAAGCTAAAAAAGCTTTCTTAAAAAAAACTATTTGCGCATGTACTTTAAACTAGAAACTTTAAATTAAAAAATTAAATTGGTCCATTACTATTTTACGATGTTGTCATAAATAATCCTTTCATGGATATAATTTGTCGGTACGTCTGATCAATTAACGTTTTTATTACTGTACGTTTGAATTTATAGTCTCATATTATAAAACCAGATTAAAATATCAAAACTCTAGTAGTATAAAAAAATCATCTGAGATTAAAAATAAATTTGCTCTGAAATAAATGTTACCGCATTTATTTTATTAAGTTGTATTCTGGAACAATTAATTCCTATTAAGTATTTGAGTTCAAAAGCAAACTGCCGCTCAAAAAACAAATGCTAATCTATACGTATAATGAAACCGTCAAAAAAACAATTTCTGTACATTGAATATATTTCTGTACATAGCGCGACGAACCGATGGCCGATGGGGCAAAAAGGTTCTTGAATGGCGACCGCGTACTGGCAAGCGAAGCGTAGGGCACCCACCTACAAGGTGGTCAGATGAGCTGACTAGGGTCGCTGGAAAGGATCGGTCATTTTGGAAATCTTTGGGAGAGGCCTATGTCCAGCAGTGGACGATATGCGGCTGAAATGATAAATGATGACATTGAATATATTTCAATAAATAATATTTGGGGCTGTGGAGACATAGTAATACAGTAAGAATTTAAATAAAAAGTCTGTCTGTGTTTGTGTTTGTACGCTTATCTCCGGAAATACTGGACGGATTCGACAGAAACTTTTTTTTTGGTGTGATGATAAATGAAGCTGTTAAGTTTGGGCAACATATAGGATATAATTGATTTTGAAAAATGGAACATCTGATGCAGAACCATAAAGGTCTGGTGATACTATAAAAAAATATAAATGACGCCTTAAGAAAGTTGTTCAGCCTGATGAGCATTTACCACCCAAACGAAGTCTCGGGCTTCGGCTAGTCTTAAAATACAACTTTTTCCACCCTTTAAATATCTTCTATTAGCTAATTGCATAATTCGTACGGGATTAAACCAATTCTTTTTGAATAATATTTACATCACAGGTATCACCGTATTCCTGAAATGATGCGCAAAATTCTTTTTTTTTTTTGTTAGAAAAAAAGTTTCTAACACAAATAGTTAGAAAAGCATACTTGTAAGGGAGCTCACAACAATAGACCGAAATAACCTAGGCCGAATAACTGATGAACACAAAACCGTTCTTCACTGCTCTGTTTAAGTAAATACACTTCGACGACTAACAGTTGGCCGAGAGCACCGTTTTGTAAGGTCGATTGTGTAGTTTGAGGGTGAGGTTGACTTTTAGTTTTGAAGAATTATATATAGGTATAATTTATGCTCATAAGTCATGAAGAATTAACTAACTCTAGAATTTTTCTCTATTCTATTATTCGTCACCATTTCCTGCTTCTTCTTCTTCTTATCGTGTGTGTTAGTGACTAACACTAGTGTCAGAGTTTTTAAACCGCCTTAAAGGCCTCTGACATGGTTTCAGGTAACGACCAATGTCAAAGACAGTGACCGGGACCGACGGCTAAACATGCCCTCCGAAGCACGGATCATCTTACTTATCAGACAATCAGGTGATCAGCCTACAATGTCCTAACCAAACTAGGACAACAACACAAAGTCGTTGCCCCCGCCTGGAATCGAACCTGCGACCTCCGGGTATGAGCCAAACGCTCTAACCACTACACCACGGAGGCAGTTATTAGTTAGTTCCTGCTAATGCAAGCATACATCGGCTTAGCTTTTCATTACCCCACACTGTAGTAACCATCAATAATTTTGAAACAAGTGTCACCTCTAATGTAATAAACATAAAATGTCAGCGTTAGTAAATCCGTCATGAGATGAAACGTACGAACATTGTGTCATCTGCTAATTATCGATGAGTTGGTTAATATCGACATGTTATCGACATTATATTGTCATCTAGAACACTGTACACAACTGCCGTGTAACCGAATTGTGTCTATTGTAGAGTTAAATACTTTTAGAACCGGCATTTTTTGTTATACTACTTGATAATATTTAGTGAAGCGGTTACTCACGTATAGAGTCAGCTACTGCTGCTACTATATGGGCGAATGTTACTACAGACCCGTACATCGCACCGGCTCGCGACACAGAGTGTGTCGCGAGATATTGACATGTTATCGACATTATATTGTGATCTAGAACACTGTACATAACTGCTTGTAACCGAATTGTGTCTATTGTACAGTTAAATACTTTTCGAACTGGCATTTTTGAGCCCTTTTAGAAATGGCATTTTTTGTTATGCTACTTGTTGTTGTAGCTTAGGAATAGGCCAATCAAAAACTAAAATAATAGGGGTCTTTTCATTTTACAAAGCAGATTATTGTAAATTTTCACATAGGATTGTTTTTACAACTTAACCAACATTACATATCAGTAATGGCAGTAAACGTAGCAACGAGTAGTCGTTATCAACATGTTATCGACGTTATATATGTATATAATAATAATAAATATAATGACATACTTGTTGTATTTATTTTTATTATAATTGTCATCTAGAACACTGTACACACACAATATGCGGTGAAACCGAATTGTGTCTATTGTAGAGTTAAATACTTTAAGAATCGGCCTTTTTTTGTCAAGCTACTTACTTATTGTTTTTACCTTAGAAATAGACTAATCAAAAACTAAATTAAAAAGAGTCTTTTTATTTAACAAGTTAGATTATCGTGTGTTAGACTCACGATTTTTATAAATACTTATCAAACATTACATATTGTTGATATGGCAGTAAATGTAGCGATGTGTTAGTCGATATCGACATGTTATCGACATTATATTGTCATCTAGAACACTGCACAACTGCCGTGTAACCGAATTGTGTCTATTGTAGAGTTAAATACTTTCCGAACTGGCATTTTTTATTAGACAACTTGTTGTTTCTAGCTTAGTAAAAGGCCAATGAAAAACCAATATAACTTTTCATTTAACAAGTTCATAAAGTCTCATCTACGATTTTTATAACTTAACCAACATTACCTATTGCTGATATAGCAGTAAATGTAGTGATAAGTTGGTCGATAACAACATTATATTGTCATATAGAACACTGTGCACAACTGCCGTGAAACCGAATTTGTGTCTTTTGTAGAATTAAATATTTTTAGAACAGTCATTTTTACGCTATTTTTTCTTCATATTCTGACTTCAAAAAACCAAATAACAAGTTTCTATTCGTATCGTAATATCCACGTTTTTTTAACTCAATATACACTTATTATGTAGTCGTAGTTGGTATAATTTGGACATCTTCAGTGGAGGCCTTTGTATCTCTATATCTATCTAGCAGTAAAGTGGAAATCATGCTCTAGAATAGTCAATAAAAATCAATTTTTTGGTGCGACTAAAATATTTCGGTTGAGCAAATTTTCATAAAAAAATTATGAGGCGTTCTTGACATCTCTAGTAGATACTAACTCTACCCTAAATCTGTTCTACTTGTGCACCGAGCAGACGCATCTCGTTACGCTTATGTAACAATACCGCACTTGTGACTGTAGAGCACCAGCGCACATAAACTGTGGAGTGGAGACATTTTTAACGTTTATAACCGAGACACAGACATTATTAAAATTAGTTAACCGGTTAGCCACTACTCACGTATAGCGTCAGCTACTGCCAATATGTAGCTGACTCTATACGTGAGGAACCCGTTAACTAATTCTAATAATGTTTTTAACCGACTTCAAAATAAAGAAAAAGAGAATGTGTACTTATATGCTTTTTTTATATATGTGTCTCAATTACTCGGAGACTTTTCAGATTCCAAATTATTATTAACTTGTTAAAATATTTTTGACATCTGTTTGTGTACTGTATAGCAGACAGAAATAAGATAATTAAGTATAAAAATATATAGGCTTAGTCATAATTTTAAGTTTATTTTCTTATTTATTTATAACGGAACAACAAACAGTTACAAAATACAGTATAATGTTACAGATATTACAGGCTAAACAGATTTTTTTAAGTACGTGTAAGTAATTCTGTAACCAACTACGTTATTCACAGATTGTACATTAACAAGTTACGTACTGATGTAAAAAAGGTCACAGTTTTCGTTTTAGCACATTATAGAAATTTCCTAAAAATGAATAAAGTTTCTTTTGACTTGTCTTCGCAGCTGTAACCGTACTAAAACGCTTGTTGTTTGTAGCCTTCGCATCAAACATAAGTTTAAATATTGTCTTGAAAAAGTTTTATTGAGATGCTGGCTGTGTAACCAGCATCAAAGTTCGGCTGAAATTGTCCCAAGTCTAAACTTTACACATTGTCATCATACACAAGTGCGACTTCTTACATGGGTGCGTTCTAGGAAATTTGCCCGTATATAAACGAAACGGTAAATATTTTGGTTATCATTCGTTGATCATCTCTCTCGGTTTTTGGTTAATTTGGTGAAAATGAAGCTGGTTAGTGACTGTGATAATTGGTGCTTTTAAAAAGTATTTAATTTGTGGAATAATCTTATTAGCATTACACATTTACATAAATATTTCTGTTATACTTGGGTACTTTTTAGGTAGCTTTTTTTTCAATAGTTTGCCCACCTATTTTGGACTCTTGCTTTAATTGCACGTGTCTCGTACATTTATTATAAAATAAGACATAATGCTAAATGTCTTATTTATTGTTAAGTGATAACTTTTATTTTGGAAAATATTATAATAAATAAATATATTTTATTTATTAACCACAAAATATGTGTAACAATCTTGCTGCAGACCGGTCAATGATACCTACATCGAGACAGTTCCTAATAATAAGTCATAAAAGTGCATAAACATTTATTTATATAAGTATGTGCATATAGAGCCTTATCTGCATATCTTTAGAGAAATAGTTTGGACGGTCCCACAAAAATGTGATGAAAAAGACAAAGGGCTATAATACTTATATTAATTAAATAAATAAAAAATAAATAAATATATAGGGACAAATAACACTGATTGAGCTAGCCCCAAAGTAAGTTCAAGACTTGTGTTATGGGATACTAACTCAACGATACTATATTTTATAACAAATACATATATAGATAAACATCCAAGACCCAGGACAATTTGAAAAAGGCCATTTTCCAACTTGCCCCGACCAGGAATCGAACCCGGGACCTCTGGGTGGCGGACAAGCATGGTGACCACTATGCCACAGAGGTCGTCAAGTTCAAATTCATTCCGTTTGGGTGGTGCGACAAAATGAACATACAAGTTTTTATCATTATTTATATATTTTTTCAGATTACATCCTTCATAGCTTCCGCCGTCATAGCCCTTGCATCAGCAGGGCAAGTCCAAACTGGCACTTCCTACCAGCACCAACCACCCCGAGGGTTCACCGCAGCAGAACAACAATACCAACAAGCCAGGCCCCAAAACAAGCCACAACATATTCAAAGGCCACAATTGCCAGCCAGGCCACAGCTACTTCAAGCCAGGTCTCAACAACTCCAAACCGCGCATTTGCAAGCGAGGCCTCAGTATCAGATAAGGCCAGAGTACCAGGAAGCCAGGCCTGAGCAGGCTGCGAGGATTATTAGCTATAATGCTGAAAATGATGGTCAAAATTACCAGTATTCTTATGAGACTGATAATGGTAAATTTTTTTTTATCGTTTAACTTTACCACTCAAGTCTAAATATTGCACCACCAAAACAAACTAGTCTGAGCTAAAGGGTGAATTAAGTACATTCCTCAAAGAATATGTATGAAAATATAAAAACTTTATTTGCTTTCCGTAGAAGTTGGGATCAAGAAGCTGATCGGTCAACTTGTATGGGAGGCCAAGAATTACTCTTTATATTTCAATTATATTCTTTGGGAAAAGTTTTTCAGTACCATAGACAGATCACCTAACGTTTACCTTTATGAGTGATGGGTTTAGATGAAGCGAAAGAGGTCTATCAGGATTGTAGCAAATTGAAGTCCGTAGTCTCTGCCTACCCCTGTGGGAAACAGACGTGATAATATGTATGTATTGAACATAAAGAAGAAAACAGATACAAAACAGAAAAGTAAACATACAACGGCGGACTTATCCTATAATAGGGATACTTATTATGCATTTGGGGTAAAAGTGGTACAATACAAATTTACATTAAAATATTGTACATTTAATCTATAAATTTATTTTCCTCATTTCCAGGCATCAAAGCCCAAGAGGCGGGTCAAACCATTAACAAAGGAACGCAGGCGCAAGGAGAATACTCCTACAGAGGTGACGACGGCCAGACATACAGCGTGACGTACACAGCAGACGAGTTCGGGTTCCGACCTCAGGGAGACCACCTCCCCACCCCTCCCCCCATCCCTGAGGCCATAGCCAAGGCTTTGGAGCAGAATGCTCAGGACGCGGCTAATGGAATCTTTGATGATGGTAAGTTTTCGAATTTTATGTCTTTACCTTTACAAAGTGGAGGGACATACCCGTAATAAATCGAACCAAGGGCTATAATAGATCGCTATAGTTTAATGGAATTAAAATAACAGTAAAAAAACAAAAAATCTCCAATAATAACCGATTTTGATAAAATGATAATGGAACCAACCGGTTGACTGGAAGAGATCCCTATACGGGATAAGTCCGCCGTTGTATGTTTACTTTTCTGATTTGTATCTATGTTCTTTCTTGTGTACAATAAAGCTTTATATACAAACAAACAAACAAACAAACAAACCAACTAATAAGTGTGCCCTTTCAAAGGAAAAAGTTAAATCGGTTCAGGCGAATGATCGGTAAACACACATAAAAATAATACACGATCGCGATGAATTAATAACCTCCTTTTTTTTTAAATTCGGTTAAAACTATAAGCCTGATTTCTAGAATTCTTGCTGGGGGATAATTTGTTTATATTTTTCCAGAACTATTGATGGTTATATCTAACAATGAATTATTGCTTTTTACAGGCTCATACAAACAACAGCAAAACCAAGATTACCAGCAGTATAGCTATCAACAAGAAGGTAACCAAGGTAACCAACAAACCTACCAACTAGGTGGCAACTACCAGGTGAACTACCAGCAGAGCTACCAACAACCCAGAACCTACCAACAGAGTAACTTCCAGTACCAACCTCAAGCAGTCAGTAATTCTGGGTACCATCAATAAATAGAAGTAGGTTTTATTTAGTCTGTATTGACCTTTAGAATGTTAAGGGCATTCTCACACTTTAAAAAAATCTCGATTCTTTTTTAAAAACCGCAAAATACCTATTGATGTCATTAGGTAACGTTTGGCTCAAATGCTGTGTAGACATATCGCAAGGTAGGCATTATGTTTCTTAACGCCTGTTTGCAGAGCTGATACAAATTATAATTCCTTTCTAACTAGCGTCTGTCGCTTAATTATCGCAAACTATATGGCAGCCGTTACTTATCGTGGTACCAGGCACGCAGTTGTTGTTAACCGCGGCCCTACCAGGCGAGTGGACGCGGCGGCCATATATTGTCATTTCGTTCTGGAATGCGCTTCGATTTAGTGTTTGTTTTCTATTTTATACAGTTCATAATTGTTTAAAACTGTATAAGTTTTAATATAATTAGCGGAAAATTTGTAATCATAAATTAAGAAGCTCTAAGTTTATCAACTTTCTGTAAACAGACCAATCCTCAAATTTAAAATTGCAGCATGATCAAAGATATCTAATCAATGCCAAGCAATAGGATAAGAAAAAATTAATTGCAAATCCTTGCAAAAAAAGTTTAACATAAAATATAAAGGGTTTTTAACGAAACCAATGTAAAATGACATACCTACTTTATAAATTGCTAAAATTATAGATGCGATTCCATATTTTAGCATAAATTTAGTATTAGTGTAGAATATGTCAACAAAACGTTTCTTTCCAATAGTCACTAGTTATATTAACATGAAGATATATCAAACAAAGGTTAAGATGCTTACATTATGACCGGAGGTCAAATCAGTATTGCATTCTATTTGTAATCTATTTTTGATCAGATTGGTTGTGTCGTCATATCGCTTAAAGCAAAATACGCGTGTTAGGACACTACATGATGCTTTGTCATATAAGGCTTTATGTCTTCAATAATGATACATCATGTCATTGTAATCCATCTCTAAATATAGATACTGCTCCGTGCAAAATCATACAGTTACACAATTCATTTTACGCACTGAAGGTCGTTAGGAGATAAAATGCTGTATTTAACTTCAAATCTCAGCTTCAAATATTGTCAGTTTATGGTAAAATACATCTACCGATATAGGATAAAATAATAGTAAAAGTTTGGATAAAATAATTTCTTATTTCTAAAATAAGGTCTGATGAAGCAATAATTTTGGGTAAAAAAGGAAATTGAGATCCTCTATGGTACTTGTGAGACTAATAATCTTATACTTTGGATTCAAAACTATCATACCTTATTATATATTGATAAAAAATTAAAAATTCAAATCAATTAGACTTTTTACACGTCACTAAGTTTAATTTACATGAAATAATCAAAATATAATTTATTTTTAAAAAAGATAGAGGATATTGTGAACGATCTTATGCGCAGGGTTTAGCCAAAATTTGATGAATGAGTTAGTGATGAGATTTAAAAAAAAAGGTATGAAAAGCTTTTCTTAGGATTGGTAACGTGCATATGTGTGACTAAAAGTGACTATACTGACCTACTATATCCACCTATCAAGTGAATATTTCTCTTTTTTAACGTACATGTTAGCAAAAATATGTGTAACAGTGTGAGTAAAACCCTAACTTTATAGCAGTCTGTTTGTAAATATGAAGACCATAACTGATGTAGTGTGTCTGTGACTAATAAAGTTGTAAATTGTGCCTAGTCTCCGAATTTATAGGTTAAGTAACATTGTTGTAAATTTAATAAAATTGTATGTTATCTTTGTTTTTTTTTGTTTTTTTTTATGCTCTAAATGACCATGAAAATAATAGTTAACGTAGAATGGTGAAATAGTGACTCAAATTTTAGGAATTTGCCAGTCAAGTCGAAATCAAGGGCGATAAATGTATGATTTAAGATCATCATCAATCAGATCTTTTTTGTCTCCACTGCAGGAGCACGTCTCTCTCTTTGTACTAACAGAGCCATACTTGGCCAGAGCAGCCAAAGGACTTTGGCCTGCACTTTCCTCGCTGGCCAGACAAGTTGGAGAGGTCATATAATGTTTTTGAACCTTTGTTTAGCGTGATTACCTAAGTCGCCTTCTACGACATCCACGGGAGGACTTGGAGTGGCCCTATTCTATTTTGCCGGAAACCACACGGCAAATATGTAGTATGTTTATTCGAAGTTTATTATATTACCTACAATGTTGTATTTGATCGTAGCTTTATGAAATTAGGAATGCGAGAGAGTTAGCTATTAGAAATTTCAAATTAAAACATTAGATAAATTGAAGAATAAAATAAGAAGTAGGTCAGCTTCTGCATTTGTACTTATAATTGACCGAGCGAGCGAAGCGAGTAAAGCGTCTCAGTTTCAGTCAGTGTCAGTTTGTCAGTCAGTTTTTTCGTTTGTTCTCGTTTAAAAGTCACATTTCTCAACTGATTCTCGTCAAATTTTGTAAGGTTTGAAAAATGTACACAGGTTATATTTTAAAAATTGTTGATTCAGCTTTTCGGAAGTTTTTAAAATGGCGGAAATATGGGGGTTTAACACTTTGTTACCCTTATTAAGACGCAATTTTTTTGTCTGAACAACTTTTTTATTCGCTAATCTGTAACGGGTTAGGGATAACTTGCGAGCTCTGCAACTCACACAGCCACTAGTGTTATAAGTACTTACTTACACTATTACATATTTGTCTGTCACGTCACACTGAGTGAAAATGTTAATCATTTTAATAGCAACCCATCACTATTTTGATTCCTTGATCCACTTTCTCACCCACCATCCCGCTCAAAGTGGTTTTTAGGTCTTGAGCCGCAAGATCCAAAAAGCTCCGTCTGCCCCGTTAGGAATAAAGGTGTGATATGTATTTATATGGCAGACAGAGCATTTTGGGTCTAGGTATAAAATGTTATCCTAACAAGTAATTATAAAAAAATATTAAAAAAAAAGGTTTTATCTAAAGATTATTTTCAAGACGAATAAAATGAGCCCAAACTCAATGGAATCGCGTCGTTTCATTACAGAGTTCCTATGTCCATACTCCAGCTCCATCATCAGATCAGCTCCATATTATTATAATATGAATTGTCTCATGATATACGTATGCGTGCAAAATTTTAGCTCATTCGGAAACCGGGAATTGGGTCAAATTAAACACGCAAGATTTGATTACAGGCAGAACGATAGACATCGGGACAGGTAAAACTAAATAAAAGCCTGTAATAATTAATAAGGCACAGAATGCAGTTTAGACAGTACCCAACCCACCGCAAATAATTCATTTAGACTAATTACGTATGTTAAACATTGAAATCTTAACGCTAAGACATTAATTTGTGAGTCACTCACTCCTACATGTAAATGTTTCTATTGTGATAGGAAATCGAGACATTCCAATTTATCATGATTCATGAGTAAGTATACAGTGTGAGGGACCATTCATAAATTACGTCACACATTTAGGGGGATGGATGGGTCAATGAAGTGTGACATTGTGTGACAAGGGGTGGGAAGGATCTTAAGGTGCGTGACGTTACAATGCAAAATCTATATCTAAGTAATAGAACACAAATTTTAACTTAGAATATTTTTTTATTAAATAAAGAATTGGTGTCTGTTACGTCACACTAGGTTGTGGGGGTCTCAAAATTGTGACCAACTGTGACAAGGAAGAGGAGTCAAAAGTCATGAAATTCGTGTAATATATGGATAGTCCCCAAAGGCCGAGAACTAAGTTGTTACACCGTATTTCAGAAAGTCTTCTTCATTTTAGCGCGTTTTCGGTTGCATCCCCACTGATGTTAATATGCAAATATAATACAAAAAAATATATTTGCTAAGCAAATTAAAAATCCCTGACTGTCGAAAACGCCATCAAATGATGATTAGAAACTCCAGTACGACTTGATATTTCTTACTTTAGTGTTAATCCCAAAGATTTTGTAAAAGGCGGAACCGATTTTCATCAAACATTGCTAAAAACACCACAAGGGAATTTGCTTGCAAGGATACCGAAGACCGTGCAATACCGTTAAGAAACAACGGAAACAGGTTAAGGACTTTAGATATAGTTTTTAGACCGGCTGCCTGCCTGAACGTCAACACTCCTTGGGAAATCCCTTGGTTCGAATTTTCAAACACTGCGTGACGTAATATTATATGGATGGTTTCCTACAAGGTTGTGTTGCGGTTGTGCATCATGAAACTACCGATATTATCAGTTTTATTTAAAATACCGAAAGTCTAAATTTAAATGCCCTGTATTTTGGTCACTACTTGCTAACCAGAGAATAAAAAAATACGTACTGAATATTTTTTAATTATCTATCTAATGAATAAAAAAAGTTAAGTCCACATACGTCAAACCAGTATACTGTAACATTTACCAATCTAGTGTTTTGTATTTGCTCATGCGTTTTCTGCAACACTGCTTCGATTCACTTTGACCCAATGACATTCAACCCACTTCGAAATTTAGTGTTGCCTTAGGCATTTATTCTTATAATGGTTGTCTATTTGTAATCTGCCGTTAGGAGCAAATTCTAGGCATTTTACTAGTGTCGTAATTAGGCGTCCAGTTGACTGGCTTATTTAACTAGATAACTGCGCCATAAATATAAGTTATAACAAAATATACTGAAACTATTTTTAGGGGTGAATTCAGACCGTGATACTGATCAACTTTTCCCACCTATTACTAGTTCTTAGTGGTAGGTATTAGTGTTGGGCGCGTAAAATTGCCGAATGGAGACCTCGGCCTGGCCGGAGAAATGTTGGGAGACCACCTATGCGCTGGGCCGATGACATCTATAAAATATTGGGCAAGACCTGGATGCGAACTGCAGAAGACCGGGTCAAGTGGAAACACCATGAAGAGGCCTATACCCAACAATGGGTGAATAAAGGCTGAAGAAGAAGAAGTGGTAGGTATTAGTAACAAGTAGTCGACCGTAATATGTAAGTAGAGACATAACACAATTAATTAATATCCAATTAATTCCACTAAATAACTACCTATCTTTTTAAACTTCACGTTCAATGACGTGGCTAGTAGTGCTTCAGCCATTTCATTGGATGCCTGGTTTTAGAGAACGGGCTAGGCGTTCAGTTAACTAGCTGATTTAACCGGACGGCTGCCACATTTACATTTAACTTTATGTATTGATAATGCTGTTTATTAATTAGGGTTTTATTGGTCTTTATAAAGTTATATGCATATTATCATCAAATAACCTTTCGTTGGGTTTTGATTAACAATTAAAGTGATGGTTAAACAAACACACAAGTGATATAGGGATTCATTACATCACTCGGCCGTCTGACATTATAATTATTTAGTAATCATTTAAGTTTTCAACCCATGCACTGTCCGTAAAAAAAAAACATTAGGAAAACAATTGGTTTGTTCATATAAAATAAATGGGAAAGTATTAATACGAACATTTATTTTTATTACTCATATATCCTTTGTGGGTCACAAAGCTTTTATATATGACACAATTTTTTTTTACTCCTGTACTTTTGTCTGTCTTTTAAATATTTTCAAACACTAATTTAGGTAAGAACGTAAAAACCGTTTTATTTAAATAAAGACTAGGAAGACGTCAATTATTTAAAAAAAAAACCCATAGATACTTAGTATCTACCAGACATATATTATACTAGTAGTTCGCCACGAACTTAGACCTCGCGATTATTATTTCAGAATAATGTACCTGATTTGGATGAATTATCGGTGCAGGTTTACCGATATGCGAATTCATGGTTGTGACCAAATTTCCAAAATAGTTGCCAATCACAGCCCTTCCTTCAAATGACTTTCGATCTAGCTCTGAAATGTCAGGAGCACCTTCCAACCATACAATCCCATGGATATGAGGTCTACCGTGATGCTGAAATTCAGTTCTGTACCAGTAGTCTTTCACCGAAAAATGAACCATAATTTTTCAAATGTCAAAGTCAGCTCGTTGTTGGAAAAATCAGGTTTAAATGTTTATTTGTATTGCCATGGCTCTATGCCGCTGCTTATTTTGGTTTCTTACTTTCTTCGTAAAGCTACTTAGCGGGCTTTGATTGCTGTTGATCTCTTGTTAGTTTGTAGCATAATTACTAATCTACAGAAGCACAGACAAGCAGCGATAGCGATTGAACGAAAGTTCGCTCAACAAAATTGCTAAATTTAATAAACAAGCCAACAATTAACAAGCCAAAAATCAAAATAAGCAAAAACAAAAAAAAATCGTAAAATAAGCAAAACCCTTTTATTTTAAGACGGTTAAATATGATAAAATTTATAGAACTACTTATGAAACTCAAAATAATAACTATAATAGTTATTCAGAGAAATTACTTCGTGGACCCCAGGGAAGATATGTATTTTTAAGAAAGTTGTTCAGTAGCCCGGACTGAATTCACCGTTAAATAGTTTGAGTATATTTTTTAAGAGGATTTGTATTGTATATTCGTCACGGCTAGTCAGCTAGACTTCGCGAGTCACCCTAAACCCGTTTAAGTATAACGTATAAAAAAGTTGTTCAGACAAAAAGATGTTCAAATAAAAAAATATCGTTTCCATAATGGCAACAAAAAGTCTCATGACATTTTTGAAAATATTTTGAAATGGCGGATATATGACAGTTTTAAAATTTTTAATCCCCATATTTCCGCCTTTTTGAAAAATTTCAAAAAACTGGCTCGACAAAAAAAATATATTTAGTTGCTGAACCTGTTTACAAAATTTCATGAGAATCGGTTAAGAAATGCGACCTGTAGGCGAGAACAGACAGACAGACGGACAAAAGAATTTTTGGCTAGTCTCGAAACTGAGACGCTTCGCTCGCTACGCTCGCTCGGTCAAAAAAAAAATTTTTTTTTTGTATTTTATTTAGAAGGTAAATATAGTCGTAGAAAAAGTGTTGTATGCAACGTTATGCAACGTTATATAAGTACGTCAAAAACTTCAGCCTCCTCTACAAGGCGAGAACGGGGGAGGGGAATCCCCGACTGTCAAGAACGCATCTAGTGATGAGTAGCTTAACTACTGATACGATTTAATATCCGCACCGCCATCTATTTTTGCTAGAGAAAGCCCTGACTTTCAAGCGTTGACCCCCAGTAACTATTAAACTGCTGAACCGATTTTTATCAAACATAGCTAAGTCAGCTTAGCTCTCGAACAGATGGGTCAATTTTTATGCTGCTTCTTTGACGTGAAAGCAAGTTCCTTGCGGTGGAGGAACTTGCTTTCACGTCAAAGAAGCAGCATAAAAATTGACCCATCTGTTCGAGAGCTAAGACACCATAGACAGACACACAGACCGACGGACTAAAGGCATTATTGTCAATCTTATAACACCCCATTTTTTACGAGGGGCTAAAAATAATAGCAAATTAAATAAAAGATTATGAAAAATGTAGTTACAAATGGAACAAACTTAGCATTCTTCAATACGCCCAATCAAGGACATTTTCGAAGAGCATATTATACTCAGGTGTACAGAAATACCGATTGTCTGTATGGAATTAGTCACCCTTCGATTATAAAAAATTTAGGTCATAGAAAACACGCCAGGGTCTATCCTTTCATTGCTAAACGACTAGGTTGAAATTTCAATATTTTAAACTTTAAAAATAAATAACATGCTATTATGCTCGATTAGGGCTCTTACAGATGAGCAACAGTACGCCCAGTCGGCGATCGTCGGTGATAGTCGCCGACTGTCGCGACCGTCAGGTCACGAACTTAATATGAGTAAACATACAGAACGGAATGCCGTGTGGTTTCCGGCAGAGTAGAAAAGGGCCACTCCAAGTCTTTTCGTGGATGTCGTAGAAGGCGACTTGGGAAATACAAGCTAAATAAAGCTTATAAACATCAATAAGACCTTTCCAACGTCTGGGCAGCATGGAGAAATGTAGGAAAAATCCTCTGGCTGCTCTGGTAAAGTATGTCTCGTAGTACAGAGAGGGTTGTGCTCCTGCAGTAGAGACAAAAAGATCTGATGACGACAGAACGGAAGATCCCGTGCATTATCTATTTCTTATTTAAACCTTTAGTGATTCATAACTAACAATTACTTAACGCTAAGAGGGGGCTGCAGGTGCCTGCAGCTCAACTCCTTCCACAAGAATAAAATGGGGAAAGGGTGCGACGACGGGGAACGGGGACACCGACGGGAGTATATAGGTAGGCAATTCTTGCGATTCCACAAGTTAAGCGTCCTCGAGCGTGGTTCGCAATTGGATTGGATTGGCGTTTTTTTGTCACCCATCCAAGTGCAGACCTTGCCTGGGGTGAATTAACTTACGAAAGCGCTAGTAATGTGTGTGTAAACATACAAACAAACTTATTTATATATAGCTGCAGGCACCTGCAGCTCAACTCCTTCCACAAGAATAAAATGGGGGAAGGGTGCGACGACGGGGAACGGGGACACCGACGGGATTATATAGGTAGGTAATTCTTGCGTTTTCACAAGTTAAGCGTCCTCGAGCGTGGTTCGCAATTGGATTGGGTGACCACAAGAAGCATAAAAATTTATCGAGCTCTTCCTTGTTTCGGTTAGTCCCTGATGTCATCATTGTAGAGTCGTCCAGCTATGTCAGATGCCTTAAGGTAGTTTAAAAAATCTGCTACCAGTGTTGTCAGGGAACAACGGCTTAACGTGCTTTTCAAAGCACAGAGGAGCTCGAGAAATTATTTTGGCGTTTTTTTGTCACCCATCCAAGTGCAGACCATACCTGGGGTGACTTAACTAACGAAAGCGCTAGTAATGTGTGTGTAAACGTACAATTGCCGTGTGGTTTCCGGCAGAGTAGAATAGGGCCACTCCAAGTCCTATCGTGGATGTCGTAGAATGTGATCTTTATACAAGCTAAACAAAGCTTACAAACATCAATGAGACCTCTCCAACCCATCTGGCCAGCGAGAGGAGAGTGTAGGCCAAGTCCCCTGGCTGTTCTGGCAAATATGGCTCTGATAGTACAGAGAGGGTGAAGCTTCTGAAGTGAAGACAAAAAGACTTGACGATGAGATGATTATGACGAAACATACAAATAAACTTATTTTTCATGTTTAATCAAATCTTTGTTAAGTATAAATTGCATAAAATACAATAATCGTCTGGAATTGCAAATAGCTAAAACTCAATTTGTTCAAAGGACCTTATCGTAGAAGTTATGACTTAATTACTTAGCAGTTTAGTCTGTCAACAAGCTTAATAAATTCATTTGCGATCTTAAGACAATACATCGTAAACTCAACTTATTATGCAGTAGTTAATTTTGGTTACCACTATGTTTGAATTAAACTTAAACTCGACTTAAAATACCTTCTCAAGTAAGTTAACATGATACATTTTTCCGGTACTCCCGTGCTGGTCTAGGAGAAATCAAAAAACTTAGAATGTACCAGCTGCTTCTCTTCCCACGCAGATCGTAAAAGCCGATCGAGGGAATGGGCAAAAATGCAAATCATGTTAACAGGCGATGCGGCTAGCAACCCATCACTGTATTGATTGCTTTTCCATCTTCTCGCTCACGATGACGCTAAAAGTGGCTTTTGGGTCTTGCGGCCCTGGGCTCTGCATAGAACCGCAAGACCCAAAATGCTCTGTCTGCCCCATTAGGGATAAAGACGTGATAGTATGTATTTATGTATTTTTCCGATGCAGAATAGAAACTGTTATGTTGTGTCTTGTATCTGAATGTCGTAAGGGCGGGCTAATTCATACTTAAATTAGTTTTTGAAAACCAAAACATTTTTTGTATAAGCTTTTGTTGGGAGGTTGAAGTACTTATTAAGACAAATGAAATAAGCCCAAACTCGATCGGGTTGCGTCGTTTTATCACTGAGTTCCATCGAGCATCTTCTGTCTCCGAGATCAGACTCTAGACTTCGTCTACCATAAAGTGCTCATCAATAAAAATTAAACAAGTCCTATTCAATGAGGTTAATTATATTGTCTTATTACTGAGATTTGTCAAATATCTCCCGACTCCATCATCAGAACAGCTCATTGGCTATATAATGTTGTGTTGTCGTCTGACTTACACTAGTGTGCATAATTTCTGCATCGCCTCTAATTTTTCTTGGAAATATATTTGAATTTCAGACATTTTTTTTACTGTTTTATTATATGTATACATGTATACATGTATAGATAAGTGCGCTGCCAGCTGTTGCCATTTCAGTGTGAATTGGCTAGTGCCAATTCTTAGATAAAGACTCTTGCAGACAAGCCACAGTATGCCCGTGACACCTCTGACAACGCTGTAAAAGAGGCAACCTTCTGGAGAGAAAAAATATGATTTAATTTTGAACCTTCAACCGAGAAGAAGCTCCGGCTTTTTCTTCTTCACCACACTATCTTTCTTCAGCATGTCTAGGAAAACGTATATTTCGATCTACAAGGCAGCACATCAAAGGGGTCTTACAGATCGCCGCTGGTGACCGTCGCGTGACAATTCTTGACAACAGTGACAGTCTGACATGTGATGCGACATCGTACGACGGTCGTCAACAGGCATACTTTCTCTCAGTCTGTAAGAGCCCTAAGCTACACTGAGGTACACTAAAGGTACTACCTTCTTTAGAAAAACAACTTTATTTGACAGGCAATAATAACACCCCTTTTTTGTCAGAGTTTAAAAGCAGCCATATTGTGTGAAGTACACCCGTGGTCCTATCTCTGTCTAAAATCGTCATTGTATGAGTAACGGGCATATTGTCTTGTCTTTCACAGCCCTAGAAATACAACAAGTAACGCACTAAATATAAAGTACCTACATGTATTTGTATTTAACTTTAGTTTATTTTGTACACGCCTACTATTACCTCTTTTCTTCTCTTTTCCTCTCCTGGGTCTGCTGGAAGAGATTTCTTATGAAATAAGCAGTACCTATGTACTCAATGTTCTTACTTTGTTTGTTTCTGTGTTTGTATTTTGTGTACATGAATTTTGTAAATAAATAAATAAAATGAAGACTAATACCAAATGCTGTGAGTAAGGTCATAAAATAGCCATCATGTATTACGAAATACTCCAGTTACATTTAAAAAAACAAGATTATAATGCGGCATAATCATCATTAATCAAGTACAGGGTTGTGCGAGTTTAACATTCAGATTAGCTATGATATATTCAAATTTTAATCCACCAGATTAGGTTTCAAGAGGTACTACAAATGTAGGAGAGAGACAACATTTTAAAAACTATTGAAAATAGAAGAGGGCAGATGATTGAACGTATAATAAGACATAACTACTAAGAATAATAGAGAATGGAAAGATAGAAAGGAGACGAGGAAGTGGAAGACCGAGGGTGAAGTTTTTCCAACAAATTAAAGAAGAGTTAGAAGTTTGGTCCTACCACGACATTATAAAAATGGCAGAGAGAAGAGATAAATGGAAGCATCTTCTCTTAACTCCACTGATAGGGACAAGCACTTAAATTACAAGAAAAAGAAGAAAGTTTTGCCGATGAAGTTAATATCTTAAGGGCCAACCACTGTTGTCAGATTTTTCAAGGTACTTAAAGTCATCTGACATAGCTTGACAACAGTAACTGACAATGTTTACAGTCGATAAAAAACGCCGAGTAGCCGCACACAAGTTTTTTTTACACACAAATACAAGCCAAGTCTTATGCCAACTCCAAAACCCTCAATAAAAATATTTTAACAACCGTATCAAGCTTTAAAAGTATTACACAAGCCTTTGTTAGAGTTAGAGTTATAGATGTACTAGCATTTTTAAAGGTCAACTAAAGGTTATGATGAAGATCAAGGGCCCAGGGTTGGAGGTCTCGTTCTTTGTTTTTTGTTTTAAATAGATGTCTTGGTTTGGTATGTATGGTATGTTGTTTGGATGATATAGTTCCGTTTGCAGCGTCGTCAGAATAAACTAGATAGTTCGCCCCAAACTGTGAACTCGCGAATTCCATATCTTGGCAACCCGTGACCGATTTGGCTTATATTAGTTAAAAAATCTAGTAGCCATTATTAATTTCAAAACACGGGTAACTCACGTATAGAGTCAGCTACTGCCGACATGTTTCGACCTCATCAGGGGGGTGAAAGAAAGTGCCATACATTGCGAATTATTCGTTTTGAACGACGTCATCTATTAATCTTATTCCGGATTAAATACCAAAACTACTTTAAGTTTTTAGTTTTTTAGAATTTGTAGAGATGGCGCACTACATGCTTTTTCAGTCCTAATTTCACGGTGTTAAAATATAGTGTAATCAATAATTTCGCATGCTCAGTACTAAGTCTTAATGGTGTAACGGTTTAGGCGTTCGAAACTACCCATGAGTCCTTGGGTTCAAATCCCCTCAAAGGCTAAAAAAACTAAAATCTTTTATTCGTTTTCCTTTATGTTTTATGTTAAACAATAAGCAAAATTTCGCGCTCACGGTATCAAGCCTGAATGGCGAGGCGGGTAACGCATTGGAAATAATTCACCTAAGATATCACTCAGGAATCATAGGTTCAACTCCCACATCATTGAGAAATTTAAACATTTTATATTTGTTATTTATTTGGTTTTGGAATAAGATTAATAGATGACACTACGTTTGCAGCTTAAAATGTTGGCAGACAAATTACGTGAGATGGCTCTCTATTTCAGTTATATTATAGTACTCTATGGACCTCATCCGGAGGTCTTCATCAGGGCGAATGTGACGAGAGGCCCGTACTCATACCGTAGGCAGTAGCTGACTCTATACGTGAGTTACCCGTGTTTTGAAATTAATAATGACTGCATCTCACGTTAGTTTTAACCAAAAAATCTAGTAGCCTACAGAATTTCATTAAAATATATAAGGCTGAATCTACCCTTTAATTTTTTTTATTTTTTATTATTAAAATAAGTTTATTGCATTTCATTTAAATCATTACATATTGTCACTATTACTACACATAATGTCAACTTATAAATACAATTAAAACCCGGCCTGAATCGTTTCTGGTGCAAAAGTGCCCAAAACGCTAGCTGCATTAACACGCTGTATCGCAATGGCCATCCTTTGCACCAAAAACGAGCCAGAGCGAGAGTTACCATTTCTTTCAGCGATTCTGTGCCCTAATTCCCTAAAAAGATGCTTTGCGTCCGTGCCCCAACAGCCCATGGTCTCTACAGCTATGGGCACGAAACAGTAGTTGGGCTCCATAGCTGCGTATTTTAGCCGCTTCCTATCTGCTGCTTCTTCGGCAGCGGCCGCTGCTGCACCCACAGTACGACTGAGGTGGCTGGCGGCCACAGTGTTGACGCACGTGGCATCCCAGATCACGCATCTCCCATGCTTCCACGGTACCAACGTTAGGCCGTCCGGTCTCTTACCGTCTGATCTGCTGAGACCTGGTGGCTCTAGGATGCAGGGAACGTTTGCTGAAACGAACGCTCGACGGACTATATCATTGAGTGCATGGTGACGCGGAAACCTACCTGTGCACCGACAACAACTAAGCGCGTGGTAACCGTTGGCGTCCACCATAGACCCGCAGATGCATTTATGTGGTTCGCACACTCTGCAGCCCAGGCGGAGCGCCACGGCCACCCGCAGGGAGTCGTCGTCCAAGAAGGTGCCCAGATGAGGTGATGGAAGGGCGTGTAACCATGCACCCGATTCCGCCCTCGAGACAGCTTTCAGCCTAGCACAGTCTGTTCCCACGGCCTCGTCCAAGAGCACCCCCTGGGTTTCCCTAGCGACTACGTCATCCCACGCGCGCTGATCGGATGGAGCTACTAGGCTTGGCGCACCCGAGTTGATAGCCGACCAGGCCGACTCCGCATCAGACGCATATTGTATGCTTGCCCTGTCACCATTAGAGGGAATAATGACAGCAACAAGGTCAGCAACCCCATGCGCTGACGCCAAGAAGGCCGGCAAACCAACATCACGTGCGCGCCGTAACCCGTGGCCCCCAAGCCGAATTGGGAGAGATGCCTGGTTCCACTACACCTCATTATATACGAGTATTTTGTTAGATCCACCCTTTAAATAGATTCAGTATATATTTTGTTAGATCTTATATAATACTAGCTGTGCCAGCGGGCTTCGCTCCCCGCAAGAATTTCGGGATAAATAGTACTCTATGTCCTTCCCCGAGTCTCAAACTATATCCATACCAAATTTCATCCAAAACGGTTCACTAGTTGAAGCGTGTAGAGGTAACAAACAAACAAACAAATATACAAACTCACTTTCGCATTTATAATATTTGTAGCAAGGATTAGTAGAATAGGATATCTTATTCTTATACCTTTAAACGAGCAATTCTTGTATATATACATATATATTTATAAATTTCTGTGATCTCGAAAACGGCTCTAACGATTTCGCTGAAAATTTGTATATGGGGGTTTTCGGGGGTAAACAATCGATCTAGATTAGTTTTATGTTTGGGAAAACGCGTGTTTTCGAGTTTTCATGCGTTTTTCTTTCCACGCAGAATGGTCGCTATGGTCGCTATAAAAGCCTTGTTTTTAGCTCAGCGGTTAAGGATACCGACCGCTAGAAAGAGTGTTACGGGTTCGAATCCCACTCGGTAACTTACTTTTTTATGTTTAAGTTTATATATATTTTTTTATTTTGCATTGTTTTTAGACAAGTTTAAAAAATTAGTTAATGGTTGAGATGTAACCGAGCAAAGCTCGGTCGCCCAGGTACTTTTTTTCTCTAATGGCGACCGCGTACTGGCAAGCGAAGCGTAGAGCACCCACCTACAAGATGGTCAAACAACCTAACCAAAGTTATTAAGAGTCCCCCGACCCTAGACCAAAATACAACTTTCCATACAAACGTAGTCTACGTTTTATTTCAAAACGATTTGGGCAAAATTTTGTAATTTCAAAGATATTCCAATTATCTAGGTTTATAACTGGTTTCCGACACTAAAAAGATGAACTTGAAATAGAATATAGTGTTTTATATTATTTTTGACCATTAGTATGGGAAACTTCTAAATCGTTATATTTTCTTTCCAGTTCATAATTTTACCATAGGAAACCAGTTATAACCCTAGATAATTGCAATTTCTTAACAATTACCAATTTTACCGGAATCTGACATGTGGTTTCAAAATTAAACGTAGACAACGTTTGTATGGAGAAGTCTAGGGTAAGGGGACCCTTAAAAGCGCTAGATACAAGCCGCTCTTGATTAATGAAATTCCAGCAGTCGACGTTAGTGGCTGAAATGATGAATAATAGTATATGTATGTACAAATTTTGAAATAAAAATATATTTGATTTATTTTTCTTTGTTTGCTGTACTTATCCTCAAAAGATTGCTTTCTCAGTATCACCTGTTGGTTGACTGGTAGAAAAGGCCTCAGGCCTTAAGTCCACCATTTAAATGTAATAAAGTAAAATATAATATAATAAATATATAATAAATATAATATAATATAATAAAGTAAAATAATTAAATACAAAAATAAATATATTATACACCCAGTACATATTTAGTATTCGTTGTCCTATTCTAATTCGGAAACCACACCTTGTTTAAACCTTCTCAACACGCTCACCTTTGGTCCTGCCGAATTAAATTCAAAGCTAAACATATAATTATGACGAAAATCACATATCGACATTCATAAATTATATATTGAATAGAAGATAGGCAATAATTAATAATTTATTGGCATTAAAGAGACGCAAGGTTAATATCCATTTACTGCCTAAATTAATGTATATTTATGGTATCAAGGGACATTTTACTATTATAGAATCCCTTTTCTTCTAATATAAAACTGCTAGTCTGCTCCCGTAGCATGGTACCATCGATACACCCAGATAAATAAAATAAAATAAATAAATATTATACGGACAAATCGCTTATATTAATCCCCGTTTCTACGTTTTATTTTAAAACCACGTGTCAGATTTTGGTAAAAAATTGTAATTTTAAAGAAATTGCAATTACTTAGGGTAATAATTGGTTTCCCACGGAAAATTATAAACTGGAAAGAAAATATTAGGATTTAGAAGTTTCCCATACTGATGGTCGAAAATGATATAACACACTCATTCTATATCAAGTTCATATTTTTAGTGTCGGAAACGAATTATAACCCTAGATAATTGCAATATCTTTGAAATTACAAAATTTTGCCGAAATCGGGCAAGTCCTTTAGAAATAAAACGTAGACTACGTTTGTATGGAAAATTGTATTTTGATCTAGGGTAAGGGGACTCTTAAGTAAAAATCAAAGTAGGTTCGAGACATTTGATAAGGGATACTTACTTAACGATACTATATTTTATAATAAAAACATTATAAATAAACATAAGGCCTAGGTTCTATCACTGTTCTGATTCCACCTTCACGCATCACGCATAAACATTCAATGTGGAACATCTGCCCAAGGCTCCGTCCAACCCGGTAAGGGATAAGATATGATAGTGTAAATACGAAGTTTACTAATCAGTCTCTTTTTTACTTTTTTTTTTATTCCTGTGCAATGGACTTCCCCCTTTCCTTGATCTATTCTTGATCTTTGGGTACATGAATTTTTTGGGGTGTAGCGTTGCGCCCATTTGATTCTTTTTTTAAAAAGGAAATGGAGATATAATTTAAAATTTTGTCACATACGGCTCTAGATAATCCTTCAAACTGTTTTTATTTACAGTTTTGAGGAGAACGGCCACTTTTGGCAAAAATGTTAAGAGAAGCTTCATGATTTCACCTTAAACTGTAAACAGTAGTTCATAAAATAGTTTGAAGGGTTATCCACAGACGTACAAGAATATTTTTTTTCATATAATTTATTTATTCTTGAAATAATATTAGAACTAAATTAACCCATGCTACTTTTATTAATCAAATAAATATATTTGCGAATAAGAGATTTAGATGAGTTCTTATAATAGGGGTGACGACAGGATCCGAAAAGTATGATTGTAATTAGTTCATCTTTTAGATTATCCAATAATATTGGACCCCTAATCACAGTTTACCAAAAAAGTAAAAATTCACAAAGATACAGAGCGTCAAAGTTCCGGAGAGGGGGCTTGCGACGTCACACTTATGTAAAAATCGTACCCAGCCGTGACGTCATGCGAAATTTAAATGCGCTGTATCTTTATCATTTTTGGTTTTTCAAAGAAAAGAAAAAATACGTGTTCAATATTTTTTAATAATCTAACCGATGGACGAATAATATTTTTCCATTCGTCTTGCCTATTCCTGTGCTCATGCTACTAAACGGTTTCTTCAATAAAAGTCTTTATTGTTGAAAAGATTGTGAATTAAAGTTGCAATAACTTACACATTAGTAAATGTCAAGTTAACAATACAGCATTTCTAAATGTGCTTATTCATCGAAATGTTGGTATTTTCAAAAATGACATGTAAAATTGAAACGCCAACGTTTTGCCTGATAGCTATTTGATATTCTACTTTTTGACAATATTTTGTTGCACTGTTAATTTGACATTTACTTGGGCGTACGCTTTTGTAATCATACAATAAAAAAAATATTTGTCTTTTATTTTAACCTCCCAATAATTTAATTTGAATTACACGATTAGATAATTTTACGTCGCAATTTATATAACGAATAAAATGAAATTAAAAACTAACGATTTTTTTTCCTGAAATTCATTTTCTGTAATTACACATAGTTAAAAAAAATTACCAGTTTATGTACACGGGAATTTTGACAGAAAATAGATAGTTAAAATAGATTTTACGAAGACACTAATTATTAAATAAAAAATCTGTGTATTTTGTAGACAAGAAATTTTTAAAACTAAAATACACTTTGGTAAAAATGTGTGGTATATGTAATAAATAATAATAAAAAAGGTACTATAATATGATAAAAATACCTGGCAAGTCTCAGGCGAAAAAAGTTTTCCCTAATTAGTCCATATGTCTTCGAGTAATCAGGAAACACAGGTAGGTACATTAAATAATATAAATCATCATCAACATCAGGTTTTTTGTCTCAATTGCAAGAGCATGACCCTATCTGTACTACCAGAGCCATACTTGGCTAGATCTGCACAATAATTTATAAAGGTAATAGAAAGTTATCTAGACATGCGTACGTAATTTTTTAAATAAGTGACTATGCAACCACTCGTATGACATAACCTTTAAAACTCCGACACCTGTCAGAAACACTTCAACCACAAAATCTAAACTCTCTAATCTAAGGAGCTCGGTGACACGGTGGGAATGCGCATTACCAGCGCTTTCGCAAGTAAAGCGACACCGAGCATGGACTGCAATAGGATGGGTGACCACAAGTGGCATAAAAATTACTTGAGATTCGGAAACCCGTTGATCCCAGCTGTCATCATTGTATGGCAGTCATCGAGCTATGTCACATGCGTTTAGGCAGCCCTTAAAATCTAACACCAGTGTTGAACTCTTACGCACACGAAAAACAAGACATCTAAACTCTACCATATCTTATTCGATCTGTTGTCTAAGCAAGCATACATTGACAAAATATAAGGTTTTTAGGGAAATCCTACTATTATTTTTTACTTCCATGCTTGTCTGGGAGAAAAGGATAATGTACTAGCCGCTTCTCTTTAAGCGCAGATTATAGTAGCTGATCGAGGGAATGGACGAAAATGCGAATCATGTTAATAGGTGATGCGGCTAGCAACCCATCACGTTTTTAGGAATTTCCCACCTTCTCGCCCACCATCACACCAAAATTGGCCTTTGAGCCTTGAGGCCCTGAGCTCCAGCTGCTTAAAGCCGCCTCCTAGAAGCCCAAAATGCTGTGTCAGCCCCGTTTGGTATAAAGACGTTATAAATGTTTGAATATTTTAAATATCCTAGTCAACTAAGTTCATCTTAGATAAAGGTGTCTTTTTATCCACTGCTGGGCAAAAGCCTCCCCTTTAAAACGCCACTAATGTCTATCATGCGCAATGGACTTTCAGATCAGATGTTATCGAAAGACTCTAGATCATCACACCACTTTTTCTTGGGTGACCTTACGACGTCAGCCTACTGACTAATTTACATAATAAAAATGGATACAAACTCAAGCATAACAACAAACAAATATTGCATCATCTCATTTCAGCCGCAAAATAACCGCTGCTGGACATAGGCTTCTCCCAAGGTTTTCCAAACTGATCGATCGTGTGCGGCCTATTTCCAGCGACCTTGATTAGGTCGTCTGACCACCTCGTGGTTAGATGTCCTGTGACTCGCTTACCAGTGCGTACAATATTGCACAGTTACAAAAAAAAATGGCCT
This sequence comes from Acrobasis consociella, assembly GCA_963555685.1. Taxonomy (NCBI): domain Eukaryota; kingdom Metazoa; phylum Arthropoda; class Insecta; order Lepidoptera; family Pyralidae; genus Acrobasis; species Acrobasis consociella. The sequence continues at coordinate 3,179,890 of OY743122.1, read as the reverse complement.
GATGACTTTAAAAAATCTCTTCACCTCTAGCACTAGGTATATCACATTGTTTAAAAACATTGCAAGTATAAGCTAATAAATAAATATTTATTTCTAATACACAAAATAACAAACACTATAATTATGATACTTTCTAAATTTTCCCTTTTCTTCGCATCACCAGTGGGTTGACTGTTAGATAAAGACTATGGTTTTAGGTCCGCCTATGACATTCGTAATAACGTTTAATAAAAATAAAAATAAAACCTATAAAAAGTTAAAATGTCGACTGACAGCATCCCACTGTCACTTTTCAAAATCTGTAATTAGATCAGATAATTTTAAGTTCCAAACTGATGTAGGTAATATTACTAGAAATCCAAATTAATCGGCATACCTAGGATAAACCTATAATGCGAATCGAATCAAAAAGCCACAAGAACAATCTCTTTTACACTTTTAACTAAAAGCATTTTAGACCAGCCTATAATATAACGTAAATTCCATCCATAACTGAATAATTTTGAATGACCTTTAAAAAAAATTCACATCTGACATAAAACCTATCACCTAACCACAAAAGCTAAAGTTTGAACTTCATATATTATCAGGAAAAGTGGCATCATTATATCTAGAATGAATTTTGTAAGCCTCCGCTATATAAATAGGTGGGAAGGTCCCCTCTATGCATTCGTGTTCTCACCTTCGACCTGAAACATCAACATGCAGTTGGTGAGTCTTTTTTACTTACATAGTATAGAACATATAATATACTATAAAATAATATTGATCGGTGATAGCTATATATTTTTTTTTGGATTAAAAAGTTTTTAAAAAAGTTTTTGTTTTGACTTAAGTACATACTTTTTTATTAACATTTATAACAATTAATCGAAAGATTTTTAAAAGATATGTTTTTTAAATAATATAATAATTACTAGTACAGGCAAATTTGATCGGAAACCGATAAAATTATAAAAGTCTGTTTTTGGGAATTTGACATTTTTTTTGTAACGTTTTAAAAATTTTGACAATTGGTGACGGTTTTTTGTATTATTTATATTTAATAATAAAAAATATTGCACGTTTATTAACTTTTTATCTAGTCAAACTTTTTGTCGATTTACATAATTATTTATATGTTCTCTTAAAAAATGTTATTGGTGATAGGTATGTTGGTGTGAATTTTTGGTGTTAAGTGCAACTTCAATTTAATGTTTTTGTAAAGTTTTTCCTTCTAACTAATATACTAACTAATACAGCACTTATATATACATTTATTTCCTGTGGTAGTTTGGGGTAGTTACGTGTATATAGTTTGTCGTTTTATTAGTTATATATGTATTTTTAGTAAGAAAATATCTATATTAAAAACACTATACTATATTATTTAAGTATTTATTATTATGGTACTTGAAAATTAGATGATGTTAAAGTAAAGTGGCTTAATGTGACCTTTGAATTTTTGGCCCTGGGCTCTGTCTGCGTAAAGCTACAAGACCCCAAATGCTCTGAATACCCTGTCAGGATTTAGACATGATAGTATACATGTTTAAATATCTTAAAAGTTTAAGTTTAAGCAAGAACAATGGCTTGTTTAAAGGTAACAAACATGTTTAGTTTATTACATAAACTTTAGCATGTTCTTCATGTTTTTTTTTATGTAAAACCTTGTTTTTGTTACCTTTGTTATTATTATATAATTGTCATTTTGTTCTTATATTCATTATTTTTTAAAATATATTGTTAAACAGAGCTACTTTTTCATTGATCTATTATGTTGCAAAGATCTCTTATTAAGACTGGAGCCTAAATCTTATGCATCTTATTCCAATAATGTTAAGTTACAGTCTTAATAACGAGCCAAGTTCCGTACCATTATCTTTAAAAAATTAATATTTGTTGTATGGGAGCCCCACTTAATATTTCATTATGTTTTAAATATTTGTTGTTATAGCGGCTACAAAAATACATCAACTGTAAAAATTTCAACTGTCTTGCCATCACGGTTCATGAAATACAGCCTGGTGACAGACACACAGCGGAGTCTTAGTAAAAGGCCCCATTTTCACCCTGTGGCTAAGGAACCCCAAAAAAAGAATCTTTAATTAAAATTTTGGACACTAAGATAACTATCAAAGTAACTTATCTACACTTTGTCTTTGAGTCAATGGTTTTTGGGCTACAGTGCTGCAGTATTGCAAAGTATAGTTGTCATTTACATAATTGAAGAACAATGAAAGACCGTGGGTGTCTACTAATCTTAGTTCTGTACTTAATCTTTGGAAACTTTGGCCGGGTGATGTAAAACGTTGCATGTTCATTAGCAATGTCTTTTAGCTTCCTCCATTTTTTATTCAGTTAGGTTATATGACAAGTTTTTTTACTTCCGATTATCAAGTATGTATATTTCCCATTAAGTCTCATCCGTAAGTTTATTTCTTTTTCAAGAACAATGTTTTTCCGCGTCTGAAGCAAAAAAATATGACATTAAGATACATCCGTGAGTTTCTTTCTTTTATAAAAACATTTTTTTTCGGTGTATGGAATTAAAAATATGACATTACTTATTCAGATCTTTTGTTACGATTTTAGTACCTATTTAACCCGATGGATATTCTATATAAATGTTCAATGCCCGTAATTTAAAAATACTTAAAAAGTAACGTTTTTGATCATGACTTTCGTTATTGGAGCAAAATAAAGCTTTTTTATAAAATTAAGCTTTTTTAATTTTAAAAGCATTTACTGTTTACTAATTCTCATTGGTAATAAATAATTTTTTCATCTCTCCGCTTTGTAGTGCATAATATTCTAAATTATAAAGTTTTTAATATGTCACTCCATAGCTGTATGTGCTATCATTTTATCTTTCTTTTATCGTATAAATCTATAAATTATTACATGATTTATAACTTTATTCACGTCTAATATTATAATAAAGCAAAAAGTCTTGCAATAATTGCATGTTGATGATTCTTATCTATCTTTCTATTACCTTTTCCTCATAACAATCTATAAAAGCTACTACTTCCACATTTGCGTCATCATAATCACCTATTGTCTTGTCAATTTCGAGTCAGACTTTTTCCAAATCTTCATCAATAATATTGCCAATGTCGATACTCACTTCATTAAACTCACTTTCATACTTCCTATTTCTGTAAGTAGGTTATAATCAGCTATAATAATCGATCAAACTATACTGACATATTGCACAAATGAATATATCCACGTAAGATCTTCGAAACATCTTTTTAGCAAGACATTAAACAAGATACCTATAAACATAAGATTTCTTGTAACATTCGTAATCAATTCCCTCTGAACGCGTATCAAATTGCAACATTCCTGAGATAGTGTTTCAAATTGCCTGTAACACTTCTAGATATTACTGAGATGGAACTTTGAAGGCTGGTAAACATTTTATTCGATTCGATATACTATCCTTAATGCGGCTCTAAGCGTAGTAACTATTTATTAATCTGTATCTAAGCAGACAGAGCCCAGAGCCAGGAATCAAAGCCCACTTTTTAGGGTAATGGTGAGTGAGAAGGTGAGACAAGTTTGCTAACTGCATTGCAACATGATTCGCATTGTCATGCAACATGGAACGAAGTTACTAAAATTGAAGATCCTACCAACCCCCAAAAATTACAGGCCTTACAAGGGTCGTGACGGACGAATCTTTAACTTTTTTGGCCTAGTCGTAGCTATAGTCCAAACCGTACGAATAGGAAGTTCATTCAAAAAAATCTTCCGTTCATCTCCAGGTACTCTTCACCGCCTTGTTCGGCATCGCCGCCGCCGGCTACGCTAGCTCCTCCGCCGGCTTCGGTGGCTCCTACCAGGAACAGTCCAACCGACCCCAGGCCCAGTACGAGAAGAACGCCAGGATCATTGCCCTGGACTCAGACGTCAAGGAGGACTCCTTCAGATATAACTACGAAACTGAGAATGGAATTAAGGCTGAGGAGCAGGGTCGTGAGGTGAGTTACATTTTTTTACAAAGAATTAAAAAAAAATATATAAATGTAGTTGCTGCCGATATAGTTAAAGATGGCAGCTATTTGCATGACGATTTTGAAATGTCACAACGGTGTCAAATTTTCGTGACACAAAATTTGAAGACATGGTATATATTTTTATATATAAAAATATTTATTCGCTTTAATTTCTTATAAAATTAAATCGATATTATTATTTTTTTCCTGACAAATTATGTAGTGGGCTGAACTTACTTTAAAAATTTGCACATTTAATAAAAAACGAGGGACTTTCTCTTTTTATGGAAAAAAAAACAATCTTTTTGTTTAAAACTAATTTCAATTTAGTAATACATTATTACCCATCTCATAATTTATTGATACTCTAGGACCTACTGTATTATTTTCTGACATTAAAATTTGCATCAAAATTAACTTAAATTGATTTTATAGAGGAATAAACCTCCATATTAAGCTGTTAGAATTTCAATTTCGTAATTTGTCGAAAGGTTAATCTGATTAATCACTATATTGCGATATAAAATGTGATATTAATGAAATTCATCCGATAGGCTTAAAATGTCAAGAATAAATCACCATATGAATCAAGGAGAAATGAGTTAGTTTGTGACAAAACTGAATTGCCACTGCTCCGTTTTTTTTTCCTTTAGTCGCTTCTTACGACACCCGTGGGAGATAAAAGGGATGGTGATCTATTTATGTTGTATCTTACACTTTAGAAGCATTTCTGAAATGTAATTATATATTATTTACTAATTGGCAATGTAAAAACATCAGAAAAAATATTAATGTTATAGATTTTCCCTTTTTCAAAAAGCGTGGTAAGTTAATGAACCGAATTTTTATAAAAATTTTTTTTTTTTTCTTGGTTAATTTTTTCAAACTTTAAATTAAATAACCAATTAAAAAATTCAGTTCTTTAAAAGATATTTAATTTTTTTTTATTGGTTATGAACCACTACTTTTAGTATGTCAATTCACGTTTCTACTATCACAAAAAAGGACTTGGGAGTGGACTCAACTGTGAGAACTAATTTGCAATGAATGCGACCTATACTTCAGTGTTACTGTGACCTATACGTGTATCAGTGCAATCACCAGAGGGCAATGACCAGGGCCCAGAAATGCCAAGTAGTGTTAGGCGCGACGCACATACCGGCTATCGTAGTGCGAGGTGGTGTAAATGTATGGTTGATACATACTTGGGTCACTAGTTCATCAATATGAAAAAAAAAATATTGGCAAAAAAACCTAAAAAAAAAATTTAAATTTCAGAATTAAAAAGTTGATACATTACTTGAAAGGGTAACTATGTCATCAATATGAAAAAAAATACTGGAAAAAAACTTTTTTTTTCTTTTCAAGTAACAAAATTTAGAAATTGCAAATTACATTTACTATTTGAATATACAGTATACAAGGTGATATAATATTTTTAGGATATGTTCACTTCGTAATGTTGATTATACATAAGTCACAGGAAAGAATTTCGATATACGAAAAAAACACTTGAATAATCTTAATTATTAGTCGTCTAATTTTTATGATTATATTTATAGATAGTATTATTTAAAAAAACAAAAAAGTAGTACAAAAAAATAAAATATATCTCCTAAAATTGTTGGTAATATTGATTGGTTGAGCGATCATATATAAATACTTCTTGCTTTAAATGGACTCAGATCAATTTGAGGCTCAGGCTCGAGTGTGGCAAATGATGACTTTACGATGAAATTTACTGCACAAAAAGTCGAGAAAAGGAAAAGACTTAGCAATCTTCAGATCAACTTTAACGGGATGTGTTTAAGTTTTTGCTTGGTACGTGTTGAAAAGGAGATGTAAAGTTAATTTCGTTGTAGACATTTAGTAGGTTTACGACATCTTCTTCTCTTCTTATCGTGTGTGTTAGTGACTAACACTAGTGTCAGAGTTTTTAAACCGCCTTAAAGGCCTCTGACATGGTTTTAGGTAACGACCAATGTCAAAGACAGTGACCGGGACCGACGGCTTAACGTGCCCTCCGAAGCACGGATCATCTTACTTATCAGACAATCAGGTGATCAGCCTGCATACGACATAATATTTCTTGATGTATTAGATGTTTATTTGCTTTTCGCACCTTGCAGATGAGTTTTGAATTTATTATACTTCTTTTAATCTAATTCTGAAGGTTAGAATTTAGCCTTAGACTCTTGTTTGCGTATGAATTTTAAAAACAATCATAAAATTTAAATATTGCAAATTTAAATTTAACCTCAACATGCTTCTGTTTAAAATAATTCCATAGCGTCAATCTATCATATTAACTTGTCAAGATTTGACATTTATCGCAAGAAGCTGCTTAATTTGACATAATAATCGTATAATAATTTAAAGCCCTTTAGCTATTAAATATATATTATCCTTATAAATATAATATACCATAAAAGCGTCTGTGATAAATCTTTAAAATACAAAAATTAACTTTTTCATTAAAATAATTACCATTGGTAGAGCTTAATTTATGATACAGATTTAATATATTCATTTGCTGTCTAATAGTACTTACAATTTTTTTTCTTAATTTTTTTTTCTGATTTTCATTCTTTGAACCTTCAACTTTGATGTTTTAGTTTACAAACAAATTAATTTTAAATTATTGCTGCATTTTAATTCAATACCTATACCAAATTGGGGAAATTGATTTTCAATTTATCTCAAAATGATGGTCGATGTAGATGAATCATTACTTTGCATATTTATAAAATTAACGAGTGTATGGAACGTAACAGTTGAAAAGAAAGGTGTACTTTTAGTAAGTTACATAAAATTGTTATTTACTGTATATTTACTTGATGCTACTTAATAAAATCTAGTAAACTAGTACTTACCTACATGTTTGCTACGGCAAATACTAACGGTTACACGTAAGTAAGAAAAAATATTTTGATAACTTTGTTTAAATAGATGTATTACGTTACATATCTTATATTACATCAAAAAACGAGTTCATACATTTTATAAGATCTCTTTTTTCACATTTTTCATCGTCATCGAAATTTCGGACGGATCATTTCTGACGTTCTTTGGCGTTACTTAATCCAAAGTAATGCCAAAATGATCAAGTTCCGATTATATTCAAATATTACGCAAATCGATACAGTATATATATTTATCTAAATGTTTCAATACAATCACAAATTCCAAAGATCTAAACTAAGTACTACTTCATCTGTAGAGCAAATATGTGAGTTATATATCTGTTCCTTAGCTATTTGTGCAAACTGATTGCTCTAGCGCCAGGAAGGGCAAATATAATGGTATGTTGCAAAGGGCAGATGTTGTATGTTTGACATTAAAGTATTTGATATAGTGGATCAATGTTACAGGATGTAGTTTCCTTTCTATTATGTTAATTTGTTCTAGATGAACATAGTAAGCTTAATTTATTATTTCTAGCTCAAAAATATTTAAGCGAGCATCAAGTTTAAAGCATTATTCATACTGATTAAAATTCTAATTTTTTTACATCTGTTTTATTAGGATCGATATAAATAACTTACACAAATATCACTAAGTAGCTGCGTCCTGCGGTGTGACCCGCGTTTAAAGTAGCCTATGTGTTAAAACTTTTCCTTCCTTTTGTTTTGTCTCCTCGATATGTCACAGGCTTTCCGCAAGGGAAGTTGCTTTCGTGTAAGAAAAAACTCGCATCGAAATCGGTCCGTTTTTATTTTTTAGAGATTTTAACACTTAGGCTATTTTAGCCTATGTGTTAAAATGTCTCCTTCTTTTTGTTTTTTTCGCCAATGTGTCACAAGCTTTCCGCAAGGGAAGTTGCTTCATGTAAAAAAACTTACATCGAAATTGGTCCATGATTCATCCGTTCGAGCACTACGATGCCACAGAGAAGACACTAGCGTGAAACCTATAGAGCACCTCTCTTTTTTGTCCTAAAAATATTAACATGACTTTGAATTTTCAACATTTCTCTTTTTTTCTTAAAAATATTAATTTTAATTTAATATAATTTATTTATTTATTCAGACTACATGGTCCAATTTATGTTAGTAACAATTTTTCTTAAAACTATGTTAGTAATGTTTTGAGTAGGTACATATATATTTATTTAACAGCTCCTATTACAATTTTGCTCCAGAATGATAGCAGTGTACTGTCAAATTAGGAGCACAGTATTTGCAGGATGTTGTTACTGCTAGCTTGCAATCTGCTTAGCAATGAGGCTACTCGTTTGCGTCTGATGGCGTAAAAATCGATTAACATGACTTTGTCTCAAATTCCAGGCCGACGGTATCGAGGCTCAGGGTGGTTTCCAGTACACCGGTGACGACGGCCAGGTCTACTCCATCAGCTACGCGGCCGGACAGGGCGGCTTCCAGCCCCAGGGTGCTCACCTCCCCACCGCTCCCCCCGTACCAGAGGAGATCCTGAAGGCCTTGGAACAGAACGCCAGAGATGAGGCTGCTGGTATTGTTGACGATGGTACGTATCAACTCTACATTATCATCATCACCATCATTTCAACCGCATAATTGCCACTGCTGGACATAGGCTTCTCGTGAAGATTTCCAAAATGACCAATCAAGAGCGGCATCAAGCGCTTTCCAGCGACCCTGGTCAGGACATCTGACCACCTTGTGGGTGGGTGTCCTAAGCTTCCCTTGCTTGTACACTGTCGCCATTCGAAAACCTTTTATGCCTATCGGCCATCGGTTCGTCATGCTATGTGTCCCTCTCTCAACTCTTTATTCTTTACATTTATCATGTCCTAATACCGACACCTATAAAAAAAGGCATTGTGATAAAACCTGCATACTAAGACTAGAAGAATATATGTATTAGATATAGAACGAAATCTCCTAAAATCTCGCGCAATATGCGTCCCCGTTCCCCGTCCCCGCGCCTCTCCCCCGTACTCGCCTTGTCGATAGTATTGAGCGGGCGAACACACACGCACTGCCGTGTGCACGGATGTGTAATTTCGTTTGTAGTAGTGTCATATCTGTGCTATTGTAGTATGAATAGGTGCGGTGTGCGAATTGCCTTACTCATCTCTTAGATTTGAAAATTGGCAAATAGTTTACACATTAATAGTTATGGCTCATCCTTACCACACCTAAGCATGATTACACAGTAGATACAGTGTTATTCAATTATTACCAACTTGACGTGTTGTTTGTTCCTATACTTTATTGCGTGTTCCCACGCCATTACATAAAGATTACATTGCCATGAAATCCTATCCAATCGCCTACGAAGAATGCACTAAAACTTTGTGATGTACAAATCGTGACGCACCCCACCTTCTTAGTCATAGATGATAGTCTTACTGCGAACTGCGTTGACCTACTTGACTTCTTTTTAGGGTAAAAACCCAAAGGGTAAACAGGACTCTATTACAAAGACTTCACTATCCGTCCGTCCGTCTGTCTGTCACTAGGCTGTATATATATCAGGGACCTTGATAGCTCCTCCTTTTCCTTACGTCGTAATCCTCATTGCTGAGGGTCGTGATCTTTTAACATAATCACTTGCAATAAGTCAATTTAAATAAACTATACATTACAATTAAAAACAAATTACAATTCTCAAAATGATCAAAATAAAATAAATAAAGTTACAACCTTAGCGATTCCGGTGATCCTGGTAGTCAATTTAAAAAAAAAAATAAGTTTACAATAGATACTTACCTATTCAATCTACCAAACATATATTATGTCAAAGAGTTTCATATTTTTCTTTGTTTATTTTTGTACTATTTGATTTAGTAAATACAGTTGTAGAAAAAGTATTGCAACGTTGTTGTCTGACAAAAAAAGCCTGCGCCTCTTGCATTTTTTGACTCTCCTTATACAAATATTGCATAAAATACTATAATTAATTATCAGTTCGTTCTATAAAGCCATTGTCTTTTGCAATAATCCAAGCTCTGTCTTCTTTCATTCATCAAATTGCATCATTAGCTGTATAAGCCAGCTAAAACAATTGCAATCAGATAATTATATATAGCAAGTGTTAGATAATAGCCCAAGATTTATATGTCCAATACTTGGACAACACACTCCTGACCTTTCTGATTTCACAATGACCCCTCACTCTGAATTTGCTTGGGAAACCGAGCACTAACACAAAACTGCATTCAAAACATCTCTATTATCTACGACATAAGATTTCAAATCCTTCGAAATTGCTGTTCAAATTTTTTGTGCAACAATCTTGGGATCCAAGATGTGTATTTGCGTGTGACAGAAACTTTATTGTCTAGATCATAGTGTTGTTTTTTGATTGGTAGGTGAATGGTATGTTGTTAAGGATAATCTGCGTTATTTTGAGATTGAAACGAATATAATAGCTACTGTGGCAAACAATGCATGCGGTGAAGGGTTTAGTGACCACCGGCTATAAGGTCGGTGTAAATATGAGAACTCTGTTGTTTCACACTCGAGTTGAGCTCTTTTTGTCTGGTATTGTCTTTACATCAGATATTATCAGATTTTGTAAACAATCGGTTAACATCGTCGGTTTAAAAGTCATTGTACGTAAGATAATTTAAATAAGTATAATTATACGGATGTTCAATGTGGAATGTATACATAAATACATACATACTATCACGTCTTTATCCCTAATGGGGCAGACAGAGCATTTTGGGTCTTGCGGTTCTATGCAGAGCCCAGGGCCGCAAGACCCAAAAGCCACTTTTAGCGTCATGGTGGGCGAGAAGATGGAAAAGCAATCAATACAGTGATGGGTTGCTAGCCGCATCGCCTGTTAACATGATTTGCATTTTTGCCCATTTCCTCGATCGGCTTTTACGATCTGCGTGGGAAGAGAAGCAGCTGGTACATTCTAAGTTTTTTTATTTCTCCCAGACCAGCATGGGATGTATATACCCGCAATAAATCAAACCATGGGCTATACTAGATCACTATAGTATAATAGGATTTAAATAACAGTTAAATATTAAAAAAAAACGACATTTCCATACTAAAGTATGGGCAATTTGTATGGGAATCTCGATTTTGTTTTTGTTTTTTGTGTAAGTAGCTAGCACTGGTGTCAGATTTTTCAGGCTGCCTAAAGGCATCTGACATAGCTTGACAACTGTCAGACAATGACAGCCGGGACCAACGGCTTATACGTGCCTTCCGAAGCACGGAGGAGCTCGAGAAGTTTTTGCCACCCATCCAAGTGCGGACCATGCCCGGTGTCGCTTTACTTGCGAAAGCGCTAACAATATGCACTTCCGCCTCGCCACCGAGCTCCGCCTATACTATAATGATCTAGTAGGAGATCTGATATCGATAGTCACGACCCTCAGACATAAGGATACGATTATAAAGAAGAAGGTATCTTTATCTGTTTATTTCTGTCATTTCCAGGTCAATACAACCCCGGCAAATATGGTGACGCTCCCGCCGCTGGATTCGCTCAACAACGGCAGTACTCAGCCCAGGCTTACTCTGGGTCCAGACGGTTCTGAAAACCTTTCAAATATTAAATAGTACCTAACATCCCAATATTAGATACATTTCGAAAATGGAAATCATAAAAACGGGAATCGTCGCCTTAAATACGCACACATAAAAAGTGATGCTGTGATTGGTCGATATTTATTGCACGCATACTGATGCAATTTGATGTTGGCTAAAAATAGAGATGTTTTTGTTAAAGTGGTGACATTTTCGCCTTTTTATGATTTTCGTGTACGCAATTTCTAGTTATTGTTTTAAAGTTTAGAATCTAATTGTTTCATTGTTTGATTATATAAATACGATTGTTTGTGCAATAATTAAAAAATACAGTTGGAAATGATACAAAAAAAATGAGAAATTAGAATCTAAACTTAATATAATAATGAAATTCTTTGTATAAGTATTAAATACTCAAATAGCGGCAGGTTACGCTATTATTATTGTGTTATACTATTAGAATTTCATTGCTATATGGATTTAATAACTAGATAATTAGTATAATTATTTTCGAAATGTTTTAATTTTGAAACAAAAAATGTGATATATAAGTGTTAGTATTTGATAACTGAAATTGTTATAGTGTAACCAGTAAGACGAGAAACAGTTCTACCATTTATTTATTCTGTGAATAAAGGAATAAATATATTCTTTCAATAATATAACTTCTTTTATTATATCACATAAGTACAAAAAGTTCAAGTACATATGCTAAACGAATGTACTTATGGATTCACTGCCTGGCGCCATTTATACATCAATAGATCAAGTCTAAGTTGCGTGATCTTCTTTCTAGATTTTTGAAAGGTACTAACTTGACATTCTTTTTAATTTTTCAACTTCATTTTTTAATTACTCGTATGATTAAAAATTTTATAGATTAGGTTTTGTTTGTATAGTTTCTAACACAATGTACATTGTTCAAGAAATTAAGAAATTGAAATTCACGCCTATTTCTCACAAACCCTTGTGAGAAATAGGCGTGAATTTCAATTTTGGACAAAGATTTTGGACCTCCACTTACTACGATCCTGACAGACCTCTCTCGCTTTTTTACACCTCTTAAATGGCCCTCTAGTTACGGTTTGGTATTTCTAATGATTTTTCTACAAGATTTTATTAAATAGTAAAAGAATTTCTTACAAAAAAATAAGCCCGAACTTGATGAGTGAAGTCGTCATGCATCAGCTTCTTGTAATGATGATATTACATTGTCATCTGATTTACATTCCATACTTACGAAATTCGGAGACACAAGAACGGAAAGCAGAAAAGGGGTCAAAAATTATTCAGAAAAGTATTATTTGTATTATTCTTTTAAATAATCCAAAAATAATAAACCCATATTTTTCAGTTTATCAAAAAGTAGAAATTCACAAAGATACGGAGCATTTTGGGGACTAGCGACGCGCGCGACGTCTCTACTATGTTGGTAAAAATCGTACCTAGCCGTGAGGTCATGTCAAATTTAAATACGCTGTATTTTTGTCAATTTTGGTTTCTCCGAGAAAAGAAAAAAATACGTGTACAATATTTTTTTATAATTTAACCGATGTGCTAAAATTAATTTTTCAGTCATTTTGCCTCAGTACTACATAAGCAGATGGTTTATTTATCATCATTCGCCATGTGGTTTTCGGCCTACAATAGAACGTCCTGCGGATGTCGTAAGAGGCGACTAAAGAAGTAAGCAGAAACATCTCAAGCTAAAAGTTACAACTGCGCTCCCAAGGAGTGCGGATGGCGGCCGGTAAAACACGTCGTTAAAATATTTCTGGCTATTTCTTCTCGATTTCGTATGGTCTTTGACATGGTTTAAACCATTCGGAGTGTTGAAAGCGAAAAAGCACACCACAGAATCTGAAGCAACACAGCTGAGAATGCCACTATATACACTAAAATCAAGAACTATTGTCAGCTTTCATAACCCACTGCAAATCAATCCAGTTCTTTAAGGTCATTGAGTTCTTTCTTGCAACTGGCCTGACATTGTCAATCCACTAAGCCGCCGCTGGACGTTCTGCACTACGTTTTCCATTTCTGGAAGGACTCAGGTCTTACTCCTTACCTACAGTCTTTCCTTCGAGATGTCCCGCTCAATTCCAGAATGGCAATTCTGGAGAGCACGTCGTGAACTTTCGCTCGACGTTGGATTTCCACCTGGTTTCAATAAGTATTTTCCTCGCCTATATGGTCAGCTTTCATATGCATTTAGACATGGAGGCAGCGATATTCTTCTGTGACTCCTCTTTTGTAGACTGGATTTTGTTTTCATTCAATCCAGTTAAGTTAGTCGAGGTACCGGATGAGTGCTAGGGAAAAGTAATTATGATATCTGGCTTTATCTGTTATTTAGACGCCAACTTTCACATCTGTTTTCTTTTCCTAAAGGGTGACAGGGTGAGCTATTGTAGCTTTTGTCTCAATAAAGATTTTTAATAAATAAATAAATTCCATGCCTACAATAGCGTACTCCGAGAGTCGGATCTCTACGTTGCAAATTCGGCCTTCGGTATGTTTGTTTTTTCTGAAAAGTGAATAAATAACAACGAACATAGTTTTAAAAATTAAAAATTTTCTTTTTGTCATCTTAACTTACCTATTTAAAACCGCACATTAGGTATATTGAAATAAGCAAGCTCATTTGTCAAGGTCTGCTTGCCCAACGTCATTATAAGCTAACGAGCTTCTGTTTCGAGGTCATCAAGATGTGATCCGTTTTCTACATTATTATGCTAAAGAATAGTTGGTTTAGTGAGCGGAGAAATGTTTTGTTTCAGTCTCTTTGTTTGCGATTTCGAATACCTTCGTAGTATAATACTGGAGTGTCCCAGAAGTAGAGACAAAATTATCATAACAATATTTTATTAACATGATGATAGTGTAGGCCAAGCTGGATGCTCTGGCCAAGTATGGCTCTGGTAGTACCGAGAGGGTCGAGCTCCTGCAATGGAGACTGAAAAAACCTGGTGATGATTATGATTGAAAATATTCTGATCACATATGACACACACGTGAAACATCTGTAATATATCCATATCAAATTTGCTCCAACTATACTTTTATATCTAATTTTTCTCAAATTTATAGCAGCATGCTTCATGACCGCATTTCCAGATGTAGCTGCTACGCTTTTGGTCAATCTAGTCCATCGGTTTTTGAAAGATGTCAACGTTTCTGATATCTGTGAACTTTTTATACTTTTTTTACACGGGGCCTATTGCATGGCTAGTGCACCATACAAGAGGTTCTGGGTTCGATACGTAAAGTAAGGCAAGTAGTTTTTAAATGATGATGAAGACTACAAACAGTTCAACCGTTTCAAAATAAAGGGGATACGGGAGTGCTCCCGCCAAGATGAGATACAAAAAGCGCAAGCAGCACTACCTACCTTTTCTTCTTATACTAAGCATTTCGTCGTATTTTTCATTATTTTATTCAAGAACTTAAAAAACAAAACTCAAGAAAACGCTGTGACCTTCTTTATTTACAATTGCATAACATACATCTTATAAAACTAACTTATTACCTTAAACATAGCTATTGTGTCACTAAAACTAAACTCAATACTTGTATCCCGTGTTGGAGTTGAAACTGCTTTGGTGGCTTGAAGATCCGAAGCTGTGGCTTGATGAAGAAGAAGATGCGAAACTGCCTCCAGGCTTGTTTTGGCCGGGTCCATGGTCACTAGGGCGGTATTGTCCTAAAATGTAGAAAAGATTTTTGTATTCTAAATTATATTTTATGTAAAGATAACAACAATTATCACTTGGTTGCAGCACGTATTACTAGCCCTTTTTTTGTTTTTCGTTTGTGGCCAACACTGATTTCAGATTTTTTAAGCTTCCTAAGGGCATCTGACATAGCTTGACGACTGCGATACAATGATGACAGCTGGGACCAACGCTTATATGTGCCTTTCAAAGCACGGAGGAAGTCGAGAAAGTTTTATGCCACTTGTAGTAACCCATCCAAGTGCGGACCACGCCTGGTGTCACTTTACTATGTTTGCCACCGAGACCTTACTATGGTTTAGTTAAGCAAGCCTAGGTGTGGCCCACGATGGGTGACTACAAGTAGCATACAAAGCATTTTGAGCTCCTACGTGCTTCAAAAGACATGATTGAGTTAGCCCCAAAGTAAGTTCGAGAGTTGTGTTATGGGATACTAACTCGACGATACTATATTTTATAACAAATACATATAGGTACAGATACACATTCAAGACCAGCGTGATTTTTATAGATTACGTATATGATTTCGCTTGCAATTTAAAAGCTTGCTTTTATCGGTGGAGTTAAGAGGGAGATACCTCTACTCCTCTCTTCCTCAAATATCCTATTAATGACATGGTAAGACTCAACTCCTAACTATTCTTTAATTGTTTTTTCTAAAACTTTATACTCGGTCTTCCCCTTCCTCGTGTCTCTTCTATCTATCCTTCTACTATTATTCTAAAGACATTGTCATGTCTTATTAGATACCAAGTCATCTTCGCTCTTCTATTTTCAATAGTTTTTAAGATATTTCAGTACTTACCATCATCAAAGATGCCAGCAGCTTCATCCTTCTCATTCTGCTGAAGACCTTCCAAGATTTCCTGCGGGATCGGAGGTGGCACCGGCAGATGGGCCCCCTGAGGTTGGAAGCCACCTTCACCAGCAGTGAATGTCACGGTGTACGTGTTCCCATCGTCTCCTTTGTACGAGAAGCCACCTTGGGTCTGCGCTGCGTTGCCACCTTCTTCAGCTCGGATGCCGTTTGAGGTTTCATAGCTGTAGTGGAATCCTAAAAGATAGAGTAAAGAAATAAAATATTAGATTTTTTATGAGAAATGTATGCCTATAAAAGTAATCCAAACGTACTTATGGCGGTAGTAATGGCGGTTATATTGCAAGGATTTTTGAAAAATTGCCGTAATTAAAATACTACAATTTATAACATATTCAAAATTTGTACATATAAATCTTTTCTACAGAAAGATATACACTATCCAAAACACAATTGAGCATTTTTGGATCGATAACACAATAACATAATATCTCTAAATTAACTTGTAAATAATTAGAAGTATTATAAACTTACAATCACCTTTTACATGAAAATATACCAAAAAACGTAAAATATTACTTATGAGCGCCGGAAAAAAGGCTAGAAAGAGCAGTAAAAAATGAATAATTTTTTTTTAAAAATTAAGCATTATCCACAACAATATTGTGTGCTATTAATCTACCTCGCTTTAATGTTACCTATTTCTAGGATCTTTCTTTACGGATTCATCGATTTTATGTATTGTGGACGATTTTTATAAAATAAACAATTAACGACAACTTAACAAGAATTCTCATAGTTTAAAAAAATATATAAAAATAATAAAATATTTGTTGAAAACCTGGAAAAGTCTACTAAATGTTAAAAAATTTGAAACAATGAAAAGCAGAACAACAGGAATAGAAAAAGAATGTAGTTCGCTAGGTCAGCTAGTTTTAAGTATTAAGTTTAATTTTTAAACCAGTAAAATAATACGACGTGGTAGAATTTAATAGCTATTGATTTAGTTCGATGAGTTTGCCTTTCGAATGACGTTAGGCGGTAGGTTAATAGACACCTAAGGTTTTTATTACAGATTCATTACATGTAAAAATAAAAAAATTACTTGATATAAAATATATAATCATTTGGCCCAAAAAGGGGCGCATAAATAGGCAGAAAAAATTAAGAAAATTGAAACTCATTCGATAATCTTTTATGCATTTTTGGAAGTAACTCTAACGAGTATTACTTATTGGGATACCTGAATTTTTCGGGGACCAGTGTTGCTCCCATTTGAAATAAATTATTTGATAGGGAACGGAGATTCCAGCTTTTCATGGCACATTTGCCAAAAGTGGCAATTTTTCGCAAATGTGTGAAGAAAAGCTATACATTCTCACTTTAAACTGTAAACAGTTAGTTCATTAATTAGTTTGAAGCGTTATCCAGGGCTTGGTAAAGATAAATTTATTAATTATATTTTATTTCCTTTTAAATAATTAATCTCAAATGAGGGCAGCGCAATACCCGAAAAATTTAAGTAGCCATATAGTTCTTTAAAATTTTCTTATCTTTTGTAGACATTATACGTAGGTACTTACCATTTTCGTTAATTTCCTGGTCTTGTTTAATAATCTGCGCATTCTTCTCTTGTTCTTGCTGAGGTCGTCTGTTTCCCGTGTCTCCTGAACTGGAGCTCTGAGATCCTTGGAAACTACTAGAACTATGGAACGATTGGCTCTGTTGGAACCCTCCCCCACCTCCCCCCTGGCTTTGTTGGAACCCTCCCCCCTGGTTTTGGGGAAGATAGACGTTTGGGAGTAGAGCTGCTGAGCTTAAAGCTATGACTGAAGTGAATATTATCTGGAATAGAATAAGAAATCATAAGTTTTTACCTACTTCCAAAAAGGAAATGTTATCAATTAGTCGCCATCTTTTGTTATTGTATGTTCACTGTTTATTTGAATTTGCCTGGAACGATTTAAAAAATTCATTTGCAAAAGTATGCCTGTCAGATGGTCACATAGACATTCTTTCCAATCGAGTTAAGGCCATACCCAAATTTTCCGGGGTCCAGTGGCGCCGCCATTTAAAATAAATCATTTAAAAGGAAACGGAGATATCATTCAAAATTGTGTCTTGGTCAAGTTCTAGATACCCATTCAAAGTATTTTTTAAACTACTTTTTGTAGTTTAAAGTGAGAACGTGAAGCTTTTCTACGCACATTTGCGAAAAACGGCCACTTTTAGCTAATGTGCGTAAAAAAACTTCACGTTCGCACTTTAAATTATAAACAGTAGTTCATAAAATAGTTTTAAGGGTTATCTAGGGCTTGACTAAGACACAATTTTGAATGATATCTCCGTTTCCTTTTAAATGATTTATTTTAAATGGCGGCGCCACTGGACCCCGGAAAATTTGGGTATGGCCTTAAGTAGTTTGGGGGTGGAAGGCGGTTTTTAGTTTTGTAAAATATTTGTTTTAAGTAAAAGCCGATCAAGGGAATGGGCAAAGAGTCAAATCATATTTATAGGTGATGCAGCTGGCAACTCATCTTTTGTTTTCATTTCCTCTTTTGATTATTTCACCTTCTCGCCCACCATCAAGCTAAAAGTGGCCTTTGGCTTTTGCGGCCCTGAGCTCTGTCTGCTTAGAGCAGCAAGACCCAAAATGTTTTGTTTGTCTCATTAGGGATAAAGTCATGGTAATGTATAGTATGTAACTTTGTTTTCTAAACATTATATCTATGTTTATATCTAACTAGAGATTAAAAGAAAATTTAGTTGTACTCGTAATAAACAGAATAGCAATACTTAACTTAATATATATAGTACGCATTACATTTAAAAATTTAGTTAATAATTATTCTAACAACTAAAACAGGTCAATAAAAATTGAACTAAACTGACTCAAAACAAAACTATGCTAAAAATAAACCTGTACAAAATTTTAAAAAAAGCATCTTAAGCAAATACGAAACATTATAATTTTTAATCTAAATTAAAAATCTAAATGTCGTTTATTATGTGGCATGGTGCCAAAAACACTATCTGCATTCCTACGCTGAATAGGTACTGCAATCCTATGAGCGAGATATGAGCCAATCTTAATTTAGATTTTAATTTTGTTTTTTTTTTTCAATTGTTATTCTTTATTGTTTTTTTGAAATTAATTAAAGTATTATTTTTTTTGTATCTGCACTTACCAAATTCATGTTGCTTTCTGTCTCACTATTCCCAAAGGAGAACACCCACTGTGACTTGTCGAGAACGCCACCCATTTTTATACTTATCCGAAATATATACAATTGTATAAAAGCATCTTTACCGTGGCATCCGATAATGAAAACCTTGATCCTTAATTGTTCACAGTAAATACTTTCTAGACTTGATGACAATTCCATTCAATGTTGAATATGTGTAGGCCAGGGAGTGTATACATTTTTTTTCAGTATATACCTTCTTGGTCATGTGAGCACGAAAGTGCTAGCGACAAAAAAGACTGCCCGCGAACACGGTGGCACAGAAATAGTCCACCTACGGTGGGCAAACGATCTAATATAGACAGAAGAATACGGAAACTAAATTTTTTTAAAAAGGCAAATAAAAATACTTATGTCTGGAAAACTAGAGGGGACGCCTTTGCCCAACAATGGGATACCACAGACTTGTAAAAAGGTACCTTCTTCAGGTAACCACAGAGGGATTGTTGTAGCCGTATACTGGTCAATGATTATTTGAAATTGAACACTTAAACTATTTCGACTTGATAAGAAGAAGAATTAGGTACCTAGAAACTGCAATAGAGGAAGACTAGAAACCAGATGAAGAAACGACTTTGATAAATTTTAACAGATTGAGATGTGTCGCGTGACCTTTTGCGATAGTCGGTGACCGTCGCCGATTATTGGCGACACATATCGGCGATGGAAAAATCTCATAATATACCAGCTGCTTCCCTTTTTGCGCAGATCGTAAATAGATCGACCGCTAGCAACACATTACTAAGTTTTAATTCATTTTTCCACCTTCTCGTCTATGCATGGGGGCCCTGTCTGGTTAGAACAGTAAAACTCCAAAACACTCTTTCTGCCCAGTTGCGGATAAAGACGTGATAGTCTATCTCTCTCTCTGTATATGTGTAAAATTATAGTAGAATATACACAATCTCAGAAAAATGCATACTATCTCCTAGACTATAGCAATATCACTGGAAACAGTATACATGAGGCCAATTACACTTGACCGAACAAAAAATAAAAGCAGTGGACAAGTTACTAACTACTTAATTGAATAAAAATTCGTTTTAATTGATTTGATGCGTCATTTTAACACAAGTTTTAAAATTTTCCCAAACTACTCTATTTATTATCGGGTTCATAAAAAGCTTTGAACAACGTGGAAGGGACAGACCCATAACAGTCAAAAAACAAACAAAAAATTTGACATTACTGTACAAATTTCTCGGGCGGTTGTACACTCGTAGGGAAATACCGATATTTTTACTTTTATTTCAATTTCATTATACTATATAAATCTAGTATAGCCTGAGGTTTGATTAATTACTGTTATGTCCCTTCTAGGTTGTAGGTAAACATGACGACATGACACATTGACGATTCCTGGCAGAAATATTTTTTGATTGCATTGTCAAAAGCAGTTGATACCGAGCGGTAACGCGGTAAAACCATAGACAAATCGTTGGAAAAAGCTTGTCGTTAATCATACAAAACGTGAAAAACTGAAAAGGCCGTGTGGTTTCCCGCAGAGTGAAATAGGACCACTCCAAATCTTCCTGTGGAAGTCGTTGAAGGCAATATAGGATATACAAGCTAAACAAAACTTATAAACATCATGAGACATCCCTCTCCAACTCCTCTGGCTGCTTTGAGTACATTTGGCTCTAGTAGCACAGAGAGGGTTTTGCTCCTGCAGTGGAGACTAAAAAGATCTGATAAAGAACAAGAAGAATACAAAACGGGTCTGCTGAAAGAAATTTCATTACAAAAGTAGCAGATTATTAAGAAATTTCTTTACAAAGGAAGTCTTATGCCCAGCGGTTGGTTTTTAAAGCTGATAATGATTAAAGTAGCAGATATGTTCTTTTTTTAAATTTAATAAATTTATTTTAATAACATTCAAGTGTACGAATCCTAATTCTGCGACAATGCGCATATCATAAAAGATTAGGTATATTTGAGGTTGCCAGTTTAATGCTATTAGAATGTAGAATATGTCTGTGTAATTTATTTGATTTACGTATAAACATGACAGTCAATTATACTCTGTTCATCTTGTCATACGAATCAGTTTACCTATTTGTCATTCGTTATGTGCAGTTACTTGGAAGACACGAATACTACAAACATTCACTTAAACAAGGTCATTTTATTTAAGAAAAAGAAGCTAATCCCAAATAATTTTTTCCTAAAAATTAATATTTATATATAGGGTATAAGCAATTTTATTGCAGAAACTATTATACTTATTTCCATTCTCCAAAATCAATTATACCCTATATGCTTAACAACTATAAATAACAAAAAAGTTTAATTTGAATTCGTTGAGTATTTCCGGAAATTAGCGTGTACGAAAAGACTTTTTTTAAATTCTACTCTATTACTATGTCTCCATCGGCCCAAATATTTGTCTTGGATACAGACAACTTTTTTACTGTTTTATTATATGTATATAAAAATGGATTGAATATTTTTTTAAATCTGAAAACAAATTGTTTTGATCGGTAATAAGAGAAAACTTGTATAAAAAAGTATCAGGTACAGTTGCGTACTTATTTTGATCTTAAAATTAATGCAATCATTTTAATCACGTAACATAAGTACTTACCTAAATATCGCATCGTGATCATATGATTTTACGATAAACAATAACGCACGAATGCATCCGGGGTAAACAATTAACAATTAAAACAACTAAATTGAATTTGTGTGAACTTGACCGAGCTTTGAAGCTCCGAAGGCTGTGAAAGTTCAAGGTTGCGGTGAAGGGCGCTACGTAATGTAATGAGGAGGCGTTTTCACTTTCGAGTCATATTATATCGACGAGAAAGCAAATTGTATAGATTAAAAAAATAACTTAAAACACATAAGCGTTCTGTAGAAGTAAAATATAAGTTTCTGATGTATAAAATGGGTTGTTCTTATAACGAATGTTGGGTAAATTAAAGTGAATTAAAAATTAAATTACGGAATATATTAATTTGCATTACTTTATTATCGTATCTAATTTCTTATTCGTTCGTTAATTACGAAATTGATTTATAATATATTTATTTATTTACCTCTTTAAGTCTTCTTTATTTGGAAACGCAACCTGAATATTAATAGCACAAATTAAAGTTAAAATTAACAACTAAATTAAAAACTAAATTAAAATCTAAATACTCTAAATTAAACTAAACAAATAATAATAATAAGAAATAAATAAATAATAAATAATTTATAAAATATAGTAATATGTTTAATAAATTATTATAAGAAATAAAAATAAAGTTATTTTTTTTTGTTTTTAATATAAATTTTAATAAGTTTGAATTATCATAATGTATTTATTAATATAGTTTTTGATGTTTTAAACTAAAATAAACGTGGCAATACTGCCTGCCTTCAGGGCACTCTTCCGCAGAGGAAGGATTTAAGGGATAGTTTTTATTTGTAATTGTATACGTTTATAAGTAATTTATTTTTAGTATTTAAGTTTATTTTATGTTAGTTTAATTTAGTTTAATATTTAATTGTAATTATTGTTAGTTAGTTTAATTTAGTTTAAACACATCGAATGACCTAGTTAAAAAACATTATATTCTGGTTGTCTGGAAGAGATCGCTTTAAGCGATAAGACCGCCCAGTGTACTCATTTAATGTAATTTTTTTTTATGTTACCTTTTCTTTTGGTGAACAATAAAGAGTTATCTATATCTATCTATGTAAAGCGATATTATGTCAATTATTTTATGGAAATAAATAGATAAACATATTTATTAAGTAAGGGAGAAGCTTGGTGGCCCAGCGGGAGTGCGCATTATTAGCACTTTCGCAGGTAAAGCGACACCGGGCATGGTCCGCACTTGGATGGGTGACCACAAGTGGCATTAAAAATTTCTCGAGCTCCTCCCTGTTTCGACGTGCACGTATAATCCCGTGTTGGTCCCAGATGTCATCATTGTATTCATCAAGCTATGTCAGATGCATGCCTTAAAGCGGCCTGAAAAATCTGACACTAGTAATACCAGTATTGTTGGCCACTTACACACACGTAACAAAAAAAATAAGTGGAAAAAGAATGCTAGATACAGGCTCTTTCAATTTGAAAATCCTTTGTTCAGCCTTTGTCCAGTAGAACGAACATATTTTTTTTGTCTCTGTTTATGAAAAGAGATAAAAACAACACAAAATAAAAAAAACGATATTAACTTCTTAAAATTTCATCATTTTTGCTTAGAAACAACAAAAAATTGCGATAACTAATCGACAGCCGCTATTTGGAAAAAATTACTATATTTATCAATTCTCGGCGAACAGACTTTAATCGATACAAAAACCAACTTGAAAAAAGATAAGTACTTGGCAGGTGTGCATCAAGATGGCGGAAAAAGGGCTTAAAAAATGGTGTATCAAATTTTTAATTGCCGTAGATTTAGCTAATCGTTTACTTGATGTGAAGTGCGTCGAATCTAACGTGTTACACGTGTATTTTGTATAAACATTTGTGGTTGTTCGTAAAAAACCATTAGATCCTGTTACATAATTATGTTGTAAGTAGATGGGATTGTTTTTTGGTGTGTGGTTTCCGGCAGAGTAGAATAGGGCCCAAGTCCTCCCGTGGATGTCGTAGAAGGCGACTTAGAAAATACAAGCTAAACAAAGCTTATAAACATCATGAGACCTCTCCAACCCGTCTGGAGTGCGTGGAAAGTGTAGGCCAAGTCCTCTGGCTGCTTTGGCTAAGTATAGCTCTGGTAGTATAGAGCGGGTGGTGCTCCTGCAGTGAAGATATAAAGACCTGATGATAATGATGATGATTGTTTTTTTAACCCTCGACAAAAAAAGAGGGGTGTTAAAAGTTTGACTCTAATGTGGCATCGTATTTCTCGTATTGATGGACCAATTTAGATGTTTTTTTTTTTACACGAAAGCATGTTTTCGTCCGTTCGTTTTTAGCTATATTTGTTATAAATCGGTTCAGCTGTTTATAAGTTATTGGAGGTTGATTCTTAATAAATAAAAGATGGGGCTACGGATATCAATTGGAATAAATCGTTCTTGAAAGTTAGTTTTTTTTATTTGTCTAGTAAATATTTGTCTGACTATTATTATATATAATAGTATTTATTTGGTTGAGTGGGAGAAAATTCTCCATTTTTTAAAAGTATATTTATACTTCTGGAGCAATAAAATTTGATAAATAAAATAAAATAAAATAAATAGACTAGTTTACCTATATGTACTGTCCTAAAATATTACTGTGTAAAGGTCTCCCCCATATCCTTCCACTCATCGCAATACAGCGGGACATGCGACCAATACCTCTTAAAACATCAGATGTCATCACTTCAACGTTGTGCAACGAAGGAATGCTGCCAGCATATTGGGTACGTTGCCTCGATGTGGTGCGTTTGAAGAAATATTTTATTTATTAGCAAATGTGTATTTTATAATTTTTATTTGTTATTTTTAATAAATGGAAACTTCAACGTTTCGTTATTTCGTCATCAGAGTTATTCATCTACAGGAATCTACCCTGTGATTAATTTGGCTCATTTATGGGTGCACCCGTAAAATGTGGCTGGTCTAATTCCAACTAAGCTTGGCTTTGTGCCTTACATGGACAATTCTCCCATGCTGGTCTGGGAGAAACGAAAAAACTTAGAATGTACCAGCTGCTTCTCTTCCCGCGCAGATCGTAAAAGCCGATCGAGGGAAGGGGCAAAAATGCGAATAATTTTAACAGGCGATGCGGCTAGCAACCCGTCACTGTATTGATTTCTTTTCCATCTTCTCGCCCACCATGACGCTAAAAGTGGCTTTTGAGTCTTGCGGCCCTGGGCTCTGCATAGAGCCGCAAGACCCAAAATGCTCTGTCTGCCCCATTAGGGATAAAGACGTGATAGTATGTATGTATGTATGTATGGACAATTCTCGTATTTTTTTGCAAAACATTTAATTTAAAATAAAGTCATAAATAAAAAAAAAATTACATTTCCCCTACTACTAGGTACTTAATGTTTTCGTCATAGACTTTTATTCATCATTCCTATAAGTTATTAATCTTTTCTTTAATATATTTAATGCAAGGGTCAAGTAAAGTTATTGTACATTTGGGTTTTCTAAAATAAATAAATAAAAAGCAGACTATATTATATCACATATATTTATAAGAACACATATACAAATTCTGAACACAATTAGCTAAAACTCGATACACCTAGTACTTGTAGCCGGTCTGCTCATCGAAAGCTTGCTGGGGGATGTTGTCGAAGGAGCTAGAAGTCTTAGGGGCTAGGTACTGGCGGCTGGCGGCTCCAAACTGGCTGGAACCCTTGTTGAAACCTTGGCTGGAACCTTGGCCGAAACCTTGGCTGGAACCGTGACCAAAACCTTGGCTGGAACCCTGGCCGAAACCTTGGCTGGAACCCTGGCCGAAACCTTGGCTGGAACCCTGGCCGAAACCTTGGCTGGAACCCTGGCTGAAACCTTGGCTGGAACCGTGACCAAATCCTTGACTGGAACCGTGACCAAAACCTTGGCTGGCACCCTGGCCAAAGTGGCTTCCTTGGCTGCCGAAGCTGCCTTGGCTGGGAGTACCGTACTGGTTGCTGGGTTGGGCATATTGGCCACTAGCGTGGGATCCAAACTGGCCGCTGGGTTGGGAACCGAATTGGGAAGCAGCCTGGTATTGGTTGCGTTGGAAACCAGACCCTGAAAAAGAAAAATTAAAATATTTCATTGGCGTTTTACATGATTCATTTCAAATTATGATTTGCGTAGTATTATAGTAATCAAAATAGTTACTCTAAATATAAGTTTTTTATTACATTTATTCTCATGAAATCTTTAATTTGTCATCGTTAAACTGTAAAAAGATTGCAATGAAGATAAATAAAATATAAGTTAGAACACACTTTGAAATTACTACAATGATTTGTTTCGTTCTGTAGCAGCCCAATTAGGAGACCAAAACTTTAATGAGATCATTGTTTAGCTAAGAATACCATTTGATTTAAAAGTCTAGATATGAAATGAGGACACAACGCTATCACATGTATCGTTCCTTAGTAATATTACATAATGTTGTTTGTCAATATTAATGACTTCTAAAACACACACACACAAATGCTTCTTAAATCAACATTTTTTTTTCGAACTTTTATTATATTTTATTATCCGTCTAATTCCAAACATAAAATGTTGAAGAGACATATCCGTTAAAATTGCACCTATCTATACTAGATCACTATTATTTAGTATAGCGATGATAAAATAACAAAAAAAAAAAACGATATTCAAATTGCCCGGGCTGCTGCATCCTTTAGTATGGACATGCCGTTTTTTTATTTTTATTTTTGACAGTTATTTTAATATCATCATACTATAGTGATCTAGTAGAGACTGTGGTTCGATTTATTGCGGGTATGTCTTTTCCATCTTGTATAATGATACATTTTCACGTCTATATCCCTGACGGGGTAGACAGAGCCCAGGGCCGTTAGGCCCAAAGGCCACGCTTAGCGTGGTGGTGGGCGTTAAGATGGAAAAGGAATCAAAATATTGTATAATGATATTCTTTGAAAAACAAACATTGTAATACTATTTAAATTAATATTCGTACCTTGCTTATTTCCACCAAATCCATTTCCAGAAGAAGGACCATGGTTAGGGGGGAGATACTGGTTGGAAGTGGCAGCACCGAAAGCAGAGTCAATATCTTGGTTGGGTAATGCTGATCCGGAGTGGAAGGACGAAGCACCGTTGGAGCCGTGAGATCCGAAGCCGTTGGAGCCATGAGATCCGAAGCTAGATTGGCCGCTGCTTCCGAAAGAAGACTGGCCTGTAGACAAAAGTACACCTTTTATAATATTTTCTTTTTCGTGTGGTTTCCGCAAAATAAAATAGGACTACTCCAAGTCTTTCCGTAGATGTCGTAGAAGGCGACTTAAGAAATACAAGCTAAACAACGTTTGAACATCACATCATCTCCAAACCGTCAGGTCAGCGTGGAGAGTGTAGTCCAAATCTTAGTCTGAACAAGTATGGCTCTAGTAGTACAGAGAGGATCGTGATCCTGCAGTGAAGACTAAAAAACCTGATGATAATATTTTCTAGAAGGTAATCCAATTGAGAAAAATAAACTTTTATTCATCCAAATAAAGCGTACAGTTTTTTGCCTCTGCTTCTGTACTTGCGCTTAGGAAGCGGCAGTAAACTTAGCTGTAAGTAGATGATCTGACGTCAACATATACCTTTTAAAAACTCGAAAGAAAAAAAAAATTATAATTATTAAGTGATACAAATATTCAAAGATAAATAAATATTTTTTGACTTAGACTTTTTAACTTTGACTTAAGTTTACTGCTTCGTAGGAAGTTAAAATTGTTCAAAGAAGTTACAAGGAAAGTCATGCTTTCTTACCAAAAGATGACTGACCACTGCTTCCAAACCCGTTGCTTCCTTTATTTCCGAAGCCTCTAGCAGAGAAGAATTTGTTGGATTCCATGTCAGATTGAACAGCGACGAGGAGGTAAGACAGTTGAAATTGTTCAAAGAAGCTACAAAGGAAGTCATGCTGCCTTACCGAAAGATGACTGGTCACCGCTTTTAAACCCGTTGCTCCCTTTGTTTTCGAAGCTGCTATCAGAGCTAAATTTGTTGGATCCCATGCCAAATTGAATACGGAAGAGGAGGTAAGAGACTCAAAATTGATCAAAGACTTTACAAAGGAAGTCATGCTGTCTTACCGAAAGATGACTGGCCACCGCTTCCGAACCCGCTGCTTCCTTTGTTTCCGAAGCCGCTGGAAGAGCCAAAGCTGTTAGATCCGGCACCAGACTGGTCGGGGGGGAGGTAGGAGCGTTCGAGGTGATCCAGACGCCCAGCGGCGCTGATGGTGATAAGGGTGGCTACGATGAACTGCAAGAATATGAATATTTAGTTTTCTTCAAATCAAATATTGCCTTGTAGAGGTGGCTGCAGGCGCCAGCAAACCGCCTGGTTAACACCTTCTACAAGGCAAGAACGGGGGAGAGGTGCGAGGACGGGGAACGGGGAAGTAAATTGCGCGGGACCTTAGATTCCGTTCTGTGACTGTAGTGTAGTGAGTGCATTTCCAATTGTGCGAACATTACATCGAATCAGCCTGACGAAGTGCACTCATAGAATTCCGCATTGCAACTTTTCTATAATTTATAGCTAAGTATTTGTATTTCTACTGAAAATACAAATCACTAAGTTTCCTATATTTTAAAGTATTTTTTTGTGGAAATTTGATATTAATGAGAAATCTGTATTTCATTACATCAACTTAGACATTTATTTATAGCAAAGCTTAAAGATTAGAATCTGTAACTTTAAACAAAATAGAATGGAGTAGCATAACTTCTTTATAAAGCAATATTACTTTTTGTATTTAATTGAAGCTTATTCAATCTATCTTCAGTGTATTTTGAAAATAAAATGAGAAAAATTCATTACCTACGTGAGTAAACTGTTGAACAATATTCTTAAGTTCATTGTAATAGATATGCGTAAGATGTAAGTAGTTACTGCAGTAGCTTTAAGTAACAGTATGTAGTAACAAGAAAGTTAATATAAGTTTTGTCTACAAATAACTAAATATTTTGACACGGTTTGAACATAATCATGTAATGATGTAATAGAATGCGTTAGCATTAAGTCCACCTTTTGTACCATTATGGTCAATAAAGATTTAATAAATAAATAAATAAATAAACCGATCGAAACTAGTCAGCCTATTCCGTCTACACTACATAAGTAAAACCGTGTTGGAATATTTATTTACAAAGCATTTGCAATTTATTATGAGTTATGAAAAGCAGAAAAAATAACCAAAAAATTACATTGATTAGTCCCTATATAAATATATAGGGACTCATTAATGTTAATATGACATAGTTTTACAACTATGTACTAATAATATTATATACGTGTATAACCAATAATTTAAAAAAATCTGGGTTAAGTTTAACTAACACAGAACGATTGTATCAAGCCCCATAATCGAAGAATTTCTAATATGGTCTAAGCCTTTTTGGCAAAGAGTAAAAAGCTCTATAAAATAATCTTATGTCAAAACTAACAATATCCTATCCTACTTATTATATTATAAACGCGAAAGTTTGTAAGTATGGATGGATGGATGTTTGATACTCTTTCACGTGAAAACTACTAAATGGATTTTAATGAAACTTTACAATTCCTACTAATATTACAAACGCGAAAGTTTGTATGGATGGATGGATGTTTGTTACTCTTTCACGTGAAAACTACTGAATGGATTTTAATGAAACTTTACAATAATATAGCTTATACATCAGAATAACACATAGGCTACAATTTATAAAGATATTGTGTGATTCTACGTAGACATAGTCACGGGCACCAGCTATTATATAAACTTAAAATGTGTGATTTGTAAACTAGATCCAAGTAATTATATTAATTCTGTGACTACACTTAATACTTTTTGTTTTATTCTCAAAGCTTTATCTAATGGATCATTTAAAAAAACCTTTTTTTTACTTAACAGATAGATCAAGACATTGTTTATTTGATCTTTTTAATGAATATTGATTGATGTGCATGTTCTTTTTTTTCTGTTATTTTATCATATTGACTATTAATATTGTACCTATTTATTGACTACAGTGCAGATACTTTGGTGTATAACTGTCAATCTGTATGTGATTTATAAATAAATAGAAAATAAATAGAAGACAAATTACACATAAACTCTTTTTTAATAAATAAAAAGATAAGGACAAATTGCACTGATTAAATAAGCCCTGAAGTAAGTTTTTAAAACTTGTGTTGTGTTATAAGATACTAAATCAACGATACTACATCTACACTAATATTATAAAGAGGAATGATTTGTTTGTTTGTTTGTTTGATTGTATTGAATAGGCTCCGAAACTACTGGATCGATTTTAAAAATTCTTTCACTGTTGGATAGGTATGTTATCCCTGAGTGACATAGGCTATGTATGTACCACGGGCGAAGCCGGGATGGACTGCTAGTTTTATAATAAACACATGCTCGTATACAACGTGGAAGGGACATACCCGTAATAAATCGAACCACGGGCTATACTAGATCACCACAGTATAATGAAATTAAAATAACAGTCAAAAACTAAAAAAAAATCGCCATTTCTATACAAAAGTGTGCAGCCGCCCGAGCAATTTGTATGGGAATGTCGATTTTTTTTTGTTTTTTGACTGTTATTTATTTATCATTATAATAAAGTGATCTAGTGCAGCCTGTGGTTCGATTTATTACGACTATGTCCCTTCCACGTTTTATATGTAGATAAACACTCAAAACCCAAGAAAAGGCCATTTTTTAACTTGTCCAGGCTTTCAATCGAACCCACAACCCAAGAAATGTCGGAGTAGCGTATTAACCACTACGCCGCGGAGGTCGTCATAATACTTTTAACTTATATACCACTAGCAGTGCCCGTGGGCTTCGCTGTCCATGGGAATTTTGGGATAAAAACTATCCTATGTCCTTCCCTGGGTATCAAACTATATCCATATCAAATTTCATCTAAATAGGTTCAGTGGTTGAAGCGTGAAGTGGTAACAAACAAACAAATATACAAACTCAATCTCGCATTTATAATATTAGTAGGATTAATTGAAGTGAACTATTTACCAGCTTCATTTTGAACACACGAACACTCCAAGATACGTCCAAATGTGATGCTCACACAAAACTGTGATGCGACTCGTCGAGGTGACCTATTATATACCATCTGATTTGATCCTAATCCTTAACAACGCACGCATCTGCTGACGTCACTATATAAAATATAATAAACGACTATTTTAGAGATGTACATGGCGAAGTAATTAGTTGTATATTCTTTTTTTCTTTATCAAACGTGATTACTTGGCCTCGGGGTGTCAATAGAGGAGCAATGAACATTTTCAAGGGTCCCCTGATTAATTTTTGATTGCAGTTGTATCGGATGAAAGCGTTTCATTTGTTTCAATGTTCGTGAATAGAGATCATCAGTTAATATTTTGCAATGTTTTGTTTAGAGGTTGTAATTTAAAGATGTGATATGTTAGGTATAATGATCATTACATGTCTGTCTGTATTGTCTCGCCTTGGATATACATATTATGGCAGCGTTCATCTTCATGCTAGATTATAAATTCTTCTATTTTGGTCTAATTGAAAAAAGAACTTAGAATGTATTAGTTATTTCTCTTTCCATGCAGATCATTAAAGCTGGTAAAGAGAATGAGCGACATGCAAATTGGAACGGCCCAAAATCCTAATTGATTCCATTTTAGGGTTCCATAGCCAAATGGTAACACGGGGACCCTATTACTAAGACTCCGCTGTCAGTCTGTCACCAGGCTGTCTCTCATGAACTGTGATAGCTAGACAGTTGTAATTTTCACAGATGATGTGTTTCTGTTGCCGCTATAACAACCAATAAAAAAAAATTAAGTGGGACTCCCATACAACTGATTTTGTGTAGATTATAGATAGACTTCCATGCTGGTCTGGGAGAAAAGAAAAATCTTAGAATGTACCAGTTGCTTCTCATCCCACGCAGATCGTAAAAGCCGATCGAGGGAATGTGCAAAAATGCAAATCATGTTAACGCGATGCGGCTAGCAACCCATTACTTTTCCATCTTCTCGCCCTCCATGACGCTAAAAGTGGCTTTTGGGTCTTGCGGCCCTGGGCTCTGCTGAGAAACCCAAAATGCTATGTCTGCCCCATTAGGGATAAAGAAGTGATAGTATGTATGTATGTATGTATAGATAGACTCGCACTTGGCCAGTTATTTCACCTTCTTGCCACATTTACGCTGAACCTGGTTGGGTATTGCGGCCCTGGGCTCTACCTACTTAGAGCCACAAATGCTCTGTCTGATCCATTAGGGATTAAGATAATGATAGTATATATAGGATTTGTCACTGGTAACAACAGCTCAATCATTTGAAGGCTACATAAAATGTGCGAAGAGAACAAAAGCCGACAAGCGAATTCGGGTTACAAATTGACGTCAGGCATTTGCCCGGTCGTAAAACTCTAGCCGAATTTGAACCAACTTACTTTTTACAGTTTTACAAGGGTTGGGCATTTTTGGATGCCGTTCATTCATTGACTACTGCAAATGTCATCCAAGAGAAGGACTGCCTCCATGGCCCAGTGGTCGAGGCGTTCGCTTTGTGATCCAGAGGTCGTGGGTTCAAATCCCACTTTACGTATAAACTGTGGGTCTCGAACGCCATCTAGCGTTTGCTCAAACCTATCCAACGATTTATTCTGGTCTACCATTTGGGTTGCAGAGTTTAGACGGCAGTCGCTCTGTGTAAAAACCAGTAACCTCGTCAAACGATCTAGATTACGTAAGTATATTATGCTATAGCGGACCCCGGGCTCTGAAGCGTTACTGCTGAGGATGCAACCAGGAATACGTGAGGACGATGATGTTGTTTGCAACGATCGTTCAAGGATGCAAGAGGCTCTTATATACATGTCATAATATGCATAAAATAATTAGTATATTTGCAGAGGAAAAAACAAGAAAAAGCACCCCGGGCTTCGAAGTAACACAGCTGAGGATGCAACCAGGTACCCGCTAAGTTGTAAAATGGACGCTAATATCCGTCTGTCTGCTGGCCATAACCACTGACCTTAGCGATAAGACCGCCCATGTAGATTTGAATATTTTTCTGTGTGTATATTTGTTTTTTTTTTTTTTTACATACATACATACATACTATCACGTCTTTATCCCTAATGGGGCAGACAGAGCATTTTGGGTCTTGCGGTTCTATGCAGAGCCCAGGGCCGCAAGACCCAAAAGCCACTTTTAGCGTCATGGTGGGCGAGAAGATGGAAAAGCAATCAATACAGTGATGGGTTGCTAGCCGCATCGCCTGTTAACATGATTTGCATTTTTGCCCATTCCCTCGATCGGCTTTTACGATCTGCGTGGAATGCGAAGCAGCTGGTACATTCTAAGATTTTTTATTTCTCCCAGACCCAAAATGCTCTGTCTGCCCCATTAGGGATAAAGACGTGATAGTATGTATGTATGTATGTATCTTTGTCATTATTTGCTAATCAGAGATAAGAAAAAATACGTATACCGCACTTCATGTTTTTTTATAATCGTAAGTTTTTATTTTATTTTTCATAGTAATAAATATGATGTTAGCAAATTTAACTTAAATACCAACTATTTATAGAGCAAAAATAAATAATACTCTCAAAATAAGACATGTTTTTGTTATTTCATTCATGTAACTAGAACGCTGGCTGCATTCATATAAATATGAACTTATTCTTTTCATCCCGGTTCTTTGGGAGGATTTCGCAGGGATACAAATCCAACACGTAGAAGCCCTTTGGATAAGTTGATGTTATGTGGCGTTCCCACCAAAACCTATTCCTGGATATACCTATAAAAGGTGCACCCATAAATAGATTTCGGTAGGAAAAAGATCTATTGCAAGAAAAAATAGCAATATTATTTTTGTTATTTGAATCACTTCGGTTATAACTTAACTACCTAATTCTAACAAATTAAGTAATTAAATATACGGATGTTAAGTTCTTTGAACTCATAGGAAATTAAATCTTACTGTTTTAACTAGCAAACACTCAACAACTATACAGGGTGTTACAAAAGCTGAATAATGTTAAAGGACATGCAGTCCATTGCTGCATAGTTAAGCTTACCAAATAAGAAAATTTGTATCTATATTTAAGTAGCTACTTATGTATCACTAGTGGGCAAAAGCTTTCCCTCCTTCCTTCCACATCTTGGTTTTTTTATCCTTCGATCCCTGTCGTAACTTTTTAAGTCGTCTGACCAGTTTGTTTTAGGCCTTCCTCTCTTCCTATACCCTTTGGAATCCAGTTAAAAAACAAGGTAATACGAATTAGAAAAAAAAGGCATTTTTATAGACCTATCTTAAACTATTAATAATTTCTTTTGGCGTATTATTATTTATATATACAGGTTCAGTGTTGCCCTCATTTGAAACAAATTATTTGAATGGAAATGGAGCTATCATTTAAAATTTTGTAAATAACTAAATAAATCTCCGAACTTTTTATGACTAATTGGTAATGCTACGAAAATAATTTGCATATGAAAAAAACTACTAAAAAGGTAAGTCCTACCTATTTTACAAAATATTTGTAATAATATATGAAACCAACCAATTGTCCAATTTTTATAAAGCATGCCCTTCTAAGGTTATTTTCGAAACACCATGTATATACATAGTTAACCGTTCAGTTAGTTCCTTGTTAAACGGCTAGCGATTTTGGGCAATAAAATAAAAAAATCGCAATATTTCTACACTTTGATACAAACCAATTAGTTTGACGATCGCCACAGATAAGGGTATATTCACATGGAAGAAAAGAATTTGAAGATTTTCCATTCATAAAATTTTGCAAACACTTTTTTTATTCATACATACATACATACCTACATATTTTCAGCTTTGCGGTTAGAGAAAACAAAAAAATCTTTTGTGGGTCTCGGCTTGCGCCTTTATAATAAAATTCCAGATGATATAGTAGCATTACCATTATCTAAGTTTAAGACAGCCGTTAAAAATCATTTATTACAAAATGCGTATTATCATGTAAATGACTACTTATCATCATCTGAGAAAAAATCTTGGAAATAGTTGTCTGCAAATTGTAATTGTATAATTTTAATGTATAGCTTAAGTGTTAATCTGTATTGTAGGCTGGGTAGGGACCAATACTGAACTGGGTTTCTTTCGGCGTAATCTTCCCAGCAGTGGTCGTTTCGAAACGCTAGTAGTTTTTAGCTTTTGCACTAAAATAATATTTAAAAAAAATGACCTTCAATAAGAGATAAATTTATCCTACATTGAATAAAAAATTTTGACTTTGACTTTGACTTTGACTTTCACGAATGTTTCCCATGAGGGTAGGCAGAGATTATGGATTTCCACTAACTACGATCCTTGCAAACCTCTTTTGATTCGTCAACACTCATAACTTTTTCCATGCATGCTCTCCGGTTATTCCTTACATCACCTTCCTTCAGAACATCTGCTATTTGGTCGCAGAATAATGTGTTTTTTTTTTATATTTTTTTAAATTATAGCAAATTTAAAAAAAGGAAAATCTTTAACCCTACTCTTTTATTGGGACAATATACCAAAAAATAATATCATTGAAATGAAATAACTGGTTTTTCTCGTCGATGGATCTATGTTTGATGGAAATCGGTTCAGCTATTCAAAAGTTATTTGAAATAAACGCTTAAAAGTTTGGGTTTTTTATTTGGCTGGCAAATAAACTTTTTACCTATTTTCATTTAGTTTCGATTAGGTTTAAAAATATAAGTCTATAGTTAATCTTAAAATGCGTAAAATAGTTCTGTATAGTTAATCTTACGCAGAAAATTTGATAAGTTTTGATGCTAGGCTATATGAAAAGACCTTAATCAAATTTAAAAGGTAATCGTGTCTGAAAAACCATTACTATATATTTAAAACTTATGAAGCTTATTGACCTTTCTGAATACTAATTAATTGAAGTAAATTCATTATAAATTAAAGGCAGGATATGGTTAATCACGGATAGTCCAAAATAGGTCTTAGGTGTTATAAATTGTTTAAGGCTAGCCAAAGCCCGCGACTTCGTTCGCGTGGACTTTATGTCTCTGGAAAATGCTCATCAGGCTGAACAACTTTTACCAAGGCGTCATTTTTATATTCCTTATAGTTTAGCTGGACCACTAGGTGACATCAGGTGTTCCATTTTTCAAACTCATATCAACTTATATGTTGCACAGGCTTAACAAAAAACAATTTATTCGAATCCGTTCAGTGTTTCCGGAGATTAGCGTGTACAAACAGACAAACAGACTTTTTAAATTTTTACTCTATTGCTATGTCTCCATCACCCCCAATATTTTTTTTAAAATATATTTGACGTACAGACACACTTTATTTAGTGTTTTATTATAATATGTATAGATGATCGTTGAAAATACTTAAGCTGTATATTTATGTGTCGTGCTGTTAGCATTAATGTTTAGGACAGGATATAAAGAATTGAAAATTATTTTATTTGAATTAATTTGCTAGGTCTCACATCCATTCGTTCATGTAGTCCGGAGTGCTATTTTTCATTGAGAGAGTCAACGAAACACTAAGCATGTAGTTTTCCAAGTCGCATTCTAAGATCATTGCATCGTATTTTTGAAACCATCACGTCAGCGATAAGTTATTTTTTTTACGCAGAAAACTCAAAATTAATTAATTTAATTAATTTGTTTTTTTTTCGTATGATTAAGTGATCAAAACTGTTGTCAGATTTTTCAGGCTGCCTTAAGGCATCTGGCATAGCTTTACAACCGCCACGCAATGATGACAGCCGAGACGAACGGCTTGTACGTTTCTTCCAAAGCTTGGAGGAGTTTGAGAAATTTTTATGCCACCTGTGGTCGATTGGTCATTACTTAGTGCGGACCACGCCCGATGTCACTTGCGAAACTAATGCGTACTCTTGCCCAGCCACCGAGTTCTTTAAGAACTCTAGATTAGATAAGGGAGTTCTTAGATGGGGACAAGGCGTGAACAATAGGGATGAATGAGTTCGGCACCTTTGCAAATAGGTATTTAGATCGTACCTTGAAATCGTTGAGCTGACAATTACCTCTCTGATTCAATTAATTTACTATAGAATATAGTTAAAATAAAATTCGATACGCTTGAATCATAATTTTAACCAACTTCAAAAGAGGAGGAGGTTATGAAGTCTATTTTACGCATTTTTTTTAGAGTTAAGTTGTTCTCCGGTTCTACGGTTCTATATGGATGCGTGATAGTGAAAAAATTCACAGTTGTAGTATATATAACGAAGTTTAAAAAAAAACTATCAGAGCTAAGTAGGGTTTAAAATTTAAAAAGTTATAGGCAATCAACTTAAACTTTTCTTAACCTAACCCTGGTGCAGGTCTTTTGATTGCTTCTGGCGACAAATCTAACGAGTCCACTGATTATCATAGCCGATTGAGTAGCGGACGACGCCAGACGCCCAAATAAATACAGCCTCACTATAAATAAAATTAATAAATATATACGGACAAACTAATTGAGCTAGCCCCAAAGTAAGTTCGAGACTTGTGTTATGGGATACTAACTCAACGATACTATATTTTATAACAAATACATATAAATATAAACATCCAAGACCCAGGACAATTTGAAAAAGGTCATTTTCCAACTTGCTCTGACCGGGAATCGAACCCGGAACCCCTGGGATTAGCGTATTGACCACTACGCCACGGACGTCGTCGATGAATGTCCACATTTAAACATTTCACATAATGTCCATGATATTGAGCAATTTTAACACTAAAGTATAATAATTTCTTATTGAAAAGTTAACTAATATCAATTGGCAAAACAATTTTGACGACCTCCGTGGCGTAGTGGTCACCATGCTAGTCCGCCACCTAGAGGTCCCGGGTTCGATTCCCAGTCAGGGCAAGTTGGAAAGTGGCCTTTTTCAAATTGTCCTGAGTCTTGGATGTTTATCTATATATGTATTTGTTATAAAATATAGTATCGTTGAGTTAGTATCCCATAACACAAGTCTCGAACTTACTTTGGGGCTAGCTCAATCAGTGTAATATATATATAAAAAAAAAATTCAAGAAAACTTCAAAATTCTCTCTCCTTGTCTTCCCTCCAAAAACTAACATTGTACCTAATGTTTTTTAACAATTTTTTTCTTTGTTTTCTTTTTGTGTATTTGTGCAATAAAGAATTTTTCAATTATTCATTCATTTTACTCCACGACTTGCTTTAGGTGAAGAAATCGTCAGAAAATTTGAACACTAATCACTAATTATGATTAGTGTTCAAGTGTTCTGACTAGTGAACCTGTGAGATGTAGATCTTGCGAGTCACTCCGATCCGATGAAGTTTATTGGATAAAAAAGTTGTTCAGACAATAAGTTCCGACTTAGATCCGACTTAATAAGAGAAACAAAAAAGTTTTTTTTTTCGAAATAGCTGAAATATAATAATACTTTTAAAGTATCTGCCCGTCAATTTGTCTGTCCGGCTTTTCTCTATCTTTTCTAATTAAGAACCCGTAAAATTTTGTTTTTGAAAATTTTATAGATGTTTTTTGTCGACACAGGTTTTAGTTTTTTTTTTTATTGACTGAATTATGCGGGTTGAATACTTTAAAATATCATATTTCAGCTATTTTTAAAAAAAAATGTCATAAAACTTTTTGTTACCCTTATTAAGATGCTACTTTTTTTTCTGAACAACTTTTTAATCCGATAAACTTTAACGGGAAGGGTGATTCGTAAGGTACACAGTTCACAGAGTTAGGTATATAGTTATAATGATAAAGATGATGATACGTTGACAGCTTTATAGTTAGCAAAGAGCATAAAATCTTTTTTATAACCAAGTATATTGGAAAAAAAATGTTGTAAAGTGGACAGAAACTGCCTATAACTTCGAGTAAAAATCCAAAGCCTATAACAATGATGACGTCAGTAAAACAACCTACACATTAAGCAATGCTCCAAAAAACTTATCAATTAGCCACAAGTTTTGTTTTTTGTTTGGTTTAGAACTTTTTTGGTCCATTTACGAAAAAAGGTGTTCTTTTTGTAAAACTTTTGTAGAAATATTAAGAAAAGTAATTAATATGTGATGAAAAATTTCACCACGAGTGGAATTCGAACCCATTATTTTAATAATAATAAGTATAATAATCGGAGCAAAGTAATGCTGTTAAAAATCAATAATTAAAATTAAAATGAAAAAAAAAAACAGACAAACACTTAAATAAAATAGACAGAGAAAGGTCTTGCTTCTTGTGATAGTGATGGGTTGCTAGCCGCGTTGCTAACTAACAAAAAATCTATTAACTAATATTAGGGGTAAGTTTGAGTTTTTAAACCAACTGAGACATAGAAAAAAGTGGTTAAAAATCTGGAAAAAAATGTCTCTAGTCACAGTTGTATTCAGTTACAACTTATAAACTTCAATTGAAAAAAACCAAAGCAACCCTTTTTGTAATTTTTTTTTCACTTGTGCTCAATCAAAGAAACTAAATATTAAAACACAAATTCGTAGAGTTTCTTTTTAAAAATGAAGAACGCATAAAGTGTATATTCCACGTTCATTCTTCGCCCTGCGCTTTCCCGTCAGTCGAAATATGTAGTAGCGTGCGGGGTGTCTCGCGCCTCGCCCCGCACCCATAATCCCCGATCGTTAGACAGAAAGGGCCTTAAATTTTATCGAAATCTGATATGTCGTTTAGACAGCTTTATTTATTTCTTCTTCTTCTTCAGCCTTCATTCACCCATTGTTGGGTATAGGCCTCTTCATGGTGTTTCCACTTGACCCGGTCTTCTGCAGTTCGCATCCAGGTCTTGCCCAATATTTTATAGATGTCATCAGCCCAGCGCATAGGTGGTCTCCCAACATTTCTCCGGCCAGGCCGAGGTCTCCATTCGGCAATTTTACGCGCCCAACGTCCATT
The DNA here is from genome assembly GCA_963555685.1 of Acrobasis consociella. Lineage (NCBI taxonomy): Eukaryota > Metazoa > Arthropoda > Insecta > Lepidoptera > Pyralidae > Acrobasis > Acrobasis consociella. Next base: position 3,140,097 of record OY743122.1, on the reverse strand, counting down.
TTCTCTTCTACTCATATGTCTACTCCATTTTTTTTTTATTTATTAAATCTTTGTTGTTGGGTTGTACAAAATCGGGATAAGTGGAAGGATATGGGGGAGACCTTTGCCCAGCAGTGGGACAATAAAGGTTAAAAAAAAAGAAAACTTTATTGACCATAATGGTACAAAAGATGGATTTGACTTGATTTGATGGATTGATGAATGGTACAAAAGCCTCTACAGTTTGGGACAGAGTAAATGACAAAAAAATATAATAATATTTTTCAAAAAGGTAAATATCAATAACCATATTGTTAAATGACGTAAGGTTTATAAAAGATGACCTCAATTAGGTACCTATCGACAATTCGCAACTTGGCATGTCAACAAACTTTATAACAGCAGATCTGTAAGAGTTTATACCCATTGGGACTGTTCGTCATTAGTAAATAAATAAATGATAAGGACAAACCACATCGAATCTAATCATTATCAAGTCTTTTTGTCTCCACTGCAGGAGGACGACCCTCAGTACTACCAGAGCCATACTTGGCCAGAGCAGCCACAGGACTTGGCCTACACTCTCCTCGCTAGCCAGACGGGTTGGAGACTCATTGACGTTTATAAGATGGCCAGAATGGAAAGTGTAAGCCAAATTCTCTGGCAACTCTGACCAAATTTGGCTCTGGTAGTATAATAGATCTCAACGATATTTGTTTATTTATTTAAAAAAAGACGACTATGTCCAGCAGTGGACGTTGTGCGGCTGAAATGATGATTTTTAAAAAAACTTAATGCTAATTGCATTTTCTACCGGTCAACCTTAGATATAAATATAAATCTAGCGATACTAAGTATATTTTGTAATAAATACACATATTTGTGTATATTTATACACCAGTCATTACATTGGACGTGAAATATCATCAATGTCAAATAACAATATTATAACTTTGAAGAAAATTAATTTAATTTGCCTCTTATCTTAACCAAAAGATAAGTTTTTACTAATATTATTGTGAATCTAATATAATAAAAAAAATACTAATTTTGTTGTAAAATGTGAAATAATGGCATGTAATTTTTTTTATTTATTTTATAACGCAGGTAGCGTTATAAAATAAATAAATAAATTTTGTAAGGAATTAATAAAAGCTATTTTATTTTATTTATTTAACTTTGATGACCTCCGTGGCGTAGTGGTCAACATGCTAGTCCGCCACCCAGAAGTCCCGGTTTCAATACTAGTCAGAAGCCATTTATTTTGTATCTCTTTTGAGAATCACGGGTCTTTTCATCCTGGTCTTTTGAGAGGCTTGCGTGGGGATACAGATCCAACACGTAGAGGCTCTTTGAAAAAGTTGTTGTCATATGGCGCTTCCGCCAAAATCCATTCATGGATATACCTATGGAAAGTGTACCAAGATGGAAAACGATCTTTTTCAGATTGACCTGGGTCTTGGATGTTTATCTGTATGTAAGTATTGGTTATAAAGTATAGTATTGTTATTGGAAAATCTTTGGCTGAGGCCTATGTCAGCAAAATTTTTGGTAGACATAAGTTTTCTGTTGTAAAACTGTTTATAATTTTTTTGTTTTGTTTACCAAAATAAACCATTTTTCTTTCTTTCTTTCTTTCTTTCTTTCTTTCAAAGGACGTTATGCAGCTGAAATGATGATGATGATGAAAGTATATACGACCTCCGTGGCGTGGCGGTCACCATGCTAGTCCGCCACCCAGAGGTCCCGGGTTCGATCCCCGGTCAGGGCAAGTTGGAAAATGGCCTTTTTCAAATTGTCCTGGGTCTTGGATGTTTATCTATAAAGTATTTGTTATAAAAGATAGTATCGTTGAGTTAGTATCCCATAATACAAGTCTCGAACTTAGTATGGGGCTAGCTCAATCAGTGTAATTTGTCCCTATATATGTATGTATATATATGTATGTATGTATGTAGGCGTCAATGTCTGCCTATGCGATGGGTTAACGACATAATCATACTCGCAGGTCACACCTGGATGAGAGCAGCACAGGACCGAGATGGGTGGCGTCGACGAAGAGAGGGCCTATGCTCAGCAGTAGGCGGAAGAAGGGCTGGGATGATGATGGTGATACTTGCTCAATCGTTGCGATGTATCAAAAATAACTGCCTCCGCGGTGTAGTGGTTAGAGCGTTCGCCTCACACCCGGAGGTCGCGGGTTCGATTCCCGGCGGGGGCAACGACTTTGTGTTGTTGTCCTAGTTTAGTTAGGACATTGTAGGCTGATCACCTGATTGTCCAATAAGTAAGATGATCCGTGCTTCGGAGGGCACGTTAAGCCGTCGGTCCCGGTCACTGTCTTTGACATTGGTCGTTATCTAAAACCATGTCAGAGGCCTTTAAGGCGGTTTAAAAACTCTGACACTAGTGTTAGTCACTAACACACACGATAAGAAGATCAAAAATTAAAAGGTATAACTTAGAGGATGACTACACTAGAAGACTAGACAGCAATTGTTGCTCAAAGAATTCCTTAAAATTGAAAATAAAAACAAAACAACATTCAAATATATATTTTTACTAAGTATGTGTAAGAAGGCCTTTTGACTTTTATACTTAATAAGTACCTAAAACTAAGTGCCTAAAATAATGTAAATATTTACTGCATGAAATAAAGGCTATATTATTATTATTATGTTGTTTTTTAATTTATTTTCTTTTTTTCCGAAAAGAGGTATAGATTTGCACGGGCCATAGCCAAGTGCTTTTATTATTATTATATGTGTAAGAATGTTTGCCGGAGATTTTGAAAGTCAATCCAAAAGAGGCGAAGTCTCATCAACCAATCAGACCCCACCAACTACGTCACAACCCGATTTCCGGGTGGCTTCGTGTTTCAATAATTATTGGCATCACTAGAAATCAATTAACATTTTTTTATGAATCGTTTATGATTTTGACATGAGAATCGAAGGTTTCCATAATGGTAAACGGAACTATGTGAAGTATATAAAGCTTTGTATATTTATTGGTGGCGATTTCTGATTTCTAACGTTCATCGTTGGTAGGTGTTTTTTTGTAAGTTGGTAATGAACCAATCGAGTCATAGAAGTGGACCCTTCTTATTTTTTGAGTGCGATCAAGTAGTTTACCTTATAGCTATGTACTTTCAGTTTACGTATACTCGCGTTTGAATCAGGGCCAAGCCCAAAATCACTTCTCTTTTAATTTAAGGGCTGATTTTAGGGTTCCGTACCCAATAATAATTGGCCAAGTGCGTAGTTACTAATGCCAACTTTGAATTCATACCACTAAAAACGTCTAAAATCTAATTTCTTTTAATATTTAAATTGGTATGAAATTTTCCTATTCAGAGTACATTTCATACTTTACTGATATGGGTGTTAACATTTTTTTTATTATTTTATTTTACCACTGTTTTGTCATAATAAATATACATACCCATACGAAATTACAGCTTTATAGTCTTTAAGTAAAACCGTGGACTGACAGACAGACAGATATGGCGAAACTATAGAAGAAGCAATAAACCCTTATCGCTTCTTTCTTATTTTCTACAGCACTCTAAAAACATGCTCTTCCTTTTCTGAAACGATTGAAAAAAATTGCGCTTTCTTTACACGTAGACGCTAACTTAATTCCTTTCTTGTGGTCTGGCAGATAAATAGAAAATTAGTATGAACTATTTTTAAATAAATATGATATGATCACATAAATAACATAAATTGAGCTAGCCCAAAGTAAGTTCCAGACTTGTGTTACGAGATACTCACTCAATGATACTATATTTTATAATAAATACATATACATAAACATCCAAGATCCAGGTTTATTTCAAAAAGATCATTTTACATCTTGACCAGACACGGGACCTCCAGTGTGACCTAGTGGCCTAGTGGCCACATCAGTAGATCGTAGAAGCCAATCGAGGGAATAGATAAAAATGCGAATCATGTCAATAGGCGATGCGGTTAGTACGTAACTAAAATAGTGATTTTTTCATTTTTTTTCTCATCTTTATTCTAGACCACCATCATGCTAAAAGTGGCCTTTGAGTACCCCCATAGTATGTAAGAATATGTATGTTTATATGTACGCTGTTTGTATTCAAAACGCACTGCCGTCTCTGTAATGCACCATTGATGGCAATGAGTTCTAAACCATCACACAACAAGCCCGAAGGCCACGACCCTTCATATCTATAATAATCCCTGTCACAGGATCATAAACAGTGGCCTTAGAAAAGTTTAAAGCAATTTCGCAAATTGCATACTTCATTAGACTGTACATGATATGACACAAAATAGTGAAAGTAGAAAAGTATATCCATTGTACTTTCCTTTTTAATGCGTAAGATTTTATGTATTAGTATGTGTTTCTTTAGGCGTAGTAAATTAAAACCTTATATAATTTTTCATAACTGAAAACTAACTTAACCCCCAACCACTAACCGATTTAGATAAACATTTTGAATCTACCTCGGAAGAAAAAAATAAGTTTTTAAAGTCTGTCTTCGACTAAGCCAGTAAATAAATTTAAAAATAATATATTACGTTTTGATGATTCATATTTTTTAAAGTAAACATTTAAAGAATCTAATATGAATGAGACATTGCTTTACTATTTTCTAAATCCTGTCAATTTACGTTTCTAACAACATTTTTGTTTTAAACTATCGGCTTGATAAAAATAATTAAATATTTGATAAAATAATTAAAAATTATATATTTGATAAAAAAGATACTTTTCATGGTATTTTCCCTGTATTAAAATGAACATTTTGATAAGTCGTCTTATCTACTAATTCCTTATTTTATGGTTACTTACATGATTTTATCGGGTTAACATGCTTTGATGCACGATTCTGCAATACTCGAGAACACATTGGTTTTACCCTAATTAAAAGTAGAACTCGACTAGGTCAATTTTACGAATATATAGGTAATTACGCGTATTTAATTATTAAAATCAAGTATAAGGTAGCATTATTATAAATAAAATCAGGTCCTCCTTTCAACCATAATCCGCGAAATAAACCACTGTAAATTATGGTTGTTTTAAGGGTTTCGTAGCCAAATGGCAAAAACGGAACCCTTATGGATTCGTCATGTCTGTCTGCCTGTCTGTCTGTCTGTCCGTCCGTATGTCACAGCCACTTTTTTCTGAAACTATTAGACCTATACTGTTGAAACTTGGTAAGTAGATGTATTATGTGAACCGCATTAAGGTTTTGACACAAGAATAGAAAAAAAAAACAATAAATTTTGGGGGTTCCCCATAATTAGAACTGAAACTCAAAAATTTATTTTTCATCAAACCCGTACGTGTGGGGTATCTATGGATAGGTCTTCAAAAATGATATTGAGGTTTCTAATATCATTTTTTTCTAAACCGAATACTTTGCGCGAGAGATACTTCCAAAGTGGAAAAAGTGTGTCCACCCGTCCACCCCCGTAACTTCTAAAATAAGAGAATGATAAAACTAAAAAAAAAATCATAAACAGCAATTTACCTTTCATTCAATCAACTCAAAAATAAAAAGTAAAAAAAACATACTACTAGACTTTTATATTGTGTTATTTGCTACTACGGAACCCTTCATGGGCGAGTCCGACTCGCACTTGGCCGCTTATTTTTTTATTTTATCCATCTTACATATATTATGAACGCGAAAGTTTGTAACATGGATGTTTGTTACTCTTTTACGCTCAAACGGCTGGACCAATATTGATAAAATTTGGCACGCAGGAAGCTGACACCCTGGATTAACACATAGGTTACTTTAGGCACTGGTAACACCGCGGAGCGTAGCTAGTAATACAAATAAATTGGGTTCATGAATAGGGTATACTCGTATGTATAGACTGGGGAAAAAATAAATTATTTTATTTGTCCGTCAACTAGATTACCCAAGAAAAGAACGCATATTTTTTGGTTTAGCGAAGTAGTAAAACTACACACAATGATACATTCACATAAAATTCTTCCGTGTTGGTCTGGCAGAAAAGAATAAACGTCGAATCTATCAGCTGCTTCTCTTCTTGCGAAGATCGTAAAAGCCAATTGTGGGATTGGCGATGGCATTGACGGCGATATGTTTTTTATTAAAACTAACGTGAGACACAAACATTATTAAAATGATTTAACGGGTTACGGTGTACGGGCCTTTAGTCACATCCGCCCTGATGAAGACCTCCGGATGAGGTCAAAACATGTCGGTAGTAGCTGACTCTATACGTGACTAACCCGTTAACTCATTTTAATAATGTGAACTGCCTCCGTGGTGTAGTGGTTAGAGAGTTCGGCTCATACCCGGAGGTCGCGGGTTTGATTCCCAGCGGGGGCAACGACTTTGTGTTGTTGTCCTAGTTTGGTTAGGACATTGTAGGCTGATCACCTGATTGTCTGATAAGTAAGATGATCCGAGCTTGGAGGGCACGTTAAGCCGTCGGTCCCGGTCACTGTCTTTGACTTTGGTCGTTACCTAAAACCACGTCAGAGGCCTTTAAGGCGGTTTAAAAACTCTGATACTAGTGTTAGTATCCGTGCTTCGGAAGCCGTCGGTCCCGGTCACTGTCTTTGGTCGTTACCTAAAACCACGTCAGAGCCTTTGAGGCGGTTTAAAAACTATACACTAGTGTAAGATACTAACACACACAATAAGAATAAGAAGAATAATGTGAAAAATGTTAATTGGCGTTGCGCTAGCAACCCATCATTATTTTGATACCTTTTTCATCTTCTCGCCCACCTTCACGTCCAAAGTGGCCTTTGAGTCTTGCGACCCTGGGCTCGGTCTGCTTCGAGCCGCAAGACCCGACATGCTCTGTGTGCCCCATTAGAGTTACAGACTTAATAGTGTACTGTATCATCATCATCATTCTTCTTCTCGTGTGTGTTAGTGACTAACACTAGTGTCAGAGTTTTTAAACCGCCTTTTAGGCCTCTGACATGGTTTTAGGTAACGACCAATGTCAAAGACAGTGACAGGGACCGACGGCTTAACGTGCCCTCCGAAGCACGGATCATTTTACTTATGGGACAATCAGGTGATCAGCCTACAATGTCCTAACCGAACTAGGACAACAACACAAAGTCGTTGCCCCCGCCGGGAATCGAACCCGCGACCTCCGGGTATGAGCCGAACGCTCTAACCACTACACCACGGAGGCAGTTATCATCATCATTCTCATGTATTCCCGGTTGCATCATCAGCGGTAACGCTTATGAGCCCGGGGTCCACTACCTCACCTAGGTGATTTGACGAGGTTACTGATTTTTACATAGAGCGACTGCCGTCTGACCTCCGCAACCCAAGGGATCAGAGCAATTCATGGATAGGTTTGAGCAAATGCTAGATGGCATTCGGGACTTACAGTTTAAACATGCCTTCCAAAACATGAAATCATCTTCCTTTTTGGATAATTATGTGATGCAAGTCTGCGATATCCTAACCAGACTGAAAACAAATTTTTACATAGTATCTTTTTAAGCTATTGCATAGCTTCTATCGCGGGCCTTGAGCGCGGGAACCGAATCCAGAAATTCCGTAACGAAAAAACCTCACGCTTCCCACTCCGCCCACCATGTAGGTTGCCGCTTCGTCTCCGTCGTCCGTTTGCGACGTTGCCGTCCTTCCTTGTTTGCAATAGATTTACCGCGGCAGTCCTCGATTGCCACACGTCTTTTTTAATTGAAATTCAAACCCACGACTTCCAGATCACAAGACGAATGCCGTGACCACTGGACTACGAAGGCAGTGTTCTTTATGTTTCTATGTATGTAAACATTAAACACGAGTAGGAACTAAAGAAGCGCACAGCAAAAAATTTACATTAAGTACACAAAAATTTACAACCTACCTGTCATTCAATAAAACTGATGTAATCTTTTCATTTTTTACACAAATAAAAAATGAGGTTACGAAATCAATCTATAAATACTCATAACATCACAGCGAACCGTCTGATCAAATATAAATTAATCATTTCTCATCAATGGTTTTTTTTGGCACCAAAAAATATTTTGACAAATGGTTTTATTCAAGTGTAATCCGTAAAGAAGTAGGTAGTTCTTTACGGATTACACAGCTAATTAGGTAGGTAGGTAAAAGTTTTTAGGTCAACTTTTTTACCTTTTCTGAACAGCTAGAAAAAAAAGGATATAGTGATTCTGCAGCACAGAATCTACCTCTATACATATAATAAAACATTAAAAAAAGTGTGTCTGTAAATTGAATATTTCTCAAATAAAAATGGGGGACGATGGAGTCATAGTAATCCAATGGAGTAAGAATTTTAAAAAAATTCTGTCTGTTTGTCGGTTTGTCTGTTTGTACACGATAATCTCCGGAAATACTGGACTGATTCGAATGAAAATTTTTTTGTTATATAGCTGTTATGCCTGGGCAACATATAGGGTATAAATGATTTTGGAAAATGGAACATCTGATGCAAAACTATAATGGTCCGGCTAAGCTTTAGTAAAAGTTGTTCAGCCTGATGAGCGTTTTCCAGAGACATAAAGTCCACGTGAACGAAGTCGCGGGCTTCGGCTAGTAAAAGTAATAATTACATACAGAACGGAATCCCGCGCAATATGTGTCCCCGTTCCCCGTCCTAGCACCTCTCCCCTGTTCTCGCCTTATAGAGGCCTTATAGAGACAGCCATCTGCAGGCGCCCGCTTAACACCCTCTATATACAAATTGATACCGGAGAGTTTTTATTCATACATCAGAGTCAAAACACAAAGCAAAGCTTACAGCGCTTTTACCTCGTGCTTTACTCAAAGCTTCGTGCGAGCATCGATGGTGAACCACGCCATCTGTTGACATACTATAAAACGAACAAAATGATCTTACTTTACGAGCTATGTACAGCATTGTATGAAACTTCAAAGCATGATTGCCTTGACTTTAGAGATAGTTCGGCGCACGCGCATCCTTAGCGCTAGCGCTGCTTAGTTGCTTTAATATGACTTGAGGTCTGGACCATGGTAGAATAAAACAAGGTATTCTCTTCCCGAGATGGAACTTGACTACGTCACGAAAGTGTTGCCGCTGGTTGTTATTTTCAGTAAATTTAAGGACTTTCTCAATTAGTTCACGAATATTAAAAATAAATATTAAGTAACTTAGCTATTTAGTATCTCGCGATTCTCGCGTGATTCATCAATTCAATATTTTATAAATTGATATAATGGATTATTAATTCGAAATTGGTTTAAAAAGTTCAAAAATGCATTACGCTCGGGTAATTAAATTTCACACAGCGGCAGCACATCAAACTGATGACGTAGTCAAGTTCCACCTACGTCATCAGCTGTAACGGGAAGAGAATACCTTGTTTTATTCTACCATGGTCTGGACAGTCAGCCAGACACAATAGAAATAACAATTGATGTACGTATAGTATGTATGTATAGACGTAGTGTGTCCAACGAAGTGTTAAGAAGGAAATTGTAATTTCAGTAAAAAAAATCTGAAAATTGATTTATGTATTTATCAACTTATGTATATGGAAAATGTATACAGAGAATACATAAAATAAAAGTTGTACAAAGGCAATACTTATGTCAAAAGATATCTCTTACAGTAGGCCTGTGAGAGGAGATGTTTGTGTAAGAGAGGCATACAGAAAAAATACATCTATTTAAAAAGAAATATTTATATTTGATCTGACAACTATCTCCATACATTTCTGATTCGCACCTGAATCCTCGATCCCGACTATCTCGCTCTATCAAAGCGTTGTAGGTCCTTCATTTTTACCTACTATTTTTTTTTAAATGATTTTTGAAAACCGTGGGTTTAGGTGAGTATCTTTCCTAAAAGTTCTTCATCTTCATCATCATCATCAGGTCTTTTGGTCTCCACTGCAGGAGCATGACCCTCTCTGTACTACCAGAGCCAATTACTAAACTTGACCAAAGAAGCAGGAGGACTTGGCCTTCACTCTCCACGCTGGCCAGACGGGTTGGAGAGATCTCATTTCTTCATGATGCAGAAAAGAGAACTTTTTAAAGAATTTATAGGACAAAAGAAGATAATTTTATTCTTATTGAATTGTAAAAACCGATTCAGCTTAAAAGTCCCCTCCAAGTTTAGTACAGACTGCAGCCAAAGAATACTATACAAATATATCTTTCCTTCAATTCGATTACCAAAATTTTCGCACGCGAATTTTCAATTTTAGACCAATCTTGCCCGTGTAAGTCTAACATTTTTGCCTTTCTCTCATCCATCATGAATAGCTTCGTTGCATTATCCTTCCAACTATGAAGCAACGACTATCAACAATTCCCATACGCAAGATGTGGACTATCTGGCTAAGTCCAAAAGTTCTTGTGTTTAAGAAAATAGAGTCTAAACTTTTTAAAATGTAACCAAGCCATATTGAGAAATGATGAGACTAAAGAGTTTATATGAATTAGAGGTCGCGTTAAAATTTTCTTTTTTGCTGACCATATTAATATTTGAATTCGGAAATTGACTCAATTTTAATAACCGATATTCTAGCTGTTTTCAGAAAAATATTTCTGTTTATTTTGAATTTTTTATTTCGTATAAAATATTGTACATATCAAACACTCTAATTTAATATACTCAATTGCCTACATTATAATGAGTGAGTTTTAATGTTTTGACAGCATATTTAAAAAAAATTGTAGATGTTATTTGTCAGAAAATTAATATGATATCTATGTGTCACAAAAATGCTAAAAAGCTTTATGTTAGAGTTTCTACAAAAATCGGGCACTTTTTATCGATATTCTGTTCATAATATCGATAGGTAGTTTAAAATATAATTTTTCCGGCATAATTTATCGATCACATAAAAATTATTTAAAATATCTCCGTTTCATTTCAAATGGGGGCACTGGACTCCGAATAATTCAATGATGATTAAAAAGTGTACATTTTTAAGAAAATTAGAGAAAAACTAGCTACGTCCCGCTGTGTTACCATCGAAAAAAAAGGCTATTTGTTAATCCAGTGTAATTCCGGCATACCAAATTTCATCAAAATTAGTCCAGTGGTTTTCGCGTGAAGAAGTAACAAACATATACACTTACACACACACTCACTAACTTTCGCCTTTATTAGTGTGATTTAAAAGCGTACCGTTTAGCTTCGGCAAAATTTCCTTCGTTTGTCGAGGTTTGTCCGAATTTCAGCTGTTCTCGCCTACAGGTCGTAGCTCTCAACCGATACTCGTGAAGTTTTGTTACCAGGTTCGATAAACTGCCTCCGTAATGTAGTGGTTAGAGCGTTCGGCTCATACCCGGAAGTCGCGGGTTCGATTCCCGGCGGGGGCAACGACTTTGTATTGTTGTCCTAGTTTGGTAAGGACATTGCAGGCTGATCACCTGATTGTCTGATAAGTAAGATGATCCGTGCTCCGGAGGGCACGTTAAGTCGTCGGTCACGGTCACTGTCTTTGACATTGGTCGTTACCTTAAACCATGTCAGAGGCCTTTAAGGCGGTTTAAAAACTCTGACACTAGTGTTAGTCACTAACACACTCGAAAAGAAGAAAAAGACCAGGTTCGATGATTATACAACGTGGAAGGGGCATACCCATAATGAATGAAACCATGGTCTATACTAGATCACTATAGTATAATGAATTAAAATACCGGTCATAATTTTAAAAAAATCAGCTTCTCTACCTATACGAAATTGTGCAGCCGCTCGGGCAATTTGTTTGGGAATGACAATTTTTTTTAGATTTTTGACTGTTAATAATCTAGTACATTCCGAGGTTCGATTTATGATGGGTATTTCCCTTCCACGTTGTATAGAATTTCTTAGTCGATAAAATTTTTTTAAATAGTAAATAATAAAAATGGGTGTTAATTGCTGGTAATGTAACGTGGTAATGTACGAGTAACAAGGAGTTAAAAACTTTAATTAAAAATTACAGCTTACAGAGCTACTAATTTTACTTCTTCTAATTGTTATTTGTATGCAGGGCTATTATTATACTGCCTCCGTGGTGTAGTGGTTAGAGCGTTCGGCTCATGCCCGGAGGTCGCGGGTTCGATTCCCGGCGGGGGCAACGACTTTGTATTGTTGTCCTAGTTTGGTAAGGACATTGTAAGATGATCCGTGCTTCGGAGGGCACGTTAAGCCGTCGGTCCCGGTCACTGTCTTTGACATTGGTCGTTACCTAAAACCATGTCAGAGGCCTATAAGGCGGTTTCAAAACTCTGACACTAGTGTTAGTCACTAACACACACGATAAGAAGAAGAAGATTATAAACGCCAGGCCTATTTCTAAAAGCCAGTCATACGCTCTAATAAGTCTAAAAATCTAGGCTTAATTTATTTAGTTCGTCCTATTAGTACATGTTAATTTCTAGTTTAGGCATCAGACCTTTACGCCTAATTAGCGTCTGAATTATAAAATCTCCCACGAAGAAGATTCATCTATATTAGGACAGTATGACTTAGTTTAGACTTAAATTATGGATCTAGAATTCTAGACCAATCGAACGTGCCTTGACGACACTGCCTGCAATTGAAGGGCAAAACAGATTGATGATTCAGATTATTTCTAAGCTATTTATGGAGATTCGAGATCTTAGATAAAGTAATTGTAGGATTTACAAGTCTTTTTTGGTTGTCTCTATTAGCTACCACTACTTTTATCTTTTCGAGTGATATGGAGCATGAGGCTGCGTTTCCACTGAAGCGGAGAAGAGCGGAGAGGAGAGAAATTGACCAATCACAATGCTCGAAATCTCCGCTCCGCTGTCTGAATTGAAGCGGAGCGGAGATTTCGAGGTTTGTGATTGGTCAATTTCTCTCCTCTCTGCTCTGCTCCGCTTCAGTGGAAACGCACCCTGATAGCGTTACATAAGACGGATAGGCACGTAGTACTCTTTTTTCTTTTCTCTCGTTAGCAAATGACCAAGATACAAAGCATTTCAATTTTGCGTGACGTCACGATCAACTACGGTCTTTAACCAAAGTTATCGTATATCACCCCCACTCTGAAACTTTGTTGCGCTGCATCAATGCGATTTTTTACTACTTTGACAAAAAAATATGGGTCCTATATTTTTAGATAATGTAGTTGACGGATTACACAAAAAAAAACTTGAGAGGTGTCAAGGGACACCCGGATGGAACGAAGTTCCTTTCGATTAATTAGGAGAGAGAAAGACAGACAGAGAAACACGCGCACGCCGCACAACTATAGCAAAAAGTGTCGTTACCACTTTTGGTCTTAATTTTTTTCGTATAGCCTTTCGCAACGCACGATAAGGATCTTCGTACCAATATATTATTTACCCAGTCTTCATGCCTTTTGTGTATATAGAATTCACTCATTGACAAATTGAATGTCTTCACATACTTATCCATTGAACAGACTTCTATTTATGTCAGTAATATGACGTTAAGTAACTGGTAATGACTTTACTTAACAGCCTACTTGATAGCTATAAAAGCGACCTCTTAACATATTGTGCTGATTTTCAATACTCAATTTTCATTTACATTCACATTCATATAGTAAAGTCTATGTGCTGTGTGGTTTCCGGCAGAGAAGAATAGGGCCACTCCAAGCCCTCCCGTGCATGTCGTAGAAGGTGACTTAAGAAATACAAGCTAAACAAAACTTATGAACATCACGAGACCTCTCCAACCCGTCTGGCCAGCGAAGAGAGTGTAGGCCAAAGTTCTCTGACTACTCTGGCCATGTATGGCTCTGGTATTACAGAGAGGGCCGTGCTTCTGCAGTGGAGACTAAGAGACATAATGATAATGAAACACTGTATGACGTTACAAGTTTAAAATTAGATAAAAATTATAATGACCCCTGTGGCCTTAATTTTCATGATGGAGGTCCCGGATTCGATCCTCGGTCAGGTCAAGATGGAAAATGATTTTTTTTCAAATTGAAGGTCTTAGATGTTTATCTAGATCGTTAAGTTAATAACCCTTTACACAAGTCTCCAAAATTTCTTTGGGGCTAGCTCAATCTCTGTGGCTAATGTGTCCATATATGTTTAATTATTTATTTATAAAATTCCAAATCGTTTTGCCTTTTTACAAGCTTTTAGTTAAATTGCAATGTATGGTGTATGTTTTTTTAGGTCAAATCCTGCAACTTAATTATCGACCAGTTAACCTCAACCGATTTAGCTGAAATGAGTTGATTTTTTTAATACTTGTGTAAGTTAGATCGCAATACAATATTATGGAATCAATGAGCTGTTTTGATAATTAAGTCTACAAGAGGTATTCGACGGAACTCAGTTATAAATAAACATAACCTCATTGAGTATTAGGACTCGTTTGATTTGTCTTGACGAGCACTTATGGTATACGATATCTATGGTCTGATTACGGAGACGGAAGGTGGTCGATGGAACTCAGTAATAAAACGACGCAGCTTTCTCGAATTAGGGCTTATTTCATTTGTCTTAAGAACTTTGGTGTCACAAAAAGTTTGCACATTTTTTTTTAAACGTATTTCCGCTTCGCATGCTATTCGCCATCTATGGGTCGCCATTCACGACCTCCGCAGCCACACGGTTAACCACGCTAGGTCGCCACTCCAGGAGGTCTGAGACTATTTGGATTTTAGCCTTTTTTCAAATTGGCTCAGGTTTAATTGTTTATCTGTAACGTGTAACTTTTTAAAATGTAAAACTGACTTTAAGATAAAATTACACAACTGATTTTGATAAAAAATTTATAAGACCACCTAGGCAGGAACCTTATCCTTTTAAAACAAAAAAAAACCAGGCGTATTCGAGTAATCGGGGAAAATACATTTAAAAAAACATTTGAATTGATAACCTCCCTTTTTTGAAGTCGGTTAAATATCAGGACAATTTTGATGTGGTTCCTTCCAATGAACCTTAGCTGTTGACCTCTGCCAACCAATCATCTTAGAATGATGTGGTCAACCAACCAGTAATTGACCAAACTGCAGATGTGAGGTCACTGGTCAAGTACTTTCTGACACTGGCTTTTGTACTGACAAAATTAACTACTTATTTTAGTTTCTATTTTCCATTTATTTCTATTTTTTTCCATATTTTCTATTTAAAGTTTTGCTGCCTCCGGGTGCGATTCCCGGCGGGGACAACGACTTTGTGTTGTTGTCCTAGTTTGGTGAGGACATTGTTGGCTGTTTCACCTGACTGTCTGATAAGTAAGATGATCCGTGCTTCGGAGGGCACGTTAAGCCGTCGGTCCCGGTCACTGTCGTTACCTAAATCCATGTCAGAGGCCTACTATATTTCAAATGTACTTTTGATTATTGTCATACTAAGTTGGTGCAATAAAGAAATTTTATCTTATCTTAGCTTATAAGAAGAAGAAGATTCAAAGATCTATTTTATAATCAAAGACCTGGATATACATTATGAAAGCAATAAATGATTGAGTATTGGTTTCAGGAATTGCTTCTTTGGTAGTAAATGATGCATCTTTTTTTGTAGATCTACCCGATATATTTATAAAAAAATAACTAGCATTTGCTTAACCTATTTTAGTTAAAACATCACAGGACACTCCGCCAAACACAAAATAAATAACAATTGAATTACGTCCACAGCCGAAAGTGTCCAGCAAAGTGTTAAAATATTTTTTGTCCCTTTTCTCCTTCTTTCAATATTTGTCATTTTTTAGAACGAGACAAAACATATTTTTACTAAAAGTTAGGTTTAACAAACGTTCGTAATTTTTTATGCAAAGGACTTATTTATTTATTGATTATTGCAAAATATTATTTTAAAATTTTTGAAGTCAAAAGAGCATTTGAAAAAGGCAGAAATAATTCCTAAATTTTTCGTTTTAAATATGTCTTGTCATATTTTCAATTTATAGGTGTGTTGTATGTAGATTTAAAATATATAAAAAACTATTTATTGCTTTACATCGTATATTTGTGTCGTTTCATATTTACAAAACTTACAGCTACGTCATTGTACAAAATATTTTTTTATACATTTTCTCTTAAACTATTACTGTCCATTTGCAATGCTGAGTACAAAAACTTAAAACTATATAATTAAAAACTGAAAAATTCACAGAAATATTACGAAGAGTGAGTTTGAGATCAAAATTGAAAAGAAAAAGAACAATAACAGTTCATATATGTTGACAATAATAATATATATAGAATAATAATGAATAACAACAGTATTATTAATAATAATCAGTACAAAGCAGAATATCGTATTATCACATCCAAGAATGACAAAGGAGGGTTCAGAAATGAAGAATATATGAAATATGGCGAACAAACTAACACTTCGATTATATTCATAAAAATCTGCCGTCCTAAATAAGTCATATAGTGAGTACGCGACCAATTTTATACAATTGACAGAAAAAAACAATGCTTCTTAAATTAGTAGCGTCACTATTCTACGAATATAAGAACTGCAAGTTTTTATAAATACAAAAATAAAGATAAAGTGTAAGTATAAACAGATTAATTTAATTTACAACAAAGATGAACACACTAATAAATCAATCAGTAATATTGACTTTGAAATGATTGATTCAATAGTAGAACTAATCAAAAATCCCTCCTAGAATCATAAGTTTCTTAATATTTGTATCCAGATTGGGAGTTGAAGTTTCCAGATCCTGAAGGCCTGGATCCAGCGTTGGGGGTCAGGTATTGGCGAGAGGCAGCACCTCCGAAACCAGAGCTGGAGCCACCGAAACCACCGGCTTTGGCGCCGAAACCAGATGAGCCACCAAAACCAGATGAGGCACCGCCGAAACCGCCAGATGACGCGCCACCGAAACCACCGGCACCGCCGGCTTTAGCACCACCGAAACCAGATCCAGCGCCTCCGAAACCAGCGTTGCCACCTGAGAAACAAATTAGTGAGATAATGTCTATCATCTTAACAGTCTTAAGTTCGAATCAAATTTAGTATAATATGCAACTTATAAAAAAAGGCATTTCAGATTGTGAGCCAATTGTATGTATAGTTTGAGTCTCATATTTTTACATTATGTGTCATGAAAAATTTAATCAAAACTTTGCTTTAACTGCTTATATCACCATTGATAATGCTCTATCTAGATACCACATACGCTTTCCTTCATAAGGTCAGTCCATCCCATGGCGATGTTCAAAGCTACTTTTGCCTATTTTGGCTACCTTACAAATAGTGCCTTACATTGTTTTTATATAAATACATATTATCACTCCTGTTTCTTATGGAAGTAAGCATTACATACACATTATAAATCTCCACTTACTACGATCCTTGCAAACCTTTCGCTTCGTCAACACTCACTATTCTTTGCATGCATGATCTTCGGTTTTGGGTTATCATTGCCTTCATATGCTTCATATGTATTGTCATCATCATAGAGTCCACTACTTGACATAAGCCTTTCTCAAAGATTTCCAGAATAACGGATCAAGAGCGGCCTACATCCAGCGCTTTCCGTCGATTGGTCAAGATGCTGGAACGTATTGTATTCAAAATATATTGTTATTTTCTTTTATACCTCCGAATCCTGAGCCAGAGCCGCCGTTGAAGCCAGCAGAAGGTCCACGGGAGTACCCAGCAGCACCACCAGCACCCGCACCAGAGTATCCACCGGCGCCGGCGCCTTCACCGCGGTAGGTACCTGAAATAGAGAAATTTCATTATGAGTTGACATCCTTGAAGAAAATGCTGCAGTGCAGTTTGTTACGCTTCTTTTACACTAGCACTTAGGAAGTGGCAGTAAAATTAGCTGTTATTGTTGCAGCACACATTTTGATATCAAATGATAACTTTTGAAGTAAAAATTGTGCCATAGAACAAGGTGACGATTATTAATGCATGCATGACCGGCGACCAGATTCCGATCTGCTCACAGATGACAGGTTAAAGAAGGTTGTGTTAAGACAAAAATGGAAAAGAATAGTAAGTGAAGTAAGTGGTAAAGTAAAAACATTTATATGAATAACAAAAAATTGTGCAGTGACGAAAAGAATAAGCGTATGATTTCCCAACAAAAGACCTACAAAAGTAATGCATTATTAAAATCTAAAGTATAAGATCATAATGATCATAAGATTTCAAAAATAAAATATTAAGCAAGCTACACTCAATCGATAAATTGTATATCAGTCACAAAATATAAGATGCACTGAAGATAGTAGATAGAAAAACAACAACAAAACTGGTAAAGATATTGATCTATCTTATAACACCGTCGACGTTGATGACACATAACAAGATGATCTTTATGTAGTACAAATTTATTAAAACACAGAAGATATTCTACAGATATAAAGATAAAAAGTCTTACAACATTGTCTAAGTAATTGATATATCGACGTAAATCGCGTCACGCTTCATACTCATATTCATTTATTTCACGTTTTCATGAACTTAAATCTAGTTTGTAAAATGCTCATTATACCTGGTAGAGCGCTCGTTTGATAAAATATTTACACTTAATTTAGTTTATATTCATTTATAAAATTGACTGTATATATATTTTTTTCAATTTTTAATATGAATTAAAGTTAATTTCTGTATCAGCAAAGCCTTTACACTTATTATCATCAGAAGTAATATCCTTAACAAATTTAAACTTACTGAAAACATCTCAATCTTCTTGCGTAGCGTGAGGTCAACCAAAAGAAGATAAAACGTATCTTACATCATACTTATCGAAGTTATTGATCTATCTTATATCGCGTTGACACTTAACAACTATCTTATTGTACAGTGACCTTTCCTCTAACATTTGGGGCGGATCTTCAATAGTAAAACGTTTAGTAATATCAGATCGAGCATTGTGCACATGTTGCTATTGTTTGGTCTTTTTGATTGTGCGGCCATGAAACAAGCGACCTTTTGTAAATTTATTTTTATCTCGATTTAACTGTTTATTAGTAAAGGTCTTATTTGTCTTGCAACCCATCACTGTATTGATTTTTTTTACATCTTCTCGCTCACCGTCACGCTAAAAGTGGAATATGCGTCTTGCCGCCCTGGGCTCTGTTTGCTTAGAGCCGCAAGATACATAAAGCTCTGTCGGCCATTATTAAAGACATGATGTATGTATGTATGTGTGTGTCCTATTTGTTTTCTTTAAACAACCTAACAGATTAAAGAGTAATGATATTTTTAACAATCCTCATAGACGCATTTTAAAAGGGCAGTACGTATTTCCTTTTTTACAGTTTTTACTTTCTAGTGTCTATATTGATTTATACTGTGTAATATTTTGTTGTAATCGTGTATTATTTAGGTCAAAAATTCTAATGTTATAATGTACGCTTTAACAGTTTCTTGTAACTGTGTAACATCTAAATTTAAAATTCAAATAAATGCTTTAATAGTTTTAAAATAAATTGATAAAATATTTTATTTACAAGTTTAATTGTTTTTAATTTTGATCAAGTTTAGTTTTTCTTTCTTTTAAAGTATGTATTTTTTACTTTCGAAATTTATTTAACTTAAAAAAAGTTATAAAATGAATAATTTCAAATCGCCAATTTCGTAGCCACAAACGGTTCAATCCGAAAGCTCCAAGGCTGCGACCGCGAGAATCTTTTCGAAGCCGTTACAGCATTATTACTGTTACACTTCTGATTGTAACAGTTTATTCGTAGCTCATTATAGTGATTGTTGTTTAAAATGTTTGACCTTGTCGTAAAACGTGTTTTGAGCCTTTATATTCTTTTTATGGTTCTCATGAACGAAATACTGCATGTAAAATCGCCTATATAGGTCTAATTACTGAATAGATATTTTAATTAGAATTCCGAATTTTGTTTTTAACATTAAATACATACAATAAAGACAGGGCATTTTGAGTCTTCTGGCTCTAAACAGACAGCCCAGAGCCGAAAGACTCAAAGGCCACTTTTCACGTGATGGTGGGCGAGATAATAAAAAAAGGAATCAAATAGACATTAGAAATTTAACCAATGGACCATAGATATTTTTCCAATCGTCATGCTCATTTGTGTTCTTGATCGCAGCTCGGTGTTGCAAACCTATGATGCTGCGCTCCATAGCTCGTTAAGTTTGGACTTTTAAGCCTCGATCAGAGATCATATCTGAATAAATTACCTTTAATAGAAAAAAGATCATGGCTTTACATAAATTTTTAGGGATCAAGTGCATATTTTTCAGTCCATTTAAAATAAATTAAAGTCAAAAGTGGACGTTTTTTGCAACTGTCCGAAGAACAGCTTTACTTCCTCTCCTTAAGTTTTAAAGCTTGCACAAGACAAAATTTTAAATGAATTTAAAATAGTGGCAGCATTATACTACAAATAGTATCTCCTTAATACATAGTCAGGTCAGTGGAACCAATTACTATTGTTTCAACCTCTTATGTAACTAATGAAGTAAGTATTTAGATACATATAATAAATACTTGCCAATTGCCAACTGTTTCTAGTTATAACAATTTAATCAATCATTGTAAAGTCAAAGGTGATGATGAGGAGATAGTAATGTTTATACTATAAAGTAGTCAATGATTTATTAATGAATATTTTGATTGATTGCTTAGGTTTTATAAAGACTATTAAAAAGCTGAGATTTGAGATCGTAACTTGGAGTGCTTTATTAATTTTCAGCATTATTAATATGCAAAAAATGGGTGACGTACAGAATCTTGTCAACAAAACACTACACCAAAGAGAGCCCAGCATGAACAAGAAGAAGAACATAGTCAACTTATAGTCTCGATTAGTTGATTATCTACGCAAGTGTAGAGTACTCTCTACGAGAAATATTAAAAAGTCTGTGTTTCTCGTTAGTTTTACCCGAAAAAGTTTTAGTCATATTAAATAAACATCGTTTGTTACACTTATGAGCAGAAAATGAATAAAACTTTGATGAAAATAATTATTACTTAGGTACAGTAAAGAGCTATGGCAGCTTCCCATACATCATTTTAGTTAATAACCAAAGTTAGCGTCTATGAATGAAATATACCTTGTTTAATAGAACACATTTTGCTGATTCTAAAGGTAAAAATTACGTAATTATAGGAGGCCAGGTTTTTGAGTT
Source organism: Acrobasis consociella (assembly GCA_963555685.1). Taxonomy (NCBI): domain Eukaryota; kingdom Metazoa; phylum Arthropoda; class Insecta; order Lepidoptera; family Pyralidae; genus Acrobasis; species Acrobasis consociella. Next base: position 3,119,096 of record OY743122.1, on the reverse strand, counting down.
ATTATGTTTAGAAGTTTTATAGGTTATGTAATTATTGACCATTTATTTAGTACATTTCTGCATCAAATATTCATTTATTAATAAATAAAACTGAAAGAGCTCGATGGCATAATGCTTTTTATGTCCACTAGTAAACATTATCAACAATTACGCAAGTTAAGCAACGCCAGGTGTCCCATTTTAAATGTCGAAAGGAGTTTTTAATGCTGTACGTTATTTAATACAAGCAAAAATAGTATTATTTATATTATTAAACAATTTAAATCTCTTGATATATAAAAAACATTCATGATTTTATCTTGGAAAAAATAATTATTTAGTCTGGCAACCTTGTGGCTTTCTGTCAAACCAAGGAAATGGCCATTACAGAAAACCGATCAACTTAATAGCTATTTTCAATTTTACACATTTTTACCTGGCTTTATCTAAATTCGACTAAAATATAGAAAATCACATAAAAATATTTTATGAATTTTGGTTGCAATGAGTTTTTAAGACGCTTTTAGTGCACTTAACTAAAAATCTGCCATAGCTCTTTGCATGTGTACATACAGATTTGTATGACAGGATAATTTTGCAGATTAATATATATGAAGCAAAGGTACTAATTACATTTAAAGCGCACTAACAACTTAGATATTTTTTACAGTAATGATTGTGATGAAGAATCAAAATTTTGTTGAGTTCCAAAAAATATATTTGTCAATGCAAAATATATGCCGGTCGGATTCATTTATAACACAATTGGTACTCGCATGTCTAAAATGTTTTATCACACTTTGAAAATCTTGTCATGAGAAAAGTTAAGAATAGATTTATTTGTCACAAATTGGTAAGTTAGTCACTTCACACTACAGCGCTTATAGTTACATCAAATTATCTTTGTTTGTGGTTCCCACATTGCCCCACAGTGTGGGATATGATGTAGATTGAGCTTTATCATAATCAGCATAGTTATTAGAACGTAAGTTTTGTAATTCAGGTTAGAGGTAATTTATTTTTATCGAAAAGCCATTGTTATTTTTAGATGACTTAAAAAAGAAGGATATCTACTTTGAATGTACATAACTTTTAACCGACATCCAAAAAAGGAGCACCATTATCCATAGAAAATCAAGTTTGTTGTATGTATAGGAGCACCAATTATTATATTTTTGTTTTTAGTATTATTATTTAAATCATCATCTGTGAAAGTCTATATAGTCCATCTAGCTATCACGGTTTATGAGATACAGCCTAGTGACAGACAGGCGAACAGTATAGTCTTACTAACAAGGTCCCGTTTTTACCTTTTTAGTAAGGAAAAAAAGGATTTTTATTTATTTTTTGTTAAGTCATTTTAATATGGCCACGTCAAAATTTGAGTTTCAACAACATATATTGGTCAACTCGTGTTCAAATTAAATCGCCAGCAAAATGTCCTAACACGGTACTAGCGTGAGAATCCATTGCAATCATACTTTCTTACAAAACGCGCTAGGCTAGACGCAATACCCATTATCCAGATGATGGCTTTATCCACATTACTGCAGTCATTAATGACTGCCCTCCGTTTTGACACCACTTCGTAAATCTAGACGGTGAGTCATATTTGATTAGTCGAAGTTAGCTTCATAGAAGCGGAGTGTCATTTATGGTTACTACTACAAACGAAACTATATATCCGTGCACACGTCGATGTGTGTGTTCGCCCGTTATGGTGCTCCCACACTGCTGTTAAAAAATGTTTACTAACATTTTCTAACATTTAAATAAAGTAACTTATTGTTGTAATATTGTTTTTACAAGTATTTATTATTCATAAATATAATAAGTATGGTATATGACAGTATTTTATTTTTATATTATTATGCATTTTTATAATGTTAGAAAATGTTAGTAAACATTTTTTAACAGCAGTGTGGGAGCACCATTAACCCTCGACGGACGCATATTGCATGGGTCTTTTTAGGAGATTCCGTTCTGTATGTTATTTTGTGCTTTTAGAGTAATTGCGTTTTTAATATCGGATACGAGGTAAGTATCTGATACATAATAGGATCGGATAATTTTTATGTAAAGGAAGATTTGTGGCATTGTATTTGTTACATTTCATGCTTATCTGGGAGAAAAGAAAATAACTTAGAATACATCAGTAACTTCTCTTACCGCGCGTATCGTAAAAGTCGATTGAGGGAATGGGTGAAAATGCGAATCGTGTTTAGGCGATGAGGCAAGATTTTGATTACTTTTTGGACCTTCTCCCCCATTTGCTTCACGCAAAAAAGACGGGGCCTTATAGGAGACGCATATTGTGCGGGACCTTATAGGAGATTTCGTTATGTATGTAATACTTATATTCATTCCGTTGCTATGTCTGTTTATGGCCGGAAGATCCAAAATGCTCTGTCCCATTACGGATAAAAACGTGTTAGCGTATATGATATGCAAAACAGTTTTAAGTTTTTGCAATAACAGTGCAACAGATTAACCAGAAATTAAATCATCACCCTAGAAGGTAGCAAAACGAAATTGACCTTTAACAAATGGTAGAGCCGGCGGCTGACCACGCCTGCGCACGAAGCTTGTGCAAGGCAAGCACGTTATAATTCGATAATAATATGATGGGTTGCAGAGGGCTAATTCACTCTAATGGGAGCTTATTAGTTTGAAGATCTTCATGGTGCTGTTGCTTTGTCTGACATTTAAATTAATCTTGTTTACAGACAAACTGATGCCTGTAACTTCATCCGTATAAAATTTACAGAATTAAGTTACGGAGTCACATGCTTTAGGTAGCGATATTTTTTTTTACGGCAGGCAAGTCAAGTCAAGCCTAATAAGAATCGAACGCGTGCCTTCAGACGTAGAAACAGAAGGCCAATTTTTGAAACTTTGAGTCACTAAATGAGCATGTGTTTGTATGAAAAAAGCCATTTGTTTAGTGATTTTACGTTTCAATAATGGCACTCCTGTGCCTAAATCGTTTGACTACTATCCCTGTAATTTGATTCGGTCACATAGCAAAATACTGACCATAGCTCTTTCCATAGTTTGGTGAGTGATATTGAGCCATTTTAGTACATCCATTCTAAGGAATAGTCCCTTAGAATTTCAGAAACATGAGTAAATTATGGTAGTTACTAACTACAGAGCCACAAATTGTCAACTTGCAACATATACAACTCATATCTCGGCAAATTTTAAACTGATTTGGCTCATGTTTAAAATTAAAAATTCTACAGATCATATCTACACGTCTATCAACTGCAGAAAAAACTGATTTTTAGAGCGCTCTTTGACTCCAAGAAGTCATGACGTCATTTGCCTGTATTATACCATACATACATACATACCTGTAGCATACCAATCCCACAGAAAATTATTTTTACTGATACCTATGTATCTTTGACTTGTTGGAAGATAGCGGATTGAGATCGTCGAATTAACATTCATACATACAAACGCGCGAATTTCTAAGTAGACTCAGAGAACTTTGCTCACTTCGTTCGTTAGTTTAGCAAATAAATAAGCATTGTAAATGAAATATCTTACACGTTTACACCATCAAGTGATAGTGATATTCACGAAGCAAAAGCTATTAGTGAACTGGCGATCTAAGCAAATGAACGCAAATGTTAAAGTTGAACCGCCGCGGTTGACCAATGATTTATCTGTTTAATTGATAGTTCAGTCATAAACCCGTGTAAGCAACTACGAGATATTATCCCTTTAACATGTTTAACTATAGAGGCGTTTGCAAGCAAGATAGTTAGGGATTAGTGGGATATAGTTGGGAAATTAGTGGGATATTTAGCAAGTCATATTCAATAAATTGGGAAATTAGTGAAATATTTGACCTTTTTTAGCAAGTGATATTTAATTAGTTGGGTAATTAGTAGGATATTTAGCGAGAGATATTCAATGATTTGGGAAATTAGTTGAATATTCGACCTTTTTTTGCGAGTGATATTTAATTAGTTGGGAAATTAGTGGGATATTTAGGGAGTGATATTAAATTACTTGGATAATTAGTGGGATACTTAGCGAGTGATATTTAATTAGTTGGGAAATTAGATATTAGATTTTTTTGCGAGAGATATTATTGCGCAAATGTGTATTCAGGTAAGTGTAGCCAAGTGCTGTCTTGAGGTCGTCAAGGATGCAAATGATTTTTCTTACAGATCAGACTAGACCACTTACCTGTTTAGCAACAACGAGTTCTCTATTTACTTAGATATTAATGTAAATAGAGAAGTTATTCTCAAATTATTTACAATCTAATTCTATAATCCACGTAATTTACAAGTGGCGCTTAATATTTCATTTTCCCACGTTCCTTCGAACGGTAGAGATTATAAATTAGGATTTAAGTATCACCCACGTACAGGGCTTTACTTAGCTCCTTATTATAGTTTAACAAGGCAGGTCATGCAGTAAACAGGGTGTTGGAAACTATTTTAAGGACATACTTTCAGTTAGAACTTTTACAGTGAATATGTGAGCTGAATATGAAGAAAATGCTTTTATATAAATTTGTCGATCTTAAATTTTATGATAAAGCATCTGCTTAGTTTTTATTCTTGTGGATAATTATTTATCTTTTTTTACGTCTCAAAGTGAAATCATTAAAGTTATACTTAATTAATTAATGTTATTTGTAGGTGAATCGCAACAACAAATACCTACATGAGACTAAAAATATTTCACAAAGAATTATTCCTTCTTTTTAAAGGAAATAAAAAAGTAATTATATTGGTATCCTATGTTTCTTCGCAGTCGATGTTAAACAATTAGATCTTTAAAACAGATGAAATATTTCTTCTTTTCCAATATTTTCTCTATCTTAGTATTTTAACTACTTATTTTTTTACAATTTTCCACTTATCTCAGCAGTGGGATACGATTGCCGACCGATTTGACGACCTCCGTGGCGTAGTGGTCACCATGCTAGGCCACCACCCAGAGGTTCCGGGTTCGATCCCTGGTCAGGGCAAGTTGGAAAATGGCATTTTCAAATTGTCCTGGGTCTTGGATGTTTATCTGTATATGTATTTGTTATAAAACATATTATCGTTGAGTAAGTATTCCATAACACAAGTCTCGAACTTACCGTGGGGCTTGGATTTATTTATTGCATAAAATTAAAAATAATTATAAATTGTTTCACTCTGTACATTGATTCTTTGAATCGGTAACGTCTACGAGGTACTCACGACTTGTGACGTAAGTCAGGATTCGCCTGTTACGTTAAACGATAACGTGAGTTAAGCAACGCATAGGTTTTGAACTCATTTTTCAAAGATATTTATTAGATATTCTCCTTGACAGTTTCAATGATGTATAGACATATGTAACGTTAAGTCAAACAATATTCTAATATTTTTGTAAGATTAGATTTAGGGCAAATTCAATTCAATACATAAAAAATTATTTCCCCATACTCTTATATCGTTTTTTTAGCCTGTTCTTCTGTATATCGAATTACCGCAAGTTCAATTTCATTTTAATGACTATATAATTTTACTGAAAAACAACAAAACAATCAAATTTCCACAAAAACTTGCAATCGGATAGGAGGTCAAAAATATGTATGTTTTGTAGCATAATTTTTGTGAAAAAGTAGCTATAACACACTAGAGAAAAAAAACTAAAAACCTACTTCACCCTCAAACTGCACAACCGATTTTGATAAAATTTCTATGGCTTCGTAAGAAATATCAATAAAAAAAAACTTTTTCAAATCGGTCTCGGCGTCTACGAATATTCGGTGAACATACATAAAAAAAAGATCGCGAATTGATAACCTCCTCCGTTTTTGCTCGGTTAAATAGCTTTGTACTCTGTTTTTTCTATTTGTTACATTTGACCTTTATTTTAGAAAGAAAAAAACTCTTTAAGTTTTTTAAAACTGACAAAAGAAATAGAATTGCAGTTGGTTAAAAATGCAAAAATGCACTCAGGGTTTAGAAAAAGCTCTGGTTGTCTACCAGAACACCGGAATGCGCATTTGATGGACTAACTACAAGTTAGTGCATACCTGCATTTGAAAGGTAAGTTGATCTTTGTTTAATAGAAGCTTGGTCAATCGCGAAGGGACTTTGCAACGTTCCGTTTCACGTCAAACGCAGAACATCTGGCTGGCAGTTAATCGGCGCTCTTTATTACTATAGTGACTATATTTTGGGATTGTTTAGGATTTTGTAGAGAATTTATTTATTTGAACGAAGTTACTTGGGGCTAAGACTTTTCCGTCAAGGATTTTTTTAGGGGCTGGAATTTTTGAAGGTTTGTTAGGGGCTTTAATTCTTGTAACTTCTTTCCAACCGAGTATTCCGAGATACTCAATATTTAGATGTTTATTGCACACATTTAATAAATGAGCATACATACATACATTTTGTGTACCTGCGACTCAGTGGCTGGAAAGCGTATGGACCTCTTTGAATCAGCTTATCCGAAGTAAGAGGACTAAGGGCACTAGGTGAAATTCTGAAGTCCTTCCTCTATGCAGTCCTTCATCAGAAACGTGAGGCATAGGGGTAAGTACAATATAACCTAAAGGTTCAACGTGCTTTCAATTTAAGGACCTCAAAGCAGGATAAGATAGGATACATACATATGTAAGTATTTAAAAGGGCGGTCTTATCTTTTTTATAACCTTAAATTTCAGTCAAGTAATGTGTGATTTTAGGAAATTAAAGTCATATTTTTAGAACAGATTAGATTTTGTTTGCAATCGGGACCAAATTATATGAAAATGCCAACATGAACTTTAAAAAATAGTACTGTGTCATATTAATTACTATTATTTTTTGATGAAGGTATATTACAACTATTACAACTTTAAATTTTAGGAAAATAAGACAATTGTGTGTATATGCAATAAAAAAACTAAAAAGCAATTTTGAAACAATTTTTTTATCTTATTGATTTTATTAAATAGTAACTGTGAAAATATATAGTCTACTTTTCTATTATTTTTTGATGAAGGTATATTACAACTATTACAACTTTAAATTTTTTGAAAATAAGACAATTGTGTGTATGTGCAGTGAAAAAAAGCAATTCTGAAACAATTTTTTTTATCTTATTGATTTTATTATATAGTAACTGTGAAAACACAGTCTATCTCATAAGATTGACAAAGATGTCAAAGTCAAAAGTTATTTATTTATTTTTGTGTCTCTTGATAATTGATTCATGAGCAAAAATGTTTAAGAAAATAAATGCCAGTTGTCCTAAACTGTACATAAAGTATAGTTACTCTAATGTTAACTGATTGCTACCCAACTCTACAAGGTTAACTCGCGGTGAACTAAAGTCGATCTTTATTACATAGAACATTACTTCGCAAACTACGAGTATATAATGTCCAGATATGATCATAATACACTTCACGCTCTTTCGATTATTACTAAAGTAATATTCAAACTGAAACCCTAACACAGAAACAAGAAAATCTAATTTAGAACACAAAGTTTGTCTCTAAGATTTATGTGTATTTATTGCACTTTACTATATTATATATGATCCTATCAAAAAACTAAATAACTTGGCTAATAAATAATAATTTGTGATAAATTAGTCAGTGATTGGTTAAGTATATTTAGACATACTTCTAAAATTGTCGTTTTGTCAAATTTTCTCAACATTGTTTTTTTTTTCATTTATTTGATAGCCAAAAGAATACATCAATACGAGAAAATCTAATACAGGAAAAGCTTTAGAATTTAGTCTCCTTTCACAAAGTTAAAAACTGGTGTATATGTAGGTACTTCTATAACTTAGACGTTTATACTCAAACACAACTCCGCAAATTTAGTATCATTATTTTTTGCAAATAAGCCCGAATTTGGGAATTGTTTGCGTTTTTGTAATAAAATTACTGGTTATTTGGATTAATGCGTGTTTTTGCTGTTATTCGTGATGGGCAGACGTTTGGTAATGGGCTGTGATGTGGTATTGTTTAAGCGGTTAAGTTGTTTTGTGCTCGGATGGTTTCCGCCTAATGTGATTGCTTGATTGGATGATTTATCGCTTTTTTGGTGCTGTAATAAGCTTTATAATAGTTTATTGCAGTTGCAAAAAATGTGTTTTTACTATTTTAATGAAATATAATGATTTTAAGTTGTATATTATTATAAAAGTTTTTATAATGATCTGAAATTATTATAGAAGAATCTCAATAAAAATAGGTATTTACTTAACTACCAATATTGTGCATTTTATATAATGTGCTTTGCTAAGATCAAACTTGGTATTGTTGTGGATTGAGTGAAGACAAAAAGAGGAACAGGACACAAAAAATATTCTTTTTTTGTCCGTCCGTCTGTATGCATGACAGATGATTTCCATACCTTAGCATAGGTTAAGCTTGGCTTGGAGCCACATTACAGGCTCTTTTTAATTGAGATCAGTCAGTGAAAAATATTTTTTTCTGATTTAAATTTCACGCAAACGTAGTCCTGAGTATTATAGCTTATAATATACATTTTCCATATTTGGTAAAAACCTTCATTATTATAAGATCAGCTCTTACTTTTTAAAATCAAAATTTTTATGTTGTATAAATAAAATGGAGACTCACCATCGTCAGAGATGCCAGCGGCTTCATCACGGGCGTTCTGCTCCAAGGATTTCAGGATAGCCTCCGGGATCGGGGGAGGAGTGGGCAAATGGGCACCCTGGGGCTGGTATCCGTTCTCGTCAGCAGTATACGTGATGCTGTAGTCCTGTCCATCATCTCCCTTGTACCCGAAGCTACCCTGAGATTGAACTCCGTTGGTGGCCACTCCAGAAGCGTCAGCGCGGATTCCGTTGGAAGTTTCGAAGTCGTAGGAGAATCCGTCAGCGGTGACGTCACTGTTTAGTCTCAAGATTTGCGCTCCTGCGTCTTGGGGTCTGCTGCTTTGAGAACCAGCGTTGTAAGCGTTGCCTGAGTATTGTGCCCCTTGGCTGTAGCCTCCTGCTTGGCTGCCCCCAAAGCCGGCAGCTGATCCGAAGGATCCCTGGCCTCTGCCAGCGCCGAAGCCGCCACCAGCGCCTCCAAAGGCGCCACCAGCGCCTCCAAAGGCGCCGCCAGCGTTCGGGGCTCCGCCAAAGCCGCCGCTGTTGTAACCAGCCCCATCGTTGCCTCTAGGGGGGAGGTATTTGTTGTCAAGTCGGTCTGCCAAGCAGGCTCCGAGGATTGCGGCTACTACAAACTGAAAGAGAAGATAAAAAATTAAATAGATACATAACAATATTTATTAATTTACTTATTTACCCATTTATGTACACGGAAAATGTTTACAGAGAATTTATAAAATGAAAGTGGTACAAAGGCAATACTATCTCAAAAGAGTTCTCTTCCAGTAGGCCTGTGAGAGGAGACGTTTATGTAAAAGAGGCATACAAAAATATCCTGTTAATATTATAAATGCAAAAGTTTGTTTGCACATGATATGTTTAACCTGGAAAAATGTCAGAATCCCGGGCAGATGCCAGCATCAGCGAAACCTAACCCTTATCCTAATTCTAACTATCCTATCCTGATTCTTACTAACATTATATATGCGAAAGTGAGTTTATAGTTTGTTTTTGTTACCACTTCACGCTTCAAGTACTGAACCTATTAAGATAAAATTTGGTATGGATGTAGTTTGAGGAGCCCAAGGAGGGAGAAAGGATAGTTTTTGTCCCGAAATTCCCACGGAGAGCAAAGCTGACGGGCAAAACTAGTTTGTCAAATTATTATTTTTTGATCAGTACCTTATAAAGTAAAATTTGTAGAATCATTACTTTTAAGTATAGTAAACTCAAATCTTATAAATGACAAAGTAAAACTAAGACGTAAGAAGTAATTCTAACATATAAAACAAAACAAAAAATAGTATAAAATGATTACTACAGAAATTATGATTATTTTATTCTACATTTCGTGCAATTTACTTATGATTTCCTTTTATCATTTGTTCGTGATAGCCAATTGCAGGTATTTCTTACGAGTATATAATTTATATATCTAACGATATATAATATTTTATATTACCTACGTGTATATAATTTATATTTGTGTGTTGACACATGTTAGTCATTAGTTTCAAAATATATAGGTGTCTAGATTAAATTGATTCGGTTTCTATGGAGAACAATTTCCTATGAAAGATTTATTATAATAACATAAGATTTGTTATGTAAATAATAAAGTTGAGTTTCAAACCAGAATTCAGAATAAATTTGCTTACATGAATTTGTACTATTAATACAATAGGTACTATATTTCCATATTTAGATATAAAGAAAATAAATAACAAACTGACATAAAAAATTATGAAGTGTTAAAAAATATACTTTGATTCGTAAAGTACTAATCAACACACCTTTATAAGTAGAAAAAAATGTATGAAAAGAAAATTATAACTCATAAATATAATTTTGTATCAAATAGATAACAACTCCAATAGGTACTGGTACTTATATATTTATCAAAACTAAAATAAAAATAATTTATATTAAAATTTTATAGCGTTTTTTATAATAATAATAATCTATACTCACATAATATTTTGTTATTAAAAGCGTGTAACAAATTATACAACCCTCAAATTTAAATCGAAATTTAAATAGAGCTAATTTCAAAACTCGATGCTGCTTTATATAATAATAATAATGTTATCAACCCTCACTCACCAATTTCATTTTATATTATTTTAATAATGCGTGTTGCTCCGAATGAACTGGGAGTTGAACTGTGATGCATCTGCGGCTCATCTCTAATATATATACTGGCTTAGTCCGTCATAGAATGTGCTGAAAATGAACCACGGTCATGAGTTCGATCGGATCTTCTTGTTGTACGAGAGGTCGGTTTCATAAGTGATGGCTTATTTGTATTGAGAGTGTGATAGGGCCTAGCTTTTGTTTCGTTTCGAAAATGTTTCAAAAGCATTAAAAAAAATATATATATAATATAACAATAATAATGTTTGTTCAGTATTGATGTTGACCTCCGACTCATAGTGGTTACCAAACTAGTTCCGGGTTCGATTCCCGGTCAGGGCAAGTTGGAAAATGGCCTTTTTAAATTGTCCTGGGTCTTGGATGTTTATCTATGCATGTATTTGTTATAAAATACAGTATCGTTGAGTTAGTATCCCATCACACAAGCCTCAAACTTACTTTGGGGCTGGCTCAATCTGTGTGAAATATTTATTTAATTAGACTTTTAAAGGCACTTTTAAATAAAAACAAAGGTGTTTGGCTTCTTTTCAAGTTATAAAAATACACCATATTATTATTATAAATCTAGTTATAAGTCACTATCTAGGCCAAGCCCTCTGGCTGCTCTGGCCAAGTATTGGCTCTGGTAGTATAGAGAGGGTCGTGCTCCTGCAGTGGAGACAAAAAGACATGATGATGATGTCACTACCTCATGTGAAAATGTCTCCGTTTTAAAATATTAAGACCGCATGTATTTAATTTATGGTGCTTAGTGTCTTAGGTGCTTCGATGACCTCCGTGGTGTAGTGGTCACCATGCTAGTCCGCCACCCATAGGTCCCGGGTTCGATCCCCGGTCGGGGCAAGTTGGAAAACGGCCTTTTTCAAATTGTTCTGGGTCTTGGACGTTTATCTATATATGTATTTGTTATAAAATATAGTATCGCTGAGTTAGTATCCCATAACACAAGTCTCGAACTTACTTTGGGTCTAGCTCAATCTGTGCAATTTGTCCCAATATATTTATATTTATATCTAACCTATTTATAAATAGAGCTTTTTTAAGGTTTTGAAATGTTTCACGATTTGTGGAGTTAGGCCTATTAAATAAATAAATGTAATAGTAAATAACTTAACTCAGAGAACATAAAACAAAAAATGATAAATATTTGTTTTTGAGTTTCTATAGAGGTTTCAATTTTTGTAACTTCGTTCCAATCGAGTGTTCTGCGACACCCAGTTTTTTTTAATAATTCGATGTACGGCCATATTTTTTTCATATCATGGACTGAATCCACCCTTTGAATAGTTTGAGTATCTTTTGTTAGACGTTTTACAACTCCCATGCTGGTCTGGGAGAAATAAAAAAAAAAACTTAGAATGTACCAGCTGCTTCTCTTCCCACGCAGATCGTAAAAGCCGATCGAGGGAATGGGCAAAAATGCAAATCATGTTAACAGGCGATGCGGCTAGCAACCCATCACTGTATTGATTGCTTTTCCATCTTCTCGCCCACCATGACGCTAAAAGTGGCTTTTGGGTCTTGCGGCCCTGGGCTCTGCATAGAACCGCAAGACCCAAAATGCTCTGTCTGCCCCATTAGGGATAAAGACGTGATAGTATGTATGTATGTATGTTACAACGTGGAAGGGGCATACCCGTTATAAATCGAACCACGGGCCACGGGGTATACTCCATCACTGTAGTAGTATAAATGACACTAAAATAACAGACAAAAAATTAAAAAAAAAATTGCATTTCCGTACTAAGTGTGCAGTCGCCCGTGCAATTTGTAAGAGATTTTTTTTTGTTTTTGACTGTTATTTTGTTATCATTATACTATAGTGATCCAGTATAGCCCGTGGTTAGATTTATTACGGGTTTGTCCTTTCGCGTTGTATATTTTTAACATTTACTATTATAATTATAATAGATACAACATTAAAACATTGTAATAATAGTCATTAAACAATTGCAGTTATTCGTGCGTAGCACTAAATGCCATAATTTGTATATTTTACATGAAATTAAACCGTTCATGTCCTTATTATGATAATAAAATTGCTATAGCATCATAAAATCTTAATATTGTGTTATGTTTTATATTCAAAATCAAATTTTCAAAGAAATATTTAGCTAAGGTGCAATAAGTACTTACTTATCTAATTTAATTTCGGGATATATCATCATCATCATCAGATCTTTTTAGTCTCCACTGCAGGAGCACGACCCTCTCTGTACTGCCAGAGCCACATTTGATCAGAGCAGTCAAAGGATTTGGCCTACACTCTCCATGCTGGCCAGACGGGTCGGAGAGGTCTCATGATGTTTATAAGCTTTGTTTAGCTTGTATTTCCTAAGTCGCCTTCTACGACATCCACGGGAGGACTTGGAGTGGTCCTATTCTACTCTGCCGGAAACCACACGGCCTATATAAGGTCTAACAAAATATACTGATACTATTTTAAAGGTGAATTCAGTACATGATACTGAACAAATTTTCGCAAGCTCGTATCGAAATATGAAAAGTAATTTTTGGCCTCCCATACAAGTTGACCGATCAACTCACTGATCGAGTTTGTTTTTCATATGTCGACACACGTTTCTTGGGGAAAGTGGTTCACTATCACGGTCTGAAATCACCCTTAAAATAGTTTTAGTATATTTTGTTAGACCTTAGTATTACATACAGAATGGAATCTTCTTAGGTCCCGTACCCACTCAGCACTCTCGACAAGGCGAGAACGGGGGAGAGGTGCGGGGACGAGGAACGGGGATGCATATTGTGCAGTACCTCAAGAGATTCCGTTATGTATGTAATGTAATACTTACAATTCTATGCTCCCGACATAAAAAGATGAGTGTTAAAAGTTTGACACCAATGTCTGTCTGTCTGTGTCATCTTAGCTCTCAAACGGATGGACCGATTTCAATGCGGTTTTTAAGGTGAGCAAGTTTTCTTGCATTGGTTTTTAGCTATGTTTGATGAAAATCGGTTCAGCCGTTCAAAAGTTACTGAGGGTGAACGCTTGACAGTCTGTGTTTTTTTTTAATTTGCTTAGCAAATGAACTTGTTTACATGAAAGATGGACAAAAAAACATCATAGGTACTTTTTTCCTGCTAACATAAGAAATGTCAAAAGCTTGTGTGGATACGAAAACCAATCAAACAAAAGGGTGAGCATGATAAGTTTATGCTTTATTATGGTACATTTTATCCAAAAAATAATTTTAAAAGAAAGATTTTATTTAAAACAATTAACGATTCAAACGAGCCAACACTCATTAGGGTTGCGTCATTTCATTACACCTACCTCCTTACCATATTACCTCCAAGTCATCAAAATATTACATTGACAATATAATGTAGTAAATAAATTTTGTACGCATACGGCGAACAAAATTTCAGCTCAACCGGAAACCGGGAAGTGGGTCAAATTTAAATTACAACATTTGATTACAGATAGATGTTAAATGAATTTAAATAAAAGCTTGTAAATAGTGAAGTTCCCATGGGATTTTCCGCACCCTGACTATTCAGATGACGGCGCAGGTCACGGCTTTATACGGTTTTTACAGGACCATTACGTCACAACCCTAGACCTTGACGTCACAACATAAACAACCCCACTTTGGAACTTGGATGCTTTCTATCTTTGTAAATGGTAAAAATATATGACTATTATTTTAAAAGCTATTATTTAGTTTAACCTGTTTCGTTGTCCGTCTGTCAGTTTGTCTGTAATCAGATCTTGCAGGTTGAATTTGACCCAATTCCCGGTTTTCGATTAAGCTGAAAATGTTTAATTCAATTTAATTCATATACAATACAATACAATACAATACCCTTTATTGCACATAATAAAATACAGTATATAATTATCTTAAAAACTAGGAAATGCGCAAAAGGCGGCCTTATCGCTAAGCAATTTCTTCCAGGCAACCTATATAGAAAAAAAACATTGATGGGAAATTAGGTAGTGCAGGGGTCAATATAATATGTATATCTTTATTATCACAGGATATTAATAATATCATTTTATTAATTATAAACGACGACCTCCGTGGGGCAGTGGTCACCATGCTAGTCCGCCACCCAGAGGTCCCGGGTTCGATTCCCGGTCAGGGCAAGTTGGAAAATGGCCTTTTTCAAATTGTCCTGGGTCTTGGATGTTTATCTAAATAAATATTTGTTATAAAATATAGTATCATTGAGTTAGTATCCCATAACAGAAGTCTCGAACTTACTTTGGGGCTAGCTCAATCTGTGTGATTTGTCCCATTATATTTATTATTATAATTGTCATTATTTTGTTGCACAATTGTTGACGTCAAATACTTACAGCAAAGTTTACTAACGCTTCCTAAGCGTTAGTACAGAAGAAGCAGTAACAAACTGCACTGCAATCTTTTAACTTTCGATCGATAGCGGTAAGAAACTGCACTGCAATCTTTCAATTTTTCAACTTTCGATCGCACAATGCAATATTATGATGTCATATAGCTGATCTGATTATGGACCTATGGCCATGGCATCTCTGTGACAAAACAACATAACCCCAACGAGTATGGAATCGATTGATTTGTTTTGATGACCTTAAAATTTTTAAGTGGCACTTTAAAAATGTAAGGTCATTGTTTGTTATAGATAAGCTGGTGTGAAATCACAAAATGTGTTATAAAAAATACTTGCAGATAATAATCTACCTAAAGTGTCAATAAAGTAATAATGTATCTACCATAAAAATTTAATTTGGTAAGTATTTGTCTCAGTATTTTTCTTACCTAAAACTAGAAGGAACTAATAATTCGAATTAAGATCCACTCAAAAATTAGCAAGTTATAAGCCTTTCAAATCCAGTGGAAGGGGAGACTGTAAAGTAAAAGAAAAAGGATGCACATACACCCGCGTGACGTCACTGCCATTAGGTTTCGCACGTACAAAAGAGATAGCGAGTTGCTACTCTACCACACCCCACATTATATTTAAAATGCTAATTGCTGCCTCATTCAATAATCAATTTACTTGCTGTTTTCGAAAAGAGACTTTTACAACCAACAAATAATTCGAAAATGTGTTACCTATTTGTTATGAGTTATTTGTTGTTCGTATGAAATATTTTCGGAAAACAAACTTAGTCGAATAGCCTATTAACTAAAACCATTTATGTGACCTGAATTATCATTCTAATAAAACAATGAAATGAGATTGACAGGCGTGTAACATTATAAATATCTATCATTCTCCATATCACCCGTTTGGTTGACTGGTAGATAAGGCCTTAGGCTTTAAGTCCGCCATTACACTTGTATTTGTGTATGAAGTTAAATAAATAAAAATAAAAATAAATATAACTAACAATATTACACATACTAATAATCTGAAGAATTGCTTCATCTTATCATATTCTTTTGTTATAGTGTTGAACCACATACAGCGGAAGATGCGCGACGCAACTTGCGTCGTGTTACGCGCCTACATGGCGTTTCAAACAAAACGGTATTTTAAGAAATTATTTTTGAAGTGAAAACTTCTTTAGCGGCGTTGTGCACTTTTTTTGGAGGGGAAAAATCTTAAACTCGCGTCAGGACACGTGGCCTGATCGAAAATTCGTAAGACGGCGCAGGGCGCTTGCGCGAATGTTCGTGTGTGTTTATGTTACGTTACGTTCGTGTGTGTAATGTGTCATGCTTGTGACATTTGTGACAGACTGTGGTTCAGAAAAGATTTGAAATATTTTATTCTGATAATTAAAGCAATTCGTGCAAAATTATTCCCTAACCATTCCAAAATATCAAAAATGCACAACGTTAATATTCAAGTTTTCACTTCTGCCGGCACTCCCAGAGTGCAACCCGTCTTTTTTTTATTATTTACACCAATAAGTTAAGTATTGACAGCCTCCGTGGTGTAGTGGTTAGAGCGTTCGGCTCATACCCGGAGGTCGCGGGTTCGATTCCCGGCGGGGGCAACGACTTTGTGTTGTTGTCCTGGTTTGGTTAGGACATTGCAGGCTGATCACCTGATTGTCTGATAAGTAAGATGATCCGTGCTTCGGAGGGCACGTTAAGCCGTCGGTCCCGGTCACTGTCTTTGACATTGGTCGTTACCTTAAACCATGTCAGAGGCCTTTAAGGCGGTTTAAAAACTCTGACACTAGTGTTAGTCACTAACACACTCGATAAGAAGACCAATAAGTTACATAATTCGAAATCAAAACTGACTTTTTTTAATCTGCCCAAAAATACGTAAGTTATAAGCTTCTTGCGCTCCGTGAAGTTTAACCCTTCCGTTACTGCTGTGTTAATGAGCGCTTGTTACAAAATTCCAGCTAAATACTTAATTAATTATTTATACTGCCCTGGACTTTGTCTATCTCTGTGTCGAAGATAAAATCATTTGGTTTGCCACATTTTTTATCCGACTTCCAAAAGGAGTTCACCCATTATTCGAAGAAACCTGGACCGATTTGAAAAATTCTTTTGTTTCAAAAATATACTTGTCAGGTGGTCCCATTAAAATTTTATCAAAATTGGTTGTGTATTATAGGCGTGACGTCGGTTTTTAGTTTTGAAAAGTTATATTTCATTGGTTTATGTACACTTAAAAATGTACAAATAAAACATTTATAAAAGTAAACATAGTAAATAGATGCTAATTACATATTTCTAAAGAAATTTCTTCGAGCGTACCCAACTGTTATAGTTATAAGTCCTATTTTGATAAAACAGCTGACCTACTACAACATATTTTGCAAAATTTATCATAAAAGACATACCTTTATAATTGTTTAATCATAAATTGTAATCGAAAATATAATTGAGCAAGGTTATTGCTCTATTAATCGTTTAATTAACAGATATAATTAATTGCTATGAGTCATACTATAAAATATTTATTAGTTACATTAGTATAGATTGAGGGAATGTGTGAAAATACGAATCAAGTTATTAATCGATTCGGCTAGCAACCCATCACTATTTTTTTATTTCTTAGTGTTTCTTATTACGTAATTTATGTTTGTTAACTCGTTCGCAAGCTATACATTTTATAATGTGTATCAACATTGTATTATTTATTATAAATAAGTATTAAAAATTTATAAGACACAAGAATAATGACAAAGCTTTTCTGGCAAGTAGATGAACTGAACAATACTATGAAAATGAATTTCTTTGGCGTTTCTTCTCAGCAGTGGTCGTTGCGAATAGCTGGTACCGGCGTATAGCTTTTCTTTAAAAATACATTTTAATAAACACTATACAAGTAATGTAAATTATATTTCTTAACGTGTAAATGTGTCTGTAAAGGTCTAATTGCTAAATAAAAAAGAATTAAACTTGTTTTATGGATACTAACTCAACGATACTATATTTTATAATATATAGATAAACATCCAAGACCCAAAACAATTATTAAAAGGCCATTTTCCAACTTGCCCTATTTGGGGATCGAACCTAGGACCTCCGGATTGACGGTCTAGCGTGTTGACCTATTACGCCACGGAGGTCGTCGTCAACCAAAAAAGAACATCCTACTTTTCATGAAGTCGGCTTAAAAATGTCAAACGAACAAGTAACCCGTACATTCTAAACCAGAAACAGAATCCTGGTAATTTAACTCGTTAAAATATTAACCGGTTAAATACTATTGGTTTAGTTGCACGATATAATTTACAAGCGAGTCATCGTGAGAATGCTGTTTTGTAATGTTTTTATGACTTCTATAAGTGCTGGTGCATTACCATTGTGCACTTTAGGGTTAAGCGCAGAATGGTCAATTCGCAAAAAGGCCTGGGAATAAAAATGTTGATTTATAGAACAGAGTCATGATCGCTTGAGTTCTTCTGTTTAGAGACAGAATAAGTTCAAATACTATATATATAAACAAACTGATAATTAATAATAATAGAATAAGTGTTAAGAAAATAAATAATACATACTGGATACATATTAAACTATTATGTATCAAGTACGTATTGTGTAAATAAGAAATAAAATCTTATAAAAATAAATTAATAAAATTCAAGATTAAATATATAAGTATATTAAATATTCCCAATTATTTCAATAGATTACTACAGTAGATAATGTTATCATTAAAACCTTATAATTATTATCAATAAATAAATACTTACATTAATTTAAATTTATCAAATATAGAACATTTTTCTTTGTAACAAATGTAATAGGTAGCAAAATTTTACTAGTAAATCGAATTTACCAAACAAATTGTAAATTAAGGCATAATCTGATCATACACTGTAATTTTTATACATGATAAATTGATGAATTATTATTAAATTATAACTAATAAAAATAAATTTCCCACTTTATAAATAGAAAATGTTAATTATATAGTATTGTTCAATAAATTTTAATTAATGATGGATAAATGTATTCTTTCTTTACATAAATGTAATAAGTACATACCAATAATAATTGCATTGTACCTAGGAATAAGCATTAACAGTACTTGTAGTGTGTTAGGTTACGTTTAAGCACTGAGCAAATTTAAGAAACTACCGATCTTCACCTACTGAATGAATATGTGTGCAAGAAATAAAAGGCTATTTTATTTTATTTTATTTAAGTTCAAATAATTTATATTAAAGAGATAATAATGTGGTAGGCAATGATGGGAGGAAAATAAAAAAGCTAAACAAATATAAATCAATCTATCGCCGGTTGACTGGAAGAGATCCCTACATGGGATAAGTCCGCCTTTGTATATTTGCTCTTTCGAATTTTTTGTACTTTTTTTTGGTACAACAAAGTTTTTGCAAACAAGCAAATAAATTTTAAATTTTTTTTAGACGCTACATCAAGAAATACAGTATAAAGTAGACATCATATGCATTTGAACGTGTTTTTTCTGTGAGATATTCATTGTTTTGTTTTATTGGACTGTCAGACTTATAGTTATAAAAAGTGCTAAAATTTTGATTTTTATTGCAATCATAACAACAATAAAAATAAAATTTAAGTTATAGAGTAATTAATTAGCAATTTACACAGATATGTCATATTGTTTTTATGACACTGATATTTGCTGCTCGTGCTCTTGTTTATTAATAGCTTTCACGATATACCGAACTAGCTGTACCCGTGGGCTTCGCTTCTCATGAAAATTCCGGAATAAAGAGTATCCTATGTCCTTCCCCGAGTCTCAAACTATATCCATACCAAATTTCATTCAAAGCTGTTCAGTAGTTTAAGCTTGAAGAGATAACAAACAAACAAATATACAAACTCACTTTCGCATTTATGATATTAGTAGGAAGTAGGATAAGTAGGATATAAGGTTGAATGTGCATCGTGCTTACATACGTTTTACGACTTTGACATTCAGCGCCTTTTGTTGCTTGGACTTTAGATGGGGATGAAAAGTAGTCATGATATTATTAGCTAACACACAATTATTGTGCAAGCTAAGACAGTAAACGCTCTATAGACAAACCGAATAGCTAATGGTTTTCTTAAGCATTTAGTATGCATGGAAATAATATTGTTTCATTATCACCCGAGCGCATTTTCCCGGTTGCATCCTCAGCAGTAATCCTTCAGAGCCCGGGGTAAGCTACCTAATCAAGGAGATTTGACGAGGTTACTGGTTTCTACGAAGAGCGACTGTCGTCTGACCTCCGCAACCCAAAGGGTAGAACCAATCCTTGGGTAGTTTGATAACCAAACGCTAAATGGCGTTCGGGACCCACACATACGTGCCTTCAAAAATGGAATCATCTATCTTTCCAAAAAGAATGATGATTCCATGTTTCGAGAAGCACAACTGTGGGATATGAACGCCATTTAAACTATCCTCTCTCTCTCTCATCCTATTAAGAATTGGTTCTGGTCTACCCTTTCGGCTGCGGAAGTCAGAACCTGAAACAAATCATATCGGAAATCCCCCGCTCAGTAATTTTTTTTATTTTTACTTATTATTTTTTTACAGAGCATATATTATAATTTTATAAGCAAGAAACAAAATAAAGTTTTTTTATATTATTTTTTAATATATGTTAACTACTTTTTCCACCTTCTCGCCCACCATCATGCTAAAAGTGGCCTTTGAGTCTTGCGGACCTGGGCACTGTCTGAGCTGCAGGAACTGCCTCCGTGGTGTAGTGGTTAGAGCGTTCGGCTCATACCCGGAGGTCGCGGGTTCGATTCCCGGCGGGGGCAACGACTTTGCGTTGTTGTCCTAGTTTGGTTAGGACATTGTAGGTTGATCACCTGATTGTCCGATAAGTAAGATGATCCGTGCTTCGGAGGGCACGTTAAGCCTTCGGTCCCGGTCACTGTCTTTGACATTGGTCGTTACGTAAAAACCATGTCAGAGGCCTTTAAGGCGGTTTAAAAACTCTGACACTAGTGTTAGTCACTAACATACACGATAAGAAGAAGAAGCTGCAGGAACCCAAATGCTTTGTCAGCCCCGTTAGGGATAAAGACGTGATAGAATGCATGTAATATGTTAATTACGCCATCGTTTTAATTCCTACAAGAACTTCACCTTGATCTTAACTCTCTTGTACAAATTGCGCATGTGATATTTCTTGTGATCGTGAAGTTATTTAATTAAGAGTATTAATTTCTTGCATGTTTTGTAATAAATAACATGATTTGCAAACCTTACATAAATAACTTAATACTTACTTACAGGTATGTGATATTGAACGGTCACAGATAACTTAGTAAGTGTAGAATAGTGACTATTGGATATGTTATACTCGTTGGAGCAACTTTTCTGATGGGATCAATGTTTGGATCTTTTCCACCACTTTAGAACCACAGTCTATACTAGATCTCTATAGTATAATGATAATGTAATTATCAGTCAACATCTAAAAAAAACTCGACCTTCCCATACAAATTACCCGGACGGCTGCACACTTTCGTATGGAAATGTCCTTTTTTAAAGTTTTTGAATGTTATTTTAATTTAATGATTTTCGATTTATTACGGGTATTTCCCTTCCACGTTGTATATCTTGGGCTGGCTTCTTGCGCAATATTTTATGATACAATAAATATTTTAACCATTTCTTTAGCAACATACTAGACTCAAAGCGCGGCGTCTGGCTGGTAGGCAGAAGTTTATTTTCTTTGTGTTCTATTTCTGTATTTTTTTTGTAAGTATTTTGTAGCAGTATATATGTGAATCTATTTATCTATCAAATAAGTTATCTCTGTGAAATTGTAATCAATAAACATACGTTTAAATAAAAACCTAGAGATGTAACCGATTAACCTTATGTGAACGCGGTGCCCTCTTTTCCATTCGTTAGCCTCTGCACTTAATGCAAATTTTTGCCAACGGCTATATCGACACTTTAACACTTAAAAAAAAAGATAAAATAAAGATGATACAAACTTTATCTTTAAAATCTTTCAGATATTGTTGCCATAAGCTTGCTTAAAGCAAACAAATGATTTACACTATCATTTAATTAAAAATTGGTCCGAAGAAAAAATACTAAAATTAATTTACTTTTGATGTAGTGGTCAATATGCTAGTCCACCACCCAGAGGTTCCGGGGTTGATCCCCGGTCAGGGCAAGTTAGAATATAAGTCTAGCCTTTTTAAAAGTGTCCTGGATCTTGGATATTTATCTACCTATATATATTACTAGAGACAGCGCGCGGCTTCGCCCGCGTTAACAACACAAGTGAAGTCGCGGGCGTGATGCAATATAGCCTATAGCCTTCCTCAATAAAAGACCTATCTAATATCGAAGGAATTTTTCAAATAGGATGAGTGGTTCCTGAGATTAGCGAGTTCAAACAAACAAACAAAACAACAAACAAACAAACAAACTCTTCAGCTTTATATATAAGTATGGATGTATGTATTTTTATTGTATCGTTGCGTTAGTAACCCATAACACGAGACTTGAACTTACTTTGGGGCTAGCTCAATCAGTGTAATTTAAAAAAACATCTATCATAAAGCATCTATAAAAAAAACATCTATAATAAATACATTATAAAGCTATCATCTGCCAGAGTTATTCTATATTTTCTGACTCGAAACCCTGATATAATTACAAGGCAGCAGTTTTAAGCTATTTTCCATTCTTTTAGTTTAAAAAAATCATATTATGTATGTAACACACGTACACACAGGTACTTATACGAAAAAAAATACTGTTTATCTGGCTTCCTGTGCTGAGAAGGCTACTTCAGCTAATAGATCTCAACTGCAGCCACAGCTATGACACTTTACAGAAGCGGAGTATCATTTATGCCTACTACTACAAAGGAGAGACTCCCATGCTGGTCTGGGAGAAATAAAAAAACTTAGAATGTACCAGCTGCTTCTCTTCCCACGCAGATCGTAAAAGCCGATCGAGGGAATGTGCAAAAATGCAAATTATGTTAACAGGCGATGCGGCTAGCAACCCATCACTGTATTGATTCCTTTTCATTCTTCTCGCCTACTATGACGCTAAAAGTGGCTTTTGGGTCTTGCGGCCCTGGGCTCTGCATAGAACCGCAAGACCCAAAATGCTCTGTCTGCCCCATTAGGGATAAAGACGTGATAGTATGTATGTATGTATGTACAACAAAGGAAACTATACATGCGTGCACACGGAAATGTGTGTGTGTTCGCCCATCTAACACCCTCGACAATGCCAGAACGGGAAGAGGACCTTAGGAGATCCGTCTTGTATGTAATACTTACATTAACTCTGTGCAGCAAAATAAACACAAATCAAAATTTGGAAGACCAATAATATTTTACAAGCTATGTTCTTCTGGATTACTTTTATTTTATACCCTCACATCTTAGACCACGCATCAATCAATATGATAATGCGTTTTATTTAAGGAGTTCATAAATATTTAGTTTTATTGACCCTTAAATATTGTTTTCGTAATTGTACTTCTGTAATACGCCACGTAATTGACAATGAGAAGGGCAAATGGCAGGAATAAAAATTATATAAAATAAAATAAAAAATATATAGGGACAAATTACACTGATTGAGCTAGCCCTAAAGTAAGTTCGAGACTTGTGTTATGGGATACTAACT
Source organism: Acrobasis consociella (assembly GCA_963555685.1). Lineage (NCBI taxonomy): Eukaryota > Metazoa > Arthropoda > Insecta > Lepidoptera > Pyralidae > Acrobasis > Acrobasis consociella. The sequence continues at coordinate 3,095,375 of OY743122.1, read as the reverse complement.
CAACGATACTATATTTTATAACAAATACAACTATAGATAAACATCCAAGACCCAGGATAATTTGAAAAAGGCCATTTTCCAACTTGCACTGACCGGGAATCGAACCCGGGACCTCTGGGTGGCGGACTAGCATGGTGACCACTGCGCCACGGAGGTCGTCAAAATATCAATGTCGTATATGATAAATAATAAATATTTAATTAAATTATACCATGGGTAAATCCTCTCCTATTAAGAGAGACATTCCGTCAACCTGAAACTGACAAAAGTCTAAGTCAAAAATTATTTATCTTTTTATATTTGTATCACTTGATAAAGGTCAATTTTTCTTTCTATTTCATATAGTTGTTGACGTGAGTTGATTGACTTATAGCACAGTTTAGAGCCGCTTCCTAAGCGCAAGTGCAGAAGAAACGGTAACAGACTGCACTGTAGAATTTTCTTCAAATACTTCAACTTAGAATTTATACTGATATTAAAATTAGATATATGGAGAGAGTACATTGTTATGTTATTATTATTAAATACCTGGGCGACCGAGCTTTGCTCGGTTACATCTTAAACATTAACTACATTTTTTTTAAATTTATCTAAAAAATAAACAAAAAAAAAATTATATATAAACTTGAACATAAAAAAAAACAAAAGTAAGTCACCGAGTGGGATTCGAACCCATAACACTCTTTCTAGCGGTCCGGATCTAAACTGATGAGCCAAAACGTATAGCGGTCGTTGCGACGAAATTAGCGACCATATCCTGCGTGGAAAGAAAAACGCATGAAAACTCAAAAACACGCGTTTTCCCAAACATAAGACTAATCTAAATCGATTGTTTACCCCCGAAAACCCACATATACCAATATTCAGCGAAATCGTTAGAGCCGTTTTCGAGATCACAGAAATATATAAATATACAAGAATTGCTCGTTTAAAGGTATAAGATTACATCATCATCAATGAATTCAAGAACTAGGTCGGTCGGTGGAGTATTTTCCATGAGTCCCTATTTTCCGCTAAATGCTTAACTTCCCTGTTAACACGACTTTTGCCTTTTCCTTTGCTTCATCCATGAACGATCATCATGGTATTCCTTTTCCTTTCCTCTCTCAACTGACATATTTTGTTAAAAATAACCAGTAAGACATTTGTCATCCGGCATCTTTAGTACGGAATAGCACTTTTCTATGCTACTATCATTTTCCGTCGCTGAGAATTGTTATTAGTGAGAGCGAGAGAGAGCTTCGGAACGCATCAGCATCGGCGATTCCGCGGCGTAGGATAGCAACATAGAAAAGGTCTGAAGTGCTATTTTTGAAACGCGACGTTACCTTATCGAATGATTTTTCCATACAGAAAATCGTTCGTTAAGTGAGTCCGCGTTTGAAAAATAGCACCTCTGTTCCGTGCTAACAGATCGGTGCCAACCCTTACCACAGAATAAGAACTAGCACTCACGTACAGAAATCTTACTCAGCAAAGGAATTTGAAGAAATATCTACTCAATGTCGTTAGCGATATGGTTTAATTTAGCTCGCGTCAGAACTCGGCACCTCTTCGTTTAGATACCCAGAAGTGCATTGCAAGCCAATTTCATTCTTAAAACTAGACATACGATTCACGTCACTGAATTTGCCACTTCGGAGTGGTCACCGCGCGCATAGTAATAATGTAGGTATATTTAAGATGCCTAGACCGGGAGTGACAAACGAACATTCTGCGACAAATTGCAGACGTTCTAAAAAAAGGAGAGGTAAAAAGTACCCGTAACCGAAGAGCATGTATGAAGAGATTGATGAGTTTACATACATACATACATACTATCACGTCTTTATCCCTAATGGGGCAGACAGAGCATTTTGGGTCTTGCGGTTCTATGCAGAGCCCAGAGCCGCAAGACCCAAAAGCCACTTTTAGTGTCATGGTGGGCGAGAAGATTAAAAAGCAATCAATACAGTGATCAGTTGCTAGCCGCATCGCCTGTTAACATGATTTGCATTTTTGCCCATTCCCTCGATTGGCTTTTACGATCTGCGTGGGAAAAGACGCAGCTGGTACATTCTAAGTTTTTTATTTCTCCCAGACCAGCATGGGAGATTGATTGATGAGTTTAGTTGAAGCAAAAGAGATTTGTCAGGATCGTAGCAAGTAGAGGTCCATAGTCTCTGCCTACCCCTGCGGGAAACAGGCGTGATATTATGTATGTATGTATGTTAAACAAACGTTAAAACCCAATAACTGAACCACATCCTTGTTACAACCGTAAATACAGTCCTTTCAAGTCGTGATGACATAAAAATAGTTTGTCGGTATGTCTTTACGTTCACGACTGCAAATGTCATCCTGTCAACTTACCGTTTTGGAGCTAAGAATTTGAAGTAGGACCTTATCACTTTAGAAATAACGGATGGGTGTGAACTTTTGTTTTCTGATACCGGAAATTAGAATTGAGTTTGTTTTGTTTCCCGTGATTGGTACATTCAGCCAAAGAAATAACTAACCAGGTTACTTGACCAGGCTCTTTACCTACATTTTTAATTTTCTGGACATGAAAAGGTATATTCAAAAAGCTTTAAGTAAAGTCTTTCTCAATATACATTTATTTGTATATTTATATTTTAGTCTAAGAGAAAATTCGAGTTATAGATAGAGGGCCTGGTTAAGTGTCTCTTTGACTGATTGTACAGTACTCGAGGCGTAAGCTCATTTTTGCATTAGTGTTAGTGAACGAAAAAAGTAGTCAGTCAAAAAATTACAAAAAAAAACTGATGTTTTATTAGAAAGAATTTTGTTTTGATAATTAAAAAAACACGATATTATGTTTATTTATTGTTTTTTTTTGTATCTTTTTTGAGAATGAAAAGGCTTGCGTGGCGATACAGATCCATTGATTGCAGAAGTTATAGAATAACCTTTCGAACGCAGCCAGTGTGATGGGCACCTTTGAACCAGGTACTATCCGAAGCGAAATTTTTGATTCTATTTAGTTTATATATAATTTAATTTTAATGTATATATAATTATTATAGTTTAGTCTTACGTATATTTATAGTTAATTTTAGTATATATTCATTTGTAAAATCGACTGTATATATATATTTTTTAATTTTAACATGAATAAAATTGTCAGATTACAACCTTTCCCTTTTTCTTGCAATAATTTTTCCTTCTGCCGAAACCTTGAAAACATGGATGTACCTATGATAGGTGTACCCTCATGAGTTGTAAGCAGCTCATCACTCTGGTGTCAGATTTTTGAGGCTGCCTAAAGGCATCGCATATTTTTTGTAGCCCGTTTTTCGGTTCTTTGATGTATTTTGTATGACGTGTTTAATAAAATTGGTTTATTATTTGTTGTACATACATCTTTTTATAATTTATATGTAAGAATTTGTGACTGTAAAAAAATCTTTATTAAAAATTACATTAAATTTTTTTATTAACTTAAACATAATATAACAATAATAATATAATAATATTAACTAAATAAATACAACCTAAAATTAAAACTAACTAAAACTAATTAAAAATAATTTATATTAAATTACATAAAAAATTGAGGCCAAATCGCTGCCGTCACAGGGCAAAGTAACCAAGAGGCTGGCGGCATTTCCGCGTTGGATAGCAATACTTAAACGCTGTCCGAAATGCGCGCCCGCCCTTGGGTCCCCGGAGACATCGATCAGGCGTGCGGAAATTTCCTTAAAAATTACATTATTTTCTTTTTTACATGATTACATCACTTGTCTTTTTTGTTCATATATTTTTTTACCTTTATTTTTTTATTTTTTTTTTAATATATGAATAAATAAATAAATAAATGTATAGGGACAAATTACACTGATTGAGCTCTACACAAAGTAAGTTCGAGACTTGTGGTATGGGATACTAACTCAACGATATTATATTCTATAACAATTATGATTTATCATATTAAAAAAAAAAGTGAAGGAAAACCTTTATCTATTTTATTTTTATTGCAATCAACCTTTGGATTACTCAGAGAATTTAATGACGATCTCCGTGGCGTAGTGGTTACCATGCTAGACCGCCACCCCGAGTTCCGGGTCTTATAAATATATTAGAGTCAGTTAAGCCCAGAAAAATGCTTGACCCTGACATGTTGAGATGAGAAAATCAGATGTAACATATTATAGTTTCTTCTGAAACTGGCTGGTAACACTCAAACTAATTTATAACTAAATACGTCTATGTCAATAACATTAATAGCAAAAAAAGATCATCCATTAGGTCTTGGTTTGTGGTCTAGCGTACTCGTGCCAGCTGACGTGAGTCAGAGATGACCTCAGTGGGCTGACCTCGGATAGCTCCGGGATAGGTTGACCACGGAAATTCAATTACCTTAAGTAGGTAAAAATAAACGCATCGAAACTGGTCCATCCGCTCGAGCACTATGAAGACATTTATAAAACACCCCTCTTTTTGGATTAGAAACGGCTAAAAAGTGGAAAATTATAAAAATTGACAAAAAATTTACCTTAATAGTTTTGGCAAGTAATAAATAAATAAATAAATATATAGGGACAAATTACACTGATTGAGCTAGCCCCAAAGTAAGTTCGAGACTTGTGTTATGGGATACTAACTCAACGATACTATATTTTATAACAAATACATATATAGATAAACATCCAAGAAATGAATCTATACATATGATAAAACAGCAAAAAAAGTGTTTACATTAAATATAATATTTCCAAAAAAAATATTGGGGGCGATAGACACATTAGAGTAAGAATTTAAAAAATGTCTGTCTGTTTGTCTTTTTGTAATCTCCGGAAATACTGAATGGATTCAAATGAAACTTTTTTTGTTATTTATCTGTTAAGCCTGGGCAACATATAGGATACACCTGATGCAGAACCATAATGGTCTAGCTAAACTATAAAAAATAAAAATGACGCCTAAGCTAAAGTTTTTCAGCCTGATGAGCATTTTCCAGAGACATAAAGTCCACTTCCATGCTGGTCTGGGAGAAATAAAAAACTTAGAATGTACCAGCTGCTTCTCTTCCCACGCAGATCGTAAAAGCCGATCGAGGGAATGGGAAAAAATGCAAATCATGTTAACAGGCGATGCGGCTAGCAACCCATCACCGTATTGATTGCTTTTCCATCTTCTCGCCCACCATGACGCTAAAAGTGGCTTTTGGGTCTTGCGGCCCTGGGCTCTGCATAGAACTGCAAGACCCAAAATGCTTTGTCTGCCCCGTTAGGGATAAAGACGTGATAGTATGTATGTATTTAAACCTTTAGTGATTCATAACTAACAATTACTTAACTTACAATGACTTAACGCTATGTATGTATAAAGTCCACGCGAACTAAGTCGCGGGCTTCGGCTAGTAAATAATAATAATGCATCGGTGTTATCAAAAGAACCATCGCACCGTTCTGCCGCCATACTTGAATTCGATTTTCTTCATTACTTTATTGTTATATCAACTATGTTTTGTAACTTTCAGTATTTACAATATGCTTATTGACTTAGTGTGGGAGGTTTTGTAAATAATTTAAATGTTTTATTAGTGTAAATTATCTTAAACTCGTAGTATAGTTATAGAAACGATGTTACTTAAGGCTCCTACCCGCGCTAACGACCTTGAAAACACAAAAAAATTAATTTTTCTTTCTGTAAGTGAGATTATTAGAAACCCTCGTACAACTTTTTAGCTAGTATCCTGAAGTTTCATTAGAACCTCGAAAGTCATTGAAATACTATCCGGTTTAGAAACCTTTACAAAAAGAGTCAAAAATGGCCGTTTTTAGTATTTTTTGCAAAGGAAAATTTAGGGTATTTTATTTCAATGATTTTCGAAGTTCTAATGAAACTTAAGGATAATAGCTAAAAAGTTGTACGAGGGTTTCTGATAATCTCACTTACAGAAAGAGAAATTATTTTTTTTGTGTTTTCAAGGTCGTTAGCGCGGGGAGGACCCTTAAGGCTAAAAGTGGCATGTTTAGCGAGAATGGTAACCAATTAGTTCTTATTAGATATGGCTTTGATATTTTGCCTAATATTACTGGTTTTGCTTTTATAAAGCTTATATATAATTTATATTTTCTAACGTTTGACACCAATTTAATTTAATGTAATTTTTTTGATAATAGGGCATTACACCCTGTAATGAAAAGTGTCTGAATTAGATTAAATGATGGTAACTAACCCTAAAAAAACCTAATAAGTGCCATAAAGTTCATTAAAATTATATATATTCAAATCAAATCAATAAATTATGAACTGTTATAATATGCTTTAGAAAAGTTATTATTAATTTTTAAAAACAGCTTTACTCTATAATAATGACTAAAGTGCTCTTCAAGACAAAGTAATTGAACCTAAACTCAGTTGGGTTGTGTTTTTTTATTAAATATATGCTATAAAGAACTATCTTACAACTTCATCATTAGATCAGCTGTATGACATCATAATATTGCATTGTCACGCGCGATATACATATGCTTGCAAAATTTCAGCTCAACGGTCAAATCAAACTTACAAAATTTAATTGCGGACAGACAGACAACGGGACAGGTGAAACAAAATAAAAGCTTGTAAAAAGAACTTTGTACAGTGTTACATTAGCTTATGTTACATTGTCTTCTATGCGTACTACTAATACAAACGAAACTATACATCCGTGCATACGGCAATGTATGTGTGTTCGCAAATCGCACCTCAACACACTCGACTCGACGCGAGAACGGGGGAGAGGTGCGGGCGGAGAGGACGAACGGGACGGGGGACCTTAGGAGCTTCCTTTCTGTATGTCATACATATTAATTCTGTGACGTTAGCTAATGTTACACTGCCTTCTCGATCTTTTTCTCAGCTCAGCTCAGCAAAAGTGCACTCTTGTGGCTTCGAAGTAGGACTTACGTCGAAGCCACAAGAGTGCTCTATTTCGCTTTTTCTTCTATATATATATATATATATAAGGTGTAACAAAATCATCATCATCATTTCAGCCGCATAACGTCCACTGCTGGAGACAGGCCTCACCCAAAGATTTCCAAAATGACCGATTTTTCGCTTTTTCTTTCTACACGCTGACTTTTCATTGGTTTTGGAAAAGAAAATGTCGTATAGTAAATAAATTACTCTATCCATATACGTAATACAAATTTGCGTATGACATAAGATAAAAAAGTTGTGAAAATTATTTTCGATCGAAACCACGTAGTACTCGTCCAAAACTGTCGCGTGAACTCGCGTGACCCCATGAACTGCGGGCGGCCGGCCTCGCGGCTTTACTACTAATTGATCTCACGATTTTACTTTCGAGTTTTAGTCAACATTTTTGGCTCTGAATTTTTGTTTTGACTAGCTAGTTAGGTCTTACTTACGATCCTTATGAAGTGGCCTTCGGCTCCAAAACCAATGAAAAATCACCGTGTATATATAAGGTGTAACAAAATCATCATCATCATTCGCCGACCTCCGTGGCGTAGTGGTCACCATGCTAGTCCGCCACCCAGAGGTCCCGGGTTCGATCCCCGGTCAGGGCAAGTTGGAAAATGGCCTTTTCAAATTGTCCTGGGTGTTGGATGTTTATCTATATATGTATTTGTTATAAAATATAGTATCGTTGAGTTAGTATCCCATAACACAAGTCTCGAACTTACTTTGGGGCTAGCTCAATCACTGTAATTTGTCCCTATTTATTTATTTATTTCAGCCGCATAACGTCCACTGCTGGAGACAGGCCTCACCCATAGAATTTCAAAATGGCCGATCAAGAGCGGCCTGCATCCAGCGCTGTAACAAAACATACTGAAACTATTTTAAAGGTGAATTCAGTTCATGATAGTGAACAACTCTCCCCTAAGAACACAGGATGAGTAATTTTTGGATTCCCATACAAGTTGACCGATCAGCTGATCCAAATATACAGGGAAAGCCAAATATCATTTTTCTTATTTCGACATATGTTTCTTGGAGAAAATTGACCACTACCACGGACTGAATTCACCCTTAAATAGTTTCAGCATATTTTGTTCCCATTATATGATATGCATTTATTTACAGGCGTGAAAATATGTATGTATACATACATACATATATACTATCACGTCTTTATCCCTAATGGGGCAAACAGAGCATTTTATGTCTTGCGGTTCTATGCAGAGCCCAGGGCCGCAAGATCCAAAAGCTACTTTTAGCGTAATGGTGGGCGAGAAGATTGAAAAGCAATCAATACAGTGATGGGTTGCTAGCCGCATCGCCTGTTAACATGATTTGCATTTTTGCCTATTCCCTCGATCGGCTTTTACGATCTGCGTGGGAAGAGAAGCAGCTGGTACATTCTAAGTTTTTTTATTTCTCCCAGACCAGCATGGGAGTATCATCATCATCATGTATGTATGTATATAATATGCATTTCAATGGTCACCCAAGGATGCCAAATACCTTGCAAAGTGGAAAAAATAACCAAAACAGTATGATTAGGATGTTAACAAATCACTGTGTTGCCAACTTTTTTTGCAAATATCAATATCTATTAACTTTTTAAACCTTCATTTTTTTGTTTCGTTTAGTAAGAACATAGATAGTTTGATGGGTACTCAATCAAAGCCTGTCGCAACGAAGTCAGGTTAATATAAAACAAAAAAATTGAATTGAATGATCATAAAATTACAACATTATTATGTGTTACGAAGATATGACAACATAATTGTTCTTTAAAATAGTTTTTACTAAAAATTCATAAATGAATTTGTTGCAAAAAACGTAAATTTAAGTAATTTAATATCATTTCCGCAGCGCACACTATGCAATTATTTTTTTAAGTCATTTTTTTACACGTTTGGTTACATTAATGAAGTTTTAGTAAGGATCCCTAATTTTTTTTAAATATAATATAGCTTATGTCATTTGGAGATAGCGTAGCTTCCCAACGCTGAAAGAATTTTTAAAATTGGTCCATTAGTTTCGTAGCCTATTCCATGCAAAGAAACAAAAAATCAAATCTTTTCTCCTCATAATATTAGTTTAGATAATCATGCATTTGCAGTTTTTAATTTTTTTATTAAATAACATAATTATAAACTAAAATATGTTCATTTCAGACCTGTTGTACATAATTTGTTAGTAAATACAAAATTATAAAAACTGTGTAAGTATTTAAATTTTTTGATTCTGATTTATTTTCCTACCCTATTGTTAGGCTTCGGGCCATAATATACGCATACTTATAAATTCTAAAACAAAATAAAATCTTTGGGAGCAAAATTCGAAACTGTATTATATCAGCCATAGAACGTCCATATGCCTCCTCCAAAGATTTCCAAAACGACCGATTGGAAGTGGGCTACATTCCTGCAACCTTACCCAGGTCGTGTTAAGCGTCGTCCGAACTCGGATGAGTGACCACCAGACAGTTACCTACATAATTTTTTCTCCAGCTCCTCCCCGCTTCGCAAGGCACGTATAGGTCCCGGCTGTCATTATATGCCAGTTAAGCTTCATCAAATTTCTTAAGGCAGCCTGAAAAATAAACAAACTACTCATGTCGTCTGACAGCAAGTGGGTGTCCTATGCTGCACTTATTAGTACGTATAATACACACTGCACTTGTTAATACGAATTCGAGAACCTTTCTGCCCCATCGGCCATTGGTTCATTATCATCATCCGAATGTATTTCCGGTAGCATCCTCTGCTACGGCAGAGGATGCTACCGGAAATACGTTATGCTTCGGAGCCCGGGGTCCGCTACCTAACCTAGTGATTTGACTAGTTTTAACACAGAGTGGCTACCGTCTGACCTCCGTAACCCGAAGGTAGACCAGAACTAATCCATGGATAGGTTTGAACAAACGCTAGATGGCATTCGGGACCCACAGTTTATACGTGCCTTCCGAGACACGGAATCGTTTTCACGAAATCTTTCTTTTTATCGAATCAAGTGATTCAAGCCCGTAATACCGTAACCAGACTTGAAACATTTTTTTTAAATAATATATGTTTTCCGGTAGGATTTGAACCTGCAACCTCCGGATCACACCTCCTTGACCACGCAGGCAGTCATGAGAGATAGCTATCGATCATCGCTGCTTCGCACTATATTTCATTATTTCGTATTGTATGCCTTCACCATTACTTCATAATAAATTATTCGAAACGTATAGTTCAAATGTATATCCTTTTGTGCAAAGGATATCAACAAATGCGCTCGCGCCGATCCGTCAATAACGTCTATGCCCTCAGGCGGATAAAGATGGACGCTCCAAATTATACTGACCTCATATTATTTCAGCAACTTGGCACCTAACAAATCACAATATTAATAACACTTCACTGGTCTACAATATTGAATTGCTCTGTAACAATACTATTTGTTTCTTATGGATTACTCCATATTACACAATAGTAAGAAGTTTAACCCGATTAAAAAAAATTGGTGTTGTAAGTTTGACTCTGACAGATGCCTGTCTATCATAGCGTTTAGTGAAAATCGATTTGGCTGCCTAAAATTTAAGTTATCAGTAAGACTTTTCTTATAATAAAAATTGAAATAAACAATATTAAATGATCATCTCCCGCCAGGCCTCAAAAAGCACCTTAACGATGAGACTATTATACTGGGATTCTTCTATAATTTACTGGTCTGGGAGAAAAAAAGTAGAATTTACTAGGTGCTTCCCTCCCCCTTCATACCGGAAAAGCTGATCAAGGGAACGGATGGAAGGAAATGCGAATCATATCAAGGGCGATGTGGCTAACAACTTATACATATACATACATTATATCACGCCTAATTCATAGTTTTTCTGAATGGTGTACCCTCCACTTGCTACGATTCTGACAAACCTCTTTCGCTTCATCTAAACTCATCAATCTCTTCATACATGCCCTTCGGTTACGGGTACTTTTTACCTCTCCTTTTTTTAGAACGTCTGCAGTGTGGTCGCAGAATGTTTGCGAGGCCGACCCTTTCCTGCTGTTCCTTTCACATTTGTAACTGCAACTTATCACTATTTTATTCCTTTTTTCCATCTTCTTGCACATCATGTGAAAAGAAATGACATATTGTTAACATAAAAGGATTTGGAATTTACAATTAGTACTATTCTTAATGGAAAATTTTCAAACGCCGATCGAATCTAGTTTTTCTTCGAGAATGTATTAGAATTATGTTTTATACAGCGACTTACGAAAAGGTCGACATTCTTACGTGTGAGGAGACTCGACAGGTGGTGCCACCAGTGATGTTACTTCATGAAGATATCTCATTACAAACGACAACCTTCGTGGCGTATGCCAGGTTAGTCCGCCACTTAGAGGTTTTGGATTTGATTCCTGGATAGGGCAAGCTAAAAAGGTCTAATTAGCTAGTCAAAATAAAAATTCAGAAACAAAAACTGTTGTCTAAAACTCGAAAGTAAATTGTGAGATCAGTACCGCCGCTATACATCGCCCGCCAGCCGGCCGGGGTCATCGACATTACGCAGTTGTTTGGCCGGCGTATAACTACGTGGTCCCGATCGGAAATCATTTACGCAACTTTTTTATCTTATGACGTACAGAAATTTGGATTACGATTATAATATGGATAGAGGAATTTATTTACTATACGACATTTTTGTTCCAAAACCAATGAAAAGCCAGCGTGTATATATGAATAGGTTCGGTTAATCCCATAATACAAGTTAAGAAAACTATCAAAAGCTAGCTCAATAAACAATGCATACCTACATACAGAATGACACGTCGTTATCCCTAATAGGACAGACAGAGCAAAAATAGGTAAAAGTTATAATCACCATCGTTATTAGTGAAACCAACAAGCCATCTTTGAATAAAAAATACTGGAAAGCGCCGGGTTCCGAAGCAGAACAGCAAAAGATATAATCGGGAAGGGGCTTAAAAAAGTACCTGAAAAAAAAATTTTTTTTTCAGACTTTTGTTTTGAGACCTAAGTACTTTATGAAGACAAATAAAGGTATAACAAGCCCAAACTTGACGGGGTCACATCATTTCATTAAAGTTCCTACAGCCACCTTCCAGCTCCATCATCAGATCAGCTCCATGTCATGTTAATATTGCATTGTCACGCGATATACCCCCATGCTGGTCTGGGAGAAATAAAAAAAACTTAGAATGTACCAGCTGCTTCTCTTCCCACGCAGATCGTAAAAGCCGATCGAGGGAATGGGCAAAAATGCAAATCATGTTAACAGGCGATGCGGCTAGCAACCCATCACTGTATTGATTGCTTTTCCATCTTCTCGTCCACCATGACGCTAAAAGTGGCTTTTGGGTCTTGCGACCCTGGGCTCTGCATAGAACCGCAAGACCCAAAATGCTCTGTCTGCCCCATTAGGGATAAAGACGTGATAGTATGTATGTATGTACGCGATATACACCTCACATTCAGAGAGGATCGTGCTCCTGCAGTGTAAATAAAAAGACCTGATGATGATGTTATGAATGCGTACAAAATTTTAGCTCAATCCAAAACCGGAAAATGGGTCAAATTTAACTTGCAAGATTTGATTTCAGACAGGCAGACAGACAACGAGACAGGCGAAACTAAATAAAAGCTTGTAAACAGGACTAGTGGTTTTTCGTTTGTGTAAGTGTCAAATTTTTTAAGCTACCTAATAGCCTATCTTTGCCGCCTACCTATCTTTATATTTCTTTATCATTGGACTCCAAATACTAGATTTATCGATGGCACAAATAGTTTGAGAACACTTCAAAGGAATAAAATTAAAATAATACCTTTTATATAAAACCTAAAAGGTAATTAACTCTTTGAGATGCGCCAATACTTAAGGACTAAGAATCTTAAATAAAAATAAATGTTTAAAGTACCTACTTATTTATATTCTATGTTGCTTACAAAAATAATTAAAGATAGATACTTTATACTTATATTTCAAACATATTGTATTAAAATAATAATATTTATACCTATTTTACACAAAAGCACAGAAAAATCGTTAATGATTTTTCTCTTACGAAACAATTAAATAATTTTAATCTTTTACGAGATACAAAATAAAGAACTTTTCTGTAATATATATTTTGTGTATAAATAGTAATAGACTACTTAATATGTAAAATGACTTATCCATAATAGGAGATCTTCCAGACAAACAATTTTATTATTGATGTGTGATTTTACAATATAAAAAATATTAGCTTAAACAAAAAATCTTAAGTCATATAATATGAGATCATTGCTCCATATTTCAAGCTCAATTTAATGTTAAATTTTATTACTAAATGATTTAATCTATATAAAATAACCTCACGCTAAAGCAACTTTAATTATTTTATTTACAACCCATCAAGCGAGCCTCATGACTCTTTCATGAGATAAAGATGGCTGTCCTAGGATTCCTAATGCACAATTTGAGCTAATTACTTATTTCTTATCTCATCGCAATGAACATCACGATCTAAATGTACCGAAGATTTCATTATTCATGTGTTTTGCTAATGCTTGAATTTAGATCGCTTATTTAGGGTGCGTATAGACCCCGGAACGGGAGATTACACATACAATTTCTACGATACCATTATTGTACAAATTAAGACAGCAAGTGCACTGTAGACGTTGTAAATAGCCGATTCTGAGTGCATCCGTAGTCCAGTAGTCAAGGCCTTTGCCTTGTTATTCTGTGGTCGTGGGTTCAAATCCTACTGTAAAGCATGCTTTTTGAAAAGTTGTTTCCAGTCTGGTTAGGATATTGCAGGCTAGAATCACTTGATTGACGGAAAAATAAAGATGATTCCGTGCTTCGGAACGAGATCTAGCGTTAGTTCGAATTTATCCGAGGATTGGTTCTCTAATTTTTGTGTTGTAGAAGCCAGACGGCAGTCGCTCTTTTTAAAAACCAGTAACCACTGTCACAGTCAGTAAACTGTCAGATAGATCATAGTGTATTTATGTAGTGTATGTAGTATATGTAGGTATTGTTTATTTTAGCATATACTTTATAGTGTGTATTATTTGCATGTAGTTTATTGTTTTGATTATTTTTTTAATTATTATTTTTACATATAGTCTTTTCTTTCTTTTTCACCATATACCTGTCAAGTTGTGCACTACACCTATCATTCTCCCCATCACCCGTTTGGTTGACTGGTAGATAAGGCCCTAAGCTTTAAGTCCGCCATTACACTTGTATTTGTGTATGAAGTTAAATAAATAAAAAATAAATAAAATAACCACGTCTAATCACCTTGGTTGGGTAGCGGACCCGGGCTCTGAAGCTTAACCCTAAGGATGCAAGAGCGACGGAACGCTTCAGCACTGGCCAAGCTAAAGCGTTCCATCGCTTTCTCTCGCACTAGAAAAGGTTGGTTCTGAATGACAGAAAAGGATATCATAGAAAAGTGCTGTTCCATGCTAAAAGATGTAGCTCAACCCTTTACTTGTAAATGCATTCTCAGCGTCGTAAACGTCTGACTTGCCCACCACCGCTTCTAATTTAGTTTGTCAATTCACTCGGTCAGTGCGCACCTTCATGTGCAATTTGGTATCATCATACGCCATTACCATTTGCATTTAAAATTCGAGAGGTACTTATAACCAATGATATGAGAACTCAATTTATATAGGTTTGTAATTAACTCACAGACACAATTAATATGATATTTATGTATATTTGCATGTAAGTTCCGTCTAATTAATGTACAGATTACTTATATGGAAGGTGGATCACTTATATGTGACCTTTTGGAATAGAAATAAGTAATAAAAATAATTAATTTCATTCTAATTACGAACGCTAATACATTTTTTGTCGAGTAGTGTACTACTACAAATTGAATGTTTACCAAGATAAACTTTTGATATAATAATCATCATAATTTAAGCTTAATCTTTGTCGGACGTAGTCCTAATCCATAGATCTCCATAGCTCCGAAAATTTATTCTTTTAATTTTATGACGAAAAATAAAATTATTTTAAAACGCCTACGAAGCAAGAGGTTTTCGAGTATATTTAAGCAACCTGCCTTATTTGTGTGAGATAAAATCTATAGATAAAAAGATAAATCGAGTATCTCATCGGCGTATGTTTTTTTTGGGGAATGTTATCATCATAAATAAATAAATAAACATATAGGGACAAATCACACAGATTGAGCTAGCCCTAAAGTAAGTTCGGGACTTGTTTTATGGGATACTAACGCAACGATACTATATTTTGTAACAAATGCATAAGTAATATAGATAAACATCCAAGACGCAGAACAATTTGAAAAAGGTCATCATCAGTGGATTGAACTGGCTGGAAAATAAATACTATTGCTGCATTATCCAAGTAAAAAGTAAGAGAGCAAAAAGTTTCTCGAATGGCGACCGAGTACTGACAAGCGAAGCGTAGGACACTCACCTACAAGGTGGTCGTGGTGATGACCTTACCAAGATCGCTGTAAAACGCTCCATGCAAGCTGCTCTAGATCGGTCAGTTTGGAAATCCTTGGAAAAGGCCCTTTTCCAACAGTGGACGTTATGCGACTGAAATGATAATGATGATTATCCAAGTATACACAGAGAACATTGCTCATGCATGTATTGCACAGAGTCTCTAATGAAGTATCATCATCAGGTCTTTTTGTCTTCACTGCAGGAGCACGACCCTCTCTGTACTAGAGCCATACTTGGTCAGAGCAGACCAAGGAAGTGGCCTACACTCTCTACGCTGGCCAGACAGGTTGGAGAGGTCTCATTGATGTTTAAGCTTGTATATTTCCTAAGTCGATGATGATAAGTAGCTAGCGGCTAGCAACCCGTCACTGTATTGATTGCTTTTCCATCTTCTCGCCCACCATGACGCTAAAAGTGGCTTTTGAGTCTTGCAGCCCTAGGCTCTGCATAGAGCCGCAAGACCCAAAATGCTCTGTCTGCCCCATTAGGGATAAAGACGTGATAGTATGTATGTATGTATTTTCTAAGTCGTCTTCTACGACATCCACAGGAAGACTTAGAATGTTTCTATTCTAATCTGCTGGAAACCACCCGGCAAATGAAGTATACCTATCTACAAATCACACACATGCTTCATCACAAAACGTTTTACATAATAAAGCGCTATAAATTATCAAATATAAAAATGATTGATAGTTTTGGCAAACGGCTAAATGCCATAACATTGTAGCTTACCGTAATAACCTAATTATCAACACGTGATTAATTGAATAATACGTTGGTTTGATACACTTAGGGTACTTTCACACTGACTATACGTTACTCTTGTTTTGCGCAAACATGGAATTCAATGATAAGTTGATGTAACCCCATTTAAAACAACTCGTACGACGCATTCGTAAAAAATTGCATTGTTCGTATTTTTTTTAATGAATATGACAAATAAATTGCGACCTTAAAATAGTTATTTTTTGCAGAATATTTATAAATTCTGCGATTAGGGATAGGCATCGTAAAAGGACTTATCAAAAATAACGTTTGAAACAAGTAATTAATTAAAAAAATATGTTTTAAAACAAGCTTTTTCTAAAGACTCTCCTTAAGACGAGTCAAACGAGCCGTCAGTTTGGGCAAGACGAAAGCCCAAACTTGATTGAATTGTTATAGTTCCTATGGCCATCCTCCAGCTTCTTCATCAGATCAGTTCCATGTCATTAGAATACTGCATTGTCACGTGAAATACGTATACGTGCAACCGGGAAGTAAACCGGGATTTAGTTTCACAGAAGCCTTAATTTTTAATACGTGTACATTCATATCAGCCACAGGAAGTCCTCTGCCATACACATACGCTGTTTATCACAAAAGCACACATCGTGTTCATGTCTGCATCATGTGAAAGGACCCTAGTTCACGTAGTTTGATATGTTATACCAAGTTTCGATATGATCGTGGGATGCTCTTGAGAAATCGATTTAGCAATGGTCGTAAGGTTACGCATTCCATTTTAAATGATGGAGAATTATCCTTATTACTGGGTGGGCAGGAATTTGGGCTATAATTGTAGGTGTGCTGATGGATAAAACGAATAAGTGGTCGTCGCTACTTCAGGTTGCTTGCTACATACTTTTGGTTGCCAATTTGTAACGTTGATAACGAGCAAAATAAGATCTTGGAGTTGGTCAGCCCGGGTTTTCTAATAATGTATGTATTTGTCACATATAAACAATGATTTTCCATTAGTTTTTTAGCCGAAGGCAACTTCTAAAGGATCGTTAGTAAGACCTAATTAGCTAGTCAAAATAAAAATTCAGAAACAAAAAATGTTGACTAAAACTCGAACGTAAAATCGTGAGATCAATTAGTAGTACCGCCGCCAGTCGCCGCCGGACCGGAGTTCATAAAGTCACGCGGCAGTTTTGGATGGGCGTAACTACGTCTATTATTAATTCTGTGACTGCGTAGTCTCGATCGAAAATCATTTTTGCAACCTATTATCTTATGTCATACACAAATTTGGATTTCATAGATAGATAGAGGATTTATTTACTATACAACAAAACTATTTCAACAAATTGATGAATGAAGAAAATGACTGGAGTGGAATTCTTGAGGATGTGCCTAAAAATAAAGGGTTGGTGAATGAAGTAAAAATGGAAGAAGTGCAAGATGCGGTAGAAAGCATGAAAAATGGAAAAGCTGTAGGACCAGATAAGATACCAGTGGAGGTATGGAAGTTGTTAAAGGTTGATGGATGGAAGTGGCTGGCTTTATTCTTCAATAAGTTGTTGCAAGAAGAGGCGATCCCTGACGAGTGGGGTGCCAGTTTACTGGTGCCTATATTCAAAAATAAGGGTGATGTACAGGACTGCAACAACTATCGAGGAATAAAGCTCATGTCACATAGCATGAAAGTATGGGAAAGGGTGATAGAGAAAAGAATGAGAGAGGAGAGTGAGATAAGTGAAAATCAATTTGGGTTTATGCCTGGCCGTGGAACTATGGACGCAATATTTTCCATTCGTCAACTTTGCGAAAAATACCGCCTTGCTAACAACAACTTGCATATGGTGTTCATAGACCTCGAAAAGGCTTATGATAGGGTCCCGAGAGAAGTGTAATGGTGGGCATTGAGAAAGAAGGGAGTGCCTGAAAAATACCTGCGTCTTATACAATCCTTGTACATTAGAGCTAGTACATCTGTCCGGTCCGAAGCTGGGGTCACCAGCGAGTTCAATGTGGATGTAGGCTTGCATCAGGGATCGGCGTTAAGCCCTTATCTGTTCCTTCTGGTGATGGACGCCTTGACGTCGGATATCCAAGAAGAGACACCCTGGTGCATGCTGTTCGCCGATGACATCGTCCGCGTAGGTGAAGATGGACTTGAGGTTCAGAGCAGACTGGTAAAATGGCAGCAGAGACTGGAGAGCTTCGGTTTTAAAATAAGCAGGACCAAAACCCAGCAATTTTTTGCTGATTTTGGAGGTCCCTCCGGTTTTAAGTCAATTGCCTTAGATGGTGCATCCCTACCAGTCTGCTCCGACTTCCGATACCTCGGGTCTCTTCTTCAAAGCGACGGCAATATAGACCGAGACATCAATGGGCGCATAAACGCAGGATGGATGAAGTGGCGACAGGTAACCGGAGTAATTTGTGACTCTCGCATGCCCCTTAGGCTCAAAGGCAAGATCTATAAGAGCATTATAAGACCTGTCATTATGTATGGTGCTGAGTGCTGGGCAACCAAGGTGATGGATGAAAGACGATTGCATGTAGCGGAGATGAGAATGTTGAGGTGGATGAGTGGTGTGACTAAAATGGATAAGATAAGAAATGAGTACGTAAGAGGAAGTGTGAAAGTAGCCCCAATTACAGAGAAGTTGCGAAGTAGTAGGTTAGTATGGTATGGGCATGTATTGAGGAGAGAAGAAAGTCATGTTACTAAAAGAGTGTTGAATATGAAAGTTAATGGGAAAATAAATAGAGGGAGGCCAAAGAAAAGGTGGTTGGAATGTGTGAGGGAGGATATGGGAAAACGGAATATAACATCGGAGCTAGCTCAGGATAGGGGAAAATGGAAGAAACTTACATGTTGTGCCGACCCCACATAATGTGGAATAATGAGAGGAAGATGATGAGTATTTTTCAAAACCAATGAAAAGTCAGCGTGTCTGTGTATCTGACAATTCTAGGGTTTCTGGTAGGTTCTTAGACCACCATGCACTTTTAAAAATTATCAAATTCTCATGCAACATGTTATTCAAACAAAATAAATAGATAAGAACAAATTACACAGATTGAACTAGCCCCAAAGTAAGTTCTTGTTATATGATGTAGTAAATCTTTAAAAAAAAGGGGTAATACAAAATTCGTCAGAGATCAGTCAAAAATACCACCCCGAATTGTACCCGGTTCAAAGGTACCCATTACGCTTGCCGCATTACCTCTCTGAATTGCTATGGACAGCCTTTGAACCAGGTACCATCCGGAGCGGTGGTCATATCCACGGGACTTTAATCGTCGTCCAATCTCACTAACAAAACGCTTGGCTTCTGAACACCAAGGTCCAGCGGTTTCTACGGCAACTGGTACGAATTCATAATGGTCAGATAAAACCGAAAACCGAATATTTGGTATTTTTATGTCCAGCTGCCATCATTGCCGCCGCACCGGGTGATCGCATAGTGTTAGTGAGGTAGGACGCCGCATACGTGCATGTAGTAAATGGATCGTAGCAAGTGGAGGTCCATAGTCTCTGCCTACCCCTGCGGGAAACAGGCGTGATATTATGTATGTATGTATATGAAGTAGTGTCTGTCTGTCTATGGCATCTTAGCTCATGAACGGATGGACTAATTTCGATAAGGATTTTTATGAAAGCAAGTTTCCGTGCGGTAGTTTTTAGCTTTGCTTGATGAAAATCGGTTTAGTCGTTTAAAAGTTATTATGGAGTAAGCGGTTGCAAGCCGGTTTTTTTGTACACGCCTGTATGCCTCTCTTACATAAACATCTCCTTTCACAGGCCTACTGGAAGAGATCTCTTTTAAGTTAAGCAGTGCCTTTGTTTAACTTTTATTTTATAAATTCTCTGTATACATTTTCCGTGTACATAAATTCGTAAATTAATAAATAAATAAATAAAATTAAAAACAAAATATTATTATATATTAACATTAATTTTAACCCGGACGCCTTAAAAAGTATGTACTCATAGTAAAATTTAATTACTACATTTGCATAATAAAGGTTAATCACAAATTACTATATAAACCGTATGTACTGTTACAAAACAAAAAGAAAAAAGAAGAATCTCGCAATCTAAAAATTTAAAATAAAAATCATTCAATCTCTGACAGTTAAAGTTCATACAAAACAAATTTCATACCTATATAAAATAAAGTTGAAAATTAGTTACAAT
Organism: Acrobasis consociella; assembly: GCA_963555685.1. Taxonomy (NCBI): domain Eukaryota; kingdom Metazoa; phylum Arthropoda; class Insecta; order Lepidoptera; family Pyralidae; genus Acrobasis; species Acrobasis consociella. The sequence goes on along the minus strand of OY743122.1, from coordinate 3,075,052 downwards.
CCCTCAAAAGTCCCATAAAAGAAGGATCTTGTATAATTTAATTTGAAAATACAGATACACTGCCACGTTTTTATCGCTAACGAAGCAAACAGAGCCAAGGGCTGAAAAACCAAAAGCCAAAGGCTACATTTAGTGCATTGTGTCATGTCATGTTCAAGCGTTTGTACACTTTAGGCTATGGGAATACGGTCTTATTTTCAATTGAGTCAGTAAATAGCTCGGGCATTTTTCATTTCTGTCTGAACTGACCCTTACAATGTTTTTGTCATTGCAATAAATTCGTGTGTTAAAAATGCACTATCTAGTACGATCCTTCTGTATTATTTTTATTTTGCTATCCAAAGTACTCGAATCTGGCATCCTACTGAGGCATTTTATTAATTGATGAAAATTATTTACACGTCGTAGTAATTACTTCGGAGTTTAAATTAATTAATTAACATAATGTGGTAGACATTATTGGTTTATTTGAAATAACTTCGAGATTATGTCGTAAGTACAAAATTAAAATCTAGATTTGAATCATTAGCAAGATTTATAGAGTTAGTTAGTTAGGTTTTAAGTTTTTAACTACTGAGTTTAACTTACTGAGTTTAAAAATAATTACTTAAAGACTGATTTTTGGGGTTACGTAGTAAACAAGGAACCCTAGTTTCGCCATGTCTGTCTGTCTGAGTCTGTGCTGTAATTGGATATGGGTATGTATATTCATCATGGCAAAAAAGTTGTAAAGTAAAATCTTGAAAAATATTTTTTTTTGTCCCCAACTTCTAAACGGTTCCATATGGACACGTGAAAAAATTCTCAGCAGTAGAGTATATATAAAGAAATTGAAAGGAAAGCTATCAGAGCTAAGTAGGCTTTACAAATTAAAAGTTATATGCGACCGACTTATAAAATGTACTCACTAAAGGAAATTTCATACAAATTCAATAGAAAATTAGTTTAACACATTTTTATGGGGTGAACTCAAATTCGGTAATCGTAACTACGGAACCCTACACTGCGCGTGACCCGAAAGCAAGTTAGGTTCACATGTTTTTTTTAGTTCTTCCGGGCACGGGTACGTAAAGTCGTTGATCCCGGCTGTCATCTTTGTATGGCAGACGTCAAGCTATGTCAGATGCCTTTAGGCAGCTTAAAAAGTCTTACCCAGTGTTGGCTTTTAAGTGTCAAATATGAAAGAGAAGTCAAGCTCACAGAGCTACAAGTTGTAATTTTTCGAAATAATCATGTAGATGTAGGTAGAAGAAAAAGAGGAGTAGGAAAACTCAGAAGAAAATTTGTTCAATCAAAATAAAAGAAAAATTGATCGTGAAAATATATAAGCCTTTTCCACTTTGGAAGTGTCTCTCGCGCAAAGTATTCGGTTTAGAAAAAAATGCTATTAAAAACCTCAATATCATTTTTGAAGACCTATCCATAGATACCCCACACGTATGGGTTTGATGAAAAATAAATTTTTGGGTTTCAGTTCTAAGTATGGGGAACCCCCAAAATTTACTGTTTTTTTTCTATTTTTGTGTCAAAACCTTAATGCGGTTCACATAATACATATACTTACCAAGTTTCAACAGTATAGGTCTTATAGTTTCGGAAAAAAGTGGCTGTGACATACGGACGGACAGACAGACAGACAGACATGACGAATCTATAAGGGTTCCGTTTTTGCCATTTGGCTACGGAACCCTAAAAATGATGGCTTTTCCATACTAATGTGTGCCCAAGCAATTTGTATGGAAATGCCGAATTTTTTTGTTTGTTTTCTGCTACTAGCTGTGCCAGTGGGCTTTACTCCCCGTAGGAATTTCAGGATAAAAACTACTCCATGTCCTTCCCTGGCTATAAAACTATATCCATACCAAATTTCATCTAAAAAGGGTTCAGTGGTTGAAGCGTGAAGCGCTAACAAACAAACAAACAAATAAACAATCAAACAAACTAATTAAAAACTGACTTTCGTATTTATAATATTAGTAGGAAGTGGGATAGTGATATATTATAGACCGCCGTAGTTTGATTAATTACGGGTATATCCCTTCCACGTTGTATAAGTATAAGAAGAAGGTTGTATAGGCAGTTAATAGCTGTGCTAAGCTTTACAAAATAAATAGTAGTCTTGGGCATAATCGTAAAAGGCAAAGATGACTCGCCGCTAATTTTATGGTACAAGTAGAGCGATCGCTATCGACCTTGAGTCATCTTTTAATGCAAAGACCAACTATTTGAATAGACGCCATGATTTGGGTCCAATAGTTATACACTACCATGATGTCTTTGAGTTCGGTGACCCGACTGGAGTGCGCATTACTAGCGCTTTTGCAAGTAAAGTGACACAGGACGTGGTCCACACTTGGATGCATGACCACAAGAGGCATCAAAAATTTCTCGAGCTCCTCCGTGCTTCTGAAGTGCTCTGTATGTATGCATTGTATGGTAGTCGTCAGGCTTAGCTATGTGCATTCAGGCAACCTGAAAAATGTGACGCCTGCAGTGTTGGCCACTTATATTACACTTAAATTTTAAGATATCAATAAAAAGAAATTACATTTTTATTCATAATCATTTTAACATTGAATTTGATACATACTAAGAAATAATCCGCATGTTGTTCCGTTATTTTCTGTTGCAATGCCCTAACAGGATTCATGTTGTACCTACTAACTTAACTGTGTAGTGTAATCTAATACATGTATAATGTGAAAAGCAATAAACAAAATTGAAATTGAAATAAAATTGAACATAGACTAAAAACAAACATGACACGTCTTTATTCCTAATTTTCTTCTTATCGTGTCAATGTCAATAGGAATGTGAAATAAAGAACAGCGCATAGAAGTTTCGGAGTCGGGGCGATTTACGACATCTTCTGGTGAAAATCGTTCCTGATCGTGACGTCACAACAGGTTTAAAAGCGCTTTATCTTCGTCACTATTTGCTCATTAGATAAAATAAAAAATACGTTCACCATACTAATCTGATCAATGAGCCCAAATGTTTAGTTCCTATCTGTATTGAAGTGCATGTAGTTTGTTTTAGGCTGTACTGTCCCACAGCTGGGCAAAGATACCAAAGTATAAAAAAACTACATTCTTCTCTCCTTGCCATATCCCTATACGGGGTCGGCCCGTTGGAGATGGTTCGACTCCAGGTAGTAGGAGTGTCTAACTGCCGACTTGTACACTCTGCCTTTAGTTTTAACGGGTATTTTCGAATCGCATAGTACACCGGTCAGTTCTCTCCATTTCATCCAACCCGTCTTTATTCTGTTGGCGATGTCTTTTTGTGCACTTGGGTTCGTGTCCACTATTAAACCGAGGTATTTAAATTTGTGCACTCGATTCAAGGCTGTTCCGTTTATGCTTAATGTGCCATCCTGATCGACACCAGAGAATTGAGAGAATAAAAAAAACTACATTGAAGGATAAATATTAATGAATAATGTTTATGGATGATGACTAATAAAAAAAAACATTTATGATCAAAATAAACTAAATAAATGATAAAATAAATAGCCAGGCGTTGTAGCTAGCAAGGAGTCTCAATAAAATTCAAACCTGCGTTGTCTAGAAGTTTCTCGTATTTGCGCATCTATTTCTATTAATGTCAATGATCATAATATGCCTTGAGCACAGAATTAATAATAGTATTACATACAGAACGGAAACTCGCACCGTCCCCCGCAATCTGGTGTCCCCGCAACCCTTCCCCCGTTATTGTGAGGTGTAAGTGGCAGTAAAACAGGGTTATTGGTAGTCGCACGTTGACATTACGCGAGTCACTTAGGATTATTAAATTATAATGGTGTGAAACTGCGCACATTATCATTGTTTATCCACGGATAACAATAAATAACGAAAATTTTATAGATTTCCGAGTGATAAAAACAGGTAAGCAAAGCAACAAATTCTGTGGTGGCGACCCTGATTGTTTAACTCACACATTTGACGTGTGCACGGACGGATTGTTTCGCTTGTAGTAGTACTAGGTATATATGCTGCTCCGTTTGTATGAAGTGCCATACCTGTGCCTTGAGTCTAATCTCAGAGATTTATTAGGTGTAGTTACGTTTGGAATCTGACGGCTTTTAGCTAGCATTTCTGATTGAAGCTTATAAGTACATGATTTTTCTTATCTCAATGCAAATAAGGTTTCTAGATTTAGCTCAAAAAAAGTTTAATATATTGATGATTTCCAAAAACAATAAAGAATTACAATTAAAATAATAACTAAATTTTTAATATAGATTAAAATCTAAATTTAAAATCTTTATATTGTTCATGTGGCATAGTGCCAAGAACACTGGCTGCATAGCTACTGAAGTCCTCTGCGCGAGATATGAGTCAGCCCTATTATCGTCACTAGCGGCGTCGATAAATCTAGGGGCAAAATTATTAATTAATTTTAATTAACAAAAGTATTTTTTTTAATATTTCGTCAAGTTATACATATACAACCTATTATTAGATGCCTACGATGGGCAGGGCATGTAACAAGAAAGACCAGAGTATCAAAATGCTTACTAGAGAGTCTAAGTCGAGGGTCGCATAAGTCAGTGCAGCAGCAGACCCTAGCAACAGAATGAATATAAGTATTAAACACAGAACGGAATCTCCGAAGGTCCCGTGCTCAGATTATCTTTAATCTTAGGTTCCGCGTAATATACAACCCTGTTCCCCGTCCCCGCACCTCTTCCCCTCTCACCTTGTCTAGGGAGTTGAGCGGGACACACACACGTTGTCGTGTGCATGGATGTATAGTTTCGTTTGTAGTAGTAGGCATACATGATACAGCCTCTATGAAGTGCCATACCGATGCCCTAGCTCAAGTAGGTATTTTCCTTGAATAAAGGCCCATTTAGACGGTGCAAGATTTTTCCCTGATGCATACCATTTTATTGAAGCAATTATTGTGTTGTGTGCTAACGTTTTGTTTAGACCACGGAAGTTATTTATTGCTTTTATGAAACGGTGTGCAACGGGCATAAACTTGCACAGTTTAAATGGGCCTTAAGAGGTTTAAAATCATCCTGTAAAGCTATAAAGCTGATGCATACAATTTTATTGAAGCAATAATTGTGTTGTGTGCTAACGTTTTGTTTAGACCACGGAAGTTATCTTTTGCTCCTATGAAACGGTGGGCAACGGGCATAAACTTGCACAGTTTAAATGGGCCTTAAGAGGTTTAAAATCATCCTGTAAAGCTATATTTTACGAATTACCCGTAAATGTCATAAAATGAACCATAACTGATTTACGAGAGAAGGGAAGACATTTATATCGCTAAGCTTAAACATACCCGTTTATTTTAGGGTTAGGTTGCTAAAAAGCCTCATATGTACTATATAGGTAACATCTGGCGCGCAACACGTGACTACATGTTGACGATCTCTGTAGCTTAATTGTCATCATGTCAGGTTGTCACACTGAAGGTACCAGGTACGATCCTCGGTCAGGTCAAGATGGAAAATGATATTTTTCAGATTGACTTAGGTCTTGGATGTTTATCTGTATATGTATTTGTTATACAATATAGTGTCGTTGGATGCAGACCGCTTTCAATCGGTCATTTATTTAGAAATCCTTGGTAGAGGCCTATGTCCAGCTGTGGATGTTATGCGGCTGAAATGATGAGATTTTTATATATTTATTATATTATTTTAACAAGCCATTTCTGTCCATTGCTGTGCAAAGGGCTCTTTCTTTTGCTTTCATTTTTGCATATTCGTAGCTCTTAACTTCTACTCACTTTCATAACAGAAGATTGTCGTACCATCTCGTTCTTGGGCAGCCAGGTCTGCCAATATTAATTTGTCGTAATTAAAATAATACATTATAGTCATATGGTTTCCGGCAGAGTAGAATAGGGCCAATCCAAGTCCTCTTATGGATGGCGTAGAAGGCGACTCAGGTAATACAAGGTAAACAAAGCTTATAAACATCAATGAGACCTCTCCAACCCGTCTGACCAGCGAAGATGGTGTAGGCCGAAGTCCTCTTTCTACTCTGGCCAATTATGGCTCTGGTAGTACAGAGAGGCTCGTGCTCCTGCAATGGAGACAATAAGACCTGATGATGATGATGATGATGAAAATATAGCCCAGCCTCCTTCTGGATAGCATGTCTAAACGTCCTATTAAGACAATGTATAAACTTAAACCCCTAAAAGGTGTGTGTATGAGATGTATGGACTTATAAGGCTCGCCATTTAGATGCCATGTAAGATTAAAGACATACAATGTGGTGATTGAGCGGTTAAATTAATATTTTTTTAATTACTACGCATGCGACGATACCCGAAATATTTTACGATATTTCTTTCTTACTTTATTACTTGAGAACAAAAATATTTTATTCTACTCTTTTATCTTTTAAGTTCTTTGAAACTCGAACATTTGATCACAATTTTTTTTAGCACAAGAAAATAAACTGCAATTTTTTCTCCGAGGACGTCAACAGCTCACAATCAAAGGAGAAAATTCAAATTGGGCCCACAGTCAAAACTCCAGCTATCAGGCTGCCATGAATTCTATTGTTAGTACTACTAATGGCGATCATTTATTAGTATGGCATGAAACCTGTGGGGTTATTCCACAACTTTTTATTTCCTTTGAAATATTTGTTTCTTTTATACTTTTTTCATAAATGCCAGCCAGATTCTGACGATGCAGCAGATTGTTAGCACTAGTGACAGTAAGTAGTATTGTATTAAAGTCAACCCCCATTTGAAATAAATAATTTGAAAGAAAACGGTGATATCATTTAAAACTGATCAAGCCCTAGATAACATTTCAAACTATTTTATGAACTTCTGTCTATTCAAACTATTTTATGATATTTGTAAAAACCGGCCACTTTTAGCTAACGTGCTAAGAAAAGCTTCACGTTCTGGAAGCTTTTCTTAGCACGTTAGCTAAAAGTGGCCGGTTTTTACAAATATGCGGTAGAAAAAATGCACGTTCTGACTTTGGCAGCATTGGACACGTTTTTTCAATTGGGTGCAACACCGGACTCCAGAACTCCCTTAAAAGTAACAGTCTAAGAGCGGAAAATACACACGAAACTAAGTGAGCAGGTCGTGAACTTTCGTTTGACGACAGATTTCTACATTAAGAACTAATTAGTTTACACATTGCTACATTACTAGCTATAAAAAAACATGTAGATAGCCCAGGCTAAAGAACAGAATAAGCACAAATGCACACGAAACCAGGTCAGCACGTCGTAAACTTTTGTTTGATGACAGACTACGTTAAGAACTAATAAGAATCAACATTGCTTCATTACTAGCTATAAAAACATGTAGATAACCCAGGCTAAAGAACAGCCTGGACACAAATGCACTCAGAACCAGGTGAGTACGTCGTAAACTTTCGTTTGAAGACAGATCTCTACGTCGAGAACTAATTAGTACACACATTACTAGCTATAAAAAATATGTAGATAGCCTAGGCTAAAGAACAGAATAGGCACGGAAAATACATACGGAACCAGGTGAGTACGTCATAAACTTTCGTTTGACGACAGATCTCTACGTTAAGAACTAATAAGTATACACATTGGTATATTACTAGCTATAAAAAACATCTAGATAGCCCAGCCTAAAGAAAAGAATAGGCACGGAAAATACACACGAAACCAAGTGAGTACTTCGTAAACTTTCGTTTGACGACAGACTACGTTATGAACTAATTAGTACACACATTACTACATTACTAGCTATAAAAAAAACATGTAGATAGCCCAGGCTAAAGAACAGAATAGGCACAAATGCACTCGGAACCAGGCAAGCACATCCTAAACTTTAATTTGACGACAGACTAAGTTAATAACTAATTAGTATACATATTACTAGATATCTCCCATGCTGGTCTGGGAGAAATAAAAAAAATAGAATGTACCAGCTGCTTCTCATCCCACGCAGATCGTAAAAGCCGATCGAGGGAATGGGCAAAATTGCAAATCATGTTAACAGGCGATGCGGCTAGCAACCCATCACTGTATTGATTGCTTTTCCATCTTCTCGCCCACCATGACGCTAAAAGTGGCTTTTGAGTCTTGCAGCCCTGGGCTCTGCATAGAACCGCAAGACCCAAAATGCTCTGTCTGCCCCATCAGGGATAAAGACGTGATAGTATGTATGTATGTATGTATTACTAGTTATAAAAAACCTATAGACAGCCCAGCCTATTCTACAGATGAATATATCTCGCATGCAACATCCATAAGGCAGTGCTCTTGACACGGCGGCGACCTCGAGTAGCGATGTGCATTAGAAATGTAATACTTAATGGATCTCATTTCTTCATGTGTGTATGATATGAGCGTGTATCACTAGCGTTTTCGCAAGATAAGCAACGCCGGCTCATCTGCACTTAGATGGGTCATTATCATCATTTCAGCCGCATAACGTCCACTGGACATAGGCTACTACCAAAGATTTCCAAAATGACCGACCAAGAGCAGCCTGTATCCAACGACACTATATTGTATAACAAATACATACACATATAGATACACATCCAAGACCTAAGTCAATCTAAAACAGATCATTTTCCATCTTGACCTGACCAGGAATCAAGCCCCGGAACCTCCTGTGTGATAACCTAGCATGATTATCTCTAGGCCACAGGGGTATATTTTTATTACCTAGTGGATACAATGCTTATTATAACCACCTAATCCAAGTCCCAAGTCAACTGCCTCCGTGGTGTAATGGTTGGAGCGTTTGGCTCATACCCGGAGGTCGCGGGTTCGATTCCCAGCGGGGGCAACGACTTTGTGTTGTTGTCCTAGTTTGGTTAGGACATTGCAGGCTGATCACCTGATTGTCTGATAAGTAAGATGATCCGTGCTTCGGAGGGCACGTTAAGCCGTCGGTCCCGGTCACTGTCTTTGACATTGGTCGTTACCTAAAACCATGTCAGAGGCCTTTAAGGCGGTTTAAAAACTTTGACACTAGTGTTAGTCACTAATACACACGATAAGAAGAAGACCACCTAACCCTACAATAAACGGATGCGCTTTCAACGACCCTGGTCAGGTCATCTGATCACCTTGTGGGAGGGTGAGATACGAGAACCTTTTTGCCTCATCGGCCATCGGTTCGTCGCGCCATGTGTCTTGCCCGCCCCTGACACTTCAACGAACTAATCCACTGGGAGTTAAAATATTTTGAGTTCTTACGTGCCCCAACAGACACATTAAGCCCTTCAGTATATGGGTGACATCTTGGTAACTCAGTTTTTGCAATTAAACAAACCTGGGCGTAGTCCCTACTTGGATAGGTGACCACAAGTGGTACGTATATTTTATATATTTATCTATAAATGTATCCATACTTATATATAAAGCTGAAGAGTTTGTTTGTTTGTTAGAACGCGCTAATCTCAGAAACCACAGGTCCGATTTAAAAAATTCTTTCGGTATTAGATAGGTCGTTTATCGAGGAAGGCTATAGGCTATATTGCATCACGCCCGCGACTTCACACGCGTGGTTAACGCGAGCGAAGCCGCGCGCTGCCTCTAGTCTGTTATAAAATGTCATTTTACAAGGGAACCCTAAAAAAACGTCGAATGTAACTTGATAGTCACATTAGGACAATATAAGGACATAGGCCTCTCCTAAGGATTTCCAAAATGACCGATCCAGAGCGGCTTGCATCCAACGCCTCCCAGAGAGGCCTATGTCCAGCAGTATACGTTTTGCGGCTGAAATGATGATGATGATGATTTGATATCAAACACGGTACGACTCGACATATTTAATTTTTGATATATTTTTTAAGGGCTTAAATAGAGGACGCCATATTGGATTGATTGTGACGTCACACAGTCCACAACCAGCGTACAGTCAAGCTGATTCCATCGATACCTCATTGGTTAAGGTACCGTGGATATCATAAAAGATAAGAGGGAACAGATTAACATACTTATCGCAGCGAAACACATGACCCTCCTTTAATCTTTTTGCAGTCGGGTAAAAATAATGCACCATAATTATATTCAAGAATATATTAAAGTAAAGCATGATCTAATCTCCAATAAATCTAGATTGGCCACGGCATTTCGGTCTACCAACCACGAGAGTCCTAAGGCTATAGATGTCTAATGAAGTAATCTAACATTTAAACACGAGGGATTGAAGATGATGGAACCCTATTGTAATCATGCTGTCAGGTATTACTACTAAACTGCCTTTTTAGCCCGTGGTCTTAATTTTATACATTTATGTACATGTTTTTATCCCATATTAAACACACCGAGTAGACAGAACCAGGGATCAAAAAAATAACAACAGGGTTGTTAAGCTCGGTGGCTAAGCACACCCCAAACGGCATCGGCAATTCGATGGTACAAGTAGCACAAAATACGCGAGTTTCTCCATGCTTCGGAAGTCACAATATGCTGTTTTTTTTTCATTAGACTCAGTCATCATAGTCATACTATCACGTCTTTATCCCTAATGGGGCAGAAAGAACATTTTGGGTCTTGCGGTTCTATGCAGAGCCCAGGGCCGCAAGACCCAAAAGCCACTTTTAGCGTCATAGTGGGCGAGAAAATGGAAAAGCAATCAATACAGTGATGGGTTGCTAGCCGCATCGCCTGTTAACATGATTTGCATTTTTGCCCATTCCCTCGATTGGCTTTTACGATCTGCGTGGGAAGAGAAGCAGCTGGTACATTCTAAGTTTTTTTTATTTCTCCTCGACCAGCATGGGAGCATTAGACTCAAGTAGATAATAATTGTTCAAACCTAAAAACCGACTTCACCTCTAAACCACACAACCGTTTTTGATAAGATTTCTATGGGAGCTAAGAAGTATGCCCTTTTTTTAAACAAAAAAAACAATTTTCCAAATTGGTCGTGGCGTCATCGAATAATCGATGAATATACATAAAAAAAGATCGAGACGAATTGATAACCTACTCCTTTTTTGGAAGTCAGTTAAAAAAACTGAAAACCTCTTCACGCTTAAACTACTGAACCGATTTGTATGAATATAGTTTGAGACTCGGGGAAGGACATCATACGGTAATCTTTATTCCGAAAATCGAATCGGCGAAGCCCGCGGGTACAGCTAGTACGAGTATATATAAATAGAAGGACAATTATACAGTAACGTTAGTTCAATTTCTAAAGCAAATACAATTTCTAAGTTCAATTCTAAAACAAATGTTACTTAAGACAAGAACCTCATAAATTCAACCGTATAAGTATAACCACAGAAACATGGAAACTAGTTGAAATTATCATAAAACAAGTGTCAGTTATTATAGTGTACAACGGCCCAACATCTATGATCTACATAGCGTGGCGAAACGCTGAAGATCGATCGACGATTCGTCGGCTTCGGTTGCGTAGACGTGCGACTGGACTGTAAGATTAATCGCAAAAGTATATAAATATATTTCGTTATTTTTTCTGTTCTTTTTATACTGAAAAAAGTAGTGAGAACTCTTTAAATAAATAAATAAAATAAAAAATATCTTTATACGCTTGGATTTAATATAGGTCTAGGTTTTATCTAGCCAAAATAAAATAAAACGTGCAATCGACCCCTCTCTCCGTTTATAGTTATTACTAGCTGTACCAGCGAACTTTGTTCCGCCCGTTCCCACTCCCACACCCACTCCTATTCCCGGTCTCGTTCCTGTAAGAACCTTCTTCAGAGTTCATCAAACACAACAAAAAAGAAATCAGCCATATCAGTTCAGCCGTTCTCGAGTTTTGCGCTTAGCAACATTCATTCTTATTTCTACAGAATACGTCAAAGGATATTTTTTGCTAATTTTACAGATAGAGACGATATTGGGCCGTTTACCTCAAAGGCTTCTTTTAGCTCACGGTTGGCGTAAAACAGGGTTTGAAAAAGTAAATCTAAATACATACTGATAGGTTTCTAACTGCAATGCCTTATATGCCATATACACATATTTTCACCCAGACCCTCAATTATGATATCGTAATCTAGGGACTAAGTAGGCAAAAATCTAAAGAAGGAGAAAAAAGTACATTCGACGTTTTATTTTTAGTTTTTTCCAACCAACATGGAAGGATAACAAAAAAATCACATAAAAAAAACTTGAGAGGTGTCAAGGGACACCCGGATGGAACGAAGTTCACTTTCGATTAATAAGGAGAGAGAGACAGACAGAGAAATACGCGTACGCCGCACGGCTTACAATTAAAGCAAAAAGTGTCATTACAACTTTTAGTCTTAATTTTTTCCGTCTAGCCTCCTTTCGCAACGCGCGATAAGGAATTTTCGTTCTAAAAAGTCGCCCAACTGCCCAGTCCGCTCCCCAGGCGATAATAGCGCAGCCTCACGACCTATTACGTTACAGAAAATACTTAGAATTATTACTTGCGTAAAACCATGCGCTTCTATTGTGCCTTCCTTTTGCAATGGATAAGTGAAAGATTATATAGATAAGAACATTAGTTTTATTAACTCATGTCAATGTCATAGGTAAATTGACTACTGATTTAGATGATGATCTCCATTCTATTGTTTGGAGTTGGGTAATTGTAATGATTAATTTAAAATTAAGTTGCTTAGTTGCGGTTCCCATTTATTTCGTTTTTAAGAATATACAATGTGGAATGGACATTTCTGACCATTAGTATAGGATGCTCCCATGCTGGTCTGGGAAAAATAAAAAAACTTACTATGTACCAGCTGCTTCTCTTCCTGCGCAGATCGTAATAGCCGATCGAGGGAATGGGCAAAAATGCGAATCATTTTAACAGGCGATGCGCTAGCAACCCGTCACTGTATTGATTGCTTTTCCATCTTCTCGCCCACCATGACGCTAAAAGTGGCTTTTGAGTCTTGTGGCCCTAGGCTCTGCATAGAGCCGCAAGACCCAAATGCTCAGTCTGCCCCATTAGGGATAAAGACGTGATAGTATGTATGTATTTATAATAAAATTATTTAAAGATTAAAAATAAATTTCGGCATTTCCATACTAAAATGTGCAGCCGCCCGGGCAATTTGTATGGGAATGTCCATTTTTTTTGTTTTTTAACTGTTCATTATACTTACGTAGAACTTATAAGTAATCTGTGATTATACTATAGTGATCTAGTGTATCCTGTGGTTCGATTTATGACAGATATGTCCGTTGTACGTTGTATTTTCCTTTTAGGGTTCCGTACCCGAAGGGTAAAAACGGGACCCTATTACTAAGACTTCGCTGTCTGTCCGTCTGTCCATCTGTCCGTCTGTCTGTCACCAGGCTATATCTCAAGAACCGCAATAGCTAGACAGTTGAAAGTTTCACAAATGATGTATTTCTGTTGCCGCTTTAACAACAAATACTAAAAATAACCACTTGGCCGGTTATTTACGTTATCACGCCTGTTTTCCACAGGGAGAGACTATGGACCTCGACTTGCTACGATCGTGACAGACCTCTTTCGCTTCATCTATACTCATAACTTTCTGCATTTTACATGGTAATTGTAGGTGTTGAAAAATAAAATATTCGACTTCAGAAAATTGCTTTTTAAAATTTGCAATACAAAATTCAAATGTTTATTTAGCAATAAGACCTTTAATTATAACAATAAGTATAATTTACATCACGTGTAGTGTATATTAATTTTTTTTTTTTTAAGAATCTATCAATAATACCCGCGCTTCGATTTCTCCTGAGAAGAAACGCCGAATAAAACGCATATTCTATTTACAATTTAAAAAAAATGAGAAAAGATTTGTTTTTACTTTTAATAAACAAATAGGTATAATAACAATAAACATGTATGTTGTACAAGGTCGACGACCTCCGTGGCGTAGTGGTCACCATGCTAGTCTGCCACCCAGAGGTCCCGGGTTCGATTCCCGGTCAGGGCAAGTTGGAAAATGGCCTTTTTCAAATTATCCTGGGTCTTGGATTTTGGTCTTGGTTTATCTATATATGTATTTGTTATAAAATATAGTATCGTTGAGTTAGTATCCCATAACACAAGTCTCGAACTTACTTTGAGGCTAGCTCAATCAGTGTGATTTGTCCCTATATATTTAAAAAAAAAGGTCAACAGTTAAATTTTTGATAAATTTCTGTTAATATATTTTACTGGTACCTTTCTCCAGCAGTGAGAAAAATATTTAGTTTCGCAATCAAGAAAAAATAAGAAATGATGAAAATATTTTTTTTCGCATATTTTAAAATTAAATTATTAGATTGATAATATTGTTTCAAGTATTGTAATGCTATTTAAATAAATTATTAAAGAAAAATATTCTTTAATACCTCTAAGACACAAATCAATAATTACATAATGTTTTATTTTTTTTAATTTTACCTAGCAAACATTCCCTCTTTTAGTTGAAGCCACCTTATATTACATGAGCTTTGCAATGTTGACCAACTATTAGGAATAAAGGTCAAATTCAATAAAAAAATATTTAAGTAAAAATCCCTAGTTATTAAAAATTCCATTCATCAAAAATGATGTAAAGCTCAAAACGTTTTGAAATCTAATTGCACGGTCTATAAAAGATGAAACTTTGACCCTGTCAGGTCTAGATATTGTGCGTGGTAGCCGAAAATGTAATTATTTAATGTCTAACTTACGCAAATTAGCCATTAAATTAGGCCTCGCACCCACTTGCCTAAAAGATATGAAGTTAGATAAATAGATAAAATAAATAAATATAGGGACAAATTACACTGATTGAGCTAGCCCTAAGGTAAGTTCGAGACTTGTGTTATAGGATACTAACTCAACGATACTATATTTATAACAAATACATATATAGATAAACATCCAAGACCCAGAAAAAATTGAAAAAGGCCATTTTCCAACTTGCCCTGGCTGGGGATCGAACCCAGGACCTCTGGGTTGGCGGTCTAGCGTGTTGACCACTACGCCATGGAGATAGATAGATAAAATGTTTACCTATTTGTCACTGACGAGACACTCACACAAAATTAAAGTATACATACATTATTTAAAAGTTGTTGTCGAGTGAGTAAAAATGAAAAATATTTATATTATTGTTTATTTGCTCTTTCGATTTTTTTTGTACTTTAGTTTGTTATTTTGTGCAATAAAGTTATTACCAACTAAAAAACAAATATTTGACCAGAGAGTCTTTGTCTTTATTGTGTAGAACGTGAATTCACGACGACTTTACAAGCCTATACTTGTATATCAGCAATCTCTTGACCAAATTTGCTCATATTCAAAATTAAAAGATCTATTGTATATTCCTCCTATATTTTATGGACCTTATTTTAAAGACACACTCCAAAAAGACTCAGCTTCGCTCGTTCAACCATCAAGTGTGTACCCCTAAATTGGTAGAAATATGTCAAATCTTTAGATCCAACAGCCATATCTATTGAGATGGTTGGTGTAAAGTTGTATTGCTTCCCGTATAGCTGATTAACGTATTATTTAGTTTTCGTATATCTTTTTTGTTGCCATTATTGGGGTTCTTTTTTAAAAAAATGGACTCATCATTTTATTTTTTATTAAGATGAAGGTGGGTAAATGAATGGGCACGAGACCTTTTGCTCCACTCTAGCGCATTTAACCCAAGAACCACAACATGTTATTTTGCTTCACAAAATACAACATGGGTTACCGGCGACCCCAAATAAAAAAACCGTTTTTCTAGAAAACTATAATCTTTGAATGACTTTAACAAACAAAATACTTATCTTTGGATATTTAAGGAACTTTTAATATCAAAAAAAATGAGAATAACACAATTTTTTAAACACACTGGGAACAAATCTGTACCCTGTGCTGTGCACGTAGGTTTCTGGAACACTTCACACAATGCTCTCTGCCCTTCCTGTCTTTAGACCTAGGACATATGTTTGGGGAGTGTGGTGGGTGTTGTTGTTGAATGTTAAACCAATGTTAGTTAAACTCCGTTTATTACTCGTCACAAAATGTTACAATAAATGTTGGGTTGAATGCACCCGCCCGTCTTACGTACCGAAAGTGCACTGATTTGCGTAAATACCTATGATTGTGTCATCGGCCGGCTCGCCGACGTCACAGGTGTTCGGTTACACCGAACATGTTCCCGAGGGGCAAGAATAGCGAAGGGGTGCATCCATTACAAAGTAAGCAGTATGTTAATGTAAAATAAAAGTAAAACGATGTATAAAAAGTTAAACCGAATGTTCATCAAAAACGATCTTGTTGAACACCACTGGTTTGGCACGCGGCGCAGGGTGGGGTTCCGTTTCTGTGTCCACCGGGGCTGGCGAAGGCGCGGGCACCGGCGTGTCGACGTCGTCGCTAGGTGTACTCCAACTTCTACAATTTCGGCGATAAATAATGATAACTGTTGTTAAAAGCATCACTCCTACGATTCCATAGATTAAGGCGTAGTGATGTATGTTGTGAACTGATACTGTATTCAAGTTGTCATTCATTGCATTCTTCAAGTTCCATATCTTTTCGTCCATATCTTTGTATAACTGCTCTGTTCCATTCAACTCGGTGTCCTTTTCTTCCTGATCAATAGTTACGTTTATGATGTGATTTATAGATGATATAATGGGCTTTTCGATATTATACAATACCTTCAGCTGACTTTGATAACGTTTGTGACCATGAATAGTAAAGTCATCGGCCTTGATGACGCAGTCGTCCTCCAAGGTAATAATATTGGCATGCGCAAGCTCATGTGCAGTAACCCGATCTCCACATATTGTTCTCAGCTGGCATGGCTCACAGCAATAATAAAAGTACTTATTTATGTTTGCCAATCCTCTCCATATATTTTTGCATACGGTTTTACTTGTTTCGCAAATTTTATTCTTGTTTAAGATACAAAGATCTCTGTCGGTCTTCATTTTGTATATCGGATTGTTTTGAAGGCACATGTATGTAGAGCTATCTCGATGTATACATTTTTCTAAATTTCCTTGAGATATTGGTACATAGTTGTCTTTCTGTAAGTTGATGGCCACATACTCAGAAACGGGTTTAATTGTTGTTATGCTCTTGTTGTGTTTCTTCGGAATAGATATTACACTGTACAAGTCAAATGTTTCTCGGCTGATGAGCGGGATTCGAATTTCAAACAGAAAGTATTGTTCAGTCATTCTGGCTTTGACCATCAATATTTTATATATTTCATGTAAGTCTGAGTGTATGTTGACTGGTAAGGTTGTATCGCCTTTCTGGAGTCCTGCTATAACGTTGAGTTGTTCTTGTAATTGTTGAGGGGACAGTAAATGTAGGTTAAATCGTCCGTGGAATATATCCGAAATAGTATCCAGCATCATATTCTGTATATTTCTTAAATGTTGAATCATGCTACTAGCTGTCAGCGCAGATATGGCAAAATCTTCTCCCAAACTTAATCTGTTGACTTCTCCTTGCAATGTTCTAATATTTTCGTCCAAATTGTTCAAATGTTTATTGATAATTTTATGTTGTTTGTTCATGATCTCCTCTGTTCGTTTTATCAAATTATACTCCGATTCTACTATAGACGTCTGGTTGTTCCACAGTTGCCTCAGATGTCCTTGATCTTGCTTAATCAGTTCTATGTCTCGTGTGTACTGTTCTGCGAATTGTTGGTCCAATACGCCGAACAAGGTGTTCGCGAGGGATCCCACCACATTAATAAGACCCCTGCGCCGTCTAGAGTGCTCCATAAAATGTTGTTTTAGCAACAGCTGATTATAGTGATGCAGTTCGGTACATTCGTGAAGTAGTTGTGGTATGATCATATTACATTTGTTGTCCGGTTCTAATTTATGGCATGTTTTTCCCAGATAATCCAGTAGTTTCTCCAGCGCTGTAGTTCCTTCCCAGTATGGAAACATATCATAGTAGGCTACCAAAGTCCATTGATCCTGTATGAACTGCATCTTCGCTAATGGGTCAAAATAAAGGGCTTGATTTTCATTTAATTTCGTAATGTTACTTGTTCCGCTCGCATTCGTTACCAGTGACATGAAAAATAGTAAGGCCATAGCAACCGTATACAGTGTCGAATTACATTTGTTTCTTTGCTTTCGGTTCGACGTTTGCTGTGGCGTTTTGTAAGTTGTGTCTGTTTCACGTAGCTCCGACTCAATAGGCAGGATACATAATTTTACTATGGGACGTTGCATGAACCCATTCTGTGTTTTTAACGTGACCACACGTACGTAACCATCGCGCCCAGGGTGTAGCTCCACCATTCTTGCCATAGCCCATTTTCCAGGCGGAAGATTTTCATCTTGTATCGTGACCAAGTCTCCAATTTGTATATTCCTCTGCGGTTGGCGCCATTTGTTTCTTATGTTCAGTTCCGATAAATACTCAGATCTCCATTTCTTCCAAATCTGTTTAAAAAGTTCGTTTGTCATGTGCCATCTCGTCCTTGCATCCTCTGCCGTCTCAATAACAGTGACTCCAGCTCGTCCAGTAAGGAAGTGGGCTGGAGTCAAGCATTCCAAGTCGTCCGGATTCTCTGTTAGGGCACATAGGGGCCGAGAATTTAGTACAGCCTCTATTTGTGCCAGCAAAGTTGAGTACTCTTCAAATGTTAAACGTTGATCTCCGACCACTCTCTTTAGATGAAATTTGACACTCTGTACAGCTCGCTCCCATAAACCTCCAGCGCTCGGAAAGCTTGGGACATTATGATGAAATTCGATCTCCATACTCTCTAATACGTCCAAAAAATCACTATCGAATGTTTGTTTGATTCTCTCATATTCCTCTTGCAAAATCCTGTTCGCTCCCACAAAATTCGTCCCGCAATCACAGTAGATGTGTCGAGGAGTTCCACGTCGAGCAGACATTCTCCTCAGTGCAGCTAGGAATGCCGAACTACTCAAATCAGTGACTAGTTCCAAGTGTATGGCTTTGGTCACCATACAAACGAAAATAGCAATGTAGCCCTTCATCGAGACAGCATTCCTTGTCTTGTTGGCTTTTACATACACAAATCCTGAGTAGTCCAATCCTGATTTAAAAAATGGTGGTGCAGGCTCTGTCCGTGCTGCAGGGAGGTTTCCCATTAATTGATGTTGCTTCACAGGATCATTCTTCCTACAAGTTACGCAGTTGCGTAAATGTTTTTTGACGACGCTAAGTCCTCCCGGTATCCAATATTGTTTCCTCAAGTTAGCCAAAGTCAAGCGGGGGCCCCCGTGAAACGTAATGCGGTGAGCTTCGTTTATCAAAAGTTCGGTAAGGCGACTGTTTCGCGGGATGATCTTTGGATGCTGCATCTCGGTGTTCAAACTACTGTTCTGTAATCTTCCTCCCACACGTAAAAGGCCAGATTTATCAATGAATGGATTTAAATTAGATAACTTGCTTTTTCTATCAACTTTTGTATATTTCGTCAGACTGTGAATTTCCGCTTCAAATTCATTTTGTTGCACGTGCTTTACAATCAGCATTTTCGCGGTAGCGAGTTCTTGCAACGTGAGAAACGTTGGCAATTGTTTGCGCATCGGTGTGAATGCCCTTAAAATCCAGGTCAATACTCGTACCGTTTTGTTAAATGTACTGTAATTAATTAATAAGTTATCAATCAAATGATTTTCTTTACTCTCTCCCTTTAAAACGTTAGTTTGTTTCCCTCTCCTTTCTTCGTTCGTAGTATATGTTTGTATGTGTTCTTTTCCGTCAAATGTCTTCAACCACCCTGGCCCATTCCACCACATTGTATGTTGTTTGAGCTGCTGAGCATATAATCCTCGACTAGCCGCATCCGCCGGGTTCTCTTCCGACTTCACATAGCGCCAGCACGCGCTCGGCATGACTTCCGTTGTTTTGTTTACTCGATTCGCAACGAATGCTTTCCACCGGTTTGGTTCACCTTGTAGCCAACCGAGTACCACCATAGAGTCTGTCCATCCATATAACTCCAGATGATGTTGAGATAAAGCCTCTTTAATTTTATTCATTAATTTTGATAATAAATGCGCACCTAATAATTCCAATCTTGGTAAGCTTATCGCCCGTTTATGAGGTAAAAGTTTTGTTTTCGCAGCTACCAATGTTAATTTTGTTTGACCTTTGACCCTTGCATATACGACGCATCCGTAAGCTTCAATGGAGGCGTCTGAAAATCCATGAAGTTCTATTATGTCCTTTTTATAACCTTGAATCCATCTCGGTATCTTGTATTCATTAATGTGCGGCAAATCATTTTTAATTCTCATCCATTCTATACACAAGTCTTCCGGTACTTCATCATCCCATTTCAAATTATATTTCCATCGTTTTTGAAAAAGTAACTTCAGCTTAGCAGATAAAGGTGCCATCCAGCCAAGTGGGTCAAATATTTTCGAAATTTCCGATAGTAGGACTCGTTTTGTTATTTTTGATGTTGATTGAGGAGGTTCGTATTGAAAGGTAAAATTATCTTGAGATGAATCCCAGCACAAACCCAGTGTTTTGGAAACATTGTCCGTTTTAAAAGTGAAAATGTTATCTCCCGACTTGTCGTGTTGTGTTTTTATGTTCTGTAGAATTTTCTCCTCGTTAGATGACCATTTTCTAAGATCAAAACCGCCAGACTTCATCAATGAAATAAGATCAGCTATTAGTTTCTGTCCAGACTCTATTGTTTCCGACCCGTACACTAGGTCGTCCATGTAAAACGCCTTCTCCACTACTTCCGCAGCCTCCGGGTACTTGTTACGTTCATCTGCAGCCAACCTCCGCAAAGTCATCATAGCTAGAAAGGGAGCCGGTCGCGTTCCATATGTAACTGTTGTCAGGACGTACGTTTGAATAGATTCGTCTGTTGAATATCTCCAAAATATTTTTTGAAATTTCCTGTCCTCAGGATTTAGAGCAATCATCCTAAACATTTTGGAAATATCAGCCGTCCATCCATACCTATACTGTCTCCAGCTCAGGAGAAGCATCTGAAGATCTGTTTGCAAATTGGGTCCCGTGTGTAGCATTTCATTTAAACTATAATTTGAAGATGTTTTATGAGATGCATTAAAAACTACTCTACACTTAGTAGTCAGAGAGTTCAAATTCTCTACGGCGTGGTGTGGCAAATAATATTCAAGCGTTGCGTCATCGTCACTCCCGCTCGCCGGTGTCATATGTCCCATTGTTTCGTATTCCTTCATAAAAGTTTTATAATCGTTTTCTAATTTAGGCAAACGGATCTCTCGTTAAAATGGGAGTACCTCAAGGTTCTATCCTGGGACCGTTCCTCTTCTTAGTGTACGTCAATGATTTGCCTTACGCGGTTGAGAAACAAGCTGGCATTGTGTTGTTCGCCGATGACACGTCTCTTATTTTCGAAATAGACCGTCATAGCGAAGATGCTACTTCGGTGAATAACACCTTGACGGCCATTTCTAACTGGTTTTCAGCCAATAACCTTATGTTGAATGCAAACAAGACCCAATGCATTAGATTTAGTCTTCCTAACGTGAGGCAAGCCAATGTTGATGTGCTACTGAACGGTCAAAAATTAGATCTCGTTGAAAATACTACTTTCTTGGGAATCACAATAGATTCAAAACTTCAATGGGGTGCACATATCTCTAAACTCGCTAATAGGCTTAGCTCAGCGGCTTACGCTATTAGGAGAATCAGACAATTGACAGATGTGGCAACTGCTAGACTAGTTTACTTTAGTTACTTTCATAGTCTGATGTCTTATGGGATTCTTCTATGGGGGAGTGCAGCTGATATACAGACTATTTTTATTTTGCAAAAAAGGGCGATTCGTTTTATTTACGGTTTAGGATCAAGAGACTCCCTAAGAGATTTTTTTAAGAAAATTGATATACTTACTGTACCATCCCAGTACATATTTGAAAATATAATGTATGTAAGGAAAAATATTGCCTTATTTAATAAAGTGGGTGATTTTACGGATAGAAACTTACGTAATATAAATGATTTATTTACTCCGTCCTATAGGCTGAAAACAGTTAGTAAGTCGTTTATGGGAAACTGTATAAAGTTTTATAATAAATTGCCAGAATCGGTTCTTAGTATGCCAGATAGAAAATTTAAAGTTTATGTTAAGAAAGTACTCTGTGATAAAGCTTATTACGGAACCGATGATTACCTTAGAGACAAAAATGTCTGGCTTGAGCTTGGCGCGGGTCCCTCTTAAAGGTTTGTAATTGTACATTCACAAATGTCATAATTTAAGAACATTCTGTACATGTTTTAGTACAAAATTTACAAATTGACATTAATTTTAAACTTGACATCATGCTTAATTTATAATTATGACATAACAATGTATTCTCAGTCCACATATCTTATTTTAATACCAGTATAATTGTAAGTTGACGTTATTGGAGAAAATGCTGCAGTACAGTTTGTTACCGTTTCTTCTGTACTTGCGCTTTGGAAGCGGCAGTAAACTTAGCTATAAGTAAATGATCTGACGTCAACATTTACCATATAAGAAATCGAAAGGAAAAAAGTGACAATTATCAAGTGATACAAATATCCAAAGATAAATAAATGAATTTGACTTTGACTTTGAGGCTGTTTTTGAAATTTCTTCTCCAGACTTCGAAATTGAGCTAATGCAGATTGTTTTGATGATCCCAATTTGCTCATGTCTTCTTTAAATGGTAGTCTCACTTCGTAGTGCCCATCTTTTAATCTTCTGGTTGTTTCCGAATAAAAATCGATACATTTCTGATCTTCAACTGATAAATTCGATGTTTCGTTAATTTCCTCAACCTCCCAAAATTTTTTGATCTCGTCAATGTTATGTAGTAAAACGTTGCATCTATATGTTTTGGCTCCTCCACACAGTAACCACCCAAGTTTTGTTTGTTGCACGATAGGATGACTCAAGTCCTCTCCTTTAATGATCCCGCCCAGTATAATAAATGAGTAAACATCAGCCCCAAAGAGGATGTCGACAGGGCGACTGACGTAAAACTCGGGATCCGCAAGAGAAATGTTTTCTATAAAAGGCCAGTCCGGCTTTTTAAATGTTTGGTTAGGTAGATTTCCAATCAAGTTATTCATAATTATGACCTCCGTCTGAAATCTGAACTCGCTGTGAATAGAGCTGCAATTAATTGTTAGTAATCCCTTCCCACTGCTTTCTCTCTCTCCAATGCCAAAGACTGTTCCTTTACACCTCTGTCTCCTTATGTTTAGTAGTTGCGCAGCCCTTTCTGTTATCAAGGATACTTGAGAGCCTTGATCAACCAGAGCTCTCATAGTATGATAAGTGCCATCGTCGGCTTTCACTCTTATTAACGCGGTTGATAACAAAACCTCTACAGATTGATTTTGTTCCTGGAGTTGTGACACATGAGAACTGTTGTTTATGTTATTGTTATCTTGTTGGGTAGCAGTTAAGCTAGACCGCGTTGGCGCCGGTTTGCTAAACGCGTCATGCAAAAGAGTATTATGTTTCTTCGAACATTTCCGACATGTTTTGTTTGAAGTGCAATCATTGTTACGATGTGTAAATAAACAGTTGATACATACTCGTAACTCACGTGTGGTTTTAAGTTTCTGTTCGTTCGAAAGTTGAAGAAATTGTTTGCAATTGTATAATCCGTGATCATTGCTACATAATGGACAAGTAACAGAAATGACGTTGAATGTTGATTTGGGCGCTAACTTGTTCGTGTTGTTCCATGAAATATGATTTGAAGTCACTCTCCCGTAAGATGTTGAAGGTTGCTGATAATGACTGTTTTGTGACCTCGAATGTTGTTGATTGTCGCCTTTACGACGTGCGGATTCCAGGGCGGTGAATTTTCCCTCCAAAAAGTCAAGAAAATCCTTAAGTACAGGCAGTTCTCGACGATCTGTCAACGACTCAATATACTCAGTATGACTCTCAGTGTCCAATTTCTGATCTAAAATGTGAACAATCAGTGGGTCCCAATTGTTTATGTCCACTCCAAGGTTTTTAATAGCATTGAGACATTCAATCGTGACGTCATGCATACGTTTTATCAAAGCTAATGATTGATGTTTCATTGCAGGCAGATCCAGAAGAATGTTGATGTGCGAAGAAAAAATTAGTTTTTTATTGTTATAACGGTTATTAAGTATCTCCCAACATACCAGATAGTTGTCCGAACTGATGCTCAGATGTTGAATCAGTCGCTCAGCTTCTCCACGTACTTTACTCTTCAGAAACTGCATCTTCTGGGCCTTGGACAAAGATGAATTGTTATGAATCGCCTCACAAAACAAATCTTTAAAAGAACTCCACTGATTGTAGGTCCCAAAAAAATTTGGCACCTCAAGACAAGGGGTTGTCTGATCTCTGTGTTTCTCCGCCCACATTCTCTTGTTAATATTCTTCTTCATGTTATCATACTGTTTTTCGTACATGTTGTATAACGACTCCAATCCCCCGTCATCTTTACCACTCATCTCACTCTCTATCTCCCAGTAAAGATTATCGATCGCAGTCCAGCGCGAATCTAACTTTTTTATTATATCTTCCAACTCCCACTTCTCTGTTACGCCCTCAAGTTAAATATTTGACATTGTTCTTTGAAACGCCTTATAGTTAGCTGCTTGTCTTCTCAATTTTTCGTCTAAACTGTTAGTTAATGTTGCTCTTATCTCTTCTGCTTGTTGCATCTCTTTAGGTGATGGTTCACTGCTAGTCTTTGATGTTTCCGGTTGTATTTTAGGAACATTAGGAGTTGTTTTCTCTTGTTCTTCTTCTTCTACCTTCAAGTGTCTGTTAATGAACGCCACTGCCTCCAAGTAATATTTATGTGTTGACTCAAAATGTTTTCCCACAAAATACTCGTGAGTCTTATCTCCAGATTGACACAAACGAGCATGGTTAAGTTGAAAGTCCGTAAAAAGTGTTGTTAATTCGTCCAATTTTCTCGCCGCCGTTGCATGTCTACGCGCATAACCTTCTCTCTTAAAGTTGGCTAAAAGTTTTTCGATAGCCGATGTTATCTCCGATTGCGACAATAGTAGATCTTCCATCTTGTTCGAATGTTGAATGTAAAATGTTAATGTTCACTCTCCCTCCACACACCCCGATGTTATGCTAGTTCTTTGGAATGTTTGGCAAGCCCAAGTGTACTATAAGCACCTTCTCAATTCGTTGGTGAGACCCGCTTGTGGGAAGCCAACGAACCGATTGCTAATACACGTATTAACTTACCAAGGATACTCCAAAAGGCTCGAAGGACCAATGTTTGGGGAGTGTGGTGGGTGTTGTTGTTGAATGTTAAACCAATGTTAGTTAAACTCCGTTTATTACTCGTCACAAAATGTTACAATAAATGTTGGGTTGAATGCACCCGCCCGTCTTACGTACCGAAAGTGCACTGATTTGCGTAAATACCTATGATTGTGTCATCGGCCGGCTCGCCGACGTCACAGGTGTTCGGTTACACCGAACAACATAAATAACAGCGACCTCTTGAAGTGCGATGGCTAGGCGGGACATGGACGGCATTACTTTCTCCTTCCCCCAAAATATTAAGCATTATAACTCTTAAACATTTGAGGTAAATTTTTTACAGTATCCAACGAGGTTTTATAAATGGATGGACTAGTTGACAGCTCAAATTTTTCAGAAATGTTCGTTGTTTGAGTTTTTAATTATTTAGGGGAGCCTTAAATATGACATATGAGTTTATACCTCCAGCATCCGCCATACCATTAAAAAATCTCATCGGCCATCTTCGAGTTTTCCGAGTAGTGGTCTTAGAATAACTCAACTAGCCAAATGTGTCAATTAGAAGTCCGAATAATTGAGTAAGCTACCATCTTATTGTTCCAAAATGTCCTCTATTTCGTCATTTCTTTGTTGAAGTGATGTTGACGCCATATTGTTTACACTACTTGGTAAAAAAACAAAAAACGAAATGACGATCGGTCAAAAAAATAGTGGCACTAATCACAACACGGGTTGCGGGTGACCCCAATAGGTGATAACTCAAAAACGAATGAACGTGTGCACTTCGTTAAGCGGCACGGGCTACTGATAACTAAAAACGGAAGGTACTGAGATGCGCAAGTTTATATGTCTACCTCTCGCAAAAATAATTTAAAAAATCAAGACGTGGGGTCATCCACGACCCGATGTTGTGGTTCTAGGGTTAATTATAGCAAAGAGTGATTATTCTAATGTACATTACCAAGTACAAGTAATCATGAACTATTGAACCAATTAATCACAGTACTATCCAATGAAGCAATTTTAATTTATTGGTTAGTTCAACTAAATTAATTTAAATTAATTTTCTATTAGGATCGCTAACGCCATGTCGTATATCATCGTTGAGGTGCTCGGTGTCTTCTAGCTTTTTCTTTTTCAAAGATTTAATACAGTAAATAAGTTTTCCGAAAAAAAAAACAATTTTTACACAAGCTTTTATTGTAAAGCTAAATCTTATACCTTTAAACGAGCAATTCTTGTATATTTATTTATATGTATATTTCCGTGATCTCGGAAACGGCTCTAACGATTTCGCTGAAATTTGTTATATGGGGGTTTTCGGGGGTAAATTATTGATTTAGATTAGTCTTATGTTTGGGAAAACGCGTGTTTTCGAGTTTTCATGCGTTTTTCTTTCCAAGCAGAATATGATTATCCGAGCAAAGCTCGGTCGTCCAGGTACTTACTTATCAAGACAAATGAAATATGGCCAAACTCGATGGAGTTGCGGTTCCGTCGAATGTCCCCTTGCTCTATCATCAGAATAGCTCATTGACTTCATAATATTGTATTGCCATCCGACTTACACAAGTATGCAAACTTTCAGCTAAATTAGTTGAGGACTTTAGGATAACTGGTTGAAAATTGAGTCGCAAGATTTGACCCAAACAAACATTTTTACATACATACATACAAGATACATTGCAAGTTAAATAAAAGCTTGTAAAAAAAATCTAAGTCATGAGAATTGCATATCAATTGTCTCAGGATGACAAAGATCTTGCAAGTGCTAGGACAAAAATAATTACCCTTCCATTTGGTTTTGACGTAGTCAGGTACAAAAGACGTAACCGTTCACATATTTCGGCTGTGGTTTTAGGCTGACCTTTGAGCATAATTTGGTCTAATTTTAAGCACTATTAAACCCGTCTGGTTTCCGGCAGATTAGAGTAGGGCCACTCTAAGTCCTCCCGTGGATGTCGTAGAAGGCGACTTAGGAAATACAAGCTAAACAAAGCTTATGAACATCAATGAGACCTCTCTAACCCTTCTGGCCAGCATGGAGAGTTTAGGCCAAGTACCTCTGGCTGCTCTAGCCAAGTATGGCTCTGTTAGTACAGAGAGGATCGTGTTCCTGCAGTGGACACAAAAAGACCTGATGATGATGATGATAAGCACTATTAGATCGAAGTTAAAGCTAATTTACCAAGCCAAAAATCAGATCACGAAATTCTAAACATTCGACATTTCCAATCGCAATTTGCAACACCATAAAAATGTCTAATAGTGAGATCAGATAAAAATAAACCAGTCAAGCGCGAGTCAGACTAGTAAATGAAGGGTTCCGTATTTCCTCACAAAGTTTTAAAAACCCTATTTTTCGAATTTGTTTTTTTAGCGGCCACAGTAATACGAAATCGATAAAACGTTGAGTATCTAGTTAATGTCATTATAAAAATCGATTTAAATACCCTGAAAAATAAACATGTTTCTTGTATGACGACCCACTTTAATTTTTAACTTTATTTTATTTTTAATATTTTTTATCATACCGGCCACAGTAATACATAATCGGTGAAAATTTCAAGCGTCTAGCTATTTCGCTTTAAGAAATGTCTGTGACAGACAGACAGCGGAGTCTCACTCATCGCGATCCCGTGGCACCTTTTAAATACGGAACCCTAAAAAACCAGAACATATTAGGGTCTGAACAAATACCAAGGTCGACCATAACGATGCATTGTAGTTCACTGATGGTTCATGACCCAAAGACCTCGGCCACAAAAGTTGCATTCCATCTATTATACAAGATGGACTTATTTTGGTCACGAATTTCATGTTGACAAGGCGAAGATTGGTTATGGGTTACTGCGATTAGGGATCAGTATAGACTGATGTTATCTTGACTATTTGAGAGTGAGTGGTTACGCAGTGCAAGTGATGGGTTGCAACAAGTTGCTGTTTGTTTGTTTTAAACCTCAGGCAAAAAGAGGGGTGTTCTAAGTTTCACGTCAATGTCTGTCTGTCTATGGCATCGTAGCTCTCGAACGGATGGGCCCTTTTTGATGCGTTTATTATTACGTGAGAGCAAGTTTCTTTGCGGTGGTTTTTAGCTTTACTTGATTAAAATCGGTTCAGCGGTTCAAAAGTTACGGGGTTGAATGCTTGAAAGTCGGGGGTTTATTTTTAATTTGCCTGGTAAATAAACTTTTGTGTGGTTGCTAACAGTATAGTGACCGGTCGTAAAACTATAGTCAACTAGTTTAAACACTATTTCGCCTAATTCTTTTTGACTCTGTGTGGTTTTCAGCATCTTTGGGTGACCATTCAAAGTCCAAGTTAAAGTCAAATCATTTATTTATCGCTAGATAATTTTACATTTTTACTTATTATTTTCACTATAGCTGCTCTAACCAAGTATGGCTCTGTTAGTACAGAGAGGATTGTGCTCCTGCAGTGGAGACTAAAAGACCTGATGATGTCGATATAATATGTATTATCATATTTAATGACTTCACATCATATCTATATATTTACAGGTAAGTTTAGTGCCAAAATAAAAAAAACATCCGACTAAAGGAAATAGATAACAAGGTTTTCAACCGACTTTCAAAAAAGGGAGAGGTTATCAATTCGTCGCAATTTTGTTTTTTATGTATATTTACCAATTTATTCGAAGACGCCTGGCCCAATAAAAAAAAAAACGGTTGCACTCTGGGAGTGCCGGCAGAAGCGAAAACTTGAATATTAACGTTGTGCATTTTTGATATACGAAACAGCAGGCGCAGGAATACATTTTCGCCGCGCCGTAGAAAGAGAGGGGGATACTCCATCTCCTACGCCGCGCCAGCTGTCTACTCTCCATCCGTCTTACGAATTTTCGATCAGGTCACGTGTCCTGACGCGAGTTTAACATTTTTTACCCATTCCAAAAAAAGTGTACAACCGCTAAAGAAGTTTTCACTTCAAAAAAACTTTTCTTATTTAAAAGGGTGCTTTTGAGGTGGTCCCATAGAAATTTAATTAAAATCGTTTGTGTAGTTAGGAGGTGAAGTCGATTTTTTGTTTTGTAAACTTGCATACGGAATTCTACCGTTCAATTCATTACCATACACTTGTTAATCTTATTAGACCTGTCAATGATATAATCAGTTGCATTCAAGTCTATTTCAACTCTTTATTGTGCAAGGTTGAAAGATGAATTCATTCCCATATCAGGGAAGGCTATTTAAGGCATCAACCAATGCATCAACTAATGTTCCTACTGTATTTTGTACAAAGGTCTTAAGAGTCCCCATACCCTACACCAAACTACACTTTTCTATACAAACATAGGTAGTCTAAGTTTTATTTCGAAACGAGATGCCCGATTTCGGCAAATGTTTGTAATTTCAGAGATATTGCACATATCTAGGCATTTAACTAGTTTTCACAGTCGAAAAAAGAACTTGAAATAGAATATAGTGTGTATCATTTTTGACCATTAGTAAGGGAAACTTCTACATCCTTATATTTTCTTCCCAGTTCATAATTTTATCGTCGGAAACCAATTATAACCCTAGATAATTGCAATTTCTTTAAAATTATTTTTTTTACCGAATTCTGACATGTGGTTTCAAAATAAAACGTAGATTACGTTTGTATGGAAAAGTTGTATAGAAAAGGGTAAGATGATTCTTAAGGTCCCTAATGAAGTATTTAAACAGATTCAAGATTCATTTCATGATGCTGGAAATCGTATAGAGTTGGGTAACAGTTGCGAGTTGGACAAGGCGAGGTGTTCATAAGTGAAGTAGATTTGTTAGTTCATATATCATAATATGTTTATGTTAAATATGTGTTTTGTTTTATTAGTTTTGATATTATTTTCCTACTTGGTCAGTTTCACCACCGTCTTTATCTTTCTCACATTTCTTTCCATCAACTGGTTATCAGGAAGAGATCGCTTTAAGCGATAAGACCGCCCATGGTACTCATTTAATGTAAAGTGTATTCTTTTGGTGTACAATAAAGAGTTATCCATCTATCTATCTATATATCATCAGCAACTCTCTTTAGCATTCTATACACAAAGGGGCCCACCATTTCTAAGAATCCGCTGTCCGTCCGTTCGTCCGCTGTCTGTCATATGTCTATTCCAGAGTAAGCTATTTATCCCGCAAATTTTCTAGTAATAGTAAAGAACATGCAAAATTAAACACTTTTTGCAATCCAAGTCAATTGGAAAGAGTATTATACGGATTTTTATCAGTTTATTAATTCATATCCTTCACAAAAAATCAATTGAAAGGAAGCTGAGATATCATTCAAAATTGTGTCTTGACCAAGCCCTTGATAATCCTTTAAACTATTTTATGAACTACTGTTTACTGTTTAAAGTGAGAACGTGAAGCTTTCGCCGTACATTAGCCAAAAGTAGCCGTTTTTCGCAAATGTGCGTAGAAAAGCTTAGTCGAATCCGCCTTTAGAGGCATAAGCGAACCTATAGTGAGGATCAGAATCGCCTCTTAGACGTGCCTTGGCCACTACTTACTATTCTATATCACAACCATCATCATCAGGTCTTTTTGTCTTCACTGCAGGAGCACCACCCTCTCTGTACTACCAGAGCCATACTTGGCCAAAGCGGCCGGAGGACTTTGGCCCTCTCTGACACTCTCCTTGCTGGCCAGACGGATTGGAGAGGTCTCATTGATGTCTTTAAGCTTATTTTAGCTGGTATTCCCTTAGTCACCTTCTACGACATCCACGGGAGGACTTGAGTGGCCCTATTCTACTCTACCGGAAACCGCACGGTTAACATCACCACCATAAAGTATCGTAATCATCTTAAAAAATACTGTAGAAAAACAAAATGGCTGCTAATTAAACTAAAAAGCTGTTAACGAATTGGCCCGCCAAGCCATTTATCATATAACATTAACAAATTGCTCTAACCTATCATAAATACCATAATGCCTTTACCCATGATTAACCTTGACTTTGGTATACTCACATAGGTACAGTCGGCTAACGAGATGACTAAGCCGACCCTCAAAGTGATATTTATATGAAAAATTGTATTCAGAAAGATTTAGTGAATTCTTTCTAAATATGGAACGTGAAAGGGACATACCCATAATAAATCGAACCACAGATTCTAGATCACTAAACTATAATGATAATAAAATAACAGTTAAAAACAAAAATAAAATTTGACATTCCCATACAAATTGCACGGGTGACTGCATACTTCTGTATGGAAATGCCGAGGTTCGATTAAAAATTTCATTTCGATCGGATAGGTCTAATTGAACTGCAAGACTTGAACTTAACAAACAAACATACTAGCGTTGTAAATTACCTATATCATATAATTAATAAAACTTTTTATGTGTGCACGTGTCAATGAGACCACGTGGCAAATTTTCCCACGTGTAAAAATGTACTATCATAATAATACGGATGTGTACAAATAATTTTTGGCTCATCAGATTTTTTTGCTTTTTTTCTGATTAGCAAATAATAAAGAGGATACAACGCATTTAAATTAAGCATGACATCACAATTTATGTGCAATTTTCACTAAATAGTGACGTTAATCGCCCCCACTCTGAAACTTCGATGCGTTGTATCCTGTGAATTTTTACATACATACATACATACTATCACGTCTTTATCCCTAATGGGGCAGACAGAGCATTTTGGGTCTTGCGGTTCTATGCAGAGCCCAGGGCCGCAAGACCCAAAAGCCACTTTTAGCGTCATGGTGGGCGAGAAGATGGAAAAGCAATCAATACAGTGATGGGTTGCTAGCCGCATCGCCTGTTAACATGATTTGCATTTTTGCCCATTCCCTCGATCGGCTTTTACGATCTGCGTGGGAAGAGAAGCAGCTGGTACATTCTAAGTTTTTTTTTTATTTCTCCCAGACCAGCATGGGAGTGAATTTTTACGACTTTGATTAACCGAAGTTTGTTTGTTTGTTATAACTTTGTTGTACCAAAAAATTAAATAAAGCACAAATTGCTCTAACCTATCATAAATACCATAATGCCTTTACCCATAATATTATATCTAGTTTAGTTTTTTATCAATACTTAGTTATATTTAGTTTTTAGTTATTCTGTGTGTAACAAAGCACAACAACTTCGAAAGAGCAAATATACAAAGGCGGACTTATCCTATATAGGGATCTCTTCCAGTCAACCTGCGATGCGATAGATTGAGAGGACATTTACTCAATTAAAAGGTAGAAGTACGTACTATACTCCATTTGGTTAGGAGGTATTTAAATAAATGTTAACAATCTTGACATGTCTTTTTATTGAAATATACACTTTATAAATCAATACCTTTGCAAATTACTAAGTAATTATGTAATAATACATTTATAACGGAATTACTTTGTAATTAGCAAAATTATTGATATATAAAGTGTATATTTCAATAAAAAGACATGTCAAGATTGTTTACATTTATTTAAATACCTAACCAAATGGAGTATAGATACCTTAAAAGGTTATACATACGAAATATGAATCTCTATGTGCTAATATTTTTTGGGCTCAGTCCAAATCCCTACTGTAAGTAAATCCATATAAGGCAGGCGGTATGTTGTTGCGAAATTAAGACTAACTAACTTACTATGTCTACTGGGATAAGTTTTTTTTTCATAAGAACAAATTGAGCTAGCCCCAAAGTAAGTTCAAGACAATACAATACGAATACTCTTTATTGCACCATAAACAAAAGGAAACACAAAAAAACAGAAAAAAAAAATAAGACAGAATTATGATATAAAGGCGGACTTATCGCATAGCAATCTCTTCCAGACAACCTTTGGGTAGAGTGAGAAGAAAATATTTAAGAAATAGGCTAGGAGACTTGTGTTATGGGGTACTAACTTAACGATACTATATTTTATTGTTGTCCTAGTTTGGTTAGAACATTGTAGGCTGATCACCTGATTATCTGATAAGTAAGATGATCCGTGCTTCTGTACTGTACTGACTGACAAAGCTAATTCATCATATCACTATAACAAATCGCCTTTAACTCATGAACGCCCATTTTTAACCTTGACATCCAAGAGCATGTAGAACCCATTGACCTGATGGTAGACCTGATGTAATTAGGCTCGCAAAAAGATAGACTCGCAAAAAACGTCATTAGTAACTCGAAATCCTGTCGGATCTCAGATTATATATTTATGTATAAGTATGTATATTTTTTATTTAATCAACTTAAAAAAAATGTTACAAATGACCAAGATTGTACCTACAAAACATTTTGCGTTTTGTGACTTTAGTATACCTTAAGAAATATACCTATTACCTATACATCTAATATACAATACAGTATACAGTTATAGACACATACATTGAATCGAAAGCAAGGTTTTTTAATTATGTACCCCATCGCAACACTTGCCTCTATAAGAATAAGCCAACTTTTGTTAAAATTCTTGTAGTATATATGTACATATATAACATAGGAACAAACAAACCATAGGTTACTTAATTAATTTATGGAATGATAATAAATAGTGTAATCAAGCTAAACTAAAACTGTAGAAACAACTTTTGCAAAGAGATCAATTCCAAACTAAACAAACAAACAAACACCAAAAGGTTCCGGGTTAGGTCCCCGATGAGGGCAAGTTGGAAAATGGCCTTTTTCAAATTTTCTTGGGTCTTGGATGTTTATTCATTGTATTTTGTATAAAATATAGTATCGTTGAGTTAGTATCCCATAACACAAGTCTTGAATTTACTTTGGGGCTGGCTAA
This sequence comes from Acrobasis consociella, assembly GCA_963555685.1. Lineage (NCBI taxonomy): Eukaryota > Metazoa > Arthropoda > Insecta > Lepidoptera > Pyralidae > Acrobasis > Acrobasis consociella. Next base: position 3,041,192 of record OY743122.1, on the reverse strand, counting down.
ATTTGTTCCAATGAAAAAAAAACTTATACCATTAGACCTAGGTACTAAGTTAGTTAGTCTTGATTTCGCAACAACATTCCGCCTAATTTTCAGACCTATATGGATTTACTGAACAAGGGATGTACTGAACAAGCGAAGCGAGCGAAGTTCTCCTATTTTAGACAGTTGTTAAAAAAAATATGATGTATCAAAAATGATACACTTAACGCTGACTTTATATGTTAAAGGTCATGTAGGTCACCAAGTATTTGAGAGCAATCATTGTAGAGTTCTTGTAATAAACAGCACATATTTATATAAAGGTTCTTTGTAAACAGTCGTTTTATATAAAACTGCTAAGCAAATAATAATTAAAAATTCGATTGTTAATTGAAAAATAGAATACATTTTATAAGTGAAGCACAACGACATCTACTGAACAAAACGAGAATTAGAATGTAAAAATCATTACCATGGATGGCTAAAGCAAACACGCTGTTTTGTTGCTTATAGTTAAGTATTGATTAAATTGAGGAGTTAGTTACTGTACCGTTGCCTAGATGGTGCTGTAAACATTTTATAAACGAAGCTTTAGTATGTTTAAGCTTTACGAACTTAAGCTTTTAAGTAGGTAAATAAATATTTTTCGTAAGTGGTGCATGTACTCTTACATCTATTTTTGCAAGCTTATGCATTTTTGTTAAAATGGTCATATTGTACTTATAAAAAATATTTTACTATCCCATGATTTGTTTTGACCTAAGGTTTTGACTATTTGTGTAAGGAAAAAATTAGGGAAAAATACAGACTATGTAATGGAAAGACGTTAGTCTTTATTTTTCCCAAATTTTATAACTTACATTTTTATAACAAGAAATATTGTAATTCTTTTTTGGAAATAAATAAAACCGCAAAAATAATTGCTGACTGTTTTTTTATTTTCTTTTCGTTTGCTTCATACATTGTAAATTTATCTAAAATAAATAAATTATGCTAAGAACGAATGCGTAGGTTATTTGGATACATATCTATCTATTGTTGTATTTAATAGTAGTAGCCACGTTCAGGATCAAATCTTTGTTGTTGTTTCGGTCCACTGAAGTCTTCTCCTATGATTTTCTCCGTCGTGGAACTTCCTTTTGATCCAGCATAAGATGGCACGTTACCAGGTGGAACTGGTCTTCCGTATATGTCTACAGCTGGTCTTAATCCTTGAACAGGTCGTCTCGAATCCTGACTAGATGGACTAAATTTTCCAGAAGTAATCGACGATCCTGGCCTGTAGTCTCCTTGATCTGGTTGCTGTGATATAGGTCTACCGAAATTGTCAACAGCAGTTTGTTTTTCTGTCACAGTTTGAGTAGGGAAATAAGCTGGTCTGTAAGTTGTACTAGGGAGATTTTGAGCATAACCTGGTCTACCCAATTCTTGCCTAACTTCTCCTTGATTTGGTTTCTGTGATTCTGGAAGAGGTCTACCAAAGTTGTCTACAGGAATCTGTTTTTCTGTCACGGATTGATTAGGAAAGTAGCCTGGTCTGTAAGTTGTGCTAGGGAGGTTTTGAGAATATCCTGGTCTACCAAAAGGTCTTCCAGGCCTGATGGTGGTTCCTGGTTCTGAGTCTACACCACTGACTGTTACTAGAGGTCTGTAAGTAGTTTGGTATGGTGATTGAGATGCCGTTTGCTCATATACAGTTTGAGTAGGTCTTACATCGAATTGTCCAGGCGTGACAGGGGCTTTAGTAGTTTGTGTGAAGAATCCTTGGATCGAAGGAGTTTGATCACTTACTCCAGTGTTTCTGTCAGAGTTTTGCTGTCCAGGCCGAGTGACTTCAAGACGAGTGCTCTGTGATGGTACCGGTGTTGAGGTTCCGTATGTTACTTTATCTTCATTTGGTCTAAAGTAACGGTTACCTTCTTGCGGCTGTACTGAACCAGTTGGAAGTCCTTGGGTAGTCTCGTAAACTAAGCCACTTGGTCTGTATTGTTGAGGCCTTGTTGTTTGAAATTGCTGGTAAGACGGGCGTTGAGTTGAACCAATGGTTGTGAATTTATCACCGGGAATACGTGTAGAATCTATTCTGGATCCATAATTTCCATCTTGTGTTAAGCAAGGCCTTCGAGAACATAGTTCATCATAATTTTCTTGGATATTATCTTTGTTATATGTTTTTTGAGTGGTAGTAACTTGCTGACTGGGCTTAACTTGTCCGTATTCTGGTTTCCTGTATTGGTTATTATCCTGCGCGTGGTCATAGTCATCTTCAGTTCTATCTTCATTTCGTGTAGCGTCAGGTGTAGTAAAAGGTTTAGGCACTTTTCTTTCCTTCTCGTAAATTCTATCTTGAGATGGTTTTCTGTTAGAAGAAATTCCTTGTGAACCAATTGGTAGTCTCAAATCTTGTTCAAATTTTGTTTGTGGAGGTAAGTACTGATAACCTTCTTCTTTGATTGGCGTAACAGTTGTATATCTATTTGCTCCACTAGGACGGCGACTAGGTACTGGACGTCTTACGTTTTGAGCCTGGTTTTCTGCTGGTTCAGTCACTCTATTATCATAATATTGGTTATCTTGCTGAGGCACAATTGATGCCTGAGGTGTGCCACGGCTAGAGCTGTACTGATTAAAAGAACTAGGTCCATCGGTACCTGGTCTGCCTGTAACTGGTGCTCTGGATGCATAAGAATTAGATCCAGATATTCTTGAAGATGGTCTGCTGGTCGTTGGATAATAATTTTGCCCAGGTTTGCTGTCAGTCCTCTGGTGTGTGTTATCTTCGACTGGAGATCCCGTGTACTGACTTGCAATCGGAGAGATTGTTGTTGAGCTAGATACTGGTTGACCAGTGTAACCTTTACCAGGTAAATACTTGTTGACACCACCAGGAATGGTGCTGTCTTGATAATTATAAACTTCAGTTTGATCAGGTTGTGTCGCAGAAGTCACAGGTCGTATTCTGTTTCCATATGTTCCTTGGGAGCTATCGGGAATAAACGACACACCATCGTCACTTGAGGATTGACCGGGACGTCGACCAATAGCACCACTAGGTTTCTTATTATCATACGTATTTATTTCCCTATCATCTGTTTTATCAGATGGACGTCGACCATCATCGTATTGTTCGCGAAGATCTTCAGAATTTTGATTAGCAATTCCAGAAGGACGTTGAATAGCAGGCCTCCTCCTAGAACCGTTGATACCGGAATTTTCTTGATTTCCTGTCACTTCTGGACGACTTCCGTCAAATCGGCTTCCTTGTGCAGGTTGACGGTCACCGTTATCACTCTCAGAATACCCATCAGGACCTTGAACAGAGAATTGACCTCCAAATTGTCTTCTGTCGCCAGTAGGCTTTAAGGGTACGTTTTCATAGTTCTGTCCACCTCCACTGCCTTCGCTTGAGCTGTAGTCTGGATTATATTGTTCATTATTTCTTTCAGGAATACGATTTATTGGCCGTCGAGAAGGTTTGTTATCACTTGGTCTTCTTTGATCGTAGGCTACTGGGCCACCTTCGTTATTTACGTTTTGTTCATTTTCAAAGTCCTCGTAATCTTGATTAGATGAAACTGGGCCTACATTGTCACTTTGTGGTTTATTTTGCTGTCTTCTATCAGATTTATTGTATTCATCATTATTTCCGGAGACCTCATCAACGTTTATCCTATTTGGCCTTTGTGGTCTGTACCTCCCGCCTTGATATTTCATGTGTCCGTACTTATCTTCATTGTAAATTCCTGGAATTGAAACACGAAAAAATATTATCCAAATGTGCTGTTTTTAACATTACATATGAATAAATGAATATTAACTTCAAAAATTGATACCTCACGAACAAAAACATTTATTTTATTACTAATTTTATATAAACTGAAGCGAAACTATTTAAAAGAACTACTCTGACGTTAGTAGGTACGACGTGGTGAAACTATAGTTGTGTGGTATCTACTCAACAACTTGCATCATCTACTACGATCACCGACCCGTCTGCCCAATACTCCCTTTATTGGGACAGGGCTTTCGTCCAACAGTTGACTGTTATAGGCTGTTATCAAGCTATATCAGAAGTCTGTAGGCAGCTTGAAAATCTGACACCGGTGTTGGCTACTTACACACATAAAATAAAGATAAAGAAAAAGAAAACTATTGTTAGTTTAATTAGGCCCTTAACTTCTAAAAATAGAAAAAAAAACCGGTCAAGTGCATATTAGATCACGCGCAGTATAAGGTTCCGTAGTTACAAATGCCAACTTTGAGGACAGATTTTGAGGTCATACGACTGTCGACGACAACCGTCTAACAATCTAATTTTCTATTGGATTTGTGTGAAAATTTCCTTTTTCAAGTTAGTTGTATAAGTTGGTTTAGTATAGTGGTTGGTATAGTATAGCCATCAATTTTTCCACTTGTCCATATGACGTGACTCTGACAAACATTTGCATTGCATTACAGAAACAAATCCCTAAATCGAAAAGGGGTGTTCATAAGCTCACAATGTTTTTGAAAGATCTATTCAAAGAAAAGCCACACGATGAGTTAGTCCAGAAAAAAATTACTCCCACTTTACATAAAATCGAAAAAATAATTCTCAAGATTTTTTTTTAATCATATTAATGGGAAATATTAGTATACCCATGCCAAATAACCTATTTTTATTACGTGTTTTCTTTGAGTAGCACCCGGACAGACGGACAGACATGCCGAATTTATAAGGGTTCCTTGTTTACAACGAAACCCTAAAAAATATAAAAAGCAGTTCAACTTACCATCGTCAGAAATACCAGCTTCTTGATCCTTTTTAATTTGATCAATGACCTTTTGGATAGCTTCTGGAATGGGTGGTGAAGTTGGTAAATGATCACCACGTGGTTGGAACCCGTTTTCATCAGCAGTGTAAACCACACTATACAGTTTTCCATCGTCACCAATGTAGGAATAACTACCATTGGCTTTTACTCCGTCTACAGCCGTTCCACTTTCATCGGCATGAATACCATTGGATGTATCAAAACTGTATGAAAAATCTCCTTCAGGAGTGATAACATTTTCGTAGTTCAGAATTACTGCATTTCTGTCAGCTTCAGCTTGTGGTCTGACAGGACGAGGAATGAGGTCTGTTTGAATTCCTTGATTTTGGAGTCCAGGAGCAAAAGTAGTTGGGAAAGAGCCAGATGGATAAACAGTTGTTGCAGATGGTTGAGATCCAAGAGTACTACTAGGAAATTGACCTAAATTAGGGACAGGTGTAGTAGGTGAGGTTGTAGAGATAGGTTGATAATTTTGAATTGGCCTTCCAAATTTATCTACAGAAATTGGGAATTGTTGTGGAATTATTCTTCCATTAGTATCGTACTGAACCTGTCCAGGTAGATTGGGCCCTTGCTGGAAAGATCCTTCTTGGATTTGTTGCCCGGGAGTAACATTATACTGAGGTACATTCTGCCCAGGATAGTAAGATCCCTGTGTGTTAATGGAAGGAACATTGCCTTGTGATGAAGGAACGTTTTGATTGGAAAAAACGCTCTGATCAAGGTCTCCTCCATATTGAATAGAACTAGGTGTTGTACCTGGAGCAAAAGTAGTTGGGGGAAAAGTACTAGGTGCAAAGGTGCTTGGGGCAAAAGTGCCTGGAGCGAAAGTAGTTGGTACAAGTGTATTCTGTATACCAGAGCCGGGCACATTTACTGGGAATCTGTTTCCTTGATACTGGAATGGTGCTTCACCAGGTGTAGTTACGGGTCTTTGAACAAAACTGGGTGCAAAACCTGGACGTTGATTTTGAGTATTACCCTGAATAAAACCAGGTTGGTTTTGGTCAACGAATTGGGAGCCAGGAGCTAGAGTAGTCGCAGGATATTGGGAAGGACCATTAGTAGGGATACGACCTGGTTGTAAGTTTTGTTGGAATGTTCCTGGTTGGTTTCCTGGATTATATTCTTCAGGGTTAATAAATCCAGGAGCTGAAGTTGCGTAGTCGAATGTTGTTATAGGAAGACCTGTCACTGGGTTGATAGGTCCTATACTTGATTCATATCCTTCGCCTGGTGGATGAGTAGTCGTAGTAGTAAAAGCGTAAGATGTCGTCGTTGTAGGTGATTTGTAGGTGTTTTGGTAGTAGTCAGGTGTTTGACCAGGAGTTCCTATATCTCCAGAAATCCCTGGCCGAGGTGGCACACCTCTATTTATCCCGGCTTCGATGCGAGTATCTTCAGGAGAAAGTGCACCATTGTTGTAAATTTCTGGCCGTGATGTAGTTGAGTAGGATTCCTTAGGAATTTCAAAAGGAGCTTGTATATCTCCTGGAGCGCCTCCGGAGAATTTAGCTCCAGGGGGTGGTAAGTAAGTCCGATCTAACTTTTCAGCTGCCGCTAGGCACAGGAATAACTGTAAGAAAACAATGCATATTTTAAAAATAAGCTAATTTTAATAACACTTGTTTCTGAGTCATCCTACGTCATTTTTATTTTATTGCATCCTCTCATAAATAGTGTTACTTTGAATTCCGGGATGCGCTTTTTGGCATGAATGTCAGAGACAGCGCCAAGACGAGACCATAGAGAGAGCCAAACTTTTTTCTCTGAAGTGTGCAGAATATATAGCATAAAGGAATAACCTATATTCTCCAAAGATATTATGCTCTTCAATAACACCTATGGATGCCGACGATCGAATTGGAGAAAAAAAACACGACTCTATATAAAACATCGGCTATACAAACGCCTGCCCTGATACCATCCCTCATTGGGTATGTAGTTATGCAGAGAGGTTTAACCAATTGTTTCGCTATCCAAAGTAAATTGCAGTTGCACGTAAAGCTTGCAAGTACTTAGTCCCTTCGAATTCACCGAAGGAGTAGGAGTTGTGATCGTATTTCATGCCGGAAACCACAAAGATATACTTTCACTTCTGAATCACTATGTTAACGATTTGAATTGTTAGAGCACCATTGTTAGAACTTAGACTTTCATTTTATTACTTAATTGTAAAACACTGCACATTAGCACAAATATACACACCAAAATAGACTTCATCTCTCTCGATGTATCCTCCTCAGGATGTAGATGAGATGTGTGTCTTCTCCAATCAAAAAATGATATTTATACTGTGAAATTAACCTCTAATGACTATTTATGCGCACGTGTATACGTGACAGTCGGACATACACCGTGACAAAAGCTAATTATTGCTGTCAAATCCCTGAACAAGTTATTAAGAGTGTTTATTTTGTTGCATCATTTATTGTTTGGCGTGATGATATGATATTGAAATTATCCGACCTTGACTTTCTTAGTGTAATTGGTGACAAACGTGAGGGATTAGAGTTAATTATGACATAAGAATCACGACGTCAACCAAAAAAAGCTAGGTTTTAAGGCAAGCGAATTATCATATTGACAATGTGACAAAAAAAATCACAAAATTTCGATTTTTGACTGAATTTTGAAGTGAGAAATAAGTGATTGTAATTCGGAAGTAGGTGGAGTAAGTTAATTACTGCATTTCTCTCATTTTGTATATTCCCTTATATATTTATGATTAAATTATACTCACAGGAAAACTTTCTTCCAATGAGAAAATTTTTCGTTCATGCATGACACATACTTACTTGTATCAGACAAGTAGTTATATCAAAAAAAAAATTGGAACATACCTTTCGAGGTGACTTAGTTCTTTACAAGGTTTGTTCTATGCATCTTTTTTATATATTTTTGTATTCTGATTTAATTTTACCCGTAGATATCTGCATCAATTTTGAATAGTGGTGAAAAATAAGTACCTATAATAATGGTTCTGTATATCAACTACAACTTTAACTTTACTGATATCAGGCATGACATGCGTGCCAATCGCCTTACAATTAAGGATGCTGAAACCGTGCGAAGTGTAGAAGAAAAAGTCGGTAAGGGGACGCCGCGCTTTACGAAAATACGCTGAGGTGTAAAAGATCAAACTTTACCTAAAGTCAAACTAAACCAGCTTATAATATAGAGAAATATAAGAAAATTAAATGTATATCTATCACAGGTGAAGACGCGAATCTAAAATAGTCATAACTTAACCTTTCACTAGTACATAATTTATTTCAATACATGTCCCAGAAGTGTATGCACGAATATATTAAACTATAAATTAATTGTCATTTAAATGATTCTCAGTCAATTATTACGTTATACTTACTTTATAGTTCGCGGTAATATTGTACTTTACTACTTTATTACTTTGACAAATGGCGCTTATGTTGAGACATATACATTATTAGAAGGTAAAGGTTGTAACGGTTCTCTCGAAGAGATTGCTTTTAAAAGCTTTTATTTAACTCGCAATGTATCTTGTATGTGTGTATGTATGTATGTATGAATGTTTTTTAGGTCAAATCTTGCAACTTAAATTTCAACCTTTTGAAATTTTACATATTTGTGACAATCGGTAGTTCCGCTACCCATCACTAGATGGATATCCGTAGCGCCATCTATTATTTGCTAGAGAAAGCCCTGACTTTCAATCGTTAACCCCTAATAACTTTTTAACGGTTTAACCGATATTCATTAAACGTAGCTAAGAGCCACCGCAAGAACATTTGCTTTCACGTAAAAACCGCATCAAAATCAATCCAACTGTTCGAGCACTACGATAACACGACACACAGACAGACAGACCGACAGACATTATAGCGTCCAACTTATCAACACCACTTTTTTGTCAGGGTTTAAAAAACTGTCTCCTAGTTTATAGTCATGGTTTAATAATGTTCTGCCCCTGCTTTGCATTTCATTCACAAATACTCGTAATTACCCAATACCCAAGCTACTTTCACAGGAAAAACTACTTGTGAGCTAAAATCAAAATCGATGTGAATCATCATCATCATCATCAGGTCTTTTTGTCTTCACTGCAGGAGCACGACCCTCTGTACTACTAGAGCCATACTTGGCCAGAGCAGCCAGAGGACTTGGCCTACACTCTCCTCGCTGACCAGACGGGTCGGAGAGGTCACATTGATGTTATAAGCTTTGTTTAGCTTGTATTCCCTAAGTCGCCTTCTATGACATCCACGGGAGGGCTTGGGGTGGCCCTTTTCTACTCTGTCGGGAACCACACGGCAAATTTTAGATTTACTCAAATAAAATTAAGAATAAGGTTAAGGTTAAATTGTCAGGATCGTAGCAAATGGAGGTCCGTAGTCTCTGCCTACCCCTGTGGGAAACAGGCATGATGGTATGTATGTATGTAAATTAAGAATATCAATATCAGCTATACTTTAATTTAGGGTCATATTCATGAAAGGTCGAAAGCGACACGATATCGCTCGTCCGATGACCATTGTCTTAATAATTGCTATTTGGACCGTGAACTGTGAACCGAGTTAAGGGGCAGTACCTACGTGATTGACTTTGCCGTGTGGTTTCCAGCTGAGTAAAATAGGGCCACTCCAAGACCTCCCGTGGATGTCGTATAAGGCGACTTAGGGAATACAAGCTAAACAACGCTCAAAAACATACCTCTTCAACGTTTATCATAAAAAATCCTTTTAGAATCACAGGTCAGTTCACCCACATTTGCGTCAGATACTGATCGAACACAAGTACAGATCAAATACCTTGGAAAGTCGTTATTATCATCACATTATTTTAAAATAAAATTTACAGAAACGACTGTCAGTGAATGCAATGCAAAAAAGTGCACCTTAACAGTCAAAAGCCATCCTAGCCATTGCTTATAACTAGAATTAAATAACGATACCTTTTAACCTAAAAAAACGGATAGTAGGGCTAAAGATAGGATTCAATACATACACACATACTATCACGTCTTCATCCCTAATGGGGCAGACCGAGCATTTTGGGTCTTGCGGCTCTATGCAGAGCCTAGAGCCGCAAGACTCAAAAGCCACTTTTAGCGTCATGGTGGGCGAGAAGATGGAAAAGCAATCAATACAGTGACGGGTTGCTAGCCGCATCGCCTGTTAAAATGATTATTTGCAGGATATAATTAGGCCTCCTCAAATACGCGCCATTTTTCTCGATGTTCTCCTACGAGTCACTGCGACCCATCCATTTTTTTTTAAATTTTAGTTATACACGCAATGTTAATGTTAATTGGGTGTTTTCCTAAGGCAAAAATAAATTATTTTGTACTGATAACAAAATAAAACGTCGCAAAATAATGTCACTTGTCTTTAAACATATCTATTATAACGTGATTTTAAATTTATTGTTGCAGAAAAACTGATAATAAGAGCGCTATTTGACTTCAAAATCTATGGCGTCATCTGCCTGTATTTCATACAAAATCCCCTAGAAACTGTTTGTTTTGACGTTTAGAAAAAAGTAGGTACCTGATTTGACTTGTAGGAAAATAGCGTTTTTTATTTTGACCCCATCATCTATCTGTGCTACGACTGCCCATTTACACTATAGCTAAATGTGGCTAGTACTTCGCCTTAAACAATTCATGAATGAAGCTTATGAACCGTATAAAAAGCTGACTATATTAAGACAGCATTTATAGTGTGTCATTTCAAATCAATTGACGCCTTTCTTTGTTCTGTTGTCTTGGAACAAATTAATTTCGAATACTTACAAATATGCATTTCTGGAAAATGTACGGTGTCGCATTTATTGTAGACTAAATTTTGCGAAGTTTTAGGTAACGCTTTTTTTTGGCAATATAGCAATCTTACTATAATAGTAATGTGTGTTACCAGTGATGACTTGTGGCTCTGAAACGTAGTCCCTTACTATGGGCCTCATAAGAAAGCTCAAGGTCGCTCAACGCGCTATGGAGAGGGCTATGCTCGATGTTTCCCTACGTGATCGAAGCAGAAATGAGGAAATCCGTGGGAGAACAAAAGTCACTGACATAGCCCAGCGGATTAGCTCGTTGAAGTGGCAGTGGGCGGGACACATAGCGCGACGAACCGATGGCCGATGAGGCAAAAAGGTTCTTGAATGGCGACCGCGTACTGGCAAGCGAAGCGTTGGGCACCCACCTACAAGATGGTCAGAAGACCTGACCAGGGTCGCTGGAAAGCGCTGGATGCAGGCCGCTCTTGATCGGTCATTTTTGAAATCTTTGGGAGAGGCCTATGTCCAGCAGTGGACGTTATGCGGCTGAAATGATGATAATGATGATGATGAAGCCCACGGGCACAGCTGATGATAAATATGACAAAATCAAATATTTGCTGAACAATTTTTAATCGACTTACAAATCTCATTCATTTATTTCTTTATGTTTACGGATTTTATTCGAAGACGCTTGGATCGATTTAGAAAATTCTTTTTTTTGTTTGAAAGTGCATACTTGTCAGATGGCCTTGTAGAAATTTTATCAAAATCAATTGTGTAGTTTGGAAGTGAAATCAGTTTAATTTTAAATCTATACATATAATAAAACAGTAAAAAAAAGTGTGTCTGTACATTAAATATATTTCCAATCTATACATATAATAAAACAGTAAAAAAAGTGTGTCTGTACATTAAATATATTTCCAAAAAAAATATTGGGGGCGATGGAGACATAGTAATAGAGTAAGAATTTAAAATAAAATGTTTGTCTGTTTGTCTGTTTGTCTGTTTGTCTGTTTGTACACGCTAATCTCCAGAAATACTGGACGGATTCAAATGCAACTTTTTTTGTTATATAGCTTTTAAGCCTGGGCAACATATAGGGTATAAATGATTTTGGAAAATGAAACGCCTGATGCAGAACCATAATGGTCCAGCTAAACTATAAGAGATATAAAAATGTCGCCTTAGTAAAAGTTGTTCAGCCTGATCAGCATTTTCCAGAGACATAAAGTCCAAGCGAACGAAGTCGCGGGCTTCAGCTAGTATACAAATAAAAGACAAATAATATTGAAACAAATGATTCGTCCGGTTGACGTTTCGAAGACTATGCAAGTTGTCTATACATACATACTATCACGTCTTTATCCCTAATGGGGCAGACAGAGCATTTTGGGTCTTGCGGTTCTATGCAGAGCCCAGGGCCGCAAGACCCAAAAGACACTTTTAGCGTCATGGTGGGCGAGAAGATGGAAAAGCAATCAATACAGTGATGGGTTGCTAGCCGCACCTCCTGTTAACATGATTTTCATTTTTGCCCATTCCCTCGATCGGCTTTTACGATCTGCGTGGGAAGAGAAGCAGCTGGTACATTCTAAGTTTTTTTTTATTTCTCCCAGACCAGCATCGGAGTTTTATATTGCTTCAATAAAATGGTATAAAACACACAAGATTTTTTTTGTCTAAATGGGCCTGTAATGTAACTCGTATGAACGAAAATGTCATGTTAGAACAAAAGTAAAATAAAATAAATTAACTATTTCTATTGAATTATTATTTAATTCTATTTTTAATTAAGTATTTACATTTAGTTTAGTTGCAATTTTATTTATAGTTATATTTTGTTTTATAATAGGATATTTGTTAATGTTATTAAGGTTTATGTGTTTATAAGATAGTTAATAGATTCAGGTGTTACTTTGCGGAAGTCAATTACAAACTATGTGATTTGAATTACTTTGTGTGATTTCGCCGCCAGTTTCTGGTGGCGGAATCACACAAAGTAATTCAAATCACATCGTTCATGTTTATGTGCAAATAAAATTACTGTTTCTTCAAATAATCAAAATAATTTATTAAATCTTAATAAGTTAGAATCTGTATCCGTCTCTATCGTTGAAGCTTGGCTGCCTATTCCTGCTGCCAAAGCTCCCAGCATTGTTCCTCTGGCTCACTGGAGGTAGATATTCCTTGTTGACGGCAGATCCCGACCTGCAAAGATACATTATATTAGACTTGTGCCATAGTATTTGTGGAAGTCACTAAACCGGCTTAATTCTTCTTAAACGAGGGCAATACGTTTGGATTAAAATTCCATGTTTTAAAAAAGTCAAAGCAATGATGACCAATTATTTGTGGATAATGTTTAGATGTAAATTACATTCAATTTACACATTTCTTTTTGATTTTATATCTTTGCAACTTTTCCGAAAATTTTCCAAATCGGAGTGCCATTATATATTTACTCACAACTTTTCTGAGTAAGTATAAGAGATCAAAACCCTTATCGCTATTTTTATAAAAAAAAAAACTGTTCCATACAATGCTCTTAGATCTTGATTTACATTTATCCCCCGGGCCGCATATCTATTATAAGATTTTATACATAAGTGTCAAAATATTACTGACCAACGTCAGAAACCCCTTTCTACCCTTAGTTTCGTTTTGGTTAATTTTTTTGGTCGATAATTCAGTCGATATAGTCGGGCCAACGACTAATCAAAGAAATAACTTGATACAGTGGTTACGCCAACTGCGGTTATACCCCACATGCTGTATATAGACTGTATATTACTTTATCGATTAGGGAAAACGACTCCCCGCATGCGTTTCAGAAATCTCCCGCACCCAGAATACGTTCCAGAGTGAGCAATGAAATTGAGTCAAAACTCCGCAATCTGTACGTTCCAATTTTGAAACTGACTTAAAAAAGCTTATTATATGCGGCAGAGCTAAAGGTGACAATCTATCTCAATAAACTTTTAACTTTTCCACAAGATCAAGCTAATAGTTTTTTTTATTTATTTATTTATTTAAACTTTATTGCACAAGAAAAAGTGTACAAATGGCGGACTTAACGCCATATGGCGTTTTTTGCCAGTCAACCGTTGTGGACCAAGTAGAGAAATAATTTGGGTGGTGCGACAGAATATGAGACTATATAGAAAAGTATAAATTAAATACCTACAAGAACATAACAAATATCATTTAAAAATATATACATATACGAACACCGATACGATTACTATACATAATATAAATATTTAATACATATTAAAATAATACATAAATACCTGAAGTAATATATATATACATATATATATAAATACTATATGGATGACTATTTTATTACCTGCCAGGAACTTGTCCGAAGGAACCAGCATTGTCAGCTGATGAAACACTTCCTTGGTTCCTCAATCCGCCGCGAAGAAGGGCGGAGTTGACAACCACGGAGTCATCCGATACTCCGAAGTCCTGAGGATACTGGTTTTGGTCCTGGAAATGGTTCTGGTTTCCAGAGAAGCCATTGGCGTTGTATTCAGAGTTTCCACCGTTGTATGAAGCTTCTTTGTAGGAACCTGCAAAAGTGAAAATATGAGAAAATATTATCTTTTTGGCAATTTTATTGATCTATTTATGATGTTATATGTTGATGTGAGATGTGAGTTGGAACCCCTTTGCTCCATAATTTATATTTTAGGAAATAATATTTTTAGGATGATTGGGTTCTGTCCTAATAAATAAAACCTAAAAAATATTTTTGTCTTGTGCAAAAAATTTGTAGAAAAAATAAAAAACGACGGGTTGCACTCTGGGAGTGCCGGCAGAAGTGAAAACTTGAATATTAACGTTGTGCATTTTTGATATTTTGGAATGGTTAGGGAATAATTTTGCACGAATTGCTTTAATTATCAGTATAAAATATTTCAAATCTTTTCTGAACCACAGTCTGTCACAAATGTCACAAGCATGACCAAATTCATTTTCAACAAAATCATTTTCAAATACACAGCAGTATGGCCACTACACAGACGGTCGAGCCATCAGCTGTCACCATCCATGGATGCGCGTAGCACGCTGTAACATAAACACACACGAACATTCGCGCAAGCGCCCTGCGCCGTCTTACGAATGTTCGATCAGGCCACGTGTCCTGACGCGAGTTTAACATTTTTTACCCATTCCAAAAAAAGTGCACAACGCCGCTAAAGAAGTTTTCACTTCAAAAATATAGGTAATTAAAAATGATACACTAGAGAAGGATCAGTTGCAAGGAAAAGAAAAGATTTATGGAATAAGGTTGGGATCGATTGATAATGGGTATTTGGATTTTGGCGTCTGCCATATTCTCACCATCGTTATAAATGCCAGCAGCCTCATCCCTTGCGTTCTGTTCCAGAGCCTTCAGGATCTCCTCGGGAATGGGAGGAGGGGTGGGGAGATGGTCACCTTCAGGCACGAAACCGTTCTGTCCAGCTGTGTATCTGGAAGGAAGGAATTAAGAACATATAACATACACCCTCACTTATTCGAAACTAAGTAAGAAATTCAGACCGGGAAACAAAAATGTTTTTCATAGGAGCAGTTTGAGAGCTTATGAGAAAAAATCGACTCTCGTCAGTTTGGGATTGGCTTATCAAGTATTCAAGTGAGGACAATGTTTTGTATATAGCTGTAATCTATTACTTACAGAAAAAATTATTAGGTAGGAAATTAAAATTACATGCTCCAAAATTTGTCTGCTGTTAACAAAGCCACTCTTTTGTAGATAAAGATCGAATACACACACAAGGTCTTTTTTATAAACCTTTTTCATCTCGGCAAAACAGGGTTGTTATAAGTTTGACGCTAGTGCCTATCTGTCTGTCTGTAGCATCGAAGTGCTCGATCAATTTAAATTTGTTTTTTTTTTAAATTTTAAATCGATTCAGTATTTTATAAGTAAAGAGGGTGATAGTCGGGGATTTTTTAATTGGCCTGGCAAATAAACTTGCTAACTATAAATCCTATGAAGTATTTACAATTACCTGACACTGTAAACCTGACCGTCATCACCAGTGTACGAATAACCACCTTGAGCTTCTACACCATTGGTAGCAACTCCATTTTCTTCAGCAGCGATGCCGTTCTCAGTTTCGTAAGCAAAAGAGTACGTTTCTCCATCGTTCGAGTTGTCTTGACGAAGAATAGCAGCGTTCCTTTCAAAGGCGGCTTGAGCTCTTTCAGGGCGGTTCTCAAAGTTCGCATTGTATTCTTGCGGGTAGTTGGAGTTCTGAGAAAAATCGTTTCCATTCTGGGCGAAACCATTTCCTTGCTGGGCAAAACCGTTACCGTTCTGGGCAAAACTGTTCCCGTTCTGGGCAAATCCGTTTCCTTGCTGGGCGAATCCGTTCACTTGCTGGGCGAGTCCATTTCCTTGCTGGGGGAAACCGTTTCCTTGCTGGGCGAAATTGTTTCCATTCTGGGTGAAACCGTTTCCTTGCTGGGCAAAACTGTTTCCATTCTGAGGGAAACCGTTTCCTTGCTGGGCGAAATTGTTTCCATTCTGAGCAAAACCATTGCCTTTGGCGTTGCTTGCGCCTCTGAACTGAGGTGAAGAGACAGGGGTTTGAAGGAAGTTGGATCCTCCAGAGGATTGGGCATGGGAGGGAGGGAGATACGTCTTGTCCAGTTTGTCGCCATGGACAAAAGCGACGGCCGCAAGAACGATTATCTGAAATGTATTATTAATATCACGGAATGCCATATGAGTTTTTGGTTAATTGTAACCTACTTGTATATTCTAACTCCTTTAATCATAAAAAAATACAAACGTTAGCTAAACCTATTTTAGTTAAAATATGATGTGTGTCCCTTTCACTCCTTTTATTATTTTACATGGCAGGAACAAGACAAAATTTTTTGTACTTTTTTATAAATAAAGGGGTAAATCTTTGGTTGTCACCGATATACTGGCATTTGGTATGTCAGTAGATAACCCGATGACGGTGCAAGCACTCTGTAAACCTACTTTTTACATACGATTACCTATATCTGATAAACAACAAAATAATAGTTAGCTATATCACTCAAAGTAAGGTTAAGTTGTTAGTCACGTAATATTTTCGTAGATCAATAATAGATTTGTAGTTTTATCTGGTTTTGTATTTTCAACAGGTAAATTAATTAATATAATTTAGTTAGGGCTTAGCTGTAGGCTACTAACGGGGTCCACAGGTGGCGGATAGTGGAACGGCCATCAGATATGATGGTTAGCTGCGAATATAAAAATAAGCAGTCCCCGACCAATCAGCGGCAGGGTTAGCAGGACATGGTGGGAAGTCCAGTAGGGCGGGCTTACCTAAAAAATGCCACTTAGGTCCAATGACGGCTCTGTGTCATGGCGATTCAATGCCGCCAGTAAAAAGGCATTCCTCTGTCACTAGGCAGCAGTAGTGACAGTATTGGCAGAAGGCCGAAGATGCGGAATTTGGAAGGGTTTCTGTTGAATCAAATACTGCGGCACGGAAGGCAAATGGGGAAACCACCGTACTATATCCCTA
Organism: Acrobasis consociella; assembly: GCA_963555685.1. Lineage (NCBI taxonomy): Eukaryota > Metazoa > Arthropoda > Insecta > Lepidoptera > Pyralidae > Acrobasis > Acrobasis consociella. The sequence continues at coordinate 3,024,097 of OY743122.1, read as the reverse complement.
AAATGGAGTCAAAGCACTCCACCGACAAGAGCCCAGCTCTTAAATATAAGAAGAAAAAGAAGAAGAAGAAATTTATTAAGTTATTTTGGTTTGTCAATGATCTTGACGATTTTGATATTTTACAATAATTAGCTTTTATGAGTACACTAAATGATATGTAATTAAATTTAGTAGGGAAGGTTTATAATTATATCTAGTTAAGCAATTTAAGTGCAAATAAAATATGATATCTTAAAAGGATATTAATCTTTAAGTTGTTAACCTAGGTTTAGTAACTAATATTATAGCCGAAGTTCGCGACTTTGTTCGCGTGAACTTTATGACTCCGGAAAATGCTCATCAGGCTAAACAAGTTTTGCTAAGGCGTCATTTTTATATTTTATATACTTTAGCTGGACCATTGTGGTTCTGCGTCAGGAGCTCCTTTTTCCAGAACCAATTTTGTTTCCGGAGATTAGCGTGACATCGAAATAAAATGTCTGGCAGGCTAAAAAAAATTACTCTATAACTATGTCTCCATCGCCCTAAATATTTTTTGGAAATATATTCAATGTACAGACCCATTTTTATTACTTATAAATAGAGATTAATAAGTTTTACTTATTCAAACCTAGTAATTAGATATCACCTCTAGGTAGATTTGACCTCAATTTGAAAGGACTAACCGCACCCATGGACGTATCTAAGGGGAGGATTTAGGGGGTTCGGGGTCCTTAGCATACGACGAAAGTAAAATCCACGGATTCATTAATCTGACGGATCATACATTAATTACATCCTTTTTAGGTGATCTATGACAAAGAATATTGTGTTTTCAGTTGTCAACAAGTGAAAAGAAAAAGCAACTTCAAGAATAAACGTAATTTTAAACGAAATAAGTGTATCTTATATATGTGACAAGGCTATAAGACACAAGATATTCAATTTAAGGAAATAAGTTATATAGTTAAACACAAAAATAGACAACATTGCCCAAGCAATGCCCAATAACTATCGAATACCTAAGGCTTAAAATGCGTACATTTCATATAAATCTAACAAATTTCTAAATGACTGAGATTCTGTCTTTTTCTACGTGAGATTTGAGCAAAAGCTAGTTTATTTTAGTATAGTTTTTTGGCCTTGGATCCCCCAAATGTAAGAGCTGTAGCTACGCCGGTGACCGCACCCCTGACGTAGTATGAGGCTAGACCCAAATAATTTAAATTTTCGAATTGAAATTAATCTTAAACTTGACATCATGCTTAATTAATAATTATGACATAACAATGTATTCTTGGTCCACATATTATCTAATTTTAATATCAGTATAATTGTAAGTTGATGTTCTGACTGAGACTGAGAAAATGCTGCAGTACAGTGTTTTACCGCTTCTTCTGTACTTGCGCTTAGAAAGCGGCAGTAAACTTAGCGGTAATTTAAATGATCTGACGTCAACATTAACTTTTAAGAAATCTAAAGTTATAGACAATAAGTGACAATTATCAAGTGATACGAATATCCAAAGATAAAAAAATGATTTTTTTACTTTGATGTATTAAATACTGTCAATTATAAAATCGGGTTCTTCGTGTAAATTAGATACTAGTCATTGTACCAAATCAAATTCTACTTATTGTTACTTATTTAACATTTACTATGCCTAAAAAGGTCAATGAAAATGACCGTGTTAATTTTTAAGATCATATTGTAAAAAAGGCTTATTTAGCAAATAAAGAACTACATTGAATATATTTTTCATCTTGACTCGGTCAAGGGTCGAATCTGGAACCTATGGTTAATGTGAACAATATTTTTTCTAACCTAAAAACCCAATTCGTCTACCTAACCTAACTTTACAACTGATTTTGATAAATTTTTTATGGGACAACTTGACAAGTATATTACAAACGGATTTCTTTTCCAAAACTTCGAATAAGCAGTGAACATACATAAAAATATTGTGACGTATTGATAACCCCTTCCTTTTTGAAAGTCGGTTAAAAAAACGTTAGTCGCAACCACGTCAGCTAAGATCAAAGTTACCACTTATTCTACACTGAACTTTTACATCGATTTCAGGAGTAACGACTATTTTTTTTAATTACAAAACAGAGTTCAGTTATTTGACTTAACATCTTTTTCTTGCTACTCAATAAAAAAAATATCAATATGGTAAGCATATCAAAGTTCATGCTTACGACTATTTTACAAATTACACTTAATTATTCAAATTTCAATGAGTTATTAATTATGATGTAGTTATCAATATCAAATCGCTTATATTAATTTCTGAGATATTTTCAACCCTCAACCAAAGCTCACTCACCAATTTCATTTCGCAACTTTTTCCCGACCTCCTCAATAGCCCGATGAGTATGCACTGATAACACATGCATGTAAGTACAATATTTATACTGCTCCTCTTGTAATCGATCTACTTAGTGTTCTGATTCAAAAGTCGTGGCTCGGTGTTGCCTAATCATAATATAATTCACGAAGACGGACTCGTCTAATTGTGGTGGATGGCTTTATGCAACATCTTGTCAAAATACTTTTTATTTATTTTTAGTATTAAGTTTTTTCTAGTAAGTTTTTATTTAGTTAATATTTAAACATTGTTACATATGAATAAACATAATCATGATGCTGTTAAAATAGTCAAACATATAAATAATTCTTTTAAATAAATGACTTCTGAAAATGAAAAAATAATAAAATTTGACATTATTACATTAGATCTGTGGAAGAAAGAAGGGGAGGCCTTTGCCCAGAAGAAAAAAAAGTCCCCCTAAGTAAATGGTTTACTTGTATTTTAGGATACTACTCGTAACTAACAAAATGTACCATTTTCTTGTAATTAAAAAAATACATGCCTTTACTAAGTAGTTCGGAACCCTACAGGTCTACAGTTCTAAGACTTAAGTAGTAGACTTACCTTTATGGAAAAAGTAAGTAAGATAAAGAAACAGGACAATTTGAAAAAGGTCATTTTCCAACTTGCCCTGAGCCCCTGACCGAGGATCGAACACGCGTAGTCTCCAATATTAATAACGATACGTATATACTTTATGAATAAAATATAGGTAATTAGAATCCATGCCTAATTTTTTTTTTGAAATTTTAAACCTTAAAATATTCGTTTTCTTATTCCCATTAGATCATAACTTTAATACAATTGTTGAACGTGCAAACTAGACTCTTAGGATTTCTCACATGGCTACTAAGAAAAACTCAAGAAAAAAAATATTTTTTTAAAAATTTACAAAAAATAATACTTACTTTTTAACATATGATTATACTATTTTATACTGTTTGTTTTTGCCGCCATTCCGTGAACTCTGAGCGTGTACCTTGTTGTTTACGCTGGTTTTATTTAAAATACAAGTTAATCTAATTTCCACCACTATTTCCAAATTTTCATTTAGGGTACTTACCTCTATAACGGAGTAAGTACTACTTCATTTATATTTATTATTTATTAAAGTCCTCCAACACTGTTGCACTCTCGCATACCGCCGCACCCATCGCAAATCGGATTTCATTGCTCCTTACCGTATGGACACTTAATACTCAAATGATGTGCACGAGACCTTGCGGCGACCTTCTGGGCTGAACTGGTTCGCTTCCGATGCTCCCATTATGCTTGATAAATGATGTGGCAAAAGGTTAAGGGTTATGAATCGTCCACCTGCCTGTGAGTATGAATATGGGTTCCAATTTCTACTCCTTAAGGGCCAAATTGCCCGGAGTAGAGCAACCTTAAGCCGAGTGGTTTTCGGCGGAGTAGAATAGGGCCACAAGGTTAGGGATAACGAGTCGTCCACCTGGCAGGGAGTATGAACATGGGTTCCTCTTGAAATTATTACGGGCCAAATTAACTGAAATAGAACAACTTTAAGCCGTGTGGTTTCCAGCAGAGTAGAAAAGGGGCCACTCCAAGTCCTCCCGTGGATGTCGTAGAAGGCGACTTAGGAAATACAAGCTAAAAAGCTTATAAACATCAGGGAGACCTCTCCAACCCGTCTGGCCAGCAAGGAGAGTGTAGGCCAAGTCCTCTAGCTGCTTTAGAGAAGTATGGCTCTAGTAGTACAGAGAGGGTCGTGCTTCTGCAGTAGAGACAAAAAGACCTGATGATGATGATGATGAGAAAAACGTTAAGGTTATTGCAGTGGCTGGGAAGAGTAAACGATTGATGGCAACTCCACCGCTCCCACCTTCCCGGTTTTGGCACGAAGATACATCGAGGTTTTAGGAGGTTCAAGTCCTGCATAATTGCTCCAATTTCCCCGCAGTGGAAAGGTACGCGAAGGCATTTTCACCTCATAATAAGTTTAGTACCTGGGCGACCGAGCTTTGCTGGGTTACATCTCAAACATTAACTACATGTTTTTAAACTTATCTAAAAATAATACAAAACAATAAAATTATTAGTGACATATTCTGCGTGGAAAGAAAAACGAATGAAAACTCGAAAACACACGTTTTCCCAAACATAAGACTAATCTAGATCGATTGTTTACCCCCAAAATCCCCCATATACCAATTTTCAGCGAAATCGTTAGAGCCGTTTTTGAGATCACAGAAATTTATAAATATACAAGAATTGCTCGTTTAAAGGTATAAGATTTGCTAAAGGTAAATAAAAAAAAACTCAAAGTAGTTATAAAAAAATATTAAAAATATCATATAACAAAACAGATAAAAGGGTTCACACGGAACTACGATGGAAGAAAAACAAACATAATTATTATTGTGCGTTTTGCTACTTGTTAGTGGTAAAGGTCAGTTATGCATTTATTACTAGAAAAATAAATATAATAAATATATAAACAAAATAGAACTTAAGACCAACTATGTCCAGGATGCAACCGGGAACACTCGGATGAGCGAGGTTATAAGTAGTTTCCCTCTTTTTAACCCCGAAAAAAAATGAAGTGTTATAAGTTTCACGCTAATGTCTGTCTTTTTGTGGCATCGTAGCTCTCGAACAGGTAGACCGATTTTAATGCATTATTTTTTATGACAAAGTAAGTTCCCTTGTGGTAGTTTTTAGATATGTTTGATCAAAATTGGTTCAGTCGTTTCTAAAGTTATTGGGGGTTAACGTTTAAAAGTCAAGATTTTTACTTTGATATCAATTGGAATATGTTTCTCCGCTTCTCATCACTAGATGGAGTTATTGACAGTCGGGGTTTTTTTTATTTATCTAGCAAAATGGTTACTTTGCTTTCTCTAAAGAAGAAAACCTCCCTGTATGAAAATCTACACGCGATAGTTTTGAAGTTTTAGAGTTTATCGAGTAAAGTCATACGAATAAACTAGAGGACTACATTTTTAGGGTTCCGTAGCCAAATGGCAAAAACGGAACCCTTATAGATTTGTCATGTCTGTCTGTCTGTCCATCCGTATGTCACAGCCACTTTTTTCCGAAACTATAAGACCTATACTGTTGAAACTTGGTAAGTAGATGTATTCTGTGAACCGCATTAAGGTTTTGATACAAAAATAGAAAAAAAACAATAAATGTTGGGGGTTCCCCATACTTAGAACTGAAACTCAAAAATTTATTTTTCCTCAAACCCATACGTGTGGGGTATCTATAGATAGGTCTTCAAAAATGATATTGAGGTTTTTAATACAATTTTTTTCTAACCGAATACTGTGCGCGGGAAACACTTCCAAAGTGGAAAAAAGTGTGTCCCCCCACCCGTAACTTCTAAAATAAGGGAATTACAAAACTAAAAAAAATATATGATGTTCATTACCATAAAAACTACCAGCGAAAATTGGTTTGAACGATATCTAGTAAGTAGTTTTTTTTTAATACGTCATAAATCATAAACGGCAATTTACCTTTCATTCAATCAACTCAAATAAAAAATTTAAAAAAAAAACATACTACAAGACTTTTATATTATGTTATTTGCTACTACGGAACCCTTCATGGGCGAGTCCGACTCGCACTTGGCCGCTTTTTTATAATATGTAGGTTTACATTATAAACAAATAATTACTTTTAATTAAATATTACTTCTCTCTCTAACCAAAGGTTGCCTGAAAGAGATTGCTATGCGATTAGTCTGCCTTTGTATCATATTTCTGTTTTTGTATTTTCTTTTTGAATGAGTTCAAAAAAGGAGGTTGTCAATTCGTCGAAATCTTTTTCTGTTCACCGAAAGGCATGGACTAACTTAGAAAAATCTTTTTTGTTTGGAAAGGCATACTTGTCAGTTGGTCTGATAGAAGTTTTATCAAGACTGACTGTGTACTTTGGTGTTAAAGTAGGTTTCTATTTTGAAAAATTACAACTTACACCTATTTATAAAAGTACTAGCTAATGCCCGCGACTTCGTTCGCGTGGAGTTTAAAGCTATCCTATCTTTCAAGTTGGATCAAATTGCACACGGTGTGCAAATCAAATTTAAAATCGGTTCAGTAGTTTATTAGTCCATCGCGGACAAACAACGGGACACGTAATTTTTGTATATAAAGATTTGTTTCCCAACGTTTTACTATGTAATTTCGTCTATATTTATATAAGTATTTGATACCTTTACACTCAAAATACACATACCTTGACGACCTCCGTGGCGTAGTGGTTACCACGCTAGTCCGCTACCCAGAGGTGCCGGGTTCCATCCCCGGTCAGGGCAAGTTGAAAAATGGCCTTTTTCAAATTGTCCTGGGTCTTGGATGTTTATCTATATATGTATTTGTTATAAAATATAGTATCGTTGAGTTAGTATCCCTTAACACAAGTTTCGAACTTACTTTGGGGCTAGCTCAATCAGTGTAATTTGTCTTTATATATTTATTTATTTATTTATATATATACTTATTCCACATATTATCAAAACGAAAGCATAACGTCATTGACAACAGAAATGACCGTAAAATTAATGACAATGTCTTCTAACTACAATGGACATTTGGGCATTAACCATAAAATCACTCAAGTAGCATAGATTTATGGTTATGGCAAGTAGCTGATCTATGATTGCAACAGAATTATGATGTGTTCTTTCAACGCCTATCAAATTGGAAAAAATATTATCAGTGTTATTATAAATCCCAGACTAACTATGTTACTAGATTATCCCATTATCCGATCAAATCAAGTTGACATCTAATAATATGCCACTGTCTCATCTGGAAATGTCAACTTAATTTGGTCGGATAGTGATTTAAACAGTAACAAAGTTAGTCTGCCTTTTATATTAAGACGGGATGTGTTCTTTGAACGCCAATCAAATTGTCAAAAAATATTATCAGTGTTATTATAAAACGAGGTCTTACTTTATGACTTGGTTTAAACTATTATTCACCCATATGAAGTTGACTGTGACATAAGAGAAGGTTACGTATTGCGAGAGGTCATCTTGTTTTAGGCGGATAATGGTTTAAATCAAAACTAGTCCGTGTTTAATAATAAGACGGTATTAATGGGACTTCGGGACGAGTACCATATTTTGACCTAATACCGAGGAGCTTGGTGGGTAGGCATTACTAGCGCTTTCGCAAGTAAAGCGACACCGGGCGCACTTGGATGGGTGACCAAAAGTGGCTTAAAAATTTCTTGAGCCTCTGTGCTTTGGAGTGCACTTATAAGTCGTTGGCCCCAGCTGTCATCATTGTCTAGCATCTGACATAGCTTGACGACTGTCAAGCTATGTCAGATGCCTTTACGTAGCCTGAAATTTTTTTACACTGCTCTTGGCCACTTACACACATGAAAAACAACAAACCCGACTTTGGCCAAGCCAAACTGAGAGTTTTGTGTTTCCCCGCTATGTGTATGTTCATCTGTTCCCTCGTACCTTCTATGATATCCATGGTACCTTAACATATGAGGAAAAGTCAGAAGCGACTTGGCTGAACGCTGGTTTTAGACTATGTGACGTCACAATACATTCAAAATGGTGCCCTCAATAGGCCAAAAAGTAAGTAACTAAAAAAAAACGCATCATACCGTATAGAGCTTCAAACGAAAGGGCACAATTAGTACATTTCAAAAATATATAAATTAACAGCTGTTTCCTCCTGCTTGAATTCAGTTAATAAACTTCCTTTCAGCAAAAATCTTCCTGACGGGTTTTAGCTTAAAACTATATAGCTTGTGTGTAAAATAGCAACGTGTACGACACCCACCTACTAGGTGGTCGGATGACGTGAGCAAGAAGTTTACATTTCTTTATTTATTTATTTTCGCTTACATGCACTCATGCATTACATGGTTAGTAGGTTAATAAGTACTTGAACCCTGACAGGGTGTTGCGAACTAAAAGTATGTTGAGTTGAGTGTGGTTGAGTTTATATAATACTAGTGGTTTTAGATTCAGGATATATCAAAAATTGTTAGTGATTACATTGAATGTCAGCAGAGATACATAGAACTTTTATGTTATAAATATATATAAATAAAAGCCCTTAATTTCAGTTAAGTTTGATTACATTTTAATTTAATTTTAATGAGATGTAGTTTTTGTAAGTCCGGACATTTAAAATTCCATAACAATAATATTGCAAATAAAATAATATTTAGAAGAGGAATACTGGATGCAGCTGCTTCCAATCGATCTTTTTGGAATTCCTTGTTAGAGGTTATGTACCTATGTCCAGCAGTTGACGTCCTGTTAATAATATCATCATCAGGACTTATTTAGTCTCCACTGCAGGAGCACGACCCTCTTTGTACAACCAGAGCCATACTTGGCCAGAGCAGCCAGAGGACTTGCCTACACTCTCCACGCTAGCCAGACAGATTGAAGAGGCCTCATTGATATTTATAAGTATTGTTTATATTATGATTCCTAAGTCGCCTTCTACGACAATCACGGAAAGACTTAGGTTGCTTCTCTGCTGCTCTGCTGGATACCACAAGGCAATTAAAAATTATTAAAAATAGTGAATACCATCTTTACGCTGACGACCTGCAGTTGTACAAAACATTCAATCCACAGAATACTGACTTTGCGGTTAACCAGATAAATGATGATCTTTCACGAGTGGCGGAGTGGTCAAAAGCCAATGGATTAGTATTGAATCCGAACAAGACTAAGTTTATTGTTATGGGCACTAAAGCTCAGTCCTCTAAGATCAAAAGTCACATACCCGTTATTAAATTAAAGAAAACCGAAATTGAAGAAGCTGCAACAGCCAGAAACCTTGGTGTTGTAATGGACAGTGGACTTAAATTTGAAAAGCACGTAATGGAGATTGTTAGGAATTGTTACTTTCGGCTGAAAGTTCTGTATCAGATAAGGGACTATTTGAATGTGGAAACGCGTATATATCTATGTGAAACTCTAATTTTATCGAAACTAAATTACGCAGATGTTGTCACAGGAAAATGTTTACTCGCTCGTACTCGAAAACTGATTCAACGAATGCAGAACTCCTGTGCTAGGTTTTGTTTACCCATCCCTAGACGAGCTCACGTAACGCCTTATTTGAATAGTAATAATTTACTTAACATGGAGTCCCGACGAACACTGCACTTTGACACAATGCTCTTTGGTATTATTAAGAAAGAAAATCCACCCTATTTGTTTAATAAATTAAAATTTACCACACGTGCCCGAGTGCCTGATCGCCTAATGTGTCCCAAACATGAATCCGCAGCTTTTAAGGGTAGCTTTAAATATGCTGCGACTAGTTGTTGGAACAATATTCCACCACCCATCAGAAATAGCAAAACGTTGAGTACTTTTAAAATTAAACTCAAGAGACATATACTCGATATTCAAAAGTCCTAAACAGCAGTTATCTTACTATACACATAATTTTATATTTCTTGTTTATTTTATTTATTACCATTTTCATTATATATGTATGTATATATATATACATAATGTAGTGTCACACATAGTCATAGATAAGTCTTTTAATTTCTGTGTTTTATTGTTCATTAGTTTTATTTTTACACCTACCTTTAGCCTACCTTTAGGATACACAAACATACACAAACCGCACTTTACACATACCTAAACATTCATTCCATTCTCGCTCACCTCTAATATACATAATATATTATGTTATAGGCACCAGTACCAATTTTATCTTGTTTAATGTATTATGTATAGATATGTCCAAATTCAAAATGTATACTTAGGCCCAATCACAGATAAGACTAGCTGGGCCTTGTAACCTCATCTTTTAATTTATGTAGCCTTCTGCCGTTAGTCTAGTGTAGGTAATTATACTACATTTATAAATGTACCACACTCTTTCCGTAAACCTTCCGCTTGTTCATCACCCGAGATACAGACTATGTCTAGTTCGGGGATGGACTCCCGGATGGGAAATGGACTGGGCGCTTTTAGCTTATGTATCTCCACCTTTTATACCTACGCTATAATATTACCTACTACATTCTGTTAAAATGTTTTTGGCAAATAAAAGAATATTATTATTTTGTCTTGTGTCAAAGGCATCCGCGGAAGACCAGCGTCGTAGCTACGACATATGCTGAGCGGAGACCTTTTTGGTACACTGTGAAATTTATATTGTTTATTGTATGCTATAAGTAATTTGTACCAAATAAACATATTTTCTTTCTTTCTTTCTTCTTTCAATTGATCATATGATGATGATGAAAATGACTTGACAACTTATGGGCCCTTCAAATTTTGACAAGACTAAATTTTAAATTAATATTGAATTTGAAATTACTATCAGCAGAGTACCTCGAGGCGACATCGTGCGCGCGTCTCATTCGCCCTTAGCCCTGAGGTAGACCTCCGGATGAGGTCGAAACATGTCGGCCAGTAGATTAATCTGTATAGTAATAATGTCTGTGTGTGCCATCATCATCATTTCAGCCGCATAACGTCCATTGCTGGACATAGGCCTCTCCCAAAGATTCCCAAAATGGCCGACCAAGAGCGGCGTGCATCCAGCGCTTACATCGACATCCGTGGCGTAGTGATCACCATGCTAGTCCGCCACCCAGAGGTCCCGGGTTTGATCCCTAGTCAGGGCTAGTTGGAAAATGGCCTTTTTCAAATTGACCTGGGTCGTGGATGTTTATCTATATATTTATTTGCTATAAAATATAGTATCGTTGAGTTAGTATCCCATAACACAAGTCTTGAACTTACTTTGGGGCTAGCTCAATCAGTGGAATTTGTCGTTATATATTTATTATTTATTTATTTACTCGAAGTTGGTCATCTGACCACCTTGTAGGTGTCTATAGGTGTGTTGCACGTTAATTTTAATCAAAAAATCGAAATTCCCGACTCCATCGACCCATTCATCCGTCCATCGTGCTCTATTGACCGTAAAACCACTCAAGTAGCCCCACAATGGTTGTGACTAATATATCGATGGTTGCAACACTATCAAGACGTTCTTCGAACGCCCATTGAACTTGTCCACGTCAATTTGAAGCGTAATCAACTTGACAGTTGGAACGCCCACCATTCGCTTGATCAAACGCGACGGGGCGTGCTGACAACTATATTTGTAATAGATAAATAAATATACAACATAATAATAAATAATATAAAGAGATAATAATAATAATACATTCTTTATTGCTCTAAAGACAGTAATAATTATGCAGATATCTCTGGTCCCACACTAGGATTCCCTGTGTTGTGGGACTCAGTCTCTTTCGACACAGACAAAACAGCAAGATAAAATTAAACAGATTGAAGAATTAAATTAAACATTAAGCTAAGTTGAGAATAAGTGGTCTCGCCTCGCCCCAGTCACAGGTGTCGATTCAGTGCACACTTTTGTTACAATCTGGTACGAGAAAGACTCAGAATATCATTGGAAGCATGGACGGGACATACCCGTAATAAATTGAACCATGGGCTATACTTAAATAGACCACTATAGTATAATGAAAAATAACAGTCAAACACAAAAAAACAATTCGGCGTTAAAATTTGCTTACGAAAAGTGCAGCAGCCCGGTCAATTTGTATGGAAATGTCATTTTTTTTGTTTGTTTTTTGACTATCATTTCATTATCAATATAGTATAGTGATCTAGTGTAGCCTTTTGTTACATTTATTGCGGGTATGTTCCTTCCACGTTGTACAAGGACAAATTAAGGATGGGTGGATTTAGTTTTTAGGGTTCCGTAGCCAAATGGCAAAAATGGAACCCTTATAGATTCGTCATGTCTGTCTGTCTGTCTGTCCGTCCGTATGTCACAGCCACTTTTTCCGAAACTATAAGACCTATACTGTTGAAACTTGGTAAGAAGATGTATCATGTGAACCGCATTAAGGATTTGACACAAAAATAGAAGAAAAACAAAAAAAAATTGGGGCTTCCCCATACTTAGAACTGAAACTCAAAAATTTATTTTCCATCAAACCTATACGTTCGGGGTATTTATGGATAGGTCTTTAAAAATGATATTGAGGTTTCTCATATCATTTTTTTTCTAAACCGAATACTTTACGCGGGAGACACTTTCAAAGTGGAAAAAAGTGTGTGTGTGTGTGTCCCCCCCCCCCCCCCCGTAACTTCTAAAATAAGGGAATTATAAAACTAAAAAAAATATATGATGTTCATTACCATAAAAACTACCAGCGAAAATTGGTTTGAACGATATCTAGTAAGTAGTTTTTTTTAATACGTCATCATAAGTCATAAACGGTAATTTACCTTTCATTCAATCAACTCAAATATAAAAATTAAAAAAAAAACATGCTACAAGACTTTTATATTATGTTATTTGCTACTACGGAACCCTTTATGGGCGAGTCCGACTCGCACTTGGCCGCTTATGTTTGTTTGTGTTTTGACTATCATTTCATTATCAATATAGTATAGTGATCTAGTGTAGCTTTTTGTTACATTTATTGCGGGTATGTTCCTTCCACGTTGTACACGGACAAATTAAGGATGGGTGGATTATTTTTTTATTTCTTCTTATTTAGTTTATTAACCGCCGACAATAACAGGAGTGTTATAAATTTGAAGCTAGTTTCTGTCTGTGGCATCGTTAGCGCTCAAACGGATGGACAAATTTCGATGTTCTTCGCCATGTTTCATGAAAATCGGGTTAGTCGTTTCAAAGTTATTGGTTGATGACGCTTCAGATTCGGGGTTTTTGTAATTTACCTGACAAATAACAGATGGTGCTAAGATATCAATATATTATGTAGTCCCGTCACTTATCAGCTTATAACTAGATGGTGTCTTCCGTCTCCATGATCAGACAAATATTACTTTTTATCTTCATCATCATCATCATCATCAGTTCATTTTGTCTCCACTGCATGAGCACCCTCTCTGTACTACTAGAGATTTACTTGGCCAGAGCAGCCAAAGGACTTTGTCCTACACTCTCTCGCTGGCCAGACGGGTTGGAGAGGTCTCATTGATGTTTACAAGCTTAGTTCCTAAGTCGCCTTCTACGACATCCACGGGAGGACTTGGAGTGGCCCTATTCTATTTTCCCGGAAACCACACGATAACCAACTAAAAAAAAAAATATATATATAAATATAAATATATAAGGACAAATTACACTGATTGAGCTAGCCCCAAAGTAAGTTCGAAACTTGTGTTATGGGATACTAACTCAACGATTCTATATTTTATAACAAATACATATATAGATAAACATCCAAGACCCAGGACAATTTGAAAAAGGCCATTTTTAAACTTGCCCTGACCGGGGATCGAACCCGGGACCTCTGGGTGGCGGACTAACTGTTTACTTTACCTAAGTTTTTATTCAGCAATCTGATAGATCTAACTTATAGTCATTCCATTATCTCTATTTATTTAATGATACTTCGAAAATTATAGCTTTAGCCTTTGTAGCTCCTATTTTTCTATAATCACTTTAATGATCAGCAATTCTCACTTATTATTATTATTAGATAGAAAGGTACACTAGAACACGATAGTTACAAATATTTTGAAACTATTTCGCAGGTATTTGTGACGAAACTTTAAATATGGTCGAAATCGTGTGAAGCTACGATACGGTTATTGAGTGAGCTTTACAAAAGCTACTATTAAGTTTAGTGATAGGTGCTTTGATACAGGAAACTATAGATGTATCACCATACCGTTACTCATGTTTTTTTTTTATTGGAACGAAGTTCCTTATCGCGCGTTGCGAAAGGGGGCTAGAGAGAAAAAATTAAGACCTAAAGTTGTAACGACATATTTTACTATAGTTGTAAGCCGTGCGGAGTGCGCGAATTTCTCTGTCGGTCTCTTTCTTTCTCGAACTTCCACCCGGGTGTCCCTTGACACCTCTCAAGTTTTTTTTTACTTCCGACCTAGCCTTTACTTTACCAACAGAAAATGTTATTAGAATTGAAATTACATGCTCCGAAATTTGTCTGCTGTTTAAAAAGGCACCCTTTTATAGATTTAGGTCGAATACATAATTTCTTTTTTTAATAACCTTGACAAAAAGAGGTGTTATAAGCTTGACACTAAAGTCTGCATCTGTCTGTCTGTGGAATTGTAGCGCTCGAACGGATGGACCGATTTTAAAGGGTTTTTTAACGTGAAAGCAAGTTTCCTTGCAGTGGTTCTTAGCTATGTTTGAAAATGGATTCAGCCGTTTAAAAGTTATACTCGGTATTTTTTAAAATACCTGACAAATAATAGAGGGCGCTACGTATCAATCCACTTAACATCCTTGCACAACCAAAATTTAATTATTATTATAATATTAAACTTGGCTCGACTTTTCACTTTCGTCTTTTTTTTGGATATTTAAATAATAGATGGCGCGACGTATATCAATTCTTGTCTTCATTCGCCAGAGAAGTAAAGTTTCAAATAACAATGTAATCCGACATCTTCAGATAATGATATATCATTAGATGGATGTATTAAATGCGCCTCCGGTGGCGTAATTAAGGAGCTGTCAACAACGTTTACAGTTAAATGAATATGATTTTAATGCTTTCTATCTGTTGTTCAATCTACCTCTTTTTCGTAATAGTAATACTGTACCTAGGTCTATTTAAGAGCTAGTGCCAGTAGTCTTACCAAGTTTGTTCTACCACAAGTAGCCAGTGATACTGGGATATACAGATCTACATGTTGACTGTGACGAAACAGGTTATTATAATCGAAATATTATTAATCCCAATAGACGTACTGGAGATTTTTTTAGGAATGTTAAGGGGTTCTTCTTCTTATCGTGTGTGTTCGTGACTAACACTAGTGTCAGAGTTTTCAAACCGCCTTAAAGGCCTCTGGCATGGTTTTTAGGTAACGACCAATGTCAAAGAGAGTAACCAGGACCGACGGCTCAACGTGCCCTCCGAAGCACGGATCATCTCACTTATTAGACAATCAGGTGATCAACCTACAATGTCCTGACCAAACTAGGACAACAACACAAAGTCGTTGCTCCCGCCGGGAATCGAACCCGTGACCTCCGGGTATGAGCCGAACGCTCTAACCACTACACCACGGAGGCAGTTGAGGGATTAAATTCCTGTCACTCATACTAGTAGGACTCACTTATTAGAACTAGCCCGTATTTGAATTTTAATATGCAGCTTTAATTTTGTAGCAATTTTTTTATTTATCTGTCAAAATATTTATCTTAGTAAAATTATTTTTTCAGCCTATTTAAAGCGAGATTATACTATTTATATAAGCATATATTTATATATTAAAAAAGTCATGTTAGTTACACTATTATTAACTCAAGAACTGCTGGACCGATTTATATAAAATTTGGTATGGATATAGTTCAAGGTGGTGCTGTCAAGAACCAGATCGACTACATCTTGACAAATAAGAAATATATTGTAACTGACGTTTCAACTCTAAATAAAATCAATATTAGCAGTGACCATCGAATAGTTCGAGCTAAAGTGAATCTCAACCTAAAGGCCGAACGCAATAGTCTTATTCAGAAACGTCCAAGACATTGCTGCCTTAAGGCGATCGAAGCACAAAAGGATAAGTACGAGCAGCGTGTCATCGAACTGATCAACTCAAAGCCAGCTGAAACTATCGACGATATCAACAACCGCTTGTCCGAAGCAATAACCATAGCATCTGGAGAACTGGGGAAAGTAGTCCGACCGAGGGAATCAATTCTGACGAGAGAAACTAAAGACCTACTAGAAAAGCTTTCTTCAGGATCCAGAGGGCTTTCTGAAATTAATAAAAAAGCTAAGAACGCAATCAGAAGAGACCTACGAGAAAACACCCATAAAACAATTACGGACACAATTAAACAATACAGGGGACCGAAGGTTTTCAGAAGAAAGCTACAAGTAGGAAAGCAGCAAATGTATAGACTAAAAGTTGATAGTAACACCGAAACAACAGACCTAGAGGAGATCATGGAAATAGTTACTAAGTTTTACGCGGACCTGTATAGCTCCAAGGTGTCCGCTCCCACTCAAACAAACACCGACAAACGAGCTAAACTGTCGCGACACCTGACAGAAGATCTCCCAGACATTAGTCTATATGAAATTAAAACAGCCCTCAAAGCCATGGCAAACGAGAAAGCTCCCGGTGAAGACAACATACCTATTGAACTCATCAAGTATGGAGGAAAGGCTATTCTGCAGGAACTCAAACACTTATTTAACCAAGTACTGGTACAAGGGATAACACCAGAAACGTGGAAGAATGCCATAGTTAAGCTCATATTTAAGAAAGGCAACAAAGCAGATTTAGCTAACTATAGGCCTATATCTATCCTACTGCACATATACCAATAGACTAGCCTCCAAACTGGATGCGACGCAGCCTGTCGAACAAGCGGGATTCAGAAAAGGATTTTCGACAATCGACCACATATTCTGCACGAGACAAGTCATCGAAAAATCTGTGGAGTATCGTCAAAACTGTTGCACAGCCTTCGTAGATTACGAAAAAGCCTTTGACACCATAGAACAATGGGCGGTATTTAATGCTCTTCAGCGATGCTTGATAGACGACAGGTATGTGGAAGTGTTGAAGGAAATCTACAGAAGTGCTAACCTCCAAATACAGCTGCACAAGCTTACCCAGCCGATCCACGTAAAAAGAGGAGTTCGGCAAGGCGATACAATATCCCCAAAGTTGTTCACTGCAACTCTAGAAGACGTCTTTAAACTCATAGACTGGTCTCGAAGGGGAGTGAACATTAATGGTGAAACATTATCGTACCTTCGCTTTGCTGATGACATCATCCTATTTGCAAACTCTGTGGAAGAACTTACTGTCATGCTAGAAGAACTATATATGGCGTCCCTAAGTATTGGCTTGAAGATGAACGTAAGCAAGACCAAAATAATGTGCAGCGCAAGTACCAGTCTGCCTCACATTTTAGTCCATGGACAAAAGGTAGAAAATGTCACAGAATACCTTTATTTAGGGCAAATCATATCATTTGAAGACGATCGACACGAAAAAGAGATCGACAGACGGATTCAGCTTGGCTGGGCGGCATTCAGTAAGCTTGACGACGTTTTAAAGAGCAAAAGGATACCAATGTACCTCAAAAGACGCATGTTTGAGCAGTGTGTTCTGCCCGTGATGAGATATGGCGCCGAGACCTGGACACTAACGAAGAAGCTTGTGAACAAACTCCAGGTAGAACAGAGAGCAATGGAGCGAGCGATGTTGGGAATAACATCATACGGAAACGCACTGGAGTCACTGATATCGCAGTAATAGTGACGAGGTCGAAATGCAGATGGGCTGGACATATGAGTAGAAGAGAAGATGGTCGTTGGGCGCGTAAAATTGCCGAATGGAGACCTCGGCCTGGCCGGAGAAATGTTGGGAGACCACCTATGCGCTGGGCCGATGACATCTATAAAATATTAGGCAAGACCTGGATGCGAACTGCAGAAGACCGGGTCAAGTGGAAACACCATGAAGAGGCCTATACCCAACAATGGGTGAATGAAGGCTGAAGAAGAAGAAGAAGAAGATAGTTCAATATATAAATTAACTAATTTTTATCCCGAGATTCCCACGGGGAGCAGTGCCCGCGGGTACAGCTAGTAAGTTTATAAAATAAACTTCCTCGTCTTCCGACAAAAAGAAGAGTGTTATAATTTTGACATGTGTATTGTGTAGTGTATATGTGACCCAGACACAAGCCATCTGCCTGCCGAGCTAAGTATTTCAGTGTTTTTTTTTCTTTTTCTGGAATGAATAGTGAAACTTAACGACAAACTGGCAAATCGCAAATAATAGGGATGGACTGGGTCAAAAATATACTATTTTGTTTAATCCATCAACCAGATTATCCTAAAAAAAAAACGACGGGTTGCACTCTGGGAGTGCCGGCAGAAGTAAAAACTTGAATATTAACGTTGTGCATTTTTGATATTTTGGAATGGTTAGGGAATAATTTTGCACGAATTGCTTTAATTATCAGTATAAAAGTACTCTCATTTATGTGGTAGAATACAATATTTATTTATTGGGCTATCGTACACAAACATGACATTTTATTAGCACGCTGTAACATAAACACACACGAACATTCGCGCAAGCGCCCTGCGCCGTCTTACGAATTTTCGATCAGGGTCACGTGTCCTGACGCGAGTTTTAGATTTTTTACCCATTCCAAAAAAAGTGCACAACGCCGCTAAAGAAGTTTTCACTTCAATAAAGGACAAATATTTTTCGTTTTAAGAAAGTCCTCAAAATTTACGAATTTTCGCTTTGATGTTTCAGAGTGGAGGTGATTATATCGTCACCGTTGGTTAAAATATACTGTAGCTAATCTTGACGTCACACAAAATTTAAATGCGCTATATCTTCGCCATAATTTGCTAATGAGAGAAAAGAAAACTTTTATTTTTTATTTTTACTTAACTTCACATTTTTTTTATTTTTATTTAACTTTATACACAAATACAAGTGTAATGGCGGACTTAAAGCCTAAGGCCTTATCTACCAGTCAACCAAACGGGTGATGTGGAGAATGATAGGGGTAGTGCACAACTTGACAGGTATATGGTGAAAAAGAAAGAAAAGGCTATATGATTCACGCTATATGATTCACACATTCCTATAAGATTCACGCTAAATCTTTATTATGCAAATGTTACATGTTTATAAACAGAGTTAAATTTTTAATATTCGTGATTAATTTTCTTGTTACGTAGCTATACACACAATATTTCTAAACCTCATGTATCTGCCTAATGCATTTATTTACGATCAAAAGCTTTTAAGTAAATGCTTTTGTAAACATACTACATTCCTCTTAGTTATTGTATGGTTTACACCTTCGTTGGATTGAATAATGCGTCATGGAACCTATAAACCACAGCGAAATAATTATGTCGTAAGTTTGTGAGCTTGTAAGTTACTATAGGTACCTATCTAAGTAAAAATCTTATAAAATAATATTTTAGAAAAGCTTTATTGTATAAAGCTCCCATGCTGGTCTGGAAGAAATAAAAAAAACTTAGAATGTACCAGCTGCTTCTCTTCCCACGCAGATCGTAAAAGCCGATCGAGGGAATGGGCAAAAATGCAAATCATGTTAACAGGCGATGCGGCTAGCAACCCATCACTGTATTGATTGCTTTTCCATCTTCTCGCCCACCATGACGCTAAAAGTGGCTTTTGGGTCTTGCGGCCCTGGGCTCTGCATAGAACCGCAAGACCCAAAATGCTCTGTCTGCCCCATTAGGGATAAAGACGTGATAGTATGTATGTATGTATGTATGTATCATTATTATCATTTCAGCCGCCTAATGTCCACTGCTGTTGAACATAGGCCTCTCCCAAGGATTTCCAAAATGGAAGGTCATTGTATTAATATTTATTATATAATTTCATCAATTTTACTACGAGTTTGATGTTCGGTTGGTGAATAAAATAGGCTAGTCTCAAAAATCTACCAAGTTAGTCCTACCAGTAAGTCTAATGGACATTTTTGCCCCAATAGAACTACCAAGAGGACTATAGGGATTTTAGTCCCAAAATATAGACATAGAATTCAGTGTTTTAGATTACACATTAAATAAAACGGAAATTGTTTTCAAAGATGCCTTTATTTACAATTTCTATCACATAGTGATTTTACGCTGCAAATTCTATACATAAATAATATGTACAAAATAACGTCAATAATTATATTATTTTTTTTACATTTTTTCTTGCTGCTTTTGACTAAATAATAATTTAAAACTATAGAATTACTTTGGTATTCACAGATCTAGTAAGTGTAGCCAGTTTCAGGGTTGAAGCTTGGGGGTTGACGAGGTCCACCGAAGGTTGGAGTAGCAGGGCTAAAGGCAGACTGGTTAGGTTGAGAGCCCTGGCGACTTGGAGATGGACTAAACGATTGGCTTGGTTGAGAACCCTGGGGACCTTGAGACGATGCTCCAGGACGGTTGTATTGGTAAGGAGAAGATTGTGGCATGGAATCCCTAGTCGCAGATTGACCAGGTCTGTATTGGCTTGAACCCTGGGCTTGAGGAGCTTGAGATCCGAAGTTGCTCTGGCTGAAAGCGTTCTGAGCTGGTCCAGAACCAGTTCCAAAAGAACTTTGAGTTGGGCGAGATACTGGTCCTTGATTGTTCCTAGATCCAGGTAATAGGGACTGGCCTACCAAAGCAGCAGCAGGTCCGTTTGTAGGACCAAATGATCCAGAAGAGGCTCCCTGGTTTGGTGATGATCCAGGCCTAGAGAAAGTAGATTGAGCGGGCTGGTTGTATTGAGGACCGGAGGATGATGGACTTTGGAATTGGGATGGCTGAGGTCTGACTGCACTAGGACCTTGACCGAATGGTGTGCCTTGAGGACGGTTGTACTGGTATCCACTGTCATCTTGCGCTTGAGATCCAAATGCCGCCTGAGGACGGCTTTGGGCTGAAGACTGATCCTGGCGGGAAGCGGAGAAAGGAGATCCAGAAGGAGCAGCGTTGTTTGGTGACACAAATTGTTGAGGACCTTGGTTCGATCCACGTCCACCAGCTGGGGCACCGTATTGCTGAGAAGGCTGGTTAGATCCACGGGAACCGGTAGGTGCATTGTATTGGTTTGATCCAAAGTTTGAAGAAGCAGGGGTGCCAAACTGTTGAGCACCTTGGTTAGATCCCTGAGCGGCGGGAGCATTATACTGTTGAGAGTTTTGAGAGGCCTGGTTAGAACCACCTCCGGCGGCATTCGGGGCACCGTACTGTTGTGAAGGACCTTGGCTGGGACCACGTCCAGAGGCCGCGGTAGCACCATACTGTTGAGCGGAGCCTTGAGTTGAACCACGTCCGGGGGCCGTAGGGGCACCGTATTGCTGAGAAGGACGGCTTTGGGCTGAAGACTGGTCTTGGCGAGAAGAAGAGAAAGGTCCAGAAGTAGCAACGTTGTTAGAAGATCCAAAAGTACCTTGGGTAGGTGCGCGTCCGGATGTGGTAGGAGCACTGTAATCATATCCGCTTGTGGGGCCAGATGTGGGACCAGATTGAGTTTGACGGAAATTGTTAGATCCAGCGAATTGGTTCCTCGGTCCAGACTGGGCTTGGTTGAAAGATCCAGAAGATCCGAAAGGTCTGGAAGCAGCGTTAGGAGCGCCATATTGCTGAGAAGGACCTTGAGAAGCTCCTTGAGGTTGGTTGTACTGCGAAGAACCCACTGAGCCTTGAGGTTGGTTGTACTGCGAAGGACCCTGGGCTGAGCCTTGAGGTTGGTTAAAAGATTGGCTGGACGACTGGTCCTGGTTGTAGGATGGAGCTCCAGTATACTGCTGAGGAGAGCTTCCAGCTTCGTTGGCATCGGGTTGGTAGGCACCTGAAATATATAATAGGTACGTATTAGTTAACAGTCGCGATATAAGTACTTAATATTTAAGTTTTTAGGGAATAAAGTGAACGTTTAAGAGGACTTTGCAAAGCAGTAGGACATAATAGACACTGGTTGGAACAAAAAACTACAATTGGAAATCTAGGCTGATCATGGGTATTATAGTAAATATCTTAATAGATAATTTTAACTGCACTACTTGATATACGAGTAGGTATATTTGTGGCAAAAGAATTGTCAATTTATTATAATTAAATTATACTTATAGCTTTTTGACTCGAAAAGAAGAATGCAAATCAGTATTCTGCTAAACCAGCATGGATTAAATTGACAATATTTTGTGTAAACAACTAATAAAAATGTAAGCTTTAAAAAATATCACAAAATAGTTTTGAAAGACGTCCTGAGAGGTAATGGCAAACAACTATATTATGTTACTTTGTTACGTTATGTGCATTTATTTTCATACAATTACACCGACAAGAATATGGCTCTTGAATATAAAATATGTAAAAAGAAAATAGAAAGAGATCCCTTCTGCACAAGAGCGATGGACTGGATAACAACTTCGATATTCGTAGGGTGAAAATATATTATATTATCATTTTGTCAACTAGATTTTCCGAAAGGACCCTTTTTTTTAGCAAAGTAGTAAAAATCCACAAAGATACAGCACTTCGAAGTTTCTGAGCAGAGGAGATTTACGTCACCTTTGGCCAAAAACTGATCGTGACGTCACGCGAAATAAAAATGCGCTGTATCTTCGTCATTATTTGCTAATCAGAGAAAAGAAAAAACCGTTAACAATACTTCAAACAACCTATCTAATGAGCCAAAAGATATTGCGCACATCCGTATTGCGTTTGTTTTTAAAATTTACTTAGATACTTATTCTAAATGTACAAAAAACTATTCAAATTAAATAAACTTTTTGATAAAATCTCATTTTTTGTACAAGCCTTTATTATAAGGCCAAAGTACCTAATAAGACAAATAAAATAAGCTCAAACTCGACGGATTTGCGTCGTTTTATTATTGAGTTTCATCTACCACCTTTCCTCTCAAGACAAATCAAACAAGTTCTACTCAATGAGGTTAGGTATGTTATTAAAGTGAAAACTTCTTTAGCGGCGTTGTGCACTTTTTTTGGAATGGATAAAAAATCTAAAACTCGCGTCAGGACACGTGACCCTGATCGAAAATTCGTAAGACGCCGCAGGGCGCTTGCGCGAATGTTCGTGTGTGTTTATGTTACAGCGTGCTAATAAAATGTCATGTTTGTGTACGATAGCCCAATAAATAAATATTGTATTCTACCACATAAATTAGAGTACTTTTATACTGATAATTAAAGCAATTTGTGCAAAATTATTCCCTAACCATTACAAAATATCAAAAATGCACAACGTTAATATTCAAGTTTTCACTTCTGCCGGCACTCCCAGAGTGCAACCCGTCGTTTTTTTTTTTTAACTCAGTTCTGTCGAATAACTCCTGACTTCATCATCAGAACATCTCATTGAGTAGGCTTCATAACACTGTATTTTTATCCGACCTTTACAAGAGTATAAAATTTCTGCTAAATCGGTTGAGGATAACTGATTGAAAATTGAGTTGCAAGATTTTACCTAAACAAGCATTCATACATACGTACATACAAGATACATTGCAACTTAAATAAAAGCTTGTTAAAAATGCTTTACCTTCTTGAGTACCAGCAGCAGCGGCTCTAGCATTCTCTTCAATAGACCTGAGAATCTCGTCAGGAATGGGAGGAGGTGTCGGCAAATGATCTCCCTGAGGCTGGTAACCATTCTCATCAGCGGTATACGTCACTCTGTACACTTCACCATCATCACCCGTATAAGCGAACCCTCCTTGGGCCTGAACACCATTCGTAGCCACCCCAGATTCTTCAGCAGAAATTCCGTTCGAAGTTTCGAAGCTATACGCAAAAGTATTGCCGTCATTTTCGTTTTCGTATCTCAAAATTTCAGCGTTTCTGTCAGCCGCTGCTTGGGGACGTTCAGGCTGGAATCGAGCGCCGCCATCTTGGTTTCCAAAACCAGAAGGTCCAAATCCTGATGCAGAAGGTCCACTTCCACTGGGTCCTGATGGAGCAAATCCATTAGGAGCAGCAGGTTGTTCGTATTGGTTTGAAGAGCTGGCTGGTTGGTCTAAACCGTTTCCTTGTGGGCCAAAAGATTGTCCAGCCTTCTGGAATCCAGGAGAAGAACCTGATGGGGCAAATCCACTAGGTCCTGAAGGTGAACCAAAGGATGATTGCTGGCCAAAGGTTCCTGATCCAGGGGCTGTGAGAGATCCTGGGCTGCCTCCGGCTGTAGCAGCACTGGCTGGTGGAAGGTATGTCCTGTCTAATTTGGCTGCATAGCCACAAGCTATCATTGACAGGACTATAAACTGTAAGAAAAAGAAGAATGAACTAAAATAAGTATTAGAATTTAAAGGTAGGGTTGTAATAAAAAAGTAACTTGGTCTGATGTTATTACTAATACTATTTATTCTTCCAATGACTAATAAACTAACAATTTTAAAGTTAAATTGATAATTTAACTACGTATATCTAAGCAAACTCTAAATTATTAAATTTGTATTGAAATATTTATGTATTTACCAGCTTCATGTTCAAGCTGATGTTTACACAAAAGATGAGTACTGAATGCCTTATTGCAGAAGTGCATCCTATTTATATGAAACTAAAATCGTTCACATCGCGATATCTTTCCGAATCGACTAACCTTTGGCCAAAGCTTTCCTTGTGTGAGTGGTGGCTCGTTCACATAAGCTTAGTAATCAAGTATCGAAAAACGATCACTATAGTTCCTTACTATGGTAAGTTGCTATGAGAGAAAAATAAATATACAGGTTGACTTTTTACACACCAGCCAAATTTTTGGAGCAACTTCTCTCAATGATACTAAACTACTTTTTATATAAAAAGCTACTTTAATCTATAAAAAAATTAATCTTCCCTTACAACATTTGTTTGACAGAGCACTCATTTGTATGAGAACCTGATTTTTATTTAATGGAAAGGAGTTCAGTATAATGGACACAACTTGCTCCAAAAATTTGGCTGTTGGTTAAAAAGTCATCATGTATTTTACTTTATGTGCTTCAATTTTCCGAACAAGACTTTTTATAACGTCAAAATTAATGATAATTAATCGACAACTCCACGTTTGCGTTTTACGATCAAAATAGTATATAAAAAAATGGTTAAAATAATTTAAAAACATCTACTGCTAATATCAATCCGCCTGCTCAGCGTGGTATAAGTTTGTTTATTTATTTAGCAGCAGATTGATACATGCTGTAAAGTCCTGCCTTTACCTCCGGCATTGCCCGCGTAGTAAAAACTGCAGTTATTGATCCACGAGAACCATTTTTTTTTAAATAATAAATACTGTACCTATGTAATATGTACGCAGTCAATGCACGTTTGATGAAACAAAAAAGATGTTAAAAAGAGATACTTTCGCATTTATGATATTAGCACATACATACACACATATTTTCACGCCTGTTTCCCATGGGGGTAGGCAGAGACTATGGATTTCCACTTACTACGATCCTTGCAAACCTCTTTTGCTTTATCAACACTATTAACTCTTTTCATGCTTGTTCTCCAGTTGATATTAGTAGGTTGTATATAGTTCGATTAAACGACCATACGCTTAGTGCTAAGCCCATGTAAACTGCTCATGTGAGTTACTCAACGGTCGATCGGTTTTGCGATACACTAATTATTTTGAACGGTTCGGTGTGGGTCAGGTTTACTAGGATGAGTTTCGGAGATCCGTATCGATGTGAAAAATCGATCGCGTTACAAAATCTACAACCAAATCGGGATGAGCTCGGCAAATATTGATCTATTGTCATAGATCTAGAGAACCATTGTAGTTTCGTGTAGGTTTTTTTTTGTATTTGTATTCTAAAAAGTATTGAAAGAGAAGTACTTTTTAACATCTTTTTTTTGTTTGAAATGGCATACTTGTTAGGTCGTTCCAAAGATAGAATAGAGCGCGAGTTACCGAAGAAAATAGATGCTTCCTTTCAGCTTTTCCATATTAGAGACTTCCTTCGAAAGATAATTTTGCCTCTTTATTACATAATTTTGCCTTGAATTCTTAAATTTAACAACCGTTTGCTATACCTTTATTGCTAGAGAACTAAACCTAGTTCTCTAAGTAACCTGTGCGTTTGCTTAACCTATTTAAGTTGAAAGCATCTGTTGTTCCTTACCTTCTTTGCAATATTTGACATTGTAAGAACCAGACAAAACACATTTTACTAAAAGAGGTTTAGCAAACGTTTAGTACTTTTTATAAATACGAGAGTTAGTAAATATTATAAGGTCTAACAATATATACTGAAACTATTTTAAGGGTGGATTCAGTTCGTGATACTTAAACCACTTTTCCCAAGGTACATTTACACGTAGGTATATAAATATGATAAGTAATGTTTGGCCTTCCCATACAAATTTCTTATGTCCGCTTATAAGCAGAGGACTGTATCTTATACCTTTAAACGAGCAATTCTTGTATATTTATTTATATATATATATTTATTTATAAATTTCTGTGATCTCGAAAACGGCTCTAACGATTTTGCTGAAAATTGGTATATGGGGGTTTTTGGGGGTAAACAATCGATCTAGATTAGTCTTATTTTTGGAAAAACGCGTGTTTTCGAGTTTTCATACGTTTTGCTTTCCACGCAGAATATGGTCGCTAATTTCCTCGCGCCGGCCGCCATCCGCTTAGCTCAGTGGTTAAGGATGCTGACCGCTAGAAAGAGTGTTACGGGTTCGAATCCCACTCGGTGACTTACTTTTGTTTTTTTTAATGTTCAAGTTTATAAATAATTTTTTATTTTGTACTGTTTTTAGACAAGTTTAAAAAATATAGTTAATGTTTCAGATGTAACCGACCGAGCAAAGCTCGGTCACCCAGGTACTACGTATACTAAATAAAAATAAGATACAAATAAAACAATAATAACAGTAAATTGAAAAGAATAATAATGCTTGAGGAATTGAAAGCTGTAACATTTATATATATCTAACAACACAAAACAATAACCGTAAAAAATATCAAACAGAAAATATAGGCTCTGATCACGTCAGAGGGTGATGAATGAATCAACAAAAAAAAAAAGCAGAGGACTGTGGCTGATTTGAAGATGATGATGGTGATACAAGTTGACCGATCAGCTGATCCGTGTATATGGTTAGCCGATCATCTATCTATACATATAATAAAACAGTAAAAAAAGTGTGTCTGTACATTAAATATATTTCCAAAAAAAATATTGGGGGCGATGGAGACGTAGTAATAGAGTAAGAATTAAAAAAAATGTCTGTCTGTTTGTCTGTTTGTCTGTATGTCTGTTTGTCTGTTTGTCTGTATGCCTGTTTGTCTGTTTGTACACGCTAATCTCCGGAAATACTGGACGGATTTGAATGAAACTTTTTTTGTTATATAGCTATTAAGCCTGGGCAACATATAGAGTATAAATGATTTTGGAAAATGGAACGCCTGATGCAGAACCATAATGGTCCAGCTAAACTATAAGAGATATAAAAATGTCGCCTTTGTAAAAGTTGTTCAGCCTGATGAGCATTTTCCAGAGACATAAAGACCACGCGAACGAAGTCGCGGGCTTCGGCTAGTATTTAATATTTCGACACATGTTCCTTGGGGAAAGTTGTTCACTATCACAGACTGAATTCTCCCTTGAAATAGTTTTATTATATTTTGTTAGACCTTATACAAGCTGTAAATATTTAACTTTGCCATATTCTCAGACGGATCGATGCCGATCATACTGAACAACTTTCCAAAAGAGCACAGGTCGAATTATGAAAAAAAAAATTCTCTCTAACAAAATTGCTAATCAGCTGATCGATTTGGTATGGGACGTCCATTTTTTTTATATCTTGACCTATGTTCCTTGTAAAAAGTTGTTCAGTATGATCGGTATAGGTACATATGAGAATATGGCAAGGTTAAAGATTCACAGCCTGTGTATTGCGGAACCCTTCATCAATAATTAACGCTTCACTCTAAACCTTTCCAGCGTGATATGGTCAATCAAGAGCACAGGTCATGCTACACACGAATTTCGTGACCTAATATGTGCAATTTTTTTACGCGGTGACTTGCATTAACGCCACTGTCTCATAGCTAATCATGATTTTGATTGATGCCATTATGTTGTTAATTAGAATTTTAGATTAGTCACAAAAATATTCATGGTTAATACACTTTAAATTGTTTACAGTAGTTCATAAAGTAGTTTGAAGAATGATTTAGGGCTTGCTCAAAACAAAATTTTGAATGATACTCCGTTTGCTTTCGGTTCAAAGTTAGAACGTACAGTTTTTCGCAAAAGTGACTGTTTTTCGCAAATGTGGGAAGAAAAGCTTTACGTTCTCACTTTAAATTGTAAACAGTGTTTCATAAAATAGTTTGAATAGTTTTATAGCTAGGGCTTGGTCAAGACAAAATTTTAAATTATATCTCCATTTCCTTTCAAATAAATTATTTCAAAAGGGGGCAGAACTTAACCTCAAAAAAGTAATATATGGGATGTTTATTAAATTTGCCGTATTGTTTCCGGTAGAGGAGAATAGGGCCACTCCAAGTCAAAGCCGACTTAGGAAATAGAAGTTAAAGCTTATAAACATCAATGAGACCTCTCCAACTCGTCTGGCCAGCGAGGAGAGTGTAGGCCGAAGTACTCTGGCTGCTGTGGCCAAGTAAGGCTCTGATATTACAGAGAGGGTCGTGCTCCTGCAGTGGAGACAAAAAGACCTGATGAGGATGATGAAGGGATATGAAGATGATGGGTGTAACTCCGGACATACCTGATTAGGGAATTCCCCAATTTTCCCTATTTCCCTAATTTGATTCCCGGAGAGCTCCCAAATAAAATGGGACCATAGCTAGGACTGATGAATGATGATGATGATCGTATACTTTATGTTATATTGTTTTAATTGTTTTATTTGTTTGAACGCGCTAATCTCAGGAACTACTGGTCCGATTTGAAAAATTATTTCGGTATTAGATAGGTCGTATAAAGAGGAAGGCTATAGGCTATATTGCATCACGCCCGCGACTTCACTCGAGTGGTTAACGCGGGCGAAGCCGCGCGCTGCCTCTAGTTTATTATACAACTTACTTTGGAGCTAATATTTATTTATTTAATTTAATTGGTATGTACACCTGAAAATTAACAAATAAAACCTAATAAACATAGAATATATTTATCAACAAGGAAGTTTCCAAACAACTCTAATCAAGTACTTTTTTTTTCTTAACGTCAAAGCTAAGGACTAATAACATCATAGTTTCTTGGAGTCAAATAATATAACTGCCTCCGTGGTTAGAGCGTTCGGCTCATACCCGGAGGTCGCGGGTTCGATTCCCGGCGGGGGCAACGACTTTGTGTTGTTGTCCTAGTTTGGTCAGGACATTGTAGGCTGTTCACCTGATTGTCTGATAAGCAAGATGATCCGTGCTTCGGAGGGCACGTTAAGCCGTCGGTCCCGGTCACTGTCTTTGATATTGGTCGTTACCTAAAACCATGTCAGAGGCCTTTAAGGCGGTTTAAAAACTCTGACACCAGTGTTAGTCACTAACACACACGATGAGAAGAGAAGGAGAAGGAGTCAAATAGCGCTCTTAGTATCAGTTTTTTCGCAATAATAAATATAAAATCACGTTTCAAATGAATATAATCAATGAATTTTTGTGACGTTTTATACTATTAACAGTACCAAATAATTTATTTATGATTCAGGAAACTACCTTATTGTGTGTAACATAATAATAAAACTACATTTTTAGATGACCACTGGCTTATCGTGTCTTCTGAAGCACGGAGCCACTCCCCAATCCCAGTTACAAAATTTGTGCAATTTTTAGGGTTCCGTACCCAAAGTGTAAATTCGAGACCCTATAACTAAAACTCCGTTGTCCGTCCGTCTGTCTAGTCTGTCGTCTATCTGTCTATCTGTGTGATAGCTAGACAGTAGAAATTTTCACAGATTATGTATTACAGTTGCCGATATAACAACCAATAGGTACGTCGTACGTACGTCTAAAAACAGAATTAAATAAACATTTAAGTGGGTGCTCTGCTCTGCGTAAACCATAGTAACCTCGTCAAATCACCTAAGAAGCGACCCCAGGGCTCTGAAGCGTTACTACGAAATGATGGTGATGCCACACAGCAATGCCACACGCTCTATAGTTATTGTTCTTTGAGTTAAATTACACATTTTAGTTGTCATAAAACATTGCTAAACACATAAACCTTTGGGCGCCTATAGAAAACATAACCTTTTCAAAGTTGATCGCTTATGTAGTTTCTTCCTAAAACAGATGGTTATCGACATAGAATGATTCGTGACTATTTCGATGTGCACGGATGTAACCTGTCTCACATATTAATAACGTGGTTTATGTCAGATTGCAGGTATGAGAAAATATTTAAGGGCTTGCACTATCTCGTACTTCTTCTTATCGTGTGTGTTAGTGACTAACACTAGTGTCAGAGTTTTTAAACCGCCTTAAAGGCCTCTGACTTGGTTTTAGGTAACGACCAATGCCAAAGACAGTGACCGGGACCGACAGCTTAACGTGCCCTCCGAAGCACGGATCATCTTACTTATCAGACAATCAGGTGATCAGCCTGCAATGTCCTAACCAAACTAGGACAACAACACAGAGTCGCCCCCGCTTGGAATCGAACCCGCGACCTCCGGGTATGAGCCAAACGCTCTAACCACTCCCCACGGAGGCAGTTATCTCGTACTGCTTTGAATTATCATCTGTAATAGGTATCTATATCATCATTCCAGCCCTACTTCCGCCCACATATTTTCTTTCTTTCTTTCTTCTTCTTTCTTTCTGCTGAGCATACATTGCTAGTAGCAAAAATGTTTGCTACACGATACCAAAATCGAGTGAATAGTTGTAGTTTGAGACAGGCAACTACATGGTTTTGCTACTTAGAACAAAAGTTTGATATCTATTAATCAAATCACAAGTAGCAAAACTGGTTCAGCAATTCATTTATTTCCAGTGTACCTAGTAAGTAAGTGTACCTAGTAGTGTGTAGACCTCTCTTCGTCGACGCCACCCATCTCGGTCCTGCAGTGCTATTTTTTATTGAGGGACTCAGCGAAACACAAAACGTGTAGTTTTGCAACTCACCGCTCGCGTAAAATACAAATTGATCGTATTTTTGAAACCATCCTGTCAGCGAAAAACAATATTGTTTCACGCAGAAAACATCGATAATTTGTCTATGCTTTTCTAAAAATTCGAACATGAACAAAAAAGCAACGTGAAATGGAACGGATTTCCCATGATTGGTTTCGATGACATATCTACGATACAAATGTCAAAATTACGAGTGGTCAAGACCACTCGTTGCAAATCCTTCGCAAACTATCGATTCAAAAATGCGCCCGTTTGGAAATGCTCGCACAAACCCTTCGTAATGTGACAAGTAATTTCAAAAATACGTCTCCTGTGCTGCTCTTATCCAGGTGTGACCTGCGACTTTGATTGTCGACAACCATCCTGGCATCACTCCGACGGACCAGGTGCCCTGCCTAGTTATATTTTAAGTTTATGACCGTTGTACCAACATCTCGTACTTTAGTAAGTACTTGTATGTTGACGGATGACGGTGTTGGGAACGTGATTCTGTAACCTGATACCAGTAATAATTATATATTATACTCAAGTTTTTTTTTCAATTATTTTGGGTAAGCAATCTATGGTACATTGTATAATGCTAGAAAATCTTCGAAAAAAAAAACAAATTAGTTAATGTGCCATCAAAATCGCTAATCACTGATTGCTATTACAGATTAAGTGAAAAATTCGATAGGAAGTTGAGATGGGTTGGCCTGCATTTACATTTCAAGATATTTTTAAAATTTAAGGTAGTTAACAAGTTGATATAAAAATGCAGCAAAGTTCAGGACAACTCTAGTGACTATGTTCAAAAGACGACTGCATAAAATTTTCTCGATAGAAAGAAATTGCTAAGTTGCCTCCAAATCACGTCTTATCTACTCAATAAACAACTAGTATTCTGCCCTCAATCTGTAGAAAGATCTTAAAACTATTTAACGAATAACCTTTGGAAGTATCATTGATAATCCCTAAAAGCGGCCACTTTTGGCGAAAACGTTTAGAAACTAGAAATGAACTAACGCATTTACTTTCAAATGTATTTATAAAGTAATTTAAAGGAAATAAAAGTTATAAAGGGTAAAAAAGTCAACTCAAAATTTGCCTGGAATTGCTTTCCATGTAATCAAGCTCATTTTCATCCATACTAGGATTATTTAGTAAACATAAATAAATTCTGTTATTAAAACTGTAATCCATACTTATATATAAAGCTGAAGAGTTTGTTTGTTTGTTTGAACACGCTAATCTCAGGAACCACTGGTCCCATTTGAAAAATTCTTTCGGTATTTGATAGGTCGTTTATCGAAGAAGGCTTTATGCTATATTGCATCACGCCCGCGACTTCACTCGAGTAGTTAACGCGGGCG
The DNA here is from genome assembly GCA_963555685.1 of Acrobasis consociella. Lineage (NCBI taxonomy): Eukaryota > Metazoa > Arthropoda > Insecta > Lepidoptera > Pyralidae > Acrobasis > Acrobasis consociella. The sequence continues at coordinate 2,991,784 of OY743122.1, read as the reverse complement.
AAGCCGCGCGCTGCCTCTAGTAATATATAATCCTCAATAAGTTAAATATTTATTACAGATTCATCTCATTGAAAATAAGCATAGATTTATTTAAAATACGAGTACCTTATATTTAAAAGGTCAGTCTGAAAATGTCAAATCAACGATTATAAGTCGTAAAATAAGTTGTAAATATGATTCGATAATAGTGAACCGTTCATATCGCAACCTTTAATGAAATCGTAAAAGGAGCTAATGGTGATATAATTATCGCACATTATGTATAAGTCTAGATTAACATTTAAATACTTAAATGAATAAAAAATATCGACCAACAAGGATCATAATTACAATTGCATTTATGTGTTAGTACCAGAAATAGAACTTAAAACTAGTGTTAATAATTATATACTACTAGCCGAAGCCCACGACTTCGTTCGCATGAACTGTATGACTCTGGAAAATGCTCATCAGGCTGAACAACTTTTGCTAAGGCGTCAATTTTATATTTCTTATAGTTTAGCTGTACCATTATGGTTCTACGAGTACATCAAATTTTATATTAGTGTGTCTGCCGGTGACGCTGACAGGACATTGTTGAGTGACATTACAAAATTTTGCAATTGTTTATTTTTAGGCAGACAGAAAATTTCAAAAGTATTCTCTTTGGGGCACGTCTATGCGCTTTCAAGAAAAAAGATAGAGGCGTGCGCCCTATTGCTAGTGGATGCACGCTCCGCAGGCTTGCTTCTAAGCTAGCGTGAAAAAGAATTCTGGACATCTAAGAACCTTGTTTGAACTGATTCAGTTAGGTTTTGGTAGCCGTGGAGGTTGCGAAGCAGCAGAACATTCGACAACGAAGCCGATGTACTACTCAAAATTGACGTAAAAATGTCTTCAATAGTATGGATAGGTCTACTCTGCTGAACGAAGCCCGTATACACACACCAAACATTTATAATTATATTTGACAATGTTATAGCACCCTTTCAAAATTATTTTTCAATAATAAAGAAATCTCCTCCGAAGTAGACGTCTGGTTCCTGGATGACGGGAATTTAGGGGGCAAGGTGGACTCCGTTAAAGATGATTTAACGAAAATAATTTAAAATTTTAGTAAAATAGGTTTAGAACTCAATTTAGGTAAGTGAATAGAGCTTACACTCTCTCACGTCTCAACAAAGTTTGACGAAAATGACAGATATTCAATCATTAAAAAATTTGAAAATTGTTCCAGATATCAAAGTTTAGAAAATAGTTCACTTTGACTCCTAGGTTCTCCACTACTCAAGGAAAGCGTTAGACCAATCCTAGAAAATAAATGTAAAACACTTTCGAAAAATATTAGTAGATTGGGCATTTTTAATTCTCATGTCGCATTTATTTATTTATTTATTTAACTTTATTACAAATGTAATAGGCGGACTTAAAGCCATAGGCTTTATCTACCAGTCAACCCACTGGTGGTGCCGAGAATAAGAAGCATTTACCATTCTTATTGCTATATATTCTTATATGATATTGCCTTTTTGTTCCAAAATTTACATATATCTTAAGATCTTTTGGAAAAATTAGATGCTACCCTCAAAAACGCTTGAGAAAAAATTCTAAATTTAAACCTCGATCACCGCGCCTGGATTCAAGCCTCTTTATCCATTCAATCTGGTGGCATCGGTACGCGTTTTTGAAGTCAAATATCAGTTTTTCTGCAAACTTTAAATCTAAAATGATGTTGAAAATGGATAACATCTATGAAAAGTGACACGTTTTTGTGAGGCTGTAATTTATAAACTGTTCCGAATAATTTATTTTTGATCCAGTCATCTACCTTACTCGACATATTTATTGCATTTTATAAATATACATCAGTTCTAACTGCTGAAAGTAGGTAACTACTGAAAGTAGGTAACTACTGAAAGTAGGTAACTACTGAAAGTAGATAATAGGTACACTATGAACCCTGCCGGATCTTTACTTGTCCTTTATCGACTCAGTGGAAGAGTATGATTAAGTAATATTAAAAGGCCCCATTGGTGAAATTCGTGGGAGAACAAAAGTCACTGACATAGCCCAGCGGATTAGCTCGTTGAAGTGGCAGTGGGCGGGACACATAGCGCGACGAACCGATGGCCGATGGGGCAAAAAGGATCTTGAATGGCGACCGCGTACTGGCAAGCGAAGCGTAGGGCACCCACCTGCAAGGTGGTCAGATGACCTGACCAGGGTCGCTGGAAAGCGCTGGATGCAGGCCGCTCTTGATCGGTCATTTTGGAAATCTTTGGGAAAGGCCTATGTCCAGCAGTGGACATTATGCGACTGAAATGATGATGATGATGATGATTGGTAAACTGCTATCACGTCCTTATCTCTATACTAGCTGAAGCCCGCGACTTTGTTCGCGTGGTCTTTCAGGGTCTGGAAAATGCTCATCAGGCTGGACAACTTTTGCTAAGTCGTCATTTCTATATTTCTTATAGTTTAGCTGGATCATTATGGTTTTGCACCAGGTGTTCAATTTTCCAATATCAGTTAAACCCTATATGTTGCCCAGGCTTAACAGCTATATAACAAAAAACATTTCATTCGAATCCGTTCAGTATTTTCGGCGTTGCGTGTACAAACAGACAGATTTTTTTTTTTAATTATTTTTCTATTATGTCCCATGACGTCTTCGCACCAAATATTTAAAAAAAAATACAATATGTAACGAAAACCCTGTCCAATCCGTGAAGGTAATGTTGGGTAGCTTGTGTATGTTCCATTTATCGGTTTCTCCCATTCCTGAAATCACAAAAAAAAATCTGCAGCTCCATACATTTTGGAACGGTAGGTATTTAATTTTGTATGGAGCTGCCGATTTTTTTTTGTGATTTCTGGTATGGGAGAAACCGGTTTTTGTTACATATTGTATATTCAATGTACAGATACTTTTGTCTACTGTTTTATTATATGTATAGATATAGATAGATCATTAACGCAGACAGAGCACTTTGGGTCTTGCTGCTCCAAACAAACAGAACCCAGGGCCACAAGTCAACTCGTAGGCCACTTTTACTTTTAGCGTCATGGTGGGTGAGAAGGTAGGAAAGGAATCAAAATAGTGATGGGATGATTTCAGGACCGGCAAAGAGAGGAGTAAAAAATAACGGAAACTCCCATGCTGGTCTGGGAGAATTAAAAAAAAACTTAGAATGTACCAGCTGCTTCTCTTCCCACGCAGATCATAAAAGCCGATCGAGGGAATGGGCAAAAATGCGAACCATGTTAACAGGCGATGAGGCTAGCAACCCATCACTGTATTGATTGCTTTTGAATCTTCTCGCCCACCATGACGCTAAAAGTGGCTTTTGGGTCTTGCGGCCCTGGGCTCTGTATAGAACCGCAAGACCCAAAATGCTCTGTCTGCCCCATTAGGGATAAAGACGTGATAGTATGTAAAAATGCTTGGAAATAATATTTATATCGGTCATTGGCCACCTTCCCCTTTTCCTAAACAGAAAACTTCTAAAAACTGAACTGACTGAAAGGAATCTGCAATTTGGTACTTTCCAACAACTCAGCTATTCAGATATATATATATATAGGGACAAATTACACTGATTGAGCTAGCCCCAAAGTAAGTTCTAGACTTGTGTTATGGGATACTTACTCAACGATACTATATTTTATAACAAATACATATATAGATAAACATCCAAGACCTAGGACAATTTGAAAAAGGCCATTTTCCAACTTGCCCTGACCGGGAATCGAACCCGGGACCTCTGGGTGGCGGACTAGCATGGTGACCACTACGCCACGGAGGTCGTCAACTCAAATCAGATACTCTTTTTAAACGGCAAAACAATTTTTTTTAATATAAGTAGCCTGTATTTCATACAAATCCCAAATGACGTCATCGTTTTTTCTGCATCAATAAATCTAAAATCACTTTGGAAATGGATATGATTACGATGACACAGGTTCTCCAAACCTACTTAAATAATCCGGCGTTTGTATGTATGTATGTTTGTTCGACGATAACTTGAGTAGTTTTGATCGGAACGTCATGTTTTGTAGGCGTGTCTAAGTAGCCAATAGAATTTTTAATTTTGAACATGAGCCAAATTGCCCGGATGATGGGGTTACTTCTTACTTCCGTCGAGGACAAATTTTTCCGCAATTAGGCCCGAAATGGCCGGTCCCGTTTTGCGTGGGGAGCTGCCGCCGGCCTCAGTTCTCGAACCAGCCCAGCTCCTGCAGGAAGCCTAGAACGCCTGTTGGCGCCCTGCACGCTTCCGCCATGGTTCCCGGGTGTTCTAGGAACCTTCTTCTTATGTGTGCGACGCCATCGCACTCCAGGAGGAGATGGCTCGTAGTTTCTTCAGCCTCCATGCATGCTCTGCACAGAGGATGATGGGGTTGCCGAGATTTAGTGTTCTTGTGTTTAAGTTCAGGCAAAGTACTAGTTTATACTCTGTCAATAATATTTTCTTGCTGTTCCATAAATTACCAATAACGGAATCTCTTACGGTCACGCGCAACATGCGTCTCCATTCTCTCCCCCGTCATTACCTTGTATCGACTGCAGGCACCTGCAACCGCCTGCTCAACGCCCTCCACAAGGCTAGAATGGGGAAAAGGAACGCATATTGCGCAGGACCTTAAGAGTTTCCGTTAATACTTATATTCATTCTGCGCTATATATAACTGCCTCCGTGGTGTAGTGGTTAGAGCGTTCTGCTCATACCCGGAGGTCGCGGGTTCGATTCCCGGCGGGGGCAACGACTTTGTGTTGTTGTCCTAGTTTGGTTAGGACATTGTAGGCTGATCACCTAATTGTCTGATAAGTATGATGATTCGTGCTTCGGAGGGCACGTTAAGCCGTCGGTCCCGGTCACTGTCTTTGACATTAGTCGTTACCTAAAACCATGTCAGAGGCCTTTAAGGCGGTTTAAGAATCTCTGACACTAGTGTTATTCAATAACACACACGATAAGAAGAAGAAGCTATATATATGTGCAGGCAAAAAACTCAATTCTCCTTTTTATCCACTACTCGCTCATTCCATACATTTTGTATATAAAAAACTACTTAGTAATTACTAATTTTGTATCGATACAACGACAAGCTATAGAATTTTTTGTCATATCCTAATTGATTTTATAAAAATTTGAGATTATTTAATAATTTTGTCAATCGCTAGACAAGCTATAGCAATTTGTAATTACCTAATTGATTTTTATAATTTTGAAAAAAAAATTTATTTTCAAATTGTTTTTATAACATAAGTAGGTAATAATTATATTATGTAAACTTTCCTGTATTTATACAATTTTATGATTTTATACCTTTAAGCTACGTTGGACCTTTGTATACCCGTTGGCTCTAGATTAAAAATTATACCTAAATATTTTTTGAAACAAGTTTTCAGCCCATTAGGGTATACTAAATATTTGTCTGAGTGAGATGAGTAAGTGCATAAAATTTTCGCCTTTATGCTAGCATTCGACCTACTTCTTTTCTACCCTCCGTCCAACAGTCTAGAAATAATTTTGGCTTATCATTTAGTTTTGTAAAATCTTAAGAGATTTAAAGATTTTACACATTTTAAAATCCTGTTGAGAAAAGAGTCAAAGATATCGTAATGATATAATAAGAAAACTGCTTAATAGATACACAAATGATAAGCCAAAAATAATAACTACACAAATTGAGCTACAGTAGCAAAAATTCTACATGATCTACTAAGGGGGATAATTGGACATTCTTTTGATAAAACACGGCTTTTATTATTAAATATTTACAATAATTTATTTAAATCTCCGTCTCAAATTTTTATACATTTTCAAATGGTACAAAAGCTTTTCTTACTAAATACAATCACTTAAATTATTTCTTACATTACTTTGACAACATGCCATATATTACTCACTAAGTCTATGGTATGGCACTTTCACTTAGTAATGATATCCTGTCTCTTCATCGAAGCTTGGAGGCTTTCTTGGACCTCCGAATACCTCCCCTTTGCCTGCAAAACTTTGGGCTGAAGCCTGGTCAGGTTTGAAGCCTTGAGCTGTGACGTCAGAGCTTCCAAATTGACCTTGATTTTGACTTACAAATGAATTTGACTGAGGCTGAAGCTGGGGAGCACTAGGTAATCCATTGTTATTTCTACAGCAAGGTGGACTAGGATTTTGCTCTTGAGATCCCGACTGCTGTGTTGCCTGTCCATTGAATTGTGAAGGTTGATTGCCAAAAGGTTTGGATCCAAACTGTTGTTGACTCGATTGGCCATCAGCATTCAGATTTAACTGAGAATTGAACTGGTTATTTTGCGCTGTTGGCTGAACTTTCTGGACTGAGCTCTGTGCAAAAGATGACACTTGTGTTGGCCGGGCATTTCCAAAACCTGTAGGCTGTTGGCCGAACTGTGGCCTAGAGTTGGCTTGATTGAATTGACTCTTCTGACTTGTCTGAGTTTTCTGTCCAAACTGGGGCCTGGTGGGTTGAGAAACCTGAGGTTTGCCTTGGGTTGAACCAAACTGAGCATCGCTAGGTTCTTGAGGTTTATCCTGCTGCCCAGATTGAAGTTTGGCGGGGTTACCAAACTGTCCAAATCCATCTTTGACATCTTGTTCAGTTGGAGGAGGCAAAGTTTGAGCTGGTTTGTTGTATTCATAGATTTCACCTTCATAGGGATTGACGGTTGCAGCTGGCACTTCATCAGCAGTTGGGGATTGTTCCCCAGCATTATTTGATGAGTGCTGTTGATTTTGGAAAGAATTTTGTTGCTGATTTCCGTTAAAGTTTGAGAAAGACTGAGGTATCGCCGTCGTTTGTTTTCCAAAACCTTGTTGACTGGATGTTGTCTGACTGAATGCTTGGTTATTGAATTGACCATTCGGCTGCTGTGTTGGTCTTCGACCAAAACTAGAGAATGTGCTTTGAGATCCAAATTGAGTTGAGGGTGTGGGTGCCCCAGAAGCGAATGAAGAAGCAGAAGCTTGAGTTATTCCGTTAAATGATGCAGCAGTGCTTCCTTGAGTGGGAGCAGTTGGTGCTACTGATGTCAAGAAGGGTGGCTGCGGATACCTAGAGGAGCTTTGAGGCGATTTGTTCTGGTTAAAAGAATTGCCTGGAACATTTTGTTGAGAAACGCTTGCTTGAGCATTGCTTTGGAATGAAGGTCGCTGTGTCACTCTATTAAATTGATTAAATGGCGTATTTGGAAATTTGGATGCTTGAGCCTGAGAATTAGGGGTGTTGAAAGCCTGGGAGGGTTGGTTGTAGTAATATGAGTCATCAGGACCTTGCGCTTGAGTATTTTGGCTGAAAATTGGGCGCTGAGTACTTGGTGCAAATTGAGCATCACTGGGTTGGTTTTGAGAAAACGAATTTGTGAACTGCGATTGTCCAAAGTTATTTTCTTCTTTGTACTGATTTTTTGGCCTCTGATTTGAGAATGGAGAAGGAGACTCACCGTTAGATCCTGATGGCCTGGAGTTAAATTTTTGAGGAACAGATGACATTGAAGAGGCAAAAGCAGACGCAGATGTTGAAGCAGGGGCAGCAAATTGAGGTGCACCGTTATTGTTAGACTGGCTTCCGAAAGGTGACTGTGTAGGACGACTTTGACTAGACTGGGCATTAAAAGATCCAAATGTCGATGACTGACTGTTGCCCTGCTGGGAATGAGTATTATCCTCTAAAGGAGTAGTTAACTCTATCTCTGGCTGGGCTGTAGACTGTTGTTGCTTGAATGGAGAAAAGCTACCAGATGACTGGCTGGGAGCAGCAGCATTTTGAGATCCACCGAAGGATGGCTTTTTGTTCGATTGTGCTCCAGCAAAGCTTTGTGAAGGTGTGGAACTAGCTGGTTTCTGATTGTTTGAAAACTGATTACTTTGGAAACCAAATTGAGGATTGTCAGATTCCATATTATTTTGAGAACCGGTGGCAAAAGACGAAGAAGACGCACTAAAATCCTGAGGTTTGGTCACTGATTGAGAAAATTGATTAAAACTTTGCGATGTACCGAAGGAATTTGGTCTTTGAGTTGTGGCCTGAGTTGGTCTTCGATTGCCATTTACTGGAGGTAAATATTCATTATTTCCAAAACGATTTCCAGATGGCTGTCTCTGACCAAAGGTATTTCCATTGTTTGAAGCTGATCCAAAAGCAATATTGCCATTCATTGAACCTGCAGAACTTTGGCCATTAAACGCTTGTGAGTTCAATTGGGGTTTTTCAAAAGGCTGTTGAGGTTTATCTTGTCCTTTGATAACATTTGAAGAGCTTCCAGTTTGAGAGGCTTCAAAAGTAGGACTGACAAAAGTGTTAGCATTTTCAGAATCTTCAGCTCCAGCATTGAAAGGTCTGTTTTGCTGAAAGCCGTTTAGAGCTTGATTGGCTTGTCCAAAACCATTGGGTTTTCTCGAAGGTGATGCAGCTTGGCCGAAAGCATTTGGAGTTTGAGATGGTGATGCAGATTGTCCAAAACCACTATGTCCAGTTGATGATGCAGCTTGACTGAATGCATTTGGTGCATTTGATGCAGATGCTGCATGTCCAAAACCACTAGGTCCAGTTGGTGATGCACCTTGACCGAAAGAATTTGGTGCATTTGACGGAGATGCCGCTTGTCCAAAACCACTAGGTCCAGTTTGTGATGCAACTTGACCGAAGGCATTTGGTGCATTTGATGGAGAAGCGTGTTGTCCAAAACCACTATGTCCTGTTGATGATGCATCTTGACCGAAAACATTTGGAGCTTTAGATGGTGATGCAAATTGTCCAAAACCACTTGGTCCAGATGGTGATGCAGCTTGCCCGAAGGCATTTGGAGCTTTAGAGTGTGATACAGTTTGTCCAAAACCACTAGTTCCAGTTGGTGATTCAGCTTGACCAAAGGCATTTGGACCTTTAGATGGTGATGCAGATTGTCCAAAACCACTAGGTCCAGTTGGTGATGCAGATTGACCGAAAGCATTTGGTGCATTTGATGGAGATGCATGTTGTCCAAAACCATTGGGTGTATTTGAAACAGATGCTTGTGCAAAAGTATTAGGTCTCTGCGGAGAAGATCCGAAACCACCATGTCCTGTCTGTCCAGCTTGACCATTAGCATTTGGTCTTACAAAAGGCTGATTGTTCTGATTAATGAACGTGCCACTAGCAGACGCATCGGATTCAGGTCGGTTCCCAAACTGTGCCGGCTGTCTGCCATTGTGAGTACTAGCATCATCGCTTTCCGTGTAATCGCCTTCTGCATTGTACTTCTGAGCATCGTACGAGCCTGTAAATAAAAAATGAAAGTGGTTGGTCATTTGTCAGTGCCTCAGCGCGAACGATATATCAGTTCGCAATGCATTTGTCACACACAATAGGCTTTTAGCCTAATCGGTAACGCAAGGAGTTTGTCAATGAACTTCTCGTTCTGCTCTAATATGGGGAAACAGATTTCTGTGCTTTCAATTGCTATGTTTAGACAGTTTGAGTGATGTAACAATTTGTTTTACCACTTAAAAACTAATCAATCTTATTTAGCTCTTCAGTTTAATGATGCAAAAGTCAATAAAATAATATTGAATAAATACTTGTGAAATATAAGTAAAAGTTTTGTTTGAAATAATTAGCTATACATTGCGTTATTCAACCTTGAACTGCGAAAAGTTGGATGAATGGATTAATTAGGTGAGTATATCGTCCAATTGTCAGAAAGGTAATTACGGCATCAACTAGCTGCTGTCCGTGACTTCGACCGCGTTGATTTTATAGCATTTTTATCGAACAAATGTTTGACGCGATTCTTTAAATTGATATAACTTTTTTATTTATAAACTTATTGAAATAAAACAAATGCTAAGTGAAGTTTATCACATTATATTATGAGCAAAACCGATTCCAATTCAGTGAAACTGTTTCTTAGATTAGGACGCACAACAAATGTCTCCAATAATATTTTTTCTTAAATAACTTCCATGTACAGACAGCGCAATTTTAATTATACTAGAATCAGTAAGGTGATTCTCCCATTCACTCTAGGCGACAGGAAAATACCTATAATATACCAGCTGCTTTTCTTCCCGCGCAGATCGTAAAAGTCAATCGAGGGAATGAGCGAGAATGTGAATTATATTTGTATAGGCGACGACCTCCGTGGCGTAGTGGTCAATATGCTAATCCGCCACCTAGAGCTTGCGAGTTCGATCCTCAGTCAGGGCAAGTTGGAAAATGGCCTTTTTCAAATTGGCCTTAGTCTTGGATGTTTGGAGATATATGTATTTGTTATAAAGTTAAGAGCAAAGGCAAGAGTTAGTATCCCCTAACACAAGTCTCGAACTAACTTTGGGACTAACTCAATCTGTGTAATTTGTCCCTATATGTATGTATGTATAGGCAATGCGGCTAGCAATAGCAACATATAATTATTTTTTATTATATTTTTCCATCTTCAGGTCCACCATCTCACTAAAAGGTTCTATCTGCCCCATTAGGGATGTGTCTATCTGTAGCATGAATAGACCTTGAAAACTTCTGATTAGACTACGTTATTTGTCGCAAAGTTTTGCCGTGGGAATCGGAGCGGTGACGACATAAGACTTTTGACATATCTTCAGTATAGGCGCAGGCAATTGTTGCCAATAGCATCATTGTTTATATGTATCGCTGAATTAGAGAAACATTGTTGTCTGATTGACGCATTATGTTGATAATGGATATTAAGCTTCAATGGTGAGATAATTATTATTATGATGGTGATATAGTTTGCGAATTTCACTGCAAGTGAATCTCGGAATTGTGACACAAAGGCAAAGGGGTGTCGCTTTATTTCGAAACTAGCTGTGCCCGTGGGCTTCGCTCCCCGTAGGAATTTCGGGATAAAAACTAACCTATGTCCTTCTCTGGGTATCTATATCCATATCAAATTTCATCTAAATAGGTTCAGTGGTTGAAGCGTGAAGTGGTAACAAACAAATAAACAAACTCACTTTCGCATTTATAATAATTAGTAGGATAGGATAGAATTATTGGCTTGATATTTTGGTTATGATCATTATTATAGGTGGATCACAAAGACCGAGAAAGACGTGGTAATAATGTGTAAGGGCAGATATGAAGGAACGAGGGGCTAGTGCAAATATGGTGAATGACAGAAAGAAGTGGAAAAAGTTGACATACATGCTGACCCCAAATAAAGAAATGGAGAGAAAATGATAATGATGATGGGACGTGAAATTTTGGAGGAAATACATTCATAAATAGATAAATTTATAACACGAATAAAGCACAGTATAAATCTATATAAAGGAATATTATTTGAATAAAATAATAAACCTTAGCCCTTCAAATGTCGGCATAGCAGACACAATAGTAAAACAATACATCAGACGCCCGCTCCGGGCGTCCGACATTTGAAGGGTTAGTAAGCCTAAAGATTTAAAGTTGTACTGTAGCAATTAGCCGGTAATTAATTGCTTAAATCTTCAAGAATTTATGACAGTTGTCAAATTAATTCAAGTATATGGTCAATTAATAACTTAAACCTGGCAAACATAAATTAAACGAATAAACCTAAAGACAAAAAATATTATAATATTTGTTTTGCAAATTACATGTCATGTAAGTTTTATGAATGACTAAGAACACAAAACATATATCTTGTCATTTCAAAATCCACAATTAATTTCAAAGCTTGCAGATAAGCTTACAGTTAAGCTCAGGTAAATGACCTGAGTTTTTGAGACATTCATTTTTAATGTGAATTTACAATGGATATCGTCACGAAATATTGCTTAAATATGTTGTTCTTTTGGGATTATTTTAAGTAATTCTGTATTTATATTCCTGTATTCTACTAATATTATAAATGCGAAAGTGAGTTTGTTTATTTGTTAACACTTCACGCTTCAACCACTGAACCTATTTAGATGAAATTTGATATGGATATAGTTTGATATCCCAGGGAAGGACAAAGAATAGTTTTTATCCCGAAATTCCCACGGGGAGCGAAGCCCACGGGCACAGCTAGTCCTACTCATATGATAAATGCGAAAGTGAGTTTGTATATTTGTTAACACTTTACGCTTCAACCACTGAACCTATTTAGATGAAATTTAATATGGATATAGTGTGATACCCAGGAAAGGACATGGGGTAGTTTTTATCCTGAAATTTCTAGAGAGAGCGAAGCCCACCGGTACAGCTAGTAACATATATGTTTAATTAGTATTAGTATTAAAGAACTTAAATATTTTGAAAGAGAAGCAGTTGATATATTCTAAGTTTTTCTTTGTCCCAGTCCAATATGCTCACTATGTTCTTCCATACCTAAAGGCCCATTTAGACGGTGCAAGTTCCTTGCATGTTGCATACTATTTTATTGAAGCAATACTAAACGATTTGTATAGCTGACGTTTCGTTTAGACCAAAAAAGTATTTTGCTAAGAACACGCAGGTTTTCTATTCATCATCATCATTTCAGCCGCTTATAGTCCACTGCTGGACATAGGCCTCCTCCAAGGATATCCAAAGTGACCGATCTAGAGCGGCTTGAATTCAGCAACCAAGTTATCTATTACTTCAATTTAATTGTATGTTATGTAATTTATGCTATGACCTTAATTTCCTATTTTTCTTCTCCATCAAGCATAAAACAGGAAAGCAGACCCCAGCATAGAACTAAAGAAACGTAATAAGTATTACATACAGAACGGGATCTCCTAAGGTCCCGCGCACGCTTTTGGAATTTTAACAAAAGGAACTTCAACATCTAACATCTTTGAAAGACTCACTTATATTAATCACTTCACTCTATCAATACATCCGATTGATTGGATTAATCAAATCAAAAGAATGTGTTTTACCCCTTTAGCAAAGTGGATTTATATAGAAACGTTTGATAATTAACGTCGTCAATGCTAACCATTGTTTCATCGATTCTACTTATCTTTTTTGCTCTACATTATTGTCTTTACCGAAGCGAGGTTGACAGAGCCAATGGTCACTAGGCTCAAAGGTAGGAACTTGATTTTAGTTAGACCTTTTACTCGATAGAGATTTAGATTCAATTTTTGAAATTTCTCTATTACCTATACAACAGACATATAACATGTTACTGGTTTTACACAAAGTTGAAAATATAAATTGACCTCTAAATAATTGCATTAATTACGTATCATATTGTCATATAAGCAGATACCCAAAATGTGTATTTTCATGATTATATAAAAGAATGTATGTTCACCAATAAGCAGATGTCTAAAATCACATTGATTATATTATTTAAAACGAGTGACTGAGCTTTTTGATGTGAACCCATTGCGCTTACGGGGCAATTTCAATTCGTGGATGTGTTGAATACTTTAATTATCAACTTGGAAATATATTGTTTGAAGTAATAACAAGAAGCAACTTGGTTTTTATTTAATATTTGAGATCAGCAAGTCATACTTTCGTTGGTAGAGGACCTCGGAAATAGATGATAATTTATTTTCAACCGACAACAAAAAGGAGGAGGTTTTTAATTCGTTGCGTTTATTTTTTATGTATATTCACCGATTACTCAAATGGCTAGATTTGGAAATTTGTTTTTTTTTTAAGGGCTTATTATTATACTTATTACTGGCCGGTTGACTGGAAGAGATCCCTATACGGGATAAGTCCGCCGTTGTATGTTTACTTTTCTGATTTGTTTAGGTTCTTTCTTTTGTACAATAAAGCTTTATAAACAAACAAACAAACAAGCTTACTCGTCAGGTGGCCCACAGAAATTTTATCAAAATTGGTCCTGTACTTAGGGGGTGAAGTCGGCTTTTAATTTTGAAAAATTATAATTATATCTTGCATCAAATCAAACATTTTTCATTTTCATTACTGACCGAAGAGGTCAATGAACAAACATAATTACATACTTTTATCTTCATTGAGATTGTCAGTTTGTATTACAAAATGATAAGGTGTAAGTCGTATTCCAGTTCCAATATCAGGATCACATTATGCGAGTGATTTTGGAAAGTGGCGTGGCGAGTTAACTTGGTAATTATCTCGCTTTTATAAAAATAACTAATAGAGTTTTAGCTTAGCTTGTATTTATTGGAGCTATATAAACAATAACCTATATGAATACATACATCTTTTATAATAATAATTCTCTTCGAAAACTTTAATAATGGCTTTTCGAAATTGTATCATAGTTTATTTATCAATGAATAGCCTAATTTATTTAATATTCTATAATTTGTGATAATCAGTGGTCCTTAATCCCAGTTATATTAAAATTTATTTTGTGTCTGTCCTACACGCAAAATACATAATAATAATTATGTATTTTGCGTGTAATTATATAATTTTTTTAAACTGCCTAGGGGTTTCCGACATAGTTTAACGACTCACATACAATGATAGTCGGGACAAACAGCTTAACGTAACGAATCATAGAGAATCGAAGAAAAAAATTTGTATGCCACTTGTCTTTCTTTATCCATCCAAGTTCGGACTACGTCGTCGGGGTTACTTAACTTGCGAATGCGTTAATGCATTCTCCCACTGAGCCCAGCTTTATTATCGATCCAACTGGTGAACTTGATTTACTAAGCCGCGAACTCGACTAATGTGACTTTTTTGACGCATGGATACTTAAGTATGATGAGTTTGTACCGGATTAAACGCATGTCGTGTTACATTACAAGCTACATTAAGAAAAATGATTGTTTTTGTATGAATGTTGCTTAACTGAAGATATTTACGCGTTAGTGAGAAACTTGTATGAGGCCACTTGCGTAATTAGAGAGCAAAAATTAAAATTCAAGAATATTTTCATAATATGTACTACGAATAATTTAATATATAATAATAATTTAATTAAAAAAGCATATTTTCTTATTAACGTTATTCTTTTCGAGTGGTTCAGATTTATTTATCTATATAAATTAGGTCTTTTATATTAGGTAGGACTATACTAATAATATGTTTTCACCTAACATTTGAGTAGTTGATATTCGATTCTATTATTATAAATCTTACACACATATTGTGTTTCACCATTTTCCTTTTAAAGTTACTACAAATTTTAATTTTCTTACAACTTTTATATTGTGAAATACCTAGACAAACACAGAGAGACTCGAATAGAAGAAGATTTTACGCGAATAAAACTTTCAAGTATATTTATTTATACGATGATAAATCATATGTAGTTACTTTTTATTACTAATTGGTAATAGAATATTTTTAAAAAGTAAGAGAATATTTTAGGATTTCTCTGCTTTAAAACGTCTGGTCATGGATCAGGGAATACCGTAGATAGAAAAAAGTTTGACTTACCATCATCAACAAGCCCAGCAGCTTCCTCCCTCGCATTCTGCTCCAAAGACCTCAGGATCTCCTCAGGAATAGGAGGAGGAGTCGGCAGGTGGTCTCCTTTAGGCTGGTACCCGTCCTCGTCAGCAGTGTACGTCACACTGTACACCTGTCCGTCGTCACCAGTGTACGAGAACCCTCCTTGAGCCTGGACACCGTTAGTCGCTACTCCTGTCTCTTCAGCAGAAATTCCATTATCAGTTTCAAAGGAGTAGCTAAAACTGTCAGTTCCAACGTCACTGTCAAACCTGACAATGCTTGCTGCGGCATCCCGGGAGTTCAGTTCTTGAGATCTTTGGTATGTTGGCTCAGAACCTTGGACATTCCCAAATTTTTGAGCCAGAGCGCTTGCAGATCCTTGTACGAAACTTTGAGCCTGAATATTCCCAGGTTGTACGAAACTCTGAGCGCTAAGACTGGTTCCAGCGGTCGATCCATCAGGGATTTGGTTCTGCTGATTACCAAACCGAGATTGTTGGTTCTTCCTCGGGAATTGGAATGAATTAGGAGTACCTACGAAAGCTGCGTCTCCTACTTTGGAGTTAGTCGATCCGTAAGCTACTCTTGGCGCTCCGAGGCCAGTTTCTTCAGCACCTGATGCTCTGGTTCCTGGTGACGCTGCGTCTACTACTACTCCTTTGGAGTCATTCTCGAACCCTCCCTTAGGGATGCCTCCGAGGCCTTGGTTGAAGGAGTTGGAGGAGAAAGGAGTTTGTAATGCGCCAGGGCTACCACCAGCGGTTTTGGCGGAAGGTGGTGGAAGGTAGCTGCGGTCGAGTTTGGCGGCGCTAGCAACCGCTATCACAGCGGCTATGACGACCTGGGGACAATGTTATATGTTAGTTTTTGTAAATAAAAATTCAAGATTTTGAAATATTGAAGTTATTAGAGACACTTCAAGACAGACCGGACAAGACTAAGATCCCAGCGGATGACTTGTGGGATAAACAAATCCGTTGTTGATGAAGATGATAATAGATCTAATTGCATAAAAATATATAATTTTCGATAGGATTTAAATGCTGAAAGCACTGAAATCTCATTTAAATCCTATTCGATTAAAAACAGGAACGAAAACTCCATGAAAGTTTAATAAATTTTTACCAAATTATTTATTACAAATTTAATCTGCACTTTTGTCTTTCATTAGCCTCCGCACCCGTTCATCAAGTACATAACACGCTTTAATCCCATTAGCCATTCGTGCTTCAGAAGGCACGTATAACCCGTTGGTGCTGCTGTCGTCATGCTATATCAGATGTCTTTGGGCGGCCTGAAAAATTTGACACCAGTGTTTGCCTCTTTAACACGAAAAACAAACATTCCATCAACCAAGTAAAACATTATTAATGTTTTAATTACAGCCCCACTACAACTTTAGTTTTACCCCACTTGCAAAAGAGGGTAATGTTCCTCAATTGTCAAAGGGGTAATACCGGAACTCCCTTTCTTCACATGTCGTAAGAAATTCCAAAAAGCCACTCAAATTAGACCACTGCTGACTAATTATTTTGACAAATGGATCACTTGTTACGAGCACAATGGTTGAACTATATCCGTTTTTTTATTACGTAACCCTAAAACACTGAACACTCATCAATCACTATCTAAAGAGGATTACCAAATTCATTTCTATTTCTCTCCTGAGACGGGATGTTCTAACAATGTTGAGCGTTGACTGTTGCCTTTGGTAGGAGCCCATACCTTTTTATACCTCTTAAAAGTCGACTAAAAAACGTGCCAGTATCACCAACCAAACTTTACAATACAAACCTCACAAAGTAGACAACAAAACTTGTAATCCTTATTGCTTATACGAATATGGTTGAGTTTGGTTGTGGTTAGGTTTTGGTAAAAGTATTTTTAAAGTTGTAAAGATGCACGCATAGATTCCAAGTTCAAGTGGTTATAAGTTTAATTGGTAGTGAAGATTTCTGTTAATGAACCAAATATGACCGAATGGTGCCATTTTCGTGACCCTATTTATGGACTGGGCACGAGGGTTAATATTAGTTTGATTTTAGATGATTCATAATTAATTTAAATCTGATACTCGTAATTTAGATATTATTGCATCCGGTGTAGTTTTGATTTTTGTAAGTGATTTTTAAGTTTAATTAATTTTGGTATAATTTGACGTTTTATTTTTTATGTTTTGGGAGTAATAAAAACTAAAAATACTAATATGATAAATGATAGAAAACTATAGAGGGAGCTGACATACAGAGCCGACCCCAAATAGGGATTAGGCGAGGAAGATGATGATGATGATGACGAGTACTTTATAATTATGGTATTTATGTAAATCTGTACAGAATATTTCTTTTTATAAATAGTTAATTGATTAGGGTTCAAGATTCTAAAATTGGAGTTAGAAATTAAATAAAAACCATTTTTAATTTATTATTTTTGACCGAGCGAGCGAAGCGAGCGAAGGTCTCTAAATCGAGTTGGGGGCGAAAACACATTGTATGTATGTATGTATGTATGTATGTATGTAAGTATGTATGTATGTATGTATGTATGTATGTATGTTTGTACCGCGATAACAGCCGAACCGATGGTTTGATTTTGATGAAATTTGGTAGGCATATAGGAAATATCAATAGAATTTTCAAGTTCGTTGGGCATCAAAATCGGTTCAGTAGTTTTTGAAATATTAATAAAAATGTCCGCGATTGTGTGACCAAACGAAACCATAGCGCGTTCTAACTTTGGATAGCACCATCTAGGGGATATTTAGGAAACTAGAACTAAGTTCGAGGCGTTCTAAGAGAGGAGTTCTAAGTAGTTTACTAAATTTAGCAATTTTGTTGAGCGAACTTTGGTACAATCGATATCGCTACTTGTCTGTGCTTCTGTTGTAGTATTAAGTAGTAATAATGCCACAAACTAACAAGAGATTAACGGGAACCAAAGCCAGCGAAGTAATTTTACGTAGAGTCGCAACTAAGGGAATATGCTAGTAGGTTCTTCTCATGCCAATAAGAGCTTTGTCAGCAAAAAACTTCGCCCGAACGCTCCAAACGCTTGTGTTCACTGCGTGAGTACGCAAGGGAAGTACGAAATCAGGAACTATACCCTGAACGCTTAAAGCGCTAGCGTTCAATGCGTGAGCACGCTGTGGAGATTCGAAGGCAAGAATCCTTACCAGAACACGGCTCCCATCCCACGCATGACCCGATCGTGGAAGACTGGCCAAGTGTCATGCTCACGAACGCAATTTCCACTGTACCTTGCCTGGGCATTAAATGTGCACAAATCGCAAGGACTCACTTTGAATAAAGTAGTCGCAGACGTTGGCGTTTGCCCAAGAGCCAAGCTAATCCGACACTATACCGAAAATGTCCCGGTCATCAGCCTGTTCTAGATTAGGATGGCCCTTAAACAGCTTAAAAACAAAAAGGCGCCAGGCGAGGATGGAATCATCCAGAGCTTCTGAAAACGGGCGGAACGCTGCTACTGAAAGTCCTTCAGAGGCTCTTTAATTCCATTCAGCTCGAGGGCGTAACGCCAGAAGCGTGAAACAGGGGCATTGTGGTCCTGTTCTTCAAAAAGGGAGATAACACACTATTGAAGAACTAAAGGCCTATCACGTGTCTTAGTCATGTATATAAGTTGTTTTCGAGGGTCAACACGAATCATCCCGCAAACAGGTTTGATGCCTCCCAGCCTTCCGAACAAGCCGGTTTCCGCAAGGGCTTTAGCACCATGAACCACATTTATATGCTGCGGCAGGTTATAGAGAAGACGAGGGAGTATAACCGGCCGTTATGCTTGGGGACAGTGGACTATGAAAAAGCCTTCCATTCGATCGAAACATGGGCCGTGCTTCAGTCTCCAGCGATGCCGTATATGACTATCGGTATATCGAGGTGTTGAAATGCTTTTACATTAACGCACTATGTCAGTCCGAGTACAGGAGCAGTGGACAACGGCAATTCCACTGCATAGAGGTGTAAACCAGACGTTATATCTTTGAAACTGTTCACCGTTGCACTGGAAGATCAAGCTTCTGGAATGGGAAGGATTTGGCATTAACATCAATGGCGAGTATATCACTCACCTTCGATTTACCGATGATATCGATGATGTCATGGCGGAATCGATGGCAGACCGCAACATTAAGTATATATGTACTATGCTCGCAGACCTAAACCGAGTTTCCCAACAGGTGAGCCTTTAAATGACCGATCTAGAGCGGCTTCCATCCAGCGCCTTCCAGCTATTCTAGATCAGTCATTTTGGAAATCTTTGGGAGAGGCCTATGTCCAGCAGTGGATGTTATGCGGCTGAAATGATGATGATGTTGATAAGCCTTAAAATGAAAATGGACAACCCTCGAAGTGGTAACCTGGGTCAATTGATCCAGGCAGGAAGCTTCAGCTTCGAGGAAGAGGTCTTTCAACAAATCCGACTCGGCTGGGCAGTGTTCGGGAAGCTACGCAGTGTCTTCTTGTCAAAAATACCTCAGTTTTTAAGACTAAAGTTTACAAATAATGTGTGTTACCAGTGATGACTTATGGATCTGGAACGTGGTCCCTTACTATGGATCCCATAAGAGGGCTAAAGGTGCAACGCGCTATGGAAAGGGCTAAGCTCGGTGTTTCTCTACGCGATCGAATCAGAAATGAGGAAATTTGTAGGAGAACTAAAGTCACTGACATAGCCCAACGGATTAGCTCGTTGAAATGGCAGTGGGCGGACACATAGCGCGACGAACCGATGACTGATGGGGCAAAAAGGTACTCGAATGGCGACCACGTACTAGCAAGCGAAGCGTAGGACACCCACCCGCAAGGTGGTTTATCGAACTGACCATGGTCGCTGGAAGCCGCTCTAGATCGGTCATTTTGGAAATCTTTAGGAGAGGCCTATGTCCAGTCCAGCAGTGGACGTTATGCGGCTGAAATGATGATGATGATGATGAGACGTAGGCGTAAAATAGTTGGCAGCTGGATGTACATACGTTGCTCTATCAAGATTCAAATGTCTTGGGATATTGAATTTGATCCAGGTTTTGATTTAAATTGTTTAAAAAAAATTATAAAATGAAACTTTTGCAGCTCAGAATAGAAGAAGAAAGAAGGTTGAAAAATCTGTTTCCTGCAACGGTATCGAATTGGTAGTGAATAATGTATCACAGTTTCATTAAATCACAGTTTCACTGGACATGAAAACTGGTTTAGTTTTGGAATAATATCGCGAGGTCTAAGTTCGCGGCGAACCACTAGTGATAGGAGCTTTTTGCATGACGATATGATGACAACTTCCTGATAGTTCTGGTACCAACAAACATCGGCCTGACGTCAACCCCCCTGAATTCGTTAAGCGACAAGCTTAATTTAAATATATTATGTTCTTATCGAAATAGATCTTATAAGATCAGAAGTAATATTTATTTATAAGTAATAAAACTTAAAATAACAAACTAGATAAAAAATACTGAAAGTACCTTATAAAAAATACAAATTATACGATATTTTTCTTCCAGCGGCTGGGACCACTCATAATTTAAAAAAGAAACAGTACAGTTAAACTAAAAAATGCTCAAAGTAATAATTAAATTAAAAATCAGAACTGAGAGTAAAGTGATATTTGTTTAATCAAAAACATGTTCTATCCATACTAATATATAAAGCTAAAGAGTTTTTTTGTTTGTTTGTTTGTTTGAACGCGCTAATCTCAGAAACCACTGGTCCGATTTGAATAATTCTTTCGGTATTAGATAGGTCGTTTATCGAGGAAGGCTATAGGCTATATTGCATCACGCCCGTGACTTCACTCGCGTGGTTAACGCGGGCGAAGCCGCGCGCTGCCTCTAGTAATTATATAATTACTAGCTGTACCAGTGGGCTTCGCTCCCCGTGAGAAATTTGGGATAAAACCTATCCTATGTCTGACTGTACTGTTTTGGCTTGAACAATAGATACTTTTTTTAATTAATGCGTGGTCCCAGTCGCTGAAATATTAAAATTTTTGAATCCGGCGACTGGGACCGCGGTCCGTGGTTGGATTTATTACAGGTATGTCTCATCCCTTAAATAAATCCAACGATAAAATCTAACAATAAAATTAAAATATATTTTTTTATAGTCATCTTGTATAGGCTATACTAGATCACTATAAAAAAGTAAAAAATCCAACAATAAATATGTTTATGGATGTTTAAATGGATGTTTATCTATATATGTATTTGTTATAAAATATAGTATCGTTGAGTTAGTATCCCATAACACAAGTCTCGAACTTACTTTGGGGCTAGCTCAATCAGTGTGATTTGTCCCTATATATTTTTTTATTTTTTAACATTAAAATAACAGTCCAATACCCAAAAAATCTTTGACCTTACGAATAGCCCAGGCGGCTCCACGACTTAGTATGGAAATGCTATTTTGTTTTTTGTCCTTTTACTGTTACTTTAATTTCATTATACTTTAGTGATCTAGTCCTCTTCTTATCGTGTGTGTTAGTGTCTACTGACTAACACTAGTGTCAGAGTTTTTAAACCGCCTTAAAGGCCTCAGACATGGTATTAGGTAACGACCAATATCAAAGACAGTGACCGGGACCGACGGCCTAACGTGCTCTCCGAAGCACGGATCATTTTACTTATCAGACAATTAGGTGATCAGCCTAGAATGTCCTAACCAAACTAGGACAACAACTCGTTGCCCCCGCCGGGAATCGAACCCGCGACCTCCGGGTATGAGTGATTTAGTATAGCAAGTGATTATGTATTACGGGTATGTCCGTTACACGTTGTATAATCGTAGTAAAATAAAGTAAAAACTCAAACTAGTTACTTTACTATCCTCAATATTCAGAAACTTTTAAGCGCGTTAAAATCTAAAAGTTTTTCATCATTACAAACTGTTTTACTACGTTTTGACTAAAGTTTCTGCTCGTAAAAAAGCGATAAATACCAAATAATTTAATTACGGAACTAACTTAACAAAAAGTGAATCAATAGTATTCTTTTGCTAAAATCCCTTAAATAAACATAGTATAGTTTTTACTCGTGATTTTGATGAATGGCTGACGGCTGATCTCCGGGTCATTAGTTCATTAGTTCATTAGATCAATAAATCAGTAATCATCATTATTTTAGGGTACTGTATAGCCACAGCTCAGAAGAGATCCCACTCACATTCCAAGGCAGGCCCTGGAATGGACTCCTCAAGGCAAGAGGAAGCGTGGTCGGCCAAAGCAGACCTGGCGACGGTTGGTAACAGCGGAAATGAAGACAATTGGGCTATCCTGGCCTGAATTGAAGCGCGTTGCTAAAGACAGAACGAGATGGAGAAGTACTGTAGCGGCCCTCTGCCCCACCCATGGGACATAGGACAATAAGTCAAGTAAGTCATAGCCACAGCGGATGCATCAGCATGGGAGGGATCATGCATTGACTGTTGGTGGCGGGTGCATACGGGCTGCTAGTGGCAGGTATGCTGGGACTAACAGTAGTGGGTGGGCGCCGGCCGGCAATAGTTTGCATGAACTAATGTAGTAGTAAGCATGTAGTTTATTGTTTTGATTATTTTTTGATTCTTATTTTTACATATAGTCTTTTCTTTCTTTTTCACCACATACCTGTCAAGTTGTGCACTACCCCTATCATTCTCCACATCACCCGTTTGGTTGACTGGTAGATAAGGCCTTAGGCTTTAAGTCCGCCATTACACTTGTATTTGTGTATGAAGTTAAATAAATAAACTAACTTGTGGCCGAATCACACAAAGTAATTCAAATCACATAGTATGTACTGTATAGTTTCAGATCGACTGCCTCCGTGTTCCAGTAGTGAAGGCGTTTGCGTTGTGATCCGGTAATAGGTCCAAATCCCACTGGGAAGCATACTTTGTGAAAAAGTTTTATGTCTGGTTAGGATATTGCAGGCTTGAATCACTTGATTATCCGAGAAAGATGATTCCGTGTTACAGAAGGCACGTATAAACTGTGGTCCAAAACGCCACCTAGCGTTTGATAATCAAACTACCAAGGATTGGTTCTGGTTTACCCTTTGGGTTGCGGAGACGGCAGTCGCTCCGTGTAAAAACCAGTAACCTCGTCAAATCTCTTTGGTTAGGTAGTGGACCCCGGGCTCTGAAGCATTACTGCTGAGGTTACAACCGGAAAAATACGCTTGGATGATGATGAAGACTGTATAGTTTTAGATACATTTGAACAATCCCTACATATTTACTTGTAGAAATGAAAATACAATACACTGTAGCACAATGTATTACATACACAATGGAAACTCTTGAGACCCTAGAAAAGTTTCCGTTGTGTATGTAATACTAATATTAATTCAGTGCCCCCGACTCTGGAATATGCTCACTAGGCTAAACAACTTTTGCTAAGGCGTCAACTACCTCCGTGGTGTAATGGTTAGAGCGTTCGGATCATACCCGGAGGTCGCGGGTTCGATTCCCGGCGGGGGCGACGACTTTGGATTGTTGTCCTAGTTTGGTTAGGACATTGCAGGCTGATCACCTGATTGTCTAATAAGTAAGATGATCCGTGCTTTGGAGGGCACGTTAAGCCGTCGGTAAGGAGAGAAGAAGCTGGCTCTTGTTTAGCTGGACCATTATAGCTTAGCTTGCGTCTACTTAGTGCGTTTTTACTTACTTAGAACTTTACCTAGAACGAAGCCTTAAGGCCTATTTAGTGGTGCAAGTTTTCTTGTGTGTTACATGCCATTCATGGAAGCATTAGATAACTTGCATGTTCTAAACAAAACGTCAGCCTAACAAATCATTTCATCATAATTTTCATCAGCTTTCAAATAATTGGCCAAGTGCGTGTCAGGCCACGCGCAGTGTAGGGTTCCGTAGTTTTGAATGCCAACTTTAAGTTTATGCCACTAAAAACGTTTAAAAACTAATTATTTATTGAATTTGTATGAAATTTCTTTTTCCAAGTACATTTTATAAGTTGATTGCCTATAACTTTTTAATTTACTTACTACTAACTACTACTACTAAGCTCTGATAGTTTTCCTTTAAACTACTTTATATATACTATAGCTGTGAATTTTTTCACGGGGCCATATATTATATAACCGTTTAGCAGATAGAGGGGAGGCGACACCTTGCCTCCAACAAAAATTTGCACATTAAACCCAAATATTTCAGAAACGGATCCCTAAATCGAAAAATGGTGTTAACAAGCTCACATTTTTTGAAAGACCTATTCAACGACGAACCAGACAATGTGTTTGTCAAGAAAAAAAATATTTACTTGTATGGCAGCTAACCTAAAAAAAAATATTTTTCCAGATTTTATTTTACGACTTTTTTGCCATGATTAATATACATATCTTTGCTGAATTACAGCGTTCTAGTACTTATAGTTTCTGAGTAGGACCGCGGACGGAAAGACAGACAGACATGGCGAAACTATAAGGGTTCCTTGTTTACTACGGAATCCTAAAAATCATTTATTGCTTTAATAAAATAGTATGCAACAGGCAAGAAACTTAAACCGTCTAAAAAGGGCTTTATTCCATTCGTATCGTATAAAAAATACACATAATTTGGTACGGTCATAATTTTCCCATTCTACAATATTTTTTAACACATTAAAGGACACTCAGCCAGACACAATAGAAATAACAATTGAATTTTCCACAGCCGTAAGTGTCCTACATACATACATACTATCACGTCTTTATCCCTAATGGGGCAGACAGAGCATTTTGGGTCTTGCGGTTCTATGCAGAGCCTAGGGCCGCAAGACTCAAAAGCCACTTTTAGCGTCATGGTGGGCGAGAAGATGGAAAAGCAATCAATACAGTGACGGGTTGCTAGCCGCATCGCCTGTTAAAATGATTCGCATTTTTGCCCATTCCCTCGATCGGCTTTTACGATCTGCGCAGGAAGAGAAGCAGCTAGTACATTCTAAGTTTTTTCGTTTCTCCCAGACCAGCATGTAAGTGTCCTGCAATGTATTAATTGACAAATGTAAAGACTCACACTTGACCATTTTTTTAAAATCCTTTTCTTGCGATGAGTCGTGATCTATCTCTGAATGGGGAAACGGAACCGAGCAATTAAAGATTATGTGCGGTCTGTCACAGCTTAACGCATAAACTCGGTAATGATATGTTATGGGAATTTTGTGATAAGTATAGAATTAAACTGCATGAAATTGTAATTATTTTTAAAACGAATACCCAGGAAGGAATCGGTCTAGTACACTTGAATCTTTGGCTTTGGAACCCGGAAAGAGCTTTACAGTTGTTCCTTCTTAAAAAAAAAACGACGGGTTGCACTCTGGGAGTGCCGTCAGAAGTGAAAACTTGAATATTAACGTTGTGCATTTTTGATATTTTGAAATGGTTAGGGAATAATTTTGCACGAATTGCTTTAATTATCAGTATAAAAGTACTCTTATTGGGCTATCGTACACAAACATGACATTTTATTAGCACGCTGTAACATAAACACACACGAACATTCGCGCAAGCGCCCTGCGCCGTCTTACGAATTTTCGATCAGGATCACGTGTCCTGACGCGAGTTTTAGATTTTTTACCCATTCCAAAAAAAGTGCACAACGCCGCTAAAGAAGTTTTCTCTTCAAAAATTGAGCAAAAAACAAAGATTTTTTTTTAACTTATATAAAAAAGTATTCTTGTCTTTTGGAAGATTGTTTTATAGAAATAAGTAGCACCTGAACATAATATTTACTTTTATATATGCTTTATTTGTAAATTTCCAAGAGTACATGAATCAATAAAATAAATAAATGTAGGAGCGCTGATATTTCTCTCAAATTCATCTAAATTCTACACTTTAGAAGGCATTGGCAGATTTCTTAAGAAACAAAGGCTCTCACGGGAAAGTCAAACAAAATATTGAACCATTTCGGCACTTGCATATGTACAATTATAAGAAGTTTGTGTCAAATTACTCCATTGTTTTTGAATTAGTACAATAGTATATAGTAGTGAGCAATGAATGGACATGAATTATTAAAAGCTTGCAATTTCCTCATGAAATATTGTTGCAACGAAACGCGTGAGTCAACTGGCACTTGCAATGCTCATAAAATGTTAATCCTTACAAATATTATAAATGCAAAAGTGAGTTTGTAAATTTGTTTGTTACCACTTCACGCTAGATGAAATTTGATATAGATATATGTTGATACCCAGAGAAGGACATAGAATAGTTTTTAACCCGAAATTCCCACGAGGAGCAAAGCCCACGGCACAGCTAGTCCTCACTAATTTATCTTATACCTTTAAACGAGCAATTCTTGTATATTTATTTATAAATTTCTGTGATCTCGAAAACGGCTCTAACGATTTTGCTGAAAATTGGTATATGGGGTTTTTGGGGGTAAACAATCGATCTAGATTACTCTTATGTTTGGGAAAACGCGTGTTTTCGAGTTTTCATTCGTTTTTCTTTCCACGCAGAATGGTCGCTAATTTTCTCGCGCCGGCCGCCATCCGCTTAGCTTAGTGGTTAAGGATGCTGACCGCTAGAAAGAGTGTTACGGGTTCGAATCCTACTCAGTGACTTACTTTTGTTTTTTTTAATGTTCAAGTTTATATATAATTTTTTATTTTGTACTGTTTTTAGACAAGTTTAAAAAAATTTAGTTAATGTTTGAGATGTAACCGACCGAGCAAAGCTCGGTCACCCAGGTACTAAGTTATAAATAAGATATTTTACAGGTGGCATTTCGAGGTGCTTCCAGCTTCACTTCTTCAGAGGTGTATCGCTACTAGTCTGCTCCGATTTTCGATACCTCGGTTCTCTTCTGCAAAACGACGGCAATATAGGCCGCGACGTAAAAAAAACGAATAAAAGCAGGTTGGGCAAAATGGCGGCAATTGACAATGGTTATTTGAGACGCGAGAAAGAAGTTTATAAAAGCGTAGTGAGACCAGTCGTTCTATATGGTAGAGAATGAGGGGCTACCAAAGTGACAGAGGAAAGACGACTGCATGCAGCGAAGATGAGATTGTTAAGATGGATGAGTGAAGGGACAAGAAAAGATAGAATAAAAAACGAATATGTAAGAGGAAGTACAAAGCTGGCTCCAATAAAGGAAAAGCTAAGAAGCAATAGACTAGGATGGTCCATACCATCTTTTTTTTTTGTAACGTGGCTCTTCTCTCATTACATTTCCATACATGTAATGATAGAAGAGCCACGTTACAAAAAGATGCTAAATTTGAAGATTACTGGATATAGGAACAGAGGACGGCCCAAGAAAAGGTGAATGGAGTGAAGGTCTTGCTCTTCATAAGAAGTAGATCTTTACCATGATTCACTAATTGTGCCTATCGGCAGGTTTATGGAGATCGTTGTGGAAACCAAAGGTCTTGTCCTATAGGAGTAAGGGAATGTTACATATTGGCTTTAAAACTAGAATTTTATTCAGGTCAGGGTTGCGGTTAATCTTTCTCGTTACTTCATCATCAGGTCTTTTTGTCTCCACTGCAGGACTGAGCCTCTCTGTACTACCACAAAGAAACTTGGCCAGAGCAGCCAGAGGGCTTGGCCTACACTCTCCTCGATGACCAGACGGGTTGGAGAGGTTTCATTGATGTTTACAAGTTTTGTTTAGCTTGTATTTCCTAATCGCCATCTACGACATCCACGGAAGGACTCTGAGTGGCCCTATTCTACCTGCCGGAAACCACACGTTAGATCTCGTTACTTATCTATTTCGTAATAGGTCTATTGGCTTTAAACCTAAAATTCAGTAGGTCTAGATAGCGGTAAATCTTTCTCGCTATTCATCTATATCGCAGTAGGTCTATCTTTATGCCTAAAGCGCTGGACACACTGAAAAGACGTAAGACGCGGACGGGGCGAAGACATATGTCTGTTTCGCGACGGCAAGCGAAGGTTTCATACAAGACAGGCGTCCCGACCTTTTGACTATGTCCTACTATAACTCGCGAAATTTGACACTAGCTAGTTTGCGTCAAACTGCAAGTCATTTTATTTTATAAACTAGCTCATTAGCAACTAAGTATTATCAAGTGCATAACCTGATCAATCAACGATGTCTGCTGACCGACGCTAATAAATGAAAGCGTCTGTAGTTGAGCACTAAGGTCACGATAATGCAGAATCAGCTGTAAGTACCTAATGATGTGCACTGTATTTAACACGTATTCTTCCATACAATAAATTATAATTTTTCAAAACTAATAACCGACTTAGTTTTGAAATGACATAGAATTTGATGACTTATGTTATGGCTCTGAAACGTGGTTCCTTACCTCATAAGAAAGCTCAAGGTCGTGTAACGCGCTGTGGAAAGGGCTATGCTCGCGGTTTCTCTACGTGATCGAATCAGAAATGAGGAAATTTGTAGGAGAAACTAAAGTCACTGACATAGCCCAGCGGATTAGCTTGTTGAAATGGCAGTGGGCGGGACACAAAGCGCGACGAACCGATGGCCGATGGGGCAAAAGGGTTCTCGAATGGCGACCACGTACGTGCAGGCAAGCGAAGCGTAGAACAACCACCCACAAAGTGGTCTGACGACCTGACCAAGGTCGCTGGTTGCAAGCCGCTCAAGATCGGTCATTTTGGAAATCTTTGGGAGAGGCCTATGTCCAGCAGTGGACGTTGTGCGGCTGAAATGATGATGATGATGAATAACCGACTTCACCTCCAAACTACTTATGCGATTTTGATAAAATTCTATGGGACCACCTGACAAGCGTGTCCTTAGAAACAATAATTTTTCAAATCGGTCCGGACGTCTTCGGTTGATCGGTGAACATACATAAAAAAATAAAAAATCGCGACGAATAGATAAACCCCTTTTTGGAAGTCAGTTAAAATAGAAAATGTTTTCTGTACCATTACACACAAAAAAGACTTGGTTTACAGGTTTTCCTTTTTGCACGCTTCATAAGAGGAGCGTCTGAGGTAGTGCTCTACTCTCTCTATGACAGGGTCAAGCATTTTTCTAAACCTATACTGTCTCTAATAAATTCATATTGCAGTAATTCTACTATCCTACTAATATTATAAATGCGAAAGTGAGTTTGTATGTTTTTTGTTTGTTTGTTTGTTTGTTTATTTGTCACCTCTTCACGGTTAAACTACTGAACCGATTTGGATGAAAATTAATTTGGTATGGATATAGTTTGAGACTCGGGAAAAGACAGGGTACTTTTTATCCCGAAATTCCCACGGGGAGCGAAGCCCGCGGGTATCCACCTAGTACAAAAATAAAAGTATAGAGATATGAACAAAACCCTTTTAGATATACAGGTCAGAAGTGGTATTACCACTCTATGTTACGTACATCCTTAAAGTTTAGGTAAATATGTACTATAATATCCGATCTCTGCTTATAACTCAGACTTCTAGATTCCAACGATCCGACAAAATAATCAGGCCCAAATTAAAATCAGTTAAAAATATGTTTTTTCCTGAGTTCATCATAAAACGATGAGTAATTTACAAAATTTAACATGTAATGGAAGCTTATTAAAGCTCATTATACGCCTATCATCGCCACCCAAAAGCTATTATTTAATGTTATAATAACTACTTGTACATTAACATTGACTGACATGTTGTGTATGTATTAAGTTTGGGAAATATTTAATTTGTAAATTTGTATATGATATCATAAGGTTAGAATGTACCAATAGTAGCTACTTTTCTTCCCTCGCAGATCGTAGAATTCGTAGAAGGCAATCAAGGGAATGGGCGAAAATGTGAATCATGATAATAGGCGATGCAGCTAGCAATCCCTGTTTTGATTCGTTTTTCCACCTTCTCGCCCACCATTACACTTAAAGGGACAAGTAATGAAGTAATGACTTTGTTCTAATTTTTTTATCAATTAAATAATAAAACAGTAAAAAATGGGTCTGTACATTGAATAAATTTCTAAAAAAAAAATATTTGGGGCGATGGAAACCTAGTAATTGAGCAAGAATTAAAAAACATAAATTTCTATTTGGACACGCTAATCTCCGGAAATGCTGGATGGATTCAAATAAAACTTTTTTTGTTATATAGCTGTTGAACCTGGGCGACATATAGGGTATAATTGATTTTGGTAAATGGAACACCTGATGCAGAACCTTTTAGGTCCAGCTAAATTAAAAGAGATATAAAAATGACGCCTTAGCAACAAAAGTTGTTCAGTCTGATGAGCATTTTTCGGAGTCTTAAAGTCTACGCCAACGAAGTCGCGGGCTTCGGCTAGTTAATCCTTCTAAAGACTTCTTTTTCTCGACATCACCAGTGGGTTGACTGGTAGATAAAGCCTATGGCTTTAAGTCCGCCTATTACATTTGTAATAAAGTTAAATAAATAAAAAATAAATAAATCATACAGTAACAAGAAAGAAGAACTTTGCTATGCTCAAAGCTAAAATTATATTTTTTTAGCTTTTGTATTTTATGTGAAGTCGTTAATTTTCATTAGTTTAATACTCAAGTTTATAATTTTTATGACAAGCGTCTAATGATTTTAAATTGCATGATTTAAGTTGGTTACATTATTTTTAGATTGATCGAAAACATTAATCACTCACACGACCTCCGTAGCGTAGTGGTCACTATGCTAGTCCGCCACCTAGAGGTTCCGAGTTCGATCCCCGGTCAGGGCAAGTTGGAAAATGGCCATTTCCAAATTGACCTGGGTCTTGGATGATTATCTTTATAAGTCTCGTACAAGTACGAGACTTGTGTTATGGGATACTAACTTAACGACACTATAAAAACAAATCCTAATCGACCTACTAAGAACAGAGTAAGCTACTCGTTCTATATACTCTAATAGTAAGCTGATTTTGCATTTTACATAACTGGAGGAGCTCGGTGGGTCAGCGGGAGTGCGCACTACTAGCACTTTCGCAAGTCAAGCGACACTGGGCGTGGTCCGCACTTGGGTGGGTGACCACAAGTGGCATCAAAAATTCTTGAGCTTCGAAGGCAAGTATAAGACGTTGGTTCCGGTTGTCATGGGTATATCAAAATATGAAAAATATGTTTCAGCCTTCCATACTACTTGACCGTCAGAATTTGTATGGAAAGCAAAAAAATATTTTTTATCCCTAATGGGGCAGACAGAGCATTTTGGGTCTTGCGGCTCTATGCAGAGCCCAGGGCCGCAAGACTCAAAAGCCACTTTTAGCGTCATGGTGGGCGAGAAGATGAAAAAGCAATCAATATAATGACGGGTTGCTAGCCGCATCGCCTGTTAAAATGATTCGCATTTTTGCCCATTCCCTCGATCGGCTTTTACGATCTGCGCGGGAAGAGAAGCAGCTGGTACATTCTAAGTTTTTTCGTTTCTCCCAGACCAGCATGGGAGTATTTTTTATAGTTCCTTGGTTTCCGGCAAAGTAGAATAGGACCACTCCAAGTCTTCCCGTGGATGTCGTAAAAGGTGACTAAGAAAATACAAGCTAAACAAAGCTTATAAACATCATGAGACCTTTTCAACCCGTCTGGCCAGCGTGGAGAGTGTAGGCTAGGTAGTCCTCTGGCTGCTCTAACCAAGTGTGGCTCTCGTAGTCCAGAGAGGGTCGTGCTCCTGTAACGGAGACTAAAAGGACCTGATGATGATGTTCCTTAGAGGAAAGTTTCAGTATCTTGGACTGAATTCTCACTTAAAATAGTTTTAGCAAATGTTTGTTAGACTTTATTATACATATACAATGTCCTTTTTTATTAAGGAAAAATATTTTAAGGGGTGATTCAGTCCATAATTTTGAACAACTTTTCCCAGTAAATTTTTATCGAAATACGAAAAAATAATTTTCATTTTCCATAGTTATGATATCACGTGACTACTTCGATTTCTATGAAAACCTAACATTTTTTTTCCTATTTCGATATACATTTATTGGGAAAAGTTGTTCAAAATGATGGTCTGATTCACCCCTTAAAATATTTGTACTTAATAAAAAAGGACATTGTATATATATATATTATACTTGTAGCTATTCTACTCGTATTAGATGTAAATAACAGATAAATGTAACCAGAAAAAAAACAGTGAGTAATCCATTTTAAATATGTTACACGTATGTCATCAGTCATCACATCACAACTTTTTGTAGATATTCATTACCTTAATTATGATAAACAACATATTTATATCTACTCTATAATCCATCTGATGTATGTTAATCTTCATCATATGAGTTGATTATATACGGTTAAGGCTCTACTCTGATTATAGTGGCCCCAAGTTATACTAGTGGCTTTTTGAGCTGAAGATTTCCCGAAAATTATTATTTATAAAGTTTCAACTTTCGTATTTTCGCTATTTTGAAAAATTGCGAGGACCTGACTCGGCAGAACTATTTTTCCCAGATATGATGGTCAGCGCGGAGAGTGTAGGCCAAGTCCTCTTACTGCTCTGGCCAAGTATGGCTCTGGTAGTACAGAGAGGGTCGTGCTCCTGCAGTGGAGACCAAAAGACCTGATGATGATGATGATGATGATGGTCTGGGAGATATCATCATCATCCGAGCGTATTTCCCCATTGCTTTAATAATGCTTCAAAGCCCAGGGTCCGCTACCTAACCACACAGAGTTTTTACACAGAGCGATTACTGTCTGACCTCCGCAACCCAAAGGCTAAACCAGAACCAATCCTTGGGTAGTTTGATGATCAAACGCTAGATAGCGTCGGGACCCACATGACAGTTTATACGTGCTTTCCGAAACACGAAATTTTCTTATTATTCGGATAATCAGGTGATTCAAGCCTGCAATAACCAGACTGGAAACAACTTTTTACATAGTATGCTTTCCAGAGGGAATCGAACCCATGATCTCCGGATCACAAAGCGGACGTCTTGATCGCTGGACCACGGAGGCAGTCAGATGGTCTAGGAGAGACATTTCTTTCTAAAAGAACAAGCTGCTTCTCTTCCCGCGCACATTGCAGAAGCCAATCGAGGGAATGAGCGAAAATGCGAATCATGTCAAGTGACTTTGCGGCTAGTAATCGTTTCTCTAAAAGTGGCTTTTGAGTCTTGCGGCCCTGGGCTTTGTCTGATTAGAGCCGCAAAACCTAAAATGCTAGTGCCTGCCTCATCAGGGATGACGGGATGTTATGTAAGTACGTTTGTTAGTTTGTTTGTAAATTCTTTATTGTACAAAAAGGACACTACAAAAATACAGTAGATAACAATACAAAGGCGGACTTATCCCTTTAAGGGATCTCTTCCAGTCAACCCAACGCCATATAATACGTATGTATGTAAGTACGTATGTATTTTACATAGACATTACCAATTTTAATCTAACTTACAATATCATATTTAGATAAAATCTGATGGTTTTTAATTATGCAAGCATTTACAATGAATTATGGAATAAAAAGGCTTTTTATTTTGTTTTTTTATACTATGTATACTCCAAGTCTTCCCGTGGATGTCGTAAAAGGTGACTAAGAAAATACAAACTAAACACAGCTTATAAACATCAATGAGACCTCTCCAACTCGTCTGGCCACCGAGGAGAGTGTAGGCCAAAATCCTCTGGCTGCTCTGGCCAAGTATGGCTCTGGTAGTATAGAGAGGGTCGTGCTCCTGCATTGGAGACAAAAAGACTTGACGGATGACGATATATTATGTATTTTAAAGACAGCACGACACGAGTAGTCGGGCCTTAAATTGTAAACATGAGGTTTTCATAGTATAATGACGCCATCGCGCGAACCTCATCAGATTGGCCGTTGTTCTTCGGTCGTGAGTTCCGGGGTTTGTAATCAAATATTGTGTTTTGGGATTATTTTCGCTGGTCATCTACATGATAATATTCTCAAATTAGTCCTTACGTGTGTGTTTAAGGCAGAACATCGTGGCGCAATTAACATTACAATTTATTTTCGTCCGTGTTAGAGGGCAACACTGGTGTCAGGTTTTTCAGGCTGCCTTATTGCCAGCTTGATGACTGCCGTACAATAAAGAAGTTTCCAACAAATCAAATCAGACACTTTTTTCTAAACGTCAAAACAAATATTTTCTATGGAATTTGTATGAAATAAAAACGAATGACGTCATAGTTTCTTAGAGTCAA
This sequence comes from Acrobasis consociella, assembly GCA_963555685.1. Lineage (NCBI taxonomy): Eukaryota > Metazoa > Arthropoda > Insecta > Lepidoptera > Pyralidae > Acrobasis > Acrobasis consociella. The sequence goes on along the minus strand of OY743122.1, from coordinate 2,957,419 downwards.
ATAGCGCTCTTAATATCAGTGTTTCCGCATTATTAAATCTTAATCACGTTGAAAATGGATATGATCAATGACAAGTGACATTATTTGCTGACATTTTATTATTTTAACAGTACCAAACAATTTATTTTTGACCAAAGAAACTAGCTTATTATGATAGCCGGCGAGTAACGTAAACGTAAAGCGACACCAGGCATGGTCCGCACTTGGATGGGATGGGTGACGCACAAGGGGCATAAAAAATTTCGAGCACCTCCGTCCTTCGGAAGGAACTGTCGCCATAAGGCAGTCGTCAAGCTATGTCAGATGCCTTAAGGCAGCATGAAAAATATGACACCAGTTTTGGCCACTTCATCATCATCAGCTTTCAAAATCCCACTGCTGGCCATAACACACTGCGCTTACCATTTCTGGGATACCACTAGGTGGTGGCCTTACTCCACCTACCATCGTTCCTTCTAGCCAGGTCTTCTACCCAGTTCCACTTAAGAGCTGCAATTCTAATACGTCGTGAACTTTCGTCCGACGACACACCACATTCCCGCACACCTAGACTCGGTCTTGGAGTTTGATGCCGAGCATGACTCATGTTGGCCACTTACACACAAAAAAAAGTCATGACCCTTAAAAGTGAAATTTCTCCTTCAGGGTCACAGACAGCCTTCCTCATGGTACGTCTACCGCCGGCGCCGGATAACAATCAGTTGGATCAAAACTAGAGGTCGTTGACCGGCAACCGGTTCGGATAATAGTTTAGAGTTCCTCGGGAAAGTTCACTTTTAATTTTGATGTGAACACTGAAAAGGTTTTATTTGTAAGCGATAATAATACTTGCTAAGTAAGTAATACTTACTTTAATTTTAATTATTACTTTTTTTTCGGCATCACCTGTAGGTTGATTGGTAAAAAAGGCCCTGGGCCCTAAGTCCGCCTGTTAAAATTTTTGTAATAAAGTTAAATAAATAAATAATACGTTACATTATTTCGAGCCATCATTTATCCCACAGTTGGGCAATACCCTCCCTCCACTTTTTCCATTCAGTCCGGCTTTGAGCTATTTCCCTTTATTTGTCTTTAAACACCAAAACAACAATACTGAACTGGGTTTCTTTCGGCGTAATCTTCTTAGTGTTCGTTCCGAAACGACCAGTAAGTTCAATAAGAGATAAATTTATCATACATTGAATAAAAAAAAATTACTTTGACTTAACATACTTACACGCAGAAAAAGATATTAAAATTTTCAATGGGGTATCTTCAAACAAAAGCTATTAATTACATATTTATCCCTTATGATATGGCTTAGGAACATAATACCAAAAATATAATACTTACCTACCATGTGTATGAACATTTTATTATCATAGAATTAAAAATAAATAAATAATTATTTGTTTCTGGCATGTATAGTACCACAACAAGTAACAAATGAATAATAAATTATTATTTATAAATAAATATATAAATATAAGGTCTAACAAACTCTACTGTACAATTTTGCTCAAGAAACATACCTATGTCGAAATATGAAAAATGTTTTTTGGCTTTCCGTAGGTACAAACACAGGTCAGCTGATTGTATGAGAGGCCAAAAATTACTTTTCATATTTCGATACGTGCTCCTTGGCGAAAGTTGTTCGGTATCATGAAATGAATTACCCCTTAACAAGTTTCAGTTCATTTTATTAGACCTTTTATATAGGGTCAAATTAATGAATTTATCTAACCTATACCTACTATGAATTATTTTTAAGATAGTTATTGTATTTTTATCCCCAGCTCACGAGAAATCTGACAAAGTTTATTAACTTTTTCGTATAATTTATACGGAACACCAAAGTTTTGCGACTCCTCCTTAATACTACTTCACAAAACTTTTTGTTTCATCACAAAAATGTGATCTATTTCCTATAGACATAATTAAATCAGTTTGATTCCTATTAATTATGATGTTGACAGCCAAGCGGTTCATAAAAAGATTGATGACTACTTTAGAGCCAGCGCGCTCTTGAGATTTTTGGAACGAAGTTTCTTTTTCTGACGGTACTACTTGGCGGATAGGAGAAAAAAGTGTACGATTTTCCGTCACTTTTTTTCCATCACGAAATATTTTAGGGGCTGGATTTTTTGGGTCTTGAATTTTTGTAACTTCGTACAAGTCTCGTTAATCGGGTTTGTCTAATTTTTATATTGTAAATAGATTTCCACGTCAGATGATCATGGTTTTTGGATCGAAGTTCTTTTCGGATAGTAAAAGTGAAATGTGAATCACGTTATTTAGCGATGATACTATATTGATTCCTTTTTCCACTTTTGCGCCCAACATCACGCTAAACGTGGCCTTTGGGTCTTATGGTCTTGAACTTGTTTTTATCCCGTTAGGGTTAAAGATGTGGTAATATTAATGTATCTCGCTTTGGGGCCTTGCGGCCCTGGGCTGTGTTTGCTTAAACCCGTAAGACCCAAAATGCTTTCTGCCCAGGGACAGGAAGCGCTTTCCCTAACGCAGGTTTTTAGCGGCTAATTGATAGGCTTGAATATTTTTATTGGATCAACAACCCCTATCGCTTGGTAACCCTTTCGATCGATTAACTGTATCATATTGAAAGCCTTTAAAAGGGTTTCCCTTTAAATAAGTTATTAAAACATGCACGTTACGTTACCCTTACAAAAACCATTTCTCATAGGGTAACCCTATCTCATAGGCTAACCCTTTAAGAAGCGCTTTCCCGGGTGGCCACGGGATGGGGGAAACCCTTTCAATAAAGCGGAAAAAAACCCCTTCCAATGATTTGGTAAACGCTTAGCTTATCACAAGGATAGGGTTACCCTATAGGGGATACGGTAAGTCTTTCACTGGATAAGCTTTTTACAGGTTAGCATAGACGTGAGGGTAAGCCTATCGTAAGGATGACCATTTAAATGGGTTTTAAAAATTAGCTGCTAATCCGGTCCCTGTTTCTGCCCCATTAGCGATAAAGAAGTTATGCGTATAGTATCGTTTTAATTGAAAGCAAATGCATTTTGAAACTGGGCAATAGTTATTTCTACTACTTTCAGCTGCCAATCAAATTAAGTTTAATTATTACAAAATGTTTAATTTGGTTACTCTTGATGAGCTTCTCAAGGTTGCAGAGCCACTGGTTTGTTTTTAAAAACTGCTATTGATTATAGTAAAAACTATTAACCGGCTAAGTGCGAGTCGGACTCGCGCACGAAGGGTTCCGTACCATTATCTATAAAAAAATCATGTAAAGAACTTAGCGGAAGAGAGACATGGAAAGCACTCCGCCAACAAGAGCCCAGTTTTTAAATATAAGAAGAAGCAATAACATCCTCTTTTATTTTCACATCATCATTCAGGACGACCTCCGTGGCGTAGTGGTCACCATGCTAGTCCGCCACCCAGAGGTCTCGAGTTCGATCCCCGGTCAGGGCAAGTTGGAAAATGGCCTTTTTCAAATTGTCCTGGGTCTTGGATGTTTATCTATATATGTATTTGTTATAAAATATAGTATTGTTGAGTTAGTATCCCATAACACAAGTGTCGAACTTACTTTGGGGCTAGCTCAATCAGTGTAATTTTCCCTATATATTTATTTATTTATTATTTTATTCATTGTATTTTCACATCATAATACATTTCATCATCATCATCATTTCTATTTTAAGGATGAATCTAGACCATGATATTGAACAACTTTCCCCAAAAACAAGTATCGAAATATGAAAAGTAGTTTAGGCCTCCCATACTATTGACCGATCAGCTGATCCGAGTGTATGGAAAGCCGAAAATTGTTTCAGTTCGTGACGGAAAAATCTTACATATTTTTTCGCCTTTCGCCAAGTTCGTACCATTCGAAAAGGAACTTCGTTAATGTATTAATTTGAATTCATAACCTCCTTTTTTTGAAGTCGAATCAATACATATAATAGAACAGTAGAAACCGCGTGTCTGTACATTTGATAAAATTAACAAAAAATGGATGTGGGTAAAAAAGAGTTGATTTTGAAAAATGGAACACCTGATGCAGAACCATATTAGTCCAGCTAAACTATAAGGAATATAAAAATGACTCCTTAGCAAAAGTTGTTTAGCCTGATGAGCATTTTTTGTTGAGTCATAAAACTCGAAGATTGGAACACATGGTGCAGAACCATAATGGTCCAGCTAAACTATAAGAAATATAAAAATGACGCCTTAGCAAAAGTTGTTCAGCCTGATGAGCATTTTTTGTTGAGAAGGTCTGGCACACCTGATTTAGAAACATTATGTTATGGTCCAGCTAAACTGTTAGAAATATACATTAATGACGCATTAGCAAAAGTTGTTCAGCCTGATGAGCATATTTAAACGCCGGAGTCATAAAGTCCACGCGAACGAAGTCGCGGGCATCAGCTAGTAAAAAATATGATAAACTAAGAGATATACCAATAGAGTAGAAAATAATTTATAAATATGATTCACAAGAAAGCAAAAGTCAAATACCACTTTTACTTACCATAAAAAGATTGAATAAAGTGATTTCCATTTTAAACATGAGCCTACTTGATTTATCGGTTGGTTTGTGAAATGCAAAATGATTGATTACATAATAGGTCCAGTATTGCAAATATGGAGCAGAAAAATATATTTTATTTTACAATATATTTCAACTTTCTTTTTTGAACTTTACACGGTACTAGTAGAGGTAAGTACAAGTGCCAGGTATGTTTTCTCTGAAAATATCTTAATTCTAGCTAATTACACATTTCTAGAGCTGTATAGTATGTCCAAAAGAACTATGTAGACTAACTCATTGACTTCATATTATATTGTCATTTGACTAACACTAGTATACAAATTTTCAGGGTTGAGGTTAACTGCCTAGTTGAAAATTGAGTTGCAAGAGTTGACCTAAACAAATATTCATAAATATGAGTATAGGGACAAATTTACACAGATTGAGCTAGCCCCAAAGTAAGTTCGAGACTTGTTTTTGGGATACTTACTCAACGATACTATATTTTATAATAAATACATATATAGATAAACATCCAAGACTCAGAACACTTTGAAAAATGTCATTTTTCAACTAGCCCTGACCGGGGATTGAACCAATCAACCTCTAGTTAGCGAACTAGCATAATGATCACAACGCCACGGTGGTCGTCATAAAAGCAGGGATCTTTACAGCCGAATTTGACGGCAACGGGAGCTACAGCCCGGTCCCTCCACAAAAGATGCGCCCCCAGAATAGATAATTTGGAAAAAATATATTTATAATTATACAAAGTGCTGTGTATGTTTTCTCTGAAAATATCTTTATTGAAGCTAACTACACATTTCTAGAGCTTTAAAGTAGCCAAATATGGCTCTGGCAGTACAGACAGGGTCGTGCTCCTGAAGCGGAGACTAATAGACCTGATACATACATACATACACACTATCACGTCTTTATCCCTAATGGGGCAGACAGAGCATTTTGGGTCTTGCGGTTCTATGCAGAGCCCAGGGCCGCAAGACCCAAAATCCACTTTTAGCGTCATGGTGGGCGAGAAGATGGAAAAGCAATCAATACAGTGATGGGTTGCTACCCGCATCGCCTGTTAACATGATTTGCATTTTTGCCCATTCCCTCGATCGGCTTTTACGATCTGCGTGGGAAGAGAAGCAGCTGGTACATTCTAAGTTTTTTTTATTTTTCCCAGACCAGCATGGGCGAGGATAGACCTGATGATGATGAAAATGATTGACCATACCTGAAATGGGCAAAGTCGCCTGTAATAACCAAAAGCAAAGGTAAGCGTTGAGCACATGATTTATAGCACAACCATTTTTTACATCACTTAGTTGTTTGACGGGTTAGGTACAAAAGGACGTTGAGCTTTTAAGTTGATTATTCAAATACCTACACTAGGATTTGTGTATATAGTTAAATAAAAACTTATACATACATACATACTATCACGTCTTTATCCCTAACTTATAAAAACTTATAAACACCAAGAATAGGACCACTCCAAGTCCTCCCGTGGATGTCGTAGAAATCGACTTAGGAAATACAAGCTAAACAAAGCTTATAAACATCATGTGACTTATTCAACCCGTCTGGCCAGCGTGGATAGTGTATTCCAAATTCTCTGGCTCTAGTACAGAGAGGGTCGTGCTCCTTTAGTGGAGACAAAAAGACCTGATGATGATGATGATAATGAATCACCCGTAAAAAAAAAACAAAAAAGATATTTATATTACTCATGAATCCGTACATCCAAAGGCATAATCAATCATTTTTCTTTTATATAATTGAAGGCTTATACTCTTCAAAGTTCTAATTACAATTTAACTAAGTGATGACAAGACTATAAATTAAAAAACAAAACACAAGTGAAGTTCATTAACTATTCGTGGCGTAATTTATCAAAATGTTCTAAAGCTTATCATAACGTTCATTCAATTCCTATAAAACTGAACGATCATCTAAAATGCACTTTAAAACGTGATCAAATTGGCATCTAAGGTTGATTTAGTCACAAAATAATCTTACTTGACTTACCGCTTTCAATTTCAAAGTAATTTCAATCCTAACTTGCATCAAACAAAGACGGATTTGGATTAGATTTTATTGTATTCAGATAAAACTGTAATACGTTTAAGGTTTTATATGATCAAGCATTGATTGAATTAAATTCAACTTTATTATGATCTGCACAGAGTCGATTTGTAATTAAATCTAAATTTGACGAAGATGGTACTGTAATATGCATAAAAGGCATTTATTCCGACAATGATAATTAGAAATGACAGGCTATCACAACAGTGAGCTGGTCATTTTTGACCTTATACGTCAATAACAATAGAAGATAATAGGGCTCTTTGTCTATTGGTAGCGTGCTGCAGTTCATATTATAATTGTGCTATTATAACATTTCATCAAATATTAAAGTTGTCCGTGGGGTCTTTTAGTTTATCAGTTCAAAGTATAGCATATCCATAATCAAAGGGCTCGCTAACTACCTACCTATATGGAACTTAGAATCACAACATGAATGAATCACGAGTGAAGTATTTTTGATTATAAAAACATTATGAAGTGAAGAGATGAATGATTTAATTCTAATTTTTGTTTCAAGTATAGATTGTGAAAAAGAGTTCAAATCTTATTTACTGACATTTTATTTTTTTTTAGTTTACTTATTCAAAAATTTTATCACGCCAGCCACAATTTCTATCTGCTTGGTATAATGGTTGACCAGGAGAGAATGCCATATGGCAGTTAGCATTTAAAAAAATAAACATTTTACAAATCACTATTTTAGGCTAAGAAAAAGAAGGAGGTTGTTCTTTTGTTTTTTTTTATTTTTATTTATGTTCACCGATTATTCCAAGACGCCTGGACCAATTTAAATGTATTTGCTTTTTTTAAACGTAAGCATTAAGCATACTTGTCAGGTATACACATGGCAGGCCAGAATTTTTTTTTCAAAATTGGTTGTGTAGGTATTTGGTTGTGAAGTTGGTTTTTAGTTTTAAAAATATTAAGCGTCATAAACTAGCCGTATACTGACGTGCCTTATTTTACACTTGGCTGCTACATAAATTCCAATACAAAGATTGCATCTTCAATTTATTGATTGATTTAATATTAATCGCAATAAATGGAAAGCTATAGATCATCATTAGGTTTGGCGTGTACATGCGTGTGGATATAATCAGTTATTGTTTAGCGTAATTAGGAAAATACCCATGGGTTGTCGGAAATGTGTAGTTCCTGATTTGAATATATGGAGACAAAAAGATGGTTATATTCATGAGCTCGTATGAAGAAAGGCGTTTTATTTTTGCCTCTTTTTATTACTATTTGTTTGTTCTTCTGCTCGTGTAGCTGGTAATTACGAGCTGCACTAAGCGTGACCTATATGAGACCTCAGACAACGCTGTGAGTGGCAATCTACTCGAGGGAAAAAATGATTTTATTTTGAGCTTTCGACACGAGCAGAAGCACAAACAGGTAGTACGAAAACAGGAAAAAAAAACGACGGGTTGCACTCTGGGAGTGCCGGCAGAAGTGAAAACTTGAATATTAACGTTGTGCATTTTTGATATTTTGGAATAGTTAGGGAATAATTTTGCACGAAATGCTTTAATTATCAGTATAAAATATTTCAAATCTTTTCTGAACCACAGTCTGTCACAAATGTCACAAGCATGACCAAATTCATTTTCAACAAAATCATTTTCAAATACACAGCAGTATGGCCACTACACAGACGGTCGAGCCATCAGCTGTCACCATCCATGGATGCGCGTAGCACGCTGTAACATAAACACACACGAACATTCGCATAAGCGCCCTGCGCCGTCTTACGAATTTTCGATCAGGCCACGTGTCCTGACGCGAGTTTAAAATTTTTTACCCATTCCAAAAAAAGTGCACAACGCCGCTAAAGAAGTTTTCACTTCAATAAAAACGTGCCTTGAGGCACGATGGGTAGCAGAGGAGGTTTGTCATAGTCTGGTTGTTATGACCACATTGACACTGTGTTGCAGTTGGATCAATATATACTGCTACCGGGCTAAATTATGCTTGCACCGGCCTTCCTCAGTTCGGAGTCGGTTTAAACTTTTTCATTTTCATTTCATTTATTTATTTCGATACAAAATATTTTTTGTTGAAATATAGTTTACAATACAATACATAAAACAGTTAATCAATAGAATTACAATAAATAAAAATAAAAGAGGATTAGTAATCATAAATCATAGACGTAAAATAAATCAGAATGTCATAAAATTAGTCCAATAATGTCACATTAACAAATTAAATTTACATTTCATTTAGTGAATAAACACTTGTCCAGCAGAAATGCTTTTAGTTTATCCTTGAATTCAGCTTTGTATAATAATGCCTTAATTTCTACTGGAAGTCTATTAAAAAAGAATACAGATTTATAATACGGACATTGTTTTACTAAGTATATTCAAACCCGATGCTCCAGCCGTAACCAAGTCCTTTCTTCTGGTTGATTCCCGTTTTTGCCTCTGTACTTCATTTTCATGTCTATGCATATGTTTTGCCAGATATAAAAATGTATAGACTGGGAACGGTGAGTATTCCTAATTCTTTAAAATATTCTTTGCACGAGGTTTGCTGGGATATACGAACCATGGTTCTTATCGCTCTCTTTTGCAGCGTAAATGCTTTGTCCAAGTTATAGTCATGTGGCCCTTGGTAGCCCATGCATGACCCGGTGGTAGTTACTCCGATGGTTGAATGAAATCAGGAGGGGTGGATGTCTCATCATCATCATTTCATGACCATCATCATCATGATCATCATCACTTTTTCTATTGAGTATGTTGTATTTTTTTGGGCAATAAAGTAAATTCTATTCTATTATATCATCATCAGGTATTTATTTACGACCTCCGTGGCGTAATGGTCAACACGCTAGACCGCCAATCCGGAGGTCCTGGGTTCGATCCCCAGCCAGAGCAAGTTGGAAAATGGCCTTTTTCAAATTGTCCTGGGTCTTAGATGTTTATCTGTATATGTATTTGTTATAAAATATAGTATCGTTAAGTTAGTATCCCATAACACAAGTCTCGAACTTACTTTGGGGCTAGCTCAATCAGTGTAATTTGTCCCTATATATTTATTTATTTATTTATTTTTTTCTCCACTGCAGGAGCACGACCCTCTTCATACTATTAGAGCCATACTTGGCCAGAGCAGCCAGAGGACTTAGCCTACACTCTCCACGCTGGGTACTGGTATTTATTCCGTGACGCTGGTCAGACGAGTTGGAGAGGTAGAGAAAAATCGACATTCCCATACAAAGAGTCCGGGCGACACTTTTTTGTACGGAAATGCTAATTATTTTTTGAATTTTTGAGTGTTATTTTAATTTCATTATACTATAACTAGCCGGTGCCCACGACTTCGTCTGCGCAGTATCTTTATAAATTGTAGCCTATGTGTTATTCTGATGTATAAGCTATATTATTGTAAAGTTTCATTAAAATGCATTCATTAGTTTTTACGTGAAAGAGTGACAAACATCCATCCATATTTACAAACATTCGCATTGATAATATTAGTAGGATAATTAGTTGTCTAGTATAGCTCTTGGTTGGATATATTACGGGTATGTTTCTTGTTCCCATGCTGGTCTGGGAGAAATAAAAAAACTTAGAATGTACCAGCTGCTTCTCTTCCCACGCAGATCGTAAAAACCGATCGAGGGAATGGGCAAAAATGCAAATCATGTTAACAGGCGATGCGGCTAGCAACCAATCACTGTATTGATTGCTTTTCCATCTTCTCGCCCACCGTGACGCTAAAAGTGGCTTTTGGGTCTTGCGGCCCTGGGCTCTGCATAGAACCGCAAGACCCAAAATGCTCTGTCTGCCCCATCAGGGATAAAGACGTGATAGTATGTATGTATGTATGTTTCTTGCACGTTGTACATATTTTGCGTATGGAAGCTTTGATAATGGAACTTATAAAGTACCTATTTCTAGGACGGCACATTTACATGATCACTCTTAATCCATGATATCATCAATATCGTGATATATGGCTCTGAATCGATTCGAAAATCTACAACTACCAAGGACGACACAACGGTAGCGATTATCGAGTTTGGTCTATAATCGATCACGAATGACTCGATTAATGTAACGATTTCAATTTAAAATAGGTATTTTACTTGCTGATGGGTAGGTGGACTGATTTGAGAAGCTATTTGGATATCGTACGCGATATTTTCTAGTAGTCAAAAGTTTCGACTGATTCTTTTCTCGTTCTTTTGTCGGAGTCGTTAAGTTTTTTTTTATATATACTTACTTCGTCCACCATCACGCAAAAAGTTGCCTTTTATTCTTGCGGTCCTGGGTTCTTTCTGCTTAGAGACGCAAGACCTAAATGCTCTGTCTGCCCCATTATGGATAAAGACGTGTTAGTATGTAGGTTATTTACAATGTTTTTTTCATTTGCATTTTTAAACATCGCACTAAAAACTGTTTTTTATAAATACTAGGTGAAAAACAACTCTAAAAAAACGACGGGTTGCACTCTGCGAGTGCCGGCAGAAGTGAAAACTTGAATATTAACGTTGTGCATTTTTGATATTTTGGAATGGTTAGGGAATAATTTTGCACGAATTGCTTTAATTATCAGTATAAAATATTTCAAATCTTTTCTGAACCACAGTCTGTCACAAATGTCACAAGCATGACCAAATTCATTTTCAACAAAATCATTTTCAAATACACAGCAGTATGGCCACTACACAGACGGTCGAGCCATCAGCTGTCACCATCCATGAATGAGCGTAGCACGCTGTAACATAAATACACACGAACGTTCGTGCAAGCGCCCTGCGCCGTCTTACGAATTTTCGATCAGGCCACGTGTCCTGACGCGAGTTTAATATTTTTTACCTATTCCAAAAAAAGTGCACAACGCCGCTAAAGAAGTTTTCACTTCAAAAATCTGGCTCCATTTAGATATAAAGTCGCTAAAAACCAATAATGGTCTTTATTGGACGTATATACCACGATTACGCTTAAAGACTATTAGATATCAAATTTAGTGTCGTTTTATTGTAATAATTAAAATAGGCCTTTAAAACAATTAAGAGCGTTATGAAGCGTGCACTTATGGATTTCCCAAACGTATTTTTATATCTTATCGAATGACTCTAGAATACCTCCTCAGCGGAAGTTTGCGCTGTCAAGGTGATGTCAATGAACCCTGACCTGATGCATAAAATAACATAACTGCTATTACCCGACTTCGTACAGACTGGTCACGTGTTACCGAGGGTGACCTGTTTTCTGACGAAATAGACCTCTGCCCTCTTTTACGGCTTGATAGAAAACTGTCATAAGTAGTTTATGTATGGTTAATTTTTGAATTTTATTTATGTATATTTATGTGTAGGTTTATCCACGATATATATAATACGACTATATGTATATTATACTTACTTAATAATTATATGTTTACTCCTTTCTTTTTGTCTTTTTTACCTAGGTGCTCTTGTAGGTACTTACCCCAAAAGATTACTTTCTCAGCATCACCTGTTGGTTGACTGGTAGAAAAGGCCCCTGGCCTTAAGTCCGCCATTTACATGTATATTGTAATAAAGTTAAATAAATAAATAAAATAGGATCATACTCGCTTTACCGACCCCATACTTGGTTCTGGTAGAATTATCAGCGTTGCAGTTCAACCAGCTCGTTTGTGACGTAATGCTGAGTCAGGACCTTTTCACTATATAGGTCACATCTCACAGTACAACCGCATTGCACTACCACAAATAATAAAGAATTCGTTATCGTGTGCTTTACTCAGTAGGTACTTACAATGTATATACTAGTGGTTCGCCGCGAACTTAGACCTCGCGATTATTATTCCAAAATAAAATCCCACCAAAAACATTTTCATGTAAAATGTTGCTAAGACGAGTGTACATAGCTTACCCTGTGAAAAAGTTATCAGATCTCGTATAAAGCCAAGCTCTAAAGACTACACGCTCTTAACCTACAAACTCTACACTACACCTTAATCAAAATCTATGAAAAAGTGGTCAGATCTCATGTAGAGCCAAAATTCTTGATCTATGCGCCCTTACTTCACCAGGCCTAACTTCACATACTCTACATTTTAGTCAAAACGTGATGCTTGGCCATTTTGCTACCGTTACGAAGATTTCATAGGCATTCGTTCATCGTGTGTGAAATAAAACGGCTAAGCCACGAGTCTACAAACTTCCACCTCCTATTCCAAGGGGATAGGTTAAGTTAGGTTTGATTGTTCATTTTTTTGTTGTCTTTGTAGTAGTATTAGCTTACACACCGAATTTCAGCGTTCTAGGACTCAGTCAGTGAGTGAATCAGTGACGAAATCGGGGGTTTTCAGACATTAATAAAATCTTAATCCAAACCAAAGTTATGAGAGTTCAAAAAAACTAAAAGTAGTGCCCTGGCGCTCCGCTTGGCTCGTCTTGGCTGGGGGAACTCCCGTGGCCCCAGATTAAAATAAATTTTAATATCCAGTGAAACTGTGTTTTTTTTCAGATTTTTCAACCTTCTTTCTTCTTCTATTCTGAGCTGCTAAGTTCATTTTTTAATTTTTTTTCCTTAGAATTAAATCAAATACAATATCCGTAAGACGTTTGGAACTTGAAACAGCAATGTTTATACGATTATACACCCGGTCGCCAACTCTTTAACGCCAATATCTACGACTACTTTATTCAAAGTCCTTGCGATTTGTGCACAGTTACTGCCCAGGCAAGTGTCAATGAAAATTGCGTACGTGAGCATGAAACTTGGCCAGTCGTCCGCGATCGGATCATGGGTGGAATGGGATCCGTGTTCTGGTAAAGATTCTTCCTCTCAAACCTTCACAGCGTGCTCACAAATTGAGTGAGCATTCAGGGAATGCTCATTAGCATTACAGTTCATTTCACTAAAATCCGTCTATTAAAAAAAGAGCGTGCCTCCGCTGCCGGCGCTGGTTGCCGAATTGGCTGCCGGCGCTGGTATAACACGATCTGTGTGTGTATGTTACTTTCGCCCTTAGCTTGAGTCGCTCGCTCGTGTTTTGGTCACAGGAAAACTAACGAACCTAACCTACACTTCACGGCAAATTTTGAGTGCTGTTGCCGGAAGCCGGTGTTTTAAATCTCGGCTGCCGGCAGTATAACCGCCGGTTCCCAATAGTGATATTTTTAGGAGCCGGCGCCGGCAGCGAAGGTACTCTCTAAAAAAAGTTATCGGCATTTAAATGAACTCAAGGCACGAGTTTGCCTACAAATATATAGCAATCTTAAATAAGTTACATAGGAAATTTAAAATCCAAAGTCAGACAGCATTATACCTATAAACATATATAAATATAAGCAAAAATCAGTTTGATAACATCTTGGTATGCCCCAAATAACATGCCTATTAATTCTTCCGAAAGAATCCGCTAGATGGTGCTGTTTCATTTAATCCATTTCTACAACGCGCATAAGCTAATAATGTCGTATAAAAATAATTTCTTCGAGTTTACTTTCCTCAAAGAATTGCTTATTAACCAGAAATATTTTATTCGGTTAAATATAGTAATACTATATCGTGACATGACAAGTTTACCCCAATCTGATCAACGGTTCGGAAGTTATAGACCAATAATTATTTTCACCAAAATGCGTTTATCTCAGAAACGGCTGAACCGATTTTGATGCCAAACGAACTTAAAAATTCTATGAATAGTTGCTACACTCATTCTTAATTTCATCAAAATCAGTTTAACGGTTCGAGAGTTATCGCGGAACATATATACATACATACAAACATACATACAAACATACATACAAACATACATACAAACAATGTTTTTTTCGCCCCAACTTGAATTGTAGACCTTGCTCGCTTCGCTCGCTCGGTCAATTATGTCATTTTTAGTGAATAAAGATTTTATCTATCTATCTAATACGAGTCATCTTCATCATCCGAGCGCATTCCCGGTTGCATCCTCAGCGGTAACGCTTCAGAGCCCGGGGTCCGCTACCTAACCGAGGTGATTTGATGAGGTGATTGGCTTTTACACAGAGCGCGGACTGCCGTCTGACCTCCGCAACCCAAAGGGACGCTAAATGGTGTTAGGGACTCCCAGCCTTACCTGCTTTACGAAGACTAAGTGTTTGTCGCGGAACACTTGGTTGGAAAAAAGTTACAAAAATTGATGCCCCTAAAAAACTAGCCAAAAAATTCAGACTTCCAAAAAAGTTCCTGACCGCGAAAGTGACGGATAAATCTTACATTTTTTCCAAGGCTGTATCAGCTGAAAAGGAACTTCCGTTTCAAGAAATTTGACTGTGATTTTACGACGAGCTGCATGACACCAACCCTCCTTGGGACAACATTTCTGCGAAAATCTTTACAAGCGGCCGCCTGAATGTCCTCGTTTTCGACGAAGTTCAGGCGTCTGCATTATACTATAGTTATCTAATATAACCCGTGGTTCGATTTATAGATATTGTATAGATAGTGGTACGTAATCCGACTCGCACTTGGCCAGTTATTGCTATCTGACAGGTCGTAATATCAAATAACGATAATATCGTGACAACTGACATCACCGTTTTAACGGTGAAGCTAAAATGATAGTCAAAATACACATGGGAATTAATCAAGGGTTCACTGACCACTTGTTATTAATTTGTGTGACATTTGAAAGATATATCATATTCATTCTTATGATAAGACACATTATTTTTTGTTTTCTGCGTCATTAGATACGGTAATTTACTGAATTGGGTACTTTGTCGTGTGATTTCCAGCAGAGTAGAATAGGGCCAATCCAAGTCCTCCCGTGGATGTCGTAGAAGGCGACTTAGGAAATACAAGCTAAACAAAGCTTATAAACATCAATGAGACCTCTCCAACTCGTCTGGCCAGCGAGGAGAGTGAAGGCGAAAGTCCTCTGCTGCTCTGACCAAGTATGGCTCTGGCAGCACAGAGAGGGTCGGGCTCCTGCAGTGGAGAAAAAAAGACCTGATGATGATGAGTGTACTTTGAGAACAGAGGCCCGCAATTCTCCTCTGTTCTTACTTTATGGAGGGTGTAGAGCGGGCGGCTACAGGCGCCTGCAGCTGATAGACCAAAGGAGATTCCGTTCTGTATGTAATATTTGTACCTTGGAGCTTGGTGACCCGGCGGAAGTACGCGTTACTAGCGCTTTCGCAAGTTAAGCAATAGGCGTGGGCCACACGGATGGGTGACCACAAGTAACGTAAAAATTTCTCGAGATCCTTCGCTTCAAAATGCTCGTAAAACTGTCAATCCCAGTTATCATCATTGTATGGTAGTCGTCAAGCCATGTCAAATGTCTTTAGGCAGCTTGAAGTGAGACCAGTGTTGGCCACTTACACACAAGAAAAGCAAACAAATCAAAAAAACTACTAATTACTAAAAATAGTTTAAAAACCCCTCGTTAAGACAATTAATTTATAATCCAAGTCATTTGAAAATACCTAGATTTCGCTAATCTTTCTAGAACATCAGCTAACAGACAAACAAACCAATTTGTGGGAAAATCAGAATCACGTAGGAAAGCTTGCAGTGACTTGAGCACATGGTCCAAATAATTAAAGGGTCATGGTCACACGTTTTCTGTTTACGTTCATTTATAGTACACTAAGTAATTTTATATAAAAAAAAATAACCGGCCAAGTGCGAATCAGATTCGCGCACTAAGGGTTTCGTACCATTATCTATAAAAATCGCGTCTGTTGTATGGGAGCCCCCTTGAAATATTTATTTTATTTTGTTTTTAGTATTTGTTGATAAAGCGGCAACAGAAATACATAACTTGTGAAAATTTCAAGCGTTCAGACGGACAGACAGCGAAGTCTTAGTAATAGAGTCCCGTTTTTACCCTTTGGGTAAGGAACCCTAAAAAGCTTTTATCTGAGTTTTTTGGCGAAAATTCATCAATCAGTTGAAGTTTGCTTTATATTCATTTGCAAATTTGTTCTAGTGGACTTTATAATATGAAAATGGTGTAGTTTGGTGTTATAAATGCTCATGCATATAAACACATACTATCACGTCTTTATCCCTAATGGGGCAGACAGAGCATTTTCGGTCTTGCGGTTCTATGCAGAGCCCAGGGCCGCAAGACCCAAAAGCCACTTTTAGCGTCATGGTGGGCAAGAAAATGGAAAAGCAATCAATACAGTGATGGGTTGCTAGCCGCATCGCCTGTTAACACGATTTGCATTTTTGCCCATTCCCTCGATCGGCTTTTACGATCTGCGTGGGAAGAGAAGCAGCTGGTACATTCTAAGTTTTTTTATTTCTCCCAGACCAGCATGGCATATAAACAACATGTGAAATATTTAAAGTGGACAGTCATAGTGCGGATGTAGTAATATTTATTTTCGGACTGTGGGCGACTGTGAAAACCAGTGGACTCGTAATTGATTTGTCGCCAGAAGCTTCTTTAAAGTAATCAAAGGACCTGTATCAACCTTTCATTGGACAGTTAGGGTTAGCAATAAAGAAGTGAAAAAATGATGGGCTCTTAAGTACTAGTATACAAAGCCGTAAAAAAATTAAAACAAGCTTTTATCTAAAACAATGAACTTAGAAGTTTAAAATGCCCCTCAAGAAAGCTCAAACGAGCCCTAACTAAATGGGGTTTTAATACGTTTCAATATATCCTTTTCTTGCCGTGTAGTATCCGGTATAGAAGAATAGGACCACTCCAAGTAATACCGTGTTTATAGTAGAAGGCGTCTTAGAAAATATAAGCTGAACGAAGCTTTTAAAGGAACATCAATAAGACCTCTCCAACCCGTCTGGTCTGCGAAAAGAGAGTGTAGGCCAAATTTTCGGGCTGCTCTGTCCAAGTAAGTATGGATCTGGTCGTACAGAGATTCGTTGTGCTCCTGCAGTGGAGACTAAAAAAGACCTGATGATAATGTCATTTCCACATTGTATAAATAGGCGATGCTGCTAGCAACCCATCACTATTTGGATTCCTTTTACCATCTTCTCACCCATTATCTTATACCTTTAAACGAGCAATTCTTGTATATTTATTTATATATTTCTGTGATCTCGAAAACGGCTCTAACGATTTCGCTGAAAATTGGTATATGGGAGTTTTCGGGGGTAAACAATCGATCTAGATTAGTCTTATGTTTAGGAAAACGCGTATTTACGATTTTTGAGATGTAACCGAGCAAAGCTCGGTCGCCCAGGTACTTATCTCTATACTCTCACTATGCTTAAACCTATTTATAGGTAGGTACTAGTATTACATTCGCGATTTAGCCAATGTGAGTAGTTAGTTAAGTATACGTCATCTGGGAAACATCTTCATATATAAAAATTACGTGTCACGTTGTTTGTCCGCGATGGACTCCTAGACTACTGAACCGATTTTAAATTTGATTTGCACACTGTGTGCAATTTGATCCAACTTGAGTTATAGCATAGTCGTTAAGTCCACGCGAACAAAGTCGCAGGCATCAGTTAGTAATTCCATTATCATCATTAACAGGTTTTTTTGTCTCCACTGCAGGAGCATGACCCTCTCTGTACTACCAGAGCCATAATTGGCCAGAGGAGCCAGAGGACTTAGCCTACACTCTCCACGCTGGCCTGACGGGTTGGAGAGGTCTCATTGATGTTTGTAAGCTTTGTTTAGCTTGTATTTCCTAAGTCGCCTTCTACGACATCCACGGGAGGTCTTGGAGTGGCCCTATTCTACTCTGCCGGAAACCACACGGCTATTATAATTCCAAATATAATGTTACGGAATGGCGTAGGAACCCGATCAAGTTGATAGACATTAACCTATGACTCTTAGTACCTATCCGGTATTATTTTAATACGTAATCAAGGATATCGTAAAGTATTTAGTTTTTAACGTTATTTTGTGATAGAGTGCCAATTAAATGCGGATGTGCGAATTAGGGTTCTGTATTTAATGCCTACTTAGACCATGCAATTTTCTCGCCTGTGCATATTATTTTATTAAAGCAATAAATAACTTGCATGGCCTAAAAGAATCATTACCCATACAAATCATTTAAACTCTTACGTAATTAAATTTTTAACAAAAAACTTTCAGGAGATTCTTTCATATCTTCAAATCAAAGTCACAAACTTCTTCATCATATCTTTACCAAATTAATATGGGACCAACATAATTACCGAATGCTTTCAAATAATAAATAAAAAAAAGATCAAAATCGGTTTACAAGTGGCGAAGTTATCGCGTAATACACATACAAAAAAGATATAAGGATCGAATTGATAACCTTCTACTTTTTTGAAGTCGGATAAAATGGTATGCAACAGGCAAGAAACTTGGACTGCCTAAACAGGTCTTTTTTCTTACTAACAGTGTAGTAACGGCAAAGTAAAATACATCTTTTTATTAACTTCCAAATAAAAGAGGAGGATATTTTTTATTTTGATCTTTTTTATATATGTTCACGAATTATTCGAAGATAGACCGAATTGAAAAATTCTTTTTGGTTTGAAAGAGCATACTTGTCAGATGGTCGCATAGAAATTTTATAAAATCGGTTGTGTAGTTAGGCTGAAGTCGGTTTTTAATTGTATAAAAAATTATCTCCATCCCTTTTCCTCTCATAACAGTGTCGTAAGAAGCGACTAAGAAAGGTATAGGATGTAGGTAAGAACAGATAACAGGCTTTACTATACTTATTCGTCATCAAAAGCAGATTGAGGACATAGTTGGTTCGGTGGAAATAAGCATTGCTAGCGTTTTAGCAAGTTAAGCAACCCAGGGCGTGGTCCGTACTTTTCCAGCTTATCCATGCTTTGAAAGGGACATACCTATACCTATGCCATTGATTCTGGCTGTCATTGCAGTCGTCAAGCTATATAAGATGCCTTTGGCAGCTCTAAAAATCAAACATCGTTTATAAGGGCTGTAAATCTGTAACCTTGTCATATTCTCAGACGTACCTATACCGGTCATACTGAACAACTTTCCCCAAGGAACATAGATCGAAATATAAAAAAAAAACTTGAGAAGTGTCAAGGGACACCCACCACAGGAGAGAGAGAGACAGACAGAGAAACACGCGCACGCCGCACGGCTTACAACTATAGCAAAAAGTGTCGTTACAACTTTTGGTCTTAATTTTTTCCGTCTAGCCTCCTTTCGCAACGCGCGATAAGGAACTACGTTCCAAAAATGTTCCCCCTTACAAAATTGCTAATCAGTTGATCGATTTAGTATGGGAAGTCCCTTTTTTTATATTTCGAGCTATGTTTCTTGAGGAAAGTTGTTCAGTATGATCCGTATAGGTACGTCTGAGAATATGGCAAGGTTACATATTTACAGCCAGGATAATTTTAATTGTACTGAACCCTATTTATACATTATTTAATTTGTAAGTAAGTATACGCACTTAGGTACTTTAAGTCCATTCAAACTAACACTCGTAATTACCAATTTGCTATGTTTTTATTATAAACTTTATATTTGGATCCGGTTAATGATATCATATTCCACGTCATAAAAGTACATACATACTTACTAAATACTAGGTAAGTATCTCTATTTAACCACTTCTTTTGAATAGGCATGACTACTGGCAAAATATTTCTTGCCTATCGGTTAGATTATTGAAAAATATTGTAATACGTGTTTTTTTTTCTCTCTGAGAAATAATAAACCGGTCAAGTGCATCGGACTCGTACATAGAGGTTCCGTACTCTGTACTATTTGTTGCTATAGATGAAAGGTAAATTGCAGTTTACGATTTATGACGTATTAAAAAAACTCAACTATGGATGAAGTAAAAGAAAAGGCAGTCGTGTCGTATAGGGAGGTCAAGCTTTTAGCGGAAAATAGGGAGACATGGAAAGTACTCCACCGACAAGAACCTAGTTCATAAATTTTTTGATGATGATGAAAAAAAACTACAATTATTACAAGTTCTTATAGTTCATAAAGTAAGTAGCTCTTTCTCAAGTAAAGCGACAGTATTGGTCCGCACTTGTATGGGTGACTTCTTCTTATCGTGTGTGTTAGTGACTAACACTAGTGTCAGAGTTTTTAAACCGCCTTAAAGGCCTCTGACAGAGTTTTAGGTAACGACCAATGTCAAAGACAGTGACCGAGACCGATGGCTTAACGTGCCCTCCGAAGCTCGGATCATCTTACTTATCAGACAATCAGGTGATCAGCCTATACAATGTCCTAACCAAACTAGGACAACAACAAAGTCGTTGCCCCCGCCGGGAATCAAACCCGCGACTTTTGGTTTTGAGCTGAACGCTCTAATCACTACACCACGGAGGCAGTTAATGACGAATGAAAATGATGGGTGACTACACTTGGACCACAAGTGGCTTAAAAATTTCTCGAGCGGCACGTATGGTGAATGAAAGTCGTCAAGCTATGTCTAAATCTGACACCAGTGTTGGCCACTAATAGGTACAAACGAAAATAAGCGGCCAAGTGCGAGTCGGACTCGCCTATGAAGGGTTCCGTAGTAGTATTTTTTTTTAATTTTTATATTTGAGTTGATTGAATGAAAGGTAAATTGCAGTTTATGACATATAAACTTTTAATTTACCTTACTATTCTACCTAAAAAAAAACTTCTTACTAGATCTTATTCAAACCAAGCTGGTAGTTTTCATGGTAATGAACATCATATATTTCTTTTTAGTTTTATCATTCTCTTATTTTAGAAGTTACGGGGGGGGGGGGGGGGGGGACACACTTTTTTCCACTTCGGAAGTGTCTCTCGCGCAAAGTATTCGGTTTAGAATAAAATGATATTAGAAACCTCAATATCATTTTTAAAGACCTATCCATAGATACCCCACACGTATGGGTTTGATGAAAAATAAATTCTTGAGTTTCATTTCTAAGTATGGGGAACCCCCAAAATTTTTTGTTTTTTTTTTCTATTTTTGTGTCAAAACCTTAATGCGGTTCACATAATACATCTTCTTACCAAGTTTCAACAGTATAGCTCTTATAGTTTCGGAAAAAAGTGGCTGTGACATACGGACGGACAGACAGACAGACAGACATGACGAATCTATAAGGGTTCCGTTTTTGCCATTTGGCTACGGAACCCTAAAAAATGTTGCGATTTATGTTGGGCGTCCGCCTATGCGATGGATTGACGACATAATCAAAGTCGCAGGTCACACCTGGATTAGAGCAGCACAGGACCGAGATGGGTGGCGTCGACGAAGAGAGGGCCTATGCTCAGCAGTGGGCGGAAGAAGGGATGATGATGATGATGATGGTGAGACATGAGGATAAGACATAAATCTACATCTAAGCTACTTTAAGACTCTGTCTACCCATTAAGGGATTGAGTCTTCTATATATTATAAACAATAGGTGCAGTGCCGGTTTTAGCCCTTCCAGCACGCTGGGCGAAATTTCTACAGTGCCCCCTGCCTAACTGCAATTCAAACCCATTCAAAAACCAAATTTACATTTACAAACCTAATACCCGCGCTTTTTTGTATGTAAAATTCGTTGTACACTTTTATTGCATACAAAGTGTAAACTATGTCACCCGGACAGTAATGAAGAATCGATTGAGATATCATTTGTGAAAAATAGCTAGGGGTTAAGATAGTTGTACCTTAGATCAAAAGTCTATGTGGGACATACAGCGGCAGTCGTGGCGCTCCTTTGTACCTGGCGC
The DNA here is from genome assembly GCA_963555685.1 of Acrobasis consociella. Lineage (NCBI taxonomy): Eukaryota > Metazoa > Arthropoda > Insecta > Lepidoptera > Pyralidae > Acrobasis > Acrobasis consociella. The sequence continues at coordinate 2,935,215 of OY743122.1, read as the reverse complement.
CCTGGGCGGTCGCCCAACCGCGCCCTACCCTAAAACCGCTACTGAATAGGTGCGTAGCAAAGACTTACTTGTTAAAAATATTTTCAAGTGTTTGTAAAACAAAACTATTTCAATCACTGTATGAGGTTGAAGGAAAAGGTGTGGGTAATATCTAAAGGCGTATACATATTATTATAGTTTAAAAACAGCTTGAACCTGCCAATTATTTGAACTGACCGTGACCCGAAAATTAATGGAATCGAACTTAAATTCTGCAAAAAGTATAGACGGAGTGTGACCAGCCACTACAGAGAGAGAGAGAGAGCATGCAGCAGTACAACGACAACCTACTTTTTTTTTATAAGTATACAATGTGGAAGGGACATACCCGTAATAAATGAAACCATAGGCTATACTAGACCACTATTATAGTAAAATGAAATTTAAATAATAGCCAAAAACTTTAAAAAAATCGGCATTTCCGTACAAAAGTGTTCAGCGGCCTGGGCATTTAGTACCGAAAAGTAATTTTCTTTTTTAGTTTTTAGTTATTTGGCTGTCATTTCATTATCATTATCTATATAATAATGTTCTAGCTGTATAGCCTGTGGTTCGATTTATTATGGGTATGTCCCTTGCACGTTGATTACGGCATATCACACAGATTGAGCTAGCCCCAAGGTAATTTCGAGACTTGTGCTATGGGATATTTTACTATACCTACTATAGTTTACATCAAATACATATTTTAAGGCCATACCCAAATTTTACGGGGTCCAGTGGCGCCGCCATTTGAAATAAATCATTTAAAAGGAAACGGAGATATCATTCAAAATTGTGTCTTGGTCAAGCCCTAGATAACCCTTAAAACTATTTTATGAACTACTGTTTATAATTTAAAGTGCGAACGTGAAGCTTTTCTACGCACATTAGCTAAAAGTGGCCGTTTTTCGCAAATGTGCGTAGAAAAGCTTCACGTTCTCACTTTAAACTACAAAAAGTAGTTTAAAAAATACTTTAAATGGGTATCTAGAACTTGACCAAGACACAATTTTAAATGATATCTCCGTTTTCTTTTAAATGATTTACTTTAAATGGCGGCGCCACTGGACCCCGGAAAATTTGGGTATGGCCTTAAGAGCCAGGTCAAGATGGTAAACGATTTTTTCTATCTTGACCTGGCCGGGGATCGAACCCGAGACATCCGGCGTAACAGCATGCCCTGATTTAGAAAAAATTAAAAATGTTATAAAACTTTTTTATTACCCTTAGCATAACTTTTTTGTCTGAACAACTTTATATCCGATAAACTTCAACGGATGGGGGACTCGCGAGGTCTACAGCTCATAGAGCCACAGTGCTATAGACCTAGTAATCATTTGGGACATTTTTCATTATTTTCTGGCTCCATCGGTCGCACTAAATTTGACGCGCTGCGTCTTAATTTTTTCTGCTCAGAGAATCAAACAGAAAACACACGCGAACATCGGAAAGAGATTCGGAATTTTCTCACAGGTTCATTATAGGCAAATTAAATATTTATTACCTTCGTAGGTACTTTACGAATGATGCGTGTTTAAGATGAATTATGGTGGGATGCAAAAGTGTTTTTATAAGGTCAATCTACGCAATCCACCTGAGAGGGAAACGTTGCACATAATTTTTCCAAACTAAATACCAATGGCGGATCCTCCTTAGAAGCCGATTCCCATCGAGTTCCCTTAGGGGCTTCTAACATATATGCATTTATTACTAATAACAATTATAACCTTTGTATATCGGCACACTTAATATTTTCATAAGCCGTAAACTAGTAGTATGACTGGATTGCACTCACCCACATATTCAAAATACGAAAATTATCTGGTTATTGAAATACACTCACAATGATAAATGCATAAACACGCTCAGATACATATTATTTACACTAAGTTAATAAAAATAAGCCGGACATGGAACGGCTTATTATATAGCTGTACTAGTCCAAATTGTCACCCAACGCCACTGCTAAATACCGACTTCACCCCCTAACTACACAACCGATTTAGATAAAAATTCTACGGGACCACCTGACAAGTTTACCCTTTCAAACAAAAAGAATTTCAGAAATCATAATATTAAGTACATAAAAAAAAGATCGCGAAGAATCGATAACCTCCTCCTTTTTTGAATGTCGGTTAAAAAGTGATAAAATTTTATTGGAAGACTACTTATTTCTACTAGAACAAGAAAAGAGGTAAGTACCTTGGCTAAGGCTTGGTAGCTCAAATGTCTTAAGAATTAAACTTCTGGAGATACCTGCCTACCTAAAATTGGGCACCAGTCTTAGATTAGGAAGTTTTGTAGATCGATTTCATACGTTGTAGCTTGTAGGTACCATCTTCTGCGATAGCAGGACGGATCATTTTGTTTGTGTAAAATTGTAAATCCATCTTATGTGGGAGAGGCGTTTACTTTAGTCTAGCAGATGGACTCTTCCCATGCTGGTCTGGGAGAAATAAAAAAAAACTTAGAATGTACCAGCTGCTTCTCTTCCCACGCAGATCGTAAAAGCCGATCGAGGGAATGGGCAAAAATGCAAATCATGTTAACAGGCGATGCGGCTAGCAACCCATCACTGTATTGATTGCTTTTCCATCTTCTCGCCCTCCATGACGCTAAAAGTGGCTTTTGGGTTTTGCGGCCCTGGGCTCTGCATAGAACCGCAAGACCCAAAATGCTCTGTCTGCCCCATTAGGGATAAAGACGTGATAGTATGTATGTATGTATACATACAAGGAACAGAGGCTACATACCTACTATCACGTCTATATCCCTAACGGGGCAGACGGAGCACTTTGGGTCTTGCGGCTCTAAGCAGACAAAGTCCAGGGCTGCAAGACGCTCATGCTACTTTTAGCGAGATATAAAAAGGAATCAATAATAATTATGGGTTGCTAGAAATGAATATAGCATTTTCGCCCAGTCCCTCGATCGGCTTCTACGATCTGCGCTGGAAGAGAAGCAGCTAGTAAGTACATTCTAAGTTACATATTTACATGCACTATTTGCAGGTCTTAGACCATGTAAATGGTCAAAATGCAAATTAAGAGTATTCTCTTTCAATTATGGGCTTGGTCTTGTTGGAGATTTTATTAAATATTTTTTTTAATTTCTCCCTGACCAGCATGGAAGATTACAGAGCTTATCTTACCTACTTATCTGGCTTGTTAGTTTTATTACCATTACTGCACTGCACTAGTTTGTAAAAAGCAGATGCAAATATATCCACCACGCTAGAGTGTGTATCTTTGCGTGCAGTTTACCGCAGGAAATTTATTTTTATCCGCCCTCAACGGGCTTAAAAGAGAGCCCTTTTAAGTAATACCTTTTGTAAGAAGGTATCTACCGTAAATGTAAATTTAGACCTACCTTTTACTTTTAAGTAGTACTTATACCATTACAACCTTTCATCACCTCGAGAGAATTTGATTGATGCCACTGAACTGTCAGGTCAGCTTGAGTTGCAAGGTCATTGCACTTACATAGAAGTACTTACTTACCTATCTATCTACTATAAACTTGTTTGATTGCATTTTACCTACATGCCATACAGGTCTGGATTCAAAGGGAGGGGGAAGGAGGGAGGTAAAGCGGGGCACCTGTACGTATGTAGCCTACACGAAGCGAAACCCTGATGTAAGTACCAAAAAACACAAGTATTTTTTGCCTTACAAGTATTTACGCCAAGGTGTAAGTATACCTGCTGCTATGGAGTAGAGAGAAGAACGAACTTTTTTATAATATAATTAAACAAATATTTAATTTTACTTTACACATAAAATTTTTATAAATAATTACTGAGTATTTTGCTGCACAAAATATATTTTTGGCTGTATGGTATTAGATCTTTATGCTGCTCCTAACAAAAGAAGTGTCAAAAAAGTAAAATGTCAGAATTGACAAACGGCACGGCAGCAGCACCATGACAACGTGAAAAATGTTTGACTGACAGTTTTCACAAAATCCAAATGCGAATATTGATCTAACAAACAGGTAAAAATACAATAATCCTTTGTTCTGCTTGCTCTAAATAATGGAAAAAGCTTTCGAGATCCAAAAACAAGTTCGGGATAATGCTAAGTCGCTGCAAACATACTTGACAGATTTGCAAAATTGGGAAGCGGAGATGAAACGAAAGGAGGCCGCACTCAATGGCGAATTTGAGCAGGTTCCAGACTATTTTGAACTCTCTTACTGCAGTATTTAAATAGTGTATTACATCTAGATATACGTAACAGTTTGTATTATTGTTGTATTTTGTGTATTTTTAGTAAAATTTGCAGGTATTCTCTTCGCTATAACTTGTAGTAAAACGTGCGATATCAATCTATTGATTTGTAATTTGCAATATTATCGGTGTTTAAACACTTGTGCTATGTCACTAAACTCTGGTTTCGTTGCTTATAGAACTTGCCGCCTGTCCGCAGCAAGATAAAGAAGGAAAAACCGCCAGTAGTCACGAAGAAGCCAGAGAAAAGAATTCCATCGTATGACTATAACTCTTGGGAAAAATTTGATGTGGTATGTAGCAAATAAATTCTATAAAGTACTTACTTCAGTTATTAAACGTGTTAGGAGATGGTTAGCATTGGCTGCTTATTTTGGGTGTGATTTTTTAAGTTTTTTTACGCAGGTGATAATGCATCTATGGATCTCTACTTGCTACGGTCATTGCAAACCTCTTTTGATTCATTAACACTCATTACTCTTTATAGCCACCTTCCAAAAAAAAAACTTATCAATGCATTACAATCTTTTTTTATGTTTTTCTCTGATTATTATTTGAAGACACCTGGACCGATTTTAAAAATATTTATTTAGTTTGAAAGAGTATAATTTTGAGGTCGTCCCACAAAAATTTCATCAAAATCAGTTGTGTAGTCAGGGGGTGAAGTTGCTTACCTATAGTTTGTAAAATTTCTTTTTTTTTTTCTTGATTATGGCGGTCAAACTTCGTTGAAGCTTATTTTGCCAGTGTCTAGTAATATCAATTCCTTATTCCTAATCCTAAACCCTTAACTATACAATCAAAGGTTGGTATAGGTCCTTTAATTGCTTCATGGGAGCTTCTGGCGACAAATCTATATGAGTCCACTGGTTTTCATAGCCGATTGAGTGGCGGACGGCGCCTAAAGACGCCTACCGCAGTCCGCAAATAAATACCACTACAACCGCACTGTGACTGTCCACTTTAAACATTTCACATATTGTCCATGAAAATGAGCATTTATAACACCAAACTACACCAATTTCATATTATAAAGTCCACTAGAATCAATTTGCAAAACAATTTAAAGCAAACTCCAACTGGACCCCTTGACTTCCCGCCAAAAACCTGTTTGTAAAATTATCATGCATGCTCTCTGGTTATGGGTACTCCTTACATCACCTTTCTTCTGAACCTGGGACACAGGTGTAAAAATATGTATGTATTTGTATGTATATATATAAAAGTACCCGTAACCGAAGGGCATGTATGAAGAGACTGATGAGTTTAGATAAAGCAAAAGAGGTTGGTCAGGATTGTAGCAAGTGGAGGTCCATAGTCCCTGCCTACCCCTGTGTGACACAGGCGTGATACTATGTATGTATGATAATCATCATATCAGCCACAGGAAGTCCACAGTGCTGAACATAGACATATGATACTGCATATATGTATTATTCCAGGACAAAGCATGCGAGGAAGTAGACATGGAGGATATCGGCCCCGTTTCTTTAGATAGCAAGAAAAGTCTAGACGCCAAACTAGAGAAGCTGAGAGAGGAAGCACAGCATGAAAAAGAGAGGGTAATGTTTTTCAATATAAGTACAAAGCCAAAGAATATACTAGTTGAATTTGTGAGCAAAGGATCATTATCATCAGGTTGATTTAGTCTCCATTGCTGGAGCATGACCCTCTTTGTACTACTGACTACTATTAGAGCCATATTTGGGATTATTTATTGAGGATTTGGCCTAGACTCTCCATGCTGACCAGACAGGTTGGAGAGGTCTCATGATGTTTATAAGCTTTGTTTAGTATATTTCCTAAGTCATCTTCTATGACTTCCAAGGGAAAACTTGAAGTGGTGCTATTCTGCTGGAAACCACATGACCCCAGCATAGTCTTCTTCTTGTGTCGAAAGTTCAAAATAAAATCAGATTTTTCGCCTACAGAAGGTTGCTACTTACACAGCGTTGTCTAAAGCCTAGTTGAAGAGTAACCCCATTTAATTTTTTTTTAATCACCAGGGCAATGCATTTGTAAAACAAGAGAAGTGGGATGAAGCCATTTCGTGCTACTCCCGAGCTATTGAGCTGGTCAAGGATGACGCCATATACTACGCCAACAGGGGGCTCTGCTACCTCAAGAAAGACAGGTATGTTTATCTTTTTAACCAACTTCGAAAAAGAAGGTCATCAATTCGTTGGAATGTTTTATTATTTGTTTATGTATGTTTACTGTTTATTCGAAACCATCATCTGAGTGTATAGGATTGCAAACGCTAAATGGCGTTCAGGACCCACAGTTTATATGTGCATTCCGAAACACAGAATCATCTTTCTTTTTGGATAGTCAGGTAATTTAAGCCTGCAATATTGTAACCAGAATGGAAGCAATTTTTCACAAATAAAGCTTTCCAGTGGGATTCGAACCCACAACCTCCGGATTACAAGGCGAACCACTAGACCACAGGCAGTCAAAGACGTGATAATAAAACGGGGAAGGGGCATACCCGTAATAAATCAAACCACAGGCTAAACTAGACCACTATATAGCATAATAAAATTGAAACAGCAGTCTAGAAACCAAAAAAAAACATATTCAACATTCCCATACAAGTTGCCTGGGCGGCTGCACACTTTAGTATGGAAATGTTAATTTTTTTTTATCTATTACTGTTATTTTAATTCCATTATCCTTTCCGCTGTCACTGGGTGGAATTCCACCCAGCTTCCATTGTCTTACTATTGTGTCTGGGTTTTGTCGGATCTTAAAGAGTTATACTAAAGTGATGTAGTATAGACCAAGGTTGGATTTATTCCAGGTATGTCCCTTCCACGTTGTAAATCTCTATTTAAAATTTTCTACTTTATCATTTACAGCTTGCACCAAGCAGAAACCGACTGCACGGAGGCCCTGCGCCTCGACCCGACCTACGTTAAGGCACTGCAGCGTCGAGCCACCGCTCGAGAACGCCTCGGGTCGCTCCGGTCGGCGTCGCACGACCTTAATGAAGTGTTGAAGCTGGAGCCACATAACACTGCAGCGAAGAAACAACTCGAGACTATCAAAGCTAGGATGGGCACTAAAGGGGTGAGTAAAAGTCCATGAGGGGAGAGAACTCCATTATTACAGACTGCCTCCGTGGTGTAGTGGTTAGAGCGTTCGGCTCATACCCGGAGGTCGCGGGTTCGATTCCCGGCGGGGGCAACGACTTTGTGTTGTTGTCCTAGTTTGGTAAGGTTGTAGGCTGATCACCTGATTGTCTAATAAGTAAGATGATCCGTGCTTCGGAGGGCACGTTAAGCCGTCGGTCCCGGTCACTGTCTTTGACATTGGTCGTTACCTAAAACCATGTCAGAGGCCTTTACGGCGGTTTAAAAACTCTGACACTAGTGTTAGTCACTAACACACACGATAAGAAGGCAGACCTACCTATTGCATGTTTATACTCCGTTTGATTAGGTATTTAAATAAATGTAAACATTCTTGACATGTCACTTCATAAATCAATACCGTAGCCATTTATACAGTAATTATGTAATTTATGCCATAATTTATAACATAATTAATTTGTAATTGGCAAAGGTATTGATTTACATTACAAAGTGTATATTTTAATAAAAGGCATGTCAAGATTGTTTACATTTATTTAAATACCTAACCAAAGGGTATAGAGTAATAAGAATATTGGCTTGCAATGCACTTCTAGGTATTTAAACGAAAAGGTGCCGAGTTCTGAAGCGAGCTAAATTAACCATATGGCTAATGACATTCAGTAGATATTTATTTAAATTTCTTGACTGAGGAAGATTTGTACGAGATTACTTACTTACTGTGGTATAAATGACTGTTGTCACTAGATGACAGTCACAACGACATGCCTTCAGACATCTCGAATACTAGTTTTGAAAACAGACCTCAAAATTAAAAAGAAATCAAAATTCAGTACTTTCACACGTCAATGAGAATAATTACATTACATGTTGTGCGTATTAAAATTTATGTAAAAACAGATACCGATACCAGCATTTCGTAACGACCACTGCTGAGAAGAAATGCCGAAATAAACTCTCATTTCCTTTTTAGGGTTCCGTAGTAAACAAGGAACCCTTATAGTTTCGCCATGTCTGTCTTGCTGTCTGTCTGTCTGTCTGTCCGTCCACGGTCCTACAGAGAAACTATAAGTACTAGAAAGCTGTAATTTGGCATGGATATGTATATTAATTATGGCGTAAAAGTCGTAAAATAAAATATGAAAAAAAAATATTTCAGGATAGCTGCCATGCAAGTAAAGACGTAGTCAATATTTTTTTTCTTGACAATCACATTGAGTGAGGTATCGTTGAATAGGTCTTTTAAAAATATTGTTAGCTTGTAAACACCATTTTTCGATTTAGGGATCCGTTTCTGAAATATTTGGGTTTAAAGTTCAAATTTTTGTTCGAGTCAAGTGTCCCCCCCTCTATCTGCTAAACGGTTATATATGGCCACGTCAAAAAAATTTACACAATTATAGTATATATAATGTAATTTGAAGGAAAACTATCAGAGCCAAGTAGGGTATACAAATTTAAAAGTTATAGGCGATCAACTTATAAAATGTACTTGAAAAAAGAAATTTTCATACAAATTCAATAGATATTAGTTTTTAGACGTTTTTAGTGGCAAGAACTCAAAGTTGGCATTCGCAACTACGGAACCCTACACTGCGCGTGGCCCGACACGCACTTGGCCAATTATTGTATGTAGTACTTACATTATTTCTGTGCTTCTAAGCTTGTAAGGTCTTTCAGCTACCACCACTTTTATTGTTTTTCATTTGTGTAAGTGGCCAGCACTGGCGTCAGATTTTCTAAACTGCGTAAAGGCATCTGACATAGCTTAACGACTGCCATACAATGATGACAGCCAGTACCAATGGCTCAATGGAACCAAAAGTTCGAGATTTTTTTATGCATGCTTGCGCTGAAGGAATACGTTGAGGAAACCTGCGTACTAGTTTACTAGTGTGTAATATGACTTGTCACTTAATGACATTCATTAAGCTACTACAGATACCTACAGGCAGCTCGAATAGACATTTCATCTTCATCAGGTCTTTTTAGCCTCCACTGCAGAAGCACGATCCTCTCTGTACTACCAGAGCCATACCTGACCAGTAGCAGTCAGAGGACTTGGCCTACACTCTCTCACTGGCCAGATGGGTTGGAGAGTTCTCATTGATGTTTATAAGCTTTATTTAGCTTGTATTTTCTAAGTCACCTACGACATCCACGGAATGACTTGGATTGGTCCTATTGTATTGATGACCTCCGTGGCGTAATGGTCACCATGCTAGTCCGCCACCCAGAGGTTCCGGGTTCGATACTCGGTCAGGGCAAGTTGGAAAATTGCGTTTTTCAAATTGTCCTGGGTCTTGGATGTTTATCTATGTATGCATTTGTTATAAAATATAGTATTATTAAGTAAGTATCCCAAAACACAAGTCTCGAACTTACTTTGGGACTAGCTTAATCAGTGTAATTTGTCCCTATATATTTATTTATTTATTTTACTCTGCCGGAAATCATTCGGCAAACATTAGACATATACAAGTTTAAAAAAAAAACCAAAATCCTCAATACCTCAACCATCATAATTTCTTTACAGTCTAAATCAAAGTCTTCTCCGTCTACCACTCCAACGGTGGAAAGCAAGCCAATAATCAAGCCCCAGTCCCAAGCGAAGATCACTGAACTTCCAGACGAGCCGAAGGTTGAGAAACCGGTGTCAGCTGATGAGAAATGGAGGAACGGTGTTGGGGAAAATATAACGGTGATCAAGCCTGTGAGGAAACCACCGCATTTGAGGTCTAAGGTAAGTTATAAATACTAGATCTATAAATTGCGCTATACTAGATCACTGTAGTATAATGAAATTAAAATAACAGTAAAAAGCAAAAACAAAATTTTGGCATTTCCATACTAACATGTGCAGGCAAGTTGTATGGGAATGTAATTATTTTTTTGGATTCTTTATTGTTATTTTAATTTTATTATGCTATAGTGATCTAGTGTAGCCCATAGTTTGATTGAATTGACTGAACAAATGGACTTCTTTCGCAAAAACATTGACTTAGGGAACAAGCAGTTATACATATACATGCTGACTTTTCATTGGTTTTCGAAAAAAAAGTTGTATAGTAAATAAATTCCTCTATCTAAATACGCAATCCAAATTTGTGTACCTATAACATAAGATAAAGAAATTGCGAAAATGTTTTTCGATCGAGATCACGTAGTTTCGCCAGTTCAAAACTGCCGCGTGACCCCTTTGGTCTCCGGCCGGCGGCGGTACTAACAATTGATCTCACGATTTTACTTTCGAGTTTTAGTCAACATTGTTTATTTTTGAATTTTTATTGACTAGACTAGCTGATTAGGTCTTACTAACGATCCTCATGAAGTGGCCTTCGGCTCCAAAACCAATAAAAATCACCGTGTATGTATTTTTTATAAAATATAATATCTTTAGGTTAGTATCCCATAACAGAAGTCTCGAACTTACTTTGGGGCTAGCTCAATCTGTGTGATTTGTCCCTATACAGGGTGCAATTGAAATCATTAGTGTACGTGACGAACCGTACACTGGTTGCGCTGGTGTCGAACCTACGTACTTTCGGACTGTAGGACCCACACGTTGGTCTCTCTCCTATATATATGCGGGCTGCTGTCTGTCTCTGTGCGCTGTGACACGACGCGGTTGATCGCGGGCGCTCAAGCCGTACCACTTTGACACAGATAATCGTAAGAAACGGGATGTCAAAAGAAACGAAATAAAACACGATGTTATCGTGAATATACCCAGCGGTACGGCGAGCGTGGACGAAACGAACGTACGGGCGGACAGAGTGGCGTTCTATTTCCTGTATTTCCACTGTGTCTTGCTGTTTCTTCATAACCCGTTGTCCGATCTTGAAGTGCTGAAGTCGTGCAGGCAGTGCGGAACGCCGATATGGCCGTATATATATCCTATAATTTTCTGTATCGATCTATTGCGATACCGCCTATTGAACGCGCCAATAAGAAGCTGCGGTGTGCTTCCCCCCGCGCGCGCCCCTCTGTCCGTGTATCGTTCACGCTCTCTGTACTTAGGCTTTTATTTCTATAAATTGCTATAAACTATATAAATTCCTTATCTATTACATAAGTTATTACAATTCTAGCAAGTTACATAATAATATTCTAATAAGAAATAGGAACTATAAACCTATGACTATGTATTTGTAACGAAAACCTATTTTCTTATCAGAGTTTCCTATATCTGTTATCGGATCTATTACCTATCTAGGCTATCTAGTTATCTGGGGAATAAAAAGACAAGAGAAAAATCTGTTTATTTACAATGATTTCAACATAAGTGTATATACTATTACCTATTTATACACCTATTTGCCTATGTATTACTATTAACTTACTAACTAAGGGAGAATAAAACCACTATAAAAATATATTTTAATTGCGACCTATTACACCTATGTACAAACTATAAGCTATATACTATTTCTATGTTGCTGTATGTCGGCTGTCCCGTACATCCTCCCGCCGTGCGTCGTCCGCCAGGTCGTCGCATTCTTGATTTTCCTGGAGGGCAGCCGACGCCGTAGGCAGGATCACCAGCTTCTTCGTGGGTCGCCGCAGGATTCCGCCCTTGGTCCTCACGTCGACTGCTCTGGTGACTCCATCCGGTCCGGGGTGTGTGGCGATGACGATACCACGCGGCCATGTGTTGCGTGGCAGCGTCCCATCGGCGACTAGGACGACGTCGCCGGCTCGGATTGCGGGGCCCTTAGCGTGGGGCTCCCGCCTGTGTTGTAAGTCAGGCAGGTACTCGCGCAGCCATCTTGCCCAAAATAGGTCGGCAAGACGTTGTGAGGCGCGCCAGTGAGGGCGCCCGATGAGGTCGTTGTCGTCGAAGGTGCCGGGGCTCGGAGTTCGCGCTGAACCACCCAGGAGGAAGTGGTTTGGGGTGATGGCCTCGGGATCTTCAGGGTTGACCGAGACGTGCGTGAGTGGCCGACTGTTGACTGTATATTCGGCCTCGGCGAGAAGCGTGACGAGCGTCTCTTCTGAGGGATGACGCTCGTGCAGGACGGTGTTTAGCGCTGTCTTTACGCTACGGACGAGTCGCTCCCATGCACCCCCCATGAAGGGAGATCCGGGGGGTATGAACCTCCAGCTGATTGACCTCTTGTTAGCCTCTTCTTCTGTTGCCTTGGCTGCTTCGTGGAGTTCTGATGCTGTACCTCGGAGATTGGTACCGTTGTCTGACCACATTTCTGTAGGGCATCCTCTTCTTGCTATGAACCTTCGGAAGGCCAGTACTGCGGAATCTGTGCTTAGCGATGCGGCGACTTCTAAGTGTACGGCGCGCGTTGTTAGGCATGTAAACAACGCCACGTAGCGCTTCTGTGTGCTTCGCCCGACTGTTACTGTATATGGCCCGAAGTAGTCCCATCCAGAGTAGGTGAAGGGTCGTCTGTGATGCGCGAGTCGACAATGTGGTAGGTCACCGGTGGGTGGGGATGGCGGCGTAGCTCTTCTTATACGACACGGTATGCAGCTATGAATGATAGCCCGCGCTGTCGGTCGCAGGCGTAAAATCCAATATTTCTGTCGACACTCGTTGATTGTCGTCTCTACGCCGGCGTGATGTAATTTTCTATGTACATATTCTATGTAGAGTCGCGTAGCATAATTATCCCCGTCCAATACCGGCGGTCTCTTCATACTATCTTCGACATTGATAACAGCGGCTATTCTTGATCTTATCGTTATCACTTCGTTGACAAGTTCGACCGCTAGGGGGCGCAGTCGGCTGTTGTTGCTTGTTTCCTTCCCACCTGCGAGTGCTGTAATTTCGTTCGCGAAACTTTCTTGCTGGCTCGCTCGTACTATTAATTCTTCGGCGGCACGTAGTGTTGTGGCGGGGATCTGTATGTACTGTCGCTGTTGATTTTCACTATTCTGTACTGCGATTTTCTTTTGCGAGTTGCGTTTTTCGATGTTGCGCCACGTCGGATCCTTTTCTGTGTTTTTTCGCGTGCGCTTGTAATGCACGGATTCTGTCTTCTTTTTTCTCGTTAGATCGATGAACTGTAGAACCCGCGCAGTGGAGCGTAGGTACCGCTCCCACCGGGAAAATCTGTGGACGTCTGGAGTGCATTCCCGTAGGGCGGCCGATGACTTCTGTACTGTGACGTGACACGTTTTTTCTTCCCCTGTTTTTTCTATAGGCGCAGGGCTGTCGGACGGCCACGTAGACGGATCTTGGCGTAGAAACTCGGGACCTCGAAACCAGCGGTGATTGTTGTCGAGATCTTGTGGTACATCCCGCGTGGCATCATCTGCGACGTTCAACTTCGTAGGCACCCACCGCCACTCGCCGACTGTACTGTTTTCTTCGATCTCGGCGATGCGGTGAGCGACGTATGGCCGGTAGGTACGCGCGCCGTTCTTGATCCACGTTAACACTGTCTTACTGTCGGTCCAAAATGTCTTCTCGTCTGGCTTGCTGTCATGTTCTTCTGTGACTGCCGCGGCCATGCGACACCCCATAACTGCTGCTTGAAGTTCAAGACGAGGCGTTGACGTGACCTTGATCGGCGCTACGCGCGCTTTGGCGAGAACTAGTGATAGCGATATCTCGCCGTTCGGATGAACTATTCTCCAGTATAGCGCGGCGGCGTAGGCGGCCTCGCTGGCATCGACGAACACGTGGAGTTCTCTTCTTTGAGCGTCGCTGTACCCCCGTAGAGTTCTTGGAATGGTGATGTCACGAAGTGCGCGGAGATGACACATCCATTCTTGCCACTGTTTCACTATATCTTCATCCACTGGCTCGTCCCAGCCGGTTCCTCTTCTCCATATTTCTTGTAGAAGTTGTTTCGCGCGCGCTGTCACGATGGATGCGAATCCGAGCGGGTCGAACAGAGACATAACTACTTTGAGTATTTCCCTCTTGGTAGGCTTACTGTTGTTGACTATTTCCTGTGGTAGACGCGCCAAGTCTAAGTTGAAGGCGAGCTCATCTGTCGTCGGCTTCCAAATTAGTCCAAGAGCTCTTTCGGTTTTCGACCCGTCGTGTAGACTGATGACTGTTTGTTCTGTGTTGGCTTCGCCTAAGCCCTGTAGTACGCGCGCTGAGTTCGATGTCCATTGACGCAGCTCGTAGTGTGCCCGCCGATGTATATCGCGCACGTCGCTCGCTGTCTTGATCGCCATTTCTTCGCTCGGAAAACTCTGTAGGTAATCGTCAACGTAGTGGTTTCGGATGACTGCATCATAGGCGGCTGGATGGGAGTCTTGAAACTTCTTGGCGTTCGTGTCTTTGACGTAGATTGCTGTAGCTGGCGATGACGTCGCGCCGAATATAAGCGAAGTCATTCTATACTCTTCCGGCGGATGATCCCCCCTCTTCTCCCCCCGCCACAGGTACCGTAGTGCGTCGCGATCTTCTGTCCTTATCTTGACTGGCATAAACATTTCCTTAATGTCGGCCATCACGGCCACTGGATGCTGTCGGAAACGCATGAGCACGCCGGGTAGTGACTGCAGGAGGTCGGGGCCGGTGAGTAGGCAATCGTTGAGTGAAGTTCCCATCGTTTTCGCTGCGGCGTCATGTACCACTCGTACCTTCCCGGGCTTCATAGGATTTAGCACGGCGAAATGGGGAAGGTACCACGTCCTTTTGTTGTCAGGCGATCTAGGCGGCGCGCGCTCGGCGTAACCATTCGCGATGAGCGCGTCCATCTGTTGTTCGTACTTCGTCTTGAGTTGGGGGTCCCTGTCGATTTTTCTTTCTGTAGATAACAATCTTCTATAGGCGTTGTTGTAATTGTTCGGCATTACAACATCTGTTGACTTCCAAAGCAGCGCTGTTTCGTAGTGCCCGTCGTCTCGTTGCTGTGTATTTTCTTCTAACATGACGAGTGCTCGCTGTTCGGGGTCGCTGCGTGGTTGTCTCGGTGCTATGGTGAGGGACTCCAACGCGAAGTGATTTTTCAGCTGTTCGTCCATTCTGTTGTCGACGTCGATTTCTTCTGTGTTTCTCGGCTCGACGATGTGGTTGATAAAGTGTACGCGCTGTCCTAGTGTACGCGTGTGCGCGCCGTGTAGGACCCATCCCAGTGACGTAAGCGATGCCACCGGCTGATCGCGTCGACCTCTTCGTACTTCTGTGGCGAGTAACAAGTGCCAGTTGTCTTGCCCAATGAGTAGCTTCGGCGTCGCAGCTTGATACTTGAGGTCGTTGGCGATATCTGTGAGGTAATCGCAGCCGGCTATGTCCTTGTCGGTGACGCGTTGCGGCGATAGATGCAGGCCGTTGAGCGTGCGTGCTTGCATTCTGTGACTGTTGCTAGCACCGTGGATGGTGAATGATACACGTCGTGACTGCGTAGCGTCCACTTGTGTCTTCCCGATGGCTTCTATATGCAGAGGGTCGAGCGGTCCTCTTGCGCCAATCTTCTGTGCTATTTGTTCGTCGAGCAGAGATATTGTCGAACCGTCGTCCAACAGAGCGTAGGTTGAAATTTCGCCTTTCGGGCCGCTGAGACGAACCGGAACTATTTTCAGGAAGGCGTGCGCGCACTTCCTCGATGACCACGTAGAGGCGACAACTTCACTGGGTTCTTCTTTCTTCTTTTCGAAGTGAAGTAGGCTATGATGAGTGCGGGTGCACCCGTTGACGTCACAGGATTTCTTCTCACACGTGTGACCTCGGTGGCGGTAGGTGAGGCAGCGGAAACACAATCTTTTCGATTTTGCGATGTTCCACCTTCCGTTCGGATCCGCTTCTATTAACTGTTGACACGCGGAGGGATGGTGGCCGGGTTTGACGCAGACCGCACACTCCTTTTTCTGTGTAGGTTTCGGCGGCTCCGTCGCGGTGAATGTTTTCTGTTGACGCTCCCGCCGCTGTTGTGTCTGCCTCGTATCTGTGTGTGCAGGTATCGCCTCAGGTAGAGCATGTCGGCCGCATCTGTCTGCCTCGCGCTGTAGGAATCGCGATAGCTTGACTAAATCCGCTTCATCTTCGCTCTGTTCCGCTTCGAAGTCGTACCAGCGGTATTTCAGCGTCGTAGGAAGCTTGTCGACTATCTTCGTTGTGACTTCTGGGTTGTACACGTAGTAAATCTTGCCGAGAGCTTGAAGCGCGGTTACGATGTTTACCACTCGAGTAGCGAAGATACAGATGTCCTTAGGCGTGTCGTTGGGGCGCGGCAGTGAACGCAGGCGCTCCAACTCGGAGATTGCTATGGCGTCCGGACGACCGAAACGGGACTCGAGCGTCTTCATGATGACATCGGGTCTTCCTGTGTGTATGAGTAGCGTCTCGACGGCTTCCTTGGCTTTCCCACGTACGCTGCGACGAAGGCGGGCCATGTTGTCGATATCAGAGTAATGCGGAGCTGTTTCTTGATATGCGGCACGGAACGATAACCACTCTTGATACGATCCGTAGTACGGAGGCAATTCTTGCACGTGACGAGATCCAGATCGGGCGGCGAGGGCGAATGCATTCGCGAGCTCGGTGATATCGATAGTTTGAGGCTGGCGAACGGCTACTGTAGTGTTTTCTCCCGCCGGTGGCGGAACGGGCATCGGAGGGGCGCGCGGGGTCGGTGGGGGTGCCGCGCGCTGAACTGTAGGCTGCAACACTGGCTGTACGATGACGGGCGGCGCGACTGTGGCTTGAGCTGTTGGCGCCGTGACGTCTTGATGTGTTGCAGGCGACGGGTTGTGAGCTTGATCTGTGATGGCAAGCTGCGGTTGACTGGTGTCCAGCCAGTCGGTGACTCGACGCGCCGTTTCTTGTTCACTGATGAGTGTGTCGTCGTCTTCTGTGTCTGTTTCCTCTTCTAGGGCGGCGACGCGGGCGGCGGCGAGTTCGACCTGTAGGCGCAGCAGCTCCTCCCTAGCCTTGATGAGACGAAGTGACTTCTTGCTCTTCTGGCTGCTTCGACGATTAGACGGGCGAGGAGGGGCTACGCGTTCTGTAGGTTGCGAGAGAGCGGTTCCCGCGGCGACGACGGAGGCGGAGGGGCGCGGCGGGGCTTCTCTCACTGCGGTGCTGTGTGACTGTGACGACTTCGCTTCTGTAGCTGTAGTTCCGTGAGACCAGGTGTGGGTTTCTTCTGTAGTCGTGGTGCCGTGCGACGACGACGCTATTATCTCCGACGATAGCTCGGAGTCTCGTGGCGGCGACACGGCGGATGCAGGCAGGTTGTTCCGATGACGGCTGTACGGGCGCGGCAGCCTCTGGCGCTGCCCTCGGTGTGCGCTCGCCCCGACCGGACCTCGACCTGGTGACTGGCATCTTCTATTTTCCACGACGCGACGGCTGTACGTAGATCCCACGCTGTCTTCTATCCAACTCCGAAGGACCAGCAATGTACGTGACGAACCGTACACTGGTTGCGCTGGTGTCGAACCTACGTACTTTCGGACTGTAGGACCCACACGTTGGTCTCTCTCCTATATATATGCGGGCTGCTGTCTGTCTCTGTGCGCTGTGACACGACGCGGTTGATCGCGGGCGCTCAAGCCGTACCACTTTGACACAGATAATCGTAAGAAACGGGATGTCAAAAGAAACGAAATAAAACACGATGTTATCGTGAATATACCCAGCGGTACGGCGAGCGTGGACGAAACGAACGTACGGGCGGACAGAGTGGCGTTCTATTTCCTGTATTTCCACTGTGTCTTGCTGTTTCTTCATAACCCGTTGTCCGATCTTGAAGTGCTGAAGTCGTGCAGGCAGTGCGGAACGCCGATATGGCCGTATATATATCCTATAATTTTCTGTATCGATCTATTGCGATACCGCCTATTGAACGCGCCAATAAGAAGCTGCGGTGTGCTTCCCCCCGCGCGCGCCCCTCTGTCCGTGTATCGTTCACGCTCTCTGTACTTAGGCTTTTATTTCTATAAATTGCTATAAACTATATAAATTCCTTATCTATTACATAAGTTATTACAATTCTAGCAAGTTACATAATAATATTCTAATAAGAAATAGGAACTATAAACCTATGACTATGTATTTGTAACGAAAACCTATTTTCTTATCAGAGTTTCCTATATCTGTTATCGGATCTATTACCTATCTAGGCTATCTAGTTATCTGGGGAATAAAAAGACAAGAGAAAAATCTGTTTATTTACAATGATTTCAACATAAGTGTATATACTATTACCTATTTATACACCTATTTGCCTATGTATTACTATTAACTTACTAACTAAGGGAGAATAAAACCACTATAAAAATATATTTTAATTGCGACCTATTACACCTATGTACAAACTATAAGCTATATACTATTTCTATGTTGCTGTATGTCGGCTGTCCCGTACAATTAGCATTAATTTAACTTATCATCATACTCACATGATGAATATTTTGTATGGTAACAACACTGCAATTAATGCAGTAATTAAAAAGTATCAAAAAGTAAGAAAAATGAATAAAGTATCAAAACACTTCGAGTCCTCCGCGCGTACTGATACCTACGACCCGCAAGTTCAAAGACCTCGGACGGATATAGCCGATCGGCGCGACCGACCGGCATACAAAAGTATACTTTAATTTACGTGAATAAGGTTTAAAGTCGAGTGGGGACGGGTCGTGTCACACGAACGCTTGAGGATAGTAGGTACGTTTGAAGTAGAAACAAATGTTGGGGTACCACAGCGCAACGAAATTGATACTATTATAATTTATTTATTTTTTGTGAGTTTAATGACCGTTAGTTTATTTATTTATAATTGCAGTAAGGGTATCTATCAAAGAGTCTAACGCATGTTTAGAGGTTTTCTTGAATATGAAAATTACGACTTTTGATTGAAGTTTTATTAGTCTTAAATTACTTAGTATCATCGGTATAGTCGATACTTAGAAGGATGCCAACGAATTCAATTCCACCCTGTATATTGTAATGTAACATTTTCAGAGACCACTAAAATTCGTGCCCATCAAAGAAATCCCACTAGGAAAGACATCCCCAGAGAAACCTGCTTCTCGCATGAAGATCGTGGAGATCGAAGACAGCAATGGCATCGAAGACAGCAGGGCTCGTGGAGACAGCAATAACAACGACTCTGACAAAATTGATGCGACTCTGCGAGCTGGTGAGACTGGTAATATCTTTTTACAGCCACCATTTCATTGTTTTTAGCGTTCAGTAACTCAGTAGGAATGTTATAAATTATTATAAGAATGTGGTACCTTTTGTACTATAATCTTAAGATTTTTAGTGCAGTAAATCATATTAATAAAAATAAATAAAGAACAGAAAAAAATTCGGCATGTAGAGCAAGTTACTTGCTTGAGGGTTCCGTTTCTAAGGGTAAAAACGGGACCCTATTATTAAAACTCCATCGCCGTCTGTCTGTCTGTCACCATGCTGTATCTCATGAACCGTGATAGCTAGATAGTTGAAATTCTCACAGATAATGTATTTCTGTTGCCGCTATAACAACAAATACTAAAAACAGAATAACATAAATATTTACGTGGATCTCCTATACAACAAACGTACTGCCTCCGTGGTGTAGTGGTTAGAGCGTTCGGCTCTATGCAGAGCCCAGGGCCGCAAGACCCAAAAGCCACTTTTAGCGTCATGGTGGGCGAGAAGATGGAAAAGCAATCAATACAGATGATGGGTTGCTAGCCGCATCGCCTGTTAACATGATTCGCATTTTTGCCCATTCCCTCGATCTGCGCGGGAAGAGAAGCAGCTGGTACATTCTAAGTTTTTTCATTTCTCCCAGACCAGCATGGGAGGCTAATAAACATTTTTAATCTTTAAATCTTTGGAAACTTCAGGCAAAGGAGACGGCAACGCAACTAGTCCTGAATCGGTGAAGCTTATCACCGATACTATAGTCAATGAGAAAAGTATCCAAGACATGGTACCGCCAGTCAATAGTGTTCAATTTATGTCCGAATGGAAGTATTTGAGGGGGAGGGATGACGCCAGGAGCGACTATTTAAGTGTGAGTATTCTATTTTGTCATAAGAAGGCTTAAGGGTCCCCCGACCCTAGACCAAAATACAACTTTCCATACAAACGTAGTCTACGTTTTATTTCAAAACGACATGTCCGATTTGGGCAAAATTTTGTAATTTTAAAGATATTGCAATTATCTAGATTTATAACTAGTTTCCATATGAACTTGAAATAGAATATAGTGTTTTATATCATTTTTGACCATTAGTATGGGAAACTTCTAAATCGTTATATTTTCTTTCCAGTTCATAATTTTAGTGTAGGAAACCAGTTATAACCCTAGATAATTGCAATTTCTTTACAATTACCAACTTTTACCGGAATCTGACATGTGGTTTCAAAATTAAACGTAGACTACGTTTGTACGAAGAAGTCTAGGTTCGCCGGACTCTTAAGGTAGAGAGGGCTATGCTCGGTGTTTCTCTACGTAATCGAATTAGAAATTTGGAAATTAGTAGGAGAATTTAAGTCAAGGACATATCATAGCTCATAGGATTGGCTCGTTGGAATGGCAGTGGGCGGGACTCATAGCGCGGCCACCCGAAAGCCGATGGGGTTAAAAGGTTCTCAAATAGCGACCGCGTACTGGCAAAAGCGTAGGACACCCATTTACGAGGTAGTCTGACGACCTGACCAAGGTCGCTGGAAGGCGCTGGATGGGGTGCGCATTGTCTTACATAACTTTTTAACTCATATCATCGGAAGTCCGAAAATGTTTCTCATACCATTTTAAATCATAATGATCATTCTTCATAAAAAATTGAAATACTAAAACTTTAAATCATAATCATTGGAATTCATAATATCACTAATCCTACACTTCGTTTTTAATAATATTTGTATTCATATATTTGTTTATACTAATGATCTAAACTCCTAACCATTCGAATTAATAACTATTATATTCATACATTTGTTTTTTCTTATATTTTTTTCTATAAATTTCTTAATCATAAATGTTTTATCCTTATTATTGAAAATGATAATATCTATAATCAAACATTTGTTTTATACTAATATATTCACTTTTATACAGTTATCTAAATTAAAATAATCATAAGTGTAAATGAAATGGAATAGGTAACAATCATTCATTAAATGAAAGTAGACAGACGCACTGACAGATAAGTCAAAGTTATAAAACTATGTTGATAGAAAAGTAAATAGACACACTGACAGATAAGTCAAACTTATAAAACCCAAATCATTTTTGGTCGAGGGTTGTAATGGATTTACTTTTTTGTTTAATAAAATGAATTGCTGCCAGAAAAGTAGGTTAGGTTAGAACTATGACCCCAACAGCGCGCGAGCCGAGCGAGCGAAGCGAGCGTGCCGCGGCAGCGGCCGGCGAAGCGCTAGAAACTATTTTTGATTGAAAAGTAAACGGACACACCGACAGATAAGACGAAGTTATAAAACTAGAGTTAAGTCGTTAAATTAAACCAATTGCTGCCAGAAAAGTAGGTTAGGTTAGGTTAGAACTGTGACCCCAACAGCGCGCGAGCCGAGCGAGCGAAGCGAGCGTGCCGTGGTAGCGGCCGGCGAAGCGCCAGAAACAAATCTTTGTTTGAAAAATAGACAGACACACTGACAAATACGTCAAACTTATAAAATCCATCTTATTATTGGTCGAAGTCATCCATTTCTATGCGTTTCAAAGACAAATCTACGTTAAAATATATATTTTTTTTTGTATTGCTTTTATTAATACAAATACTATGATACTGTCCTTTCGAAAAAGGTGTTAGACAGGGATGTGTAGCGTCGCCTTGGCTGTTCAACTTATTCATGGACAGTTGTTTGACAGATTTGAAAGATGATGAATGTGGTGTTAGAATGGATGAGTTATTAATCAAATGCCTTCTCTATGCCGATGACCAAGTAATACTTGCGGACTCAGAGGAGGAATTACAGAAGATGATAGCTGTTACGAATGATGCATTAGAGAAAAAGGGTATGAAAGTTAATGTCAGTAAAACCAAAGTTATGGTGTTTGAAAAGGACGATAGTGCAACAGAATGCAATATTTTAATAAATGGGGTGAAAGTTGAGCAAGTGAAAGAGTTTGTATACTTGGGATGTATGTTTACAAGGGATGGTAAGCACGAGGGTGATGTTGAAAAAAGAGTGAATGCGGGTAACCAAGTGAATGGAGCGTTGCATTCCTTTATGAGCAGTAGGAAGGTATCAGACAAGGCACGTCTCGCTGTTCATAAAGGAGTACTGATACCTACTTTAATGTACGGTAGTGAGAGTTGGGTATGGCAGAGAAAGCATGAAAGTAGAATAAATGCAGTTGAAATGCGAGCGCTGAGGAGTATGTGTGGTGTTACTTTGAAAGATCGAATACGGAATGATGCCATAAGGGAGCGGTGTGGAGTAAAAGAGGATGTTGTGACAAAAATAGAGAAAGGGATGTTAAGATGGTTTGGGCATATAGAAAGGATGGATGAAAAGAGATTGACGAAAAATATTTATATGACGAATGTGAAGGGAACAGTAGGAAAAGGTCGGCCTCGGCGAACTTTCTGCGACCAAATTGCAGACGTTCTAAAAAAAGGAGAGGTAAAAAGTACCCGTAACCGAAGGGCATGTATGAAGAGATTGATGAGTTTAGATGAAGCAAAAGAGGTTTGTCAGGATCGTAGCAAGTGGAGGTCCATAGTCTCTGCCTACCCCTGCGGGAAACAGGCGTGATATTATGTATGTCCTTTATAAAGTAAACTATTCTTAACAACGACGTTATGAGTCGTAGTATGTTATTAGTAACAACATTATTACCAAAAACAATATGATAATTGAATGTTATGAAGTAAAAAGTTATGAAAAAAAAATTATGAATTTAAACTTGTTCTTGGTAGCAACAGTATGAATAAAAAAATTATGATCACTAAGTGTTATGAGCTCCGATGATATTAATAAAAATGTATGAATAAAAAAAGTATGAAGAATAAAATTATGAAGAGTGATGATTATGAACATAAATCGGTAGTAAGTTAAAGAATATGATTTAGAATTTTATGAGAGCCAATATGGACCCCGCTGGATGCAGGGCCGCTTCAGATCGGCTATTTTGGAAATCCTTGGGAGAGGATGATTTTATTTTGAGTCTTATAACTGCCGTATAAGGTATAGTGAAGATATCATATGATGATGATGGTCAATAGGATTTTTTCTATTCGAAAAATGGGTGGTTGATATATAAAACTCCAAATTATCATTTCAGATTATAGAACCATCGAAAATCCCCTCCATCTTCGAGAACGCCCTCGAAAGTGACGTGTTATCTGACGTGCTTCGCATCCTGAGCAACTACACCGCTAAGTTCCAGCAGACGACTGTGAAAGCTTATTTGAAGAATCTCTGCGCGGTGAAGAGATTCTCCGCCCTGGCGATGTTCCTCTCCACCAATGATAAGGAATGTAAGTACATACTAATACATGGAGTATTACTAAGCATGCTTCGCATCCTAAGAAGCAACACCGCTAAGTTCCAGCAGAAGACTGTTAAAGCGTATCTGAAGAATCTCTGCGCGGTGAAGGGATTCTCCGCCCTGGTGATGTTTCTCTCCACCAATGATAAGGGATGTGAGTATTTTACATACTAATACAGGGAATCGCATCCTAAGCAACTACCTCACCAGAAGACTGAAAGCGTATATGAAGAATCTCTGCGCGGTGAAGGGATTCTCCGCCCTGGTGATGTTTCTCTCCACCAATGATAAGGGATGTGAGTATTTTACATACTAATACAGGGAATCGCATCCTAAGCAACTACCTCACCAGAAGACTGAAAGCGTATATGAAGAATCTCTGCGCGTTGAAGAGATTCTCCGCCCTGGCGATGTTCCTCGCCACCTATGATAAGGAATGTGAGTATTTAACATACTAAATACAGGTATTGTTACTAAACATGCTTCGCATCCTGAGCAATTACACCGCTAAGTTCCAGCAGAAGACTGTTAAAGTGTATTTGAAGAATCTCTGCGCGGTGAAGAAATTCTCCGCCCTGGCGATGTTCCTCTCCACCAAATGATAAGGTTTGAGTAATTTACATACTGATTCAGGGATTACGATGTATTTCGCTTTATCTACTCTTATTGACTTGATTTTTTAGTTTGTTTTAGAGAGCATAGCCAAATGGTGTATTCTGACAACAGTTTGTGTGACTGTGTGGTCATTCAATCCATGGACCATCTATTGTCATGTCCCAATTGCCTGACTCCTTGTACTTAGGCAGATCTAAATGTGAACAGTGACAGCGATCGCCGTGGCTAGATTCTGGTCTAATATAAATTTGGACCATTTAGACTCTATAAAAAGAAGTAGATTGTCTTTTTAAACCGACTTCATAAAAGGAATAGGTATTTTTTTTTCAAAACATATAATTTTATTACAATGTATACGTACATGATTTTTTTAATTTAATTTTTATATATGTTTCCCGATTACTCGAACCCGCCTGCCTAATTTGGAAAATTGTTTTTTGTTTGAAAACACATAGGTTTCGGAAGGACCTATAGAAATTCTATCGGTTGTGTAATCTGGAGTTGAAGTCTGTTTTAAATTTTGAAAAATTATTTCAAACCCTTTTTACCCAACCCAAGGCATTTATTTTGGTCAGCTTAACACCCATGTAAAATGTCACAGTAACACTCCTTTTAGCCGCCTGAATATTAGACGCCAGTGTTGGCCACTGACACACACGAAAACAAACACTAAAAGTCTCCTTTTTTGTTCTCTTCCAGTGCTCACCAAACTGCTACACCACTGCAAGACAGTCGAAAATGCTTCCGAAGATGAGCTCGCTGATCTGAAGAACAAATATGAACTTTAAGACTCGTAGGGTAGGCTAGTTATCGAATTCTAGATCAACTAATTATTGCTTGGTTGTTTTAGGACATAGGATTTGATTACTTTATCGTCAGGTCTTTCTGTCTCTGCAGGAGGACGACCCTCTCTGTACTACCAGAGCTGTACTAAGCCAGAACAGCCGAGGACTTGGCCTAGACTTTCTTAGCAGGCCAGACGGGTTGGAGAGGTCTCATTGATGTTTGTTTATAAGCTTTGTTTAGCTTATATTTCCTAAATCGCCTAACACATCCATGGTAGGACTTGGAGTGGTATTCGACTCTGCCGGAAATCATACGGATTTGATTATTTACCATCACATTATTCATCGTCGTGCAGTTTCATGCGTAAATACTTACTCCATTATTCATAAAAAAAATTAAACATTTGCTTAACTTATTTTAAGTAAAATATGTTTTGTCTTTCCGCGCAGATCGTAAAAGCCGATCGAGGGAATGGGAAAAAATGCGAATCATGTTAACAGGCGATGCGGCTAGCAACCCATCACTGTATTGATTGCTTTTCCATCTTCTCGCCCACCATGACGCTAAAAGTGGCTTTTGGGTCTTGTGGCCCTGGGCTCTGCATAGATCCGCAAGACCCAAAATGCTCTGTCTGCCCCATTAGGAATAAAGACGTGATAGTATGTATGTATGTTTTGTCTTCTTGCCATGTGAGTGATCGGGACGAAACATATTTTAACTAGAATCATCTTCATCATTTCAGCCTCATAACGTCCACTGCTGGACATAGGCCTTTCTCAAAGATTTCCAGACCTTCTTCTTCTTATCGTGTGTGTTAGTGACTAACACTAGTGTCAGAGTTTTTAAACGCCTTAAAGGCCTCTGACATGGTTTTAGGTAACGACCAATGTCAAGGACAGTGACCGGGACCGACGGCTTAACGTGCCCTCCGAAGCACGGATCATCTTACTTATCAGACAATCAGGTGATCAGCCTGCAATGTCCTAACCAAACTAGTACAACAACACAAAGTCGTTGCCCCCGCTGGGAATCGAACCCGCGACCTCCGGGTATGAGCCGAACGCTCTAACCACTACACCACGGAGGCAGTTTCCAGACCGATCAAGAGCGACCAGCGACCTGGGTCAGGTCATCTTTTTGACGTCTTACGCTTCGCTTGCCAGTACGTGGTCGCCATTCGAGAACATTTTTGCCCCATCGGCCATCGGTTCGTCGCGCTATGTGTTCAAATAAAATAGGTTTAGCAAACGTTTGTTTATTTTTATGATGCATAATGTATGTACATAAAAAAATCGCCGATTCCGACGTGTTGTAAACTTAGCGATGCTAAATTAACCACTACTGCGACTAACCTGCGACCAGCTACTTCTAGTTCTAGGAGGCTAAACCTAGTTCTAGCCGAAGGTAAGCATGATAAATCTAAGTTTAACCATCTAAAACCGGCTGCACCTAGTTCTAGCCGGCTAAAACTAGCCGTAGCATATACAGCAGAATATAATATTAACGCTTATTTTTAACAACGTGAATGACTCATAACGTGTACGAGTATTTTAACGTGGTGTGTTAAATATAACGTTTTCATAGTGAATAATTAAATTGATGGCGTCTTTTCGGTTAGTTTTATTATGTTGCTATTATTATGAACTTTCCTTCATACATTTTACATTAAAACAACTTTCACCACACAATATTTTATCAATACACACTCGTCACAATCTCGCGTGTACGATATATATAGTAAGATGTCCCCACCACGCTCCCACTCTTATACACGCTGACTTTTCATTGGTTTTGGAAAAACGCCGGCCAAAACAGCTGCATGATGTCGATGACCTCCGGCCGTCCGGCGGGCGGTGTATAGCGGCGGTACTACTAACTGATCTCACAATTTTACTTTCTAGTCAAAAAAAAAATTTTCTTAATTTTTATTGACTAGTTAATTAGGTCTTACTAACGATGCCTATGAAGTGGCCTTCGGCTCCAAAACCAATGGAAAATCACAGTGTATTAGAAATGTTAATTATTACTTCATAAATTAACAAATTTTCTTGCTGTTCTGAAAAAAAACATTATACAATAAAATAGGCTATACTAAACGACTAATGAAAAATCGACTAACAGCCAAGTTTTTTCTTTTCTCCCAGACCATAATGAAACAGATTATAATATTGATCCTATGTCCTAAAATTTCTAAACGAGTAGGTACTTTAGGTTAGTCATTTTTGTGACTTAAGTTTTTTTTCATGGGTGCAAGTATAATTGAGTTCTGTGATTGTTTCTTTAAGTTCGAATAAATATTTTTCAGAAATAGGTGTATTATTTTGAAAATCCCCCTTATTTTATACCAAAAACCTACCACAGGAATTCATATTAGTAGAGTAGGAATAGGTTGTATGAATTAATAGCTATGAAAACTGAACCAGAAACCTGATTTCATCGATAACGTTAGAACTTACTTATTAAAAACTTTAAAAAAATATATGCTTGTGCGCTTAGTCATTATACAGTTTTTGCCATGAAGTAAGAGGGTTTTTGCACTAAAATAATATTTAAAAACAATGACCTGGACTGAAACAAGGAACTGGTGGACCTCCATTTTAGTTTTTACTTATTTATGTGGTGTTATTCGAGGAGCCACTAGCTTATTTTTGTAGAAAGTGGACGCAAAACACGCTTACTCAACAACAGTTATAAAGTTTTAGGCAGCTTGAAAAAAATCTAACACCAGTGTACCATATAAACATTATCACGACTGTTTAATCTTTGGCGGGTAGGCAGAGACTGGATCTACACTTGCTACCATTATGGCTGACGCTGGACTTCCCACATTCAACTTAATGGCGACGTGCACAAATTTTTAAACAGGGTATTAGGCACTAATCTTACCTAAATTGTGAAAACAGCTGCTTATCAAAGCAAAATACATTTGTCGCTGGTATCCGATAGATATATTAGGGTGGCACAAGGAGACAAATCCTATGTGTCAGTATGAAATGCACGCTACTGTTGGTAAGCCACTGCTACCTGTGTTAATTGTATTTTTTTTATGAATACAATAGTTTTAACTGGTTTTAATATACAGGGTGCAATTGAAATCATTAGCATTAATTTAACTTATCATTATACTCACATAAAGGATATTTTGTACGGTAACAACACTGCAATTAATGCAGTAATTAAAAAGTATCAAAAAGTAAGAAAAATGAATAAAGTATCAAAACACTTCGAGTCCTGCAGTACAGTACGCGCGTACTGTTACCCAAAACCCGCAAGTTCAAAGACCTCGGATGGATACAGCCAAGCCGGCATACAAAAGTAGACTTTAACTTACGTGAATAAGGTTTAAAGTCGAGTGGGGACGGGTCGTGTTACACGAACGCTTGAGGATAGTAGGTACGTTTGAAGTAGGAACGAATGTTAGGATACCACGACGCGACAGAATTGATACTATTACAATTAATTTATTTTTCGTGAGTTTAATGACGATGAGTTTTTTTATTTAAAATGCAGTAAGGGGTATCTTTATCTATTAGGGATAAAGACGTGATAGTATGTATGTATGTATGGATTATATTATCTTTTCCCCTTTAAGTGTCGATGGTACTCACTTAATTTTGTCTATTCACCCTCTAAACCGACTTTCTTTACCAAGGCCGAACTACAAACGAAACGACATCTTTACAAACCTCATAATTGATTCCTTGCCGCCATTACCGAAAGTACGGACAAATTCATTATACCTTAACATCTTTTGAGACCCTTTTAAGGATAAACCTTTCACCGTACCTATTTGGCAACTTACCAATAGTAGGTAAGTGCCATGGGCAAATGATTTGCTACGAAAGTTGTGAACAAGACGAAATGAGACAAGTTTATATTATCATCATCAGGTCTTTTTATCTTCACTGCAGGAGCACGACCCTCTGTACTACCGGATACTTGGCCAGAATTTTTTTTTCTTCTCTGGATTCTCACCAAACTAGTACACCACTGCAAGACAGTCGAAAATGCTTCAGAGGATGATCTAACTGATCTGAAGAACAAATATGAACTTTAAGACTCGTAGGGTAGGCTAGTTATCGAATTCTAGATCAACTAATTATTGCTTGGTTGTTTTAGGACATAGGATTTGGTTACCTCATCATCAGGTCTTTTAGTCTCTGCAGGAGCACGACCCTCTCTGTACTACCAGAGCCGTACTTGGCCAGAGCAGGCACAGAACTGGCCTACACTCTCCTCGCTGGCCAGACGTGTTGGAGAAGTCTCATTGATGTTTATAAGCTTTGTTTAGCTTGTATTTCCGAAGTCGCCTTCTACGACCACGGGAGGACTTGAAGTGGTAGGGCCACTTCAAGTCCTCCCGTGGTGGTGGAAGGCGACTTAGGAATCTGACGGAAACTACGCGGCTTACTAATAATATTAACTTTGTGCTTTTGTCTCCTTAGTTTGTCTACTCCACTACTTAGTACCTTCTGTATTTGTGGTCTCTCGCCGGCCACACCATTGAGGAGACAAAGAGAGGGATTTACCTTAATTACCGCCCGCCCACACAATGCCGTTGTGATGACGCCGTGGGGCCATGAAACTAGAGTGACAACCTCTTTTAGATTAGGACTGCGCGTAAGAACGCTATGATTGTCATCATATTAGCCGCCGAAAGTACACTGTTGCCCTAAGGGTTTCCAAAACGACCAATTGGAAGCGGCCCTGCATCCAGCGTTTTCCTGCCACCTTATAAGGTCGTCCGACCACGAAGTTTGTAGGTGATCTAAGCTACGCTTGCCGGTGCGTGGCTGCCATTGGATACCTAACCTTCCTGCCCCATCGGCCATCAGTTCTTTGTCCTACCTATGTGTCCCGTACACTGACACTTCAACGAGGTTATCCGCGGGGCTATGTCAGTGACCTTCCTTTTTTACCAATCTCCTTATTTCTGATTCGAGAAGTACTTATACAATTTTGGTAAAAGGTAGGTACTTAACTATATGATATGTACTTACGGTATTTTGATATTTTCTGTTCAGACTCAATTTTTTTGTATAAGACTGTCATTGTTCTCCAAAAATTATATCATTTATTTATTTATGTATCTATATTCTTATTATCTCTTAATGTTTATATAGTATTTAATGCACTATAATTAGTTAGTTTATTCAATGTTTATATAAAGTAGGTACATATAAAAAAATAAAAAGACGTGTGGCACTCGGGGACTGCCACGGCAGCCACGGTAAAGCTATTGCATAGCATCGCACGCACACAACGCCGTGTCGAAGACTGCCGAACTGAAACGACGTTAGACGATGATGCACGGCCTTCA
Source organism: Acrobasis consociella (assembly GCA_963555685.1). Lineage (NCBI taxonomy): Eukaryota > Metazoa > Arthropoda > Insecta > Lepidoptera > Pyralidae > Acrobasis > Acrobasis consociella. The sequence continues at coordinate 2,904,774 of OY743122.1, read as the reverse complement.
AGCCACACCTCCGTGCCCGTCGGAGTGGGGAGCGTGAGGTTTTTTCGTTAGGGAATTTCTGGATTCTTTCCCCGCGCTCAAGGCCCGCGATAGAAGCTATGCAATAGCTTAAAACAAATACCTATGTAGGTATAACTTGTAAACACATATAGTTTTGGAGTACAGTCTAGAATAGATATGTAGAATTGTAGAAATTAGATATTTTGGTCCTAATATTATGGTATTCTGTTTGTTTCTCATAAATAAAATTATATGACATATGGCCAAGAAGTGGCTTTTTCCGCACGAGCACAAAGCGGGGCGTAAAAGAAACATTTTATAGAGCTTTGCATTAGACGTCGCACGAATGCATTCCCAAAGAGGGTTGACATCTGCCAGGCGGTCGGTCGTAGAACTGTAATGCTGGCTATGTTTTATCGATTTCGCGTGGTCTTCCTTGGGTGACCATTGACATTCAATTCATATTCATATTAAATTTGGAAAATGGAAAAGCACTTCTTTTTTTAAATTATTTATTTAAATTTGAAAAGATAATAGGTACTTACAGGTTAATCTAAATGGTACCGAACCACGAAAACCTTTGGGTTTCGGTGAGTCACTATGATCTGGTTGTAAATAATACTGTTTTAACAATCTTACTTTTTTTTTTAATTTTCTTAAACATGTAACAATCTTATACTTTTTTTAGATTTTCCTTCTTCTTCTTTTTCTTCTTATCGTGTGTGTAAGTGACTAACACTACTGTCAGAGTTTTTAAACCGCCTTAAAGGCCTCTGACATGGTTTAAGGTAGCGACCAATGTCAAAGACAGTGACCGGGACCGACGGCTTAACGTGCCCTCCGAAGCACGGATCATCTTACTTATCAGACAATCAGGTGATCAGCCTGCAATGTCCTAACCAAACTAGGACAAAGTCGTTGCCCCCGCCGGGAATCGAACCCGCGACCTCCGGGTATGAGCCGAACGCTCTAACCACTTCACCACGGAGGCAGTTAAATTTTCCTTATACATATCTTGTAAATCGCGCGGTACCGCACGTACGATGAGTTTATCGCTGGTTTTCTGGCCACACTTCAGTGTAGCGATTAAGGGCAGGTACACACATGAGTGTCGCACGTCATCTGAACACGCCCTGTATCCGACACGCATTGATCGATTCCGGTTTTAGCGGTTTTTTAACGATATCCAACAATACTGATGACGGATCGCTTCATTTTACGCACACCGAGTTGACGGTGCAGATTTTTCAAATTAATTTTTAAATGTGGGCGGATTTACTTCGATTTATCATAACCGACTTCCAAAGGAGGAGGTTATCAATTTGTCCCGATTTTTTTTTAGTATGGTCTTTGAATATTCACCGATTATTCAAAGACGCCTGGACCGATTTGGAAATTTCTATTTTTGTTTGAATAGGATAAGGTCATATGGTCTCACTGATATTATATCAAAATCGGTTGGGTAGTTTTAAGTAGGTTGGTTTTTAGTTTAGAAAAATAATTCTTCAAGATTTAGACATACCTACCTAAAATATGGGTAAGTACATTTTGTCAATATAGTCACACATAATTATAGACATAATATTATAAGTGGGTATCTCAGATAAATAAAATTACGTTATAGGTTTGGCTGATACGTAATGCATTTCTACCTTTTGTAGCCTTAAAATTGATTAGGTAATATTAAAATAAATATACATACATACATACTATCACGTCTTTATCCCTAATGGGGCAGACAGAGCATTTTGGGTCTTGCGGCTCTATGCAGAACCCAGGGCCGCAAGACCCAAAAGCCACTTTTAGCGTCATGGTGGGCGAGAAGATGGAAAAGCAATCAATACAGTGATGGGTTGCTAGCTGATTCGCATTTTTGCCCATTCCCTCGATCGGCTTTTACGATCTGCGCGGGATGAGAAGCAGCTGGTACATTCTAAGTTTTTTCATTTCTCCTAGACCAGCATGGGAGTAGTTAAAATAAATATTAAAGTAAATATTTTTTGATTAAAACTAACGTGAGACACAGACATTATTAGAATAAATTAACGGGTTACTCACGTATACAGTCTACTAGCCGACATGTTTCGACACACTCAGTGACGTGTCGCGAGCCGGTGCGGTGTACGGGCCTTTACTCACATTCGCCCTGATGAAGACCTCCGGATGAGATCGAAACATGTCGGCAGTAGCTGACTCTATACGTGAGTGACCCGTTAACTCATTCTTAGTAAATATTGTCAGAAATTTAAGAGATCCCCAAAAAAGTTGATTAAAGAAAAACTTTTACAATAGGTAATAAAGTCGATCTAGGCCAATATTTCTTAAAATCGACGGTACAATGCTCTAATAAGGTAACCGCCCCCGAAAACAAAGAAATGAAAACTCCAAATAAAGTAGCACCACAAATCATTTTTTTAATAAATCACATTGTTTATTCAAACAAAAGTAAGAAACTCCACGTTTGTTCGTACAGAAAATGGAATGTATGAAATAAAGAAAGTAAGGAAGTGTAACTAAGGGTTACGCTTCACCTGTCAGCACTAAACAGCACTTTCGCACGCTACTATCCTTTTCTATCGCTCAGAACTGTCATTTGCCAAAGCGAGAGAGAGCGACGGAACGCTATAGCACAGCCAGTGCTATAGCGTGACGTCGCTCTCTTTCGCCCTAGCCTAGTAGCCCAACTCTTACGCTAAGCGCTAGCTTGCTTAAATCCGCTTCGCGTCGCTTACGCACTTTTAAAGATAGGGACCTTACTTAATAACGACGACCCCTTACTACCATGTCCACTTGTAATCTTTCTTATCGAGTGTAGTTGAAGTTCACGAGGAGCTCGGTAGCCTTTTTAGCGCTTTCGCATGTAAAGCGACTCCGGACGACCCTTTCTGTACTACCAGAGCCATACTTGGCCAGAGAAGCCAGAGGACTTGGCCTACACTCTCCACGGACGGGTTGGAGATGTCATTGATGTTTACAAGCTTTGTTTAGCCTCTATTTCATAAATCGCCTAGCTTTTTCGACATCCACGGGAGAACTTGAAATTGGGACTTTTTATGTATGTTTACCCATTATTCGAAGACTTCTGGACCAAATACAATTTTTTTTATCAAAGTCAATTTTGTATTTTGGAGGTGAAGTCGGTATTTTAGTTTTGAAAAATTATATAGCAATGGATTTTTTGGGCAATTGACAGAAATTATTAGAATGGAAACCTTTAAACCAATCTGGGGCAAGGATATGGGGCATTTAGAGCAGACCAATAAGTTCCTAATTAAACGGCACCGCACACTTTCATTTGTCGTTTTTTGGAAGCGCACGCTGCCAGCTTCCTTTCTGTATTTTAGCTAAAGTATGCTGTTTTCTGGTTCAGAAAATGGAAAGGCATTCCGGTCGGTGGTCGCGAACTTCGCTAATTAATATTCGGCGTGGACTGGTTGCGACGTTACAATGAACTTCAATTATGAGCTTTCACCTGTGAAGCCTGTGAAGTGTGAAAAGCAGATAAAGATCGCCTAGTTTAATAAATGCTCGCCCTACTCTCTGTTTACGCTTACAATATAAGAAAATTGTTTTATTTAAAAGAAATGAAACTTTAATTTTTTCAAATGAAACATTGATTTTGAATTATTTTTTTTTTGGCTTTGACTTTACTTTTAGCGTTCACTCACTCTTATGCAAAGCTGAGCTTATGCCTTATGGACTGTACTTTGACTAACAAAAAAAAATTTAGCTGTGGAAGTAAAATCCTTAAATTTGTACCTACGTACCCGTTTCTGACTTAAAATTGAGTAATATCTATCCTTTTAATCTATCGCAGGTTGACTGGAAGATTTCTTGATTTTATATTTATGTTTTTTTTTTGTTTTGACTTTACTTTTGGCGTTCACTCTAACTAATGCAAAGCTGAGCATATACCTTGAGGACTGTACTTTGCCTTACAAAAAAGGTTATATAGCTATGGAAGTAAAATCCTAAAATGTGTACCTACGTACTCGTTTCTTACTTAAAATTGAGTAATAAAATATCAATTCTGGAAGAGTTCCTAAGTACTTAAATACGACATCGAATAATCCTGCCTTTGTATACATATTTGCACGTTCGAATGTTGTTTTTTACTCAGTATTATCTAATATTTTTGGTATAATAATGTTATTACAAACAAACAAAAAGTAAGTAAATATATTAACAGAATTATTTTCCTTTTTCTCTAATGCGAAATGCGAGGTTTTTAGGATTCCGTAGTAAACAATAGGGTTCCCCTTATAGTTTCGCCAAGACTGTCTGTGTGTTTGCGGTTTTACTCAAGAGACTTTTAGTACTAGAAGACTGTAATTTGGCATAGCTATGTTTATCAATTACGCCGACAAACTGGTACAATTATATATTGTTTTTTTTTTACTATAGCTTCCGTACATGTAAAGTGAGAATCATTTTTTTTCTCAATTTACCCATGATGTGGGATGCGTGGAACAAGTTTTTAAAATATATTGTTTGTGAACAACATTTTTCAGTTCAGGAATCCGTTTATGAAATATTTGGTAGCAAATTTTTGTTAGAGTCCACAAAAAAGGTGTACAATGGAGTGTATATAAACACGTAAAAATTCACGGCAGTTAGTACATATAACGAAGTTAAAAGGAAAACTATCAAAGCTAAGTAGGGTTTACAAATTAAAGAGTTAAAGTTAACATAATAAGATGTCGGTTTTCTCGAGAAATTAAAAGTTTTTACAAATGCATGCGTTTTTAGTGTGAAGTCAAATTCGCCATTAGTAACTACGGAGGAAAAAGAGGAGTAGGAAAACCCAGAAGAAAATGTATTGACCAAATAAAATAAAAATTAAACGTGAAAACATATAAGAAGGTTATGAACTTAGCTGAAGAAAGAAAGACATCGAAAGCTCTCCACCGATAAGAGCCCAGCTCTTAATGTAAGAAGAATAACTACGAATCCCTACACTGCGCGTGGCCCGACACGCACTTGACCGGTTATTCTTTATAAGCCCCGACTAGAATTAGCTTCATGAGCTAAACAACTAAATCATATTTTCTCCCAGACTCGAAAAGAAAATACTACATTCAAACTTAATTCTGCGAGATTTCCAGAAAATAGGTTACGAAAGAAACGTAGGGAATAGAAAGTTTATTCATTTCTGTTAAGAACTCTGTGATTTATTATTTTTTATTTTTATTTTATTTACTAAGAAACCAACAGCGTGTTACTAAGATAAAAAGTCTAACAAAACATACTGAAACTATTTAAAGGGTAAATTTAGTCCATGACACTGATCAACTTTCCCCAAGGAACACCTATCGAAATATGAAAGGTAATTCCCCCATACAAGTTGACTGATCAGCTAATCCGAGTTTGTATGGAAAGCCAATAATTATTTTTCATATTACGACATTTGTTTCTTAGGAAAAGTTGTTCACTATCACGGATTGAATTTACCCTTAAAATAGGTTCAGTACTTTTTTTTTACCTTATATGTATATCTTATCTACTAGTTTTACTTAGAGTAAAGCTAATAACGGGGTTTTCTCTCTTATTACAAGTAGGTATATAAGAAGTGTAGAAAACTCAGATTAAAGGTTTTATAGTTTTGATGCGGTTTTTTTTACGAGAAAGAAAATAGTACACTATTATTAAAACATCGATCAATGTTAGGACGAACTACAAGAACTTTAATATTATGTTATTATTGCTGCCACGGAACCCTTCATGGGCGAGTCCGACTCGCACTTGGCCGCTTTTTTATGTATGTTCACCGATTACTTAAAAACGCCTGGACAGATTAAAAAAAAACCTTTTTTTGCTTGGAAAGGTCAGCTGACAACCTGACCTTTTGAAACAAAAAAAGGTTTTTTGGTTCTATAGAACTTTTATTGAAATCGGTTGTTTGAAAAATTATTAAACCCACAATTCTCAAAAAGTAACGGTATTAGTCAAATACTAAAATCTGACTTCTTCTTATCGTGTGTGTTAGTGACTAACACTAGTGTCAGAGTTTTTAAACCGCCTTAAAGGCCTCTGACATGGTTTTAGGTAACGACCAATGTCAAAGACAGTGACCGGGACCGACGGCTTAACGTGCCCTCCGAAGCACGGATCATCTTACTTATCAGACAATCAGGTGATCAGCCTGCAATGTCATAACCAAACTAGGACAACAACGCAAAGTCGTTGCCCCCGCCGGGAATTGAACCCGCGACCTCCGGGTATGAGCCGAACGCTCTAACCACTACACCATGGAGGCAGTTAGCAGGACTAAAATCTGACAAAACGAAGTACTTAAATCTACTGTGTTGAAATCCAGGTGATGAAAATAGAAAAGAACAAGTATGGAATGGACTTTTGACGTTCCATTTTACGTTATTCTATTCGAATAAAAGTGGCGGGTAAACTTTAGAGAATCCATTTCGAAATCGGCTTACAGTGGACTCAATCGCAAAACTTTTAGTTGTTGATAGTAAGAATACAGTATCGGCATTTTCAACTTCATTTATTGATATATCCGCCGTGCGATTTCTGGCCGAGTAGGGTAGTGCCACTCCAAGTCCTCGAATGTCGTAGACGGCGACTTAGGAAATACAAGCTAAATAAAGCTTATAATCAATAAATAAGACCTCTTCAACCCGTCTTGCCAGCGAGTAGAGTGTAGGCCAAGTCCTCTGGATGTTCTGGCCAAGTATAGCTCTGGTAGCACAGAGAGGGTCCTGCTCCTGCAGTGGAGACAAAAAGACCTGATGATGATAAAGATTTAAATATTAGACGTTCATTTTGATTGAAAACTCTCTAGAGCGACAAGCAAGAGCTGTACAGGTTACTCCAAAAGCGGTAAGCAAGACGGACGTTACTGCTTATCCACGTTTCAGTGTCAAGCAACATTGAGCAATAACGTATGAGACAGGGCCGGATTTAGGGGGGGGGCTACAACCGGGGCTACAGCCCCGGGGCCTCCACGAAAGAGGGGCCCCCACAATGGAGACTTCAAAAAACGATTTTTCGACGAAAAAAGGCTCGGAAGATTCCATTCGTTAACGCTAAAATTTAATTTCGGATATTTCTCGTTTACGATTATATTTATATGTTTGTTAAATAATAAAATAATCCACAATAAATTATTTATTGAAAAACTGAACTGAAAAAAATTGTCTACTTTATTTGGAAAATAATTTGGGGCCAGGGGGCCTCTACTCCTTTGTTGCCCCGAAGCCTCTCGACCTCTAAATCCGGCCCTGGTATGAGACTTTATCTAATTTCGTTTGACATAGAAATAGTTACGACTTACGTACATAACACAAGTCTCGAACTTACTTTGGGGCTAGTTCAATCAGTGTAATTTGTCAATATATATATTTATTTATATTTATTGTTTTATGGAGTAAGCCCCCTGGTCTGTAGGGTGATGACGGGTTGTCGAAGCTTAGTCCTTCTACATATTGATGAAATTTTGTTACAGTTCTATTAATATTATAGAAAACAGTACATAAGTACACATAAATATAGGTGTAAACACACATGTCTTTTTAATATTATACAATTAATGTCATTAATTAATTAACTATGACGAACGGACGTCAGCGTCCTGGAAAACGTAGGCGTAGATGGCGTGACGACTTAGAAGTCTACTTAAAGGAGGCAAAAGCCCAACACAAAGAAAAATGGAGAGCCGTGAGGGATTTGCCCAACAATGGGATCTAGCGGGCTCTAAATAAAAAATAATAATAATTAATGCAACTTGTCAAATTCGTCAATTGGGTAGGATGCTAGTTCCATCAGCCATTTTTAAAGATTTTTATTTTATCAGAGCTGCTCTGATCTCCTGCGGCAACCGATTTCACACTGTCGGACCCATCACTGACTTACTTAAAATAAATGTCACATACCATATTTTCCACTTGGGAAGTAGATAATACCGGGTTTTATAGAATCCCAACTCGATCGCGTGCGTCAGTATAGCAGACACGTAGGTGCCAAAATTATGCTTTTGTCAAAGATTATAACCTCACTAATAACAGATACTCAGCGCCATAGAAACTATTGGAGGACCCGTCATTAGGCAAATCTGGAGTTGCAGGATAGCCTAACAGAGATAGCAGCACACACGACTAGCAAACAGTGACAAAGAAAGTGTTGAATTTAATTTAAAAATATTTCTTGCATTTCAAAGAAATTGTTTTTAATTACATAATTAGAATACTTACCGACTAATCAATACATATAATGAAACAGTAGGAACGGCGTGTCTGTACATTTGATAAAATTAACAAAAAATGGGTGTGAGCGATAAAAAAAGAGTAACAGAACACAAAAAGATTTTTTTGATTTTTTTGTCTGTCTGTCTGTCTGTATGTACTCGCTAATCTTTAAAACTACTGAACAGATTTTTATACGGTTTTCACTAAAAGATTAAGCTCATCCCTGAGCAACATATAGGCTTTGTTTCATCAAAATCTGATGTCAGATAAAAAAGTTATCATCATTTAAAGTTTAAAGATTTTTCTATGGGCGATTGTTTGTCTGTTTGTACACGCTAATTTCCAGAAATACTGGACAGATTCGAATGAAACTTTTTTTTGTTATATAGCTATTAAGGGAAGGTCTAGCACACCTCATTCAGAAACATAATGGTCCAGCTAAACTGTTAGAAATATACATTAATGAAAAACGTGCATTAGGAAAAGTTGTTCAGCCTGATGAGCATATTTATACGCCGGAGTCATAAAGTCCGCGCGAACGAAGTCGCGGGCATCAGCTAGTTTATTTAAATAATAGTAATAAAACAGTGAATTCTTTAATGATTGAATGCTGTAATGGTTGATGATAACTAATTGGAAATTGAGTTGCGAGATTTGACCTAAACAAGCATTAAATTAAATAAATATATAGGGACAAATTACACTGATTGAGTTATTAACCCCAAAGTAAGTTCGATTTGTGTTATGGGATACTAACTCAACGATACTATATTTTTCAACAAATACATACCTATATAGATAAACATCCAAAACAAAGGACAATTTGAAAAAAGCCATTTTCCAACTTGCCATAACCGGGGATCGAACCCGGAACCTCTGGGCGGACTAGTATGGTGACCACTACGCCACGGAAGTCGTCAATTCATACTTATATACATACAAGATACTTACATTGCAAGTTAAATAAAAGCTTATAAAATACCGAGTTTTATTCTCAGTGAACGAATCAAGCGTATTACGTTTCAGATTCGGCAAAAATACTTTCATGTGTTCGAATTCCATTTGGCCGGTTGTTTTCGCCTATAGGTCGCATTTCTCAACCAAACGTCGGTAAAATTATTTTTTTTTGACGTGATAACGTCTTTAAAATCGTTTTAGTCGGGTGACATGTTCAGAAACTTGTGTCACACCAAAACCTCACGAGCGCGATCGCAGGTATAACGAGAGAGAGACGGACCGATCTCCCGTCTCATCTCGAGCGCTGCCAGTCATTCCGTGAAACGACGTTATCACGTAAACATCTCGATCGTAAACCTACTTTACAAACAACCAATTTTTTTTTTAAAAAATGGTATTCAAAAATTTTCTATATGGAGAAAATATGTTGATGAAAAAAAAAAAAAGATACAGCTCACAAAGCCACTAATATTTAATACAACACAAACAGACCGTCATTTTTTAATTGTTACTTTATAATTTATTATTATGTCTGCATCGCCCTAATTTTTTTTGGAAATATATTATTATGTACAAAAATATATTTTTTTACTGTTTTATTATATGAATATAGATTTAATGACCTATCTAGAGCAGCTTGCATCCAGCGCCTTCCAGCGACCTTGGTCAGGTCGTCAGACCACTCCTTGAGAGAGGCCTATGTCCAGCAGTGGACGTTATACATACGTGCGATGATATGCATATAAGTTACGTGCTTTGTAAGCTACGTGAGATAGATTCCAATAATAACCTGATTACGTCAGTAATTGTAACTAACATCTATTATACAAAAGAGTTAGAGTCATCACTATGTAAGGAGTAGGTTTAAGAAGATGGAATAAATACAATCAACGGCTCTCGTGTCTCCATCACAACTCCCAACCGCAACACTACCTACTGGACACCAACATTAACCCAACAGCACGGCACGTATCATTTGTTATTGCAATTTAAGGCTTGGTTCTACGTTTTTATTTTTCAAAATCTGTCAAAATTGATTTAAAAGTTGTCCGTTCTTTTCCGCTAGGTTTGCAGTAATGTCTAAACGCAATGCAGATAGAGTTAAAAATATATAGAGGTTACAGTATGAAAGACATGACGTAATGAAATAAATCTAATATATTTTTGTAACATATTATGTTTTTGTAAAGAATTGAATAAGGTCATGTGTCCGTACAAGGACTTAATGCTAATGCTTTGTCTACCGGTCAGACTTTAGAAAAAACAGAAATAGTTTATTTAAAATTTGAAAATAAACACAGTGATTTTTCATTGTGTTTGAAGCTAAGGGCCACTTTTAAGGGTCGTTAGTAAAACTAATTAGCTAGTCGAAATAAAAATTCAAAAACAAAGTACTAGTAGTTCGCCGCGAACTTAGACCTCGCGATTATTATTCGCAACTCAGTTTCCTAAATAACCCCTAGATGGCGGTATCTAAAGTTAGAACGCGCTATGGTTTCGTTTGCTACATAATCCCGGACATTTTTATTAATATTTCAAAAACTACTGAACCGATTTTGATGCCCAACGAACTTGAAAATTCTGTTGATGTTTCCTACATGCCTACCAAGTTTCATCAAAATCAAATCATCGGTTCGGCTGCTATCGCGGTACAAACATACATACATACATACATACATACATACATACATACATACATACATACATACATACAATGTGTTTTCGCCCCCAACTCGATTTAGAGACCTCACTCGCTTCGTTCGCTCGGTCAAAAATCGTGAGATCAATTAGTAGTACCACCAGGCACCGCCTCCGTCCGGCCGGCCGGAGTTCATCGAGGTCATGCGGTAGTTTTTGATCGGGCGTAACTACGTGGTCTCGATTTTTTTATCTTATGTTATACACAAATTTGAATTAAGTATATGGATAGAGGAATTTATTTACAATAGATTTTTTTCCAAAACCAATGAAAAGTCAGCATGTATGTACTAAATTACTAAGGGGTAAACAAGTAACTATATAAAAAGAGCTGCATTATTCAATTATTTTTATTTAAGTAAGTAATATTTTTAAAATTGCAAAATAGTTGTACGTTATGATATAAGTTTTGTGTGTGATGATTTTCCAACCCGAGCCGAAAGCGAGGGCGTAATAGAGCTGAAAGTGTTTAACCAATATACACACGTATATCGCACGACGTTTTTCAATACACTTATTCTAAACTGATTTTTATTTTAAGGCTGCTACCAGCGCTAGCGACCTTGAAAATACAGAAAAAATAATTTATCTTTCTGTAAGTGAGATATCAGAAATCCTCGCACAACTTTTAAGCTAGTATCCTTAACTTACATTAGAACCTCAAAAGTCATTGAAATACTATCAGCTTTAGAAACCTTTACAAAAAGTGTCAAAAGTGGCCGTTTTTAGTAATTTTAATATGGAAACTACAGCGGATTGTATTTCAATGACTTTCGAGGACTAGCGCTGATAGCAGCCTTAAATAAACTCAACCATAAAACTGTGATGTACACGGCTGCTTTTCCGCCGTTATACTTATTAAAATCAGCGCGGCACGCGGACTTACTAGTTGGTGCCACCAAGCAGTGGGCTAGTTCGGAACTTAAAAAAAAATTAAAATATTGCCGTTGCATAATATAACTTCACTATTTGCGTTTATAACGCAAGCGTGTTTTATGGACTACTTTATATATCTAAAACCGATGAAATTAGAGCCACTTTACGAGCAAGTGTGTCGAAAAAATAATTAATATACAACATGGAAGGGACATACCCGCAATAAATCGAACCACAGGCTATACTAGATCACTTTATTATTATTATAAAATAACAGTAAAAAAACCGAATTTGACATTCTCATACAAATTTTCCAGGCGGCTGCACACTTTTGTATGGAAATGCTATTTTTTTTTTTAGTTTTCGGTTGTTATTTTTATTTGATTTAGTATGTGGTCTAGTGTAGCCCGTTGTTCGATTTATTACGGGTATATCCCTTCTACGTTGTATATTGGCACTACTGTGGGCACTACATTTATGTTAAACTGACGTCGAATTTGCGGAGCGTCTATGTAGTGTAAATGCTAGGAGAACAATCTTATGTATTCAGATTTGTCTACTGTATAGTTGTGCTACTGTAAACGATGGGCAAAATTTTAAACAAGTGCCAAGAAAGGATGATTCAGTCCTTTATTTTTACCCAATTTTTGAAAGTTAAACTAGATCTTTTATCTTTTTAGGGTTCCGTACCCAAATAGTAAAATCGTCCGGCCAAGCCAAGTCTACGCCACCAAAAACGTCTAAAAACTTATTTTATGATTTTTTAAAATTCGTTAGCCCTAATTAGGTTTGATAGTTTTATTTTAACTTTTACTAAATAAAAATATTCTAGAAACGGATTCTTAAATCAAAAATGGTGTTAACAAGCTTAAAATATTTTTAAAGACCTATTTAACGATACCCTACACGATGGGTTAGTAAAAAAAAACTTGTATGGGAGCTACAATATTATATTTTCCCAATTTTACACTGTTTTTTTGGCATGATTAATATACCCATAGCTATAATATAATTATAGCTTTTTTAATACTTATAGTCTCTAAATAAAACGTCGGATGACAGACAAACAGACAGACATGATGAAACTATAAGGGTTTCTTGTTTTAAACGGAACCCTAAAAACTGTCGATAGTTTTACTTGTCATAGATATTATTGTAAACTATCAGTAATCAATATTATCAGTAGTCCTATCGATATTGCTATGGTTTTTTAAGGCCACAAATATAGTATATAGACTATCGATATTTTATACTTATTAATCGATATTTGACCGAGCGAGCGAAGCGAGCGAAGGTCTCTAAATCGAGTTGGGGGCGAAAACACATTGTATGTATGTATGTATGTATGTATGTATGTAAGTATGTATGTATGTATGTATGTATGTTTGTACCGCGATAACAGCCGAACCGATGGTTTGATTTTGATGAAATTTGGTAGGCATGTAGGAAATATCAATAGAATTTTCAAGTTCGTTGGGCATCAAAATCGGTTCAGTAGTTTTTGAAATATTAATAAAAATGTCCGCGATTGTGTGACCAAACGAAACCATAGCGCGTTCTAACTTTGGATAGCACCATCTAGGGGATATTTAGGAAACTAGAACTAAGTTCGAGGCGTTCTAAGAGAGGAGTTCTAAGTAGTTTACTAAATTTAGCAATTTTGTTGAGCGAACTTTGGTACAATCGATATCGCTACTTGTCTGTGCTTCTGTTGTAGTATTAAGTAGTAATAATGCCACAAACTAACAAGAGATTAACGGGAACCAAAGCCAGCGAAGTAATTTTACGTAGAGTCGCAACTAAGGGAATATGCTAGTAGGTTCTTCTCATGCCAATAAGAGCTTTGTCAGCAAAAAACTTCGCCCAAACGCTCCAAACGCTTGTGTTCACTGCGTGAGTACGCAAGGGAAGTACGAAATCAGGAACTATACCCTGAACGCTTAAAGCGCTAGCGTTCAATGCGTGAGCACGCTGTGGAGATTCGAAGGCAAGAATCCTTACCAGAACACGGCTCCCATCCCACGCATGACCCGATCGTGGAAGACTGGCCAAGTGTCATGCTCACGAACGCAATTTCCACTGTCCCTTGCCTGGGCATTAAATGTGCACAAATCGCAAGGACTCACTTTGAATAAAGTAGTCGCAGACGTTGGCGTTTGCCCAAGAGCCAAGCTAATCCGACACTATACCGAAAATGTCCCGGTCATCAGCCTGTTCTAGATTAGGATGGCCCTTAAACAGCTTAAAAACAAAAAGGCGCCAGGCGAGGATGGAATCATCCAGAGCTTCTGAAAACGGGCGGAACGCTGCTACTGAAAGTCCTTCAGAGGCTCTTTAATTCCATTCAGCTCGAGGGCGTAACGCCAGAAGCGTGAAACAGGGGCATTGTGGTCCTGTTCTTCAAAAAGGGAGATAACACACTATTGAAGAACTAAAGGCCTATCACGTGTCTTAGTCATGTATATAAGTTGTTTTCGAGGGTCAACACGAATCATCCCGCAAACAGGTTTGATGCCTTCCAGCCTTCCGAACAAGCCGGTTTCCGCAAGGGCTTTAGCACCATGAACCACATTTATATGCTGCGGCAGGTTATAGAGAAGACGAGGGAGTATAACCGGCCGTTATGCTTGGGGACAGTGGACTATGAAAAAGCCTTCCATTCGATCGAAACATGGGCCGTGCTTCAGTCTCCAGCGATGCCGTATATGACTATCGGTATATCGAGGTGTTGAAATGCTTTTACATTAACGCACTATGTCAGTCCGAGTACAGGAGCAGTGGACAACGGCAATTCCACTGCATAGAGGTGTAAACCAGACGTTATATCTTTGAAACTGTTCACCGTTGCACTGGAAGATCAAGCTTCTGGAATGGGAAGGATTTGGCATTAACATCAATGGCGAGTATATCACTCACCTTCGATTTACCGATGATATCGATGATGTCATGGCGGAATCGATGGCAGACCGCAACATTAAGTATATATGTACTATGCTCGCAGACCTAAACCGAGTTTCCCAACAGGTGAGCCTTTAAATGACCGATCTAGAGCGGCTTCCATCCAGCGCCTTCCAGCTATTCTAGATCAGTCATTTTGGAAATCTTTGGGAGAGGCCTATGTCCAGCAGTGGATGTTATGCGGCTGAAATGATGATGATGTTGATAAGCCTTAAAATGAAAATGGACAACCCTCGAAGTGGTAACCTGGGTCAATTGATCCAGGCAGGAAGCTTCAGCTTCGAGGAAGAGGTCTTTCAACAAATCCGACTCGGCTGGGCAGTGTTCGGGAAGCTACGCAGTGTCTTCTTGTCAAAAATACCTCAGTTTTTAAGACTAAAGTTTACAAATAATGTGTGTTACCAGTGATGACTTATGGATCTGGAACGTGGTCCCTTACTATGGATCCCATAAGAGGGCTAAAGGTGCAACGCGCTATGGAAAGGGCTAAGCTCGGTGTTTCTCTACGCGATCGAATCAGAAATGAGGAAATTTGTAGGAGAACTAAAGTCACTGACATAGCCCAACGGATTAGCTCGTTGAAATGGCAGTGGGCGGACACATAGCGCGACGAACCGATGACTGATGGGGCAAAAAGGTACTCGAATGGCGACCACGTACTAGCAAGCGAAGCGTAGGACACCCACCCGCAAGGTGGTTTATCGAACTGACCATGGTCGCTGGAAGCCGCTCTAGATCGGTCATTTTGGAAATCTTTAGGAGAGGCCTATGTCCAGTCCAGCAGTGGACGTTATGCGGCTGAAATGATGATGATGATGATGAGACGTAGGCGTAAAATAGTTGGCAGCTGGATGTACATACGTTGCTCTATCAAGATTCAAATGTCTTGGGATATTGAATTTGATCCAGGTTTTGATTTAAATTGTTTAAAAAAAATTATAAAATGAAACTTTTGCAGCTCAGAATAGAAGAAGAAAGAAGGTTGAAAAATCTGTTTCCTGCAACGGTATCGAATTGGTAGTGAATAATGTATCACAGGTTCATTAAATCACAGTTTCACTGGACATGAAAACTGGTTTAGTTTTGGAATAATATCGCGAGGTCTAAGTTCGCGGCGAACCACTAGTTTATATCAATTTTAACAAATGTACTAGCTCTGTAGGTGTTGCGCAAGCTGCAAGCAGCCCGCGGTTTTTCGTGCAGCTGTTGAGGTAGGCTAAGATATGTTTCCAGTTCAGAAAATAGATAAAAGCTTTAGTTACTTAAGAAAACAAGAAAAATGTGTGGGCGGCCATTTTGGATCCAAAATCTGAATCCAGTTTCGAGTTCCACAGGGTGCTTTACCCCCTTATGCAAAAATCAGACTCCTCCCAGTGAGACGTTACTAAGTAAAAAAGTATAATTTTCTAAAGCCCAGACGCCATCCTGGATTCCAAAAAAATGCTTTCGGCGGCCATCTTGTTTTGCAAAAAAAACGACGACGCACGTGGTGGGAGTGGTTCGGCCTACGGCCTCGTAGGTGACCTCTGCCTTAGGCCTCAAGCTTCACTTGGTTGCTTGTTTAGAGGGATAAGCAGAAAACCCCCCCCCCCCCTTTCTGCTTCCCCACCAAGCAAGTGAGCTTCACTCCTTACGGCTATCAGCACGGCGCAGGTCAAACAACCATATCAATCAGTCAGGCAGTCAGTCAGTGGTACAGTATGTACGTGTATATTTCTCGAAATCTGAAAGTAAATAAATCCGAAGAGTATCTATAGATAAGTTTCTTTGGCTATTATAAAATTAATTTATTGCCACAAAACTGGTAATTTAATAAAACTAAAATATTATAAATCGATATTGTATGTACGGTACTTGAATGAAAAAAAATCTATGCCGACCATGTCTGTCAGGTAATTAATCTATGCCACGCTATACTTTGACACTTCCTTTGACATTATGACAAGTGACACAGTTTAAGAAAGTTACTCGCACGTTTGTTGACAGACTGTTCAACCCATATATATTCATGATATTATTTTACACTGTGACAATGATTTTACGAAATTAAATGTCATTTTTTTTGTGAAGAGCGACGCGTCCTTGCTCCGTGAGGCCCATCGGCCATCTGACAATTTGATGTATAACTGTCAAAAATCTGTGCAACAAGAACAGTTTATTTAAATACACTCGCGAAAAAGAGAGACGGCAATTACAATAATTTTCAGGAAGGTAAAAGGGCTTATATGACTGAAATCGAAAGCCACGCAAAACTGATCAATTATAGAAAAATAGCTCTAGCTAGGTGTTTTTGGCGAGCAAGTTTGTGTTACAAAAATTTACTAATTATGTATCCACAACCACAATTATGCTAGAAAAGCGATCTAGTATGCTATTAGCAAGTATCAGTTCTAAATTTCTGATATTCGCTGAGAAATAAGAAATAGATAATGCCCATTTTCACGGTGCGTCCCCTTAATAGGTACCTAACCTATACCATACTTTCCGCTATGGCGTTTATTCCCAGTAGTTCTTTTTGACAGTTCCTTTAAAGGGACTAATGAGACTTTTTCTTCCCATTAGTTCCTTACATACATACATACTATCACGTCTTTATCCCTAATGGGGCAGACAGAGCATTTTGAGTCTTGCGACTTTAAGCAGATAGAACTCAGGGCTGTAAGACTCAAAGGCCACTTTTAGCTTGATGTAGGCAAAAAGGTGGATAAAGTAATCAAAATAGTGATGGGTTGCTAGCCGCATCGCCTATTAATAAGATTCGATTTTTTGCCCATTCCCTCGATCGGCTCTAAAGATCTGCCCGGGCAGAGAAGCAGCTGGTACATTCTAAGTTTTTTCTTTTCTCCCAGACCAGCATGGAAGCTTTTCTTTTTTGATTAGTTCCTTCGAAATGATTAAAGGAACTAATGGGAAGAAAAAGTCTCATTAGTCCCTTTAAAGGAACTGTCAAAAGGAACTACTGAGAATAAACGCGCTACGGCAGTACAAAATTGCGCGTTGCAGCGTGTACTTGCCAAAATTATGCTGTTGTTAGCGCATCACTTCCACGTATCTGCATTTCAATAGGTGTAATGCGCCTGTCGATACGCCTGCTTCGTGTTTAGAGTGCTGATGGAAGCTGATGATTATTCGGAATTTGAGTCCCGAAATCCGTGGTAAGGATGAAATCAATGAAATGTAGCTAGTATCGATTGCTGGAATGATACTTCTTTATTTAATGAAAGAGAGCCGTGTGGTTTTCTTAGTTTGATTTTACATACATACATACTATCACGTCTTTATCCCTAATGGGGCAGACAGAGCATTTTGGGTCTTGCGGTTCTATGCAGAGCCCAGGGCCGCAAGACCCAAAAGCCACTTTTAGCGTCATGGTGGGCGAGAAGATGGAAAAGCAATCAATACAGTGATGGGTTGCTAGCCGCATCGCCTGTTAACATGATTTGCATTTTTGCCCATTCCCTCGATCGGCTTTTACGATCTGCGTGGGAAGAGAAGCAGCTGGTACATTCTAAGTTTTTTTTTTTATTTCTCCCAGACCAGCATGGGAGTCATAGTTTGATTTTAAGAACATTTATTTTAGGTTAACTAAAATTTGCAAGTCTTTCTAGAAGTATATGGGATATACCCCTAATAAATAGAACCACGGGCTTTACTAGATCACTATAGTATAATCACAGGCATGGCACTCATACACACACAAAATTTCGCCTTTAATATAGTGTGATAGTATGACAGAGTTTAATAGGTCTACCATACTTTCCGCCACGGCAGTACAAAATTGCGCGTTGCAGCGTGTACTTGCCAAAATTATGCTATTGTTCGCGCATCACTTCCACGTATCTGCATTTCAATAGGTGTAATGCGCTGTCGATACGCCTGCTTCGTGTTTAGAGTGCCGATGGAAGTTGCTGATTATTATTCGGAAGAATCCCTAAATCCGTGGTAAGGATGAAATGTAGCTAGTACTCATTTCTTGTATGAATTAAATTATTTTATATTTATGTATTAAACTAACCCATCGTAAAAGTAAAATAAATGATGTTTGCAATAGAAAATTATTTTTTGTTTTTTTAGAAATGGTATTCTATGTACAAACACATTTTTTTACTGCGTTATTACATGTATATAGATTTAATGACTGACTACGGAGGTCGTCAAGGTAGTATATCATTCAAGAAATGAATATTAGCTATATCCCAAAGATGCAATGCCGGATGCAAGCCGCTCTAAAACGGCTTGCATCCGGCGCCTTCCAGCAACCTTGGTCGTCAGACCACTCTTTGGGAGAGGCCTGGCCAGCAGTGGACGTTATGCGGCTGAAATGATGATAATGATGAGATAGATTTAATAGTTACCTTTACCATACTTTCCGCTACGGCAGTACAAAATTGCGCGTTGCAGCGTGTACTTGCCAAAATTATGCTGTTGTTAGCGCATCACTTCCACGTATCTGCATTTCAATAGGTGTAATGCGCTGTCGATACGCCTGCTTCGTGTTTAGAGTGCCGATGGAAGCTGCTGATTATTCGGAATTTGAGTCCCGAAATCCGTGGTAAGGATGAAATCAATAAAATGTAGCTAGTATCGATTGCTGGAATGATACCTACTACTTTATTTAATGAAAGAGAGCCGTGTGGTTTTCTTAAAGTTTGATTTTAGGAACATTTATTTTAGGTTAACTAAAATTTGCAAGTCTTTCTAGAAGTATATGGGATATACCCCTAATAAATAGAACCACGGGCTTTACTAGATCACTATAGTATAATCACAGGTATGGTACTCATACACACACAAAATTTCGCCTTTATAATATAGTGTGATAGTATGACAGAGTTTAATAGATCTACCATACTTTCCGCCACGGCAGTACAAAATTGCGTGTTGCAGCGTGTACTTGCCAAAATTATGCTATTGTTAGCGCATCACTTCCACGTATCTGCATTTCAATAGGTGTAATGCGCTGTCGATACGCCTGCTTCGTGTTTAGAGTGCCGACGGAAGCTGGTGATTATTCGGAATTTGAGTCCCGAAATCCGTGGTAAGGATGAAATCAATAAAATGTAGCTAGTATCGATTGCTGGAATGATACCTACTACTTTATTTAATAAAAGAGAGCCGTGTGGTTTTCTTAAAGTTTGATTTTAGGAACATTTATTTCAGGTTAACTAAAATTTGCAAGTCTTTCTAGAAGTATATGGGATATACCCCTAATAAATAGAACCACGGGCTTTACTAGATCACTATAGTATAATCACAGGTATGGCACTCATACACACACAAAATTCCGCCTTTATAATATAGTGTGATAGTATGACAGAGTTTAATAGATCTACCATACTTTCCGCCACGGCAGTACAAAATTGCGCGATGCAGCGTGTACTTGCCAAAATTATGCTATTGTTAGCGCATCACTTCCACGTATCTGCATTTCAATAGGTGTAATGCGCTGTCGATACGCCTGCTTCGTGTTTAGAGTGCCGATGGAAGCTGCTGATTATTATTCGGAATTTGAGTCCCGAAATCCGTGGTAAGGATGAAATGTAGCATACTATCCATTGCTGGAATGATATTACCTTATTTAATGAAATAGCCGTGTGGTCCTCTAAAAGTTTAATAAGTTTTAGGAACATCTATTTTAAATCAACTAAAATTTTCTAGTCTTTCCAAAAATATTATCATACAACGTGGAAGGAACATAACCCGTAATAAATAGAGCCAAGGGCTACACTAGTACTCAATAGTTTAACTAATGGAAATAAAATAACAAAAAGTTTTTGGCATTTCCTTACTGAAGTGTTCAGCCGCCCGGGAAATTTGTATGAGAATGTCGTTTTTCTTTTTGGCAATTATTATTTTTCCATTATACTATAGTGATCTAGTGAAGCCCATGGTTCGATTTATAACGGGTAGGTTAAAATATTTATTTGTTGTTTTTTTCTTTTGGTGTACAATAAAGAGTTATCTATCTATATATCTATCTATCTATGTCCTTCCACATTCATAAGGGAGTAAGTCGGGTCCCTTAACATCTACAGTACATCCCATCAGATAAACTGAACAGCGTGCAAGTAATGCACTAATGCAATTTTAATGGCACTTCCAATCGCGTCATGATGCATTGTACTGGATGATAAGGCTTTGAGGGTCATTAAGGAGTGGAGGTGATAGCAAGAAGGAGATAAGTAAGAATGTTTACACACTCCGCCGCAGCGGCGCGGCGGCGCCCCGGCGCCGCGCGCATTATACAATGTCCTTTTTTATTAAGTACAAATATTTTTAAGGGGTGATTCTGTCCATCATTTCGAACAACTTTTCCCAAGAAATGTATATCGAAATACAAAAAAATAATTTCCATTTTCTATAGTAATGCTATCACGTGACTACTTCGGTTTCTATGAGAACCTAAAATAATTTTTTCATATTTCGATATAAATTTATTGGGAAAAGTTGTTGAAAATGTAGGTCTGAATGACCCCTTTAAATATTTGTACTTAATAAAAAAGGACATTGTCTATCGCGGGCATGTTCGCAAGTAGGCTCTGGTAGTACAGAGAGGGTCGTGCGCCTACTGTGGAGACAAAACGACTTGATGATAATAATGATCGCGGGCATACTTACTATCGCTTGTTGGAGAACCGCGAAACTGCGAAATCATTTACAGATAAAGATAAAAGGCTCCGTCTACTCCGCAACAGATAATATAATATAATATTAATAACGGATAAATGAGATTAGTATATTTATGCATGCAAGCTATGTTACTTCACAGCTTGTAAAATCTGTCAGTGTTGACACACACAAAAAATAAACAAACTTCATGTACATATCTCCTTGCTTCTCTTACCACTATCAAGGGCTGTTATTAAGCTTTTGTGTAAGGGTTTAGGAGTTTAAAGGGTTAAGGGGGCGCGGAAATGTGTTGAAATGAATTCGCAAAGTTACGAGTGGATACGGAAACTTTTATTTCATGTTTATTATGTTGTGGATAATCATCTAGAGAATAATTGTTTTGGTTTTCGTTCGGTTTGGTGGCAGATTTTCCCCGACTACGGCAAAGACAAGAGGGAGGGTATTGATTTTAGCAGTCTATGTGTGTATGTTTGTATGTGTAGCATAGAAGTAGCATATTTCGTAGCATCTAGGGCTAGGGCTTGGTCAAGACAAAATTTTCAATGATATCTACGTTTTCTTTCAAATAATTTATTTCAAATGGGCCCCCAAGCACTGGACCCCAGAAAATTCATACATCCAGAAAATTCAATTCATGTATCCCTGTTAAGTTTTCAAATTGTTTTCAATCCTTTCGTTTTCACTTTTCAGTCCGAAGCTTCAAATATTTTAGGATAAAAGCATCGTTTTTCGAATAGATGAGAAGAAAAGTAATTTAATTTATTTTATTTGCCGTATCGCCAAACAATTTGTTTGTGTTGCTTCAGCAAACAAACGCAGGTGTGCCTACATCAAGGCAGCTGTTTGCCGATATACCTAAGTACTTGAGGATCACGTTTTTTGCTTTGATGAAATTCAATCTAGAATCTAATATTAATTCAGTACTGTTGGTATAAAACAAGCTGATATTGAAAATAATAGTAAATTACTATATTTAATATTTCAGTACCTGGGCGACCGAGCTTTGCTCGGTTACATCTCAAACATTAACTAATTTTTTTTAAACTTGTCTAAAAATAATGCAAAATAAAAAATTATATATTAACTTAAACATAAAAAAAACAAAAGTAAGTCACCGAGTGGGATTCGAACCCGTAACACTCTTTCTAGCGGTCGGTATCCTTAACCACTGAGCTAATAAAAACAAGGCGGTCGGCGCGACGAAATTAGTGACCATATTCTGCGGGGAAAGAAAAACGAATGAAAACTCGAAAACACGCGTTTTCCCAAACATGAGACTAATCTAGATCGATTTTTACCCCCAAAAATCCCCATATACCAATTTTCAGCGAAATCGTTAGAGCCGTTTTCGAGATCACAGAAATTTATATATGTATATACAAGAATTGCTCGTTTAAAGGTATAAGATAACACAACCGAACATTGTTCGAGATGATGATGACAAGCAGAGAGAAAAAATGGCAGTGATGCCAGTAGTAAAAAATACAAAGTGATATTATTTTGTATGTTCATGTATTGAACAACTACTAAAGCCTTTATACAGGGATTTTAACTCCTTAAATGCATAATTTTTCCGATTTTATAAAACTAACATGATGGGTCAATAATAGTCCAAATAACATGGGGAAAAAATACATTTGCTTTGTTTTATGGCTATAATTTAAAAAAAAAACGAGAAATTTCTTTTTAAAATAAACATAAAATTTTATTCTTTTTACTTAAGAATAAATATATGTTAATTTCTTATTTTGTGTCAATTTGATATAGTGAATATATATATATATATATTGTAGTGAGTAGTTTTATAATCTTTATTTTAGTTTTTAAGAAAATTTAATGTGTAAGTATAATTATTTTTCGTCGTAATTAAAGCAATACATTTGATAATTAAAAAAAAAATATCGATTTTGGTTTTATGCTTTGTAGTCGAGAGAAAGTTGACTAGGCATAGATAAAAAAAAATACAGTTTTTTTTATTACATACCAAAAGGAGATAACAAACATTAAGCAGTAGTAAAATAATAATAAGAAAGAAAATTTCAGTATGATGTACCATAGATCTACCTACATCACTATGCATTTAAGCGTTACACCTCAATAAGTTTGATATAAAATAGGTAACTTAACTGCCTCCGTGGTGTAGTGCTTAAAGCGTTCGGCTCATACCCGGAGGTCACGGGTTCGATTTCCGGCGGGGGCAACGACTTTGTGTTGTTGTCCTAGTTTGGTTAGGACATTGCAGGCTGATCACCTGATTGTCTGATAAGTAAGATGATCCGTGCTTCGGAGGGCACGTTAAGCCGTCGGTCCCGGTCACTGTCTTTGACATTGGTCGTTACCTAAAACCATGTCAGAGGCCTTTAAGGCGGTTTAAAAACTCTGACACTAGTGTTAGTCACTAACACACACGATAAGAAAAAAGAAGATAGTGTAATATTTATTTTGATTATAGCGTTTCGCATTGAGCACTGCTGAGAAAGGGCTTTTTTAACCCCTGACAAAAAAGAGGGGTGTTATAAGTTTGACACCAGTGTATGTCTGTCTGTGGATCATAGCGCTCGAACAGAGGGACACCACTTTCGTTATTTATTCGGTCATTTTGGATATCCTTGGGAGAGGCCTATGTCACGGTTCAGATATCTACAGTATTGTATCTTCATACAAACGGTCGGAACGCAACGAACAGTGTTTTGTTTTCAGTGGCGAACGGTGTTTTGTTGTAAGCAGTTAGGCGTGCTATTTGTGAATACCTATTATATATTATAATATCTTTTTCTTCTGGGATAATCTTTTTCATTTACGTTACAATAACAAAACTAGTCACTCAAATAGGTAGATGAAATTAAAATACTGTAGACGGGCAGCCCTAGCGCACGCGTGGCGTAGGTATATTTTTTAAGGACAGCGACGAGTTATATTACTGTAGATATCTGTACCGTGCCTATGTCCAGCAGTGGACGTTATGCGGCTAAAATAATGATAGTGGTTTACTATAGCCCGAGGTTTGATTTATACGGGTTTGACCCTTCCAAGTTGTATTCCTTGGCAATAGTCACATTAGGATGTCAAAATGCTCCCCCCCAATGGGTTCCCGGTTTGTCGTACCGGGGGGGCTCAGTACCCGTGGTAGCGTGGAGCCACGGGGAAGCCAAGAGGAACCCGCGAGGGGGCGCTCCTGCGGTTTGCGCCAGCAGTGAGCGCCCACATTGGGGCGGCGGGGGAGTGGGAAGTTCTCCCCCCACCCGGGGAGGGGCGCTTCCGCGGGCTCGGCTTCGGCCTTGAGCCTGCTGGGATGCGCCCAATGGGGCGGCGGGGGAGTGGGAAGTTCTCCCCCCACCCGGGGTGGGGCTGCCGGGAGGGAAATGTTTCATTGCTCTCCCGGCGCTTCAGGCGGGGCCACACCGCCGTGGCTGTGGTTAGTGATCGGTCGCGGGGGAGAGGGAGTGTCGGTGCTTCGTTGCCGCTCTCCTTGTCCTCCGCGGCCGAGCGGTGCCGCACCGCGTTTGCGGCGAGAGGTAAGCGGCGGAGCCTTACATCTTTTCCGTCGCTGGGAGCCGGTTTATCTGGCTCCCATGGGCCCACAGGCGGTGGACTGCCTGGGAGTTCGCCGCCTCTCAATTGGCCCGAGGAGGTACGGCGCGTCCGTGAGTTCCGGGCGCGCCGACTTGGTGAGTGGGGGGGCGCTCAGACGTCCCCGAGGAGGGGCCGCTCCGGCGGCCAGCCGCGCCGGGGTTCGCGGTTGTATTTCCGTTCCCGTGTCCCCGGCAAAGGCGGTTGAGGTGGAACTCCGGAGGTTTTTTAGTGGGTAGGCACGTCACTCTGGCGTGGAGTCCCACATAACCCGACAGCCTCCCCCGCAGGCTGATGGGTATCCGTAACAGGGATCTTTCCTCCGTATAAAAAAAAAAAAAAAAAAAGGATGTCAAAATGCTAAATCGAAAAGAAACTGTGGATACTGGTCCTTTAGAGCCAATCTATATTTTTTTCACATCTTTATTCCTAAGCTTAACCCTAATTATACTATCAAAGGTTGTCGTTGGTCCTTTGAGCATTTATGTTAGCTGTATAAGAACCAATTTACAGCTGACAAGCGTATTTTGGTTCGAACGTCAAAACCAATAGCTCAGAATAATAGAACTGCTGAAATCTATACATATAATAAAAGTAAACAGTAAAAAAAAATGTGTCTGTACATTAAATATATTTCCAAAAAAAAAATTGAGTGCGATATAGATAGACATAGTAATAAATAAATAATAATAAATAAATATATAGGGACAAATTACACAGATTGAGCTAGCCCCAAAGTAAGTTCGAGACTTGTGTTATGGGATACTAACTCAACGATACTATATTTTATAACAAATACATATATAGATAAACATCTAAGACACAGGACAATTTGAAATCAAATCAAATCAAATATATCTTTATTATCATAGGATATTTATAATATCTCTTAATAATCGTCATTATTTTGTTGCACAATTGTTGACGTCAAATAGTTACTTACAGCTAAGTTTACTACCGCTTCCAAAGCGCTAGTGCAGAAGAAGCGGTAACAAACTGCACTGCACCTTTTCTCCAAGGACGTCAACTCACAATTAAATTAATACTTAAAGTTAATGTGGACAGAGAATACATTGTTTTGTTTGTTATGTCATATCATAATTTAAATTTAATTTTTAGAATGTCAAAATTTTAAAGTAATGTCAAGTTGTAGATTCAGTTTGTACAAAATGTACCAAATTATGACATTTTCGAGTACCTATATTACAAACTTTTAGAGGGACCCGCGTCAAGCTCACGCCAGACTTTTTTGTCTTTAAGGTAGTCATCGGTCCTATAATAAGCCTTCTCACAAAGTACTTTCTTTACATAAGTTTTAAATCTTTTGTCTGGCATATCAAAGATCGATTTTGGCAATTTATTATAAAAAGGTATACAGTTTCCCATCAATGTCTTATTAATTGTTTTAAGCCTATAAAACGGGGCAACTAAGTCATTCTTATTACGTAAGTTTCTATCGGTAAAATCGCTTACTTTATTGTATGAGGAAATATTTTTCCTTACATACATTATGTTTTCAAATATATACTGCGATGCTAAGGTAAGTATATCTATTTTCTTGAATAATTCTCTGAGTGAGTCTCTAGATCCTAACCCGTAAATAGCACGAATTGCCCGTTTTTGTAATATAAAGATAGTCTGAATATCGGCTGCATTCCCCCACAGGAGTATGCCGTAAGACATTACACTATGAAAATAACTAAAGTACACTAGTCTAGCAGTTGCTACATCTGTCAATTGTCTTATTCTCCTAACAGCATAAGCCGCAGAACTAAGCCTATTTGAAAGTTTAGTTATATGAGCACCCCATTGAAGTTTCGAGTCTATTGTAATTCCTAAGAAGGTAGTACTTTCAACAAGATCGAGTTTTTCACCATCTATCATTATGTCAACGCAGCCCTGTTTCACATTGGGAAGAGAAAATCGAACGCATTGAGTCTTTTTCGCATTTAACATGAGATTATTGGCAGAAAACCAATCAGAAATGGAAGACAAGGTGCTGTTCACCGCGCTAGCGTTTGTGCCATGTCGATCAAGTTTGAATATAAGCGAGGTGTCATCAGCAAACAGCACTATGCCAGCCTGCTTCTCAACCATGTAAGGCAAGTCATTGACATAAACCAAGAAAAGGAAAGGTCCAAGAATTGAACCTTGCGGTA
Source organism: Acrobasis consociella (assembly GCA_963555685.1). NCBI lineage: Eukaryota > Metazoa > Arthropoda > Insecta > Lepidoptera > Pyralidae > Acrobasis > Acrobasis consociella. Next base: position 2,877,725 of record OY743122.1, on the reverse strand, counting down.
CGCCTATCTTAACATTAGATCCGTGCGATTTTATGCCATTTAAATCAACAGTCTGATGCCTATCTGTTAAATAAGATTCTATAAGTTTTATTGAATTATCATCAAAACCGTATTGACGAAATTTAAGCAAAAGTGTCGGATGATCTACGCAATCAAATGCTTTGGAGAGATCACAAAATGATCCAATTCCATCATTTTTGTTCTCCCATGCGTCGTATATATGAGTAACAAGTGCTATTCCCGCATCGGTGGTCGATTTCCCGCTAGTAAAGCCGAATTGTTGGCTATGGAAAAGGTTGTAGGTCTTAAAATGAAGAAGCATTTGATTCAGCATTATCTTTTCGAACACCTTACTCAAAACTGGCAGGATAGATATAGGTCTGTAGTTGCCAGGATCTGTTTTTTCTCCTTTTTTAAATAAGGGGATTAGTTTACTACATTTCATTAGGTTAGGAAATATGCCTTCATCAATACATTCGTTAAATATAAAAGCTAAATCAGCAGCTATGATATTTATGATATGGCTTACTACAGCAACTGACATGCCCCAATGGTCTTCAGATTTTTTTAAATTTAACTGTTTGAATGCATCTATTATATCTTTGGGGCCAATATGCTTAAATTTAAATTTAGAATCACAAGGCCTAACATTATTCTTAAGCAAGGCTTCAGCACGCTGGGGGCTAGAATTCACATTAGAAGTAAGTTCCAAAGGAATGTTAGTAAAGAAATCATCAAAAATATTTACTATTTCTTCAGTTTTAGTAATAGTCTTACCACAAGATTTGATTTGACAGATATTTTCTTTGGCTTTATTTTTACCCGTTTCTTTATTTATAACATTCCAAGTTTCTTTTATTTTGTTAGGAGCATTATTTATTTTTCTACTTATACGATTTGCCTTGGCTTGTCTACAAACTTTTTTAAAAAAAGGCCATTTTCCAACTTGCCCTGACCGGGGATCGAACCCGAAACCTCTGGGTGGCAGACTAGCGTGTTGACCATTACGCCACGGAGATCGACTAATAATAGAAGAGTAATAAAGTAAGAATTTAAAAAAATGTCTGTCTATTTGTCTGTGAAAAAGTGGTTCAGCCTAATGAGCATTTTCAAGAGACGTAAAGGCAAGTAATAAATAAAAACCAAAAAAATAAGAAAAAGAGCTATTTAACTGTGATAAATATTTTCTAAGATCCAATACAATTCTCCCAGAAATACATGTTATTACTTTTTACCCGGGGATTGGATAAGGCCGATCGTATTTGTTTTATCCGTGTTTATCCGGTCGAAGATAACCGGATTCCAGACTCCGATATAGCAAAGTAAATAACGTTATGTGGGCACAAGGTTCGGGACGGCTATGTGTATAAACAATATTTATTTTCATCTAATAAGTTATAGTATTTCAAACGTTGGTACATTATTAGGGTTCCCTTTGGAAAAAGGTGTCAACAAAACTCTGCGTTAGGCTCTAGTCTGTGTTGTTTGAATGTAAATGAACGTGCTTCTTATAATTCTGTAAACTGAATGTTTGTCGTGGTTGTCGTGTCGTATCCGTCAGAGTAGATAAAGGGCCATTTCAAGGCTTCCAGTGGAAGTCGTAGAATGCGATTACGGAATTACAAACTTAAAAAAGCTTATAAACCAGAGTGGAAAGTGTAGGCCAAGTCCTCTGGCTGCTCTGGTCTAGCTAGTATGGCTCAGATAGTACAGGGTCATGTTCCTGCAGTGGCGACTAAAAGGACCCGACGATGATGATGATACATAAAGACATGATCATATATACTTACTTTACTGTGACTTAAGTCTATATTGCCTCCACCACTAAATACCTACTTCAACATATTTTTTTAGGGTTCCGTAGCCAAATGGCAAAAACGGAACCCTTATAGATTCGTCATGTCTGTCTGTCTGTCTGTCCGTCCGTATGTCACAGCCACTTTTTTTAAAAACTATAAGATCTATACTGTCGAAACTTGGTAAGTAGATGAATTATGTGAACCGCATTAAGGTTTTGACACAAAAATAGAAAAAAACAATAAATTTTGGGGGTTCCCCTTACTTAGAACTGAAACTCAAAAATTTATTTTTCATTAAACCTATACGTGTGGGGTATCTATGGATAGGTCTTCAAAAATGATATTGAGGTTTCTAATATCATTTTTTTCTAAACCGAATACTTTGCGCGGGAGACACTTCCAAAGTGAAAAAAAGTGTGTGTGTGTCCCCCCCCCCCCGTAACTTCTAAAATAAGGGAATTATAAAACTAAAAAAAAATATACGATGTTCATTACCATGAAAACTACCAGCGAAAATTGGTTTGAACGATATCTAGTAAGTTTTTTTTTAATAAGTACGTCAAAAATCATAAACGGCAATTTACCTTTCATTCAATCAACTTAAATATAAAAATTAAAAATAAACACACTACAAGACTTTTATATTATGTTATTTGCTACTACGGAACCCTTCATGGGCGAGTCCGACTCGCACTTGGCCGCTTTTATTTAAACTAAAAACCGACTTCGACACCAAACTACACTACTGATTTTGATAAAACTTTTACGATTCTTTTACACAAAAAAGCATAATGTGCACCCACGTTTATAAAGGTGCGCTCCGAGTAATCTTGAGATGCGTCTCAAAATGGTTGCGCTTCGAGGAATACCTCGAAGTTATGGATCTCAAGTGGAATTGGGCAGAACCCCTAGAAAGACGAGAGGTGACTTTTAGATTTAGTTTTGTAATGGCTTGAAACTATAAATATGAGGCATGTTTTGTATGAAATGTACTTCAGTGTCATTGTGATCCTCCTGGAATAAAGAAGTCAAAGAAAAAGTGTTTCATTGTACGATCTGCAGTCCACCGTGCTACCATTTGAGCAAGGAACTAGGAGATACACCGTTGTGGTTTCCTTCGGTTATAGAGCGCATGGGTAACAGAGATGTACAAACATACAAATACTCCACTGAACAAACGTGAAAAACAGTTCTGGGGTTTTTCTCACTGTTCAATCAAATGAACTAAAATCCTACTAGTTCAGTCAACTGAACTAGACAAGTGGATGAATAAACGAAAAATTATTCTCACTTGTTCAGTCGATTGAACTAGTGAAAAAAAATCCCACTAGTTCAGTTTAACGGCCTCCGTGGTGTAGTGGTTAGAGCGTTTGGCTCATACCAGGAGGTCGCGGGTTCGATTCCTGGCGGGGGCAACGACTTTGTGTTGAAGTCCTAGTTTGGTAAGGACATTGTAGGCTGATCACCTGATTGTCTGATAAGTAAGATGATCCGTGCTTCGGAGGGCACGTTAAGCCGTCGGTCCCGGTCACTGTCTTTGACATTGGTCGTTACCTAAAACCATGTCAGAGGCTATAAAGGCCTCTGAAATGGTTTTAGGTAACGATCAGGTAGGTAGGCGGTATAAAAACTCTGACACTAGTGTTAGTTACTAACACACACGATAAGAAGAAGAAGAAGTTAACTGAACTGGACAACTGAACTAAGGGATAGGGGGAGTATTGTGCTGACGGAGTGGTGGCCCCTAGATGAGTAAACGAAATGTGGTTCGCCCAAAAGCTAGATGGGTTGATACTTGATGGATGACTTATAAAGAGTCGCGGGTCGAAACTGGTTGCTGGAGGTTGTCTACATACATTGAGAGAGTCCTATTCCCACCAGTGGGATTTAGGAGGCTGCCGATGATAATAATGATGATAATTATCCCTATTTATCTAAACCAGCAAAAACGGTGCTTGTAGTAGGCGTATCTTTTTCTCCGTCGTTTATACCTAAAGTATTTGCGCTCATCGACTTGGCGTATGTCATAAACTGGGGCGGTTAGTCATTTTTACGTATTTATATATAAAAAAAAAACCCGACTATTGACATCGCGATCTAGCGATACGACTTGGTATCCATAGCGTCATCTATAACTTTTTTGACTAAAACTAACGCGAGACACAGACATTATTAAAATAAGTTAACGGGTTACTCACGTATAGAGTCAGCTACTGCCGACATGTTTCGACCTCATCCGGAGGTCTTCATCAGGGTGAATGTGACTAAAGGCCCGTACACCACACCGGCTCGCGACACACTATACGTAAGTAACCGGTTAACTCATTTTTAATCATCATCATCATCATTTCAGCCGCATAACGTCCACTGCTGGACATAGGCCTCTCCTAAAGATTTCCAACATGACCGATCTAGAGTGGCTTGCATCCAGCGCCCTCCAGATTTAATAATCATTTTTAATAATCATCGATTATTTGCTAGAGAAAACCCTTGACTTTGAAGTATTAACCCCCAATAACTTTTAAACGGCTAAATCGATTTTCATCAAACATAGCTAAGAACCACCACGAGGGAATTTGCTTTTACGTAAACAAACCGCATGAATTCGGTCTATCCGTTCAAGGGCTACAGCCGCAGCCACTCATAATAAAAAAAATTAAGACGCTGAAAACTGGAAGAATCGTAAATAATTAAGAATCGCTGCCGCTTGTAACTTGGGCATCGGTTTAATTGCGTCGCGTCTGGGCGTTATTTTTGCCGCAAGCGTCTAATGAGCAAATCCGCCAAGTAAATAAAGAGTTGGTTGAAAAAATTAGGAGATTTTCAGTTGAGGTTTCATGTTTGTTCGAGTGTGGGAATGTGGTGAGTCTTTATGTTTTAAAATTAGATGTATTGGAACATCGGTTTCAAAAGAGTTTAATTTTAGAAAATCCCATAAAAGAAGAGATCCCTTAAAGGGATAATTTCGCCTTTGTATTGATATCTATTTTCGTGGTGACCTTTCTGTACAATAAAGAATTTAAATACATACATATTTTTATTTATCTATCTATATGTATAGATGCAAGCCGCTCTTGATCGGTCATTTTGGAAATCTTTGGGTGAGGCCTCTGTCCAGCATTGGACGTTAGGCGGCTGAAATGATGATGATGATGATGATTTTAGGTTGATTTTTTCCTTTAAAATCAATGGTCTTCACCCTGGTGCTTTGAGAGGCTTGAGTGGGGATACAGATCCAACACGTAGAGGCCCTTAGGAGAAGTTGATGTTATGTGGCACTCCCGCCAAAAACCCATTCCTGGATATACCTATGAAAGGTACCCTTGAATAGGTTTCGGCAGGCGCAAAATCTATTGCAAGAAAAAGGGATAGGTCTATGCGTTATATAACGAGATTGGGATGGTTTGATGCTAGGATATTGCATAGAAATGTCACCTATTATAATCATGATTACTGACTGCAATAGGCAGGTTGTGGGTTGCTGCCCACTAGATGGGCCCCTCAAACGCGACAATAGTTGCCAGCAAAGGAGCAACACCGGTGCAGGCGACTCAGGGGTGTCGAGAGGTGTGCTGTGCTGCGCTTTCTCCGAAGTTACTTTAACACTTTCACCCCTGGAGCAACAGCTCTAACGACTCCTCTCTGCACAGCCAATTAAGGCAATGCAGAGCTGAGAGCCCTGCGAGTCCTCTTGGGTCTTCACCCCGACCGATGAAGACGTGTCGGGGACGAGGGCTCTGACCGGCTCTCTGGAGCACTCGGGTCCGTGGTGTCGTTACTCACCAACAGCTCGCCACAAGCTGACCTTTCGGCTTAGCTACCCTGCGAGTAGGTTGTTGTTATTATTATGGGCAAACCAAAAGAGAAAAATATTTAAAATATCTTCGGTTCATCGGTTAGATTATAAAAAAATATTGTACACGTATTATTTATTTTTTCTGAGAGATAAAACATGACGAAGATACAGCGCAATTTCGCATGACGTCACGGCTAAGTACGATTTTTACATAGCAGTGACGTCGCAAGCCCCTTTTTTAGAACTTGTTGATCAGTGTTATCTTCTAGATGCTCCGTATCTTAGTAAATTTAAATTTTTTGATAAATCTAAAAGACGGACTAATTACTGACCCTTTCGTCGCCCCTATTAGATAGTAGTAACCCGTACATTATACATTGTTTAAGCCCTATTCTGTCCCTTGTTGTGTGTAAATGGGTAATAAGCAATGTACTTAGCCGTTAAATGGTCTTAAGACCCAGCTTAAGCCCGTTTCGGCTCTAAGTAAGTGGCTGTCAGGGATTATGAATAAGGAAGGTGTCACTCTGTGCATTGGTACGTATTTATGTCTTCTGTCTATATACATTACGTAGTCATCATCAGGATTTGTTCTCTCCACTGCAGGAGCACGACCTTCTCTGTACTACCAGAGCCATACTTGGTCTGAGCAGCCAGAGGGTTTGGTCTACGCTCTCTGGCAAGCCGGGTTGGAGAGGTCTCATTGATGTTTATAAGATTTGTTTAGCTTGTATTTCCTAAGTTGCCTTCTACGTCATCCACGGAAAGACTTGGAGTTGTACTATTCTACTCTGCCGAAAACCAAATGGCAAGTATTAATAGTTTTCACAAATATGAAGCAGACATGAGGTTTGTAGTTCTTGGCTCGTGACTTATGTATGAGCCAAGAATTACAAATTACCGGACTAGGCCAGGAAAGTAAGTATGACAATTGATTCCTAGCCGTTGCTAAACAAGAAGGGAGTAAGACAAGAGGAAGTGTATTTAGAATGACAGGACAGTGATATTGGCGTTTCAGATGACAGTTCAGTGAGTGATTTGTCGTTACATATAATTCCATGTTTGTCTTTTAAATTTATTATTTATGACAACAATTTTATTAGAATGTTGGTATAAAATCACACGAAAATATGCTTAATTTTTGTTGCGAGAGAAAAAAGATCAATAATCTGCGGTATTACATTTTCTGCGAAAAATATGACTAGGCTGTATGGGCTATGTTTCCTTTACACTAAATAACGCGGGAAAGCAGATTTTTTCAGTAACCACGTAATGATTCTCTTTGCAATACACATTAATTGCTTTCGACACATATTGGCATAGTTAGTTAGTTATTCCTTTAAATATTTTCTCACATTTATTGAGAAAAACACTATACATGCCTCGGCTGGAATGGGATTATTGGTTACTTCACGTCTTCTGCAGTAATGCTTTTATTTTCCTGGTGTAGAAAAAAATAATAAAGAAGGAAAGAAATTATTTATTCAGCAGCTAAAATCTTTATTTACCTACTAGATTAGACTTATAACTGTAGTGGGAGCGAGGTGATATGCTCACCGCCACAAAGGGAAGATCTTCCCTCCCGCTACATATCTACATATCCTCGCTCCCGCTACATATTTACGCTGATTTTCAGCTGGTACTAAGAAATTTAGAGGTTACATAGCTTTTAAAACAATAACTAAAAATCAAATCAGCATGTTCTGAAACGTGGTCCCTTACTATATATGGGTCTCATAAGAAAGCTCAAGGTCGCTCAACGCGCTATGGAGAGGGCTATGCTCGGTGTTTCCCTACGTGATCGAATCAGAAATGAGGAAATCTGTAGGAGAACAAAAGTCACTGACATAGCCCAGCGGATTAGCTCGTTGAAGTGGCAGTGGGCGGGACACACAGCGCGACGAACCGATGGCCGATAGGGCAAAAAGGTTCTTGAATGGCGACCGCGTACTGGCAAGCGAAGCGTAGGGCACCCACCTGGACGTGAAGTATCCAATTATTCCATTCCAGCCGAGGCATGTATAGTGCTTTTCTCAATAAATGTGAGAAAATATTTAAAGGAATACATGAGAGAGAGACATGGAAAGCACTCCACCGACAAGAGCCCAGCTCTTAAATATAAGAAGAAGAAGAATATTTCCCTTTCTCTTAAATTTGCATGGAAGTTAGTAAAATACAAATGACTTGCTCATTTTTATGACGCAACAACATAAGTAGGTACACTCAGAATTTCAGAAAATTCTCAGTTGATAACGAAAAGGGTGACAACGTTTGATGATCCAATGCAGATTTGTCTTGATTTTTTCTTTATAAATTTTTTCCACCAATTTGAATTGATTGCGACAGGCAATCAGTTCTTTCTTTAGAAAATACAAACGTTTTGTTTTATAGCGGCCACAGTAATGTAATGATCGGTGAAAATGTCTAGTCTAACTACATTACGGTTCAAGAGAGTTAGTAACAGACGAACGGACAGACAGAAAGTCAGTGGAGTCTCAGTAATAAAGGCCCCATTGGCACCCTTTTGGTACGGAACCCTAAAAACATCAATATAAAACGTTACAAACAATTTTATTGAAATCCACTAAGCAAAATTCTATCTTTTACTTCATTACCCACAGCATATAGACATGGTACCCCTAAAGATGACTTGCCACGGAGTGTATCACATCCGGGTCCAGTGTTTACCCAGTTAATTGCTTAGACGATTTCTATTCATCCGGAAAATCGCGGGAATCGGTTCGGACAAACGAACGGGCACACAGATAGCGGAGTCTCAGTAATAGGGTCCCATTGACACCCTTTGGGTACGGAACGCTGAAATCATTATACAAAACGTTACAAACAATTTTATGAAATCCACAAAGCAAAATTCTGTCTTTTACTTCGTTACCTACAGTATATGTGTATGTAGTCACCCTCCCCCTAAAGATAACTTGCCACCGAGTGTATTACATCCGGGTCCCGTGTTTACCCGGTTAATTGCTTAGACGAGTTCTTTTCATCCGGAAAATCGCGGGAATCGGTTCGGAATAAACGTGTGCAAAGGCGAGCAAGGACCGGAGCACACCGCACGGGAATATAAGCGAAAAACTGGACATTTTTATCACTGTATGTGTATGGTGGTTTATTTTTAGTTTCCAATACAATAGATTCATTTTTTCAGTTATCAGAGTTTGTGTTCGACTATAGTTTTTTAGGGTTCCATTCCTTAAAGGGTAAAAAATACTAAGACTCCGCTGTCTATCTGTTTGTCCGTCTATCTGTCACTCAGCTGTATCTCATGAATCGTAATAACTAGACAATTCAAATTTTCACACATGATGTATTTCTGTAGCCGCTGTAACCAGGAAATACTAAAAATAAAATAAAATAAATATTTAAGTGAAGGTCCCATACAGCTAACGTGATTTTTTATATAAAATGCTCCGGAAACCACAGCTTTTCTATAAAAAACTGAATCGACAGGTCCATAACCAGACCACCTTCAACAAAAACCTTTCTAATAGCCATAATTTCTAGTGAATACTTCTCCTAACATTTCAGGATTACGAAGTCGGTTGTAATTATATTTGTACAAAAACATGTCCGTACCTGCAATTGAATTCTTCCTGTATGTTTTCAGGTAGGTAGGTCATTTAGTGTTAAGAAAAGTTCTTAATTAAGATTTGTTTACAAAGTTTAACGATTTGTGAATCTAATTCAACCTTGGAAACTATTATTGAAAATATCCAAAATAGAATTTCCTGATGAAAAAAAGTATATATTTTGGACAAGATCAGATCCATAGATTACATAAAAACATGTCATGTGTAACAATAATTAATTATAGATAAAAGAACTCAAAAATACACTTAGTTAATAAACTATTGTTATGTTATCGGCTTGATAGGGGGGCAAAATTTTAAATTAATATTTAAATTGACGTTTTAAGTGTGTGAAAATTGTGTCCGAAGATTCCATAACATATACATGAAGCTAATAAAAATCGTCTTTTTACAAGCTTTTTACTTTAACCTGTACCGTTGTCTGTTTTTCTGTCTGTAATGTTAGTTAAATTTGACCCACTTCCTGGGTTCCGATTGAGCTGAAATTTAGCACGCATACGTATATCGCGTGACAATGCAATATTATGTTGACTTGGAACTGATATTGAACTCTCAAGATTTGATTACAAACAGTCAAACATAAAGATAGCGGGATAGGTGAAACTAAATAAAATTAAGCTTGTAATAACACATCAATATGACAGACAGGTCTTTATTTTCCTTTCTAATATCTTTTCATCAAAGCAGAAAACTGTCAAAAACAAAACTTTAACACACGATTGGTTCCTCAAAGTAATCGAGACGGGAAATTTCAACTTCCGTCGCGAATTAACTTCCGAACGTGAAAAGTTAACATGACCTACGAAATTGAGAGGAAAAAGAAAATATTACCAACGTTGCTTAGCTCATAATATGAGGTTTTTTTTATAAAGATTCAAACAGTGAAACATTTAAAAATTCAAATATTGAAACATTAAAACAGTGAAACATTCTTACAATCATTGTCTTATAATGTTCGTTGTTTCTATTTTTGTAATATGTTATTGTAAATGAAATAAAAATAATAAATAATTGAAACAGTGAAACATTCAAACATTCAATCTAATTTCGACTAGTAAACAATTTTTCATTCGATTTCATTTTGTGGTTTTACCTTTGGTTTCACAATAAATTATTTATTGAGAAATTATTTTGTCCCCACTTCTTTGTTGCCCCGAGGCCTCCAGATCTCTAAATGCCAGCCCTGGCTTAAGGCAGCTTGGCAAATTCTGATAGCGGAGCCATTCCAAAAAAACTGCAACTGAAGTAATTATAATGAAAAAAACACTTATGAAATTTCTAAATAAAAAAGCATCCGCCAAAGAACCTCAGCATTTTATATATTTTCATAAAAACATTGAAGTAAATCTCACGCGAGAAAGCACTCACTCAATCCGCAATCAGCTTTGACCCCGCAAAATAGATTCGCTTTTGTTCCGTCAGTAAAAATGGCGAAATAAATAAAAAAAATAAAAGAAACACAGTCCTCTAACAACAAAGCCAAACACTTAGCTTTATGGCTAAAGAAAAAACATCTATCATATCGAATGACCGTGCGCGGCATCCGGGGGGGAGATGTGAGGAGGAATTACATCAATCCAATTTAAGGAACGACTCACATTACGCACATTCCGAGATCCAGAAATTGCGTGGTCCAAGTTTGGGAGGTTTGTTGCTCGGACCCGGTGATACAGTATCTACAAAAGTGTTGATTAAAGTTTTTCTATGTACGCTGTCTTGGCTGAGAGTTTAATTATATTAAATAATGGTTAAAACTAACGTGAGAACAATGTGGGTTACTCACGCGACTGCCTCCGTGATTTAGTAGTCCAGGACTTTGCCTTATGATTGTGACCCGGAGGTTGTCGGTTTAAATCCCACTGGGAAGCATACTTTGTAAAAAGTTGTTTTCAGGACGGTACGTTATTGCAGGCTTGAATCTCCTGAATATTCCAAAAGAACGATGATTTCGTATTTAGGAAGGCACGTTAACTTGTGGGTGGAGGGTGTAGAGCGGGCGCCAGCAGCCTTCTAAACAGTGGCCTACACAACCGCATCTACAAGGCGAAAACGGGGGAGAACGAGGAACTGGGACGCATATTGCGTGGGACCTTAGAAAACTCCAGGTTTTGACCTCATCGGAGGTCAAATGTGATTAGAAACATGTAGGCAAGGACTTGTTGGTTTCTACGTGAAAACCCCATAATTATATCGCATATATAATAATGCCTGCCTAGATTTAATCAAAAAAGAGGGTCCTTTTATTTTTTGCGCCATCTCTCGCCCAAATTTCCTAGCAATAATAATTGCAATAAACCTCCATCTTGCACCATTCTACAAACCGAAGGCCTGCAAATAAAAATGAAATGTTGGCAGTAAAAAGTGAGATCACAGAATTGTTAGTCCCAAATAAACAGAGCTGGAGACCTATTTTTAAAATGAGGAGACAGTGAAACTACGGGTATGGTCACTTCTTTACGTTTATTGAGTGGGCAAACAATTACACGGGGTAGACATAGACTGAGAAAATAATGGTTTGTCCAGCAATGCGAAACAAAAGCAAGCTCAATAAAAAAAAACTTGATGATGTTTTAATCAAGCAGGAATAGCCAACATTCATCATAATCCAAATTCAATAAAAAAAGCAACGTAAAATGAAATGAAATCCATAGTGAAGGTTTCTTTAAAATAGAAACGGCAACGAGTGGTCAACTCACAAAAATAAAAATTCATTCACAAAAATAAAACTTTTGAAATAAAATACCAAATTCAAATATTTTTTTATTATCATAGGACATTTATAATATCTCATAATAATTGTCATTGTTTTGTTGCACAATTATTGTTGACGTCAAATGGTTACTTATAGCTAAGTTTATTGCCGCTTCCTAAGTGCTAGTGGAGAAGAAGCGGTAACAAATTGCACTGCAGCATTTTCTCCAAGGACGTCAAACTCACAATTAAATTAATATTTAAAGTTAATGTGGACAGACCCTGTATGTATAAGACTCGGCGGTTCAAAAATATGCCCCTTGAGTTGGTTCGTCACCCTAATTCCTTCAGTCTTAACGTGATTCTGTATCGTGTCGTGCAAGATTGGGATTGGAGGAAATTAAGGCTTCCGCAGAATTAGGTCGTGCCCTGAATCGAGACAAAGAATTTTTAAGTGCGTCGACTTATTTTGTCTTTTTGGGAACGAATCACCATTAATTTTAAATGTTGGTAGAATTTATTTTGTGGAAAAAGGAGAACATGAAAAAGTAATAGTCTTATTTAATTTTTAACTGACTGACTTACAATTTCTTCCAAGCAACCTCACTATACAACATAGAAGGGAAATACCCGTAATAAATCGAACCACGGGCTATACTAGATCAATATAGTATAAATAAATTAAAATGAAGTCAAAAACTAAAAGGCATTTCCATACAAGTGCTCGGGCAATTTTTATGGGAATGTCGAGTTTTTTTTTGTTTTTTGATCGTGTTTTTATTATTATTATAATAAAGTGATCTAGTATAGCCTGTGGTCGATTAATTTTAGGTATATCCCTTCCTCGTTGTATAAAAAAGTGATAGGAAATTAAATAATTTTAGCTGGTAAAAAAGCACATTCGAGGAACATAATTACTAAAATTATATATTCGATTGATAGATAATCTTCAATATGACAACGCTTTTTGCGATTTGTTAACAATTTTTTTACTATCGAACAATAAAGTTTTAATAAATAACGAAAGGCTAGATCTAGACTTATTTTTGTCTACTTTTGTCCTAGATCATCATCATCATCATAATATCAGCCACAGGAAGTCCACTGCTGGACATAGGCCTCCCCCAAGGATTTCCAAAACGACCGATCGGAAGCGGCCTGCATCCAGCGCCTTCCTGCAACATTGCGCAGGTCGTCTGACCATCTAGCAGGTGGGTGTCCTACGCTGCGCTTGCCGGTACGGCCATCGGTTCTTCGCGCTATGTGCCCCGCCCACTGCCACTTTAATGAGCTTATCCGCTTGGCTATGTCAGTGACCTTCGTTCTTCTACGAATCTCATCATTTCTGATTCGATCACATAGAGAAACACCGAGCATAGTCCTCTCCATAGCGCGTTGAGCGACCTTGAGCCTTCTTATGAGACCCATAGTAAGGAACCACGCTTCAAAACCATAAGTCATCACTGGTAAGTGTAACACACATTGATTAAACACTTTCGTCTTGAGGCACTGAGGTATTTAAGATGATAAAACTGTCCTAGATATGACGAAACAAAGCTCATAACCTCTACTTCACAATTAATACGAGACTCTTGATATATGAAAGGCGATATCCTGCCGTATATCTTATATATTGATATTTCCCTCTCTCAGATATTATCGGAACGAAATTATTACCGTGTCTAATGGTATTGTAGTGGCTGTATTTTTATGTCTGATTTCCGATACTGGTATATGTTTGACGCGTGTTATTTTTTACGTTAGGGATTTTTTTGTTAGAAACTCGTACTAAATCCTGCTTGCTTTGCAGGAAAATAGTCAGAAAGATGTTGTAATTAGTCCATATTTTAGATTGTCCAAAAAATAATGGACCCATATTTGTCAATTTACAAAAAAGTAAAAATTTGCAAAGATATACGGAGCGTCGAAAGTTCCAAAATGGGGGCTTTCGAAGTCTCTGCTAGGTAAAAATTGTAAAAAAAATCGAAATTCCCATAAAAATTGCCCGGGCAGCTGCGCACTTTCATATGGAAATGCCGATTTTATTTAAATATTTGACTCATATTTTAATTTTATTATACTATAGTGATCTAGTATAGCTTGTGGTTTAATTTGTTACCGGTATAACCCTTCCACGTTGTGTACAACGTGGAATAATACCACGGGCTATACTAGATCAATATCGTATAATAAAATTAGAATAAGAATCAAAAAACAAACAAATCATTTTTTGGCTATCTGTGTCCCACTGCTGGGCAAAAGCCTCCCTTCTACGTTTCCAAACATTTTTGTTGTTCACTTTTCTTTAGCAATTCCTATCAGTATCAACTCATCCGACCACCTTGTTCTTGGTCTACGAGTACTTCTTTTCCTTCTGCCGTCTGTCGGAGTCCCGACAATCAAAAATATTATTATTATTTTTGCCAAGCCAAGAAAAGCTCCTCGAATTTTCGGGGGTCCAGTGGCGCCCTCATTTAAAATAAATCATTTGAAAGGAAATGGTGATATCATTTAAAATTTCGTCTTGATCAAACCCTACATAACCCTTTTAACTATTTTATGTACTACTGTTTCTAATTTAAAGTGCGAATGTGAAGCTTTCCTACGCACTTTTGTGAAAAACGGTCACTTTTAGCTAATGTGCGTAGAAAAGCTTCAAATGATTTATTTCAAATGGGGGCGCCACTGGACCCCGGGAAATTTGGGTATGGCCTTAAACAGTAGGCATTAGTTCATAATGGCTTGATAAATCCAAAATTTTAAATGATACCTCCTTTTCAGTTAATTTAGTTCAAATAGGGTGCAGCACTGGACACCGACAAATTCGTGTATACCTTTAGAGAGAACATTTACATCATTATTTATATTAGTTCAAAGAAAGTAGGTAAGTTCTATACAACCCCTATTCAATTTCTCAACATATCCCAAAGGCAAACTGGTAGATAATGCATTAGCATTAAGTTTGACCCATTGTAATCAATCAAAAGATTGTGTGCAATAAACTTAAATAAATAAATAAATAAATAAGTATACTGAAACTATTTTTAAAGGCGAATTCAGTTCACGATGCTGAACAACTTTCCCCAAGGAACACGTATCGAAATATGAAAAATAATTTTTGGCCTTCCATACAAGTTAACCAAAAACAAAACCAAAAAATATTTTTCATATGTCCACATATGTTCCTTGCGGAAAGTTGTTCGCTATCAGGTACTGAATTCAACCTTAAAATAGTTGCAGTATATTTTGTTACAACTTATATAAAACATAAACATCGCTATTGTACTATACAACTTGCATTTTGTACAATGAAGGTTAAAAAAAAATTATAAATATGTTAAGATAAATATCGAATGTATTTTATGTACTTATGCGTAAATTACTATTTTATTTAAAGTTCCAAACCTCGCAAAAAATAACTACAAGCCATAAACTCTATGAACCTCGAATATCAGGCGTAATGGCATACAAAACGTTCAAAAACTAAAACAAAAGGCCCCTAAATGCGGCCATTTTCACATTTCTCGGGCAAAAAGTGTGACAAGGGCCCTTGGAAACAATGGTCTGCAAACTCCCCGCGCCCATAACCGTAAACACACAAAACATTCAAAGTACAGAAATAATAAATAAATAAAAATAAATATACCAATAGTAATTTTTTTTATTAAAAAAAAATTTTCTAACAAAATAAAACTTCATAATTTTGTTTTGTTTTTCGGGTGTGTAAGTGGCCAACACTGGTGTCAGATTTTTTAGGTTCCCTAAAGGCATCTAACTAGCTTGACTGCACTGCAATGATGACAGTCGGGACTAACGGCTTATAGGTGCCTTTAGAAACACGGAAGAGCTCGAGATTTTTTTTGTTGCTTTCACCCATCATAGTGCGGATCACACACGGTGTAGCTTTACTTGGGAATGCGCTAGCAATGCCCACTCCCGCCGGGATACTGAGCTTCTATTATTTCATTTCTCTTATTTATCTATAGAAGTCACCTCTGCCCTTTTTTCATCTACCCGCAACTACCAGTTTTGCCTACTTACCTTCTCTAATTTCTATGGCGTTGGGAATATAATTCGTTAGTAATTATTTTTTATCTTTAAAAATAAATAATATAAATAATTTCAAGCTAAACTAAAATTAAATAAGTGACAAAACAAGGCACTTTTTTCTCTTTTCTTTATTCTTATCGTATGTGTTAGCGACCACCACTAGTGACAGAGTTTTTAAACCGCCTTAAAGGCCTCTGACATGGTTTTAGGTAACGACCAATGACAAAGACAGTGACCGGGACCGACGGCTTAACGTGCCCTCCAAAGCACGGATCATCTTCCTTATCAGACAATCAGGTGATCAGCCTACAATGTCCTAACCAAACTAGGACAACAACACAAAGTCGTTGCCCCCGCCGGGAATCGAACCTGCGGCCTCCGGGTATGAGCCGAACGCTCTAACCACTACACCACGGAGGCAGCTCTTCCTCCTTCCCTCGCTATTTTGTGACATAACCGTAAAGGCGCAAATAAACCGAATATGACCAAATAAAGGGTTGAACTAGTTTTTACGTACAAGTGTTTATTTGGATTAGAATCGTTTTCGGGACTCGTTAAGAGGCATTGGGGTTTCATATCATTTTCTTAATCGCATCTTTTTAGTCAATGGATTTGATTAACTGTTCTCCTGGTTGTTCATTAGTTATTAAAAATAATATAGTTACGTACATACGCCGTCGTATTTTTTTAAAGAACAGTCATAGTTTTTTACGAAAGAAAATGTTCCGTCATCTACTACGTCACGATGCGTTCTTTAAAACAATAATGGAAGGAAAAATAGAAGAAAAAGAGGAGTAGGCAAATCCAGAAGAAAATTTATAGACCAAATAAAAGAAAAATTAAACGTGAAAACATATATGGAGGTTATGAACTTAGCGGAAGGAAGAGAGACATGGAAAGCACTCCACCGACAAGAGCCCGGCTCTTAAATATAAGAAATTAATTTATGTAATATCTACTGAGGTATGTACCTACCATTTAAGTATGGTTGGATTTCGACAACAATAAACCCGTGCCGGCATTTTGGTTTATAACATTCTACTTTGTAGCTTTGTACAAATTATTGAATATAGTGATTGCGTTAAAAATCTTGGTGTTAACATGGATCAAACTCTCTCCTGGTCTGTTCAATTTTCCGAGGTTAGAAAAAAATTGTTTGCCGCCTGGTCCCTACGCTACGCAGACTGCGTAATTTCTTGCCGATGGATACCAAAATTGCGCTTTCACATAGTTTAATGCTCCCCATTTTGGATTATGCCGATTCTTGTTACCTAGATATTACGCAGTGCTCCTGCGTAATATCTAGGTAACCAAGCTTGAGCGTCTTCAAAACCTTTGCATCCGATTTATCTTCGGTTTGCGGAAGTATGATCACGTCTCTCAATTTCGCACGCAACTCAAGTGGCTCTCTATTTAACTCCGCCGTGACTGGCATATTTTATCATTTCTTTACTCCATCCTCTTTAATCCCTCTTATCCCAACTACCTTAAGGAGCGCTTCGTTTTCCTTAAAAATGCGCATGAACGCAATTTACACAGTTCAGAAAATCTTAGGCTTGACATTCCTCCTCACTCCAACGCAATGTATTCTAATTCTTTCACTGTACATTCTGCCCTTCTTTGGAATGCCCTTCCGTGCCGCATCCACTTTGCTCAGACATTGGCAAGTTCAGTGGTGGATTTACCAGCAGGCTGAGTAGGCTAGAGCCTAGGGCGGCACATTTTAGGGGGCGGCAATATCGAATATTTCCCACCCCTCCCCTTCCGCGCACCCCCGCTACCCTTTACAGGGCCGGCATAATCAAGCGCTCCCAGGTTTTATTTTAAATAATCAGGGCGGCGGACGACTGATACGTACCTAGTTCCACTTCTTCGCCACAGAAAAAGCTGCACATGAAGGATCCGAAAAAGGATGGGAAGGGGCGGCAAAATAATGGCCTACTGGCGACATATGTGTAAATCCGCCACTGGGCAAGTTTCAAGAACCAGGTAAAGTCGCATTGTCTTTCAACTACACAATAGCTTATTTCCTATAAGTACATTTTAGTATGAGCATAATCTTCGTTCTTATTTCCGTATGACATGTATTTTTATTGTTAGTATTCTAATGTAGATATATATTGATGTATGTATATATGTATAATTATATACTTATATTTAATATTATATATTTATAATCAATATTTATTTATTATCGTATTACCTTTTATGTATTTTAGTTTATCCTACTTATATATTTTTATTTTCGCTGTCATATCAATATCACGATATTTTATAATTAAGTTAGTACTATGCTCACTATCGCACCACTCATTTACTATTATATATATTTGCCAATCCTGTCACCCAAAGGTAGCCTGTAAGAGATTGCTTTGGCGATAAGTCCGCCTACTGTATTGTATGAATTTATTTTTTAATGTTATTTTCATGTGTTTTGGTGCAATAAAGTGTTTTTACTTACTTACAGGTACTTAGGTAGGTACTTGTATTTATTGTCATACTAGCTGTGCCCGTGAGTTTCGATCCCGTAGGAATTTCGGGATAAAAACTCCTATGTCCTTCCCTGGGTATCAAACTATATCCATATCAAATTTTATCTAAATAGGTTGAGTGGTTGAAGCGTGAAGTGGTAACAAACAAATATACAAACTCACTTTCGCATTCATACCTAATATTAGTAAGGAAACGGATGTAGTAAAGTTATACTCGTACGAACGACAACCTTAGAAATAAGTTCTGTAGTGTCCATAAAATCCGCTTGTTTCTAGGCAAAATCTGTGGTGCCATTTCTCAAACGCGGAGTCACTAAACGAACGGCTTTTTTATATGGCAAAACCATTCACTTAGATGACTCCGCATTTCAAAAATGGCACTTCAGAACCTTTTGTCTAATTAAATTAAAACGAAAACACATAAAATACAAAACCGGTAGCGTCACCGTTTCTTGGAGTTAAATAGCGTTCTTAATATCTTTTTTTTTTGCAAAATTGTAAAGGTTTATAATTAATAGGTATACTTAGTCTATTTTGTGACGTTTTATTAATCACAGTACTTATACATACTATCACGTCTTTATCCCTAATGGGGCAGACAGAGCATTTTGGGTCTTGCGGTTCTATGCAGAGCCCAGGGCCGCAAGACCCAAAAGCCACTTTTAGCGTCATGATGGTGAGCGAGAAGATGGAAAAGCAATCAATACAGTGATGGGTTGCTAGCCGCATCGCCTGTTAACATGATTTGCATTTTTGCCCATTCCCTCGATCGGCTTTTACGATTTGCGTGGGAAGAGACGCAGCTGGTACATTCTAAGTTTTTTTATTTCTCCCAAACCAGCATGGGAGTATCACAGTAGGTATTTATATAGGTTCAAAATGATTATTTTTATTACTTTTGATAGAGGTAGGTAGGTACATTATCTCACCGTATAACTACAAACTTACAATAAATTATAAGTATTGATAAATGCACGAAACGGCAACCGTCAAAACATTCTCTTGACACGCACTCGGCTCGTTATCAATGCCGTCCTATCCTACGAACAGGTCACCCGACCCCGCCCGACTGTCCCCCACAAAACGTCGGCGAGCGAGACAGAAGATACCGAACGCCATGCGCAGACAGAGACCGACAACGTCGATTAGTCGGTCGCCGCCGCCCGTCACAGACGCACGACGTATATTTCTTTCGCAAAATGTCAAAGCTGGAATTTTCTATAGAGAAATTGATTGAAGAAGTGAAAAAACGAAAGTGTTTGTACGATACGAGCATTCCGGAGTATCGGGATAAGAAAGTGAAGGAACGGGAATGGGAGCAAGTGTGTCGAGAAGTGTGCAAGACGAACACAATGATACCGGAATGGGACGCGCTAGCCGAGAGTGAGAAGACAGATTTCTGTGAGTATTGTATCTACACGTCACTACCAAAGTACAACCGTTACCCGTGGTGTTGCTCGCGGTCCGTGGTGGTACAATAGCATGGTTTTCGCGGTAAAATACTGGGTCAAAAATAGATAAATACATACATACATACATAATATCACGCCTGTTTCCCGCAGGGGTAGGCAGAGACTATGGACCTCCACTTGCTACGATCCTGACAAACCTCTTTTGCTTCATCTAAACTCATCAATCTCTTTATACATGCCCTTCGGTTACGGGTACTTTTTACCTCTCCTTTTTTTAGAACGTCTGCAATTTGGTCGCAGAAATTATTGGTATATATTGATTCTTTTGACAATTAAACGTCACATAATGATATTACCTTGTCATATGAATAGATGACGTAATAAAACAGTAAATAAAATGTGTCTGTACATTGAATATATTTAAAAAAAATTGCGATGGGGACATAGTACTTAGGTAATAAGAGTAAGAATTTTATAAGTGTCTGATTGTACACATTGATTTTCGGAAATACCTACTGGACGGATTCGAATGATACCTACTTTTTTTTCTTATTTTACTTGGGCAACACATAGGCATAATCGATTTTGTAAAATGGAACACCTGATGCAGTATGCAGAACCATAAAATGGTCCAGCTTAACTAGGTATAAGAAATATAAAAATGACGCCTTAGCAAAAGTTGTTTAGCCTGATGGGCATTTTCACATAGTCTACGCGAACGAAGTCGCGGGCTTCGGCTAGTTTGAGAATAAAACGTCTAAAAATAATGTTACTTGTCATTAACATACCAATTTTCATTATGATTTTATAATGTATTCTTCTTCTTATCGTGCGTGTTAGTGACTAACACTAGTGTCAGAGTTATTAAACCGCCTTAAAGGCCTCTGACATGGTTTTAAATAACGACCAATGTTAAAGACAGTGACCGGGACCGACGGCATAACGTGCCCTCCGAAGCACGGATCATCTTACTTATCAGACAATCAGGTGATCAGCCTACAATATCCTAACCAAACTAGGACAACAACACAAAGTCGTTACCTCTGCCGGTAATCGATCCCGCGACCTCCGGGTATGAGCCGAACGCTCTAACCACTACACCACGGAGGCAGTAATAATGTATTAATTCATTTAGATTTAAAAATGCATTTATTAAAATACTATCACGTCAAGTTTCTACTTATTTTATACAAATCACATATAAAATGTTGGTTTTGATGTTAAAAAAAAGTATCTAAGTAGGTAAGTAAATCTGATTTGAATTATATTAAAAACTAAACTACATTTGTTTAGGTACTTAAATAAAGATAAACAATCTTGACATGTCTTTTTATTAAAATATACACTTTTATAAATAAATACCTTTCAAAACTTTGCAAATTATAAAAAAAAAAAAACAAAAAAAAATTGTAAGTTAATTAAAAATTACAAACCTTATTTGTAATACATGTTATGATATTAATTTGCTAAGTGTACATATACGTACCTATTTTAATAAAAATATTATTAGGTATAAATGGTAAGAAAATGATTTTAGGTATTAGTATCTATGTATTTGTATTCTTTATGTACCTAAGTAAAAGAATTTATTAACCAGCTGTTTCTCATCCCGCAAAAATAGTAAAATCCGATCGACAAAATGGGAAAAATACCTATGAATAACGTGGCTTCAACCTGTGATTTTAATTCCTTTTTCCATCTACATCCCTGAGCTCTGACTACCCCGTATAAGCCAAGTTAGTGATTAGCATAAACGTGTATTTGACTTGCCCTCAATTGTGTACCTACGTGCATTTATCCAGAATAAGCTGATCTCCCTGACTTTCGTAATTCAATACGATTGAGAGAGCACATTACACTGGTCATTACAAAGGCAACAAAGTCATTAAGTATAGGAATCTAATTGGATCAAGATTTAAAAAATAAGGTGTAACTTTTTGTCAACAAGCTATTTCCAATAAATCAGATACTTTTCTCTAAACGTTAAAACAAAGATTTTTTATGGGATTTGCATGAAATACAGGCTAATGACGTCAAAGTTTCTTGGAGTTGAATAGCGCTCTTAATATCAGTTTATCTGCAATAATCAATGTAAAATCACGTTAAAAATGGATATGATCAATGACAAGTGACATTATTATGACTTTTTTACCAGTACATTACATACGACTTATTTATTTTTTTACCCATTGGATTACCCGGAAATAAATAGGTATTTCTTTCATAAAGTAAGAATGTTTAGTTAGTACTTATCCCATAATACTTAAGGTTTTAGAAAAATCGTACCTACCTTAATTTTATAAACATACTCAAAGACCACCTATGGAATTGCACAGGGCCTTTCTATTTAGTCTCTTTAAGTTCTTTGAGTATTTTTATCTATTGGAGGTATCATTAAGTTAGTTTTTATACCTTTTTAACATTTTTGTTGCAGATTTTGAAGTAAAAAGAAAATGGACGTCACTTCGCGACTGTTTCAGACGAGAGCTCAGAATGTTGGATAAAAATGAAAATAAAAAGAGAAAATACTATTTTTTCGATGCCCTACTATTCCTAGAACCTTATAAAGCTCGGCAATCCGAAACAGTTCCAATTGAATATGAGAATGTAATGGACAGCGAGATTAATATAAAACAGGAATATCTTACTTATGACTCTGATTCAGAAGAATTTGAGAAAAATCCTCTAGAAGAATTTGTTCAAGCAGAATTAAATACCTCTGTTGAAATACAAAATGAATATGAAATGGGAGAAACTAGTCGTAGCGAAAGCATTTCCTTAAATGAACAAACAGGATTTAAAGAAATCAAACCAATCGTTTTAGAAAAACTTAAGAGGCAACGAGATCCAAAAAGTGAAGTTGAGAAAAAGAAGAAGAAAACAGAAAACAGTGAAGAAGATTGTGATAAAGTTGAGACAAAGAAAGAAGCGGATAATAAAACTGACAATTTTGATGACGATCAAGCGTTTTTGAAATCTCTTCTGCCGACGTTTAAAGAAATGAACACGGAACAAAAGTTTCAACTTAGGATAGAAATTATGAAAACTATCTTGAAATTTAAACAGGAGAATAAAACTTAGAGAAAGAAAGTTGGAAAACTGCATTTTTTATTTAATTATTAACAAGTATGGTAAGTTTTATGAAACGGGGACTAATTTTCTTATTAGGTTTCAACCAGTATCGCCCAAATGAAGTTGACATTGCCGGAAGAGATAAATAGTGTCATTATACGTTTTTGACGACCTTCGTGACGTAGCGGTCACCATGCTAGTCCGACACCCAGAGGTCCCGGGCAAGTTGGAAAATGGCCTTTTTCAAATTGTCCTGGGTCTTGGATGTTTATCTATATATGTATTTGTTATAAAATATAGCATCGTTGAGTAGTATCCCATAACACAAGTCTCGAACTAACTTTGGGGCTAGCTCAATCAGTGTAATTTGTCCCTATATATTTATTTATTTATTTATTTATACGTATGTATGTCAACTTGCAACAAACTACACAACCGATTTTTATAAAATTTCTATGGGACTGCTGGACATTCAAAATTGAAGAATTTTTCAAATTGGTCCAAGATATCTTCGAGTAATCGGGAAAAAAAAATTACCAATTGATAACCTCTATTTTTTTGAAGTCTGTTAAGAAAAGATTTAGGAATCCCCTTACCTGGACTTTTCTATACAAACGTAGTCTACGTTTTATTTTGAAAGCACATGTCGGATTTCGGTAAAATTGCAATTTTCTTGGGTTATAATTGGTTTCCTACAGTAAAATTATTTCAATTTCATATTTTGACTGTAAAAACCAGTTATATGCCTAGATATGTGCAGTATCTTTGAAATAATAATATTTTGCCGAAATCGGGCATGTCATTTCGAAATAAAACGTAGGCTACGTTTGTATGGAAAAGTGTAGTTTGGTCTAGGGTAAGGGGACTCATAAGGCATTAAATTTTAGATAGTGCATCTGCTGCCGTCGCCTGCTTCTAAAAATATCACTATTAGGAACCGGTGGTTATACTGCCGGCAGCCAAGATTTAGAACACCGGCTGCCGACGCCAGCACTCAAAATTTGCCGTGAAGTTTAGGTTAGGTTCGACGAGCGAGCGAGCGACTCAAGCTAAGGGCGTAAGTAACACAGACACAGATCGTGTTATACCATCGCCGGCAGTCAATTCGGCAACCAGCGCCGGTAGCGGACCCACTCCCTAAATTTTAATTAGGTATTTAAACACCTGAAAAAAAAACTGCTCAATCCCAGAAAAAATAGAAAAGAACCTCAAAAACGGCGTAAACAAACGAGGCGAGATAATTACGCCTAATTACGTAACGCGGCCTGCCGGAAACCCGTGATAAGCTGGCGCCGTGAGTTACGGGTGCTACATAAAACTATTACTTAAATCATTTAGCGTTAATTAGTACATTTATACCTATCCTTTTTGATATATGTATTTTTTAATATAGTATAGTAAAGTTCTTTACTAGAGTAATGTAGTGGCTTTTTAAAAGCTTTAAAATTGGTCAGGGCATTTTCGAGTAATCGGGAAAAAAATCTGAGCAATTGAAAACCTTCTTCGTTTTTGAAGTCTGTTAAATAAAAGATAAGAGTATATAAACGTAAGGGTCATTTATTGCATAAAAGTAAAATATAATATTAACTAAATAAATACAACCTAAAATTAAAACTAATTAAAAATAACTTATATTAAAATATATAAAAAGATTTAAGACATTCAATTCAAATTATTTAAACACCTAAAAGAAAAAAAAAAACTGCGCAATCCCAGAAAAAAAAATAGAAAAGAACCTCAAAAACGGCGTAAACAAACGAGGCGAGATATTTCCGCGATAATTACGCTTAATTACGTAACGCGGCCTGCCGGAAACCCGTGATAAGCTGGCGCCGTGAGTTACGGGTGTAACATAAAACTATTACTTATATCATTTAGCGCCTATTAGTAGATTTATACCTATCCTTTTAAGGGTTCCGTAGTAAACAAGGAACCCTTATAGTTTCGCCATGTCTGTCTGTCTGTCTGTCTGTCAGTCTGTCCGCTGTCCTACTCAGAAACTATAAGTACTAGAACGTTGTAATTTGGCATGGATATGTATAATAATCATGGCGAAAAGGTCGTAAAATAAATTCTGGAAAAATATTTTGACGTGATAACGTCTTTAAAATCGTTTTAGTCGGGTGACATGTTCAGAAACTTGTGTCACACCAAAACCTCACGAGCGCGATCGCAGGTATAACGAGAGAGAGACGGACCGATCTCCCGTCTCATCTCGAGCGCTGCCAGAAGACGTTATCACGTAAACATCTCGATCGTAAACCTACTTTACAAACAACCAATTTTTTTTTTTTTTTAGTTTAGCTGCTATACAAGTAAAGAGGTAGTCAATATTTTTTTTCTCGACAAATACATTGTGTGGGGTGTCGTTGAATAGGTATTTCAAAAACATTGTGAGCTTTTTAATACCATTTTTCAATTTAGGGATCTGTTTCTGAAATATTTGGGTTTAAAGTGATATGCTCGACCGCCACAAAGGGAAGATCTTCCCGCCAGGCATGGTGTTGCGCCTGGGGAACCGCGGCTCCAACGGTGTTTTGTCGGAGGTTGTATATATAGTCAGTTGCAACCAGAACTCTGAGATTGAGATGTAGAATCTGCTGGCGCCATCTCGTATGATTCTTGTGAACTAGGTATTGCTGCGTTCATTGTTGTTTGTGGTGTTTAGTTCCTCGTTGTGGCGCAGAGGTCGCCACAGGACTCCCTCCCAAGACCGGAGGTCTGATAGTTTTTTTCCAAGTGCAGTCTGTGCTTAATATCGTAGCTTGCAAGTGCCAGATGATTCTTGTCCCAGTGAGTCGGGAGCCTTCCAGTGAGTCGGAAGTGGATTGCTTGCTCGTAGTCTGCGGTGAGTCGAGACTGTCTTGAGCGTGCTCGTAGTCTGCAGTGAGTCGAGACTGTCTTGAGCGTTGTCGACTTGTTGGCGCCGGAATGATGTCCTGCCGGAGTGCTACGCTGGAGAGTAGATGCCTCGGATCCAGGGTACGATGCTGCGGTGGATGCGCCGGTCGCTGTAGTCGTCGAGTGAGTTGTGGGTGCTTGGGATCAGGACCAGGAAGCTCGGTGAGTCGGCTGCGATGGACCTGATGATTGACCCGTTGTTGCTGGCTTGCTGTGAGACTGCTGCTGACCAACATTGAGTGAGAGAGAGGAACGATGATGACAGAGTTCGATGATGAAGAAGGCTGCTTGACTGCTGATGATGGAGAAGGCTGTTTCCAATCACGTCGGGGTCACCACTGTAGCGGGAGCGAGGTGATATGCTCGACCGCCACAAAGGGAAGATCTTCCCGCCAGGCATGGTGTTGCGCCTGGGGAACCGCGGCTCCAACGGTGTTTTGTCGGAGGTTGTATATATAGTCAGTTGCAACCAGAACTCTGAGATTGAGATGTAGAATCTGCTGGCGCCATCTCGTATGATTCTTGTGAACTAGGTATTGCTGCGTTCATTGTTGTTTGTGGTGTTTAGTTCCTCGTTGTGGCGCAGAGGTCGCCACAGTGCATATTTTTGTTGGAGGCAAGTGTCCCCCCCCTCTATCTGCTAAACAGTTATATATGGCCACGTGAAAAAATTTACAGCTATAGTATATATAATGTAGTTTAAAGGAAAACTATCAGAGTTAAGTAGGGTATACAAATTAAAAAGTTATAGGCGATCAACTTATAAAATGTACTCGGAAAAAGTAATTTCATACAAATTCAATGGATAATTCGTTTTAAAACGTTTTTAGTGGCATACTCAATGTTGGCATTCGGAACTACGGAACCCTACACTACGCGTGGCCCGACACGCACTTGGCCAATTATTTGATATAGTTATTCTTTATAAGAGTACTCGCTGATGCCCGCGACATCGTTCGCGTGGACTTTATGACTCCAGTATCAGTCCAGTGCAATAAAATAATATTGTGACTATAAATTAAGATGTAGGTTATCCTATCATTCAAGTTGGATCAAATTGCACAAGGTGTGCAAATCAAATTTAGAATCGGTTTAGTAATCAAGGCCATCGCGGACAAACAATGTGACACGTAATTTTTATATAAAGATAAATTTAGTAAAGTTCTTTACTAGAGTAATGTAGTGTTTAAGGTTACGTAGTAAATAAACGAACCCTTATAGTTTCGCCATGTCTGTCTGTCTGTCCGTCCGCGGATTTAATCAGAGACTGTAGGTACTAGAAAGCTGTAATGTGGTATGGATTTGTATATTATTTATAACAAAAGAGATGCTGAACCTAACGGTCCAGCTAAACTATAAGAAATATAAAAATGACGATTTAGATAATTTAGATAGTTGTTTAGCCTGATGAGCCTTTTCCGAAGACATAAGGTCTACGCGAACGAAATTGCGGGCTTCGGCTAATCACACATAAAGAAGTAGCCAAACATTGGGGTTTTCAAACTGACCTAAGACATTTGATACTTATAGCGTCCCGATTGCCATTTGATGAGAACCAGGGAGTTGAAAGTGTCTTCAGCACGAGAGGATCGACTCAAGATATTTTATGCTACTTGTAGTCATCAATCCAAATATGGTCTACGGCCGGAGTTGCTTAACATGCGAAAGCGTTAGTATTAATAACCTGTCGTCTGTGCAAAACACCAAACACAATTATTAAACAATGCATGTCGACCGGATTCCGGTCCAGAGAAGTTGCGAAGTAGTAGGTTAGGATGGTATGGGCATGTATTGAGGAGAGAAGAAAGTCATGTTACTAAAAGAGTGTTGAATATGAAAGTTAATGGGAAAATAAATAGAGGGAGGCCCAAGAAAAGGTGGTTGGAATGTGTTAGGGAGGATATGGGAAAACGAAATATAACATCGGAGCTGGCTCAGGATAGGGGAAAATGGAAGAAACTTACATGTTGTCCCGACCCCACATAATGTAGGATAAGGAGAGGAAGATGATGATGTCGACCGGATTCCGGTCTGCTCACAGATGACAAGTTATGTATATGAATTAACCTGTCATCTGTAAGCAGACCGGAATCCGGTCGACATGCTTTGTTTTACTATTGTGTCTGGTGTTTTGCAAAGACAACAGGTTAATAAGTATTATATAACGTGGAAGGGACATACCCGTAGTAAATAAACCATGGTCTATACAAGATCACTACAGCTTACAGCATAATGAAATAACCCTGGTTTTATTTATTACCGGTATGTCCCTTCCAAGTTGTATATTTTAAATAATATGATCTTTCGCACCATCCAAATTATTTTTCTACTTGGTCCAATGGTTGACAGCAGTGAACGCCATATGGCGTTAAGTCCGCCTTTTGTGGACTTTTTCTTCTGCAATAAGGTTTAAATAAATAAATAAAAAATATTTGCTATGAGTATCGAAATAAATTTGGTAGGTACTAATTACGCCTAATTACGTTACGCGGCCTGCCGGAAACCCGCGTGTGTTAGGGGTGTTACATAAAACTATTGCTTACTCTGTTACTCAGCTAAGCTTTTGTAAGTATTCCTTTTTTGATGTAGATATGTAATGTAGCGTATTTTTACAAACTTTTATTTAACTTGCAATGTATCCTACTATCCTAATCTTAGCAATGCTTGTATATTTATTTGTATGTTTATAAATTTCTGTGATCTCGAAAACGGCTCTAACGATTTCGCTGTAAATTTGTATATGGGGGTTTTCGGGGGTAAACAATCTATCTAGATTAGTCTTATGTTTGAAAAACGCGGAAATTTTGTCGCGCCGGCCTCTATCCATTTGGCTCAGCGGTTAAGGGGCAGAATTCAGAATTTCCAGCATTTTAAGTACCTCCCCATTTGTAAACCGATCACTGTAGGGTAATGGTATTTTTTTTTAGAATACTTTAAATTATAAACTTTACATCCTTTATTCCGGAAACACGATTTTACCTAAATGACTCAGTAAAAAAAATGAACAAACCTTTTAGGTAAATAGCCATATATCTTCCACATATAAACAAATTTAAATATGATATTTTGTATACATGTAGCTTAAGCTGTTAGAAAATTTCATGTTGATTTATTTTTCTTAAATACTGATTAATTTTTTTAACACCTTAAAAATACCAATATCGGTACGGATCAGTACTAATTTAGTCGGCGACCCGCCGCGTCAACGGGAGGACGTCGCCATTTTTTTCAGCACCGCCAAAAATTAGTAAAACTCGTAAAAAAATATATTTTAAGCGCTAGAACTCCATGTTGGATTTTGTTAACTAAGCAAGGCTTTCTATATTTGCACAATCATTATTTTAAAAACATTTATTGTTTCCATACCTGGAAAATGTTTAGTGTATAAACGTATCACAATATGGAGCTGTTGCGGGACTCTGTACATTGTTGTTCAATCACATAACACTTGCGAGTTTTCCATCCAAAACAGCAATGAATAACAAACCTAATATAATTACTAGCGTAATAGACACCCAATAATGCCATAGGAACTATAAGTAGGAAATGTTGGAGTTGCAGGAAGCCTCACAAGAGATGGCTTTTTTTGTTATATAGCTATTAAAGCTGGGCAACATATAGGGTATAAATGATTTTGAAAAATAGAGCGCCTGATGCAGAACCGTAATGGTCCAGCTAAATTATAAGAGATATAAAAATGTCGCCTTAGTAAAAGTTGTTTAACCTGATGAGCATTTTCCAGAGACATAAAGTCACGCGAACGAAGTCACGGGCTTCGGCTAGTTTTTAAATAAAATCAAAAAAAGAGAAAAATCTTGAAACACACGAGAAAAGCAAAATCAAAACCTCAAAAATATTGATTGATATGAGATGCGATCTCGCGCTTTTCTATATATAAGACAAATGCCTTACTAGTTGTGCCATACATTTGATGACAGTGCAGGTGAAATTACAATATTTTATGAATAGTACGATGTTTGTTTAACGATTTCACCACAGATATAGATGTAATAGATAACGCCCGTATCAAGATTTGTATGGAAACCAAGCGTGCCAACTTTTTTAATGCCTACTGTGACGTCACAGGCAATTTTAGTGACGGGAAATTCAAACCGATTCAAAGAAACCGCTCACTACGATTTAAACGATTTATTGAAGACGCACGCCGCCGCCCTTCGTCTCGCTCATACTCATAGATTTTATATCTGTGGTCTCGCTCGCTCACTCCGCGCTCGCTAACCATACGATCGATTATCATTCAAGTTAATCGATTTGTGATAAAAATCACAATCGATTTTCTAAATGACGAAT
The DNA here is from genome assembly GCA_963555685.1 of Acrobasis consociella. Classification (NCBI taxonomy): domain Eukaryota; kingdom Metazoa; phylum Arthropoda; class Insecta; order Lepidoptera; family Pyralidae; genus Acrobasis; species Acrobasis consociella. The sequence goes on along the minus strand of OY743122.1, from coordinate 2,847,596 downwards.
GATATGAAATTGGATAAACAAATGATTCTAAACGGAAAATTGTTTGATAATAAAGAATAAATATTTGTACTCAAATTATTTCAATTTAACTGAAATTCAAACTATACCAACTTATTAAAATTTAAATTAAAACTAAAATTACAAATAATGTAAATATTTTTATTGAACTTTAAAAATAAAACTATTATTATTCTTAAATAATTGGCCAAGTGCGAGTCGAATTCGCGAACGAAGAGTTCCGTACTTATTATCTATAAAAAAAACACGTTTTTACCGATTTCAATGCGTTTTTTTAACGTTAAAGCAACTTCCTTTGCGGTCGTTCTTAGCCATGTCAGGCTTGTCTCACTCCGCGTAGAGGTATCGAAAATATACCGCTTCAATGGGGGAAATGCAGTAGGGACGACTTACTAACGAGCAGTGAGCAGTGACGCATGCGCGGTTTTGTTCACCAACGTGTGACCAGTAGTATATGTTCAAAGAGCGACCATATTACATACATGAACTCTGAAAATATTACCCTCGTTTTCTAAAGTGTAAATTAGGAAATGAGCTTGTTTATAATCTATTAAATTGGCTCTTTAATAATAGTTAATATCATTCGTCAGTCCGATATCGACTAAAATCGATTATTGGTATATGTTGTAGAACGAACTACACTTGTCGCAAAATTTTACTGACGAATGAGAAATTGCCGGTACCACAACGTCGTAGCGATGCGCGACAGTATCGCTTGTTTCGATATTCATTGCTTCTTAACACACAACGTCGGATCAAACGCTCAAAGCAAACGCGGCAATGTAATGTGAATGTAGTTTTTAAACCTTAATCTATACTTATTTAGGTATAATATTGGAATCACCGCTTGGAATGCTTAAAAAATTGTTTTAAAATGAATTTACGCATAATTTTTTTTTTAATATTTTAGCTGTGATAGGAAATATGTCCTTGACTTTAGGCGCTTGCAATTTTTGGGCTGTTGCAGTTTATTATCACGCAACGAGGCATTATCTTATTTTTCGCTGCCGTCCGGCTGCAATCACAGACACGCGCGGACTGTCAGTAGCGGCGGCCAACCTCGACGCTTTGTCTGAGAACTTACACGCGAAGTAGGTGCATTTAAGTCGTCTATCTATATCTATGTCTGTGGATTTCACGTTTGAGATTCTAAATTATAAAAATAGATGGAGCTAAGGAGCACCGAACTACTGCTAATAGACATGCTTTTTTGGCATGCTTTATCTACTATTAAAGCACACATTTAGTTCCAGATGGTTGCACTGAGAAATTTGACGAATGGCGCTTTTTACATGCGGGGTGGGGTATGAGGTGGGGGTGGATTTGATATTTTTCATATCACTTTCTGGGCCTTAAAGATGCGGACCGCTAGAAAGAGTGTTACGGGTTCAAATCCCACTCGGCGACTTACTTTTGTTTTTTTTTATGTTCAAGTTTATATATTATATACTCTTTTTAGCAGTTTATATATTATATACTCCCATGCTGGTCTGGGAGAAATGAAAAAAAATTGAATGTACCAGCTGCTTCTCTTCCCGTGCAGATCGTAAAAGCCGATCGAGGGAATGGGCAAAAATGCGAATCATGTTAACAGGCGATGCGGCTAGCAACCCATTACTGTATTTATTGCTTTTCCATCTTCTCGCCCACCATGACGCTAAAAGTGGCTTTTGGGTCTTGCGGCCCTGGGCTCTGCATAAAGCCGCAAGACCCAAAATGCTCTGTCTGCCCCATTAGGGATAAAGACGTGATAGTATGTATGTATGTATGTAAGTTTATATATAATTTTTTATTTTGTATTATTTTAAGACAAGTTTAAAAAAAATAGTTTATGTTTGAGATGTAACCGAGCAAAGCGGTCGCCCAGGTACTAATATTATAAAGGCGAACGTTTGTAACTATGGATTGACGTTTGTTACTCTTTCACATAAAAACTACTTAATCGATTTTAAAAACTGCAATAATATAGCTTACGCATCAGAATAACACACATGCTAAAATTTATATTGTGTGATAATCCTGCGCAGACGAAGTCGCGGGCACCATCTGGCTAGTCTTGTATTATTTTTTGTTTATGTTTGTTTAGGTCACTGAACAGAAAAAAATGGGGTTTTCTCTGTTCCGTGGTTTAGATCAAATATTGCAATCTAATTTTCAATTAATCATCCTCAACCAATTAAGCTGAAATTTTCCACACTTATGTAAATTAGATGACAATACATTATGGAGTCTTTGAGCTGTTCTGATGATGGAGCCGGGAGATGTCGGAACTCAGTTATAAAACAGCATAACTTCATTGAGTAGAACTCGTTTGATTTGTCTTGATGAGCACTTTATGGTAGACAATGTCTAGGGTCTGATCACGGAGACGGAAGGTGGTCCATGGAACTCAGTTTTAAAACGACGCAACTCCATCGAGTTTGCGTTAATTTCACTTTCCCTAATAAGTAATTTGGCCTAAAAAAAATAATTGTTTCAGAAAACTTGTTTTTGTTTAATTTTAAATGTGTGGCCATCAGACGCTAGTGTCAGCATTATATGACTCGAAGAAGTTAGTTTATAGTTCTCTTTTGTTTTTTTTTTTTAAATTGTCTTAAGATATTTGGCATAGCATTATGTTTCTCCTGTTGAAGACAGCAAGGACCAACGGCTGATGATGAAAAGACATGATAGTTTGTATCTATGTACTTATTTATATTTGTATTTTTTTTTGCCAATACTGTTGGCAGATTTTCAGACACTTGCTTTGTAAATACGGTGAGAGTAAGAGAATAAACGAAATCTATACTTACATATAAAAAAACAATAAAAAATGTGTCTGTTTATTGAAAATATTTCCAAAAAAAAAATATTTGGGGTGATGGAGACATAGTAGTATAGTTAGAATAAAAAAAAATGTCTGTCTATTTGTCTGTTTATACGGATTCGAATAAAACTTTTTCCGTCTTATTATAAAACGCAAACTAACTTTGTTACCAGGTTTAAACCATAATCCGACCAAATCAAGTTGTCAATTTCTGATGAGTCGATGGCATATTACTAGATGTCAACTTGATTTGGTTGGATAATGGTTTAAATCTAGTAACAAAGTTAGTCTGCGTTTTATAATAAGACGGTTTGTGTTATATTGTAGAGAGACGACACACGCCACTCATACGTCATCCTAGATACATATGCCATTCATATAAACATCCTTGATACAATGTAGTTTGTTATTCTAATTAATTATCCTTAGTGTTTTTCCGAGTTAATCTAAATGACACTGACGTGTATCTGCCTGTGGAAGATGAGTAATAAACTCTGTACATATATTATCGTATATTATTTTTATAGAAACTTGATCAATATCACTGAACTGAACTTACTTCCAAATTTTGGCTGTCGGATAAAAAGCACCCTGTATAAATTTGCGGTACGAACCACGACGCTGCCCTGAGAAAAAAAAAAATAGCTTAACCACTTTTGCTACTTTCGATTAAGTAGTTAGATACCAAACTTTTGTCCTAATTAGCAGAACCATGTACATAGTTTAAATTTAAACAAATTTTAACTACTAGTAGGTAGCCCTCGGTAAAGCAGTCACTCGATTTTGGTAACAGCCTCCGTGGTGTAGTGGTTAGAGCGTTCAGCTCATACCCGGAGGTCGAGGGTTCGATTCCCGGCGGGGGCAACGACTTTGTGTTGTTGACCTGGTTTGGTTAGGACATTGCAGGCTGATCACCTGATTGTCTGATAAGTAATATGATCCGTGCTTCGGAGGGCACGTTAAGCCGTCGGTCCCGGTCACTGTCTTTGACATTGGTCGTTACCTAAAACCATGTCAGAGGCCTTTAAGGCGGTTTAAAAACTCTGACACTAGTGTTAGTCACTAACACACTCGATAAGAAGAAGAAGAAGGTAAAGTGCAGCAAAAAATTTTTGCAACCATTCTTTTTTCTCAGTGTGGTGTTACAATGTCAAATTTCAAAGGTCAAACTTTACCATGAGCTAGTAACTTTTATTATTTTTGATTCTGTTATCCATTTATAAGCTAACTCGCCTTTGCGATGCTTGGCTCTTATTATCCCGAAAACGAACGAGACGTGAAGTGAACGTGATATCATGTAAGTTTTAGTCCTTGAAAAGCTGTGAATATGATTTTTATTAAGTTTTTTAAAGCATTTTTATGATCACTACGGGATCTCATATGTAAATTGTCATCCATTTAAAGTGGACTATAAATTATTCATTCTTATATATTTAAATTGCAAATTGAATGAGCACAATTTAAGTTCATATCAAGTCTAAAAAAGTTTTTATTTTTTCTTGTTATTAGTGACGAATAGTTTGACATCATTTGTAATATAATTACAATAGATTAGGATACTACGATGAAACAGACATATAGGTACATAGTTACATACATAATTATACTCTGTTAGATTAGGTATTTAAATAAATGTAAACAATCTTGACATGTCTTTTTATTGAAATATACACTTTATAAATTATAAATACCATTGCAAATTACAAATTAGTTATGTTATTTATTATAAATTACATAGTTACAATTAAATTGCAAAGGTTTTGATTTATGAAGAGTATTTCAATAAAAATACATGTCAAGATTGTTTACATTTATTTAAATATCTAACCAAACGGAGTATAGACTACTAAAATCATTACCGTGGGTACTTCTACGACTTTCAAGAATCCACCACTAATAACGTTTGAACCGCTGAACCGATTTCCATTAAACAGTTAAAAACCATCTCAATCTTCTTCTTCTTATCGTGTGTGTTAGTGACTAACACTAGTGTCAGAGTTTTTAAACCGCCTTACAGACCTCTGATATGGTTTTATGTAACGACCAATGTCAAAGACAATGACCGGGACCGACGGCTTAACGTGCCCTCCGAAGCACGGATCATCTTACTTATCGGACAATCAGGTGATCAGCCTACAATGTCCTAACCAAACTAGGACAACTACACAAAGTCGTTGCCCCCGCCGGGAATCGAACCCGCGACCTCCGGGTCCAACCATCTCAATAAAGTCAGATTTCAAACAACAAAAAACCGCTTTATTCGCTACGAATGCCACAGAGACGCACAGACAAGTCAAACTTAAAACTTCTTTTATGGGTTAAAAATAACATGGAACATTAAACACTCATTACCCGTCCCTTTACCGCCCATACCAGACACAATAGTTAGACAATAAGACGTGGACATTTATTATTGTCGTGCGGTTCTTGACCGGTTGATTCGCCAACATCAAAACGCTGTCATCAAACGAAATACAAGGTTTTCAGCAAAATAAAACCGGAATCGTAAGTTGGGCTAAACTGCCTCAGTCAGGATATTTACACGGATCCCTTCGGATTTGGCTTGCTATAGGACACACCTTCCGGTTGTCGGAAAAGGCTAACCCGGCGAAATATCACGTTGGATAGTACAGTCGGCTAACGACCTAAAAGAAAAAAACTTAGAATGTACCAGGTGCGTAACTTTTGTGTAGATTGTAAAAACAGATTTACGGTATAGGGACAAAATTAATCTTAATCCTACTAACCTACTATCCTATCCTACTATTCCTATTCCTACTTTCCTACTTCCTACTTCCTCCTATCCTACTTTATTTATTATTATTTTTATTATTTTTTTATTATTAATATTATAAATGCGAAAGTGAGTTTGTATATTTGTTTGTTTGTTTGTTACCTCTTCACGCTTAAACTACTGAACCGATTTGAATGAAATTTAGTAGGGATATAGTTTGAGACTAGGGGAAGGATATAGGGCTGTTTATTCCAAAATTCTCACGGGAAGCGAAGCCCGCAGGTACAGCTAGTATATTATAACAAAATACGTGTCACATTGTTTGTCCGCGACGGACTCCTAAACTACTGAACCGATTTAAAATTTGATTTGCACACCGTGTGCAGTTTAATCCAACTTGAAAGATAGGATAGCTTAGGTACATCTCAATTTATAGTCGCAATATTATTTTATTGCACGAGACTGATGCAGATACGCCGGAGTATACAGTCCACGCGAACGAAGTCGCAGACTTTGGCTTCGGTGACTACATAAATAAAAAAAGAAATAGAATTTATTTATTTAAAACAAAAATTATAAAATACATTTGCTTATAAATAAATATTTCGCACAATAAAACGCACGCTGGATAGTGTGACTTATTCGTTGAGCAATATAAATTAAGGCCTGAAGTGAAGCGCGTTGCTAAAGACAGAACGAGATGGAGAAGTACTGTAGCGGCCCTCTGCCCCACCCAGGGGACATAGGACAATAAGTAAGTCAATATAAATTAAATTGTATTTTTCTCTGCTGTTACTATTCGGTTTATCAAACTCTAGTTCTATTTCAAAACACCTGAAAGTGTGTACCCTAGCTTATAGTTCGTTGACTCCATTTTATCGTGCCATTTCCATATATTTGTTACCGTCTCGTTGTATATTCGATAGTTTTATGCTGACTATAAAATACTGCCAGCAACGCACCTTCATTTGTGTACTGTAAACATATACGACAGATTGAGCTTCAAAGTAAGTTCGAGACTTATGTTTGGGATAGTAATATAACGATACTATATTTTAAAACAGATACACATATATATAAAAATATACAACCAAAACAACATTTAAAGAATACAGAAAAATTTTCACTATTCGCTAAAAATCTAAAAAAAATGCTCATTAATAAATGCTATTACAAAATATCTGAATTTTTCGATGATATATTTGCTGCAAATTTGCTTTGATTTCTCTATTAGGTATATAAATATTACATAAATGAAAAACAATAAATTGTAAAATTTTATTTGTACCTAAGTAAAGTGGCAACTAGTTGCCCTCATGTTTGCTGTGCCCTTGCAGGGCGTCTCTTGTACTTTTTTTCTATGTAACATCTTCAAACTTGTGACTTGCAATAAAAATCTGAATCTGAATCTGAATCATATATCGATAAACATCCAAAACCCAGATCAATCTGAAAAAGATCATTTTTCATCTTGACCTGACCGGGGATCGAACCCGGGACCTGCGGTGTGACAGCGTGGCATGATGAAGACGCAGTCGCCAGAATCAAAAATTTTAATCATCTTCATTTTACGAAAGGAGTGGTGTTATAAGTTTGACGTTAATGTCTGTCTGTCTAGCATCGTAGCGCTCGAACGTTTTGACCAATTCCGATGTGTTTTTTAAATGTAATAGCAAGTTCCCTTGCGGTAGTTTTTAGCTGTGTTTGATGAAAATCGATTCGGCCGTTTAAAAGTTATTACACACATACATACTATCACGTCTTTATCCCTAATGGGGCAGACAGAGCATTTTGGGTCTTGCGGTTCTACGCAGAGCCCAGGGCCGCAAGACCCAAAAGCCACTTTTAGCGTCATGGTGGGCGAGAAGATGGAAAAGCAATCAATACAGTGATGGGTTGCTAGCCGCATCGCCTGTTAACATGATTTGCATTCTTGCCCATTCCCTCGATCGGCTTTTACGATCTGCGTGGGAAGAGAAGCAGCTGGTACATCCTAAGTTTTTTTTATTACTCCCAGACCAGCATGGGAGAAATAAAAAAAACTTGGAGAGCATAAAAGTTATTGGCGGTAAAATACTGCAAATACGCCTATATTATATAATATAAAGGCTCCACGGATATAAAGATAAGCGTACCAAAGCTGTTCCAATGGCGTAACTGCTATTATGATAAGCGGCATAAGCCCGTATTCTTCACTTATTAGCTAGCGGTCTAGCTTGAGAGACGCCTCTGCTATCCTCAAGCAACACCGAAGTGGGTACGGGGTGAGACAGCCGATGCGTCTACCCTTAAGCTTATGTTAGCTAAGGTAGTCCTTTTTAAGTACTTTTTGTTTCGTAAGTTATTGAAACGAACCATTTGGAGTACTAATTGGCGCCTTACTCAACTCCTTGACCAACCCTACAGCTCTAATATTTAGGTAGGTACTTAATTTCTCTGCTCATTACTAGATGGCGTTTACATACGAAACTTTTGAAAGTCGGGGTTTTTTGCAGTGGATTGAGTTCACCGGTCCACGTCTCGTGTCGTGTGTAATGAACTAGAATGGGGCGCACAAGCTATGTAAGATATGTTACACATTAAAAATATATCTTTCTTTTTTATCTACAGCCTCTTTCATTTTGAACTATGAGTATAAGCAAATATATTTTTCTTAAAGTAAAATAAAGCAAACTGAAATCAAGCGCTTTATACGCTTGCAATGGATTGAGTTCACTGGTCCACGGCTCGTGTCGTGTGTAATGGATTGGAATTTGACGCACGAAATGTGAAATTCATAATAGCTTTCTTTTTTATCGATAGCCTTCAAAACGAAAGATTTTGAAATAAAAGCATATTCTTCTTCTTATCGTGTGTGTTAGTGACTAACACTAGTGTCAGAGTTTTTAAACCGCCTTAAGGCCTCTGACATGGTTTTAGGTAACGACCAATGTCAAAGACAGTGACCGGGACCGACGGCTTAACGTGCCCTCCGAAGCACGGGTCATCTTACTTATCAGACAATCAGGTGATCAGCCTGCTATGTCCTAACCAAACTAGGACAACAACACAAAGTCGTTGCCCCCGCTGGGAATCGAACCCGCGACCTCCGGGTATGAGCCAAACGCTCTAACCATTACACCACGGAGGCAGTTTACGGAGCAATAAAAGTATAAGTAAATATATTCTTCAAAAAGTGAAATAAAGCGCTTCACGCTTGCAGTGGATTGAGTTCACTGGTTCGCAGCTCGTGTCGTGTGTAATGGATTGGAATGGGGAGAGGTACACTAGATATGAGATTTCTTCCAAATTATAGCAGAAATATCTTTAGGTATTAAAAAATACGTAAGACGACCGCTCGAGGCCTTTGTGCGTGATACTAGCAGTGCCCGTAGGCTTCGCTCCCCATGGGATAGTAACTATCCTATATGTCCTTCCCTGTATATCAAAATATATCCATATCAAATTTCATCTAAATAGGTTCAGTGGTTAAAGCGTGAAGTAGTAACAAACAAACAAATATACAAACTCACTTTCGCATTTACATATTTGTGTGATAATCCTGTGCAGACGAAGTCGCGGGCACCAGCTAGTATATAATATCTTCCTTTTTTATCGATAGCCTTCAAAGCAAATATATTCTTCAAAAACAGAAATAAAGCGCTTCACGCTTGCAGTGGATTGAGTTCACTGGTTCGAAGCTCGTGTCGTGTATAATGGATTGGAATGGGGCGCACGAAATGTGAGATTCATAATAGCTTTCTTTTTTATCGATAGCCTTTGAAACGAAAGATTTTGAAATAAAAGCATCTTCTTCTTCTTATCGTGTGTGTTAGTGACTAACACTAGTGTCAGAGTTTTTAAACTGCCTTAAAGGCCTCTGACATGGTTTTAGGTAACGAACAATGTCAAAGACAGTGACCGGGACTGACGGCTTAACGTGCCCTCCGAAGCATGCATCATCTTACTTATCAGACAATCAGGTGATCAGCCTGCAATGTCCTAACCAAACTAGGACAACAACACAAAGTCGTTGCCCCCGCTGGGAATCGAACCCGCGACCTCCGGGTATGAGCCAAACGCTCTAACCATTACACAAAAATACGCAAAGTATAAGTAAAAATATTTTTCTAAAACTGAAATAAAGCGCTTCACGCTTGCAGTGGATTGAGTTCACTGGTTCGCAGCTCGTGTCGTGTGTAATGGATTGGAATGACGCGCTCGAGCTATGCTATTTTCTTCACACATAATATAAAAATTATGTTCTTTTATGTCGTTTAACTATCATCATCGAGACAACTAAAGACCCAAGAACTGGCAGTCTTTTCGCTTTGTTAGGTATTTAGCGGGGAATGTTACTAGCATTTTGGGCAATTTGCCTTGATGATGATGTTACCTTCCTGCTACAACATTAGACAAACTTTATTATATAATGTCCTTTTTAATTAGGTACAAATATTTTAAGGGGTGATTCAGTCCATCATTTCGAACAACTATTCCCAATAAATGTATATCGAAATACGAAAAAAAAAATCGTTTTCTATAGTAATGATATCACGTGACTTCTTCGATTTGTGTGAAAACCTAAAATTTATTTTACGTATTACGATATACATTCATTGGGAAAAGTTGTTCAAAATGAAGGAGTGAACCACCCCTTAAAATATTTGTACTTACTTAAAAAGGACATTGTATAATAATATTGTACTAACCTGACATAACATGATTGTATGTTTATCTGGTACGCTCGAGTAAATCCCGAAATTCCCTCTTGGGCTTCCCAACTGTGTCTTCTTCTTCCTTATCTCATTTAACATCAAAAGTAGTTCAATTTAGACAACGTTCAGAAAATTCTGCCAAATATTCGGCAGTAACTTTTAGAGCAAAATTTGTGAGCTCCCCAAAGTGCGACCGAGCGAGAGCTGGCGCGGACTATTTGTTTGAAATCAGATTTTTGCCGGCTCCTGAAATAGTGCATTTTACTGACGATGTGGAAATAGTGCGCTTCGGGCCACACAGGTCTTTAGAGTTCTGTTTCAGAATTTCATATTGATCATAACCCTCTTTTTTGTCAGTTGAGAAACATTTACAACTAGGATTTTTGTGCCTTTTGGCACTAATTGTACATAGAGCATATATTTCAAAATGCTGTTTGCTGCTGTATTAATTAATTAAACAATTTTCTTGCTATTTAAAAAAAAATATTGCCTATTCCCAATCAAATCTCAAAAGTAGTTAAATTTAGACAACGTTCAGAAAATTCTGCCAAATATTCGGCAGTAACTTTTAGAGCAAAATTTGTGAGCTCCCCAAAGTGCGACCGAGCGAGAGCTGGTGCGGACTATTTGTTTGAAATCAGATTTTTGCCGGCTCCTGAAATAGTGCATTTTACTGACGATGTGGAAATAGTGCGCTTCAGGCCACATAGGTCTTTAGAGTTCTGTTTCAGAATTTCATATTGATCATAACTCTCTTTATTGTCAGTTGAGAAACATTTACAATTAGAGTTTTGTGTTTTTTTGGCACTAGCTGTACATCTTATACCTTTAAACGAGCAATTCTTGTATATTTATAAATTTCTGTGATCTCTAAAACGGCTCTAACGATTTCGCAGAAAATTTGTATATGGGGGTTTTCGGGGGTAAACAATCGATCTAGATTAGTTTTATGTTTTCGAGTTTACATGCGTTTTTCTTTCCACGCAGAATATGGTCGCTAATTTCGTCGCGCCGACCGTCTTGTTTTTAGCTCAGCGGTTAAGGATACCGACCGCTAGAAAGAGTGTTACGGGTTCGAATCCCACTCGGCGACTTACTTTTGTTTTTTTTTTTTTTAGTTTATATATAATTTTTTATTTTGCATTGTTTTTAGACAAGTTTAAAAAAATTAAGTTAATGTTTGACATGTAACCGAGCAAAGCTCGGTCACCCAGGTACTGCATTTTTAATTCCATTACAGAGGTACTATAATAGTGATCTGGTATAGCCCGTGGTTCGATTAATTACGGGTATGACCCTTCCACGTTGTAAATTACGTTGATAATCAATGACAAGGGACATCATTTAATAACGTTTTATTTCTTATCAGTACTAAGTAGGTACCTAATATATTTCTGACCCAGAAAACTGTGTATTTGGACATTACTTATATTTATTAATATCAAAACACGGGTAACTCACGTATAGAGTCAGCTACTGCCGACATGTTTCGACCTCATCCGGAGGTCTTCATCAAGGCGAATGTGCCGAGAGGCCATTTGACGCAACTATCCAGCAACAACCCCCATCTACCGAATTGTCGCTGCGGGCGCAGAGGGCGATGGCCCGCGCTGCCCGCGCGCCCTGCGCCTCCCGCGACTAACATCAGTGTGTCGCGAGCCGATGCGGTGTACGGGCCTCTCGGCACATTCGCCCTGATGAAGACCTCCGGATGAGGTCGAAACATGTCGGCAGTAGCTGACTCTATACGTGAGTTACCCGTGTTTTGATATTAATAACGACTGCATCTCACGTTAGTTTTAACCAAAAAATTACTTATATTTATCTCAACCCTAAAGTCTTCATCAAAAACTTTTCCACCTCAAACTACGTATCCGTAGCAACAAGCTCTTTCAAACTTCAGGCAAACGAAAATCTAGGAATTACTTAATACATCTTCAATCATAAACATCATATCATACACGTGGTCTTAATCAAAAACTTTTCCACGTATCTGTATTTACTTTCCATCTTTCGGCGTAGAAATTAATGAATAACACATTTTTATAGACAGCCAAATCGTTTTGTGTTTTTATTTTTACTTTTCATGGTCTCCGACTTCAAGAATGCTGTTTATAATGAGTTGATCTTTTCTATACATGCTTATGCATGTTGCTTTTAGAGAATACAAGAAATTAGGTATAAAAAAAAAATTCTCCAATCTTCTTCTTGACATACCTCGCTGCCGAAATAGGTTTTTGATCGTTCATTCACCAAACAAGCCGTGATGCTAAGGAACGCCCTTCCCGTTGATATTCTCAAAGCGAGTCGCCAAGCGTTTAAGAGTGCTGTGCGCGCTCATTATAATATCTTTATATTTAAATATTTATGTTGTCTATGTAGAGTTTATGGATTTATACAATATTTGTGTACTGTTAACATGTATATATATATGAATATGTAGATTAAATCTGTATTCGGTACACTTTTGAAGAATAAATTAGGACGTGCCATGTCGTCAAAAAAAATTTTTTTTTTCGGCGTCACCTGTAGATTGACTTGTAGAAAAGTCCCTAGGCCTTATTCCTGTAGTACTTCTAATACTTAGTCTAAACTAAAGTTCGCCTGTTATATTTTTTGTGATAAAGCTAAATAAATAAATACAAAAAACAAAATGAACTGAAAAGATATAACGGCAAGCCTCAGAATAAGAGGCGTGTTATATTATATTTTAACATGTAATTTTTAAATAATTATCTGTTTATGTAAGCCTTTTACTAAAACTCGACAGATTTTAAATTTTAAAAGGATTGCAACTTCATCGTACAATTAAGTTTCCGGAATCTTTTCCAGTTCGAATCTACGCGTTCTGAAGTGCTATTTTTGAAACGCCAAGTCCCTAAACAAATGGTTTTTTCCATACAAAAAAATGATCGTTTAGTGACTCCGCGTTTGAAAAATAGCACCTCTGGCAACAAGCCGCTTTCGGCAGAGTTTCCGGGAGAAAACTTGGACGCAATAATTTCTGGATCCGGAATGTGCGTAATGTGAGTAGTTCCTTAAATTGGATTGATGTAATTCCTCCTCACATCCCCCCCGGATGCCGCGCACGGTCATTCGATATGATAGATGTTTTTTCTTTAGCCATAAAGCTAAGTGTTTGGCTTTGTTGTTCGAGGACTGTGTTTCTTTTATTTTTTTATTTTTTCGCCATTTTTACTGACGGAACAAAAACGAATCTATTTTACGGGGTCAAAGCTGATTGCGGATTGAGTGAGTGCTTTCTCGCGTGAGATTTTTTTCATAATTAAATTCTTTGTGCATAGTAAATTGAATAAGAGAGTACGTATATTTGTTATACACGGTGATTTTTAATTGGTTTTGAAGCCGAAGGCCACTTCATAGGCATCGTTAGTAAGACCTAATTAGCTAGTCAAAATAAAAATTCAGAAACAAAAAATGTTGACTAAATCTCGAAAGCAAAATTGTGAGATCAATAAGTAGTACCGCCGCCATACACCGCCCGCCGGCCGGCGGAGGTCATCGATATCCACGCAGCTGTTTTGACCGGCATAACTACTTGGTCTAGATCGAAAATCATGCGCAATCATTACGCAACTTTTTTATCTTATGACATACAGAAATTTGGATTAAGTATATGGATAGAGGAATTTATTTACTATACGACATTTGTTTTTCCAAAACCAATGAAAAGTCAGCGTGTATAAGGTCTAACATAATATACTGAAACTACTTCAAGGGTGAATTCAGTCCGTAAATCTGAACAACTTTCCCCAAGGGAAATATGTCAAAAAAAAATTTTTTTGGCTTTCCATACAAACTCTGATCAGCTGATCGGTCAACTTGTATGGTAGGCCAAAAATTACTTTTTATATTTCGATACGTGTTCCTTGGGGAAAGTTGTTCAGTATGATGGACTGAATTAACTCTGAAAATAGTTTCAGTAGGTATATTTTGTTATAACGTATAGAGGTATCAGAAATAGATTGCTACCTCTAGTTTTGGTTTCTAGCCTATCGCCATTTTTATCGATCTGCGCCAGAAGGAAGGTTGTTTTTATATCCAGTTTTTTAATTATAAGTATTTTGTACTTCTTTAGCATGCACTGCAGTCTAAAAACAGCTTGATGGATTTAAGATTTAGGTTGCGTTTCCACTGAAGCGGAGCAGAGCAGAGAGGAGAGAAATGGACCATGAACAATGCTCGAAGTCTCTGCTCCACTACAATTCGGAAAACAGCGGAGCGGAGATTTCGAGCATTGTGATTGGTCAATTTCTCTCCTCTTAGAGGTGTCGTTAGATTTGTCTTAAATGTTTTATGGACATTGCGTAACTACCTAAATCAAAATTGAACAAAAAAATGGCCGTGTCTGGGTATTTGTGTGTCTGTCTGTGTCATATAGCCTAAACGAATGGATCGATTTTGATGCTATTTTTTATTTAAAAGCTGACTTGGTCGAGATGGTACTTAGCTTGATGGAAATTGGTTCAGCGGTTTAAAAGCTATAGAGGGTGATCCTTTGAAAGTGGGAAGTTTTTTAAAGTCTGGCCAATAAACTCGTTTAATTCGCATAGAAAAGTTGTTTACATTATTCATTTATTTATGTAGTGCATACATAAAGATGTGGACAGAAAAAAGATTTGGCTCATTAGGTAAATTATTAAAAATTATGGTAAACGTATTTTTTCTTTTCTTTGATTAGCAAATATAAGATACAGCGCACTAAAATTTCGCGTGACGTCACAATCAACTACGATTTTTAAAAGGTGACTTACCTCTTACTCATACTGCGAATCTTCGTTCGCGAAGTGCTAAACAAAAAAAATGGGTCCTTTATTTTTGGGTAATATAGTTAGTATGGCCAAGTAAGGCTCTAGTAGTACAGAGAGGGTCGTGCTCCTGCAGTGGTGACAAAGAGCTGATGATGATGATGATGATGATGATGATAGGTAGTAGACGGACTATATAATACATACATACATACCATCACGTCTTTATCCCTAATGGGGCAGACAGAGTATTTTGGGTCTTGCGGCTCTAAGCAGATAGAGCCCAGGGCTGCAAGACTCAAAGGCCACTTTTAGCTTGATATGGGCAAGAAGGTGTATGAAGAAATCAAAATAGTGATGGGTTGCTAGCCTCATCGATTATTAACACGATTCTAATTTTCGCCCATTCCCTTGATCTGCGCGGGTAGAGAAGCAGCTGGTACATTCTAAGTTTTTCCTTTTCTCCCAGACCAGCATGAAAGAATTATAGCGGACTATATAAAATAATATATTTTTTACCCAGTCCACACGCCTAATAGGTAGTTCTCGAAAAAGTGACGAGACGTGTAAATGGGGGACAGTCTATAAAAAATGGCTGTTCAGAGAATATAGTTGTCTCGCTGTTGTGCCGTTTCTATATATAGAAACAAGGGTTGAAAACGGCCAAGGAGCTTAAAATGAAATGGAATTAAAACAGGAAATTTCGTGTTAAAAGTTGAAAAAAGCTAAGCGTCCTGGAAAACTTCGTTGGAACGAAGCCGAAGTTACAAAAATTAAAGCCCCTAAAAAAACCCCAAAAAATTCCAGCCCCTAAAAAGTTCGGGAAGGAAAAATCTTACACCTTTTTTCACTTAGCCCCCAACCGTCAAGTCCGTGCAGTCCAAAAATAACTTCTTTCAAAAATATAATGTACTAGCTGTACCCGCGGGCTTCGCTCCCCGTAGGAATTTCGGGATAAAAAGTACTCTTTGTCCTTTCCCGAGTCTCAAACTATATCCATACTAAATTTCATCCAAATCGGTTCATTAGTTTAAGCGTGAAGAGGTAACTAACAAACAATTATACAAACTCACTTTCGCATTTATAATATTAGTAGAAAGTGGGATAGTAAGATTACATTGATAATATCGTACCTTTATCCTTCCTATAAATCCAAGGGTCTTAAATTAGACAGATTTCCAGATAGCAGCTATTTTATTGATCGGCATCTATATAAAGAGAAAGACAGAGAGTACGTTTTCCTTTTGTGTCTAATTTAAACACATTTAAAAAAAGTAAAGCTATATAATATTGTATATTCTAATATATGTATGAATATTTAAGTATTTGTATTTATTGTGTTGTAACTAGAAGTGTTTCTTTATTATTAGAGCTATAATTATTTATTTGTACGCCTACCACCAGTTTTTTCTTTTTATCCCGAAGGTTGACTGGTAGAGAATGCTATTAGCATTAAGTCCGCCTTTTGTACCATATTTTTTTGGTAAATAAAGTTTGAATAAATGAATATAATAATGAAAAAAAAGTTTAATTAGGTAATAAAAATAAATTCAATATAAACACATGTGCTAAGTCTATTCAGTTCTAAGCTGCTTGTAGTGGCCTTGGATGTGAAGTGGCACCGAGGGAGATATTTCATATTGCCTTCAGCGGTACGCGGAGTGATAAGCTGTCTTTTGCACTCTTCTTTTTAAAAAAAATAAAACCATTGGAAATAAAGCTTCCAATTTGAAATTAGATACGTTTATAAACAATTTCGTTAGGTAACAGTTATCTCAGCAGTCGTATATTGCGATCTAGGGATTGCAACAAAAATTTAAATTATGTTCATAGACGATACATGGCTGCCTTTTTAAGGAGCTACCTGAATTTTCCGGGGTCCTGTGGCGTTTACAGTTCATCATCATCAGGTCTTTTTAGTCTCCACTGCAGGAGCACGACCCTCTCTGTACTACTAGAGCCATACTTGGCCAGAGCAGCCAGAGGACCCGACCCACACTCTCCATACTGACCAGACGGGTCGGAGAGGTCTCATGATGTTTATAAGCTTTATTTAGCTTGTATTTCCCAAGTCACCTTCTACGAAATCCACAGGAAGACTTGGTCCTATTCTAAGAAACCACATGGCAAGAATATTTTTTGACAGATTATTAAAATAGGGTGTTAAATAGTTATGAGAAATTTCCTTTATTAACATATATGCACACTGAGAAAAAAATACTGTTGAATTAACAATAAAACTTTAATCCCTGAGAGCCGTCCATAGTGAATTGTTACCATATAAAAGTTTTTATTGCCAAATGAAATCGATAATTGGGTTGATTCGGCAACAATAATACATTACTGAAGAAGCAAGGTGTAATCTTGTCATATCAAATACTTCTATTTGTTTCCCTAACAATTGAACTTTGTTCCCATACATATTCCCGTTTGTTCCAATACCTATATCATTTTGTTCCCATACCCATTCCGGCTTTGTTTCCCCAGCAATCTGACTTTGTTACCTTATCTATTCCCCATTTTGCCTCCCTAAAAATGTAACTTTGTGCCTGTAGCTGTCTTCTTTTTGCTGCTTTAGCAATTTAACCAATCCCTTTTCACATTTGTAAATTATCTTTTCTTTCTTTTGAATTCGTTGACATGGGCAATACAAAAGAAAGTTGTGTTTTCTGCCGTGATCAATATCATGGGTAAGGGTTTTCATTGGTGCCTTTAACAATCCTTTGAGCATTTTTAAGGAATGTAAAAGGCACCAATTCACCTTTTATATTAATTGCGGTAGTATTACACATCATATTTTTGTAGTACTTATTTATGTCAACAAATGTAAAAGAAAGAAAAGATAATTTACAACTAGTGACCAGATTCAAGAACGGACATGAAAACGGTTGGGTAAATCACATTAACAAAATAGCAAAAGAAAAATAGGAAGAGCTTAAAAATAAAATAGGCTAATATTATGTATATCTACTCTGCCTTATTAGGCAGAGTAGATATACATAATCATACCTGTTCCGGCACCCATAATTATGGGTGCCGGAACAGGTAAAGTTAAAATCTCAAAACTTACATTTTGTAGCAAAAAAAGGGTATTATGTTCAAAACGGGTCGCAAGACAATTATATAACTATATAAAATATTTTAACTTGCATTTTGTTTACCTTTATCGCCATCCTTGTAAACCTTACAATTAATTGATTTGGGGCAACTTATTACTAAACAACGATAGGACAGCTGCTGATTGAAACAAAATTATTTTGACTATCTATTTTTATTTGTACTGCAGTATCAAAGTATTAGGTACAATAATAATTATAAAAAATGTTTATATCTCCCACTACTGACAGGTACTTACACCTCATGCTTTTGTGTCTGATTTTTCATTACAAGTTATGTTTATCCCAATTGTTTACTGTTCACTGCACAGATAGACACATCGAACCAGCCGCACCGATATTGTTCGCCGTAAAGTGCACCACACGCTCGAACATGGTACGACACCGCACACCGTTGGATTCACAAAACGATTTGATTACATTACTGTCCTCCATGATGAAATTTAGATACATATAATGTAAAACTCCACAAACAGTTTCAAGACTGCAGTAAACGCAGCCACGCGGTCGAACACTCGCGAACAAACTAAGCGCTTGAGTTTAAACCACAGCAAAACGGCACTAGTATTTTGTCACGATACACTAGTTTACTTGTTAAACGAACACCCTAATATTTTGTTACTTTTGAGTATTGTTGACCCAGCGATGCATCAATTAAACATGACAGCAACTTTAGTTTTGTTAGAAGTTATTTTGTTATACTATAAACACCTATATTAATATTCGAGCAACAGTAGCAGTTGTTACCTTAACAACGTTATTCAACATTGTTACACGGTTAAAATTTCCGAAGCCGCAGGTACAATAAATATCTGACCATAAAAAGATTGCCTTGGGCATAATTTACCCTTTGTTAGTGTATGTCAAGTGTTTAGTTGCAGTAATTATAAATATTTAACCACGCTTTTATTGACGCTTTGCCAGCTTATTTTTTTCTCAGTGCACCTACGGAGCTTCTTTGACCTTATAAGGCCGCCAGTACATACGTACCTATATTTTTCTCTATTGGTTCATTGTATTAGAGATACTTTTTTGCAACCACTCATTCATCCATTGTTCAAATATAATTATTAGCGAGTAAGACTGTATTATGTCTAGACGCTTCATATATGTCCTTCTAGGTTTGTTTCTACGGACGTAATAAGGTCACAGGAATCTGGAGCTGTATACGAATTTGGGAAATAAGAATTGGCAATTGAGTCTTTGTATCCCATAACACAAGTCTCGAACTTACTTTGGGGCTAGCTCAATCAGTGTAATTTGTCCCTGTATATTTATTTATTATTATTATTTATTTGTCGTACTGGCAAGTGAAGCGTAGGACACCCACCTACAAGGTGGTCTGACGACCTGACTAAGGTCGCTGGAAGGCGCTAGATGCAGGCCGCTTTAGATCGGTCATTTTGGAAATCCTTGGGAGAGGCCTTTGTCCAGCAGTGGACGTTATGCTGCTGAAATGATGATGAGTATTTGTCTTCTTGTTGAGTTTGTATTGACTAAGACCTAGAGTTTTTACTGCGTAAAAAGATCACCGAGTGCAAAAGGTAATGCGATAACTGTTATCCTTATAAGAGGAAAAGATATGGCGATCAATTTGACAGTAAGACAAGTTCTTATACAAAACATGTTGGAAGTCAGTTGTGTTATTATTTAGGAATTTTTTTAAAGTTATTATTTCGGAAAATGTTCAAAAATGTGATAAAACTCTAGCAAGCGAGCAAAGGTGTAAATAAAATGCAAGTAGATACACTGCAAATGTACTTACACGTAGATGCACTTTGGAGAAAAGGCACGCTTACAGCCTGAGCTGAGAGTCAAAGCGGATCAGAAGCATTGGCTCTGACTGAATGCAGATAGAGCACTTCAAAGAGAATTTGACTGTGAATGCAGTTTGCGTTCAGTCTGTCTAACGATATGACGGTCACCTGGTGTCCGACAAACAATAAGGAAGAATACAACAACTCAAATCAGATCCTTTTATTCTAAACATCAAAACTGTCCTTATTCCTATCCTATCCTACTTCCTATCATACTAATAAATATTATAAATGCGAAAGTGAGTTTGTATATTTGTTTGTTTGTTACCACTTCACGCTTCAATCACTGAACCTATTTAGACGAAATTTGACATGGATATAGTTTAATACCTAAGGAAGGACATAGGATAGTTTTTATTCCGAAATTCAAATGGTGAGCAAAGCCCACGGGCACAGCTAGTAATATAATATTTCAGCAAATATTCGAAAATATGATAAAACTATAGCAAGTGAGCAAAGGTGTAAATAAAATGCAAGTAGATACACTTCAAATGTACTTACACGTAGATGCACTTTGGAGAAAAGGCACGCTTACACCCTGAGCTGAGTCAAAGCGGATCAAAAGCATTGGCTCTGACTGAATGCAGATAGAGCACTTCAAAGAGAATTTGACTGTGAATGCGGTCTGCATTCAGTCACAGAATACTCATAAGTTAATTTAGTATTTCTAACGCAATGACGGTCACCTGATGTTCGATAAAAAATAAGGTAGTTTCCAACAACCTAAATCAGGTATTTTTTTAGATTGTTTTACGGCTCTGGATACTAGTCTTTTAGTGCCAATTTTGTTTGTTTGTTTGTAATAACTTTATTGTACCAAAAAACAAAATAAAATACACAAAAGAGCAAATATACAAAGTCCGAATTATCTCATGTAGGGATCTCCTCCAATCTTTATTGCTTTTAACTTTTTTATTCCTGACCTTAATCCTAAATATACAATAAAAGGTTGGTGAAGGTCCTTTGATTGCTTCACG
The DNA here is from genome assembly GCA_963555685.1 of Acrobasis consociella. Taxonomy (NCBI): domain Eukaryota; kingdom Metazoa; phylum Arthropoda; class Insecta; order Lepidoptera; family Pyralidae; genus Acrobasis; species Acrobasis consociella. Next base: position 2,826,662 of record OY743122.1, on the reverse strand, counting down.
GGAGCTTCTGGTGACAAATCTATACGATTTCCAGGTTTGCTGACAGGCGGACGGCGCGGGCGCGGCGGCGCCTAAAGACGCCCACCACTGTCCCCAAATAAATATCACTACAGCCGCACTATGACTGTTCACTTTAAACATTTCACATAAAATCCATGAGAACAAGCATTTATATTATCAAAATAAAACCAATTTCGTATTATAAAGTCTACTTAAATCAATTTGCAAAACAATTTAAAGCAAACTCCAACTGAACCCCTTGACTTCCCGCCAACTCCCAACTCAAATCAGACATTTTATTCTAAACGTCAAAACAAACATTTTATATTGTGTTTTATGAAATTAAGACTAATGACGTCATAGTTTCTTGGAGTCAAATCATCATCATCATTTCAGCTGCTTAAGAGTCCGGCGACCCTAGACTTCTCCATACAAACGTAGTACACGTTTAATTTTGAAACCACATGTCAGATTCCGGTAAAAATTGGTAATTGTAAAGAAATTGCAATTATCTAGGGTTCTATCTGGATTCCTATGGTAAAATTATGAACTGGAAAGAAAATATAACGATTTAGAAGTTTCCCATACTAATGGTCAAAAATGATATAAAACACTATATTCTATTTCAAGTTCATATTTTTACCGTCGGAAACTAAATATAAACCTAGATAATTGCAATATCTTTGAAATTACAAAATTTTGCCCAAATCGGACATGTCGTTTTGAAATAAAACGTAGACTACGTTTGTATGGAAAGTTGTATTTTGGTCTAGGGTCGGGGGACCCTTAACGTTTACTGCTGGACATAGGCCTCTCTCAAGGATTTCCAAAATGAATGATCTAGAGCGGCTTGCGTCCAGCGCCTTCCAGCGGCCTTGGTCAGGTCGTCAGACCACCTTGTGGGTGGGTGTCCTACGATTCACTTGCCAGTACGTAGTCGCCATTCGAGAATTTTTCTTTTTGCCCCATCGGCCATCATTTTGTCGCGCTATGTGTATCGCCCACTGCCATTTTAACGAGCTAATCCGCTAGGCTATGTCAGTGACTTTAGTTTTCCTACACATTTCCTCATTTCTGATTCGATCACGTAGAGAAACACCGTCAAATAGCTTGGAGTCAAATTGCGTCTCTTTTTTGTCGGGGTTAAAAACAAAACAACACAGGAAACTCAGCAAAATATCTTAAAGCAAAAATCGCAAGCATTTTTCCATTTAATTCTTTCCTAACCGCTATCAACATTTCTCAACCCACTTTCTCCATTGGCCCGGCCTTCGGGTCGATGCGTCCGAGCCGGCCCTGACCATTTCCGGTTCGATTCCCGCTAGATGTATTCTGAAAGTGTGAAAGGTCATTTCCGAATGATGTTTAAGGTTGAACTATGGTGGTTGTACTAGATTAAGATTAGATTTTTACCCGAGTAGGGTAAAGCCAAGAGGAAGGGTAGGTAATGATTTTAGCAGTGTATGTATGTATGTCTATATGTATGTAAATATTTATGTGAACATCCGAACCGCGGTGTTCCATTTCTTACACGTATCTGTGTTTCACGTTAGATTAAAATATATATTATATCTTTGCTGGAAATCTTCGTACTTCGTACCTACTTCAAACTCAACTCTTCATTAGTATCGGAATCGGAGAGCGCACCCGCTTCCTAATTTAGTCCCGTTGGCACCTCAACCGACCTTAAAAAGGTTCTACCCTTTATAGCAGAATTTTTTATGTCATAAAATTATTAAGTAATTAAGACGGTAGACCACCTAAAAGTTGCCCAACGAGCCATGGCTCGTTGAGCGCTCCATGGAACACTCAATGCTCAGTATCACCCTGCAGGATCGAATACGAAACAAAATCATTCGGCGACGCACAAAGGTCACAGATATCGGTCAGCGAGTTGCACACTTGAAGTTGCAATGGGCTGGACACGTATGCCGCAGGATGATGATCGATCTAGCCAGAGAGTTCTGTACTGGTGACCCCGCACAGGAAGACGTACCGACGGCAGATCAGCAGCCAGATGGTCGGACGACATCAAAAAGACGGCAGGGCTGACCTATAAACCAGAATCGCCGCAGCAAGATCTGAATGGAAATCCATGGAAGAGGCATATGTCCAGCAACGCAAAAATGCTGAGAAGAAGAAGAAGAAAATTATTTAGGCTTAAGGTCGCTCAACGGGCTATGGAGAGGAGTTTCTCAACGCGGTCGAATCAGAAATGAGGAGATTCGTAGAAAAAAATGTCACTGACATCGACAAGTAGATAATAAATAATAATAATAAATATATAGGGACAAATTACACTGATTGAGCTAGCCCTAAGGTAAGTTCGAGACTTGTGTTATAGGATACTAACACAACGATAATATATTTTATAACAAATACATATATAGATAAACATCCAAGACCCAGGAAAAATTGAAAAAGGCCGTTTTCCAACTTGCCCTGGCTGGGGATCGAACCCAGGACCTCAGGGTTGGCGGTCTAGCGTGTTGACCATTACGCCATGGAGGTCGTCAATAGTTTAAAATAGCTTAAAAGAGATAAGCTTATTAAAGTGGCAGTAGACGGGGCACATAGCGCGAATAACCGATGGCCGATGGAGCAGAAAGATTCTTGAATGGCGGCCACGTACCGGTGAGCGCAGCGTAGGATACCTACCTGCTAGATGGTCAGATGACCTGTGCAAGGTCGCAGGAAGGCGCTTGATGCAGGCCGCTTTTGGAAATTCTTAGCCCATGTTCAGCTGTGGACTTCCAGTGGCTGATAGGATGATGAATATTATTAAGCATAACAGTGGATGCCATTTACAGAAACAGCTTCATTTCGCAGAAAATCGTTTGGCATACACTCATTTGTTCATTTTGTGTGTCAGTCGCGCCTTAAAGAATAAATTTCATATCCATAATAATTAAAAGTGCTTGTCGGGCCACGTGCAATGTGTACGTAGTTACAAACGTCTGTACGACGATTTGTATAACATTTTTCATTTCCGAGTACATTTAATAAGTCACCTATAACTTTTTAATTTGTAAACCCTACTTAGCTCTGATAGTTTTGCATTAAATTACGTTATATACATTTCTGCCATAATTTTTTTCACGAGTCCATATGCAACCGTTTTGCAGGTAGAGGACCATTGACTCTAACAAACATTTGCACTATTAAACCTAATATTTCAGAAGTAGATCCCTACATGGAAAAGTGGTGTTCACATTGTTAAAATGTTTTTGAAAGACTTATTTACTGAGACGACTACGAAAGAAGACATCACTTTTTCGGCAAGATTAATATACATCTCTACTCATGCCAAATTACAGCTTTCTAGTAGTATAGTCTTTGAGTAGAACCGTGGACAAACAAGCAGGTACGTCGAAACTAAAAGGGTTTGTTGGGTTGTTTATCAGAACCCTAAAAAGTACAATCATTATATCGCAGAATGTTCATACTCAGAATCATCTTTCGGCATACCTACATTTCATATCTGTAAATAAGCTTCCGTCACTTAGTCGACGCTTGCTTCTGATCGATGGTTACTGCATAACCATAACCTAACCTGCCTTCCGTGATTAATTCGGGGTGATATAAATAGTTACCATTTCATTTGTCGTACAATTCATCCTTCTTCTAAACTAAATTAACTTTGTGTGAAACGAAATTATGCGAAATTAAATTATTTCAAAGATAATTATTATCACTAATAAAATCGTGCCAACTTTAGATTATGCCTCGCTAAATTCAGAATTTTTGTTCAAACGATATTTATGTAATTTAATTTTTAAACGAATATAGCAAACGCTGAGTATGCCAAATGTTTCATGCCAAATAAATTTTGAAGTATCAAGTATCTGCCAGATAGACGGTACCCACTTTAATAGTAGTTTATGATACAAATGTGGTAAATTGTTTATTACAGTTGAGGTGGGTTGACACACAAGCAGGCGAGACTTATAATGAACAATGTTCAACAACGTCATACAACGTTTTGCAACACATTTATGAGGAAAAGGAATTTATGTGGATGACGTAACAGACGACTAAAGGATTACGCAAAATCATCTCGTACAAAATCAGCCAGGCTCGTTGAAAAACTACAACCTCTTTTTTTCAAGCTTGTTAAAAACAACTGTCACGCGACCTACATAGTACGGAATCGCATGTCGCAATATTTGAGTTTGGCTCGCACAACTATAAATGAAATATTATGTTGTATGTATTACAGTTATGATAGATAGATAGACTCATTTATTTGCTGCTATAACACACATACAGAATAGAAATACACAAATCAGACAAAAAGATAATAAACTTCTACTTACCTGTACAATTTTCAATGTGGGTGTTGCAATAATATAAAGTTTAAGCTATTTATGTGTTAAAATGTTCTAATATTAAGAAAAGAATAACAAATCAGCAAAATAAAAATAAAAACTTTTCCCAATCTTCATTCAGCACAAAAAAAACAACATACGTCTGAGTTTACATGTTTCAAGGAGGTGAAATTCTATGGTGATTGCATGTCATATATCACTATTTCTGTGGTACTATCAAACTACTTGTATTTACAAGTTGCCACTACTTTATAACCTGTCTAAAGGCATCAGCGAGGAGAGTGTAGGCCAAGTCCTCTGGCTGCTCTGGCCAAGTATGGCTCTGGTAGTACAGAGAGGGTCGTGCTCCTGCAGTGGAGACAAAAAGACCTGATGATGATGTTGATGATAGCTTGCCATGTAATGTTTTTCCTGTGTGTAAGTGTCAACATTTTGGTCCGATTTTTTCACACTGTATAAAGGCATTTGACAATACTTGACGACTGCCATCTAATGATGACAATCGTAACCAACGAGTTTGAACGACTTAATGTGCCATCTGAAGCTTGGAGGCGGTCGAGAAAATTTATTTGCCACTTGTGATCACCCATCTAAGTACAGACCTCACCCGGGAATGTTTAACATGCACAGTAGCTAGTAATGCGTACTCGAACCGAGCCACCGAGCTCGGCAAAGAAATATATAGTGTCTAACTAAATATACAGAAACTATTTTAAATTTGAATTTAGTCCATGGTACTGAACAACTTTTGAACAACTTTCCCTAAACAACATATTATATTGAAATTTGAAAAATAATTTTTGATCTCCCATAAAATTCGACCGATCACCAGTAGTGATCCGAGTTTTTGTATTTTTGTAGATTTTGTTGAGCATTTGTTTCTGGCAGTCTCTGCCAGAAAATAGTTTGTGTCACAAACTCTAAAGGTTACAAGCTCCTCGTCCCATATTCCCAATGCCAACATAAACAACAATCATTTAGGCAAGTTTGACGTGCATGTATTATGCCAAGCGAAGTTTTTTAAAATATTGTTAAAGCCGTGTCAGTAAATGTCAGTGGTCAAGCAATCACATCCCTTAAATGTGTATACTGTCAGGATCCAAAACATGCCCCAAGGACAAAAAAAAAGTATGTGTACTTATGTACACGCGTTAGAAGTATAAATATAAAAATAAATAACTTCAATATAGATACAGTACAGCCAGATCGTGGGCTAACTTCATAATGTTGTTTTTTTCTTTGTCGGTGTGCGCGCGCATCGTACAAATTCACTCTCATCATTTTTCCCAATCGCGCTAAAAAAGGTTTGTCAGGATCGTAGCAAGTGGAGGTCCATAGTGTCTGCCTACCCCTGTGGGAAATAGACGTGATATTATGTATGTATGTATGTATGTATGATAATGCACGTTGAGCAGTTGGTCCTGGCTCCTGGCTGTCTCCGCCAGAAAATAGTTTGTGTCACAAACTCTAAAGGTTACAAGCTCCTCGTCCCCATATTACCAATGCCAACATAAACAACAATCAATCAGGCAAGTTTGACGTGCATGTATTATCCCAGACGGAGTTTTGTAGCACTTTTACTTTATTTGTAATAAAATTTGTTGAAGCAGTGTCGGGAAATGTCAATGGGCATAATATCACACCCCTCAAAATTATGTGTAAAGGCCACACTGTCAGAATCAAAGACATGCCCCAAGAACTAGCTAAACTAGGCTATTGGCACAAAAATTTACGTTGCATTTTATTGCACCCTGAGCATTTAGGTTCTGGCTGTCTCCGCCATAAAATAGTTTGTGTCACAAACTCGAAAGGTTACAAGCTCCTCGTCCCCATATTCCCAATGCCAACATAAACAACAATCAATCAGGCAAGTTTGACGTGCATGTATTATGCCAGGCAAAGTTTTGTAGCACTTTTACTTTACTTCTAATAAAATTTGTTGCAAGGTAAGTGGTAAAAAGTTGGGATTCGCTATGTCGATTTCAGAAAGGGGATGAGAGTGTGTAGGCTGTGAAATCACATGTATATGCTTCAATGCGTGAACCCTGCAGTTATTGTTATACCACAGAATTAATAATAGTATTACATACAGAACGGAAACTCGCACCGTCCCCCGCAATCTGGTGTCCCCGCAACCCTTCCCCCGTTATTGTGAGGTGTAAGCGGCAGTAAAACAGGGTTATTGGTAGTCGCACGTTGACATTACGCGAGTCACTTAGGATTATTGAATTATAATGGTGAGAAACTGCGCACATTAACATTGTTTATTCACGGAAAACAATAAAGAACGAAAATTTTATAGATTTCCGAGTGATAAAAACAGGTAAGAAAAGCAACAAATTCTGTGGTGGCGACCCTGATTGTTTAACTCACACATTTGACGTGTGCACGGATGTATTGTTTTGCTTGTAGTAGTACTAGGTATATATGCTGCTTCCTTTGTATGAAGTGCCATACCTGTGGTTATACTTACACATGCATACATTTAGTGGATGTGAGCTGTAGAGCTCACGAGTCACCCCCAACCCAACCCGTTGAAGTTTATTAGGTAAAAAAGTTGTTCAGATCAAAAAGTTTCGTCTTATTAACCCTTAGCCAGGCCTGGCGATTATTTCATCTTTATATACAGATAATGGTAGATTGGATGATAATAAAGAAACTAATTTCTTATTTTTTTTTTTATTCCTATGTTTTCCTAAAAAAAAACCCTCTGGTCTGGATATGACCACTGCCCATTTAAATATACATGATGTGGATTATATCTGACCACTGCCCAGTTAGGTCACAACATGTAAGTATGGAAAAAATAAAGGTGAATCCACATATAAGCCTAATATTAATAAAAAGAGGAAAGATTTGTGTGTTTCTTTGTATAAAACCTTATTTAAACATCAATGTAACCCCGAGGTATCAAAGTTTTGGATATAAACGGCATTGCCGTATCCTTACTAATATTATAAATGCCAAAGTGTGTATGTATGTAATTTTGTATGTATGTATGTATGATCCATTTTCACGCTAAAACGGCTGAACCAATTTTCATGAAATTTAACGTAGAGTTATATTGGACCATGGAGAAGGACATAGGCTGGGTATCGGTTATTCTTCGATCCAAGAACCTATCTATCTACCATACAAAATATTTGATGTGTAAATATGGTTTTGCCTTTACATTTATGGATAAACGCTTGTAGGACAGTGGTTACACGATAACCAGAAAAAGTTTTTCCAGACAGGCAGAAGTCACATCTTGAACACAAACTTTCGGCGTAAATATTTCAAAGAAAAACAAATATCATGTAAAACCGAAACATACTACATATAGTTCAATCTATCTGCTATCATAAAAACACAAATAGTATCACTTACCGGGATTTTTTTCGCCATAATCTAATAAAAACACTTCCACTCTGCTCAAAATTTTGCCGGTTGACCATTATTTTCACTTTGACAAGCGAAATGTCAAGTTTTTTCTTCTAGAGTCGTTTTTTTTTTTCGTTCAGAAATCAACTGTATCATAGACAATAGACGGATGACATTTTGCGGTTTCTAGCTAGCATATGCTCGTCAGAAAAAAAATATTTCTGAGGTGGTTCGCTATGTGTACCCAGCCTGGCTAAGGGGGGTAACAAAAAAGTATTCTGACTTAAAAAAAAACAACTCCAAAATTTCAGCAATTTTGAAATATATTGTAAATCTGACTTGACTAAATGATTCTCAATAATTATCAAACCTGCTCACAAAATTTCACGGGAATCAGTTGTGAACAATCAAAAACTTAATTTTGTTTTTTTTTTGCCGAAGCTAAAACGAAAATCTTGCTTCCATTCGCTCACTCGATCAATAAAGGTCAAGATACACATAGCGTAAGAAATAAAATAAATCAATATATACGGACAATAATTAACATTGATTGAGCTAGCCCTAAAGTAAGTTCGAGACTTGTGTTGTGGGAAACTAACTCAATGATACTATATTAGATAACAAATACATACACAGATAAACATCCAAGATCCAGGAGTTTACTCCATTAAACAGTCCGATAGTGGCGTCCTATCCTATCCTATCCTACTAATAATATTATAAATGCGAAAGTGAGTTTGTATATTTGTTTGTTTGTTTGCTACCTCTTCACGCTTAAACTACTGAATCGATTTGGATGAAATTTGTTATGGATATAGTTTAAGACTCGGGGAAGGACATAGGGTAGGTACTCTTTATCCTGGAATTCCCACGGGGAGCGAAGCCCGCGGGTACAGCTAGTTTCTATATAAAATCAAATTAGACTTTATCATCATACATAAGTGCTCAATGTTGCTGGACACTGAAACGCGGATACGCAGTTACGTCCGTCTTGCATACCGCTTTTAGAGTAACCCCCCTGTTACTTATATTCAAGTAATTAAAAAGGAGAACAAAAATCAAATGTTTCAGTGATTTTTAAGGATTTTATTTGTACCTTCTACGGTACTACAAACAATCGGTAATACATGACGATACCATCATTCCAAAGTATTAAACTTACCTATATAAAAATCACAGGCCCTACAAAGCTATCAAAATAGAGAGAAAATAAAGAGTGTCAAGAAGAACAAACCTGGGTATGAGGTTATTAATTAATTTCCCACTTTCAACAGCGGCTCGATGAATTACTGAATCATTACAGCTCTGAATGAATCAATTTCGCAAATCCTGATTATTATTGAGGCGTGTATTTCCGATGATTGGATATTGAAAGGCTTTTATAAATAATGAACAATTAAATTAAGATGGAACTTTGTTTAATACAAATTCATTATATCTTTAACGTTGCCGCAAATGTTTTAGATTACTACTTCCCTCACCGGGAACATTCGCCTGTAATTTAACGTTACAGATTTGATATTCAACAAGTTATCAATCAATCAATCAATTCAAGTTATTAATTTCTTCGCGCTCTTTTTAGGGTTCCGTAGTAAACAAGGAACCCTTATAGTTTCGCCATGTCTGTCTGTCTGTTTGTCTGTCCACGGTCCTACAGAGAAACTATAAGTACTAGAAAGCTGTAATTTGGCATGGATATGTATATTAATTATGGCGAAAAAGTCGTAAAATAAAATATGGAAAAAAAAATTTTTTCGGTGTAGCTGCCATACAATTGAAGACGTAGTCAATATTTTTTTTCTCGACAAACACATTGAGTGGGGTATCGTTAAATAGATCTTTCAAAAATATTGTTAGCTTGTGAACACCATTTTTCGATTTAGGGATCCGTTTCCGAAATATTTAAGTTTAAAGTTCAAATTTTTGTTCGAGTCAAGTGTCCCCCCCTCTATCTGCTAAACGGGTATATATGGCCACGTGAAAAAAATCACAATTATAGCATATATAATTAAATTTGAAGGAAAACTATCAGAGCCAAGTAGGGTATACAAATTAAAAAGTTATAGGCGATCAACTTAAAAAATGTACTTGAAAAATGACATTTTCATACAAATTCAATAGATATTAGTTTTTAGACGTTTTTAGTGGCAAGAACTCAAAGTTGGCATTCGCAACTACGGAACCCTACACTGCGCGTGGCCCGACACGCACTTGCCCAATTATTTTATGTATGTTCACCGATTATTTTAAGACGCCTGAACCGGTCCGGAATTTTTTTTTAAAGGGTAATGGCGAAGTAGTTATTATACTGCCTCCCTTACTGACGAGCATTCGCCTGTAATGTAATATTTCAGATTCGATTTCAGACATTACGTTACAACTAGCTGCGCTCCGGTGTTATCCGCGGAATAAGTAGCCTGCATAGCTTCCTGCATACCAAATTGGTCCAGCTGTTCGCGCGTGATGAAGTAACAAACACACACATAAAAACACTCACTCACTCTCACACAAACTAGCGCCTTTATAATATTAGTCTGATAAACTGATACCGCCTTCCTGACCGAAAAGCATTTGCCTACAATATAACATTTTAGATTGATTTTGAGCATTTAGTTTATTAGAAGCAGCGAAGCGCTACTACTACTAAACAGCGTCCCTGCATTGATGTTACAATGTATCAAAATATTAAAGACTAACTAGTGCCCGCGACTTCGTCTGCGCAGGATTTTAATTCACACATCTTTATAAATTGTAGCCTATGTGTTAATCTGATGTATAAGCTATATTATTGTAAAGTTTCATTAAAATCCATTCAGGAGTTTTTACGTGAGAGAGTAACAAACATCTATCCATACTTGCCAGCTTTCGCGTTTATAATATTAGTAGGAAGTGGGATTGTTTTATTACAGGATGCGCACTGTAATGCTCGTTCTCCTGCTACGCTGATGTAATGCTCGAATCTGTAACATTACATCACAGGCGAATGCTTCCGGTAAGGTAGCACCTTAAGACTATTTATTGTGTGTACCTGACATTTCTAATGCAAAAAGCCATAATGATCTTTACCCCTTAAACGTGCTCTATTATGAAGTTTAAGGTTTTGACGTAGGGTAATTTAAAGTTCAAAGTAAACCAGTTGTATTATAGAGCAAGAGCCCGCGATGGCCAGGCCTTAGTTAAATAATAAAATCTAAAAGTTTATCTGTGTTTGTCTACTATACATTGAAGAACGAGGCTATGAAACTTGGGTCGCGGTGGCTTTGGCAGATAACAGGTAGCAAAGTGTGTAAAATTGTGTCTTAAAATTGTTATAGTATATAGAGACTTTTGGTCCGTGGGGTCCTTCCGCCCATAGTTTATTTCATATTATTTCTAAACGTTTATTCGAGGTATCCCATGACCAAAGGGCTGGTAACTATCTGGCTCAAAGAATCAGCATTGCCATACAACGTGGCAATGCTGCCAGCCTTTTGGCCACGTTGCCGAGGGGTAATATTTTAGTGGGACTACATAATTTGTAATTTTTAGTTTTAATTTTAGTTTTAATTTAAATTTTAATAAGTTTGTATAGTTTTAATTTAAGTGATAATCTTAGAAATTTCCTCGTCCAAAGTCAGACAGTACGGTTCCGACCCCTGCCAGACACCCTTAAAGTAGGGTTAATTTTACCTATACTTTAGTCATAGTATAAAAGCTGAATTTTATATATGTTACTTTGAGAACTATAAAATGATGTTTCCTATTGTTTAGATGAATTTTTTGTGGAACAGTTCAGGGTTATAAAAAAGGTGAAATTATTTTTTCCAGTGTTTTGGTTTGAAATCCAAACTAGTAAATTAATTTGAATATGTTAACAAAACTTATATGTGAGACCAATCTGAATTTCAAATAAAAAAGATTTTAAGAATCTACTCATGTGATTCTATATAATATATAATAGAGATTTGAATACACCGAATTACGTTCGTTAAGTTTTTGAAATGGGCTAGTAAAAGATTTAATACAAGCAATGTTGTCTTTCATAAAACTATAGGTATGATAAAATTTAATACAAACAATGCCATGTACAGCCCCAATTTCATCTAAAACATTATAAAAAATGAATAAGCAATAAAGAGAAATTCATTCCATTTAATTTTCCAAACATAAAAACAGTAATGTTGGAAATTTACATTTTATACAGAAAGAGAAATAAAATTGATATTAAAATGTTAAACTTGACCAAATAAGAAAAGAACAATACGTATAAGTGCCTGCAGCTAAAACAATATTAGAACGAAACTCGTATAATGGAATTTGAAAAAGAAAGACATTTCAAAATTAAACAGAAAATACCACAAGAATACTGAACATTCCAGAATCTATTTTATTAATTCTATAACGTTTGAGTCACAACTAGAATATTTTTAAAAATTAAATAATGCGACATGATGGTTCGGCCATCTTGATTATAATAAAATAAAATGTAATACTAAAAAGTTTATTTTAAAGGAAAATGAAAATATTCTCATTTGTGTTTTATTCGATTGATATTTTATTTTATCATTGCCTATCAAAAATTATAGTGCGAAGAAGCGATGGCCGATGGGGCAGAAAGTTTTGCGAATGGCGGCCACGTGCCAGCAAGCACACCTACCTGCTGGATGGTCAGACGACCTTTGCAAGGTTGCAGGAAGGCGCTGAATGCAGGCCGCTTTCGATCGGTCGTTTTGGAAATCCTTGGAGGAGGACTGTGTTTAGAAGTGGACTGCCTGTGGCTGATATGATGATGATGAATGTATAGAATGATTTATTGTAATGTTATTATGAGCAATAAATTAATAGGCAGGTTAGTTAAAAGTTAAAAAAAGAATTATTGTAATAATTTTGTAACTCTGTGCAAAATTTGGAAAAAGAATAGAAAAAATAAAAAAGCTGAAAAAAAAGTTGTGTAAAAAGCTCTATTATATTTCCGGAAGCTGTCCTTCCAAACAAAGATATGTTTAACATCTTAAAAACTTCACAAACCGCTATAAATCATGCGATATTTATCTCAGGGTGGTGACATGTTTGTTTTTTTATCTCACCCCTAATCGGGGGCTGGGTAATGACTCATAAACAGGGTTGATATCAAATGGGCTGTGATATGGTAGGTTAGTGGTGTCCCTAAAATAAAAAAGTAAATAAAGCTGCGTTAAAAATAAATGTAAGGAAACAAGTTGAAAAGTTTTGTTTGTTGGCTATGTTGTTCACTGGTACAACTAAGTTCAGACTAGTCACATCTGTTTATCTAATTAAGTGTGTTAAGGGGCTTCCTGAATTTTCAGTGCTGATATTTGAAAGGAAACGGAGATGTAATTTAGATATTTGATCGACTTTCCGCAATCAAGTAAATCTTTTAAGTCTGCTGACACATTTTTGGCATTATTAAAAATGGTCAGAAGACATACATTATTATTATTAATTTAACCCCTCAAACTATTTTATAAACTACTGTTTACAGTTTAAAGTGAGAACAAGAAGCTTTTATATGCAAATTTGCAAAAAAAGGCCAATTTAAGCTAATGCGCGAAAAAGCTTCACTATTTTACTTTAAACTGTAAAAAGTAATTCATATGATAGTCTAGAGGGTTAACACTAAAATAATTTTAAACTGCTTAACCGATTTTCGTCAAACATAGCTAAGAAAAACTGCAAGGAAACTTGCTTTCAGTTCAATTGGTCCATCTGTTTAAACGGTACAATGTCACAGACAGACAAATATTAGCGTCAAACTTATAACACGCCTCTTTTTTGTAGCGGGTTAAAATTATTAAAAATAACATCTCTGTCTCCCTCTCACCTTCTTATTTCTATTTAGCAACTCTATTCCCGATTCACAATTCACGGAACAGATGCCTGCATTCTTATACCAAATCAAAAACTTTTGTCTTAACTAAGCAGAAAGAGATGGCGATATTAACCACTCATGTTAGACAGAGACAGATGTACTCGTTTTTGCAAGGATTGGTGATTTGCATGCAGAAGGCGCCCCGTACGGAATTGTGTTTTTATTGTGGAGATAAGATACTGTCTCCTTTGCGTTTAGAGTTATCTTAGTAAGGTTGGAGTGTTTGCTACATTATTTTATAGCCATAAAAAAAAACTAGACACTTAAAAAACGGAGTGTCTAGTTTTTTTATGGCTATAAAATAATGTTGCTACGTTATTTTATAGCCATAAAAAAACTAGACACTTAACACGTTATATGCCGCATTGATTTTCGTGTTTTTCCATTCAAGCCATGGGGGGCAACCGTTAGTCGACATTTGAATATACCGTTCAGGCCGTGGGGGACACCAGTTGACCGCGCACTAGCCGCGATTTAAAACTTACCAGTGGAGCCGGTGGGCACATTTATTTAACAAATGTCTATATAACGAGACCCCCACGGCCCTGGAGAGCAGTCAGGTCTAGTTGGTTCTTGAAAATAATTAACACTCGGAAAAATATGATGGATTTTATTTTTTCTTCTATAGAGCCATACTAAAATATTACAAAATATGTATTTTTTTCAAATATCATTTGTTTTCTGACGGTTAAATTGCAAATATATGAAGACATCTTTTCAAAGATTATGAACTAAAAGGTTAGGGTTAAAATACACGCTTACAAGACATTATTTTGCTTATAAATTCTGAGTACGTATACAGATTAGGACAAAAATGGTGGCATTATTGGTTGCCTTGGTAGAAGTATTTAATATAAGAGTACTCTAAATAAAAATAGTTTCATATTTATTATAATTCTATAACAATTTATCAATACCTAAGCAGACATTCTGTTGAGATCAAAGTAATAATAAAAATAAATCAGTACAAAAATAGTTACAAAATTAAATTCAAATAATCAAATGAAACTCAATGAGTTTTATGAAAACATTCAAAACACAGGTATGGTTTGTTAGGACAGGTCTCACAAAAAGTAAATTTTTTTTTGTTTTATTTTTTGCCAGTTTTCGGCCCATCACCTTAGCATTTTCTTTATAACATTGCTGACAGGTACGACGGTTTTGCTTGTTTGGTCCATCCCTCTTTGTTAGTTTATGTTTCACTCTTTTTGGCCTTATAGTTTCTCTTTGGTCCTCTTTTTGCGCTAACAAACCCCGCAGTATCTCTTTTCTGAAGGGAACAATTTGCATTTTTTTTCCAGTGACCGTTTGATATAATATTAGCGCATTGACGATGGCAGTGCTCAGAAGCAAATTAATGGCAACTTTTTTATACCATTTGACAGATTTACGTAAGGGCGTCGAATACGCTGCCATTTGGTCTGACAGGTCTACTGCCCCCTTTGCTCTATTATAATCCAGAATAATTTTTGGTTTTGAAACCACTTTTCCACGCTTTGTAATATTTTGATGTTTATTGGAATGTTTTGTTGAAAGAACATAAACTTCTCTCTTGTCCTTCCATTTGAGGACAGTTATCCCATCAGTACTCTCTCTAGCAATGTGTTCTCCTCGTTTCAGTTTTGCGTTCACAATTTCTTTGGGAAGGTTTCTTCGGTTTTTTCTAAGAGTGCCGACGAGATGAGTTTCATTCTTTAGGAGGTCTCTGGCTAAATCAACACTCGTGTACCAATTTTCGGTATATAATATGTGTCCTTTATTAAAAAGACCATCACATAGAGACATAACTACGTTTGATGGAGTTGTGTTCACGTTATCATTCTCTTTTCCTGCATAAATACTGATTTTATAAGTGTACCCAGGCAACGTACAAAGCTTAAATTCCTTGATACCGTATTTGTGTCTTTTCTGTTTATTGTACTGTCGGAAAACTACTCTCCCTCGAAATGGTACGAAGCTCTCATCAATGCATATGTCTTCACCTGGTGTGTATTTTTTTAAAAATCAGCGGGGGTTGCATTAGTCATAGCACGGCGGAGATTAGGCGACAAACCAGGACATTCAGTATAAGGTATTTATTATTCGAGGTTGATTACCTGTTGTTGATTTCCACGCATTTGAAAATGATGTTGTGCTTCCGGTGGTATATGGGATAATAATATCGCACTGCTCATCTTCTTCGCTATCATACACCATGATACGACGGCGATGCGTCCGCCCGCGCCGTCCTGGTTGGATATCCGAATCTTCATCTTCCGAAGGAATATTGAAACTAGTGTTCAAGAGGTTACATTCTATGTTTTCTATCTGGAATAAGTCTTCTTGACTTATTTCAAACTCATCGAAATCATCCATAGTATTCGTAAAAAAAACAGTGTCAAAATATAATATTCTCGTACTTAAAACTCGTTATTTATAACAATTGGTGAGAAATCATCAAACAACTAACAATGTGTCGCTCAGAGCACGAAATGTCTATCACTAAGCGAAGCTATCGGATCGGCGACTATGCGTGCGCGGCGCGGAGGTGTGCGCGGGGGTTCCCGACACCGCGACCCGCGCGGCCCTTTGTAACGGAAATTCGAATTTCTGTCCTGGGAGGCCGCGGGGGACACCGGTTGAGTGACAGTTATATTTACGTTTTTAGAATGTAAAAATCAACAAGTTTTTGATTACATTATAGGTTTTGATGTATTTCTTGTCATTTAAGCATTAAATAAGGTGGGTTTAAAATTTGTCATTTTTGCATTTTTTGGGTGGCTCAGTGTGTTAAACGAGTGTCGCTCAAATGTAGTCCCCCACGGCGTACAACGTGAAAACTGAGTGTTTGGGAATACTTAGCTGGGATTGGAACGATGTTACAAAAATTGAAGTCGCTAAGAATAACCCAATTAATTCCAGCCCCTAATAAAGTTCGTGACAGTAAAATCATATCCTTTTTTTAGGGTTCCGTACCCAAAGGGTAAAAACGGGACCCTATTACTAAGACTTCGCTGTCTGTTCGTCTGTCCGTCTGTCCGTCTGTCTGTCACCAGGCTGTATCTCAAGAACCGCGATAGCTAGACAGTTGAAATTTTCACAAATTATGTATTTCTGTTGCCGCTATAACAACAAATACTAAAAACAAAATAAAATAAATATTTAAGGGGGGCCTCATATACAACAAACTTGATTTTTATAGATGATTTTTATAGTACGGAACCCTTCGTGCGCGGGTCCTACTCGCACTTGGCTGGTTATTTATTTTACCATCCAAAAAGAAACATCGTTCCAAAAACCTTGAAGTATATCTCTACAATCGGGTACTTTAAAGACGGTACGTTAGGATCATCTGTTACCAACTGTATCAACCTCTGAAATTTTCAAAAAAGACTGGAAATTTGTATACCTAAATGTGGATAGTAAGCAGTGAATGAGAATAGCACAGGAGCGTAGAAAATGACGCAAAAAAGGGCGGCCTGCGTCCGACATGCCTTTGATGCGGGCTGAGAATGATAAATAAATAATAGGGACAAATTACACAGATTGAGCTAGCCCCAAAGTAAGTTCGAGACTTGTGTTATGGGATACTAACTCAATGATACTATATAATAAACTGCCTCCGTGGTGTAATGGTTGGAGCGTTTGGCTCATACCCGGAGGTCGCGGGTTCGATTCCCGGCGGGGGCAACGACTTTGTGTTGTTGTCCTAGTTTGGTTAGGACATTGCAGGCTGATCACCTGATTGTCTGATAAGTAAGATGATCCATGCTTCGGAGGGCACGTTAAGCCGTCGGTCCCGGTCACTGTCTTTGACATTGGTCGTTACCTAAAACCATGTCAGAGGCCTTTAAGGCGGTTTAAAAACTCTGACACTAGTGTTAGTCACTGACAAACACGATAAGAAGAAGACTATATTTTAGAACAAATACATACATAGATAAACATCCAAGACCCAGAACAATTTTAAAAAGGCCATTTGCCAAATTGCTTTGACCGAAGATCGAACCCAAAAGTTCTGGGTGGCGGACTAGCATGGTGACCACTATGCCACGGAGGTCGTCATTAATGATAACATCTACAAATAAATATTTTTAACACAGTTTTATTCACATACTGTAGTCTGGAAAGGCCAACTAATTTCGATCGGTACAGATGATGATAAATTTTCTTCTGGGTTTTCCTACTCCTCTCTTTCCTTCTATTTTTCCTTCCATTATTGTTTTAAAGAACGCATCGTGGCGTAGTTTATAGACCAAATAAAAGAAAAAATAAACGTGAAAACATATAAAGAGGTTAAGAACTTAGCGGAAGGAAGAGAGACATGGAAAGCACTCCACCGACAAGAGCCCAGCTCTTAAATATAAGAAGAAGAAGACAGATGATCATCCTGAGGGCGAGTGTTACGGGGACAGACCCTGAGAATGATCGTCTAAACCGATCGAAACTAGTCGGCCGTAGACGACTACACTACGTGAGTAAAACTGTATTTAAAATATTTAGATATGTCATCTTAAGTTAGTTTTAAGAATATGACATCTACCTACAAGTGTCCAAAAAAGTACAAAAAAGAATGTAGTCTAAAAAAATTTACTATTGTTTTAATACTTAGTCCTTTATTTTATTTTATTTTTACAAAAAGTATCTAATTCGATACTTAAACCGAGAGTGTACCTCATTCCGGCGCCTTGGTAATGAAATTGCAGCGACATTGGCCCATTTAATACAGAAACGAGTTGACTATCTCCAGACTTAGTCTCGGGAAAATTGCTAGAAATTATATAAAATAATATATATAATTCATACGTGTATAAAAAAATCCCATGAAAAATAACCGTGTGGTTTCCGGTAGAGTAGAATAGGACCACTCCAAGTCCTCCCGTGGATCTCGTAGAAGGCGACTTAGGAAATGCAAGTTAAACAAAGCTCATTAACATCAATGAGACCTCTCCAACCCGTCTGGCCTGTAAGGAGAGTGTAAGTCCTGTGGCTGCTCTGGCCAAGTATGGCTCTGGTAGTACAGAGAGGTTCGTGCTTCTGCAATGGTGACAAAAAGATCTGATGATGATGATAAAAAAATCATTTGAAACCTAAATAAGTTTGAAACTACCTGTTACACTAATGGAAACTGGCAGATTGATATGTGCAAATCTCACGAAAGTCTCATAAAAAGATATCCTCTATTTTAAACTAGAAGATAAATAGAAGAAAGAAGATGTAAAGAAAGACCAAAAAACATAAAAATATGCGGACAAATTACACTGATTGAACTCCAAAGTAAGTTCGAGACTTGTGTTATGGGATACTAACTCAACGATACTATATTTTTTATCAAACCAAAACCCAGGTCAATCTGAAAACGATCATTTTCCATCTTAATTTAACCGGGGATATGTCAATGAACTGTTCTGATGATGGAGTGGGGAGATATTTGATGGAACTCAGTTATAAAACAACATAAACACATTGTATAGGACTCGTTTGATTTGTCTTGACACTTTACGGTAGATGATGCTTAGGGTCTGATCACGGAGATGGACGGTGGTTGATGGAACTCAGTAATAAAACGACAGAACTCCGTTGAGTTTGGACTTATTTCATTTGTCTTAGTACTTTGGCTAACTAAATTGCCTCCGTGGTGTAGTGGTTAGAACGTTCGGCTCATACCCGGAGGTCGCGGGTTCGATTTCCGACGGGGGCAACGACTTTATGTTGTTGTCCTACTTTGGTTAGGACATTGACAGGCTGATCACTTGATTGTCTGATAAGTAATCTATCCGTGCTTCGGAGGGCACGTTAAGCCGTCGGTCCCGGTAACTGTCTTTGACATTGGTCATTACCTAAAACCATGTCAGAGGCTTGTAAGGTGGTTTAAAAACTCTGACACTAGTGTTAGTCACAACACACACGATAAGAAGAAGAAGTACTGTGGCCTCACAATAAAAGCTTGTTCAAAAATTTAAAAAAAACTTTTTGCTTACTGTATTTGGGGGTGAAGTTGGTTTTTAGTTATGAAAAGTTATAATAAGAAGGATTAAATACAGCAGAAGGTTCTACGTAGTCACAGCGTACTAATACAAGTTGCTACGTGCTTAGCTCGCCTTTTGTAGCATTGCTACGCCAAATCGTAGCAGTCGTGCTACACGCACCACACCAGGTCATTGGCTACGAACGTGCTACATATACTCGTAGCATGCTACGCGGCGACTTTTTTTTTGTTTTGAGTAACGAATTATTGACTCGCTAAAAATGTTTGAAATAAGTTATGCTTATGAATATTAATTTAACAAAGTATCTAGTTTTGCAAACAATAAAAGAGAGATTTGTCTCATGTATGTCATCCTCTTACACATCTTATGATGAACTATCTTGTTAGCTTTCATAAAAATTTAAATATCATACCCCTACTAAAATTAAGTGATAACAGCGAAAAATAAGTATTATTAATAATTATTTTGCAGTTTTATTTTATTCTCTGAAAACAGCACAAAAAAGCACTTATAGTCACTATATAGGTGTTTTATTTTATTTACTGAAAACAGAAAATAATTATCACTATGTTGGTGTTGGAATTTTAACCTTCCTTTTTCGATTATATTAACAAAATTTCGTACAACGCACCGTTTTCGAGATGTAAGCAAAAAACCAAAAAACGGGACCTTCTTTGTGCCCTCACCCGCGGGCTCACCTCGGAGGGGGGAGGACTTTTAGTTAGTTTATGTCCTAACTAGTCCTAACAAAGTTGCCAAATCAAAATGTCTGCTTTCGACTTTTCCATCCAAAATTATTCGTTGACTGTTACTATGGTCAGAATACAAAAAACAAAACAGTAATTTCGAATCAGTCTACAAAACTGATTCTCGTAAAAGTACGCATTCTTTGCTTATCTCTTAATTGCAAACAAAATCGCAGCTTCAGTTTTTTCCGTAGCGAAGTGAAATTGGTTTTTACTGCAATTCCAGTTCGCAGGCAAGCAGGGAAATAATAATAATAACGCTGAAATGGTCCACAAATATGGAGACAATAGAAGTGACAAGTACGCCGTTTTTTCCGGCAGAGTAGAATGGGGCCACTCCAAGTCCTCCCGTGGATGTCGGAGAAGGCGACTTAGGGAATACAAGCTAAACAAAGCTATAAACATCAATGAGACCTCTCCAACCCGTCTGGCCAGCGAAGAGAGTGTAGGCCAAGCCCTCTGACTGCTCTGGCCAAGTATGGCTCTGGTAGTACAAAGAGGGTTATGCTCTTGTAGTGGAGACAAAAAGACCTAATGATGATGATGATATGGGTCACGTGGGATTCAATAAATCAACGAATTCACGTAACGTCAAAATATATAAATCCAAAAAGTGCCTCCGTGGTATAGTGGTTAGAGCGTTCGGCTCGTACCCGGAGGTCGCGGATTCGATTCCCGGCGGGGACAACGACTTTATGTTGTTGTGACATTGCAGGCTGATCAACTGATTGTCTGATAAGTAAGACGACGGCACGTTAAGCCGTCGGTCCCGGTCACTGTCTTTGACATTGGTCGTTACCTAAAACCATGTCAGAGGCCTTCAAGGCGGTTTAAAAACTCTGACACTAGTGTTAGTCACTAACGCACATGATAAGAAGAAGAATCCAAAAAGTACTTATTAATTACAAAGATAATTTAATCATATTAGTGCGCAAAGTCTCGGAATGTTTGGAAACTGCGCGGTCTGTACGCGTTCGCAACGTACATAACTACGGGTAACGGCACGAAACTCTAGCGCTGACCTTGCTTGCGCAGAAGTCAAAAATTAATACTGTATTTCAGATTTGCCTTATTACTAGAAATCGGGCAGATGGGACATGACAAGAGATGGTCCATGGATTGAGTGTGACGGTCACAAACTGTCGATATTTGGAACGAGAATAGAGTACTGAGTGCACCCTTTCAATATGTAAAAATCATTTATTTAAAAATGCGAATTATCATGTAAATGAATATTTATCATCATCTGAGAAAAATTCTTGGAAGTAGTTGATTGCAAATTGTAATTGTTTAATTTAAATGTATAGCTTAAGTGTAAATCTTTATTGTAATTGTAACATAGCCCATCAGGCTGGGTAGGGACCAATACTAAACTGGGTTTTCTTTCGGTATAATCTTCCTAGCAGTGGTCGTTCCGAAACGCTAGTAGTTTTTAGCTTTTGCACTAAAATATTATTAAATAACCGGCCAAGTGCGAATCAGGTTCGCGCACTAAGGGTTCCGTACCATTATTTATAAAAAATCGCGTTGGTTGTATGGGAGCCCCTCTGAAATATTTATTTTATTTTGTTTTTAGTATTTGTTGTTATAGCGGCAACAGAAATACATAATTTGTGAAAATTTCAACTATCTAGCTATCGCGGTTCTTGAGATACAGCCTGGTGACCGACAGACGGACAGACGGACAGACAGCGAAGTCTTAGTAACAGGGTCCTGTTTTTACCCTTTGGGTACGGAACCCTAAAAATGACCTACAATAAGAGATAAATTTATGCTTCATTGAATAAAAAAAAATTGCTTTGACTTTGTAACACAATTTACCAGTCAGCCTGTATGCTGCCTTGACGTCACGTCCTCTTTCATTATTTTCAGATACCTAAGCCTTCGGTTCTTCCACCAGCCCTTGTACTCATCATCATCAGACCTTTTTGTCTCCACTGCAGGAGCACGACCCTCTCTGTACTACCAGAGCCATACTAAGCCAAAGCAGCCAGAGGACTTGGCCCTACTTGGCCTAAACTCTCCATGCTGGCCAGACGGGTTGGAGAGGTCTCATGATGTTTATAAGCTTTGTTTAGCTTGTATTTCCTAAGTCGCCTTCTACGACATCCACGGGAGGACTTAGAGTGGTCCTAATCTACTCTGCCGGAAACCACACGTTTTCAGCCCTTGTAAGTCTGTCTATCTATCTACCTATTCTATCTATTCTACCTGTATACTCTCTCTATTTTATCAGATAGTGTCTGTACTGCAAAACTTCATTTGGTGCAATTAAACGATCGCAGTTCTACTGAAATGAACTATAAAAGTTGAGACTGTGTTTGGAATTGCAATTTTCATAGTGCTTTTTTATTAGCTAGTTAAAATAATTAATATCTGGATTTTATTGTTTACACAGCAGTGCGATTCTGAGCTATTAGTTTTATAAACTTTGACACAAAAGCATCTTGTCAGTTTCGAATTGGTATTCTGAGACGTTTTTTGGTCACACAAAACGACTTGAATCTGGTTGAATTAACTTGAATCGACTTGACTTACTGTCATATATGACAACATGTTAGCAGTTTTCCGCGGGTTTGCTTACGATTTGAACTGTCAACCCCGAATCGGTATTCTACGATTCGACATCTTTCGTGTTTTTGACGCTGTCAGAAGGCAATTGGTATTCCGGCAATTACAATGATCGTACTTTGGATAGTTTGAGCGCTGATTTTGTATCGAAACCGCTGTCAAAACTACGAACGAACCTCGAACGCGTGTTTTCTTTCGTGATATGAGCGGACTGGGACAAATATTTTTATTTTACTTTTTTACATAAATTTATGTTGTAGAAATGTTTTAAACATATACCAAATTCCAAATTTAAGATGTAAAAATATATGTCGAAGTCTAACAAAGTACTTTCTAGGGGTAGGACAACATCAATCCCATATCTATCGACAGAGGAGTACGGCAAGGGGTCACCATCTTAAAAAAGACATGTTAAAATAGGAATCTAGCAAGTTAAGCAACACCAGGCGTGGTCCGCATTTGGGTGGGACCACAAGTGGCATAAAATTTTCCCGAGCTACTCCGGGCTTTGGAAGGCACGTAAAGCCGTTGGCCCCGGCTGTCATCATTGTATGGCAGTCGTTAAGCAACCAGTGTTGGCCACTTACACACACGTTTGTGGCGAGAAGATACAGATAATGTAATACATACATACATAACATCACGCCTGTTTCCCACAGGGGTAGGCAGAGACTATGGACCTCCACTTGCTACGATCCTGACAAACAAATAATCTAATGTAATTAAGTTAAGCAGTGGAGCTAAAAGGCCTAAATGCACTGCTTTTATAGTAAACTATCTGAAGTCCAGGCCTTTATATGCGTAAAATGAACTTTAGAATTAACCTAACCTCCGTCTTGCCTTCTTTGGTTGGGCTGGCGGAAAACTGGTAAGGTGACAGGAACCCCTACGTGTGTATTGTCTTCACCTGCAGTACTGATAAGATCTCGGTTTTAACATATGTATTTGTTTTTCGTTTGTGTAACTGGCCAACACTGGTACTGGTCTATAGGTATCTGACATAGCTTGACGACAGCTATACCGTGGTGATTTCCAAGACTAACGGCTTGCATATCACGTAATAGATACATTATCACATTTTCATTCCTTACGGTATACACAGAGCCCAGGGCTGTAAGACCGAAAGGACAGGCTTAGCGTAATGGTGAGATCTAAATTATGTTCATAGGCGATGCGGCTAGAATCAATGATTACTGAATATTCATTAACAAAATTCATAATCCGTAGAAAATAATTACAAAGTTCAAGTTATAAATTATTTAAAAGCTCATAAAGGAATTTGTATTTCTGAAAAGGGATGTGGACTGGATAAAAAGATATTATATTATTTGGTCCGTCAACTAGATTATCCAAAAATAAAGGTCCCATATTTTTTCGGTTAGCAAAGTAATATAAATTTACAAAGATACAGATACGCTTCCAAGTGTCGAAGTGGGGATGATTTAAGACACCTTTAGTTAAAAATCGTAGGTGATCGTGGGGTCATGTGAAATTTAAATGCGTATTATCTTTGTCATTATTTGTTAGTAATAGAAAAAATAATAATCTACCTACTCTAAGCCAAAAAATATTTTTAGTCAATATCCCTATTGTGCACACGATAACAACTCGAAAGAAAGTACGAACCAAAACCCATACAAAGCCGTCTCGCCCCGCTTCGAAACAAACCCGATAGAAAGTAAGATGTCATTAGATTGGTATTCTGGTAATTTACTAAGTTCGATCGAAGCCGAGTGAGCAAGTTTGGGGCCAGGAAACTTACCGATTCAAATTTAATCTCACCTGGGCAGTCACTAATACAGGCATGTGCACGAGCTAGAGCGCACGCGTGCGCGTATGCGTGTGCGTGTGCGTTTGCTTATGCTATGCTACGAATATTCGCGCTTTCGTCTTCGGAAAATTGCCGGTTTAGGTCTTATAATTTATAAAATAAATACAATTTGTTTTGATAAACAAATATATACGGACAAATCACACAGTTTGAGCTAATCCCAAAGTAAGTTCGCGACTTGTCTTATGGGATCTACTCAACGATTCTATATTTTTTTTTATATATATAATAAGAGCACATTGGTACACATTGCGCGTTTTAAAACGCGCTTTTTGAGAACCCCTAATTCAATAGAAATGTACACATGCAAGCGCGCGCTGCTGGTCGAGCGCGTGTCAAGCGCGCGTTTACATTTTTTCGTTTGAACGAGCGTTGCTCGGGCGTCATCTGCGCGCTTTGAGATATATGAGCGGCCATTTTGTTGAACATTTGATCGCGCGCTTTCGTTTCACGATTCGTTTCTTTTCCATTTTTTTTTTTTTGCTTTTTTCGCACCTTACTATCGCGCGTAGAACGCCGTCCTAAGAGCGGTGTGTGTACGCGACCAACGCGACGCCGAGCGCCCAGTATGTACTAGCTCTAACCGGCCAAGTACGAACCGGATTCGCGCACTAAGGGTGCCGTACCATTATCTATAAAAAATCGCGTTTGTTGTATGGCAGCCCCCTTAGATATTTATTTTATTTTGTTTTAAGTATTTATAGTTATAGTAGCAACAGAAATACATAATTTGTGAAAATTTCAGCTATATATACTATACATATATATATATATACTATGGTGGTTCTTGAGATACAGCCTGGTGACAGCCAGACACACGGACAGAGGGACAGACAGCGAAGTCTTAGTAATAGGTTTTTACCTTTTGGGTACGGAACCCTAAAAAAGAATACAGGTACCTAACTTATTATCAAGATTTATGCCTAACTAGCAAAGGTACTTTTTAACCCGGGAAAATGTGTGGACCCTGGACTCATCCCAATGAGTAAGGCCTGTCGAGCTGTAGCCACGGTAAATAGTCTACCAAGCGCCGCCGTCACAGCGCCCGCATCGTTCGTGGCGACCAATATGTGAGCACATCGCTCACATATTGGTCGCAACGAACCAATATGAGCCAACGTCTACCAAGCGACGCTCACTCACCAATCCAGGTTTCGACCTCGGCTGGTTCCTTAACTTGTGAAAGCACGAGCGGTCACCCTCACATTACTAGATTTTTCAAAATAAATAAATGTGTATAGACAAATCCCACAGATTGAGCTAGTCCCGAAGTAAGTTCACGACTTGTGTAGATACTATATTTTATAACAAATAAATATATAGATAAAAATCCAAACCCACGTCAATATGAAAAAGGTCATTTTCCATCTTGACCTGACTGGAGATCGAACCCGGGACCTCTGCTGTGACAACCTAGTATGACGAACCCAAGACAGCAGAGGTCGTCGAAACTAGATACAAGTTAAAATCCAGTAAGACTGGCCTCCAGCTAGACAGCGTTCCAATAAATATACCTACATACCTACGTGGGTAATGAAAGAATCATACATACAAAAAAAAAACAGGTACAGTCGAATTAATAACATCCTCCTTTTTTTTAAGTCGATTAAAAATATTCTATCTAGAGTAAAATGAAAACAAACCTCGGGTACAGTCCAGAGATATGCTTTAGTCCCATATCTCTGGTACAGTCAAAACCTGACCTGGCAACCTACCCAAAGACCAAAAAAAATGTTTAATGTTGTCTACCAGTGCTTGTCAAGACTAAGACTAATCAAACGAGTCTGACAGTTCAACGCAATGGGATTATGTTGTTTTATAACTGTGTTCTCGGCTCCATAAAAGTAAATTAAAAGATGGTAGTGGATGTTACTACAAACAAGACTCTCATTCTAGGCGTTAGCAAGAAAACGAGCGCGCTCGACAGACTTGATAGATGAATCGAGTAGGTTGCTACTCTGCAATGCGGCTCGTCTCTCTCGACCGTAGGACCCTGGCGTGAGAAGACTTAGACTTAGACTTTTTAACGACATTGCTCCGCGATTGAAAGCCGCCCCTGGTGATAAGAGAAATGATTATTTTTGCTATCTTTTGCTATCCAGCGAAGAAACTAGAAGATTTCATATAAGAGAGCATGAATCTGTAGAATATACTCTTTTCAAAACCAATATGTTTTTCTAATCATTCTGGAGCATGTCAACTCATGTATAGTGCTCTGAAATGACATATTGTAAATTTTTGATAATGTTGATTTTTACAGGACTCATATTATGAATTAAATATACATTATTTTCACTAAACACACTATTTTGGATGTTATGAATGGAACTCTTTGTGCCATAATATACAATACAAGTGTTAAGTGTTAGAGGATTCAAAGGAGTTTCGAAAAAACAGATTGGATTAAAATTATTGACTAAAGCTCAAGGACAACTACTGGAATACTGGAAATTATTGATTATTTCAAGATATTTTCATCTTGAAATGTGTTATTATAAGAAAAATAAATATTGCTTGTGTATATATATCGTATATTATTCTCACATTCTTGTCTATTTATTTATTTTTTATAAAATTCCACTGCTGGACGAATTGCCTCTTCCCTGCATAATCAGTAATTACGATGGGCAAACGGAACGGACAGGACGATCACTGTAGATGGTAAAGTAGTAAAGCTATTACATAAATATATAACAGAGATTTTGGACTATACATATTTTCAATCTGGTAAACAGTTTTTGACATTTGTGTGTCTATGAAGTTTTACTATTCTTGACAGATTTGTAAGTTATTTGGTTTAAATAAATGTAATACTTACTTGATTATAATAGGGATGTGCAAACTGCTAGAAGAAAAGATTTATCGAATCGATATTTAAGTTGAACGAGCAAAGCAAATGTAGGATTGTTCGAAGATCTTCCCATTTCAGATCGTAAAAGCCGATCGAGGGAATGGGCAAAAATGCAAATCATGTTATCAGGCGATGCGGCTAGCAACCCATCACTATATTGATTGCTTTTCCATCTTCTCGCCCACCATGACACTAAAAGTGGCTTTTGGGTCTTGCGGCCCTGGGCTCTGCATAGAACCGCAATACCCAAAATGCTCTGTCTGCCCCATTAGGGATAAAGACGTGATAGTATGTATGTATGTATGTAAACTACTCTGATTGAGCTAGCCCCAAAGTAAGTTTGAGACTTGTGTTATGGGATACTAACTCAACGATACTATATTTTAGTACAAATACATTTATAGATAAACATCTAAGACCCAGGACAATTTGAAAAAGGCCATTTTCCAACTTGCCCTGACCGGGAATCGAACCCGGGACCTCTGGGTGGCGGACTAGCATGGTGACCACTACGCTACGGCGGCCGTCAAATGAAAAATGCATTATTTCTGGAGTATGGCAGTGCCAACAATTTCCGGAGCACGACCTACCTCGCGTTTCATAGTTATTGTGACTTAGGAGGTTGGGGTTTCTTTTATGAATCTTTATTTTGATTATCATATTGGCGCTCAACATATTAAAAATTGTAAACGTTTCAAAGCTAAACTTTGCGTTGCATATATGACGGAAATAATCATAGGTAAACCCATGGCCTGTTTATAAAGATCTATTCCTTTTATCGATATCTTCAATTTGCATGTCTACATCCACAGACAAAGCTAGAATGACTACAAAACCGATAAAAATCGTAGTTTTTCAATCCCTACTCCGCTCACCTTCGATTTGAAATGTCAGAAGAAAGTTTAACTGGTTTTGGTTCGAATCGAGGCGTGTTCGAAGCGTACTTTGTATCGTGAATTTGACAGTTAAAATGTAAAATACCAGAATTGCACTGATGTGCAGTCTACATAACTTAGAGACTACAAAAACTGTTTTGTTTGTACTAACACTTACAAACGGAACTTTATTTCTTTCTTTAAAAAAATATATTAAATTTTAATATACACTACACGTGATGTAAATAAATAAATAAAATAAATATATAGGGACAAATTACACTGATTGAGCTAGCCCCAAAGTAAGTTCGAGACTTGTGTTATGGGATACTAACTCAACGATACTATATTTTATAACAAACACATATATAGATAAACATCCAAGACCCAGCACAAATTGAATAAGCGGCCAAGTGCGAGTCGGACTCGCCCATGAAGGATTCCGTAGTAGCAAATAACATAATATAAAAGTCTTGTAGCATGTTTTTTTTAATTTTTATATTTGAGTTGATTGAATGAAAGGTAATTTGCCGTTTACGATTTATGACGTATTAAAAAAAAACTACTTACTAGATCTCGTTCAAACCAATTTTCGCTGGTAGTTTTCATGGTAATGAACAACATATATTTTATTTAGTTTTATCATTCTCTTATTTTAGAAGTTACGGGGGGGGGGACACACTTTTTTCCACTTTGGAAGTGTCTCTCGCGCAAAGTATTCGGTTTAGAAAAAAATGCTATCAGAAACCTCAATATCATTTTTGAAGACCTATCCATAGATACCCCACACGTATGGGTTTGATGAAAAATAAATTTTTGAGTTTCAGTTCTAAGTATGGGGAACCCCCAAAATTTACTGTTTTTTTTCTATTTTTGTGTCAAAACCTTAATGCGGTTCACATAATACATCTACTTACCAAGTTTCAACAGTATAGGTCTTATAGTTTCGGAAAAAAGTGGCTGTGACATACGGACGGACAGACAGACAGACAGACATGACGAATCTATAAGGGTTCCGTTTTTGCCATTTGGCTACGGAACCCTAAAAAGGCCATTTTCCAACTTGCCCTGACCGAGGATCGAACCCGGGACCTCTGGGTGGCGGACTAGCATGGTGACCACTACGCCACGGAGGTAAATGATACTTTTGACGTGTAAAAAAACTTAATAAACATTTTTTATATATATATTTACCGATTATTCAAAGGCTTCTGGACAAATTAGTTTATTTTATTTTATTTGAAAGTGTATACTTGTTAGGTTAATTTTATTACAATTGGTTGTGTAGTTCGAGGTCGGCTTTTAGTTTTCAAAAAATATATAGAGACCGCTCAATCAAAGTAATTTTAATCAATTGATAGAATCAAAGAGTGTGCAAAAGGTGATATGTTAATTAAAAATTGGCAAAAGTGTTAAGCTTACCATAAAACATATTATAAAAAATATTATTTCACATAGAAGTGTTTACACTTAAATGTGGTTGTCGACCAAAGCAGACCTGGCGATGGTCGGTAACAGTAACAGCGAAAATGAAGACAATTGGGCTATCCTGGCCTGAAGTGAAGCGCGTTGCTCAAGACAGAACGAGATGGAGAAGTACTGTAGCGGCTCTCTGCACCACTTAGGGGACATAGAACAGTAAGTCAAGTGCTTACACTTATATTTGAAATAATAAGTATTTTTGATGTGACAACGTCTTTTAATTCGATGGAGCCGGCTGCACGCACGAAAAAACATGACTCATGCGGCTTTACCTCGCTCTGAGGCGTTCCTTTTAAGGCTTGAAGTGCAAGCGAGAGCGTGGAACGACCGACAAAGAGGCACAATCGGCCTCCGCGTTCGGCAGCATGTTATGACGTTGTCACGTTCAACTATCGTCAGTAAACCGACTTTACAGACAACCGATTTTTGAAGTGAAAACTTCTTTAGCGGCGTTGTGCACTTTTTTTGGAATGGGTAAAAAATCTTAAACTCGCGTCAGGACACGTGATCTGATCGAAAATTCGTAAGACGGCGCAGGGCGCTTGCGCGAATGTTCGTGTGTGTTTATGTTACAGCGTGCTACGCGCATCCATGGATGGTGACAGCTGATGGCTCGACCGTCTGTGTAGTGGCCATACTGCTGTGTATTTGAAAATGATTTTGTTGAAAATGAATTTGGTTATGCTTGTGACATTTGTGACAGACTGTGGTTCAGAAAAGATTTGAAATATTTTATACTGATAATTAAAGCAATTCGTGCAAAATTATTCCCTAACCACTCCAAAATATCAGAAATGCACAACGTTAATATTCAAGTTTTCACTTCTGCCGGCACTCCCAGAGTGCAACCCGTCGTTTTTTTTTTTCTATAAAAATATATAAAAGATAAGATGATAAATACAGACAACAAAGTATTGACTATTAGGTATTCGTATTTTATATCCTGTATATATTTTACGCGCTCTAACACTTCATCATAAATATAAATAATGGGTACATTGAACTCTATTTATTTAAGTACCATAAAACAGAAGGTCGGTTCTACGTATCTGGTCTATTCACATAGACCGGATGTATTTTTAACAGTACCTATAGCTGTAACAATGTTGCAATGCACCATCCTTCATGTTTTTGCTAACCTCCTTTCTATCATTTCATATTTTTCAAATTTCATTCCTAATTTAATTTTTAAATTCCAGACATTCCTTGCTCATCATTTTTGACTCTTTCCACTTTCATTCCTGTTACGAATAACATATCTCAGCACTTGTAACTGCCTCCGTGGTGTAATGGTTAGAGCGTTCGACTCATACCCGGAGGTCGCGGATTCGATTCCCGGCGGGAGCAACGACTTTGTGTTGTTGTCCTAGTTTGGTTAGGACTTGTAGACTGATCACCTGATTGTCTGATAAGTAAGATGATCCGTGCTTCGGAGCTAAGTTAAGCCGTAGGTCCCGGTCACTGCCTTTGACATTGGTCGTCACCTAAAACCATGTCAGAGGCCTTTAAGGCGGTTTAAAAACTCTGACACTAGTGTTAGTCACTAACACACACGATAAGAAGAAGAAGCACTTGTAATTTCTTGTAACAGTTATAATAATAATATAATACGAGCCATCCCACTGTGTCCTACTGCTGGGCAAAGGCCTCCCTCCATATTTTCCATTCATCATGAAAATAAATGGAGGGCTTGTCTATTGCAGGATAGTGAGTGAATAGTGGACCTACTGACTCGGTCCAGACTGCCGCCGTTGACTTCCATGAAGAAGTTCTTCTGCCAGACTAAGTTGTTACCCTATCCTGGCATCAACTATACTGATCAGACCCCTGATGGAAATAAGTTCCATAAGCCCTGAGTCAGCGGTGTTCTACGTTCAAATTTATTGAACGCATGACAGTTTAACGTCGTATCGAGGATATACAGTTAGGGCCTTCGCTAAAGTTACGCGCGCGCACGCGGCGGGTTCGGTCTATCTCTGTCACAAACTCTTAATGCGAAAGAGACAGCTGAATCCGTCGCGGGTCACCTGTCTCTGTCGCACGTAGCGATTGTGGCAGAGATAGACTGAAACTGCCGCGTGCGCCCGCGTAACTTAGCGGAGGCCGTTATACTGTATAATAAATATATTTACTGTCTGCTTCTGTATTATCTCTTGCTCTCCGACGTCCGGAAACACACCATACTAGCTAGGACAGGTGGAGTTCCCACATTGGCGCCCCACGTGGGTATCTTATGTAATCTTTTAGAACGAAATATTTGCGGGTTTCTATAGAAATAGCTGTTACGCTGTATTAATTTTCTCTTTGAAGTCAATTATGAAGTTAATTAAGGTGTGGTGGATGATATATTCTTACGACGTCTTTTTAATTAATTATTTACCTATTTGAACGAGCAATTCTTGTATATGTTTATGAAACGGGGATCTTGGAAACGACTTCAACGATTTCAATGAAGTTTAATTATATGGTCTAACTATATATACTGAAACAAATTCAAGTCTGAATTCAGTCCATGATGCTAAACTTTCCTCAAGAAAAATATGAAAAAAATAGGCGAAAACAGAGCACGGTTTTTCCATCACAAACTTTTTTATGGGCTGGATTTTTTTTTGGGACAGTTTTTTTTTTAACATAATTGTAACCTAGCCACGAAACTCAGTTTTAAGGTTTCCTTAGTAAACAAGGCACCCATATAGTTTCGCCATGTCTGTCTGTCCGCCCGCGGTCCCCCCTCTATGTGCTAAACAATTGTATATGGACACGTGAAAAAAATTACTTCAAGAAATTTTATGAGCTATTAATTAAGTACATTTAAATATTTTAGTTTGCAAACTGTTTTTATTTTATTTTATTTTATCAAACTTTATTGTTCCAAAATACAAATTTACTTTCAACAAATGGCGGACTTAATGATAAAAGCATTTTCTCCCAGTCAACCATTTGGATAAACAGAGAAAACTATGCGGCACAAAAAAGCAATACAATATAGGTACATATGTACATATTATTTTATCATTTTGCAATTAAAAACATATTATTTTATAATTTTGCAATTATTTTTTGTTAATATTATTGAAGTACTGCTTCTTTAATTTATTTATTTACTCATTACTCATGTTTATTTTTTGCTTTAAATCATGGTATAATAAAATCAGGTATTCTCTTCCCGAGATGGAACTTGACTACGTCACGAAAGTGTTGCCACTGATTGTTCTTTTCAGTAAATTTAAGGACTTTCTCAATTATTTCATGAATATTAAATAAAATATTAAGTAACTTAGCCAGTTAGTATCTCGCGATTCTTGCGTGATTCATCAATTCAATATTTTATAAATTGATATAATTGATTATTTATTCGAAATTGGTATATAAGGTTCAAAAATGCATTACGCTCGGGTAATTCAATTTCACACAGTGGCAGCACATCAAACTGATGACGTAGTCAAGTTCCACCTACGTCATCAGCTGTCACGGGAAGAGAATACCTTATTTTATTATACCATGCTTTAAATTAAACATGAGAAGATTATTCGTTTATTTTCCTTTTCCGTTTTATTATTATTGAATGATATGTTAATATTTTTTTATTAATGAATATGATTGTAAGTAATTATTTAATGACAGGTAAATATTTTTTATGACTGTATATGATTATGATTATAAAATTATGTATATGTTCACTGTATTGATTTCTTTTCCATCTTCTCGCCCGCCATGACGCTAAAAGTGGCTTTTGGGTCTTGCGGCCCTGGGCTCTGCATAGAACCGCAAGACCCAAAATGCTCTGTCTGCCCTATTAGGGATAAAGACGTGATAGTATGTATGTATGTATATGTGAATGGATCCTCCGTGTCTCGCCAGAAACGGGCGGAGTCTTAAAAATGAAGGTAATAAAATAAAATTTTGCATCACCGAGATCCTTGTAAGTCTAGGTTGTTGTCGAGAAAAGTTGTTGCAAACTCTCTAGACAAATATATTTTTCACTGTATTGCTGGGTGTTTACAAAGTTTTTTATGTTCTGTGCAATTTATTTTTGTATTTATTTATAATGTGCGGAAATTTTTGAGATTACAATGTCTCCGACATTGTCTGGAGATAGCAGTTTATTTTACGTATCCTTGGACCAAATATTGTGATATTAGGTACGTTATCCACGAGGAAAGATGTTTATCTATATATGTTTTTGTTATAAAATATAGTACTCCCATGCTGGTCTGGGAGAAATAAAAAAAAACTTAGAATGTACCAGCTGCTTCTCTTCCCGCGCAGATCGTAAAAGCCGATCGAGGGAATGGGCAAAAATGCAAATCATGTTAACAGGCGATGCGGCTAGCAACCCATCACTGTATTGATTGCTTTTCCATCTTCTCGCCCACCATGACGCTAAAAGTGGCTTTTGGGTCTTGCGGCCCTGGGCTCTGCCTAGAACCGCAAGACCCAAAATGCTCTGTCTGCCCCATTAGGGATAAAGACGTGATAGTATGTATGTATGTATAAAATATAGTATCGTTGAGTTAGTATCCCATAACACAAGTCTCGAACTTACTTTGGGGCTAGCTCAATCAGTGTATTTATATTTATTTAAAGATAAACCCGCTGATCACTCATTTTGGAAATCGTTGGGAGAGGCCTATGTCCAGCAGTGGACGTTATGCGGCTGAAATGATGATGATGCCTACAACTTCTGAGCATACTGAGATATATATACACGAACGGGAAAGAGAAGCGTCAATCATGCGGTGGGTTGACGACATAATCAAAAAGTCGCATGTGGATGAGAACAGAAAAGAACTGAGATGAGTAGCGTCAAGAAGGGCTAAGATGATAATTCCTACTATCCTACTTCCTACTAATATTATAAATGCGAAAGTGAGTTTGTATATTTGTTTGTTTGTTACCACTTCAAGCTTCAACCACCGAACCTATTTAGATGAGATTTGATATGGATATAGTTTGATACCCAGGGAAGGACATAGGATAGTTTTTATTCCGAAATTCCCACGGGGCCCACGGGAACAGCAAGTAAGCTATATAAGCTGATACTGCTGGTAATTTTATAGAGGAGCTCGATGGCCTGGCGGGAGTGCGGATTACTAGCGTTCTCGCAAGTAAAGCGACACCGGGCGTGGTCTGCACTTGGATGGGTGACCACAAGTTGCATATAAATTTCTCGAGCTCCTCCTTACTTCGGAAGGCACATATAAGCAGTTGGTCTCTGCTGTCACCTTTGTATTGTGGGGTGATAAAAATAAGACAGCTGGAATCACTTCAAATATCTGTATTCTTCAACGACCAAATGAGGAGAGGGCTCAGACTATTGCTCATTTTGCTTTTATAGACAAGATCAATACTACTAATATAAACTACTCTTTTCTAATGGAAACTAGTTTACAGGAAATAGTGTTGCCCTATTTATTACTAAATTAACTACTATAACTAAATACTAAATATATATTAGACAATTTATATAAATATTTCTACAATAAGAATTTTCATACATTAAGATTACTTACAGTATGGCAGTCATCAAGCTATCCCAGATACCTTTAGGCAGCCTGAAAAATCTGACACCTGTATTAGCCACTTGCACAAACGAAAAGCAAAGCAATTTCATAACATACATACATACATACTATCACGTCTTTATCCCTAATAGGGCAGACAGAGCATTTTGGGTCTTGCGGTTCTATGCAGAGCCCAGGGCCGCAAGACCCAAAAGCCACTTTTAGTGTCATGGTGGGCGAGAAGATGGAAAACTGAAGATGGAAATGGATGGATGAAACTGAAGATGGAAAAATCAATACAGTAATGGGTTGCTAGCCGCATCGCCTGTTAACATGATTTGCATTTTTGCCCATTCCCGCGATCGGCTTTTACGATCTGCGTGGGAAGAGAAGCAGCTGGTACATTCTAAGTTTATTTATTTCTCCCATGGGATTTCATAAACCACAGGAAAAATCCAGAAATAGTGTTAAGTTAACATATTCATAAAAACATTATCCGCTGCGCCCAAACGATCGTAAATAAGTCGTAAAATGTTTTATGAACCCCCAAAATCGTCGTTCTTATTGTCATTCAAACATTTCAGTTGTTTTGTGTATGGGATAAGTTTTGTATGGTCCTGTCATAAAGTTCTACGCCTACGGTTGCTGCTTCCACCCATGTATATAGTTTATCACGTAGTCCATAGGTTACACGTTTATTTTTTCAGTAGTTTAAGTTAGTTTATAGTTTCAGTAGTATATAAAAAATACTAGCCGCGCTTGTGGTCCTCGCTCCTCTTGGGAATTTCGGGATAAAAACTATCCTATGTATATATACGGGAGGATGATGATAATTATAAAATTTAAATAATACCTACGAATAAAATACAATTCCTCCGAATCATTAATTCTCTAGATTAAGTACGCAAATTAAATTTATAGTTAAGTAAATTTATTTAACTCAGAAAATTACTGAACCGTACAATGATAACTGAAAATCCTTCCACAAAACTTTCCCTAACTTGTTTTTGTATAACTTTAAAAGCTTTCTCATTTACTTAAGTAGGTTCTTTGTGAAGAACAGTTAATAATTTAGTAGAAAAAGTAAGAAAAACTTTAAAGTGAAAGTTTGAATGTACCTATCGTATTTTTAAGGGTCTAGATTTCTTGCGGGTAGATATGTCACTTCCACATTGTAGAACTTCAATTTCATGATGACAGCGCCACTTTTAGTAGTAGCTTTTGGGTCTATCTGGGTTCTATCTGCCCAGGGCTGCCAGACCCATACGACTCTGTCTGCCCCATTAGAGATAAAGACGTAATAAATAGTTCGTAAGAGTAATTTAATAATACACGGTGATTTTTTATTGGTTTTGGAGCCGAAGGCCACTTCATAGGCATCGTTAGTAAGACCTAATTAGCTAGTTAAAATGAAAATTCAGAAACAAAAAATGTTGACTAAAACTCGAAAGCAAAATTGTGAGATCAATTAGTAGTACCACCGCCATACACCGCTCGCCGGCCGGCCGGGGTCATCGACATCCACGCAGCTGTTTTGGCCGGCATAACTACGTGGTCTCGATCGAAAATCATTTACGCAACTTTTTTACTTATGACATACAGAAATTTGGATTACGTATATGGATAGAGGAATTTATTTACTATACGACATCTTTTTTTCCAAAACCAATGAAAAGTCAGCGTGTATAAAATTTGATTGTTCATAAGATAAATTGTAATCTTTATTGAACATTTAGTAAAAAAAATATCTTTACATACAGGTGACAATTTACATATTTGTAGGAAAACTATTTTATTGAACACATAATTGTAATTACAATACATATTTTTTTAACACATACAAAAAAAAAATAAAACAAGAAAATAACCTTCTACAAATTAAATGCCTCAATTCCGGCAGTTGCTGTAGAATCACAAAATAATGTTCCCTCAGATAGGCTTAACTTAGCATTTTGTAAGTAGGTCACGGGTTAATCTTGTGTAAACAACCGTGCTCCGAATAACGTTATCCGTTTATTTTAACCTTATTATCAGTTATTATTATAACCGTTTCATTCTCGTCGCGATTTGAGGGTTAATTGAGCGGGTTATTGTTCTAATGCAATTTGGGAGTTTGGATTCTATAAATTTCTGTAAGATTCGATTTGGATTGGGAGTTTGGGTAAATACGATAATAAATGAAAAAACAGTAATATTCTTTTTTCACTAAAACAAGGACCAATTCATAAAATAAAGAAAGAAAGATGCAATTTAGAAGTTCTATAAATTTCTGTAAAATTTGATTTGGAATTGGATCTTGGGATAATATAGGTAATATAATAAATAAATAAACAATAATATTCTACATCATCATTAGGTCTTTCTGTTTCCACTACTGGAGCATGACCATCACCAGAGCCATACTTGGCCAGAGCAGCCAAAGGATTTGTCCTACACTCTTCTCGCTGGCCAGACGGGGGAGAGGTCTCACTGATGTTTAGTAGTGTTTAGCTTATATTTCCTAAGTCGCCTTCTACGACATCCACCGGAGGACGTAAAGTGGCCCTATTCTACTCTGCCAGAAACCACATGGCACCTTATTTCGCGCTCAAAAATAGATATTGTTGATGTGGGACATAAAACCGCCATGCTAAAGTAGAATTAAGCAGGCATGTTGGTAGGATGCACAGCGAGAGATGTTTCAAAATCACAACAGAGAGGTTGCCTAAAGATGGTTACCGTCGCCCGAGTAGGCAAAGAAAGCGCTAGCGAGACGATCTCGACGCATTTCAAAATGGATGGACGAGCCTTAAGCGCAGGACATATACTCGTAGAAAAGACATAAGAAGCGGACGGGGCGCAGACATATTATGTCTGTTCCGCGACGGCAAGCGCCGGTTTTTTACAAAATTACATATTGAATGGCGTCGCAGAACACACAGAAAGGACGGGGCAAGGACGGGGTATGCCCGTCTTTTCTGTGCGTTCTATCCCGCGACATTGTCTGAGCCCCGACCGCGTCTTATTTTTTTTGGTGTGTTCAGCGCCTAACACAAGAAAGAGATAAGTAGATGAAAATGGGAGAGACCGTTGCCCAGCAATGGGACAAAACAGGTTAACAAAAAAAAATTGGTTGTTTGTAAAGTAGGTTTACGATCGAGATGTTTACGTGATAACGTCTTATTGGTGAGTATATTAACGTCTCGAGATGAGACGGGAGATCGGTCCGTCTCTCTCTCGTTGTACCTGCGATCGCGCTCGTGAGGTTTGGTGTGACACAAGTTTCTGAACATGTCACCCGACTAAAA
This sequence comes from Acrobasis consociella, assembly GCA_963555685.1. Taxonomy (NCBI): domain Eukaryota; kingdom Metazoa; phylum Arthropoda; class Insecta; order Lepidoptera; family Pyralidae; genus Acrobasis; species Acrobasis consociella. The sequence continues at coordinate 2,787,986 of OY743122.1, read as the reverse complement.
CGATTTTAAAGACGTTATCACGTCAAAAGCTAATTCACTAAAACAAGGACCAATTTATAAAATATGGACATGTCGTGACCAGATCATGGAATTGATCATTTCATGATGTGGTCGACCATTTTGGTAAGTAAAATATCCGTTTTTTTACATTAAAAAGTTTAAAATCATGTTGAAAATGGATATGAACAATGAAAAGTGACACAATTTTGTGATATTTTATTTTATGAACTGTACCGAATAATTAATTTTTAACCCTGTCATCTACCCAAAATATATAGGTAATTAACTCTGTATTTGCAGCTTCTAGAGGCGGCTGTAGGCACCTACAGCTGCCCGCTCAACACAAGGCGAGAACAGGGGAAATGTGCGGGGGGCGGGGACGGGGAACGGGGATGCATATTGCGGGACCTTAAGATATTCCGTTCTGTATGTAACACTTATGTTATTTCTATCATCATCATCATCATTTCAGCCGCACAACGTCCACTGCTGGACATTATTATTTATTATTAAGCCCTCTTGCTGGACTGTGATTCCAGCGTGTCTTGAGACACATAGGCCTCTTCCAACATTTTCCAACGGTTTCTGTCTCTGGCTCTTCTTCTCCAGAGTTTTCCTCCAATCTTCTTAATATCATCGTCCCATCTTTTGAACTGCCCTCCTTTCTTTCCTTGGCCATCTCGGGGGAGCCATTCAGTTACGATTTACGACTGCTGGACATAGGCCTCTCCCAAAGATTTCCAAAATGACCGATCTAGTTATTATTATGAATATGTATTTCTATGACGGTGTGCAATTCAAACAAAATATCTAGTTATGCACTATTTTGTCAGGTGCTCAGTTAGTCTAATCTGCTAAAATAATAGTTTCAGTAAAATCAACAAGTGTCTCGAATTCCCATACAATAACTTGGTGAGTTTATTTTAAAGTTCGCATAGAATTTTGGCAGTTTAATTAATAGTGCTTTTGCTCTTTTTCATCCTTGTAATATTTTCATATGCTTCTTTGGATTAAAATATACGTCATTAAGAAAAGATTGATGAGTTTAGATGAAGCAAAAGAGGTTTGTTAGGATCGTAGCAAGTGGAGGTCCATAGTCTCTGCTTACCCCTGCGGGAAACATGCGTGATATTATGTATGTATGTATGTATACGTCATTTGTTTGGCAAATAAATTATCTATATCTTTATCTTTATCTTCGAATCCGTCCAGTATTTCCGGAGATTAGCGTGTACAAACAGACAAACAGACATTCAGACAAACAGACAGACATTTTTTTAAATTCGTACTTTATTACTACGTCTCCATCGCCCACAATATTTTTTTTTGGTAATATATTTAATGTACAGACATACTTTTTTTACAGTTTTATTATATGTATAGATGTATAGATTTCTATTAATTGGATCATTTACCCAATATTATTTATTATAAGTTATAAATTACCCGTTGACATTAGAGAAATTTCTACTAAATTCTCTTTCAAAAGAAAAGTTCACGCCCACCTTTTAAACTCCCTTTCTTCATAAAGTCATCATCATCAATTCTTCTCTTCATAGCTATGAATTTGTATGTTAGGTAATATAAGTAGACGTGTATGTATTTGTGTGTTGTATAAATAGAGTATTCATTATGATATTTATGTTATAGTAGGTATATATAGTAGGTATATAATATAATTTTATATTATTTAGTAATATTTTAGTATGTAAATATGTATATTGTATTGCTTTTTTGTGCCGCATAATTTTATCTGTTTATCCCTATGGTTGACTGGGAGAAAATGCTTTAAGCATTAAGTCCGCCATTTGTTATAAGTATTTTGGAACAAGATTGAAGTTTGATAAAATAAATAAAATAAAATAAATACAGACCAAAAACTTGTTTACTTATTTATTTATTTGATATATTTATTTATATATGTTTATAATGTATGTATGTATGTAGCAAGGTAAGTATGATCTTATAGTTAAATTTGTACGTACTTGATTCTCCCTTTCAATTGAGTAAATATCCTCTCAATCTTTTGCAGATTGAGTGGAAGAGATCCCTACATGGGATAAGTCCGCCTTTGTATATTTACTCTTACGTAAGCTGTCTTTGTGTTTCTATTTGTTTTGGTACAATAAAGTTATTACAAACAAACAAACAAACGAAAACTCTGTATTTGTGGCTTGTAGATATGGTATTGGCGGCTGCAGGCACCTACAGCTGCTCGCTCAACGTACTGAATAATTTTATTTCATCATTATTGTACTCGAAGCTGGAACTTCCTGCCTGGATCAATTGACCCAGGTAGATATACTGGTCTACAACTTCGAGGGTGGAGCTCCCAACACAAACAGGTAGGGGCGCAACATGGACATTCGACATTAATGGCGACCGCGTACTGGCAAGCGAAGCGTAGGGCACCCACCTACAAGGTGGTCAGATGACCTGACCAGGGTCGCTGGAAAGCGCTGGATGCAGGCCGCTCTTGATCGGTCATTTTGGAAATCTTTGGGGGAGGCCTATGTCCAGCAGTGGACGTTATGCGGCTGAAATGATGATTATTGTGCTAAGCCATCTACCCAGTTCAGCTTTTGAAATACGACGAAAACCATTACTGAGAACTCGCAGTAAAAACTTTAAATGGATTTTGTTACTGAGACGATGCCTTATCTCGTAAACGAAGGAACAGCAAAACATTGTAAGCGACATAAATCAGCTGAAAATACATTTCAGTCTTATCCAACTAACGAGAGATAAATTTATTATAAACTAGATTTTAGCCGCGGCTTCGTCCTCGTAAAAGTACCTACTAGTAATATAAAGTCTACTTTTGTATGGCAAAATATGATCCCCATACAAAATTCCGCTCCCCATTTCATGCTAATTTACAAAGAATATCAATAAACCTAAGATCTGTATGTATTACATACTAGCTGTGCCCGCGGGCTTCGCTCGCCGTGGGAATTTCGGGATAAAGAGTACCCTATGTCCTTCCCCGAATCTCAAACTATATCCCTGCAAAATTTCATCCGAAACGGGTCAGTAGTTTAAGCGTGAAGAAATAAAAAACAAACAAATATACAAACTCACTTTCGCATTTATAATATTTGTACGATAGGACTAGCTGTGCCCGCGGGATTCACTCCCCGTGGGAATTCCGGTACAAAAACTATCCTATGTCCTTCCTTGGGTATCAAGTTATATCCATAACAAATTTCATCTAAATATGTTTTTAGTGGTTGAATCGTGAAGTGGTAACAAACAAACATACAAACTGTCATCGTTAGCAACTCGACTCAAAGTTAGCAAATAAATGTTTGAATCTTTGAAGATGGAAAAAGGACTACAACGAAAAGACTACAACCTAAGAAAAGTCTAAGGTTGCTAGCGGGAACATCTATTAACATGATTTAGATTCCCGCTCATTCCCTTAATCGGCTTTTACGACCTGCGCATAAAGAAAAGTAGCTGGTACATTTAAGTTTTTTTTTCCAGACCAACATGGAACACTATATAGACGTACACTGCAACCTACTAATACTAGTAGTTCGCTACGAACTTAGACCTCGCGATTATTATTTTAGAATAATGTAACTGATTTGGATGAATTTTATTATCGGTGCAGGTTTACCGATATGCGAATTCATGGTTGTGTGTGACCAAATTCCCAAAATAGTTGCCAATGCCACAGCCCTTTCTTCAAATGACTTTCGATCTAGCTCTGAAATGTCAGGAGCACCTTCCAACCATACAATGCCATGGATATGAGGTATACCGTGATGCTGAAATTCAGTTCTGTACCAAAAATGACCCATCATTTTTCATATGACAAAGTCAGCTCGTTGTTGGAAAAACCAGGTTTAAATGTTTATTTGTCTTGCCATGGCTCTATGCCGCTGCTCATTGGTTGCTTACTTTCTTCGTAAAGCTACTTCGCGGGCTTTGATTGCTGTTGATCTCTTGTTAGTTCGTAGCATAATTACTAATTCTACTACAGAAGCACAGACAAGCAGCGATAGCGATTGAACGAAAGTTCGCTCAACAAAATTGCTAAATTTAATAAACAAGTCAACAATCAATCAAAATAAGCAAAAACTGAAAAACTAATCGTAAAATTAGCAAAACCCTTTTATTTTAAGCCGGTTAAATATAATAAAATTTATAGAACTACTTATGAAACTCAATATAATAACCATAATAGTTATTCAGACAAATTACTTCGTGGACCCCAGGGAAGATATGTATTTTGTTCAGTAGCCCGGACTGAATTCACCGTTAAATAGTTTGAGTATATTTTGGAAGAGGATTTGTATTGTTTATTCGTCACGGCTTAGTCAGCTAGACTTCGCGAGTCACCCTAAACCCGTTTAAGTATAACGTATAAAAAAGTTGTTCAGACAAAAAAGTTGTTCAAATAAAAAAATATCGTTTTCATAATGGCAACAAAAAAGTCTCATGACATTTTTGAAAATATTTTGAAATGGCGGATATATGACAGTTTTAAAATTTTAAATTCCCATATTTCCGCCATTTTGAAAAATTTCGAAAAACTGGCTCGACAAAAAAATTCTATTTAGTTGCTGAACCTGCTTACAAAATTTCATGAGAATCGGTTAAGAAATGCGACCTGTAGGCGAGAACAGACAGACAGACAGACAGACAGACAGACAGACAGACAGACAGACAGACGGACAAAAGAATTTTTGGCTAGTCTCGAAACTGAGACGCTTCGCTCGCTTCGCTCGCTCGGTCAATAAAGAACTGAACATAATATAGGGACAAATGATACTGATTGAGCTAGCCCCAAAGTATGTTCCAGACTTTTGTTATGGAATACTAACTCAACGATACTGTATTATATAACAAATACATATATAGATAAACATCCAAGACCCAGAACCATTTGAAAAAGGCCATTTCCCAAACGAATATACTTACTTACCTACGTATTTATTGTTTCGTTTTGCATAGTGTATCTGACGTCACTGTTTTAATTCCAAGGAGCTGTACTTGTCGATCATAAACCACCTTAAGCATCAATCTAGCCACGCCTCTTTGATGTGCTCCTGATTTAAATGACGGAAAGAAGGAGATATGTCTTTATGTCCGATGGATCAAATATATATAAAAAATAAGGACAAATCAAGTCAGTTTAAACTTGCATAATGGGATACTAACTCAACGATATTATGTTTCATAATAAATACATATACAATGTGGAAACGATATACCCGTCCTAAATCAAACCACGGGCTATAAGTACTAGATTACTATAGCTTAATAAAATTAAAATAACAGTCAAGAAAAAAAAATCGACATTCCCATACAAATTGCCAGGGCTGCACACTTTAGTTTGAAAATACCATTTTTTGTTTTGTTTTTTTGTTTGTTACTTTAAATCCATTATACTATACTATAAGTTTCCGGAATGAATATGAAAAAATACTATTAAAGGTACAAAATTAATTTATTGTTTTTCAAAATAATCTCCCTTGGCGTCTATGCACTTTTTCATTCGATGAAACCAGTTTTGAAAACTTTTGTGCCACTCCTCTGTAGTGACCTCTGAAACGTGTTTTTCATACTCCTCGACAGCCTCTTCTGGTGATGAAAATCGTTGACCGCGTAATTGGCTCTTAATTTTTGGGAACAGAAAAAAGTCACAAGGTGCCAGGTCGGGTGTATGCAGGATGACTCATGAGTTCTACATTTTTCGCCTTCAAAAAGTCGTTTGTCTGTCTGGCCGTGTGAGAACTAGCATTGTCGTGGTGCAGGATGATACGGCGTTTACGGTTATTTTTACGGAGTTCGTCAATAACTTCCGGCAAACAAATGGTCGTGTACCAGTCACTATTCACTGTACAACGATTCTCTAAAGCAACAGTAGCCACGTGTCCAGTTTTATTAAAAAAAGAAGCAATCATCCGCTTAGATGCACTTTTCACGCGCGCCACTTTGGTTGGTTTCGGCTCATCTTGAAAGACCCATACGCTCGATTGCTGCTTTGTTTTGGGATCGTAGCAATAAATCCATGTTTCGTCACCTGTTACTATGTCCCACACCAAATTTGACGCACCTTCGTTGAATCTGGTAAGCATGGCACTGCACCAAGTGACGCGGTCCGTTTTTTGAGCCTCGGTCAAGTTGTGTGGGATTTACCGCGAGCACAGCTTTCTCACACCCAAATGTTTGTGTAGGATTAATTGTATTTGACTCATGCCTATTTCTAAGGATGCGCGAATTTCATGGTAGGTCACATGCCTGTCTGTTTCAATCATACGGCGCACAGCATCGATGTTTTTGTTGGTCACAGCGGTGGACGGCCGACCATCGCGAGATTCGTCACTGAGATTGATACGACCACGCTTGAATTCTGCAAACCAGCTATAAACAGTTGTTTTGCATGGTGCTTCATTGCCAAAAGTTGTTTCAAGCCGAGCGATGCTCTGTTGAGCTGTCAAATTACACTTAAAATCGTAGAAAATCATACTACGAAAATTTTCCCGAGTTAAATCCATGTTGATGCAGACACACAATTTTTTAAATGGCGCCACAAGGTAAAAACAAAAGACAGTCAGATGAAACAAACTGCATTCTACAGCCAAAGAGTTCTATTTTCAAATGTTGCAATAAATTTTTAAATATTGGTTATGTAAGTGGCCAGTTCCGGAAACTTACAGTGCGCCCTATGTAGTCATGTAGCCCGTGGTTCGATTTATTACAGGTATGTCTCTTCCTCGTTGTATACTTATAAATAAACACCCACACGGGACAATTTGAAAAAGGCCATTTTCGAACTTGCCCTGGCTGGGGATCGAACCCAGGAACTCTGGATTAGTCGATTAGCGTGTTGATGTTTACGCCACGAAGGTCGGCCAATATGATTAATTACTATTGCTTAACTATTGTTTTTTAGCCATGAAATTGAACAGCGAATAGGATGAAGTAAATTAAAATGTTTGCATATATTTGTCTTAGTTTCATCTTCGACAGTTACTTATTCTATTCCTTTATTTATAAATAATAAATCCGACTCTGATCCGAAGTCCGTCACTTGTAAAAGTAAATAATTAACAACTAACCGTGATAAATAAATAAAGATCACAACTAGCATCGGCAACCTTGAACGCAATGGAACCAAGAAAAGGATCATCATAAAATGAAGACGATTAGAACATATCTCTTTACTTCTTTACTCTACAACCCTAACCGCCGTTATTGTCAATGTAGGAGTAATTAAATGTATTAATTAAATTAACCGAAGCCTTCATGTAATTCCTTTGAGGCGTCGCTAGCTATTTTCGTCATATGAGAAATTGTCATAATATTTGTGGTTGAGGATAGTGCGCAGTTTGATATTACTCTCATGACTGAACAACGGTAAGTAATGAAAGATGTGTGATGTGGTATATTTATTTCATCATCATCAGCAGGTCTTTTGGTCTTCACTGCAAGAGCACGACCCTCTCTGTACTACCAGAACTACTTGGCCAGAGCAGCGAAAGAAATTGGCCTTCACTCTCCACGCTGGCCGCGGGTTGGAGAGGTCTCACTGATGTTTATAAGCTTTGTTTAGCTTGTTTTCCCTAAGTCGCCTTCTACGACATCCACGGGAGGACTTGGAGTGGCCCTATTCTACTCTGCTGAAAACGACACGGCCTATACGGTACGGTATGTTTATATAATTAAACATTATTGTTCCACAATAAATAATACAGACCAGGACATAATTTTTTTTAATGGCTAACTAGGTAGATTCTGAAAAAAAAATATATACGGAGAAATGTGTTCTAAATCTCCTAAGACTTCTAAGACTCCCACTGCGCTCGTCAACCCGCCTGCCAAGCGTGGCGAGTATGGCATTATCCCCTCATGGATAGACAAAAAAAGACCAGGCCTCCAGTGATCGGTCATTTTGGAAATCTTTGGGAGAGGCCTACGTCCAGCAGTTGACGTTATGCGGCTGAAATGATGATGATGATGTGTTCTAAATAATCGGCCAAGTGCGACAGATAGACAGACGGACAGACGCACAGCGGAGTCTTATAATAGAGTCCCGTTTTACACTCTTTGTACGGAACCCTAAAAATGAATATTATAACCTTTTGTTTACAAAGTAAGTCATAAATAAACCAAAGCACTTCTCAATTTCATAAAAAGTAGCTAACAGCGAAGACTTGAACTACTCTTCAAAGTGAATGTAGGTACTTGAGCGTATCTTAATAACGGAAGTTGAGCAGTTTGGGAAACCGTAACGCCGCCATATTGGATGAACATGCTCTCGTGACGTCATAAATAATGGTATTCATAAAATTGGGAAAACTTCCCAAAAGTTGAGGTCGTAGGTGTTTTGGGGATAAAGTGAGTTAGAGTTGGCAAATATTCGATACCTAAATACTTTTCGAGGCTATTGTGAGCAGCTTGGTGGTCCGGCGGGAGTGCGCATTACTAGTGCTAACGCAAGTAAAGCGACAACGGGCGTGGTTGTACTTGGATGGGTGACCACAAGTAGCCTAAAAATTTCTCAGTTCTTTCGTGCTTCGAAAGACACGTATAAGCTGTTGTCATAATTTTTTTTTTGGCTAATTAGGTAGATTCTAAAAAAAAAGATATATATGGGGAAATGTGTTCTAAATAACCGGCTAAGTGCGAGTCTTGTTGTCATCTATAAAAAAGTCACGTTTGGTGTATGGGCACAGGTATGGCACTTCATACAAACGGAGCAGCATATATACCTAGTACTACTACAAACGAAACAATCCGTCCGTGCACACGTCAAATGTGTGAGTTAAACAATCAGGGTCGCCACCACAGAATTTGTTGCTTAGCTTACCTGTTTTTATCACTCGGAAATCTATAAAATTTTCGTTATTTATTGTTTTCCGTGGACAAACAATGATAATGTGCGCAGTTTCTCACCATTATAATTCAATAATCCTAAGTGACTCGCGTAATGTCAACGTGCAACTACCAATAACCCTGTTTTACTGCCACTTACACCTCACAATAACGGGGGAGGGGTTGCGGGGACACCAGATTGCGGGGGACGGTGCGAGTTTCCGTTCTGTATGTAATACTATTATTTATTCTGTGGTATGGGGGCCCCACTTCATTATTTATTTCATTCTGTTTTTAGTGTTTGTTTTTATAGCGGCAACAGAAACACATCATCTGTGAAAATTTTATCTGTCTAGCTATCACAGTTTATGAGACAGATAGACAGACGGACAGACGCACAGCGGAGTCTTAGTAATAGGGTCCCGTTTTTACACTCTATGTACGGAACCCTAAAAATGAATATTACAACCTTTTGTTTACAAAGTAAGTCATAAATAAACCAAAGCACTTCTCAATTTCATAAAAAGTATCTAACAGCGAAGACTTGAACTACTTTTTGCACTTTTCAAAGTGAATGTAGGTACTTGAGCGTATCTTAATAACGGAAGTTGAGCAGTTTGGGAAACCGTAACGCCGCCATATTGGATGAACATGCTCTCGTGACGTCATAAATAATGGTATTCATAAAATTGGGAAAAGTTGTACAAAGTTGAGGTCGTAGGTGTTTTGGGGATAAAGTGAGTTAGAGTTGGCAAATATTCGATACCTAAATACTTTTCGAGGCTATTGTGAGCAGCTCGGTAGTCCGGCGGGAGTGCGCATTACTAGCGCTAACGCAAGTAAAGCGACAACGGGCGTGGTTGTACTTGGATGGGTGACCACAAGTAGCCTAAAAATTTCTCAGTTCTTTCGTGCTTCGAAAGAAATGTCGAAGCCTTTACGCAGCTTGAAAAATCTGACACCAGTGTTGGCCACTTACACAAATGAAATAACCGGCCAAGTGCGAACCGGATTCGCGCACTAAGGGTTACGTACCATTATCCATAAAAAATCGCGTTTGTTGTATAGGAGCCCTTAAATATTTATTTTATTTTGTTTGTAGTATTTGTTGCTATAGCGGTAACAGAAATACGTAATTTGTGAAAATTTTCAACTGTGTAGCTATCGCGGTTCTTTAGACACAGCCTGGTGACAAACAGACGGACAGCGAAGTCTTAGTAATAGGGTCCCGTTTTTACCCTTTGGGTACGGAACCCTCAGAAGGCGGGACGCAAGCAGAGCATCTGTTTGATTTTCCGCTATTTTCTTCATTATGGCTAAGAATATTTTTTTTTAGTCATTTATTCTATACATATAATAAAACAGTAAAAATAATTTGTCTGTACATTTAGTAATTTTGACTGAAATGGATAGAGGGAGGCCAAAAAGAATAATAGAAAGCAAAAAATTTTTTTTTTTAATTTTTGTCTGTATGTATGTATGATCACGGTAATCTTCGAAAGTACTTAACCGATTTACTTAAAACTTTCATCAATTGCTTTATTTGAACCAGAAAAACATCTAAGGTACGGAACCCTAAAAGTAAGTTGGATAAGTATTAAGTAATCTGTAGTAGAGCCGACACAGGGCGACAATTTTCAGCATAAATTAGGAGTCCCGACTCAAAATCATGATCAGGGGTTCCGGCGATTATACACCAAGTTTATGGGGGTAAATGTGGGGGAAAGTCTTTGACACTGCGGAAACATAGACTCTAGTTTAGTTGTAGACGGACAATTAATAGTACTAAAACTGTATCTGCTTAATTTTCGTAGTCAATGTATTATAAATATTGATAGGAATGTTTACTTACTTACCGTAATTTAATTTTAATATAATATTGAAAAATTTGATATTTTTTCTGCTTAAAGTTGCCTAAAAAATACTCTTAGCATAAGTCGGCCATTTGCTTATGGTATATTTTTACCGAAGTAAAAATAAAATAAAATAAATATTTAAAGGGGCTCCCATACAAACGCGATTTTTTATAGATAATGGTACGGAACCCTTAGTGCGTGAATCCGATTCGCACTTGGCCGGTTATTTCATTTGTGTAAGTGGCCAACACTGGTGTCAGATTTTTCAAGCTGCGTAAAGGCTTCGACATTTCTTAACGACTGCTACACAATGATGACAACAGCTTATACGTGTCTTTCAAACATAGACTCTAGTTTAGTTGTAGACGGACAATTAATAGTACTAAAACTGTATCTGCTTAATTTTCGTAGTCAATGGTTATAAATATTGATAAGAATGTTTACTTACTTACCGTAATTTAATTTTAATATAATATTGAAAAATTTGATATTTTTTCTGCTTAAGGTTGCCTAAAAAATACTCTTAGCATAAGTCGGCCATTTGCTTATGGTATATTTTTACTTCGGTACAAGTTTTGATATAATAATATAAACTTTTACTAAGTTTGGCATGTCTTGGTCTTCAGCCATTCTTCTCCATCAACAAGGGCCACTATAAAGAAGAAATAAAGTCATAACGTCGAATAGTAAGTTATTTATTTTACAAAAACGAATAAAAGCTTTATCTAAACAATATTTTAAAATTATTTAAAAATTTATTGTTCCCATATATTTTATTAGCTCTTTCATGATCTTCCTCGCAGATGACCAGGAAAATCATGAAAAAAATTACAATTTATCAGGTGAAACAAATATCCAAAGATAAATAAATTATTTTTGACTTTTGACCTATGGAGGAATAGTAGGGGGTAAGGACGTTATTAAGTAGGTATCTATAAATATCTATACATATAATAAAGCAGTAAAAAATGTGTCTGTATAATGAATATATTTCCAAAAAACTATGTGGCGCGATAGAGTCATATAACAGAGTGAGAATTAAAAAAAAATCTTTTTGTTTGTCTCTTTGTACACGGAAATACTCGACGGATTCAAATGAAATTTTTTTGGTATATAGCTGTTAAGCTTGGGCAACATACAGGGTTTAATAGATTTTCTAGAACGGAACAGCTGAGGTTGATGTAGATCCAGCTAAACTATAAGGAATATAAAAATGACGCCTTAGCCAAAGTTTTTCAACCTGATGAGCATTTTCCAGAGTCATAAAGTCCACGCGAAAGAAGTGGCATGCTTCGGCTAGTTTTGACATATGACTTTATTACTGTTAGTCTATTACTTTACTCTCTGTGTCACAGCCTCAAAGCAGTGTAAAATAAAACGCGGTTAGCACGCTGGCATCTCTAATCTGTGAACAATAGGACGTTACGTCATTCGTATGCGAGACATTTTTATATTTTATTTTATTGATTATCACACAAAATAGATAACAACTATTTTACAAATGCACAGAAAAAAATATTAGAAACTGGTTGCAATCCAAAACATGTGTGTATCTACAAAGAAACAATTATCAGAGGAGAATCTTACAAACTAAGAGAAAACAAGTTTAACAAATTAAATATTCTAATTAATTTCCTTTTTATTCTCATTCTCTTGTAACACAGTACAGGATTTCCTTTAGTGTTTTAATGTTAGATATTACTATATAACTGTTGGTTTGTTACTTACCTCTACTCTCTGTGTCACAACCTCACAGCAGTGTAAAATAAAACGCGTTTAGCACGCTGGCATCTCTAATCTGTGAACAATAGGACGTGACGTCATTCGTATGCGAGCTAGCATGTCGAGCTTTTCAACAACACACACTTGAGAGCGCAGATATTAAAATCTTTAACGTTCTTGTGGTGACCTCAGGGCGACCTCTATGGCATTATACAGAATTCGCAACTTTTTTTTATGTCAAATCAGAAACCTTTTTTTAAACGTCTAAACAAACGTTTTCTATGGGATTTGTATGAAGTATAGACTAAGGACGTCATATTTTCATGGTGATAAATTGCGCTCAATATCAGTTTTTCGGAAATAGTCAAACTAAAGTCACAATGGATATGATCATGACAGCGACATTTTTTAGGGTTCCGTGGCCAAATGGCAAGAACGGAACCCTTATAGATTCGTCATGTCTGTCTGTCTGTCTGTCCGTCCGTATGTCACAGCCACTTTTTTCCGAAACCATAAGACCCATACTGTTGAAACTTGGTAAGTAGATGTATTATGTGAACCGCATTAAGGTTTTGACACAAAAATAGAAAAAAACATTAAATTTTGGGGGTTCCCCAAACTTAAAACTGAAACTCAAAAATTTATTTTTCATCAAACCTATACGTGTGGTGTATTTATAGAAAGGTCTTCAAAAATGATATTGAGGTTTCTAATATCATTTATTTCTAAACTGAATACTTTGCGCGAGAGACACTTCCAAAGTGGAAAAAAGTGTGTGTCCCCCCCCGGCCCCGTAACTTCTAAAATAAGAGAATGATAAAACTAAAAAAAATATATGATGTTCATTACCATGAAAACTATCAGCGAAAATTAGTTTGAACGAGATCTAGTAAGCAGTTTTTTTTTTTTTAATACTTTATAAATCATAAACGGCAATTTACCTTTCATTCAATCAACTCAAATATAAAAATGAAAAAAAACATACTACAAGACTTTTATATTATATTATTTGCTACTACGGAATCCTTCATGGGCGAGTCCGACTCGCACTTATTGACCCAGAAATACACCCAATCACTAACACCACAGAATAATAATTAGTACTAAGGTACAGAAAGAGCCAAGTCAAATAATTAAGCCTAAATCGCTGCGCTTGCAGAGTAGGATCCTGAAGAGGCTGGCGGCATTTCCGCATTAAATGGCCATCTCGCAGCCATTGGCCAAAATAAGTTGAATGAACATAAGAAAGAAACGTTTTGCCTTGATACATCGGACGATGTTCCTTGCCCAAGTAGTAGATAGAGAGGTATTATTTTCCCTAGAGTGCAGTTCATTACCTTGCCGCTTGTTACAAAGAATTCCGCTGATCTATTGCTGAAGAAATTATGATAATATTTTCACTCTTTGGTAGGGCTGCTACGGCTGTGTTGCTATCACAGTTGATGACATACAGCCTGGTAACAGACACAGACGGATGGACTGGGAGTCTTAGTAATAGGCTTCCGTTTTTACCTTTTGGGTACAAATCTCCCATGCTGGTCTGGGAAAAATGAAAAAACTTAGAATCTACCAGCTGCTTCTCTTCCCGTGCAGATCGTAAAAGCCGATCGAGGGAATGGGCAAAAATGCGAATCATGTTAACAGGCGATGCGGCTAGCAACCCATCACTGTATTGATTGCTTTTACATCTTTTCGCCCACCATGACGCTAAAAGTGGCTTTTGGGTCTTGCGGCCTGGGCTCTGTAAAGAACCGCAAGACCCAAAATGCTCTGTCTGCCCCATTAGGGATAAAGACGTGATGGTATGTATGTATGTATGTATGGGTACAAAACCCTAAAAAGGAAATCATAATTGCCTATAACATGATTTAGGTTTTCGCTCGTAATAGACATTTGTGCGAGGTGACATGCTCGACCGCCAAAAAAACTGCGTCTAAATCTGTCTATCCGTTCGAGAGCTAAGAAGCCACAGACATATAGACATTGGTGTCAAACTTATAACACCCCTTTTTTTGTCGGAGGTCAAGAAATGATAACTTCCTTCTTTTTTGAAGTTCGTTTAAAATTAAATTTGATAACCCTACCAACAGAAATATCCATGTAATGGTCCATTCACATAAAGTGGGCGCGTTTCAACGACTTTTATCATTTTGATTAGTTCCAGCATCAAAGGGCCTTTTAGGTATATGACAATGTCGGTTATATTGCTTCAGGGAGATATGAAAACACGTGGCTCTGTACAATTTATCAGTTTGTTAACCGAATTCCAAAACGGAGGAGGCTTTCGGTTCGTCGTTTTTTATGTATGTTCACGACAACTGGCCCGATTTGGGAAATACTTTTGTTTGAAAGGGCATACTTGTCAGGCTTTATTGTAAATTTCTATGGGCCCTATAGAAATTTGATTAAGTATAAATTTTTTTATGAAATAAAATTTTCTATGGGGTTTGTATGAAGTAACCAACCGGTGACGTCATACTTGTTTGGAGTCAAATAACGCTCTTAATATCAGTTTTTCTGCATTATAAATCTAAAGTCTTGTTTAAAATATTTATGACCAATGTAAATAAGTAATATATAGAGACAAATTACATAGATTGAGCTAGCCCCGAAGTAAGTTCGAGACGAGTTTGTTATGGGATACTAACGCAACGATAACTATATTCTATAACAAATAAATATATAGATAAACATCCAAGATCCAGAATAGTTTGAAAAAGGCCATTTATTGCTATAATTTTAAAGTGAAGTCCTTTTATTTACTCTGTGGTAATGTGACACTATTTCATGACGACTTATTTTGTTAACTGTACCGAATAATTTATTTTTAACCAGTTCATATCCCTATTGAGACAAAGACAAAAGCCGTTGCCTATAATTAACTATCAAACACCCTTCAAACACCTCGAGTACACCTGCTCGACTATTGTGACGTCAACAATTGGATTTGCTCAGATAAGCCTAATTGGGTCCGTTGACGAGACTGTTGGTCTATTATATTACGTGTGTATAAAGCAGAGCGATGGGTAGTGAGATAACTCATCATCATCCGAGGGTATTCCTGGTTACCCTCACAGTAGTAACGCCTCAGAGTTTGGGGTCGGTTACCTAACCTAGGTGATTTGACGAGGTTACTTGTTTTTACACAGAGCGACTGCCGTCTGATCTCCGCAACCCAAAGGGTAGACCAGAACCAATCCTTGGATAGGTTGGAGCAGACACTACGTTTGGGACCCACAGTTTATTCGTGCCTTTTTTTTGATAATTAAGTGATTCAAGCCTGCAATATTCTAAATAGACTGGAAATGACTTTTCACAGTGGGATTTGAACCTACGACCTCTGGTTTACACGCCTTGACTACTGGACCACGGAGGCAGTCAAGTGAGATAACTACATGTAAGTTAAGTTAAGTAATACTTTTTTGTACACCAAAAAAATTACAATGATTAAAATATACACAGAAAAAAAAACTAAATAAATGTACAATGGGCGGTCTTATCGCTAAAAGCGAAATTTCTTCCAGACAACCGATGGATGGAGAGAATACAGTGAAACGTTAGCAGACGGGGTGTACATAACTAAAACAAAAATTCAAATAATAACAAGTATGTACATATATTACATACTTATATATATGTAAAAGATACATAAATAATATACACATGTATTTAAGTTATTGTTTTTAACACTTCATCATTATCATTTTAGCCGCATAACTTCCACTGCTGAAGATTTCCAAAATGGCTTATTAAAAGCAGGTGAAAAACCGTTGAAAGTAAGTACCTAATTGCGTTAGTTATTTGGCGAAAACACGTTTAAAAACTGTGCAAGTCTTAAATCGTGCTTTAGCCAAATATGGTCGCTAGCAGAAACACTATTACTACTGTGCTTCCAATAATAAGACGGATTACCCATGATACTTTCAATGGTTATTCATTAGATAATTTAAAAGGATATTGACAGACAAATGAGTTACGTAATAAATGCCTCCGTGGTGTAGTGTTTTCCCATGCTGGTCTGGGAGAAACGAAAAAACTCAGAATGTACCAGCTGCTTCTCTTCCCACGCAGATCGTAAAAGCCGATCGAGGGAATGGGCAAAAATGCGAATCATTTTAACAGGCGATGCGGCTAGCAACCCGTCACTGTATTGATTGCTTTTCCATCTTCTCGCCCACCATGACGCTAAAAGTGGCTTTTGGGTCTTGCAGCCCTGGGCTCTGCATAGAGCCGCAAGACCCAAAATGCTCTGTCTGCCCCATTAGGGATAAAGACGTGATAGTATGAATGTATGTTGTGTAGTGGTTAGAGCGTTCGGCTCATACCCGGAGGTCGCGGGTTCGATTCCCGGCGGGGACAACGACTTTGTGTTGTCCTAGTTTGGTTAGGACATTGCAGGCTGATCGCCTGATTGTCTGATAAGTAAGATGATCCGTGCTTCGAAGAGCACGTTAAGCCGTCAGTCCCGGTCACTGTCTTTGACATTGGTCGTTACCTAAAACCATGTCAGAGGCCTTTAAGGCGGTTTAAAAACTCTGACACTAGTGTTAGTCACTAACACACACGATAAGAAGAAGAATGAGTTACGTAATTAAGTTTAACAAAACAGCTCGCATTGACATGACATTTAGTGTGTACATAACTGTGTGACCAAACAAAATAATATGAGGAGAAAATAAGATATTCACCAAGATATAAGGCGACAAACTCCCTGAAACATAAGGTATACAAATTAGAAAAGTTTAAGAAATTAAACAAGAGCGGTTGCCGATCGATATAAAACGATTAACAAAATAAACACAAAATCTTGACCCAATTTCAGTAGTCGCTATTCAATAAATCCTACCGCGATAGGATCTGTCTCAGCCCTTTTCATCATCTTTTCAACTCAAATCTTTTGGAGTTTGACTAATTATGGTCTAAACCTCCTTTCAAAGCCGTCTTTATTTCAGACCCGATAAGCAGGGATTAAATTAATTACTGTATTCATCTTTTGATATCACGCAACGGTTTTTTAATAGTAATGGTATCAGTTGCTTACAATTTTTGAGAAAATTTTGCGAATTAAAAAAAGGATGTAGACTAAAAAATATTTTTGGCTCATGAGGTAGATTTATGACGACCTCCGTGGCGTAGTGGTCAACATGCTAGTCCGCCACCCAGAGGTCGATCCCCGGTCAGGGCAAGTTGGAAAATGGCCTTTTTCAAATTGTCCTGGGTCTTGGATGTGTATCTATATATGGATTTGTTATAAAATATAGTGTCGTTGAGTTAGTATCCTATAACACAAGTCTCGAACTTACCTTAGGGCTAGCTCAATCAGTGTAATTTGTCTCTATATATTTATTTTATTTAAAAAAGTATGGTATACGTAATGCTTCTATTTGCTGATAAGCAAATAATGACGAAGTAACAGCGCATTTGAATTTCACGTGACGTCACGATCAGCTACAATTTGTAACGTAAAGATGACGTAAATCCCTCTGAAACTGATCTTTGTGAATTTTTAACACTTTGCACGAGTACTAAACAAAACAATATGAGTATTTTGTTTTCGGATACTCATTGATGGATAAAATAATATATTTTTTACCCAACCTACGCGAAATGCCAGATAATCCATCCGTTATTCCATAAAATGATACGACAACAGCTACTATTACAAGGTTTTTTTACAAGCTTTTATTTAGTTGTCTCTCATGCTGGTCTGGGAGAAATAAAAAAAAACTTAGAATGTAGCTGCTTCTCTTCCCACGCAGATCGTAAAAGCCGATCGAGGGAATGGGCAAAAATGCAAATCATGTTAACAGGCGATGCGGCTAGCACTAGCAACCCATCACTGTATTGATTGCTTTTCCATCTTCTCGCACACCATGACGCTAAAAGTGGCTTTTGGGTCTTGCGGCCCTGGGCTCTGCATAGAACCGCAAGACCCAAAATGCTCTGTCGGCCCCATTAGGGATAAAGACTTGATAGTATGTATGTATGTTTTATTTAATTTTACCTGTCCCGTTGTCTTTCTGTAATCGAATGTTGCAAGTTACATTAGACCCACTTCTCGGTTTCTGATTGAGCTGAAATTTTACGTACGCAAACGTATATCGCGTGACAATGCAATATTTTGACATGGAGCTGATCTGACGATGGAGCCGAGGGGTGACCATAGAAACTCTGTATAAATTGACGCATTTCATCGAGTTTAGACTCGTTTGATTTGTCTTGAGAAGCACTTTAAACATTTAAGATCATTTTTTTAGATAAAATCTGTTTCAATTTTTTTTTTCAAATAATTTCTTCAATGTCAACACAAATCGAAATAGGTATATCATCTTTTTGAAGCCCTGAATCATGCTTGACACTTAACGCAGCAAGTTGCTACGTGCGTACGTATATACATATAGTGTCGTTTTTAGAGTAAAGTTCCTAGTTCTTGTTGGTTTCATTGTATTGAACAATGAAGAGAAAGTAGTAGAAGTGCTATATAAAAAAAATTGTATAAGAACCGTCATCACCAAACTTATACAAATAAATCATTAATCACATTTGCATTATATTTATTTGTTCCTTTGTTTAATTCATAGTTTTTATTAACTTTAATAATCGCCGCTGTGTCCTTAGTATTAAGATTGATTTATCTAGGCTTCTAAAATTACTTACGATGTTTTTCAATTTGTAGTGTTTACGAACAAATCTAATTATTTACGTACTTATAAGAAAAACATTCTAGTTTTATTATTTCATTTATCATTCATTAGTGAAATTTAATAAAACAAGGTATTTGTACAATATTATTATAATATAACATTTAAATTGAATGCCTTGTGACTTCTAACCGACATTCAAATAAACTCATGTAAACCAAAACAATTTGTCAATGCTGTATTTACATAGACTTAGTAGGTACCTTTATAATTTATTACTGATTTTTACTGGGAGATCTAGCTTTTTATATATATTAGCTAATATATTACTCAGTATTTTTTTTACTAATATATTAGGATATTATACCTACTTAGCCTGCTAACCTACTTAGTATTTTATTGAGAAAAAAAATAAAAACATGAATATAGATAAATGAAACGAAACTAAACTATAAAAATAAATCTCTAAATTATGCTTAATTAAAAAATTCCATCTTGCCCATGCGACATGGTAGCAAGAACAATTTTTACTTCTTTTTTGCCCTCACCTTTCCCCGTAACACGGGGTTGGCTTTCTTAATCATGCGGCACTACTAGCTACAAACAGGCACTGTCGTTGTTTATTATTTTATTATTATTATACTATATATGATATGATCTAGTATAGCCCGTGGTTCGATTTATTACGGGTATATCCCTTCTACGTTGTATACATACTTTATCACGTGTTTGTCTCTGATGGAGCACATAGAACATTGTTAGGCGCGACGCAAATGGACCACCACAAAACGCCGCCACCGACCACTTTCCTATCTTCTTATCGTGTGTGTTAGTGACTAACACTAGTGTCAGAGTTTTTAAACCACCTTAAAGGCCTCTGACATGGTTTTAGGTAACGACCAATGTCAAAGACAGTGACCGGGACCGACGGCTTAACGTGCCCTCTGAAGCACGGATCATCTTACTTATCAGACAATCGGGTGATCAGCCTTCAATGTCCTAACCAAACTAGGACAAAAACACAAAGTCGTTGCCCCCGCTGGGAATCGAACCCGCGACCTCCGGATATGAGCCAAACGCTCCAACCATTACACCACGGAGGCAGTACTTTCCTATAGCTTTCCTATAGTATAGTGACGCTGGTGGCGGCCACTTAATTAGTAACTAAGTATTGAAAGTGGTCGGTGGCCATTTTGTGGTAGCCCGTTTGCGCCTAGCCTAAGTGTTGCGGCTCTAAGCAGACAGACCCCAGGATCGGTGGAAATAACTTTATTGGGTGAGTAGGTAAACCTTAAAAACATTATGGAAACCACGACTAAGTCGTTGTAAACGCAGCACAATTCAAGGACAAAAATCATTTGTTTCGCTAAGTTGTAAACTTGCTAAGTAACTTTTAATTGCAACCGTTATTTGTCAACGCGCTTTATTCACAATTAAAGTGATTTATCGACTTACTAATGAAGAAAAGTCGAATAATATGCTAAGTAATGGAGTTTTGTAGTACATGATTTTAAAAGAAAATATATCTACTTTTTGACAAACTTCAAAAAACGAAGTGGGTACCAATTCACGACTAAGTGAATGATTAGTCTGGAAAAAAATTACTCCCACTTTACATGTATGGCAGCTTTCCTAATATAGGAAGGTTAAATTAATTGAAATGCAATTAAAATTGAAATAATGACTAAAATAAAGAGTAATTGCTCTAAATTTAAACACTAAAATGGTGATTCAATTGTTTATTTCACTTTTTTCTTTTTATCTACATTCACTGTAAACAGTGAATTGTTTGATTCACTGTATTATTAAAAATATTCAGAGGAAGAACGGTATAATTGCAGTTAACTTTATAAAAAGTTTGTCTTTGATGGAGCTCATAGAACATTGTTAGTGTTGCGGCTCTAAGCAGACAGATCCCAGGATCGGCTTTATAACGAAAGTAAACCTTATAAAAACATCCATGAATTTTGCGACTAAGTCGTTGTAAACGCAACACCATTCAAGGACAAAAATCATTTGTTTCGCTAAGTTGTAAACTTGCTAAGTAACTTTTAATTGCAACCGTTATTTGTCAACGCGCTTTATTCACAATTAAAGTGATTTATCGACTTACTAATGAAGAAAAGTCGAATAATGTGCTAAGTAATGGAGTTTTGTAGTACATGATTTTAACAGAAAAGTTTTTTACTTTTTAACCGATTTCAAAAAAGGTGGAGGTTAACAATTTACAACGACTAAGTGAATTGTTAGAACACTCACTTTGCATGTATGGGAGCTACCCCAAAACGGAATTAAAATTACTAGTGGTTCGCCGCGAACTTAGACCTCGCGATTATTATTCCAAAATAGAATCCCACCAAAAACATTTTCATGTAAAAATGTTGCCAAGACGAGTCTACATAGCTTACCCTGTGAAAAAGTTATCAGATCTCGTATAAAGCCAAGCTCTGAAGACTACACGCTCTAAACCAACAAGCTCTACACTACGCCTTAATCAAAATCTATGAAAAAGTGGTCAGATCTCGTGTAGAGCCAAGATTCTTGATCTATTCGCCCTTACCGTGTGTGAAATAAAACGGCCAAGCCACACGTCTACAAACTTCCACCTCCTGTTCCGAGAGGAAAGGTTAGGTTTGGTTTTTTTTTGTTGTTTTTGTAGTAATATTAGCTTACATACCAAACAGCGTTCTAGGACTTCAGGAAGTACCTTAAGAATTTTGATGATCAGTGAGTGAATCAGTGACGAAATCGGGGGCTTTCAGACATTAATAAAATCTAAAGCTACGACATTCACACTTTGTATTTTTAATGACTGTATTGGTGTCAATATATCTTGAAATTTTTAACTATTTAGCATCATCCAAACCAAAGTTATGAGAGTTCAAAAAAACGACGAAACATTTCAAGAAAAGGTAGGTTGTGCCCTTGCGCTCCGCTTGGCTCGTCTTGGCGGGGGCATTCCCGTGCCCCCAGATTAAAATGAAATTTAATATCTAGTAAAACTGTGTTTTTTTTTTCAGATTTTACAACCTTCTTTCTTCTTCTATTCTGAGCTGATAAGTTCATTTTTTTTCAATACGAATTAATTTAGAACCTGGATCTAATACAATATCCGTAAGACGTTTCAAACTTGAAAGAGCAACGTATGTACGATTGTACACCCGGTCGCCAACTCTTTTACGCCAATATCTACGACTACTTTATTCAAAGTCCTTGCGATTAGTGCACAGTTACTGCCTAGGCAAATGTCAATGAAAATTGCGTACGTGAGCATGAAACTTGGCCTGTCTTCCGCGATCGGATCATGTGTGGAATGGAATCCGTGTTCTGGTGAAGATTCTTCCTCTCGAACCTCTACAGCGTGCTCACGAATTGAGTGCAAGCGCTTAAAGTTCAGGGAATAGTTCATGCTCTATTACTTCCCTTGCGTGCTCACGCTGTGAACCCAAGCTTTAGAGGCGTTCGGCCGAATTTTCTTGCTGACGAAGCTCCCTTTTACGTTGGGAAAGATTTCTTGATTTAAGCGATTGATGAGCTCTCATTGTCACGAGAAGTACTGGCATCTAAAGTTTGCTCAACAAAATTGTTAAATTTAGTAATCAATCAAACTAAGCCAAAACTGAAAATAATGCAGTATAACCACCGGTTCCCATTAGTGATATTTTTAGGAGCCGGCGCCGGCAGCGGAAGCACTCCCTAAAAAAAAGTTATCGTCATTTGAATGAACTCAAGGCACGGGCACAATATAGCAATCTTAAATAAGTTACATAGGAAATTTAAAATCCAAACTCAATTCATCATCATTATACGATAGCATTATACCTATAAACATATAAATATAAGCAAAAATCAGTTTGATAACATCTTGGTCTGCCCCAAATAACATGCCTATTAATTCTTCAAGAATCCGCTAGATGGTGCTGTTTCATTTAATCCATTTCTACAACGCGTATAAGCTAATAATGTCGTATAGAAATAATTTCTTTGAGTTTACTTTTCCTCAAAGAATTACTTAATGACCAAAAATATTTTATTCTGTTAAATATAGTAATACTATCTCGTGACATGACAAGTTTCACCCCAATCTGATTAACGGTTCGGAAGTTATAGATCAATAATTATTTTCACAAAAATGCGTTTATCTCAGAAACGGCTGAACCGATTTTGATGCCAAACGAACTTAAAAATTCTATGAATAGTTGCTACATTCATTCTTAATATCATCAAAATTAGTTCAACGGTTCGAGAGTTATCGTGGAACATATATACATACATACAAACATACATACAAACATACATACAAACAATGTGTTTTTCGCCCCAACTTGAATTGTAGACCTTGCTCGCTTCGCTCGCTCGGTCAACGAGTAATTGTTCTTAATTCAAACACTAAAATGGTGATTGGAAGGTTTATTTCACTTTTTTCTTTTAGTTTATTTTATGAGGGAGACCACATACATACCGTAATTAATTTTATAAAAAGTTATAAACTATCTATTGACCATATAGAACTTTCTCTCGAATAAATGGTTATATCGAGTAACGTAACCAAATACGGGTGAAACCAAATTACATATCAGCTTAGCACGAATTAAGGCTGGTTAAACAGATTATGTAAACACTTACACGAGTAAATGAGGTATCGTACGGGTTTACACATTCTTTAAAATTAGATTCGGTAACCGACTTTCAAAAAGAAGAGCGAGGTTATTTTGTAAACATCTAAAATTACTGTAGAAAAATTATTCGAAACTACACAACCGATTTTATAAAATTTATACGGAATCACCATACAAGTATACCCTGACAATCAAAAAAGTATTTTCGTCTTCAAATAACCGGTGAAAATATAAAAAAAAGATTACGATGAATTGTTAAGAGAAGGAAAAGCCTTCCAGGCTTCGGCTTTTTATTTTTTCCTTAAAAAGGAAATCTATAGTATGAAAAGGCTCTAAAAATTTCCAAGTCATTTTCATTTAATATGAACAGACTATAAGACAGACAAGTTGGCTTAATAGGCTTTAAAATCGCAAAGAAAGTTCTAAGATGTCAAATAAATGTTCAAAAAGTAATTTTTCACAGCTTTTCACATAAAAGAACCTAATGAGCTTTGAAAGGAAACCTTTCAAAAATACATTATTACCCTCAAAAGATGTGAGGTAAAAAACTAGCACATGAAGGCCGGTCATTGAACCGGCCTTTTAGGAAAGAACCGAAATCGTTTTTATACTTCTAATATCTTTTTTATGGACGATCGGCGATGAAGATCTGCGGGTTGTGAGTTTGTTCCTCTTTTTGCCTATGACAGGTCTGTGTCACACCCCGTTTAGGTATTGAAAATATACCTAACGGGAAGGGGTGCGGGCGTTCTTCATCTCCCATGGTGAAATCAAACAAAATACGAGCTTCGATACACTCTTTGATTTAATGCGAACAATGTCAAATAATCACACACGGCTCAGATGGTAACCGATTACTTTCGGAACGCGGTAAAGTCGGTCGTATGTCGGACACACCCGCTCGGCTCGACGTCCACAAAGAGCATCTACGACGTCCAATTGGGTATTTTCCTAAGCCTAAAATAAATTATTTTGTACTGATAACAAAATAAAACGTAGCAAAATAATGGCACATGTCTTTGAAAATATCCATTTTATCGTGATTTTTGTTGGATAAGAACTTTTTATTAAGGTATCAAGGTAAATTGTACCTGGCATATAAAAAGAGTGTTTGACAAGACGTTGTATGTGCCATCTAAAATAATAAATGTCTAATCCCATTCTGGATATTTTAATTCCTCGAATCCACAGCAACCTACGCTCTGCTACAATGGTTATGGGCTAAATGCGTACCGTAATACAGTTACAGTAAAAGAGGAATAAGATATCACGTAAGTACGACAAAAGTAAAAGTTGTTTTGATTGCCCATATCTACAGCCGTTTTGAGGAATGTCTACGGTAAGGATCGAAAACCTCGGTAGAGAAAATTATGATTCCTGGCGAATTCAGATACAGGCAATATTAATAAAAAATGACTTATGGGATTACGTGGATGGAAAGATTCCAAGGCCACTAGAAGTCGCCGAGGAAGCGACATGGTTATCGAAAGATGCAAAAGCGAGGGCTGATTTAATATTGGCGATGAATCCAAGCGAATTGAGGCATATTCGAGACTGCAAGACTTCTAGAGAATTATGGCTGAAATTGGAAGCGATATATGCATCAAAAGGACCAGCTAGGAAAGCATCCTTGTTGAAGCAGCTTACCTTGTGTAAAATGAACGAAGGTGATGATATTCATATGCATTTAGCAAATTTTTTCGATGCGAAAAATAAACTTCATGATATGGATATCGATATTCATAACGATTTAGCGTCGATTATGTTATTATACAGTTTACCACCGAGTTTTGAGAGTTTTCGTTGTGCGATAGAGTCGAGAGATAATTTTCCGGACCCTGAGATTTTAAAAATTAAAATTGTCGAAGAGAGCAATGCAAGGAATAATGCTGGAACTGATAATAAAGTCTTTATAGCAAAAGGAAAGGGTCGAAATAATAAAGGGAAGATAAAAGTCGACGAAAAAGAATTTGAATCGAATCGAAAATTCGTAATGAAATGTTTTAAATGTCATAAAACTGGTCACAAAGCCTCGGAATGCAAATTCAAGAAAGAGAAACAAGATAGTGTAAAGTATGTTTCAAAATGTGATGTAGTTACTAAGAGTGATGACGAGTTTGTAACTTTTAACTGTTTTTCAGATAACTGTTATGCTGCAAACTGCGAGTATGGAAACTGGATCTTAGACAGCGGCTGTACAAGTCATTTGTGCGGTGAAAAATCACGTTTTGAAAATGATTTACAACTTTCTTTTGGAAAATTGAATTTAGCTACAAATCAGAGTGCTCTCGTACAAGGTAAAGGTACGATAAGATTATTTGCATGTAATGATGACTCTAAGCGTGTAGTTGAACTACCAAATACGTTGTTTGTTCCTGATTTGAGAACTAATTTAATTTCGGTTGCTAAGATCACTGACAAGGGTTTCAATGTAACATTTAGAAACGACAGTGCTATAGTAACTGATTCCAATGGGAATATTAAGCTAGTTGCAAATCGACAGGGTAATTTATATTACGTGAAGGAACGACGTGCTCAAGCTTTAGTGATTTCAAATGATAAAGTTGATATTCAAGTATGGCATGAGCGTCTAGGTCATCTTAATGTAAAAGACTTATTAAAACTTATCACTCATTGCGACTTAGAAATGAAAACTGATATGACAAATGTCAATAAGTTGCGTGATTGCGAAACATGTATTTGTGGTAAGATGAGTGCGATACCTTTTACTAGTTCTAGTGGACCTTGTGATGAGATACTAAAAATTGTTTACTCTGACGTAGTAGGGCCGATGAGAAATACAGCTCTAGGGGGTGCAAAATATTTTGTGACATTTATAGATGATTCTACAAGATGGTGTGAAGTATATTTATTGAGTAAAAAGAGTTCAGTTTTTACGGTTTTTAAAATATACAAACAATACGTAGAAAATATTACTGGTAAAAGAATAAAATATTTTCAAACTGATAATGGCGGTGAATATTGTAGTAAGGAATTTGATAACTTCTTAGAAAAGGAAGGAATACAAAGAAGGCTTTCAATTAGTGGAACTCCACAACAGAATGGAATAGCGGAAAGGATGAATAGAACGATTGTCGAGATGGCAAGGTGTATTTTATTGTCATCAGGACTTCCACCAGGTTTTTGGGCAGATGCAGTGGTTACTGCATGTTATATTAGAAATAGATGTCCAACTAGCGCGTTAAACGGCAGGATACCATATGAAAAATTCTTTGATAGACCTGTACAAATTCATTATTTACAATCTTTTGGAACGAAAGTTTTTGTTTTAGATAAGGATTTAAATAAAGATAAGTTTGCAGCTCGTAGTAAACAGGGAATTTTTATAGGTTACCCTAGGAACCAAAAAGGTTACAGAGTATGGTTGCCGAAAGATCGAAAATTAATTATAGCTAGGGATGTTAAGTTTTTAGATGTTGAAAAATCTGAGACCGATGGGCCTGGTGATCCTTTTCAGTTGGAAATACCTATTGCATCGGAACCGACGCGGTTTATAGAAATTGAGATAAATTCACAATCCAATACACCGCAAGTTGAACAAATAGTTGAGAATCCTGCTGAAGAACCAGCTCAACCTCCTTCTAGTGAACCGACTCAAACTCCGTCTCCATCCGAGAGCGTAAGGAGAGCTCCAGGCAGGCCGAAAATCCAAAGAGGTCAAATAGGTAGACCGAAGAAAATATATAGGATGGTCTCCGTATCAAGAGAGCGAGAGTTAGAAGAAATAGATTCTGCACCTTTGCATTTGCAAGAGCAAGAAGCTGAAGGGGAAAGATATAACACGGGTGAAAATAGGCAAGCTGAAAACGATGACGACTCACAAACACCACCTGATCGATTCGACGATTGTGAGGATTTTGCAGGTACCGCAGGAGAAGTGACTATAAAAGAAGCACTCACCAGTAACGAGAAAGATCTGTGGAAAGATGCAATTATGTCAGAAATCCGAAGTCTAGTGAAAAATGAAACTTGGAAAATTGTTAAGAAACCTCCAAATAGAGATGTGGTGGGATGTCGTTATGTACTTACCACAAAGCTTAATGTAGATAAAACTGAAAAGAAGAAAGCAAGATTGGTAGCGAGAGGCTTTAGTCAGCGTTACGGTATTGATTATCGCGAAACTTTTGCTCCGGTCATGAGGCTTGGTACAGTCAGATTACTTGCCGCATTATCTATGGAGCTAGATATGGAAATTCATCAGATAGATATCAATACGGCTTATCTAAATGGATATCTAGAAGAGGAGGTGTACATGAAAATTCCAGAGCTTCTAGAAGAGAGTTTAAACGAACTATTGAAAACTGAAGAGGAAAGTTTGATTAGAGAACGAGCTAGACAAATGCTTAATGATATAGCGTTGGGTGGTAACGTCTGTAAACTACGTAAGTCGTTATATGGTCTAAAACAATCTGGGAGACAGTGGAACATAAGGTTGGACGAGAAATTGAAAAAAATGCAATTGAAACAAACCTTGAATGAACCTTGTCTATACTACAAGGATCTTGAGGATGGAAACAAGTTTTTTGTTTGTGTTTATACGGATGGCATTCTGATCGCGTGTAAGGAAAAAGTTTGCATTGAAAACTTTAAATCGGAATTGGCCAAAGAGTTTGAATTAAAGGATTATGGAGTTGCAAAATTTATTCTAGGCATAGATATTGTCAGAAGTGACAACAGCTTGATATTGTCACAAACGCAATATATTGATAAAATTGTTGCAAAATTTGGACAAAAACATTGCAAAGAAATTCATACTACGCCAATGGAGGTTGGTTTAAAATTACAACCCACGCAACAGAATATTAATATGAATCTTCCGTATAGGGAATTAATAGGATGTCTTATTTATTTATCCATAGGTACTAGACCTGATATAGCTAATGCAGTAGCCAAAATGGGACAGTACGTGGATAATGCCGATAGAAGCTGTTGGAAAGCAGCTATACGGATTTTAAGATATCTAAAAAGAACTAGAGAATACGGTCTTGTTTATAAAAAGACAGGTAAGTCTGTAATAGGGTATTCAGATAGCGATTTTGGAAACTGTCATATAGATCGAAAGAGTTTTTCGGGAAATATTTTTATACTGGCAGGAGCAGCGATTTCTTGGAAATCACAAAAGCAAAAGTGCGTCGCTACCTCAACGTGCGAGGCTGAGTACGTGAGCTTGGCTTTAAGCATGAAAGAAGCTCTGTACCTTCACAGCTTATTAGGTGAGATAGGTTTACACAACTTTAGCAGAGTGACATTACATGCAGACAATCAAGGAGCAATTGCACTTGCGAAAGATCCTGTTTTTCATGCACGTAGTAAGCACATTGACATTAAGCATCATTTCTTGAGAGATACTTTAAAAAGTAATAAAAATATAGCTTTGAAATTTATATCTACTGATTTGATGCTTGCAGATATTTTAACTAAACCGTTGCCAAAACAGAAATTTTATTTGTGCATTCGTGGTTTAGGTATTACTTATTTTTTGTGCTTATTTTTGGTCACGTTTATGTTGTGTATCTTTTTACTTTTAGAGCATGTGTTAGAACTTCTGGGGTACAATTTAAGGGGGTGTGTTGGATAAGAACTTTTTATTAAGGTATCAAGGTAAATTGTACCTGGCATATAAAAAGAGTGTTTGACAAGACGTTGTATGTGCCATCTAAAATAATAAATGTCTAATCCCATTCTGGATATTTTAATTCCTCGAATCCACAGCAACCTACGCTCTGCTACAATTTTAAATTTATTATTGCAGAAAAACTGATAATAAGAGCGCTAATTTGAGTCCAAAAAACTGTGACGTCATCTGCCTGTATTTCATACAAAATCCCATAGAAACTGTTTGTTTTGACGTTTAGAAAAAAGTATCTGATTTGACTTGTTGGAAAATAGCGTATTGAAAAAGTGACGTTTGTTTCAAACGGCACCCGTTGCTTGTCAAACCGTAAGGTTGCCAACACACAAATCGAATACACCCAAGTCGATATCGATTATCAACTTGACGTTCCGATTTTGCTCTTTGCGACATACCTATATTGTTACTAAGCGGCGACCACTCTGGAGTGGGAAATTTATTCTTATTACTCTAGACATGAATCATATGTCTAGAGTAATAAGAATGAAATTGACTTGCAATGCACTTCTAGGTATCTTAACGAAGGTGCCGAGTTCTGACGCGAGCTAAATTAATATCATATCATACCATATCGCTAACGACATTGACTAGATATTTCTTTGAATTTCTTTGCTGAGTAAGACTTCTGTACTTATCCTGTGCCTCTGATAAAATGTTTATTACTCATTTTATACCACAGATAGGCAAAGATCTCACCTCATATCCTTTCATCATCTTGATTAAGAGCCAGCGCGCACTTGTAATGTTAATCATAAGCGATAGATTTATCGTTCTGGGATTCAGTGTGGAGTTGTTATCATCAAATACGCGCATTGTCATATAACTCCATACTAGGCATATTAAAAAGCCCCGACACCATCTAGTAATAAGTTGCAGAGTTACATAATATTTCTTTCAAATCTAAACTCCTCAAATCTTCTATTGTTACTTCAGATTTCGTTATTGTTAAGTAATTACAATTTATATTATTTTAACATATTAAGTTATTATTTTTTATATTTTATATATTTTATGTATGTTTATGTACCTAAATGTATATTTATGAATGTTTTTGTAAGTACATTTTGTAGTAAGTATGCATGTGTAGGTATATAGTTAGATATAATGTTAGTTTCATTTATCCTGTGTAAGTACGATCTTCTATACCCTTCTTGTGAGTAATTGTCCTATCTTCTTATTCGCCGGTTGACTGGAAGAGATTCCACTATGGGATAAGTCCGCCGTTGTCAATTTATTCTATTGTTTTTGTATGTAATTGTGTTTTTTCATAGTAAAATAAAGTTATTACAAACAAACAAACAAACTAACAATATTCTAAGTTTTACATAAAATGCCACAGACAGATAGACAGACCGACGGATATTGGCGTCAAACTTATACTAAACACCTCTCTTTTTGTCAAAGATTTAAAATCACATGTGCTTGCTGGCTCTTAGCGCGATCTGGGACCAATTTTTCTCAAACATCTGATCACTCCAACGTTTCGTAGGCCTGCCCGGCTTTTTAGGGCTATCTGCAGAATTCCACACTATGATTAATTTGGCCCATCTATCTGGGCAAACCGATGGCCGACGGGGCAAAAAGGGTTCTCGAATGGCGACCGCGTACTGGCAAGCGAAGCGTAGGACACCCACCCACAAGGCGGTCAGACGACCTGACCAAGTGCGTTGGAAAGCGTTGGATGCAGGCCGCTCTTGATCGGTCATTTTAGAAATCTTTGGGAAAGGCCTATGTCCATGTCCAACAGTGGAAGTTATGTGGCCGAAAAGATGATGATCTATCTGGGCCATAATTTTATCTATTTATGAAATTAATATTTTTTAATTAAAATAAAATCTTGATACCCGGGATTCTGACCACGCGCCTACTTTTGCGAAAAAAAGATATTTTCCGGTTTTCCTCGAAAATGTTTTGAGTAATGTCTTAAGCAAGGATAAATTACTATGTAAATTAGTTAGTCCACCAAACAAAAAGTAAGTAGAGCTTTAAGGGGAGTAAATCAAATAAAAGTAAAGTTAACCTAGAAATTAGAGACTTTCTTTGTTAGGCTTCAAAAACATGATTTGTTTTTTAGGTTAAGGAAGATAATGACATTTTAAGCAGAAACTTAAGATTTTATCATGAGTTTTTATACTTTTTCTTTTTAATTCTTCTTCTTATCGTGTGTGTTAGTGACTAACACTAGTGTCAGAGTTTTAAAACCTTAAACCACCTTGAAGGCCTCTGATATGGTTTTAGGTAACGACCAATGTCAAAGACAGTGACCGGGACCGACGGCTTAACGTGCCCTCCGAAGCACGAACCATCTTACTTATCAGACAATCAGCCTGCAATGTCCTAACCAAACTAGAACAACACAAAGTCGTTGTCCCCGCCGGGAATCGAACCCGCGACCTCCGGGTATGAGCCGAACACTCTAACCACTACACCACGGAGGCACTTAATTTTAAAACAGATTTAATCAGTGGCGGAAGAAAGGGACAATTTTGAGGAACTATTACAGAGTTCCTATGGCCACCTTACAGCTCTATCGTCAGATCATCATAATATTGCAATGTGACGCGATATACATCGTGCAAAATGTCAGTTCAACTTTGAAGATACAGTAGTACAGTGGCTCTACGGGGAACAAGAAATACCTGTGGACCCACCAGTGGGTCTAACCTGTGGGACCACGGTAAAAAGGCGGTTTTGTTTCAATTACCCGTAGACCCACTGTAGTACAGTGGGTCTACGGGGAAAAAATTACCTATAGACCCACCAGTGAGTCTAGCCGGTGGGACCATGGGTAATACCTCAATTGGAAACCGGGAAGTGGGTAAAATTTAACTTGCAGGATTTGATTGCATCTGCAATCATCATGCACTGTTGACTGTCTATCTAGACAGTCAACAGTGCAGGTAAAACTAAATAAAATCTTGTAAAAAGAAACCGTAAATCTTTTCTTCGTCTTATAGCTGTTCTGCTCCAAAACCTGGGGTTTTCGAGCAATACTCGAACATTTCAGCTGCTTCTACAGGAAAATAAGTAGTAAGTATCTACCTACAGGAACATAAGTGGTAATTAAATAACTTTTTTGTGGGGAGTTAAAAAGTCGCGCCTAGCAAGAATCAAATTCACATCTTAAAGACCACAGCCACGCATGACTATACCGTTGGCTCCAAGTCTTTATACTCGTTATAATTATCTAACTACCTAGTAAAGATTTTTTTTTTATAAACTAACTGCGCCCTGCGATGCTACCTGCGGAAAAGTGACCTATGTGTTATCCAGGGTGCAAGCTTTCTCCCCCTCGATGTGGTTCCCATCTTGTCGCGATGGGGGGGCTCAGTACCTGCGGTTGCCTCGGCCGCAGGGAAGCTAAGAGGAACCCATTGCCCGGGTTGAGGCTTAGGCCTCCCCGGGCCCGGCGGAGGCCATTCCTGGCTGGAATGGCCTGGCTGTGAGGGAAGGGGGTGACTACGACCCCCCTTCCATCACAGCCGTAGTAGGGGTCGCGGGGGAAGAGGTGTGTCGGTGTGTCGTTGCCGCTCGCCCTATCCTCCACGACCAAGCGCGGCCGTGGCGCTTGGCACGGCATCGGTGGGGCCGCAGGGGAAGAGGAGTGTCGGTGTTACGTTGCCGCTCTCCCTATCCCCTGCGGCTGGCTGTGTGGGCCCCGGTCGCCGTCAGGTTGACTGGGGCAGGGCCTGCTTTCGCAGGCCCCAAATTATGAGGGCTGGTTGGACGGTGGAAACGGGATTCCATCGTCCAACGGAAAGCCCTCCGGAGTGGAAGGCAGGCGCGTATACGTGTCAGCGCGTCTGTCCTTGGGCCAAGAGGCCAAGGCGGCGGTTGCTCCGGCCCCTCTGATTCAGCAGAGGGTGCCGTGAGGCCGTTGGCGAGCCGGGGCCGTTTAAGTAGCGGCCGGCCGCGCCGGGGCTGTGGAGCATGAAGAAGCACACGGTCCCGGCCGATAGCGGCTGAGAGGTGACACCGCGGAGTTTTTAGTGGTAACACCACATAACCTTACCGGTGTCCCGTAACCGGTAAGGTATCCGAAGGGATTTTCTCCGCGTCAAAAAAAAAAGGGTGCAAGCTTTCTGCATATCAGCCAAATTTTATCAAAATGGACACACACACACACACACACAAACAAACTCACAAACTTTGGCCTTTATAATTTAGTGTGAGTCAGTGAAACAATGCAAATCACGTATATCAACTATATCTGTGTTTTGACAACAGCCATTCTCACAAGACTATAATGACTTTAGACATTTAGGCCAACCACATACTCCATACTGACTAGAATGACATTCTGTACAGAATGTCATATCACAACAGATACGGTTGTGATATGATATTCTGTACGATTTGTCTCTATCAGGGTTCGATCCCTGATCAGGGCAAGTTGGAAAATGGCCTTCTTCAAATTGTCCTGGGCCTTGGATGTTTATCTATATATGTATTTGTTATAAAATATAGTATAGTTTGAATTAGTATTCCAGGCCATAACACAAGTCTAGAACTTACTTTGGGGCTAGCTAAATCAGTGTAATTTGTCCCTATCTATTTATTTATTTATCTGATGTCATACTCGTACATTTCAAAATGCTGTTATATTAATGTTGTCATTAAATTCGCTTCTTTCAACAACTCAAATCAGACTCATTTTTCTAAACATGAAAATAATAATATTTTATGGGATTTGTATGAAATATAAACATGATGTCATAGTTTCTTGGCGTCAAATAGCGCTCTTAATATCAGTTTTTCTGCAATAATAAATCTAAAATTATGTTCAAAATGTATATGATTATGACAAAAATAACATTATTTGGTGACATTTTATTTTCTTTACATTACCAAACAATTTATTTCTGACCCAGGATTATAGGCAACGTATGTTAATAAATAAATAGACAAGGAAATTCAACTGTTTGAGCTAGCCTTAAAGTAATAACAAACCTTGTGCTATGCCAGTTCAATTAGCTAATGCGCTGGGATATGTCAGTGACTTTCTTTCTTCTACGAATCTCCTCATTTCTGTTTCGGTCGCGAAAGAATAGTCCTCTCCATAAATTATGTGAAAGTCCAACGAGTGACTAAGTCACTCGTTATGAAACTGCCTCCGTGGTGTAATGGTTGGAGCGTTTGGCTTATACCCGGAGGTCGCGGGTTCGATTCCCAGCGGGGGCAACGACTTTGTGTTGTTGTCCTAGTTTGGTTTGGACATTGCAGGCTGATCACCTGATTGTCTGATAAATAAGATGATCCGTGCTTCGGAGGGCACGTTAAGCCGTCGGTCCCGGTCACTGTCTTTGACATTGGTCGTTACCTAAAACCATGTCAGAGGCCTTTAAGGCGGTTTAAAAACTCTGACACTAGTGTTAGTCACTAACACACACGATAAGAAGAACTCGTTATGAGTAGTTTTAATACTAGTAGTTCGCCACGAACTTAGACCTCGCGATTATTATTTCAGAATAATGTACCTGATTTGGATGAATTTTATTATCGGTGCAGGTTTACCGATATGCGAATTCATGGTTGTGACCAAATTTCCAAAATAGTTGCCAATCACAGCCCTTTCTTCAAATGACTTTCGATCTAGCTCTGAAATGTCAGGAGCACCTTCCAAACATACAATCCCATGGATATGAGGTCTACCGTGATGCTGAAATTCAGTTCTGTACCAGTAGTCTTTCACCGAAAAATGACCCATCATTTTTCAAATGACAAAGTCAGCTCGTTGTTGGAAAAACCAGGTTTAAATGTTTATTTGTATTGCCATGGCTCTATGCCGCTGCTCATTGGTTTCTTACTTTCTTCGTAAAGCTTCTTCGCGGGCTTTGATTGCTGTTGATCTCTTGTTAGTTCGTAGCATAATTACTAATACTACTACAGAAGCACAGACAAGCAGCGATAGCGATTGAACGAAAGTTCGCTCAACAAAATTGCTAAATTTAATAAACAAGCCAACAATCAATCAAAATAAGCAAAAACTGAAGAAAAAAAACTAATCGTAAAATAAGCAAAACCCTTTTATTTTAAGTCGGTTTAAATATGATAAAATTTATAGAACTACTTATGAAACTCAAAATAATAACCATAATAGTTAGGTATTCAGAAAAATTACTTCGTGGACCCCAGGGGAGATATGTATTTCTAAGAAAGTTGTTCAGTAGCCCGAACTGAATTCACCGTTAAATAGTTTGAGTATATTTTGTAAGAGGATTTTTATTGTATATTCGTCACGGTTTACTCAGCTAGACTTCGCGAGTCACCCTAAACCCGTTTAAGTATAACGTATAAAAAAGTTGTTCAGACAAAAAAGTTGTTAAATTAAAAAAATATCGTTTTTATAATGGCAACAAAAAAGTCTAATGACATTTTTGAAAATATTTTGAAATGGCAGATATATGACAGTTTTAAAATTTTTAACCCCCATATTTCCGCCATTTTGAAAAAATTCGAAAAACTGGCTCGACAAAAATATTCTATTAAGTTGCTGAACCTGCTTACAAAATTTCATGAGAATCGGTTAAGAAATGCGACCTGTAGGCGAGAACAGACAGACAGACAGACAGACAGACAGACAGACAGACAGACAGACAGACAGACGGACAAAAGAATTTTTGGCTAGTCTCGAAACTGAGACGCTTCGCTCGCTTCGCTCGCTCGGTCAATTATTTTGCTTATCGTTTCCGGAGAGCCGGTAACCGGACCGCTTACAAGCAGCCTTTACGTTTAATAGCTGAACCAGCCTGCAGAATTATCTGGTCTAGATGCAATGCCCTACAACCATTTGGGCCGGGTGCCAGTTCATATAAATACTAGATAAAATCATGCTTACTCGGCATAGGGGCGTGGAGCCAGAAAACCAAGTTTTTTTATTGAAAAACTAAATGTTTTTGGCACTCACCGTAATTTAGGAGTGGGAGATTAGTTTTATGACGTTTAGTTTTCGTCAATTATTAAGTTTGTGAACTTATGGCTTATTATATTATTAAATTTTTATCTACACACAAAATATATTTCTTGAAAAATATCACTTTATATCTAAAATACCTAAGTTACAACGAAATTGAACCTTATATGAATAATTTGACAGCACAACACACATCTATGTTCACATACACATACACACACAAATACGCATCTGAAACTTACACATATACACTATCATACGAAACAGTATGTAACTGTTTTGTATGTTAGGTATAGACAATAAAACGAATGTAATAATAGTTATATAAGTACCTAAATATGTATGTTGTTATTGAAGACCTGGATCTCTTAACACTAGTGTAAGGATTGTGTGAATGTGAAATTTAAAAATTGTTTTAAATAAAAAAAATTGAAAATTTCAAAGGGCATGTAAGGGAAAGGAACGTATTCCGAATGAAAGAGACAGAATTTATGGAAAAACTGGTATAAGTGAAAGAGTAGATAAGAAAGTTTGACAGTTGTGTGTGAGTGAGATAGGTTAATGTATATTAATGTATGTGAAAAAGAGAGAGTTATAAATAGACTGCGAACGTAATCGTTGTTTCATTTACACTAGTAGGTAACTATTTATCCCGATTACAAATTAGTTAATAATAATTTTATAAAACAGAAACAAAGATTTTTATTTTTATATATACGACTTACAGTAAATTTCTTGCTATAACAATTTCGTGTTTGATCCAACTAAGTTGACATAGAAAATCTGATTATTCTGGTACCTACAGTAAACGATGGTATCGTTAATTGAAACACCAAATTAATATTGACTTTTAGTAGCTATAACCAGTCTTACCGTCTTGGTTAAAGAAATAGCTCTTTGATATTGTATCCTGACCATCGGTGCTCAAACTTGATTACTGAATAAAGCTAGAGGTTTCATCTGCAGGTTTGCCAACGAGCAATGAAGCGTAGCAGGATAGGTATCAAACAGATCGACTCAGAAATACCATCCTACTTTTATAGCGATATTGGTGGATAAGATAAAATTTCTTTGTTGAACCAACTAAGTATCACAATAATCAAAAGTACTATTAAAATATATTGTATGACAATAATCAAAAGTACATTTAAAATATATTATAGTAGGTAAAAAGGCGGGCTTATCACTAAAGCGATTTCTTCCAGCCAACTTTTGGGTAAAGAAGACTAAAAGATACGGGGGAGTTGACGCAATTAGAGTATTACAATGTATTAAATAATAGGAGTACCTACATACTATAACATCTGTGTGATTTGTCCCTATATATCTATCTATATAAACGAACAATAAAGTAGATCTTGGAAAAAGGACTGGAAGGATAAAGTGGGATTGAGCTGGCCATGTCTGTTGTATGCCACGGAAAAGGTGAGCTCACATCGCTACTTTATGGACTCCGAGATGACAAGAGGAAGAGAGACAGACCTAGAACGTAGTGGTTGGATGAGCTGCGAAATTTTGAAGCTTGAATGGAAGTAGAAAGTGATTAACAGAGATGATTGGAAGAGTAGAGAGCAGGCTTTTATTCAGTTTTTTTTTTTTGATTGCCCCACATAGGTTGCTAATAAAAAAAATTGGTTGTTTGTAAAGTAGGTTTACGATCGAGATGTTTACGTGATAACGTCTTCTGGCAGCGCTCGAGATGAGACGGGAGATCGGTCCGTCTCTCTCTCGTTATACCTGCGATCGCGCTCGTGAGGTTTTGGTGTGACACAAGTTTCTGAACATGTCACACGACTAAAACGATTTTAAAGACGTTATCACGTCAAAATAAAGGTCGCTCAACGCGCTATGAAGACGACTATGCTCGGTGTTACTCTATGTGATCGAATCAGTAATGAAAAAACTTGTTTATAGGAGAACACAAGTCATTGACAATGCATAGTGGATTAGCCCGTCGAAGTGGCATTGGGCGGGACATATGGCGCGACGAATCGATGGCCGATGGAGCAATAAAGTTCTCCAATGGCGTCAGCGTACAAGCGAAGTTTAGGACACCCACACAAGGTGGTCTGACGACCTGACCGAGGTCGCTAGAAAGCTCTAGATGCAGCCACTTTTGATCAGTCATTTTGGAAATCTTTGAGAGAGGCCTATGTCCATTAGTGGACGCTATGCGGCTGAAGTGATGATGATGAAAAAAAACTTGCCGAAAATAGCTTTTACAGTGTACTATTATAAGAACTTGACATACTTACAGACATATACTGCAGTGCCTACGAGCTCTATTTGTCGCGAGTGCCGTAGAAGTGGATTTATAGCGATCGCATCGCCATAAATGTCAGATGGAGCGATTCGATGGCTTTATTGGGACTTGATCAGTTTGAAAAAAAACTTAGAATACCGCTGGGAACGGTCGAAAATGCAAATTAGTGACGCGGTTAGCAACCAATCACTATTTTAATTTCTTTTTCCACCTACTCACCCATTATCATGCTAAAAGTGACCTTGCAACTGTCAACAAAGTTTAAGACTCATGTTCATTGGTCGTTCTGGCATGCATTCGGAGTGCGGGAGATTTCTTAAACGCATGCAGGTAACCGTTTTCACTGGTTGATGTAACTGGAATTCAGGGTGCGACAGATTTCCGTAACGCAAGCAGGAAGATATCTTCACTAGTTGATAGAGTAATGTACAGTCGATATAGAGCATGTGAGGTATAACCAAGTCGGAGTAACGACCACTGTATCGACTTATGGCTTTCATTGGTCGCTAGCCCGCGTACGGCGAGTACATCGACTGAGTAATCGACCAATGAAAATGAGCTATTAGAGCGCAAGACCTAAAATGCTCATCCGTCGCATTAGCGAAAAAAATGTGATAATGTATGTATGTTTGTAGGTACCTATGTTTTATTTAAGTAAACTGTTACTTAAAATCCGACTTATCCATCATGTGCATTTCCTAGGAGGTCTATTTGTCGCGAGTGCCGTAGAAGTGGATTTATAGCGTGTGACGAAGTCCACACTGGTGCTTCCCTCCTTACCCCGCTCTCCACCCCGCGCGGCCATATAAATAAGAAGGCGTGAGGAGCCTCGTCCTCTTTGGACCACGACTGGACGCCGGGCTGCTTCAAAGCTGAGTACTTTTGGAAATCTCTTCTGGAACAACGAATCTCGTGGCTGTGAACCTACGACCCTTACCTGTGACTACTTTCGGCACTCATTGTATAATTGTTAAAAATTAAATTAAAGAGTTTGGTCTTTTTAAATATTGTTTCTTTCAAAATAATCACAACGTCACAAGCGATCGCATCGCCATAAATGTCAGATGCCGATTCGATGGCTTTATTGGGACTTGAGCTGGAGTTTAGCAGCTTTAGATCAGTGATTTTGTTCATTTTAATGCTCACATTTTATTTATTATGCAAAAAAATCTTAGATTGTACCGCTGGGAACGAGCGAAAATGCAAATTATTAAGTGACGCGAATAGCAATCAATCACTACTTTGATTACTTTATGTGGAAACAGATAGTGAAAGAAGTGAAAAATTCTGCGTGATAATAGACAAGTAGGGGCTACTCGCCGCACTCGCTGAATTTGACCTTTGAATCTTGCAACTCTAGGCTCTTCCAGCTAATAAAACCAAAAATGCTCGAATGTCCCATTAGCGAAAAAGATGTGATATTTTATTAGGTATCTATGGTTTATTTTAAGTAAACTGTTACTTAAAATCCAACTTATTTATCGTGTGCATTTCCTAGGAGGTCTATTTGTCGCGAGTGCCGTAAAAGTGGATTTATAGCGATCACATCGCTATAAATGTTAGATGCCGATTCGATGGCTTTATTGGGACTTGAGCTAGAGTTTAGTAGCTTTAGATCAGTCATTTTGGAGAATTTTGGGAGAGGCTTATGCCCAGCAGTGGCAAATGTTGATGATGATGACGAGCTGGAGTTTATTTTAACGCTCAGATTTTATTTAATATGAAAAAAAAACTCCCATGCTGGTCTGGGAGAAATAAAAAAACTTAGAATGTACCAGCTGCTTCTCTTCCCACGCAGATCGTAAAAGCCGATCGAGGGAATGGGCAAAAATGCAAATCATGTTAACAGGCGATGCGGCTAGCAACCCATCACTGTATTGATTGCTTTTCTATCTTCTCGCCCACCATGACGCTAAAAGTGGCTTTTGGATTTTGCGGCCCTGGGCTCTGCATAGAACCGCAAGACCCAAAATGCTCTGTCTGCCCCATTAGGGATAAAGACGTGATAGTATGTATGTATGTATGTATGAAAAAAATCTTTGATTGTACCGCTGGGAACGAGCGAAAATGCAAATCATTAAGTGATGCGGATAGCAATCAATCACTATTTTGATTACTTTTTCCACATTCTCGCCCATTATCACGCTTAATTTGACCTTTGAATCTTTCAACCTTAGGCTCTTTGAGCTAATAAGACCAAAAATGCTCAAATTTCCCATTAGGGACAAAATATGATTACAAAAGTTTAATAATATATGTATGTTTGTAGGTATCTATGTTTTATTTAAAGTAAACTGTTATCTAAAGTCCAACTTATCCATCGTGTGCAGTTCCTAGGAGGTCTATTTGTCGCGAGTGCCGTAGAAGTGGATTTATAGCGATCGCATCGCCATAAATGTCAGATGCCGATTCGATAGCTTTATTGGTACTTGAGCTGGAGTTTAGCAGCTTTAGATCAGTGATTTTGTTCAATTTAATGCTCACATTTTATTTATTATGTAAAAAAATCTTAGATTGTACCGCTGGAAACGAGCGAATATGCAAATTATTAAGTGACGCGAATAGCAATCAATCACTACTTTGATTACTTTATGTGGAAACAGATAGTGAAAGAAGTGAAAAATTTTGCGTGATAATAGGCCAGTAGGGGCTACTCGCCGCACTCGCTGAATTTGACCTTTGAATCTTGTAACTCTAGGCTCTTCCAGCTAATAAGATCAAAAATGCTCGAATGTCCCATTAGCGAAAAAGATGTGATATTTTATGTATGTTTGTAGGTATCTATGTTTTATTTTAAGTAAACTGTTACTTAAAATCCGACTTAACCATCGTGTGCATTTCCTAGGAGGTCTATTTGTCGCGATTGCCGTAGAAGTGGATTTATAGCGATCGCATCGCTATAAATGTCAGATGCCGATTCGATAGCTTTATTGGGACTTGAGCTGGAGTTTAGCAGCTTTAGATCAGTGATTTTGTTCATTTTAATGCTCACATTTTATTTATTATGTAAAAAAATCTTAGATTGTACCGCTGGGAACTGAACGGAAAATGCAAATTATTAAGTGACGCGAATAGCAATCAATCACTACTTTGATTACTTTATGTGGAAACAGATAGTGAAAGAAGTGAAAAATTTTGCGTGATAATAGGCCACTACTCGCCGCACTCGCTGAATTTGACCTTTGAATCTTGCAACTCTAGGCTCTTCCAGCTCATAAAACCAAAAATGCTCGAATGTCCCAGTAGCGAAAAAGATGTGATATTTTATTAGGTATCTATGGTTTATTTTAAGTAAACTGTTACTTAAAATCCAACTTATCCATCGTGTGCATTTCCTAGGAGGTCTATTTGTCGCGAGTGCCGTAGAAGTGGATTTATAGCGATCGCCATAAATATCAGATGGCGATTCGATGTCTTTATTGGGACTTGAGCTGTAGTTTAGCAGCTTTAGATCGGTTATTTTGGAGAATTTTGGGAGAGGCCTATGCCCAGCAGTGGCAAATGTTGATGATGATGATAAGCTGGAGTTTATTTTAACGCTCAGATTTTATTTATTATGTAAAAAAATCTTAGATTGTACCGCTGGGAACGAGCGAAAATGCAAATTATTAAGTGATGCGAATAGCAATCAATCACTATTTTGATTACTTTTTGTGGAAACAGATAGTGAAAGAAATGAAAAATTTTGCGTGATAATAGGCCAGTAGTGGCTACTCGCCGCACTCGCTGAATTTGACCTTTGAATCTTGCAACTCTAGGCTCTTCCAGCTAATAAAACCAAAAATGCTCGAATGTCCCATTAGCGAAAAAGATGTGATATTTTATTAGGTATCTATGGTTTATTTTAAGTAAACTGTTACTTAAAATCCAACTTATTTATCGTGTGCATTTCCTAGGAGGTCTATTTGTCGCGAGTGCCGAAGAAGTGGATTTATAGCGATCGCTTTAAATGTCAGATGGCGATTCGATGGCTTTATTGGTACTTGAGCTAGAGTTTAGTAGCTTTAGATCGGTTATTTTGGAGAATTTTGGGAGAGGCCTATGCCCAGCAGTGGCAAATGTTGATGATGATGACGAGCTGGAGTTTATTTTAACGCTCAGATTTTATTTAATATGAAAAAAAACTCCCATGCTGGTCTGGGAGAAATAAAAAAACTTAGAATGTACCAGCTGCTTCTCTTCCCACGCAGATCGTAAAAGCTGATCGAGGGAATGGGCAAAAATGCAAATCATGTTAACAGGCGATGCGGCTAGCAACCCATCACTGTATTGATTGCTTTTCTATCTTCTCGCCCACCATGACGCTAAAAGTGGCTTTTGGATTTTGCGGCCCTGGGCTCTGCATAGAACCGCAAGACCCAAAATGCTCTGTCTGCCCCATTAGGGATAAAGACGTGATAGTATGTATGTATGTATGTATGAAAAAAATCTTTGATTGTACCGCTGGGAACGAGCGAAAATGCAAATCATTAAGTGATGCGGATAGCAATCAATCACTATTTTGATTACTTTTTCCACATTCTCGCCCATTATCACGCTTAATTTGACCTTTGAATCTTTCAACCTTAGGCTCTTTCAGCTAATAAGACCAAAAATGCTCAAATTTCCCATTAGGGACAAAATATGATTACAAAAGTGTAATAATATATGTATGTTTGTAGGTATCTATGTTTTATTTTAAGTAAACTGTTATCTAAAGTCCAACTTATCCATCGTGTGCAGTTCCTAGGAGGTCTATTTGTCGCGAGTGCCGTAGAAGTGGATTTATAGCGATCGCATCGCCATAAATGTCAGATGCCGATTCGATGGCTTTTTAAGGAATTTGAGCCGGAGTTTATATAACTTCCAGGAAATTTAAAAAGGAGATTGATATTTCTTGGTTTATTAGAAAATCGCTGCTGGTAACTGATACAGATACATTTTTACGTCTATATCCCTGACGGGGTAGATAGAGCCCAGGACAGTTAGGCCTAAAGGCCACGCTTAGCGTGGTGGTGGGCGTTAAGATGAAAAAGGAATCAAAATAGTGACGGGTTGCTAGCCGCATCGCCTTTTACCATGATTCAAATCTCACCCATTCCCTCGATCGGTTCTTACGATCTGCGCGGGAAGAGAAGCAGCTGGTACATTCTACGTTTTTTCTTTTCTCCCAGACAAGCATGGAAGATTAATTATTATTGCTGGTCACTGGTCTTATATAAATAATATTTTATCTAATGTACATGCACTGGACGCCTTGACGCCTGTGATTCGGAGGTCATGGGTTCGA
This sequence comes from Acrobasis consociella, assembly GCA_963555685.1. Taxonomy (NCBI): domain Eukaryota; kingdom Metazoa; phylum Arthropoda; class Insecta; order Lepidoptera; family Pyralidae; genus Acrobasis; species Acrobasis consociella. Next base: position 2,744,221 of record OY743122.1, on the reverse strand, counting down.
ATCCCACAGGGAAGTATACTTTGTGAAAAGTTGTTTCCAGTCTGGTTGGGATATTGCAGGGTTGAATCACCTGATTATTTGAAAAGAAATATGGTTCTGTAATTCGGAAGGCACGTATAACTGTGGGTCCCGAACGCCACCTAGCGTTTGATCATCAAACTGGATTGGTTCTGGTCTACCATGTGCGTTGCGGAGGTCAGACGGCAGTCGCTCTGTGTAAAAACCAGTAACCTCGTCAAATCTCCTTGGTTAGGCGGACCCCGGGCTCTGAAGCATTACTGCTGAGGATGTAACCGGGAAAATATGCTCGGATGATGACAATGAGTGCATGTAAGATAATAAAGATGACCCCAATATATATACCAAATAAATAAATAAAAAAAGACGTGTGGCACTCGGGGACTGCCGCGGTAAAGCTATTGCATTAAGGTGGTTCCGTTCGAAGGTTCGAAGGACGGCAACGTCGCAAACGGACGACGGAGACGAAGCGGCAACCTACATGGTAGGCGGAGTGTGGAGCGTGAGGTTTTTTCGTTACGGAATTTCTGGATTCGGTCCCCGCGCTCAAGGCCCGCGATAGAAGCTATGCAATAGCTTTATAAATATATAGAGACAAATTACACTGATTGAGCTAGCCCCAAAGTAAGTTCGAGACTTGTGTTATGGGATACTAACTCAACGATACTACATTTTATAACAAATACATATATAGATAAACATCCAAGACTCAGGACAATTTGAAAAAGGCCATTTTCCAACTTGTCCTTACCGGGAATTGAACCCGGGACCTCTGGGTGGCGGACTAGCATGGTGACTACTACGCCACGGAGGTCGTCAGCCAGCTTTAATCCTAGTTTCATGAATCTAAACGAGGAACGAACTCGTGTAATCACCCCGTGAAATCTCTTTTACATTTCAAGAGTGTTTTACACTGATAAAGTTAAACTTAAGCTGCATTTAACTAGCAGTTAACTATCATTTGTTGAAACTGAAAAATGCTGACTGCTAAGTCTAACTCATAATCCGGATTATCTTTTGAGTTCCTCAGTCACAAAGAAAAAAAGGACTCCAATTTTTCAGTTAATGAAATTAGTAATATTTCCCAAAAAACAGAGCATCCAACAGAGTGGGTGAGTTGTGACGTGACAGTCCTGTAAAATAGTGACGTAATACCAAATTTGAACGAGTTGTATCTTTCTTTGCAAGTTGGAGAAAGAAAAAAAAGCAAGCAATATTCTTTATTAGGTAACTAGGTACTTAGTTTAGTCTCATCTAAGTTTAAGAGCCAAACTCTTGTCGGTCTTGTCTACAAGGCAAGCTGTATGTATGTTTGCTATCTTTATCTACTATGAACTAATTTTGATAGTATTAAGAAAGTGTGTATGAAGGGCATATAATTATAAAGAGATTGATGAGTTTAGATGAAACAAAAGAGGTTTGTCAGGATCGTAGCAAGTGGCGGTCCAGAGTCTCTGCCTACCCCTGTGGAAAACAGGCGTGATATTATGTATGTATGAAAGAAAGTGTGTAACAACTATTCATAGAATTTTTAAGTTTTTGAGATATACGCATTTTAGTGAAAAAAGTATTTTCACCGTCCATCAATAGACAATCAACAGGTATTCAATGTTTTAAGGCCCTCTTGGGAAATTACCGTCGAGATAAAAGTGTACGGCGCCTCTGCTGGGCCGTACGTCAAATCCAAGATGGCGGCTTATGCGTTTGAACTTATGGAGATTAATATTCTTTGCAAATATTTACGATGAATTATTAAATTTCGTAAAAAAATATGAACATTTATTATATTAGAACTATAATTAAAAAAGACGTGTGGCACTCGGGGACTGCCGCGGCAAAGCTATTGCATTACGGTGGTTCCGTTCGGTCGGTGAATTTTTACAAGGAAGGACGGCAACGTCGCAAACGGACGACGGAGACGAAGCAGCAACCTACATGGTAGGCGGAGTGTGGAGCGTGAGGTTTTTTCGTTACGGAATTTCTGGATTCGGTCCCCGCGCTCAAGGCCCGCGAAGCTATGCAATAGCTTAAAAATTATTAAATATTATTCATTAGTATATTCAGAAAGAATGAACGGTTTTATCGCTATGTCAGATGTCTTTAGGCAACTCGAACAATTTGGCAAAGTGTTGGTTGGCTACACACGCATCAATAACAAATTGACTTCATTCAGGTGAAACATTGAAACCAAATAGGTACCATGGTAGGAAAATTATAATCTTTTGATCTTTTAAAGGTAAAATTAAGGCTACATTTAGAAGCGTACTGACAAGACGGACGTTACTGCGTATCCACGATTCAGTGTCAAGAAACATTGAGCACTAATCTACGATGATAAAGTCTAATTTAGTTTGACATAGAAATAAGACGTCACTAATATCGTACGACTCTCGTATTATTTTTTGAGGAGCTCGGTAGTCTGGCGGGAGTGCGCATTGCTAGCGCTTTCGCAAGTAAAGCGACAGCGGGCGTGGTCCACACTTGGATGGGTGACCACAAGTGGCATAAAAATTTCTCAAGCTCCTCCGTGCTTCGGAAGGCACGTATAAGCCGTTGGTCCCGGCTCTCATTGTATGACAGTCGTCAAGCTATGTCAGATGCCTTTGGCCTTAAGGCAGCCTAAAAATCTGACACCTGTCTTGGCCACTTACACACACGAAAAACAAACAATTATTTTATGGAGTAACGCCCCAGAACCGTCATTTGAGAGATGTAGCCTATCCCTAATATACCACACACAAAAAAACACTGAAAATTTCAAATACAAGACAAATTTCACAGCGATGTATGCGAAACAAAAACAATAGCCCAATGAATTTTGAGGCCGCTTCTCGTTGACAGTGATGAAGTGCCTGAAAAATACAACAGATTCATTCCCAGTGTGGATCCATCATCTAGACATACTTGTGGTTCATCCCGGCTTTTTTTGTAAAATCATACGTCATAACAATTTTTCAAAACTAAAAACAGACATGAATCTTGAAATTCATTTAAAGTTGATGTTTTTTATTTGCCTGGAAAATAATAGATAGCGCTACGGATATCAGTTCCACGCAATATGTAGTTTCACTTCTCATCACTAGATGGCATCTTAATGTTTACATATGAAACTAAAACGCGCTATGAAGTTTTTTCATGGGCTTTGGCTACTATTTAAAATTGAATTAGAAGTCGGTTCATCAGACACAAGTAATGGGCGGATAGTGGATGAAATCTTGTCTGTCTGATCGTCTTTCACCAGGCCGTATCTAAGGAACCATGATAGCTAGACAGTTGAACTTTCACAGTTGATGTATTTTTGTTGCTACTATAAAAACAAATAAAATAAATATTTAAGATATATTAATCCCATACAACAAAAGCAATTTTTTTCCATATTTCGCTTGATTTTAATAACGGCAACAGTTAGACGCTTGAAATATTCGCAAAATAACTAAATTAAAATAAAATAAATATTTCAGTAGAGACTTCCTCTACAACAATACAACAAACGTCATTTTTTATAGAAATAGTACGGAACCCTTCGAGGGCGAGTCTGACTCGCACTTGGCCGGATATTTAATTTTCCTGGCAAATAGACCTGTAAGGTACTACCCCTTTATCTTACAACCTCCAATTAATTTATTTGTATAACCCAAAGGTTGAACAATATCATAGAGTAATTAAACTTTGTGAATAAAGCTTATAAACAGACATACGTAATACTTAAAATTTTCCACAGCGGTTGTGATTTATCACTAAGTTGTACAGATCCATCATTCGTAAATTATTTTGGGTACTCGTATTGAAACTGAGGCAATTCATTAAGTACAGCGACAGAAGCCTCGAATCGTGAAACTATCTTTTGTTGGCAGATTTAAATAGGCTTTAAAGCAAAATGGCGACTATAAAATGTATTTTCGTCGTATCTGTTTGTTTTTACTTTTAAATGTACCCAATAGCTTTTGTCTGTTTGATCCTGGATTAAATGGGAATAATATAATAAAACAGTAAAAAAATGTGTCTGTACATAGAATATATTTCCAAAAAAATATATTTGGGGCGATGGAGACATTTAAAGACTAATAATGAAAAAAAAAATGTAGGTATGTCTGTTTTCTGTTTGTCTGTTTGTGTACCGCTAATCTCCAGAAGTACTTGACGGTTTTAAGTGAAACTTTTTTATTATATAGCTTATAAGCCTGGACAACATACAGGGTATGATTGATTTTGGAAAATGGAACACCTGATGCAAAACCATAATGGTCCAGCTAAACTATAAGAAATTAAAAAAATACGCCTAAGAAAAAGTTGTTTAGCATTTTCCGGAGTCTTAAATCCACATAAACGAAGCCGTGGGCTTCAGCTAATGAAAACATATTTAAATAAAAATACGTAATGAAAAATTTTGCCACGAATGGGATTCGAAGTTGCGACCCTTCATGTTAATTCCGGCGCCGTGAGTACACTACCAAAATTGTCCTACTTTATTAAATGTTTTATGTAAAAAATTAATCTTATTTAATAAATAATGTTAACTTATGTGGAAAGAAAGACAGTTCTCATACCGTTTATTGGCCAGTGTCTTTATGTAATAAGATGTAGAGATATGGCTTTACAAATCTAAGTACATCTATATTTGTACGTCAGTAACTCAGTATTATTGTTTAGGACAATATTTTCAACCCCCGACAAAAAGAAGGGTATTATAAGGTATTATAAGTTTGACGTTTATGTCTGTCTGTTTGTATTGGCTACGTTTGATGAAAATCTGTTAAGCCTTTTAAAATTATTGGGGTAACCCCCAATAACTTTGAAACGGTTGAAAAACGGAGTTCTTGTAGTTTGTTAGGCAAATCATTGATAGCGCTACGGATATTTAGTTCCTAAAATAACTAAATATAAATTGGACAAAAAATGTTCAGTAAAAAAACTGACTTACTGCAAATCTTTCAAAGTCATTAAAACACGATGAAAATGTATCATTGAAAAAGTAGCAAACTCTTTTACATGACAGGCCATTCAGTAAAAATGGCGATGTTAAAAGAATATTAAAGATTTATTTATGTCTGATTTAGTTTTCGTTGAAAGTAAAACTATTTTATTATTAGATTTAGAGGATTCTTTGAAATGTTTTGCTACAGACAGGTTGAGGACAAAGAGATGTTTTATTATGAAGGTAGGTAGGTACAGTTGTGTAGACAATGTTTGGTTAAAACTGTCAAAGATATTAGTATATTCATACATACATACTATCACGTCTCTATCCCTAATGGGGCAGACAGAGCAATTTGGGTCTTGCGGTTCTATGCAGAGCCCAGGGCCGCAAGACCCAAAAGCCACTTTTAGCGTCATGGTGGGCGAGAAGATGGAAAAGCAATCAATACAGTGATGGGTTGCTAGCCGCATCGCCTGTTAACATGATTTGCATTTTTGCCCATTCCCTCGATCGGCTTTTACGATCTGCGTGGGAAGAGAAGCAGCTGGTACATTCTAAGTTTTTTTATTTCTCCCAGACCAGCATTAGGATATTCATATTTCTTTTTTAAGTGGTGCTGGCTGCACAATTTTTTACTTTTTATGTTTTCAAACATGTTGGCACTACCGTAATTATGTTATTTTCACTGGACACTTACGTATATAATATTGGTGAACAAAGAAATACTGTAAAAAACATGATTGATAAATTGTTGTAGCCTTTTTAATCAAAACAAAAATAATTACTTAAAATTCTGTTTTATCAAAGCGGAAGTAGATAGGCATTAGTAATTTTTTAATAATTGAACATTATTTAAACTCAACTCGGTTCTAAAGAACATTTTGTTATGATTATTAAAATGTTGCAAAGGTTACACTTTTGTCTGTTAATATACCTCATTTGTCTTAAAAAAGAAAACATATCTTTGTAATTTTAAATAATATGATGAACGTGCGTTGTTATTTACTTAGTTTTCTTTTTAAATTTAATGTTTATCTCGGGCTCAGGCCAGATGCAAGATTTTCAGTTTTCAAAAATATCTTTATGTAAATAGTAAATTATAAGATTATATTCAGATACAATAATAATAATAACAAACCGCAGAATGAGCATATTTTTTTTTTGAAGATGAAAATAATTAAAAAGAATAGACACAAATAACATTTCTGCCAAAAAACGGTTATTTATAGTAAATCAAAAATGCCTTTTTTGGCAAAATAAATTTTAAATCTATTTAGTAGGCTGAGTCAGGAAACTAGTCGGCCCATGTCCCACCTTCTTGCCATACTATAAATATATTTTATATTGTATTATAATAGGCATTATATTCTCTTTCTTTACTTTTTCTTTATTTTTTAGGTGTTATGTTATTATTAATATATTATACTAGAGGCAGCGCGCGCGGCTTCGCCCGCGTTATCCACACGAGTGAAGTCGCGGGCGTAATGCAATATAGCCTTCCTCGATAAACGATCTATCTAATACCGAAAGAATTTTTAAATCGGACCAGTGGTTCCTGAGATTGAGAACAAACAAACAAACAAACAAACAAACTCTTCAGCTTTATATATAAGTAAGTATGGATTATGTTAACAGACGGAAACTCCTAGGATCCCGCGTAATATGCGTCTCTGTTCCCCGTCCCCGCGCCTCTCCCCCGTTCTTGCGTAGTCGAGTGAGTTGAAGAGCAAACACGCACACACTGACGTGTGCACGGATGTATAGCTTCTTTTGTAGTAGTAGGCATAAATGATACTCTGCTTCTATGAAGTGCCAAAGCTGTAGCTGCAGTTGAGATCTATAGCTATAGTAGCCTCCTCAGCACAAAAAGCCAGATAAATTAGTACTCTGTTTTAGAATAAGTGTCTAAGTGTACGTGTGTTACATATATGACCTTTCTAAGCTATCAAAAAACATGAAAAATAGCTTAAGACTGCTGCTATGTACTTCATCACCAGGTCTTTTTGTCTCTAATGCAGGAGCACGACCCTCTCTGTACTAACAGAGCTATACTTGGTCAGAGGAACCAGAGGACTTGGCCTACACTCTCCTCGCTGGCCAGGCGGGTTGGAGAGGTCTCATTGATGTTTATAAGCTTTGTTTAGCTTGTATTTCTTAAATCGCCTACGACTTCCACGGAAGGACTTGGAGTGGCCCTATTCTACTCTGCCGGAAACCACGCAGCTATGTAGTTATATAAGGGTTATGAGTCCTGTTAAAAATATAAAGTGTTGTGATCTTATTTAAGACATATAACCGTTCAAGCACGCGTCGCACATTTACACCTCGTAAAAAAAGGTAAAAATGCTAATCGATTAACAACCCATTAGAAATCCGTTAAGCCATATCTTCACGCCTCGCACCCCGGGCACTGATGTAATTATCTATTTATCCACCCTTGATGCGCTCGGTTCGGTCACAATGAGAGGGATAAACCGAATTACGATGTGCAGAAGTTGAAATGTACTACGTTTTTTTCATATTTATGCTAACGCGAGCCCTGAATATGGTTATTCCTTAGATTTTTCTGAAATATTCCTTTGTTTCGGAAAATTTAAGGTGTATCCATAAGTACCATAAGTAATTTTTTTTTTTATGTTTATCATGGTGCAATAAAGTTAATTTGTATTGTATTGTATTGTATTGTACCATAACCAGAGCTCTGATAACAGAACTTTAAGACTTAAAAACAAATAAATATTAAAAAGGGCGTGGTGCGCGTGTCATAAAAAAGCACTGCACTTAATCAAGATATATAATATACTAACTGGTTTCCGCGACTTCGTCTGCGCTGTCTACTGTATTTATAAACTTTAGCCTATGTGTTATTCTGATGTTTAAGCTATATATTATTGTAAAATTTTATTAAAATCCATTCAGTAGTTTTTACGTGAAAGAGTAACAAACATCCATCTATCCATCCATACGTACAAACTTTCGCGTTTACAATATTAGTGAGCAGAATTTTGAGGCAAATTAAGACCATATGTTAATCGTACTTAAGTTTGTTAATGCTTTTTTTAAATATAACGCCATTTATGTTAATAAGCTCTTAAAGCCATTATTGACTGATGCAAATAAAGACCAATGAAACAAATTGTTTTTATGTAATACAAATGTGTTTGGTGTTTTTATTTGTGTGAATTACGAAAACGGTTCCGATACTTTTTTTTTCAAGTAGCTCTTCCACTATTTTTTTCTCTTACCTAAAAAAGATCAAAGGAAATCCAAACCGACGACTGCAAAAACCGAAATGGGATTAAAATTATATCTCTCCCTTTTGTAAAATTCACTTAAACACCCACTAAAGTTTTATTATAGCTCATTGAAAATTCGCGCTCAAATAACGCGTGCAAATCCCATTGTACTTTTATCAAATTGAGTGTGCTAAGTGTTTTCAAAATTAATGTGACGTGCCCAAAATGATTTGGTTCTTCAGGTAAGTTCATCTGAATGGAGTTTCCGCTTTGTAGGTTTATTGTCAATTGTAAAATGTTATGACTTTTCTTTGAAATAGTATCTGGGGACGCATTTTTGAAATTGTCACATCACGAATGGTTTGCGCGAGCGTTTCCTAACGGGCGCATTTTTGAATCGATCGTATGCGAAGGATTTGCAACGAGTGGTCTTGACGAATCGTTATTTTGACATTTGTTGTGTAAATATGTCAAAGAAACCTTTCATAGAGCATTCATTCTGATGTGATGATCCGTTTTTAGAAAACCATTAGACAACGTGTGTTTCTATGTCAATACAATATCTATTGTATTTCGATGACACAATGGTTTCAATATTTTATGCAAGCGGTGAGTTGGAAAACTACACGTTTTGTTTTTCGGTGAGTCCCTGATGCATGATGATGATGCCACCGTACATTTTATCCGATTTTTAGGGTTCCGTAGCCAAATGGCAAAAACGGAACCCTTATAGATTCGTCATGTCTGTATGTTTGTCTGTCTGTCCGTCCGTATGTCACAGCCCCTTTTTTCCGAAACTATAAGACGTATACTGTTGAAACTTGGTAAGTAGATGTATTATGTGAACCGCATTAAGGTTTTAACAAAAATATAAAAAAAACAGTAAATTTTGGGGGTTCCCCATACTTAGAACTGAAACTCAAAAAAATATTTTTCGTCAAACCCATACGTGTGGGGTATTTATGGATAGGTCTTCAGAAATGATATTGAGGTTTCTAATATCAATTTATTCTAAACTGAATACTTTGCGCGAGAGACACTTCCAAAGTGGAAAAAAGTGTGTCCCCCCCCCCGTAACTTCTAAAATAAGAGAATGGTAAAACTAAAAAAAAAATATGATGTTCATTACCATGAAAACTACCAGCGAAAATTGGTTTGAACAAGATCTAGTAAGAAGTTTTTTTTTAATATGTCATAAACTGCAATTTACCTTTCATTCAATCAACTCAAATATAAAAATTAAAAAAAAATACTACTACGGAACCCTTCATGGGCGAGTCCGACTCGCACTTGGCCGCTTATTGATTTTTTACATCATTACAAGGATTAGTCGCTGTTCGTGCGTCCATAGTTTTATGTAAACAACAGCGTTGGTTGCGGTTCGGGCGTTCTACAAAATGACAAAAAAAATGTGATCCTAAGATGGTAGCGGTTCGTGCGCTCAACAAATTTACATTATTGCAGTGGTTGCGTTTCGGGATCTCTTCAATAAACTTAGCGAGGATAGTCTATCGAAGAGATCCCGATAAAACTATGGACGCACGAACAGCGACTAATCCCATTACAATGCTCGGATTATTAGTAGAAGAAAGTACAAAGTTACGGTAGTAAAATTAGTAGAGCACTCACGACGGTAACGTGAGGGTCGTAGGTTCGAATAAGGGCACTCGAGGCGAAATTTTTCATCACATGTTTTAATAAGTTATTAACCATAACATAACATACTATCACGTCTTTATCCCTAATGGGGCAGACAGAGCATTTTGGGTCTTGCGGTTCTATGCAGAGCCCAGGGCCGCAAGACCCAAAAGCCACTTTTAGCGTCATGGTGGGCGAGCAGATGCAAAAGCAATCAATACAGTGGTGGGTTGCTAGCCGCATCGCCTGTTAACATGATTTGCATTTTTGCCCATTCCCTCGATCGGCTTTTACGATCTGCGTGGGAAGAGAAGCAGCTGGTACATTTTAAGTTTTTTTTTATTTCTCCCAGACCAGCATGGGAGTTATTAACCGACTTCAAAAAAGGAGGAAAGTATACATAATGGCGCTTTAGAGAATTCTTTTTTTTATGTTTGAAATAGCATAATTGTCAGGTGGTCCCATTGAAATTATATCAAAATCGGGATCAAGTCGGTGATAAGTTTTGAAAAATTATATTATATGTATGCATTGATAATATTTATTGAGTAATTTTTTGTAAATTGTGATGATGAACGTATTTCGATTTACACTAGAATTCGTATATTTATAGCAATGAAAATGTATCGTCATTCCAATGGCAAAATAATTTGTGTTGACACCAGAAGCTATAAATTCCCTCGTCGGCAGACTGCAAAAATATCCTCATAAAACATGGATATTTACTATGTTTCGATGTATGACTTTTTAAACATTTTTTCAGGGTTTGTATTTAAACACTCACAAAATATGTCACAAATTCTGTAAAAGTATTAAATATACAATTTTTTTTTAAATCCTTTATTAGAATTTATAAATGTCACAAATAAGATACATTATGTCATATTTTACATTGTAAAAACTATAGCTACTTAACTACATATAAAAAGTCATTCATATAAACCACCTCTTATTGTTTTTCATGCAAATTTACAAATTGACATCATTCTTAATTAATAATTGCTACAGGGCAATGTTTTCTCGGACCATACATATAGTTTTAATAACAGCTAAATTGTAAGTTGACGTTTTTGGAGAAAATACTGCAGTACAGTTTGTTACCGCTTCTTAGTTTGGTCAATGAGTGCTTAAAAGGGGCATGTGGATGGAAAAGTCGGAAGCAAAATTTTGACTCGGCAACTTTGTTAGGACTAGTTAGGACATAAACATACTAAAAGTCCTCCCCCCTCCGAGGTGAGCTCGCAGGGGGAGGGCAAAAAGAACGTCCCGTTTTTTGGTTTTTGGCTTGCATCTCAAAAACGGTGCGTTGTACGAAATTTGGTTGTACTACCTGATAAAATTATCTACAACTTTGGTTTTCACACTTTTTATCCATCTCCAATTTTTACCTAGCTTTAAGGATCGAAAAATTTTCGATTTTTAAAAAATATGTTTTACACTCCGAGCGTGTTCAGACGAAAAGCGCACGCCAGACCCACGCCTTTCATTCCGTTTCTAGCCTCATAGTTCAGGAGAAAGGATTTTATTGGGAGTTTTAGATAGTTTAAAAATAAACTATTTCCGCCTTTGCTGCATGAAGATATTTCGAGAAATGTTATTTTTTATAGTGTGTGGGTGTTTTTAATAGAGGATTAGCAATAACAAATGATTTTCGTAAATTCGTATTGTTACAATGTGCTACAGACAATTTAACACATTTTTGAAAATCAGCCATTTTTCGACAACGCTTGGAGATAGATAAAAAAGTGAAAGCCATAGTTGTAGAGAATTTTATCAGCTTTCATAATGTAGTACAACAAAATTTCGTACAAAGCACCGTTTTCGAGATTCGGAAAAAACCAAAAAACGGGACCTTCTTTGTGCTCTCCCCCCGCGGGCTCACCTCGGAGGGGGGAGGACTTTTAGTATGTTTATGTCCTAACTAGTCCTAACAAAGTTGCCGAGTCAAAGTTTCTGCTTTCGACTTTTCCATCCACAATTATTCGTTGACTGTACTATCTGTACTTGCGCTTAGGAAGCGGCAATAAACTTGGTTGTAAGTAAATGATCTGACGTCAACACCTAAGTATTACGAAATGGATAGAAAACTTGACAATCATTAAGTGTAACAAATATCCAAAGATAAAAAAAATGATTTTGACTTTTTAATTATTTACTAGCCGAAGTGTTAAAAGAAGTTCACGTGGATTTTATGACTCCGGAAAATGCTCACGCTGGAACACTTTTTCTAAGGCGCCATTTTATATTTCTTATAGTTTAGCAGGACTATTATGATTCTGCATCAGATGTACTCTTTTCAAAATCAATCATCATTTTTCAAAATCAATTATACCCTATACGCTGCCCAGGCTTAACAACTATAGAACAAAAAAGTTTCATTTCAATTCGTCCAATATTTCCAAAGATTAGAGTATACAAACTGCTTTAGCCCTAGAAGCCTAATCTATTTCAGAGGTACACAAAGCCTAATCATACGTTTCGAAAGCGTACAAATATAAAAATTAATTAGTAGGCAAAAGTATACTTATTAATGTTTAAATTTTTGAAGGATATGTAGGTTAGGAATATAAACTTAAATTAAAACACAGTTTAATCAAAGAGACAGCAATCACAAGCTTTTTTTACTATGAAATAACAAGTACGACTACTTTAAACTAAAAAAAAAATACTTCTCAGAAAATAAAAAGAAAACATTTGTACTTTTCCTAATAATTACGTTTTATTAACATTATTAGTTTTTACATAAGATAGTTTTAAAAAGTAATCAGACTTATAATGAATAAATCATATTTTGGAGCAGTTTATGCAGACATCAACTTTATGCTTGCCACATATAGATAAAACACTGAAAGCATACTAATTTTTAGGATCAGATTCTGGGTCAGTTTCTGTTACAGTTTCTCTGTGGAAGCTGATTCTTGCAAAGGGACCTCTTCAGTAATGTAACTAGTCTCATCTTCATTTTGAACGTCGTCTACGACCTCGTCTTCCTCATCTTCAAAAGCTGATTCTGTCATAGAAAAATGATCTTCCTCTTCCTCTAATATTACCAATATATTGTCATTATGTAGTCTCTGAGACCGTGACATACTGGTATCAAAAACAATGCCAAATATATATAAAGATGACGAAAAAAAATTCGTTAATAGTTACATAAAGCATAATCATACGTCTCGTAGGCGTACGATACCTTCGTAACTCAAAAATGGTGGGACTTACCTTAGTTATAAGGGCACCATCCGCAAGCTCGTGTCGGCCACTTAGTTGGTTGAACAGCTCGATGCGCTAACTTTGCCCGTTAGAAAGAGAGAGCGAATATCCGATTTTGTGTACGCCTCGCAGGCGTAGATTAGGCTTCTAGGGTTAGTTATTGTTCTGAGATACAAACAGACCGACATTTTTTTAAATTCTCACTCTATTACCATATCTCTATCGCCCCCAATTTTTTTTTATGGAAAATATTCAATATACGGACACATTTTTTTTACTGTTTTATTATATGTATAGATAGATATAGATTACATGGTTATAATCGAGACGTAAAGCAGCTGGTTTATTCTCTTCTTTTTTCAACTAATCAAACGCGGTCACAAATGGTTTATCCAGAAATAACCCTAAAATAACGAATTCTCCAATTTAAGACATTGTTAACGACGATGTGGACAAATAAGTCACGAATGACGGGAGGGGATATAAATTAGGGAGACAGATGCACCACAAATGAAAGATTGTAGAGAAAAGGTAAAGAAATTTATTTGAACTGCGAACTTTAGTGGTAAATAATATGAACCAGTAATTATATTTTTAGCTTTTATTAAACTCTGAAACAATGAACTTAATTTTTTTAAGTGCTCAAGACGAACCAAACAAACCCAAATGGGGTTGCGTAGTTTCATTACAGATTTCTATGGACATTGGACACCTTCCGACTCCATTATCAGATCAACACCATATCATCTAATATTACAAGATTATTTTTTATTAGACATAATCATCATCATCGTCATTTCAGCCGCATAACGTCCACTGCTGGACATAGGCCTCTCCCAAAGATTTCCAGAATGACCGATCTAGAGCGGTTTGCATCCAGCGACATAATATTATAAGATTATTACAAGATTTCAGCTCAATTGAAATCCTTGAATTGTTTTAATTTAACTTGCAAGATTTGATTACACACCGAGAAATGGGCAGGTGAAACTAAATAAAATCTTGAATTTTATTTCGTTTCACCTTTCCCTTTCTGAGACTTAACTTTAAAAAAGTCAATAAATATCAGTGAAAAACACGCAAAATTAACTGATAATGCTAAATACATAAAATCATTTTAATCGTATCTTGTTATGTAAGAAAGAAAACTTTACTGTGTATCCGCGTTTCAGTGTCAAGCAATATTGAGCAATAATGTATGATGATAAAGTCTAATTTGGTTTGATATAGAAATAGGATGTCACTCTTATACCACCATCTCATTATCTAAGGAGCAGTATGATTAAATATAATATTTTATTTTTTAGTTGACCAATCAGACTTTAACAATAATCTTATCTTAAAAATCTATTTTAAAAATGGTGTAACACCTATTTAAGATTTCTCATTAATTACTAAATCTATATACACCACACTTTAAAAAAATCTTCATTACAATAATTATTTGTCCCACAAATGAGATAAAAATTATATATGCAACAAACAGTAAGTACAGACGAAAGTAGTTAATGAAAAACTATACTTTGATACTATAAGATACTATAGTTCGATATTACCTACAAGCTTCACTTCTATACTTTCCATAAATTATGGCTGCGCACACGCACCAACGGCAATGATTGATCGATACATCGACTCGATTTGGACCGAATCGAGTCAGTTAGACAAGAGGACAGTAATGAAGCGGGACATTTCTCTCTCTCTCACTTATTTTGAAGTAGAATTTTGTGTCCATTGAGTTGATATTTTTACTTTTTATGGGAATAACTCAAGGTGTTAGTTTGTTTGGACTTTTCTACTTAAGTTAGAATACATTCATAGATTTTTACTCAAACATATAAGCGCTTTGCATTTATATCTTTAAGGACAAGAAAAAAATTTTGATATAAAAAAAATTGCCGTGTCTTTTCCGGCAGAGTAGAATTGGGCCACTACTAATTTTCCCGTGGATGTCGTAGAAGGCGACTTAGGAAAAACAAGCTAAACCAAGCTTATAAACATCAATGAGAAGTCTCCAACGCGTCTGGCCAGCGAGGAGAGTGTAGGCCAAGTCCTCTGGCTGCTCTGGCCAAGTATAGCTCTGGTAGTACAGAGAGGGTGCTCCTGCAGTGGAGACAAAATAACCTGATGAATAAAAAAATATTATATATTACACCTAAAAACGTTTCTTATTTTGTCTGAGAGACTTAAACTATGAAAAGTTTTCGTAAATGGCTAGGTTTATAAAACAATCTTAAAGTATTATTAAAATTACATCTAAGACATTTATTATTATGTTCATAAATATTTAAAATAAACAAAGTTTAGAATGGTTTAAGTCTATTGAAAGTAAATAGCAACTAAAATTTTCATTGAACAAAATAACATTGTTGAAAGAAAGCTAGGTAACTTTGTCGTTTAAATAAAAGTTAATTGAAAGCCAGCAAAAGATGAGTTAATCCGTATTAAAGTGGAATACTAAAGTAAGCGTCTAGACAGAATGTACTGTAAGAGCCCTATTAGGGGCTCGCACCCTTTCTCCATGACTTACTTGTCTTATTCCACTATATACGTCAGTAAGGGCGAAAATGCAAAGTTAACAGGCGATGCGGCTAGCAACCCATCACTGTATTGATTGCTTTTCCATCTTCTCATCCACCATGACGCTAAAAGTGGCTTTTGGGGCTAGCGGCCCTGCATAGAGCCGCAAGACCCAAAATGCTCTGTCTGCCCCATTAGGAATAAAGACGTGATAGTGTGTATGTATGTTACTTGTCTTATTAAGTTCTTGATCCTCCATGCTGGTCTAAAAGAAAATAAAAAAACAGTGGCACTCCGGGAGAGTCGACAGAAGTGAAAACTTGGTGTCGGTTACGGTAATAGTAACAGTGTTGCAAGTTAAATGTTTTTTCCCATCTCAAAAATACATTTCTTGCATGCCCAATGTTTTCGCTTAAAAAAAGTACAAATAATTGTGAAATTGTTTTTAAATTCTCCTTTAATAGCTTCTCTTCTAGCGCCGATCATAAAAGCCGATCAAGGAACGAGTAAAAGTGTAAAACATGTTGAAAGGCGATGCGGCTAGCAAGTCATAATTTCATTCATTTTATCCACCGTCACGATTCACGATAAACGAGGCCGTTGTGGCCTTTGGCTATATCTGTTTAAAGAGAGAGCAAGGGAGTATAACGATAGAAACTAAATATGGTAGTTTATTAAGTAAAAAGTTCAATAAGCGGCCAAGTGCGAGTCAGACTCGCCCATGAAGGGTTCCGTAGTAGTATTTTTTTTAATTTTTATATTTGAGTTGATTGAATGAAAGGTAAATTGCAGTCTATGACATATTAAAAAAAAACTTCTAACTAGATCTGGTTCAAACCAATTTTCGCTGGTAGTTTTCATGGTAATGAACATCATATATTTTTTATCATTCTCCTATTTTAGAAGTTACGGGGGGGGACACACACTTTTTTCCACTTTGGAAGTGTCTCTCGCGCAAAGTATTCGGTTTAGAATAAAATGATATTAGAAACCTCAATACCATTTTTGAAGACCTATCCATAGATACCCCACACGTATGGGTTTGATGAAAAATATTTTTTTAAATTTCAGTTCTAAGTATGGGGAACCCCCAAAATTTATTGTTTTTTTTCTATTTTTGTGTCAAAACCTTAATGTGGTTCACAGAATACATCTACTTACCAAGTTTCAACAGTATAGGTCTTATAGTTTCGGAAAAAAGTGGCTGTGACATACGGACGGACAGACAGACAGACAGACATGACGAATCTATAAGGGTTCCGTTTTTGCCATTTGGCTACGGAACCCTAAAAATGACCCAAATCGGTGTTGCTGCGATAAGGGTTCCTAAACAAAGCGTAGGAGTTCGGAGTTAAGGCCGGTAGGATTTATAATACAGATCTTTTGTATAAAGTGATAGATAAAGCCAATTAGAATATTAACCTAACAAAAAGTCACACTACAATATAATCAAGATGACAATGAAATAAATTTTAGAGTATTTTCTTTTAAATTAAACTAATGCGATATATAAAGAAAAACTGATAAAAGAGGTTGCCATATTTTTTTATTCTAGTGGGCAAACACAAATAGGTAAACAGGTTCGACACTCCCTATTAGAGGTGATAAAATTTTAATAAGTGCACTAAAGTGGATAGATGTTAAAGTGTTAAAGTTTACAGTTGTTTTATGTAAATAAAGATTTTTTTCTTACAAAAACATCGCGCTTGTATACTTAGCTTATTTTATACAAACATTTTTGGTAGCGCTAATTCCCAAGTTACACTGAGCGTGGTAAGCTGTTGAACGGAAAAAAACAAAAAAGCAAAAAAAAAAAAAATTTAGGTGTCAAGGGACACCCGGATGGAACGAAGTTCCTTTCGATTAATTAGGAGAGAGAGAGACAGACAGAGAAACACGCGCAAGCCGCACGGCTTACAACTATAGCAAAAAGTGTCGTTACAACTTTTGGTTTTAATTTTTTCCACCTAGCCTCCTTTCGCAACGCGCGATAAGGAACTACGTTCCAAAAACTTCTTGAGCTACCGTCCTTTGTGAAGCTAGTGAATACTTTAGTCCTGCCTATCATTATTATATGATGGTACTCATCATCCTTATCAGTGTTGGCTACTTACACATGAAAAACAAAACATTACTAGTGGTGACAGTATTATTTAGAAAAGGTAAATAAAAAGAGAAACTTTAATCTGTAAGAATTACAGCTATCCATTATTATTATTATTATTTAGAGCCCGCTAGATCCTATTGTTGGGCAAAGCCATCCATTATAAAACATATATTTTTATTTATTGCAATTAAGTACAAAAGGTAAACTTGTCTACCAGTTCACCTACGTCTATGCGACGTTGTTCTTATAAACTCAAAAATATAGTCTTTACATGTGTGTAAGTGGCCAACACTGGTGTCAGATTTATCAGGCTGCCTAAAGGCATCTAACATAGCTTGACGACTGCCATATAATGATGATAGCCGGGACCAACGACTTATATATGCCTTCCGAAGCATGGAGATGCTCAAGATATTTATAGACGACCTCCGTGGCGTAATGGTCAACACGCTAGACCGCCAATCTGGAGGTCCTGGGTTCGATCCCCAGCCAGGGCAAGTTGGAAAATGGCCTTTTTCAAATTGTCCTGGGTCTTGGATGTTTTTCTATACATGTATTTGTTATAAAATATACTATCGTTGAGTTAGTATCCCATAACACAAGTCTCGAACTTACTTTGGGGCTAGCTCAATCAGTGTAATTTGTCCTTATATATTTATTTATTTATTATTTACTTGTGGTCACCCATCCAAGTACGGACCACGCCCGGAGTCGCTTAAATTGGGAAACCGAGCTCCTAAAGTATAGTTCAAATACATCATTAGTTCTAAGCCACTGGCTTTGGAAATTACATACTACTCGTTAATGGTTAGAACCCGCACGGAGTTTCAACGTTTTGAGTTCATTGTTAGCAGATCTAAAGTAATGTTTAGTATTATATTAGTTTTAGGCTTAGTTGCGAACACATTAGTAATACTACATCATTAGAAATAGGCAAAAGTTCATCACCACTGGCTCAGATAGGCAATATCGTACAGTATCTAATTTATAAAAAAAAAAACTTAAGAGGTGTTAAGGGACACCCGGATGCAACGAAGCTCGAGAGAGAGAGAGAGAGACAGAGAAACACGCGCACGCCGCGCAAAAAGTGTCGTTACAACTTTTGGTCTTAATTCTTTCCGTCTAGCTCCCTTTTGCAACGCGCGATAAGGAACTTCGTTCCAAAAAAATGTTTTAATTTGGATTCTATAATAATTTTTTGTGGTAACTCACAATACGCTGTTGACCCCATGAGCAATAAAAACGAATTAACCTGATTTATATAAGTCTTGTGAAAATGTTTGATTGTAGAAATTATGAAATATACAAACTAATAAGGTTTTTGAAAAAAAATGTGCAGGCTTTTATTGTGAGCCCATCGACAAATAATGCCTAAACTTGATTGAGTTGCGTCGTTTTATGACTGAGTTCCATAGACCACATTCCGGCGTAAGTAATCAGGCCCTAGACATCATCTACCATCATCTACTAATCAAATGAGTCCTACTCAAGGAGGTTATGTTGTTTTATAACTGAGTTCTGTCAAACATCTCCCAGCTCCATCATCAGAACAGTTCATTAACTCCATAATATTTTATTATCATCAACTCACACAAGTATGCAAAACAGCTCAATCGGATACTGTTTAAAAATTGAGTTGCGATATGATCTAATAAAAGCGGCCAAGTGCGAGTCGGAATCGCCCATGAAGGGTTCCGTAGTAGCAAATAACATAATATAAAAGTCTTGTAGTATGTTTTTCTTAATTTTTATATTTGAGTTGATTGAATGAAAGGTAAATTGCCGTTTATGATGATGACGTATTAAAAAAAAACTACTCACTAGATCTCGCTCAAACCAATTTTTGCTGGTAGTTTTCATGGTAATGAACATCATATATTTTTTTTAGTTTTATCATTCTCTTATTTTAGAAGTTACGGGGGGGGGGACACACTTTTTTCCACTTTGGAAGGGTCTCTCGCGCAAAGTATTCGGTTTAGAAAAAAATGTTATTAGAAACCTCAATATCATTTTTGAAGACCTATCCATAGATACCCCACACGTATGGGTTTGATGAAAAATAAATTTTTGAGTTTTAGTTCTAAGTATGGGGAACCCCCAAAATTTACTGTTTTTTTTCTATTTTTCTGTCAAAACCTTAATGCGGTTCACACAATACATCTACTTACCAAGTTTCAACAGTATAGGTCTTATAGTTTCGGAAAAAAGTGGCTGTGACATACGGACGGACAGACAGACAGACAGACAGACATGACGAATCTACAAGGGTTCCGTTTTTGCCATTTGGCTACGGAACCCTAAAAAACACACTGTTGGGAGAAGAAATTCAACGCCGTCTCTCTGGCAACCCCATCGAACTTAATATGGAGTTACACACGCCCATGGTATAATAAAATAAGGTATTCTCTTTCCGTGACAGCTGATGACGTAGGAGGAACTTGACTACGTCATCAGTGTAATATGTTGCCTCTGTGTGAAATTGAATTACCCGAGCGTAATGCATTTTTGAACTTTATATACCAATTTCAAATTAATAATCCATTTTATCAATTTATAAAATTTTGAATTGATGAATGACGCGAGAATCGCGAGATTCTTAATAGCTAAGTTACTTAACATTTTATTTAATATTCATGAACTAATTGAGAAAGTCCTTAAATTTACTGAAAAGAACAATCAGTGGCAACACTTTCGTGACGTAGTCAAGTTCGTTCTCGGAAAGAGAATACCTTATTTTATTATACCATGCACACGCCCTTCTCGTCCATTTTGTCGTCGGTCGTAAGATAGGCATTAACTAAGGGGAAATCTCTGCTTGGCTAATTACTCGGTCTAGTTGAGATACTTACATGATTGTTAATTTATTTTTTTTGGGCATAAAGTCCCAATAACTTATTTTTATTTGTTTAAATTGTTTCATTCCCAATATTACATATAAAAAATACATTGCAAGTTAAAAGCTTGTAATAAAATACGAAGTCTTTTTATCTTCAAAATCGTTTTAAGTAACCATTGAAGTACCTACATTGTTACCGCCGTGAAATAAATATAAATATAAGGTCTTACAAAATATACTGAAACTATTTTAAGGGTGAATTTAGTCAGTGATAGAGAACAACTTTCCCCAATTAACATATGCCAAAATATTAAAAAAATAATTGGCCAAGTGCGTGTCGGGCCACGCGCAGTATAGGGTTCCGTAGTTGTAAATGCCAACTTGCAGTTTAAAACGGCTAAGTATTGAATTTGTATGAAATTTTCCTTTTCGAGTACATTTTATAAGTTGATCACCTGTAACTTTTTAATTTGTTAACCCTACTTAGCTCTGATAGTTTTCCTTTAAACTACATTATATATACTATAGCTGTGATTTTTTTCACGTGTCCATATATAACCGTTTAGCAGATAGATGGGGGACACGTGACTTTAACAAAAAAAATTACTTGAAACCTAAATATTTCAGACACGGATCCCTAAATCGAAATATGGTGTTCCCAAGCTCACAATATTTTTGAAAAACCTTTTCAACGATACCACACAATATGTTTGTAGAGAAAAAAAATATTGACTTCCTCTTTACTTGTATAGCAGGTACCCTAAAAAAAATTTTTTTTCCATATTTTATTTTACTACTTTTTTGCCATGATTAATATACATATCCATGCCAAATTACAGCTTTCTAGTACTTACAGTTTCTAAGTAGGACCGCGGACGGACAGACAGACAGACAGACATTGCGAAACTATAAGGGTTCCTTGTTTACTACGGAACCCTAAAAATATTGGTCTCCCTCCATACAAACTCGAATCAGCAGACCGGTAAACTTGTATGGGAGGCCAAAACTTACTTTTCAAGTTCCAATATATGTTTCTTGGGGAAAGTTGTTCACTATTATAGTCTGAATCTACCTTTAAAATAGATTATGTATATTTGTTTAACCTTATATAACTAAGTACAAATTCATAATTGGTATCACACTTTAACGGAAATACCTCGTTAGTTTAACAATAGCCTCTTGACGAGGCAATAAAATGTATCTAATAGTAGGTTGGTTGAATGTTCTAACCGTCTTATTACAAACGCAGACTAACTTTGTTACTAGGTTTAAACCATTATCCGACCAAATCAAATTGACATTTTCAGATGAGACATTGGCTTATTACTAGATGTCAACGTGATTTGGTCGGATAATGGTTTAAACCTAGTAACAAAGTTAGTCTGCGTTTTATAACAAGACAGTCAGTGTTTAACGTATATACTTAATATAATTAATAAAGTAACTGACATTACCGATCTAAAAACTACCACACAAATCGAACTAATTTTGGAATTGATTAATACTAACAAAAAAAAACTTGAGAGGTGTCAAGGGACACCCGGATGGAACGAAGTTCCTTTCGATTAATTAGGAGAGAGAGACAGACAAAGAAACACGTGCACGCCGCACGCCTTACAACTATAGCAAAA
Organism: Acrobasis consociella; assembly: GCA_963555685.1. Lineage (NCBI taxonomy): Eukaryota > Metazoa > Arthropoda > Insecta > Lepidoptera > Pyralidae > Acrobasis > Acrobasis consociella. The sequence goes on along the minus strand of OY743122.1, from coordinate 2,722,107 downwards.
AGTGTCGTTACAACTTTTGGTCTTAATTTCTTCCATCTAGCCCCCTTTCACAACGCGCGATAAGGAACTTCGTTCAAAAAATAAAACCGCATGCTTAAATATTTGTCTTTTACGATCCCCTATCAGGGTTAATGTTATACCTACAAATTTAAGAAGTGACTATGTAGTAAGCTATAATATTATGAACAATGTGAAAAGATCTTCCATGCTGGTCTGGGAAAAAAGAAAAAACGTAGAATATACCAGCTGCTTCTCTTCCCGCGCAGATCGTAAGAGCTGGTCGAGGGAATGGGCGAGATTTGAATCATGGTAATAGGCGATGCGGCTAGCAACCCATCACTATTTTGATTCCTTTTCCATCTTAATGCCCACCACCATGCTAAGCGTGGCCTTTGGGCCTAACGGCACCGGGCTTTGTCTACCTTGTCAGGGATATAGACGTGAAAATGTATCTGCATGTGAAAAGAATAAATGAATTGAATTAAATACATCTACCTACATCAATAGGTTGCCGTGTCCGGCAGAGTAGAATAGAGCCACTCCAAGTCCTCGCGTGGATGTCGTAGAAGGCGACTTAGGAAATACAAGCTAAGCAAAGCTTATAAAACATCAATGAAACCTCTCCAACCCGTCTGACCAGCGTGGAGAGTGTAGACCTGATCCTCTGGCTGCTCTGGCCAAATATGGCTGTGGTAGTACAGAGAGGGTCGTGCTCCTGCAGTGGAGACAAAAAGACCTGATGATGATGATGACATCAATAGGCATTTTTTGGTTAAAACTAACGTGAGATGCAGTCATTATTAATTTCAAAAGTCCTTGACACAACTATCCAGCAGCAACCACCATCTACCGAACTGTCGCTGCGGGCACAGAGGGCGATCGCACGCGCTGCCCGCGCGCCCCGCGCCTCCCGCGACTAACATCAGTGTGTCGCGAGCCGGTGCGGTGTACGGGCCTCTCGTCACATTCGCCCTGATGAAGACCTCCGGATGAGGTCGAAACATGTCGGCAGTAGCTGACTCTATACGTGAGTTACCCGTGTTTTGAAATTAATAATCAATAGGCATGAAAAATTTAATTGACAGTTCAGAAAGATTATTTAAAAAGTAATAATGTACGCGTATTTTTTTATATTCCCTTCTTCTCTCCTTGCCTATACGGGGTCGGCCCCCCTAATACTTTTGCGCATTCTTGGCGGTTTTGTGTCATTTCTGGGCTTATACCCAACGTCTTTAAATCGTTGGAGATGGTTCGACTCCAGGTAGCAGGAGGGCGTCCTATTCCTCTCTTCCCCTCCTGTATGTCCATCACTTTACGAGTCATGTGGTCTTCTTCTGCGCATTACATGCCCGTACCACTTCAAGCAATTTTCCCTGAGTTTTTTGTGTATGTCAGCAACTTTAAAGCAGCCTAGAATGTACTCATTTTTTTATATTCCCTGACTAACAAAAAATGACGAAGACAGAGTGCGTTTCAAGTTCGCGGTACGTCACGCCTTAGTACAATTTTTACTTGAACTTAATAAACGCTCAGTATATTTGTGATATTGCACGCCTCATAAGCGGAGCGTTTGAGGTAGTGCATCTATGTGTGCCTACCCGCAACTCCAGTTTAGCCTACTTACGGCACAGAATTAATAGTATTACATACAGAACGGAAACTCGCACCGTCCCCCGCAATTTGGCGTCCCCGCAACACCTCCCCCGCTTTTGAGCCTTATTGGCCAGCCCTGTCGCCAATAAATTAGGGTTGTTACTAGTCGCACGTTAACGTTGCGCGAGTCACTTAGGATTATTGAAACATAATGGTGAGAAACTACGCATTATGTTTATCCACGGAAAACAATAAAGAACGAACATTTTATAGATTTTCGAGTAATGAAAACAGTTAAGCAAATCAACAAATTCTGTGGTGGTGACCCTAATTGTTTAACTCACACATTTGACGTGTGCACAGACATATTGTTTCGTTTGTAGTAGTACTAAGTATGTTTGTGGCTCCGTTTGTATGAAGTGCCATACCTGTGCTTACGGTCCCTCCAATTTTTTCAATGGCTTTGGGTATCTGTTACGTTAGTAATTACATTATCCTTGGTTTAGATTTAGGGTCAGGCGCCGACTGCGTTCGCTTACCAAGCTTAGCTGTCTTGATTTACTATTCCTTTGGGAGTGCTGGGGTACTAATGGTTTCCAAAAGTAAAAACAGCGCTGGTTTAGAAATATGTGAATAAAATAATTTTATATGTATTTTTAATATTTAATACAATATACAGAGTAATTAAATTAACTGAAACTTTTTTCAGAATAAAATTCAATTGAAGATCTGAACATTGCCAAAAAAAAATGCATTTCATATGAGATGGACGATCAATTGATAAAAGTTTCTCCGAATAAAGAAAAAACTGTTTTCTTCGTATTTCTGGAAAGTTTTCTCATTACATATAATATCTAACTTACTAAAATTGATACGTATGCAGACATTGAGTGTCGAAACTTAACTATTCAATGTTCAAAATGATTGACGTTAATATACATTTTTTTAATTTTCTATACTAACTTATAAGTACCTCGGCGCGCATGAAAACTCGAAAACACGCGTTTTCCCAAACATAACACTAATCTAGATCGATTGTTTACCCCGAAAAACACCATATACCAAATTTCAGCGAAATCGTTAGAGCCGTTTTCGAGATTACAGAAATAAATTTATATAGGTATATTTACCTACAAGAATAGGTATAAGATATGTTTAACATATTAAACAAAAGTCAACACCGGGAATGTAATGGTACAAATGCGACTTTGTCGGTTGCAGCAATACCATAAGATAAATATCAATGATACTAGTGAAAATGAACACACTAGCAACATAAAAAGATTGATTAAGTATTATTATGTCAATGCTCGAGACTTTGTTCCGTCCAATTCCAGTATGTCGTAACCTTTACGTAAATAAAGCTATAAACCGACTCGTCCCGAAGAATTTAAATTGTACATTTATATATAGCTCGCATTTGTCTGTCTGTCCACTTTATTAGCCCCGTCAGATTTACTGCACTTGGGAAAACAACTTACTTTACTGACGCATATTTGGGGTAAATATAACTTTTGAATCCCAAGGCGGTGTTACAAAATTCTTTGAGCTTACAATTGACTGTGAAATATTTTTGGGTTTTGTTCGAAAAGGTCAGTTATTTCTTTTTTCAATGGGGTTTTCGAAAATATAGGACACCAGCTGGCAGCACAGTGAAGTCAGTCAATAAGCTGCTGTTATTTCTTTTTTTTCTTTTCTTGATTATGGCGATTAAACTTCGTTGAAGCTTATTTTGCCAGTGTCTAGTAATATCTCTTTTATATTCCTAATCCTAAATCCATCAAAGGTTGGTATAGGTTCTTTGGATACATTTGACGGAGCAAAATAACCTGTCAACTGATGGTCCAATGACAACAGACGATTGGACCTGACGTCACTGTAGTGACATGTGGTACCCGTATTGTTTAAAAACCCTTAATGGTCCAGACAATAGTTAGTCCTTATTATACAACGTGGAAGGGGCATACCCGTAATAAATCGAATCATGGCCTCTACTAAATCTGTATAGGTAATACGATGAAATTAAAATAACAGTCATAAAAACTGAAAAAAGTAATCGACATTTTCACACAAAAGTGTGCTGCTGCTCGGACAATTTATATGGGTGTTTTTTGTTTTTTTAATTGTTATTTTATTATCATTATAGGTACTATAGTGATCTAGTATAGCCCGTGGGTATTTATTACGGGTATATCCCTATCCCTTTCAAGTTGTATAACGTGGACTAACTAAAGACCAGGTTATAAAGGAGGTGATATAATTCTTCTGGAAGTCTTCATTTTTTTAGGCAGAATATTTTTAAAGCTCTCTCGTACTAAACAATGCCAGCAAAGTGCCAGTTAGACTTGCGCACATAGGGTTCTGTATCATTATCTATAAAAAAATTACGCTTGATGTAGGAGGAGTTGTAGGAGAACCACATTTTATTTTTATTTTATACCCATAAGTGAATGTGATTAATAAAACTAAATGTTGTAAACTATCTTCAAAAATTTTCATAAACTTATAAAACCGTACCGTACACCCTAACTTGGTATGTCTACTAGGACAAGCCCAAAAAAGTTTTTTTTTGGTATACACCATTAAAAAAAAGTGTGTCCGTATATTAAAAATATTTTTTTAATTAAAAAAAATACATACGCTTTAAACACCTTGCCAAAAAAAAAAGTTTTTTCCAAATCGGTCCTGATATTCGACTATAAAAAGGCATATTTTTTTCAGTTTTGTTTTACGCGTGTTACACACGCAAGTATTTTTCAGTGCAATGTTATTTTACATTTCAGAAATGCCTGAATTACAGGAATCGCCATATTGCAGCAGCCATTTTGTCAACAATTATCTTTTACGATTCCAGCGCGGCGGCGGATCGCGAATTAATTTTAATACTCGATATTATTATTTATTATTATTATTTAAAAACTTTATTGTACTTAGAAACAAACATTAATCACATACAATTACAAACACAATGGTACAAATGGTGGACTTATCCCAGAAGGGATCTCTTCCAGTCGACCAGAGAAACAAAGGACAGTTACTATTAATAGGAAGGCAGAAGTACAGAACAACGAAAAACAAAAAGTTTAAATAAGGCTTATACACTACAACTACTTAAGTATACAAATACAAATCATACACATATAAAATATATAGATATATATATACATAAATACATACATATAAATATTATATTATATAACTCAATTTATGACTCTGCATAGAACTTATTCACTCTAAATTTAAAGGAGCCTAAGGATTGAGACGTTCTTACCTCCACTGGTAATGCGTTCCATAAACGCACAGCGAGCACGACAAAGGACTTCCCGTAGGACTTTGAGGTATGCGAAGGGATCTCTAGAAGTGGTTGACCTCTGGCACGAAGACGGTCATTGAAAACTCTGAAGGAGAATTTTTCTTGAAGGTATACAGGTGACCTAGGGTTATAAAGGGTATTAAAAAGAAAGAAAAGAATGTGAGTGTGACGACGCAATCTGATAGGCAACCATTTCAAAATCTGGCGATACTCCGAGATATGATCAAACTTTCTCAGGCCAAATATGTATCGAATACAGACGTTTTGTAACCTCTCTAGTTTATCTAGTAACTCCTCAGTCAAATCCAAATATGCCACATCCGCATAGTCAAAGAGAGGCAACAGTAGCGCTCGTACTAAAAGTGCTTTGGTGTCCACGGGAAGAAAGTATTGTAAGCGTCTCAAAGAATGCATGGAAGCGTAAATTTTCCGGCTCAGCTCTGCAATTTGAGGAGACCATGATAAAGTCTGGTCAAACAGAATACCCAAGTTCTTAACTGTATCTGATAAAGGAATAATTTGATTGTCAAGCGTAACATTGGGTAACTGTATGTCCTTAAGTCTAGAAATATAGTACTGACTACCTATTACAATGGCTTGAGATTTAGACGCATTCACCATAAGCCCAAAATTTTTGGACCATTGCGATATTGCAGCAAGGTCGGAGTTGATTGTGCTAATGGCACCGTTGAAATCTTCGAGTGGGGCGGCGGTATATATCTGAAGATCGTCAGCGTAAAGATGAAAAGAAGAGGATAGAAACGCCGTTACCCCATCAATGAAAATCGCAAAGAGAAGCGGGGACAGAATGCCTCCCTGGGGAACACCAGCAGTTACGTCACACCAATCGGATCGCTTATCATCAATCCTGACTAGTTGGCGTCGACCTACCAGATAAGAACGAAACCAAGACAAAGAAGACACGGAGAAATTGAGTGTACGCATAATTTCGAGAAGAACATCATGATCCACAGTGTTAAACGCACTAGTATAATCTAGCAAAACGAGGAGTGTCAGCTTTCTGTTTTCAATATTAAGTCGTATGTCATCCGTAATTTTGGTAAGCGCGGAGGTGGTGCTGTGTCCCACCCTGAATCCGGATTGAAAAGGACTCAGGATATTATGTTGTGACAGATGTGACGATAGACACTGATTCACGTGATGTTCTATGATTTTAGAAAGTAAAGGAAGGATGGAGATAGGGCGAAAGTCGAGGAGAGAAACAGGAATATTCTTTTTTGGGAGAGGAATTAGATGACCACGTTTCCAAATATCGGGAAAGGTACCAGAGATCAGAGAGAAGTTAATTAATTCAGCAATAACAGGAGATATTAGATAAACTATTGGCCTAATCATATCTAGTGTGATATTATCCTCGCCAACCGCCTTTGATTTTATAGACATTATAATTTTCACGACTTCTTCACTAGTAATATTAGGGATGGAGAAAGAAGGACAGTCAAAAACGCATTTGTTTGAGAGGGATGCCAATGTGGTCTGCTTGACACTGGCGGAGAGGCTTACAGGAGGAGCAGAGAAATGTTTGTTAAGTTCATTAACATCGGCATTTAAATTTGTCTCAGGGCTTTGTTTACCGATCCCAAGACCCTTCAGGAAGTTCCATAGCTTGTTAGGAGGTCGATATTGTGGTCGTACCCACTGTTACTGTACTGAAATTCATACATACAATACATACCATTATCATTGATTGCAGCCTACGTCGAGTTACGTATATCTTCATCATCACCATCATCATTTCAGCCGCATAGCGTCCACTGCTGGACATAGGCCTCTCCCAAAGATTTCCAAAATGACCGATCTAGAGCTGCTTGCATCCAGCGCCTTCCTTTACGTTCATCTTATTCATCTCTATCTATAATTAAATAATTCCCAGTCAATCTTACGTCCGTCTTATTCATCTCTATCTATAATTAAATAATTCCCAGTCAAACTTACGTTCATCTTATTCATCTCTATCTATAATTAAATAATTCCCAGTCAAACTTACGTTCATCTTATTCATCTCTATCTATAATTAAATAATTCCCAGTCAAACTTACGTCTATCTTATTCATCTCTATCTATAGCTAAATAATTCCCAGTCAAACTTACGTCTATCTTATTCATCTCTATCTATAACTAAATAATTCCCAGTCAAACTTACGTCTATCTTATTCATCTCTATCTATAATTAAATAATTCCCAGTCAAACTTACGTCCGTCTTATTCATCTCTATCTATTATTAAATAATTCCCAGTCTAACTTACGTCTATCTTATTCATCTCTATCTATAACTAAATAATTCCCAGTCAAACTTACGTCTATCTTATTCATCTCTATCTATAATTAAATAATTCCCAGTCAAACTTACGTCTATCTTATTCATCTCTATCTATAATTAAATAATTCCCAGTCAAACTTACGTCTATCTTATTCATCTCTATCTATTATTAAATAATTCCCAGTCTAACTTACGTCCATCTTATTCATCTCTATCTATTATTAAATAATTTCCAGTCAAACTTACGTTCATATTATTCATCTCTGTCTATAACTAAATAATTCCTAGTCAAACTTACGTTAATCTTATTCATCTCTATCTATAATTAAATGATTCCCAGTCTAACTTACGTCCATCTTATTCATCTCTGTCTATAACTAAATAATTCCCAGTCAAACTTACGTCTATCTTATTCATCTCTATCTATAATTAAATAATTCCCAGTCAAACTTACGTCTATCTTATTCATCTCTATCTATTATTAAATAATTCCCAGTCTAACTTACGTCCATCTTATTCATCTCTATCTATTATTAAATAATTTCCAGTCAAACTTACGTTCATATTATTCATCTCTGTCTATAACTAAATAATTCCTAGTCAAACTTACGTTAATCTTATTCATCTCTATCTATAATTAAATGATTCCCAGTCTAACTTACGTCCATCTTATTCATCTCTATCTATAATTAAAAAAAATCCAGTCAAAGTTACGTTCATATTATTCATCTCTGTCTATAACTAAATAATTCCCAGTCAAACTTACGTTAATCTTATTCATCTCTATCTATAATTAAATAATTCCCAGTCTAACTTACGTCCATCTTATTCATCTCTATCTATAATTAAATAATTCCCAGTCTAATTTACGTTCATCTTATTCATCTCTATCTATAATTAAATAATTCCCAGTCTAACTTACGTCCATCTTATTCATTTCTTTCTATAATTAACAGACTTCCAAAACTTCCAAAATAAGGAGGAGGTTATCAGTTTGGTCGCGATCTTTTTTTTTAGTGTATGTTCACCGATTTATCGAAGACGTTTAAAAAAAAAATTTTTTTGTTTGAAAGGGCATATGTCGTCCCACAAGAATTTTATCAAAATCGGTCGTGTAGTTAAGCGGTGAAGTCGATTTAACTGATCATGTATAAGATGGCCAAATCCTAAGTGACGCCAACGTGCGACTAGCAACGACCCTGTTTTACAGGCGCTTACAAGGCCCAAAAGCGGGGGAGGTGTAGCGGGGACGCCAGGTTGAGGGGGACGGTGTGAGTTTCCGTTCTGTATGTAATACTATTATTAATTCTGTGCTCTAACATCAACAACTACTTGTTCGTTCTTTTTTTTCTTTTATACCTTCCCAACGTCACCAGAACCACATATTAAAATCTTTCTAATCCAAAATCCATGTTTCACGTTACTGCTGTTTTGTATTCATCATAATCATCAGGTCGTTTTGTCTCCACTGCAGGAGCACGATCCTCTCTGTACTACCAGAGCCTTACTTGGCCAGAGCAGCCAGAGGACTTTGGCCTACACTCTCCTCGCTGACCAGGCGGGTTTTGTATCATTGATATTTATTAGCATTGTTTAGCTTGTATTTCCTGAGTCGCCTTCTACGACATCCATGAAAGGACTCAGAGTGGTCCTATTCTACTCTGCCGGAAACCACAAAAAATATTACGTACCCATTTTAGCAAAGTACCTTTTTGGTTTAGACATAATTTAGTTTTAATTTACATATAATTATTATAGTTTAGTCATATGTGTAATTATAGTTTAATATAGTTTAATTTAGTACATATTCATTTGTAAAATCTACTCTTTTTGGTTCAGTTACAATTATGACATCGTTTAATTTTAATCGTTGTGTTAAACACGTGTTAAATCAAACATAAACATGACTTAAATTAGTGAAGGGTTACTCTTGTGGGGTTAGGTTTGGTGCAAACTAGTTTATAACAGTTCAAAATCCACTTTACTAACGACTCTCAGTATGCAACTAATGAAGACTCCCCTTCGTATCATATCTGGATCTCTATTAGGGAACTTTCTTGGGTTAATAATAAATTACTTGGTCTTGTACAGTAATGAAAATGAAATGTCACAAAGTGTAGTCACATTTCATTGATCTTATCTAGTTTCATCGTGATTTTAGATGTATCGCTCTATTACTCCCATGCTGGTCTGGGAGAAATAAAAAAACTTAGAATGTACCAGCTGCTTCTCTTCCCACGCAGATCGTAAAAGCCGATCGAGGGAATGGGCAAAAATGCAAATCATGTTAACAGGCGATGCGGCTAGCAACCCATCACTGTATTGATTGCTTTTCCATCTTCTCGCCCACCATGACGCTAAAAGTGGCTTTTGGGTCTTGCGGCCCTGGGCTCTGCATAGAACCGCAAGACCCAAAATGCTCTGTCTGCCCCAATTAGGGATAAAGACGTGATAGTATGTATGTATGTATTTAGATGTATCGTTGTAGAAAAACTGATATTAAGAGCGCACTTTGACTTCAAGAAACTATGACGTCGTAAGTCTGTATTTCATAGAAAGAAAAACGCAGAACTAAAAACAAAATAAAATATTATTTATTTAGGCACACATACTACAAACGTGACGGAGATAACTAGTTTTAACCCGCAACTTCGTCCATATAGAAGTTAAAAATGTTTCTAATAGGATTTTCAGTTGGGTATTTACGCTATTAATTTTGTTATGACATGTAAAGTATGTTAAAATGTTTGAATACTTATAAAATATAAAAATCTTTATTATAGAGTAGGGATAAAAGTATATTATAAAGAATTCGGGGAGAAATAAAGAACTCTCCCTCTCCCTGAAACACATGTTTACTCATTTACCGCCAGAAGTACTCCTGCGAAGTTTCGAATTAAATGGTCTAACTAATCTTGTTTATCCATACAAACCCCGGACCCCCATTCACCCCTTTGGGGGTGAGTATAAAAAAATCCTTTCTTAGTGCACTTCTAGACCGCATAAGGAACCTATGGGTCAAATTTGGAATCCCTAGACACAGCGGTTTGGGCTGTGCGTTGATATGTCAGTCGGTCAGTCAGTCAGTCATTCATTCGGTTTTTTCTTTTATATATATAGATTGTACGGAACTCTTAATTTGCGAGTCCGGCTCGCACTTGGCCGGTTATTTAACTGTTGACTTTTATTCCAGTTAGAATTTTATTAAATGTAGACACACAGTTTCTGCTGTTTTATTATATGGTCATGTTTAGACGCAATATATATATCTTTGGCTGCTAGTCCTAAAGAAAGAATTCGTAAGAACATATCATTTCATATTATTTTATATTCCATTTAATTTTAATATCGTTATAGGTAATTTTTAATTTATGCTCTTAATCTCATTTTCCCTTTTTTACCCTCCAATAAAGATATCCGTTTTCTCTTACATTTTAGATAATCGCCTATCTATTGCTCTGTTCACAGGGAAGCGGGTAAAATATTTCATCCCCCGTTTCATCCTCTCGGGAATTCAGGTGAAGAAATCTTTTCTGTGTTGCAACTGAAATACTTGAGAAAATGTAACATAGCTTGCAAGTCAGGTTATAACATTTATGTTGAGTTATGAGACGAAAGTCTCAAACTTACTTTGTGGCTAGCTCAATCTGTCTTATTTGTCCGTATGTATTTATTGGAACGAAGTTCCTTTCCGAAAGGTATGAACTTGGGTGATAGGCGACAAAAGGTGTTAAGATTTTTCTTTAATTTATCCGTTACGAATTTTTTTAGAGGCTTAATTTTTTGTAACTTCATTCCACGACACTCAGTGTTTTTTAAATAAATAATACACAGAGTGTCGTGGAACGAAGTATATCATCATAAATATCTCAGTTTAAATTTATTTATAGACAAATATACTTGTCTTTTGTCTCTCTCTCGCGCTCTCTCTCTCTCTTTTTCCTTGTTTGTGCGATTTCATGTACATTGCTTGTTTTCAACCGACTTCAAAAACGAAGGAGGTATCACTTCGGGTGTATTCAATGTCCTTTTTTATTAAATATCTACATATATTTTAAGGAGTGATTCAGGCCATCATTTTGAACAACTTTTCCCAACAAATGTATATCAAAATAAAAAAGAAAATATTATTCTTATCACGTGACTACGTAGGTATGAGAACCTGATTTTTCTTTGGATTTGGAAGAGTTGTTCAAAATGATGCACTGAATATTTGTACTCAATAAAATGGACATTGTATATTGATATTTGCAAAATGATCGATTTTAAGAGGGTCACTAAATTAAAAAGTAATTGACATCTTTTTTTTTGCGACAGCAATTTCAACCCACCAGGGATGAACAAAAGAGAAAATTCTCGCTAAAAATACAATCGGATTAGTACCAAAATATGTTCACCTCGCTCGTTATCGTACCTGCTCATGAATAATGCAAGTAACGCTCACTAGATGGATCAATTTGGGCTTGAAGCTATCCCACATCTTAGTATGGTTTACACTGGCCGAGTCTTTGAACAATATTTGCTCTTTACTTGCACATTTTACTAGCATGAAGCAACTATTTGTCCCCGAACTATGTATAACAATGGCAGACTAAAATCTAAGTTTAGTTTACACTGGCCGAGCGTGAATCATAGAATAATATTTGCTCTTTACTTACACATTTTACTAGCATGAAGTAAATATTTGTCCCCGAACTGTGTATTGCACTGATCATCATCATCATCATTTCAGCCGCATAACGTCCATTGCTGGACATAGGCCTCTCCCAAGGATTTCCAATATGACAGATCTAGAGCGGTTTGCATCCAGCGCCTGCCAGCCTTTGTATTACACTGGCAGACTATAAAACCTTAGTATAGTTTACACTAGCCGAGTGCTAAGTGTTGCTCTTTACTTGCACACTTCACTACGAGTAGCATGAAAATGAGTCGAGATCGCCTCGAACTCTGGCAGACCAGTAGTCAATAGTGCTCTATTCTCGCATGTATTATTCGCTATCACTGCGCACCTCTCCTTATTTCTTACTAACCATAACAAGTTTATTAACATAATTACCCTGAGCTTAAATCAATTAAAAGATTGTAGCAAGAGGAGGTTTATAGTCTCTGCCTACTTCTGTGGGGAACAGGCATCATATTATGTATGTATATGACACGTATGCAAATACGATAAAACAATTTTAATCGATAACAGTATTTGCATAACCGTCTGCAGGTTTATACAATGTAAGTTCCATAGTAATGTTAGTTTGTATAGTAATACTAACTAACATCATTGATACATATTCCACCTATAATACAATAATGATTCTTGATAAAAAATATTATTGTCACTGGATGATAGATATTGAGCTACGTCAGATTTATTTAGGCAGCTTAAAAATCTAACAGCAGAGTTTGTTACACACCCTGAAATTTCCAGCGCTGACAATCGAGAGAGATAAGAGGAAAACCCAAGAAGTATTTAATCCCAACTCGAACAATCTGAACTTTTTCTTTCGACTAATGATGTAACACGCCTGAGATCGGAAATTTTGTAAAAGCAACTTTGAAATTACGAGTGGATAGGTATTGGGTACTCGTTTGATCGAACAGATAATGTGTAGGTGTTCTCTAGGAAACCTAAAATGAAGTTGCTCTTTTGGATGAACGATTTTCAGACTAATTGCAAAAATAAACTTTTATTTTGAAAACGATTTGAATATGGTTAAAGAAATTTATTCTCATATATTAGGAACATTGAGGAATATAGGTAGTCAATTTAATAACTTAATTTTGTGGTATGTATGATTTAAAACTAAGCTAAGTGGGTACCTATATAATCTTAGTTTAAATAAGTATATTGAAAAAAAAAATATTTTTTGTACTACGTAGCGACAGATTTTGTTGTGAGACTAAAGTACTTATTAAGACAAACTAGCTGCACCCCACGGTGTTACCCGCGCCTAAAGCAGCCTATGTGTTAATCCAGGGTGTCAGCTTGCTGCATACCAAATTTTATCAAAATTTGTCCAGCCGTTTGTGCGTGAAGAAGTCACAAACACACACATACACACTCACAAACTTTCGCTTTGATAATATTATTAGTGTGATAACCTTTTGAAATATCTAGTACGTATTTACTTCTTCTAATTGAGTAAATGTCCTCTCAATCTATCGCAGGATTGACTGGAAGAGATCCCTATATGGGGTAATCCCCCATTGTATATTTGATCTCTCAACTTTTATGTACTTTTTTTGTTTTTTGTTACAATAAAGATATTACAAACAAACAAATCTTACCACACTTTTAGTGTGATAGCTTAGTGGGCAATGTGAATAAAGATAATGATTCTCTGTGCGCCAGTCCGATTCGCTCTTGCACGGTTATTTCTTTTCTTCCAGACCAGCATGGACTTAGTTTTAATCAACTTAGATATACAGTGTGGAAAGGTCATACCCGTAATAAATCGTACCACGGGCTATAACTAGATCACTATAGTATACCTACTTAATGAAATTAAAACAAAAGACATTTTTTTTTAAATCGACTTTTCCATTCAAAAGTTTGCAGCTGCCGGCTTTTGCAATTTGTATAGGAATGTCGATTTTTTTTGTTGTTTTTTGATTGTTAATTTATTTTCATATAGCTCGTGGTTCGATTAATTGCGGGTATGTCCCTTCCACGTTGTATATTTAAGTATTAAAATCTAGTTATTTCATATTTTACTGTAATTTAATTTTAACGTACTTATGAAAACTGGTCATTTATTATAATAGATTCACAAAATCATTGTATAAATATTGCGTACATTAAATAACAACTTTGCAAAGTGATTATATTCGTAACAAAGCAAAATATTAATTAACGTAGCCAATATTCGGTGAATATTAACCAAATGTTTACAAAACATAATGAAATCTCTCGAAAATGCGTTTGCACTCAATCTTGGGTAGTGTTGTACAAAACTCGAGTCTCTTGGACTCGAGTTTGTACAATACGAGTCTACATTTGCAAACTTGACTTAATTTTGCATGCTTGCTAGACTAAGGCATTAACAAGTCAGAGTCAAGTCGAGCACGAGTCGTCGGAGCCCAGACTCAGAATCTGACAACTTAAATCAGATATTAACCCAAATAATTGACTCAAATGTATCGTGGCTATCCGATCATAACCTAGAAATTAATTTAAAAAAACTAAAATAACTGAATTTCGACCTTATCAAAAATCTCCCTTAAATATAGACTATATTTATGACAATAAAAAGCTTGAGTGGGTCGACACATTTCAACTACTTGGAATAGTATTGGACACAAGCGTTAACTGGAAAGCCCACATTGACAAAGTTGCAACTAAATTAAAATCATTTACTTACGCACTAAGAGAACTAAAAAAACTACGGACATAAAAACTGCGATAACCGCTTATTATGCGTATGCATACTCGTGGCTTACGTACGGAGTAATTCTCTGGGGAAATAGTACCGATGCAGAAAGACTATTAATCCTACAGAAAAAATGCATACGGATAATTAAAAATATAAAAGGGACAGAAACTTGCCAACCATATTTTAAAAACCTAGAAATATTAACTTTGCCCTGTATTTACATTTTAGAAGCATGCAAATTTGTACGCCAATATCCCCAATTTTACACAAAAAAAGAAGACTTACCAAGAGGATACCCCACTCGGCATAAAAATAAACTAGTTACACCCGCTTCAAGGCTAGAACTTTTTAAGTCTGGCCCGCTAGCTATGACGATAAAAAATTATAATGCCCTACCCGACAACCTAAGGAATGAAGAAAAAAATTCTCAATTTATAAAGAAGTTGAAATTAATTTTAGTAAATAAAACGTATTACAGATTGGATGAGTATTTTAACGATAAAAAATTTAATTGAAATTGACATTATATACTATACCCAATAAACATTGACAATACTTTTATATTTATAAGTTGACAATAATTTACTGATAATAATTATCTAACAATCTGCTGACAACTACAAACAAAAGTACTTTTTAATTTTATTTTATCATTTAAATTTATAAATTAACTGCATGTCATAAAACTCGCTTGCCGTTCCACTTTTTGGTTGCGATACCCGACAGGGTTCATAGTGTACCTAATTTAAGACAGTGACTTTGAGTAGTTAGAACTGATGTACATTATGAAATGCAATAAATAATTTGAATTGAATTGAATTGACTCGGAGTCGAATAAAAACTCAAGTCTGATAAGAACTCCGAGTCGCAAAACCAATTCGAATACAATACTCGAAGCAACTTCAACACACACAAAACTGTTACAACAAGTTATACAAAGCATTACAACCATTCAAAACTTTATTTAATATTAATGATTACTATAAATAACAATATTTGTTATTAACTTTAAAAAAACAATTATGATTTTATAAGCGCGACTCAGTCCATAATCAGACTCCAGCACATAACAGACTCGAGCAAATAGACTGAACTCGAGTCTAGTACGAGAGCTCGAATATAACTGACTCATCGAACAGTGGAGTCGCTATTTATGAGTCGAGACTTGTGATTTACAGTCCAGTCAGTATATTAAGACTCCCAAACTCGAGTTTTTTACAACACTAATCTTGGGACGGCGCGTTTGTATGAAAATCACGTAACGACTAAAATGGAGACAAAGGGCGCAGAGAGCAATGCTCTCAGTAACAAAGATTTATACGCATACTATAAGTTTCTACCACTCCAACTAGAACTAGAATGAGACCACTCCAAGTCCTCCCGTGGATGTCATAGATGGCGACTTAGGAAGTTCAAGCTAAACAAAGCTTAGAAACATCAATCAAACCTCTCCGACCCGTCTGGTCAGCGTGGGGAATTTAGGACAAATGCTCTGGCAGCTCTGGCCAAGTATGGCTCTGGTAGTACAGAGAGGGTCGCGCTCCTACAGTGGAGACTAAAAGACCTAAAGATAGATAGATATACTATAAGTTTATTTGTTAGGCAAATTATATCCCAACTGTCAAAAACGCTATTCATTGATAAACTTGCTTTCACGAAAAAAAAACTCATTGAAATCGGTCTATCCGTTTGAGCGTTACCATGCCACAGACAGATAGACAGACCAAAAGACATTAGAATCAAACTTATAACACCCTTCTTTTTAGGGTTCCGTAGCCAAATGGCAAAAACGGAACCCTTATAGATTCGTCATGTCTGTCTGTCTGTCTGTCCGTCCGTATGTCACAGCCACTTTTTTCCGAAACTATAAGACCTATACTGTTGAAACTTGGTAAATAGATGTATTATCTGAACCGAATTAAGGTTTTGACACAAAATAGAAAAAAAAAAACAATAAATTTTGGGGGTTCCCCATACTTAGAACTGAAACTCAAAAAAATATTTTTCATCAAACCCATACGTGTGGGGTATCTATGGATAGGTCTTCAGAAATGATATTGAGGTTTCTAATATCATTTTATTCTAAACCGAATACTTTGCGCGAGAGACACTTCCAAAGTGGAAAAAAGTGTGTCCCCCCCCCGTAACTTCTAAAATAAGAGAATGATAAAACTAAAAAAAATATATGATGTTCATTACCATGAAAACTACCAGCGAAAATTGGTTTGAACAAGATCTAGTAAGATTTTTTTTTTTAATATGTCATAAACTGCAATTTACCTTTCATTCAATCAACTCAAATAAAAAAATTAAAAAAAAACTACTACGGAACCCTTCATGGGCGAGTCCGACTCGCACTTGGCCGCTTATTTGTCAGGGGTTAACCATAAGTTCAGTTAGATCTTAAGCAAAAAATATTGTACCTAATGTTGTATAAATTGCTAACAAAATATACTTAGCCTTAAAGAAGAAAAAGACGGGAAAATAAACAGTAGCTCTGCTTACTTTCCGCCTTTTTTTATGGCCAGTATTAATTTTTATCCAAATAAAAAATAAAAACAGCCGTGCAACAATAAAATTTCATGTAACATTTCTGCACTCTATTGCTTCTAATCAAAAAAACGTCCTTAAAAAAATAATTAAAAATATTTTGACTTCGTAGTAAATATTTTTTGTTTTTTTTTTTTTTATAAACTCATAAATAGTTTCTTCTGAAACTTTATACCAGACTAATAAACGAATAGCTCTGTTGCTCGCAGCGAATATTTCCCTTCATTATAAAACTTCTAAGAAACTTGTTCTTAGCCTCTCGTAAGATAAAGATCCTTCGGTAAATTGTTTTTGAATAGAGGAGGTAATAGTCTATTTTGTTCTATAAATAAAACATACCTAAATAAATGCTCATATAATTAATTTAGCCTTTTAATGAATTTAGTTTGTTTGTTTTTAAGCTATTGCATAGCTTCTATCGCGGGCCTTGAGCGCGGGGACCGAATCCAGAAATTCCGTAACGAAAAAACCTCACGCTTCCCACTCCGCCTACCATGTAGGTTGCCGCTTCGTCTCCGTCGTCCGTTTGCGACGTTGCCGTCCTTCCTTGTAAAAATTCACCGACCAAACGGAACCACCTTAATGCAATAGCTTTACCGCGGCAGTCCCCGAGTGCCACACGTCTTTTTTTTTGTTTGTGTTAGTGGTCATCACTGGTGTCAGATATTTCAAGCTGCCTAAAGGCATCTGAAAACATACATACCTATAATATAATTCATTTCTCCTTCACGAGGTTAACGGAGCATGTTGGAAAAGTTAAGAAAAGTTTTATACCATTGGATAGGGATTTTGTATTTTTAACGAAGAATCAAGTAGGCATTAATCATTTAGTAATTAGGCGCTAAGGGGCTTCTCCTTTGGGGCCCCAGTATTAAGATACATAAGCTATAGTGTATCTAGTACTTATACTGTTTTTAGTTATTTAATAATTATATTAAATAATGCTCCCATGCTGGTCTGGGAGAAAGAAAAAACTTAGAATGTACCAGCTGCTTCTCTTTCCGCGCAGATCGTAAAAGCCGATCGAGGGATTGGGCAAAAATGCAAATCATGTTAACAGGCGATGCGGCTAGCAACCCATCACTGTATTGATTGCTTTTCCATCTTCTCGCCCACCACGACGCTAAAAGTGGCTTTTGGGTCTTGCGGCCCTGGGCTCTGCATAGAACCGCAAGACCCAAAATGCTCTGTCTGCCCCATTAGGGATAAAGACGTGATAGTATGTATGTATGTATTAAATAACTAAAAACCGACTTCAACCTTAAATTATACAACCGATTTTGATAAAATTTCTACGGGACCTCCGGACAAGTATTTCAAACAAAAATAATTTTCCAAATCGGTCCAGGCGTCTTTGAATGGAGAACATACAAAAAAAGTCGCAATGAATTTATTAGCTCTTTTCGGAGTCGGTTAAAAAGATGAATTAGGCCCTTGCAAGCACCTTTTACATATCAAAAGTTTAGTATACATTACGTGTCATAATTATTTAAAAAAAATTACTTGGGAATAATCAATACATATAATAAAACAGTAGGAACCTCGTGTCTGTACATTTAATAAAATTAAAAAAAAAACATGGGCGATAAAAAAAGAGTGACAGAACACAAGAAATATTTTTTTGTCTCTGTCTGTCTGTATGTACTCGCTAATCTTTAAAGGACTGAACAGACTTTTATGCGGTTTTCACTAAAAGATTAAGCTCATCCCTGAGCAACATATAAGCTTTGTTTCATCGAAGTCGCGGGAATTAGCTAGTGCTTTATAAACGAAAAAAAAAAGGTATTCTGACACAGAAATGGTTAAAGAAAAAGTTGAAAATCGGCTCTGAAAAAAGATTACCCTATAATTTGGCTGGATAGAAGACCCTTATAATCTTAATACGTAATACCTAGCAACTGACATGCGGGTAAAGGTGAGCCACTTACGTCTTTATGGGCCGGTTTATCGCCCTTTCTTTGTAACATCCGACGGAAAATTGGATCTCAGACATTAGGTAGGTACTTATAAAGACATCGCTGTTATTTGTGAAGAAAGATTTTCAGAAATGTCGTCTAAAACGTCTCAATCATAATCTTTTGATACAGATATAGCAATAGACAACAATTTTGTTGTTAACTTTAATATTTATTCCTGGAAAACTTATTCTTGTTAGTTCATGGCCAACTGTGACGCCATCTTCCTTTTTCCATATAACTCGTTATCATAAGTTGTGTGCTCCGTTATAAATTCTACTTTTAGTTCAATAATATGGTTGAAAGTTTAGTTAATTTTAGTGTTTTTTTTGAAGTGAAAACTTCTTTAGCGGCATTGTGCACTTTTTGAATGGGTAAAAAATGTTAAACTCGCGTCAGGACACGCTCGCGTCAGGACACGCTCGCGTCAGGACACGTGACCTGATCGAAAATTCGTAAGACGGATGGAGAGTAGACAGCTGGCGCGGCGTAGGAGAGGGAATATCCCCCTCTCTTTCTACGGCGCGGCGAAAATGTAAGCCTGCGCCTGCTGTTTCGTATATCAAAAATGCACAACGTTAATATTCAAGTTTTCACTTCTGCCGGCACTCCCAGAGTGCAACCCGTCGTTTTTTCAACAAGTAGGTAGGTAGTAATAGGGTAGTAATTGCCCACGCCTTGCAAGACAAGCACACGACAGGCGCGATTTGAATTTTTGAGTCACATCACATTGGTCTTATTTCGCCACTGCAGGAGCACGACCCTCTCTGTACTACCAGAGCCATACTTGGCCAGAGCAGCCAGAGGATTTGGCCTACACTCTTCTGGCTGGCCAGACGGGATGGAGCGGTCTCATTGATGTTTATAAGCTTTGTTTAGCTAGTATTTCTTAAGTCGCCTTCTACAACATCCTCGGCAGGACTTGGAGAGGCCCTATTCTATTCTCATTGATGTGTATAAGTTTTGTTTAGCTTTTCGCCTTCTACAACATCCACGCGAGGACTTGGTTTGGTTCTGTGGGTTCTTACTCGGACCGGAGCCATACTCTGCCAGAGCATGTAGCCTACACTCTCCTCGCTGGCCAGACGGGTAGAAAAGGTCTCATTGATGTTTATAAGCTTTGCTTAGCTTGTATTTCCTAAGTCGACAAGCTTCTTCTAGGACATCCACAGGAGGAATTGGAGTGGCCCTATTCTACTTTCATTGATGTTTATGATGATAATCATTGATGTGACATTATTTATTTAAAAACTTTATTGTACTTAGAAACAAACATTAATCACATAAAATTACAAACACAGTGGTACAAATGGTGGACTTATCCCAGAAGGGATCTCCTCCAGTCGACCAGAGAAACAAAGGACAATTATTATTAATAGGATGTTTATAAGCTTTGTTTAGCTTGTCACCTTCTACATCATCTACGGAAGGACTTAGTTAGGTTCTGTTGGTTCTATAGTACCTAACGATGTTTTCAAAGTATGTCACGGGATTCGACATCAGTATATCTACTTACAAAATCGTAACTACATTACCAAGGCGCCTGAATTTTGAACATTCCAATTCCGCCAACTCCGACCAAACTTCCAACTTTATTACGACGCACCAAAGTTTATTTTCGCTAACCAGCACTTTTCAACTGGCGTACCTACGAGAAGTTAGTCGAGTAAAGATTTGCTTAAGTCAAATTAACTGACTTTAAAACGAATAATTGATGTTTTGACGTCGTCGTGGTTTTGGTCATTTATTTGGCTGTTCGATCGCAGCTTAAGCTTAAAGCTCATCATAATCCGAGCGTATTTTCTCGGTTGCATCCTCAGCAGCAGCTTCAGAGCCGCTTCAGCAAGGAGATTTGACGAGGTTATTGGTTTTTACACAGAGCGACTGCCGTCTGATCTCTGCAACCCAAAGGGTAGACCAGAACCCATCCTTGGCTAGTTTGATGATAGAACTTTCCCCAAGGTACATAATTATATAAAAATATGATAAGTCATTTTTGGCCTCCCATACAAGTTGACCGATTTGCTGTTCCAAGTTTGTATGGAAAGTCAAAAATTATTTTTATCCGTATCTCTTACGTTAGTAATTATATTATCTTTGGTATCGCCAACTACCTATATTTTGTTAGCGAAAGCCCTGACTTTCAAGTGCTAAACCCAATCACTTTTAAACAGCGAAAACCATTTTTATTAAACATAGCTAAGAACCACTGCAACTTCCTTTCAGGTCAAAGCAAAACAGACGAACAGTCGTTAGCTTTAACTTAAAACACTCCTTTTTTTGTCGGTGGTTAAAAATGAAAAAGAATTTCACCCAATGCCAGAAATGCTTATGAAGTTTAAAAATTAAATTACTTAAGCTGCCATTTCACAAGCTTTCAGCTTAAGGTGGCTGGAAAAAAGGTTTGCAGGGCACGTAGGAAACTGCATCTTAAAAGTTCCATTTAATTGTATTACGAAGATTCAGCGCTGTGTCAAGTTCCCTTGGAAAGGAATGTTAGCTCAATCCAGGTATTACGTCACGGCACGTGCCTGATGTCATTTTTTTTCATTCTTCTCTGGGAATGTATTTGTGCGAAAAGTTTTACCGGCCGCCGCCTTGGGAATTATAGCATATATAATTTAGTTTGAAGGAAAAGCTATCAGAGCCAAGTAGGGTATACAAATTAAAAAGTTATAGGCGATCAACTTATAAAATGTACTTGAAATAAGCGGCCAAGTGCGAGTCGGACTCGCCCATGAAGGGTTCCGTAGTAGCAAATAACATAATATAAAAGTCTTGTAGTATGTTTTATAAATTATTTATATTTGAGTTGATTGAATGAAAGGTAAATTGCCGTTTATGATTTATGACGTATTAAAAAAAAAACTACTTACTAGATATCGTTCAAACCAATTTTCGCTGGTAGTTTTTATGGTAATAAACATCATGTATTTTTTTTTAGTTTTATAATTCCCTTATTTTAGAAGTTACGGGGGGGGGGGGGGACACACTTTTTTCCACTTTGGAAGTGTCTCCCGCGCAAAGTATTCGGTTTAGAAAAAAAATATATTACAAACCTCAATTTCATTTTTGAAGACCTATCCATAGATACCCCACACGTATGGGTTTGATGAAAAATAAATTTTTGAGTTTCAGTTCTAAGTATGGGGAACCCCCAAAATTTATTGTTTTTTTTCTATTTTTGTGTCAAAACCTTAATGCGGTTTCCATAATACATCTACTTACCAAGTTTCAACAGTATAGGTCTTATAGTTTCTGAAAAAAGTGGCTGTGACATACGGACGGACAGACAGACAGACAGACATGGCGAATCTATAAGGGTTCCGTTTTTGCCATTTGGCTACGGAACCCTAAAAAGACATTTTCATACAAATTCAATAGATATTAGTTTTTAGACGTTTTTAGTGGCAAGAACTCAAAGTTGGCATTCGCAACTACGGAACCCTACACTGCGCGTGGCCCGATATAATTTTTTTTTCCATATTTTATTTTATGACTTTTTGCCATAATTAATATACATATCCATGCCAAATTACAGCTTTCTAGTACTTATAGTTTCTCTGTAGGACCGTGGACGGACAGACAGACAGACAGACAGACATGGCGAAACTATAAGGGTTCCTTGTTTACTACGGAACCCTAAAAATGGAACATAAAATGACACAAGTAGAATACAATCGAACAACAAATACAATACAGTGTAAATCACAAACAAAGGAGGCAGAAAAGTGATACTTTTCCACCATGCTAGTTCCAATCAAGCAGAGCCCAACTGAGTCATCGCCTTTTTCATGAAATATTAATTTCTGTGTTTTGATTAACGCGGTTCGTCTTATAAAACAAAGGGAGATACAGAATGGGTTCAAACTTAAAAATGACTACTTTTTAAATTGTTTTTTATGATTTTAAAAAATCATCTCTACAGTTTGGATAAAGTCTGTTTGTTTTACTTTACTGATAGACGTACATTAAAAAACCGGCTAAATGCGAGACGGCCAAGCGCCCACCAAGAGTTTCGTACCATTGTCTATAAAAAAAACAAGTTTGTTAGATGGGAGCACCACTTTAGAAAAAAATATTCTATTTTAGTATTTTTTTCTTACAGCAGCAACAGAAATACATTATCTGTATTGTAATTAAACTCTCTAGCTATCACGGTTCATGAGATACTGTCAGTCAGACAGACGGACAAAGGTGTCTTATTAATAGGGTTCCAATTTATCCTTTGGGTTTAGAAACTTACAAAAATATTATCATTGGGTTTTTCGGCGGTTATCCGTTTGTGATTAAATATTTACACTATAACGTAGTTTTCGGCCTACTAGTAAAACAAGTCCACTCTATCTGTTGGTTCTTGTAAGAGTTGACTGAAAGATTAAGCTCAAACATACCGTATAATAACTGCATTCTTAAAGAAAAATCGGCCAAGTGCGTGTCGGGCGCGCACTGTAGGTTTCCGTAGTTGCAAATGCGGCAATGCCGAGAATGAAACTAGTGGCACTTTCAGATGTGAAGACAGGCTATCCTTCTATGCCATTAAATATTTTTAGGAGGGTGCAATCAAGAATAAAGAATTGTTTTCGCGGAAATTTCAAAGAACATTAAATAGACGGCTGGCCTCCAACAAAAAAGGGTGTTTCTTTGTCTGGAGTAAATTCAAAAGATTCCACGGTTTTATTTCGCCGAGCGAAACTTTCGGGTTATCCGTTTGAAATTAATCTCACTTATTATCATTTGGTTTGTTCTACAAATATAGGTCGGGAGTTTTCTGTTGATTACCCTGAAAAAGTTTTTAAGTTAATATTTATTATAGGGACTTTTTTTTATTTAATTTTTATTTTTATAAGATTAGTCGAAGCCTTTCCCGCGTAGTCCAAATTTTGGACAATCCTTACATTTTCCCTTATACTTAGGATAAAGACGCGTGATAAAGTATGAATGTGAAGTCACCAATCCAAGTGTAGACTAAACTCGGGGATACTTAACATGTACATATTAATGCTATTAGGTTGCAATATAATGTTACATACGTTACATGGTTAATGGCGTTCAATTTGCATGTTGGTATTTTTGCCTACGAGTTGAGATATGGATAAAGCTAGGTCACGTCACCATATTCTTAATGGCTCATTTTAATTGGTGGATAACTCAGTCGTTACGACCAATGAGAAAGTCATAAGTCGATACAGTGGTCGTTACGCCAATTGCGGTTATACCCCACACGCTGTATATCGACTGTTCCTCTATAGACTAGTGAAAACGGCTTCCTGCATGCGTGTTTACTAGTTGATGTAGCTGGAATTCGGGGTGCGAGAGATTTTCGCATGCTGGGAGCCATTTTCACTGGTTGATAGAGGTGCAGTCGATATCCCCCCCGATGGGTTCCCGGTTCGTCGTACCGGGGGGGGCTCAGTACCCGTGGTGCCGTGGAGCCACGGGGAAGCCAAGAGGAACCCGCGAGGGGGCGCTCCTGCGGTTTGCGCCAGCAGTGAGCGCCCACATTGGGGCGGCGGGGGAGTGGGAAGATCTCCCCCCACCCGGGGAGGGGCGCTCCCGCGGGCTCGGCTTCGGCCTTGAGCCTGCTGGGATGCGCCCAATGGGGCGGCGGGGGAGTGGGAAGTTCTCCCCCCACCCGGGGTGGGGCTGCCGGGAGGGGAATGTTTCATTGCTCTCCCGGCGCTTCAGGCGGGGCCACACCGCCGTGGCTGTGGTTGATGATCGGTCGCGGAGGTCAGGGAGTGTCGGTGCTACGTTGCCGCTCTCCCTGTCCTCCGCGGCCGAGTGGTGCCGCACCGCGTTTGCGGCGAGAGGTAAGCGGCGGAGCCTCACATCTTCTCCGCCGCTGGGAGCCGGTTTATCTGGCTCCCATGGGCCCACAGGCGGTGAACTGCGTGGGAGTTCGCCGCCTCTCAACTGGGCCGAGGAGGTACGGCGCGTCCGTGAGTTCCGGACGCGCCTACTTGGTGAGTGGGGGGGCGCTCAGACGCCCCCGAGGAGGGGCTGCTTCGGCGGCCAGCCGCGCCGGGGTTCGCGGTTGTATTTCCTTTCCCGTGTCCCCGGCAAAGGCGGTTAAGGTGGAACTCCGGAGGTTTTTTAGTGGGTAGGCAGGCACGTCACTCTGGCGTGGAGTCCCACATAACCCGACAGCCTCCCCCGCAGGCTGATGGGTATCCGTAACAGGGATCTTTCCTCCGTTAAAAAAAAAAAAGGTGCAGTCGATATACAGCGCGTAGTGTATAACCGCAATCGGGGTAACGACCACTGTATAGCTCGCGTACGGTAAATCGACTAAGTTATCGACCAATTAATATGAGCCTTTTAGAATATTGTGGGGAGATCTAGCTTCATCCAAAATACCAACACGTTGCAGGCTCTAACATCTGATTTGCAAGTTCTATGAAGGGTAATTTTCGGACTGTCCCTAATTTGTACATTTGTACAACCTAATTAAATTAAAATTATACTCGCATTTGGGTAGAAATATACTGATTTACATAAGTACTGTCTTATCTTGCTTAAACCTTGGATGAGACAGATTACGTTACGTTTTAGTGTTCCAAAAGAAATTTGAGAAAACGAAATGGTGGTAAGGTCCACATTTTTTGGGACTATTTTATAATCAGGATAAGACGTCTGGATCAAGAACAATGAAAATTTTGCTGAAATTTTAAGAATATTCTACTTATATTATAAACGCGAAAGTTTGTAAGTATGGATGGATGGATGTTTGTTACTCTTTAACGTAAAACTGCTAAATGGATTTTATTGAAACTTTACAATAAAGCTTATACATCAGAATAACACAAAGGCTACAATTTATAAAAATATGGTGTGAATTAATCTCTTGTGCAGACGAAGTCGCGGGCGCCAGCTAGTTTGGATATAAAGGGTTAAAGGTTTTATTAAAATATACATAATCTATTTTAAGGGTGAATTTAGTCCAAGACAATAAAAATCTTTCCATAAGGAGCAGAATGATTATTAAAATAACATTTGTATGATAACCCACTTTCGTTTATAACTTTATCTTATTTTTAGTATTGTTATAGCGGCTACAGCTATAAATAATTTGAGAAAATGTCAAGTCTATTATGGTTCAAATTATGGTTCAAGAGATAGAGCCCTGTGACAGACGAACGGATAGCCAAAGGAGTCTAAGTAACAGTGTTGTTGGCACCCTTTGGGTACGGAACGGATTCGCCGTGTGGTTTCTGGCAGATTAGAATAGGGCCACTCCAAGTCCTCCCGTGGATGTCGTATAAAGCGACTTAGGGAATACAAGCTAAACAAAGCTTATAAACATCAATGAGACCTCTAACCCGTCTGGCCAGCTAGGAGAGTTTAGACCAAAGTCCTCTGGCTACTCTGGCTAAGTATGGCTCTGGTAGTACAGAGAAGATCGTGCTCCTGCAGTGGAGACAAAAAGACCTGGTGATGGGTACGGAACCCTGAAAATGTTTAAGAGGTAAATTTATCCTGTAGCAAATCATTTAAGTAGGTACTTGGCTTACATGTCAGATTTAATAACACATTTTATTATCAGAGTAAATATAAATGCATCTTTAGCGAAGCGCCACATCGGCCAGATTAAATTAGTTCAAAATTAGTTGTTTCTTTTTATGTCACTTATCATTATGAGTAACAATAACACTCGGGCGTTTATTTTACGGATTCTAACCAAGTTTATGCCAACAGTTTGGTACCGGCTTTTGTTATACTATACCCCTTTGCTTAAACTGTTTTCTCATCCCATGTATTATTTTTAACTAGCAGAAGCCCGCGATTTCATTCGCGTAGACATTTTGACTCCGGAATGACTATGCTCAGGCTGTACAACTTTTGCTATGGCGTTATTTTTATATTTCTAATAGTTATTTTGGACCATTTTATGATTTTGCATCAAGTGTTTCATTTTAAAAATCGATTATATTATACCCTTTATGTTGCCCAGACATAACAGCTATATAAAAAAGTTGCATTTAAATCCATCAATTATTTCCGGAGATTAGCGTGTACAAAGAGACTAACATACATTAATTTTTTTTCGAAATCTTACTATATTACTATGTCTCTATCGCCCCAATTTTTGTTTAGGAAATATATTCAATGTACAGACACATTTTTAATACTAGAGTTAGGTATCCCTTAGTTTAGTCTGCTATAGACTCCGCGTAACTAGGTATCACAATTTTAGCGTAGCATTTCCAATATAATGTTTCAAAATTAAAATCCAACTAAAAAATGATGCCTTAGCACAAGTTGTTCAGCCTAATGAACATTTTTGGAGTCAAAAAGTTACCGCAAAAGAAGTCGCGGGCTTCGGACCTCGTGACACTAGTTTAATATAATATTGTTGAGGTAATATCCCATAACACCAAGTCTCGAACTTACATTGGGGCTATGTGTGTGATTTGTCCATATCATCAGATCTTTACTTTATTTTTACATACTTGGCCAGACCAGCCAGCGGATTTGGCCTAAACTCTCTTCGCTGACCAAACAGGTTGCAGAGGTCTCATTGATGTTTATCAGCTTGGTTTAACTTGTAATTCCTAAGTCGTCTTCTATGACATTCACAGGAAAACTTGGACTAAGATTTGTCCGTATATATTTACTTTTTATTAATTTATTTACCACCCTTTTACCAAGCGACCCCGGGCCCATCTTTTGTCCATCACCGTCACTGCTATACCAAGTTTAAACCACTGTTTACGGAGTCGTGGTGAGGCATCCTTTATACTTAATTAGACATAATCCGTCGAGACTCGGAGGTATTTTGGTGAGAGTAAAACGAAATGACCGGCGCCAGAGGCCAAGTTAATTTTGTGGTGATACATACTGCCGGCATATTTTAGTAGCTTCACTGTTGAGTTGCGTCGAGATAATATAAGAGTCCTGTTATAAGTATTACGGAACTTACGGCGATTAATATAGTTTTTTGCCAGATTTTCAGTTGGCCAGGGGCCACGACGGCAGAAGGTTAATCGAAATATCTGGCAAAAACGATATTAGTCGCAATAAGTCCCGCAAGTCTTCTGGCTGCTCCGGCACAGGTATGGTTCTTTATAGAAACGGAGTTAGTATTTCTGTGCACACGTCAAATGTGTGAGCTAAACAATCAGGGTCGCCACCACAGAATTTGTTGCTTTGCTTATCTGTTTTCATCAATCGGAAATCTATAAAATTTTCGTTCTTTATTGTTTTCCGTAGATAATAGCGAGAATTCCTGGAATGTTCTACGAGATAGATCACAAGTCGGCTGTGTCAAGAATCTGACATAGACTCATATTTATGACAAAATCTTAGGCTTAACATAGCTCCAGTCTTGCTAAGACCACGGTCAGAAGCGCGAAATGTTAGAAATACAAATTTTTTGTAACTTGCTAGCTGTATCTTTATAAATTGGAGCCTATGTGTTATTCCGACGTGTAAGTTATATTATTGTAAAGTTTCATTAAAATCCATTCAGTAGTTTTTACATATGGCTCTGAAACGTGGTCCCTTACTATTGGTCTCATAAGAAAGGTCAAGGTCGCTCAACGCGCTATAGAGAGGGCTATGCTCGGTGTTTCCCTACGTGATCGAATCAGAAATGAGGAAATCCGTAGGAGAATAAAAGTCACTGACATAGCCCAGCGGATTAGCTCGTTGAAGTGGCAGTGGGCGGGACACATAGCGCGACGAACCGATGGCCGATGGGGCAAAAAGGTTCTTGAATGGCGACCGCGTACTGGCAAGCGAAGCGTAGGGCACCCACCTACAAGGTGGTCAGATGACCTGACCAGGGTCGCTGAAAAGCGCTGGATGCAGGCCGCTCTTGATCGGTCATTTTGGAAATCTTTGGGAGAGGCCTATGTCCAGCAGTGGACGTTATGCGGCTGAAATGATGATGATGATGATGATGATGATGATGATGATGAGTTTTTACATGAAAGAGTAACAAACATCAATCCATCCATCCATACTCACAAACTTTCGCATTTATAATATTAGTAGGATAAATTTTACCATACGTATGTCACGGATACACACAGCTAAGCCGACTTGAGATCTATCTCCCGTAGTACATTCCAGGAACTCCCGCTATTTATAGAGAACAATACGCTAGTTTTGTTGGAGTCGCAGTGTTAGTGCGCAGGCGTATCGGCACATCTGTCTGTCTGTCGCAAGAGTAGTTAAAATTAAACGTTCACACTTCGTTACATTGGATTACAAACTTTTAACTTGCAACTGTTAATCCAGGGTGTCAGCTTTCTGCATAACAAGATTTATTAAAACTAGTCCAGCCGTTTGCGCGTCTTCTTCTTATCGAGTGTGTTAGTTACTAACACTAGTGTCAGAGTTTTTAAACCGCCTTAAAGGCCTCTGACATGGTTTTAGGTAACGACCAATGTCAAAGACAGTGACCGGGACCGACGGCTTAACGTGCCCTCCGAAGCACGGATCATCTTACTTATCAGACAATCAGGTGATCAGCCTGCAATGTCCTAACCAAACCAGGACAACAACACAAAGTCGTTGCCCCCGCCGGGAATCGAACCCGCGACCTCCGGGTATGAGCCGAACGCTCTAACCACTACACCACGGAGGCAGTTTTAATACTACACCACGTTTGCGCGTGAAGAATACACACACAAACTCACAAACTTTCGTTTTTAACAGACTTCAAAAAAGGAGGAGACTATCAATTCGATTGTATGTTTTTTTTTTGTATGTTTGTGACGCGATATCTCCGGCAACCGTGGACCGATTTTGATGATTATTTTTTATTTGAAAGCCCTTATCCCAAGTTGGTCCCATATTAATTTGGTGAAGACACGATGAAGAACTTTGAAGATATAGAAGAAACTCCTGAAAAAAATTGAAGTCGGTTGTTTTTTTTTATGTTAAAAATTTAATTATTATATTATTAGTGTGATAAAGATAACAACAAAAAATATAGTGCAATTACCTACAAAACAATATTACCAGCCGGAAAGCTGAATCTTGTTGTATGATAGGGTCCCGAGAGAAGTGCTATGGTGGGCATTGAGAAAGAAGGGAGTGCCTGAAAAATACCTGCGTCTTATACAAGCCATGTACAGTAGAGCCAGTACATCTGTCCGGTCCGAAGCTGGGGTCACCAGCGAAATCAATGTGGCTGTAGGCTTGCATCAGGGATCGGCGTTAAGCCCTTATCTGTTCCTTCTGGTGATGGACGCCTTGACGTCGGATATCCAAGAAGAGACACCCTGGTGCATGCTGTTCGCCGATGACATCGTCCTCGTAGGTGAGGATGGACTTGAGGTTCAGAGCAGACTGGTAAAATGGCAGCAGAGACTGGAGAGCTTCGGTTTTAAAATAAGCAGGACCAAAACCCAGCAATTTTTTGCTGATTTTGGAGGTCCCTCCGGTTTCGAGTCAATTGTCTTAGATGGTGCATCCCTACCAGTCTGCTCCGACTTCCGATACCTCGGGTCTCTTCTTCAAAGCGACGGCAATATAGACCGAGACATCAATGGGCGCATAAACGCAGGATGGATGAAGTGGCGACAGGTAACCGGAGTAATTTGTGACTCTCGCATGCCCCTTAAGCTCAAAGGCAAGATCTATAAGAGCATAATAAGACCTGTCATTATGTATGGTGCTGAGTGCTGGGCAACCAAGGTGATGGATGAAAGACGATTGCATGTAGCGGAGATGAGAATGTTGAGGTGGATGAGTGGTGTGACTAAAATGGATAAGATAAGAAATGAGTACGTAAGAGGAAGTGTGAAAGTGGCCCCAATTACAGAGAAGTTGCGAAGTAGTAGGTTAGGATGGTATGGGCATGTATTGAGGAGAGAAGAAAGTCATGTTACTAAAAGAGTGTTGAATATGAAAGTTAATGGGAAAATAGAGGGAGGCCAAAGAAAAGGTGGTTGGAATGTGTGAGGGAGGATATGGGAAAACGGAATATAACATCGGAGCTGGCTCAGGATAGGGGAAAATGGAAGAAACTTACATGTTGTCCCGACCCCATATAATGTGGGATAAGGAGAGGAAGATGATGATGAAAGCTGAATCTTGTCTTGTGTTTAAGAGACTGTCACCGGCTACATAATTAGTTATGTAGTTTAGTGTAAGGTGTAGTTTTGAATAATTATTTATGTATATTTATGTGTAGGTTATCTACGATATATATTATATGACTATATATACTTACTTAATAATTATAAGTTTACTCCTTTCGTCTTTTTTAGCTAGTTGCTGTTGTAGGTACTTACCCCAAAAGATTGCTTTCTCAGCATCACCTGTTGGTTGACTGGTAGAAAAGGCCCCTGGCGTCCGCCATTTACATGTATATTGTAATGAAGTTAAATATAAAAAAGTTCAATTAACGACGCGATTACAACTTACACAGGTGAATCACATCAAGTAACAACGTAACACACAACTCAAAAAGTTAAACATCACATTCCAAGCCTCGTATCAATTCCACACAAAGTTTTAATATTCCTTTGAGTGCACAAAACTCAGGCGAAGTTCAAAGACGAGACTTTCCTGTCAATTACACGACAATTTAATTTCCATTCTGCGACATGACGTCAAATAGATGAAGGGGCAGAGACTAACGAAGTACAGAAGAGACGGATATTGTGCCTACGTGATAGGATTTTTGGCGGGAAGTCAAATGGTTGTGCTAAAGTTTAAATTATTTTGCTTATTTGACGACCTCCGTGGTGTAGTGGTCACCATGATAGTCTGCTACCCAGAGGTTTTAGGTGTATTCTCCGGTCAGAGCAAGTTGGAAAATGGCCTTTTTTAAATTATCCTGAATCTTGGATGTTTATCTATATATGTATTTGTTATAAAATATAGTATCGTTGAGATAGTATCCCATAACATAAGTTTCGAACTTACTTTGGAGCTAGCTCATTCAGTGTAATTTGTCCATAATAATTGTTTTATTATTTATTTATTGATTTAAGTGGACTTTTTTGGATAGCCATTCATGTCCTATAGTTGAGCAAACAGGCTTTATTGCAGTAAGGAAGTTCCACAAGAAACATGAAAATGTTTAAAGCATTTCTTTAAAGCCGAAAAAAAAAGTTTTAAAAGGAACTATTTCTGCTTTCTGTTTCAAAACACTCTATGATAACATGAATGCTCTATATGTATGAGACACATTTGTTTCTTTGACAAAGTACTTTTATGTGTGAAGGTATGCCGCGGCCTACTGCTCCGCTATATTGGAAAATGGGTTCTAACATCTAGATTTTAAAGTTATCATTCGTCTGGCGGTGAGAAATAATGAAATCCACACGTAAAAGTGTTAATTAAAAAACAGATGAAGTGTTGAAACTAGGTTTTTCCTTTCGTTTACAGACACTGCGCTTACAGATTCTGCAAACTTGGTCTTGAGAAGTATTTTATTGTTATGAATAAAGAATGAAATCAGATAACCTGATCAGGGTCGCTGGAAAGCGCTGGATGCAGGCTGCTCTTGATCGGTCATTTTGGAAATCTTTGGGTGAGGCCTATGTCCAGCAGTGGACGTTATGCGGCTGAAATGATGATGATGATGAGTGAAGAAATCAGGATAAATACGATTTTAACTAATCGACATTCAAAAACGAGGACGTTATCAATCCGATTTGGAAATTATTTCTGTGTTTCAATGTGGTGCGTTGGAAGAATTTTTTTTTATAACCTGTTTATTTTGAATGTAGTATTGTTTATTTGTTTAATACAGACCATTTTTTGTTTGAAAGGTCATACTTGCGAGGTGGTCCTATAAAAATTGTATAAGAATCGCTTGTGTAGTTTAGGGAGGAATTCGGTTTCTCATTTTGAAAAATTATTTAAACTTTAACTTTGACACAGACAGCAAATATTAAATTATGAGTAATAGTCATGATGCTGGATGAAGAATAATTTTAGCACATCAGTTAAATTATTAAAAAATATTGTCAAAAGGCGAGATGCCGAACATCTGGAAAATAAAATGGTTAGCTAAAAGGTGGATGGCCACAGAGATAGAGGACGACGTCGAAAGACGTGGGAAAATGTGTAACGCTGGACATGCAGGAGAGGGGTTTTATTAAAATATAGAAAACTATGGAGGGAGTTGACATACAGAGCCGACCCCAAATAGGGATAAGGCGAGGAAGACGATGATGATGGTTGATGATGTATTTTTTTTACAATATGCTGAAAAATTGGGTTCATTTTTATATAATCTAAAATACTAATTAGAATAATACTTTTCTGATCCTATTGCATCTTTGTAAATTACTTACGTAGTAATTTCAGTAATTAGCAAAAAAATCAATAACCTCTTTATTTAAATCACCTATTTATTTAGGGAGCGTACTTCAGGCCCTGAAGCGTTACCGCTTAGGATGCAACCGGAAACACGCTCATATAATTTAATTTTATTAATAACCTTAATTTTTGTGTCAAAGAACAATAGGAATACTTTAAGTCTTGCCGTGGATGTCATAGAAGGCGACTTTGGAAATACAAGCTAAACAAAGCATAATTAAACATCATAAGGACCTCTCTAATCCGTCTGGCCAGCGTGCAGAGCGTAGGCCAACTCCTCTGCCTCCTCTGGCCAAGTAAGGCTCTGGTAGTACAGAGAGGGTCGTGCTCCTGCAGTCGAAGCTAAAAGACCTGATGATGATGATGATGATGAATAGGTATTAAAACTAGTTAGGTAAAGAGTTATTTTAATTTATGTACAGAAATAGCAACAAACTCCCATGCTGGTCTAGGAGAAATAAAAAAAAAACTTAGAATGTACCAGCTGCTTCTCTTCCCACGCAGATCGTAAAAGCCGATCGAGGGAATGGGCAAACATGCAAATCATGTTAACAGGCGATGCGGCTAGCAACCCATCACTGTAT
The DNA here is from genome assembly GCA_963555685.1 of Acrobasis consociella. Taxonomy (NCBI): domain Eukaryota; kingdom Metazoa; phylum Arthropoda; class Insecta; order Lepidoptera; family Pyralidae; genus Acrobasis; species Acrobasis consociella. The sequence goes on along the minus strand of OY743122.1, from coordinate 2,688,174 downwards.
TGATTGCTTTTCCATCTTCTCGCCCACCATGACGCTAAAAGTGGCTTTTGGGTCTTGCGGCCCTGGGCTCTGCATAGAACCGCAAGACCCAAAATGCTCTGTCTGCCCCATTAAGGATAAAGACGTGATAGTATGTATGTATAACAACAAGATTTGAGTATTTCTTAAGATAAGCCATTTTTGTTTTTTCTTTCTACAGTTTTGACCCTAAAATTCCCCACAAAAGTATCATCATCATCATCATCAGGTCATTTTGTCTCCACTGCAGGAGCACGACCCTCTCTAAACTACCCGAGCCAAACTTGGCCATAGCTGCCAGAGGTCTTGGCCTACAAAAGTATACATGAAATTAATATTTTTTTATCTACTTACATCTAAATTTACCACTAATAATGGAATATCTTATACCTTTAAACGAGCTATTCTTGTATATATATATATATTTATTTATATATTTATAAATTTCTGTGATCTCGAAAACGGCTCTAACGATTTCACTGAAAATTTGTATATGGCGGTTTTCGGGGGTAAACAATCGATTTAGATTAGTTTTATATTTGGGAAAATGCGTGTTTTCGAGGTTTCATGCGTTTTTCTTTCCACGCAGAGTATGGTCGCTAATTTTGTCGCGCCGACCGCCTTGTTTTTAGCTCAGCGGTTAAGGATACCGACCGCTAGAAAGAGTGTTACGGGTTCGAATCCCACTCGGTGACTTACTTTTGTTTTTTTTTTATGTTTAAGTTTAAATATAATTTATAATTTTGCATTGTTTTTAGACAAGTTTAAAAAAAATTAGTTAATGTTTGAGATGTAACCGAGCAAAGCTCGGTCGCCCAGGTACTGGTAAGTAATAAATAGTAAATACTTTAAAGTTATAAAATATAACAGACATATTAAACAAAGGAACCTAGGTACCTAATGATTTGTAATCATAACAAATACACTATAAATGCATCAGTAACAGATTATCCAGTGAAATACATAACTATTAAGCTATAGACAACTCTAATATAAATACACGATGCCCCTAAAATACAGTTATTCTATATCAGATCACAGAATATAGAAGATACGTATTTTGGGGTTCCGTACCCAAAGGGTACATTAAGGACCCTGTTACTAAAACTCCGCTGTCCTTCTCTGTTTATTTGTGGGTTTGCCGGTCTATCACCAGGATGTATTTTATGAACCGTGACAGCTAGTTACTTGAAATTTTTACAGATGATGTATTTCTGTTGCCGCTATACGAGTTATACTAAAAACAGAATAAAATAATGTTAGCGGTCAGTGGCTCGACTGGAGGGGACATCAACGACCGCCATATATAAAGGCGCTACTACTCGGCGCGCGCGTGTCACCTTCGACAGCGGCATGACCTTCGGTCATCACATCAAAAAGGTATGCAATACTGCATACTTCTATTTGAGCCGCCTCAACCCCATGATACGCAATGAAAAGTTTTCTCTTGGCAACAAGTTAACTCTTTTCAAACTTTGCATCCGCCCAGTTCTGACCTATGCCAGCGTGGTTTTCGCGCACGCTGCCCCACCCAACCCACATGCTTAGGCTCCAAAGGGTCCAGAACCGATTTATTCGCAGAGCTACCAATGCACCATTCGTAGCTCGGAATAGTGATCTCCATCGCGATTTAGAACTCCCCTCCATGATGCACTTTATGAAAGAAGCTTCAGCTCGCTACTTTGATAAAGCCGTCAACCATCCAAACCGACTAGTTAGAGAGGCAGCTAACTACACCCCGGAACACAACCCTCGTAGACTCACCGGTAGGCGTCCGAGGCATGTTCTCTCTGATCCCGACGACCGGATTATGGCTGACTTGGCCCGATTCGACCTCTCTGCAGCTCCGAGTAGCCAGAGTAACCACGCGATCCGACCCCCCCGCATTCGCCGTAATCGAATGCGTAGGCGTAGAAACATTAGCTCGTTCACTAGGTACCGCCCGGCGGCACCTGGACGATTTGCGTCCTAAGTAGGCCCTTCTGGCAACCGTAGCTTCGGCCCTTCCGGCAAAACATGGGTGTTGCTGCACCCCAAATTTGCTAAAATCCCTAGCGCGCCCAAAGCCGAGGTTTCCCTCTTGGGAACCATTTGTGCTGCTGCTAGTAGTTTATAAATATAGGAAGCCGGGCCTCTGGCTCGCTCCTCAAACCTTGCCCGGTGGAGTAGGAAATGCCGTCTGAGGCAACCTATGTCTGACAATTCAAAAAAAAAAAAAATCGGCGCGCGCTCTCTTTCGTTTGGGTCGTCGTATCGTTCGGACGTGTCGTAGCTTACGTACTTGTGTGCCAAACAATTTATTTACGCCATTTTGTAATTAATTGATTTTATTATTAAATTTTTTTCTTTGAAGTTAATGTCAGTTCTTTTTTTTTTTAAATAAACCCGCTTCTGGTCGCTGAAAATAAATATTTAAGAATATTTAATATTTTAAAAATATTATTTTTAGAACCTCTAAAGTCATTGAAATACAATACGCTGTAGTTTCCTTTGTAAAAATTACTAAAAACGGCCACTTTTGACACTTTTTGTAAAGGTTTCTAAAGCGGATAGTATTTCAATGACTTTCGAGGTTCTAATGTAACTTAAGGATACTAGCTAAAAAGTTGTACGAGGATTTCTGATAATCTCACTTACAGAAAGAGAAATTAATTTGTCTGTATTTTCAAGGTCGCTAGCGTGGGTAGCAGCCTTAAGTGCTCCCATACAACAATTTGGTCTAGATTAGACTCAAGATCGGTCATTTTGGAAATCTTTGGGAGAGGCCTATGTCCAGCAGTGGACGTTATGCTGCTGAAATGATAATGATTATAAAACAATTTCTCATTCAAATACGCATATTATTTAGCAAGATTAAAACGTTAAAACAAAGCTCATCCTCCTCTCTCTGTGCTTTTAGTACCACACTAGTTACAATTTCAACTCAGCAACCCCCTCGCAGTGAGAGTAATATTTGACTTAATATTGCTGCCATGTCTCCTTCATAAATTACAATCCACCATGTCACTCTTAATATCTTTTACTGAATAGGGAAGGGATGAAAGTTTTGAAATTCAAATTAAAAAATATATTTTGTATCGCTCAAAAAAAAAACATTTTATGACAGTTGATAACATAACTGTCGGTTTAAAATAAGAATATTTTGCCAACTATGACAGTAAAATGACAGAAAATCTGTAAATTGTCTTCTTAAATACATCAGACGGTTTAGGCAAAAGAAATGGTGACGACACTCTGTAATAGCAAGGAGTCCATTTTACGTAATTTAAATTGAATGTTTTCTTTAAATTGAAGTGACTGAACAGAAATATCCGATATTTTCTATCTGGTAAATAGCAGGCACACTAGTTACAATTTCAACTCAGCAACCCCCTCGTAGTCAGGGTAATATTTGACTTAATATTGCTGCCATGTCTCCTACATAAATTACAATCCACTACGATCATGTCACTCTTAATATCTTTTCCGGAATAGGGAAGGGATGAAAATTTTGAATTGGCTGTCAATTCAATGTAAAAAACATATTTAGTTTGATTCACGCAAAAAATGTTGTCATATGACAGTTGACAACTTAACTGTCACTGTGGTAAAATAAGAATATTTGTCAAATATGACAGTTAAATGACAGGAAATCTGTCAATTGTCTTTAATTACGTCAGACGGTTCTGCAGAATGAATGCTATGGCCTAAAGTGGGACAGTATAGGCTGTTAAAAAAAAATACATTGAATTGACTGAACAGAAAACTCTGATATTTTCTGTCTGGTAAATGGAAGGCATGTTATTCCTTACAGCAAAAAAATATTCAATCGTAGGGATTCAAAATTTTCATCCCTTCCCCATTCGCACGGTTTTGTCCTATACGAACTACAATCATGCACATCTTTATCCCTAACAAGGCAAACAGAGCCCAGGGCTGCAAGGCTCTTAAACCACATTTACTTTGATGGATTATTGGTAGTAAGAAGGTTAAAAGAGAAATAATAAATTTTCCGAGTTAGTCTCGAAAGGTCTTAATAGCTACTACAAACCGACTTCATCTCCAAACTTCATATAACCATTTTTGATAAAATCCCACAGGGCCACCTGACAAGTATGCAAAAACAAAATATTTTATTTTACGACTTTTCCGCCATAATTAATATACATATCCATGTCAAATTACAACTTTCTAGTACTTATAGTATCTGAGTAGGACCGCGGACGGACAGACAGACATGGCGAAACTATAAGTGTTCCTTGTTTATTACGGAACCCGAAAAAGGAATATTCCAAATCGGTCCAGGCATCTTCGAATAATTGGTAATAACCTCTTAATTTTGGAAGTTGGTCGAAAATAGTGATGAATATGACATTAGCCACATCGCATAGAACATAATTCATATTTTCTTTCATTCTTTCGATCTGCGATATTCGAGTTGTAGGGAAGATAAGGCGAGGCAACGACAAGTTGTTGACATAATGAATAAAATAATATCTGTCAGGTACTAAAGCAAATCCATTGATATCAGGACATATTCAATTATTCAATTCTCGTTTGGTTCTGGGCCCAGTTTATTGATAATAACATATTGCATCTAAGCTATCACTACGGTACAAAATAAAACAGAGAGTAGAAGTAAATAATTAATCTCTGATAGACAAAATAAATATTGTTTTATTACGATTAATACCGTTTGAAGACGGTTTTCAGGGTTCCGTATCCAAAGGGTAAAAACGGGACGCTATTAACAAGAATCCGCTGTCCATGTCCATCTGTCCGTCTGTCTGTCACCAGGTTGTAAATCTCATGGTCACGAGCTTTGGTTGTCTATGATCGTGACATAGTAAACATTAGTTATTTGTATGTGCTCCTATTAAGGGCTATGCTCGGTGTTTCTCTACGTAATCGAATCAGAAATAAGGAAATTCTTAGAAGAACAAAATTCACTGGCATAGCCCAATGGATTAACTCAGTGGACGGGACACATAGCACGATGAACCGATGGCTAATGGGGCAAAAAGATTCTCGAATAGCGACCACGTACTGGCAAATAAAGCGTAGGACACCCACCCACAAGGTGGTCTTTCGACCTGACTCAATATTGCTGAAAAGCGCTAGATATAGGCCGTTCTAGATCGGTCATTTTGGAAATCCTTGGGAGAAGAAGTCTACAGCTACAAGAGTATCACCAACAACTGCGGACACACTACCACTAGTCATAGTTGGCAATAGAGCGGCACGGGCGGCGACCCGGCGATACGCTCAGTGCGTTGGGGACAGCGTAACCGTCAAGTCGCCGCTCCTCCTAACACTCGCCCTGAGGATAATCGTCTAAACCGATTGAAACTAGTCGGCTTTTCCGACTGCACTACGTGATTAAAACCATGTTTAACCCCTTATATGCCGGAATATTAGACACAATAGTTAAACAATGCATTCTCGCGTAGATCTACGCAACGGCATAAAGGTTAAAAAACTAAATATTTAGGTACATCGTCTCACGTTACTTTTAATAATAATTTACACTTCTATACCTTTCTCTAATTGGCGCTATCACGAACAACGTAATGGATGATCCTATGTTTAGTAATAGGTTGTATGGACAGCAGTGATACATGTAATTTAGATACGGCACTGGGAAGCCTTGGTGGTAAATTAATTTAGGTATGGATACAGTAACATGAGTAACTTGCAGTACAGTATATCAACTGATGAATTATGCTGGAATGGGTTTATGCAATGAAGATTCCCCTCTCTCTCTCTCATCTCATCTTAGTGAGAAGCTCGGTGGCCCGGCGGAAGAGCGCATTGCTATTGCTTTCACAAGTAAAGCGACGCCGGGCGTGGTCCGCACTTGGATTGACCACAAGTGGCATAAAAATTCTCGAGCTCCTCATTGCTTCGGAAGGCACGTATAAGCCGTTGGTCCCGGCTGTCATCATTGTATGGCAGTCGTCAGGCTATGTCACATGGCTTTAGGCAGCCTGAAAATTCTGACACCAGTGTTGGTTTTTCCCAGTTGCATTCTCAGCTGTAATGCTTTGGCGACCTCCGTGGCGTAGTGGTCACCATGCAAGTCCGCCACTCAGAGGTCCCGGGTTCGATCCCCGGTCAGGGCAAGTTGGAAAATGGCCTTTTTAAATTGTCCTGGGTCCTAATTGTTTATCTATATAAGTATCATTGACTTAGTATCCCATAACACAAGTCTCGAAATTACTTTGGGGCTAGCTCAATCAGTGTAATTTGTTCCTATATATTTATTTATTATCACCTGTAATGCTACGAAGCCAGTGGGCTGTTTTTCAGCTCTTTCTTCTCCACTTCGCAAGGTCTTGAGCATCCTTGGTTGTAAGGCGATTGGCACGCATACCATCCTTGATGACGTCAAGCAGCACTTCTCAGGTTTATCATGCCTGCCGGGCCCTGGCCGAGGCGGCATCATCATCATCAGCCAGAGGACTTGGCCTTCACTCTCCTCGCTGACCAGACAAGTTGGAGAGGTCTTCATGATGTTTATAAGCTTGTTAAGCTTGTATTTCTTATGTCGCCTTCTACGACATCCACGAAAGGACTTGGAGTGACCCTATTCTGCTCTGCTGGAAACCACACGGCGTAAAGGTACAATGGCGATGAAGATTTCATAAATGTATTGAAAACCGAGTGTGTCGATGAGAACTGAATGAACTACCCGATTGGTATAAGCCGAATGAAGCCGAACAAATGCAGTAATTGCTTTGGGTGGGCTTTATTGTTCGAGAATTAATGCCGAACCGATGTCGAACCGACAGTGACGGCCAGCTTCAGAATTCATTTAACCTAGACAGAATCAGACTTTTCCATACAAACATAGTCTATTGTTTTATTTAGAGAACGGGTTACTCACGTATAGAGTCAGCTACTGCCGACATGTTTGGACCACATCCGGAGGTCTTCATCAGGGCGAATGTGACGAGAGGCCCGTACACCGCACCGGCTCGCGACACACTGATGTTAGTCGCGGGAGGCGCGGGGCGCGCGGGCAGCGCGGGCGATCGCCCTCTGCGCCCGCAGCGACAGTTCGGTAGATGGTGGTCATGTCGGCAGTAGATGACTCTATACGTGAGTAACCTGTTCTCTAAATAAAACAATGATTGTATCTCACGTTAGTTTTAATCAAAAAAAAACATAGTCTAGCTTTTATTTTAAAATGATGTGTCAGATTTCGCTTAAAATTTTCAATTACAAAGATATTGCACATTCGTAGGCATGTAACTGGTTTTTTACAGTCAAAATAATATTATATAACTTTCCCCAAGAGACATATGTCGAAATATGAAAAATATTTTTTTTTATACAAACTCGGATCAGGTTACTTTTCATATTTCAATACTTGTTCCTTGGGGAAAGTTGTTCACTATCACGAACTGAATGCACCCTTGAAATAGTTTTAGTACATTTTGTTAGACTTTAAATTGTTTTTATTAGACTTATTTTGTTAGGACTATATATTTCCAATTTCCAATGATTTCCACTCTAACAGTTTCTCCACATAACACCAAATAAAATACGTTACAGTGATTAAATAAGTTCATGCATCAATGTCGGTACAAGTTGCTATAGCCCTTTTGATGGATTGCTCAGCTTCCAAAAGTATATTATGTTTATTCCGAGTACCTTATTTTATTTTTGTTTATGAGGAAAAAAGTTTGGTGCGTGTTATGTGAGGTTAGGTTTCTACTTTACCGTTTTTTATTATTTATACATATATTACCTTTATAGCGTCTTAGCGCGACATTCGTTTGTTTACTTTTTTGTAATAACTTTATTGTGTCAAAATACAAAATAAAGTTCAAATAATTTGAAAGAGCAAATATAAAATAGCGGACTTATTCCGTAAAGGGATCTCTTCCAGTCAACCTGCAATGAATTAAGAAGACCTCGGGACAGGACATTTACTTAATTAAAAGGTAGAAGTAAGTATGTACTAGATATTTTATTAGACGTAACAGACAAGCGATAGTATGCCCGCGACACCTGTCGGCGACGGTCGCCGACTGACACGTGACATATGTCAATCTATCAAAAAAACCTACATGACCGTAGGCGACAGTCACAAACGGTCACGTGACATGTTAATCTTTTAAAATCTGCCAAGCGGAACTTGCTATCACGTACAAAAAACTGAATTCATCAAAATCGGTCCATCCATTTGTGTGCTACGATGGCACAGACAGTAAGACAGACAAACTGACACACATTAATTTTATACTTATAATATAACTCCCTTATTTTTTCGAGTTTGAAAAGAACCTTACAAATGTAATTTATGTGACTATAAATGCGACATATAATTATATTTGCAACCAAGCGAACACAAACATTTATATAATACAGTAACAGTTATAGTAAATAAATATAATTGATGTGACTATAAAATATGCTACATGTGATTATATTTGCAACCAACCGACACAAATCTCTTGTTATTAGTACACTATATATTACAGTTATTGTAAATTAATTGAATTTATGTGACATATAAAGATATTTGCAACCAACTGAACCAAACCACTTGTTATTCGGACACTATACCTTACAGTTACAATAAATAAATGTTATTTATGTGACTATAAATGCTACACATAATTATATTTGCAACCAACCACTTCAAACCACTAGTTATTCGCACACTATACGTTACAGTTACGACACAACTAATGCTAACTAATTCCCCCTAAACTGCAGTTAATTGTGTGATAGTGTTACAGAGTTAGCGGGCATTTTATTTATATAGCGGTTTTATTTAGATTAATGGAAATTATATTAACATGTACAACGTGGAAGGAATATTATCCTTATCCTAACTTAATCTAACTGATACTTACTAATCTTACTATCCTACTTTCTAATAATATTATGAATGCAAAAGTGAGTTTGTATATTTGTTTGTTTGTTACTACTTCACGCTTCAAACACTGAACCTATTAGATGCCGACATTCCCACAAATAAATGTAGTTTATGTGACTATAAAAGCTACATATTATTATATTTGCGACCAACCGAACCAAACCACTTGTTATTCGCACACTATACGTTACAGTTACGACACAACTAATGCTAACTAATTCCCCCTAAACTGCAGTTAATTGTGTGATAGCGTTGCAGAGTTAGCAGGCATTTTATTCGTACATATCTATACAAAAGTATAATAAAACAGTAAAAAAGTGTGTCTGTACATTAAATACATTTCCAAAAATAAAATAAATTGGGGGCGATGGAGACACAGTAATTTTGTAAGAATTAAAAAAATTCTGTCTGTTTGTACACGCTAATCTCTGGAAATACTGAACGGATTGGAATAAAACTTGTTTTGTTATATAGCTGTTAAGCCTGGGCAACATATAGGGGATAAATGATTTTAGAAAATGGAAACACCTGATGAAGAACTATAATTGTTCAGCTAAACTATAAGAAATTTAAAAATGACGCCTTAGCAAAAGTCGTTTAGCCTGATGAGCGTTTTCCAGAGACATAAAATCCATGCGAATGAAGTCGTGGGCTTCGGCTAGTAGTAAATAAATGTATTTATGTGACTATAAATGCTACATATAATTATATTTACAACCAAACGAATCAAACCACTTGTCATTCGCACACTATACATTAGAGTTACGACACAACTAATGCTAACTAATTCCCCCTAAACTGCAGTTTATTGTGTGATAGCGTTGCAGAGTTAGCGGGCATTTTATTTATATAGCGGTTTTATTTAGATTAATGGAAATTATAGTAATGTATACAAAATGGGAGGAACATTATCCTTATCCTTACTTATCCTAACTAATCCTTACTAATCCCACTATCCTACTTCCTAATAATATTATGAATGTGAAAGTGAGTTTGTATATTTGTTTGTTTGTTACCACTTCACGCTTCAAATACTGAACCTATTTAGATGCCGACATTCCCACAAATTAATGTAATGTATGTGACAATAAATACTACATATAATTATATATGCGACCAACCGAATCAAACCACTTGTTGTTCGCACACTATACGTTACAGTTACGACACAACTAATGCTAACTAATTCCTAAAAAAAACCCTATACTGCAGTTAATTGTGTGATAGCGGTGCAGAGTTAGCGGGCATTTTATTTATATGGCGGTTTTATTTAGATTAATGGAAATTATATTAACATGTACAACGTGGAAGGAACATTATCCTTATCCTAACTAATACTTACTAATCCGACTATTCTACTTCCTAATAATATTATGAATGTGAAAGTGAGTTTGTATATTTGTTTGTTTGTTACCACTTCACGCTTCAAATACTGAACCTATTTAGATGCCGACATTCCCACAAATTAATGTAATGTATGTGACAATAAATACTACATATAATTATATATGCGACCAACCGAATCAAACCACTTGTTGTTCGCACACTATACGTTACAGTTACGACACAACTAATGCTAACTAATTCCTAAAAAAAACCCTATACTGCAGTTAATTGTGTGATAGCGGTGCAGAGTTAGCGGGCATTTTATTTATATGGCGGTTTTATTTAGATTAATGGAAATTATATTAACATGTACAACGTGGAAGGAACATTATCCTTATCCTAACTAATACTTACTAATCCGACTATTCTACTTCCTAATAATATTATGAATGCAAAAGTGAGTTTGTATATTTGTTTGTTTGTTACTACTTCACGCTTCAAACACTGAACCTATTAGATGCCGACATTCCCACAAATAAATGTAATGTATGTGACAATAAATGCTACATGTAATAATATATGCGACCAACCGAAATAAGCCACTTGTTATTCGCACACTATACGTTACGGTTACGACACAACTAATGCTAACTAATTCCCCCTAAACTGCAGTTAATTGTGTGATAGCGTTGCAGAGTTAGCGGACATTTTATTTATATGGCGGTTTTATTTAGATTAATGGAAATTATATTAACATGTACAACGTGGAAGGAACATTATCCTTATCCTAACTTATCCTAACTAATCCTTACTAATCCTACTATCCTACTTCCTAATAATATTATGATTGCGAAAGTGAGTTTGTATATTTGTTTGTTTGTTGCCACTTCACGCTTCAAACACTGAACCCATTTAGATGCCGACATTCCCACAAATAAATGTAATGTATGTGACAATAAATGCTACATGTAATAATATATGCGACCAACCGAAATAAGCCACTTGTTATTCGCACACTATACGTTACAGTTACGACACAACTAATGCTAACTAATTCCCCCTAAACTGCAGTTAATTGTGTGATAGCATTGTAGAGTTATCGGGCATTTTATTTACATGGCGGTTTTATTTAGATTAATGGAAATTATAGTAACGTATACAAAATGGAAGGAACATTATCCTTTTCCATATTAATCCTTATTAACATTATAAATACGAGAGTGAGTTTGTATATTTGTTTGTTTGTTACCACTTTCCGCTTCAACCTCTCAACCTAGTTAGATGGAATTTGATATGGATATAGTTTGATATCCAGGGAAGGACCTAGGATTTTTTTTTTCCCGAAATTCCCACAAATAAATGTAATGTATGTGACAATAAATGCTACGTATAATTATATATGCGACCAACCGAACCAAACCACTTGTTATTCGCACACTATACGTTACAGTTACGACACAACTAATGCTAACTAATTCCCCCTAAACTGCAGTTAATTGTGTGATAGCGTTGCAGAGTTAGCGGACATTTTATTTGTATATATCTATACAAAAGTATAATAAAACAGTAAAAAAGTGTGTCTGTACATTAAATATATTTCCAAAAAATATATATTGGGGGCGATGGAGACACAGTAATTTTGTAAGAATCAAATAAAATGTATGTCTGTTTGTCTGTATGTACACGCAAAGAACTACAATTATCCAGCTAAACTATAAGAAATTTAAAAATAACGCCTTAGCAAAACTTGTTCATCCTGATGAGCATTTTCCAGAGACATAAATTCGACGCGGACGATGTCGCGGGCTTCGGCTAGTAGTAAATAAATGTAATCTATGTGACTATATTTTTTTGCAGTGAAAACATACACGTAATAAATCGAACCACGGGCTATAATAGATCACTATAGTATAATGTGTTAAATAACAGTCAAAAAACTGCATACTTTCGTATGAAAAGGCCATTTTTTTTAAAAATCACATTTGTCATCTAGTATTGCCCGTGGTTCAATTTATAATCAGGCGGGTATGTCCCTTCTACGTTGTATCCCGTGTAGAAGTGGAAAATATATCGATTTAGTGATGGGTTGCTAGCCGCATTGCTCATTTAACATAATTCGCGTTTTACGATCTGCGCGGGAAAAAAAGGTAATAATTCAATTTTTTTTTACATTTCTTTAAGACCAGCCTGAAAGAACGACGGTACATAAGTCGTGATTTATGACATAGTAATACATATAATGTGTGCTAAAAGGCTGATATATTATAGGCAGTGTACCCGAAAAATATATGTGTACATTAATCTGTCTCTCTCGGCCTGTAAATGGTAGAAAAGCTTACCAAACTTTTAGTTTCTATTTCCAGCTTTAATGACAGGGCCGTAGTCAAGGGGGAGGGGGGTTGGGAGTTAAAGTTCAAATTCAGAATAAATATTCTACATTAATATTAGTAATCCTTATTTATTCACTGTGAATTTATATTACATACATACATACATACATACTATCACGTCTTTATCCCTAATGGGGCAGACAGAGCATTTTGGGTCTTGCGGTTCTATGCAGAGCACAGGGCCGCAAGACCCAAAAGCCACTTTTAGCGTCATGGTGGGCGAGAAGATGGAAAAGCAATCAATACAGTGATGGGTTGCTAGCCGCATCGCCTGTTAACATGATTTGCATTTTTGCCCATTCCCTCGATCGACTTTTACGATCTGCGTGGGAAGAGAAGCAGCTGGTACATTCTAAGTTTTTTTTTATTTCTCCCAGACCAGCATGGGAGTAATTTATATTATGATCTAAATAATCTTTACTACCTACTAATTTTCACTAATCTGAATAAAAAAATGATACAAATGATGTCTTTATAAAATTATTCAACACATTTACACTCAAACTATAAATTACAATAATGTCACGTGAGATTATCGCAGGAGGAAGGAGTCAAAGAAAATCTCACGAAATCATTTTCAATTAAACGATTTTTTTTTCACGCACCAAAATGGGGTTGACGTCGAAACATCTTCGGAAATGCCTTGAGTAATTAATTTACGAATCCAAACTAACATTGGCGTGTGAAGAGCTCGACCTCTTCCCTTCCCGTATCACATTTCTGTCTACGGCCATATTTAAGGTACCAAAAGTTACACGAACGCAGTCTTTATTGCATTCCGCTCGTCTCAAACAAGTTTGTTTGCGGATCGCCCGTAGTTGTTTGCCTAAACTGCACGGAATGCACTGCGAGTGGGGTTTGCGTTAAATGGCTTTGAAATTTGTGGGATAAAATAGTGACTTCTGAAATAATAATGACCGCCTCCAAACCAACATGTAGGTAGACTCTGGTTTAAACCGCCCGCCCCCCCCGAAACACATTTCTGGTTACGGCCATGTTACCAAAAGTTACACGAACGCAGTCTTTATTGCATTCCGCTCGTCCCAAACAAGTTTGTTTGCGGATCGCCCGCAGTTGTTTGCCTAAACTGCACGGAATGCACTGCGAGTGGGGTTTGCGTTAATTGGCTTTGAAATTTCTGGAATAAAATAGAATCTAATGCAATAAGTATGCTGAAATGTTACTTTTCTATAGATAGAAAACATGTTGACACACAGATTGAAAGCTGAAATTTTACTTTTCTATGGATAAAAAACGTGTTGACACACAGATAGAAAAAGACATTGGCTGTGTCACCACACAGCCAATGATTTTTCAAACGGCAAAATAAAGGACGATTTGTTATCACCTTTTCTTCTCCAACTCGTCTTATTATAGGCGATTGAGGTTGGGATACATCTGTCAGCACCGAACAGCAGTTTCGCATCATCATCATCAGGTCTTTTTGTCTCCACTGCAGGAGCACGACCCTCTCTGTACTACCAAAACCATACTTGGCCAGAGTAGCTAGAGGATTAGGCCTACACTCTCTTAGCTGGCCAGGCGGTTTGAAGAGGTTCCATTGATGTTTATAAGCTTTGTTTAGTTTGTATTCCCTAAGTCGCCTTCTACGACATTCACAGGAGGACTTAGAGTGGCCCTAGTCTACTCTGTCGGAGACCACACGGCTTGACGAACGACCACTTTCGCCTGCTGTTAGCCTTTTTTGCCACTAGAAACGTCATTGGCTATTGCGAGAGGCAAGCGCAGCGTAGGACACCCACCTGATAAATGGTCAGACGACGAATGTTGCAGGAAAGCGCTGGATGCGGGCCGCTTCTGATCGGTCGTTTTGGAAAACCTTGGATGGCCTATGTCCAGCAGTGGACTTCCTGTGGCTGATATGATGATGATTGCGAGAGATAGCGACGGAACGCTTCAGCACGGTTTTGCTGTTGTGTTCCAAATGACGGTTAATATAATTAAAAAAAAACGGTTACGTTATGTAATAAAACATTACATTTTATCCCTAATGTGGCAGATAGCATTTTGGGTCTTGCGGATCTAAGCAAACAGAGGCAAGGGCCGCAAATGCAAAGGTTACATAAGGGTCAAATTCCAGGCTACCGAACCCGTCAGGATTAAAGGGAAACGACGAGGTAATCGCGGTGTTAGTGAGGATGTTTATACATGAGGATGAGGATCGTAAGGCTTGTATCTACTGTGTTACAAACTCATGAAATATACTGTGAGTTTGGTATTAGTTTTTTCATACATATATTTATACTGGTATTAGTTGTAACTTACATATTATCACGCCTTTTTCCCACAGGGGTAGGCAGAGACTATGGACCTCCACTTGCTACGATCCTGACAGATCTTTCACTTCATCTTCTCTCATTACTCTCTTCATTGTATTAGTTTTTGTTTGTTGTTTTTCGTGTATTTAGGTGGCCAACATTGGTGTCAGATTATTTGACGACTGCCATACAATGATGACAAGTTGAAGTCCATAATGTCCCTTTGTCAAAATGTCCCTTCTACGAAATGCCCCTTCCTCAAAATGTCCCTTCTTCAAAATGTCCCTTTTAAAAATGTCTGTATGTCATGTGTCTCATGTCTGTATGTAATCTTATGGATTTGAATATTTGTGTGGATCGATGTATGTTACTTTTTTTTCATCCAAAAACTACAAATTGGATTAAGATGAAACTTTGTAGTTATATAGGCTTATTCACATTTCACGAAAGGGACATTTCGAGAAAGGGACGTTTTGTAACCAGGGGACATTTTGGGAAAGGAACATTATGGACCTCAACGTGATGACAGCCGGGACCAACGGCTTATACCATCCGAAGCACGGAGGAGACATTTTTATTGTGGTCACCCATCCAATCGCTAGTAATGCGCTGGTGGGTCACAGAGCTCCTCCATCTATACATCTGAGGCTGGTATCAGAAACTCTACACGATCTCTCTGCAATTATAGTGAAAAATGTGAACTGTGGCTAGTTTTAAACCGCGACTGTCAAAAACGCCTTCTAGTCATGAGTAGCGGACCTACCGATACGACTTGACATCCGCAAATATAATTCGCATCCAAAGTCAAAGTCAAAGTAAAAAATTTTTATTCAATGTAGGATAAATTTATCCCTTATTGAAGGTCATTTTTTTAATGCAAAAGCTAAAAACTACTAGCGTTTCGGAACGACCACTGCTGGGAAGATTACGCCGAAAGAAAAATCCTTGCCCACTTACTGGTAAAGACTGCCATATTATAACTGTGAAAATTAATTTCAATAGCAATTAGAATAAAGCAACATTAGCAATAGACCACTAAATATTTGTGGCGAAGCGGATGGTCGACCGTTTTGCGTTACGATGTTAGCAAGCGGTACAACCTATAGCGATGAGCGATAGCGGAAGCGAAAATCAAATTTTTTGAGTTAAGATTTAGCAAGTCAATAACTATCTCATATAATCATTATTTTTAACCTCTGACAAAAAGAGGGATGGTATTAGTTTACCTCTAATGTCTGTCTGTTTGTCTGTGGCATCGTAGCGCAGGAACGGATGGCCCTATTCGTGGATTTATTTAGGTGGAAGCAAATTCTTTTGCAGTGGTTCTTAGTTTGAAGGAAATTGGTTCCACCTTTTAAATGATAAGTCTTAAAAGTCAAGGTAATATTTTCCCCAGCATAAAATAGATGGCGCAACGGATATCATTTGAACATGGAGATCTGCTACTCATCACTAGATGGCCATCGTGAGAGCCGGGGTATTTTTTAAATATGCAAATAAACTGGTTTCGTAACAATTTACCTTTTGGCTTGCGGAGTTTAGACGGCAGTCGCTCTGTGTAAAAACTACTAACCTCGGCAAATCACCTAAGCTAGGTAGTGGACCCCGGGCTCTGAAGCGTTACCGCTGAGGATGTAACCGTGAGGATGATGAACAACATATTTTAAAAAGTCGTTCTTGCTAATCACTAAGTCAGACCACCTTGTTACTAGGTGAACTCCGCTTCGTTTGCCAGAACGGACGCAATGCCTGAAACGCGCTATATCAGACCGAAGCTCTAGACCTAATATCGATATTCACCGGCTAATGGCCCACTGTTTATTGTTACTGTTCACTATTAATACCCAACACTCGTATTGATTATAATTTGTTAACGTTTTGGAGTTCCATTATTTCATTGTGTTAGTTAAGTACTAGAAGTATTAGATATAACTACATAATACGTTAAATTTGTTAAACTTTAATTCGCTTCCATTTAAAGTAAATCATTTGCAAGGAAACAGAGATAAAATTTAAAATTGTGTCTTGACAAAGCCAAAAGTTCAGAGTGAGACCGTGAAGCTTTCTGCACTTGCGAAAAACGGTTACTTTTGGCTTATATGCGTAGAAAAGCTTCACGTTCTCACTGCTGTTTTAATTGCTAGAGAAAGCTTGAACTTATGTTTTTACCCCCAATAACTTTTAAACAGAAACGATTTTCATAAAACATAGCTTAAAACCACGCGAACTTGCTTTCACGTTAAAAAGCCGCATCGAAATCGGTTTATCTGTTCGAGTGCTACAATGCTACTTATATCACCCCTCTTTTTGTCAAGGATTAATAAAACATACAGCCAAATTGACACCCTCCGTTTTTTGAAGCTGGATGAAAACGTATTTAACCTCCCTGCCTTTCGCTGTATAATGCCTGTAGGAATTTACATCAATATGTTAATTATACGCGGCGATGTTAAAGGATAATCTGGAACAAGGGACTAACCTCGCGTTTGGGACATCCGCATAATCTTACCGATTACGTAAGTTAAGCTAAGTTGTTACTTTCCTAATAAAAATAAATAGTTTTTGCTACATACATAGTACTAGACATGACTTTAGAGTCTTAAACCCAGGCAACTTTGAGAATGATAGTGGGCGTGAAGGTAATACATACAATACAATACAAAACAATACAAAAATCTTTATTGCACCAAAAGACATTTACAATTTTTTAACACTTATGAAATAACAACATGTAATGAGGTACAAGAGGCGGCCTTATCGCCGAAGCAGTCTCTTACAGGCAACCAATAAGAGAAGAAATGCGAAATATATAATAAGATAACAGGTGGCGCAGTTCGATACATACATACATATTGTAAAGTCTGTTTCCCACAGGTGTAGGCAGAGATTATGGACCTCCACTTGCTACGATCCTGACAGACCTCTTTCGCTTCATCTACTCTCATCACTCTCTTCATGCATGCCCGCCGGTTATGGGTACTTCTCACCTCACCTTTTTTAATAACGTCGGCGATAGTTACGGATTTCAGGGGGTGAGGATGGTTAAATTTTCGTCTTCTTTCTAGAATAAAATGAAAACTGTTTATTTTAGCTGGCTAGGCTTGTACTGCTTATATATCCCCCGAATTCGAACAAAATCGAATTAAAGTACCAAACTCAAACTACAAATTTTCTATGTTGTTCATCCCCACGAATTCCCGGTTGCATCCTCAGCGGTAACGCTTCTGAGCCCGGGGTCTGCTACCTAACCAAAGTGATTTGACGAGGTTACTGGTTTTTACACAGAGCGACTGCCGTCTGATCTCTGCAACCCAAAGGGTAGGCCAGAACCAATCCTTGGATAGGTTTGAGCAAACTGAAGATGACGGTAAAGATCTACAGTTTATACGCGTCTTCCGAAACACGGAATCAACTTTTTTATATGGATAATCAAGTGATTCAAACCTGCGATATCCTTTATTCACTGGAAACAAATTACAAAGTTTGCTTTCTAGTGGGATTCGAAATTCGAATCTACGACCTGGCGCACAAGGCGAAAGCTTGACCACTGGACCACGCAGGCAGTCATTTTTAAATGTTGTTGTTTTATGTTTAAATATACTCATTTGTGTACGTGAAAGCATTCCGTTATACATGAAATGCATAAAACCGCATTTACATACAGCTCGCGATAAGAGCCGCTCCAATCCACGAGGAAAATTGGATTCGCTGTTTATTGTTTGAGGTCAAATTGAAGTAATAGGAGTAAAGGTCGAACCACACCCAGCGCTGTTCATACAATTTCTACCCGCGTATTTTACGCGTGACATCATCTGTCACATTATTGACATATTTAGTTAATTAGTAATAGTTAACGCGACTCAAGATGCGTCACATTGTTGTCATAATGTTAACATTATACTGAACTAATAGACTAAGAGGGGGCGGTATGCAACCCTACCGCATCGAATATCAAAGTGTGACCTACGTAGGGTGTTGCATATTGAAAAGATACCTATGTCTTAATATACAGGGTTGCCTGGGCTTAACCTGGAGCTTTTGTACAGTCAGCAAAAATGTCATCATTTTTTTGGGTGTAAATTACCTCATTGAGTAGCAATCAGGTACGTAATATATCACTTATGTTAGGTAGTGGACCTTTGGCTCTGAAGCATTACTGCTGAGGATACAACCGGGAAAATACGCTCGGGTGATGATGAGTATACTCTAGTAGCAAATTTCATATCCAACAGTATTCTTTCTGTACCTTGGTATTAATTGTTAGGGAGTGCCTCCACTGCCGGCGTTGGTGCCGAATTGGCTGCTGGCGCTGGTATAACACGATCTGTGTCTGTGTTACTTTCACCCTTAGATAGAGTCGCTCGCTCGCTCGTGTTTTGGTCACAGGAAACATAACGAACCTAACTTACACTTCACGGCAAATTTTGAGTGCTGGCGCCGGCAGCCGGTGTTTTAAATCTCGGCTGCCGGCAATATAACCCGCCAGTTCCCAATAGTGATATGTTTAGGAGCCGGCGCCAGCAGCGGGGGTACTCTCTAATTATTATTCTGACGTGATTATCGTAAGCATAGTAAGTAAGTAGTAAGTTATTTTGAATACTTTTATGCTGTTAAGGCATAAAATGCACAGGCACACATTTACATACGGTTCATGCGATGAAAAACACTCACACACACATTGGATTTTGTTGAGATATTGCAGGTTTGAATCACCTGATTATCCGAAAAGAAAGATGATTCCGTATTTTGGAATGTACGTACTTACTACGTAATAAACTGTGGGTCTCGAACGCTGTCTAGTTTTTGATCATCGAACTACCGAAGGATTGATCCTGCTTTACCCTTTGGGTTGCGGAGGTCAGACGGCAGTCGCTATGCGTAAAAACCAGTAACCACGTCAAATCTCCTAGGTTAGGTAGCGGACACTGGGCTCTGAAGCATTACTGCTGAGGATGCACCAGGAAAATACGCTTGAATGATGATGAGTATACTCTAGTAGCAAATTTTATATCCAAGAGTGTTCTTTCTATAGCTTGGTATAATTATTCTGACGTGATTTTCGTGCGGTTAAAAGCGATCTTTGGATAGCTGCTTAGCTACTTTGAATATAAGAGGAGAAATGAATGGTATAATGATAATGTTGCATATATGAAGAGATTGATGAGTTTAGATCAGGAGGCTCGCTTGCTCGTTTGCCGACTTATAACATAAAAAAAAAAATGAAGCAAAAGAGGTTTGGCAGGATCGTAGGAAGTGGGGGTCCTTATAGTCTCTGCCTATAGACCCCTGTGGGAAACAGGCATGATATTATGTATGTATGTAATTATCGTGAGCATAGTAAGTAAGTAGTAAGTTATTTTAAAACTTATGCAGTTAAGGCATAAAATGCACAAGCACACATTTACATATGGTTCATGCGATAAAAGCCGCCCCAATGCAGGAGGAAAATTGGATTCACTGTTTATTGTTTGAGGTTAAACTGAAATGGAAATAAAGTAAGCGGTTAGTCGCGTTATGATAATTTTGTTCTGCTCACGTTTGTTGTTGCAGTTTCTAACTGAATTTACTATTAAAGATTGGAAGGGATCCCTTAAGAAACCCCTAACCCTAAACTTTTCAGTACAAACGTAGTCTACGTTTTATTTTGGAACCACATGTCAGATTTCGGTAAAAATTTGCAATTTAAAAGAAATTTTAATTATCTAGGGTTATAATAGGTTTTCATAGTAAAATTATGAAGTGGAAAGAAAATATAAGGATGTAGAAATTACCCATACTGATGTTCAAAAATGATATAACATACTATAATTTATCTCAAGTTCATATTTTGACTGTGAAAACCAGTTATATGCCTAACTGGTTGCCCTGCCTTAGTCAAAGATATTGCACATATTTGGATATGTTCTTTATAGAACATATCTACTACATACTCAATTTCAGCCATTGGTTCAACGCGCTTGTGTCGCGCCCACTGCCATTTTAACTATATAAACCTCTAGGCTATGTCACTAACTTTTGTTCTCCTACGAATTTCCTCCTTTCTGATCCTCATTCGATCACGTATAGAAACACTGAGCGTAGCCCTCTCCATAGCGCGTTGAGCCACCTTAACCTTACCTTAATGAACCTTATGGAATCCTTTTACTGGTTTTATAAATATTGATTTTTATGACATGTCTGTTCTAATAAATATTTTGACATAGATTTAGTACGCTAAGACTGCATTTAGTCTAAATTAGGGGTAAGTAATATAAGATAGAACAACAAAATATATATTATTTTGAATAAATACCAACGAAATATATAATTTTGGTTGGTATACTTATCAATTAAGATAACAATCGAAAATCATACTTTTCAAACTCATAAAATCGTTTAAATAATAATTATTCCATTTAACAAACCTTTCGTATACATTTAAAGTCGTATAAAGTTCTCGAAATCTATTGGTCGTTACGTATAATAAACTTTCTATAGATATATTATTAAACATAATAATTATTACGTATATGAATCGATTAATAGAAGATTCTTAATATATAATTATCATTAGATATAACAAACTTTTGATATAGCTGCGGATAATTTTATTACAATAAGCCAATGCAGGTGGGCTGAAAATAATACATTAATATGTCGCAATCACATAATGTACGTATTAACATTGATAGACGATTTCGTTCCTCAAATTTTCGTTTGTTATACGCACTTATTTTTTATATATGGCTAATATATTAAAAATGGGTGTCTATCAGAATACAGATTTTTTTGACATCGAATTTCATTTTCCAGAAAACTATTCCACGATTTTTAATAAATTTTTTTTTAATAAAACCAATAGTTTATCATCGCAGTTTCATATTATAATAACAACATTTTAAAAAATATATATATTTTTAAATGGTTTTCTTTTATAGAAAAACGGTATATCGAACCAGCATTTCATATAAAATATTAAGTTATCGATAAAACTGTTCATAAAAACATGTTTCAATATGTAACGGTACACATAATAACTCGCTTCGCTCGCTCGGCTCGTGCGTGTGTTGGTCGCAGTTCTAACATAACCTAACCTATAGGATTGCCCTAACCTAGAAAAATGGATAGTGGTGTCTTAGCACTTGCCGGCCGCTACCGCGGCACGCTCGCTTCGTTCGCTCGGCTCGTGCGTGTGTTGGTCGCAGTTCTAACATAACCTAACCTAGGAAAATGGATAGAAGTGTCTTAGCACTCGCCGGCCGCTACCGCGGCACGCTCACTTCGCTCGCTGGGCTCGTGCATGTGTTGGTCGCAGTTCTAGCATAACCTAACCTATAGGATTGCCCTAACCTAGAAAAATGGATAGTGGTGTCTTAGCACTTGCCGGCCGCTACCGCGGCACGCTCGCTTCGTTCGCTCGGCTCGTGCGTGTGTTGGTCGCAGTTCTAACATAACCTAACCTAGGAAAATGGATAGAAGTGTCTTAGCACTCGCCGGCCGCTACCGCGGCACGCTCACTTCGCTCGCTGGGCTCGTGCATGTGTTGGTCGCAGTTCTAGCGTAACCTAACCTATAGGATTGCCCTAACCTAGGAAAATGGATAGAAGTATCTTAGCACTCGCCGGCCGCTGCCGCGGCACGCTCGCTTCGCTCGCTCGGCTCGTGCGTGTGTTGGTCGCAGTTCTAACATAACCTAACCTATAGGATTGCCCTAACCTAAGAAAATGGATAGAAGTGTCTTAGCACTCGCCAGCCGCTGCCGCGGCACGCTCGCTTCGCTCGCTCGGCTCGTGCGTGTGGTGTGTTGGTCGCAGTTCTAACATAACCTAACCTATAGGATTGCCCTAACCTAGGAAAATGGATAGAAGTGTCTTAGCACTCGCCGGCCGCTACCGCGGCACGCTCGCTTCGCTCGCTCGGCTCGTGCGTGTGTTGGTCGCAGTTCTAATATAACCTAACCAATAGGATTGCCTTAACCTAGGAAAATAGATAGAAGTGATGTTATTTTTATAGGAAAGTAGCACTCGTTTTAAATGTTTCAACTATTTTGCAAACTGAAACTTACGTGGAAACAAAATTATGGGTAACAAAACTTTGATATTACGTTATTTCGATAAAATACATAAAATATGAAAAGAAATAACGATAGACTGAGTTTGTCAATAACGAATAATCGAGTAAATGGTTTGGTTAAACGATCAAAATGCGCGCATTTTGTACGTGTAACCAATTTTATTTTCTGTCTGCCTGTCTATACTTTTTAGGTGGTATGGTTTTTAAGTCATATATCTTCTAAACAATATGATTTTGATAGGTATATGTTTTGAATGATATCTCTTTTCAACAATACAGTTTTTGAATGATATACTTTTTGGCCTGTATACCGCACAAGTTGTATAACAGGTGATATTTAGTGTACATAAATGTTATAATAATGATTTTATGCTTTTTTTTCAGCTTCATTTGGCAAAACCAACAAAAATCTGTATCTTTTACATTATGTTTAACCACATCACAAACGGAACATACTTATCCAGCGTATAATTTGTGTAATTAAGCGGGGAGAGGGTGAGATTGTGGACGGTGATAAGGGTGCGGAGCTAATGTACAGCCCGAGGGGTATCTACTATGTGTGTGTGTCGGTCTATCGGTTTATCGGAAAAAGCTTTAATTGAAAACTGAATTTCGAGGAGTTAGATGACTTCATCATCATCATCATCAGCCTCCAGTGTTCAATTTATTTATTTCTTAAACAATGGAAATTGTGTTAGAAATTACAAACATGTAAAATTAAATAATTTAAAATTAATACATAGTAATTCAATAATAATTATAAAATAAAGTTAAAAACGATAAAAAATATATTTGAGAATGTCGAGTAAAATTTTAGAATTCGTCAATAGTGTAGCAGCACTTTTTAGGGTTCCGTAGTAAACAAGGAACCATTATAGTTTCGCCATGTCTGTCTGTCTGTCTGTCTGTCTGTCCGTCCGCGGTCCTACTCAGACACTATAAGTACTAGAAGGCTGTAATTTGGCATGGATATGTATATTTATCATGGCGAAAAAGTCGTAAAATAAAATCTGAAAAAATTTATTTTTTTGGTTTAGCTTCCATACAAGTAAAGAGGGAGTCAATTATTTTTTTCTCGACAAACACATTATGTGGGGTATTTTTGAATAGGTCTTTCAAAAATATTGTGAGCTTGTCAACACCATTTTTCGGTTTAGGAATCCGTTTCTGAAATATTTGAGTTTAAATTGCCAATTTTTGTCAGAGTCAAGTGTCCCCCCCTCTATCTGCTAAACGGTTATATATGGCCTTGTGGAAAAATTCACAGCTATAGTATATATAATGTAGTTTAAAGGAAAACTATCAGAGCTAAGTTGGATTTGCAAATTAAAATGTTATAGGTAATTAACTATAAAATGTACTCGTAAAAGGAAAATTTCATACAAATTCAAAATATAATTCGTTTTAAGACGTTTTTAGTGGCATGAACTCAAAGTTGGTATTCGCAACTACGGAAACCTGCACTGCGCGTGGCCCGACACGCACTTGGCCATTTCTTTTCTTTTCTTTCATTCCTTCCATCTCCCACTGCTGGGAATAAGCTTTTCTCAATGTATGCCAACCACATCGGCCCTGTGCCTCACGTAACTAGTTTTAAATCTATCTCTCAGATGACCTATTTTCAAGTCATCAAAAAGTCAAGAATCATCAAAAAAATCCTTTTCTTTTAAAGCTTCACGGCTCTGTAATGCTTTAGCCGTTGTGACATCAAAGTAAATTTTACTAAATTATATTTAAAGGATTTATAAAATTAAATTAGTAATTTAGGCTTTTTTTATTTTATTATTCACTTATTTATCGTACACGAAATCGAAAAAGAATACCTGGAACAGTTTATGATTTGGCTATAGTTTTACAACCGACCAGCTCCTCAGTCTAAATGCTAAGGAGATTAAAAAGAAAGAAAATAAGAGAGAACCCTTTAGTCGCCTCTTACGACATCTACAAAAAGAGACGGAGTGCTTCAATTCTAAGCCGGAAGCCACACGGCGGCGATGTCCATCTACAAACATAAAAACAAACAAACACTGGAGTTCTGCGATATTTTTTTCCTTCGTACCACCTCAACACAGAATAATGGAAACAAAATGTCAATGGTGGGCTTTACAAAAATTGTCACAAACTTAAATGCGAAGGGATATAATAAGACAGCCCATTGAAGACATATAAAGAATCCCCACTAAATCATCTTTTTAATATCCGGCCCCATGGCCCAGCCAAGTAACATCTAAGGCTGAAAGGCGAAACAAAGCAACAAAGGCGGTCGACAAAGCCTCCAACACTATTTATAGTGAGTCTTAGAGTCACGCAAACTGCGATGTTAACAATGGCTTATGATCTCACACATTTCGCGATGGAGACAGACAGCAGTTAAGTTTGTCCAACAAATCTGGAACCTAACATCCTGACTTACTTGACTTATTGTCCTATGTCCTCTGGGTGGGGCAGAGGGCCGCTACAGTACTTCTCCATCTCGTTCTGTCTTGAGCAACGCTCTTCATTTCAGGCCAGGATAGCCCAATATTGTCTTCATTTCCGCTGTTACTGACCGTCGCCAGGTCTGCTTTGGCCGACCACGCTTCCTCTTGCCTTGAGGAGTCCATTCCAGGGCCTGTCTTGGAATGTGAGTGGGATCCCTTCTGAGCATGTGGCCAATCCATGTCCATTTGCGATGCGCTATTTGGTGATCGATCGGTGTTTCGCCACAGAGCTGCCACAGACCGCAGACACTATTTATAGTGAGTCTTAGAGTCACGCAAACTGCGATGTTAACAATGGCTTATGATCTCACACATTTCGCGATGGAGACAGACAGCAGTTAAGTTTGTTTAACAAATCTGGAACCCAACATCCTGACTTACTTGACTTATTGTCCTATGTCCCCTGGGTGGGGCAGAGGGCCGCTACAGTACTTCTCCATCTCGTTCTGTCTTGAGCATCGCTCTTCATTTCAGACCAGGATAGCCCAATTGTCTTCATTTCCGCTGTTACTGACCATCGCCAGGTCTGCTTTGGCCGACCACGCTTCCTCTTGCCTTGAGGAGTCCATTCCAGGGCCTGCCTTGGAATGTGAGTGGGATCCCTTCTGAGCATGTGGCTAATCCATGTCCATTAGCGATGCGCTATTTGGTGATCGATCGGTGTTTCGCCACAGAGCTGCCACAGACCGCAGACACTATTTATAGTGAGTCTTAGAGTCACGCAAACTGCGATGTTAACAATGGCTTATGATCTCACACATTTCGCGATGGAGACAGAGAGCAGCTTAGTTTGTCCAACAATTCTGAAGTCTTATATTTTTTATATTCCATCTATAGCAGCCTTTATGTTATCCTTTCAGGATATAGGCCTCCTCCATATCTATCTACCTTTATCTCTCCCTTGCTACCTGTATCCAATTGCGGCCTATCGTCCACCCAACGCATTGCTGCGTGCTCTCTGCTCTACTTGTTGGCCCATAGTCGCTACTCCATTAGCCTTCTGGACCACCGACTTGAGTCCATTCTTGCTATGTGTCCTGCCCACTTCCATTTTTATCTATTATATAAACAGCGTCAACGGCATGGACAATTAATTATTTATGTATTATTTGCGATGATTCTAATAGAAGACAATAAGTAAACTGGTATATGGCCCATCTGTAGTTACAATAATCTGACATACCAGAAATTCTGAAAAAACTTTTCATGCTCTTTCAGACAAACTTATGTTGTAGTCATCCAATAACTCCAGAAGCAGAGGCAGCGCTCCAAGAAATCGAAATAAAGAGAAAAAAATTATAGTTATCAAAAGATACAAATATCCAAAGATATATAAATGAGTTTTGACTTTGACTTTGCTTCAAAAAAAGGAATATGGCAAAAAAATCTTCTATAAGTTTACCTTCTTAGTCCAACACTTGCAAATCCAAGTTGTTAGAATGATTCCCTTTGCAATGCTGCAGGTATCCTTCCGCGATGACGCTCGATGACGATTCACTTTAAACAGCAATTATGTTGACTTTGGTCTGGATTGGTTGTCCGATCTTTACATCTGTGTGTCACCTAAACTAAAGCGCTACCAGCATTTATATTTGTAAGCACGTACCTCGTATATTTAGAATACTGAGAGTTAGATGAAACAACGACAATTTATACAGATACGCAATCTCCTAAATAGCTTTTAGTCCACAAGTGGACTGATATTGGCAATCATCATCATCATATCAGCCACAGGAAGTCCACTGCTGGACATAGGCCTCCCCCCAAGGATTTCCAAAACGACCGATAGGAAGCGGCCTGCATCCAGTGCCTTCCTGCAACTTTGCTCAGGTCATCTGACCATCTAGCAAGTGGGTGTCCTAGCGTGCGCTTGCTGGTACGTGGCTGCCATTCGAGTACTTTTTTGCCCCATCGGCCACCTGTTCTTCATGCTATGCTATGCCCCGCCTACTGCCACTTTAATTAGCTTGTCCACTTGGCTATGTCAGTAACCTTCATTCTTCTACGAATCTCTTCATTTCTTCATTCGATGGCGTAGAGAAACTTCGAACATAGTTCTCATATCTTGGCAGTAAATATGTTTATTCTTTGTATCTGTGTGTCACAAACTAAAGCGCTACAGCATTATATTTGTTAGCACGTACGTACCTCGTATTTCTGGTATACTGAATACACTGAGAATCAGATGAAACGCCGACATTTTGTATACATTTATTTCATAATTTTTCAAAACTAAAAACTTTTTTCACTCCCAAACTACTCAACCGATTTTGATATAATTTCTATGGGACCCCTTCGCAGATATACTCTTTCAAACATAAAAGAATTTTCCAGATCTATCCAGGTGTCTTTGAATAATCGCTGAACAAACGTACAACAAGGTCGCAACGAAATGATAACCTCCTTCTTTTTGTGGAAGTTGGTAAAAAATTAAAATTTCTAGTGAAAGTTCATTGCGCTGATATGCCGATCAAGTCAAGTAAGGGAAAAATTCTTCTTTAAATTTTTTTATCGTAGCCCGATGTGCGTTTTTTCGCTTTCTCATGTCCAAAGATAGCATGTCGATAGTCACCGAAAGATGTCATTGGACATCTTTGACGAATTATTCTCGAGTTCGTAGGTATTGACCTACGAACTCGAGAATAATTCGTCAAACCAGGTTTAACGATTCGGCAATAGTTTTACAACCGGCCTGACGTCAAAAATGGATTACGCTCCACTAATGGATTTTAATGTTTTCTTCTTTTGAAGAAGAAATATTCAAAAGAAGGACCAGGAGTTTCAAAACAGCTAAGGAAGCAATCAAAACTGTATTGAGAAGATGCTACAATCCGCTATTTTCCAGCAAATTATACAGAAAAATGACGTCATAGGTTCTTGAAGTCAAATAGCGCTCTTAATATCAGGTTTTATGCAATAATTAATCTAAAATCACATTAAAGATGAATAAGATCATGAAAAGTGACATTATTTTGTAACATTTTATTTCCTTAACAATACCAAATATATTTTTTTTTGGCCAGGAGTATACCCAATTCACCGCTCACTCAAAATAAGTTTGAGACAAATTCTCCAAAACAGACAGTCAGTTCCATTTAGGACGAAGCTTAAGTATTTCGCGTCATTGGCTCCATAATACTCTTTCTCAAAGGAAACTGTCAATTTGATAGAGTTATCTCGGCACACCGCTACAACAAAAAGACGTATAGACACCCTAAACAAAGGTCCCCGAAGATCAATCACGGTGACAGCCCTTAATAAAAATATAGGACAGTGCTTTATCGCACCAACCCTATATATCAACGTCTGAGTACAAAATAAAGGGACAACAGATGGGAAACTTGTTTAGAAAGCGCCAGAAAAGATTTTTTCAGGCAATGCTTGTGAATATATTGGGCTATTTGAATTAATGTAAATATTACATACAGAACGGAATCTCTTAAGAGTCCCCTTACACTAGACTCTAGACCAAAATACAACTTTCCATACAAACGTAGTCTACGTTTTATTTCAAAACGACATGTCCGATTTCGACAAAATTTTGTAATTTCAAAGATACTGAAATTATCTAGGTTAATAACTGGTTTCAACGGTAAAAATATGAACTTGAAATAGAATATAATGTTATCTATCATTTTTGACCATCAGTATGAAAAAACTTCTAAATCGTTATATTTACTTTCCAGTTCATAATTTTACAGTAGGAAACCAGTTATAAACCTAGATAATTGCAATTTCTTTACAATTACCAATTTTTTGCGGAATCTGACATGTGGTTTCAAAATTAAACGTAAACTACGTTTGTATGAAGAGAAGTCTAGGGTAAGGGGACTCTTAAGGTCCCACGCAATATAGGGACGCACCTTGTTTCATCTGCAGACGTATGCAGCCAGCTGCTCAACACCCTTCACAAGGCAAGAACGGGGGAGAGGTGCGAGGACGAGGAACGGGGATGCATATTGCGCGGGATCTTAGAAGTTTCCATTTTGTATGAATTACTTTTATTAAGGCCATACCTGAATTCGGGGTCCAGTGGGTAAATGATATCACCGTTTCCTTTCAAATGTTTTATTTAAAATGGGGGCGCCACTGGACCTCGGAAAATCCAGGTATGGCCTACGGTAACCTTACACCTGCAGGTTGATCTTACCTAGAACCTCATTTCAATCAATCAGCTGTGCTCTTGTTTGCGGAGATGTTGTCATTTTCCTCTGCATATTGTTTTAGTTTGCAGTTTACAACTTGACGTTCCTGTAGCTATGTTTCGGTCTTTAAAAAATACAATAATAAAAACTACAAGCACCTTCTTGGTTGTGTCCTAAGTTACTGTGCTGCTTTGGAAGTTTGTGTTCAATAAAATTTGCTATGTTTAACAATAAAACGTGCATAAATTATTTTTTAATATTGATTTATGATTCCCACGTTACAATAATAAGAAACTTTGTTAAGATTATTATTAAAACCATTATGTTTCACACTGCTGGGCAAAGGGCTCCCTCCATTTTTTTCATTCGGTCCTATCTTGTATTTTTTCCTTCCAGCCCTTGTTAAATTTATCTAACTCAAAATCGCGTTCTCGGCCTCCCGAGCCTTTTCTTACATTTTGGAATCCCAGAATAACCCAGTTCCAAAAAAACTTTTTAAGTATAATAATATATTGCATCTTCTTCTTCTTCATCATCAGGTCTTTTCGTCTCCACCACAGGAGCACGACCCTCTCTGTACTACCAGAGCCATACATGACCAGAGCAGCCAGACGAATTGACCTACACTCTCCACGCTGGCCAGACGGGTTGGAGAGGTCTCACTGATATTTATAAGCTTTGTTTAGCTTGTATTTCCTAAGTCGCCTTCTACGACATCCACGGGAGGACTTGGAGTGGCCCTATTCTACTCTGCCGGAAACCACGCTATATAATAAATTACATAATACATTGCAAATGAATGAAAAAAAAACTTAAGAGGTGTCAAGGGACACCCGGATGGAACGAAGTTCCTTTCGATTAATTAGGAGAGAGAGAGACAGACAGAGAAACACGCGCACCCCGCGCGGCTTACAACTATAGCAAAAAGTGTCGTTATAACTTTTGGTCTTTATTTTTTTCCGACTAGCCTCCTTTCGCAACGCGCGATAAGGAACTACGTTCCAAAAAATGATAAGAGGACGAGTGAAGAGTGTCCTTTCTGTATTTTGGTTATTTATTGACTCAGGCTGAGACGTAGCGAGATAACCCTTCGATTTAAGTGCGTAATAATCCGAGTTAAGTGCACATGTGTGTATTGATTTTATTAGATTTCTCGATCTCACTTTATGATCTCATGCATAAATTCCTAATCTTGGTATTAGTAACAACTAAACTAACAAACAAAAAAGATAAAGATAAATTTCATCATCATCATCATCAGGTCTTTTTGTCTTCACTGCAGGAGCACGACCCTCTCTGTACTACCCGAGCCAAACTTGGCCAGAGCTGCCAGAGGTCTTGGCCTACACTCTCCACGCTGGCCAGACGGGTTGGAGAGGTCTCATTGATGTTTATAAGCTTTGTTTAGCTTGTAATCCCTAAGTCGCCTTCTACGACATCCACGGGAGGTCTTGGAGTGGCCCTATTCTACTCTGCCGGAAACCACACGGCAAGCGGAAAAGCCTGTCAAATAAATTTACACGGAATGTATTATTCAGTTTAGCTTACAAACATAATTATTTCTCTTTCCTCATCACCCACCAGATGGCGCTATAGAAATCTCTATAATAGAATTATATAAATAAAGTCCCATAATTGATTAAACATGACTTATATGAAATGCAATAAATATTTTCATAGAAGCATATTCAATTCAATACTATGTTTGTCACTTTTTTGCCAGTCGCGTGTATGCTGCCATCTCTGTGTAAGCAGCTGGTACTAATTTCGCTTCTTATTTTGCCTACTTAGGCCCTCTGATAGTTTCTATGGCGTTGGGTATCTGTTACGTCACTTATTATATTATCTTTGCTAGTACCTATAACAAGAAACGTTTTGACTCGCATAACATACGTCACTCTTCTAATTGATTCCGAGTGAAAGTCACGGTACTTGTACCCTCATTTAACATTTAAATATTAAAGCAAGAACACGGAGACACTCCCTCAAACGTGGCAAATACATAATTTAGCAGATACTTCTTGAAAACTCCAGACATTTACTCTTCGGCTTTGAAAGCTGCTGCTTGATACACAGCGAGGGACGATAATTGATAAAGAACAAGATGGAAAGGAAAAGGAAGGGTATATGAAGAACTACTCTTTTATAAACACATTTAAAATGCAATTGTAGAAAATATTTGTCAAGCATAATATATAAAAAAAACGATTAAAAAAAAATTGTTCGTGGACGTCTGTATGTTTCACGGTTATGCTCGAACCATTTTTTAATAGCTTGATCACGGCAATGTTTCTTTCCTATTGAAAATTACTGTCTAATTAAGTGTCTTTTAATAAGTAAACAGTCATCCTGTAAAATATATTAATGCATGCTATTTACTAATAATATGACATTTATTTTTTAATTTGTATACAAGTCCTTTGAGTCTATTTTTTAGTCAGCGCGCGTATGTCATGCTTTTGTTCTATGTATTATCAGATCGACATTTTTTAGTTTTTGAATTTAGGTATAATGTGAGTTTTATGGCTTGCACTTTTCGATTTCCCAAACTTTTTTCTATCTTTTCTATACTGGATTAGCATGAAAGAATATAGAAAAATACAAAAAAAAATTGTAAATACAAGCTAAACAAACCTTGTAAACATCTTGAGACCTCTCCAACCCGTCTGGCTAGCGTGAAGAGTGCAGGCCCAATCCTCTGGCTGCTCTGACCAAATATGGCTCTAGTAGTATAGAGAGGGTCAGGCTCCTGCAGTGGAGACAAAAAGACCTGATGATGATGACGATGAATATAACAAACTAGAATATACATACATACATAATATCACGCATGTTTCCCGCAGGGGTAGCCAGAGACTATGGACCTCATCTTGCTAAGATCTTGACAAACCTATTTTGCCTCATCTACACTTATCAATCTCTTCATACATGCCCCTTCTGTTAAGGGTACTTTTTATCTTTCCTTTTTTAGATCGTCTGCAATTTAATCGCAGAATGTTCGCCGAGGCCGACTCTTTCCTACTATTCCCTTCACATTTGTAATTTAATATTTTTTCATTAATCTCTTTTCATCCATCTGTTCTAAATACCCAAACTATCTTAACAAATTTTTCTCTATTTTTGCACAACGTCCTCTTTTACTCCACACCGCTCCCTTATGACAGCATTCCGTATTCGGTCTTTCAAGGTACCATTCATACTTCTCAGCGCTCGCATTTCAACTACATTTATTCTACTTTCATGCTTTCTCTGCTATACCCAATTATCACTACCGTACATTAAAGTAGGTTTAAGCAGGCCTGTCTCACTCCGCGATAGGTATTAAAAAAGCAAGTACAAAAAAAGTACGTACGGTGGCCACGCCAGCGTGGCTAATCAGTGCGGCAGAAAAGGTGAGCGTTACGCGATAGAAAGAGACGGAAAGAGATGGAACGTCTAGGATTAAGTATTCTGTGGTATTAGTAAAAATAGAATATAGAAAATTATTACGTGGCTAGCAACTAGTCACTCGTAACTTTGCCAGTAAAAATCCCTCAGTAACTTGTCAAACAAAATGTCTAAAATGTTAATCGCTCGTCGCTGTATATCAGGCTTGACACGTCAATCCCTGGATCGGATTTGAAATTCAGCTGGCGTCCAACGCTCCATAACTGTTTTATTTTGTACTAAAGCCTGCAAAATGTTGTGGCTTGCTTTATAGATGACGAGCTGCGCCTCGCGGTGTTACTGGCACTTTAAGTAGCCTATGCAGGGACCGGATTAGCAGCTAATTTTTAAAACCCCTTTAAGTAGTCATCCTTACGATAGGCTTACCCTCACGTTTATGTTAGCCTATAAAAAGCTTGTCCAGCGAAAGGCTTACCGTATCCCCTATAGGGTAACCCTATCCTTATGATAGGCTAAGCGTTTACCAAATCATTGGAAGGGGTATTTTTTCCGCTTTATTGAAAGGGTTTTTCCCCCACGTATCCCCCCCGCCCCGTGGCCGCCAGGGAAACCGTTTTTTAAAGGGTTAGCCTATGAGATAGGGTTACCCTATGACCCTGTCTCGTAGGCTAACCCTTTAAAAAACGCTTAGGCCTCCCCGGGCCCGGCGGAGGCCATTCCTGGCGGGAATGGCCTGGCTGTGAGGGAAGGGGGGTGACGACGACCCCCCTACTATCACAGCCGTGGTAGGGGTCGCGGGGGAAGAGGAGTGTCGGTGTGTCGTTGCCGCTCGCCCTATCCTCCGCGACCAAGCGCGGCCGTGGCGCATGGCACGGCATCGGTGGGGCCGCAGGGGAAGAGGAGTGTCGGTGTTACGTTGCCGTTCTCCCTATCCCCTGCGGCCGGCTGTGTGGGCCTCGGTCGCCGTCAAGTGGACTGGGGCAGGGCCTGCTTCCGCAGGCCCCAAATTATGAGGGCTGGTTGGACGGTGGAAACGGGATTCCATCGTCTAACGGACAGCCCTCCGGAGTGGAAGGCAGGCGCGTGTGCGTGTCAGCGCGTCTGTCCTTGGGCCAAGAGGCCAAGGCGGCGGTTACTCCGGCCCCTCTGATTTAGCAGAGGGTGCCGTGAGGCCGTTGGCGATCCGGGTCCGCTTAAGTAGCGGCCGGCCGCGCCGGGGCTGTGGAGCATGAAGAAGCACACGGTCCCGGCCGATAGCGGCTGAGAGGTGACACCGCGGAGTTTTTAGTGGTAACACCACATAACCTTACCGGTGTCCCGTAACCGGTAAGGTATCCGAAGGGTTTTTCTCCGCGTCAAAAAAAAAAAAGAAAAGGGTTACCCTATGAGAAATGGTTTTTGTAAAGGTAACGTGACGTGCATGTTTTAACAACTTATTTAAAGGGAAACCCTTTTAAAGGCTTTCCATATGATACGGTTAGTCGATCGAAAGAGTTACCCAGCGATAGGGGTTTTTGATCCAATAAAAATATTCAAGCCTATCAATTAGCCGCTAAAAACCTGCGTTAGGGAAAGCGCTTCCTGTCCCTGAGCCTATGTATTAATCTAGGGTGGCAGATTTCTGCATACCAATTTTTGACAAAATTGGTCCAGCCGTTTGCGCGTGGAGAAGAAACAAACATGTACACGCACACACACACTCACAAACTTTGGCCTCTATTAGTGTGATACTCATAAAATTTAAGAGTTTTAATTTGGTGAAAGAAGAAGAATAAGCCCGCGATCGTCGACGATCGTCATCAACCTGTGTTGCGTGAGCCGACTGTTGGAAACAGTCGCGCAACTTTGTTTGTGACCGAAAGACATGTGTCACTCGAGGATTTGCGATACCGTCGCCGACCATCGCCGGCATCCTTGGTGTGTAAGAAAGCTGAGATGTAAGAATGGTCAAACCTACATACATAATTACAAGAGGTGCATACTATTACTTTTTCCAGGCAGACAGAGCATTTTGAGTCTACAGCTTAAGCAGACAGAGCCCAGGGCCGCAAGTTTCGAAAAATTTTATCGACAAAAAAATTCTGTACAATTTTCCAATCTTCGCACAAAATTTTATAGGAATCGGTTGAGAAATGCAACTTGCAGGCGAGAACAGCCGGACAAAGTAAGAACCGGACAGCTGGACAGAAGCATTTTTGGCCAATCTCAAAACTGACACGCTTCGCTAGGTTCGCTCGCTCGGTCAACTAGGCAAACTAAAAAAAAACGACGGGTTGCACTCTGGGAGTGCCGGCAGAAGTGAAAACTTGAATATTAACGTTGTGCATTTTTGATATTTTGGAATGGTTAGGGAATAATTTTGCACGAATTGCTTTAATTATCAGTATAAAATATTTCAAATCTTTTGACAGTCTGTCACAAATGTCACAAGCATGACCAAATTCATTTTCAACAAAATCATTTTCAAATACACAGCAGTATGGCCACTACACAGACGGTCGAGTCATCAGCTGTCACCATCCATGGATGCGCGTAGCACGCTGTAACATAAACACACACGAACATTCGCGCAAGCGCCCTGCGCCGTCTTACGAATTTTTCGATCAGGCTACGTGTCCTGACGCGAGTTTAATATTTTTTACCCATTCCAAAAAAAGTGCACAACGCCGCTAAAGAAGTTTTCACTTCAAAAACCTCGACTATCAAGCCGCAAGCGCCATATTCTAGTCAAAGGAGTTCGTCGATGATGAATCGAAAAATGAAAATCTCATGCATTAGTTCCCAAGTTACTCCTAGCAAATCGAAGTCACGGAACAGGGAAAAAAAAATCCTTTTTCGTCATCTAGCGGATTGTAAGTATTAATGTATGTATGTACTAGTATTATGTAGAATCACTAATTCTTGTTCTAGTTCCAGCCTAACTCGTGGCTATAATTAACCACATTAGGGTCATCTATCGACATGCATTGCTCATTAATTGCATTCACCGGTGCATCTACCACAGGGCAGCCAGTGGCTGTGTTGACTAATGTCATTATTCTCAGAATGGAGAATATGCACGTACTTTTTCTTTTATTTGTTTAATAAAATCCTTATTAACAACATTACAGTAAACGATAAAAAAAAAAAAAACGACGGGTTGCACTCTGGGAGTGCCGGCAGAAGTGAAAACTTGAATATTAACGTTGTGCATTTTTGATATTTTGGAATGGTTAGGGAATAATTTTGCACGAATTGCTTTAATTATCATTATAAAATATTTCAAATCTTTTCTGAACCACAGTCTGTCACAAATGTCACAAGCATGACACATTACACACACGAACATTCGCGCAAGCGCCCTGCGCCGTCTTACGAATTTTCGATCAGGACACGTGGTCCTGACCCGAGTTTAAGATTTTTTACCCATTCCAAAAAAAGTGCACAACGCCGCTAAAGAAGTTTTCACTTCAAAAAAATCTTACAGAGTCCTCTTACCACAGACATTTTCATACAAACGTAGTCTAGCTTTTATTTTGAAATTACATGTCAGATTTCGATAAAATTTTGTAATTTCAAAAAAATTGCTTACCTTCGTTTTAAGAAACAAAATATGAACTTGAAAGAAAATATCAGGATGTAGAAGTTTCCCATTCTGATAGTGAAAGATGATATATAAACTATAATCTCTTTCAAGTCCATATTTTGACTGTAAATACCAGTTACATGCCTACATTGTGCAATTTCTTTAAAATTACAATTTTTTACCAAAATCTGACACGTTGTCTTGAAATAAAAGCTAAACTGCGTTTTTTATGGAAAAGTCTGTTTCTGTCTAGAGTAAGGGAACTTTTAATAAGCGTTAAACTTGTGATACTTTAAAGTTTCAATTAGAAAGAGAAGTGCATATCAGAACTAGTGACGTCAACGCCCATGTCATCTAAGCGTTTTTGCGAGTGAGACGTCAACGCCCATGTCATCTAAGCATTTTTGCGAGTGAGATAGACACATTTTTGAAAAATCGTTACATCTCGTTCGTTTTTCAACCAATTTCTATCCTGTTTTTACTGTTAGTACTTTACTAGATAAACTAGTTAGATAATAAATATTTTATTTTGCATATTACCTATTAAATTCAGTTCAATTTATTCATAATCAATAACACATTCGAATATCAACATAACACAAAAATACAAAACAACATTACATAAACAAAATTCATTTTACATGCCTGCGTATGTCCGATAATTATTAATTAATTATAATTTCAACTGAGATTTCAACATAATACATTTGAGTTTGTCCAAATAATGTTCAGCAGTTCCAAATATTAATTTAATATTCAATTCAATACATGAACTATGTAATAATACATACATACATACATACTATCACGTCTTTATCCCTAATGGGGCAGATGGCAATGTAATAATACGCATCCATTATACTCGAAATTAAAAGTCATCACCAATACAGCACTTCAGAAGCAGAGCTCTCAATTTACTTTTAAACCTATAAAGATTTCGTATTGCCTTTAAGTGATTTGGCAATTTATTAAATTAGACTTAGAGTACCTGGGTGACCGAGCTTTGCTCGGTCGGTTACATCTCAAACATTAACTACATTTTTTTAAACTTGTCTAAAAACAGTAAAAAAAAAAAAAAAATATAAACTTGAACATTAAAAAAAAACAAAAGTAAGTCACCGAGTGGGATTCGAACCTCTTTCTAGCGGTCAGCATCCTTAACCAATAAGCTAAGCGGATGGCGGCCGGCGCGAGGAAATTTGCGACCATATTCTGCGTGGAAAGAAAACGAATGAAAACTCGAAAACACGCGTTTTCCCAAACATAAGACTAATCTAGATCGATTGTTTACCCCCAAAAACCCCCATATACTAATTTTCAGCAAAATCCTTAGAGCCGTTTTCGAGATCACAGAAATTTATAAATAAATATATATATATATAAATAAATATACAAGAATTGCTCGTTTAAAGGTATAAGATTAGGTTCATACCGCGGACTGTGTTAAACAATTTCTAGTGTTGGAGATTTAGTATCTTTTCGTCTGGTCATCATCATCGTCAGGTCTTTTAGTCTCCACTGCAGGAGCAAGACCCACTCTGTTGGTAGTACAAAGAGGGTCGTGCTCCTGCCATGCGTAGCCTGAGCAGCCAGAGGACTTGGCTTACACTCTCCACGCTAACCAGACGCGTTGGAGAGGTCTCATCGATGTTTATAAATAAGCTTTGTTTAGCTTGTATTTCCCAAGTCGCCTTCTACGACATCCACGGGAGGACTTGGAGTGGCCCTATTCTACTCTGCCGGCAACCACACGGCAAATCGTTTGGTTCTTTCCCTTAATTGCATTACCTCTTTCGTCTAAAGAAAGCTCTATTTTTAATAAAATTTACTAAAAGCACAAAAATATATAGAGAAAGAAAGATTAGAATTTAAAACCTCATAAAGGGTTTGTTTTACAAATAGTAACGTAAATAGTATAAGAGAAGCTGAAAACCGTAATTAAAATAATGATATGTTGCCAGCTGCATCGCCTACATAGGCGATGCAGCTGGCATAGACATCTATGCCATATTATATGATTCTCAATTTTGCCCATTTCCTTGATCAGCTTTTACGATCTGCACGGCCAGAGAAGCAGCTGGTACTTACTCTTAGACCAGAATAAATTTAAGTCTTTAACTATTAAGAGTTCCATTACCCTAGACACAATCAGAGTTTTCCATGCAAACGTAGTCCAGCATTTATTTTAAAACGACGAGTCAGATTTGGGTAAAATTTTGTGATTTCAAAGAAATTGCACATATTTAGGCATATCACTGATTTTTACAGTCAAAATATGGACTTGGAGGCGAATATCATTTTTGACCATCAGTTTGGGAAACTTTTACACCCTTATATTTTCTTTCCAGTTCATATTTTATATTTAAAAAAGTTATATGCCTAGATGTATGCAATTTCTTTTAAATAACAAAATTTTACCGAATTCTGAGAAATAACTTCAAAATAAAAGCTAGAATACGTTTGTATGTAGATTTCTTAGGTAAGGTAGGGACTCGTAAAATTTTATTTTAAATAATTTATTGGAGATTTATAGCCTACCAAATAATATATACGCTCATTGCTCAATAGCTCGATTCAATGGGGTACTCTCAACTTTTTACACGTTCAGTGTTCGCAAAGATTAACTTTTTATTGGAAAGCGAAAATGGAGTTGGACAGTTAGCGAGATATATTGCGGGAACTTTCCATCGGTTATATCTCGTTGAGTGTACTTAGCTGTTATTCAATGAGGCGATGAGTATCGCTTTGCTTTATTAGTTCCAATTAAAATACGAGATTTTTCGTTAAATATATGTAATTACTTACTTATTGCCGTGTGGTTTCCGGCAGAGTAGAATAGGGCCACTCCAAGACCTCCCGTGAATGTCGCAGAAGGCGACTTAGGGAATACAAGCTAAACAAAGCTTATAAACATCAATGAGACCTCTCCAACCCGTCTGGCCAGCTTGGAGAGTGTAGGCCAAAACCTCTGGCAGCTCTGGCCAAGTTTGGCTCGGGTAGTACAGAGAGGGTCGTGCTCCTACAGTGGAGACCAAAAGACCTGATGATGATGATGATGACTTACTTACTTACAGTATTTTGGAGACTTTATACAGTAATTATCAATAAATCCTAACTAATATTATAAATGTGAAAGTATGTCAGCGCACCCAACCCGTCTTACTTTACATACAAACGCTCGTTCGTGATTTTAGCCTCGAAACACATAAGATCTTTCTTGAAAACTTTTAGACTAACAAGTATACACTTTGATCTTAGCCAAAAGGAAATAAGCGATAACTAACAGGAATCTTGTGTGCTATTTCTAGGTTTCTATCGAAATAAAAAAATCTGAATTTGTAAAAACTATTATTCAGTATAAGCCTTCAAAAATCTGCTTTCTTGCACAAATTTTGCCAAACTTCGGCAGTTTGTAAAGTACTTGGAATTAGTAAAAGTAAAGAAAATACTTTTATATAAACTTTAAGGAAGGGCCCTCTAAAATCCACACTCGAAACGTTTTAAAACTTATTTTATTATGGCAGTAAGAAGAGTCACTAAGGATTTAAGCATTTTAATGATCAAAACTTCACAAAAACTAAGTTATTTTTTACAATTATAACTTGCATATTCACAAAGTAGGTTACAGTGGGACTGTATTAAAGTTAATTGGCTCCATAAGTTACAGCTAATTGGAACCAAATTGGAACTAATACGCTTAACAATTTCACAAGTCAGAACTTAGTTCATTGCGGGGGATAAAAATGTTAAACAGGGGTTAACCCGTTTGCAGTTTATTAAACAGAGTAACTTATTTTTATTTATTCATTTTTAAGCATTCTGATGACTAACAGCTACAGATACATAACTAGCTTTTCAGGCGTTGCGCGGGCTGCAAGCAGCCCGCGGTCTTTCGTGCGGCTGTTGAGGTAGGCTAAAATATGTTCCCAGTTCAGAAAATGGGTAAGTTTGGATGGAGGAAAATTGTCCTTGTATGGCGGCAACCTTGAATTTTGAAAAAAAATAAAAAACAAATAAAGCTCGTCAAATTGCTTACAACCCCCTATATTTTGGAAAAAAACATCACACCCCTAACCCCAACCGTTTTCGCAGGCCGTACCCCTTCCACATCAGGTTTCTGCAGATCTTCAAATGTCAGATTCTTCTGGTACTCACTGGAGCATCCTCTATACGACCACACATCAACCTAAACCCTTTCCACCCGGAAACAGGGCAAACAACTCTGTCAGTGAGTGAGTGAGTCCGTGGTAATGTAGGTTTATATACATACATACATAATATCACGTCTTTATCCCTAATGGGGCAGACAAAGCATTTTGGGTCTTGCGGTTCTATGCAGAGCCCAGGGCCGCAAGATCCCAAAGCCACTTTTAGCGTCATGGTGGGCGAGAAGATGGAAAAGCAATCAATACATTGATGGGTTGCTAGCCGCATCGCCTGTTAACATGATTTGCATTTTTGCCCATTCCCTCGATCGGCTTTTACGATCTGCGTGGGAAGAGAAGCAGCTGATACATTCTAAGTTTTTTTTATTTCTTCCAGTATCCATTTATTCCAGTGCGATTGTAGGTTTATATATATATATATATATATATATATATATATATATATATATATATATATATACATAATATAGGTTACAAAGCAGTAAACAAAAGGTAATAAAATTTCTTCACAAATATAACCACAGCCATACGCGAAAAACTTGGTTCTTGTCACTTCTCTCAACCACGAGCTGTAAACCGCGGAGTCCCACAGGGTTCTATACTTGGCCCTCTACTTCTTACTATTTACAGTGCTGATCTTGTCAAGGTAATAAAACATTGTAAATACCACTGCTATGCCGACGATGTCCAGGTATACATATCTGATACACCCGAGAATATTTGTGAGGCGGCCCGGAAAATGAATGAAGATCTGCAGAGTATTGCTGATTGGTCTGCCAAAAATTCCCTTGTACTTAATCCAGCAAAATCCAAGATCATGATTTTTGGTTCAAAAGTGCAAATTGCCAAAATAATTGATCAAAATCTAATTATTACTATGCTGGGTACGGCGATAGATAGAGTGGATGAGGCAAAAAATCTAGGCATTTTAATGGATGGCGAGCTAAGGTTCGAAAAACATATCAGCAATATAATTAAGAACTGTTTTTACCGTTTGAAAATATTATATAAAATAAGAAATTTGCTAACGGAGAAGAAACGAATATGGTTATGCGAATCTTTAATCCTATCGCGGCTTAACTACGGAGATATAGTCTATGGGCCTCGACTTTCACAAAGGACACAACGTCTTATCCAGCGTGTCCAAAACGCATGTTGTAGATTTTGCTACAATATCCCACCGCGAAGTCATATTACGCCATATCTGAATGACAATTCGATGCTGAATATGGTCTCCCGTAGACAACTACATCTGGCAACTCTGTTGTTTGGAATAATAAAACATAAAACACCAGAATATCTCTACACGAAGATTATGTTCAATCCTAATCATAATGCAAGATCCTGTCGTCCACCACTTCTCGTGTATCGTCATAAAACAGCTTCTTTCAGGGGCAGCTTCCGATATCAGGCGACGAAATGTTGGAACAACATACTCCCTCCAATAAGACTCTATACGTCAATTTCATCTTTTAAAACTAGGTATCGCATTTATTAGATTTTCAAAAAATTCTAAATCCAACTCGTCGCTGGTAGCGGAGGCTGTCGCCGAAAGTTCTTCTGGACCTATGTTACTACTTATTATTCCCACATCCCCTTCGTATATTCTTTTTAAACAACTTATGTGATAAACTTTTGTATTATATTACACTATTTGCTTATTTATATATTTTATACACACCCAGCCTCATTTGTCTATTTTCACGTCACTATTATCGCACCACGCATCTCTTCAGGTCACAGCTGAAAATCAGTGTATTGCTCCCGGGCAATATGACCACTGAGCTGTGGCCTATTTGTATTGTTGTAGCACACACATTGAAAATTGTGCAGGTAGGTAGAAGTTTATTTATTTTTTGTGTCTGATTTGTGTAGTTTTTTTGTATGTGTGTTATAGCAGCAAATAAATGAGTTTATCTATCTATCTAAAAACGTGCTAAAAATCTCACTTCGTGACATTTTCCAGGCAAAGTGACAAATAGAAGGACTGTTCCTGTAGGTACATTTTAGTTGGTTTTCTCTAGCAAAACTTGTTATAAACGTGGCAATGCTGCCAGCCTTTTAACCAAGGTGCCGGGTGTAATATTTCACCGAGATTAAACAATTTGATTTTTTGTTTTGTATTAGTTTTACCTATATTCAATTTTAAATTGAATTTTTAATATTGTCACGCGAGTGGGTTGGGGATAGGAAAGGAAACACCAATCCTATGGAATAGTGCCTTTATTTGCAACTCTAGGGTACTCACAGTTGTCACAGGTACGTACGCGGCGACGTCACTGTACTGTCACTCGCACGGAAACGTCACTGCACTGTCTTGCGCGTGGAAACGTCACTGCACTGTCACGCGCGGAAATGTCACTGCACTGTCACACGCGTAAACGTCACTGTACTGTCACGCGCGGAAACGTCACTTGCGCGTATTTACCGCACTGAACACTTTACTTCACTCACTATTACACTTCACTTTTTACTCACTACTTCCACTTTTACTTTTCTTCCTTTTCTTCTTCCTTCTTCGGATTTTACTTCCAAACTAAACTGGCGTAGGCCGCGCCTTGTTCTGCTTATATACCCCCCGGATGCGAACAATATCGCATCAAAGTTCCAAACTTAAGTCATAAATTTTCTTTTGTCTTCTTTTATTTCTGGCCCGTATTTTCATTCCAATTTAATCTAGTAGTTTAAATAGATTAATAATAGAAACTTCTTACAAAACTTCAAAAACACTATTCGTGACTGTGATTTGAACCTGGGGTCTATGGATTCACAGTCCAACACCAAGACCGCTAGGCCAATCGTGTGCTGACGTGAGTGACGAAATTTCCCTTTAGATGAATTCTCGTAGTTTGAATTTGTGACGTTGACAATTTGACATTGTCATTATCACTTATCATCCTACGCGACACTGCCCCCTCTCGAGACATGATCGTCCCGATCATTATT
Organism: Acrobasis consociella; assembly: GCA_963555685.1. Lineage (NCBI taxonomy): Eukaryota > Metazoa > Arthropoda > Insecta > Lepidoptera > Pyralidae > Acrobasis > Acrobasis consociella. The sequence goes on along the minus strand of OY743122.1, from coordinate 2,644,551 downwards.
GCTTCCATGATAACGTGCCAATCGATCCACATGAACTATTTTGAGAGGACTGCGAGGATTACGCTGAATTCGGTAGGTCACGTCGTTAATTCTGGTGATAATTTTGTAAGGTCCTTCCCAACTTGGTTGTAGCTTTGGAGATTTCCCTTTTCTCCTCACCGGATTATGAAGCCAAACCAGTGTTCCTTCCTCGAAGCTGAGGCCATTAGCTCTTCGATCGTAACGAATCTTCATCCGTTCACTAGCTTTAAGCCCAGCCTCTCTAATCTGCTCATAGACGTCAACCATCTTAATCCGAAGGTCATTAGCGTAGTCGGTTATTCCTTTTGGGGTATCTGGTGGACAACTTGATAACAAATCAGCTGGCAATTTCAATTCTCTTCCAAAATTGGCATATGCTGGAGTAACTGTAGTGGTCTCATGCACCGCAGTCCTATAAGATAAGAGGAATAGTGCAATATACTCGTCCCAGTTTTTCTGATGGCTTTCTACCACCTTTGCCAGATGCCGTTCCAATGTTTGGTTAAACCTCTCAACCATTCCATCTGACTGCGGGTGATACGGCGTCGTCCGAGTCTTATGGATTCCCATGATTTCACAGACTTCTCGGAATACCTGTGATTCAAAGTTTCGACCCTGATCACTGTGCATCTCCAATGGCACACCAAATCTACACAATACTTCGTTCACAAGCTTTGTCGCTACGGTGGTAGCCTCCTGATTAGGTAGTGCAAATGCTTCAGGCCATTTCGTGAAGTAGTCCATTACTACCAAAATGTACCGGTTGCCAGCATTCGTAATTGGAAACGGTCCGGCTATGTCAAGAGCTACTCGTTCCCAAGGAGCTCCAACATTATACAACCTCATGGCTCCTCTGCTTCTAGTCTGTGGTCCCTTAACTGCCGCACAACTCTGACATTTACGGCACCAGTCTTCTACATCATCTCGGCAGTGTAACCAGTAGAAACGTTCTTTAATTTTTGTGAGAGTTCTTCTTATCCCCAGGTGTCCGCCGGAAGTACCATCATGGAAAGTTTTTAAAATCTCCCTTATCTTCTCTCTGGGGACGACCAATTGTAGATGGCAATCTTTACCTTGAGTACTTTCCCATTTTCGGTAGAGTAATCCATCGTGTAACACCAGGCTATCCCATTGCGCCCAAAGACTCTTTGTAGCCGTACTGTATTTGGCCACTTCTGACCATTTTGGTTTAGTTCCACTTCGTAGCCAGTTCAATAGTGGTTGAAAGTCTTTATCATGTTCCTGAGCCTTTTTCATGGCGTCATTAGTCCAATTTTCATCTACGGAATCAGTACGGATTAGCCGGATGTTTACTTTTTCCTTCTCTTCCTGCCGATTGCAATGCTTGCAGTCCTCCAGGCAAGGTCTTCGAGACAGAGCATCCGCATTGCCATGACTCTTTCCTCCTCGATGCTCAATTTCAAACTCATACTCGTGGAGTAGCTCAATCCACCTGGCCACCTGCCCTTCAGGATTTCTGAATTCCAATAACCATTTCAATGCAGCATGATCAGTCCTTACCAGAAATTTGCGGCCAAGCAAATATTTCTTAAAATGTTGCAATGTCTTAACCACAGCCAACAATTCTCTGCGAGTTACGCAGTAATTTCTCTCTGGCCTTGAAAGAGATTTACTGAAGTAGGCGATTACTACTTCCTGATCTCCTCTTTGCTGAGATAGAACACCTCCAATACCGGTGTTACTTGCATCAGCGTCTACAATAAACTTGCCTTCTATGTCAGGATATCCGAGGATAGGGGTTTCACATAGACGCATTTTGAGGTCCTGAAAAGCTTGCTCACAATCTTCATCCCAAGAAAATGCTCGTTTCTCTTCTGTCAACCGATATAATGGCTTCGCGATATCGGAAAATCCTCTTACGAATCTTCGATAGTAAGAGCATAGACCCAAAAATGCTCGTACCTGTGTCTTATCTGTTGGTGTTGGCCAATCTTTTACTGCACTTATTTTAGTAGGGTCAGTGGCAATACCTTGTTCTGAAATAACGTGACCCAAGTAGTTGACCTGACGTTGAAAAAATGAACATTTCTTTGGACTTAGTTTCAAATTTGCACTCTGTAGTTTTGAAAACACGCTTTCAAGCTTCTTGAGATGATCATCAAAATCTCTTCCCATTATAATGATGTCATCTAAATAGACCAAACAGGTTTCTCCTAGTATACCTGCCAGCACATGTTCCATCAACCTTTCAAATGTTGCTGGCGCGTTACATAGTCCAAATGGCATGGTTTTGAACTGCCATAAACCCTTGCCGGTTGAAAACGCAGTCTTCTCTTTATCCTTAGGATCCAAATCTACTTGCCAATACCCACTTTTTAAATCAAGAGTAGAGAACCAAGTCATGCCACAAAGTGAATCCAAAGTGTCATTAATTCTAGGAAGTGGGTAACTGTCCTTTTTAGTTACATCGTTCAATCGCCGATAGTCCACACAGAACCTAGTCGATCCATCCTTTTTTTTTACTAATACTATCGGAGAGCACCATGGGCTTGATGAAGGTTCTATCACGCCATTCTTCTTCATCTCTTGGATCATGTCCTCAACTTCCTGCTCACGGGCAAAAGGAACAGGTCTTGGTCTCTGCCGGATGGGTGCTGTATTTCCTGTATCAATTTTATGTCTTACCAAACCAGTTCTGCCAATATCTCCATCATTTTTAGAGAATAAATTGCTATATTTCAATAAGAAGTTTCTTGCTTTTATTAATTGCAATTTAGTAAGATTACCCTTGCAACCCTCCAGAAACCTTGCGACATTTTCTTCCTGATTCGTAATTTTCCGCTTTTGCCCCTCTTCACACTTCCTCAACCAGGCTACTTCATCACAGTTTCCTACAATCGTTCCCTTTCGCAGTTTTTGCTTCACGTCATGAGGATTCAGAACAGGTACCAACGCAACTTGGCCACTTCCAACTAAGGTTCTAGCCGGAATCCATGATGCGTCTGAGATTCCTCCCTCTATAATGGCACATCTCCGTGGTCCGCTTCCATTATTAGGCGGAAGCATAACAGGGACCATCGTTTGGGATCTAGGACTAAGGACAGTGTCTCTCAAACATAACACCTTACCAAAATTTCCTCCTTTCATCGGAATTTCATCATTGCCATGTTTTAGAACACCATTTTTCAAGTCAATATTGCACTGATGATTTTGCAGAAAGTCCAAACCAATAATGCAATCGTCGGAGATGCCTGCGACAATCACTCTTTGCTAATAAAGTGTTGCCCCGATCTTAATGGCTACAATTTTTTCTCCTTCAGATGGGATTCGTTGGCCGGTAGCAGTAGTTAACGTGATATTTTTATTTGCTTGAATATACCGACCTCCAATGTCCTTAAGTCTGTGATTGCCGATGACTGTCCGTGAAGCTCCAGTATCTAACGTCAATTGGCAAGGTTTTCCATTAATTAATCCGTCTATCACTAAAGTATTTCCGTCGCTTGTCTGCTTCACAAGAATTTCTGGGGCTTTACTACTACCGGCCAGCGCCCACCCCACAGCCCTGGCCTTCTCTAGTTTTCCTGTGGCTGCTCCGACGTTGAAACCGCTGCATCCACCTGACGTCGGAAAGTTGTACGTTCACGCTTCGGGCAAGTGCTTCGAATATGGCCCCGTTCTCCACACTCATAGCACATTGGGTTGTAGGGTCGTCGTCTACTGTTTTCTGTGACTACAACCTCTCGTAGCCTCAGAGCTCGTGAGTCATGACGAACCGCTTCGACTTCCAAAGCGTGAGCCACTGCTTCTTTCAAAGTGGTGTGGTGATCTAGTCGTACAGCAGCCCTGACTTCGGGATCCCGTATCCCATCAATAAAAACCTGCAGGAGCATCTCCTCCACGACGGATGGTGATGAATGGTATGCCTTGCGGACCAGTCTTTCCACTTCAACGGACCACTGTTGTAAGGTCTCGCTAGCCCGCTGACAACGATCTTTAAGTTGCGCCCTGTATACATGCTCCAGGTGACTGTCACCGTATCTGGCTTCCAGAGCGCCTATGAGTTCGTCGTAGGTGACCTCCTTCTTTCCAGCGCCGAGTGCTTCCAGTACAGAGAGAGCGTCATCTCGAAGTGCCAGGGTCAATGCAGACTGCGCCTCGTGCTCATCCCAATGGCTGGCTTTTTTAACTGTCTCCAATTGCAGTTTAAAAGCAGCCCAAGAGGATTTGCCGTCGTAGGGTGGCACCTTTAAATTTTTGGTAAAAGGAGCGACCACAGAGCTAGTGACAGGGCCAGACTCTTTGAGAAGTTTAACTTCCTTACCAAGCTGTTGAAGCGTCCCTTTTACTTCAGCAACTTCCTCCTTTACTTCTGCAACTTCCTTCTCGAAGTCATCCATCCGGGCTGTGTTGGCCCGAACCGCGGCCAAAACATCTTTGGAAAAGGACTGAAGTTGCTCCTCCTGACGGCGTGCTTGCTCTTCCTGCAGCGCCCGTATTTGCTCCTCCTGGTAGCGTGCTTGCTCCTCCTGGCGGCGTGCTTGCTCCTCCTGGCGGCATGCTTGCTCCTCCTGTAGCGCCCGTATTTGCTCCTCCTGGCGGCGTGCTTGCTCCTCCTGCAGCGCCCGTATTTGCTCCTCCTGGCGGCGTGCTTGCTCCTCCTGGCGGCGTGCTTGCTCCTCCTGCATCATGACGGTAATCTGCTGCAGGAACGCGTTCATTTCCAATGGAGCGGCTGGTGGGACGGCCGCTGATGTTGTCGCGGCTTCGCCAGAGTTGGACTCCTCGGGCGATTGTTCCTCTGCCGCTGCAGCTCCCGCTCGAGTGGTTACCCCTCTCTCATTTCTAGGCACGATCGGCATCTTTCCTATCCCACTTCTGACACCAATTGTCACGCGAGTGGGTTGGGGATAGGAAAGGAAACACCAATCCTATGGAATAGTGCCTTTATTTGCAACTCTAGGGTACTCACAGTTGTCACAGGTACGTACGCGGCGACGTCACTGTACTGTCACTCGCACGGAAACGTCACTGCACTGTCTTGCGCGTGGAAACGTCACTGCACTGTCACGCGCGGAAATGTCACTGCACTGTCACACGCGTAAACGTCACTGTACTGTCACGCGCGGAAACGTCACTTGCGCGTATTTACCGCACTGAACACTTTACTTCACTCACTATTACACTTCACTTTTTACTCACTACTTCCACTTTTACTTTTCTTCCTTTTCTTCTTCCTTCTTCGGATTTTACTTCCAAACTAAACTGGCGTAGGCCGCGCCTTGTTCTGCTTATATACCCCCCCCGGATGCGAACAATATCGCATCAAAGTTCCAAACTTAAGTCATAAATTTTCTTTTGTCTTCTTTTATTTCTGGCCCGTATCTTCATTCCAATTTAATCTAGTAGTTTAAATAGATTAATAATAGAAACTTCTTACAAAACTTCAAAAACACTATTCGTGACTGTGATTTGAACCTGGGGTCTATGGATTCACAGTCCAACACCAAGACCGCTAGGCCAATCGTGTGCTGACGTGAGTGACGAAATTTCCCTTTAGATGAATTCTCGTAGTTTGAATTTGTGACGTTGACAATTTGACATTGTCATTATCACTTATCATCCTACGCGACAATATGTATGTAGGTACCAATTTCATATTAACTTAATATTCTGGTAAAAATCATAAGAAATTAAACTAAGAGAGTCGTATGGCGGTTTGACAAGTATTTCATATAAAATTAAAAAAAAGTATCACAAAAAACATATTCTTATTAATAACCTCTTCTTTTTTTAGTCTACAACCCTTTTAGATGTCGTCCTAAAATAATGACGCATGTATATTCTTAGTTTATCATTTATTTATATTCTCGGAGTACACCGTAAATCCCGATTTGTATTCGTATCTCAACGTGACCTTGAAATAAGCCCGACTCTCTTTGGACTGCAAGGTAAATGCGCCGATGATCAACATTCACCAGTTTTTGGCTAAATATAAGATAAGATAAAAAAAAATATAGTGCTAACTGAGTAAGTATAATAAAAACTAGATTTAAAAACAAACGCGGGCTTATGACTGAAGTTATTTTTCAAGACGACTTTTGGTTAAAATTTAATAAAGGTGTAGTGATTTGGCGCAGTTCGATTTTAAAATGTTGTATTAGAATATAAAAATAAACGAGCAATTAAGTTATATTAATAACATAAACATAGATATAGTATCCGCCACTATAAACACCAAAAATAGAATTAAAGATAATAGCAGGAATGCGCTCCCGGCTTCGAAAAAGATTTTTTTTAGGAAAATTTAGTCATAATCATTATCCTAGTACCTAAAGAAGCTATTCAATTCTGTCATCTCATCATTAAACCTTTTATAAATAATAGTGTCGTTTACCATTTTTTTATTACCATTCTAAATAGCTCAAACTTACGTTTATACTACCTTAATATATTTGATTCTTTTTTAATTATCCTTTTGTTTCTGTCTTTATTAACTAAGCGTTCTCACACCGGGGCGTTTACCTCACATCTGGAATGCCAGGCACGAACCACAGAAGTGCCGTAATTTGGAGCTAAAACACTTGAGCTTTAAGCTGTATGTGATTTTGTATGTGTTTATATACTAAGAAAATAAACCTTTTTATCACTTAGACTTTAACTTTATCATTTACGCTACGCTTTATCACCCAAGTACCCTTCTTCTTCTTATCGTGTGTATTAGTGACTAATACTAGTGTCAGAGTTTTTAAACCGCCTTAAAGGCCTCTGACATGGTTTTAGGTAACGATCAATGTCAAAGACAGTGACCGGGACCGACGGCTTAACGTGCCCTCCGAAGCACGGATCATCTTACTTATCGGACAATCAGGTGATCAGCCTACAATGTCCTGACCAAATTAGGATAACAACACTAAGTCGTTGCCCCCGCCGGGAATCGAACCCGCGACCTCTGGGTATGAGCCAAACGCTTTAACAACTACACAACGGAGGCAGTTACCCAAGCACCCGTGAGAGAAAAGAGTACCAGATTGAAATGGGAATGGGCGGGTCACATTTGCCGAATGATGCTGGAAAGATGAGCTCACATAACGATCATGTGGACTCCAGGAGTCGGGAAACGATTATCATCATCATCAGGTCTTTTTGTCTCCACTGCAGGAGTACGACCCTCTTTGTACTACCCGAGCTATACTTGGCCAGAGCTACTACTTTACTTAAATTTAAAACCGTTCTTTTCATCAATATTTTTTGACGACCTAGCGTAATCTTCAACACGCTAGACCTGGGTTCGATCCCCAGCGAGGGCAAGTTGGAAAATGGCCTTTTTCAAATTGTCCTGGGTCTTGGATGTTTATCTATATATGTATTTGTTATAAAATATAGTATCGTTGAGTTAGTATCCCATGACACAAGTCTCGAACTTACTTTGGGGCTAGCTCAATCAGTGTAATTTGTCCCTATATATTTATTTTTTATATTATTTAATATTGTTTTGTATATTAGAGTGTAGTTATCATTTAAAATCTATTAACTCATACTAAAGGTTGTTTCAAGTGAAGCTTATTTGCCAGAAAAATTAAAAAGACCCTCGACGGCGGAACAACATAATATTTAACCAATGTTATGTGACAAATAATTGATGGCGCTACCTATTATTAAATAATAGATCGCATATCTATTATATATCGCGTAATGTACAAATACTCGAATTTGAAGCGTTATCATCCAATTACCTTTAAACGACTGAACCGATTTTCATCAAACATGGCCAAGGGAAGTTGCTTTCACGAAAAAAAAACCGCATTGAAATTGGTCCATCCGTCCGAGCGCTACGCTGCTAGAGACAGACATACCGACATTACTATTACAAGATAATGAAAGTAAAATAAATAAAATAAAGCAGTTACAACTACTCTTTTCCAACAAAAATGTTAGCAACTCTCATCATGCTTAGTTTAAAGTAATAAACAAATAGAAAAAAGCAAGGTGTACGACTGTAAACGATGTTGGTAGAAAAAATAACAACGCAATAAATCAAGTTTCAAGTTGCAAAGTGTTATTTTCTTCATAAATAGTACAGTTAACTTGATATTGTTACTTTTCCTCTTTACTTGGTATGAAATGGAAAAGTCTCGACGCAATTTTATGTTGCACCTTTTTCGTTTTGACGTATAAATGAATTACGTGACTGCTGGGTGGTTTTTAAAAAGTTTTCTTACTACGCAGGTCATAAAGCCAAGGTTAAATCTTGTCTAATTAAAAAAAAATACTGCTATGAAACACTCGGTTAGAACGACCCATCCAGCCCCTAAAAAACTTTGTGACGAAAAAATCTTAGTTTTTTTGCCTAGTCCGAAAAGGCACGTTCCAACAACACCAAATTAGACTTTCTCGAAATCAAAACGAGATTTTCTGAAACTCATAAAACTGTCGGGACTTTGAATTAGTATAAGAAAAAAATATTAAGAATAAAACTCAGAAAAAAGCAAAATTTCAAAAATTCTGTTAACATTATTTAACTTACTTTTGTAATATCTGGATAGAATACTTAAGAAAAAATACATAAGAACAAAAATAAAGATAAAAAAACGTGTGGCACTCGGGGACTGCCGCAGTAAAGCTATTGCATAGCATTTTTTATCAACTTATGCAATTAGCAGCCCGCGGTTTTTCGTGCGGCTGTTGAGGTAAGCTAAGACATGTTTCCAGTTCAGAAAATGGGTAAAAACTGCAGTCAGTAAAGGAAACATCAAAATATGTGTGGGGCGGCCATCTTGGATCCAAAATCTGATTGCACTATTGAGTTCCATGGGAGCTTTACCCCCACATGTAAAATTTCAGACCCCTACGAAGTCCCAGTCAGACGTTATAAACGAAATAAGTCTAATTTTCTACAATTCAGACGCCATAATAGATTCAAAAAAAAAAAAAAATTTGGATTTTTTGGTTTAAAACACATATAGATATCGATTTTAAGCCAAATCGGAGGCAGTTAACTTTCGGCGGCTATCTTTGGATTGGCAAAAAAAAACCACGCAGCACTTGGTGGGTGTGGCTCGGGCTTCGCCCTTGCCCGCAGCTCGTCCTTCGGGTTCGCATCACTCGGCCTACGGCCTCGTGAAGATTGCTTAGAGGGAGTCAATTTCTTTGTCGTCTAAATATTCATTTATAGAATAATAACATTTGTTAGCTAGCACTTCTCTAATGTTTTCAAAAAATATTTTATATTTTTCTATAGATTTAATGGTTTCTGGGAGTTTATTATAGAGCTTTATGGACATTGCTAGAGCTCTAGATGAATGAAGTTTGAGGTGAGAAGTTGGCAGTTGTAATCTATTCTGATGTCTGAGGTTATATTTAGTAGGATCTTCTTAAAAAGTCTCCTCACGCCAGGGCCCCATGGTCCAAATATTTCAACACCAAACGGCACAAATGTGTAATCTCCACTAGGAGATGAATAGGATACCTACTTAGTTAAATCCTCTTAATAAAATTTTGACTTTATTACCGCTGCAAAAAGACGCATATAGGGTAGTTTAAACTGCTGGCGACTGTACCAACAGTCGACAGTACACTACATAGGTAATAACAAGGTTTCCCTTGACCTGAATGGAAGCAAATAAATCACAACAATCAAATAAACTGAATGTTCTACCTTGGTTTTATTGTGCGGAAAGCCAGGTAAAGTTATTGAGCTTTTTCACTTGTTTGTCGATGCCAGGAATGAAATTCACACCAAGAAGCTGACTGGCTGACTCAGCGAGTATCTTTTTTGAACTACCTACTATAAACAATGTGGAAGGGACATCTTCTTCTTCTTCTTATATTTAAGACCTATGGGCTCTTGTCGGTGGAGAGCTTTCCATGTCTCTCTTTCTTCCGCTAAGTTCTTAACCTCCTTTATGTTATAATTTTTCTTTTATTTGGTTGATAAATTTTCTTGTGGGTTCCCCTACTCCTCTTTTTTCTTCATTTTTTTCTTCCAATATTGTTTTAAAGAACACATCGTGACGTAGTAGATGACCAAACATTTTCCCTCTTCGATTTTCTATAATTTATCTTTTCTCTCGCACATCCTCTAGTACCTTTTCATTTGTAATTTTTTTCTGTCCAACTATTTTCATTCTCCTCCAGCACCACATTTCAAATGCTTCTACCCATAACAAATCGAACCACGGGCTATACAAGATCACTATAGTATAATGAAGTTAAAATAACAGTCAAAAAACAGAATAAAACATACATACATATTTTCACGCCTATTTCCCATAAAAACGTAATAAAAATTGACAAAAAGACCTGCTGATGGTAATGATGAAGACTTGACCTACACTCTCCTCGCTGGCCAAACGGGTTGGAGAGGTCTCATGATGTTTATAAGCTTTATTTGGCTTGTATTCCCTAAGTTGCCTTCTGCGACATTCACGGGAGGACTTAGAGTGAAGCAGTGTGGTTTGCGGCAGAGTAGAATAGGGGTATTCTACTCTGCCGCAAACCACACGGCTTCAAATGATGTTTATTAAATAAAAATACAAATATTGACACTTGAACAACAACCATTGTGTAAGTATGTAAAGCCACACATTACCCGTACGTTATTTACAACTCGAAGCAATCAAATCGTGAAGCCATTGTGTATTCATTACGAAAACACGGTATCTGCAATTTATGCGCAAACACTGCTTCCATTGAATTTTTATTTCCATTCGCAAAGTCCCGAGGGGCTTTGTGAGCTAAGCGATGGCCACTGTTGCGTATTGAATCGTGAACGTCCTAAATGTATTTAATCCTTGTAGCGTGACCGAAAACATAAATAAAATAAAAGCCAAGTGCGCGTCGAGCCACGCGCTGTGTGGGATTCCGTAGTAACAAATAGGGATAAATTTCACTGATGCAAGGTCTAGGAGTAGGAAAACCCGGTAGAACATTTAAAGACCAAATAAAAGAAAAATTAAACGTGATAACATATAAAGAGGTTAAGAACTTAGCGGAAGGAAGAGAGACATGGAAAGCACTCCACCGACAAGAGTCCAGCTCTTAAATATAAGAAGAAGGTCTAGGATGAGCTAGGTCAGCTCCAAAGTAAGTTCGAGACTTGTGTGTTATGGGATACTAACTCAATGATGCTATATTTTATAACAAATACATATATAAATAGAATAAATATCCAAGACCCAAGACAATTTGAAAAAGGCTATTTTTCAACTTGCTCTGACCGAGGAGATTTTCCTACTTGAAAAATCTACCTGGTTTTCATTTCATTTTATTCTATAACTGTCATCTCATAATCATCATCATCCCAGCCTGTGGTCCTGTGCTGCTCTCATCCAGGTGTGACCCGCGATTTTTATTATGTCGTCAACCCATCACATAGGCGGACGCCCGACGCCTCTCTCACCCGTTTTGGGGCACCATTCGGTTAGTGCCTTGCTCCACTGTCGCCTATAACTCTTAATTTTTAAACCCTACTTAGACCTAATAGGTTTTCTATAAGCCATTCGAGAAACTTTCTGCCTCATTTGACCGGTTCATATAATATCGCATCAATCCCGTCATATCATACAGCTAAATATCTTGTTTAATGTTTATCTTAACGTTTTGGTGCACATAAGTACCTCGATGTGCAAGTTTTAATTAATTTCCACCCAGTTTGGGTCTTACGAGTGTAAACAAACACTTGGAGTACAACCTAATGACAGTACAGAAAAGGCCGCGACTCAATGAGATCACACTGGATCAATGAGATTGAATGTCATTGGATTTTAAAACACAATCCATCTTATAATAAAAACAGGACCAACTTTGTTACTAGGTTTGCTTAACCTGTTGCCTGTGCAAAATACCAGACACAATAGTAAAACAATGCATGTCAACCGGATTCCGGTCTGCTCACAGATGATAGGTTTAAGTTGACACTTAGTAAAGTCAAACTTACTAATCCATCACTGTCAACTCGATTTGGATGGATAATGGTTTAACATAGGAATAAGTTTTTAAAAGCCAATGAAATTTCGTTATAGACATCTCTATTATTTAAAAGGTTTGCTCTTGTCGGTTGAGTATGAATTTTCTTCTCCTTTTGTCTTGTTCACCAGCTGTTTTACTTTACGACACGACGTTCACCTTTTAATTTAAATACTTCATGTAGCTATGCCTCGGTCTTCCTGGTCCCCTTTTTCCTTCTATCTTTTTTTCAATTATGTTTTTTATGAAATCACCGTTATTGAAATATTTAATATAGTATAATAAAGTAGTATTCTAATTAATTAAATATTACTTTTATGAAATGCAATGAATATTTAAACTTTTTTGCTAGTCGTGTGTGTGTGTTGCCTACCCGCAACTCCAGTTTTGCCTACTTACGAGCCCCCCAATAGTTTCTATGGCGTTGGGTATCAGTTACGTTAGTAATTATATTTTTGACGACCTCCGTGGCGTAGTGGTCACCATGCTAGTCCGCCACCCAGAGGTCCCGGGTTCAATTCCCGGTCAGGGCAAGTTGGAAAATGGCCTTTTTCAAATTGTCCTAGGTCTTGGATGTTTATCTATATATGTATTTGTTATAAAATATAGTATCGTTGAGTTAGTATCCCATAACACAAGTCTCGAACTTACTTTGGGGCTGGCTCAATCAGTGTAATTTGTCCCTATATATTTATATATATTATCATTGGTACACAAAGCAATAATCATAAAAGTAATTACAAAGTTTTAATTCTGTGCCCTCGACATTTGCACTTGAGGTTCTAATTTCAACCGTCAAAGTTAGAAAAGTTTGGCCCCTTCAGCTTGGTTACTTTGAAATGATGGAGAACATATATTTCGTGACACACCATATAATACCTACGTAAAACATAAAATAAATATGTTTGCTTGTTTTTTTAACCCTGATTGTGTGTTTGTGACATTGTAGCACCTAAAGTAATGGGCCGATTTTGTTTTTTTTATTTTAAATTTGAACTTTCACTTGAAGTGACGGCTAATGGCTATGTTTGACGAAAATCGGCTAAGCTGTTCAAAAGTTTTGAGGTAATTGTTTTTTTTTCCTTCCAGCATAAGGAAGATCATAATGTGAACAAGTTTATTTGCCTGGCAAATTAAAAAATCCCCGGCCTTTAAGCGTTCAACGAAAATTTTTGAACAGCTTAGCCATATAAGAAAGAAAAATCAAGTCTAGTTGTACAACAAAAAATAATTGGCTAAGTGCGTGTCGGGCCACGCGCAGTATAGGGTTCCGTAGTTGTAAATGCCAACTTGCAGTCTAAAACGGCTAAGTATTGAATTTGTATGAAATTTTCCTTTTCGAGTACATTTTATAAGTTGATCACCTATAACTTTTTAATTTGTTAACCCTACTTAGCTCTGATAGATTTCCTTTCAACTACATTATATATACTATAGCTGTGATTTTTTTCACGTGTCCATATATAACCGTTTAGCAGATAGATGGGGGGGACACGTGACTTTAACAACAGAAATTACTTGAAACCTAAATATTTCAGACACGGATCCCTAAATCGAAAAATGGTGTTCCCAAACTCACAATATTTTTGAAAAACCTATTCAACGATACTCCACACAATATGTTTGTAGAGAAAAAAAATATTGACTTCCTCTTTACTTTACTACTAAAATTTATTTTTCGATATTTTATTTTACGACTTTTTCGCCATGATTGATATACATATCCATGCGAAATTATAGCTTTCTAGTACTTATAGTTTCTTAGTAGGACCGCGGACGGACAGACAGACAGACAGACAGACATGGCGAAACTATAAGGGTTCCTTGTTTACTACGGAACCCTAAAAACCCCATCGAATCGGATCATTACTTAGCCCATCCCAAAGGACTAAGATAAACAATTCGTGAACAACTGCATTTCTAAGGAGGCTTGACGTCAGGGAAGTGTATAGTCATAAAACTAAGAGCAAATCATTAAGTTGAAGAAAATTATAAAGGTGACAATGATTTTGGTTACCTTCGGCATGAAAAAAAGCAGATCTTTTAGGTGTACAATGTGGAAGGGACATATCCGTAATAAATCAAACCATATACTAGATCACTAAAGTATAATAAAATTTTAATAACAGTAAAAAAAAACGGCATTTTCATACGAAAGCTTGCAGCCGTCCGAGCAATAAAATGGGAATGCTGATTTTTATTTTATTTTTTGACTGTTATTTTATAATTTTTATACTATAGTAATCTAGTATAGCCCATGGTCCTATTTTTTATGGGTATGATGGAACGTAGTATATTAGGGGTTCTTCTTATCGTGTGTGTTAGTGACTAACACTAGTGTCAGAGTTTTTAAACCGCCTTAAAGGCCTCTGACATGGTTTTTAGGTAACGACCAATGTCAAAGACAGTGACCGGGACCGACGGCTTAACGTGCCCTCCGAAGCACGGATCATCTTACTTATCAGACAATCAGGTGATCAGCCTGCAATGTCCTAACCAAACTTGGACAACAACATAAAGTCGTTGCCCCCGCTGGGAATCGAACCCGCGACCTCCGGGTATGAGCCAAACGCTCTAACCACTACACCACCGAGGCAGTTGGGGTCATATTAGGGGTAAGACGAATAGACAGGGTTCGGAATACAGACCTGCGCTCAAAAACTAAGGTTGTAGATGTCGGCGTCAAGACTGCCAGACTCAAGTGGGATTGGGCGGGACATGTGTGCCGCATGCAAGCAGATAGATGGGCCCATAAGGTCACCTTGTGGGTACCAGAGGGAAGAAGACGTAGAGGTAGACCAAGGAAAAGATGGCGAGATGACATCGAGAATTTTTTAAGTGGATGGCAGCAAATTGCTCGGGATAGACAAAGATGGAGAGGAAAAGGGGAGGCCTTTGCCCAGCAGTGGGACACAACATCAGGATATTTAAAAAAAATGTCCCTTCCACATTGTATATGCAAACAGTGGCAGATTTACAAATAGGCTGAGTAGGCCTAGGGCGGCACATTTTGGGGGCGGCAAATTTTAGGCCAATTGCTCACCTTTCGTGAATTGCAATCGAAAAGGTAGAAGGGCGCTTTTGTATTTCAGTGAGCGCAGCTTAGGGGCGGCAAAATATAAATAGCCTTTTGGCGGCAAATGTGTAAATCCGCCACCGTATGTAAAACCACATATGTAAGTATACATAAAAATCTGAACCCAAAAGTTTACAAACGAATCTTTTTTTAGATTCTAAAGCCCTTGGGGCAACAGTTCGATCTCTGTCGATTTTGGTGAAAACGATTTTTTTCGATAACGTAAAGCAAACCCCTTTTCGTTCACGTAATCCGTTTCTATTATGCGAAGAAATTGGATTTTAGTCGGCGTATTTATATTTTTAATCTTTTGTGCTATTTCTTATAAAATACCTTACCTATAAAAAGAATGTTAAAAATTTAAGAAAAGAAAAAGACGTTTTCTCCGTAGATGAGTCTGAAAAAATCATTGTTTGTACAAGATTTTTTTGTGCCGTCAAACTGCCTTTACTAAGATAAATAAATCAGCATAGATTGGACGGCTTTTCATCGTTTTCTATGGCTATCTTCTGGCTCCATCATCAAACTACATTTGCATACAAATTTCATCTCAATCAATCAAGTGCGTCAAATTTAACTTGCAAGATTTG
Source organism: Acrobasis consociella (assembly GCA_963555685.1). Classification (NCBI taxonomy): domain Eukaryota; kingdom Metazoa; phylum Arthropoda; class Insecta; order Lepidoptera; family Pyralidae; genus Acrobasis; species Acrobasis consociella. Next base: position 2,628,939 of record OY743122.1, on the reverse strand, counting down.
ACCCGATCAAAACTACATGCATTCATACACATTGCCGACCTCTGTAGCCTAGTGGAAATGCCACGATGTCATACCGGAGATCCCGGGTTCGATTCCCGGTCAGGTCAAGATAGAAAATGTTCTTTTTCAGATTTTCCTAGGTCTTGGAGGTTTTACCGACACTATATTTTATAACATAATTAGCTGCGCTCTACGGTGTTATCGCCTAAAGTCGCCTATGTGTTAATCTAGGTTGTCAGCTTCCTGCATATCAAATTTTATTAAAATTAGTCCAAAAATTTGCGCGTGAAGAAGTAACAAACATACATACACACAAACTTTCGCCTTCATAATATTACTAGCTGCGCCTCAAGATGTTACCCTATATGTTAATCCAAGTTGTCAGCTTCCTACAAACCATTTTTTTCAAAATTGGTCCATCCGTTTGTACGTGAAGAAGTAAAAAAACATCGTTTATTGCCAGTAGTTCCTTTAGACAGTTCCTTCAAAGGGACTAATGAAGAAAAAGTCTCATTAGTCCCTTTAAACATACATACTTTATATAACTTTATCCCTAATGGGGCAGACAGAGCATTTTGAGTCTTGCGGCTCTATGCAGAGCCCAGGGCCGCAAGACTCAAAAGCCACTTTTAGCGTCATGGTGGGCGAGAAGATGGAAAAGCAATCAATACAGTGACGGGTTGCTAGCCGCATCGCCTGTTAAAATGATTCGCATTTTTGCCCATTCCCTCGATCGGCTTTTACGATCTGCGCGGGAAGAGAAGCAGCTGGTACATTCTAAGTTTTTTCGTTTCTCCCAGACCAGCATGGGAGAGTCCCTTTAAAGGAACTGATAAAAGGAACTACTGGGAATAAACGACAAACATACATACAATATTAGTCTGTTCGACACTAACCGCTTATGAATAAGCTATTAAGGGTCCCCCGACCCTAGACCAAAATACAACTTTCCATACAAACGTAGTCTACGTTTTATTTCAAAACGACATGTCCGATTTGGTCAAAATTTTGTAATTTCAAAGATATTGCAATTATCTAGGTTTATAACTAGTTTCCGACAGTAAAAATATGAACTTGAAATAGAATATAGTGTTTTATATCATTTTTGACCATTAGTATGGGAAACTTCTAAATCGTTATATTTTCTTCCCAGTTCATAATTTTAGTATAGAAAACCAGTTATAACCCTAGATAATTGCAATTTCTTTACAATTACCAATTTTTACCGAAATCTGACATGTGGTTTCAAAATTAAACGTAGACTACGTTTGTATGGAGAAGTCTAGGGTCGCCGGACTCTTAAACGCTTCAAGCGACATTCCGTCAGCTGCTAGCAGCCGCGGAAATAAGCTCTATTTGTCGGCACGGAGTGAAAACTATTTCCAAGTCGATGTAAATTTCATTTCCTGGGCTTAGCTAACTGATTCTAGATTGGAAATGAACAGTTGCGGTGGTTTACCACGACCTTCTATTTACCTGACTGCGGCGAAACCAAAGGTAGGGTATTGTGTTTCACCCTATATATGTATGTATGTTCATCTATTCTCTTAGGTTCTCTCGTATCGTTTCGCATGATATCCTTGATATTTAAACGAATGTGGTATCTTTGGAAGCGTCTTAACTCTTCGCGGAATATAGGCTAATATAACGTTACAGTAATTAAATAAGACACCGTATACACGCCATAAAGTAATGAACTAAAAACAAGTTACATTTAAAAAAAAAAGATTAAACAAGCTTTTATATGAAACAATAATCTGAAAAGTTAAATAAATATATAGGGACAAATTACACAGATTGAGCTAGCCCCAAAGTAATTTCGAGGCTTGTGTTATGGAATACTAACTCAACGATACTATATTTTATAACAAATACATATATAGATAAACATCCAGTCCATCCAGTTTAAAATGCTCTTAAGACGAATCAACTACAACGACCCCAAACTCGATGGGGTTGCATCCTTCTATAACAGAGTTCCTATGGCCACCTTCTGGCTCCATCAGATCAGCTCCATGTTATTATAATGCATCGTCACGAGATATACGTTTGCTTGCAAAACTTCATCTCAATCTAAAGCCGGGAAGTGGGTCAAATTTGAGCGGGCTACCTAATTTTTCCGGGGTCCAGTGGCATTTAAAAGGAAACGATAGATAGATAGATAGATAGATAAAATCTTTATTCACCAAAAAGGACACAATAGATACATTGCAAGTATTGGGCAAAGCACATGATAACTTAACGAAATCTTAATTAATTGTGATAGTGCAGTGCGGTTGTACTGTGAGATGTGACCTATATAGTGAAAAGGTCCTGACTCAGCATGATGTCACAGACGAGCTGGACGAACTGCGACGCGATACTATTTAAAATTGACGAAACGGTGATACTATTAAAAATTTTGCTTTGACGAACAGAGAAAAAGATTTTTAAGCTATTGCATAGCTTCTATCGCGGGCCTTGAGCGCGGGGACCGAATCCAGAAATTCCGTAACGAAAAAACCTCACGCTCCCCACTCCGCCTACCATGTAGGTTGCCGCTTCGTCTCCGTCGTCCGTTTGCGACGTTGCCGTCCTTCCTTGTTTGCAATAGCTTTACCGCGGCAGTCCCCGAGTGCCACACGTCTTTTTTTTCTCTGTTCCGTAGGACTATCTAACAAGTAGGTCCTTTTAAACAAGAAATAATTTTCTAAATAGGTCCACGCGTTTTCGCGTAATTGGGGAACCTAGCTACATTTATACAAATAAATATTCGAATAACTCGATGAAAAGAAAAATGTACAGTCGCTAAATGACAAACGGTGCTACCGGCCAACCGTTACTCGTCGAAGTGTAATTTTTTGAACAGAGCAGTGAAGAATGGTTTTTTGTTAAACAGTTACTCGGCTAAAGTTATTTCGGTCTATTGTTATGAGCTCCAAATTCGCATTGATGATCTCCTTTTTTGAAGTTATATAGGGTGGTAATCTGTAACCTTTCAATATTCTCAACCTTCATCATCATCTGCCTTACCTTATCCCATTATCCGGGGTCGGCGCAGTATGTCTTCTCTTTCCACAGTCCTCTGTTTTCCGTCATACTAATATCTACTCCTATTACTCCCATATCTTGCTTTACGCATTCCATCCACCTCTTTTTTGGTCTTCCCCGTCCCCTATTTCCACTTACCTTCATGTTAAAAAGTTCTTTTTGTTACGTGTTGATATTCTCTTCTCATTACATGTCCAAACCAAGACAACCGGTTGCTTCTTACTTTCTCGTTTATTGGTGCTACCTTTATACTTCCCCTTACATATACATTTCTAATCCTATCCCTTCGTGTCACCCCACACATCCATCGCAACATCCTCATTTCGGCTGAATGTAACCTCTTCTCGTCCTATACTTTTGTTGCCCAACATTCAGAGCCGTATAACATCACCGGTCTTATAACTGATTTCAACCTTCTCTTCTCTTCTCAACCTTGATCATACTTAACAATTTTCCTGACGAATCATAGGTCGAAATATGAAAAATAAAAACTTGAGAGTTGTCAAGGGACACCCGGATGGAACGAAGTTCCTTTCAATTAATTAGTGAAGGAATTGTAATATTTTTTTTAAGTTATAATAATAATTTATTATTTATTATGTACAAAAAACCTGTATACACTCAACAAAAATATTCGTCGCGACACCACACTGTTCAATGCAAATTAGAAAGACGAAACGAAAATAACTGGCTTGCTTTCTACGAGAGAGAGAGAGAGAGAGAGAGAGACAGAGAAACACGCGCACGCAACACGGCTTACAACTATAGCAAAAAGTGTCATTACAACTTTTGGTCTTAATTTAATCCACCTAGCCCCCTTTCGCAACGCGCGATAAGGAACTACGTTCCAAAAATTGGACTTCCCGTACTAAATCGATCAGCTGATTATTAGTTAGATATGGGAAACCATTTTCTTTCTTTGGGGAAAATATACTGATTGATGGTCATCGTGATCAGTATAAGTACGTCGGAGAATATGGCAAGGTTACATATTTTCATCCTGTATAAAAATAAAGTGGTAAATGCCACTCAGAAACAATCAAAATGCCGACACGGCATAAAGCCATTCGCAACCAAATAAAACCCTGTACTTCCCTATCGTGAACTACTCTTTTCAGGCAATGTCGCAGTTCAAGGGACATCCAGCCTTTTTACATATTACCGAAACGAAAAAAGGCTGTTTTGCCCTGGGGTGACTGTTTGCCATATCAAAATGAGGCGCTGTTGTGTACGACATTTCGTAGACCTCTTAATAAATAGACGAAAGATGAGGTATAGATATATACGTTCCGTTTTATTATTAAACGCAGACTAACTTTGTTACTAGGTTTAAACTATTATCCGACCAAATCAAGTTGACATTTTCAGATGAAACAGTGGCATTACTAGATGTCAACTTGATTTAGTCGAATAAGTAACTTAGTGGTTTAAACCTAGTAACAAAATTAGTCTGCGTTTAATAATAAGACGGATTAGGTATATCTTTTTCTAATGTGATGAAGTCAAAGTAAAAAAAAACAAAAATCATTGATTTATCTTTAGATTGTTAATTGTAAATTTTTCTATATCTTTATGATTTTAGAGTTTTACGGTCACAATTACTGTTATTAGTATTACGGGACTTATCGCGATTAATATTTTTTCTATTTCTTTCGATTATCATTAATAAGACCTCTCCAACGCGTCTGGCCAGCGAGTGTAGGCAAAGACCTTTGGCTGCTCTGACCAGGTATGGATCTGGTAGTACAGAGAGGGTCGTGCTCCTGCAGTGGAGGCAAAAAAAACTGATGATGATGATAATGATGAAATGTTGACGTCAGATCATTTACTTACAGCTAAGTTTACTGCTAAGTTAGACAAATCTTATTGCCATCATACCCAAAACCTACGTGTAGAGGGTGATGAAGATGGAAAAATGGAACAAGTTTATTTCCTAGTCAAATAAAAAAACTACTTTCAAGAGCGCAATCTAATGATGAGAAGCGGAACTATATATTCCAATTAATATCATATAATATAATAATAACTGTCTTTTGTTTCTCTGGTCGACTGGAAGAGATCCCTTCTGGGATAAGTCCACCGTTTATACAGCTGTTTATTATTATGTTTGTTATTTTAAGTGTTATAAAGTTTTTAATGATATCTGTATTGCCATTACTTGTTAGGGGAAACTCTGACTTTCAAGTTTTAGTCCACCCGTTATAACTTTTAAACGGGTGAACCGATTTACACCAAACATAGCTAAGAACCACTGCAAGGGAACTTGCTTTATGGGTATCATTTTGATAGTCGATGCGGCTAGCAAATCATAAGATAAAAGATAAAGATAAAGATAAAGATAATTTATTTGTCAAACATGTGTTACAAGATATTAGTACATTCAATTTCGTCCAATCATGTTTACCATCACCGGTGTGCAAATGTGGTCAGAAAGGCTATCTATACCTATGCTACCTATATAACTATACTATAATAATATACTTAATCTATGGACCTTATATATAAACCAAAATCAATTTACAATTTTTCAGATAAGAAATCCTTAATACTATAATAACATTTGTCTATCAAAAATGACTTAAATTTTTTCTTAAACAAAGTAACATTTAATTCTTTATATTGTTTTGGTATTTTATTATATATAATCGGTGCCATAAGTATTTTGATTAATTTTTCCACATTTTCGCCCACCATCATGCTAAACGTGGCCTTTAAGTCTTGCCGCCCTGGACTCTGTCTGCTTAGATCCGAAAGAATCAAAGTGCTCTGTCTGCCCCGTTAGGAATAGAGACATGATAGTATGTATGTATGTTACTAGCTAAGGCAAGGTAGAAGGGTAGTCTATTTATTAACATGTCTATGATCCCTCTACAGTTTTGTCACGTCCGGTATATAAAAGTTATTTTTGTTCGAAACTAAAAACGAGAATGGAATACCAAACGTTAATAAGTATTTTGCAGTTTTCAATCAATGTATGGGGTTGCAGAAAGTTGCAATAGAGTGGATGTTATTATATATTTTGATGATTTTCTTATTTAAAAAATCATTTCACTTGCTGTTTTACTAACCAATGATAGACAGATTGATGGGTAAATAAATACCTATATCGTTTATTGGTAAAACTGCATGCACAAAAGTCATTTATGTATTTTCACGCAAATGGAAATAGATAAACTACTTTTTGAGCTAGCGAACGAAGCGTCCCACTTCAACAAAGAATTTTTTTTATTAGAAAATAGTATATTTATTGAACCCTTGAACCAATTTGGAAAATTCCCGATTTCCTACTATTTGCGTGTGCAGGTTGCTTTTCTTACAAGATTCTCGTGAAATTTTGTAAATAGGTTCGATAATTGTATAATTTTGACAGCGAATTCCCCGTGGTCTTAACATCAAGCTACGGTTGTCTATTGCTAGAGAAAAGTTGCGCAGTCACACAAAACCTAATGAAGTTCTAAACAATAGTCACAACTTATACGTCATTGAATACAAGTGACATTTTATAAAAAAAACAATCCTTCTAAAAAAATATATCATTGTAAAATGTGTGAAAAGTGAACTTACTGATATATTCATTTAAAAATCTTTAGTGAACTTTATACACTACGAGTCACTGAAGTTTAGCTAATCGTCATGGCGCGCCCAAAATCAAAGAATACTGGGATAAGACTACACGACGACCTCCGTGGCGTTAGTGGCCACCATGCTAGTCCGCCATCCAGAGGTCCCGGGTTCGATTCCCGGTCAGGGCAAGTTGGAAAATGGCCTTTTTCAAATTGTCCTGGGTCTTGGATGTTTATCTATATATGTATTTGTTATAAAAATATAATATCGTTGAGTTAGTATCCCATAACACAAGTCTCGAACTTACTTTGGGGCTAACTCAATCAGTGTAATTTGTCCCTATATATATTTTTTTTTTTATTTTTTTTTTAATTTTTTAAATTTTACTACAAACGAAACAATCCATCCGTGCACAAGTCAAATGTATGAGTTAAACAATCAGGGTCGCCACCACAGAATATGTTGCTTTTCTTACCTGTTTTCATCACTCGGAAATCAATAAAATTTTTGTTTTTTATGTATGTACTACTGTATGTAATGTACTTATGTATGTAATACTATTATTAATTCTGTACCAGTACAGCCAAGAATGCAATAGGAAACCTTTAAAATGAGAAGAAGACTATGTACTATTTCCTATTGCAAGTGAGTTCTATTCTAATGCAAGTGCATTAACACGCATCCGACTGTGAGACGCGCTTCTCTGTTACACACGGGCGTAATGTTTGGGGTTATATACATATAAGTACCTATATATACACATATATATGTATCATCACGTCTTTATTCCTGACGGGGTAGAGAAACCAGGGTCGTAAGACCTAAAGGCCGACCTCCGTGGCGTAGTGGTCACCATGCTAGTCACCACTCAGAGGTACCGTGCTCGACTCCCCGGTCAGGGCAAGTTGGAAAATGGCGTTTTCCCAATCGTCCCGGGTCTTGGATGTTTATTTATCTAAAGTATTAGTGATAAGCTATAGTATCGTTGAGTTAGATAGTATCCCATAACACAAGTCTTGAACCTACTTTTTAGTTTTACATTAGGCTAGCTCAATTAGTGTAATTTGTGCATCCGCCCGGGAAATTTGTATGTGAATGACGATTTTATTTGTTTTTTTTTTAATAATTACGTATTTTATCCTTCATCATCATCATCATCATCATCTTCATTAGGACTTTTTGTCTCCACTGCAGGAGCATTGTTATTTTATTATCATTATACTACACTGATCTAGTATATTTATTACAGGTATGTCCCTTCCACGTTCTATAAGTACAACCATGAAGAACTACCCTTTTTGTAAACACATTTAATGTAGAAAATATTTTTGATGCATTGTCATAACACTTTAAAATTTCATCTAAGATCATTTGTCTCCCGCCGTCAGTGTGTGGCGATAACATCGTTTAATCTTAAAAGCCCTGACGTGAGCTGCAAGAGTGGCAACAGCAATAACTGCCGGCTTGCAGCGCCGCTCTTTAGCATGATAAAGCTTAGACAAAATGTTCGATTTTTATCGTGGTTTATATCTTTGTTTTTTAACAAGGTAAAACACTTTAAAATTTCATCCAAGATCATTTGTCTCCCGCCGTCAGTGTGTGGCGATAACATCGTTTAATCTTAAAAGCCCTGACGTGAGCTGCAAGAGTGGCGACAGCAATAACTGTCGGCTTGCAGCGCCGCTCTTTAGCATGATAAAGCATAGACTAAATGTTCGTTTCTTTTTAAAATCACTATCACGGTTTATGGATTTGTTTTTTTTTACAAATTTGTACCAACCGCATCAGTTCTGTTTCGGTCTCCTTTTTAGGGTTCCTTAGTAAACGAGGAATCCTTATAGTTTTGCCATATCTGGCTGTCTGAGTCTGTCTGACCACCCGCGGTTTCATTCAACGGCTATAAGTACTAGAGAGCTGTAATTTGGTACGAGTTTGTATATTTATCGTGTGGTTCCCGGCAGAGTAGAATAGGACCACTCCATCTCTTCCTGTGGATGTCGTAAGAGGCGACTAAAGCATAAATTCGACACGAACACCAAAATAGGCTTCCGACGGGCAGCAGCGTCGTAAGCCCGATAGCGACACAACGCTGCGCTCGCCAACCCGCCTGCCAAGCGTGGCGAGTATGGCAAAACCCCTTAATGGAGGTACAACAAAAGATCAGGCCCCCAGTCCCCGGCAGCCCCGCTATTCCTGGCTCCGGTAGCGGTCATGGTAATGGCGGGGCAGGGGGTGCTAAGAATCCCCGGCAGAGATCCGGCTACCACTCCCGTCGAAGACTGGCCCTGGTAACACATAACGTCTGCACACTGAGGACTGACGAGAGGTTAGATGAGGTGGAAGATCAAATGAGTAGGTTACGATGGGACATTGTGGGGTTGTCTGAAGTCCGAAGAGAGGGCGAGGGCACGACAACCCTAGAGTCTGGTAACCTACTCTATCACCGGGAAGGGGACAAAAAGAAGTCCCAGCATGGTGTCGGGTTTCTCGTCCACAAGTCCCTCATTAACAACGTCACAACCATCGAGAGTGTCTCTAGCAGGGTAATATACCTGATACTCAGAGTATCTAAAAGATACTCGCTGAAGGTTATACAGGTATATATGCCAACAAAGGATCACTCCGATGAAGAGGTGGATGAAGTGTATGAGGACATAAGTATGGTCATACATACTTCTGAAACCTATTTTACGGTTGTTATGGGGGATTTTAACGCGAAACTGGGCAAACGAGGCGATGGAGAGTTTAGGCTGGGAAACTTCGGATACGGAGTGCGAAATAACAGGAGACGTAGGCTGGCTGATTTTTTGGAGCAAGAGGGACTCTTCGCGATGAACTCTTTCTTCAAGAAGCCGCCACAAAGGAAGTGGACCTGGATAGGTCCAGCAAAGAAGAACCAGCCCCTTGTTAAAAACGAAATCGACTTCATCTTAACGACTAAGAGACAAATATTCAACGATGTCTCAGTGATCAATCGGATCAAAACCGGGAGCGATCACCGAATATTAAGAGGCATCGTGAATATTGATCTCAAGGTCGAAAGATCGCGGCTGATGAAGTCGACGCTCCGACCGACGCAGATCCAAATCGAAAACTCCGAGGGTTTCCAGCTTGAACTATCGAATCGCTTTCAAGGCCTTCAGGATTGCGTTACAGTGGACGAGATAAACCAAGGGTTTATACAAGCTGTCCAAGCGGTGGGATCGAAGATGTTTAGGTCCCGCCCCAAACAAAGACCTCAGAAAATCTCTGCTGAGACCCTTACCTTAATGGCAGAGCGACGATCAAGCCCCCTGCAGACCTCTGAAGATGCTGAATCATATCGGCAGCTCAACAGACGTATACAAAAGTCCTTGCGACACGACATCCGCTCCTTTAATACTAAATGTATTAAGGAGACGATAGAGCAGAACAAAGGCTCCAAAGTGTTCGCGAGAGCTATGTCGGTTGGGCAAAGCCGATTGATGAAGCTAAAGAATGAGGTCGGCGACGTGGTGTCGACAAAGGAAGGGGTTCTGGCGGAGATCGAGAGGTTTTATGGACAGTTGTACACCTCAGTTTCACAACCCAGCGGACAAATGGCTGAAGACCCAAGAGCCAAGTTAACCCGACACTATACCGAAGATATCCCGGACATCAGCCTGTACGAGATTAGGATGGCCCTCAAACAGCTTAAAAACAACAAGGCGCCGGGCGAGGATGGAATTACAGCAGAGCTTCTGAAAGCGGGCGGAACGCCGGTACTGAAAGTCCTTCAGAGGTTCTTTAATTTCGTTCTGCTCGAGGGCGTAACGCCGGAAGCATGGAGCAAGGGCGTGGTGGTCCTGTTCTTCAAAAAGGGAGATAGCACCCTATTGAAGAACTATAGGCCTATCACGCTTCTGAGTCATGTATATAAGTTGTTTTCGAGGGTCATCACGAATCGTCTCGCAAACAGGTTTGATGCCTTCCGGCCTCCCGAACAAGCCGGTTTCCGTAAAAGTTTTAGTACCATGGACCATATTCAAACGCTGCGGCAGGTAATAGAGAAGACGAGGGAGTATAACCGGCCGTTATGCTTGGGGTTCGTGGACTATGAAAAAGCCTTCGATTCGATCGAAACATGGGCCGTGCTTCAGTCTCTCCAGCGATGCCGTATTGACTATCGGTATATCGAAGTGTTGAAGTGCTTATACAGTAACGCCACTATGTCAGTCCGAGTACAGGAGCAGTGCACGAGGGCCATTCCTCTGCATAGAGGTGTAAGACAGGGAGACGTTATATCTCCGAAACTGTTCACCGTTGCACTGGAAGATGCCTTCAAGCTTCTGGAATGGGAAGGATTTGGCATTAACATCAATGGCGAGTATATCACTCACCTTCGATTTGCCGACGATATCGTTGTCATGGCAGAATCGATGGAAGACCTAAGTACTATGCTCGGAGATCTAAATTGAGTTTCCCAACAAGTGGGCCTTAAAATGAACATGGACAAAACGAAAGTAATGTCGAATGTCCATGTTGCGCCCCTACCTGTTTGTGTTGGGAGCTCCACCCTCGAAGTTGTAGACCAGTATATCTACCTGGGTCAATTGATCCAGGCAGGAAGTTCCAGCTTCGAGGAAGAGGTCTTTCGACGAATCCGACTCGGCTGGGCAGCGTTCGGGAAGCTACGCAGTGTCTTCTGGTCAAATATACCTCAGTGTCTTAAGACTAAAGTTTACAACCAATGTGTGTTACCAGTGATGAATTATGGCTCTGAAACATGGTCCCTTACTATGGGTCTCATAAGAAGGCTCAAGGTCGTGCAACGCGCTATGGAAAGGGCTATGCATGGTGTTTCTCTACGTGATCGAATCAGAAATGAGGAAATTCGTAGAAGAACTAAAGTCACTGACATAGCCCAGCGGATTAGCTCGTTGAAATGGCAGTGGGCGGGACACATAGCGCGACGAACCGATGGCCGATGGGGCAAAAGGTTCTCGAATGGCGACCACGTACTGGCAAGCGAAGCGTAGGACACTCACCCACAAGGTGGTCTGACGACCTAACCAAGGTCGCTGGAAGGCGCTGGATGCAAGCAGCTCTAGATCGGTCATTTTGGAAATCTTTGGGAGAGGCCTATGTCCAGCAGTGGACGCTGTGCGGCTGAAATGATGATGTATATTTATCATGGCAAAAAAGTCGTAAAATATCGATACAAAAATTGTGCAACTCTCATACAAGTAGGAGGCATTTTTTTTCTCGACTAGCCCATCGTGCAGCGGTGTATCGTATTTTATTTAATACTTGTAGAAAATATTTTTGATACATTGTCATAACACTTTAAAATTTCACCCAAGATCATTTGTCAACATACGTACATACATGCTATCACGTCTTTGTCCCTAATGGGGCAGACAGAGCATTTTGAGTCTTGTGGCTCTAAGCAGATAGAGCTCAGAGCTGGAAGACTCAAAGACCACTTTTTACTTAGCATGAAAGCATAGACAAAATGTTCATTTCTTGTTAAAATCTTTGTCACGGTTTATAGATATTTTTTTAACAATTTTTTGACAAGAACCTACCGTATCAGTTCTGTTGCGGCCTTCTTTTATTTACTTATTTTGAATTTAAAATCTATAGTACGCAATAATAAAATATAAAAAAATGAGTCTGTACATTGAATATATTTCCAAAAAAAATGGGGTGATAGTGACATATGTATATTGTATACAGGCCGTATTGTAAACAATTTTATTTGTGGATCAATAAAGTTTTTTATAAATAAATAAATAGTAATAGAGTAAGAATTTAAAATAAAATGTCTGTTTGTGTGTTTGCACACGCTTATCTCCAGAAACACTAGACGAATTCGAATGAATCATTGCTGCTTATAAGCTTTGTTTAGCTTGTATTTCCTAATTCGATTTCTACTACATCCACGGGAGGACTTGGAGTGGCCCTATTCTACATTGCCGGAAACTACACGACATAAACAATGTGTAAATCCTCTCTTTATTGGAAGACACCTTTAGTTCGACAATGAACTGTTAAAGGATTAAAATAAAAAACAAATAACCGGCCAAGTGCGAGTCGGACTCGCGCACGAAGGGTTCCGTACCATTATCTATAAAAATAAAGGTTTTTTGTATTGAAGCCCCCCTTAAATATTATTTATTATTAAAATAAAAATACATGTGGGAGCCAGGGTGGCTTTTACGCGGTACCTAAAAAAATAAAGAGCGTGACGATAAGATGAGCGCCCCTCCTCGCGCTGATCCATGCATTACAACCACATGTGTAAAATGAAATACTCTGGCCCACACAGATGTTCTGTGTCCACCTGGGCTTATCGTCAGGTTGAAACAAATAGTCATTGTAATAAATCAGATCACCGATCCATTACAATAATCACAATGAAATGAGTCATGGCCAAGCCACAGCAAAGTACGCAAACGAGTTGTGCACAGTACGGCGGCTCGAACAAGACTGAGTATTTTATCGACAGAGCGACGTTTTTATACGCCGTTCAAAACAAGGCAATAGTGGGGATATTAACCGCAGCTGTTGTTTACGATAGGCAGGTGCCATTTTGCTATGTAAAATAATAAAATATCAACACAATATATTTTTGTAGGTAAATAAATATTTTTCTCCCACACGGCCATTCTGACGAGCAGCCAACATTAGGCAGGCTCGCGAACAATTTTAAACAATTTTAATCTCAGTAATCTAATCTGAAATAAAGATAATCAACAAGTATATAAAATAGAATTGGATTCATTCGTACCTCGGTAAAAGATGCCCGAAATTGGCTCGGCACGAACAAAAGTGACTTGGTCATAGTCACAAAAGTTGCCTCGGTAAATAGCCAGTAACATACCCGGCACGGCCAATAAATAAATAACATATTCTTGCCTCGGTAAATAGCCAGCAACATACCTGGCACGGCTCATAAATAAATAAAATATTCTTGCCTCGGTAAATCGCCAGTAACATATCTGGCACGGCATATAAATTATTGAAATATTGTCGCCTCGGTAATGATGCCCACTGGGCGCGGCGGTAAAAGCCATCATTATATAGCACACAACCAGTCTGGATAAGACTACGTGTATGCCAAACAATGATTGACTAAAGAAAGATCAAATCACATGATCATATAATAACAAATCACATAGCAGAGGTCAAATAACATGACCCATAAGTACAATTTTTTAATCAATTATTTTTTATATTTATATCAATAAGTAACATAATCCAAAACTGAACACAAATTCTTTATTTTTTAAATTTTAATCTGCATAAAGTGATCAGGTTATAGGCCTTTGAAATCTGATGGAAGGGGAAACTGACAACTAACAGGAAAAGGACGCACGTACAGCGCTCCTGAGGTCACCGCCATTGGTGTGGCGTGTACGGAAGAGATTCTCCATCACGTTTACATTTTCATATTCAAATCAAAATTCAATTGAAACTTCAATTTAAAATTCGAATTATGTACTGCTTCATTAATTAACCAATTTTCTTGTTTATTTTTGTAAAAATAATATTTATTTTTAGTCGTATTTTGTAATTATTTTATTATATAAATATTAATCAAAAACATACGCAATTAAACAACCTTTTACATGAAATAATTCAAATTAAATAACCTGTATCATCAATTAACAAATGCACAAGTGAGTGTTGGCCAGGCGCCCCTAGATGCCTTTGAAAATTGATAATAATATACTTAATCATTCAAGGACTCTTTAATTATTTTTATTTTAAGAGAATACTAATCGTGAGAAACATACAATTTATTACCGGTATAGTATTATCATATAGTTTATCGTTTATTTAATTAGTAACTCGTGGAACTCGAAAATTACATCAAGTTTATTTATTATTGGTTAGTTTTGTTTCACCAAAACCACGACACAAAATTTAAATTGTAATCACAACTAAATCAACGTTTAATGTTGATATGTGAATAGATAATACATGTTCATAATATAATTCAAATTTAATTTTTAGAATGTCAAAACTCCAACGTAATGTCAAGTTGTATATTCATTAACACTTTGCTCTAAAATAGTTAACAAAATGAAATCACACCAGATTATCGTAGCAATCTACCAGACAAGGTTACTGCACAGAAACACACGAGATCTACTCGCTTCTTCACTTCACTTTACCAGGAATTTCCAGCGCCTGCTGCGTATTGCTGATAGCTCCAATCTGGCCGCAACGTGGTGGCCATGAGCAGCTGGCACATTGTAATTCACTTAGTAACACTTCAGTACCTTACCTCCTGAAATCAAGATGGAGTTACCATTCAGATCCTGTCACTTCCAGGAGTTCCAGGTGCAGATGTTCCAGTACCACTGGCAATTGAGGATCAGTCGTGTCACTACTAAAACATGGGTTTTCTCTCATGTGAGCTCCAGATCCTCATCCCACTTCTGATGTGGGAGCCAGGGTGGCTTTTACGCGGTACCTAAAAAAATAAAGAGCGTGACGATAAGATGAGCGCCCCTCCTCGCGCTGATCCATGCATTACAACCACATGTGTAAAATGAAATACTCTGGCCCACACAGATGTTCTGTGTCCACCTGGGCTTATCGTCAGGTTGAAACAAATAGTCATTGTAATAAATCAGATCACCGATCCATTACAATAATCACAATGAAATGAGTCATGGCCAAGCCACAGCAAAGTACGCAAACGAGTTGTGCACAGTACGGCGGCTCGAACAAGACTGAGTATTTTATCGACAGAGCGACGTTTTTATACGCCGTTCAAAACAAGGCAATAGTGGGGATATTAACCGCAGCTGTTGTTTACGATAGGCAGGTGCCATTTTGCTATGTAAAATAATAAAATATCAACACAATATATTTTTGTAGGTAAATAAATATTTTTCTCCCACATACAACTGAGTATTTTGTAAATATTTCAAGTGCTTCCTGTTGCTATTATTGATATTGGGCAAAAAGAGCAAAGAAATCGCGTTTGTTATATGGGAGCCCCCCTTAATTTTTTTTTGTATTTGTTGTTATAGCGGCAACAGAAATACATAATTTGTGAAATTTTCAACTGTCTAGCTATTGCGGTTCTTGAGATACAGCCTGGTGACAGACAGACGGACTGACAGCAAAGTCTTAGTAATATTCTGACTATTATAATTTTTTTTGTAAAAATTCATGTGTGATAAATGTAATAGATCTAAGTCATTTTTATCACAATAAACAATTAAACAATCCCCGTCCCGTTTTTACCCTTTAGGTACGGAACCTTAAAAAGAACATAAACAATAAAGAAACTTGGTAAAAGTATGCTAAAACAGGCCCGGCTTGCTATCCACGGTATTAGCTCACTGCATAATGGAATGAAAGCGGACGTGCTAACGGGGCAAACATTTTATAAACTACAGGCAGTTATGTCATTGCATGCTGGTTTGAAAGAAAAGAAAACGAAGCTGTTGCTACAAAGAGTATACGAATAGCTTCGTTTTAAAAGGCTAACCAAATTTGCAGGGTTGAATGAATGTTGAAAAAAAAAAATATATAGGGACCAATTACACAGATTGAGCTAGCCCCAAAGTAAGTTCGAGACTTGTGTTATGGGATACTAACTCAACGATGTAGGCTTCGCTCCCCGTAGGAATTTTACGATAAAGAGTACCTTATGTCCTTTCTTACGTCTCGAACTATATCCATTCCAAATTTTATCCAAATCTGTTCAGTAGTTTCAGCATGAAGAGGTAACGAACAAACAAACAAACAAACAATCAAATATACAAACTCACATTCGCATTTATAATACTAGTGGTTCGCCGCGAACTTAGACCTCGCTATATTATTCCAAAGCTGAACCAATTTTAATATCCAGTAAAACTGTGATACGTTATTCATTACAGATTCGATACCGTTGCAGGAAACAGATTTTCCAACCTTCTTTCTTCTTCTATACTGAGCTGCAAAAGTTTTATTTTATAATTTTTTTTCAAACAATTTAAATCGAAACCTGGATTAAAATCAATATCCCTAAGACATTTGGATCTTGAAAGAGTAACGTATGTACATCCACCCGCCAACTATTTTACGCCTACGTCTCATCATCATCATTTCAGCCGCATAACGTCCACTGACGATCGAATTAGAAATGAGGATTCGTAGAACTAAAGTCACTGACATAGCCCAGCGGATTAGCTCGTTGAAATGGCAGTGGGCGGACACATAGCGCGACGAACCAATGGCCGATGGGGCAAAAAGGTGGAATGTGGTCCATGGTGCTAAAGCCCTTACGAAAACCGGCTTGTTCGGGAGGCTGGAAGGCATCAAACCTGTTTGCGGGACGATTCATGATGACCCTCGAAACTGACTAAGACACGTGATCTTCAATAGAGTGTTATTTCCCTTTTTGAACAACAGGATCACAATGCCCCTGTTCCACGTTTTTGACATTACGCCCTCGAGCAGAATGGAATTAAAGAGCCTCTGAAGGACTTTCAGTAGCAGCGTTCCGCCCGCTTTCAGAAGCTCTGCTGTGATTCCATCCTCGCCCGGCGCCTTGTTGTTTTTAAGCTGTTTAAGGGCCATCCCCTAATCCAGTGGCGTAGCTACCTAGGAGCTTGGCGGAGCAGTGCCCTGGGCCGGGGCCCTCAAGCTCAGGGGGCCCTCGAATTCTTCTCAGAAAACCAAAAAATCTCGATCAAACTGAACTTTTGTAAATATTGCATGAAAAGAGTTATGAATGTTGAAGAAGCAAAATAGGTTTGCAAGGATCGTAGTAAGTGAAAATCTATAGTATTTGCCTACCCCCATGGGAAACAGGCGTGAAAATGATTATGTATGTATTTTCATTTTTCATTGCCCAACACCTACTTACACCAAGTATTAATTGTAATTTATGTCCTGCTGTACACGAAAAAGAGCTGATGATAAAGCACCTAGCATAGCATTTTTAAAGTTTTTGAGTATTTAATATTTTTACTTGATAAAACCTAACCAGATTAGGCAGCAGTGAAGCCCATTGTTTGATTTGCCCCAGGGCCCTTGGTTACCTAGCTACGCCACTGCCCTAATCTCATGCAGGCTGATGACATCTTCGGTATAGTGGCGAGTTAGCTTGGCTCTTGGGCAAACGGCAACGTCTACGACTACTTTTTTCAAAGTGAGTCCTTGCGATTTGTGCACATTTATTGCTTAGGCAAGCGACAGTGGAAATTGCGTTCATAAACATGACACCCAGTCTTTCACAAACGGGTCATGCGTGGAATGGGGACCGTGTTCAGGTAAGGATTCTTGCCCTCGAATCTCCACAGCTTACCTCCACTCTTTAAGCCTTCAGGGTATAGTTCCTGATTTCGTACTTTCCTTGCGTACTCACGCTGTGAACACAAGCGTTTGAAGCGTTCGGGCGAAGTTTCCTGCTGACAAAGCTCTTATGGGCACGAGAAGTACCTACTGGCATATTCCCTTAATTGCGACTCTCTACTTAAAACTACTTCGCGGGCTTTGGTAACCGCTGATCTCTTGTTAGTTTGTGGCATTATTACTAATACTACAACAGAAGCACAGACAAGCAGCGATAACGATTGAACCAAAGTTCGCTCAACAAATTGATAAATTTAGTAAACTACCTAGTTGTTCGCCGCGAACTTAGACCTCGCGATTATTTTTCGCAATTCAGTTTCCTAAATAACCCCTAGATGGCGCTATCCAAAGTTAGAACGCGCTATGGTATCGTTTGCTACACAATCTCGGACATTTTTATTAATATTTCAAAAACTACTGAACCGATTTTGATGCCCAACGAACTTAAAAATTCTATTGATATTTCCTACATGCCTACCAAGTTTCATCAAAATCAAACCATCGGTTCGACTGTTATTGCGGTACAAACATACATACATACATACATACATACATACATACATAAATACATACAATGTGTTTTCGCCCCCAACTCGATTTAGAGACCTCGCTCGCTTCGCTCGCTCGGTCAATTAGTAGAAAAGTAGAATAGAATAGTAGAATACATATATAGATAAACATCCAAGACCAAGAACAATTTGAAAAAGGCCATTTTCCAACTTGCCCTGACTGGGAATCGAGACCTCTGGCTGGCAGACTAGTATGGTAACCACTACGCCTCGGAGGTCACCAAACGAAACCAAACGAGCCAAAGGAACATATCCATACTAATATATAAAGCTGAAGAGTTTGTTTGTTTGTTTGTTTGAACGCGCTAATCTCAGGAACCACTGGTCCGATTTAAAAAATTCTTTCGGTATTAGATAGGTCGTTTATCGAGGAAGGCTACAGGCTTTATGGCATCACGCCCGCGACTTCACACGTGTGGTTAACGCGGGCGAAGCCGCGCGCTGCCTCTAGTTCGTTATAAGGGGCTACCCAAATTTCGGGGTCTAATGGTGCCCCCTCATTTCTTCGCACATTACCCAAGCGGCAGTTTTTCGCAAATGTGCGTAGAAAAGCTTCACGTTTTCACTTTAAACTGTAAAAAGTAGTTTATGAAATTGCTTGAAAGGTTATCTAGGGTGTGATCAAGGCAACATTTGAAATAATATCTCCTTTTCCTTTCGAATAATTTACTTAAACTGGGAGCAGCTGCACTGGACCCCGAAAAATCTTATACCTTTAAACGAGCAATTCTTGTATATATATTTATTTATTTATATATAAATTTCTGTGATCTCGAAAACGGCTCTAACGATTTCGCTGAAAATTGGTATATAGGGGTTTTCGGGGGTAAACAATCGATCTAGATTAGTCTTATGTTTGGGAAAATGCGTGTTTTCGAGTTTTCATTAGTTTTTCTTTCCACGCAGAATATGGTCGCTAATTTCGTCGTGTCGGCCGCCATCCGCTTAGCTCAGCGGTTAAGGCTGCGGACCGCTAGAAATAGTGTTACGGGTTCGAATCCCGCTTAGTGTCTTACTTTTGTTTTTTTTATGTTCAAGTTAATATATAATTTTTGATTTTGTACTGTTTTTAGACAAGTTTAAAAAAATGTAGTTAATGTTTGAGATGTAACCGAGCAAAGCTCGGTCACCCAGGTACTATTTCTTTAAACAAAAATCGCAGGGCAGTAGTAAACTAAAGACGGGTGTCGTGGTACACTCATCATACCGATAATAATTGTGAAGATACAGCGCATTTAAATTTCGCATGACGTAACAATCAAGTACAATTTCTACCAGACGGTGACGTAAAGCGCAATTTTGTGAATTTATACTACTACTAGCTGTACCCGCGGGCTTCGCTCCCCGTGGGGATTTCGGGATAAAGAGTACCCTATGTCCTTCCCCGAGTCTTAAAGTATAGCCATACCAAAATTTATTTAAATCGGTTCAGTAGTTAAAGCGTAAAGAGGTAACAAACAAACAAACAAATATACAAACTCACTTTCGCATTTATAATATTATTATAGTAGGATGGCCAACGGAAAATAATTGGCCATAATATTTGAATAATTTCATCTTCATCATCTTTCATCTTTAGGTGCTTTCTGCTTTTAGTCTCCACTGCAAAAGCACGACCCTCTCCGTGCTACTAGAGCCATACTTGATCAGAGTAGCCAGAGAATTTGGCCTACACTCCCCTCGCTGGCCAGAAGGGTTGGAGAGATCTTATCAAGCTTTATTTAGCTTGTATTTCCTAAGTCGCCTTTTACGACATCCGCGGAGGACTTGGAGTGATCTTAATGAAATTAATTAACGGATTAAATAAAATATTGGTTTTTGGACCCAGTCCATATCCCATAGATATACAAATTCAAGCCCAGCTACTTCTAAAAATAAGGAGTTTTCACGATTGCATAATTAAACGTTTTTACTGACATATAAAAGTTTTTGTTTATCTCCAATGTTACCCTCATTTGAAAACTGAAATAGCTAAAAACGGTTTTCATTTTAGACAACTCGGTTAAATGTTTTGTGGTTCTAAAACGCATTTGCAACTTTGGTTTAAAACCCAAGTTCTGCAGATCAAATTTATCCGCGCCAGAGCACTTGTTTGCGTAGAAACTGAGTTTTGGTTAGCTTTGTGTGTTTGTATTTATTTTGTTGCGCTAACTGCGTTGCGCAAAGAAAAATACCAACAAAAACAACCAAAATTAAAAAATTAAAGCCATTTTTTTTCTTATTACAATATTTTTTCTATGTCGTTATAATTGTTTTAGCAAACGAGTCTTTTCACCAAGCAAATTGGAAAAATATCCTGACTTTGAAGCTTTCACTCCCAATAACTTTTGAACCGCTAAACCAATTTCCACCAAGCATACCTGAAAACCATTTCGACAGACAAGGCTTAAGATAAAAATAAAACCGCTTTGAAATCTTTTAGTTTAGGAGCTATGATACCACAGACAGACATGCAGAGAGGTCCAACTTTTAACACCCTTTTTTCATCGGGGTTAAAAATGCTACATAATTCTTCAAAATTTCTTTTAGCATTAACGCCGTAAGTGTTTTGCGAAACTAGAGATGCGAGCGCTAAAAATCAGAATTTTGAAATTGCGGTCTACATTTTTACTGTTTTTGCACATTTCCCACCTTAAAATTCTTTAGGTGCCGAGGTTTGAAAGGCTTGAATATATATTTTTTTTTGAGTAAATAAAATTTGTGGAACAATCTCGATGTTTATTTAAAAGATTTGCAATACGCTTGGAAATCAAGGAAAGTGGCGAAATGGAGGATAAACTTTTGCCACGAATTCATTATCATCATCAGAATTTTAGGATGAATCCCAAGGCTTTCCAAAATGACCGATAAGGAGCGGCTTGCATCCAGCGCTTTCCAGCGACCTTTGCCACGAATCTATGTTACTAATAGGTAGTAATATTTGTTGTACATCAAAAAGTATTAATAATTTAAATATACACACAGAATTGGAATGTTTAACTGGCATTCTGATTGCAATTTTTTTTTCTTGATGAATGAAGAGCAAATAATAGGTGTTAAGCGGATATCAATTCCACTTATCATTGATTGGAATATGTAGTTCTGCCTCATATCACTAGATGGTGTTGTTGGGATTATTTAATTTGTCTGGCAAATAAACTTGTATTTAAGAAATGTCAGACACACAAAGTCTTAACAAATTTATTTGTTAGGTATTTAAAAAAAAATCCTATTTCCAAGCATTCACCGTCAATAACTTTTTAATCGCTAAACTGATTTCCATTCAACATAGCTAAAATCATCTTGATCAAGTCAGCTTTTAAAAAAAGTTTCAAACGAAAAAAATCATCTAAATGCTACCATATCACAAACAGACTCGTCAAATTTATAACATCTTTTTGTCGGGGCTTAAGAGGAATTCTGTATAAAGTACAAAGAAAACATATTTCTAAAGCTAACGATCTTTATATCAATAAGCTAAGTAATTCAAAGGAGCAGCGAGGACTCGAAGTTGAAAACCCTAACAAGTTCAATAGTTAACCGATACCAAAGGATTTGCTCGATGCTATGAAAGTTTTCAACTTTGCCGGGGATAAGCTTAACTGAAAGAAATAGCTTTAATAAATAGTAAGACAGGCTTACTTTTTACCCACCAGCCACTTTTTTTTTGGATTAAACCTATCCATGATCATCATCATCATCAGGTCTTTCTGTCTCCACTGCAGGAGCACGACCCTCTCTGTACTACCAGAGCCATATTTGGCCAGAGCAGCCAGAGGACTTGGCCTACACTCTCCTCAAAACGTGCATAAATAATATTGGTTTAAAATTTTTACGTTACAATAATAAGATATAACACAAACAGATTTCAATAATTATTATTGAAATATTTTTGTGTTATATCTCACACTGCTTGGCAAAGGGCTCCTTCCTTTTTTTTTATTCGGTCCTATCTTGTGTTTTTTCCTTCCAGCCCTTAAACTCGTCTCACCATCGCGTTCTCGGTCTCGCGAGTCTTTTCTTACATTTTGGAATCCCAGAAGAACCAAGTACCAAAAATTTCTGCTTTCGACTTTTCCATCCACATGCCCCTTTTGAGCACTCATTGACCGAACTATTTCCAAAAAAACAATAAACGAAAAACGAAAATATATAAGCTTTGTCTGAGTTCCTAAGTCGCCTTCTACGACATCTATGGGAGGACTTGAAGTGTTCCTATTCTACTCTGCCGTAAACCACACGGCCTACTTTCCATAAAAACAATAAACGAAAAACGAAAAGAAATATTCGGCTTCCCATCAGCGCTCAGCCCAACGGATTATGTATGATGGGAGAGCGAATTTCTTTATTGATTTTTAATAACTTTTTTATTGAAAGTAGTTCCGTATTATGAACTGAACTGGCTCCAAACTTTCAACGGACCCCTAAAACAAATAAATTTTAATTCAAATGTAATACGACTACATATATAAAAAAAATGTAACTTTCTCCGTGGTGTAGTGGTTAGAGCGTTCGGCTCATACCCGGAGGTCGCGGGTTTGAGTCCCGACGGGGGCAACGACTTTGTATTGTTGTCCTAGTTTGGTTTGGACATTGTAGGCTGATCACCTGATTGTCTGATAAGTAAGATGATCCGTGCTTCGGAGGGCACGTTAAGCCGTCGGTCCCGGTCACTGTCTTTGACATTGGTCGTTACCTAAGACCATGTCAGAGGCCTTTAAAAACTCTGACACTAGTTCATTAACACACATGATAAAAAGAAGAATGTAATACGACACACTTAAGTACCTAAAGCTTTTGGGGTTGTAGGTTAAGAACAAAAACTTTTTTAACACCACAAGACCACCTGAAGGCTTGGTCACTATAAAAAGTGATCACAAAACACCTGTACCTTTCAATTTTTAAAAAGTTTAT
This sequence comes from Acrobasis consociella, assembly GCA_963555685.1. Taxonomy (NCBI): domain Eukaryota; kingdom Metazoa; phylum Arthropoda; class Insecta; order Lepidoptera; family Pyralidae; genus Acrobasis; species Acrobasis consociella. The sequence continues at coordinate 2,605,558 of OY743122.1, read as the reverse complement.
GTCGTTAAATAGGTACTTTACAGTATAAACTTTTGGTAAACAAAAAGTTTTAGCGGGACAAAGTACCTACTGCTTGATAAATCTGTTTGAGTTTTCTTTCTGGTTTATTAACATTTTTATTAATGTTTATAAACGTTAAACGTTTATAATATTTACAGAAAAACGTCGATTTTATTTTTTAAGAAAAATATTTTTTGGTAGGTAAATAAGATATATCTTTAATTTATGAAAACAAATATTTCCTGAAAAAAAAAGTGGTTAATCAAATTAACTTTCTAACGAGCTTCTTGGCCAGGGAAATTAAATATTCACCCGATTTTCAAGTCGCCATCTAGTGATGACAAGCGGAACTACATACTCCAATGGATATGCGTAGCTCCATCTATTATTTGCTAGGCAAAGTAAAAAATTCTGACTTTCTAGCGTTAATCCCCAATAATTTTTAAACGGCTGAACCGATTTTCATCAGACTTAAATAGTAAAACATCTTCAAAATAGTTTTTTTAACATATTATCTTCCAGTGGCGTTGGATAAAAATTTGGGCTAGTAAAGCTGTAAAACTATGAAACGAATTAAGTACCTAACTGATTAGGTTATAAAGGTTAATAAACGTAAGCCGATCAATGTACGGCTTATAATTCGCATATTATTATTTTTATTAATTTAGTGTGAGTAATTGTCTCTAAACGTGTTATACAAAATTTATCACTGTGTGTGTATTCGAATATCCTACGAAATTTTTTATATTTTGAATATGTGGGCGAGTGCAATCCAGTCATGCTGCTAGTTTGCGGCTTCTGAAGAAAGTACCTAAATGGACATTCTAATGTGCGCTGCGCCGATATACGTAGGTTTTGAAGTTAGTAATAAATGCGTATATATTAGAAACCCGTAATTAGAAAGCCGATAGGAATCGGCTTCTAAGGAGGCCCCGCCACTTAGCTTCATCAACCTCATTGAACTGATAAAACGCTAGAAACTTATCGAAGTTGACTTTGACCGGCCTGTATCTATTCAGACCGGTCAGAAAACATTTCTATTTAGAGCGGTAATGTTGCCAGCCTCTTACGCACTGTAACATTCTTCGCCTACCTATAATTTTCCTAACCCTCTCTATTCCATCTACCCTAAAGAAAATCTAAAGTTTCCGTTTAAATCAAACGCAATCATCTGTATGGCCAGAAAATGTGATCGTCTATTTATTTAAAGGACCCGTTGTGTAACGCAAATAACTAACGTAAAATAAAACATTCAAAATATTTACATCAGAAAGAAAAGTAAGGGGTTTAAATTAAATAAAGAAAATTATCACTTAGCTTTGGATCTGATCGAAGACCACGGTGACGTAGGATCCGCTTAGTACGACACCACGAAGTTCCGCGACGATGCACCGTCGTCGACGTCGATCCATCACGTAACACCGAACGCTCGCGCCTCCGACCTTTCGATATCCCGCCGATCTCGCTCGCGCATGAAAACAGTTTTTCCGCAGAGTTTACATTTGTACAGGACATATCCGAATGTATTAAATACAAAATAACATACAATATAACATAAGATATAATATAAAATATGAACTTTAAATTAGACAAACAACCAATTAATCTCCGGAGCTCCGGTTTGTAGAAGGCTGTACAGGAGGCGGACTATAAAAGTCTAGAATTCCTATAAAAAGGGGTTAGATACGGGTCTCCCAACACACCTTATAACCCGTCCACGCATTAGTCAGTTCCAAGGCAGAATTGGATGGTACGATGGTCACGAGTACCTGACTAAGCGTCCAGCGACCAGACTAGCCGACCTTGTACCTAGACTAGACCCTAAAAGCTATCATCCTATCCTATTCGTCTGCAGACGTTTTGTTTCCTATCTTTAGGGGCGGTTGATTTCCCTACTACTTTACCTACGTAATTATTTACAAATTATATCCTCCAAAATACAGTCAACTTTAATTTGCCCTAAAGCCAGCTTTCTGTGTGTGGCATTGTACCCACGTCGCGGCTACTGCCGATCTAATGTCAATAGTATTATGCAGAATCTAAACTGTAAATGATTACAGCTATCATTCCCTTAAGATGTTTTGTTCCCAAACTTTCGCGCGATTGATTTCCTAGGTCATCTAACTAAGTACTAATGTAATTATTCGCAGGTCACCATTCTTCAGAATACAATCGACTTTAATTTACCCTAAAGCCAGCTTTCTGTGTGTGGCATTGTACCCACGTCGCGGCTACTGCCGATCTAATATCAATTGTATCATAAAGAATTTAAACTGTTAATAATTACAGCTACCCCCATAATAAAACTATAAAACTTCGACATTTATCCCTAGGTCTGCGGTTATTACAGACAGCTTTCAATCGCCCCTATAAATTAGTGTTGGTGAAATTCATTTGTATGTCCTAGGCGTCAAACACATTACGTCCAGAATATTAAAATAAAATATTAACTAATTTCAGTTGAGATGATGAGATATAAAGTACGTCCCTATCAAATTCCTAAATTATATTATCACAGCGCTATAAATCAGACAACAAGTAGCTCACACATACATTTAGATTCTGGTGACAAACCTAGATTAACAAAGGTGAATACATTTCTGCGACATTAATACCTCTGCGAGACGGAGCCTCGACTTTACGACCTCACCTTACCTACAGTAGGTAAATAATAAATACAGACATGCAATTACAAAATAAAATATATAAGCTAAATAAAGTTTATACAACCTGATGTCCTTAATTATTTTGCGTCGCGTTTGCACTTTATTAGTACGTGGATTTGAATTGACGCGGAGATCACTCGAATTTTTATCTATCATTTGTTTAAAACTTATCTCACGAGCTGACAACATTAGAATTAGGCAACAACGAATTTAATTAAGTATCTAACATAAATACAAATTGTGACCCGTACGATTATATTTTTCTACCCCAGAGATATCTCAGTTTTTTACGAAAAAGCCGTCCGACCTTGCGCGCGCGCATTCCCATCTTCACTCTCCAGTTTTCTCCCCGAAAAACCTGCCCTACTATAGCAACCTCGCTAAAGCCACGCCTTTTAATCATAATCTCCACCCTGGAACCACGGAGAATTATTCTGTACTTGTCACACTAGTGATTAAATGTATATTATGTCTCTCTCTCTCTCTCTAATTTAGCCAAATTCTGACACGACAAATATATCTTATACCTTTAAACGAGCAATTCTTGTATATTTATTTATATATATATTTATTTATAAATTTCTGTGATCTCAAAAACCGCTCTAACGATTTTGCTGAAAATTGGTATATGTTTTTTGGGGGTAAACAATCGATCTAGATTAGTCTTATGTTTGAGAAAACGCGTGTTTTCGAGTTTTCATTCGTTTTTCTTTCCACGCAGAATATGGTCGCTAATTTCCTCGCGCCGGCCGCCATCCGCTTAGCTCAGTGGTTAAGGATGCTGACCGCTAGAAAGAGTGTTACGGGTTCAAATCCCACTCGGTGACTTACTTTTGTTTTTTTTTTTTTTGTTCAAGTTTATATATAATTTTTTATTTTGTACTGTTTTTAGACAAGTTTAAAAATATGAAGTTAATGTTTGAGATGTAACCGACCGAGCAAAGCTCGGTCACCCAGGTACTGTCTTATTAATCAAAATAAAACTTATATATATCTATTACGTTTATAACTATATATTTAGACTGTAGACAACAAGGTTGGTTACAGCACGCTGCTGAACGCAAAAGAAATGTTTGCTCTTTTTATTTGCAAAACAAGTACATATTAATAGTGTTAGATTTTTTAGTTATTTTTCTTAGTTATAACAGAAGAAGAAAGCAGACAATTTTTTTTTCAATGCTATAAATATATCAGGAAATTAATATTATTCCTCTGTTAAGTTGTAATATCCTTTTTTTATTTAATTCAGAGAATTTTCCTTTTATGTATGAAACCCACGCTATCCATTCGGCTTATGTCGCATTACTGTAACACTGATATTTATTCTAAACATGTCCAAACATACGTTTGTTACGATAGACTAAAATATATCTCCGTAACACGTGATGAGTGAATTTTATTAGCTTTTCCATTTCGACACGATTTTATCACAAATTGTTTTATCCATTGCTGAGAGTGTTAGAAAAAAGTCCAAGTAATTTGATGAAAATATACAATGTAATATGTTTTAGGAAATTGGGTTTTGGAGGTATATCTGTAACCGCCTAAAGTAAAAAAGTGTTGAATCTTGTTTACGTGATTTTATTAATAATTGACATCGGTTTGTGTAATGTTTTTCAGCTTATTTTTCTGTCGGTAATAGCCTCCCCGGATTTCATAAACAAAACATACATACATACTATCACGTCTTTATCCCTAATGGGGCAGACAGAGCATTTTGGGTCTTGCGGTTCTATGCAGAGCCCAGGGCCGCAAGACCCAAAAGCCACTTTTAGCGTCATGGTGGGCGAGAAGATGGAAAAGCAATCAATACAGTGATGGGTTGCTAGCCGCATCGCCTGTTAACATGATTAGCATTTTTGCCCATTCCCTCGATCGGCTTTTACGATCTGCGTGGGAAGAGAAGCAGCTGGTACATTCTAAGTTTTTTTATTTCTCCCAGACCAGCATGGGAGCCGGATTCCAATAAATATATATTTGTTATTCATTTAGAGCTGGTGCGCAATTTGGCCAAAGATTAAGTCTGGCCTTACAGCGAGGCAATGCCGCCAGTCTCTTAGGCACCCTGAACTGCGATCGTAGCGATCTAGGATCTATATTGAAATATTTAGAATCTATCTCGAAATATTTAGGATAGATGAACAAAATTCATTCTCTTTCTGAGAGAAATGAATACAATAAAATAGCTGCTTCTCTTCCCATGCATAGCGTAAAAGCCGATATATTTTGCCTAAGTGTAAATTGGTGGACTATGCGGCTAGCAATTCATTACTATTTTGATGTCTTTTTCCACAATCATGCAAAAAAATTGAATTTAAGACTTCAAGCCCTGTGATCTAAAATGCTCTGTGTGCCCTTCTTTTAGCGAGAAAGATGTGATAGTGAATTTATATTGGATAGTAATCTCAAAGCAAATTCACATAAGCAAACTTACTACTTAAAAACTTTCATTATAAAACTAAAAACGTATTCACAAGAACCTTCACAGAACTAGAAACATAAAAATATTTTCATCCAACTAGAGTTGCCACTAATTATTTAAAAAAAGACTCTCCACTCCACCTGAGCTGTACTTTGCTCCTCATTTATTCATAGACATTCCATAGACACAGGCATGAATGGCATGTCATCGTGTGGAGGGCGGCATATTGGACGCGGGTGTATTCAGCAGTAAGATTGGCGCGATGAATAGAGGCCTGCATTCTAGCGACTGAGCCAGTAACTGAGCGGGTGCATGAACTTCGCTATTCCGTTGCGCTGCGGATGATATGGAGTTGTTTGCACGTTTTTTATACTTTTCTTTATTGGCAATTAGAATATAATTACTATTGACAAAGATTAAAACTATCTCGTCTTTACCCTTATCGGTGTTTACAAAGCCTGGTGCAATAAGACTTTAAGGCTATTTTTAGCATGATAGTGGCCATATAGGTGCAAAAAGGGAGTTAAAATAGTGTGGAATCACTAGCAACGTTCCTTATTAACATAACGGATTGAATTTTTGCCCATTTCTTAGATCCAGCTCTTATCATCTGTGTGGATGAAAATAAAAAGCTGTTAGGAGTTGTTTGTTCTTTTATCGCAGACGAGCAAAGAAGTATTAAGTATAAGTAAGTCACTTGAATAATATTTATGGAAGTAGCTGTATTATATACGTATATTGACCCTTAATCGCCAGTTGTGTAGCCTCATTCTAAACACGGGTTCATATCACACACATCCCACATCCATATTAAAGGCGAGGCATTCGGTAATCATCTGAAATAGACGCCAAATTTATCCTGAATTAGTGCGGCCTGTGTTCTCACAGTTTGTGTTAAGCTCAGTGGATTTTGAAAAGTTTTTGGAAAACATTTGACAAACTCCATGGTAGAATTTTAATAAGTTAGATGCAGATGAGTGAACCATTCTAAAGAATCTGAGTTTGATCCCTAGCGAGAGCAAGTTTATTAAATCATATTATATGACTTGTGTCAAATTTAGATTTGAATCTGATTTTTAACCGACTTTAAAAAATGAGGAGATTATCAATTCTTTGCGATCTTTTTAGGGTTCCGTAGTAAACAAGGAACCCTTATAGTTTTGCCATGTCTGTCTGTCTGTCCGTCCACGGTCCTACAGAGAAACTATAAGTACTAGAAAACTGTAATTTGGCATGGATATGTATATTAATTATGGCGAAAAAGTAGTAAAATAAAATATGGAAAAAAAAATTTTTCAGGGTAGCTGCCATACAAGTAAAGACGTAGTCAATATTTTATTCTCGACAAACACTCAAAAATATTGTTAGCTTGTGAACACCATTTTTCAAATTTTTTTTGAGTCAAGTGTCCCCCCCCCTATCTGCTAAACGGTTATATATGGCCACGTGAAAAAAAATCACAATTATAGTATATATAATGTAGTTTGAAGGAAAACTATCAGAGCCAAGTAGGGTATACAAATTAAAAAGTTATAGGCAATCAACTTATAAAATGTACTTGAAAAAATAAATTTTCATACAAATTTAATAGATATTAGTTTTTAGACGTTTTTAGTGGCAAGAACTCAAAGTTGGCATTTGCAACTACGGAACCCTACACTGCGCGTGGCCTGACACGTACTTGGCCAATTATTTTTTTATATGGCTTCTCTTATCACAAGATGCCTGGACCGATTACATTTTTTTTTTGTTTAACGTGTATGCTTGTCAGGTGAATTTGTTGGTCCCATACAAATATTATTAAAATCGGTTTTTAGTTTGATGTGATGTAGATTTAAATTTTGAAAAAATATTACATTATGAACTTCCCCTAACACTGAAGTGTATGGAGGCCTTTTCATTTCACTTGTCACCCTGCACCGTGCACCCTGCAGCCTCTGCTTATACAAGCGAAGATAGTTTTACAGCGTGTTCTATAAATATACCTGCTCATACTTTTGCTTTTATAATTATGTAATTAATTGTCACGTTAAGTTATTGTTACGATAGTGGTGTCTCTGTCATTATTATACTTAAGTTACACTTCTTCTTCTTATCGTGTGTGTTAGTGACTAACACTAGTGTCAGAGTTTTTAAACCGCCTTATAGGCCTCTGACATGGTTTTAGGTAACGACCAATGTCAAAGACAATGACCGGGACCGACGGCTTAGCGTGCCCTCCGAAGCACGGATCATCTTACTTATCAGACAATAAGGTGATCACAGTTACACTTAAAAGGAGACTACATTCATTAAGGGTTTTCAATAAAAAAAATAACTAAAAACAGATGTACTTGTTAAGTGATCAGATTTTAATGTAAAAAATAAACGACAAAAAAAGGAAATGGCAACAACATGACATATGGACTCTATTTTACGTGATCTAAAATGAATATTTTTTTACATTGAATTGACTAAACTGTAAATTCTAATATTTTTGTATGGTAATGAAGAATGTTATTCCTAATCATGATCACGTCTTTTGGTCTCCACTGCAGGACCACGACCCTCTCTGTACTACCAGATCCATACTTGGCCAGAGCAGCCAGAGGACTTGGCCTACACTCTCCACGCTGACCAGACGGGTTGGAGAGGTATCATTGATGTTTATAAGCTTTGTTTAGCTTGTATTGCCTAAGTCGCCTTCTACGACATCCACGGGAGGATTCGGAGCGGCCCTATCTACTATGCCGAAAACTCCTTTATACTCCCATTATTCCTAATAAAAGAAATATATTCAACATACATACACACATACTATCACGTCTTTATCCCTAATGGGGCAGACAGAGCATTTTGGGTCTTGCGGTTCTATGCAGAGCCCAGGGCCGCAAGACCCAAAAGCCACTTTTAGCGTCATGGTGGGCGAGAAGATGGAAAAGCAATCAATACAGTGATGGGTTGCTAGCCGCATCGCCTGTTAACATGATTTGCATTTTTGCCCCTTCCCTCGATCGACTTTTACGATCTGCATGGGAAGAGAAGCAGCTGGTACATTCTAAGTTTTTTTATTTCTCCCAGACCAGCATGGGAAATATATTCAAGCGTCATCAAAAGACATCGCTTCCCTTTCGCGCATTAACAAGGTAATATTCCGGTAACATCCTGTAGAAAATGGTTTCTATTTCATTTCTTTATATGATTATAAATCCTTAGGGAAGTCGGCATTACGGACTAACTTCTCTCTTAATCCATGATTTATCAAACGGCCTGTATAATAAATCATCGTTAGCATCCTACATCACAAGTTTGCAACTTACTTGGGGCAAACTCAATCTGTGTGATTTGTTTATGTATAAAACCTATCTATATATTTATAAAACAAATATATGATATCTATGTAAAATTATAATTTTTGATTATTTATTACAATTTCAATTAATAACTAAATTAAAAACTAAATTATACTCTAAATTAAACTAAACAAATAATAAAAATAAAAAAGAAAAACCTTACAAATAGAAAACGTCTTCCAGATCATTGCCCTGCGGTAGAGTGCCCAAAAGGCTGGCAGCATAAATGATAATAAATTAAAGTTATTGCTACCATCATAATAATGATATCTCATGCACTGAAAAAAATAATGGCTAAGCATTTAACAAAGTTGCTTGTTTGAAAAAAATATGATTAAATCATTCAAGAAAATATCAAAAACAACAATTGACGATTTTTCTTTACAATAAAGTTAATATGTTTGAACGTCTATCAATTCGAATATGTTAAATTAAACAATTTTACTTGATTGATGTTAGGTCTATCAACGACTTATTTAGATCAATCAAGGTGCTTAATCATTATTACTCATTAGAATTAGTTCAGCTCAATAAGTTTTGTTTCATCTTCTTCTTCTTATCGAGTCGAAATGGTTTCAGTGTAGCTTCAAATTCAAATTGTCTTTGACCAGTATGTGGCCACGGTGATCCCTCTGTCATTAGCCTCGTTTAGGTCCTCCATGGTACATGTCGTAGGGCAGCCCGGACACGACAGAAGGTGCTCCATTGATTGGATGGCGCCGCAATCGCAAAGATCGTTATTAGCGTGACGCCACCTAACTCGGTTTTCTCTACACCTCCCAACACCAGCACGGAGTCTATTCAGAGACTTCCAGACTGACCAGGGGAGGTCTTTACCCGGTGGAAGTTTTTCTGCAGGTGGAAGGTATGAGTCATAGGGTGGATATTTTTCTAACCACCGGTCAACTCTTGCATTAGAAGCTTCCACGGCTGGTATGCTGGGCTGCCTAAGAAAGCTGTTGCGGCTCTTAAGACGTGCTGGTGGCGGAGTCTGTCCGTAAAGAAGGTGCCTTCTGTCGTTTAGCTGTTTAAACCTTTCGACCGCACATGCCACATCGCGTCTGTTCGTTTTGTGTCAAGACAGATGATGCAGAGATCACAGATAGCTCTGGTCTTACAAACAGCGCACTGCCATGTTTGGGATGCGGGATTTCTGCAATGAGCGTCATCCCCGTTATTTGAGGGCGAGGCGCTGCCGTGTCTCTGTGAGTTTCCTGAACACATAAGATATGGCAGTGTGTTTCTTGACAAAGGTTTGAGAGAAGTTCAGCTTTGTCTTTAGAGAATCCTTCGATGTTTATAGAGATGGTATTGAGGGCTGGTTTCAGAAGCTTTTGGTTTTGTGGCGCTGAAAAGTGCCTTTTTTGTTGTTTAGGCTCTTGAAAGAGCCGTTTGTTGGTTTTAACCATTTCGTGGCGAAAGGATCAGCCAATCTGCGTTACCGACTGGCTGTCCACGCAGATTGCCCAGGGTGCGCCGGACGTACAGGGGGGCTCAGTACGTCACTCGGGGAGGCTCCTTTCATGCACCCCAATTTTGTTTCATTTAAATCATAAACGTATTTATTGCAATTATTGTAAAATTATTGATTGTATAAGTTTCTTTTTTAAATTCAAAATCAAAACTTTGTATGGACAAATACGCGCTTTTTTAATTGAAAAATGCAAGTAGACATTTAAAACAACATATCTTCGTCAACGCTCCTTGGGCGCACCGTTCAAGTCCGAACGAGTTCAGTTTCTTGGGAAGATTTGCACGCGCGGTGCTCTGTCCGTGTAAAAATTGTGCATTGTTAATTATTATTAGTTATTTGTTCAGTAAAAGAGTGTACCACTGTGGTGGTGGTGAACCTATTGATCAATGGAAAACTCTGAGGTCTTGGATTTACTAAAAGCCTGGGGGCTTCCAGAACTGGGCCCTGTTTTCGCTAGTAAGTTACTACTTTTATGCCTTATTCTTTTCCACACGTAAATTGGTTCGTTTTGTGTATTACTATCAATGATCCTTCATGGTAATGTTACAGAAAACAAAATTAACTTACAAGCTCTGTCGGCCCTAACACCTGAAGATATTAGGGAAATCACTCCGGAATTGGGGCCTAGAGCTGTCCAAGTAACCACAATCCAAACTTCATAGTCGCTGGTCGTTCTTACTTGTGTTGGAGACATACACAGAGAAACTTTCAGCTTTTATAAAATAACGAAGATCTGGCCGTCGTGGGCTCTTGGGCTATTTGTTTCCTAATATTAGATGTTTATGATTTCAGAAACGAACGGAGAAAACCGGAATCTCGCGGATATACTAAGTTTACCAGAACTTATAAGCCCCAACGTAGTAAAGCTGCCAAGTAATTCTACGACTTCCAGCTCTAGTCCTCCATCTACAAAACGGAAGAAGACAGGTCAGAAGGGAACAGAAAAGTCTTGAAGAAAAAGAAGAATAAAGTCTTGTTTTCCTTATTTATAAAAACGTAGGGCACATCGTTCGGTGCACTTGACTATGATAATAACCTATTAGAGAAGTTTATTTTAAAAGAGACTGCTAGGATATAAGGATTTAAATAAAAACCCGTTTAAATATTAATTTGATGTGTTTTATTATTTATTTATTATGTACCTTTACAGTGTATCTTAGGAGTATCACATCAGAGCCACAGGTATGATCAGCCAGTGAAACTGGATAAATTTTGTACTACTTTAAATTGGAAAACATCTGATTTTAAGTCTTACAAAATAAAGTAGGTATATATTATAGTTTTACTGACTAGTCATGTTCTGATGCTCTAATGTGGTATTTCTGGTACACGGTATCTTTTCTACAATAAATACTTGCACTTTGCAAATAAGTACCATATGTACTTGAATAATAACTTAGTTGATTCTAATCAGAGCACTTGGTTACACTGTCAGATAAAATATTTATCTTTAATATTATAGTATGATAAATATATAAAACCATACATTATGAACGCAGCAATATATACTTCTTTAATCAAAACAATAATATATTTAAAATCAATTATGTTTATATATGTTCAATTAGGTATTCTTATAAAAACAATCTTTTTTAAGATTTGATTTAAACAGAACTCAATAAGATCAATCAAGGTACTTGTTTTGATTATTAATTTTCATTATTGAATTTAATATATGACAATGTTACAGTCAACATCAAATTAAGTTGAGACTATCAAGGTCTTATTCAAATGCACAAAGGGCCGGTGTTAAAATTAATAATCATATTCGATTAAACTGACCATAACTTGTTTAAATGTGATATGCCTGCTTGTTTCGTTTTTAATCAAGAAAACTTGATTATTTGGATCACAATACTTTATGCGCTCGTATATAAACAAGTTACTTGATAGCAGTTAACATATTCTTGATGTATATAACCAATCTTTTTTTTCAGTGTGGGACAAAAAGCATTGTTTTTTAAATTTGTAAACATTTATTTTATTTTTAAACTAAAGAATAGTTATATTGTAGTTATTAAATAAATCAGCAGTTAAACTCAATCTCATCATTATCATATCAGTCACACGGAGTTCAATACTGAACAGAGCCTATATTTCTGCCATTATGAAAAATTTCGAAAAACTGATTCGGAAAACAAATTCTATACAATTCTCGAACCTGTTTTTTAAGTTTGACGACAATCGCCTGAGAAATGAAGTCGTGAACAGACAGACCGACAGACTGACAAATTTCTGTTAATTATTTTTAAATTATATAATTTATTAACAAAGTATGTATCCTACACTATCCTACTAATATTATAAATGCGAAAGTGAGTTTGAATATTTTTTTGTTTGTTACTTCTTCACGCCTCAACTACAGAACCGATTTGAATGAAATTTGGTATGGATATAGTTTGAGACTCGAGGAAGGGCATAGGGTATTCTTTATCCCGAAATTACCACGGGGAGCGAAGCCCGCGTAGTCTGTTGTCTGTATTTCGGCCATTTTAAAAACTTTCGAAAAACAAATTCTATACAATTCTCAAACCTGCTTACAAAGTTTGACGATAATCGGTTGAGAACTGACAGACGGACAAAGGTCTTTCAATTATTTTTAATTTATATCTTATCTTATACCTTTAAACGAGCAATTCTTGTATATTTATTTATATATTTATAAATTTCTGTGATCTCGAAAACGGCTAAAACGATTTCGCTGAAAATTGGTATATGGGGGTTTTCGGGGATAAACAATCGATTTAAATTAGTCTTATGTTTAAAAAAGGAGTGTTTTCGAGTTTTCATGCGTTTTTCTTTCCACGCAGAATATGGTCGCTAATTTCATCGCACCGGCCGCTATCCGTTTGGCTCAGCGGTTTAAGATGCTGACCGCTACAAAGAGTGTGACGGGTTCGAATCCCACTCGGTGACTTACGTTTGTTTTTTTTTTGTTCAAGTTTATATATTTTTTTTCTTTTGTATTGTTTTTAGAACAGTTAAAAAAAAATAGTTAATGTTTGAGATGTAACCGAGTAAAGCTCGGTCGCCCAGGTACTGATTTATTAACAAAGTATGTAGAGGTATATTATATAAACGAGGAATTTGTTATTTTAATTGAAAGGAGGTATTATTCATACTTTCAATTAAAATTACAAGTTTCTCGTTGAAACACTCGACGAACGAAATATTAATATCAGCGCTATCCAAAACTTAACATGCTGAAAATGTGTCCATTGTAGCAGAGAAACAACAAGAGCATACGATTTACGACCTTATGTTATGGTAATAAAGGATTTAAAAGCGTACCATAATGTACAGCGAGTGTTGCTAAAGCTTTTTATAGTCTCGATGAGTGCGGTGAAGTGAAAAGGGGCCAAGTTGGGAAAAAAAGACATTAGTAGGTATTCTTTTTTAAATTTGTTTTTTATCCTATTACAGAATTGTTGAAGCGTAATTTTATTTTATCGAAGTTTTTGTAACGATATTTAGTTAATGTTTATATTATATATATGGAGATATAAGACCGAGATCGAAAGACAGTTAGTTTCTAGACGAAATTTTATTCTATATGATATGTATATTTGGGAAAAATATATATCGTTTATATATTTTTGTATCGCTTTCGGGTTGGAATCTGGAACGTGTTTCTTGGCTCCGCATTGCAACTATCCTCGTACAGAGATGTTTTACTTTTAGTGGTGGCGATTTTTTGTGCATTGATGTTAGCTTCCCTTGCAAATAAGTACAATGCCTCTGCGTTGCAACTTCACTAAGGAATACTTTTCACAAATATATATTTGTGTACAGCTGGAGACTTTGCCCTACAATTATAACTCCTTTACTTTTTTTGCTGTCGCAACTTTGCTTATAGTTTTTTATGACAGTACCCTCTAATTTTTGCGCGTTACGACTAACATCACAAGAACACATATGGTTAATGCAGGGGACTACGTCTCACAAACAAAACGGTAAGAAAAGGAAAATCATACAATATAAATAACAATCAAAAATTGTGCTTCTACTTGATTCTCAAGCACTTTATTCTGCATTAACTTGGCGATCGCCGTCCGTGCTCCTTCCTAGTATATGAAGACATTACATAATAACAAAATTAAATTTGCTACCGCATCGTATTTCACGAGGAGCTTGAAATATTGGCGGACTTACTCTGAATAGCCAAGTTAACATACCAAGTTGTCGAGTTTGTGTTTTATTTTCATAACAATAGGGATATTGCGTCGTAAATTGCGGAGTTTGGGAGAATAGCGCCAATGGTTTGTGTCAATCTGACTGGATGGAAATTGTACGTGATCTTATTATTGTGGATGCTAAAGAGGTGAAACAAACGATATTATCGTTATTGGTCTTTTCTCTAACAATTTAGCGATGGTCGTTGAGAATAATAACCTGCCACGTGCGAGATAGTCTTGCGCACGAAGGGTTCCGTATCATCTATCTATACAACTATACATATAATAAAACAGTAAAAAAAGTGTGTCTGTACATTAAATATATTTCCAAAAAAAATATTGGGGGCGATGGAGACATAGTAATAGAGTAAGAATTTAAAAAAAAATGTCTGTCTGTTTGTCTGTATGTCTGTTTGACTGTTTGTCTGTTTGTACACGCTAATTTCCGGAAATACTGGATGGATTCGAATGCAACTTTTTTTTGTTATATAGCTATTAAGCCTGGGCAACATATAGGATATAAATGATTTTGGAAAATGAAACGCCTGATGCAGAACCATAATGGTCTAGCTAAACTATAAGAGATATAAAAATGTCGCCTTAGTAAAAGTTGTTCAGCCTGATGAGCATTTTCCAGAGACATAAAGTGCACGCAAACGAAGTCGCGGGCTTCAGCTAGTTATCTATAAAATTTCACGTTTGTTGTATGGGAGTCTCCCTTAAATATTAATTTTATTCTGTACTAGCTGTTCCCGCGGCCTTCGCTCCCCGTGGGAATTTCAGAATAAAGAGTACCCTAAGTCCTTCCCTGAGTGTCAAACTATATCTATACTAAATTTCATCCAAATCGCTTCAGTGTTTTAAGCATGAAGAGGTAACAAACAAATATACAAACTTACTTTCGCATTTATAAATATTAGTAGGAAGGATTAGATTTTTTTTTTGGTAAAAACCATAGCGCTAAAAGTGACTCATGGTTCTTACAGGCGTAGCCTCTGTCCAACCCATTTAAGATGAAGATGCGACAGTATGTTACTTATTATCAGAACATAGTGCTTAAATTTCCATTTAACAAGTATATGCTAAGAACAAAGCTGTGAAACTCGTAAGTACGTACGTACAAAGGCTTCACCTTTGTGGCTTAAGTCATACAAGTCGTAAGAAGATCAGGCGGTATTGACCGTGAGGATTGACTTGCCCCTACTAAGGGCTTATTGTCATTGGTCGTTCTGGCACGTATTTTGCGGGAGATTTCTAAAACAGAATATATTTTATTTATTTATATAAAATACTAGCTGTTCCCGCGGGTTTCGCTCCCCTTAGGAATTTCAGGATAAATTGTACCCTATGTCCTTCCACGAGTCTCAAACTATATCCATAACAAATTTCATCCCAATCGGTTAAGAAGTTTAAGCGTGAAGAGGTAACAAACAAACAAATATACAAACTCACTTTCGCATTTATAATATTATCTAGTAGGATAGGATAGGAAGTAGGATAGTAGGATTTTTTCTCTGCCTTACCCCAATGGGAAACAGGCGTGAAAATATGTATGTATGTATTTCTGAAACGCGTGCTTATAATATATTTTGAAGTTATAGGCAAAATTATTTTTATATTTTTTTATGTCATGGGGCGGCAAACGATCAAGCAGGTCACCTGATGGTAAGTGATCGCCGCTGCCCATGGACCACTGCAACACCAGGGTGTAACATTACAGGCCTTTCTTGCCGAGGGGGGGGGGAGGGTTCCAGCTCTTACACTCACCGAACAAAGCATAGAAGCATAGAAGCGCTCAAGCTACTACTCAGACGTCGATTTTCTATGAGAGTGTGTTACTTCCCCGGAAGAGCCCATTCATGTTATTAGCAGAACAGAGTTTGGCCAGTAGCGTGGCTCTACCACAAACAATAATGAAGCTATCTCACTTTTTTAATAAAAAGGTACTAAAAGGCTTCTTCATATTTGGCTTCGGCCGCATGAATGCCTCAAAGGACCGGGTCTTCATAGACCCGTGGCTGAAAAGAGTACCAACATAATAATAATTCTTTATTTTTATTTATATAATATAATAATAATAATCGCGAGCTGTTGGTGAGTAACGACACCACGGACCCGAGTGCTCCAGAGAGCCGGTCAGGCCCTCGTCCCCGACGCTTCTTCATCGGTCGGGGTTGAGACCCAAGAGGGCTCGCAGGGCTCTCAGCTCTGCATTGCCTTAATTGGCTGTGCAGAGAGGAGTCGTTAGAGCTGTTGCTCCAGGGGTGGAAGTGTTAAAGGGCATAACGACGCGAGTAACTTCGGAGAAAGCGCAGCACACCTCTCGACACCCCTGAGTCGCCTGCACCGGTGTTGCTCCTTTGCCGGCAACTATTGTCGGCGCGTTTGAGGGGCCCATCTAGTGGGCGGCAAGCCACCACCTGCCTACAATAGTCAGTAATCATGATTATGGCAGGTGACGTTTCTATTGCAATATCCCAGCATCAATCCATCCCAAATTCATTCCATAATCCTTAAACCTTTCCCTTTTTCATGCAATAGTTTTTTCTTCTGCCAAAACCTATTCAAGGGTACACCTTTCATAGGTATATCCAGGAATAGGTTTTGGCGGGAGCGCCACATGACAACAACTTCTCCAAAGGGCCTCTACGTGTTGGATCTGTATCCCCACGCAAGCCTCTCAAAGGACCGGGGTGAAAAGACCCGTGATTCTCAAAGGAGATACATAATAATCATTTAATTCGGCCAATATTCAACCATATTTTTGTTAGTAAAAAAAAAAACTTAGTCTAGTGTTAGTAGTGCGTTCATACATTTATTCAAAATTAAGTTAGAATCAAATATATTAATTAATAAAAATTACAAAAATGCACAAAAAATTTATGATATGTATTGAATAATAAAGGCACTAAAATTCTGTTTTGGTAAAATTTAATATATTTATATTCCGTGAAGTTACATTAAAACATCGTATCTTGTTATTTTTCTCGGTATCTTTAATGATCTAAGCTTGGTACAAATAAATTATGTGTCTGCTTTCCTTTCAAATAAAATAAGCAACGCAAAATGTGGATTCACTCCCGCCACGTAAAATGAACGAAAGAACTTCGTTCTAAAAAGCTCTGGTTGTACTTTTAAGACTCAGTACCTGGGTGACCGAGCTTTGCTCGGTTACATCTCAAACATTAACTACATTTTTTTAAACTTGTCTAAAAACAATAAAAATTATATCTAAACTTGAACATTAAAAAAAAACAAAAGTAAGTCACCGAGTGGGATTCGAACCCGTAACACTCTTTCTAGCGGTCCGCATCTTAAACCGCTGAGTCAGACGGATAGCGCCCGGCGGGACGAAATTAGCGACCATATTCTCCATGGAAAGAAAAACGCATGAAAACTCGAAAACACATGTTTTCCCAAAAATGAGACTAATCTAGATTGATTGTTTACCCCCGAAAACCCTCATGTACCAATTTTCAGCGAAATCGTTAAAACAGTTTCCGAGATCACAGAAATTTATATACATATAAATAAATAAATATACTAGAATTGTTCATATAAGATTTTTATTGGTCATTCTAGCACATATTTGGGGTGCGGGAGATTTCTGAAACTCGAGCTGTTTTCACTAGTCGGTAGAGTAATTGTAGCGGGAGCGAGGTGATATGCTCGACCGCCACAAAGGGAAGATCTTCCCGCCAGGCATGGTGTTGCGCTTGGGGAACCGCGGCTCCGACGGTGTATTGTCGGAGGTTGTATATATAGTCAGTTTGCAACCAGAACTCTGAGATCGAGATGTAGAATCTCTTGGCGCCATCTCTTATGATTCTTGTGAACTAGGTATTGCTGCGTTCATTGTTGTTTGTGGTGTTTAGTTCCTCGTAGTGGCGCAGAGGTCGCCACAGGACTCCCTCCCAAGACCGGAGGTCTGATAGTTTTTCCAAGTGCAGTCTGTGCTTCATATCGTAGCTTGCAAGTGCCAGATGATACTTGTCCCAGTGAGTCGGGAGCCTTCCAGTGAGTCGGAAATTTGGTAGGTATACGGGGGTTTCGGGGTAAACAATCGATTTGGATTAGTCTTATGTTTGGGAAAACGCGTGTTTTCGAGTTTACATGCGCTTTTCTTTCCTCGCAGAATATGGTTGCTAATTTCGTCCCGGCGGCCACTATCCGTCTGGTTCAGCGGTTTAAAACGCGGACGGCAAGAAAAAGTGTCACGAGTTCAAATCCCGCTCGGTGACTTACTTTTGTTTTTCTTTTTATATATTCAAGTTTATATACAATTTTTCGCGCAGGTACTTAGTATAACCACAATTAGCGTAACGGGCACTGTATCCACATATGGTTTTCATTGGTCGTTAGACCGTGTACGGGGAGTTCCCGCATGCTGTATATCGACTGAGTTATCGACCAATGAAAACGAGCTATAACGAAACTTAGTATGAAAATCACTTAACAATTTTTTCTGCCAGAATATTTCTAACGCCTACCGAAAGGCACTCCCCATATGTTTTATTTATACAAATTCTGATAGTTTGTTTACTTTTAAGTTTAGGTAGGTCTATTAACTTTTGCAGATTTTCACCATTTTGGCATACAACTAGGCCACAATAATACACTAATTAATGCAATACAATACTACTACTCGACCCTGACGCCATCAAATGGAATAGGAGGAAGAGAAGGCCTATCAATACTGGAGATAAGCCAATGGCTGCCTATGATAATAGCTTGGGTCTTGGATAGATTGACGGCAAGACCATGGGCTTTAGCCCAATCAGAGATGTATGCTAAAGCTTCATTGATTTTTCCTATTCCATTGGTAAGGTCATCTTATGTCAAGCTACAATATATTTGGAGATCGTCGGCATATAGATGATAGGAAGTACAGAGTTCGAAGGTGATAGAATTGACAAATAGTGCAAAAAGTAATGGGGATAGCACACCACCTTGTGGAACTCCTGAAGTAGTGTCGCACCAGAAGGAAAACCGGTCTTCAATTCGAATTCTTTGTTGGCGACCATGTAGTTATGAATGAAACCAGTCGATTACAGTAATATACATTACAAATAAAGATATTCTTAATGATGTCATAGAGTTGGTCTGATGATAGAGCCGTAAGACCTACCCTACCTAAGAAAACCTACCCATGTGTGAACTCAATAATGAAACGACAAAACTTTTGATAAGCTATAATATTTCCTAAATTCTCTTTTTAACGTTAGTTGAGAACAAAAATTATTAAATGCATGAAAATAGCTTCGAGTAACCATGGTAATCCCACATGACAAAGTTTAACATGATCTGAAACTCCAACACACGGCAGCTGCGTCGAAGTTCTTGTGTTCGTTAATTTGTTTTAAAGGTGCCGATTACAAAGTCGCTTTACGATCTTTATCATACTTTACTAATATTATAAAAGCGAATGTTTGTGTGTATAAGTTTGTTACTTCTTCACGGGAAAACGGTTTGACCAATTTTGATATATTTTGGTATGCAGGAAGATACTGTAATCATTTAAAGCCTGTTCGCCGAGGGTTGGTTAATACGATGCCTAATTAATAACCCCTATCTTTAAAGCCATCCCTTGTTTCCCACTTTCTCCGTTTGCGATATTACGAGGCATGCAGTTGATGTCAACCGCGGGCCGAACGGCGGGTGGCGCGAACGGACGCAGCGGCCATAATTATATTGCTATTTCAGGAATGTGCTTGAAGTGAGTCGTTTGGGTGTTTCCGAAAGGTCATATATTTTATACAGTTCATCATTGTTTAAAATTGTATAAGTATTTCAATACTTAGTGGGCTGCAATTTGTAATGCATAAAGAAGCCCTGAGTTTGATTTGCTCTACTCTCTGCGAACTGTTTAAAAATGTACTTAGAATTAAAGTAAAAAGCAAGTTGCAAAATTTATTTTTATAACGCACACCAGCAATAAAACTGAAAATTTTACATCGACTAATGACCTTAATGGGCGTACGAGATATATCTAGCAAAAAAACCTTGATGTTCATTTCATATGCTGTAATATTACCTTCTATGCAAAATAAAAAAACCGCAATCCCACTGAATACAAAACACCAACTATTTATTATATGTATCTCTCATGTAATTTGTCAGTCGCCCCACATCAGCGTCATAGAATAAAGAAAAAACAGAAACTGCCTATAATAACATGCTAAAAAAATATATAAAAAACCAAACAAAAATATTTTAATTTTGAAAACTTTTGAAATTCCAACTACTTTTTTTTCATTAATCTCGTATGTAAAAAATAATAAGCAAGTCTAGAAAATTTAATATCAGTTTGATTTCTTCCAGTTCTTTTATGGGTTTAAAAATAAGCAGAAAAATATCATAGTTTAAATATTTTGAGTACAAAAGGTCTCAAAATATTCATACTTCGATATTTTTCTGTGTTGGTTCTTTTGTACATATTCGTGTTATTAACACATCTGTGTATAATTTTATATTTACAATTGAATCTGAAGCCTATTCTTTAGGCGTTTCACAGAAAATTGGCATAAGTTATTAAACATTCAAATAAGTTTAGTTTTCATTTACGTGAGGAGAGTGTAGGCCAAGTCCTCTGGCTACTCTGGCCAAGTATGGCTTCGGTAGTTTAGAGAGGGTTGTGCTCCTGCAGTGAAGACAAAAAGCGCTGATGATGATGATGACATTTACGTGTAAAGTTTCTTCAAATTTAAATTATTTTAAAGAATGCACCAACTGCTTAAAAATTACTCCGAATGAACATTTTTATACTCCACTACGTAAAAGCAGTGAATTTTTACAAACAAGCGCTTATTCTTTCTATTTCTCTACTCTCATTAATTGGTACCTCACATCAGTACTCTTGACTAATGAGTCTGTCAAAACAATATTTCGTTTGGGGCAATTTGTCTTTTGCAGATACCCTCAAAAATACAAATGCCGTTGTAGTCCCGACAACAAGGTGTATTTGGGAATGTCTGGAAAGTTTTTAATAACACTAAATCGAAGTTTATTTTGAAGTTTTAATGGCGACGTTTGCTGGCAGTTTGGATCAATTATGTTTTGCGAAAGTGAAGTTATTGGTAAAATTATGTATGACTTTAAAGGCACTTAAACTTAGTTTTAGTAATCAATGAAGTTACATCAAACATTGTATCGTTAGTTGTCTCGGTATCAATAAATTTTGTTGCTTTCCTTTGAAATAAAACAAGTAACGCGAAATGTGGATTCGCTCACTCCACGTAAACTGAGAGAAAGAATTTCCGTCTAAAAAACCCTGGTTGTACTTTTAAGACTCATTTTCATTGGTCGATCCATGCATTTTGGGTACGGGAGATTTCTAAAACGCATGCGGGTAACCGTTTTCACTAGTTGATGTAGCTCGAATTCGGGGTACATAACAGCATGTGGGGTATAACCCCTTACAGCGTAACGACCACTGTATCGTCTATGGCTTTCATTGGTCGATAGCCTGCTTACGGGGAGTTCCCGCTTGTTGATTGAGTTATCGACCAATGAAAATTAGCTATTATACTGATTTCTTTTTTTCCTGTATACGTCCCGTAGTTGGACGTATGTGAGTAAGTAACACTTTATTGCAAAAATGTAAAGAGTAACCCTTAAAACCAACCTAAAGCCTACCCTTTCTATTTTAACAAAATAAATACTTTTGATTAAAACAAACGTGAGACACAGACATTACTAGCATCACACTAGTCCTTTAGTCACATTCGCCCTGATGAATATCTCCGGATGAGGTCGAAACATGTCGGCAGTAGCTGACTCTATACGTGAGTAACCCGTGTAATAGGGGTGACGACAGGGACAGAAAAGTGTGATTGTAGTTTTAATAAGTCGGTGTTGTAGATTATCCGAATATAATGGACCCATATGTTTCAGTTTACCAAAAAAGTATAAATTCACAAATATACGGAGCATCAAAGTTCCGAAATGGACCGCATACCTAGCCGTGACGTCATGCTTTATTTAAATGCGCTGTATCTTTCTCATTTTTTGTTTCTCAGAGAAAAAAAAATACGTGTGCAATATATTTTTTTAATCTAACGTACAGCCAAAAATAATTTTCTACTAGCTTTGCCCGTGGGCTTCACTCCCCGCTTATTTTGGGATGAAAACTATTCTATGTCCTTTCCTGGATCGTAAACTATATCCAAATCAAATTTCATCTAAATAGGTTCAGCGGTTAGAGCGTGAGGTGGTAACGAACAAACAACTATACAAACTTTTTTAGCATTTAAAATATTAGTAGGAAGCATTTTATGCCATGACTTTTCATGCCTATTCACGCTAGTAAGGTAAATATTAATCTTTAACTACTTTCCTCGGGTCCTTGTTATTTTTTTTTATTTAAATGGCAATGTTTGAATTTATAGCCGATATTCTTTACATCAACGTTTGTTACGAGTAAATGTTTCTAGTTAATACCGTAAAGCACAGATTACATATTCAAACACACTAAAAGGACCAAGGGTAAAGGTGAATTCTAATAAGCCACCTCGTAACTCCAAACGGCACTAACTTGCATTCAACTAAACTAATCAAACTTGGCTAATCAAAGTCCATCAGCTGCATTTATTAGGTTGGCAGCTCTGCCAACTGACTTGTGTAGATTTATATCTTATACCTTTAAACGAGCAATTCTTGTATGTACATATATATATTTATTTATAAATTTCTGTGATCTCGAAAACGGCTCTAACGATTTCGCAGAAAATTTTTATATGGGGGTTTTCGGGGGTAAACAATCGATCTAGATTAGTTTTATGTTTGGGAAAACGCGTGTTTTCGAGTTTTCATGCGTTTTTCTTTCCACGCAGAATATGGTCGCTAATTTCCGACCGCCTTGATTTAGCTCAGTGGTTAAGGATAGCGACCGCTAGAAAGAGTGTTACGGGTTCGAATCCCACTCGGTGACTTACTTTTGTTTTTTTTTATGTTTATTTTGCATTGTTTTTAGACAAGTTTAAAAAAATTTGTTAATGTTTGAGATGTAACCGAGCAAAGCTCGGTCGCCCAGGTACTTTGATTATGAAAACATCAGTTGCTATTATTTGCATTACGTCCCTATCGTGGTTGATTTTGCTTTGAGCTAGATAGATAGCTGTGAGCTAGATAGCTGACTAATGACCCTACTTGCGTGCCGTATGGTCCCGGCAGAGTAGAATAGGACCACTCCAAATCTTCCCGTGGATGTCGTAGAAGGCGACTTAGGAATTATGATCAATGAGACCTTTCCAACCCGTCTGGCCAGCGTGAAAAGTGTAGGCCAAGTCATCTGGCTGCTTTGGCCAAGTATGGCTCTGATAGTATAGAGAGGGTTGTGCTCCTGCAGTGGAGACAAAAAGACCTGATGATGATGCTGATGATGAACCCTTCTTTCGTCATGTTCTTTGGCTGACTGCGATAGACGTTCAGCTGTCAAAGATTAAAGTTTCGGTCTACCCTCAATCCATCCGTAATTTTTTGCACAAATTTTCTCACACGAACAAAATTAGAAAACACTATTTTTGTAAAAAGTCTATATCGAAACATTTTTCTCATTTTTATATACGTACAAAATACTCCATTCGAATTTGAACATATACTTGGTATGATATTTATTTCTATGAATATAACAAACTATTTTTTTCATTACATTCACAGTGAGAAGGCATATGGAATGTAAAAAATGGACGAAACGCAATGAATTAAACTAAATAATTCTTTCACTGAATTGAATATAAAAAAAAAACAACTGAATCGGATTTCAGAATTAGAACACGAATGTTTTGTTTTATTTTTTTTAACTTGAATTTCGTTTTGAATAATTAATGGAAATCTAAAAACCGCTTGCTTAATATTTCTGTTTTTAAGGTGAATGCAAAGGGCTCTTTATTATACAATTCCCGCTAGATAGCGCTGCTTTTTTTTTTTTTTTTCATAACTAGCCGAAGCCCGCGATTTCGTTCGCGTGTTTCCTTAATGTCTCCAGAAAATGCTCTTAAGGCTGAACAACTTTTGTTAAGGCGTCATTTTTATATTTCTTATAGTTTGCTGGACCACTATGGATCTGCATCAGGTGATCCATTTTCAAAAATCATTTATTTCCTATATGTTGCCCAGGCTTAACAGCTAATAACAAAAAAGTTTTATTCGAATCCGTCCAGTATTTCCGGAGATTAGCGTGTACAAACAGATAATCAATTTTTATTCTTACTCCATTACTATTTACACACATTTTTTAATGTCTTATTATATGCATAGATTTTGTAGCAGACTTAAAAACTAAGTATATAAAAGAAAATGTATATCCTAAGATGTAAAGTCAAAGTCAAAGTCAAAGTCAAAAATTTTTATTCAATGTAGGATTTTATCTCTTATTGAAGGTCATTTTTTTAAATATTATTTTAGTGCAAAAGCTAAAAACTACTAGCGTTTCGGAACGACCACTGCTGAGAAGATTACGCCGAAAGAAACCCAGTTCAGTGTGTAGTAAAAATTTGTTGGTCAGATCGTCGATTACATAAACGCTATAAAAGCAACCAACAGGCCAACTTTTAAGGGATTCATAAACCCAAAAGTAAAAGTAATAAAATAAAACCAAATAAAATTTGATCCTACTGATTGCGTACAAATCCCTCCATGATACTTTAATCTTAAATACTTAACTTGCTGAACTTCGTTTATTTTTCATGAGAGATTTTTACAACTGTCGTAAAACAAATATCAAAGAACGCTGGCGTAAATAAATGAGAGCAAAAGTAACGCCCACCCCAAACAACTGCAGGGTATTTGAAAGTGTTTGCGTTTCGAATTTTTAGTCTTAATTTGGACCTTTAAATTTTAAAACAGCACGAGAAATAAAAAACGCAATCAGCATTTTAAGTATTGTTACCAGAAAGAGTGGAAGGGCGGTGAGGAATTTCACTTTCTTTCGTACGAGTGAAACCTTATGGCAGTGACGTCGCATGCTAATGCATCCTTTTCTGTAACTTGACAGTTTCCCTTTCCAGTTTTAAAAGGCTTATAAAAAACTTAAATACTTAATTTTAACGAAGATATATCGTTTACAGCTTCGGATTATATAACTTTTTGGTGTGACAAAAAATAAAATACTTAAACATGAATTCAAATTGCTCAGTTATTATCGTCTTCCTATACATACTTGCCGTCGTATTATTCAAATTACTTTTATATAATTATAAATAAAAGCATGCTGCAAAAAAAAATACAATAAAGAGTTAGTGAAATTATAAGATTAGTTCCAAATAACAACTGCAAACATTAAAACTGAAACTCCTAGCTACGCCACTGTTGAAAGTTAGACATTTTAGGAATCGCCCGAGACGGCAGTTCGTCTGCGACATAGACATGTGATCGTATCAAAGAAAACGAGATTGCCAATTATGAAAAAGACCACTATTTTGAGACATTTTACGGATCTTTTTAAAAGACTTCACAATTTAATTCAATTTATCGTCCTTTTATCGAATAAAATTGAGCGAAAACCTTTCTTTTTTCTATTTATAGTTTATTGTTGCTGATTGAAATAAATAGCAAATAGTTCGGTTATAAGTTTATAACGCACGCATGTTTTACAAACTGCATTATATATCTAAAACCAGTGAAATCATATCAATTTTAAGAGCAAGTGTGTTGAAAAAAAATTAACTGAGAAGAGTTTACTTGAACAATCCGGCATTTTTAGTATGTAGGTAGGTATATATGTATATTTGTTCGGATAATAATAAAATTCGGTAGATGTGTCGTGATAGTTAGTAGAATTTTTAGGTTTGAATATGAGCGGTTCGAAATCGGTCAAGGGGTTACCGAAATATGGAGTTCGCGAGTTCACAGGACAAACAGTCAAACTACTAATTATACAGTTCTTCTCAAACGGGAGTAATTAGAAAGTGTACATGAGAATTAATGTAAACTTTTATTACGTCATGGGTCCGTAACGATATATAACAAAAAACTAACAGACAAACAGACAGACAGACTGTGTATATTAATGCCCCCCGCCCAAATATGCATCACTACTTTAAGTTGCACAATTTTCATTAATATTTTGTCATAATGTGTTTATTCAGAGTTAATTAACATGTCACGTGTGGCTTTTTAGACTCTCTGTAGCAAATCGCTTTTCTTAATTATATTATTAGAGATACAGAAAATTAATAAAAATATAAAACATCTATGGAACGAAATCCTTACAAGCTAGGGATGTTGTCAAACATAATTTGTCTTTCTCGGGCGGGTAAAGCCGTGACGATGTCAGGGTTAACCGACTTTTGTTAACATTCGTATGCATCCATCGTTCGTTACATTTAACGGCATTGGGGCCACAAAACTGACGGTTTTACTGCCTAAGTAGTTACCAACACAAAATCCAGAAATAAATAATAATAATAAATAAATATATAGGGACAAATTACACTGATTGAGTTAGCCCCAAAGTAAGTTTGATACTTGTGTTATGGGATACTAACTCAACGATACTATATTTTATAACAAATACATATATAGATAAACATCCAAGACCCAAGACAATTTGAAAAAGGCCATTTTCCAACTTGCCCTGACCGGGGATCGAACCCGGGACCTCTGGATGGCGGACTAGCATGGTGACCACTACGCCACGGAGGTCGTCAAAGAACTTTTATATGACTTTGTATGCCTAAGGGCGCAACACAGTGATACTTAATTTTTATGTACCTGACACCCATTGTACCTGTGATTGACAAAATAAATGATTGTGATTATAAACTTTTTTCTTCATCTAAATAGGTAGGCTGACAACGCATAAATAACATTATCAAAAATAATTACTTTTATACTTGCATAAAAAAGCTGTCCAAAACCTTCTGTTCTGTTCTGCTCTGTTCTGAGTCCGCCCAGCCAGCAGTTACGCTGCAAGAGCTTATATGAATGAGGTCTACCTTGGTGAGTACATCATCACGCTCGCGCAAAAAAGCTGTACAAAACCTTTGTAAAATATTTGTTGCCGCAATTATAACTGTGAAATCGCAAACGCCATCATAAAAATACTATTGGCCATAACTAGACGCCTACCTGAGGTTTATGAAGCTCTACCCAAATAAAAAAGTTAACGTCGAACAAACATACAAACAAACGCCGTCGGATAGTTCAAGTAGACTTTGAGAACTTCGCTTGCTTCGCTCGCTCGTTCAATAAAAAATATGCATGTCAATAAAACATTAAAAAAATTAATTTTATTACAACTTAGCATTGGCACAGAATTAATAATAGTATTAAATTTATTTATACATAGTAGGTATTGGTTTCAAACTAACTGTGTCCGTGTCGAAAAAGTGTCGAGTTCGTGAGCGAATGTGGATGTTTATTTTTACACTTCTCATATATCTCCGATTCGAAAAGTAAAAAGTATTTAAAATGAGTTAGTATCGAACAGTGGCGGCTCCCATTGAGTTTCCTTAGGGGCTTCTTACATATATGCATTTATTACTAACAACAATTATAAACTTACTACTCCCATGCTGGTCTGGGAGAAATGAAAAAACTTAGAATGTACCAGCTGCTTCTCTTCCCGCGCAGATCGTAAAAGCCGATCGAGGGAATGGGCAAAAATGCGAATCATGTTAACAGGCGATGCGGCTAGCAACCCATCACTGTATTGATTGCTTTTCCATCTTCTCGCCCACCATGACGCTAAAAGTGGCTTTTGGGTCTTGCGGCCCTGGGTCCTGCATAGAGCCGCAAGACCCAAAATTCTCTGTCTGCCCCATTAGGGATAAAGACGTGATAGTATGTATGTATGTATGTAACAATTATAACCTACGTATATCGGCGCACTTACTATTTTCATAAACCGTAAACTAGCAGCATGACAGGATTGCACGCACGCACATATTCAAAATACGAAAATTCTCTCAGGTTATTGAAATACACTTACAATTATAAATGTATAAACACGCTCAGATACATATTACTCACACTAAGTTAGTAAAAGGCTTATTATATAGATGTACTAGCCCGAATTCTCACCCAACGCCACTGGTATCGAATAGTCTTAAATTCAAATAGTTTATATGCAGAAACTCGTCTAAACGCAACTCGGAGTTCATTTTAATAGTAACTTGTCGTAAGTTGCAAATAGTCTTATGTTATTTCGACTAAATAGAGGCAGCTGTACTCGGTTGTTTCATAGCCCAAAATCTTTCCCTCTAAAGCCTCCGATAATCGCTGATTTATGTCTAATATATCACATGATTTACCTGTCGCCCTTGGATTCGTTCTTTGTCTTTTGCTACTTTAAGACTTATATTGGACAGAACTGATGTAGCGTAAGAATTTTATCAGTATACATACATACATACATACTATCACGTCTTTATCCCTAATGGGGCAGACAGAGCATTTTGGGTCTTGCGGTTCTATGCAGAGCCCAGGGCCGCAAGACCCAAAAGCCACTTTTAGCGTGTTTTATCAGTATAACAATTTTCAACTATAAATCACCGCTATTCCAAAATTATTTGTAATAAAAAAATCGTAAAATAAAATAAAAAATTGTCCTTTTTAAACCCCGATAAACAATGGTGTTGTAACTGTAAGTTACCTAGATGCTAATGTCTGTCTGCCTGTTAGGTAAAAAAAAAGTTTTGACACCGTCAGCAACTTCTAGGCCGATCATTTGTATCATCGACAACCTTCCGTCTCCGTGATCATACCTTAGAGCATCTTCTATTTTAAAATGCTAGTCAAGACAAATCAAACAAGTCCTACCTATTCATTGAGATTATGTGGTTTTATAATTGAGTTTCTTCGAATATCTCCCGGCTCCGTCATCATAACAACTCATTGACATAATATTGTATTGACTTACACAACAATGCAAAATTTCAGCCAAATCGGTTGAAAATTAAGTAGCAAGATTTGATCTACACAAACATTCATACATACATGCAACATACAAGATACATTGCATTTAAATTAAACCTTGTAAAAAGGATAAAACACTACCCTCGCTTGTTTCATAGCCACATTCCTTCCCCGCCGAAGCTTCGGATAATCGGTGATTTACGGCTAATATCTCACATGATTTACCTGTCTGCCTTGGATTCCTTCTTTCTCGTTTGTTACGTCGCAAATTGAATAATTTGAGTAATGCTACAGGAAAACAGAACTAACTAAATTGTATATAGGAATTGACTGAGATTGAGATGTATTTTATGTTTTTTGTTACTAAACTTATAATAAACTACTTATATACAGTATTGATTTATATAATAAACATTCTTCATAGCTATTCAGAAAAAAAAAACTAATTTCAAAATCCTTGGGGGATATCCAGCAGTGGACGTTATGCAGCACAGGCTGTGTCAATACCGTTAAACGTGAAGACGTACTGTGTGTCTAAAGGTTTGGATAATCGGTGATTTACGGCTAATATCTCACATGATTTACCTGTCCGCCTTGGATTCCTTCTTTCTCATTTGTTACGTCGCAAATTGAATAATTTGAGTAATGCTACAGGAAAACAGAACTAACTTAATTGTATATAGGTTTTGACTGAGATTGAGATGTATTTTTAACTCTTGACAAAAAGAAAGGTATTTTAAAGTTTGACGACGCTAACTTCTGCCTGTGTGTCTGTCTATGTCTTCGTAGTGCTCGAACGGATAGACCGATTTCAATGTGTTTTTTTACGTGAAAGCAAGTTTGTTTGCGTTGGTCCTTATCTATGATTGATGAAAATCTGTTTAGCCGTTTAATAATTGTTGGGGGTTATCGCTTTAAGGTCAGGGCTTTTCCCAACAAAAAATAGATGGCCCTACAAATATCAAGTAGTATCTCTAGTTCCGCTACTCATCACTAGATGACGTTTTTTTGATAGTCAAGTGTTTTTGAATTGGCTAAATGAATAAACTTGTTCAATTTTTTGTTAATAAAATTGAATTAAATGATATACAGTAAGTTTAGATAATGAGAATCTGCAGATTCTCATTTTCATTTATTTCCTTTTTTGTTATTATATACCACTTACTTGTGTATTTATTAACAAAAAAATACACAAGTAATTGGCAGTAAGTAATTTTTATATAATAATAATATTGTTAAGTGCTGTTCTGTGATGAATGAATAAAAAAATTTAAAGTATAATGTAGCAGTTTTTTGTCTTCCCGCACCGATCATAAAACCGATCGAGGCCGAGAAATACTATTTTAGTTCCTATTTTCCCTCTCTATACAATAAAAGCAGACCGCTGTAGATTGGTAATTTGAAAATCCTTGGAGATATCCAGCAGTGAAAGTTATGCGGCTGAAATTATGTTGTCAATATTACCATACCGCTAAATTTGGCGTTTTTAGTAGGGATGCAACGATACGGCTATTACGATACCAATACAAATGACGAATACATCGTAATGGCCAAATACGATAACGAATTACGATACGAATGCATTACGATATTTGTTTAATACCATTTTGATGAATTTATTGGAAGCTTTGTTGTATGTTATTATTGTAAGACTAAGTAAAAGAATAAAAAAAAGTTATGCATTTTTTATCAATATATTTATTAATTTTATCAATTTTCATCATTAACTTATATTTTAAATTGTTACTATTTGTTATATTTACTGACTATAAATTAATTTTAATTGTAGTCGTAATTTATAACTGGCAAATTCTTATTCAGAAAAACATATTTAAGTTTTTTCCCTTAAGTCGGTTTCTCTCATCACTGTGTATCAGTCCTGGAGTGCTATTTTTCATTGAGGGACTCAGCAAAACACAAAACGTGTAGTTTTGCAACTCACCGCTCGCGTAAAATACAAATTGATCGTATTTTTAAAACTGTCATGTCAGCGAAAAACAAAATTGTTTTACGCAGAAAACATTAATAATTTGTCTATGCTTTTCTAAAAATTCGAACATGAATAAAAAAGCAACGTGAAATGGAATGGATTTCCCATGATTGGTTTCGATGACATATCTACGCCACAAATGTCAAAATTACGAGTGGTCAAGACCACTCGTTGCAAATCCTTCGCAAACTACCAATTCGAAAATGCGCCCGTTTGGAAACGCTCGCGCAAACCCTTCGTAATGTGACAAGTGATTTCTAAAATACGTCTTCTGCCTGCCTGCTTAAAACTGTCAATGGCAAAAGTGACGGATGCGAAGCGTTCAGAAATTAACGCGTTATGCGTTTCGTTTCACGTGAAACAGTAAAAATTTAAAAATTTTGAAGTAAATGTATCGTAAAAATATCGTATCGTAATATTTACGATAACGAATGATCGTAAAGGTTTACGATAATCGCCGATATACGATTATCGTATCGGTATCGTTGCATCCCTAGTTTTTAGTCTTAGGCTATGTCTACAACGTTACACCTGAAGAAGTACTGTGTGTGCATAGGTTTGGATAAACAGTGATTTATGGCTAATATCCCACATAATTCGCCTATCTGCCTTGGATTTCTTCTTTCTCGTTTGTTACATCACAAATTGAAAGATTTGAGTAATCCTAAGGGAAAAAGAACTAACTTAATTGCATATAGTTTTTGATGGAAATAGAGATGTATTTTGTATTTTTTTGATACCAAAATTGAAATAAACGATATACTCGTATAGTATAGATTTGTTTATTAAACATTCTTTGTAGCTGTTCTAGGTAAACAAAGCTTAATGTTAGCTGTTGCCTTCCTGCACCAATTTTAAAACCGATCGAGGTCGACACCGGTTATTTTAATTTCTATTTTTCATCTCTTTACGCTAACTGCGGTATTAGGTCAGTTATTTTGGAAATCCTTGGGGGATATCTAGCAGTGGACATTATGCGGCTGAAACACATTGCAATCTCATTAAGAACAATCTCATTATCATCACGCAAAATTTGGCTTTCGAGTCTTATGGCCGTAGGCTGTGTCTATACCGTTACACCTGAAGAAGTACTGTGTGTGCAAAGGTTTGGATAATCAGTGATAAATGGCTAATATCCCACATGATTTACACTTTCCAGTCCGCCTTGGATTTCTCCTTTCTCGTTTGTTACATTTTTTTTTTTTTTTTTTTTTTTTCACTTTCTTAACGTACCTACATACTAAAAATAATTGAATAAGTACGCTACTATTATTACAATCTAGCCTATTAACTTAGACTAATTAGTAATTTTACATTGACCTAGTTTTATAAGCAATAGTATAAGAATGTGTCCATCGGCACTTTTCTTACTGTCTCTATTAAGGGGAAGGCACTCTGTTCGTGTGTCTTTAGTTATTGCACTATAACTGCACGATTATTTAATTAATTTTCACTACACTACCTACACTAGTTCGAACGGTTTAGTTCGTTTAAGTCTTCTCACTATGTCCGTGTTGTCGAGGAGCTGGATTGCCTCAACGTTCACATGATGAAGCAATCGGTACTCGTGTGCTTCTGCATATTTTTTTATAACTTTATTGACGAACTGCATGTTAAGGTCCCGGTGCAGATCAGCATTTCTTATGTACCAGGGTGCATTGACAATACTCCTAAGTACTTTGTTCTGAAACGTTTGGATCATATCAATATTACTCTGTTTGGTACAGCCCCACAGCTGTATACCATAAGTCCATACTGGCATAAGGACTTGTTTATACAAAAGTATTTTGTTGTGTACTGACAAGGCAGACTTTCTCCCAAGCAGCCAATGCATCTTTTGAAACCGTATTTCAAGCTCTTCTCTTTTCTTCTTGACGTGCGCTTTCCAGCGCAGCTTCGCGTCCAGAGTCATACCTAAGTATTTGGCTGTATTTTCATAAGGAACTTGCTGTCCATTTATATATACGGGACAAAATTGTTCTTGCTTATTCGTAAAGTTAACATGAACTGACTTTGATTCATTTAGCTTGATTTGCCATTTCTTTGTCCATTCAATGACTTTATTAACTGCTATTTGAACCTTTTCCGCTGCTTCTTCATGTGTTCTTCCGACAGCCATTATAGCAGTGTCGTCAGCAAAGGTCGCCATAGTATTTTCGTCAATATCAGGAATGTCCGAGGTGTATAATAGGTACAGGACCGGACCTAGTACACTTCCTTGAGGCACTCCAGCTTTTATTGCTTTTATTTCAGAATACGCATTCTCTTGTCGCACTCTAAATGCTCTATTGGTTATATACGATGTTAATATATCTACAAAGTTAGTGGGTAATATTTTACTAAGTTTCATGATGAGTCCTTCATGCCACACTTTATCAAAAGCTTGTGCTACATCTAGAAAGACAGTAGAGCAGACTTTTTGATTTTCGAGGGTGTTTTCAATTATATTTGTAATTCTGTGAACTTGATCTATAGTTGAATGCTTTTCTCTGAAGCCAAATTGATGTGGTGGGATAAGATTTTTGGCTTCGATGATAGGTTTTAGTCTTTTTAGCAGTATTTTTTCAAATAACTTTGACATAACAGGTAACAATGAAATAGGCCTGTATGACGTCGTCTCATTTGGGGGTTTTCCCGGTTTTGGTATCATTATTACTTCAGCTACTTTCCATAAATCAGGCACGTATTTAAGTCTCAATGCAGCGTTTATGAGATTGGTTAGCTTGACTAAAGCCTTTCGCGGGAGATTGTGTAGCAATTCTCCGGGTATAAGATCAAAGCCCGGAGATTTTCTGGGGTTGATGTGTTGTTTTATTTCCCTCATCACTTCTTTTGGAGTTACAAGCTTTATATTTATTTCTTCATCGTTATTGTCGCTGAGTCTCTCAGGGATAGCTTCATCGATGCCTACTGATATGTCATTTGGCTTGAAGATCTCTTCGAGATGTTCGGCAAACAATGCAGCTTTTTGTTCGTTACTGATCGCCCACCTTCCAAGTCCAAGTTTTAAGGGAGGAATTTGGTTTATTGGCCGTTTCATGTTCTTCGTAGCTTTCCAGAGAGAATAATCTGTACTACGGTCACTGGTCAGTTTTTGGAGATACGTGTTTGTGCACTCATCAACATGTTTTTGGATTGCCCTTTTTAGGCATTTTGTAAGGTTATTCAACTTTTTTTTATCATCTGGCGACCTAGTTTGGTGCCATAGTTTTCTTTGCCTTCTTTTTTCTTTTACCAGATCTTTTATCTGTAATGGGTATGTATTTTTTAAGGTTCTTTTCTTACTTCTAGGTGTATTGTTCCAAGCAGTATGTTGTATTAAGCTGACGAATTTTTCTAAATCTATATCTAGTTGCTCTGGAGTCTTGAGTGGTACTCTTAGTTCTACATGGCTATCTAATTCTATTTTAAAACTATCCCAGTCTGTATATTTATTGACTAGGGTTAAATTATCTTCCTTAAATAAAATTTTTTCATTTATTTCTAAATATATGGCTGAGTGATCAGAGTTCATATCATAACTTTGATCAGTTTGCATGTAGTTAGACGACATGTTTTTATATATAAAAAAGTCTATGAGATCAGGGATTTTTGTTGGGTCAGTTGGCCAGTATGTAGGTGAACCTGTCGATGCAACATCACATTTCAGTTCTGTGATGGCACACATAAGTTGTCTTCCTTTTGTGTTCGTTAGTCGGGATCCCCAATACGTGTTCTTAGCATTGAAGTCTCCTCCCAATATAAATCTGTCACCAAGTGCGTAAATAACGTTTTTCCACAAGTCTTTCTGTATTCTATGTCTGGGTGGGCAGTATATAGCAGCCACAGTAAGAGGACAACTTTTTGTATTCAATCTGACTGCAGCACATTGCACCTGAGGAACCTCATGTTTAACATATTCTTGATGTTGAATCGTTTCTTTAATAATCACAGCACTGCCGCCTCTACCTTTGTTTGCCGGGTGCAATGCATTATAAACTTTGTAGCCTTTTAATTTAATATAAGATTGTTTTGTAAAGTGTGTTTCAGATACCAGGCACACATCAATATTTTCTAAATCTAGGATTACTTGTAACTCATTTTTGTGGTTAAGTAGCCCATTACAGTTCCATGCCATGATCTTCAAATGATTCATATTTTTTTATTCTTTGCATTAATAGCCGGTTTGGTGCTATTTTCTAATTTTTTCAAGCGCTCGTCGAATGATGACATAAGCTTAAGAATTTCATCTAACTTTTTGTCTTGTGGGTTTTGGTTGCTTTCATCTTTACGAAGATGGCTTATAGAATTTTTTGCAGCTGTCTGAGCGTAAGAGATATTTTTGGTTACTGTTGAGGCAAGCTTATTAGTAGGTTTCGGTTTGCTCTGTGCAGTTTTTTCATGGCTGACTACATTTTTTTTTTGCAGAATTAGTCCTTATTTTTTGCATCTCTTTGGCTATCATGCAACCTCTATAGTTTGCAGGATGACCTTCTCCGCAATGCACACACTTCGGTTTTTCTGTAGCTGGTTTTTTGCAGTCCTTAGTCAAATGTTTTCCAGTACACTTTACGCATCTTGGCTCTTTGGCACAATACATTTGTGTATGGCCATAAGCCTGACATCTCTTGCATTGGGGGATCAGTTTGGAAGATTTAAGAGGTTGTATATCTACCACGCACCCCAAGATAGATTTGATCTGATAAATTTTGCCAATTTCTTCCTGGTTTTTGAATGTGAGCATGAACATATTTAAGGGCTCTTTAGTTTTCCAGCTTAATTTGTTCACAGCATCTTCGATTTGGAGACCCTTTGCTTTGAGGTCTTCAATAATCCTGTCCGGTTTACAGGTAGAAGGCAATTTTTTGACCATTACCCTAATCGGCCTGTCCTGTTTGTTCTCATATGAGTGCCAAAGACAGTTGTTGTCTGTAAGTAGCTTCGATATAGCTCTATATGTTTCTATGTCGCAAGCATTTATCTTCACGCAGTCACCATGCAACATCTTTACTGTGAAGTTGCTAACGGATTGATCGCGTGACAAAAAGTCATAGAATTTCTGGTAGTTATTCACACCATCTACCACGATAGGAGGAGGTGGAAGAACTTTTTTTATTTTTTCAGTTAGTTGGCATTCTTTTGCCTGAGGGGAGAGTGTGGGAGACGTGTTCAACTTCCTCTTTTTCCTAGACTTTGTTCTAATCCACTCTGTTTCTTTAGCCAATTCTTCATCGTCAGTATTATACTCAGCGTGAGGCGCTGATGTTTCCGAGCTAGTTGTTGCTTGGGCTGTAGCCTTTGATTCAACAGCGCATTGCAACTGTTTTTGGAGAACCGCAATTTGGTTCTGTAATTCCTCGATAAGACTCTGCTGTTTTAGCCTTTCATTCTGTTCACTTTTAAAACAGTCGTAAAGGTAGCGTTCCGTTTCAGTTTTAATCTGAATGGATTTAGATGGTGTCGTACTCATTTTGAAGGCAGGGAGATTGTCGCCTTAACAATTATTCGTCGTACATAAACATAGCAAGGTGCAGTGACTCACCGATGTAGGTCATCGCGGCCGGCCAAAGATACGTGACGACGATGGACTTTGGTTTGATGCGTTAGCACTTTAACTGCACTGCATTAATGCGCGTCATATGTGATTGTGTCACAACTGCTCTTACCGAAGATTGAACGATCACTGACCAGTCCGCCTTGGATTTCTCCTTTCTCGTTTGTTACATAAAAAATTGAATTTGGGCAAAGCTGAGTAAAAAAGAACTAACTTAATTGTATCTAGTTTTTGACGGTAGTATTTCGTATTTTCAATTATGCTAACATTGAAATAAATTACATAAAGTATAGATTTATATTATAAGCAATTTTCGTAGCTGTTCTAGGAAAAAGAAGTATTATGTAATATGTTTTGTTTTATATCTCTATGAACTGAGGTGTCCTCTGCGGCCTCTAAGTTGAGTATGTGAATAAACAATTAAACAAGTTAGCAAAGTTCTCCAAAAATACTTGGAAAATCCGTCATTTGTATGTATGTAGATATGTTTGTTTGATGTTAACTTGTGCATCCTTAAGTCAAAGCTTCATGAAATTTGGTAGGTCTTTAGGTGTAGCCAATAGAATGTTTAAGTTCGTACATGAGTCAGATCGAACAAGAGGTTGCCAAGATATATAAGGTCTAACAAAATATACTGAATCCGTGATAGTGAACATTTTGCCCTAAGGAACATATGTCAAAATATGAAAATGAATTTTTGGCTTTCCATACAAACTCGGATCAGCTGATCGGTCAACTTGTATGGGATGCCAAAAATTACTTTTCATATTTCGGTACGTGTTCCTTGGGGAAAGATGTTCAGTATTATGGACTGAATTCACCCTTAAAATAATTTCAGTATATTTTGTTAGACCTTATATAGATATACTCATTTATTTGCTGCTATAACACACATAAAAAAAATACAAATCAGACACAAAAAGAAAATAAATTTCAATCTACCTGTACAATTTATATAGATAAATAGAGTTTGCTTTAAGTTTTAGGTTTTGAGCGCATATATTTACCTTAAAATGTAAGTGAAAGAAACTGTATTTACAATACAATACAATACAATACAATACAAATTAACTTTATTGCACCATGATAAACATAAAAAAATTACAACAACAACAAGAAACAATATAGGCACAAAGGCGGACTTATCGCTATAAATGCAATCTCTTCCAGCCAACCTTTGGGTGGAGGAAAAATAATAATTTGAAATTAGGTGGGCGCAGTAATTATACCTATAGTTAATTTACTTACATATTAATAATACATAAACATATAATACATATGTAAATATAAATAAAACATACCTATGCGATACATAAAATTATTATATAAACAT
Organism: Acrobasis consociella; assembly: GCA_963555685.1. Lineage (NCBI taxonomy): Eukaryota > Metazoa > Arthropoda > Insecta > Lepidoptera > Pyralidae > Acrobasis > Acrobasis consociella. The sequence goes on along the minus strand of OY743122.1, from coordinate 2,567,777 downwards.
ACATATAAATAATACATAAAATACATACATAAATACATTATTAGTAACACTGAACATAACTGATTATAACGACAGGTAATATTTAAAAAGGCGATTTTAAAAAATGGTTTTACTCTGAGCAGTACGAACTTCAAGAGGAAGAGCATTCCAAAGGTAGACAGCATTCCAAACTTCCAGCTTCCAAAGGTAGCAAGGTATTTAAATTTAAATTATAAATATTAATAACCAAAAGTTTATTTTCTCTTTACGTCAGTTATAGCATTAACCAAAACTATGTAGGTGCCTAAGTAAATACTTATACGAAATGTTTATACATAACAATGTCTTACTTTGCGAAGTAAAGTCTAAGTATTATTAAGTTTATCAACTGTTTAACTTGTTATAACATCAACACATCGTTAGAAGTCTGTGAAAATAAACATACAATTACTAATTTGTCGAAATAACAAAAGTTGAAGAATATTTGGAAAGTTTTACTTTGCCCTTGCTTTTGTGCAAAAGATCCATCTAGATTTTGAATAAACTTGCATATCAAACTGTGATTATTTATATTTTACTTCAATATAAATAGGGTCTCCCATGCTGGTCTGGGAAAAATAAAAAAACTTAGAATGTACCAGCTGCTTCTCTTCCTACGCAGATCGTAAAAGCCGATCGAGGGAATGGGCAAAAATGCAAATCATGTTAACAGGCGATGCGGCTAGCAACCCATCACTGTATTGATTGCTTTTCCATCTTCTCGCCCACCATGACGCTAAAAGAGGCTTTTGGGTCTTGCGGCCCCGTGCTCTGCATAGAACCGCAAGACCCAAAATGCTCTGTCTGCCCCATTAGGGATAAAGACGTGATAGTATGTATGTATGTGTATAAATAGGGCGATGCCTGCTTGACAACGGAGGTGATCCCCGCTCCGGAGCGTACCTCACGAAACACATCGCCCTGGCCATTCAGCGCGGCAACGCTGCTAGTATTATGGGCCCTTTCGAGCCCGGTACGCTCAGGGGCGGGCTCTTGGATTAGTTAGTTTTATTATACTCTTATTTTTTTCTTTTTAATTTAATTTCTTTAATTTATTTTAAGATGATTTATTTGTTTTAATTGTATTTAGCTTATGTTTTATGTAGTAAATAAATAATATTTTTATATTCTCTCATATAAATAGGTACCCTACATTTCGTTAAATCTTAAACATATATCTCATCACCACGTCTTTCTGTATCCACTGCAGGAGCACGACCCTCTCTGTACTACCAGAGCCATACTTGGTCAAAGCAGCCAGAGGACTTGGCCTACAGTCTCCTCGCTGGCCAGACGGGTTGGAGAGGTCTAATTGATGTTTATAAGCTTTGTTTAGCTTGTATTTCCTAAATCGCCTTCTACGACATCTACGGGAGGACTTGGAATGGCCCTATTCTACTCTACACGGCAAATACATACATACTATCACGTCTTTATCTCTAATGAGGTAGACAGAGCACTTTGTATTTTACAGTTCTAAGAGCTCTAGGCCGCAAGACTCAAATAAAATATATTTCCAAAAAATATATATGGGGCGATAGAAACATAGTAATAGAGTAAGAATTTTAGAAAGATGATAATAGATGTCTGTTTGTAAGCGCTAATCTCCGGAAAAACTGGACGGATTCAAATGAAACATTTTTGTTAAGCCTGGGCAACATATAGGGTATAATTGATTTTGAAAAATGGAACACCTGATGCAGAACCGTAATGGTCCAGCTAAACTATAAGTAATATAAAAATGAGGCCTAAAAAGTTGTTTAGTCTGATGAGCATTTTCGGGAGTCATAAAGTCCACGCGAATGAAGTCGCGGGCTTCAGCTAATAACATATACTTACTAAATACACCACACGCGATTAGTATATGTATAGAACACATACATTCACTTGAATAACAATACTCTCCTTTAACAGTCGGATAAAAAGTGCCACAGAAAAAAAGCTTACACGATTTCGTGACATAAAAAAATCGCTTACATTAACCCTTAAATCACACCTTTTCAATCCAGGATTAAAATGACAGATATTTTCCCTAAAACCGAGCTACAAATATCAGGCAACCGAGACACAGAGTAGATAGGTAAAGATGCTCAGTTGTATTCAATGTCTGTAAAATGATTGTGTTGCATTTCCAATAGGGATGTAGATTGAGTAAAAAAAAAATTGTTGGCTATAATAGGTCCCATCGACGGGCAAAAGCCTCTCCTCTCTTTTTCCATCTTTCGTGGTCCCTAGACGTGATCTGAGATTCTTTTTTAAACTGTGTAAGGTCATCCGCCCATCTCTTTCTTCTACTATTTATTTTATTTAGTCCGTCCACTAAAAAAAAACAACATAAAGGACTCATTATTTATTATTTTAGTAAAGTAGTAAATTTTTCAAAGATAACAGCGCTTCGAAATTTCTCAGTCGAGATGATTGACATCTTCTTTAGATAAAAATCGTAGCTGATCGTGACATCGACGAAAAATGCAAAAGGGATGTGAACTAAAACACTTTTTTAGCACGCATTTTTTCGTTTCTCTAAAAAAACAATGACAATGATAGAGCGCATTGAAATTTCGCATGACGTCACAGCTAGGTATGTTTGTTACTTTTACGCTTTGGCACAGAATTAATAATAGTATTACATACAGAACTGAAAAACTCGCACCGTCCCCCGCAATCTGGGGTCCCCGCAACCCTTCCCCCGTTACTGTGAGGTGTAAGCGGCAGTAAAACAGGGTTATTGGTAGTCGCACGTTGACATTACGCGAGTCACTTAGGATTATTGAATTATAATGGTGAGAAACTGCGCACATTATCATTATTTATCCACGAAAAACAATAAATAACGAAAATTTTAAAGATATCCGAGTGATGAAAACAGGTAAGCAAAGCAACAAATTCCGTGGTGGCGACCCTGATTGTTTAACTCACACATTTGACGTGTGCACGGACGGATTGTTTCGTTTGTAGTAGTATTAGGTATATATGCTGCTCCGTTTGTATGAAGTGCCATACCTGTGGCTTTGGTGAACTGAAAAATATGAACCCATTATTTTCGGACTAATTACAATCATACTTTTACTACCCTGCCGACACTTCTAACAATCAGTACACGTCATAGATAGATAGATAATTATTTTATTGATATCATAAAGACACACATAATTACACTTACATTATATAGTCGCAGATTAAAAGAATAATAACAAAACAACACATTGTTTATAATTTTTTTGTTGTGTTTACCCAAATAAACCATTTTTCTTTCTTTCTTTCTTTCTTAGTTTGTAAGGCAGTCAACAGTAGGTCATGCAAACTAATCGAAGTGTGTCTGTAAAGCCATTACCTAAATAAATATATATAACTTGATTCTTTGATAGTCTCCGCACTATTTCTCCTCCACATTCCGGGTAACCTTTTATCTTGTCCACATCATTTAACCCTGGATAAATTATATTCGTTTCTTTCGCTTTTCACCCTAATTGTCTGAGACGTTGGGAAGTATTATTGTTAGCCTCGTTTCCTAGTTGTTGACTTGTTTCATTTTGTCGAGACACTAAATTAGTAAACTTTTGTTGTCGTTAGTCGCAGGTTTTCGTTTTTTTCTTCTATAAAGAGGTATGTTTATTCACTTTTGTTACTTATCCAATTTCTGTGTGATCAGTAGGTTTTTTTTTTCTTTATTTATAATTTATAGTGAACATTTTACTAAAATAACATATAAATTAAAAAATCATCAAAAGCGCCGCACCGAAGCAACGTGCCCAAAATGCTGGCAAAATTCCCCCGCTGGATAGCTAAGCTAATCCGTTGGGCGAAAAAACTGCAGGCTCTTGGGTCTCTAGTTGTCTCAATGAGGCGCGTAGTTATTAGATTTACAATTTTTTTGCTTTAGCACCCTCTGGACCCAAAGTTTCGACACCAAATTTGTTTTAATTTTAAGAAGAGTTTTAAGTTTTAGTTATAATATAGTTTTTTTACTAAAAATATGTGATGAAAATAGGGGTTGAAACTTTGGGTCCGTGGGGGCCTTCTGCGCATAGTTTATTTAATTTTATAGGTAAAAAGCTGGTCGAGGTTTCAGGTGACCAGGGGGCTGGTAATTACTTCGCTCAAAGAATAAGTATTGCCATACAACGTGGCAATGCTGCCAGCCTTCTGGGCACTCTTCCGCAGGGGAAGGATTTAAGAGATATTTTTTATTTGTAATTGTATAAGTTTATAAGTAATTTATTTTTAGTATTTAAGTTTAATTTTTAATTGTAATTATTGTTAGTTAGTTTAGTTTATTATATTTTGAAAATAGTACTTAAAGCTAGTTTATAAAGTATGAAAATAATATTGAGCACCTTTGCAGCAAAAATGTCAAATGATGGGTTAAAAATTTCGTAATTACTAATATTTGTATATATATTTGTATAAATCGTTTTTTATACGATTTAGTTTCTTTCGCTTTACACCCTAATTTTCTGAGACGTTGAGAAGTATTATTGTTTACGTAGTTTTTTAGTTGTTGACTAGTTTTTATTTTGTTGAGACGATAAATTTGTAAACTTCTGGTGTCATTAGTTTATTTGTAAATTACATACATACATACATACTATCACGTCTTTATCCCTAATGGGGCAGACAGAGCAATTTGGGTCTTGCGGTTCTAAGCAGATAGAGCCCAGGGCTGCAAGACTCAAAGGCCACTTTTAGCTTGATGTGGGAAAGAAGGTGTATGAAGAAATCAAAATAGTGATGGGTTGCTAGCCTCATCGCCTAAACACGATTCTAATTTTCGCCCATTCCCTTGATCGACTCTTACGATCTGCGCGGGAAGAGAAGCAGCTGGTACATTCTAAGTTTTTCCATTTCTCCCAGACCAGCATGGAAGAGTTTTTTTCATGGAAGATTTGTAAATTAATTCAATTAATAGCTTTTCTTACATAAAAATATATTATATTCTACATTATACTTATGCATTTTCTTTTTGCTACAATCATGGCAAGTGAATTAACCAAAAATTTTCATTAGACTATAACCGTCTTATTATAAAACGCAGACTAACTTTGTTACTAGGTTTAAACCATTATCCGAACAAATCAAATTGACATTTTCAGAGTCAATGGCATATTAATAAATGTCAACTTTCCCTACATCTTGCAAACTAATCGTGACATATGTAAGTTATAAGTTCTAACCAATTTCTTTACTGACTCATTGAATAAGATACCTAATACATATCTAGAAATAACAACACTATATTGATTATTTGTTTGTATAATCTTTATTGTACATAAACAGGACAAAAATACACGTTAGAAGTAGAGAACAGTAAAAAGGCGGACTTATCCCAGATTGGGATCTCTTCCAGTTAACCTTGATTTATGAGAACAATTTACAACACAGGGTAAAGAGTGGGTAAAACATACAGAAGACACAAAACAGAAAACAGGATTCAATTTCACCTAACTACTTACTTCACTAAACACTAAAACACTAAAATATAAATATCTATGTATGTAAAAAATTATTTCAACCGACTTCCAAAAAGGAGGGTATGAATTCGTCGCGATCTTTCATTTTTTTATGTATGTTCACGAATTTTTCGAAGACGCTTATATAAAGAGATTTGGAAAATTCTTTGTTAGAATTTTTATCAAAATCGGTTGTGCAGTTTAGAAGTGAATTCAGTTTTTAGTTTTGAAAAATTTGTACATTACGATATATGTGCGTTATGGTGGTTATAACTCACGAGAGCCAATTTACCAGCCCGAGCCGAAGGCGAGGGCGTAATATAGCTGAGTGTGTTACTATTATATACGCACGTACATTATATGACATTCAACACACTTGCGAGGTAAAATAGCTAAACACACGATTTTTTTCATTTTTAATAAACTCAACCATAAAACTGCTATGCACAGGGTTGCTTTCCCGCCGTTTTTCATCTTAAAATTCGTTCGAAGTTTGTTATTAGTTCGAAATTTGACAAAAAAAAAACAAATAAATTGAAAACAGTGCGGTTATAAATTATATTTAACTTTACTATTTGCGTTTATAATGCACGCGTGTTTTATGAGCTGTTTTTTATATCTAAAACCGGTGAAATTCGATCCACTTTACGAGCAAGTGTGTTGAAAAATAAATAACTGCTGTTTTCCATGAAGGAAACTACACTTTGCGACAAAATTCAATTTTATAACGCAGCCACGCCGCTGTGGCATCGTTTTCCCTCAAAGCCGAGTATAAGCCGCATGTCTACTGGATTTAGCCGTGTTATATCTGTCGCGTCCAGCTAACGTAGTCTGCTGTGGGATTTATGACTTTGTGACTAACTTATGTAGACACTAAGTTTTTTTTTTAAATTTACCAATACAAGTTTAAGTAATACAGCGTTAGTAATACTTACAGCATAATTTAGTATAAGTTTATTTTATACGAGTAGCTTAGTTTAGTTTTATTTATCTTTGTTCTTATTTCTTTTTTCTCAGTTTTATAATTTTCAACGTATTATATCCCTGACGGGGTAGACAGAGCCCTGGGCCATTAGGCCCAAAGGCCACGCTTAGCGTCGTGGTGGGCGTTAAGATGGAAAAGGAAACAAAATAGTGATGGGTTGCAAACCGCATCGCCTATTATCATGATTCAAATCTCGCCCATTACCTCGATCGGCTTTTACGATCTGCGCGGGAAGAGAAGCAGCTGGTACATTCTACGTTTTTCTTTTCTCCCAGACCAGCGTGAAAGATTATACTGAGTCAAAAAACGAATATAATGAGATAGTATAAAAGTTATTATTCAGTCTTAATAATGATTTTTGACTTAGTTACCAGATAATTTTTTGGGGACAGTTTAGGTTAGAATCTAAAATGTTTAGTAATTAGGCCTTTGCAGGCACTAACTAAATACGTGCAAAGTTTAAAATTTATTATTTTATCGGATCGTAGCGTATATTTATTATTTTATTTTATAGTCCGCACACATAAGCTGTTGCCTCCGGCTATTGCCCTATCATAAACACTTATTGTATTATCAACTATGTCCACAAAGCAAATAAATGCTACTGTATTTTCCGACAAAACACCATTATGTCGGTAAAACGAATTTCTCTCCGGAGCACCAGAAACATTGTCTAGGGTAGTAATAAGCTTATGGTTTCTTACGTAGATATGCATAGAAATAGACCACGAAAAAGTCTTTATATAAGTGTAATTAATAAACTGAAACTATTTTAAAGGCGAATTCAGTTCGTGATAGTGACTAACTTTCCCCAAAGAACATATGTCGAAATATGAAAATAAGCGGCCAAGTGCGAGTCGGACACGCCCATGAAGGGTTCCGTAGTAGCAAATAACATAATATAAAAGTCTTGTAGTATGTTTTTTTTAATTTTTATATTTGAGTTGATTGAATGAAAGGTACATTGCCGTTTATGATTTATGACGTATTAAAAAAAAACTACTTACTAGATATCGTTCGAACCAATTTTCGCTGGTAGTTTTCATAGTAATGAACAACATATATTTTATTTAGTTTTATCATTCTCTTATTTTAGAAGTTACGGGGGGGGACACACACTTTTTTCCACTTTGGAAGTGTCTCTCGCGCAAAGTATTCGGTTTAGAAAAAAATGCTATTAGAAACCTCAATATCATTTTTGAAGACCTATCCATAGATACCCTATACGTATGGGTTTGATGAAAAATAAATTTTTGAGTTTCAGTTCTTAGTATGGGGAACCCCCAAAATTTTCTATTTTTTTTCTATTTTTGCATCAAAACCTTAATGCGGTTCACATAATACATCTACTTACCAAATTTCAACAGTATAGGTCTTATAGTTTCGGAAAGAAGTGGCTGTGACATACGGACGGACAGACAGACAGACAGACATGACGAATCTATAAGGATTCCGTTTTTGCCATTTGGCTACGGAACCCTAAAAATGTGACTTACGAACTCGGATAAGCTGATCCTTTAACTTGTATGGGAAGCCCCAAATTACTTTTTAAATATCGATACCTACATGTTCCTTCGAGAAAGTTGTTCAGTATCATGGTTCAATCAATAGTTTCAGTATATTTTGTTAGACCTTTTATTTTGCGTCTTGTGTCCTACCAGTTGCATTCTCATTTGTGTCACAGGTATGACACTTCATAAAGCTGAGTATCATTTATGCCTACTACAACTAGAAATGAAACTATACAAGTTGTGCAGTATAATGGTATAAATTTTAAACTCTTAAAATAGTTCCAGTTTATTTTGTAAGACATTTTATTTTGCCTCTTACCTAGCGTATTCCCGGTTGCATTCTCACCCGTGTCACAGGTTTGGCACTTCATGGAAGCGGAGTATAATTTATGCCTACTACAAACGGAACTACACATCAAAAAAATTTTTTTTATTGTAATAATAATTCTAACGCATTTAAGCAAACGAGCGAAGCGGGCGAAGTTCTCATATTTGAAATGCTCTTATTTGCCATCTATTTCACAATAGAACAGTGGATTCCTCCGCATAATCCTCTTACAAGACCTAAGTATTGTTTTGATTCGTATTACCTCTATTTTCCTATTTCTTTGAAACATAGTAGACTCAAACAACCTTACTGTTTATTAAAGAGGCTACAAGAATGGCAATAATGCTCTTTAATTAAAAGTCAAGGTTCAATTCGTATAATAATAAGAAAGAAAAATATTTGAAAAAAAAATTGTTTGCGAAAAAAAAATTATGAATCATTAAAAAAATCGGACATTTGAACCTATCTAAATGAGCCTACTATATTTTGAAACAGTTCTCTTGACGCAATAACAATTTTTTTTTCATGGCATGATGAATTATAATAGTCTTATGTAGAATTATAATGTAAGTAATACGTAAATTTATACTTATCATACTCTTTTATATTTTGTCATGTTATCATTATTTAGCGTAACACAGCATTTTGGGTTGGGTTTGCAGCTTACACGAATAATAGGTCGCGAAATCCAAATGCTGAAGGCTGTAAAATGGAAAAACCGGCCAAATGCGTGTCGGACCACGCGCGGTGTAGGCTTCCGTAGTCGCGAATGCCGACTTTACGTTCACGGGACTAAAAACGTCTATAAAACTAATTTTCTAATAAATGTGTATGAAATTTTAGTTTATCTTCCATCTAAATTCTATTCTATATATATCTATAATTCGTAAACCCTTGTTAGCTCAGATAGTTTTCGTACTGCCATGAATTTTTTCACGCCTCCATATACAACTACAAAAATTGGTACTATTAAATAAATTAGGTATCTTACAAATAAATCCCTAAATGAAGAAAGATTTATTCAACGATACTAAGAATAGTCAAGAAAAAAAATTGGCTCCCTCTTTACAAATATGTGAGCTATCCCATAAAAAAATATTTTCATAATTTTATTTTACTACTTTATCGGCAGGATTAATAAACATATCCATGCTAAATTACATATTTTCAGAACTTTATAGTATCTTGTAAGGACTGAAGACAGATAAGAGCCGCGGACAGACAGACAGACGTGGTCAACTATAATTAGGGTTCGTTGTCTACTACAAAACCTTAAAAAGGAATCATCATGGAGCATAAAAGCAGCTACTACATTCCAATATTTTTCTTTTCTCCCAGACCGTCATGGATCGGAGTGATAAGCACCTACTTTGTCATTAAGAAGACCCTTCTATCCTGTCCGAATTGCCACACGTCGTGTACCAACGAGGACCTTAATGCGGCTAACGACAGAGGGATCGCCGTGGCCATATACTGGTCAAATATCAATTGAAATAAAAACTATATTGAAACCATTTCGATTCAACAAGAAAATTGAGAGAAATCAATGAAAGTTTTCACTAAACCAACACCGCATCCACCGTTGACGTCAGAACTTTTCAAAACCCTATCCCGCGATCTTTATTAGTTTCAAAATACAACAAAACCATACTGAAGTTCCTTCCGATGCAACTTGTGACTCCACTGACTTCATTATTGAGCTCCTGCACAGCCTGCCAACTATCTGAAAACAAACTTATTTTAACTCTATTCTTATATAAGTAAGACTTCTTTTGTAAAAAACTAGCTCTTACGTTTTGTAATTTGTGAATCTTCGAGCTTTAGATTTGCTTTTGGAAAATCGCCCGTATGCTGTGGTAATAGCTGATAGGATGTATGATTGTTTTATATAATAGAGAGTGTAGAATGGATGTAGTCTGAACGTTCACGATTCGCCTCAAGGATATAGAATTTCAAGATGTAATTTAACAATTGTAACAAGTATTTGTACACTGTCGTGTATTTTCAATTGGTGAAGATACTTTTCCGAGAATTCTGGAAGTGTTGAGTTTCTGAATGTGTTGTGTATTTTTGCTGGATGGAGGGCTATGTTTCGCAGTTTATGTGTGTATTTATGTATGTGCATCTATTTCCTGGTATCTTTCATGATGTGTCATCATTTGACCCATACATGATGACATATCATGGAAGATATAGATATTGTATATTGTATGTGTGTATCTGTATGTATACATATAAATACATAAATGCACATGCATCTATCTACATCCTCGTATCTTCCATGATATCCATGGCATATTTGACAATTGAGATATCGCTCGAAGTCATCATCATATCAGCCACAGGAAGTCCACAGCTGGTCATAGGCCTCCCAAGGATTTCCAAAACGACCGATCGGAAGAAGCCTGCATCCAGCGCCTTCCTGCAACTTTGCACAGATCGTCTGACCATCAAGCAGATGGGTGTTCTATGCTGCGCTTGCCGGTATGTGGCCACCATTCAATTACATCATTATATCCTGAGTATTTTTTCTCGTATCTTATATATAAAAAAAAAACATTTAGGAATAAAGTTTAATTTCCCTTCCAGCAAACTTTGTCTTGTGGTGGACATCTCGCTTTCAGCATGAAGTGGGTCAGGTCTTTGGGCTTGTTCTATTGATCTCCTCGATAGCCAATATACCGTACTTGTTAATATACTATACATACAGGGTATTGAATGGTGAAATAATCCCTGTAGGGTGTGCTCAATCTGTGATATGAAATAAGTTATGCAAGAAAGAAAGTTGTTTGACAGGCATATGAAAAATAAACCCCGAATTTCAAGCGTTTAGTAAACGCATAAAAGTCGGGATTTTTTAGGAGGTCGGGGGTTTAGCGGTTTATACCTTATACTAACTTGTATTGTATTGTTAACGTATCGCAAAGCGATGTTTGAGAATACGCTCGGATGATGATGATTATCAGCATCATCATCATTTCAGCCGCACAACGCCCGCTGTAGACATAGGCCTCTCCTAAGGATTTCCAAAATGACCGATCCGATAAAGTTGCCTGATGATTAGAATATAACAGAAATATACTGTATTTTTAGGGTTCCGTAGTAAACAAGGAACCCTTATAGTTTCGCCATGTCTGTCTGTCGGTCTGTCTGTCTGTCTGTCCGTCCACGGTCCTACTCAGATACTATAAGTACTAGAAAGCTGTAATTTGGCATGGATATGTATATCAATCATGGCAAAAAAGTCGTAAGATAAAATATGGAAAAAAAAATTTTTTTAGGCTAGCTACCATACAAGTAAAGAAGAAGTCAATTTTTTTTTCTCTACAAACACATTGTGTGGGGTATCGTTAAATAGGTCTTTCAAAATAATTGTGAGCTTGTATACACAATTTTTCGATTTAGGGATCCGTGTCTGAAATATTTAGGTTTAAAGTGAAAATTTTTGTTAAAGCCTCGTGTCCCCCCCCCCCCCCCCCCCTTCTATCCGCTAAACGGTTATATATGGACACGTGAAAAAAATCACAGCTATATATTTTAAAGGAAAACTATCAGAGCTAAGTAGGGTTGACAAATTAAAAAGTTATAGGCGATCAACACGCACTTGGCCAATATTAAATAAAAAAATTTTTAATAATCAACCACAACAATTTTATTACATGTAAATTATATTTGCTCTGTTTGAAAATTGCTGAAAGGATAGTAAAAACCGGCATAAAATTTCAATCAATAGAAAATTACTATTCAGCAAATAAAAAAGGATTTTTACGTACCCTCTTTTATTTATTAATCAACACACAAATAAAACAGTAAAAATGTTTCTGTACATTGAATATATTTCCAAAAAATTGGGGCTATGGAGATCTAGTAATAAACTAAGAATAAAAAGAGTCTGTGCATGCTAATCTCCGGAAATATTGGACGGACTCGAATAAAACTTTTTGTGTTATATATCTGTTAAGCCTCGGTAACATAAAGAATATAATTTAATTTGGAATATAATATAAAAATATAATTGAAAATGGAACATCTGATGCAGAACCATAATAGTCCAGCTTAACTATAAGAAATATTAAAATGACGCCTTAGCAAAAGTTGTTCTGCTTGATGAGTATTTTCATAAAGTTTACGCGAACGAAGTCGCGGGCTTCGGCTAGTTTTGAATAAAAGCGTTTACTGATATTAAAAATTTCACATATTTCCATTTAGATATTAAATTGTTCCGAAAATTTAAGCTATATAAAATCGGGATATTATTCAAAACAAAATTGAGATTTACAAGCAAATAGGTATTTTTTCTTAAATTTTCAATTTTTTTTATAAAACTTTAGTTTTACATATTCAAAAAATATTTTGATTGTTATTTATGTTTAGACTTTTTTAACAAATGAATGAATAAAATAAGCAACAAATTAAACTATTAACATAAATTTTATCCTACTATATAATATCATAAATGCGAAAGTGAGTTTGTATCTTTCTTTGCTTGTTACCACTTCACGCTTCAATCACTGAACCTATTTAGACGAAATTTGATATGGATATCGTTTTGTACCCAGGGAAGAACATAGGATAGTTTTTATCCCGAAATTCCCTCGGGGAGCGAAGCCTACGGGCATAGCTAGTTATTTATAAATGAGAAAGCACTGGTAAATTGCTGCCCCGTAGTAGCGTACCCAGAAGGCTGGCAGCATTCGTGACTAAATACACCTGGAAGACCATTTTTCACCAGGGTAACGATGGTCAAATGACCATAAAAAGCCCAGTTGGATGCCATCACCAGGACCTTGCAAAGTGAAAAACAAGGGAAAGAGTACATACAGATACATTTTCACGTCTATATCCCTGACGGGGCAGACAGACCCCAGGGCCGTAAGACCCAAAGGCCACGCTTAGCGTTATAGTAGGCATTAAGATGAAAAAGGAATCAAAATAGTTATGGATTGCTAGCCGCATCGCCTATTACCATGATTCAAATTTTGCCCATTCCCTCGATCGGGGGAAAGAAGAACAACCCAGATATATAGGATTGGTTCAACTGCCTCCGTGGTGTAGTGGTTAGAGCGTTCGTCTCATACGGTTATGAGGTCGCGGGTTCGATTCCCGGCGGGGGCAACGACTTTGTGTTGTTGTCTTAGTTTGTTTAGGACATTTCAGGCTGATCGCCTGATTGTCTGATAAGTAAGATGATCCGTGCTTCGGAGGGCACGTTGAGCCGTCGGTCCCGGTCACTGTCTTTGAAATTGGTCGTTACCTAAAACCATGTCAGAAGCCCTTAAGGCGGTTTAAAAACACTGACACTAGTGTTAGTCACTAACACACACGCTAAGAAGAAGAAGGATTTGTTTGTTTTCGTGTGTGTATCTGACTTTAATGTAGATCTTTTTATCTTTTTGAGATCTGCCAATACAAGACACAATAGTAAAGAATGAAAGCCGCATCATATGATGTAATACGGGTCCTTACCGGTTTAACTTGTTCCACTCCATAATATAAGTGCACTTGTTTTATCGTCTTCGAAAATATGATCATATGTCTGTCTTTCGTTCTGAACTTACTTTAGTTGGCTTCCTAAAGGCTGTCTAAGGGCATGACAGCCACAACTAACTTCTCATGTAGTCCAATGACTGCCAAATACCGACAAGTTTTTTTGCCAGGCAAGTGGCGAGTGGCGGAAATTATTATTGACTAGCTGAAGCCCGCGACTTCGTTCGCGTGCACTTTATGTCTCTGGAAAATGCTCATCAGGCTGAACAACTTTTACTAAGGCGAGATTTTTATATCTCTTTTAGTTTAGCTGGACCATTATGGTTCTGCATCAGGCGTTTCATTTTCCAAAATCATTTATACCCTATATGTTGCCCTATGTATTTCCGGAGATTAGCGTGTACAAACAGACAAACAGATATACAGACATACAGACAAACAGACAGACATTTTTTTTAAATTCTTACTCTATTACTATGTCTCCATCACCCCAATATTTTTTTTGGAAATATATTTAATGTACAGACACACTTTTTTTACTGTTTTATTATATGTATAGATAGATATAGATATCCCATTTTTATCATGCATGTAAGTACCGTAAATAGACGGACGGACGAACAGACAGACAGACCAAAGAGGCACAGACGTTCTTTAATCTGAGGAAGTGACTTCGCATATTTACTTTAATAGGTGTAGCAAATGTTTGTATTTTTATAAATACGATGGTAAGTAGCTTATTAAAATCTTACCTAAGATCCTGTCACAAAAAATGAACAGCAAAAAACGTCAACTCGGATAATTCCGGGGTTATCCGGTTACAACCGGTCTAATCCGGATATTTATCCGGTCCGGCTTAGATCTCGGATATCCGATATTGTTGTCCAGTTTACACAACGATTACATAGGGAAATATTGCACGAGATTTATTTGGATCAAAAAAATATTCATATTTTCTATTTTGTGCAGTGGTAGTGATTATTCTTTTTTACCCGACTACGGTGAAACAAAAAGGTGGTTTATTTGTTACTTCGCTTTATATGTCCAGATATGCCTTTGTATCTTTAGTAATATTAAGACACCTTGACGAATGAGGTAAGCGAATGGTTGCAATAGGGCCCCGTTTTCACCCTTTGAGTACGGAACCCCAAAAATGCACATGACATGACATGACATGACATAGCACATGACAAAAATATGAAGATAAGCAAGTTTTTTAACTAATTTCTTGTCGTAGTGTTAAAAAAGCTCTGTCATTCGCTCACTTCGCTCACTCAATAACCCCCCTATCACTCATTGTTAGAGTTAAAGTCCTGTCACTGCAAACCAATAACCAAAAACAAACAAACTCACAAAGTTTGACAGCTAGTTACTTCGGTCACAACTTACAAGCCCTGTCGCTCACTCGCCTGCGAATTTTTTTGACCACTGCAAACCAATAACCACAGGTATGGCACTTCATAGAAACGGAGATCATCATATGCGTACCACTACTACTACAAACGAAACTACACATCCGTGAACACGGCAATGTGTGTGTGCGCCCGCTCAACACATTCGATAAGGCGAGAACTGGGGAAAGGCGCGAGGACAGGGAAAGGGGATTCACATTGCGTGGAACCTTAGAAGATTCCGTTCTGTATGTAAACTTATGATACATACATACATACATACATACTATCACGTCTTTATCCCTAATGGGGCAGACAGATCATTTTGGGTCTTGCGGCTCTATGCAGAACCCAGGGCCGCAAGACCCAAAAGCCACTTTTAGCGTCATGGGGGGCGAGAAGATGGAAAAGCAATCAATACAGTGATACAATAAACTTATCATACTAAATGGATTATTTGAGTGTGCCCACTAGGTTTCATTCAAACTCAAACTCTTTCTTTCTCATTCTCTCTTTCATCTTAGCTTATTCCCAATTGCGTCTTTAGCTGCTTTTGGATTTTTGAAGTGAAAACTTCTTTAGCGGCGTTGTGCACTTTTTTTGGAATGGGTAAAAAATCTTAAACTCGCGTCAGGACCACGTGTCCTGATCGAAAATTCGTAAGACGGCGCAGGGCGCTTGCGCGAATGTTCGTGTGTGTTTATGTTACGTTACGTTCGTGTGTGTAATGTGTCATGCTTGTGACATTTGTGACAGACTGGTTCAGAAAAGATTTGAAATATTTTATACTGATAATTAAAGCAATTCGTGCAAAATTATTCCCTAACCATTCCAAAATATCAAAAATGCACAACTTTAATATTCAAGTTTTCACTTCTGCCGGCACTCCCAGAGTGCAACCCGTCGTTTTTTTATTCTTCATTTCGCACCGTCTTGAGGTTGTATTACCAGGATATAACATCCTTAACCTGTTATATGTGTAAAACACCAGACACAATATTAACAATGCGTGTCAACCGGATTCCAATCTGCTCACAGACGAGACATTAACAACGTCAATCATCATCATCATATCAGCCACAGGAAGTCCACTGCTGGACATCACGACACGCTAGGCCGCCAATCCGGAGGTCCTGGGTTCGATCCCCAGCCAGGGCAAGTTGGAAAATGGCCTTTTACAAATTGTCCTGGGTCTTGGATGTTTATCTATATATTTGTTATAAAATATAGTATCGTTGAGTTAGTATCCCATAACACAGTCTCGAACTTACTTTGGGGCTAGCTCAATCAGTGTAATTTGTCCCTATATATTTATTTATTATATTTACATAAGCCTACCCCAAGGATTTCCAATACGACCGATAGGAAAGAAGAACAACGTCAAGCCAGCATTCAGTCTAAACTATGCAGCTAGAGGTATATGGTATAACTACTCAAAGACTCAAACACTTAAATATTAAATGATTCACGTGATAAACAGTCGGAGGAAGGAAGATGCTTAGTATGCGGAGAGTTAGACCATTTAGCTCGTCTTGAACAAGCTTCAGCGAATATAACATGGGATAAGTGATACCCACGACTATATATCTAGCCATTTAATAATACAGTCATCTAAAATTGTATCTTGTTTGTGAACCTATACAACTGTACAACGTGAAATAAAAATTATATAAGGTCTAACAAAATATACTGAAACTATTTTAAGGGTCTTCTTCTTCTTATCGTGTGTGTTAGTGACTAACACTAGTGTCAGAGTTTTTAAACCGCCTTAAAGGCCTCTGACATGGTTTCAGGTAACGACCAATGTCAAAGACAGTGACCGGGACCGACGGCTTAACGTGCCCTCCGAAGCACGAATCACCTTACTTATCAGACAATCAGGTGATCAGCCTGCAATGTCCTAACC
Organism: Acrobasis consociella; assembly: GCA_963555685.1. NCBI lineage: Eukaryota > Metazoa > Arthropoda > Insecta > Lepidoptera > Pyralidae > Acrobasis > Acrobasis consociella. Next base: position 2,550,701 of record OY743122.1, on the reverse strand, counting down.
AAACTAGGACAACAATACAAAGTCGTTGCCCCCGCTGGCAATCGAACCCGCGACCTCCGGGTATGAGCCAAACGCTCTAACCATTACACCACGGAGGCAGTTTTAAGGGTGAATTCAGCCCTTGATAGTGAAGAACTTTTCCAAAAAAAAAAAAGTGTCGAAATATAAAAAATATTTTTAGACTTTCTATACAAACTTGGATTAGCTCATTATTTAACTTGTATGGGAGGCCAAAAAATATTTCTCATATTTCGATACGTCATATTCCTTTCGCTCTAAATCGGTCATTTTGGAAATCTTTGGGAGAGGCCTATGTCCAGCAGTGGACGTTGTGCGGCTGACATGATGATGATGATGATGTTCCTTGGGAAAAGTTGTTTACTATCACGGACTGAATTCACCTTTAAAATAGTTTCAGTATATTTTGTTACACCTTATATATGTAGCAGTTTCATAATACAGTCATCTAAAATACTATATACAACTTGAAACCTGCGGCTGACCCAAGCAAGAAGAAAAAGCCGGAAAGCCCGGAGCTACAAAGTAGCGCAGCTGAGGATGTAGCCCGGTAAGACGGAAAAACAGTTATTTACATAGCTGAGTAGAATAGGGCCACTCCAAGTCCTCCCGTAGGTGTAATAGAAGGCGACTTAGGAAATACAAGCTAAACAAAGCTTATAACATCAATGAGACCTCTCTAACTAGTCTTGTCAGTGTGGAGAATGCAGGCCAAGTCCTCCTCTGGCTGCTCTAGCCAAGTATGGCTCTGGTAGTACAGAGAGGGTCGTGCTCCTGTAGTGGAGCCAAAAGACCTGATAATGATGATTGCTAGAGAAAGCTCTGACTTTCAAGCGTTAGCTCATTATTATGAGCAGATTGTAAATGATAACTTGATGTTTAGAATTCGTAATTTTATAAAAAAATACAATATTTTGTATCAATAAGAGGACCTGTAATGGACTTTCTGTGTCTACATATATTGTTATCTTAGATTGTTATCTATGTAAACTAGAATAGTTGTTGGTCTTTTCAAAAAAAAAAAAAGATAATAAACCCCCAATAACTTTTAAACATCTGAATCGTTTTTTATCAAATATAGCTAAGAACCACCGCAAGGGAACTATAATGACTTTGTGTACTCTTCATACTAAGTAAAATAGCTATTTCAGCTGCAAGATGCAAATTGGTCGCAAAATACAAACGCTTAAATAATATTTTCGTCAATTAAATATGCCAAACGTTTTACGTCTTATTATATAAAGGAGACTAAACTTTTTTAATCAGTTTAAATCATTATCCGACCAAATCAAGTTGACATCTAGTATTATGTCATAGTCACATCTCCAAAATGTCAACTTAATTTGGTCGGATAATGGTTTAAACCTAGTAACAAAGTTAGTCTGCGTTTTATAATAAGGCGGTTTATGTTCATTTTTTGTACCAATCACAAAATAATCCTTAGACTAAACAAACTACCCAAATACATTGTGATTTCGCCATTATTATCGCTGCATAAAGTTGCGTGGGCTTACTGCTGTTGTAGTTTGGAACGTTCGAGAATAAATAGAAATTCGGCGTAACGACTCTTATCCCTCAAAACTCCACGTTTAATGGCCACCCTGATAGCAACCATTATAACTTTACCACTTCATTACCGGAGCCAAACCACGATTTCTTTATTACTTACTAGCAGCACCCCACGGTTTTACCCGCGCCTAAAGCAGCTTATGTGTTAAACCAGGGTGTCAGCATCCTGCATACCAAATGTTATCAACATTGGTCCAGCAGTTTGCGCGTGAAGAAATACTGGTTAAACGTAGGTCTAACAAAATATACTGACACTATTTAAAGGGTGAATTCATTCTATTATACTGAACAACTTTCCCCAAAAACAGGTATCTAAATGTACTTTGATGAACATACTTATGAAACATGTAAGGTGAGACATAAGTTTGTTTTTCTTTGCGTACCTTGGAACGTTCGAGTATAAATAGAAATTCGGCGTAACGACTCTTATCCCTCAAAACTCCACATTTAATGGCCACCCTGATAGCAACCATTATAACTTTGCCACTTCATTGCCGAAGCCAAACGACGATTGTTTTATGTTTGTATGATACTGGCTTTGATGATTTTTTGTTTTTGTTTTAGAAATTAGAAAATATATACAATGTGGAAGGGACATACCCGTAATAAATCGAACTACAGGCTATATATATATATCACTTTAATATTGTATAATGATAATAAAATAACAGACTAGAATAAAAAAAAATTGAAATTGCCCAGGTTGCTGCACACTTTCGTATGGAAACGTCAATTTCTTTTTTGCTTTTGACTTTTATTTTAATTAAATTATAGTATAGTAATGTTCTTTCCACTTTGTATATTAACTTATAAAACCTGTAAAATGGTATTAAATAAAGTTGAAATCATGTCAAAAAAAACCACAATACTGACTAATCAAATAGCTAATCATAGAATATCAAGCTTTGTGTGTGATCAACACCATCTAGTGTTACGGGCCTAATCATTAGACATAACTGGGTATTTTCCTAAGCCAAAAATAAATTATTTTGTACTGATAACAAAATAAAACGTCGCAAAATAATGCCATTTGTCTTTGAACATATCCATTTAAACATGGTTTCAAATTTATAATTGCAGAAAAACTGATAATAAGAGCGCTATTTGACTCCAAAAATCTATGACGTCACCTGCCTGTATTTCATACAAAATCCCATAGAAACTGTTTGTTTTGACGTATAAAAAAAGTATCTGATTTGACTTGTTGGTAAATAGCGTATTAGTAACAGTAATTGAAATGTAATAAGATAATTAGTTGTAGTTATTTAGGAGCGAGCTAAGGCTACAAAGCCTACAAACGTTTTGAAATAGCACGTGTTTAACTATTTTTAGTGGTAATATAAATCTAACCTTAAAAGTATAAACTCGTTAAAAAGGAAAAAAATTGCTTTAAAAACCAATACAGCTTATTCTGAATATTATTTTACCTATGTGTTTTCGCTATAATCTTCCTTATTTTCTAATTAGCAATTATTTCATAAAGACGCTTTATCAAACCATTATTCACTTGTTCAAATTCTCAAAAATAAATCAATCTAACCTAAACCGTGTTAAACTCGCGAATAAGGAAAAAATTAGCTTTGAAAACCAATACAGCTGATGGTTATATTATTTTTATTAAGTGTTTTCGCTACAACCTTCCTTATTTTTAATTTGCAATTATTTTATTAAGACGCTTTGTCAAACAATTATTCACTTCTTCGTATCCTCAAAAATAAATCAATCTAACCTAAACCGCATGAAACTCGCGAATAAGGAAAAAAAATTCTTTGAAAACCAATACAGTTGATTCTGAATATTATTTTATCTATATGTTTTTGCTACAATCTTCCTTATTTTCTAATTAGCAATTATTTCATAAAGACGCTTTATCTAAACCATTATTCACTTGTTCAAAATCCTCAAAAATAAATCAATCTAACCTTAACCGCATGAATCTCGCAAATAAGAAAAAAAAAAATCTTTGAAAACCAATACAGCTGTTTCTGAATTATTTACCTATGTGTTTTCGCTAAAATCATCCGTATTTTTTTAATTTGCAATTATTTCATAAAGACGCTTTATTTACACCATTATTTACTTGTTCAAAGCCTCAAAAATTAATCAATCTAACCTTAACCGCATGAATCTCGCAAATAAGAAAAAAAAATCTTTGAAAACCAATACAGCTGTTTCTGAATTATTTACCTATGTGTTTTCGCTAAAATCATCCGTATTTTTTTAATTTGCAATTATTTCATAAAGACGCTTTATTAAACTAGCAATTATTTCATAAAGACGCTTTATCTAAACCATTATTCACTTGTTCAAAATCCTCAAAAATAAATCAATCTAACCTAAACCGCGTCAAACTCGCGAAAAAGGAAAATATTGAAAAGCGCGTCACTATCCCGGGCGGCGACGGTGGCTCCCCCGCGTCGGTTTCCCGCAGTCGCGAAATCGCCGCGCGTCGTACGCACGCATTTGCCCGCGAAAAAGGAACATCGATTTTTGAACGTGTCGTGGTGAGTGTGTGTGTTGTGTAGTGACCCCTCATTCGAAATTTGAAAGTGACGTACGTGTATGTTTCGATAGTGTTGTGACATATTTTTTGAATTGAAACCGGCTTTTTGGACGGCACGTGGATGCTAATGTAAGTAAAAAAAATGTAATTCAAATTTCGAACTACGTTTTAGGTTTAACAGTTATTTTAGGGTGTATTGTTTTAATTAAATACGTAATTAGCATAGTGAACGGTGGTGTAAAATAAAATTATTTTCGTTTAAATGTTTTGAAACGAGAAATTTATCAAGAAAGTTTGAAGAATAGCGCTTAATAAAATTTTTATTTATGAGTTTACATCGTCGTGGTTTCATATGAGTAGTTACGAAGGAAAATTAACTTTAAGTGGGACTTATTTCTTGTGTCATTATTCGGTTTGTCAACAATTTATATTCATATTACGTTCTTACTTAAACAGTTTTTGAGGGCATTTACACTTTTTATTTATTAATTTACTACTCGGAATATGTATACAGAGAATACATTTAATGAGAGTTATTTATTGGATGTTATTATTTATCTATATTTGTATTAGTTATAAAATATAGTATCGTTGAGTTAGTATCCCATAACACAAGTCTCGCACTTACTTTGGGGCTAACTTAAAATTGTAATTTGTCTCTATATATTTATTTATTTATTTTATTTATTTATTCTTGTGTTTAAAATCTTTAAAATATTTAGGCATATTTTGTGAAAAATAAAATAACTTCAGTACCTAACACATTAAAGTATTGAGCTTACGAGAACTTACTCATAGATACTATAAATAAAATAAATAAAAATAAAATAAAATTGAGATTAAGTTTTAATAAAAATTTGCATTTATTTAGTTTAAAAATTAAGTATCCTAAATCCGTAGTCCTATTCCCTCAATCGGCTTTTATGATCTTCAAGGAAAGAAAGGCAGCTAATACATTTTAAGTTTTTTTTCTTTTCACCTTGATTAAGCATATACCTAATAAATGACTATTAATTACTATTGTGCGTTTTAAATTTTAAGTAAAAGTTTGATTTAGTTTCTAAAAAATCAAATCAGATAAATATTTTTTCTAAACATTATTTGTATGAAATACCACGTCTTGACGTCATATTTTCTTGCAGTCAAATAGCTCCTAATATCAGTTTTTCTGCATTATTTAATTAAAAATCAGTTTGAAAATTGATATCACTTCAAATTGTAGATAACTGTCATTTATCTTGTGATGTTTTATTCTCTTATTTTATACTAATAAATTTATTTTGACTGAAACGTGTTACCTTACTATGGGTCTCATGAGAAGGCTTAAGGTCGCTCAACGCGCTATGGCGAGATCTTTATGCTCGGTGTTAATTTACGTGATCGAATAAGAAATGAGGAAATTAGTAGAAGAACGAAAGTCACTGACATAGCCCAACGGATTAGCTCATTTAAGTGGCAATGGGCGGGCGGGACACAACGCTATGAACCGAAGGCCGATGGGGCAAAAAGGTTCTTGAATGGCGTCCGCGTCCACCCGCAAGGTGGTCAGTCGACCTGACAACGGAAAGCGCTGGGTGCAGGCCGCTCTTAAGAGTCCCCTTACCCTAGACCAAAATACAACTTTCCATACAAACGTAGTCTACGTTTTATTTCAAAACGACATGTCCGATTTCGACAAAATTTTGTAATTTTAAAGGTATTGCAATTATCTAGGTTAATAACTGGTTTCCAACGGTAAAAATATGAACTTGAAATAGAATATAGTGTTATTTATCATTTTTGACCATCAGTATGGCAAACTTCTAAATCGTTATATTTTCTTTCCAATTCATAATTTTAGTGTAGGAAACCAGTTATAAACCTAGATAATTGCAATTTCTTTACAATTACCAATTTTTAGAGGAATCTGACATGTGGTTTCAAAATTAAACGTAGACTACGTTTGTATGGAGAAGTCTAGGGTAAGGGTGTATGGAGAAGACTCTTAATCGGTTATTTTAGAAATATTTGAAAGAGCCTATTACCAGCAGTGGACGTTATACGGCTAAAATGATGATAATGAGTTTACTTTTGACCCAGAACAACCCAACTATTTCAATGATTACTATACGCGGGTGCTCCCAGTGTAGATTGATAAGATGAATGAAATCACTGATGAAAGAAACTGAAGTTTATTTTGGTAAACTTAATTTAATTAGGTATGGATAAGATATGGTGTGAAGTGAGTACGCGCGACGCTCTTGATGGCCGGTTAGTTGCGAACTGCTTTAAATTACGTAAAAATGCGCATCGAACACACTTGTGCTCATGTCGCATTTAATTGTACGGCTTGCACGTCCAATTACTACAATACTTCACAAACATTCCTGAGCAAAACCGACGTTGTCAGATATAAACGATATAAATAAACTTTAATTGAAAGCGGTTAACCGTTACGGTTAAACTGTTATTCATTCCTCTCTACCTTCATGCTCCGGGTTTCGTTAATCCGGGATAATATGAACTATTTGAACTGATCTGTCAGAGATTAAATCTCCAGATTGTGTTTTGGGATTTACGATTCCATCTTAAGGGATTTAGACTGGGTAAAAAAATACTGTATTTAGTCCGTCAACTAGATAATCAAAAAATAAAGGACACATATTTTTTCGTTCCTCCTCCCATGCTGGTCTAGGAGAAATAAAAAAAAACTTAGAACGTAGGTACCAGCTGCTTTTCTTCCCACGCAGATCGTAAAAGCCGATCGATGGAATGGGCAAAAATGCAAATCATGTTAACAGGCGATGCGGCTAGCAACCCATCACTGTATTGATTGCTTTTCCATCTACTCGCCCACCATGACGCTAAAAGTGGCTTTTGGGTCTTGCGGCCCTGGGCTTTGCATAGAACCGCAAGACCCAAAATGCTCTGTCTGCCCCATTAGGGATAAAGACGTGATAGTATGTATGTATGTATGTATATTTTTTCGTTTAGCAAAGTAGTAAAAATTCACAAAGATACAGCGCTTCGAAGTGTGGAGGTGATTTACGTCAATTTTGGGTATAAATTAAAGCTGATCGTGATGTCACGCGTTTAAATGCGTTGTATCTTCGTCATTTGCTTATCAGAGATGAGAAACAATACGTATTCTATAATGTTTATTAATCTATCTAATGAGACCATAATTTTTTTGTCCTCATCCATATATATTTATGATAATAGTGCTCAATTTTAGTTTTGTTAATATATCAAAAATTTATTTGGTAAGCAAATTATAAAACACCTGCCGGTCAAGAACGCCATCTAGCGATGAATAGCAGAACTACTGATACGACTTGATATACTATGTAACGCCATCTATTATTTGCTGACTTGCATATGTTAACCCACAACATCTTTAAAACGGCTAAACCGATTTTCATCAAACACAGCTAAAAGCCACCACAGGAGAACTTGCTTCCACGTAAAAAACCGCATCAACACATCCATCGATTATCGTCCATCCGTTCGATCGCTACTACGCCTCAGACAAACACACAGACAGACAGACAGGCTAACAGACATTATCGCCAAATTTATGACACTCCTCTTTTTGCCTTATTTTATAAACTTTTTGAAATAAATTTTAACTTTTAAGTTCATTGTTTTAGATTAAAGCTTGTTTTATAAAATACTAGCTGTGCCCGTGGGCTTCGCTTCCCATAGGAATTTCGGGATAAAAACTATCCTATGTCCTTCCCTGGGTATCAAACTATATCCATATCAAATTTCATCTAAATAGGTTCAGGTAACAAACAAACAAACAAATATACAAATATACATATTAGAGTCTGTACGGAAAGAGAACCGTCGTAGGATTTGAGGGCGCAGTTGTGTTTAATATCCGTATTTGTTATGTTGACAACACTGTTGTGTCATTATAATGCGACTATAAAGTTCTTGATATTTTGAAACTATGACGGCTATTGGATGCTAATGGATAAATTATATTTTCATATATTATTTACATTACATGTAATGGCTGTAAATGAAAATATATTTTTATATGTTTTCAGATGCTATCTTCATCGTTAGCCTTTAGGTTAGGTAGGCATAAAAAATAAATTTAAAACAATAATATATTTATTAATTTATTGGTCAGAACCATAATCACAGTCTTATTCTAAATATTCAATGCCGGACATGTTTGAACTATCATCGGATAGACTATAGAGATCTAAAGAATTTTCTTCTTCTAAACTTGATTTGCTCGAATCTGTTACAGTTATTTATAATAAATTCTTGCACCACACGCCGTTATTTAAGGAACCTTCTTTTTTATTTTAGATACTGTATCTTTACTTAAACCTGAAAAAAATAGGGCAAGTTTATCTAAACGCATAATAAATTAAAAGTATCAACACTCTTTATACCTGCTATCAAAAACTTTGACTGAAACAAAATAAACAAATATTTTTATATATTTATGCGAATTCTCTTTAATTTATACATAATATAAAATGTCGGTGTCTGGGGGTTACCTAGGAAATCTAAAACATTTAAAATAACTTTCTACATACCGCACATCGCCGCCACACGTTCCATGACTTTGTTTAAGTCGATAATTGTGTTTAGCCGCTTTTTCTTTTTGGCAAAACCTATAATAATATTAAATATTATTTCCCTTGTAGGACTGGGTAAAGGATTTCCCCTTTTTGAAATGATTTAAAATAAAAATCACGTTAAAACAACGCGGTAAACAAAGATGACGTAGAGTTTGTCATTTGACAGATGGGTATTGGTTGGGTTGTCATATAAAAAAGATTTTGTTAGTTTGATTTTACGCCACGACGGTTCTCTTTCCGCACAGACTCTAGTAAGGATTCTTTTATAGTATTTATCAACACACTTGCTCATAAAGTGGCTCTATGGTCACCGCAATTAGGCACATAATGACACCCATAATCAAACTGTGACTTTTTCATTGCTATAACTCACTAGTGAGTTATAGATTTTTTTTAAAATTTTATTGGTTGAGTTGCTTTGTTCTTATTGAAAAAGTTTTTATTCAAAAAAAGATCGTGTTCAATAGAACAAACAAATTAATGTTCCTTTTGCTTGCTCATTTCATGCAACTTCTTATTTAAATAGATAATTTTAACTCGTACGTGTTTAATAAGTAAAACTTTCACTCAAAGATAACTTTTGTTTTCTCTGTAATAAAAGAAAACTTTAAATTCCCCATTTTGTACTTGGCAGAATAGGCGCAAATCCTATGCGCGGAAAATAAAAAAAAAACCTCATCTCTTTAGTCTGTGGCCGATCGCAAAGCGCGCGCATACGAAAACTGATTAATTTTTACCGCCATAGCGAAACATTTTTCACAACTCATTTTTACTGTTGAAATTATAGTTATTTATTAATTAAAATGTCTACAAGTACTAGTCACGAAGAAAATGATTTATGTTGTACACCGCCCGATATAGGATGTGAAGCCCTTAACGTTATAGAAAGTTTACTACCTGAAAACTCCAAGGAAAAATATCTATTAGTGTACCAAAATTTTATAAAATGGCAAAACAGCAAGAATATGCATTCTTTTTCATAAAAAAGTGTTCATGGCGTACTTTAAATAACTATCTTCTAAGTACAAACCTAGCTCTTTGTGGTGTTTATACTCAATGTTAAAAAGTACAGTCCGAACAAAGAATGGAGTGGACTTAAAAACATACTTTCATTTGTCAGCTTATCTAAAGAGACTATCCAAATTAACCGATGGATTTAGAAGCAAGAAATCAAAGGTTTTATCGCCTGACGATATTGAAAAATTTATAAAAGATTCCTACTGACGAAACACCAAGTACATCCAATGATTGGATTTCACCTACCTACACGAATAATGAGCCACCTCAAATTACAATAGAACATGAAAGTATTTCAATAAATAATCTATCGATGAGACCGCTATCTAGATATCTTATGATATCTATGGTAAACTTTATTTTTTAAATTGACGTATTTTTATGACTATGTCAAAAAATGTTCTTTTTTATGTTGGCAGTAAATCTATAGAAAAAAAAAAGTTCTAGGTCTATGGTTAAGCGTATCTTTTTGGCGAAATAACGACACATGTGCTATTATAAAGAATAGAGTATAGACTTTTTTCTGAAATCATATTATCAATATTCTTATATTAGTGTTCAGGACCATATAAAAGACAGATAACATTACAGGAGTAGAAAAAAATAGTTACTTCTTTCTAAGAGCATTCTCTTCCTATACTCATATAAAAGCCAAGTCCTCCAATATTACAGTTTGAATACCAACCCACTAAATCTGAACTCGACGTCGCATAGATCTGGCTCGTAAAATATGACATAAAACGAAGGTGGCATGCCAATTTTTATTGCCACCCGTAAACAAATATTCCTCGAGTGTCATAAAATACCGAACGTATAGAATAACAAAATATATTTGGTGGCTTTGTTGTAATGTATTTGTAAAATAAGAAAATAATTTGCTTATATCCTACTTTTTCTACTAATTCTACTTCTACTAACATTATAAATGCGAAACTGAGTTTGGATATTTGTTTGTTTGTTTATTTTATTTGTTCGTTACATCTTTACCCTTTAACCACTGAACCTATTTAGATGAAATTTGATATGGATATAGTTTGATACCCAGGAAAGTACATAGAATAGTTTTTATTCCGAAATTCCTACGGGGAGCGAAGCCCACGGGCACAGCTAGTAGGATTATATTCTATTTCTACCTAAAACTAGCGGGTGATATTAAACAATTAGACATTCTTCAGACAAAAAAGTCATGATTCTATTTAATTTTTGAAACTTCTCAGAACATTTTACAAGAAACAGTCAAGAAATGCGATCGGTTGGCGAGAACAGACTGGCAACCGGACAAAAACATTTTTGCCCAATCTCAAAACTGAGACACTTTGCTCGCTCGGTCAATAACTTTGTCTTTATTTCTGTTAATCCATGCTTCAACCACTTTAGATGAAATTTGGTATGTACATATTTTGAGACCGAAGGATGTGTCTGTATTAGAAAAAAACATTACAAATATAAGAAATCTTTTTAAATATGTATTTCAAGACTGGAAAGACTTATTCAACTCAAATTAAATATATAACAATAAATAAAAACTAAATTAAAATCTAAATTATACTCTGAATTAAACTAAACAAATAATAATAATAAAAAAGAAAAACCTTACAAATAGAAAACGTCTTCCAGATCATTGCCCTGCGGTAGAGTGCCCAAAAGGCTGGCAGCATTGCCACGTTGGATGGCAATGCTTATTCGTTGGGCGAAATAATTGCCAGCCCTTGGGTAACCCGACACCTCGACTAATTTTTTGTTAAAAAATTTAAAAAGTTTGTGAGTTGATGGTCCCCACGGACCTAAAGTCTCAACCCCAAACGGCTCAAATATGAAGCCATTCCCTAAGCATTCATATTTGCGCCGTTTTAGGGTTTCCGCAGCGGCTGCAGCTGCGCCAGCCTTAGAGCTTGTAAATAAAATAGTTCAAATAATTAACTTAAATACTATAACAATAAATAAAATAGATAACATAATTAACCTAAATACTTAATAATGATAACCTTCCTTCATTTTAAGAAAATTATAAACTAAAATACATCTAATTAAAAATAAAATTAATATGCATTATAATTCTCCCATTTTATGACGTGACTTCTTCTGGCCCATCAATATTTTGTGCGGTCTAAGATTTATAGAAAAAGTTCAAGAATCTCGGTATGTGTGTTATTTGTTGTCAAAAGAGATTTTTGTCTTGTATGAGAAGGAAATAAAATACCTAGTCTTCTGAAGGGGATTTATTTCGAAATCAATATTGCATTCAATAGGTAGTCTGACGAGTGACCAAGGTCGCTGGAAGGCGCTGGATGCTAGCCGCTCTGGATCGGTCATTTTGGAAATCTTTGGGAGAGGCCTATGTCCATCAGTGGACGTTGTGCGGCTGAAATGATGATGATGATGATGATTGCATTCAATAAATGAGAACACAAAATTTCCCACACTGGGTATTGAATCCTGGACTTCCGGAATCGTAGATGGAAAAATATGAACTTGAAAGAAAATATAAGATTGTAGAAGTTTCCCATACTGATGGCCAAAAATGACATATAAACTATATTTTAAATGTACTTTTGATTATTGTCATACTTAGTTGGTGTAATTAAGAAATTTTATCTTATCTTATTCTTCAAGTCCATATTTTGACTGTAATAACTAGATATATGCCCACATAATGTGCAATTTCTATTTCTTTGAAATTACAAAATTTTGTCGAAGCTGTCTAGGGTAAGGAAACACTAATTATATGCCTACATATGTGTACTTTCTTTGAAATTAGAATTTTTATCGTAGTTTTAAAATAAAAGCTAGACTACGCTTGTATTAACTCTTAAGAACTATTTTCTTATCAGTGAAGTATCTTCCACAGAACAATCTACATTTTGCAATAACAGCCCATAAAAAATCGTAAAATAATTACTTAATACAAAAATATGATAAACAATAATTTTGCGTCATTTGGCGCATTAATTCTCATTCATCATTTACCTAGTTAACTTTTTAACAAAGCTCATAATAATAAATCAAAATGTGATGACAGTAGCTTCCACGCAAAAGTTGCATTAGTGGGTACATGGACGGGTATTTCGCGTTTCTAACCCGGACTTAAGGGTTCATGCCATGCTGGTCTGGGAGAAATAAAAAAACTTAGAATATACCAGCTGTTTCTCTTCCCACGCAGATCGTAAAAGCCGATCGAGGGAATGGGCAAAAATGCAAATCATGTTAACAGGCGATGCGGCTAGCAACCCATCACTGTATTGATTGCTTTTCCATCTTCTCGCCCACCATGACGCTAAAAGTTTCTTTTGGGTCTTGCGGCCCTGGGCTCTGCATAGAACCGCAAGACCTAAAATGCTCTGTCTGCCCCATTAGGGATAAAGACGTGATAGTATGTATGTATGTACTTAAGGGTGCAGAAAGACGAGAGCAACAGTCACGTCTTTAATTCAAAGGACAGACAGATTTATTTTGAGCGTTGGCTCTGCAACGATTTTACAAAAAACTCCATCATGCATGTTTTTACTCACCAGCTCATTATCATTAAATTAAATTTTAATTCATTATACATTCCTTCCTCGTCATTCTGATTCTTACCTCTACCACCTCTTATTGATAATAACTATTTCTAATGTTTAATTTTAAAATTGTATAATTTTATCAGTTCTGTTATAATAATCCTACTAATATTATAAATGCGAAAGTGAGTTTGTATATTTGTTTGTCTGTTCACGCTTCAACGACTGAACTTTTTAGATGAAATTTGATATGGATATAGTTTAATACTCAGGGAAGGATATAGGATAGTTTTTATCCCGAAATTCTCACGGGGAGCGAAGCCCACGGGCACAGCTAGTAATAAATAAATCATTAACTCTTTTCTTTTCTCTCTTCTCTCGAACTCTTGCTCTGCGACCACATATACTACTTCATGTGAGAGCACACCTGAGCTGGGACAGGTGAAGTTCAAACAGATCTAAAGAGGCAGAGCCCTGGACCGCAAGACGTAAATAACACTTTTTGCGTGACAGTTGGCGAATGGAAAGGTAATCAAAATAGTGATGGGTTGCTAGCCGCGCCGCATTCGCACTTTCTTCAGCCGGCTTTAACGAGCTGCGGGAAATGAAGCAGATTATACATTCCAAGTTTTTCTTTTCTTCCAGACCAGCATAGAGGTTGCGTCATAAAAAATATAATTTCATAATTTTTATTCGTTTGAATGTAATGGAACGTTCCCGAACATATGCTTCTGCCATATGTTAGGCTTACGCCAGGGTAATCTGTATGTATGACTAAAGATAACCAAAAGTGGCATTTTTCGCTTAAAATTATTTCTAAATAACCGGCCAAGTGCGAGTCGTACTTACGCACGAAGGGTTCCGTACCATTCACGTTTTAAAAAAATCACGTTTTTTGTTTGGGCCCCTCTTAAATTTTATTATATTCTGTGTTTTAACCGATTTCCAAAAAAGAGGATGGTTATGGATTAGTCGCGATTTTTTTTTGTTTGTTCACAGATTATTCAAAGACGCATGGACTGATTTATTATTTTTTTGTTAGAAGGGCTACTTAGGCATACTTGTTAGGTTTTCCCATTAAAATTTTATCAAAATCGGTTGTGAAGTTTAGGGCTAAAGTCGGTTTTTGTATTTAGTGCAATCTTTCCCAAAGTGGGCGATAACGCCCCCTTGTGGGCGCTGCAGGTCTCAAGGGGGGCGGTAAGAGACCCAGAAAGAAAATGTTTTTTTTTTTTGCTAGGAGCTTTACTTAGCTAGGAGGCCTCTTAAACAACGACTGCAAGAGCTCTCGACTCTCAACAACAACTTGTGAACATCAACTAATATGAATTAAAAGATTGCTCAAACTCGGTTCTATATTTCTCTCCGCGTAGTTCATATATCAGTTCATATATCGCAAATTAAAATTTAATTTGAAGTTATAGTGGTTTTTAAATAGGTGAAAAAATGGGGGCGCTAAAAAAATATTTATTCTCAAAGTGGGCAGTAGACAAAATAAGTTTGGGAACCACTGATTTAGTGTTATAGCGGCAACAGAAATAGGGACATTATCTGTGAAAATTTCGATACAGCCTGGTGACAGACAGACAGATACATGGACGGACAGCGGAGTCTTAGTGGTAGGGTCTCAGTTTTACTCTTTAAATATTCGTCGAGCCTAATTCATATCGAGCAACAGTAGTTTTAATTAAAACCTATGTCGATCAAACATTGGTCAAACAAAATGATGTCGGGCAAGAAGATAGAACCGATCGAATTATATGTCAGTCATAGGTCTGTTAGAGCGTTCGGCTCATGCCCGGAGGTCGCGGGTTCGATTCCCGGCGGGGGCAACGACTTTGTGTTCTTGTCCTAGTTTGGTTAGGACATTGCAGGCTGATCACCTGATTGTCTGATAAGTAAGATGATCCGTGCTTCGGAGGGCACATTAAGCCGTCGGTCCCGGTCAGTCTTTGACATTGGTCGTTACCTAAAACCATGTCAGAGGCCTTTAAGGCGGTTTAAAAACTTTGACACTAGTGTTAGTCACTAACACACACGATAAGAAAGAAAGATAGGTCTGTCGGGCAACGGTTTGTCGCACAATTGGGGTAAAATCACTCCTTGATTGGGTGTGGAACCCTAAAAACGCATCCATTACCATTAATCATTTATTTAACTTTTCAACAACGATCACTATGATCAATCAAGTAATGACAATCTGCCGGGAACAATGTTATTTATGGTCGCATAATAGATTTATGACTGCAGGCTTACTTTTAAACATATTTACGACATGGTGCATTTGGTAACTACCCATAGCCCCAAGGACCCATCATTTACACCACGAAGAGTTATTTGACTCCAAGAAACTGTGAAGTCATAAGTATCCTACTATATCCTACTAATATCCTATCCTACTATCCTTCTTCCTACTATATACTATCCTACTATATCCTACTAATATCCTATCCTACTATCCTTCTTCCTACTATATACTATCCTACTATATCCTACTAATATCCTATCCTACTATCCTACTATAATATTATAAATGCGAAAGTGAGTTTGTATATTTGTTTGTTTGTTACCTCTTCACGCTTAAACTACTGAACCGATTTGGATGAAATTTAGTATGGATATAGTTTGAGACTAGAGGAAGGACATAGGGTACTTTTTATCTCGGAATTCCCACGGGGAGCGAAGCCCGCGGGTACAGCTAGTATTCCATAAAAATCACATGTGTTTGTTTCATTTTTAGCTTCAGGAAATTCGACGTTGTCCTAGGTCCAACAAATGCAAAAATGTAATCTTTTTTAAATGTTACAATACAGACGTTTTTCATGCCGCTACGTTGAGCAAAAACCGAAAAACATTTGTTTCATCAAAACAAAACAACGACTGAAGCGAGACGCTATGGGAACATAAAATAAATTTAATATCACCTTTTATTTTCATAGTAGATTGTTACACAAGGGTTGTAAATGATAATTACTCCCGAGATAAACAGGCGCGCGAGCGAGTAAAGCGAGCGAGGGCGCTTATAGTTCAAGGGTGTAATTGATCAGTAACACTCGAGTTAAATACTCTACTTTTCATTATAAAAGAGAGAAAATAATGAAAAACCGTTATAACATATTTGGTTATTTCAGTAGTATCTACTCATAACTGAATGAATATTCCTTTGGAATCGAAGGTAATAAGTTTTCTATGACTGCCTTCACCTCTAGTTTTACCGATTTAGGAATCTAAATCTTCACTTGAACTCGTAAGGTTTTTGCTAAAAATATATTTTGACAATATACAAGAAAATTTTGTAGTACACCAAGCCGTATTTTTTTATATTCTTGCGCTCATGGCGCATTCGGCCATTGGAGATGGCCAGTGCGCTTGCTTTAAAAATTAAACTAAATTTTAAGCGTTAAATTAGTGGAGTCGTGGAGTCTTGTTGATTTTCAAAGTAACTTACCTCCTTAAACGTTGTAAATCAAACTCACAACCCAGATTTTGAGTTAAATACAACCTCCTTTCAGAGCTTGAATGATGAAAAGGAATTTACAAGCTACAAGATCGTTTTCATAAACGTTCGCTATTTATTACATAAGTTAATGGCACTTTGAATTGAACTAAAGTAAATAATTTGCCGTGTGGTTTTCGGCAGAGTAGAATAGGGCCACTTCAAGACCTCCCGTGGATGTCGTAGAAGGCGACTTGGAGAATACAAGCTAAACAAAGCTTATAAACATCAATGAGACCTCTCTAACCCATCTGGCCAGCGTGGAGAGTGTTTGACACAAGAGTAGGCCAAGATCTCTGGCAGCTCTGGCCAAGTATGGCTCGGGTAGTACAGAGAGGGTCGTATTCCTGCAGTGGAGACAAAAAGACCTGATAATGATGAGAGTAAATAAATGGCATAGAAATGAGAAATGTCAGTTGGTTCTCAGAAACAGAGTTGGCAATTATTGCCAAAATATATATTATAGAATTAAGCAATAAAAATATTTACTAACGGTAATGTCCTTAGCGAGACAGGTAGAGTCTAAGCATTGCTAGGATCTAAAACAAAAAACATTCCCATACAACAGACAAACGAGTCTGCAGACTAAAAAAAAAACACCCAAAAATAAACAAAGCTGCTACAAAATAGGTTCTTACATTACAAAGAAAAATCAAAACTACGCTCACTAGGCTTGCTGTAAAAATACCTAAAACAAAATTAAACAGTAACCTAAATCAAAATTTTAAAACACTAACATTTTTCATGCCGCTACGTTGAGCAAAAACCGAGAAACATTTGTTTCATCAAAACAAAACAACGATTAAAGCGAGACGCTATAGAAACATAAAAGAAATTATAATCACCTTTTATTTTAAAAGGAACTTACAAACTACAAGATTGTTTTCATAAACGTTTGCTATTTATTACGTAAGTTTATGGCACTTTGAATTGAACTAAAGTAAATAAATGCCGTAGAAATGAGAAATGCCGGTTGGATCTCGGAAACAGAGTTGGCAATTATTGCTTAAAGAAATAAGCAATCAAAATATTTACCTACTTACGTTTTTATCCCTAACGGATCAGGTAGAATCTAAGCAATTATGCTAGTATCTTAAACAAATTAACATTGTTATACAACAGTCCTACGAGTCTGCAGACTAAAAAAAACATCCAAAAATAAACAAAGCTGCTACAAAATAGGTTCTTACATTACAAAGAAAAATCAAAACTACGCTCACTAGGCTTACTGTAGAAATACCTAAAACAAAATTAAACAGTAACCTAAATCAAAATTTTAAAACACTAACATTTTTAATGCCGCTACGTTGAGCAAAAACCGAGAAACATTTGTTTCATCAAAACAAAACAACGATTAAAACGAGACGCTATAGAAACATAAAAGAAATTTAATATCACCTTTTATTTTAAAAGGAACTTACAAACTACAAGATCGTTTCCATAAACGTTTGCTATTTATTACGTAAGTTAATGGCACTTTAAATGGAAGGAAATAAAATGCTATAGAAATGAGAAATGCCAGTTAGTTCTCGGAAACAGAGATTGCAATTGTTTTATAAAGGAATAAACGAGAGATTTGAGGTTAATAAGTAAGCTCAGGTCTTAATTATCAATAATAAAATAAGTGCTTTTTACAACAACAAAAAAACGCAATTTCCCTCACTTAACACACTTCTATTTTGCTTTCTTTTTTCATCTTCTTGCTCACAATCACGCTGCAAGTGGTCTCAAGTCTTATTTGCTTAGAGCTGCAAGATCCAAATTTTTCGGTTTGCCATATAAGTATCATCATCATCAATAAATTTAAGAACTAGGTTCTTGTCGGTGGAGTATTTTCCATGTCTCCCTTTTTTCTGCTAAATGCTTGACCTCCTTATACGTCACAACTTTTGCCTTTTCTTTTACTTCATCCATGAACGACCTTCTTGGTCTTCCTTTTCCTCTCTTGGCTTCCACTTGCCATATCAGTATGTACCTACGTATTTGTATTCTTGTATAGGGCTGATAAATGTACGCACGTGTCAAACACAAGCGTCATGTACATGGCTTGCTAGACTTGATGCTATAGGCATCCCTTTCAATAAGTGATTCGATTATCCACAGCTAGATGTCATATTGTACGCACACTATTTAAACATTTTTTTGGAATTTTTGTCCTCTTTTTCAACGAGCTTTAGCTATAAGCAGTTACCTCGAAATAAATCGATGGATACCAATTTTTCCTCTTGCTATCGGGCATATCTATTTTTAACCAACTTTCAAAAAAGACGAAGGCTGTCAATTCTTATCGATCTTTTTTATATGGATTTTCACCGATTTTTCGAAGACACCTAAACCGGTTTCGAAAATACTTTGTTTGAGAGGCATAGAAATTTATCAAAATTGGTTGTGTATTTTGGGGTCGAAGTTTTTAGTTTTGAAAAATTACTCAGTACTACGTATGTTTTTTCTTAGCAAATGTTCCTGTTTGAGCAAACATAATACTCTATAAAATAAAGACGACTTAGTAATCAAAATGGAAAAGCAAATTTGCAGTGAAATGGAAAAACAAAAACACATGTAATGTTTATTCGTATTGAAATGTGTTGATTTATCCTCATCTTTTCTGAAGTTTCGTATTTCGTGAATTCATTTCAATCTATCCAAATGGCCGTCATTGAGTTGGTCAGTTGGATTATTCTCAGTGAAGCTCGTTTATTTCGTTTAGTGCAGATTGTCTTTCATCCACGAATGTTATCGCAAAATAAAAATGTTATAGACGATGTTTTACCTAATCTTAAAACGGTACAGGCACGTGATGTGAAGTGAAATGACAGAAACTTGTTGACCTACGAATATAAGAAGTGCAAGGGGTAAGATTATCAAAATGAAGATCAAAAAATTTTTTTTTTCAACAATCATATTACCACTCTATGTTGCGTTCTAACTCGAAGTTTAAGTAAATATGCACTGAAATATCCGATCTCTGGTTATTACACACTGTGTTTTTGATTCTGTGATTAATAAATTTAAAAAAAAAAATTTCTTGGTTTCGTAGCATTTTGATCAATTCCAATTCTAAGAATAAGATACAGCGGTAACCTAAGCTCAATTTTTAACAAAATTTATACCTTTTTCTGTTTTTAGTTGTACCTATTAAATAATTTATTTTATTTGATTTCCTTTAGTTACAATTATTGCTATTTAGGTTTTTCTTAATTTATTTGTTTGTTTTTTTTTATTTTAATAAATGTATTTATTTGAAGAAATAATTGTACTTGACTTACAATTATTTCTTCAAACAAACACATTTATTAAAATATCAGTATCTTGATACTGTAACATTGAAATTAAAATTTGAACTATTATAAGGTAAAATTGTAAGATTAGCATTGTAAGATAAAACATTAGGCAGATGACACATTACGTTTAATCTAGAAAAAAAAAACAATATCTTTAAAAATAATAAACGACTGTTAGCACCTATGGCCTGATGTATTCTGGACTATTTTTAATTTTCATTGGTGTCTGTTTTACCCTTGGTTGACTTTTGTTTTTTTCCATTAGCCTAGCAAAGTTACGCTATTTTCTATTATTCTCGTCGACTTGATTTGGTTTTATTGAGATGGGCGGTGGAATCATAAGGCTGCGTTTCCACTGAAGCGGAGCAGAGCGGAGAGGAGAGAGTCTCCGCTCCGCTGTTTTCATTGAAGCCAATTCATACGGCGCTAAGCTCCTCTCCGCTCTGCTGCTTCAATCGGAAACGCAGACTAATATCTTTGGCTATCCTTTGTTTGTTTTTATGATTAAACTCAACATTTACCCTTTTGTTTTCTCAAATGGTTCATTATTACATGAATATTTATAGGAGACGGCCGCAAACTTTGTGTGGATAAAAGTGACCTTAATAACCTCGTTTTTATGTGTTAATTGGTTTCCATTGTTATAATTTTGAATTATTATTCAAGGTTTAGAAATTGTTCATTGATTAGATTAAATCTTTTGTCATCTTGAATCATTAACGTACTTTTTTATAGAATTTTTGTTTCAGTAAAATCTTATATTTTTCTTTTACATTTTCAGTGAGTACAGTACATTCTATGAGTCATAAATACATGTTTTATTTTATTTTTTAAACTTTGGAAGGTACTGTTTTCTTTATTCGGAACTAGGTGGTGCGCAACTTCATTCGCGTGAAATTTAAAAATGACGTTTTTTTCTGATATAACCAAGTTTAATCTATTTTTAAACACTGAATATCTGTTTAGTAGTTTCGAAGATTATCGTAAACATTATGTACAAACTATTACAGACATACAAAAATTTTCTTTTCTCTTTTTCGTGTCCAGTTACTCTTTTTTATTGCCCATGCTCATTTTTTATAAATTTATTTAAATGTAGAGACATGCATAAATAAAAAGATTACTTGATTCAAAATCGATTCCAAAAAAATTTTTTTAACCATCTAATTTTTTTTAGTCCTTACGTCTTATAAAATACGTCAATATCACTCAAAATTTATGTTGTTAGAGGGTAGAAAATCATGATCAAAAATCTTAATTAATTTTTATCGGATACTTAACCTATATAAAAAAACTTAAAAAATTTGGACCTAAATTAATGTTTTTTTTTTTATAATATTTTTCTTCATGAACAGCAAAATAAGTTTCTATTTAATCATAATTCACTTTGATAATAAACTTCATGACCGGTCGCAAAACATTTCACGTAGGTAAACTACTCTACGATAAAAATAAAAAGAGGAACATTTATAAGTTAATCTCGTGGAAACCAATCCAATTGTGTCTTATTTCACTATATCTACTTTTACAATAGCAATTTATTTTGCTGAGATAAATTTCGTTTAACCGTTAACACGTTTGGAATATTGCCCAATCGCTTAGTTACGTAAACATTATATTGCAAGATTTAAATGCATCCGCGCTAGATACTTAGCAACATATTATTTATATCATTTTCGTCTTTCTATAATTATCTTCCATGCTGGTCTAGGAGACAAAAAAAAACTTAGAATGTACCAGCTGCTTCTCTTCCCACGCAGATCGTAAAAGCCGATCGAGGGGATGGGCAAAAATGCAAATCATGTTAACAGGTGATGCGGCTAGCAACCCATCACTGTATTGATTGTTTTTCCATCTTCTCGCCCACCATGACGCTAAAAGTGGCTTTTGGGTCTTGCGGCCCTGGGCTCTGCATAGAACCGCAAGACCCAAAATGCTCTGTCTGCCCCATTAGGGATAAAGACGTGATAGTATGTATGTATGTTCTATAATTATTTTACAGCTAAATTATGGCTCTGAAACGTGATCCCTTACTATGGGTCTCACTAAGCGCTATGCTCGGTGTTTCTCTACGAATCCGAAAAGAAAGATGATTCCGTGTTTCGGAAGGCACGTGTAAACTGTGCGTCCTACGCTTTAGTGCTTGCTTAAACTATTCATGAATAGGTTCTGGTCTACCTTTTGGGTTGCGGAGGTCAGACGGCAGTCGCTCTGCGTAAAAACTAGTAACCTCGTCAAATCACCTTGGTTAGGTAGCGGACCCCGGGCTCTGAAGCGTTACCGCTGAGGATGCAACCGGGAATACGCTCGGATGACGAAGATAAACGCAAGTAACTTAAGAGTCCCCCGACCCTAGACTTCTCCATACAAACGTAGTCTACGTTTAATTTTGAAACCACATGTCAGATTCCGGTAAAAATTGGTTATTGTAAAGAAATTGCAATTATCTAGGGTTATAACTGGTTTCTTATAGTAAAATTATGAACTGGAAAGAAAAAATAACGATTTAGAAGTTTCCCATACTAATGGTCAAAAATGATATAAAACACTATATTCTATTTCAAGTTCATATTTTTACTGTAAACTAGTTATAAACCTAGATAATTGCAATATCTTTGAAATTACAAAATTTTGCCCAAATCGGACATGTCGTTTTGAAATAAAACGTAGACTACGTTTGTATGGAAAGTTGTATTTTGGTCTAGGGTCGGGGGACCCTCACAGTATAATCCTAGAGCGTTAGAGTGTAACATACCTAATACCACAGAATAAATACTAGTAATCACGTACGAATACGTAAGATATCTGTTCTACCTTTGACTTTGCGCTAATGTACGGTCATTAGGTGACGCATTTTTGAAATTACTTGTAACAATACGAATAGTTTACGCGAGCGTTTTTAAACGAGCGTAGGTATTTTTAAATCGGTTAAATGCGAAAGATTTGCAACGAGTGGTCTTGACCACTCGCCGTTTGACATTTGACATTTAATGGAAAATTCGCTCCGATTTACGCTGTTTTTTTTATTCATAGTGAAATTTTACGACGTTATTTTACGACTGAGTGAGTTGGAGCGCTGGAAGGGAGGCCCTTGCCTTCAAAAGGTACAGTGTAGGTACAGAAATAGAATGCTGAAATTTTTGAATACCTTTACCTACTTATAACTTTTTTACCTAGCGACGTAAAATTCTCGATTAAACTAACAAAACCCGCAAGACCTGGAGTGAAGTTAAGCTCGTAGCTCAAGACAGATCGAGATGGAGAGTTTTCTAGACGCCTTCTGCCCGACATAGATAGGCGACATAATATAATACAACAAGACAATTAAATCATGATGAAATTTTTAAAAAAACATAGCCAAATTTCCGAAGGTTTCTGCGTAAAAGAAAACTTTTTTCGCTGACACGACTACGCTTTCAAAAATACAACCAAATGGTATTTTACGCGAGCGGTGATTTGGAAAACTACACGTTCTCTGTTTCGGAGAGTCCCTCAATGGAACATGTCACTCTAGACGGCGTACGCCGCTTACACACATGAAAAACGACAAACAGTAACATACTGTATTTTTAGGGTTCCGTACCCAAAGGGTAAAAACCGGACCCTATTACTTAAACTTCGCTGTCTGTTCGTCTGTCAGTCTGTCTATCACCAGGCTGTATCTCAAGAACCGCGATAGATATATATGTATTTCTGTTGCCCCTATAACAAAAATACTAAAAACAAAATAAAATAAATATTTAAGGGAGCTCCCATAAAACAAACGCCATTTTTATAGATCATTGTACGGAACCCTTAGTACGCGAATCCGATTCGCACTTGGCCGGTTATGTCTTTTCGTTGTAAAGTACTCTGTATCTTCTTTGAAACCTATTATTAAAAATACAAGTTTCTTCAAGATATAAGTTTTCATTAAAGGAAATATAAATTTGTAGGTCCCTTCCCTTGTTTCTAACAATGGAAGAATAAGTCCTAAAAAGTCAGAAGTCAACAACCTTCAGAGTAACTTTTATAATGAAAAGAAATATTCTGCTTGAATAATGGAATTGTTCTAGGAAAACATTTTCTAATAACCTTGCTATATACTCACTACCTGTTTTCTTCTTTTTTTCTCTCCTGAGTCTTCTTGAAGAAAACTATTTTAAGAATGGATTTAGTCCATGACATTGAATAATTTTTACCCAGGAACATATTTACATCTGCATATACAAAATATTTTTTGCTTTCAATACAATCTAGGCTCATCTGATCATTCACCCTTAGTTGATTCGATATAAATGTTACCTAGTTGGTGGTGGTAAAATTTGTTCAGTAGCACACTAAATTCACGCTTCAAATATCGTCAGTCGTGAGTGTCAGTATATTTTGTTACAACCAGTATTTTTCGTAAACATCTCTAAACGCTTACTTGATATTTTGCAACTCGTTCCAGAATAAATTTCTGCCTAACATCTAAAAATATTCACCCTGTCGTCCTTGAGTCAAAATCAATATTTGGATTTAGATGTAACAAACGCTTTAGGGAAAATATGTACATATTTAAAAATGGAATATAAGGTTCGAACCACACCAAGCGTATGAAGCGCAACGCATCTTGGAAGAGCAAACCCACGTTTAGGGCTGCTACCAGCGCTGGCGACAAATAAAAATGAAAATACAAAAAAAATAATCTCTATCTGTATGTGAGATTATCAGAAATCCTCGCACAACTTTTTAGCTAGTATGCTTAAGTTACATTAGAACCTCGAAAGTCATTAAAATACAAGACGCTGTAGTTTCCTTTGTAAAAATTACTAAAAACGGCCACTTTTGACACTTTTTGTAAAGGTTTCTAAAGCGGATAGTATTTCAATGACTTTCGAGGTTTTAATGTAACTTAAGTTTACTAGCTAAAAAGTTGTGGGAGGATTTCTGATAATCTTACTTACGGAAAGAGAAATATTTTTTTCTGTATTTTCAAGGTCGCTAGCGCTGGCAGCAGCCTTAAAGAGTGGAATCGGGGGTATTCCACGGAGCGTCATCTACCCGCGTAACTTGCGCGTGGTGTGAACAGTGAGAAGAAATTCTGTGAAACGCAATGTAGGGACCGACGAATCGAATTATAATGAAAATTTAATGACATTGTTTTACCACTCGGGATACTTTGGGGCATTATGCTGCGATTAGGAAACATTGTTGTGGGAAGTATGGTGTTATTTCGCTTTATTATTTCCTTTTTGTTGAAAGGTTAATGTTTTCTCAAGCAGAGTTGACGTCAGATTGATGGCTGTCAAACTAAAATCAAATGATGCTGGTTCTTACTTCACCACAATCTTAGATAAATGGAATAGGGTGCGCCTCAAAATGGTTACGCTTCGAAGAATACCCGTCTTTACCCGTGTAACTTGCTCATGGTGTGAAATTCTATTAAAATCAATGCATGCACGCACGTAACGCGACACAAGATGCTTCGCGTATATTACGCTGCATGTGAAGTTTCTATTATATGTGTTTATGTATATGTATAACTGCCTCCGTGGTGTAGTGGTTAGAGCGTTCGGCTCATACCCGGAGGTCGCGGGTTCGATTCCCGGCGGAGGCAACGACTTTTTGTTTTTGTTCTAGTTTGGTTAGGACATTGTAGGCTGATCACCTGACTGTCTGATAAGTAAGATGATCCGTGCTTCGGAGGGCACGTTAAGCCGTCGGTCCCGGTCACTGTCTTTGACATTGGTCGTTACCTAAAAACCATGTCAGAGGCCTTTAAGGCGGTTTAAAACCTCTGACACTAGTGTTAGTCACTAACACACACGATAAAGAATTATATGTGTGTTTCAATCAGACAACTTTAACAGCATAATATTCCACCATATTACATGACCTGAGTGGTCTACATGACTGCACGAACGAGTCAATGTTAATACTAGGTTACGTTATGATTATTAATAGTAGATTATTAATAGTTTTATCACACCGCCCCTTCATTTTGGGCATTTTTACGGCTACTTTATCCAAAGTGAGTCCTTGCGATTTGATGACAGTTACTACCCAGGCAAGCACCAGTGAAAATTGCAGTCGTGAGCAAGACACTTGGCCAGTCTTCCACAACCGGGTCATGGGTGGAATTGGAACCGTATCGTGGATTTGAGGACCAGTATATTGGTCAAACTGTACACAAATTTAACTTGTGGTGGAGCCAGCTCTTGTTTCTCTTAAGAAGCTCCAACCGAAGATGTTACAAGAATCAAGGAAACTGCTTTAAATAGAATATCAGGTAGAAAAACTTGTATTGTTTTTTTGTGCCCTATTTTCTCTGTTTATCCATATGCTTGACTGGGAAAAAATGCTTTGAGCAGTAAGTCCGCCATTTGATAAATTTTATTTGTTGTTTGGAACAATAAAGTTTGATAAAATAGTTAAAAGTTTATTGGTAATTTCAACAATATAGTTTGATAAAATAAAATAAATAAAAACTACGCGAGTCCTCAAAAAACTCAGCTTTTTGCTAGTAATAAGTACATTACATAATATACTATCACGTTTTTATCCCTAATGGGGCAGACTGAGCATTTTTTAGTCTTGCTGCTCTAAGCAGATAGAGCCCAGGGCTGCAAGACTCAAAGGCCACTTTTAACTTGATCTGGGCAAGAAGATGGATGAAGGAATCAAAATAGTGACAGGTTGCTAGCCGCATCCTATCTATAACATGATTTAATTTTTTGCCCAATCCCTCGATCGGCTCTTACGATCTGCGCAGGAAGAGAAGCAGCTGGTACATTCTAAGTTTTTTCTTGTCTCTCAGACCAGCATGGAAGAGATATAGCATTAAGTATTCTTTAGATAAAAAAATATATTTTCCTGATCCGAAAAGGATTTACATTTTATAGCTCCGCTTTGCATACCATTTATTTTTGTACTCAGATGCAATCCAAAAATCTGCGACGTCCGTCCAATCATGGGGGATTTTGTTCTGTCGATTGCCTCGAGTTTACGACTCTTGTAAAGACTTGAAATGATAGAATTATGTCCGGCTCTTTGACCTCTATTTCTAATCTGGAATCACTGTTTTGCGGTCTCCAAATGGGCTCTGACTTCATTCCATTTTTTAGTATTATTTTGCAATCAAATTTTATTTGAACATAAATATAAGCTTGAAATTTTATTATCAGTTTTACAAGTGACGACAAATATCTTCCGGAAGCAATTTTGTTACAAATTATAATACAAAAAAGAAATATAGTGTTAAGAATTTCTTATCTGATAAATTGTAAATTAACTTTGTTTTATAGTAAACTGTAAAAGGTTTATAGATTCAGTATATATTTATAGTAATTTAAAAGGTTTTCTGACTATATTTGTACACCGGTGATGTTAAACATGATTAGATGAATGTAATATCTTGTAATTAATCTGTATTTTTATCTTCATAATTAAAAAAAATATTTAAAAAATCTACAAACAAATTGAACGAATGAACTGTTTATTTTATTTATCTTAGATTGTAGTGAAGTAAAAGCCGGCATCATTTAAACGATTTGATTTTAGTCTAACGACCATCGATCTGACGTCAAATCTCCTTGAGAAAACATTCACCTTTCTGAGGGAATAATTTTCCAAAACATACTATGTGATTTAAATTACTTTGTGTGATTCCGCCACCAGTTAGTCCCAGCATACCTGCCACCAGCAGCCCATGTGCACCCGCCACCAACAGTCAATGCATGATCCCTCCCATGGTGGCGGATGCACACGGGCTGCTGGTGGCAGATGCTGGGACTAACAGTAGTGGGTGGGTGTCGGCCGGCAATAATTTGCATGAACTAACTGGTGGCGGAATCACACAAAGTACCTAATTCAAATCACATAGTATGTAACTTTGACTTCCGGAAAGTAACACCTGAATCTATTAACTAATTTTCCAAATCTAAAAACCGAATTTAACCCCAAACTACACAACCGATTTTACAAATATGTCCTTTCAAACCAAAAAAACCAATTTCTTTTCGTCCAGGCGTCTTCGAATATTTGGTGAACAAAAACACGTAGAATCTTTTTGGAAGTCGGTTAACAAAGTTATATAACACCGTATTTCCCACAACAACGTTTCCTAGTCGCAACATAATGCCCCAAAGTATTCCGAGTGGTGAAGCGGTGTCATTAAATTTTCATTATAATTCGATTCGTCGGTCCCAACCCGCCGAAATAACCTTAAATAATTTTCGTAATTTTCTGCGTGATACAAAGTTTCGGCCCAATTTTCAGCACGGCTTGAACAGTGTGTCAAAATAAATATGTACAAAAAATATAGCAGAAAAATCAAATTAAGTTGTATGTACTTATCTACCTTTTAATAGAGTGAATGATAGACAGATACATAACTCTTTATTGTACACCAAAAGAATACCAACGAATTTGTTTTACATTAAATGAGTACAATGGGCAGTCTTATCGCTTAAAGCGATTTTGAATGTTTGTTTATCTATAAATAAAAGAGAGAGATTCCGGGTTCGATCCCTGGTCAGCGCAAGTTGAAAATGGCCTTTTTCAAATTGTCCTGGGTCTTGGATCTATATATGTATTTGTTATAAAATATAGTATCCTTGAGATATCCCATACCATAACACAAGACTCGAACTTACTTTTGAGCTATCTCAATTTTTGTTATTTGTCCGTATATATTTATATAGAACCACAAGTTTATATTTTTTATAAAAAAAAACATTAATTGAGTGAATATGCGCTTAATATATCGCAGTAAAAAGATCCCTTTAGGGGATAAGTCCGCCATTGTATTTTTGCACTTTATTGTTCTTCATTTTTGTGTTTTTGGTTTTATTTATTTATTTATTTATTCTATAAATTACTACTCTCAAAATCGTTTTAACATTACTGGCTGTCACTTACTCTTCTAGCTCTAGTTTCAGATAGGCTATTTTTATGTATCAAATATTTTAGTTTTAGTTGCTGAGAACGCTATTATAATTGTTTGTAATATATCAAATAAATTATCTTTCTTTCTTTCTTTTGAAATAAAGAAATTATTAGGTGCAAAGTAAATAAATTACTTTGCAACGGCAGTGTTACTGGCATTATAGTGATTGTTAATTACCGTCGCTGATTGGAGCTCCTAGTTGATGTTGAGGGGGAAATCAATTTTGTAGTCTTTATTAATTTGCAAGTTATTAATATTTACATCGATTCCGAGATTTTAAATTAAAATTTATTTAGTTAAGATGTGGGTATGGTATGATATTATGGGCACTTTCGAGCTTGGTACGCTCTGAAGGGGGGTTGTTTTTAAGTAGTATAGTTTATAGGGACAAATCACACAGATTGAGTTAGGCCCAAAAAAGTTCGACACTAAGTTAAAATCTAAATTAAAAATCTTATATTTTCTTAAGTTAGTTTATGTTTATACAACGTGTTTATAAATGAGATGGTACTTCAGCCCATGAAACTAAACAACTTTTGTTCTACAACTTTCACAAAACCAAAAAAAAAAAAAATTTGAACTTTCATACGAACTGATTAGCTGATCGAGTCAATTTGTATGAAAATCTTAATTTTATTTCTGGCATTTTGGAAATATTGTAGAACAAGTTACAACCTGAGAGGTTTTGCGTTATTTTATTAACACGTTGTATTTTATTTTTTTATTTCTGTTCTATTTTGTTTAATTTAGAGTAAATTTTTTTTGGGAAGAATTAAATTCTTTCAAAGGAAACAAATTTTCTTGATGGATCCCTATAAATAACCCTTTAAACTATTTTATGAACTACTGTTTACAGTTTAATGAGGGAACGTGAAGCTTTTCTTCGCACATTTAAATGAAATGAATGAAAAACGGCCACTTTTTTACCTTTTTAACTTATAAACTACTTCATTTAATAGTATAAATGGTTATATAGAGCTTGGTCCAGACAAAATTTTAAATGATATCTCCGTTTCCTTTCAAACAATTTATTTCAAATGTGGGCAGCACACATAGCGCGACGAACCGATGGCCGATGGGGCAAAAAGGTTCTTGAATGGCGACCGCGTACTGGCAAGCGAAGCGAAGGGCACCCACCTACAAGGTAGTCAGATGACCTGACCAGGGTCGCTGGAAAGCACTGGATGCAGGCCGCTCTTGATCGGTAATTTTGGAAATCTTTGGGAGGGGCCTATGTCCAACAGTGGACGATATGCGGCTGAAATGATGTGGGCAGCACTGGACCCCGAAAAATTCATGTATCTCCTTAAGATGTTATGTTTGAATGTTTTGTAAAGAAGTAGCCAAAGATTCAAATAGCTGAAAACAACCAAGGGAAGGTTTTTCACCAACTATAGGACCAAAAAACAAGTCTTTAAAAAAAAACACTTTTTTATTTCCCAATATGCTTGCTTAATGAAAACAAACTTTTTTCAGGTACGGCAGTCTGTTTCCAGAACACGTAAGATATTTTTTTAAATATTAATTTTAAAAAAAATATTCTATGGATGTGGAGAGAACGTGCGAGGATTGAGGACAGATATGAAGGAGAAGTGGCTAATATGGTTAGATCTCACTTGTCAGCACTTAACAGCACTTTTTTATCTGTTCCTATCCTTTTCTATCGCTCAGAACCTTCATTAGCCAAAACGAGAGAGAGCAACGGAACTCTATGCACCGGCCGTGCTAAAGAATATAGATAAAATATATTTTATAAACCAACTTAGTATATAGCAATAATCAAAAGAACATTTCAAATATAGTAGGTACAAAGCTACGACGTGAGTCACACTTCTAAATAGTACAAACTATTTTGTTGTGTGACTCAAGAAATGAAGTATAACGCATGCTTTAAATGCGTGTGTACTATGTGATGAGAAATTTCGTCAGGGTGATTCGAAGACACTGTAGCACAATTGGTAGTGCACTTACGACGTCAACGTGAGGGTCGTGGGTTCAAATCTCACTGGTGGCGCAATTTTTCATAAAATGTCTTTTTTTTCCCCTTTTTCAACCATAGCTGTGCCCGTAATCGCCCTCCGTAAGAATTTTAGGATAAAAACCATCCCATGTCTTTCCCTATACTAATTATGTAATTTATAACATAATTACTTTGTAATTTGCAAAGGTATTGATTTATAAAGTGTATATTTCAATAAAAAGGCATGTCAAGATTGTTTACATTTATTTAAATACCTAACCAAATGGAGTATAGGCACAGGTATGGCACTTCATACAAACGGAGCAGCATATATACCTAGTACTACTACAAACGAAACAATCCGTCCGTGCACACGTCAAATGTGTGAGTTAAACAATCAGGGTCGCCACCACAGAATTTGTTGCTTTGCTTACCTGTTTTTATCACTCGGAAAATTTTCGTTGTTTATTGTTTTCCGTGCATAAAAATGATAATGTGCGCAGTTTCTCACTATTATAATTCAATAATCCTAAGTGACTCGCGTAATGTCAACGTGCGACTACCAATAACCCTGTTTTACTGGCGCTTACACCTCACAATAACGGGGGAAGGGTTGCGGGGACACCAGATTGCGGGGGACGGTGCGAGTTTCCGTTCTGTATGTAATACTGTTATTATTTCTGTGGTATAGGTATCAAACTATATGCATATCAAATTTCATCTAAATAGGTTCAGTAGTTGAAGCGTGAAATAATAACAAACAAAACAAACTCACTTTTGCATTACTAGGATAGGTTAGTAAGATGGAAGATTCCGGTAATATTCAAACAAAATATGACACTATTTCAAATCCCAGCAATCTAATCGAATCTGTTTTAATTTAACAGGTTTCTATAAACCGTTTTATCGGCCGTTCACGAGCAAAATGAAGTAATTTGCACTTAAAAGTGCCATCAAAGCGCCGTCACCCTTTCGCAGGGCTTTTTTGACGAAATATTTTAATCTGTGTGCCATTCCTCAATGAAACTTGTCACGAAACTCATTAATTTTATAGGGGAATTGTGTCAAAGTGAGATTAAATTTACTTTATGGATCTAAATTGAGAAGATCAGTTTTTTAGATTTGTTTTTAACTTTCTTGCTAGTCTGAGAGAAAAGAAAAACTCAGGTCAGCACTAGCTATGCCCATGGGCTTCGCTCCTCGTAGGAATTTATGGATAAAAACCATCCTGTGTCCTTTCCTAGGTAGAAAACTATACCTATATCACATTTCATCTAAATAGGTTCAGTGTTTGAAGCGTGAAGTGGTAACAAACAAAACAAACTTTTGCATTGGTAGGATATGATAGTAAGATGGAAAATTCAGGTAATATTCAAACAAAATATGACACTATTTCAAATCTCAGCAATCTAATCGAATCTGTTTTAATTTAACAGGTTTCTATAAACCGTTTTATCGGCCGTTCACGAGCAAAATGAAGTAATTTGCACTTAAAAGTGCCATCAAAGCGCCGTCACCCTTTCGCAGGGCTTTTTTGACGAAATATTTTAATCTGTGTGCCATTTCTCGATCCTCCATGAAACTTGTCACGAAACTCATTAATTTTATAGGGGAATTGTGTCAAAGTGAGATGAAATTTACTTTATGGATCTAAATTGAGAAGATCAGGTTTTTAGATTTAATTTTGACTTTCTTGCTGGTCTGGGAGAAAAGAAAAACTCAGGACTGCACTAGCTGTGCCCATGGGCTTCCCTCCTAGTAAGAATTTTAGGATAAAAACAATCCTATGTACTTCTCTAGGTATCAAACTATATGCATATCAAATTTCATCTAAATAGGTTCAGTAGTTGAAGCGTGAAGTGGTAACAAACAAAACAAACTTTTGCATTGGTAGGATAGGATAGTAAGATGGAAAATTCAGGTAATATTAAACAGAATACGACACTATTTCAAATCCCAGCAATCTAATCGAATCTGTTTTAATTTAACAGGTTTCTATAAACCGTTTTATCGGCCGTTCACGAGCAAAATGAAGTAATTTGCACTTAAAAGTGCCATCAAAGCGCCGTCACCCTTTCGCAGGGCTTTTTTGACGAAATATTTTAATCTGTGTGCCATTCCTCAATGAAACTTGTCACGAAACTCATTAATTTTACAGGGGAATTGTGTCAAAGTTAGATTAAATTTACTTTATGGGTCTAAATTGAGAAGATCAGGGTTTTAGTTTTGTTTTTAACTTTCTTGCTGGTCTTGTGCCTTGTGATTTCCAGCAGAGTAGAATAGGGCCACTCTAAGTCTTCTCGTGGATGTCGTAAAGGTGACTTAAGAAATACAAGCTAAAGAATGGTTATAAACATCAATGAGACCTCTCCAACACGTCTGGCCAGTAAGGAGAGCGTAGGCCAAGTCCTCTGGCTGTTCTGGCCAAGTATGGCTCTGGTGGTACAGAGAGGGTCGTGCTCCTGCAGTGGAAACAAAAAGACTTGTGATGATGCTGGTCTGGGAGCAAAGAAAAACTCAGAATGTTCTAGCTGCTTCTCTTCTCGCGTAGAACGTAGAAGATCGAGGGACTTGGCGAATATGTGAATCATTTTAATAGGCGATGCGGTTAGCAAACCATCACTATTTTGCTCCCTTTTTCCACCTTCTCTTCCACCATCACGCTAAAAGTGGCCTTTGATTCTTGTGGGCCTTGGCTCGGTCTGCTTAAAGCCGCAAGACCCAAATTGCTCTATCAGCCTCTTAAAGAATAAAGACGTGATAGTATGTATGTATATATTTTTACTCCCGACGTAAAAATGGGATAGAGTAAGTTTAATGTGTGTGTCAAACAATTTTACTATGAATCAAGGACTAACTTTTGTTAGCAGCAGACTGTTGATGAAGAAGCTGGATGTAAATGAGAGTCCAAGCTTGCTGAATAGTATTTATTTCTCACCAAGGCCACAGAGACACGTTTTGCACATACAGAGATCTTGTGTGGAAATACGAATCGAAAGCGTTCAATTACGAATGACAATATAAAAATAACTAATAGAAATAAAACTTTGTGTTGCCAGCAACAACTTTGACCTTTAGGTATTCGCTCAAATTAAGTTAACATTGAGTGAAGAGATGGTTATGTCATCTTATTTACCGTGGGTATTGGGTCCGTGTCTTATAATAAGAAAGCGTGTATTTATCTATTCATCTTTACCGTGCTAACTCCCAGACAAATGAACAGATTTAGGCAAAGTTATTTTTTATTTGATAAATCGATCGTTCATTGTTAAAGAGACTGACCAAAAATTTTAGTTCTTGCAGCTTTAAACAGACAAGGAAGGCCACATTTAGCATGCTTTAAAGGCCACATTTAGCATTATAGTAATGGGTTGCTAGCCGCATTGCCTATAATTAGCTGATTCGTATTTTCGCCCATTCTCGCACAGATTAGGCAAGATGAATGGAAAACATATTTTATATGTATTTTTCTTTTCGCTGATAAACAAGAAATGACAAAGATAAGGCGCATTTAAATTCCGCATGACGTCACGGCTAGGTAAGATTTTTACTTAGCGGTAATGTCACATGCCCACACTCCGGAAACTTGATGCTCCGTATCTTTGTCAATTTTTACTTTTTTGGTCAACTGAAAAATACGGGTCCATTACGTTTGGATCATCTAAAAGGCTAAGTAATAACAATCATACTTTTTTGTCCCTGTCTACAAATACATTCAGGTGCTTTAAAGTCTAAGTAGTCTAAATTGCAGCTAGACTGCTTGAGGAATCCGTGAACGTCAGCTCTGAGCAGTTCTTTCAAGCTGATTTGAAGTTTAAAATCTCCTTTATTCTTGTATCTTTTTGACAAATTCACTGAAGTATATTCAACACTTTCTCAGTCACTTTTTTGCTAGTTGTGTGTGCTGCCATCTCTGTGTGCCTACCTGCAACTCCAGTTTTGCCTACTTACGGGACCTCCAATAGTTTGTATAGACCTGGTTCTCTGTTACGTTAGTAATTATATTATCTTTGACTGAACTAAAATTTATCTATTTCAATTATATTGGAACAACCTACTAAAATAATGTTTTAGAACCGAAACTAAAGCTGATATTAATGAGCCCAAAGCCAATAAGACTAGAAGATAGGATCTGGTTCAATCCCCAATATTTGCTGCTGTTATTTCTGCAAGCTAAATTCGACCGTGTTACTGGGGAATACGGTGAATTATTCAGCGTATGTATCAAAAGGTTACCTTTCCCATCCCTTTGGGATAGATTTGTGTAAGTGTTAAGTTATTCCATAAAGTAAGTCGATTCGTGTCCTTTTAGAGACGAGTTGGTTGCTAAAATATTTATATAAATTTTAAAAGCATTGATGTATTTCAGAAAAATCGAAAATGGATTAAAAACTGCAAATCAACTATGATATTTTAACCCCCGACAAAAAAGGGGTGTTATAAATTTGACGCCAATGTCTGAATGTCTGTTGGATTGCAGCTCTCGAACGAATGGACTGATTATTTTCCTTTTTTTTTACTTG
The DNA here is from genome assembly GCA_963555685.1 of Acrobasis consociella. Taxonomy (NCBI): domain Eukaryota; kingdom Metazoa; phylum Arthropoda; class Insecta; order Lepidoptera; family Pyralidae; genus Acrobasis; species Acrobasis consociella. The sequence goes on along the minus strand of OY743122.1, from coordinate 2,515,343 downwards.
AAAGCAATTGTTTTCATGCGGTTTTCTTTAGCCATGTTTGATAGAAATCGTTTCAGTAGTTCAAAATTAATGGGGGTGAACGCTTGAAAGTCGCAGGTTTTTAAATTTGCCTACAAATAAACTTGATCGTACGCGTAAGGTTAAAAGGAACCAAATTAGGTCTTAAGCCGTGTGGTTTCCAGCAGAGTAGAATAGGACCACTCCAAGTCTTCCCGTGGATGTCGTAGAAGGCGACTTAGGAAATACAAACTAAACAAAGCTTATATACACATCAATGAGACCTCTCCAACCCGTCTGGCCAGCGAGGAGAGTGTAGGCCAAGTCCTCTTGCTGCTCTGGCCAAGTATACACTGGCTCTGGTAGTACAGAGAGGGTCGTGCTCCTGCAGTGGAGACTAAAACGACTTAAACGACCTAATGATGATGATGATAATGAAATTTGGTCTGTTCGGGAGGAAAACCAGCGGGGACATTTATTTTTCTTCAATACCAACGTAAAAGATTTCGACATACAAATCATATTTCCTGTGATACTTTGATACTTTTTTCAGTTGAAGAGAGAAGTCCGATCTGGACTGGTGACGTCATAACTACATGTCATCAATACATTTACTGTAGAAAATAGCGTTTTTGAGAGTGAGATAGACATATTTTCGTAAAATCGTTACATCTCGTTCGTTTGTCTATCAATTTTTATTCTGTTTTCACTGTTAGTACTTTACTTTTGAATATTTACGAATAAACTGGTTAGATAACACATTTCTTTTTTTTAATGCATATTCTCTATTGTTAGCTGTACTTGTGTTGTTTCTGCTTAGATAGTAATATGTGAAGATTTTTTATCGGCTAGTAGATATATAAATTTATTGTAATATTTTTGTTAAGGCTGTTTGTCTTCCGAATAAATGAAAATAAAATAAAATAAAATATTTCAGGAAATGTCTACGACGCTGCCGTCAACTTTATGGAAAAAGAGAAACACCAAATCAGATTGACTAGCGACTAGACACAATAATGATCAATCGCAGTTTTACTGCACTTATACGATTGTTTTATACCCATGGGCCTGTTTGCCCGAATCAGGCCCGTTAAGCTGCGAAAACGTGATTGAGTAACAAAACTTTCCGATCCATAAAATTCCTTGTTTGTACCTATAAGTACAAAAAAAGGACAGTAGAGATGTTTCCAAGGATGTGTTGGAGGCCAAGATCCACTTTGGATCGCTGCGCCACCGTAGTAAGTAAGAGATGTTTCCATGGCGTGCACACTGTAAAATTTAGCGATAAATCATAGTTTCTTTTTGTGATTCAGCAAAATTATATTTATCCCTATACCTCTCGGGAATGCAGTTTTTACACGAGATATATCGTGCCATTTTTTAATTCTATTTTTAGTTATGTATTTAGGTATATTTTATTCAGTTGTAGTTTTATTAATAGTAAGATTTAGTTTTATTATAGGTTATTTGTTAATGTTACTAAGGTTATTTATATGTTTATGTGCTAAGTCCTCAAATTAGTCGTTAATTTGACCTATTTGCTAGGCTCGCATAATAATTTTTCTGATATATTAAAATGAAAACATTATCTTGACTAGGGATCGAGCTGGAGACTTTGTGGTTTAGAGATAAGAGAAACACGAAGACTGTCAGTCGTGCATGTTTGTCTCGGTATTCTTCATGCTTGCTTTTCATGTGTGCAAGTGGCCAACATTAGTGTCAAATTTTTCAAGCTGCCTAAACCTGATATAGCTTAATGACTATACAATGATGACAGACAGGACCAACGGCTTAAACGTACCTTCCGAAGCATTAAGGAGCTGGAGAATTTTTTTTATACCACTTGTGGTAATCCATCTTGCGTACAGAGGGCTTACTCTATAAAATAATACGATTGCCGTCCAACAGAGACATTCTATTTCTGCGTCAAACCAAATCAGACTTTATTATCATACGTTAAAGCTCAATGTGGCTTGACACTAAAACGCACATACGCGCTAAACGCCCGTCTTGCGTACTGCTTTTGGAGTAACGCCCCAGTATTTTTCTGTACCTGTATTATTTTGTTTCATAGGTGAGACACGAAGATTTCCAAATGCCATCCGTTTTACGAGCTAGGAGTGTATTACGAGTTACAAGTAAATTGTATTCACTTACGGCAGTAAAAAGGAATTTTACAGCGTTTTTACTGTTGTGGATAAAACGATTTTATGCATAACGAGGTATCAGTGATTGATAGGCCTGTTACGTGTTAATTTTAATCCGTATTGGGTAGAACGGGATGAAAGGGAAGGGAATGCTTCAAATTGGCTTCAATTTTTTTAACTGATTTCCTAAAAAGGAATTGGTTATCAGTTCGTCTTGATCTTTTTTTATGTATGTTCACCGATTATTCTAGGACGCTTTGATCGATTTGGTTTTTTTTTGTTTGGAAGGGTCGTAGGGAAATTAAAGGTTTTTTATTATGCTTGGATTATTATCTAAATTAAAACATTTGTTAAATTTATTTGAATGATAATGGAAGCATTTTAATGTCGTAAGAAATTAATCATCATCATCATCATCATATCAGCCACAGGAAGTCCACTGCTGGACATAGGCCTCCCCCAAGGATTTCCAAAACGACCGATCGGAAGCGGCTTGCATCCAGCGCCTTCCTGCAACATTACGTAGGTCGCCTGACCATCTAGCAGGTGGGTGTCCTACACTGCGCTTGCCGGTACGTGGCCGCCATTCGAGAACCTTTTTGCCCCATCGGCCATCGGATCTTCGCGCTATGTGCCCCGCCCACTGCCACTTTAATGAGCTAATCCGCTTGGCTATGTCAGTGACCTTCGTTCTTCTACGAATCTCCTCATTAATGAAGAAATTAATGATTGAAACAAATCCTCTTTAAAAAAAAAAAATATATGAAAAAGCCTCCAATCTCTCAAGACAAAGCCCTTCTGGTGAATAGCCAACCGACTGTAAAAAATGAATTTCTTTCAGCGTTTCTTCTCAGCAGCGAAAAGCGGTAACATTTTTTTAAAAATCAAATTTTATTATACTACACGTAATGTAAGTTATACATGAACGTTTACGAAAAGTTCGTATAGCTTCCTACTTTATCATTATCATCATCAGATTTTTTGTCCCCACTGCAGGAGCACGACCCTCTCTGTAGTACCAGAGCCATACTTGGCCAGAGGACTACAATCTCCACGCTCTGGCCAGACGAATTGGACAAGTATCACTGATGTTTATAAGCTTTGTTTAGCTTGTACTTCCTAAGTCGCCTTGTACGACATACACAGGGCTTGGAGTGGTCCTATTCTACTCTGCCGGAAACCACCCGGCTCCCGGAAACCACACGGCTCATGATTCGAAGTCACAGTAGCACAATTGGTAGTGCACTAACGGCGTGAGGGTCGTAGGTTCAAATCCCACTCGGGGCGAAATTTTCATCATATGTTTAATTTGGAAGAACAAATCTGCCGTACGAAGTTCGTAAATCTACTTTATATTTCTACCTATCTTACTGTAAAGATTTTATGCTAAGCTTGTACACACACAAGCTTATCTCAATAGCAGGAAACCATTAGGCGTAATGTCGGTAGCAGTTATCTGTCCCTTACCTCCCTTTCACCTTACTGATCGCATTCCAAATCAAATTTTGGCGGTGACAGACCCCGCTATTGATTTCTTGATTCACTTAACCTTCTAGATATATCTCAGATATATTACTTATGTGATAAAAATCTAAAATGGAATGAAATATTTATTTAGAAACTTTTTTACCTGGCATTTTTGAAACCTCTGATAAAAATAAGGGGTGTTAGAAGATTGGCCCTGGGCTCTGCATAGAACCACAAGACCCAAAATGCTCTGTCTGCCCCATTAGGGATAAAGACGTGATAGTATGTATGTATGTTAGAAGATTGACGTCAATGTATGTCAGACAGATAGATAGATAGATCTATCTGCCTGTTTGTGTGTCTGTCGGTGGCATGGTAGCTCTCAAACGGGTGGACTGATTTCGTTGCGTTTTCTTGACGTGAAAGCTGGGGCCTTTAGTCACATTTGCCTGGATAAAGACCTCTGGGTGAGGTCAAACATGGTGGCTAGTAGCTGACTCTATACGTGAGTAACCCGTTGATTCATTCTAATAAAGACCAAACAAGTTAAAAACTTGAGAGGTGTCAAGGGACACCCGGACGAACGAAGTTCGAGAGAGGGAAAGAGACAGACAGAGAAACACGCGCACGCCGCACGGCTTACAAATATAGCAAAAAGTGTCGTTACAACTTTCGGTCTTAATTTTTTCCGTCTAGCCCTCTTTCGCAACGCGCGATAAGGAACTTCGTTCCAGAAACCCCCGACACCATATATGTGGCGGAACTACATCATATTCTAACCATATTATATAGCATTGATATTCGTAGCGCCATCTATTATTTGCCACGTAAATTACAAAGTCCAACTTTGAAGCGTTGAAACCCACACTTTCAAACGACTCAACCGATTTTTATCAAACATGGCTAAGAGAAGTTGCGTGTACGTAAAAAACCGCATTGTAATCGGTCCATCTATTTAAGCGCTACGATTACACAGACAGACAGACTGACAGACAGTCCGTCAGACATAAGCGTCAAAATTATAACAACTCTATTTTTTGTCGAGATCTAAAAATAGGAAGAAACTACTAACCATTTGAAACGATCATTGCTAAGAAGAAACAATGAAAAATAATCAGGTAAAATTAATGACAACTGTGAGGAACGGTTTAACAAACCTTCCAAATCTCGCAGTTGGACATATGTTACTTGTGGTCACCGATCCGTTTATAAACCATTTCTGGATTTACTTAACATAACCTAACCGCTTATGCATACGCTTCGGCTATAAACCTCTTATACAGTAAGAGGGTCATTCAGCTAAGTATCCTTGTAATCTAGGTATGCAAATTGGTAGTCTGCCAGACTAATCCTAACCCTACACGAACCTAGATTTAAATGAGGCCTGCCAGCAAAACTCGACACGACTAAATGGCATTCGGGTATGAATTAGAAAAAGAATAGATGTGTCAGCGTATGACTGTAAACTGCGATAGTTCATAAATAATGTCGCAAGTTTTATCTGACTCAATTTTTCTTATTTATATGTAAAAGTAATATAGTACGAGACCGAAAACAAAAATAATTATTTTAATCCGCTCAGAAAAAGGCAAGTTAAAAGCACTTCAAATCCGGTGGAAGAGGAATCTGTCAAGTACCTAACAGAATAAAGATGCACATACACCCGCGTGACGTCACTGCCATTAGGTCTCGCGCGTGCGAAAGAGAAAGCAGATTAAATGTTCCCACCACGATCCCACTCTCATTTTATTACCAATTTACTTGCTGTTTTGAAAAAAAAACTTCTTATACATGTTGTTCGTATAAAATATTTTCCAAAAGAAACTTAGTCGAATAATTTATTGTAAACTGTATCTTACTGTTCATAATATAACGTATTAAGTTTCGAAAGTTACCTTTAAAACCTATCCAATCCACGTCGAACCATTAAATTGTAAACGAATTTTCACTGAACAGGGTTCATGATCTGATCTGTCCATTTTTTTAGGGTTCCGTAGCCAAATGGCAAAACATGGAATTCTTATGGATTCGTCATGTCTGTCTGTCTGTCCGTCCGTATGTCACAGCGACTTTTTCCGAAACTAAAACAACTTTGCTGTTGAAACTTGGTAAGTAGATGTATTCTGTGAACCGCATTAAGATTTTCATAAAAAATTGAAAAAGAAACATAAATTTTCGGGGTTCTCCGCATACTTAGAACTAAAATTAAGAAATTTATTTTTCATAGCACCCATACGTGTGGGGTATCCACGGAAAGGTCTTTAAAAATGGTATTGATGTTTCTAATATCATTTTTTCTAAACTAAATAGTTTGCGCGAGAGACACTTTCAAAATGGAAAAATGTGTCCCCTGTAACTTCTTACATTATATTTCTAAGATTCATGAAGGCATGAAGGATATAATAATATTCTTATGATACTTATTTATGTATCAAGTGTTTCATCTAAGTAGTGAATAAAAGTTTACTGATAGACAACGCTTTTAGCATTATGTTCGCCTTTTTTTTGTACAATTAGTATTTGATGAAAGAGAGAAGGTCCTACTCCTGCAGTGGAGATAAAAAGACCTGATGATGATTAAGAATAAAGGTTTATGTCCTGCACAAGACTAGTCATACTTCTGTTCTCTCATTATTTTAACCAAATAGCTTTTAGGCTGGTTAAGTCGAATATTAATTACTACACAATGCCCATAACTTAAGCCTTTATCCCAAAGATCTTTGGAAGTTTACTATCCAGTCATGTAGGAAACCGAATGACTGGATAGTAAAGTCCTAAAGATATTTACTAGAAACTTACATGTTTAGGTAAAAGCCACTTTATACATACATATTATCACGCCTGTTTCCCACAGAGGTAGGCAAAGACTACATATGGAGCTCCACTAGCTACGATCCTGACAGACATATTTCGCTTCGCCTACACTCATCACTCTCTTCATGCATATACGGGTACTTTAGACCTCTCCTTTTTTAAGAACGTCTGCAATCTAGTCCAGTACGTTCGTTGATGTCGACCCTGACCCACTCTTCCACTCAAATCCGCTTTGTATAGCCATTAAGTAAATCTCCTTTCATCCATCCTTTTTACTCGCCCGAACCAGCTCAATTTTTGTCACTACATCTTCTTTCAGTCCATACCGCTCCCATATGACATCATTTCTAATCCGATCTTTCAAAGTCACACCACACATACTCCTCAGCGCTATCATTTCAACTGTATTTGCTTTACTTTCGTGCATTTTTTGCTATACCCAATTACCCAACACTTGCTTCCATACACCGGCGTCGGTAAATGCGTAATAAAATAAAATAAAAAAATTAAGTATACTTACCTAAAGTTTCCGTGCTGGCCTGAGAGACGAAAAAAACGTAGAATTTTTTACGGGCAGATCGCAAAGGCAAATTAAAAATAATGTGATTTTTTTTTCTTTCTTTGGACGTGTTACGCCCGAATTAAAATATATTAATATGTCATTGCGTTGTATGTGTTTTTGTTATACTTATTACTCAAGTCACTTGAGTTCCTTACTTTTTCGCCTACTACGCTAGATTTCTATTTATCCCGAAGGTTGACTGATAGACAATGCTATTAGCATTAAGTCCGCCTTTTGTACCATTAATTATTTATTTTTAAATAAAGTATTAAATAAATAAAATAGAAAATCGTTATGGCCATTTAAGTAGACAATTACATGTTCCATCATTTTAAAAATAATGCTATGAGTGAAATTTTTTCAAAAGTTGGTGCTCTTCTAAAAATTTCTGAGTAACTATCTAATTTATTACTGAAAATACACTAAATAAAGGTTAGTCTCGGTCGGCTAAACTCTGATTAGATATTGTAGGTGTTATATTTTTCTTTATATTCTGTTTTGTATTTGCATGATTTTCTAATAGATGGAGATGAAATAAGAGTATCATTGTGACGCAGTTACATTCTTATATTTACATAGATAATACATAACTTATATACAATTAAAATTAATATCTAAATTACAATCTAAATTAAAAAAACTAAATTAAAAATCTAAATGTTGATCATGTGGCATGGTGCCAAGAACACTGGCTGCATTCCCGCGCTGAATAGCTACTGCAATCCTCTGCGCGAGATATGAGCCAGCCCTCTTGTCACCAGCGGCGTCGACAAGCCGAGGGGTTATTTTTTTAATAAATTTTTTAGTACTTGGACCCCACGGACCAAGAGTTTCGACGCCAAGCGGAACAAAAATATATTCATTAGATAAAGAGGAATATTTTCGCCGCTTGGCGTCTTCTGCTGCTTCAGCCGCGGCTCCAGCCCTTGACACCGTCGCCCCGAGGCGAGAAGGGGCAACCGTATCGACGCATGTCGCGTCCCACACGAGTGCCCTCCCCCGCTCCCAAGGGACAAGGGTTAAACCATCTGGACGCTTGCCATCATCGCGAGTTATTCCTACAGGTTCTAACACATTAGGGATATCGATGGTGGCAAGCGCCCTTTTAACGATATTGTTAATGGAGCCGTGGCGTGAAAATCTGCCGGCACTGCGTTGGCAGTGTAGCCCGTGTAGTCCGTTCCTGTCGACGACACTGCCACATAAACATAGATGGCGTTCGACAATGGCAGCACCCAATCTAAGTCCAACGATAATTCGAAAACTGCCATTGTCGAAAAGTGTTCCGAGGTTGGCGGAGGGGAGTGCGTGTAACCAGTGTCCTGATTCATGTTCAGAGACGGCAAGAAGCCTTGCGCGGTCTAAATCACTGATAGAATTTTGAACCAAATAGTTATAATCTCTCTGTACCAGAGGGACATCCCAGAGTTTTTGTCGGTTTGGTGCCTCTGGGATGTTTTCATTGGGACAGAGAGTCTTCCAGGCATCGATTGCATCCGTTGCACAGTGTATATCAGCTGAAGACATTTTAAGAATTTTCGCACACAAATGTGATACGCTGTGAACGGACGAAAGGAAAGCCGGAAGAGCTATACTAGAAATTTTTCTGATACCGATGCCACCAGATCGAATAGGTAAAGAGGCTTGAATCCAGGCGCGGTGATCGAGGTTTAAATTTAGAATTTTTTCTAAAGCGTTTTTGAGGGTAGCATCTAAGTTTTCCAAAAGGTCTAAGTGATTCCAGATTGGGCATGCTCTTAATATATATGTAAATTTTGGAACAAAAAGGCAATATTTAAGAATGGTAAATGCGACATGGGAATTCAGAAGGCCCAGTCTACTTATATTTTTCGAAAGTGTTTCACATTTATTTTCTAGGATTGGTCTAATGCTTTCCTCGAGTAGTGGAGCACCTAGAAGGCAAAGTGAACTATTTTCTAAAACTTTGATATCTGGAGCAATGTTTTTAAATTTTTTAATGATTAAATTTCTGTCATTTTCGTCAAACTTTGTAGAGACATAGAGCTCACACTTACCTAAATTGAGCTCTAAACCTATTTTACTAAAATTTTTTATTATTTTAGATAAATCATCTTTAACGGAGTCCACCTTGCCCCCTAAATTCCCGTCATCCAGGAACCAGACGTTTAATTTAGAATTTAGATTAGCTATGATGGGGTGCATACCTAAACTAAAAAGCGCTGGTCCCAATGGGTCTCCCTGCTGGACGCCTACTTCGGAGGAGATTTCTTTATCATTAAAAAATAATTTTGAAGGGGTGTTATAACATTGCCAATTATAATTATAAATGTTTGGTGTATGTATACGGGCTTCGTTCAGCAGTATTTATTCAGTAGAGTATCATTCAGTTACGGTATTTTTACTTCGGGCGATATACATGAATCCCTCGCTTCGCTCTGAACTGAAAGTCTTCTTCTTATCGTGTGTGTTAGTGACTAACACTAGTGTCAGAGTTTTTAAACCGCCTTAAAGACCTCTGACATGGTTTTAGGTAACGACCAATGTCAAAGACAGTGACCGGGGCCGACGGCTTAACGTGCCCTCCGAAGCACGGATCATCTTACTTATCAGACAATCAGGTGGTCAGCCTACAATGTCCTAACCAAACTAGGACAACAACACAAAGTCGTTGCCCCCGCCGGGAATCGAACCCGCGACCGAAAGTAACTCTCTTGCGTTAAAACTATTACCTTTGCCTCTTATAGTACAATCTATATTAATATGATTCGCAAATAAGAAGAAACGATTACAACTACTTCCATTAGTAGGTGCCTACATCAATATTCCATAACCTTTCAACCTTGATCCAATACAAGTTATTATTACCGACCCGTTTCCTCTTATTATGCTATTCAATTTGCTCTATTACTATTAGCTCATAAGATGTTATTATGTATACAGGACGTTCGATATGACTCAGCTTGGAAACGTCTAGACTGGTTAATGTTTGTTAATAGGGTGTGTAATTGACCATGGTGCTTTATTTTTCCAACGGCTTAAAGGCATCTGGCTTAGCTTTGACGTTTGATCTAATTATGTCAAAGGTTAGTTACCCTTTAAAATAATCGTTAGTCGAACGATAGTAACGTTCTATTTTCATATCAAACCAAATTAGACTTTATGTATCTTTTGCTATATTTAGGTCTTTTTATTTATTTATTTATTTTATTTTATTTTATTGGTTCATGTACACTTGAAAAAGTTACAGATAAAAACTTATAAAAGTAAACATAGTACATAGGTGCTACTTACTCTCCATTGCAGGAGCACGATACTTTCTGTACTACAAGAGCCATTACATACTTGACCATAGCAGTCAGAGCATTTAGCCAACACTCTCCTCGCCGGCCAGACGGGTTGGAGACGTCTCATTGATGTTTATAAGCTTTGTTTAGCTTGTATTTTCTAAGTCATCTTAGAATGGTCCTGTTTGACTATATAAGCCTAGTCTAGTTGCAAATCATATAAAAACAATTAATTTAATTTAATTGACATAAAAGATTAAATTAAATACACAATGAAACAGCCTATAAGCGAACATGATATCAGTCGATAATCCAAATGTGCGTGATTCCAATATGGCGGCTCGTAGATCAAAGGGAATTACTTTTTTAGTGCCAATATATTTGTGTAGTTTATTGTCAGGCTTACTTCATGAATGGGCTTAGTCTGTACTTTTTAGGGTTACGTACACAAAGGGTAGAAACAGGACTCTATTACTAAGACTCCATTGTCCATATAATCCATCTGTCTGTCACCAAACTTTATCTTATGAACCGTGTAAACTAGACACGTGTGACAGTTGAAATTTTTACAGATGATGTTTGTCTGTTGCGGCATGCTATAACAACAAATAGTTAAAAGAGAATTAAATTATTAATTAAGTAGGGCTTCCATACAATAAACGTGATTTTTTTATAGGTAATGTTACGGAACCCTTCTTGCGCGAGTCCGAATTGCATTTAGATGTTTACTTTTATGTATTTGTTATAAAATATACTATTGTTGAGTTAGTAATATACAGTCTCGATTTTTGGGATTATATCAATCTGGATGATTTGACCGTATATATTTATAACTAGCCGTACCCGCGGGCTTCGCTCCCCGTAAGAATTTCGAGATAAAAAGTACCCTATGTCCTTCCCAGAGTCTCAAACTATATCCAAACCAAATTTGATCAAAATTGATTCAGTAATTTAAGCGTGAAGAGGTAACAAACAAACAAATAAATATTCAAACTCACTTTCGCATTTATAATATTAGTAGGATAGGATTATATAATGTAAGTTTATAGTGTTCTCTGTGCAGCGCATGTACCAGTCTGCCTTACATTTTAGTCCATGGACAAAAGGTAGAAAATGTCACAGAATACCTTTATTTAGGGCAAATCATATCATTTGAAGACGATCGACACGAAAAAGAGATCGACAGAAGGATTCAGCTTGGCTGGGCGGCATTCAGTAAGCTTGACGACGTTTTAAAGAGCAAAAGGATACCAATGTACCTCAAAAGACGCATGTTTGAGCAGTGTGTTCTGCCTGTGATGACATATGGCGCCGAGACCTGGACACTAACGAAGAAGCTTGTGAACAAACTCCAGGTAGAACAGAGAGCGATGGAGCGAGCGATGTTGGGAATATCACTCGTAGATCGAATCCGAAATACCATCATATGGAAACGCACTGGAGTCACTGATATCGCAGTAATAGTGACGAGGTCGAAATGGAGATGGGCTGGACATATGAGTAGAAGAGATGATGGACGTTGGGCGCGTAAAATTGCCGAATGGAGACCTCGGCCTGGCCGGAGAAATGTTGGGAGACCACCTATGCGCTGGGCCGATGACATCTATAAAATATTGGGCAAGACCTGGATGCGAACTGCAGAAGACCGGGTCAAGTGGAAACACCATGAAGAGGCCTATACCCAACAATGGGTGAATAAAGGCTGAAGAAGAAGAAGAAGAAGATAGTGTTCTTCTAGAGGGCATTTCAATTTCAATTTCAATTTCAATTTATTTATTGCTTTTCACATTATACATATATTAGATTACACTACACAGTCACTTCTTAGGTTAGTAGGTACAACATGAACCCTGTTAGGGCATTGCAACAGAAAATAACGGAACGGCATGCGGATTATTTCTTAGTATATATCAAATTCAATGTTAAAATTATTATGAATAAAAATGTAATTTCTTTTTATTGATGTCTTAAAATTTAATTTAATTTTGGTCATATTTTTTATTTTATTTAATGTGTCGATACTATACTATAATATTTAATAACGTCCAAATGTTGTTTTAATTTAAATGTCAATTATATTTAATGTCAATGCAGATTATGTTATTCGTCATTATCATTTATTGTATATTTTGTCAAATCTTTATCAAAGGCATAAGCCTTTGTTCTATCTAATACAAATTGTGTAATTTGAATGTATAGATTTAGGCTGGGTAGGGACCAATACTGAACTGGGTTTCGAACAGTGGTCGTTCCGAAATGTAGTAGTTTTTAGCTTTTACACTAAAATATTATTAAAAAAAATTACCTTCAATATGAGATAAAAATATCCTGCATTGAATACTTTTTTTTGACTTTGACTAACTTTGACTTTGACTTCTCTCTTAGGTATAGATATCTACCTAAAAATATGATGTGATAGAGTGAATGAACGATTGAGTGATTTTTACTTACCATTTCTTTTTCTGCATAAATCACCTATTTTACATTAACGAAAGCGAAATTACATAAATCTTGCTTTTTATTCGAATAAGAGTGTCATTAATTTTACATAGGGTTTGGAACTCTAATGTACTAAGAATTTTGCTAAAAAAGCCGATGTTTTCGTTGACGCCCCAGCCCATTCTACATATGGCAGTACAAACATACATAGACTTCTATTAAATCTGAACAGAATGTTTATTTTGCTTAGTTTCAGCTTAATTTATATTGCCAAGGGGTTTGGGCAGACTTGAATAATAAGGTACCGTCCCAAGCTCTTGTTTCTTAAAAGAAATATATATGATTTCTTACTTAATGAAAATATAAATATTTTTTTAAGTAAGAAATCATATAGTACTAAGTGACCAAGAATTTTTCTTTTCCTATCTACTTATATCTCTTACTATTTCAAATATTTCTCGATTTGTCATAGCTCCTACCATAAAAATCTAGGTCTAGGGCTTCTACCATAGATGACTGTATAAAAAACTAGGTTCCAACTCATCACCATCATCATCCGAGCGTATTTTCTCGGTTGCGTCCTCAGCAGTAATGCTTCAGAGCCCGGGGTCCGCTACCTAACCTAGGCGATTTGACGAGGTTACTGGTTTTACACAACGCTTCGGCCTTCTGACTTCCGGAACCCAAAGGCTGTAGAACTATAACGACTACGTAAATAACCCGTTACGTAAATAACCCGTTATTTAATTATGATGTTACTTTTTTGACTTCATCATTTAAACCACATTACATCCACATCTAGATGCAGCATCCAGCGGTTTGCAGCGACCTTGGTCAGGTCGTCTGACCACCTAATTGTTGGGTGTCCTAAGCTTCGCTTGCCAATACGCGGTCGCCATACGAGAACCTTTTTGTCCCAGCGGCTATCGGTTTGTCGCGCCCAGTGTTACTTCAACGAGCTAATCTTCTGGGCTGTGCCAGTGACTTTTATTCTACGAATTTCCTCATTACTGATTCAAACACGTAGAGAAATACCGAGCATAGCTCCCTCCTAACGTTTTGAGAGATCTTGCGCCTTCTCATAAGATCATAGTAAGGGACCACGTTTGAGAGTCATAAGTTTTTTGACTTACCTATCAGTTTTAGAAGTCTACGTAACTAACATTAGAATATCACAAAAAGCGAAACCCCGACCGTTCTAAAACGTCCTTTCTTGTCGTGGTCGGATTTTTTCGCACAAAAACCCTATTACGTCACCCCAGCAGATAGAATCTTGCGTTCTGCGAAAAATTCGCAAAATCGACTCGCCACCTACTGCGATTCCTCGCAATTGTAACGTCATCAGAGATTTCTTTATCCATCGCTCGCTTACTTTTACACTTTTATGGGAGTTTTATTCTGATGCCGCAATGAATGGGGTGCTCGTTGATGTTATGAATTGAATGTTGTTTTTCAAAGTTGTAGCTCGGTTAATGCTTTAAGGGGCCATGGTTTATAGTAGGATTGTTACCTTTTGGTATATGGTTGTGTTGTTATGACTTATTTCAGTAGTTTTAGAGTTCCATATTCAACAAGAAACCCTCATATTTTCGCTATGTCTAGAAAGCTAATAAGGCAGGGGTATATGTACAACAAAAATAAAATCATGAATTATTATTTTTTTATGTGGAAGTAATATTTTTTTTCTTGAATTTGATATCTGATAACTCCATTTTAACACTGTATACCGTACAGTACAGTTATACGTAGCTAAAAGCCGTAAAATGACCGCTAAATACAAAAGCGGCTCCGTTTTCGAATCCATATTGACACAACTTTAGTCGATAAAAAAGAAACAATTCCTCAAATCCGATACGCGGGGATAGAGTTAAAACGAAGGGGAAAAACACTGCGTTTACTTTAAAAATGCAGTTGTAAACCGACACGTTAGTTCTGAAGTGAAATGACCGAGTTTCGTCAAAGCGAATTCAATAATAGATTTTCGCTATGATATTTTCGTTTAGGGGTCTAGTGTCCCCATTTTATATAAATAATGAGATGTGGTCCAGTGAAAATAAAATGAGGTTAACACTGTCAATAGATGGCGCTTATTAGTTTTGAAATCGTTCTGTCAAAAAAATAGGCAGTTTGGTCCAATACTTTTAATAAATTTGTAATTGATTAACCAATCTTGTATTTTACTTTAATTAATTAAAATATACATATTTAAAAACAATAGTATATTTTAAACTGAATTTAATAAAATAAAAAAAGCGACGGGTTGCACTCTGGGAGTGCCGGCAGAAGTGAAAACTTGAATATTAACGTTGTGCATTTTTGATATTTTGGAATGGTTAGGGAATAATTTTGCACGAATTGCTTTAATTATCAGTATAAAATATTTCAAATCTTTTCTGAACCACAGTCTGTCACAAATGTCACAAGTATGACCAAATTCATTTTCAACAAAATCATTTTCAAATACACAGCAGGATGGCCACTACACAGACGGTCGAGCCATCAGCTATCACCATCCATGGATGCGCGTAGCACGCTGTAACATAAACACACAAGAACATTCGCGCAAGCGCCCTGCGCCGTCTTACGAATTTTCGATCAGGTCACGTGTCCTGACGCGAGTTTAACATTTTTTACCCATTCCAAAAGAAGTG